>JAYKKT010000073.1:2835833-5671666 GCA_036023115.1 Brasenia schreberi
TAGCCACTTTGATGCATTCCCCTTTAGAGAATGGGGGAACCAATAAACCCACTTAGAAAAATCCCTCTTTTTCTTGTAAGCTCTTTTAAAAAAGAGTTGGAGATAAGATTGAGGGTCCCCATTTCCATCATACCGATGAAAACTCGGTATTTCATCATCACTACCCATTTGATAATCACAAGGGAGAAAATTAGATAATGAGTATGTTATCTTTTCTTTGGTTTGGCCCCTTAGCAGCTGTTGGAGGGCCTTCCTATTCTTAATGGTGAAGGATTCGGGTATTGATTCTTCCTCTTCAAATTTTGAGGTCATCTTTGGTTTTCGTGAATGATGAGATCTCTTATGAGCCCTCAGTTGCTTCACATGGGAGGAGTAAAATAACATCACATCAGCCCCTTGGCTTAATGCGACGATTTCTCACTCGATCCTTAGCTCATTTAGTTTCCTCTTGAGGGAAGTGATCCTATCTTCCTGGCATTTCAAATAGTCTTTAGAAATTCTTTTTAAAAAGCGACTAGTATAGCACGAGACTCGACTCGACTCGACATTATTTTGAACTTTCGAAAAATCAACCTAGAGAAAAAGAGATAAATTGAGAATTACAATTTTGAAAAGTAAAATTGTAATTGGGTATGCCAAATATGTAGATATGAATTTTGTTTTAAAGCCTATGTAAAGACTCTAAACTCAAATCAAAACTGTAATTGCGCGAGCGTGCTAGTTAGTTTGTTAAAACTATTAAGTCTTATAAAATTTTCAAATTCTTTAGCGATTACGAGCAAGTAAACTCTTTTCACCTTAGATTTTCTTGAACTGATGCTCAAGGGTTGATCTAGGCGCTTGAAAATTGTTTGAGATCCGGTAAGTTCAAAATTCAGATTTTAATTCAAATGGATTTGCAAAATTGTGAATCTACCTCTTCACTCAAAACAATTCAAGTTCTAAAAACAAAAATTGGTTCTATTTTTAAAGACTTGTTTCCCAATTTTTTTGGACAGTTTGTAAATCTCCAAAAATCCTCAAAAATTCATAGAAAGTAGAGTGGTATTGGAGATTCTCAAACTATTTTTATTTTGATTTGAGGTGTTGTAGATATGTGCAATTAAATTTAAGAATGTTCCTTACTCTGATCTTTAGGATAGATGTGTGTCACAAACATAGAGGCTTAAAAAAAAGCAATTGTATCTCGGCATCGAGATCTCTGATAGTTATGAAATTAGTCTAATTAGAAAGCTATTGATCTCACCTTTCCAATGAGACCATTTTCAATCAAAATGATTTAATGCACACAAAGGTATGGGATGTTGACCAACCTTTATTACAGGATGTGCATGATTTACATACTCTATTCTGATTTTGTTATGTTTTTCTCAATTTTATTTATGGCCTTAACCAATCCTAAAATTCTTTAAAATTTTACAGACAATGGGTTTGTGTGTAGATAAGGTATAATTTCATTACATTTGGAATACAGAGTAGGAAAAGAAAAATCATTCATCGAGCGTATACAAGATGTAGAAAACCAAATTTCAGCTTTTAGAAAATACGTAAATGCATTCGACCAAACTGAAATATAATCTACAACAATCAAAGCATGAGGAACTAAAATAATTGAAGAAAATTATCACTATAGCATAAGCATAGAGGGGATTAAGGGATATAAGATCTTATAATATATATTGGGGTAGAAAGAACTAAGAATTAAACACATGGAATGCATCAACAAGCATAAAAAAATTGGGCAACATAACCCCTCAAATATTACATCAAAGATGAAGACATAAGCTCCTTATTTACAACCCCATTAAATTGAATGTAATAGAATAAGAAAGTATTGAAAAGAGAAGGGAATATGGCACCTGAAACTTGGAAGGAGACTTCAGTTGTCGGCAGAAGATGGTCGGTGGCTAGAGGAAGATGGGTGCCACCTCCTCCTTGTTCTTTCTCTCTCTCTCTCTCTCTCTCTCTCTCTCTATCTATCTATCTTTCTCTCTTTTTCTTCCTCTCTTGCTGCGGGAATTTCTCTCTCTTTGATGCGTCTAATCAGACCCCAAGGCCCCTTTTTATAGATTTTCAAGGGGGGACTCTAGGGCCTTCCTTGGATAAGTTTCGGGCTCATCATAGGAGAGCCAATTTGGATACGGTTCCAACGATATTTCCAGACCTTGGGGTTGCACATGAGTGCACATGGGCTTATAATGGTCCTTTCTTGGTCAAGGGTGCAACCCTAGGTGCAAACGGTCAAGGTAAGTCACATGTCAATGTAGTACAAGAACCAACTCTTGTCTACTATAGATGTGAATTTCATCTCAAAGCCTATGTAGAGACTCAAAACTCAATTCAAAACTACAATTACGTGAGTGTATCAACTAGTTTGCTAAAACTAGCAAAATCTTATAAATTTTTTTGACTCTTTAGCGATTGTAAGTAAGTGAACTCTTTTCACCTTAGATCAAGAACCGATGATCAAGGGTCGATTTAGGCACTTGAAAATTGTTTTAGATCTGGTAAGTTTAAAATTCATATTTCAATTCAAATAGATTTGCAAAAATTGTGAATCTACCTCTTGACTCAAAACAATTCAAGTTTTGAAAAATAGAAACTGGTTCTGTTTCGAGAGACTTGTTTCCTAATTTTTTTGGATAATTTATGAATCTTTAAAAATCCTTAAAAATTCATAGAAAGTAGAGTGAGATGGAAGATTCTCAAACTATTTTTATTTTGATTTGAGGTGTTGTAGATATATGCAATTAAATCTAAGAATGTCCCTTACTCTGGTATTCATGATAGATATATGGCAGAAATTAAAGGCTTAGAAAAACAACTTTATCTCAGCACTAAATTTCTGATTTTTATAAAATTAGCCTCGTTGGAAAGCTATAAATCTCAGCTTTCAAATGAGAGCATTTTTAATCAAAATGGTTCACTACAAACAAAGTTATGAAATTTTGACCCAACCTCTGTTGCTGGACGTGTAGGATTTAAAAACTTTGTTCTGATTTTGTTCAGTTTTTTCTAATTTTGTTTATAGACTTACGCAATCCTAAAATTCTTAAAAATTTTACAGATAGTGGGTCTAAGTGTAGATTAGGTATAATTTCATCACATTCAGAATATAGAGTGGGGAAAGAAAAATCATTCATCGAGCATATGCATGATGCTGACAACCAAGTTTTAGTTTCTAGAAAATATATGAATGCATTCGACCGAATTGAAATGTAATCTATAGCAATCAAAGCATGAGGAAATGAAATAATTTAAGGAAATTATCACTATAGCATAAGCATAGAGGGGATTGAGGGATATAAGATCAGCTATAAAATCCTTCGATTCGGCATTTTGGAAAGAAGCCACAGAAAATGAGTTGGACTCAGTAATGAGTAACAAAATTTGAAAATTAGTAGACCGATTCTAAAGGAGTTAGTTGTAAATGAATTTTCAAAAAAATAAAGTTGATTGAACAATTGATAAATTTAAAGCTAGGTTTGTTGCTAAACGGTAGCTAGAATAGCTACAATTAGGTATAGATTTTTTCGATTTTTGCTTCTACCATTATTCTTGTGTTCACCTTATTTTTTCGGTGAAACGTTGTTGTTGATGGTTGTTCTTGAATTTGACCAGAAGGGGGGAGTCGGGCAGTTAATTGGGGACCATCGCTATCCTTATCCGTTGTCAGGAAAAGGTAAAATTGTTGTAAAAAAAACCATGGAAAATTTTGGTTCACATGGGTGTCCTGTGGGTCATGTTGTGTCTTTCCACGTGATGTGTCATGTCATGTTTGACACCATGTCTAGTGTCCAAGATAGGGTAGAGTTGGTCATGTCGTAACTAATGTGTGTGGGTGTGTGTGGATTTGCAAGCATAAATTGAAATGAGATACTAATTTACTACAAAATGATTGTGAAACATGCATGTTTTTAGTATGAATTTTATTAAAGGGGTATAACTTCCCTACTCGGTTATAGCTCGGAGCTCACCCTATTATTTTATGGTTTATCATGAAGCTCCTACCTCCAATGCATACAATATCGAGTTGTAGATTGATCGAAGTTGATCTTTCATATGGTACGACTTAGTTGATAATTAGTGTGTTTATTGGTGGGCCCCACACCATTTAAGAATGAATTATTTAGATTTTTGGACATTTGAATTCTATATATTATTTGAGTTGGATTGGTTATACTTGACTGTGGTTATCATTATGCTCATACTTGTGCAAGTTAATGAGCTATACTATGAAATTATGAGAAAGAATTATCAAACGTAGGTTACGACAAATATCGAGTATAACAGAGAACCAATTTGGATTCATGAATGTTAGATCTACTATTGAAGCGATTTACCTATTGAGACATCTTATGTAATATTTTAGAGCAAAAAAAAGAACCTTCACATGATATTTATTGATATAGAAAAAACTTATGATAGGGTATCAAGAGATGTTCTTTAGAGAACCTTAAAAAAGAGAGGTATCCCATT
Source organism: Brasenia schreberi (assembly GCA_036023115.1). Lineage (NCBI taxonomy): Eukaryota > Viridiplantae > Streptophyta > Magnoliopsida > Nymphaeales > Cabombaceae > Brasenia > Brasenia schreberi. The sequence continues at coordinate 2,840,313 of JAYKKT010000073.1, forward strand.
GACATATATAAATCTTATAAGAGACATGTACGATTGTGCAAAAACATGTACCAGGACTTATGAAGGAATGACAGAATCTTTTGAAGTTAATATTGGGTTACATAAGGGATCAACTTTAAGTCCATATTTATTTATATTGGTCATTGATGAGTTAACAAAATATATTAAAGATGAAGTACATTGGTGTATGTTATTTGCATATAACATTATGTTGTGGATGAGTCTAAAGAAAAAGTTAATAAGAAATTAGAACTGTGAAGACAAATGTTAGAAAGTAGAGGCTTCCAACTTAGTAGAACAAAGAATGAATATATGGAATGTGAGTTTAATCATTTAGGCACTAAGGACATGAAAATTAAGATTGACACACATTGTATCTCTCAAAAGAAAAGTTTTAAATACCTCGAGTTAGTTTTTCAAAGTGATAGAGATGTGATGTATAAAATTAATGCCGGTTGGTTAAAATGAAGAGGAGCATCATGTATTCTATGTGATAAAAAGATATCATTAAAGTTGAAAGGAAAATATTATATAGTAGCAATTAGACCTGCCATGTTTTATGGTTCTAAGTGTTGATCAACTAATCATCTACTTGTAGAAAAGATGTCTGTAGCAGAAATGAAGATATTGAGATTGATGAGTGATCACACAAGGAAAGACTATACATAATGAGGTTATTGGAAATAAATTGGGAGTAACACCAATAGAGGATAAAATAAGGGAAAATTGTTGAAGATGGTTTGGACACATAGAAAGATAACTAAAAGATTCTCCCGTAAGAAGATATGAAAAATTAAATTGTGAAAATATTAAAAGAGAAAGAGGATGACTACAAAAGTGTTGGAAAAAAACTATAAAGAATAATCTAATTTATGTTGAGTTAACTGTTACCATGACACATGATAAGGCTATGTGGAAACAAAAAATCCATATATCCGATCCCATCTAGTATGGGAAAAGGCATAGTTGTGTGAGTTCCCACAAGACACCGACTACGGTCGTGTTGTGGTTGTGACTCGTGTGGATGTGACACTTATTGTTAAATTCCAAGCTATTCAAAATTGATAAATTGGTAAAATATGAGTCCATATTGTGTGGCCTTTTGGATTCATTGTTAAAGGACAAGAGCAATTCGAATTCAACTCCTTGAATCTTCATCTGAATCATTAAGGACACCTAGCACAGCTTGTCATAACTACCCAATTAATATAGAATGCAAAAGAAACTCATATAAATGGACCTTGATCATGCAGTGGTCAACTTCCTCTTGTTTCAAGATTACAATGTCGTCTAGGTTATGGTTGAACTTTGATCGAAAATAACATGACCTTACTATTAATTATAAGATTATGAACAAGGCTGCACTTGGAAATACTCTTGCAATCAAGTAGAATTACCCTCATCAAGGATTTGCTTGTCAAGTATGATTAATGAACTACACATTAATCTTGTTTTCATATGTTGGGGAACAAATCCCTTCATTCTACTCCTACAAGGAACCAATTGAGGTCACATAGTTTCGGGCATCAATACCCGCAAAATTTTAATCTCTTAAATGTGAGTCTATGGTCGGAGGACAGAGCATACTATCATGATCAAAATGCTAACATCTTGTTCATTGTTGTTTACTTGTCATGTTGAGACAATCCTAAACGCATAATTTCCAGTTGTGCATTCTCTAATAATGAAGCACATGTAGTGTTTGTATCTGAATTATCTTGTTACTCATATTCGCAAGTTTTCAGAATGAAAAAATCCATACAAATTCAGTGGACCATTGTGTAATCACAAATAGGTATTTCTAAATTTAAATACTACTACGACAAAGGTAATAACAAATGCATTTTTATGTGGTTCTAGGGTATATAACTAACATATATAACAATTTCAACACCTTTTTGAGTTTTATTCTTTTCAAAAAATCATTGTTAAAGTTTGCCTTTTTATTTCCTTAGATTTTCTTCAGCAGAGACCGATAAGCCCACAAAGTATACCATAACTAAGTGCATCTAAGAATCTAAATCTTTTTCTTCTATACCACTTACCCCTCATAACATAGATCATGTTTTTCAAGTATCTTTCTTGTTCATTTTACATGTCAATATTGGAGGACCACTGCATTTTTTCCTTTTATACACAAGCTAGGTTAGTGGATAAGTTCCTATTAACTTTTAGATCAAAAAAGAAGAACATATTTATTGATTTATAAAAAACTTATGATAAGGTATGTAGACGTGAATTTTTATTTCAAAATCTTTTAGAATTTGAAATCAAACTTTCGAACTACGTCGTGTGACTTTCGTAGGCGATTGCGGACAAGTGAGATCTTCTCGACGTAGGCTTTCTTGAACCGGCGCTCAAGGGTCAGCCTAGATGCTTGAAAAGTGTTTGAATCCGCTAAATTTGAAAAAATAAAAACCAGATCTTACAAAATTCAAAATTTGTGCCTAAGTTCCTAATTTCTGAAAATTTTAAGATTTTGAAAATTGCAAAACCTGTTCAGTTTCAGAGATCTGTTCTTTGAATTTTTAAAAATACTTCTGAATCTGCAAAAATTCTAAAAATTTTAAAAAAGCAAGATGTATGTATGTAGAATTAGAATATATTTTTATTTTGTATTTTTCTTTTATAAATTATGAGAATTAAATCCAGAATCAGAGATTGTTCAGAAACTCGGAACAATTCTGTTTCTGTGAGTCAGAAGCTCACAAAAATAGTCATATCTCTGCACTCAGACATCCAAATTCAATGAAATTTGTTTTATTAGAAAACTACAGATGCTAATTCTAGAGAATCAATTTTCATGAAATTCTACTCAGTATTTTCATATATATGAATAAAAGAACAGGGAGGTTTCTAAACGTTCTGTTTCTGTAAAACAGAATCTGATTTTTGTTAAAATTCACGGATATAATCTGTTAAGCAAATGATCATATAAAATCTTCAAAATTTTATCTAATGATATCTGATATATATAGATTGGAAGTGCAAAAACTCTGTTCGATTAGGTTAGTCGTTTGTTCAGAACAATTCCGTGTTCAGACATTGTATGATCATGCAGTTTCAGAATTCAGAATTGCAGAAAATTTAACGATGTTCCTTGGATAGTTTGGAAGGATTCTCAACCTGTAACCAGTCTTAACATTCATAGAAATCATACAAATATGTGGTGTTTATCTCATTTATGAAGAAAATACTCATGTTTTGCATTGACATGGGTCACGAACATGGGCTGTAATTCGGTTCTTGTAGCAAAATCTGTAAAATTATATCATAATTATACCATGAACGATTCTAACCTGTAGAATTGAGAGAAACGTGGATGAGAAGCTCTTTTGAATGATCGTCACGTCGGAACAGGGCCGGCTTTTCCTTCTTCTCCTTCTCCTCCTTCTTTGTTCACGGACTGGATTTTAGCGGTGAGTGGTTGATTGTCGATGCAGTACCTGGGAGGGCCTTTTTATGCGCTCATGGGTACCTATGTACTGTGGATTTGGATAAGCCTCATCTTGATTCTGATAAGCTTGATCCTCCACCTGATCTTATCCGAGTTCTAGCTTTGATTAGTTTTATCCTTTATCTTGATCTCATCTCAGTTGATGAGCTTGAGCGTGATCTTGTCTTGATAAGCTTTATCTTGATCTCATCTGAGTTAGATGAGCTTGATCGTGATTGGCAAGTGGAGCTGCCTCATCCGTATTCGTCCACCTTCATCGTCATCTTCATCGTCTGCCATACTCCCAGTTACAATCGAGGATCTTTTCAACGACTATGGAGCCATGCTGGGGTCACCTTTAATATCTGTTACAGTTGTCTGTTGTGTGCGTGCCTGAATCTGCTGCAAAGCAGCAGATACATTGTCGGGTGCTCCTTGTACCAACTGGCCTTGATTGGATGATGACTTAAGAAGCGCCATTCTGTTTGCATCAAGAAGCTGCGGGGATGAATCTAGGTCCATGGAGTTTGGGTGTTTCATGCGTTCTTCATAGATCTTTGCAGCCAAGACACTAGCTGTAGATTGTCCGAGAATACTCTCAGCACCAATACCATTTATTGAACCTGTGAGAGAAGGATGTCTGGCATCCCTTCGCTGCATTTGTGCATGACGTTGCTGCATAATTTGTAACTGCTGCATCTGCAACTGCTTTTGATGATCTCGGGCTTTCATTTGTTGTGCCTCTATGTAAGCAGCAGCACTTTTCCTTCATAAAAGCTTTAGCAGAATTATGCAGATTTCTTTTCAAAAGATAGTCATAAATATAGACATCAAGCATCTTATCCGCTTCCCATGGAAACAGCAGAATTTTGTTCCCTTTGGACAACTCCTGTTGCGTTCTGCTGAAGATGAGCTAGCAATATTACCAGCATATACATTTTCCCAGACAGTTCAACCCAAATCCCATCTGTTAATATTTGAATCAATGTTAGCTTCTGCCATGTGCTCTTCCAACTGGGAATAAAATGTATTGTACGGTGCCACCTGCAATTTATGGTTATCTCCAAGAATAGGAGGTCGTTGATTGACTCCTAAAAAGAAAACACATTCACGGCAATTTGCAATGCAGATACGCCTTGCAGCTGTAATCACTTGCACCCTCTCAGAACAAACTTGGGCCAAAGATTCATCAACACCAAGTCCAATCAGATCTTCCTGGTATTCAACTACCTAACTAGTAACAACAACTAAGCCTTTTCCCATACTAGACGGGGTCAGCCACATAGATTCTTTGTTTCCACAGATCCCTATTGTGTGTCATGTTAGCAGTTAACTCCCAATAAGCTAGATCATTCTTTATTGTTTCTTTCCAACACTTTTGAGGTCGTCCTCTAGCTCTTTTAATACTTTCCAAGTTTAGTTTTTCATACCTTCTTACATATTCTTCTTTTGATCTTCTTTTTATATGTTCAAACCATCTTAAACAATATTCTCTCATCTTATCCTCTATTGGTGCCACTCCTAATTTGTTTCTAATAACCTCATTATGTATACGGTCTTTTCTTATATGACCACTCATCCATCTCAACATCTTCATTTCTGTCACAGACATCTTTTGTACATGTTGATGATTAACTGCCCAACACTCATAACCATAAAACATGGCAGGCCTAATTGCTACTCTATAATATTTACCTTTTAACTTTAATGGTATCTTCTTATCACAAAGAATACCATATGCTCCTCTCCATTTTAACCAACCATCATTAATTCTATGCGTAACATCTCCATCAATTCTTACATCACTCTGAAAATTTAACCCTAGGTATTTAAAACTTTCCTTTTGGGGAATGCAATGTATGCCAATTTTAATTTCCATGTCCTCTGAAGTAACCAAATGATCAAACTTACATTCTATATATTCTGTCTTTATTTTACTAAGTCGGAGGCCTTTGCTTTCCAATGTTTTTCTCCATAGTTCCAATTTTCTATTAACTTTTTCCTTAGACTCCTCCACTACTACAATGTCATCTGCAAATAACATACATCAAGGTACTTCATCTTGAATATGTTTTGTTAAATCATCCATCACCATTATAAATAAGTATGGGCTTAAAGTTGATCCTTGATGTAACCCAATATTAACTTCAAAGGAGTTTGTCGTTCCTTCATGAGTCCTCACACATGTTTTTGCACCATCATACATGTCTCTTATAAGGTTAATATATGTCAATGGGATACCTCTTTTTTCCAAAGTTCTCCAAAGAACCTCCCTCGGTACCCTATCATAAGCTCTTTCTAGATTAATAAATATCATGTGAAGGTCTTTCTTTTTTGCTCTAAAATGCTCCATAAGACGTCTCAAAAGGTGAATTGCTTCAACTGGCATGAACCCAAATTGGTTCTCTGTTGTACTTGATACTTGTCTTAACCTACATTCGATAATTCTTTCCCATAATTTCATAGTATGACTCATTAACTTGATACCTCGATAATTTGCACAATTTTGAATGTCTCCCTTGTTCTTATATATGTGTATAAGTGTACTTGCTCTCCATTCCTCGGGCATCTTTTGGTTTTTCTATATTTCATTAAATAATCTTATGAGCCAAGTGATTCCTATTTCTCCTAGTATTTTCCAAACTTTTATAGGAATATTATTTGGTCCTACCGATTTACCACCCTTCATATGTTTAAGAGCCTCTTTGACTTCATTCTTTTGAATACGTCGGTAGAAATTGTGGTTTATATACTTTTCTGACTTGGCTAAATCTCCTAAACTAATACTAACATCTTTATTTTCATTAAAAAGATTATAAAAATAGTTTTTCCATCTATTTCTTATATCATCATTTGCCACTATAATTTTTTCATTCTCGTCTTTTATACATCTAACATAATTAAGATCTTTAGTTTTCTTATCTCTAGCCCTAGCTATCCTAAAAATATCTCTTTCACCCTCTTTTGAGTTGAGTTTTTTATATAAGTCCTCTCAAATCTTAGCTTTTGCTTCACTAACGGCCTTTTTCGCTTCCTTCTTTGCTTTCTTGTAAGCTTCTAAAGTTTCACTAGTTTTCTTGGCACAATGTAATTTGTAACATGCCCTCTTTGCCTTGATTTTATTTTGCACTACTTCACTCCACCACCAAGCTTCTTTTTATGCCGGTACACCTCCCTTAGATACTCCTAACACATCTTTTGCCACTTTCCTAATATGTATAGCCATATTGTTCCACATATCACAGGGTGTGCCAACATAATTCCAAACATCTCCTTGAAGGACTTTCTCTTTAAATATGTCTTCTCTCGCTTTTGAGGTTCTACCATTTAGTCCGAATAGCTCGATGCACTCTTTTCTTCTTTGTCCATTTTTTTATTTGTAAATTCATAACTAAAAGTCGATGTTGGGTGGTTAAGCTTTCTCCTAGAATTACCTTACAATCTTTACAACACGCTCTATCTTTTTTTCTACAAATAAAGTAATCAATTTGTGTTTGTGATAAGCCACTCTTATAAGTAATTAAATGTTCATCTCATTTTTTGAAGATTGTATTGACTATAAAGAGATCAAAAGCCATAGCAAAATTTAAAATCTCCCTACCTTCCTCGTTTATATTCCCAAAACCAAAGTTTTCATGAATCCCTTGATATCCTAATGCCTCTTTACCGACATGTCCATTTAAATCTCCTCCTAAACAAATCATCTCCCTTGGTGATAGATAAGGTACTCGATCACTCAACAATCGAAGCATATGAGTAAACCTTTTTGTATAGAGGTTAACCATCAGCTGGAAAATTGCATACATCTTATACAAAATATGACCAAAGTTCATCACAGAACAAATGTGTGTTGGATCGCTAAAGCATCACTTGGTGGAAAATATAGGGCAACTAAATCATAGGTATCACCAAGCTCCTCAACAATCTGCTCAGCATAATTTCTTGGAAGGGCTTCCATGATACTACTACTAAGCTCCATCGCTAGATCATAGCAGCGCAAATTGCTGTTTACCATAGCACAAAGAGGCTCTAACCCAACTTCAGCAACAGGTTCTTTAAGTCTTTATCTTTCTGCCGCTTGAAAATCATTCATCACCTAAATGATGGCAAAAGCAATTTTGTATAGCATGAGATCGCCGCTATTTTCCCTCACAATCAGCACTTGTTCTCCAAGAATGCGAAACAAATCAACAGCAGCTGGAGTATAGAGCTTTTGCAGACCCAACTTGTTTTCATCCAAGTACTGGTATTTCAAAGTAACAATCTTGATCTAACATTAAGCGGCTGTAATGTAATAGGGTAAGATATCCATCACACATTCTTCGTTGTTGTTACAACAACTTGATCACATTGATCTGCACATAATTAGCTAAAGCCGCAGCACAGTAGAACCTCGCAATTCATTCTGATGAGAACGATTTTATTATATAACAAGGCTAATTCAAAAGTTCAACATGAGGAAAACAAACACACAGCATAAACCAGCACTATTAGTAAATGATCATTCCGAGGGAATCGATAATTTCACATGATGATCTCAACTGAATCTCTTAATGTTATACTTATAAGAGTATTTAAGAAGTCCCTTCTGCATATTTGCTGTGAAAGTGTTCAAGTAACTCCATGTTACATGACTACTTACTATGAAAGTGTTCAAGTAACCTATGTTACATTTTCGAAAACCAACTTTCATGCTTGCTGGATTTCCTCCATGAGTGTTGGAACATTAACCTTATTTTCAACACCAAAGTAACATGACAGCAACAGGTGATAATGTAAAGCTGATGCATATGAGTACACCAATTGCCTTCTTTTAGCAACCAAACATAACATGGATATGTTACCAAATGCATTTGATACCAAACCTTTCTCTTCGGAAGCCATTGTTCTTATATCAATATTTCCTTTCTTTTGATAATACTGACCTTACCCTTTGGAAATTGATCTCTTTTTAAGTATAAGTTTTTCTTTCTGGGAAGCTCACTTTCCCTTTTTAATGCCCGCTTTCCCTTTCTGGGCGTCCACCTTCATTTTCAGGTGTCAACTTGTTTTTTTGATACTTGTATCTTTTCAAAGGGCAAATTTTCAACATACTTTTCAATATAAATCTTTTAGGGAAATGAAATCTTGCTTTTCCAGTGCTGAGGGCAAAATCGTTATTTTTATCCAATTTTGTCCAAATTTGAAATTTTCAGAAAGGGAATCACTCTTTCATCATTTTAAGGCTTTCATAAAATTTTGGTGCCAAAACACACTTGTTTGATTTCTTTTTTATTCGAAAACCTGAAATTGCCAAAAATAGCTAATTTCCTAAGAGGCAAAAATTTTTAAAAATTTGGGTGTTTACAAGGTGCTAAGAGATGTTCTTTTGAGAACCTTAAAAAATAGAGTAACCCATTGACACATATTATAAGAAACATGTACGATGGTGCAAAAACATGTGTGTGGACTTATGAAGGAATGACAGAGTCCTTCGAGGTTAATATTAGGTTACATCAGGATCAACTTTAAGTCCACATTTATTTATATTGGTCATTGATGAGTTACTAAAATATATTAAAGATGAAGTATCTTGGTGTATGTTATTTGCATATGACATTGTGTTAGTGGATGAGTTTAAGAAAAAAATTAATAGGAAATTAGAGCTATTAAGAGAAACATTAGAAAGTAAAGGCTTCCAACTTAGTAGAACAAAGGCTAAATATATGGAATGTAAGTTTGATCATTTGGGTACTTTAAAGGACATGGAAATTAAGATTGGCACACATTGCATCCCTTAGAAGGCAAGTTTTAAATACCTAGGTCAATTTTTCAAAGTGATAGAGATGTTATGTATAGAATTACTGCCGGTTGGTTAAAATGAAGAGGGAAATCAAGTATTCTATGTGATAAAAAGATATCATTAAAGTCGAAAGAGAAATATTATATAGTAGCAATTAGACCAGCTATATTTTATGGTTCTGAGTGTTGACCAACTAATCATCAACTTGTACAAAAGATGTCTGTAGCATAAATGAAGATATTGAGATTGATGAGTGGTTACACAAGGAAAGACTTTACATAATGAGGTTATTGGAAATAAATTGGGAGTAACACCAATAGAGGACAAAATAAGAGAAAATTATTTAAGATGGTTTGGACACATAGAAAGATAACTAAAGGATGCTCCCGTAAGAAGATATGAAAAATTAAATTGTGAAAATGTTAAAAGAGAAAGAGGATGACCACAGAAGTGTTGGGAAAAAACTATAAAGAATAATCTAGTTGATGTTGAGTTAACTGTTAGCATGACACATGATAAGGCTATGTGGAAACAAAAAATCCATATATCTGATCCCATCTTGTATGGTTAAAGGCTTAGTTGTTGTTGTATACACAAGCTAGGTTAGGAACATCTCTACTAGATATCCACATCCGAGATTATTATCCACATCCGAAAGTATTGACGTAGAGATCCTCAACTTGAGTCGACCTAGTAACAAGAAGAGTTCCTGCTCTTTTATGCTATATTTTTGTAACTCGAGAAAATTCCATGAAATATTTTGTGAGTTTTAGTTTTGATTCTTTGGGATTCAACTTTAGTCACAATAAAACTGAAACTTGAGTTTTTCATCATAAAAAAAAGGACCTTTTAGCATAACATCATTGGTTTTTGCTTATTTGGTGCTTATGTGCAAATTGATGTAGTACCTATGCCACGTCAACTGTGTATAGTAAAAGGAGTGTGTATATCAATCCTACTCATATTTTATGGATCATACAACAAGTGACCATATGCTTTTCCAAATGATTTTGCAGTGAAGTTTTCTTTTCTTTACCAATCACTATCTTTAGAAAGGGAGATGAGTATTTGACTATTTACAAGCCCGATCCTTGAGGAAAACAATTGATTATACTCTGTAAATTGCAAGGTATCTTAGGAGAGTTGACTATGCTGCAACTATTAGTTATTGGGTTTCTATATAAAAGTTTTTGAAAAGGGGAGACAATATATATACATTATATATGTATATGTGTGTATGTATAAAGTATTTGAAAGTATTTTGAGAAGATGATTCAGATCTTTGAAGACTCGCTTGTGAAATATTCCAAATACATATTGATCCTAGACAAGTGTTAGTGAAGGTAATAATGAAACTTCTAAGAGAGGTGTACTAGCAAAAGTGCAATAGCTCACCTAGCTAGGGAGTTGACTAACAAATTGACGGTCATGAGGTTGATACTAGGGGTGTGTGACTCCCTTCAGCTTCTCCATTGCACTAAAAGAGGTACTACTGTAGAAAAATGCTTCCTGGTAGATTTTAGAGGAAATAAAGGGCAAAAAAGCATACAAACTATAAAAACAGAATTCATGAATGTTGAGAGGATTTAAAGAAGGCCAAAAAAGAAGAGAAAAACCAGTTCATGAAACGGTTGTCATTGAAAATGGATAAAGTCCAATGGCACCATTGTGCAACTCTATATATTTCTTGAGACCGGTGTTGTTACCATGTTGATACGTGCAGTTTGTTGATGAAAGAGGTGATCTATATGGCAATCATGATGGCTATGACGATGATGATAATGGTGTCGATGGTTTAGCAACAAATAGTGCTGAAGAGAGAATCCGAAGGAAAAAGTCAGTGGTGTTAGAGAATTGAGACCTTCGTTCTCCAAAGAGATCAGGCAATTTGAGTTCCTTGGGAATCGTTTTGAGCGTATTCTAATGATGAGGAGTCATGATTGAGGCTATGACAACTTTTTGAAGCACATCCCTAAGCTTTCTGCTAGTGTTCTAGGGCTTCCTCGAGCTCTTGCTGAACTTCACGTCTGATTCAGGTTAAAACCTTGGAAATATCTTTTGGGTTACCTTTAGGCAAGAATTAAGCCCATCGTAGACAACTTAATATGGTCACGATATTTTGATTGTATATCCCTCAATAGAAATATAATTGACACAATTTTTGATGCATTAGAAACTAGACAAGAAAGTCTATTAAATGAATCAAAAGTCGAATGACCTCAAGATGAAATGGGTTATTGATGATTTTCTCAATCTTATGTAGCCTATTTATATATCTTCTAATATGGTTGATTGTTTTTACCATAACACTCTTGTCCAACCTTTGATTTGACAATTCTTTATTTTTTTTAAAAATATGACATAAAGACCTTTTGAGAGGACAACAAATCGACCGATTTCGAGAAGAATCGGCTAAGTTATAGCCTTTTCTTAGGAAGATATGCTCGATCGACTAAGACTGTGAACACCTTTAAGAGAGTTAGATTATTTGCTTTGTATATGTGTCATCCAAACGTGGATTGAGTGATTCACGAAAACTGGGAGTTGGTGTTGTACTTCACTTTATTTAGACGGCCCTTCACGACACGTCACTCTTGCTGCTTCCACTACACTACTATAAGCCCTCAATGGTCGGAAATTCAGTCCAACCAAGTTCGGGAAGCATAAGGCCTATGCCCACATACCATCGCTACCCTCTAAGTCTAAGTTGATCATGGATAAAACCAGCGAAGGCCGCTCCACCATTCTGTCTTCAGTCAAGTAGCGCTCAATAAATATTTAATAAGCTGTGTGCAAGAGCCTTAATTTCTATTAATTGTTTATGCCCATTGGAAAGCAAACAAGACAAGCTTTCCAGGCATTTGAGAATAAGAAAAATCTATTTAGAGATGGATCTTTTTGGTGAATTTTAAAAGTGAGGATAGATTCTGGTAAGTTGATAGCTGTGGATCTGAATAAAAAAATACTAAACCCACAAAGAAGAAAAAAAGGAGAACAAAGATGAAATCTTTATTAAGCTAAGAGAACGGTTACATCTATGGATTACAACTAGGAAAGTTAAATAAAAAAAATAAAGAAGTTGATATGTGTCAATGGATTGATGCCTCTGGGCAACTATCCTTTTTATAATTGATGGTAGGTTAATTCTAGATTCTCCACTCCTCTATGGCTCATAACTCCTAGATAGTAGATAAGTATTGTGTCTATCTTTATAAGGGGGTTTAGCCATATCCATTAATGGGTCAGTGACTTAATCTTAATGGTGATAGTGGCTCATAAACCATTAGTTTTCATAGTGCCTCTTAATGTTTCTTGCTTATACTTATGTTGGGAAGTGGACATTATTCCTAGAAATGTGCTCTTTGGGTTCTTTTCAATTTTTGGCAATAACATTTGTTTCCCTATAATCTTTAGCGGAAATACTCATATTGATGACGAAGCTTATGTACTTTGATAGAACATAAAAAAAATTGAAACAAGTCATTAAAAGCTGAGGTACTTGCATCACTTTTAGGATATTTTTTTTGTACTCGAAGGTTGGTTGACTTCAAGTTACCATGAGATCCTATTAGTAACCCAAGAAGTAGGCCATGGGTTGGCCTCCATGTGAGAAAGGTAAGATCCTCTAGATCTTTTCCTTCCGCTATATCAACATCACATGCTAAAGTTTAGTTTTAAAAATTTAACAAACAATGAGAACTGTGGCACTTGTTTAGCTGCTTTAGTTCTTGGGGAAAAATCTGAAAAGAGCAGGCAAGTTTATGAGGGCGTGTTTGACGGTGTGGCCATGCGCGGATTCAACATTGCAGAACGACGTCGTTGAGTACCTCTCGCTTCTGGCTCAGGAGGCGGAATCTACGGTCACCTCTTTAATGAGCGCTTAACAACTTGTGGGAGCCTGCACCAATCAGTAGTTTTATGAATTAGCGTCACGAGGAGCTTGAGCCGTCCGCAAGCTCCTATATATATATATATATATATATATATAGAGAGAGAGAGAGAGAGAGCTGTAAGGGCGTTGGAATTTGCGAAGTTTTGGCCATATTTCATGTGATTCTGCCAAGTAAAAGAGAGTGTCCAGATACAGTCAAATGATTTTTGCTTTTGCTAAGTTTTGGCCATATCAAACTGGAAGCTAGTTCTGGTTTTGCGTCATTTTCCCTTTTTTCTCTCTTATAATTTTTGGAAAGTAATTAAGGTCTCGTGTTAAGCTAAACCAACTTGGATTCTCCATGAGCTGGAGATCCCCTCAATCGTCTCAAAGTCTCTTTTTCAGTTCCGTTGGAGGGCAGGAATCGATGGCCCAAGTCTGTATTATAACACCCGGACCTCGCATGGGCATCCACAGTAATAGGGGTAGACTTAGGGGACTCAAAACCAGCTTGGCAATCTCCAACCAAAACCAAATCGGGTAAGGCCCCGACTGACTGGAAAGGATAAAATCGGACTGAAACCAGGAATCATTTGGATCGGTTTTAGTAACCAGAACTGAAACGAAACGAGTGTCCATTGTTCTAAACTACTGAGTTTATATATAATATTTTTAATTTTTAATCTTTTTAATAGTTTAATTTTCAAACTGAAACCAAAACCGAAACTATCCTGAGTTTTGGTCTTGGAAATCTAAAACTGACCGGTTTACGAGAGATTGGTCATGTCTAATAAAGGTCCGATACACTGCGGCTTCCGAACTCTAGTAAACCATTATGCCGTGAATGTGAAGAGTGTAGGAGTACGATATTATAATTTGGGGTGTGACGGGTGTTTATCTTGTACTCGTTGTCTATAAAAGACTAATTACGCTTCACGGATTCAGATATAAGCGCATTGTTTCTGACCAGTGAATACTAATCACGATTGGAATCTAAAATTGATCAGGTAATGGATAGCTGAATATGAAATGAAGACTAGCTGAATGACTGCAACGTTAATGAGGACAAGTTTCTTAATCTTGATGATTCTCATGTTCAAAGTCAGAATTGGTTTGTGAGAGGCAACCCCCCAGTCTGCTGACATTAAAATAAGAAGGTTTCACGAATAATCAATCAAATTATTAGATTCCATGTCTTGCACACGGTAACCGGGAATCGGCGACTGCAAAAGCGGAGCACCTCGCTCTCTCTTTACGTACCTTTCCTGATATCGAGAAAAGGCCACAGGAGAGAGAGAGAGAGAGAGAGAGGATCTTCCGAGGTTCGACCATGTGTGGAATTTTAGCTGTCTTAGGTTGCAGCGACACCTCCCAAGCGAAGAGAGCTCGAATCATCGAGCTCTCGAGAAGGTTCTCTCTCTCTCTCAAAGAACGGCGAGGGATCCCGTACCCTCTTTGTGACTATGTTTTGAATCTTGGGTTTTGTTGGAGTTGGATAGGTTAAAGCATAGAGGCCCGGATTGGAGTGGCATACATTGCCATCAAGATTGCTATCTAGCACACCAGCGTTTGGCTATCGTAGATCCAACGTCTGGGGACCAACCCTTGTACAATGAAGACAAGACCGTCATTGTTACGGTAGCTATCCTGTCACTTGGCAACCGTAGTTTGCTTGATAGATTCATGAGAGTTCTTAATCTCCTATTTTTTTTATCTTGTTTTTGTTTTCTTATCTTTTCTGTAACCATGAATGTTAGAACATTGTTAAGCGTTAGCTATGTTCGGAAGGGGCCACAACGACGAGAAGATTTGTTGGATATATTAAATCTTTCTTCTTTGTTCTTTATTCCTTAATCGGCTGGCGAGCTACAGGTTGGTTATTTATACGCGGAGTCCCAAAAGTCCTGTCCCGGAAGTTGTTTCCCTGATGCCGATGATTCTCATGGATGTTTCATGTGTTCGTCAGATTGTATATGCTACACAAGCTTAAAATTTTCTCATAAGAAGATACTTGTGGTGATCTTTTTTTATGCCAGTGCAGAGATAAGATGCATTTGCTTTAATCTTGTTGAACCTTGAAGGGTTCATTTTAATGTCTCCTCATGTTTGCTGTATTAGGTTAATGGAGAGATATATAACCATGAAGAGTTGAAAGAGAAACTAAAGTCCCACCAGTTCAGAACTGGCAGTGACTGCGAAGTCATTGCTCATCTTGTAAGTTATTGTTCTATGATTTCTTAAGCATTAATTTCGAATACAAATGTGAGAAGTAAGAACGTAAGTTTCAAAGAAGTAGGTCATACACTCATATTATTCACTTCTACTGGTTGATTTGGCTGTCACGTGCCTCGTGACAGTATGAAGAACATGGAGAGGATTTCGTGGACATGTTGGATGGAATGTTTTCCTTTGTACTCCTGGATACTCGGGATAAAAGTTTCATGGCTGCACGTGATGCTATTGGCATCACGCCCTTATACATGGGCTGGGGTCTTGATGGTATGATAGTATAATGCCTCACTCATTTATTTTCCTGTTTTCTCTTTCTATGTCTTTTCACTTTTCCTGTCTCATGTTCAGTTATTATACTTCAATTCTTAGTAGTCAAAGATGGATACCTGGCCAGAATTTAGCCTAGGATGAACCTTACCATAATCCTTATAGTAAGCACTTTTTTTAAAATCTGTTTTGGAAAAAAAGAAAAGAAAAAAGAGGGATGTAAAAACATGCATGTGTGTAGATGCAGAGACATGTACGGGCCTTCTCTAAGGAAATAGCAAGCTTGGTCAATATTTTATACCTCAGTTTTTTTCCCCTTTTCTGTCACAGACATCTTTTGTACATGTTCATGATTAACTGCCCAACACTCAGAACCATAAAACATGGCAGGCCTAATTGCTGCTCTATAATATTTACCTTTTAATTTTAATGGTATCTTCTTATCACAAAGAATACCTGATGCTCCTCTCCATTTTAACCAATCAGCATTAATTCTATGCGTAACATCTCCATCAATTCTTCCATCACTCTGAAAAATTGACCCTAGGTATTTAAAACTTTCCTTCTAAGGAATGCAATATGTGCCTATTTTAATTTCTATGTCCTCTGAAGTAACCAAATGATCAAACTTACATTCCATATATTCTGTCTTTGTTCTACTAAGTCGGAGGCCTTTGCTTTCTAATGTTTCTCTCCATAGTTCCAATTTTCTATTAACTTTTCCTTAGACTCCTCCACTAATACAATGTCATATGCAAATAACATACACTAAGGTACTTCATCTTGAATATGTTTTGTTAACTCATCCATCACCATTATAAATAAGTATGGGCTTAAAGTTGATCCTTGATATAACCCAATATTAACTTCAAAGAAGTCTGTCATTCCTTCATGAGTCCTCACACATGTTTTTGCACCATCATACATGTCTCTTATAAGGTTAATATCTGTCAATGGGATACCTCTTTTTTCTAAAGTTCTCCAAAGAACCTCCCTCGGTACCCTATCATAAGCTTTTTCTAGATCAATAAATATCATGTGAAGGTCTTTCTTTTTTGCTCTAAAATGTTCCATAAGACGTCTCAAAAGGTGAATTGCTTCAATAGTAGATCTGCCTAGCATGAACCCAAATTGGTTCTTTGTTGTACTTGATACTTGTCTTAACCTACGTTCAATAATTCTTTCCCATAATTTCATAGTATGACTTATTAACTTGATACCTCGATAATTCGCACAATTTTGAATGTCTCCCTTGTTCTTATATATGTGTATAAGTGTACTTGCTCTCCATTCCTCGGGCATCTTTTGGTTTTTCCATATTTCATTAAATAGTCTTGTGAGCCAAGTGATTCCTATTTCTCCTAGTATTTTTCAAACTTTTATAGGAATATTATCTGGTCCTACCGATTTACCACCCTTCATATGTTTAAGAGCCTCTTTGACTTCATTCTTTTGAATACGTCGATAGAAATTGTGGTTTATATACTTTTCTAAGTTGGCTAAATCTCCTAAACTAATACTAACATCTTTATTTTCATTAAAAAGATTATAAAAATAGTTTTTCCATCTATTTCTTATATCATCATTTGCCACTAGAATTTTTTCATCCTCATATTTTATGCATCTAACATAATTAAGATCTTTAGTTTTCTTATCTCTAGCCCTAGATATCCTAAAAATATCTCTTTCACCCTTGAGTTTTTTATATAAGTCCTCCCAAACCTTAACTTTTGCTTCACTAACGGCCTTTTTTGCTTTCTTATAAGCTTCTAAAGTTTCACTAGTTTTCTTAGCATAATGTAATTTGTAACATGCCCTCTTTGCCTTGATTTTATTTTGTATTACTTCACTCCACCACCAAGCTTCTTTTTGTGCCGGTACACCTCCCTTAGATACCCCTAATACATCTTTCGCAACTTTCCTAATATGTATAGCCATATTGTTCCACATATCACAGGGTGTGCCAACATAATTCCAAACATCTCCTTGCAGGACTTTCTGTTTAAATATATCTTCTTTCTCGCTTTTGAGGTTCCACCATTTAGTCCGAATAGCTCGACGCACTCTTTTCTTCTTTGTCCACTTTTTTATTTGTAAATCCATAACTAAAAGTCGATGTTGGGTGGTTAAGCTTTCTCCTGGAATTACCTTACAATCTTTACAACACGCTCTATCTTTTTTTCTACAAATAAAGTAATCAATTTGTGTTTGTGATAAGCCACTCTTATAAGTAATTAAATGTTCATCTCATTTTTTGAAGATTGTATTGACTATAAAGAGATCAAATGCCATAGCAAAATTTAAAATCTCCCTACCTTCCTCATTTATATCTCCAAAACCAAGGTTTCCATGAATCCCTTGATATCCTAATGCCTCTTTGCCGACATGTCCATTTAAATCTCCTCCTAAACAAATCATCTCCCTTTGTGGAATGAAGATGTTGAGATGGATGAGTGGTCATACAAGAAAAGACCGTATACATAATGAGGTTATTAGAAACAAAGTAGGAGTGGCACCAATAGAGGATAAAATGAGAGAACATCGTTTAAGATGGTTTGGACATATAGAAAGAAGATCAAAAAAAGAACCTGTAAGAAGGTTAGAAAAATTAAATTTGGAAAGTATTAAAAGAGGTAGAGGACGACCACAAAAGTGTTGGAAAGAAACAATAAAGAACGATCTAGCTTATTGGGAGTTAACTGCTAACATGGCACAAGATAGGGATCTGTGGAAACAAAGAATCCATGTAGCCGACCCCGTCTAGTGTGGGAAAAGGCTTAGTTGTTGTTGTTGTTGTCAGTTTTTTTCCCCTTCTTTTCAAATGGAAACTCTCCCAAGATCTGCAAATACAATTCTGCGCTTGAGATATATGTTTATAGTATGAGTCATTTGATGATGAATCTATCATTGATCAAGCATCCTCAAGCTGTTAGTGATGTCTGTGAAATGAAATTATGCTATTGTTTTTCTCTCCAGGATCGATCTGGTTTGCATCAGAAATGAAAGCACTGAGTGATGATTGTGAACGTTTTGTGAGCTTTCCTCCTGGACATATATATTCTAGCAAAACAGGTACGCTCTTGCTGTCTTGATATATCATTGTTCACCTCTCTGACTCATGCTATACATGAAATTATGAGTAACACGTGATGCAGCTTTAAACTTGAGATGGAAAACTAATTGATATGGCTCATTTTTTACCATCGGATGCTTATTTCTTATTCTGTTTGGCTATGTGCAGGAGAACTTCGAAGATGGTATAATCCATCTTGGTACTCTGAGATAGTACCATCAGATTCCTACGATTGGTTACTTCTACGAAGTGCATTTGAAAAGGTATTGAATTCGTGCCGTTCATTATTTTCCTCTGACCTGTTTCTTCTATTAGTTAATACAATCTTTTTTATTATTTACATGCATTTCTATATGTATTTCATTCTGAACATAGCTTGTTTGTTCTTAAAACTGACAAACTTGACCTACTGGTTTTGGCTTTCACGCATTTCTCTAAATGTTTAAGCCTGTCTATCAACCGTGTCTGAGATGGAATGTCTAGCTTTGATATATTTTTTTATAAGAAGTTGCAACTGGACATCACCATTTGTGCTTATCAGTTCGGAAAACAATATTATTGTCAATCTCAGCCCACACCTAATGTTTTTCAAATGTAACTGTCTTATTGTAGTTGATGTCTGCAGGTCTTGCCTGTGATTTGTTTGCGGTGTACGCATTTTTCTGTGCCAGTACCATATGATATTTAACTGCATTTTTACATCTTATTGTACACACTAATCTACACCTTGTGTCTAGGATATTTTGCATTCAACTTCATTTATCATATCATCAGGCCTTCAGGTACAGGCACCGTTACTGCTGTATCAACCAGAATCACCATTTTAAATGCGTCTCACTTTTATTTTTCGGCTGTTTCTATCCAAAATAATAAAGTTCTTCAATCTCAATGAACCACCGGAAGCTTTTCAAAAAAGCTTTATTTTTAGCCATTCTTGGGCATGCTTAATTTGTAATTTATGATACTTTCACAAAATTAATACTTGCATCAGGGTTTTCAAACTCTGTTATGACTGTTAATTTGTTATTCTGATTCTTAAGTTCTGTCTTTATGGTTTGTTGTAGTTATTGTACTTTTGATTTCTGCTGATGCATATCATGATAATTGATTTTCGTTATCACCGTCCAAGTGAGTGCAGTTCTTAGGGTTCTGCATGAGTCTTGGAAAGAAGTGCCAGAGCAAATGACTTCTGATAATTTTGTTTGGACTTTAATTCATGCAGTTGCTTATACAAACTTTAGACATGATCAATGTATTTGGTTGTCCTTGATTTTGTGGCTATGCTTCTCTTGGTGGCACTTTTCTTAGCATTTCAATTAGGGAAATTATGGAACAGCTCACCATTCTTCAGAAAGTAGTTTTCGCTTTCATAAGTATAGTCAACTGTTGCTTCAAACAGAAATTGTTTCTTTACTATTTAGCGTTTGTTTTGCTAAACAATATCATTCATATCTTAATTGATCACTTCATAAACCGATGCTTCATCATGTATTATCATGTTTTAAGAATCTTTTGAAGTTTGAAGTTCCTCTGTTTCTTGTGGCCTATTCTCAGTCTCTTTTATGTGGTGTGTTAACTTGATCTCTTTAGCACTGGGTATTGCTTATCTGAGTAATATGGAACTTACATCTTGTGACTCAATTTATGCAGGCTGTACTTAAAAGGCTCATGACAGATGTACCATTTGGGGTCCTGTTGTCTGGAGGTCTTGACTCATCACTTGTTGCTTCTGTTGCATCGCGCCATTTAGCAAGTTCAAAAGTTGCTAAACAATGGGGATCACAGCTTCATACATTTTGCATCGGTCTTGAGGTGATTTTCCATCTTGTTTGACTCGCATGGATCATTGTAGCCATGTTGTTATATGGTTTGACATCCTATCAAAATCTTTCCTGAATTCCAGCTCTAATTATAGTACATGTAGAACACACCATAACCATGTCCTTTATTTCAAAGTGGTGAGACTTTAGAGACCCTTGTATTAGGACTGAACTTGAATTTGTATATAAGACATAATTCCACATGAGGAGAAGGAAAGTAGAGAAAATTGCAGATTATTGTATATGGAATTTATATCTAGTAATCTACATCTTCTGATCCAGAAGGCCTAATAAAGACCTGTAATAGGGTCCTCTAATGTGTGACATGAATTTGGAGAACTTGGAATATCTGATAGAATTTATCAATTTCTTCTCAAGTTCTATAGTTCCTCAGGTTTCTTTCACCCGCTGCCTAATTTTATATACAGACCAACTCCTAAATTGTTTAATGAAGTCATGTTGGTACATCCATTAATATAGGAACAGAAATGTTACCTGTTCTACAGACATAAGACATATTTTTCTTGCATCCTTTGCCATACCAAGAAGCGAATAGCATGGAAGTGGATGAAATTTGTTGGAAAACGTGAGTAGCGTAGCAGAAGATCGAATATCACAAAATGAGAAGAACAAGTGAAGAGAAAATGTGGAGATCGAAGGAGGGAGCAGGCCCTCCAATGGAGGCCGCCCCCTCTCTCTCTTTCTTAATCTTAATCTCTTAACCCTAATACAAGAAGTCCAAGTTTGCCCTTAGTACTACGAGCATATTCTTCAATACCCTCCTCAAGTTGAGAGTGAGATACTTCGAACTCCAAACTTGCCAAAAAAATATTCTTTCTTCGTTTTTTTTCTTTTTATTCTCCTAATTTTTCAGCCCTCTTGGTTGTCTACTTTTTAGCAACCTTCTTGGCTGCAACACTCTTAATCAGCCTTCATGGCTATTCTTCATCAGTTTCATAGCTACAATATTTTCAGCAACTTCTTGGCTGCAACATCTTAATTCAACCTTCCTAACTGGTCATTTTTTAGCAGCTTCTTGGCCGTAACATTTTCAACACAATATTTTTATGAATGCAAGATGCAAAAAAATAGAGAACCTAGCATCACAATATAAGGTTCATAAGGCATGCTCAAGATGAATTCCTCTGCTTCATTAAGAAGACCAGCTCGGCCTAGAAGATCAACAATGCAACTCTAGTACTCAATTTTCGGTGTGATCCCATGTTCTGTTCTCATAGAGTTGAAATAATGTTGGCCCTATGCAATAAGACCTCCATGAGAACATGCATTCAGAACTCCTAGAAAAGTAACAACATCTGGCTTGACTCTTCCATTTAGCATATGATGGAAAAACTCCAATGCTTCTTCGCTCCCATTTAATGCAAATCTAGCTATCATGGTCGTCCATGTTATCACATCCTTGTTAGTCATCACATAGAAAATAGACAGGGCCTTGCCCATGTTCCACACTTAGAATACATATCTATTAGTGCAGTGCCTAAATTATTAGTTATCATAAACTCATACTTCTCTATATAGTCGTGAATCCATCTTCCAAGATCAATTGCACCAAGATTAGCACAAGCTCAAAGCACACTAACCATCGCTACATCACCTGGCATAACCTTCAGAAGAAGCTGCATCTTTCTGAAAAACGTCAAAGCATCACTAAACCTGCCAACATGGGTATAGCCATTAATCAAACTACTTCAAGAAATTGCATCTCTTTCAGGCATCAGATCAAACAATCGATGAGCCTCTTCTATGTAACCTAGCCGACAATACGCCCCAACCATCGAATTCCAAGACACCACATCCTTCTTTGGCATTTCTTCGAACAACTGGCATGCCTTCTCAATTTCCCCAGAATCAGTATATCCTGAAATCATGGAGTTCTAAGAGACCAAGCTTCTCTCACCCATTCGCTCAAAACAAAGCCTGAGTTGAAAGCAGGTCTCCATGTCTAAGACATCCTACAATCATGCTATTCCAGAACACAACATCTTTGTGAGGCATTTCATCAAACACTTTGATAGCATTTCCAAATTTCCTGCAACTGTTGTACACCTTAACAGTAAGGTCATTGCAGACAAAACCAATTCAAATCCACAACGCATAATCACTCCATGGATCTCTTCTCCCCGTTTGATTTCCGATAGCTTCTCACGTGCATTAAGAACTAACGTGAAGGTGAAGTTATTCGGAACCACACCTTGATGCCTCATATTTCTGTACATCCAAATTGCTTCATGGCGATGATGACGAATTAAAGGCCCTCGCATATGGTTGTCGATCCATGGCGAGTTTGAGCAAGCGGGCTTCATTTAGAAGGGTTTTCATTTCGAATGGGAGGACTCTTGCTGCGAGATGGGCTCCTTCTAGGGCTAGCACTTCGACGAGGAGAGGTGCTAGCATACAAGCCACTTCTGCTCCTTGGTTCATCATATACTTTTGCTTTATCACGCCCCTTATTGTAGCCTGGGCTCCCACTCCTGCTTCGATATCAAGAGTTCCTCAGCGGTAGCAATAGAAGAAGGACGGGACACAAGAGAGACATCGATGCACCCTTCGTTCTGATTCTCATCTTAATCCCACTCCCAGTTGACGATCGATTCGCTGCTCTATCTCTCTCTACCGAGCAACCATCGGCGATCACTGTTGGCATTCCCTGCCATCTCGCTTCTCGCCATTGATGCAGCCATGAACATGTTCCTCTCCTTTTCCATCATGACGATCGCCACATAGAAGGCCCCCATTGACCAACTTTCATCTTTTGACCCGTTCTTCTTCTTCTAACGTATGCCATGACACTGTGGTTGCGTTCCAAAAGGTGTGCCTTCCGTTGACACCATAGCAAACCGTTATGTTGAGTGTAAACACCCAAAATTTTAAAATGTTTTAAAAAACTCTTGAATTTCAAAAACCAATTTAAAGCCTTTATGAACCTTTAAATTAAAAAACCCCAAATTTTAAAGTTTAAGTTTTTATGGGAATGTTTCAAAATAAAGGTTTTAAATTCAAGTTAAAAAACCCTAGAACCATGGATCAAATCAAGCTTCACCAGGCGGCTCATTTCAAGGCAATCCAAATTCAAAGGCAGAGGTCCAGCCTATGATGAACCAGGTCAAATCAAAAGATGAAATTCAACTACGTATGCAGAGCCAAGATGAACCATATTATATCAAGTAATATGGGTACAAATGCTTGCAAGTATCACTAAGAAGTCATCATGTGATCGAGCCACCAAATATCAAGCTCATGGGCCGGCCAAGCAAGAATCAAGCCTAGTCAAACTCATCTAGGGGCCAGCCCACATGGGGCTGGTCCATACCATCATGGAAGAAATCAAGCTTACGAAATTAAAGTTGTAAGGTCAGCTCGTATGATCAAGACAAGGTGGGTCAAGTTCATAGCACACTTGGCCGGTCAAAGTGAAGAACCCGGTTTGATCAAGTCCAAAGAGGCTCACCCGATTTGACCAAGTTCATGACTGATTCAAGTCTAGGAACCAGCCCACATGAGGCTGGTCATACCATCACAAGGGGGACTACTAAACCTTAGATTGGAGCTGGACCTATGAGCCAACCCCCCCCCCCCCCCAATGAACCAGCCCCTTGGCCTATAAATAGGGCCAAGGGAGGGGCGGGTTCCATAACTTGGAATTCACAAAAATCTTGGAGAGAGGCTGCTACATTGGGGCGAGTGCTAGCATAGGTGAGGGAAAATTTCAGCTAGAGAGGGTCGTGTACTTCAAGAAGGGTTCAAGGAGAGGGAGTTAGGTGAGAGTTGTGGGAGATTGAAGGAAGAAAGCTAGGCTAAGGCTGGATTCATTCTTGAATCCCCGGCCTTTTGGTTCCAAATTTCGTGTAAGTTCATCTTGCTTAATTCAAATCTCGTTTTCTTCCTTTTAATTCATTAAATGGGGTTGTATTAATAGAGTTTCACCTCCCTCCAAGTTGTAATAATTAGAGTTGCTGCAAATTTCATTTTATGGATGAATCACCATTCACACACACTTGCACTCTAATTGTTTGATTATGCTCCTACCCCAATACATGTTATAGACACTCTATACTTCTAATCCCCTCTATGCTTAAGCTAATATGTACATTTCATTCGTGTGAGTTTTAATTTGGGATGTAGAGTTGCTGCAATTTCAATTTGCGTGAGTTTTAAATTCGGATGTAGAGTGGGTGCAATTTACTTTCGTGTGAGTATGCATTTGCATGTATTTTCTATGAAACTGAAATCCATTTTCTGCATCTGCATCCTTGATTGCTGTAATTTTAATTCCTTACTCCGTGATCCAAATGAGCTGAAATTTTAGGAGCATCATCTTCACACACAAAGGTCTTAGAAATAAAATTTTCAAGAATTTCAGGACCGTGCTCGTAGTCCAATTGATGAATGACCTGTAATGAGTGATAAACTGTGAATACCCTACAATGATTGTTGTGCAAGAAATGACATATGTCTATGGCATTCCCTCAAACACCTTTCGAGCATCATCAATATGACCTTTTTATATTTTTTTTCTTGCAAAACTTACTCGCAGCCACTGCTCCTATCGATCGAAGGCTCTGATATCTTGTTGGAAAACATGGGTAGCATAATGAAAGATCCAATATCACAAAACAAGAGAATAAGTGGAGAAAATGTGGACATCGAAGGAGGGGACAGGCCCTCTAATGGAGGTCGCGCCCCCCCTCCCGCCCCCTCTCTTTCTTAATCCTAGTCTCTTAACCCTAATACAAGAAGTCCAGCCCTTATACAATGGGTTGTTAAACACAAAATAACTAAAATACCCTTAGTACTATGGGCAATTATAATAATACCTAAAACATCAAAATTACTAAAAAATAACACTAAAAAGCATATTCTTCAACAAAAATTTTTGTGACCTTAATAGTTAGTGGTTAGCATCCCTTTTCTCGTCCATGTTTTCAGCATAGATGTTCCCTTTTGGTTTCATAAGCTCGCAGAATGAACATGGAAAATGGGAAAAAGAGTTCACCTATTATCATCTCCTGAGGTTCACATTGATAATCTTGTTTGTTCTAATGAGTAGTTGAATTTTCCAAGACCACCTTCCATTAAAGAATCACTTGCTTTTTCCAAGAACGTTTGATCAACTGCAATACGGGTGAAGTTAGAACATTTCCAAGGTGCTTCTTGGTTGTGCTGGAAGCTTCCCTAGAGCCAATCTCAAATGGTTTCTGGTTATTCTAGGTTGCGTTGGTCCAAGGGTGTTATCATTGGTAATTCACTCTTATAGTATTTACAATCAATAAATCTTCAAAAGACTGCAAAGTTTTAGGCAGAGTATACTGCAATGATTTAGACAAGAGTATAATTTACGATGTGGGAGGCACATAAGACAGACCTGTATGCTATAGAACGATGTCTATGGTATCATGCATCAGCTAATAGTCATTCTTTATTAGAGCAATGCTATTGCGAATCTGTCTGAACTTATCCTATGGTTGTTGTCGTTTCTGACATTGTAGCACAAACCCAGATCAAGTAATTATTCATAACTTAACTCATTATTATGGTGTAACATGCCATTGCGAATCTATGTTAAGCTATGCTAAATATGTACCTCATGTTTTACCATGTGCGGTTCATAATATGATGTATTTTTGTTTTAAAGTATCCTGTGTGAATATCTAACTTAATGTGGTTTGAAACAGTGTTGTTCGACAAAAGATGTATTTGGTCCATATCATAATTTAATATTAAAAAATTAGTACATGTACAAAAGATGTTTGTGACAGAAATGAAGATGTGGAGATGGATGAGTGGTCATAGAAGAAAAGACTGTATATATAATGAGGTTATTAGAAACAAATTAGGAGTGACACCAATAGAGGATAAAATGAGAGAATATCGTTTAAGATGGTTTGGACATAAAGAAGATCAAAAGAACCTTTAAGAAGGTATGAAA
This sequence comes from Brasenia schreberi, assembly GCA_036023115.1. NCBI lineage: Eukaryota > Viridiplantae > Streptophyta > Magnoliopsida > Nymphaeales > Cabombaceae > Brasenia > Brasenia schreberi. Next base: position 2,866,741 of record JAYKKT010000073.1, read on the forward strand.
AACTAAATTTGGAAAGTATTAAAAGAGGTAGAGGACGACCACAAAAGTGTTGGAAAGAAACAATAAAGAATGATCTAGCTTATTATGAGTTAAATGCTAACATGGCACATGATAAGGCTCTATGGAAACAAAGAATCTATGTAGCCAACCTCGTCTAGTATGGGAAAAGGCTTAGTTGTTGTTGTAAAAATCCAAAAAATCAGAAAAAATAGAAGAAAAAAAATTAATAGTTGCAAAGAATTCATATAATGCAAAGTTTAGTACATATTGATCATTCACCATTAAACAATTGAAAAAAATTTACATATTTTGAAGAAAAAGTGAAATACATATTACATTTGCATATTGTAATCAGGATCATCAACTAAATAATCTTCATCTTCTCCTTGCTGAAGATCCTCACCACCTTCTGCTTCAAAATAAAAATCAAAATCTTTATCTCCTTGATGATGTTGCACTCCTTCCAAATTAATTCATGCAAGGTCTTCGGTTAGGAGTGCATTTTCTTCGTTATCTTCCATAATCCACTCCTCTAATATATCAAAATTATCCAAACTTATTGGATCAAATTGACTTTCTTCTCTATTTACTTTTTTTAATTGCCTACTAAGAAAGAAAGATAAGTAATTAGTAAATAACATTAACAATTGAAGTCAAACAAAATATTGAATTAAAACTTTAAGTAGTAACTAATATAAGATTACCTTTGGCGAAGCCGCATGTTATAACAGATGAAAACTAAGTCATTGGGCTTCCTCTTCTCCTTCTTGAGCTTCCTTTTCTACTACTTTCACTTGCAAAATCTTCAGCAACCCTCTTTTTCCTGGTTGATTGTTGAGAACTACTACTACCTACCTCTATTCTACCATCTAAAGGAATACTATCAGTCAATCCAATAACATCATCATCTTCTTCCTCAAACATCCCTAAATCATCATTTTGTTGTATCCTCTCATGTATGCTCTCAATCATTTGAAGTCATTGCCATTTAATGGCTTCTGGCAAACTTATAACTCTATCCGTGCAATGAGCAACTTCTTTCATAGTCACTGTTAGGTGGTGTTTCAATCATGAAATTCCACCACTAACCATCTTCTCACAAAACAAACATTTGATCTTCAATTTGGAACCCTCAATTGTTGTACCCCATTGTCATGCCGGAACATCATTATGAGATTGAGAGTCCCTAACACCCCTTCATGCCATCTTAATTGAGCACCTCAATTCAATAAAAAATCTAAAAATAAAAGCACCTCATAAATCTTCAATCTTCACATAACACTCAAATAGAGTGTCTCCCACTTCACGAATGCAATAAAAATCATATCCACGCACTTCATAACGTCATATTTTGTCATTAAAAAATATAAATAACACCAAAAAATAACAAATATAAAGAAAAAATCTCCAAAAAATACAGAAGGTATACCACAATCTGAGTTGGGGGCTTTCACGGATGTCGTAGAGTACTTTCTTTCGAGAATACCAAAGACGGGGGAGAGTGCATTGGGAAGCTCTGAACACACACGTAGGGAAGCAAACGGAAGTTTTGTTCTGCTAGAGACCCTTTGAAAGGGTCCATGGACGTATTGTCTGTATCGTACGATACATGTGATACGTGCCTGTGGGTTTCTAAAGGGTCCCTAAGTGTATCTCCCGTATCACACGATAACCTGTATCATGCGATACAAGTGGTTGTATCGTATCGTCGATACATATAGATAACACTGGTTTGAATAGTCTTTGCATCTCCTGTATGTTTCTTGTTCACATAAATCGTGTTTGATCTGGACATGGTCAGATTGATCATGAAAAATGAGGCTAACAGCCACAAGAAATATATTTTCTACCATTTGTTGGACCTTGAATCTGTGAGTAGAAAAACTATTAATGAGATATATATATATATATATATATATATATATATATATATATATATATATATATATATATATATATATATATACAACAACAACAACAACTAAGCCTTTTCCCATACTAGTCGGCTACATGGATTCTTTGTTTCCACAGATCCCTATCGTGTGCCATGTTAGCAGTTAACTAATGATATATATATATATATACACATGACTTTTAATGTGATTCAGTGAAGGTCTTTTATTCAATTTAGTGGTAATATTTTTGAGCTACTTCTTACACTCTAGAATTAGGATTTGTTATTTAAAATAACATAGAATTTTCTTTTAGTGAATTTTGTCTCTTTCTGATTGCGATAGAATAAACTACAATTGCCAAGACCCTAACATATGCTACGCGTGTACTACATGATCAATACCATGAAATGTTATTTACCTTTTTACTGTTCCCCCGTCCTACCTAAAATTGTTCTTTTTATTGTTACATTTTATGCTTATTGCACGCATAGAAGTGCCATATTTGGAATTTGTGTTCTTTGCCCTTACAGGCATCAACATTTCGTCCCCAGCTGTATCTGATGGCATGCTTATGGTCGTCTTCTGACCTGATAGCTGTGATCTATAGCATAACTGGATCTCATTAAAGACACACATAGTTGTACCATCCTGTGACCCATGAATGAGCTTGTCAATCTAACTCAAAGTTAAATCTGATTCACACCATCTCTGCCAGAACCTGTTGCTCACTCTTCTGTTGAACTGGGATGCCTTTACATATTCCAGCATCTGCTTAACTAAGCTTGCTTACCCTGCAGCGAGTTAATTGATGAATTGGACCATTTAAAACATGGTCCACCTTGACCCGTTGTGCACTTTTATGTGCCTGTATATGTATCTGAATCTGTTACAATGTTATCTTCCTCTTTGGTTAACTGCCTGTTAATTTTTGGAGCATCTAAAGATTTGTCATTTTGCACCATAGCAAGTTCGTTGTATCTCCAAAATCACTCCCTGAGAATCTTTGTCAGGAGAAATGTTTAATTCCCAATACTTGTGTGCATTTCTCCAATGTTTTGCATGTATAAAACTCAACATTTTCTCTCAAAGTTTACATCCCAAGAAAGCATCATCATCTTAGCCTTTTGATAAGTATCTATGACTTTTGTGTTTATCAGACATCTTAGAAATGCATACTGTAGTATTAGGATTAATCTTACATCTTGAATTGGAACTTTCAGACAGAATGTGATCAGTTATCTGCAACAAGTATTTAAGAACCTGAAGTGGGTTTAGTAGAATGGTGAGGGACTACTTGATTGATAGGCGCTATGATATCTTATTGGCAAACACAAGAGACAAGTCATCTTCATGTGTTTGCATGTGGCTTCAATTCACCCAAAATTAACCGCCATAGGTGATGATGTCTCGTGCCCAAACATGAAAGGCAAACCAGCTTCATTTGTTTGCATGTACTTCACTGTCTAAAGCTTAATCAAGAATGTGGTGTATTCCTATAGGTTTCACGCAAACAATGTTGTAGAGAATATTTTCATAACTTGAAATCCCCCATCTAATGTCTTTACTTATTGCAAGAATTATGTTGATTTCTTCATATTGACGTAAATGTGAATTTGGAGTTCTACATGTGGTATGTCTTCCATGGTTGAGTTTGTTCTTTTGTGTTACTAGTTCCTTCCTCTTCATGCAACAAAGAACAAAGCTATCAACTCTCTGCTACCCACAATTGTATACCACAAAACAAAGTTTTCCATTAAGCAGTAATTTTGTTAAAATTGTTGTCTGCTAAGGATGTCACATGTACTTGCTGAAACTTGGACAATATATAACGTTTATTTTCCTGATTACTTCCAGTCATGTGCCCTCCATCTACAATTTGTTGTCATATTTTGTCATGTATTGCATTGGTTATATCTATTCCGTATTTACTTCTAGTGTTTAAATTCCCCTCTTCTCCCTTAAGAGGTAATGGCCGAGTATGCATTTGGTATTGCATAAAGTTTTATCCAACAAATTGCAATGTCACACCGACCTTTCAAAATCTTGGCAGGGCTCCCCAGATCTGGAGGCTGCAAGAGAGGTGGCAAACTATCTGGGTACACTCCACCATGAGTTTAATTTCACAGTACAGGTAACTTCAACAAATATCGAAGGTGATTATGTTAAAGCTGTTGGATAAAGTTACTCCTCCACTTGATGGGTTCCTCATAAATTTTGTCAGGAAGGAATAGATGCACTAGAGGAGGTCATTTATCATATAGAAACATTCGACGTAACAACAGTGAGGGCTAGCACTCCTATGTTTCTAATGTCAAGAAAGATAAAATCTCTTGGGGTAAAGATGGTTCTTTCGGGTGAAGGTTCAGATGAAGTTTTTGGTGGCTACTTATACTTCCACAAGGCTCCTAACAAGGAGGAATTCCATCAAGAAACTTGTCGTAAGGTACTCCCATTCTCCATTTCTTTCAACACTTGGATACGTTCATTCCAAATTTAGTTTAGCTACAAATTTAATCTGAAATTGCTAGAAATGATCGTTATGTTCATGATGAGAGAATTAATGCTAAGTTCGTGATGAGAGAATTAATGCCTGTATTGGTTGGTTAAGGAACACACTTTGACTTCTATTTGAGAATATCCTCGCAATTGGCTACTGGGATTGTATACAGTAGCATTTGCTAAACATGAGCTATTCTATATTGACCCCTGTTGGGTATGTTTAGAGATTACCAATCTCTATTTATATGATTTTATTTTATCATTTCTGTGTTTGAGAAACTTATTTCTATTTATGTTAAATAGGAATTTATGATGTAAGGTTATTTCATATGTAAAAGTCAAGAATGGTCGGGAACCTATTTAAGTTCTTTTCATTTTGTTCACTTTCACACAACCATCATGTTCCATCACCATCATTAGCCTCCGCCAGTACTACTAATTGCTGCTGCACAACACTATCTACCATCACCGTCGCCACTACTGCTGCATCTTTCCACCATTATCACAACACAATACCGATCGTCACCACTACCATCTGTCGCAGCACTGGCCGTTGCTGCCATCGTCCACATAATTACTATTCATCATCACTGTCACCTGGTGCCACCCATCACCATTATCACCGTACAATACCCATCATCACCACTACCATCTGTGCCGCATTGATCACCACCACTACCATATTTTGCTGCCTGCATCCACATGATTACTATTTCACCACCACTACCTCCCTCCACCTGTCATCATGAACACCATCTGCTGCCACCATTACCACCACCACCACCATTGTCATCCCCCACTATTATGACAACTTTGTCGCAACATTACATACCCATGTAGTACCATCAGTCGCCACCACAACCATCCTTCATTACAACCTTAAAATAAGTTCATCCAAACACTTCTTTAATCTTTATTTGATTTCTAAAATAAACTCTCCGATTTTACAATGGCATGCTTACATTTTGATTTCAGAAGTAGATAAAAAAAACATCTAAATGGGGCCTCAAAATTGTTAATTTGTTTCTGGTGCAACTATAAAAGTTTCTTGGATGAGGGCTGTTGCTTATTTGTTTATGGTTTCCCTCATCCCACTTACATATTGTTACACTGACTTGGTTCCAAAAGTTATTTCACAACATATTGACATTAACATATGGTTACCCATGAGATCCTAAAGCTCAAATGCCGGGGTATGCATTGTATGCTGGCTCATTGTTTTGGATCTTGCATACGCAAATTGAACAATGAGATGGTGTGGGGTATTGAATGCATTCATGCTTCACAAACCTAAATACTGCTTATATGGGAGAATGATCTTTTTGTGAAGAAATCTCTGTGCATAGTGTGAATAGCATCTGTTTTGTACCCTCAGTACCAATAGAATCGGGTGTCAGAATAATAGTACCACCATAAAAGAAGGCAATAGTGGTCAAATAAAGAGACTTGTTTTAGTAGAGGATTAAAAATCAATGACCTCTGTAACCAAGGGTATCGATCCAAAAGTATTGTCCTACTGCCAGATTGTGGTTACACTGCTGCAAGAGTGTAGCTATAGCAAAGACTGTTATTGGTGAAAAGATCCTCTCCCTTTGACACAGCTCCTTGCCTCTAGTTCTCACAGTTAGCATGATTGGAAACCTTGGAATATGAAATAGAAAATTACGGAAGGAATTCAGGTCGTTAGCCCACCTGGCAAGGCATTCAGCTCCACCAGACACAAGGTGTGAGTTCAATCACATACCCGACTTCAGCCTCCCCGTTGTAACAAAAAAAGAACAAAGAAATTTACCAACGTATAATTCAGTAATGTTCGAAGAGGTAATTGTTTAAAATGTAAAACAAATTCAATTTCATTCTGTTTGCTGATAAGCATATTATCTTAAGAGATGGGTTTTGTGCAACTTCTAAAATAGTAATGCTGGCATTTATGTGATGCTAGGATACTTATCAATTATATGCTTACAAATACGCTGAAATGATATAAGCAAAATTTTGTCAATTCATGCAAAACAGATGCTGGGACCTTGTTTTGCATAATTAACAAATCATTTCCCTGTTCCAAATACTGGCAGATATTTATTGATAAATTTTATTGATGCTGATGAAGATTGATTTTTTTCCTTCTTATTTTCCAGATTAAAGCTCTTTACCTCTATGACTGTTTAAGGGCTAACAAATCCACTTCTGCATGGGGCTTAGAAGCTCGTGTTCCTTTTCTGGATAAAGATTTCATCAATATTGCAATGAGTATTGATCCAGAGTGGAAAATGGTAAGTTTGCTTTAATATTCTTGGTGTGTTCTAGTCTAACATATCTTGATGTTTCTTTTCCGTCTTTGAGAAGAAACATTTTCTCATTGATCTTATCTAGAGAATGAGTTTTTCAAACCTTTTCCTGTTTTTTAACTTTAATCCATTTTATATCTCTCTGTTAAATATTATGGGAGTTCATGGATTTTGGTGGGCGGGTGAGACTACAACCTGAAGGCAAAAGCAGGTCTCAAAAACAACCTCTACGGAAACTAAAGGAAGTTTTGTGGAATTTTTTGCAGAGTTCAATGGTTGTACAGCAGCTGATGAAAATTAACGCTCTTTTTCTTTTCAAAATCACCTGTTCATGAAAATGATATCCTAGCAGTTTCTTTTTTAAGACAACAATCATAGAATAACTGAATAAGTTTCTTGTTAATGAGAAGGATAGCATGCTTGTTATCTATATATTAGTCTTGATTCACAATTAGATTTTACTTTGTTTTATATTTTACATGCTGCATGTATTTAAATTGTTTGTTCACACGTGGCAGATCAAGCGTGACCTTGGTCATATTGAGAAATGGATCCTTAGATATGCATTTGATGATAAACAGAACCCATACCTTCCTAAGGTTTGTAGTTTCTATGTGTGCACAAACTGAAATCTACCATTAGCAGAATTCGTTTGTTGCTGATTTCTTGTTTGTTTTTGTTTAGCACATACTATATCGGCAGAAAGAACAATTCAGCGATGGGGTTGGTTACAGCTGGATTGATGGCTTGAAAGATCATGCCAGTGTACATGTATGATTTTATTTGATTGTAACTTCTTGGCTTTATCTTTATCCAATCGATTTAAAGTTTTGCCTTTTCTGTTTAATTGTATAGGTCTCTGATGCAATGATGATGAATGCAAGCTTTGTCTTTCCTGATAACCCTCCTACAACAAAGGAAGCATACTATTACAGGGCAATTTTTGAGAGGTTCTTCCCAAAGGTGATCAGCATTCATCATCGAGTTTGATGACCCTGTCTTATATGGTTGTGCTTTGTCTCTATTTGCCCCGCAAGCCTAAACTAATGAAAGTAACCTGAATATGCAATTTCTAGATATGCATTTGAGCATTCTCGTGTCATATATAAGGGGTTTTGCACTTGCATTTGCTAATGAATTAGCTCATTGGGAGGATTCCCTGTATTTCATATGTGAATCCATGTTAAAAGTCCGATCAGGTTTCAAAATGTGATCCTGCCTTTGTTTTTTGTAGTTAAATGCCAATATAAGACACGATCAAACATAATGGAGACAAAGAAACCATATAACAAACCCTACTTCATGTGGGATAGGGACTGGTTTTGGTTGGAGGACTTCCTATATTTGGTTAGATTTTGATGCAAAAGCTGCCATCTTGCACTCCTTATCAGAAGGCCAAGATAGATTGCTTCTTTTCCATGTCCACAACAAGCAATCTTGATTATCCACTTATCGTCCATGGTATGGGAAGTGGTAAGGTTTTGCTTAGTCAATCCCCTAATGTAAACTCAGAGCTCAACAAGGCTAACCCTAGCTCAATTTTACTAATGGTTAAAACAAGAATTAGGAAAACCATTGCTAGTGAATGGAAAGCTCTGTCTATGGTGAAACTTCACCCATGCATAGTCTTAATCCCTTGGCTGGGATTAAGACAGGTTGATTAGGTATAACCAATTTTTTTATCAGAGCCTGCTCTCTTTCCATTACTATGCACTGGATCCCATCATCTTTTGAATTTTTTCCTTCTCATTTCCAATCAAACAAGTCGTTTCTTGGAAACAGCTCTTGCAGGTTTGGTCAATATTTTAATTATGCAGCCTATGATAGAAAACAGTTTAGATTTATGTTGCTTACTGCATTTGCTGCCACAAAAATGTGTTTCTGAAGCTAAATTGCCTTGTTATTATGTTTCCTTTTTTGTCAAAACTTTCATCTAATTCATCTGTCTTGAATAGAACGCTGCAAGGATGACCGTGCCAGGAGGGCCAAGTGTAGCATGCAGTACTGCAAAAGCAGTAGAATGGGATGCTGCCTGGTCTAAAAACCCAGACCCTTCTGGTCGGGCTGCTCTTGGTGTCCACGATGCTGCCTACGATAAGAAAGAAGACGCAGTTACCGTCTCTAGGGAAAACGGTACGTTTGATTTAAAACAGAAGGTGCAAGAAGGTGCAATAGAAGCTACTGTGTAGCTAAATCAGCTTGGCCATCGGGTTCAGGATAATTGCCGTAAGTAATGGCTTCTAATCCCCTCTAGATTAAGATAGTACGCCTTAATGTTTTTTGTAGTGTTACGCATGCAAAGCAGCACACTGATATATATTGTTTGTGTTTTTATGCGATTTAAATTTCTGTTTTGCTTTCCCTTGCTCGTTACTACTGTCTGGTGAAATCTTTACACCTGCTATTTATAAAGTTCACTCCACTCTCGAAAGGAGAAATATATTTAAGCTAATTTCGGGAAAAAGTTTCTAATGATGCAGCTTAATTTTGGCAGTGAATCAATGGGCGAGGTAACGTGGTTAGAATATTGAAGTAGCCTATTGATAACAACTAGCTTTTCGGGGCCACCTGTATCATTTATGAATGGGCGAGACTATTTACTGCAATAATGTCATTCCTTGTGCGGGTCTTGAGTGTATATATATTCCCCTTAAAAATAGTAGAATTGTGTCCTTGTGCTGTTTGTGCAGTTTTGCATTCTCTAAGATAGATGAGCTCAAGCTTGCCTGCATTCCAAGCTAAAAGGCTGAAAATAGTCAGCCCGTGTAATTTACAAAAGAACTTCTACTTCAAAAAATGAATACCCCTGCATCGTCTTCCTTCTCATTCAAATTTTTATTTAGGCCTTGTTGCGGAATAAAAATTCACTTCTGGGTCAGGATGCAATTACCAACTGGATAGGGTAATCTTGCAACTTTTTGTTTTCTTTACATGTACATACATAATAAACTGGCAATATTATGCTGGTTCACGGCCAGCCCCCTTTAATAGTGTGTTATATGAAACTACAAAAGGATTGGCAAATCGCTTTTTGATTCTCAGATGACTCGCATCCATTATGCAAACTTCTGTCTCCCTAAGGCCAAAGGTTGTCTTCTTGCCCGTAAGGAATAAATTGGTAGAACTCATGAAACACTTGTTCAGCCTAGTATTACTTCACAAACGTCTCTTTTTTCAAAATTTCCGACTTATGATGACAAAGAAACATGCCTCCTGAAATCATAATTAAATCATGTTGATATTGCAATATCAAGGCATTCATGATAATTATGGGTTTAGAGATCTAAATAAGAAAGGTAAAAAAAATTTAAATTTTGCTATGTCATCTTTTTTTAGCTAATACAATTTTTAGAAAATGAAATAAACATTTAATTACTTATAATAATAGGTTCATAAAAGCAATGATAAATTGTGTTGTAAGAATTATAACATAATTATAAGAAAAAACTTAACTACTTAACATCGATTTTTAATTATAGATTTAAAAGTAAAAATGCTTGAAATTATGTAAGTACACTTTATGATATGTAAAACAAGTTAACATATTAAGAAAACAGCAAAAGATGTATTAGATGAATTTAAGAAAACAACATATTAATATAACATATAAAACCAAGATGAAGAAAGTATATAATAAATTGCATTATACCAACAAGACTAATAAAACTTGAAAGGCTTGTAAGAAAACAAAAAAAAAAACGTCAGTAAAGCAAAAGCTAAAACTTTAAAGCAATTATTATAAAAAACACAACTCAAAAGAAAGTGAGATATTTTTAAGATAACTAAAACTAAAAATAAGCAAGCTAAAGATCTTACTTTTGTTACATGCATAAAAGATGAAGATGAGAAAATTTTAGTAACAAGTAACAATAAAAAATAAATAAATAAATTATTTTAGAAATATTTTAACAAAAATATAAGTGTTAATATTAATTTAAGAGCTAATCAAATTAAAATAATATATAAACTGTAATTTCTATCGACATATTTATTAAAAAGACTTTTAAACTTATGTGAGTAAAAAGACTCTTAAACTTATGTGAGCTATGTGAGTTGGTAAATATGTAAGAGTAAATATTATTTGACTTATAAAATTATTTAATAAAATATTTAAAAAATCAAAAAATGCTTGAGGAATGAAAAATGAATACAATTATATCCATATCCAAGAACAAAGAAGACATTTAAAATCGTACAAATCATCGGTGTATGAAGTTGATGAGCCATATTATAAACTTATGAAAAGGAAATATGAAAAAATTTATTGAATGCCAAGAAAGAAAGAAAAACCTTGTAAGGTTGAGACAAATATCAAGTACAAAAAAAAAACGATTTGGATTAATGCCAAGAAAATCTACTATTGAGAAACAACTTACGAAATATTTTAAAATAAAAAAAAAACTTTATATTATATTTATTGTATCAAAAGATATTATTTAGAGAACCTTTAAAAAGAGAGGTATTCTTTTTAAATAGATCAATCTTATAAAACATACATGATAGCACATAAACATGTATTAGGACCTATAACAAATTGATTTGAGATTAATATTAGATTACATCAACTTTAAGTTCATATTTATTTATTTTGGTTATTGATAAGCTAAGATGAAGTCTTTTGATGTATGTTATTCGCGAATGATATTGTATTAATGAAAAATTAAAACTACAAAGAGAGGAAAAAATAAAGGCTTTCAACTTAATAAAATAAAATCAGAATATATAAAATATAAGTTTAATCATTTTGTCACTTTAAATAACATAGAAATTAAGATTGGCGAGCATTGCATCCCTAAGGAAAGTTTTAAATGCTTAAATTCAGTCTTTAAGAGTGAAAAAAAATTGATAAAGATGTTGATGGAGGTGCCACGCATAGAATTAATGAAGGTTGATTAAAATGAAAAAGTGTATCTAGTATTTTATGTGATAAGAAGATCCTATTAAAATTGAAAGGTAAATATTATAAAACAATAATGAGACCTATTATTATTGTATGGTTATGAGTATTGAAAAGTTAATCAACATGTACAAAAGATGTTTGTGATAGAAATGTGGATGTTGAGATCGGATGAGAGTGACTAATAGATGACAAAATGAAAGAAAATCATTTAAAATAGTTTGAACACGTAAAAAGACGACTAAAAGAAACTTTGTTAAGAAAGTATGAGAAACTAAATTGAGAAAATGTTTAAAAAAGAAAACCACGAAAGTGTTTGAAAAGAAACAATAAAACATTATTTAACTTGTGTTAAGTCAACAATTAACATGACACATGATCAAATTCTATGAAAACAAAAAAATCATGTAGCCTACCCATCTAATATGGGAAAAGGCTTAGTTGTTGTTGTCAAATGATGTTGGGATGAACTCATAATGCTTGAAGATCACCCAGATTATATCAATGTACACTCAATAACTTCACAAATGTGTTGGCGAATTCGGTTGACAGACCGGATGCTTTTCATAACAAGGGCACAATTTTAGATTAAGAAAGAGAGAACAAGCGCCTCTATACACAGGTAAATATACAACGGTATCCTGAAAGTGACCTGGCTTCTGAAACTGAAACTACTTGTCCCTATCAGACTATCAGATTTAAACAAATTCTGTACACGAAGACCCACATACATCGGCGTGGGCTTGCTTCACCATCTGCATACGCTAGATGCCTCCACAGGGTGGATAGGAGCTCCTTCGCCATATTTTGAAACATAGGTAAAACCCCAAAGCTACACAATGCACCCACTTATCCAGAATTAGATGCTGTATTTCCAGATTAGGCAAGAAAATAGGCATGAAACCAACCAAGATATTGTGGTTTGCAAAAAGTTGTTTTACCTCAACCTCCTTGACATCGAACTCAGTTGTGTGAGATAGACATGAATTTCCAAATGTCTCTGATGCAGAGCTTGATCCGCTTGATCTGCAAATCGTTTTTTATTCAAGAAGGCAAGTTTAGCTTCTTACAAACAGTCTCATGACCTTTTATATTGAAAATGAGTAGGATGACTTGATACCAAACCACCCATTTTGAAAAGTCAACATCCTCCCGTCTGGGACCAAGTTTAGCTCAATGTTGATTTCATTACACGATTCCCAAGGCTGATAGCCAAGGGGCATGAGTTTTGAACATAAAATGACTCCATCCAGAGGAAATATATACAAGATAAAGCAGATACAGTGGCTCCAACCAATAGATAATCATGGTTTCTGATGAGGGAGAGGACTTACAGGTCCCCATCCAAATAAAGTGCAAAGTGGCCACCCCCACCAAATGCTATGAACTCAGTCGAGCAAAGTGTGAAATAACGATTCGCACCTACACAAGACATCAAGACAACAGCAAATACATCTAACGTTTAAAAAACTAAATCTGCACTCTAGCTTGATAAGAAAATAGAAATCCATCATGGACAAAAACAATCAAAGATTTTTTTCTCCACTTTGAAAGCACTCAACAAAGGTACTGAGGAGAAGAAGATAATAAGACCAAATTATTATTCAACTGATGAAAGAATGAACTGGTAGATACCTGTTGGCCGAAAGACAACAGGAGACCCAGATACATCGGTGAAAACAAAAGAATTGCATGTTCCCTGCTTGAAATCCACAATCCACAGTAGCAATAACCATGATGAATTAAAAAAATGAATAAATAACTGGAACTAAAAGTTAAAGTGTACCTGATATTTTCTCTTGCTTGTAGGACTTAGTGGTGCTTCAACGAGGCCACCAAATACTGCACCTTCCCGGTCACCAACAACCTGAAATTGCACAACCACGTAGAAGAAAAGCCATGGAAGCAATCTCACAACGAGCATATAGGCAGTTATTCTATAGCAACTTTGCTAGAAGGTATCATCACCAAAGTAGAGCGTAGATGTGCATAACAGTGTTGACAACCCATATCGAGAGATTGCAGAGCCAAAAAAACAGCAAGCCTGACACCTTCTATGGTATGCCATGAGAGCACATGGAAAGTTCAAAGCTAGCACGCACACACAACACAAAGACATGGAGTTATGGTGTAAAATTGAATACAACATGACCAACGTGGGGTTCCATCAAATCTTTTGATATGAAATGGTCTCTCTCTCTCATGAGTGTGCATGTGCACGTGTTAGGGAGGGGATGGACTAGGTTGCTCTCATTAAGCTCCTGCCCATTTCCAATGTGCCCATTCAGATACTTGGTCAATTAAAGAACTCTATCCAGATCTTTTCCTTCTTGAATTACTATCTGATTTTTCCCTTTTGAAAGTAAAGAAATTATTAATAGCTCAGAATTCTTAAGTAGAAGGAAGCATTGCCTGATTGCCCGGAATAAGGAAACAGGGGTTAATTGCTATCTGCACCTACTGCTGCTAACTTGAAAATTATTAATGGAATTGAGCATCTTTTACTAGAGCACCTCTCGGAGAAATATTATGTTCAATGGCTTTCTTACCATACATTTCAAGTGCTACTGCAGTATCTGCAGCCTTATCCTAACAGTTTTTTGGGGCTTCTATCTGGCATCTGTTAATGCTTGTTGGGTTTCACTCATACATGTGGCCGTGTTATCGTATTTTTGGCTAGTCTCTCCCTAATTTTTGGCAAGTAGTCAACCGATTCAATAACTCCGCCCATATAAGGGATCACCCTTGCATTGTCGGTCCCAAGCCCGGATAAAGGAAGAGGGTTGTGTTAGGCTTCCGACAGCCAACGTAAAACTTCGTCGGATTTTATAACATACAACAACAACTAAGGGATTCTTTGTTTCCACAGATCCCTATCGTGTGTCATGTTAGCAGTTAACTCCCAATAAGCTAGATCATTCTTTATTGTTTCTTTCCAACACTTTTGTGGTCGTCCTCTACCTCTTTTAATACTTTCCAAATTTAGTTTTTCTAACCTTCTTACAGGTTCTTCTTTTGATCTTCTTTCTATATGTCCAATCCATCTTAAACGATGTTCTCTCATTTTATCCTCTATTGGTGCCACTCCTAATTTGTTTCTAATAACCTTATTATGTATAAGGTCTTTTCTTGAATGACCACTCATCCATCTCAACATCTTCATTTCTGTCACAGACATCTTTTGTACATGTTGATAATTAACTGCCCCCTAATTGCTGCTCTATAATATTTACCTTTTAATTTTAATGGTATCTTCTTATCACAAAGAATACCTGATGCTCCTCTCCATTTTAACCAACCAGCATTAATTCTATGCGTAACATCTCCATCAATTCTTCCATCACTTTGAAAAATTGACCCTAGGTATTTAAAACTTTCCTTTTGGGGAATGCAATGTGTGCCAATTTTAATTTCTATGTCCTCTAAAGTAGCCAAATGATCAAACTTACATTTCATATATTCTGTCTTTGTTCTACTAAGTCGGAGGCATTTGTTTTCTAATGTTTCTCTCCATAGTTCCAATTTTCTATTAACTTTTTCCTTAGACTGCTCCACTAATACAATGTCATCTGCAAATAACATACACCAAGGTACTTCATCTTGAATATATTTTGTTAACTCATCCATCACCATTATAAATAAGTATGGACTTAAAGTTAATCCTTGATGTAACCCAATATTAACTTCAAAGAAGTATGTCGTTCCTTCATGAGTCCTCACACATGTTTTTGCACCATTATACATGTCTCTTATAAGGTTAATATATGTCAATGGGATACCTCTTTTTTCCAAAGTTCTCCAAAGAACCTCCCTCGGTACCCTATCATAAGCTTTTTCTAGATCAATAAATATCATGTGAAGGTCTTTCTTTTTTGCTCTAAAATGTTTCATAAGACGTCTCAAAAGATAAATCGCTTCCATAGTAGATCTGCCTGGCATAAATCCAAATTGGTTCTCTGTTGTACTTAATACTTGTCTTAACCTACGTTCGATAATTCTTTTCCATAATTTCATAGTATGACTCATTAACTTGATACCTCGATAATTCACACAATTTTGAATGTCTCCCTTGTTCTTATATATGTGTATAAGTGTACTTGCTCTCCATTCCTCGGGCATCTTTTGGTTTTTCCATATTTCATTAAATAGTCTTGTGAGCCAAGTGATTCCTATTTCTCCTAGTATTTTTCAAACTTTTATAGGAATATTATCTGGTCCTACCGATTTACCACCCTTCATATGTTTAAGAGCCTCTTTGACTTCATTCTTTTGAATACGTCGATAGAAATTGTGGTTTATATACTTTTCTAAGTTGGCTAAATCTCCTAAACTAATACTAACATCTTTATTTTCATTAAAAAGATTATAAAAATAGTTTTTCCATCTATTTCTTATATCATCATTTGCCACTAGAATTTTTTCATCCTCGTCTTTTATGCATCTAACATAATTAAGATCTTTAGTTTTCTTATCTCTAGCCCTAGCTATCCAAAAAATATCTCATATCTCTTTCACCCTCTTTTGAGTTGAGTTTTTTTATATAAGTCATCCCAAATCTTAGCTTTTGCTTCACTAACGGCCTTTTTCGCTTCCTTCTTTGCTTTCTTATAAGCTTCTAATGTTTCACTAGTTTTCTTAGCATAATGTAATTTATAACATGCCCTCTTTGCCTTGATTTTATTTTGTACTACTTCACTCTACCACCAAGCTTCTTTTTGTACCGGTACACCTCCCTTAGATACCCCTAACACATCTTTCGCCACTTTCTTAATATGTATAGCCATATTGTTCCACATATCACAGGGTGTGCCAACATAATTCCAAACATCTCCTTGAAGGACTTTCTGTTTAAATATATCTTCTTTCTCACTTTTGAGGTTCCACCATTTAGTCCGAATAGGTCAATGCACTCTTTTCTTCTTTGTCCATTTTTTTATTTGTAAATCCATAACTAAAAGTCGATGTTGGGTGGTTAAGCTTTCTCCTGGAATTACCTTACAATCTTTACAACACACTCTTATCTTTTTTTCTACAAATAAAGTAATCAATTTGTGTTTGTGATAAGCCACTCTTATAAGTAATTAAATGTTCATCTCATTTTTTGAAGATTGTATTGACTATAAAGAGATCAAATGACATAGAAAAATTTAAAATCTCCCTACTTTCCTCGTTTATATCCCCAAAACCAAAGTTTCCATGAATCCCTTGATATCCTAATGCCTCTTTACAGACATGTCCATTTAAATCTCCTCCTAAACAAATCATCTCCCTTTGTGGAATCTTTTGAAACACCTTATCTAACTCTTCCCAAAAAATTGTCTTTATACTATCTTCTAGTCCTACTTGGGGTGCGTAAGCACAAACTACATTCAAAACCTCTGCTCTTAACACTAATTTCAATGTCATGATTCGGTCACCATATCGTTGTATGTCTACTACACTCTCCTTTAAATCTTTATTTATGATAATACCAACTCTGTTTCGAGCCTTTTATTTACCTGAGTACCATAATTTAAAACCTGTATCCTCTATCTCCTTTGCTTTTTCTCCAATCCATTTTGTCTCTTGTAAACATAGAATATGAATCTTTCTCCGAATCATAGTATCTACCACCTCCATTAGCTTACCCGATAATGTTCCGATATTCCAAGAACCAATACGAATCTTATTATCTAGGACTAGCTTCCTTACCCCCCTGCATCCGTCCATAACCAAAATGCGGAGACCCTCTCTACAACTTTTTCATTACATTCGGGCGGCAATGTAGCGAAAATTATGAGCATTGCTTTGGGACGTCCTCGCCTAGCGACGCGTTGCAGAGCTCGAATGCAGTAATAAATAAGCAAGGGCCACTATATTTTTGCCCGAATATAGTGAATCAATTGCAAAGAGAGTTCTCACATCATGGACAAGTGTGGGTAAAGAAGTTAGTCCCGCTACATTGCCGCCCGAATGTAGTTAATAATTTACAGAAAGAGTCTTCGTATTTTCAATATGGACGGATGCAGAAGGTAAGGAAGCTAGTCTTAGATAATAAGATTCGTATTGGTTCTTGGAATATTGAAACATTATTCAGTAAGCTAATGGATGTGGTAGATACTATGATTCAGAGAAAGATTCATATTCTATGTTTACAAGAGACAAAATGGGTTAGAGAAAAAACAAAGGAGAAAAGGCTCAAAACGGAGTTGATATTATCATAAATAAAGATTTAAAAGATAGTGTAGTAGACATACAACGATATGGTGACCGAATCATGACGTTGAAATTAGTGTTAGGAGCAGAGGTTTTGAATATAGTTTGTGCCTACGCATCCCAAGTAGGACTAGAAGATAGTATAAAGCCAGCTTTTTGGGAAGAGTTAGATAAGGTTATTCAAAAGATTCCACAAAGGGAGATGATTTCTTTAGGAGGAGACTTAAATGGACATGTCGGTAAAGAGGCATTAGGATATCAAGGTATTCATGAAAACTTTGGTTTTGGGGATATAAATAAGGAAGGTAGGGAGATTTTAAATTTTCTTATGGCATTTGATCTCTTTATAGTCAATACAATCTTCAAAAAAAGAGATGAACATTTAATTACTTATAAGAGTGGCTTATCACAAACACAAATTGATTACTTTATTTGTAGAAAAAAAGATAGAGCGTGTTGTAAAGATTGCAAGGTATTTCCAAGAGAAAGCTTAACCACCCAACATCGACTTTTAGTTATGGATTTACAAATAAAAAAATGGACAAAGAAGAAAAGAGTGCATCGAGCTATTCAAACTAAATGGTGGAACCTCAAAAGCGAGAAAGAAGATATATTTAAACAGAAAGCCCTTCAAGGAGATGCTTGAAATTATGTTGGTACACCTTGTGATATGTGGAACAATATGGCTATACATATTAGGAAAGATGTGTCAGGTGAATCTAACGGAGGTGTACCGCCACAAAAAGAACCTTGGTAGTGGAGTGAAGTAGTGCAAAATAAAATCAAGGCAAAGAGGGCACGTTACAAATTATATTATGCTAAGAAAACTAGTGAAACTTTAGAGGCTTATAAGAAAGCAAAGAAAGCGAAAAAGGTTGTCAGTGAAGCAAAAACTAAAATTTTAGAGGATTTATTTAAGAAACTCAACTCAAAAGAGGGCAAAAGAGATATTTTTAGGATAGCTAGGGCCAGAGATAAGAAAACTAAAGATCTTAATTTTGTTGATGAGGATGAAAAAATTCTAGTGACAAATGATGATATAAAAAATAGATGGAAAAACTATTTTTATAAGCTTTTTAATAAAAATAATGATGTTAGTATTAGCTTAGGAGAGTTGACAAAATCAGAAAAGTATATAAACCATAATTTCTACCGACGTGTTTAAAAGAATGAAGTCAAAGAGGCTCTTAAACATATGAAGGGTGGTAAATCGATAAGACCAGCCAATATTCCTATAGAAGTTTGGAAAATACCATGAGAAATAGGAATAACTTGGCTGACAAGACTATTTAATGAAATATGGAGAAACCCAAAGATGGCCGAGGAATGGAGAGCGAGTACACTTATGCCCATATATAAAAATAAGGGAGACATTCAGAATTGTGCGAATTACCGAGGTATCAAGTTAATGAGTCATACTATGAAATTGTGGGAAAGAATTATCGAACATAGGTTAAGACAAGTATAAAGTACAACAAAGAACCAATTTGGATTCATGCCAGGCAGATATACTGTTGAAGCGATTCACCTTTTGAGACGTCTTATGAAACATTTTAGAGTAAAAAAGAAAGACCTTCACATGATATTTATTGATCTAGAAAAAGCTTATGATAGGGTACCGAAGGAGGTTCTTTGGAGAACCTTGGAAAAAAGAGGTATCCCATTGACATACTACGATGGTGCAAAAACATGTGTCAGGACTAATAAAGTAATGACTGACTTCTTTGAAGTTAATATTGGGTTACACCAAGGATCAACATTAAGTCCATACTTATTTACAATGGTGATTGATGAGTTAACAAAACATATTCAAGATGAAGTGCCTTGGTGTATGTTATTTGCAGATGACATTGTGTTAGTGGAAGAGTCTAAGGAAAAAGTTAATAGAAAATTGGAACTATGGAGAAAAGCATTAGAAAGCAAAAGCCTCCGACTTAGTAGAACAAAGACATAATATATGGAATGTAAGTTTGATCATTTGGTTGCTTATAAGGACATAGAAATTAAAATTGGCACACATTACATCCCCCAAAAGGAAAGCTTTAAATACCTAGGGTTAATTTTTCAGAGTGGTGGAAAAATTGATGGAGATGTTACACATAGAATTAATGGTGGTTGGTTAAAATGGAGAGAAACATTTATTCTTTGTGATAAGAAAATATCATTAAAGTTAAAAGGTAAATATTATAGAGCAGCAATTAGACCTACCATGTTTTATGATTCTGAGTGTTGGGCAGTTAACCATTAACATGTACAAAAGATGTCTGGGATGAGATGGATGAGTGGTCATACAAGAAAAGACTGTATACATAATGAGGTTATTAGAAACAAATTAGGAGTGACACCAATAGAGGATAAAACGAGAGAATATCGTTTAAGATGGTTTGGATATATAGAAAGAAGATCATAAGATGAACCTATAAGAAGGTATAAAAAACTAAATTTGGAAAGTATTAAAAGAGGTAGAGGACGACCACAAAAGTGTTGGAAAAAAACAATAAAAAATAATCTAGCTTATTGTGAGTTAACTGCCAACATGGCACATGATAGAGCTATGTGGAAACAAAGAATCCATGTAGCCGACCCCGTCTAGTATGGGAAAAGGCTTAGTTGTTGTTGTAATGTTTAAATGCAATAAAATACAATTTAGATGGAATAATTGCATACAAGTGATCGGAAATATAGAAGAAGAGCCAAAATGGCATACTCATGGTTCAGACATATTATTGCAATGTTAACTTTTTTCTATGGTCATGTCCAAGAATGTCCATTCACACAGTTAACGGTGAAGGAAATGGATGAAAAGGACAAGGAAATAGATTATTCCAAGATAAATACAGAATAGAAATGCAATACCAGCAGACAGTGCCCATGGCAGAGCATGCTTCTTCGGTATAGAGTTGAAAGAGAGATGCCATGCCTCCAAGTGCTGCATATTTCATAAACAAGTGCAGAAATGCACAAGCAAGAAAACAACAGAATCTCTTAAACTTTGCATGTGTATGAAAAGGATCCCAAGCAGAAACAAGCCTCTTACCTGTAAAGCAAAACCCATTTGGATCCACGAACCAGTGCAGGAAGAGAGAGACAAAGTGTACTACGGGTAGCTTCAGAAAGAAGCAACGAATGCTCAGAAACATCAGGAACCGTAGTTTCTGATACAGGATCATGTAAGACTTGAAAGGCCTTCATTTCACATTCACGCAACTCCTGATTACCCCTTTCACTATCTCTCACATCCCCATCCAAACTTGCTTGATTTATACAATCACCTGAACTATGCTCCAGTTCTTCCTGCACCGCTTTTCCAACTATCCTTTTCCGACCTCTAAATGGAAAAAACGTCCTCCAATTACTGCTTTGTTTGCTTGTAGATTTCAAAGATCGGCCATCTGATTTACCACGACTACTACCGTCGTCATCATCAGAACGATGGCCCTGAGAATCTGAAGATAAGAGAGAATAGAGGAATGCAGTGAAAGACGAGGTATCAGGGCCATCTTGAATCGCAGATGCATTGTCTGAAGCTACCTTGTCTTCCTCGGCTTTCATCTTCCTCTCTTCGCCCTACGAAGATGAAAAATGTACTAATGAATTGGAAAAGGGTCAACACTTAACCCTGAAATAACCCCCAGTACACGAAGAGAAGAAATACTTGTAAATTTGGAAAAGGTCCAACACTTGACCCTGAAATAACCACCAGTGGACGAAGAGAAAAACACTTGTAAATTTACCGCATGATAGGTTCCATAAGTGATGTCCAGCAGCAACAAGAACAAAAATTGGACACAGTAGAGTTCTACTTGGAGAGAAGAAAGGGAAGAAAAAGAAACAAACCAAACAAATCAAGGGGAAAATGATACAATACAAGAACCCGTCCAAAGAACACCCGAGTTTTTCTTTGAGAAGTAAGAACACACATCATCAAAACTCACCAAATTTATACTAGTACATTAGAGAGACAAAATTTAAACTTACTCGACGGCATGGTGGTTGATCGGAGATGGGATTAAGAAGGCCGGTAGTGAGATCGGAGACGAAGCGAGCTGCTTTTCTACCGAGGGATTTCTTGTGACCCATCTTGAGAGTTTTCAACCCACAACCATAATCTCGTCTGGGGGAAATCTGGGTGGCTTCCATTATGGTATGGTTTCCTTTTCCTTTTATTCTCTCTCCACACGGAGTCTAAAGAAATTCAGCAGAAAGTAGATAGATAGGATGAACGATAGAGTATATCTATAGAGGAGGAATTGAAAGGGGAACTTTTCATTTTGTGGATCATGGAAAAAAGGCAGGGTGCGTTGTGTCTGCGCAGCGGGCACGAAGATATATTCTCTACAGACGTGGAAGACACACAGACTATCGGCGCAGGTGCCTTGTGTGTCTGAACCATTTAGATTTGACAAAGCCTCGAGTTCAATCACTTCGTGTTAACCTTGTTTTGCTTTGGGTAATTTGGGGTTGCCCACATTTTCCTTTTTAGAGAATCCTATGGTTGTGGCTTCATCAATGCCACGATGAAAAAACAAACTGAAAGTTCTCCTCGCGCATCGTTTATTCACACGCTTATCACTAGTCGCACTAACGCGGACGAGGAAATCTTGCAATAGCTCACCTGGCTAGGGCCTCCATTCACGAACTTCAAGGTCATGAATTCGATACTCAGGGTATGCATATGGTTCGACATCCACCTTACACCAAAAGGAAATTGGCAAGGAATTCCCTGTGCTTCTCGAGCTGCTTTGTTGCAAATACGACGAGATCTCCCAGGCCCTACATAAGCATGTGAACCGTGAGAGGAGTCCTAAACGACAAAAGACGATGGAGTAAAACGGTAAAATCCGATGACTCTGGAATATGGAATAAGATCGCCAACGATAATGTTAGAAACAGCATGGGCATCAATTGGAGGGGAGAGGTGGTGACAGGACCTGGAATAGTCCTTGCCCCCTTCAGATTCACCAAAATCAAAAGAATTGTTTCGTCCTCCTTTTTTTGGCCACTTTGCCGCCCCGTCACCGACGTGTGGAGATGGAGGATGGTCAGACTATCACTAGCCACTACGGAGGGCGAAATTGACGTCAAAAATTGGATGTGCTCCTCGGTCACTAGCAAATCGGTTTCAGTTGATTCGCCGATGATCTGAGCCGACCCTAGTGAGTCATATGACCCACGCCAACTGTTGAGGATCAGGGGCGCCTTGAGATTCTTCCATCGTCCCACTAATGGCGCTTCCTTTAGGATAGGTTGTTCCTAAACTTATACCTATCTTTATCTTTCTTAAACGTATACTCTTCTTTTCTTTAAACGACTCTTCACCTCCTTTTTCTCTCCTATTCTCTTCTTTACGGCTGTAATCATGTTCACCATTTTCTTTGCTCGTGCTCACTTTCTCTCTTCTTGATTTTTTCTTTCTAAGTATTTTTGTCTGTTCCTCTCACACACGTTCAGGAGAGATCATTGGGGTTAGAGGATGAAGGAGAAAATCACCATATTTGTAATTGATTTTTATCGATATTAAATAGATTTTTGTAAATTTCTTTTTTTTCTTTTATTTGTCCTGATATTGGTTTTTTGTTAGTATCACGAAAGGAAAACGGCTTAATCGTGACTCCTCTCAAGAAAGGCTCATAACTAAGGTGCATTTATTGTCAAAAGAAAACGCCTTGGATGTTGAACTAGCTGCATTACTCTAATATATATGTCGGTCTCGGAAATCCGATTTTTGCTCAAAATCTACTACGTTTCAAAGTGAGATTGAGAGAGTGGTTATGATCGATGAAAGATCGAGACATCGAGAAATTTTTCAAGTGAAGAGAGATAAATGAATCAAATAAAGGGAGGTTGAAGGATTGAGAGAGAGAGAGAGAGACGATCAATGGGATGAGAGAAGCCGCCTGATGTCAAATGTGTTGTGATAACATGAGTGTGAGAAAGAGAGAATATGTAGTAGGGTATTTTGGGAATTAATAAAAATAGCCGTGTACTTTTAGTAAAATGGGATATATGAAGAATTGTGTCACAGTGGTCATGTTTGAGTTGGGCATATGTTGTCTCCATTATGGACAAGTGACGTCATTGTAGGGCATAGGTAGTTGGGTTGTGGATATGATCTTGACTATGTG
Source organism: Brasenia schreberi (assembly GCA_036023115.1). Taxonomy (NCBI): domain Eukaryota; kingdom Viridiplantae; phylum Streptophyta; class Magnoliopsida; order Nymphaeales; family Cabombaceae; genus Brasenia; species Brasenia schreberi. Next base: position 2,890,640 of record JAYKKT010000073.1, read on the forward strand.
GATTAGTCTAGATCCATGTCTATTTCTTATTAGGTAACGCTTTGATTTGGATTAGGCATTGGGTCAAACCTATATTCAGACAAATAGAATCTTGGGTTGAAGAAGATATGTTCTGGTCCAAGTAAGATCCAGAACCATAGTGCAACGTGCTTGGGTTTCACATATCTAAGTCTGGCCTATTTGGATATGGAAAACTTTTAACGACTCCATTTTGTTTTCTCAACTATCGTAGAACCATTCACTGTCCAATTTAGGCAAGGTTTGAATTGTTGGATTCCAAATAAATTTAATATTATATTGTTTTTGAGCTTGTTTGATGAAGAAAATTAAGGTAATGTAAATGTCCAAGGATTTAATTCAAGTTATGGAAGTTGGATCCCAAGGCGTTTTGAGGTAGGTGAACTCTTATTTCCTAGTAAGACCATCCTAGGCATGCTACATTATATAAATATATTTGACTGAATTATGTTTCTTATGATTTTGAAGATATATGATTACAAGTGGGTGCATAAGTATGCTTTTGAATGTTTTTTTAAATAAATAATTATGCAAATCTTATATATTAAGGATGGGGTGATTGAGTTATGTGATTCTGATGCAAATTGTGAGGCTTAAATATATGAAAATATTAGTTTGTATTTGTGTGCTTAGGTCTCTAGAGATTCAATTATAGCGGCCCCTTGTGTGTTCCGATGTGATTACTCCACAAGTCCAATGTATAATTTCACATATGTCAAACTATATTTAAGTTTTTTAGAAATAAAGCCAGGTCATAGACAAACCCAACAATCTAAAGGATGTTGTTACAAGTTCTATTAGTGCTAAAATAGGACTTGTAAATGATTTTTAAAGACAATTAAGAACAAACATTTGGCGAAAGAAGGTCAGATATTTATTGCTTCATGCATATGTTGGAATGACACTCACCTATTTGTAGGCATCAAGCACCTACATGAGAGGCAAAAATGTATCAATTTATGTAACTAGACTTACAATGCCTTAATAAGGCACTATCACTCATGCATCATCCATGTTAGTGCTCTTTAATAAGGTACTCAAGCCACTCAAATCAACTAAAGTGACGTGAATTGGTTGGATTACAAGTTGAAAGCATAATACAAAAGCTATCGTAAAGGATTTTCATCATAGAATGTGCAACGACTCGCTTAATGAGTTGGCTTTCTGTTATTTAGTGGGTAGGTATTTATTAAACATCATTGCACCTTTCCAAGTAATTACATTACAACCACTAATCAAAATTTATTGTCTTGAGAAAGTGGCATGAGAGGATTGAACATGTTATAGCATTTAAGCTTCCACAATGCCCTTAAAGACTCATGCATTCATGACCTTGTTTTTATGTGTGTATCGTCCCTTTTGTTCATACCCCGTTATACTATGTTATTCATGAATATTACTTGTTTCATCCAATTATTTTAAAAATTAACAAACAATCCTCTATAATCTTTTCAATATATTAAAAAACTCATCACTTTATAAACCTTATATCTTTAATAAAAGCATTTTACTATTTAACCTCTACCTAGTAAAAAAATAGGTTTTACTCGTCCTAATTGAATAGTAGACTAGCTTTGAATTAACCAATCCAATAGGCATTGTATTGTGTATCCTTTCCCGTTAGTGTTTTAAGAGTCAAGGCTATGCTATAAGAAGTGGCCACACTTCACACACATAGGTATATCAAAAAAGTCCTCATATAAGCACTTTAACATGTACATATAATAAAAATATATATAGAGAGATGTTATTGGTTTATGAAGAATAAAGCTTAATCTGTTATTTACTTTATAAGACCAAATACTTTACCTTGGGATGCTTACTTGGTAGATATTTGCAATCACTATAATGATGTAGTTTAGCTCATTAAACTTAAGACTTGATGTTGTTGAAGTATTGGTCAAGGTTTCACAAGTATTGATCTTAAAAAGTAGTGTTTGACCTATCCCAGTTGATGCCTTTTGCATCAAGTCTCTTGCTTTATCTTTTATCAAAGAATATAGAAGAATTAATTTTTTATTTATATAAATAATAAAAATTACTGCAATCTTTAAGGTCTTTAACATAGCTATACCTTAGATCAACATGTCTAGGTTTCTCATTATATATTTGACAATAGGATTTCTATAATTCACCTTAGTTATCACAATTAATCAATATAGGTGTCATAAGCTTTGACTATATTTGAATCTTATGAAGCAGATTTTTTAACCATTATACTTCCTTACCTACTACAACTAGAGGTATGAACTCGATAGCTATGATGGAGTTCGTTATACATAATTCTTTCTCTTGAGCCCCAAGCAATCTTTCTCTTGAACTCCAAGCGATCACATTCTCATGAAGAGTAAAGATCAAATCATATGTAAAAGCGTGATATTATGAGTAGTTAACTTAGCTAGATATCCTTTTAAAACTAAATGACTTAAATTATAGACTAGCCTATAGTTAATTGTTCCTTTCAAATATTCTAATACTTGATGAATACCATGTAAGTGGTCTTTACTTGAATTACTTGTATACTAGATCAATTTGCCCACTGCATATGCAATGTCAGGTCAAGTAAATGTCATAGCATACATTAAACATCCTATGATTTTAGACTACTCTAACTATATCATGGGATACCCTTTCTTTTATACTAATTTGATATTTACATCAAAATGGAGAAGCAAGTAAATTTCATTTGAACTTTTTTAATATAATGAGTTTTACATATATTATTTTCTTCTTTTGTTATTTTAATACCTAAAACAAGATACGTTTCTCCCATGTCTTTCATATCGAAATTACCAAATAAAAACTTTTTTACATTTTCAACTTCTTTGAAGTCCTTACAAAAATGAGTATGAATAAGACAATATATAGACATAAGTACTAAAAGCCCTCTAATTATAACTACTCTAATTACAAGTGCATATTGTATTTAATAATTGCAAAAGTTGTAAACAAGCTTGTAGCTAAAGGGTTAAAATTGAGGAAGGTTGATTGTCCTTGCTATTATTTCATATGTAAAAGTTGTTGGTATCTTGATATGTGTTATATTGTATACAAGACAATGTATCAACTTTAATGATGGTCTTGTGAGTAGATACAAAAGTAATTTTGGTTAGCAATATTAGGTTATTGTAAAAAAGGATTCTAAAATATTTAAAAGAAACTAAAGATTTAAAGTTATGCTTTAAAGAAGATGAATTAAAAGTATTAGGATACTCACATATTGGCTTTATTATGAACAAAGATGCCAACAAGCCAACTCCGATCAAATATTCTTATTCGAAAGTGGTGGTGTTTTGTAGACTTACAAGAAACAACATTGTGTAGTATTACATATACAAGAAGCAAAGTATGTTACTTCGAGTATGACTACAATAAGTATCATTTGGATGAACCACTTTATACATGACTTGAAGTTGTATATAGCCAACGAGTTAGTTATCATTTATTGTTATAACAATACAGTAATTACTTTAATTAAGAGTGGAGTTGATAACTATAGAAACAAACATATATTAGTGAAATACCACTATATTCATGATATGCTTAAAAGAACTCAAATATATGTAATTTATATTCCAACTAAGGACATATTGACTCATCCCTAAAGGTATTTTTGAAGATCTCTTTACTAAACACATTACACACATGAGTTTGAGATATACCTAGAGTCTTAGTGTAGAAATACATAGTGTGTTTGTTATACAGAAAAAGTGTATTGATTATGAAAAATCACACATGTACAAGTTGCAATTCTTGTGTAACTGGAACATGATACAACTTAGAAATCTATGAAATAGTGAGAGAAAACTAGTGTATCATATTTTCGGATGATGTGGCCAAGTGGGAGATGTAAGATATCAATGGCCACAGACATTCTCACAAAATCCAAAAAAATAGGGTCCTCTTTCTAGATTTAGGGATGTGGTTTTATTCATTTAAACAAAAAATTGCAAAAAAATGGTTTTGCTTTACAAAAAAATATAGAGGTAAAAGCGGAGTTGTTACTCCCATAAATAATGATGGAAAACCCAAAACGGGAAGCACATAAAAAGGGGATAATAGCAAATTTAAACCATATAGATACTCGATCTTTAGAAAAGTATCAAAGAGACAAAAAGCAAGCCCCTTTGAGTGAAATCCTTCTGTAAGGGAACCGGTTTCAAGTCGAGACTCATCTTCAAGCTTCTGCAACTCCAACATCACCTTCTCATTTCGTCACACAAGAGGTATGAGCAAATGTGGTTGAAGCAGGCTATTTCATCTTGCTACCTTCTCTCTCATATTGTTATTTCATGGACATCCCACAAAAACCTAAATGCTACCTTCTCTCTCATATTGTCATTTCATCTTGTATGTAAACCCAAGCTTAAGTTCCACTCATGGATCGAATACAAGACTATGGTTCATCAAAACCATTGTTATAAGCTCGTGTGGGTCTATCCCTGTAGTTATGTACGAAGGGCATGAAACTATGGTTTCAAGTACCCAATTTGAATAAAAAACATCTAGGAGAAAGGTGGGTTCTAGTAACTAGACTCATGAGCTTTTCACAAAAATCATGATTATAAGCTCGTGTGGGTCTATCGGGCACCATGAATCAAACACATCCTTGGCAATTTGTTGTGAAATTGGCTGGTATTGGGTACAACATATGCCTACACCCTGCATTTGATGCATTGCCAAGTCCATATCCTCAACTAAATTGGCCTGCTTAGGAGATCTAAATGAAATTTGTTGTTCACGAGGCTTGGCATAAAAAATGGCTAATCACTCAAAGGCTTACTTAGAAATGGGGATAGAGAAAACCTTTGAGTTGCAAGCGGTTCCAAATTAAACCTGACTTGTCAAGACAAAACCCAAAAGAATTAGAAGAAAATTCCCCTTTCAAGTTGAGTTCATTCTTTTAGACAATCAAGAGCCTCTTTTCCTTGTATTTGCCGCTTATGATGATTTAATATGCGACACTTAGTGTATTTATTAGGTAAAGTCGATCACATGAACTTAGTACAATACAGAATAATACCTTGAGCTGCTTAGTACTGATTTGACTTAAACTTGTTACTAAAAAATGACTAACCACTCAACGATTGATCGATTCTAGGGCACATGAGGAGTATAGCTTTTGAGACCTTGGTGAACATTAACGTCCATCAATATTTCACGGCCAGCTTTGGTTCGTTCTAGGTTCAATCTCCAACCAAACCAATATGATTGGTTCTCAGTTTCGGGGGACCCATGACAAGTCATAAGCACCATCAATTCCAGTTTGGTTCAGTTTCAAAACATGGTTTATTACGTTTTAATATGCAACTCTCAATAGTGTATTATATATAATCTATCACATGACAAAAAAAGCTTAATGGAATAAAGAATAACGCTCTCATGTAATATGATACAATACAAAAATTATGTCAAGAATCATACACTTCGGTAAAGTCAAAGTCATCAAAATTATATATGACACAAATAACTCATCACATTTTCTAGTATTCACACTTTAATAGAGGCACTAAAAGAAATAGGAAGTTCTAATACTATTTATGGTTTTGTTCAGTTTCAACCTTGAAACAGTGAACCAAAACCAGAAAAAAGAAATACAAGTGGTACCAACCAAACACAAATAAAATCAAGCCACAGGTTTGAATCATTTTAATCGGTTCGGATCGATCCTTTGAAACACACTAATCCAGACGCATCACTTTCTTGTTCTGAAGAAATCATATTTGTTGCACTTTCAATTGGTGTATTTGAAACTGCCTTATTGCCTTACATAAGCAACAACAACAACTAAGCCTTTTCCCATACTAGATGGGGTCGGTCGGCTACATGGATTCTTTGTTTCTACATAGCCCTATCATTCGCCAGCTAGCAGTTAACTCAATATAAACTAGATCATTCTTTATAGTTTTCTTGTTGAGACTAATTTTTCAAAGTCCGCTATTTTCACCAATCTATCAACCATAATGTAAAACAAACAAGATAACAAAGAACCAAGTGCTCCAATTTTGTGGCTGACATTAATTAGATCGACACTATCAATTATGTAATAGATTACATGTATATACTTAATGCCACCACAATGATTATCTAAAATCAAGTGGAATTAAATTAACATTATTGTTGCCCTTAAGGACGAGTAGTGGGATACTTGTTTATTTATTTAATGGTCCATCTTTTAGTTTATAGAGAACAAGGCTATCTGTAGAATTACAAATTAATCTATTTTTCTTTAGCAACTTGGGGTTACACATGCCTCATAAGGTACACGCATGCACTGGGTTTAGATTCAACCGGTATAGGCATCACACTTTATTTTAAGAACGTTATTTTATTTGTTTAACATTTAATGATATTTGCCCTAACTTTTAGACATAAACAATGAAGATTCTTTTTAAAAAATAAAACAATGGTATTATTGTTTTAACTACAACCCTAATACTAAAATAGAAGCATATGCTTGATTTAAGTCAGACAACAAAAAGACATCAAGGAAGGTTGAAGTTCGTAATGAACTTACATGAATGTTAGTTTGGATCTTTTTAAAATTCTATATTTGGACATCATTATTTGAAAGAAATATATAAGGGTAGGAATTACAAGCTAGTTGTTAGTGAGTCTTTGGGGCATATATTGAAGATGTGTAATTTATTATTTTGAAATATGAAGAAAAAAATAGAAAAGAAAATTAGTGCTATCTGTCATTTTTTGTGATGATTTATTTAAACATTGGGTTCTTAGTTCTTTTCAGCATCTATATTGAGAAGTGCAAAACTAAGTGTTCTCTAGTTTCTAAATTTTTTTGATAGAATAAATGTTGTTTTGCATTTATTGATAGTGATTTATTTGATCATTCGAAGATATGTTTTTTAAATGTATTAATCAAGACCTCATATTATCTACTATTTTAATAGATTTGATTATGTTTTTAAAAGCTTCTTAAAGATATGCATTTATAATGAACTAATAGCTTTTAGAGTTTACTTGCTGAATCAAGTTCCAGTTATTCATTTAAATACAAGTTGGCATGTTTAAATATAAGTTAATTGATGAAGATTATTTGAAAAAATTTAAATTTTTGTGAGTATTTTGGCCACTTTTTTAAGTTTTAAGTTGAGACAAGATTTTGTCAGATAAATATCTTTTGATTCAGAGATTTGCTTGTAGAGCAAGTGATGTCACCCATTGGTCGACTGGGTAGATGACACCATGTGGGTTTGTGCTCTTGAGTCGAGATATTATTTGAGAAATAGCCCATACTACAAATTTCTACTATTTTCTTTTATTTGCATTTATGATATCTGAGTTGGGATTTACGGTTGGAAGTACAAATAAAAAATTATTATTTATAGTTATTATATTAAAGAGCTTTGTTTAATGCATTTTATTGTTAAGTATGGCCAATTGAGATGTTATGTTACAAGCCATTGCACATGGTGTAGATGCATGTGACTATCCATGAAAATGTGTTTATATAGGGGCAAGATTAAGGTTATTGTTATTAAAGAGTGAATTTTTGTTTAAAGGTATGTGCATTTTATATATGATGTTTGGCTTCCTATTTATGTTGGTATTTGGCTAATGAAATTCGAATATGGATATGTATTTTGAGTTTGAAAAGAAAGTAAATTATTGTCTTAAAAAAAATTATTGATTTGTCAATTTCGCTGTGTTTGAATAGTTGTGGCCTTAAATGGAAATTGTACGTGTCATAAACGGGCCCCCACTCATGAGTGCAAATATGTTAAGGCATGACATAGATAATTGTGACTTATGTGGAAAATTTATATTAAGGAATGATTGAATACGTTTTGAGCATTACTTTGAGAATGTCGTAATTATGGGTCATAGATATTTATTATCAAGATGCAGTTTAACTTTCACATAATCTTGCTGATTTGAAAGCTTTCAACAAATTTGAGACATAAGGTTAATATAGACTTAGAAGGGACAGTATATATGTTCGGTTGTCTTGAATAGTTGGTCTTGAGGCAGTGGCTATGGTTGCCTTGATAAACTATAAAAGCAAGGTGTAGTTGAATAAATTAAACTAAATTTATCATCAAGTCTAGAGTATGCAGTCTTGGTTTGTTAACACCATATGAACCATAATTATTAGAACTAAATAGTAAAATATTTGTTGAAATATGAGCATGAGGGAATGTTTGGATGGGGGTGCAAGTGTGGTTTTACTATGACTTCTAAAATTATGTAATACTTACTAAATTTGATGTTTGTGTATATGCCTTTTTGTTTTGAATGTACATGATTATATTATATAACCCTATTGTGATATATTTCTTTGTTGGCACATGCTTATCATCATTTTAGAGGTCAATCTACAGGTTGATGTGTGTCAAATTGACTTAGTAGGAAGAGGAAATATGCAATGAAGAGATAAATTCATATTAGAAAGGTTGTAGCAGCTTGTATATAATGTAAACAATAGTAGTTAATCTGAAATTTGATAACTTATAGACATTGAGTTCTAAACTCCATTTGACCTCATTGACATTTAGAATTTCAGCAGATTATTGTTATGAGTTGGAAATTCTAGTTATCATACACCTCAAGCTCGTTGCGCTATGTGGGATGGGTTAGTATGAGGTTTATTGGGGAAGGCTTGAGGACGTGGGTAAGACAAGAAGGGAGATTAAAAAAGAAGAAGAAACTATATAATTCCAAAGAGTTGTTTATTGTATAATCCAAAAGAATTTGAGTAAGCAAAGCTAGTCATGGACACTTAACCTTGCCTGACATGGGAATACTTTTTTGGTGCCCTCTCAAACACCAGCTGCTTCAAACAGATGTTAATTATATCATTTTAGCTTGATCCATAATGCATTTATATATATTAAAGTATTAAAAGAAAAAATATTCATACCATATAAAATAACCAAACTTATGTTGTAACATTTTGTTTTCCCTAAAATTTCAAGAAACGAAACGTTAGAGCCAGATCCCATTCCAATGCCCAAAGCCTCTTGTAAAGATTCCCTTGTTATAGCTTGTGTGGCAGAGTGAAGCTTATGGCAAAGATGGTGGGGATCATGAGAGAAGCACTATGAGGTGAGGTGCCTATTGTAATTTGAACGGAAGAGAGTGGGATCCAACTCTACCAATTATGGTTTCAAACAACTTGTACTTTTTGAGAGTTTTTTTCTTTACTGAAAAAGAAGAAGAAAAGGTGCAATTAAAAGATTATCAAAATCCTGTCCCAATTCTTTGATGGCTGCAGTTACGGAAAAATTTGTCTAGATGTGATTTCTTTGTGCAGTTAGGGAAAAATTTGTCTAGATGTGATTTCTTTACGAACAAGCTCCTATAATTTCGACCTCATGTCTTCCATGGACTTTCATCTTACAAAACCAAATGACACGCACAAAGAAAAGCCATGCAACCTTGTTATGGAGACACCTTCATCATCATATTGTCTTTTTCTAAGATTTTTGTTTGTGTTTCTTGGTATCATGTAGGCCCTTGAGTTTGAAATATTTTTTGTTTAGGGGCTCCATAAATTATTTTTTATATAGCCTTCAATGTAGGATTTGACAAAAGACTCACTACCGTAAAGACAAAAGAACAAATTACAGAAATTTGCCCCTACTGAATAAGTTATTATGAAAAGGTTTATAATTTTTCAACTGTTTATACTCAAACCTTAGTTGGGTTTTTCCTCGTTTCATGCTATTTGAGCGACTGTCTAAGATATGAGATTATCTTTGGACCGAGTTATTGCTTTCTTTTCTAAATATTTGTGAAGTTTTTTCACAAGATAAGTTGATATATGAAACGATTATTGTGTTACTAGCAAGGTAGTAAGAAGGAAATAACCTTTATTTTTAGTCAAACATTACTATGATAAAAAAGCATACCACCACCTTGACAATACTATGCCGCTTGTGAGGAAGGAGCACCGCCAGCCACTAACGCTCTTTATTTATTTTAGTGCACACAAGAAATCCCAAGCAATCCAAGAAATAAAGCATACTACCATCCTAACAAGACATTCAATTCGATCACACCTATCAAGAAAAATAGGCCACGACACCTTCATGTAAGGAAATAGTGTAGGCAAAACGTAGCATAATGACAACTAAGAATTCATGAGTAACTCACTTGTTTCTGGACATTGATTTGTATTGATAACAGAAGCAACACCATATGTAATGAATTACTCATACAACCCAATACAAGAAATTGGTTACTCTCACAATGCTCTTAATGGTGTTAAATATGAACAAAATCTTATTTTTTAAGAAAATCTCTTTTTCCAAAAAGAATAGATAGATTTCCTCTTAATTTTAGGGTTTCTTTTCTTTCCCTTTTACCTTTTTTTTATCTCAATTGTGGGTCTGGACTTGATCCATGCTCAACTCTTTACAATAACTCATCAATTAATTGGTTGTGTATATTTCAAAATTAATTCAAACTACTCTAAGCAAAATCCTCAATAAGTTAAGTGTATTGAGTCACAATTCCTAGATCCGACTAAAGAGAAAACTTGTTTACATCCCCACTGGTAGTGATCTAAGTTGAACTCACAATTTCCAACTAATAGACGAAACCCATATGGTTTGCAAAAATGTAAATTAAACCTACACCAGACAAAGAGAATCACTAAATTTATATCCCATTTTAGTAAAGATACATCTTTTCGTTTTCCAAAATTACTTCTTACACCCTCGTATTTATGTTTCTCTCTTATTCTCTCTGGCTGCACTCCCCCGTTCTTCTTCACATCTATGCTTACAATTGACCGTGTTCACATTGTTTGATCTCTTCAATTCTCTCCTCCAATGCATCTTTGTCTCTTCCCCTAATATGTGTTGATGAACCACTAGTATCCAAGGTTTGTGTTGGAAATTGATTTGATTGGCATCACACAATGTAATGATATAGTTGAACGGCCTTTTTTGATAGAAGATGTGATATTGTCAGGTAACTGATGAGATATTATGCACCATTTCAAGTTATTTGAGTACAGGTCTGTTGTTCCAAATGTTCGACCAACCATTACTAACTAACTATCGAGTGATAACAACTTGACACAAACAACTTCTATATGTCATAGGGTGAGATGAATACCATTCTCTCTTCCAATAGGTGGCTATCTTGTAGCTTCTTATAGGCAATGAAGGTCATGAATAAGATATATATTATGACATAACTCATGGATCTAGACTACAATAAAGTAAAGTTGGAGATAAAGTCTAAAGGTTTGAAGATTGAAATATTCTAACTATAAATTGCCCGAGTATAAGGTCTTATTCTTTTTGCTATATTAGATGAAATGAGTTGTGTACCAAGATAAATCGAGGGACTAGGTATTGGTTTCCACTATGCAGTTATTGGCCAACAACGTTTGCATGGTTGGTGAGTATGCTTGGAGTGTGGCAATGATGACTTATTTATACAAACGGTTGGGAATGGTTTCTAGAACAAAGGGAACTAGCTTAGTAGCTATGATAGTCTTCTTGAGGTAATAATTGTCTCTTTTGTTTATGTTCAAGTAGTAACGATTGATAAATATTTTTTATTATAGTGATGGATTTATGAGTATTTCTTAGTTTTCAAAGTAAGGCAACAACTGAGGTGGGTTGATGGGCAACCTCGTGAACCTAGGTGGATGGGCAATGTCACTCATAAAGATCATCATACTAACCATCATGTTGTGTATGATGGATAATTTTACTCGATGAAGGCTCTTCATGTATGTGATTATCAATATATATGTGGTTGTGATTTACTATGAATAATAGAAGTTGGTTGTTCTTTACCATAGATAATAAATGTTACTATAACAATATTGCTATCATTTCTTTCTTTCTTGCATAGTTCATGTGGTAACTTTATTGTTGAAGAAGATACATAAATAACATCTATCATTTGTCTCAATTCCACAATTGTATTCGATGTTTGGACATCAGAGAACTATATATGTCATATCAATTGCTTGTCAATTTTGTCATCACCAACAAATCCCAGTTAATCTACTGTGACCCTTGCAAGCAAATAGACCTACAAAGCCACCTACTTATAAGATGGAGTATCATCCACATGATATATAGTGATAATTACAATCTTCAAATTATCTTTAGTCACAACACCTTAGCGTTCAGGCATCATATATGTACAAGTGTGATGCTATATACATGGATTGACATGTCACTTAGAGTCATTGATTTTTACTCAAAAATTTTATGCATCACTATCAATACCTTCATACTATATTGAGCAGCCACCCTTCAACATCAAGGATGAAAAATCAAGTAATAGGAATATTATTATTTGTTCTTTCGTATTAAGATTCATAGAATGAAGCAGTTCAATATTTCTTGATATAGGACTAGTAAATAACACACTGACAATCCTTATGAGGGAGGCATGATTGACCTATTGCTCACTTTAAAAGTGTCATTTTGAATTAAACATACATGAAACAAAAAGTAGCAAGTAAATCATCAATTACAACTCAAATAATAAATAATTTAACAAATAAGGAAGAAAAACAAAGTCATTTTACAACTAAAATAAAAGAAGAGTTTACAACTTAATTCACAAGTCATCTTATATAATACAACTACCTAATCATCACTCATATTGCACACATCATCACTGTCTTGTCCTCTCAATTCTAGTTGCATAACAATATGACTATGAAAAGAAAAATCCCAAGTGATAATTCTTTTATATATATATATATTGTTCTTAAGATAGAAAGATAGGTGGTATTAGGGATCTATCCATGAAACTGCAGAATAATACAATACAAGGTAAGTGATATCAAACTAGATACAATAAATTAAACATAACAAATTAACAAATAATGGCTTTATTGTCAAGTATGCAAAATCACGGTAGGACATGTACTACACGTCTCTTACTAGTGATTTGTCATTGTTTGACATTAATGACAGGTATATTGTTAACCCAATCCTACAAAGCTTTTCTAATGCGACATTCCATGCATTAGTGATGACTCAACCCATGTTTAGTATCAACATCCAAGATTAGAGTGACATTGACCTTCCACAAACTATGCAATGCAATGGAGAATAGTTATGAAAAGTACATAGTATAGATGTTGATGATGTGCAACCTTCTTAAAATATATTATACAAGCCTCATGCTACCATGCTCTCTGTCTCTAGAAAGCTCCTAATAACTTGGTATTGACAGAGTTCTCATATATAAGACCATTCATCCATCTATCAACACAAACTGAGGTACTTTGTCTCATTCACCTACCAAAAATCTAGTCTTCTAATAGTCTTTCTATCATAAGAAAAACACAATATGAGGAGCAAAATTGTATTAGCCAATACTAGGAGGATCAAAACTACATGACGAGGAAAGTCCCCGTCTTGGAGACACTCCATGTCCTTGGGCATGCCCACATCCACAATAGGTTGTATTTTGTTCTTTAATTGCTATAATGCCCCTTCTTGACCTTCCTCATATAACACTCCTCTATGCATATTCCCTAAAGCCAACTCTCTATTAGTAGATTTATTAGATGTCCTCTCTCTAAGATTACTAATGGGTGACCCCTCCAAGATATTGTACTAAGAATTCAAAATACTTTTGCAACAAGTTAATCAAATGATCCAATTTTTCATGATTAGGGATAAGTAGATAACTATTTGATAATTGCTTGCATCTTAGTTACCTTTCTTGAAACTTCATGAGAGACAAATAGATCAAAGGTCTCGGTCTTTTGGAGTGAGATTGAGAAAAATCAAAATTGCAAGATATCATAGGTGGGACGAGAAAAGGTTTCGATAGCTGGAATCATTGTCAGCATAACATGAGTGCCGCCAAAAAGTGCAGCTTGGGTGTGGGGAAGAGAGAGAAATTGCAAAAGAGTATTTTGGATACTTTTGAAAATAAAGGTACAAGTTTAGTAAAATTGTTGTATAAATAACAATTATACTAGAAAAACGCCCAATTAATATGTCCAATTTACTTTAAAGTACATTAAATTTTCTTTGGAGGATATTTTTCGTCTTTCTTATAATATGATCTGGTTTTCATCACGGTAGCTCCAATAGACCCACATCCATAAATGACATAAGCATCTTAAAATGGGACTCAAACTTGACTAATCTAGAGCAAAACCAGTGCTGGCCTGTTCACAAACCCTACCAGCACTATTACCTTTCAGAAACCATTTCTTAATACGGTTCACAAGGAGAACATTGCTTCTGGGATTTGAACTCCTGAACGTCTATTTACCAGTGGAAGGCGTGTACTTACTATGTTAAATGTAGAAATGGTGAATGAATCAGGCTGCTTGTTGCTCAGTTCGGCATGTTACCAGGTCATTCACGTTTGGTTTGTCACCCTAAGTGCGCTGAACATGAAACAACAGTACGCGAGGCTCGTGAAGCTTACCAGAAAAATGAGTTGTTCATGAACTGGTTTGGTTATCTACTAGTAACTGGTGACACTAACCACGCATAGCTAGTTTCTTTTCTGCCTTGGCTTGGTTCGTCGGTGATTCCATAAGTCAATCAATGGGTGCAATGTACAAAACCAGCATATTCTTTTGAACATGCCAAAGTAAACACAGAACAAGTTTCAATGAGCTCAACTGGGCACAAGTGTGTTGGTACAAGCTCAACTCGGCTTGTCATGCTTAAGTAAGATAGGCTCGTTATCAAGATATGAGACAATCAAGAAAATAGTCATGGCAAAAGCGTCTTGGGACTTCTCGGGCTAATTTTCACTCTGAAAGGTAAATGAATAATAAAGAAAAAAGTAACATGTCCTTTTTTGAATGGGAGGTAGAAGAAAGAAAAATCAGGAAATATGAGGGGGTGTACTGAAATTTGTTAATATTTATTAAAGTAGCAAAAATCGCCATCAGGTTTCGTGTCATACGCAAGTTGGCGAAAGGCTTCTTCTGACCCACAGACAGCGTTGGTTCACGTACCATCTCGCCCACTTCCCCCAAAATAATTTTTTTAAATAATAACCCTCAAAACCTGCTAATTTTACGGAAACAAAAAAAGAGAATGAACGGAGAAGCCAGGGGCCTGTAGGCTCACGTTTTTTTCTTAGTAGAGGAGGCGGAAACGCGAAGACTGATCGGGTGCGGGCCTGCCTCACGTTCATAATAATGAGGAGCCCCCACATGCCTCCATCTCAACAGACCCCTCCTGGATCCCGTCCATTTCCAGTGAATCCCTGCGGTGAGAGCCTTCTTAGTTCCACCGCAGGGCGCTCTAGCGCTGGTGGAGAGTTCTACTCTTGGAGAGTGCATTTGTGGTATTACCATCATGTTTGAACTTATCCTGTCATTTGGTGTTATCATGCCGTCTCGACTAATTGGATTTTGGATCCATGAAAATTGAAACCGAACCAAATATTGAATTATATAAAAAGTTAAAATTGACACCGAACTGATTTGTAAGATAACTGAACTGACTCGGAAACTTTGGTTCTGTTTATTCTGTTATGATCGAATAAACTTCACCCCTAAAAGTGGTGGCT
This sequence comes from Brasenia schreberi, assembly GCA_036023115.1. NCBI lineage: Eukaryota > Viridiplantae > Streptophyta > Magnoliopsida > Nymphaeales > Cabombaceae > Brasenia > Brasenia schreberi. The sequence continues at coordinate 2,906,153 of JAYKKT010000073.1, forward strand.
GAAAGAAGAGGAGGAAATACAAAACCCTTTATTCTGTATCCAATTTACAAGTCATTTGGGAATCAAAGTCCTTTCAGGCATTGACGTTGAGAAATGAAAATAGAGAGACAAAGGCTCTTGTCAAACTTGACCTCTCCTAAGTAACTATGAGGGTAGATTTGTCCTGTTTATTTTATGGGTCGCACGTAGAACTAATATCACATGTATTGGCTACTAGAGAGTGCTGCTTGTTTCCACAAACACACTATAACGAGACATCTATGAAAAGATGGTGAAGGTTTTTGATTGTTAGTTCTCTTTTGTTCTTAATTATTCTTTTGTTCGTGATATATGCATATAAACTTGCTAGCGCATACCAATCTCTTGCTCTCTGGGATTGTGTAATCTCTCACACGCGCACATTCACAAGTGTAAATAAGAATGTTCTTTATATTTTTTGAAATACCCCCTAATTTACAAATAACATTAATACCCTTCAAAAATAAAGGATGGATGTAAGTATGTATTTTTGAGAATTTTGTATACATATAAATTATATTATATTATACATAAATATATACTACAATTCTAAGGGCCTCTTTGGAAGAAAAGAATGTGCAAGGGCATGTGACACTCGCTGATAGCAACACTTTAGGGCAGCCCCTGACGAGAAACGTTCTCGGCGTATAGGCCGAAGCCCGACTTTGCTCGGCCAACGTAAATCCACGTGGCGCGTATCTGATGGCCCTCTTGAAGCAAACAGCCAATGGGAAGCACGCAATGGATCGTATCTGCTCTCTCCTCCTCTGTCCACAAGTTCAGCCTCCCCTTCTCCCACTAAACTGACACGTGTCCTTACAATCTCTCTCCCTATCTCTCTAGCTCTTCCCTTCACTCCGAGAAAGCCGACAAAAGGGAAGTCGGCGGCTCTCTCTAGCTCTAGAACCTGGGGACTTTGAATTTCCGGGTATTTTCTTTTCCGATTTCCTCATTTCTCCGCCGTCGAATACTTCTCCCTGTCTTTGATTCGAATCTGCTCGGTGGAAACCAGATTTCGATGTACTTTTACTTCTGATTTTTCCTGTGAGCCCGTTGGCTTGCGTCTTCCGTCGTTAGGGTTTCTGTTTCTATATTTTCTTCTTTTCTTGGTTTTCTGTTCTTGCAGAGAGAGGCTTTTGATCCTTAGTCCATTTCTTTGTTGCTTCGTTTTTCTTCCGGAGGGATTTCGTCGTGGCAATAGAGCGTTCCGGCAAGATGATTCTGGATTTCGGCTAGGGTTTTGCATAATCTCCTCGTGCCGTCAAGGTTCTGAATTGTCGATTTTGAGCACCGGTGTTGTGATTGTGGTGGATGTGGGACTGAGTTTTCTTCCTTGCTTGGCGGAGCAGGTTGCCGGGTGTTGCAGGCTCAGAAAGGGTTTTACGTTTCTGACATCGTGGTGGATCAATGGTTATAAAAAAGTACTTCTCTTGAGGTGTTAATGTTTCCCGCTGAAGGCGATATTGCTGTTTCGGTTGCATCTTGTTCAGAAGGTTTATGTTGCTGCTTCTTTCCCCCCCTTTCTTGAACTTGTAGGTTGTTGGGATTCTGGGTGACGGATTTGTTAGCCTAATAATGCTAGGATCTGATTGGAGCACTTACGAGGTAAGAGATTTGTGTTGTGTTACTGCTATTTCCATGAAGGGTTGCTTCGATTTTTTTTTTTTTCTCCAGTTCCCTGTTTTGCATCTCTTGGATAGTCCAAGTTCTTTTCCCCCTTCTTTCTTTCTTCTTCTTTTATCTTCTTGTCTGCCTTAATTGGTTATCTTTGGTCATTGGTTTAAAAATGTTCATTTATTGGTCTCTCTCTGATAGAAAACTACTAAACATTAGCTTAATTGTGGAAGTTGATAGAAAAACAAATATTACGTCTTACTGGTAGGGTGCCTCTGGGACCAATTTACTTATGTTTTCACCAAAACATTTAACATAAGAGACGTGGAGCTTGTGAGCATACTGCGTGCACATATTTCCCCCTATTTGAAGGATGAAAACGTGTTATGGTTCAAAAATGTGTTGGTCATGTCTTTCTTCTTTCCTCTTTTGGGAATCTGCACTATGTGATGTAGTATGGGGATGTAATAGTTCTTATAATGGCCTTCTCTTATTATTAGCTAAAGTAAATACGGGAGCCATTGGTTCTCTCTCTCTCTCTCTTCCTCTCTCCATTCACGTAATCCAAGAGGTTTTAGCTGAACAAGGCTATATTCCAGAAGACCCCTAGTAAGAATGGATGGTCCGAGAGTCGACCTATCCTTTAAAGCAACAATCAATCTACGTCCAAGTAGTTCAAAATATTGAAATCTTCATGTATGGCATGAAGAATTTTCTTTCCTTGTATAGATACTTTGAGATACCATTGTATGCAATGATACTTGCATGAGTGAGAGAGCATACACAAGTGGCGAACATTGTTTGTTGCAGAAGCAATATTTGATTTAGCGATCTCACTGCTAACCTTTGGTACACCACAACATCCCCAGCCTTGTTATTCATGATTTCTGCTCAATCTATGACTCAATTACCATAAGAACCAGGAGATCAAGGCTTTTATTCCACCTTTCTTGATTGCCCATTATTTGCTCCATATTTGTATACAACAAATTGTATTTTTGAATAAGAATTGAAATGCCTTTACTCTGTTGTTGCAGCTTGAAGATATTGTCTGGGATGAATTTAGCGAAGGTGATGACCATATTGTCCCTCATCCTAACTCTGGGCAAGAGGATGATGCATCTGCAGTTAATGGACATTGTACTAAGAAACCACATCTTCAGCTAACAACCTCCACTGGAAGGGATGGAGATGAGATAAAAAATGAAAGTGTCAATGCTGTTGATGCAAAAAATGGAAACAAAACATATTCAGACACCAAAAGAGGGTCACCTTCTGCCTTTGAGAATAGTCATTGGCCTCAAACTGTACTTACTGTTCCATACAACTCAGAGTGTGTCGATGAGGTGGAAGTCTTAGCTAAAGCGGAAAATAAAGTTCTTGGCAGTGAGGAGACAATAGATGGTGTTTTAATTTCTGAGTTCTCTAATGATGATTCTATCCTTAAGGTACAGAATACTGTGAACTATGGTGATCTGTGTCGCTTCTTGTTTGGTGATATATCTCCAACAGAAACTGATCTTGAATTGTTCGCAAGCAAACTTGAGGACAAAGAAAGTACTAATTTCTTAGGTTATGGATGGCCTAATATTGGAAACTTTGATGATGTTGACAAAATGTTCAGGTAATTTTTTTCATTTATCTTTCGGAATCTATTTAGGCTTGTTGCTTGTTGCATTGGTTTTAAAATTTGCCTTTTAGTGGGTACCATCTGACATGTTTCATTTATAGGTACAAAATGTTGACCTACTGACGCAGTTTTATTCCTTATCATTGCTTGTGACATACCGTTTTGCAGAAATTGTGATGCAACATTTGGTCAACAAAGTGCAGATAATGTGGATGACCAAGGCTGGACTTCATCTTCTTCTCTTGCAACTGGTGGCACTGATGATGCTAAATCAGTCTTCGGTTCTTCAGATTTTGATAGATTTCCGTTGAAGAGTGCAAGCCATGATGCTGGTCTGGGGACAGTACCTTATGTTTTCCCTTTTATCAACTTGTATACGAAATGTTGTTGTTCTTTCTCATATTTCCCTTGATTTCTTTCAGACAATCAGGCTCAAACAAATTTCAACTCCTACGAGGAAACCGTCAATGGAGACCCCAAAAAAGTGGAAAAGTCTATCCATGGGGGAAAGGTTGGCTAATTGATATCCACTGCCTTCTCCCGTAGAACTTGCATATATTCATTAAATACTTCGCCCATAAAAAAACTAGCCTCTATTCTATGAAACATGGTTGACAAGATCTGGACATATAATTTCAACATATACACAACCCATATTACATCATGATAAATGATTATGAAGCTGATAAACAAATAACTAAGTTGAGATGATGCTTTTGATAGAACCATCTATAATGATCTCTCTCTCTCTCTCTCCATTATAGGATATTGTTACTGATTATCATTTTAACAGGTTGGTGCACAACGGACATTGTCAAGGCGTCAGAGTCGACCTGATGGGAAGAGGAAACGTATATCCTTGGAACATGCTCCAGTAACTTCTTCCCGTGCTAATGGTCCTGTTAAACAAAATCTTGGGCCATCACATTCGTTACCCTTGAAGTCTCATCCATATCCTCCTCTTGTGAGAGCACGAGAAATGCAGCCATGGAGATCTGATTCTTTTACATACATGGACACCACCCTACCGTATCTGCACCTTGGTTACAATTATGGTCACCAAGGTTCAGTAGTGCCAGGTTTGCCATATATTAAACCTGAAGGACAAAGTAATGTGTCAGTTTCCACTTCAAATCATAGAAAGCCTTTACATAGTCCTAGAGATACTGTACCAAAGCCTCCAGGGATGACACCAATGGAGAAGATAGAAAAATTGAGAAGGCGACAACAAATGCGTGCAGCTTTATCCATGATGCAACAACAGAAGGATCTTGCTTGCCAAACAACAACTATTGATCAATCACCTGACCTAAGGAAGAAAGCACAGGAAGTTCATGATGAAGTTCGAGATCAATCTAAAGTGGAAACACGTGGCCTGGAAAATGCTGTGATTGAAATTGACTCTGGTACACAAGAGTGCTCATTCCTATCTAATGAAACCTCAGTTGAAGAAACTTGTTTATGTCAGCTTCAAGATGTGATCACTCAGGTTAAACCATCAAAATCTGTCTCATTTATGTCATCACATATCTTTTCTTTTTTCCTTTCTTGTTTTTCTCCGAAAGAACAAACCATGTGTATATATGCAGCTTGTCATGTGTTTCAAGTAAGCAAAAGCTTTTTTCTGCATTTCAGTTGAGTAATGAGATAAAACTGTGCATCAGAGACAGTTTACATCGTTTAGCCAAGAGTGCTATGCAAAGACATAATGTTGGTGATTCAAGCAGTTGTAGTAAAAGTAGTCAGGACAAAAGCGACAGCCTCCACGCTAGGGTGTCTGCTATTACAGAAAGATTGCAGTCTGGCAGGTATGGTTTCAACTCCCCATGCACTTTTATCATGGCAGATGTAAGTACAAATAATTCCTAAGCTGCAGCCATCTGTAGCGTATATAGTTGTGATGGTGCACATTAATGCATGACGGCACATATCTGTTTATCTATCCATATATACATACATATTGCATTCCTAAATGCTTAATTCAAGGATCTGGTGTTTTATTTCATGGGGGGTAGGGTTTGAACTTGACTGACCTTTTGATAGTTGATACTGTGACAATCTGTATCGCAAAATGATACACAAGGATGAATAATAATCAAACATAAGGCAAGGAAGAAAGATAAAAGATAAAACAAGAAAGTAGGGCTTCTTTCTATTTGTGTATTTACAAGCTATCCCTTAGAGGGGAACCAATTCCAGTGATTTAATAAATAAAGAATAATAACTGCCAGTGCTGTATCTTGAAACCCTCATCATGAATGTTGTACTGAACATGTTCCTAAGTTGTACATCATGCATTGGCATAACCTTTGTTGGCTTTGTTCATGGTCACCAATACTAAGGTCACACACATAACCATCATCAAGTCTGGGAATGGAAATCGGTACTTGATGGTGATTTTATTCACAGCTCTGCTATCAACACACATCTGCCATGATTCATCCTCCTTTGCACTAAACAGTGTAGGAAGAACATACAGGCTAAGAGATTCAAGAATCAAGCCCTTTTTCAGCACACCAAATTCATGATTCATCAAACTTGTCTATGTGATCTGGAATGCTCCTCAGGACTCATTTGGTGGCTGCTTTCTTCCAGACTGAAACACCATGCATCAACTCAATTTGATGCTGAAATTCCTTCTTAGGGTTAGTCAGATGGAATTTCTTCAAGCATTACATGCTTAAATTCCTTAAGGCCCTCAACAGTAGGAGATATTGTTCCTCGCCATTGTTTCCGCTTTAAGTATTAATGCATATGAATCTGAAGTTTGATTGAAAGTCTATAGGAGTTGAGACTTTGATAGGAGAAGACATTGTTCCCTTTTTGCAGGCTCGTCTGCTTCCGTTTTGCAAGGTGGTAGTGTGATCTTTACAACACTGTAACAGACAGTCGGCGTTCCAAAATTCATAACGCATCACCTTTTTATAATACAACTAGTGCCTCCTTAGTATGTGACAAGCATCAATTGAAGTACGTCACACATAATATCATCTTTATATAGCTTCTAAAGATTGGTTCTTATATAAAGATGATATTATGTGTGACGTGCTTCAGTAACTATAGCTTACCTCCAAAATTCATTGCCTTCATTGAGCTACGATAGCTTGTAAGGTTCAGTATGAGCTACAGTAGCGAGCTGCAACTTTCCCACCATGACATCAGTAACTGGTTTCACAATTTCCACTCTCAATATTAACTTAACAGACCTTATTGTGGAAGGTACGTGTATGAAAGATTTGTGTTTATGCCAATCACCATCTTTGACAGAAATGTCTTCCAACTGTCACACGGGTGCGAGTGTAGGCCCAGACAAGCCTGCGTGTGTGGGTAATGACACATGACAAATTTCTACAACCATAGATGCGGAGGCACTGCTATATATAAGTAGAAGTATAAACTTGATAAGAAACATTTCTTTTATAAGTCAATTCACTAATAAATGATAATCAATCAACAATCATGAAGACTCTTAGTGTCAAACCACTAAAAGATGTTTACAAAATGGTGAGCCATAAATGGGAAAAGTACAAATGTCAAGTTTTGAAGTGTTCGACACAGGTGTGGCGGTTCAAGAGTAGTATTGGATCCATTTTGTATTTGCTGTTAATTATACTTAAGTAGGGATAGTATAGTCATTCAAGTTAGAAAGTAGTATAAGTAGAGATTAGGTTGTCATTATGAGAGTGTGGCATCAACCAAAGAGGCATAAAAAGCAGCCGACCATAATGATGAAGATCAAAGAAAGTTCCTCTGATTACTTCGGATTATATTGTGTATTTTGTCTTTAAATTTCAACAGTAAATTACATGGTATCAGAGCTTCTAAGCGATTAAAGGGGCAAATTGGGCATCGACAACATAATTAGACACTCGAAGGAAATCAATGTTACCTATTTTTTTTTTGTTTTGGTAAGTTTTCTTTCAAACAGATCTGCATAGATTCAGTTGTTCTGCACTTGAATCTATAGCGAATCAAGTCTTAAACGTGAAGAGACATCAAGGTAAAGCGATTGAAACTCCATTTCCTTTTTTAGATACCCAAATGAGAGAGAAAATTTATTCGTTTTAGATTATAAATATAAAATTAGATGATAAAAATTATTTGGAGTATTAAAGATCAATAGAAATGGCTTTACTTGCAAGGGGGAGATGGGCATATTTGAACGGACAAATCCCTTGACTAGCAGAACATGATCTCAACTACCCAAAATGGAGAAAAGAAGATGTCTTGGTCTCATCATGGTTATTGTAGTCTATATCTCGTGCAATCAACATAACCTTTATATATGTTAAGTTGGCATGGGACATATATATCTCGTGTAGACAATGGACAAAAACAATTAGTGAATACTATGCGGATCTCAGGGTCTTTAGGATGAATCATAATTTTATACCACTATAATATGGGAAAAAGCTTAGTTGTTGTTGTTGTATAAAATGTTCAGCCTGCTCTAAAGAAAGAAATGCAAAATCAGAAAAAAGAAAAGTGTTTGATTTACTATGGGGAGTAAATCCTGAATATGAAGTAGTGAAAGTAAATATCCTTGGCCAAGAAGAATTGCCCCTCTTAGAACAATTTATTCCTTATTACTTAGAGAAGAATATAGAAGTGGATTAAAGAAAGAAAACATCATTAATGTATATAAGAACACTCTTCTTGGAAAGCATGCATAAAAGGGGTCATAGAGAAAGGCCGTGGTAGATCCTCTTTCGATGACAAAGGACAATTAAAGTGCACTCATTATGGAAAGTTGCGACATACTAAAGATGAATGCTAAGACCTAATTGGCAAGTCAAATTACCTAAAAAATCAAAGCAATTATGCTCACATTTTAGAAAGTAACCCGCCTAGTGCATAAAGTATTAAAGAACTGATGAGAAGGATAGAAGGTGTAGAATCAAGGATCAGTGACAATGATGAGGCGTCAACCTCTCAGGTTACTATGACTCAAACATCACATTTGACTAAGGGTAAAATCTCTTCTCATCCTCAATCTAAAGTCTGGATTGTTGACTCTAGGGCAACAAATCATATGGTAGGAGACAAGTTTTATTTTTTAGAATATTGACTACTTCACAACATGAACCGATTAAACTAGCAGATGGATCTCAAACGTGTATGATTGGCGAAGGCAACGTGCAAACCAAATTAGCCAATTTATCATTTGTACTCCATGTTCCCAGTTTTCCTCTTAATCTCATATCTGTTAGTTCTTTAACAAAATCCTTAAAATATTCTATTACCTTTTCTCTCTCTGGGTGTATTTTGAGGATCTAAAGACGAGAAAGGTCTTTGGTCATGGTAGCATGCGTCGGGGATTATACATCTTGGATAAGTACTAAGCTGACAGCTATGAAAACCATTGTTGTTCGATGTGTATCGTATCGTATATCATTTTGGTCCACGATACATATCGCTCTGTATCATAATTTAATACTAAAAAATGATAAAAATAAAAGAAATCAGAAAAAACAAGAAAAAATATTATATTTGCAAAGAATTCATATAATACAAAAATTTAGTTCATATTCATCGTTCACCATTCATTGCCGGTCCCAAGCTCAGATAAAGGAGGAGGGTTGTGTTAGGCTTCTGACAGCCATCGTAAAACTTTATCGGATTTTATAATATGGATTACAAAAATTATGAGCATTGTTTTGAGGCGTCCCCACCTAGCGACGCACTACAAAGCCCGAATGCAGTGATAAGTAAGCAGGAGCCACTAAATTTTCACCCGAATGTAGTGAATCAATTGCAGAGAGGGTTCCCACATCATGGACGGGTGTGGGTAAAGAAGTTAGTCTCGCTACATTGCCGCCCGAATGTAGTGAATAATTTTCAGAGAGAGTCTCCGCATTTTGAATATCTACGGATACAGGGGGTAAGGAAGCTAGTCCTAGATAATAAGATTCATATTGATTCTTGGAATATTGGAACATTATCCGATAAGCTAATGGAGGTGGTAGATACTATGATTCGGAGAAAGATTCATATTCTATGTTTATAAGAGACAAAATGGGTTGGAGAAAACAAAAGGAGATAGATGATACATGTTTTAAATTATGGTACTTAGGTAAAGAAAAGGCTTGAAATGGAGTTGGTATTATCATAAATAAAGATTTAAAGGATAGTGTAGTAGACATACAACGATATGGTGACCGAATCATGTAGTAGACATACAACGATATGGTGACCGAATTATGACATTGAAATTAGTGTTAGGAGCAGGGGTTTTGAATATAGTTTGTGCTTACGCACCCCAAGTAAGACTAAAAGATAGTATAAAGACAACTTTTTGGGAAGAGTTAGATAAGATGATTCAAAAGATTCCACAAAGGGAGTTGATTTGTTTAGGAGGAGACTTAAATGGACATGTCGGTAAAGAGGCATTAGGATAGGTATTCATGGAAACTTTGGTTTTGGCGATATAAATGAGAAAGGTAGGGAGATTTTAAATTTTGCTAGGGCATTTGATCTCTTTATAGTGAATACAATCTTAAAAAAATGAGATGAACATTTAATTACTTATAAGAGTGGCTTATCACAAACACAAATTGATTATTTTGTTTATAAAAAAAAGATAGAGCGTGTTGTAAAGATTGCAAGGTATTTCCAAGAGAAAGCTTAACCACCCAACATCGACTTTTAGTTATGGATTTACAAATAAAAAAATGGATAAAGAAGAAAAGAGTGCATCGAGCTATTCATACTAAATGGTGGAACCTCAAAAGTGAGAAAAAATATATATATTTAAACAGAAAGCCCTTCAAGGAGATGTTTGAAATTATGTTGGTACACCCTGTGATATGTGAAATAATATGGCTATACATATTAGGAAAGTGGCGAAAGATGTGTTAGGTGTATCTAAGGGAGGTGTACCGACACGAAAAGAAGCTTGGTGGTGGAGTGAAGTAGTGCAAAATAAAATCAAGGCAAAGAGGGCATGTTACAAATTATATTATGCTAAGAAAACTAGTGAAACTTTAGAGGCTTATAAAAAAGCAAAGAAAGAAGTGAAAAAGGCCGTAAGTGAAGCAAAAGCTAAAATTTGGGAGGATTTATATAAAAAAACTCAACTCAAAAGAGGGTGAAAGAAATATTTTTAGTATAGCTAGGGCTAGAGATAAGAAAACTAAAGATCTTAATTATGTTAGGTGCATCAACGAACGAAAAAATTCTAGTGGCAAATGATGATATGAGAAATAGATGGAAAAACTATTTTTATAAGTTTTTAATGAAAATAAAGATGTTAGTATTAGATTAGGAGAGTTAGCCAAATTAGAAAAATATAGAAACTATAATTTCTACTGACGTATTCAAAAGAATGAAGTCAAAGTGACTCTTAAACATCTGAAGGGTGGTAAATCGATGGGACCAAACAATATTCCTATAGAAGTTTGGAAAATACTAGGAGAAATAGGAATCACTTGGCTCACAAGACTATTTAATGAAATATGGAGAAACCAAAAGGTGCTAGAGGAATGGAGAGCGAGTACACTTATACCCATACATAAGAACAAGGGAGACATTCAGAATTGTGCGAATTATCGAGGTATCAAGTTAATGAGCCATACTATGAAATTGTGGGAAAGAATTATCGAACGTAGGTTAAGACAAGTATAAGTACAATACAGAACCAATTTGGATTCATGCCTGGCAGATATACTGTTGAAGCGATTCACCTTTTGAGACATCTTATGGAACATTTTAGAGAAAAAAGAAAGACCTTCACATGATATTTATTGATCTAAAAAAAGCTTATGATAGGGTACCGAGGGAGGTTGTTTTTAGAACTTTGGAAAAAAGAGGTATCCCATTCACATACATTAACCTTATAAGAGACATGTACGATGGTGCAAAAACATGTGTGAGGACTCATGAAGGAATGACAAACTTCTTTGAAGTTAATATTGGGTTACATAAAGGATCAACTTTAAGTCCATACTTATTTATAGTAGTGATTGATGAGTTAACAAAACATATTCAAGATGACGTACCTTGGTGTATGATATTTGCAGATGACATTGTGTTAGTGGAGGAGTCTAAGGAAAAAGTTAATAGAAAATTGAAACTATGGAGAGAAACATTAGAAAGCAAAGGCCTCCGACTTAGTAGAACAAAGACAGAATATATGGAATGTAAGTTCGATCATTTGGTTACTTTAGAGGACATAGAAATTAAAATTAGCACACATTGTATCCCTCAAAAGGAAATTTTAAATACCTAGGCTCAATTTTTAAGAGTGATGGAAAATTGATGGAGATGTTACGCATAAAATTAATGATGGTTGGTTAAAATGGAGAGGAGCATCAGGTATTCTTTGTGATAAGAAGATACCATTAAAGTTAAAAGGTAAATATTATATAGCAGTAATTAGGCCTACCATGTTTTATGGTTCTGAGTGTTGGGCAGTTAATCATCAACATGTACAAACGATGTTTGTGAAAGAAATGAAGATGTTGAGATGGATGAGTGGTCATACAAGAAAAGACCATATACATAATGAGGTTATTAGAAACAAATTAGCAGTGACACCAATAGAGAATAAAATGAGAGAATATCGTTTAAGATGGTTTGGGCATATAGAAAAAAGATCAAAAGAAGAACCTCTAAGAAGGTATGAAAAACTAAATTTGGAAAGTATTAAAAGAGGTAGAGGACGACCACAAAAATGTTGGAAAGAAACAATAAAGAATGATCTAGCTTATTGTGAGTTAACTGGTAACATGACACATGATAGGGCTCAATGGAAACCAAGAATCCATGTAGCTGACCCCGTCTAGTATAGGAAAATGCTTAGTTGTTGTTGTAGTTGTTGTTGTTGTTTTGTATTCTTGATTGACCATTCAATAATTGAAAAAGGAACTACATATTTTGAAGCATAATATAACAACAACAACTAAGCCTTTTCCGATAATAGACGGGGTCAGCTACATGGATTCTTTGATTTTGAAGCAGAATCATTAGAAAAAAATACAACTTTCATTAATGAAATAAATACATTTACACATTGTAATTTGGACCATCAACTAAATAGTATGCATCTTCTCCTTGCCGAAGATACTTTCTATGTCAAAATGAAAATAATCATACCCCTGTTGATATTGTTGGTGCACTCCTTCCAAATTAATCCATGCAATGCCTTCTTTGGTTAGGGGTGCATTTGCTTCATTATCTTTCATAATCCACTCATAATATATCAAAGTTATCCAAACTTATTGGATCAAATTGGTTTTATTTCCTGTTTAACTTTTTTAATTGCCTGCAAGAAAGAAAGAAAAGTAATTAGTAAGTAACATTAACAATTTAAGTAAAATAAAATATTGAATTTAATATTTAAGTAGTAACTAATATAAGATTACCTTTGTTGGTGCCGCATGTTACAACGGATGAAAACTAAGTCCTGGGCTGCTTATGCTTCCACCTATTGCGCTTTTTTGTGATGTTTTGAAAGAAACTACAATTCCTTTCACAAGCCATTGCACTACAGGTTTGACTCAAAACTCTTACTACAAAATCTCTAAGGTTTGGGTAATTACTTCCAAACCTATTCCACCAATCATCTTTACCTATTCTATCAAACATCTTATAGAAAAAACAAATATCAGGAACTTAATCTATATTAAATATCAGGTGTAATAAACTTAAATATTAAGATAAATAGTTTACTTGAGCGCATATTAGTGTGGTTGCGAATGATGTAGACAAGCCAATCAAGTGAAGAGCATTATCGTAGATCTCAATCTCTCGATGTATAACATATGCTCTACTCTCATTAGGGTCAATATCTTTATACAATCAATGATACCTCAGTTTATCTCACCGTCTCTTTTAAAGCTTGCAGAATAACTGAATGTTAGGTTAGGATAATAAGCTCCTACATGAATAGGCTGATGCAATTGTTTATTCCATATGTTATTTATAATGTTTCACACAGGCACATAATATCTTTTTCTTCCATTGAAATTGCTTTTAATGGTTTCTTTTGCCCTATCATTGGCTTCATAAAGATAACTCATAGATGGTTTCTCCTCGCTATCAGCAAATCTCAAAACTTTCACTAAAAGACATTTAATCCTTAATAGTCTAACAAAGGAGTTCCAAAATGTACTCCTAAAGACTGTCTAAAATCTCATTCAATTTTTTGTTTCTTCTATTTTGAGGCAACTCTGCAAATTGCTACTACTCATCTGAGGATAATATTCTCTTTCAAGCTCGCTTTTGTTTCACAATGCTATCCACATATAAGAAATTAGTTGCAAACCTAGTTATAACGATACGAAGGGAGCTTTGCACCATTTGTATATCTCCTCATCATATATAATACAAATGCATGGTTATTAATAAATTTGGTGATATCTTAGCAACACTTAGTTATTTCCTTTATTTTATCTATCTCACCAATATCCTCAAAGATAGATCTACACAATGGGTTGCACATGGTGTCTAATAGAAATTCCATAAGTATATGACTGCTTTATATCATTCCAGCTTGAGCACTATTATAGTGGTAAGAGGGAAAAATGACTGTATGTTAAAGTAAACTCTTTGTCTACTCCTTCTACCACTTCCACTTCCAACATCTTCAACAACCCTCTTTCTTCTAGTTGGTGATTGAGAACTACTACTATCAATCTCTGTCCTATCGTTAGAAGGAATACTATCACCCAACAACATTATCCTCTTCTTCAAACATCTCTAAATTACCCTTCTCTTGTCTCCTCTTAAGGATACTCTCAATCATATGTAGACATTGTCATTTAATGGCTTCGTACAATTTCCTAACTCTGCCCGTGCAATGAACAACTTCTTTCTTAGTCCTTGCTAGGTAATGTTTTAGTCATGAAATTCCACCACTAACCACCTTCTCACAAAACAAATATTTATCTTTGATTTATTTTCCTCAACTATTGTACCATACTACTATGCCGTATCATCGAACCGAGATTGAGAGTCCCTAACTCCCCTTCCTGCATCTCAATCAGTGTTGTCTGACGCGTATTGTATCGCGTATCGCTGGGCTCCATAATACGAGCGTATCATATCGTATCGTATCACCCGTATCATACTTTAATATTAAAAAAATAATTTAAAAAAAACAAGAAAAATTAGTAAAAGTCCGAAAAAAATCAAGAAAAATCTGGTAAATGCTTTAAATTCATATAATGCAAAGTTTAGTATAGATTGAGCATTAACATTGAACAATTGTATCCAAATTTACATATTTTGAATAAAAAAATGAAATACATTTATATTTTACAAATTATAATAAAGATCATCAACTAAATAATCTTCATATTCTCCTTGTTGAAGATCCTCATCCTCATCATCATCTGCATCTTCTGCTAGAAATCAAATTCTTCATCAGCTTGATACTATTGTTGCGCTCCTTCCAAATTAATCCATGCAATATCTTCTTCAATTAGGAGGGCATTTTCTTCAATGTCTTCTATAATCCAGTCTTCTAATATATCAAAATTATCCAAACTTATTGGATCAAATTGGCTTTCTTGTCTATTTAATTTTTTTAATTGCTTAAAACAAAGAAAGATAAGCAATTAGTAAATAATATTAATAATTGAAGTCAAACAATTTATTGAATTGAACATTTAAGTACTAAGTAATACAACATTACCTTTCACGAAGGCGTATGTTACAACGAATAAAAACTAAATCATTCGGTCTCTTATGTTCCAACCTGTTGCGCTTTTTTGTATGGATGTGTTCAAAGACACTCCAATTCCTTTCACAACCGTTGCACTATAGGTTTGACTAAGAACTCTCAATGTAAAATTCCTAAGGTTCGGGCAATCAGTTCCAAACCTATTCCACCAAACATCTGTAGAAAAAGATAAACATTAGAGACATAATCCACAATAATATAAGATATATTTATTTAATAAACTTAAATACGAAGATAAACAATTTACCTGGACTTATAGTAGTGCGGCTGTAAATTGCTACAGGCAAACCCATCAAGTGAAGAGCATTATCATAGATCTCTATCTCTCGATATATAGCATCTGCTATGCTCTCATCAGGGACTAATCTATCGATACAATCAATGATGCTTCGATTAACCTCACCGTTCCCTTTCAAGCTTGCTGAGTACTTGAATGATGGGTTTCGATAATATGCTGCTGCATGAATAGGCTGATGCAATTATTTATTCTATCTATTATCAATGATTTTTTACACGGGCACATAATCTCTCTTTTTTTCATTAAAATTATTTCTGATGGCTTCTTTTGCCCTATTCATAACTTTATAAAGGTAGCCCATAGATGGTTTCTCCTCGCTATCCGTCAATCTCAAAACTTTCACTAATGGACATGTAATCCTCAACAATCTAACACATGCATTACAAAATGTACTCCTGAAGACTGTCTCAGAAATCTCATTCTGTTTCTTCTGTTCTGAGGCAACTCTGCAAATTGTTGCCACTCGTTTGAGGAGAACATTCTCTTCAATGCTTGCTTCTGTCTCACAATACTCTATACAGATAAGAAGTTTGTTGCAAACTGAGTTGCAACTATTCGAAGAAGCTCTGTACCTTCTGTATATCTTCTCATCATATACAAAACAAATGCATGGTTGTAAATGAATTTTGTGATATCTTGGCAACACTCAGTTGTTGCCTTTATTTCATCATCTCACCAATGTCTTCAAGGATGAGATCTAAACAATGGGCTGCACATGGTATCCAGTAGAAAGTCCAATAAGTATCAGCTAACTCCTTCCCAACTGCTTTGTAGTTAGCTGCATTATCTGTAATAAATTAGACTACATTCTCTAGCCCAACCTCGCATATAACCTTATCAAATTCTTGTCGTAGGATCTCCGCAGTGTGCCTCTCCTCTGACATGTCTAGAGATCTCAAAAACATAAGTCATTTAGGATAATAGACAAGAAAGTTTAGCAAGGTCCTTCCTCGCCTATCTTTCCATTACTGTCTCCTTCCATTACTCTCTCAAAGTCGAACAATATTCTTGTACTTCAATGACGGTCTTATCTAAGATCTTTCCTCTTAACTTCTAATAGGATGGCATCTTTTATCTCTGACTAAGGTTAACAATTGCATCTGCCATTGCTTGAAAATGAAAACTATTTGCTGCATTGAATGGAATGCATGCATCATAAAACCATGTGCCCACTACAAGGTTTGCTTGATCATGCAGTTGTTCTGAAGTTATAGTAGCACGAATTCCAAGTTAACCATAAGGTGTAGTGGTAGGAAGAAAAAATGAATGAATGTTAGAAGCAGTTCTTCCTCTACTCTTTCCTGAACTTTCTCTTCTACCACTTCCAAAGTCTTCAGTAACCCTCTTTCTCCTGCTAGGTGCTCGTGAACTGCTACTACCAATCTCTGTTCTGGCATCTGAAGGCAAACTATCACTGAATCCAAATCCATTAGCATGAGCAACTTCTTCAAATATCTCCAAATCATCATTTTTTTGTCTCCTTTCTTGTATACTCTTAATCATCTGAAGACATTGCAATTTAATACCTTCTGGCAAACTTCTAACTCTGCCTGTGCAAGGAACAACTTCTTTCCTAGTCCCTGCTAGGTGGTATTTCAACCTTAACCACCCTCTTACAAAATAAACATTTGATCTTTAATCTGGAACCCTCAACCGATGTACCCCACTGCCATGTTGGATCATCAGAACGAGAATGATAGTCTCTAACACTCCTTCCTGCCATCTGAATTGAGTACTTTAATTCAATAAAAAACCTAAAAATAAAAGCACTTCGTAAATCCCCAATTGTTAAATAACACTCAAATGGAGACCCACTTCATGAATACAATAAAAATCATATCCACACACTTAATAACTTCATATTTTATCATTCAAAAAAAGAAAAATACAAATAAAACAAAAAAAAACAAATACAAAGGAAAAATTGAAGAAAAACACTAAAAATATACCCAAATCCGAGTTAGGAGACTTGCACGGACACCATAGAGCACATTTTTGGACCCTTGAACCCCAAGGAAGAGGAGAACCACGGGAAGAAAATATAGGGAGCTCCAAAAAAAATATAGAAACCTGCAAAATGCGGGTTTATGTTCGGCCAGGGACCCTTTATATGGGTCCCTGGGCGTATCGCTCGAGCGATACGCACCGTATCATGCGATACGGTGCGATAAGTTCGCATTTGCGATAGACTATGGTGTATCGTATCGTGGTGGCCTACGATAACGGTTTAATACGGATAACACTAATCTCAATTGAACACTTTAATCAAATAAAAAACCTGAAAATAAAAGTACTTCATAAATCGCCAATCTTCACTTAACACTTAAATATAGTCTCCCACTTCATGAATACAATAAAATAATAAAGACACACTTAATAACTTTATATATTGTCATTCAAAAAAAGAAAATACAAATAACATAAAAAATAACAAATACAAAAAAAACAATTCTAAAAAACTCAAAAAGTATACCACAATCCAGGTTGGAAGCCTTGCACAAACACCATAGCGCACCTTGAGAGCCACCCAAGAACACCTTGAAAGCTTTCAATAAATGCCAGAAACCTACAAAAACATGGGTTTCTTCTCGACCAGGGACCTTTTAAAAAGGTCCTTTGCCGCATCACCTGTATCATGCAATACAGGCTCTATCACATGATACAACCCGTTAAGTCACGACCTGCAATACACAATGGTGTATCGTACGATACAGTGCAATACAGATAACACAGGCCATAACTTGTGAAGCATAAATCATATTGTGACATGCCCGATTGAGACATCTTCGAGTATCCAAAATCAGTTATGTAATACCTAGTTTACTTCCATAGTCAAATAATGTACCTCTAGAATGTGATGTCTGTCAGTAGGCAAAACATCAAAGGGTTTCCTATTTTGCTAGTCGGTCTAGAAAGTCAAAACCTTTTGAGTTGATCCATTCAGACATTTGGGGTCCTAATCCAGTTAATTCACTGTACTCGACTTTCTATAGTTTACTTAATGAAATCAAAAGTTGAAGTTTCAACTATTTTTCCTGTTGTCCATAAGTTTATGAACACTTAGTTCAATTCCTTTATAAAAATACTTCATTCTGACAATGGGGAGAATATATGAGTGGACAATTAAAAGCATATCTTCGTATGTATGTTATTCTTCATCAAGCCACCTGTCCTAATACCTCCAACAAAATGGGGTGGCTAAAAGGAAAATAGACATATTCTAGAAGTAACTTGCACACTTCTTACTGGGGGCAATGTACGAAAAATGTATTGGGGTGAAGCGATTTTAACCTCTATCTATTTGATTAATAGGATGCCAAACGCAGTCCTTAGTGGTGTCAACCCTCTAAAAGTTCTCATTAAAGAGTCAAAATCATTTCATATTATTCCCCATATCTTTAGGTGCACATGTTATGTTCATATTCACTTATCTGATAGGGATAAGCTTGACCCTAGGGCCATAAAGTGTATATTTCTTTGATACTTCAATTCACAAAAAGGGTACAAGTGTTATGATCTGATTTATCGAAAATTATATGTATCCACGGATGTCACATTTTTTATCGAAAATTATATGTATCCATGGATGTCACCTTTTTTTAATCAACCCTCTATTTTCTTCCTGAAGAAGAGCTTATGAATTCGGAAGACAAGTCTATGAATGTTTTACCGATATGTCATGGAGAGGTAGAAGTGGAACGAGAAGACAAATAAGAAATAGTAGTTTCTCCAAAAGAAACTATGGTATACAGGCGGAGACCACATAATATAATTATCAGCCAAGATCAAACCACAACTACCTAGACCAAAGATCTATCTTCAAATTTGGATCCTCATCTACTTACAAAACCAGATTCAGAGCTTCTCATTGCCCTTTAGATAGGTAAAATAATTTGCACTCATTATCCTATCTCTCATTATGTCTCTTATGGATGTACTTCTTAGAGTTATCAATGATTTATTAGGAATGTTGGGAGACATTTAATACCTACAAATTTTGAAGAAGCCAAAGAGGCTGATACCATGTAATGAAGTTGATACTTCAATGTAGCAATGGAAGATCGGTAAACAAATATCACCACAAATCGTTAATCATAAAGCCTTAGAAAATGGTATACTCACATACATACAACAAAGATACTAATAATAATGAAAATCAATATTATTCAATAGCCACTCAAAAAGACTTGTTGAGAGAACGTAAATATGATAATTTATAGGAGAGAAAGAAGAGAGGAGAGTGAAAGAGAGAGTTGGGAAAAGGGTCCAGCCAACCCCTAACGGCTAGTTGGACTAGATGTTGTGGCTGACCCTTGTGGTCGTGCAATAGGGCTAAATGGCCTTGGCCCTTGATGTTAGGGCCCAGACTTGCCCTCGATGGATGGGACCTTCGTGTCTTGTCATAAAATAAAATTACATGAAAAAAGGAAAATTACATTTCTTTCAACACCCTCCAAACTGACGATACCATGACCAAAAGTTTGGTAACCAAAAATTGAAATCATGGGTCTGGTAGTGACTTGGTGAAGACATCTGCAAGCTGATATTTAAATCTTATAAACTGTAGTGCCAAATTGCCATGTAGTTTCCATCTCGATATACTTAATGTGTTCATGAAATGTATGATTGTTGGCTATATACATAACACTCTTATTGTTGCAGTACATGATTCGAGTGGTTTCGAATGTCACTCTCAAGTCTTGTAGTAGCCGTCTTAACCAGATAATTCAGTAGTTGTGTTGGCCATTGCACGGTACATAGCTTCAGTAGAAGAAAGAGACATCTTTTGCTGTTTCTTGCATTTTCAGGATATAAGAGAGTTAACAAGGAAAATGCGATAACCTATAAGAAATTAGTTGCAAACCAATTTGAAAAGTATTAAAAGAGGCAGAGAATGACCACAAAAGTGTTGGAAAGAAAGAATAAAGAATGATCTATCTTATTGTGAGTTACCAGCTAACATGACACATGATAGGGCTTTGTGAAAACAAAGAATCCATGTAGCCAACCCCATCTAGTATGGGAAAAGGTTTAGTTGTTATTGTTGTTATACAAGTTCTTCTTTTGATCTTCTTTCTATATGTCTAAACCATCTTAAATGATATTCTCTCATTTTATCCTCTATTGGTGCCACTCCTAATTTGTTTCTAATAACCTCATTATGTATACGGTTTTTCTTGTATGACCACTCATCCATCTCAACATCTTCATTTCTGTCACATGCATCTTTTGTACATGTTGATGATTAACTGCCCAACACGTAGAACCATAAAACATAGCAGGTCTAATTGCTGCTCTATAATATTTACCTTTTAACTTTAATGGTGTCTTCTTATCACAAAGAATATCTGATGTTCCTCTCCATTTTAACCAACCAACATTAATTCTATGCATAACATCTCCATAAATTCTTTCATCACTCTTAAAATTTGAGCCTAGGTATTTAAAATTTCCTTTTGGGGGATGCAATGTGTGCCAATTTTAATTTCTATGTCTTCTGAAGTAACCAAATGATCAAACGTACATTCCATATATTTTGTCTTTGTTCTACTAAGTCGGAGGCTTTTACTTTCTAATGTTACTCTCCATAGACCCAATTTTCTATTAACTTTTTCCTGAGACTCTTCCACTAACACAATGTCATCTGCAATTAACATACACCAAGGTACTTCATCTTGAATATGTTTTGTTAACTCATCCTCCACCATATAACAGAAGCCACCTAGTGGGAAAAAGCTCGGTTGTTGTTGTATGTGTAATGTGTGTGTATATACATATATAACTGTAATCTAGCAGTACACAGAAACTCTTCTCAATTCTCCTTTTATCTAATCCCAAGTAGTAATATTGCTCTTTTATTCATGTTCTCTGCACTGGGTTTCAAAAATTTTCATCAAATAGATGCATGTTTCTTCAGTGTAATGATTACAAGCTTTACCTTTCGGATCTCATAATACTTTTGCAGTCGAAATCTCTCAAAAAGGTTGCTAGCCAGCTAATAAACTATGTGTAATAAACTCTTATGGATGCATTTAACTTTTGAAATCCAGAATGTCAAATTTTACACCGTAATAAGTTCAAGTTTCTCATATTCAATGAGCTATATTTAATTTTAGATTCAGAGGTGCTTCCCCAAAATGGATTGATTTCCTACTTTTATCATCAGTTTCAGTGTCTTATTGTTGTTCTTACTGTAGAGCTCGTACTCTTTAACTGCTGCTGAAGTTGGTGAACTTGTCTTCTTAATTCGGCAACATCTTCATGATGGTCACGGTTCAGTTGTGTTAGCATTCTACTACACTTGGCGATGACGTCCAGCAATAATAGGAAACCTTGAACTATGATAGCATAACCTGGCAATGGATTGCCGGGAGAGTAAGCTTAGTTCAAGCAAAATCCAATATCGTTTCAGTACAAGACACTTTTGCATTGAAGATTACCCAGGACATACAGATAAACAACCACTCTATGTAAATGCTGATGTGAGTTCTTCACAAACTGTCCCAAGTGAATCTAAGCAAGAGATGGAAAGTGGAAAAAATGACGTGCAGTTTATCCACAATTCATCAAAACAAAGTAACTGCCGGACACAAAGGCCTAAAAGATTATATAACGCTGGTTCTTGGAGCTCTATATTTAGTATATTAACTTAATGTTAGTTGGAGATACAAATTTACATTAAGCAATGTCGGATTGTGCATGAGTTTCCACATTCATTAAGATGACCTTCTATTTCCCATATTGTCTCTTTCTAAGATTGTCTCATGCCTAGAAGGTGCTCCAATGTCAATTGTCAATAATCTTGTATCTACTTATAGGTGACTGGTTTCAGCAGTAAACATGCATTAATTGAAGTAGGTGAGTGCTAATATGTGATTGGTACTTTTTGATCTGCATTAATCTTTTCCTCTACATCAGACCCAGATATCATCTGGCTGATCTTGGTAATCAACATGCATCGGCTGATCCAGCTTAGGTGATAGAGTCGTCTATTTGGCAGTTTGTAAACTGCATTAACCTTAGACCGTAGAGAGAGAGAAAGCACTAGATGAAGATATAGAACAAGAAGTAATTTTCGTGTAATGCCTATCAAGGTTTACAAACCCTGTGGAGTAACTTGCTTACCTCAGCTAAGCTTGGTCATCACTGTGTTAAACCCAAATCAGCAAAACCAAGTCTGCATCAGCCTCAGTGAGACTAGCTGAGTCATGCCAGTTTTGCTGTTTATATGATACACTTTCCTGGTTTGTCTTAGACATGACAAATTTAAACCCTCAACCTATGTTGTCAATAAATAATGATTTTAATACATGAAATCAGTGTTGTCTTTATTGTTTCATCAAATTCTTATTGTTTCAACCTATTGGGATGTCTTATGAAATACTTAAAAGTGAGAAAGAAGAACCTTTACATGGTATCTATTTATCTAGGGAGAGCTTGCAATAGGGTTCCATGAAATATTCTTTGGAGAAGCTCGGAAAGGAGAGGTATCCCCCTTGATGTATATCAATCTTATAAGTGTTGGAGACCAAGTTGAAGTTTAAGCGTTCTAGTTGAAGTTTAAGTTTCTGTTATGTAGTTGTATTTGTGATTATGTTTGTAAGTGGTTCGGATCCCAATGGATCAGGATCTGATCAATTGGGAATTAGGTAAGATTAGTCACTAATTAGGGGTAATTAGGTCATTTAAGTTAGGTTGGTACTTATATAAAGTCTTAAATCTGTAATTAGGGAAAGTGAATGAATAAGAAACACAACAGACGACAACCATGGTGGCGTCGACCTGTACCTCTGATTTTTCCCTTATCTCCGGTCTGTAATTTCATTCAATGTTGATGCATCTTACACAAAAATCAACATGTATCAAAGCTTTTCGGTGGAAATCGTGACTGAGGTGGAGCGAAAACCAGAATCTGCATGATATCTTCATGACTGCTGAGACGCGAACAAGATTCTAGCAAGTTGTTGATGTTCAGATACAGTCGTCGATTCCTCCTTCTGAGTATTTTTTATTCAACATCTTTTAGTCTATTAATGGTATGGAATATTAATGTTTAAAGATCCCGGCTTCACGTGAAAACTAAATGGTATTTCACATTGAAGGGTATCATTTTTCAGACGTCTACAAGTGAAGCTCTTTGGCTGGCAGTTTTTTGTGGAATCGTTTTTAAAACTGCATATTCAATATACATTCATTACCAGTGTTGTCTGACGCGTATCGTATCGTGTATCGCTGGGCTCCACGATACGGGCGTATCGTATTTTATTGTACTTTAATATTAAAATAATGCAAAAATTAATTAAAAATTAATAAAAAATAGTAAAAAATAGTAAAAAATCAGGAAAAAATCAAGAAAAATCTGATAATTGCTTTAAATTCATATAATGTAAGTTTAGTATAGATTGAGCATTCAACATTGAACAATTGCATCCAAATTTACATATTTTGAATCCAAAAAATAAAATACAGACATAATTTACACTTTACAGTACACTACAGTTACATATAATGTTACATTTTACAAATTGTAATCAGGATCATCAACTAAATAATCTTCATCTTCTCCTTGTTTCAGATCCTCATCATCATCAGCCATGCCCACACCTTCTTCTTCAAAATCAAATTCTTCATCTCCATAATGTTGTTGCGCTACTTCCAAATTAATCCAGGCAACGTCTTCTTCTGTTAGGAGGGCATTTTCTTCAGTGTCTTCCATAACCCAATCTTCTAATATCTCAAAATTATCCAAACTTATTGGATCGAATTGACTTTCTTCTCTATTTACTTTTTTTAATTGCCTACGACACAAACAAAGATAAACAATTAGTAAGTAATATTAACAATTGAAAAATGAAGTTAAATAATATCGAATTGAAAATTTGAAAGTAATACAACATTACCTTTGATGAAGGCGCATGTTACAACGAATATAAACCAAATCATTAAGCCTTTTGTGTTCCAACCTGTTGCGCTTTTTTGTATGGATGTGTTCAAAAACACTCCAATTTCTTTCACAACCTGTTGCACTACAGGTTTGGCTTAAGACTCTAACTGCAAAATCTCTAAGGTTTGGACAATCACTTCCAAACCGGTTCCACCAAACATCTGTAAAAAAAATATAAACATTAGAGACATAATAATCCACAGTAATGTAAGATGCAACTTAAATATGAAAATAAACAATGTACCTAGATGCATCGTAGAGCGGTTGCGAATTGCAACAGGCAAACCCATCAAGTGAAGAGCATTATCATATATCTCCATCTCTCGATGTATCGCATCTACTATGCTCTCATCAGGGACTAATCTGTCGATGCATTTAATGATTCCTCGATTAACCTCACCGTCCCTTTTGAAGGTTGCTGAGTACCTCAATGATGGATTTAGATAGTAGGCTGCTGCATGAATAGGCTGATGCAATTGTTTATTCCATCTACTATCAATTATTTTCCATACGGGCACATAATCTCTTTTCTTTCCATTAAAGTTATTTCTAATCGCTTCTTTTGCCCAGTCCATGGCTTCATAAAGGTAGCCCATAGATGGTTTCTCCTCGCTGTCAGCCAATATCAAAACTTTCACTAAAAGACAAGTAATTTTCAATAATCTGATACATGTATTCCAAAATGAACTTCTAAAAACCGTTTCTGCAATCTCATTTAACTTTCTGTTCCTTCTGTTTTGTGGCAACTCTGCAAATTATTGCCACTCATCTGAGGAGAACATTCTGTTTAAAGCTTGCTTCTGTCTCACAATACTCTGTACAGATAAGAAGTTTGTTGCAAACCAAGTTGCAGTTGTGCGAAGAAGCTCTGCACCTTCTGTGTATCTCCTCATCATACACAAAACAAATGCATGGTTGTAAATGAATTTTGTAATATCTTGGCAACACTCAGTTGCTGCCTTTATTTCATCCATCTCACCAATGCCCTCGAGGATGAGATCTAAACAATGGGCTACACATGGTGTCCAGTAGAAAGTCCCATAAATATAAGCTAACTCCTTTCTAGCTGCTTTGTAGTTAGCTGCATTATCTGTAATCAATTGGACTACATTTTCTAGCCCAACCTCCTGTATAACCTTATCAAATTCCTCTCGTAGGATCTCTGCAGTGTGCCTCTCCTCTAACATATCTAGAGATCTCAAAAACATGAGTCCTTTAGGACAATATATAAGAAAGTTTAGCAATGTTCTTCCTCGCCTATCGATCCATCCATCTGCCATGATAGTGTATCCTGTTTCCTTCCACGATTGTCTCAAAGTCGAACAGTATTGCTGCACTTCAATCACGGTCTCATCTAATATCTTCCCTCTCAACTTCTGATAAGAGGGCATCCTGTATCCTGGACCAATGTTAGCAATTGCATCTGCCATTGCTTGAAAATGAAAACTGTTTGCTGCATTAAATGGAATGCATGCATCATAAAACCATCTGCCCATTGCAAGGTCTGCTTGATCGTGCAGTTGTTCTGAAGCCATAGCAGCACAAATTCCTGGCTGAGCACCAGGTGTAGTGGAAGGAGGAAAGAACGAATGTATGCTAGAAGAAGAGCTCTTCTTCTACTCCTTCCTGAACTTCCTCTTCTGCCACCAACAAAGTCTTCAGTTGCAACCCTCTTTCTTCTGCTAGGTGCTCGCGAACTGCTACTACCAATATCTGTTCTAACATCTGAAGGCAAACTATCAGTGAATCCAACTCCAGTGGCAGTAGCATCATCAGCTTCTTCACACATCTGAAAATCATCCTTTTGTTGTCTCCTTTCCTGTATGCTCTCAATCATCTGCAAGCATTGCCATTTAATACCTTCTGGCACACTTCTAACTCTGCCTGTGCATGGAGCAACTTCTTTTCTGGTTCTTGCTAGGTGGTGTTTCAACCTTGAAATTCCACCACTAACCACCTTTTCACAAAATAAACATCTGATTTTTAACCTTAAACCCTCAACTGGTATACCCCACTGCCATGCCGGATCATCAGACTTTGAATGAGAGTCTCTACCACCCCTTCCTGCCATCTTAATGGAGTACTTTAATTCAAACAAAAACCTGAAAATAAAAGCACTTCGTAAATCCCCCAATCTTCAAATAACACTCAAATCGAGTGTCTCCCACTTCATGAATGCAATAAAAATCGTATACACACACTTGATTACTTCATATTTGGTCATTCAAAAAAAAAACCGAAATAACACAAAAAACAATAAATATAAAGGAAAAAAATGGAAAAAAACACTAAAAATATACCTAAATCCGAGTTTGGAGGCTTGGACGGACACCGTAGGGCACGATTTTAGAGCTTTGAACACCAAAGAGGCGAAAACCGACTCTTAGGGAGCTTGAAGAACCCAAAAGGAGAGAGGAAACCCGCGAAAAATCATGGGTTTCTCTCGGGCTGGGACCCTTTATAAGGGTCCCAGGGCGTATCGCCCGTATCGTACCAATGATACAGGCCGTATCACACGATATGGTGCGATACTCTCGCACTTGCGATACGGGTCCCCGTAACGGTGCGATACGGACAACACTGTTCATTACTTCACACAACGATCTTGGCTGCAAGTTTCAGGTACTAATATTATTGGTGTAAGGATTAAGTATCATACTTACTCCTTAGCATTGGAACATCACGTACTCGTGTAATCAGTTTCAATGTCTTCTAAGGTAAAGGTTTGACAAAACACGAATCTATGAAGAGATTAAATTCTGATAATAATGGAAAGGAATAAGATAGGAGATGGAAGTGAACACAATCCCTAAGACAAGGGAGAGGTGTTTCAAATCACAAATCTTAAGTTAGATGGCAAAACTACCTTCAGTGGGCCAAATCCATAGAACTGGCGGTAATGGCCAGGGGGCGATGGGACTAATTAACTAGCGACATACCCCAACCTCCTACTACAAATCCTCTTTATTAACGATGGCGTAGGGAGAATGCATTGGTTAGTGCATGACTTATTCAATCAATGGTACCTTCAATTGGCAATACATTCATGTTTTTAGAAATTGCTAAGGATATTTGGCTAGCAGTTCAGGATGCTTATGCTCAGAGGAAGAATATAGCAAAAAAATATGATCTTGAGAAGATTAGAAAATGAAGATAGGGAGGAAGATCAGTAAGTGAGTATTATGCATAACTCAGAGGTTTTTGGGAAGAATTGCAACTTTATTCAAAGACAAAATGTCAAAGTTGCACACAAGAGTGCAATGAGGAGTTTAAAGAACGGAAAGTATTTGATCTCTTGTGGGGCATCTCTTCAGAATATGAGACCGTAAAAAATAATATCCTTAGCAGAGAAGAGCTTTCCTCCTTTAGCACCATGTAGTCTCTTTTACTTTGGAAAGAAGACATGAAACATTTAAAGAAAGAAACCAAAATGAGTTTTGACACCACTGTATTTGTGGGAAGAAACACTTCTACTCCTTCATTCTCTCGTGAAAGAGGAGGTTATAGACCTGGCAGGGGTAGATCCTCACTTACTCTTGAAGAAAATGAAAAATTAACCTGTTCTCACTGTGGAAAATCACGACATACAAAAGAGATGTTGAGAATTAGTTGGCAGACCTACTTATTTTCAAAATAGATCTAATAAAGCTTATCCCAGTAGTGACCAAAGTGATAAACAGAATACTGAAAACAGTACAACCTCATTGGTTGATATGAAGAAAGAGATTGAGTTACTCAAAGCTCGCATAACTGATTCATATACTCCATCTACTTCCTCTAATATTGATTCTCAAGCAATAATGGCATGTCTATTCATTTATGGCTAAGGGTAATATATTTATTCCTCATTGCAGGATATGGGTTATTGATTCTGGTGCCAAAGATTACATGGTCAGTAGGAGAGATATTTTTGATAACTATGAGTTGACTCAAGAATGAATTAATATTAGGCTGACAGATGGCTCACACACTCCTATAGTTGAAAAATGGAGTATTACTACTCCTTTTGGCATATTGAAAAATGTTTTACATGTTCTTACATCTCAGTCAATTTATTATCAGTCTTTGCCATAACACAAGATCTGAAATGTCGTATAATTTTTTATTCTACTGGATGTTTCTTTCAGGAACTAAGGACGGGGAGGATCCTTGGTTTGGGTAGTGTGAGGAGAGACCTCTACTTTTGCGAGGAAAATAAGGAAGCAATAATGCAATCAACAATACAATAACAACAACTAAGCCTTTTCCCATACTAGACGGGGTCGACTACATGGATTCTTTGTTTCCACAGATCCCTATCGTGTGCCATGTTAGCAGTTAACTCACAATAAGCTAGGTCATTCTTTATTATTTCTTTCCAACACTTTTGTGGTCGTCCTCTACCTCTTTTAATACTTTCAAAATTTAGTTTTTCTAACCTTCTTACTGGTTCTTCTTTTAATCTTCTTTCTATATGTCCAAACCATCTTAAACGATGTTCTCTCATTTTATCCTCTATTGTGCCACTCCTAATTTGTTTCTAATAACCTCATTATGTATACGGTCTTTTCTTGTATGACCACTCATCCATCTCAACATCTTCATTTCTGTCACAGACATCTTTTGTACATGTTGATGATTAACTGCGCAACACTCAGAACCATAAAACATAGCAGGCCTAATTGCTGCTCTATAATATTTACCTTTTAATTTTAATGGTATCTTCTTATCACAAAGAATACCTAATGCTCCTCTCCATTTTAACCAACCACCATTAATTCTATGTGTAACATCTCCATTAATTCTTCCATCACTTTGAAAAATTGACCCTAGGTATTTAAAACTTTCCTTTTGGGGAATGCAATGTGTGCCAATTTTAATTTCTATGTCCTCTGAAGTAGCCAAATGATCAAACTTACATTCCATATATTCTGTCTTTGTTCTACTAAGTCGGAGGCCTTTGCTTTCTAATGTTTCTCTCCATAGTTCCAATTTTCTATTAACTTTTTCCTTAGACTCCTCCACTAATACAATGTCATCTGCAAATAACATACACCAAGGTATTTCATCTTGAATATGTTTTGTTAACTCATCCATCACCATTATAAATAAGTATGGACTTAAAGTTGATCCTTGATGTAACCCAATATTAACTTCAAAGAAGTTTGTCGTTCCTTCATGAGTCCTCACACATGTTTTTGCACCATCATACATGTCTCTTATAAGGTTAATATATGTCAATGGGATACCTCTTTTTTCCAATGTTCTCCAAAGAACCTCCCTCGGTACTCTATCATAAGCTTTTTTTAGATCAATAAATATCATGTGAAGGTCTTTCTTTTTTGCTCTAAAATGTTCCATAAGACGTCTCAAAAGGTGAATCGCTTCAATAGTAGATCTGCCTGACATAAATCCAAATTGGTTCTCTGTTGTACTTGATACTTGTCTTAACCTATGTTCAATAATTCTTTCCCATAATTTCATAGTATGGCTCATTAACTTGATACCTCGATAATTCGCACAATTTTGAATGTCTCCCTTGTTCTTATATATGAGTATAAGTGTACTTGCTCTCCATTCCTTGGGCATCTTTTGGTTTTTCCATATTTTATTAAATAGTCTTGTGAGCCAAGTGATTCCTATTTCTCCTAGTATTTTCCAAACTTCTGTAGGAATATTATCTGGTCCTACCGATTTACCACTCTTCATATGTTTAAGAGCCTCTTTGACTTCATTCTTTTGAATACGTCGATAGAAATTGTGATTTATATACTTTTCTGACTTGGCTAAATCTCCTAAACTAATACTAACATCTTTATTTTCATTAAAAAGATTATAAAAATAGTTTTTCCATCTATTTCTTATATCATCATTTGTCACTAGAATTTTTTCATCATCGTCTTTTATGCATCTAACATAATTAAGATCTTTAGTTTTCTTTTCTCTAGCCCTAGCTATCCTAAAAATCTCTTTCACCCTCTTTTGAGTTGAGTTTTTTATATAAGTCATCCCAAATCTTAGCTTTTGCTTCACTAACGGCCTTTTTCTCTTCCTTCTTTGCTTTCTTATAAGCTTCTAAAGTTTCACTAGTTTTCTTAGCATAATGTAATTTGTAACATGCCCTCTTTGCCTTGATTTTATTTTGTACTACTTCACTCCACCACCAAGCTTCTTTTTGTGCCGGTACACCTCCCTTAGATACTCCTAACACATCTTTCTCCACTTTCCTAATATGTATAGCCA
This sequence comes from Brasenia schreberi, assembly GCA_036023115.1. Lineage (NCBI taxonomy): Eukaryota > Viridiplantae > Streptophyta > Magnoliopsida > Nymphaeales > Cabombaceae > Brasenia > Brasenia schreberi. The sequence goes on from JAYKKT010000073.1 coordinate 2,936,562, forward strand.
TATTGTTCCACATATCACAGGGTGTGCCAACATAATTCCAAACATCTCCTTGAAGGACTTTCTGTTTAAATATATCTTCTTTCTCGCTTTTGAGGTTCCACCATTTAGTCCGAATAGGTCGATGCACTCTTTTCTTCTTTGTCCATTTTTTTATTTGTAAATCCATAACTAAAAGTCGATGTTGGGTGGTTAAGCTTTCTCCTGGAATTACCTTACAATCTTTACAGCACGCTCTATCTTTTTTTCTACAAATAAAGTAATCAATTTGTGTTTGTGATAAGCCACTCTTATAAGTAATTAAATGTTCATCTCGTTTTTTGAAGATTGTATTGGCTATAATGAGATCAAATGACATAGCAAAATTTAAAATCTCCCTACCTTCCTTATTTATATCCCCAAAACCAAAGTTTCCATGAATCCCTTGATATCCTAATGCCTCTTTACCGACATGTCCATTTAAATCTCCTCCTAAACAAATCATCTCCCTTTGTGGAATCTTTTGAAACACCTTATCTAACTCTTCCCAAAAAACTGTCTTTATACTATCTTCTAGTCCTACTTGGGGTGCGTAAGCACAAACTATATTCAAAACCTATGCTCCTAACACTAATTTTAACGTCATGATTCGGTCACCATATCGTCGTATGTCTACTACACTCTCCTTTAAATCTTTATTTATGATAATACCAACTCCGTTTCGAGCCTTTTCTTTACCTGAGTACCATAATTTAAAACCTGTATCCTCTATCTCCTTTGCTTTTTCTCCAACCCATTTTGTCTCTTGTAAACATAGAATATGTATCTTTCTCCGAATCATAGTATCTACCACCTCCATTAGCTTACCCGATAATGTTCCGATATTCCAAGAACCAATACGAATCTTATTATCTAGGACTAGCTTCCTTACCCCCCTCATCCGTCCATAATCAAAATGTGGAGACCCTCTCTGAAAATTTTTCACTACATTCGGGCGGCAATGTAGCGGGACTAACTTCTTTACCCACACCCGTCCATGATGTGGCAACCCTCTCTGCAATTGATTCACTACATTCGGGCAAAAATGTAGTGGCCCTTTTTTACTTCTTACTGCATTCGGGCTCTACAGCACGTCGCTAGGCGGGGACGCCCCAAAGCAATTCTCATAATTTTTGTAATCCATATTGTAAAAATCCGACGAAGTTTTACGCTGGCTATCGGAAGCCTAACACAACCCTCCTCCTTTATCCGGGCTTGGGACCGGCAATGCAAGGGTGATCCCTTACATGGGCGGAGTTAATAATGCAATCAATAGTGATTACAGAAAAATAGAAGGGGGGCTACCTCTATGGCACTAGAGATTGGGACATTTACCTTTATCTAAAATTAGGATGTTATTACTTGAATTTGTTCATTGTAATGATTTAAATTTGAACTGTGGTGCCACAGATCACATGGTCAATAGGAGAGAATATTTTGATACCTATGAGTTGACTCAAGAACAGATTAATATTAGGCTGGCAGATGGTTCACATACTCCTATAGCTGGAAGAGGAAGTATTATTACATCTTTTGACATATTGAAAAACGTTTTATATGTTCCCAATATCTCAGTCAATTTATTATCAGTCTTTGCCATGACATAAGATTTGAAATGTCGTATAATTTTTGATACTACTCGATGTTTATTTGAGGAATTGAGGACAGAGAGGACCTTTGGTCTGGGTAGTGTGAGAAGAGGCCTCTATTTTTGCGAAAAAAATAATGAAGCAACAATGCAATCGACAGTCATTAGAGAAAAACAGAAGGAGGAACTACTTTTATGGCACTAGATATTAAGACATTTACCTTTATCAAAAATTAGGATGTTATCACCTAGATTTGCTCATTGTAATAATTTAAATTTGAACTGTGAAACCTACCAGAAGGTAAAACATCATACAATTTTTTTCCTTGAAATGAAAAAAAATCCTCCATTCCATTTGAGATTGTTCATTCCGACCTTTGGGGTCCTTACTCTATTACTTCATTGCATGGATATAAGTATTTTGTCTCATTCATTGATGATTGTATTAGGTTTACGATGATATACCTCATGAAAACTAAGGATGAAGTGAAGATATTTACATGGACTTACCACCTGAGTATATTCTTGAACAAAAATCAAGCAAGGTATGTAAACTAAAGAAATCAATTTATGATTTAAAACAATCCCCACGAGCATGGTTTTAAAAATTTAGTGATAGTGTTGTGAATTTGGGCCGACCCCGTCTAGTATGGGAAAAGGCTTAGTTGTTGTTGTTGTTGTAGTGTTGTGAATTTGGATTTCAAACAGTGTGTTAATGATCATACTCTGTTCATTCATCAAGGTCCAAAAACTATTGTACTGTTAGTATATGTTGATATTATAATTACAGGTGATGATACAGAAGGGATAATCACTTTAAAGAGGCAATTAAGTACATTATTTGACTTGAAGTATTTGGGGAGATTACATTACTTCTTGGGAATAGAAATAATTCACAAAAACGATTGCTTATTTCTAAGTCAAAGAAAGTATATTCTACACTTAAGGAAACTAAAGTGGAGGATTGTAGGGTGTGTTCTACTCCCATTGAAATCCAAAAGGAGAACGATAATGATTCGACAGAACCATACGAAGACATTGGCAAATATCATAGACTAGTAGGAAAACTGATATATGTTACTATTACAAGACCTGACATCAGTTTTGCAGTTGGATATGTTAGTAGATGGATGCACTCCCTATCAAAATATCATATGAGTACAATATTTCATATCATCAGATGCTTGAAATCATAAATCACTTACGGCTTACTATATGCTCCCTTGATATGAAAATTTATTCTGATGCAGATTGGGTAGGTTAAAAAATCGGCAGAAAGTCAACTTTTGGGTATGTGGTGTGTTTAGGAGGTAATATTGTATTATGGAAAAGTAAGAAGCAAACTATAGTGGCCAGATAAAGTGCTGAAGCTGAGTATCGTGTTATTGCTTTAGGCATGTGCGAAGGTTTATGGATTATATCACTCCTCGAAGAAATTGGCTTGAAAGGGAATATTTCAATTGACTTTTTCACTGATAGTAAAGGTGCTTTTCAAATAGCCTTGAACCGAGTCTTTCATGAAAGAACCAAACATATTGAAATAGACTGCCACTTTATCAGAGAAAATTTTTTCCAAGGGATTTTCAATTTGACTCGTGTGCGTTCAGGAGATCAATTGACAGATATCCTCACCAAAGCAGTTCTAGTTAATGGATTTAAGAGAGCTCTTGTCAAGTTGGGAGTTTCAAGCCTTCAATACCCAACTTGAGGGGTCGTGTTGGAAACCAAGTTTGAAATTTAAATTGTTTTGGTTATGTATTTGTTTCTTTTGTTTGGTTATATCTGTAAGTATCTTAGATCTCAATGGATCAGGATCTGATCGATTGGGTATTAGGTAAGATTAGTCATTAAGGGTAATTAGGTCATTCAAGTTAGGCTAGGTTTATATAAAGCTGTAATCTGTAATTAGGTTTCAGTATGAATAAGAAAACAGAAGTCGGCAGCCAAGAGGGCTCCGACCTGCACCTGTGAGTTTCTGCTTATTGTATGGTGTGATTTCACTTGTTAGGCACTACACACACATGAAAAACGACAAAAACTGCATTCTTAATGAGGTTATCAAAGATGAATTAGGGGTGATGATAAAATGAGAAAAAATAGATTATGATGGTTTGGACATGTGGAAAGGCGACTAGTGAAAGCTCTTGTAAGAGTGTGAGAAACTAGATGGTGAATATGTTAAAAGAGGAAGAGAAATACCACAAAAGTGTTAGAAGAAAACAACAGAAAATGATCTAGTTTCTATTGAGTTAACTGTTAGTATGACACAATATGGAAAAAAGCTTAGTTGTTTGTACCGGGTTCTTATTTAACATGTACACATATGAACAATTGACAGGTATATACAATCTTAGTTGCTCAATTTCTTGTTATTAACTGAGTAGATATAGCTTACACAATGCCAAACGTGATTATACATATTTAATATCCTAAGGAACCTGCCGGAAGTGGATTATCTAGTCATTGAATTATTGAAGCACAGTAAATCACATACTTTTTACTCATAGCTGAATGGCAAAATCTCTTGCACCATAAGAACATTAATGGTCGATAGTTTCAACAATACCCCCTGGAGGCATTTCCCTAACGTCAGGAATAGGATGGTGTTGAATGTGGAGAGCTACCTACGTGGAAGCTTTCCTGACATCTTTCATGCTATACATTAACTACATACCATCTCAATGTGTTGGCACTTTTGTTTACTATATAGAACCCAAAACCCAAATGCTTCATTCCCCTTCAATATAACGAACTGCTGTTTCATTTGCAGGTGCCAGGGATTAATCAATATGGAAACTGTTACAAATCCTATTGATCGAGCAGTAGCAGATATGCTCTTCCAAAATCCAAATGACATTTCAAGGCAGGTTACTGGTGATAGTCCTTTGGAGTCTCTCATCACGGCCAACATTCACAAGTCTTTGTTGCCGCGTGCCTGTGGTAACTGTTCATGTCAGAATAATCAGGCTGCAAACGATGCGTGCAAAGCGCTGGGTGACCCAGTGCATAACCTCAATAGTCAACCTCTTGCAGCTAAGGAGCAAACAAATCCTATATCTTGATATTGGAAATTTGGTGCTTCCTGCATTTCCAGGAAGGATTCGTAATGGCATTATTCTTGAGCCTTGTGTACGGGTAGCATAAAACTTTTATCCACTACGTTACTTGATTGTATGTGATTTAACTATGTGTGCTGTAAGTTTAATTTGGATGAAGGGTTTCTGGTGTTGGCAAGTATGACCTTTTGCCCTAACATAAAAGTCCTCTATTATACTGATCAATGTTTTCCTACTTTTCCCGAGTTCAAAATTCATAATCTATATAAACTGCCTTTACTGCTGGTGTGCTATCAATCTTTTATGTTTTATCGTTTGAATTTGGTGGCTGTTGCTGGAGAATGGTGCTATTTTTGTTGTTTTTACCTAATGTCTTCTTTTCTTGTTCTTTTTGTTTGTCAAACATACTTATGCTCTCCGGTAAACTGTAGCATATTCTTTTATGGTGATATATGGCATCTGTTTGATTTATTATTAGGGGGCCTGCTATTTGCACACCCCTTTTACTATCTAGACACCATCTTTTATACTACATACCAAAATTACCCTCCGTTTCTCTCATATTCCATCTCAACATTTCTCTCTCCTCTCTCACCCAATCTCTCCTCTCCCGTTCAATTCGAGTAACTCTTCTCACCCAACCTCTCATCTCTCACCCAATTTAACAAAAGTATATTTGGCCGAATCTTTTTACTCCGACAACAAAGGTTTCACTTAGGATTATTGTTTTATGCACAACTCAATGCATATTCTTACGAATTTTATTAAAAAAAAGATAAAAAGAAAAAAATAAAAAAATAAAAATAAAACTAAAAACAAAATCAATAAGAAGAGACATGATTCAATAATACGAAAACAACAACCATAAGAATCAAGAACAAAAGAAGAAAAAGAGAATAAAGAAATATAAAGAAAATGAAAATAAAAAACTAGATCCCGACGGAAGAGAGGTGCCTAACGTGCGTCTCCCCCAATGGGAGAGACGCGGTTGGGCGTGTACCTTCCATCGGGGTGTTGTAGGTTTTGATTTTTAATTTTGGTCTAAAAATCAATCAAACCAACTAAAACATAGAAAAACTAAAATCAAATTAACATCATGAATCGGTGAATCCTTTTTTGAATTGACCTTTTTTATCCTCTTTTTCTTCGTTTTCCTCTTTCTTTCTTTTTTTCTTTTGATTTTTGGATAGATTTCGATTTGTTCTTTTGTTGAAAATAGTTGTAAATCGAGTAATAGGTGGTTGAAATGAGCCGGTGAACGAAGAATGTAAGGAAGAGTGACTATAAATAAGGGTTGGAAGCAAATTCGTGCATGAGGAGAGAGAATGTCCCATTTTATGTTGAAGTATATTTTCATAATTATTGAAAATGATGAGATATTTTGAAAAAGTGGCAAAAAAGAGTAGTAAAAGAGGTGTGGGCTTATCAATTTTGTATTATTAGCGTGAGAAACATGGAAGATTAACAAGGGAAGAATGGATGAAAAAAACATATTATTGATGAAACCTCTCATTAGAGAGGGATCATGTCATGAGGCATTAAAGATTACAATGTACAATGCTGGATTTTATAGAAGAAGCAAACAATCAGTAGTCACCTCTGCAACTGATAGAATTCTAGCCCCATCCGTTGGGTTAATTCCACCTTTTGGGAGCATTAGGTGTTGGTGCTGACTATTCAAAAGGAAAAAAAATGTAAAAGAATAACAAAAATAAAAAAGGTAAAATGTTGAAATATACAATATCACATTTAATACCCTTTCAAATTGATGATATCATTACAAAAAGTTTGTTAATTAAAAATTGAAATCTTGAAGCTAAGAGTGATTTGGTAGAAACATTTGAAAGTCAACAAGGTGGCTTGTGTATGGAAAGAAACCCATGAATGACTATTTCAACAAGGAGCTCAACAAGGTAGCTTTTATACTCAGTCTTTAAATACAATAATATAAGTTACCTTTAATTTTTTTTTTATTTCTTTACTCAAGTCCACGTCGGGTTTGCCATCATTTATTTTCATATGTATAATACCTACAAGAAAAATTATGGAATATAACTTTATTGAAAATAATTAAAATCTTGAACAAACTTAGAAACCTAAGAACTTCCTAATTCTATAAAAAAGCAAGATCCTAAGATTTTAAAGAAGATTCTGAAATATTTTACTAAAACCGTAAGAAAAATAATTTTCTAATGAAAAACATTGATCACTTAAGTAGGATTCTCTAACACAACAAAAACAATTAAGCATTTTCTATACTAGACGGGGTCGACTACATAAATTCTTTGTTTCTATAGAGCCGTATCGTGTGCCATGTTAGCAGTTAACTCACAATAAGTTAGATCATTCTTTATTGTTTCTTTTCAACACTTTTGTGCTTGTCCTCTACCTCTTTTAATACTTTTAAAATTTAGTTTTTCATACCTTCTTAGAGGTTCTTCTTTTGATTTTTTTTCTATATGTCCAAACCATCTTAAACGATATTCTCTAATTTTATCCTCTATTGGTGCCACTGCTAATTTGTTTCTAATAACCTCATTATGTATACGGTCTTTTCTTGTATGACTACTTATCCATCTCAACATCTTCATTTCTGTCATAAACATCTTTTGTATATGTTGATGATTAACTACCCAACACTCAAAACCATAAAATATGACAGGTCTAATTACCGCTCTATAATATTTACCTTTTAACTTTAATGGTATCTTCCTATCACAAAGAATACCTTATGCTCTTCTCCATTTTAACCAACCATCATTAATTCTATGCGTAACATCTCTCTCAATTCTTCTATCACTCAGCAAAATTGACCCTAGGTATTTAAAACTTTCATTTTGAGGGATGCAATGTGTACCAATTTTAATTTCTATGTCCTCTGAAGTAACCAAATGATCAAAACTTATATTCCATATATTCTGTTTTTGTTCTACTAAGTCGAAAGCCTTTACTTTCTAAGGTTTCTCTCCATAGTTCCAATTTTCTATTAACTTTTTCCTCATACTTCGACTAACACAATGTCATTTGCAAATAACATACACCAAGGTACTTCATCTTGAATATGTTTTGTTAACTCATCAATTACCATTATAAATAAGTATGAACTTAAAGTTGATCCTTGATGTAACCCCATATTAACTTCAAAAAAGTTTGTCATTACTTCATGAGTCCTCACACATGTTTTTGCACTATCGTACATGTCTCTTATAAGGTTTATGTATGTTAATGAGATACCTCTTTTTTCTCAGGTTATCCAAAGAACTCTTCTCGGTACCCTATCGTAAGCTTTTTCTAAATCAATAAATATCATATAAAGGTCTTTCTTTTTTGCTCTAAAATGGTACATAAGACGTCTCAAAAGGGGAATCGCTTGAACAGTAGATCTACCTGGCATGAATCCAAATTGGTTCTCTGTTTTACTCAATACTTGTCTTAACCTACGTTCGATAATTCTTTCCCATAATTTCATAGTATGACTCATTAACTCGATACCCTGATAATTCACACAATTATAAATGTCTCCCTTGTTCTTGTACATGGGTATAAGTGTACTCACTCTCCATTCTTCAGGCATATTTTGGTTTCTATATATTTAATTAAATAGTCTTTGTAAGCCAAGTGATTCATGTTTCTCTAGAATTTTCCAAACTTTTATAGGAATATTGACTGGTCCTACCGATTTACCACCCTTCATATGTTTAAGACCTCTTTGACTTCATTTTTTTGAATACGTCGATAGAAATTGTGGTTTATATACTTTTCAGATTTGGCTAACTCTCTTAAGTTAATACTAACATTTTTATTTTCATTAAAGGCTTATAAAAATAGTTTTTTCATCTATTTTTATATCATCATTTGCCACTAGAATCTTCTCATCCTCGTCTTTGATGCGTCTAACAAAATTAAGATCCTTAGTTTTCTTATCTCTAGCCCTAGCTATCCTAAACATATCTCTTTCACCCTCTTTTGAGTTGAGTTTTTTAAATAAATCTTTCCAAAATTTAGCTTTTTTTTTCACTTACGGCCTTTTTCGCTTCTTTCTTTGCTTTCTTATAAGCCTCTAAAGTTTCACTAGTTTTCTTAGCATAACGTAATTTGTAACATGCCCTCTTTGCCTTGATTTTATTTTGTTGTACTTCACCCCACCAACAAGCTTCTTTTTGTGTCGGTACACCTCCCTTAGATTCACCTAACACATCTTTCGCCACTTTCCTAATATGTACAACCATATTGTTTCACATATCACAAGGTATACGAACATAATTCCAAGCATCTCCTTGAAGGATATACCTTCTTTTACAAGGTACACCTCCCTTTTTTGTCTACTTTTTTTACTTGTAAATATATAACTAAAAGTCGATGTTGGGTGGTTAAGCTTTCTTCTGGAATTACCTTACAATCTTTACAACACTCTCTATCTTTTTTCCTACAAACAAAATAATCAATTTGTGTTTGTGATAAACACTCTTATAAGTAATTAAATGTTCATATCGTTGTTTGAAGGTTGTATTGACTATAAAGAGATGAAATGTCATAGCAAAATTTAAAATGTCCCTACCTTACTCATTTATATCCCCACAACCAAAGTTTCCATGAATGCCTTGATATCCTAATGCCTCTTTACCGACTTGTCCATTTAAATCTCCTACTAAACAAATCATCTCTCTTTTTCGAATTCTTTGAATCACCTTATCTAACTCTTCCTAAAAAGCCATCGTTATACTAGCTTCTGGTCCTAGTTAGGGTGCGTAAGGACAAATTATATTCAAAACCTCTGCTCCTAACACTAATTTCAACGTCATGATTCAGTCACCATATCGTTGTATGTCTACTATACTATTCTTTAAATCTTTATTTATGATAATACCAACTCCGTTTCGAGCCTTTTCCTTACCCGAGTACCATAATTTAAAACATATATCATCAATCTCCTTTGCTTTTTCTCCAACCCATTTTGTCTCTTGTAAACGTAGGATATGAATCTTCCTCCGAATCATAGTATCTATCACCTCCATTAGCTTACCGAATAATGTTCTGATATTCAAAGAACCAATACAAATCTTATTGCGTAGTCCTAGCTTCCTTACCCCCACATCCGTTTATATTGAAAATACGGAGACCCTCTCTATGATTTATTTACTACATTCAGGTGGTAATGTAGTAGAACTAACTTCTTTACCCACAATCATCCATGATTTGGGAACCATCTCTATAATTGATTCACTACATCCGAGTGAAGATATAGTGGCCCTTGCTTACTTTTCACTCCATTCAGGCTTTGCAATGCGTCGCTAAGATGGGATGCCCCAACGCAATACTCATAATTTGTAATCCATGGTATAAAAATCTGACAAAGTTTTACGCTGCCTGTCGAAAGCCTAACACAACCCTCCTCCTTTATCTGGGCTTGGGACCAACCATGCAAGGGTGATCCCTTACATGGGCGGAGTTTGTAGGATTCTCTAATATGATAAATAAATTCATTAGTCACAACTAACTGGCAACATGTTACAAAAGGCTAAGATGCATCAATCCGATAGACAAATACAACCGAGCTTAAGGTAGAGAGTCAAAGGTCTTCCATGAGAACCCTTTGTACGAAGAAAACGTACAAATACGACAATTATAACCTAATAAGAGAATCCAACAAGACTGATAAAAAAATGGTATTAATCATATGAGTACATTTATAGTAAAAAAAACAATCACATAAAGCAAATTCGAGTAAATTTTTCAAAAGTCATTTTTCCAATACAAATTTAGTTAACATTTCTAAAAAATCATATAACAAAAGTAAATAATTATCAAAAATTCTTTTTATATTCTCAATTGTTTTGATAAATAATAAAATTTCCAACGAATAGAATTTTAGCCCTAACCATTGGGGTGCTTTGAACAACTATAACTCTAGTCATTAGGAGTACTTGGGGCTAGTGTTGAGTATTCAAAAAGATACAAAAAATAGGAGAAATACAAAAGATACAATACAACAACAACAATTATGCCTTTTTCCATACTAGATGGGGTCAATTATACGGATTCTTTGTTTCCACATAATCCTATGATGTGTCATGCTAGATCATTCTTTATTGTTTCTTTTCAACACTTTTGTTGTCGTCCTCTTTTTCTTTTAACATTTTCATAATCTAGTTTTTCATATTTTCTTACAGGAGTGTCCTTTGGTCATTTTTCTACATGTCCAAACTATCTTAAACAATTTTCTCTCATTTAATCTTTTATTGGTACTACTCCCAATTTGTTTCTAATAACCTCATTATATATATATGGTATTTCCTTTTGTTACCACTCATCCATCTCAACATATTCATTTCTACTATAAACATCTTTTGTGCATATTGATGATTAACCACCGAACACTCAGAATCATAAAATATAAATGGTCTAATTGCTACTCTATAATATTTAACTTTCAACTTCAATGATATCTTCTTATCACATATAATACGAGACATGTATGATGGTGTAAAAACATGTGTGAAGACTCATGAAGGAATGACAAACTCCTTTGCACTTGATATTGGGTTACATTAGGGATCAACTTTAAGTTTATATTTATTTATATTTGTCATTGATGAGTTAACAAAACATATTCAAGATGAAGTACCTTTGTGTATGTTATTTTCAGATGACATTGTGTTAGTGGATCAATTTAAGAAAAAGGTTAATTAAAAATTGGAACCATTAGAAAAACATTAGAAAGTAAAGGTTTCTGACTTAGTAGAACAAGGACAGAACATATGTAACATAAGTTTGATCATTTGGATACTTGAGAGGATATATAAATTAAGATTGTCATACATTGCATTATTACAAGAAAATTTTTAAATACCTAAGATCAGTTTCGTAGAGTGATAGAAGAATTGATAGAGGTCTTACATAGAATTAACCTTGGTTGGATAAAATAGAGAGGGGCATATGTATGTCAATGGGATACCTCTTTTTCTAAGATTATCGAAAGAACAACTCTTGATATCATATCGTAAGCTTTTTATAAATCAATAAATATCATATAATGATTCTTTTTCTTGCTCTAAAATGTTATATCATATGTCTCAATAGGTGAATCACTTCAATAGTAGCTCAATGGGAATGAATCTGAATTTCTTCTCTGTTGTATTTGATACTTGCCCTAATCTATGTTCAATAATTCTTTCCCATAATTTCATATTATGACTCACTAAGTTGATATCTCGATAATTCACACAACTCTTAATATTTCTCTTGTTCTTATATATGGATATAAGTGTACTCACTCTCCATTCCTCGGGCATGTTTTAGGTTCTCTATATTTATTAAATAGTCTTGTGAGCCAAGTGAGCCCTATCTCTAGTAGGATTTACCAACTTTAATATATTTAATAGCCTCTTTTACTTCATTCTTTTAAAAATGTTGATAGAAATTACGGTTTATATACATTTCTGATTTGGCTACCTCTCCTAAGCTAATACTAATATTTGTATTTTCATTAAAAAGCTTATAGAAATAAATTTTTTATCTATTTTTTATATCATCATTCACCACTAGAATCTTATCATCCTCATCTTTCATACATCTAACAAAAGTAACATCCTTAGTTTTCTTATCTCTAGCCCTAGATATCTTAAAACTATCTCTTTCACTTTCTTTTGAGTTAAGTTTTCTATATAAATCATCTCAAAATTTGGCTTTTATTTTACTAAAAGCCCTTTTCGCTTCTTTCTTTGCTTTCTTATAAGCCTCCCAAGTTTCACTAGTATTCTTCGCATAATGCAATTTGTAACATGCTATCTTTGCCTTAATTTTATCTTATACCACTTCACTCCACCATCAAGCTTTTTTTTAGCCGATACGCCTCCCTTAGATTCGCCTAACACATCTTTTGTTACTTCCTTAATATGTATAGCCATATTATTTCATATATTAGAAGGTGTACCTATATAATTTCAAGCATCTCCTTTAAGAACTTTTTGTTTAAATATATCTTCTTTTTCATATTAAAGATTCACCATCTAATCTGAATAACTCTATGCACTCTATTCTTCTTGGCCATTTTTTTACTTGCAAATCAATTACTAAAAGTCGATGTTGAGTAGTTAAGCTCTCTTAAAATTATCTTACAATCTTTACAACATAATTTATTTATTTTTCTATAAACAAAATAATCAATTTGTGTTTGTAATAAACCACTATTATAAGTAATTAAATATGCAACTCATTTTTTGAAAATTGTATAGACTATGAAGAGATCAAAAGTTATAGCAAAATTTAAATTATCCCAACCCTCCTTATTTATATCCTCAAAACCATAGTTTCCATGAATACCGTGATATCCTAATGCCTCTTTACCAACATGTCTATTTAACTCTCCTCCCAAATAAATCATCTCTTTATGGAATTCTTTGAATTACCTTATCTAACTCCTCTAAAAAAGCCTTCTTTATATTATCTTTTAATCCTACTTGAGGTGCATAAGCACAAACTATATTCAAAGTCTCTACTCATAATATTAATTTCACCATCATAATTTGATCACCATATCATTGTGTGTCTAAATATCTAAGATCAACTTTTCCGAGTGATAAAAGAATTGATAGAAATGTCAAGCATAGAATTAATACCGGTTGGCTAAAATACAGAGGCGCATAGGTATTATATGTGATAAAAAGAAACCATTGAATTTGAAAGTTAAATATTATAGAGTAGCAATTAGACCTACTATGTTTTATGATTCTGAGTGTTCGATAGTTAATCATTAACATGTACAAAGATGTCCGTAGTAGAAATGAAGATGTTGAGATAGATGAGTGCTAATAAAAGGAAAGACCATGTATATAATGAGGTTATTAGAAGCAAATTGAGAGTAGTACAAATAAAGGATAAAATGAGAGAAAATCATTTAAGATGGTTTGGACATGTAGAAAGATGACCAAAGGATGCTCCTGCAAGAAGATATGAAAAACTAGATTGTGAAAATATTAAAAGAAGAAAAGACAATAACAAACAATACAGAATGATTTAGTTTATATTAAGTTAACTGTTAGCATGACACATGATAGGGCTATGTGAAAATAAAAAATCCATGTAGCTGACCCCATCTAGTATGGGAAAAGGCTTAGTTATTGTTGTAATAATACCAACTCTATTTTGAGCCTTTTCCTTTCTTGAGTACCATAATTTAAAACCTTAATTCTTAATGTCCTTTGCTTTTTCTCCAACCTATGTTGTCTCTTTTAAAAATAGAATGTGAATCTTTCTCCAAATCATAGTATCTACCACTTCCATTAACTTTTCAGTCAATGTTCTAATATTCCAAGTACCAATATGAATCTTATTATCTAAGACTAGCTTTCTTACCCCCTGATCCATCTATACTTAAAATAGGTAGATCCTTGTTGTAACGTTTTCACTACATTTGGGCGACAATGTAACACGACTAACTTCTTCACCTATACCTGTATAAGATGTGGAAGCTCTCTATATAATTGATTTACTACATCCGAGCGAAGATGTAGAGGTCCTTACTTAGTTTTCATTGCAGTTGAGCCCTTCAGTGTGTCGCTAAGAGGGAACGTCTCAACACAATATTAATAATTTGTAGAATCCATGATATATAAGTTCGATAAAGTTTTATGCTAGATGTCGAAAGCCTAACGCAACCCTCTTCCTTTATCTGGGCTTGGAACTGGTTACTGAAATATAATATTACATTTAACAAAATTTAACAAAACCACCTAGGTTTACACAACTCAGTGAGAAGCTTGAAGTGAAGACCCTTACTCTTTAAGTTTATATTGGCTTTGGCTTATAAATGGACATGACATCCATAAGTTTCCATAACTAGTAGATGAGTCTCTTTCCACTATAACACGTTTGGCAGCAAGCTTCTTTTTTTCCATCGCATTAGGAATATTATACTAACCTCTGTCATGATATATAGATGTATATTGGGTTTTTAGCTAGCAAGCCTCAAATCCGATGATGGTTTAGATGGTAGTTTATCATCTCTTTAGTGTAAAATTCAAAAGCAAGGCTATGTTCCATCACAAATAGATAGACATAATAGTGTGAAAAGTCTCAATATCAGCATAAAATATCAATATAAAGTAGAACATAATGATATGAATTTTGTTACTATGTTGTAAACAATGCTTGTTTTAGAACGAAAGATTTACAAACAACAATTAAGCTTTTCCCATAGAGGATGGGGTCTGCTACATTGGTTCTTTCTTCCATAGAGTCTTTGTTGGTTTTTTAATATTTTTGTGGTCTTTCTTTTTCTCCTTTAACATTTTCATTATTTAGTTTCTCACACCTTATTGAAACTTCTTTTAGTCACCTTTGTAAATGGTCAAACCATTTTTAATGATTTTTCTCATTTTAGCATATATTAGTGTCACTCTCAATTTATTTTTGATAATCTTACTACAAATACAATCTTTTCTTGTGTTACCACATTTTTATCTCAACATCTTCATTTTTGTCATGAACATCTTTTTGTATATGTTGATGATTAACCGCCTGACACTTAGAACCATATAATATATTGGGTATGATTGTTTATCTATAATATTTATATTTTACCTTCAATAGTATCTTTTGGTACAAAGAATATCTTATGCACTTCTCTATTTTAACCAACCTATACCTATATTTATTTTATGTATAGTATCTCTTTCAATTTTTTAATCGCTTTAAAAAAACTAACCTTTAAGTATTTAAAACTTTCCTTTAGAGAGGTGCCATATGTGTCAATCTTAATTTTTATATCAATTGTAGCAACCAAATAATTAGACTTGCATTCCATATTGTCTTTGTTCTACTAAGTCGAAAGCCTTTGTTTTTTAAAATTTCTTTCTATAGTTCTATTTTTTTGCTAATTTTTTTTCTTAAACTCATCAACTAACATAATGTTATATGCAAACAATATACACTAAGGTGCTTCATCTTGATTATGCTTCATTAACTCATCAATAACTAAAATATAAACAAATATGGACTTAAAGTTGATCCTTGATGGAATTCAACATCAACTTCAAAGAAGTTTATCATTTCTTTATGAATCCTATACATATTTATGCACTATTGTAAATATATTTGATAATATTGATGTATGTTAGTGAGATACTTCTCTTTTCTAAGATTCACCAAAGGATATCTCTTGACACCATATAACAAGATCTTTCTAAATCAATAAATACCATGCAAAAGGTTCCTTTCTTCTCTAAAATGGTTCATACGTCTCAATAGGTGAATAGATTCAATCTACTTCTCTTTGGCATGAATTCAAATTTATTCTCTGTTGGACTTTGATATTATCTCAACCTTCATTGAATAATTATTTATCACAATTTCATAGTATAACTCATTAACTTGATGCTCCAATAATTTGTATAATTATGAATATCTTTTTATTTTTATATGAGTGCAACTATACTCTTTTTTCATTCTTCAGACATCTTTTGGTTTTTGAATATTTAATTGAATAATATTGTAAGAAAAACGATACCCATTTCTCCTAAGATTTTTAATACTTCTATATGAATATTGTGTAGTCTTATAGATAAACCAACCTTTATAAATTTAAGAGCCTCTTTGACTTCACTCACTCTTTTGAATACGTCAACTAGAATTATGATTTATATACTCGAGTTGGTTAACTCTCCAAGATAATACTATTACCTATGTTTGTATTAAAAAGTGTACAAAAATATTTTATATCTATTTTATATCATCATTTTCTACTAGAATCCTTTTATCTTCACATTTACTACATATGATAAAAGCAAGATTCTTAGTTTTATTGACTCTTACCTTACCTATCATAAAAGTGTCTTTTTCATCTTCATATGAGTTAAGTTTTTTTTATAAATCCTCTCATGATTTGACTTTTGCTTCACTAACAAATTTTCTCACTTCTTTAAAGCTTCCAAAGTTTTATAAGTGTTATTAGCATAATACAATTTGTAACAAACCTTTTTTACCTTAATTTTGTCTTACACAACTTCACTCAACCACTAAACACCTTTTGTGCTAGTGTGCCTCCCTTTGATTCACTTAACACATGTTTTTGCTATTTGCCTAATATGCGTGACCATATTATTATACATGTCAGAAGCTTTGCCTACATAATTCCAAGCATTTCTTTGAAGATCTTTCTTTTAAATATTTATTTTTATAATTTTTGAGGTTTTACCATTTAATTCGAGTATCTCTATGTATTCTTTGTCTCTTTGTCCACTTTCTTATATGTAAATCTATAACTAAAAGTCGATGTTAAATAGTTAAGCTTTCTCTTGGATATACCTTACAATCCTTATAATATGCTCTATCCTTTCTCCTATAAGTAAAATAATCAATTTATGTTTATGACAAGCCAATCTTATAACTAATTAAATGTTCATCTTACTTTTGAAAATTATATTGACTATAAAAAGATCATGTCATTTAGAATGAATGATCTATATGATAGACTTTTCTCCATAAAGTGGTGCAATGTGCTTTGTTATTTTGTCCCTTCTTATCTATTGTGAGGGATGAAACTAAAAATGGTTAATGCATATGACAATGTGCATCAAAGTAGTTAAACCAAGAATTACAAGTGGAGCATAGTAAGTCAGTTCACCTCTTTTTGAATGACATAGTATGACTAGGGACGGTGAGTAATTGGACTTATTGATGGATCTATTATATCAAACAATCACCTTTTGTAGTATAAGTACAGACGGATCTATTACAACATGAAACTGATCTGTAATGAGCTTCTGTTGCTACAATAGTTGACTGAATTCCCATGGGCTATGTCATTAGGTGAGTTGTTAGGAAAAGAAAAAAGTTTGCACCCAAATGATGATTAACACAATATTGGGTATTGTTTACGAAAACTTGGCATTTGCCTTTAGAATATGTTTTTATTAAGGTTTAACAAAGTCAATCCATGGATATTTAAAAAAATAAGCAGGAAGTTTGTATGCTTTTCTATATACTTTTCATGGCAGGAGTTGAGTATAATATGTAGTTGGACATTGATTTATATATGTTCCAACCAAAAGTTGAATATGAGTCTCGTTGTGTCATCAAGAATTGGAAATCACATTACAATGATGTTCAAACTTACTCTTGTTTAAAGTGTATAGTACTGGTAATAGCGGAAATATCATTTTGTCCATGTGATAGTTGAAACTAATCTTATTTTCCCTTCAAAAGGACTCAACATGCATATTTTGCTTTGTATTTATGTCTACTCTTTTGAATTCATACAATTGTTTCCATTCTTATTTCCAGCTTCATATGACAGTGCTTCCTTGAGCTGCCAATATTTCTATGGCTGTTCAAATGTTGGATGACTATATACATAAAACTAAAATTAAGAGAATCAATCTTCATCAAGGAACAAACATTACATACAAGATTGATATTATATACTTTCTTAGCCTCTCTACAAAGAAGCAAAGCTAGTTCTTTTGTAATTAGACTTGAACCCATTCTACTACCCCTTAGGTTTTTGTCTGTCATTGAAATTCTAAAGTTTCCCAAATAGACATATTCCTTGAATGAGGATGTTTGTGTATTAATTTTGACCAATATACTCAAATTTGATAATTTTACCTATACGATTTATGTTTAAACTATCAAAGTTTTAAGATCTCTTTCTCTCTCTTTCTCTTTCTCTCTTTCATGAGCCTCTCTAATGGGACAGTTGGGTTTGAGGTGCAAAAATGGTTATTCTATGTTTCTAGTTGACTTGAATCCATTTTCTACAACCTTGTATTTTGATAGTTGTTTAAGTTTTAAAGTTATGCAAATAGTCACTCTTCTTGAATGAGGATATTTGTGTATAAATTTGGACCAATATACTCATATTTGTTATTTGCCTATACAATCAACATTCATACTTTTAAGATCTGTGTGTATGTTCTTAGCCTTTGATATTGCTAAAGCTAACATGGATGAACAAGCATGGTATGCGAGTGGGTGGTAGTGCCTTATTGAAGGCATCATAAGTGGCCTAATGGTCATAAAGTTTATTTAATTATGTAAACTGATTCTTTTACCTCTCATGTAAGTGATATATGGATTTGCATAAAGCAATACACATTACTATTGATACCATGCACATTACTATTGATACCACGCCTTCTCCCTCTAAGTGTATGCTCTTATTTGGCTTCAAAAGACCCTTTACAATTATTTGGAGAAACCGGTCTTAAAGCGACGGTTCCAAACAGTCAATTTTTCTTGTTTATATATCTTTTTGAGAAACTCTACGGCACAAACGAGCTTCCAGCTCAACAGTAGAGTACTCCGCGTAGGTGGGGAGTTCGACTCCTGCAATGTGTTTTCATCTTTTGTATTCGGATCAAGAAGGCTTAAATAATTTTGAATCAAAAAGTCTATCACCAACCAACTCTTAGCTCAACGGCAAGACTCCCCACCACTGTTATTGGTGGGAGCTCGATACTCAGAGGGTGGGTCACACGCTATCTTTCAAAAAAAATAAATTTTTAACTGGTTTCCAAATGATTCCAATATCGAAACCACTTCAAAACCGAACATGTCTAACAGTTAATAGTGGGGATTGAAGTATCAACTTCAAGCAGCAATTGACCTGCATGGCCACAAATTTAAGTAGTATGAAAAGTCACTTGGGAAGTCGCATTGCATGAAAAAGTTATGCTGATCACGCATCAAAAAACATCATGTTTATGACTCAGAGTATTATTCAAATACAACAAATTGCAGGTCTAATTCGATTTAAAACTTTGAATTTTCAACAACCATATACTGGTTAATGCTGTTCAAACAACAAAAAACAATTCTTTAATTGGCAATGTCGTATAGGAAACAATTCAAATACATACTCCTTTCTCGGGAGAAATGTAAGGAAGCATTTCGCCACTAAATTTTGCTTGGGTTGTAATTGAGGCAGATGGGAAACGGGTGTACAATATGGAGTGCACGCACGAGGAGAGAGAGAGAGAGGCATTGGGGAAAATGAATGAATTGCAAGTTAGAGATATCATCGTATTGCAGAAAACAATAGGAAAGACACGATGTGATATATCACAGGAAACGATATGGTACGATACGCCTCAATAGGTATCACATAAAACGACTTATAGTAAGAAATCATACGATTAATACGTGTCGTACAAAACCATATGGTGCAATGCGTGCTGGATGAGACACACGAGAGGAGATGAAACGGTATCGTAGAAAATGAATGCCCTAAGTTAAGGTTGACAATACTATATGTGTATCATAGATACAATACACACGGTTACGGTACGATATGGTGTGGTATGAAATGATGCCGGATAACCGCATGCTCGCGTCGACCGTGATCCAGTGTTGGCCGACGCTGGAGAACTTGGTGGTAGCGCGTTGCAGCAGCGTGTGTGTGTAAGAGACAGGTGAACCTGGTGGTGGCAGGAGAGGGCTAGAGAAGGAGAGAGAATGGCAGACAGGCGGAAGTTGGTGATGGCAAGGGCTGCGGCGGGTTGGGAGAGCCGGAGAAGACAGGTGGATGATGGGAGGAAAAGGGAGAAGAACCGCTCACAATTTTGCCCCTCTCACGTTTAGTTGTTTTCTTAAAATAAGATTTAGATAGCAATTGATATAAACGTCAAAATCTACGTTGGAGATGTACGCTTTCAACCATTTGAAACGAAATTACCACATTGTTATATAAATATTTTAGCACATTACTATTTCCACACCTTTTTTACTATTTAAACTCTTTTTTCAACAAATACCAAAATTACTCTTATATAGATACTCTCCTCTCACCCTCAATTCTAACCTTCTTCTCTCCTCTCCCACCTAATTCCAGCAAGGATGTATCTCGCCGGATCTCTTTGTTCCGGCAACAAATGTTTCACTTAACGTTATTATATTCTTTATAGTTCAATGCATTTCTTAAGAATCTCAACAAAAAAGAAAGAAATAACAAAGATGGAAAAAAATCAAAAACAAGAAAAATAAAACTAAAAAAAATCAATAATAAGAAAAAGAAGAACAACAATAACTCATGCGTGTTTGTCCAACGGAAGAGACGCGACTCATACATGTCTCCCCAATGAGAGGGACTTGCCCCCAACCGCATCTCCCCAATAAAAAAATTTGAGTCCACGTACCTAAAATTTTTCTTTTGGGGTTGCGATAAATGTTTCAGAGTGATAAAAAAATTAATAGAAATGTTACACAAAATTATTGTAGGTTGGTTAAAATAGAGGTGCATGAGGTATTTTATGTGACAAGAAGATACTATTAAAGTTGAAAGATAAATAATATAGAGCACCAATTAAACCCGCTATGCTTATGAGCATTGAGCAGTTAATTATCAACATGTACAAAAGCTATCCATAACATAAATAAAAATGTTGAGATGAATGAGTGGTCACATAAATAAAGACCGTATACGTAATGAGGTTATTAAAAACAAAATTGGAAGTAACACCAATAAATTACAAAATAAAGAAAAATCATTTGAGATGGTTTGGACGTGTAGAAAGATGATCAAAGGAAGCCCGAACAAGAAAGTATGAGAGATAGATTACGAAATGTTAAAAGAGGAAGAGAAAGACCACAAAAGTAATGGAAGGAGACAATAAAGAATGATTTAACTTATGTTGAGTTAGTTGTTACCATGACACATGATAGGGCTCTATAAAAACACAGAATCCATGTAGTTGATCCCATTTAGTATGAAAAAAGTCTTAGTTGTTGTTGTAGTTGTGACATATCTCAATCTTAATTTTATGATCCAACTTGCATTCCATATATTCTGTCTTTATTTTACTAAGTCGAAAACCTTTATTTTCTAATAATTCTCATCACAATCCCAATTTCTTGTTAACTCTTTCCTTTGACTTTCTCATACACTAACTCAATGGCATTCACGAATAATATATACCAAGGTACTTCATCTTTAATATGTTTTATTAACTCATAAAAACCAAGGTAAATAAATATTAGGTTAAAGCTAATCTTTGATGTAATCAACTATAAACTATAAAGAAATATATCATTCTTTTACATGTCCTCACATATGTTTTTGATTAATTATATATATCTTATAAATTGATGTATATAAGTGAGATACCCCACTTTTCTAAGATTTTCTAAAGAATATCTTTTGGCATCATATAATAAACTTTTCTAAATTAATAAATACCATGTAAAGGTCCTTCTTCTTGCACCAAGACATCTCAATCAGTGGATAGCCTCAATAGTAGATCTCCCTAGCAAGAAATCAAACTAGTTTTTGATAATTCTTTTATACTCATATCTCTTGGTATCATGTGTGTAGACATGAAAATTCTGATTCCGAAGTTTATGAAGAAAACTTGAAATGAAAGTTTCCACACTACGCTTGCGCGAGCATGCCAGCTAGTTCAAAACTAGCAAATATTTTGAAAATTTAGACTTCTAGGCGATTGTAGGTAAGCGAGATCTTTTCACTCAAACCTTCTTGAACTGATTGCTCAAGGGTCGATTTTGAGCACTTAGAAACTTCAATTTTGCAGCGAGTGTAACTCTGAACAAGTGTTTTTAAAAGAATTTTGAGTTGTGCACCTTGATTCAATACTTGAAATATATAAGCTGCTGAAAAACAGAGAATTCTGTTTTCAGAGCTTGTTTCTAAAAGGGATTTGAATATGTTACAGGTCTCCAAAAATCTTTAAAATTTTATCAAACCAAGTTGGTAGTACGGAGAGCCTGTAGACTTTTATAAGTCTGAATTCAGAGTAGTATTGAATCATAATTAAATATTTGAATCAGACTGACTCACTGATTCAGAACAATTCTGTTTTAGAAATACAAAGACTCAAAGATGAGCATGTATCTCCCTATTCAGAACTCCGATTTTAATGATTTTGATGTTTCTAGAAATCTATGGATATTATCTTTCCAATGCATCAAAAATCAAATTGATTAGATTCTTATAGACAGAGATATGAGACTTTTACCCAACCTCTATTTTAAGAAATCTGATTGTGCAATAGAAGTGCAGAAACTGAGTCGGTCTTTATCCAATTTTATTACATGGCTGCACGATCCTAAAAATCTTGCCAATTTTATTTAGAGTGACCTGATATGTGTGGAGTAAGTGTGCCAACTTTCAATCTAATCGGAGCAAATATCAAGAGATTAAAATTACAGAAACAGACATAAGCAGAGATGCTGAATTCCTGTTTTATGCTTTTATGAATGTAATGATGTAAACTCACACGAATTTAAAATGCAACAACCCTTCAATCCCCAAAGCAAATTACTGGAATGTAAATGAATTGAAAGTATTTTATAGCTTAAGCATAGAGGGGATTAGAAATATGGGACGATTATAGAATATATTAGGGGATAAGCTTAATCAAACACTTATAGTGAAAGTGTGTGTTTAATGGTGATTCATCCACGAAATAAAACTTGCAGCAAATCTAACTATTACAACGTGGGGGGAGATGAAACTCTATTATTACAACCCCATATTAATTCAAAAGGATGAAGAAGAAGAACTTTGAATTAAAGAGCAATGATACACGATTTTGCATGAGATGGCCGGAATTTTCAAGGATGAAATTCGGCCAAAACTTTGTTCTTCTTCCTTCCAACTCTCTTGCACTCACTTAGCCCTTCTTCCCCATACAAGTCATGACCCACCTTGGTTGGAAAAGCCTTGCCTAAGCTTAGCTCTCGTAACCTAGCACACACCCCTTTCTTGGTAGCCTCTCTCTTTGTGGATCATTCCAAGTTCTCCAAGATGTGATTCATGCCACCCCCTTGGCCCCTTTTTATAGGACAAGGGGGCTGGCTTCTAGCCCCTCCTATGGGGTGGGTTGGACCAGCCCACTTGTGGGTTTTAATCCATTTTGGTTTAGCTCAAGTGTGGTCCCTTTGGTAGAGAGTTGGACCAGCCCCATGTGGGTTGGTCTTTGATGAAGTTGGTCTTGACCTTGGCTCCAATCGGTTGCACCATTTTGACTTGGCCGGCCCATGATGGTGTGAGCTCGATCATAGGGATGCTTTAATTGCCATGATTTCAAACCATATTACTTGATGAAAGCCGGTTCCTTCCAGCTGCCCCTTTGATTTTGGATTGGTCTTGGATGAATGCATCTCTTTTGGGCTTGACCATGTTGACAGGCCCATCATTCCACCTTGGCTCGACTTGATCATTTGGCTAGCTTGACACAAGGTACTTGGCATAGCTTGGTTCCTTCAAGATTCGTCCAAGCTTGTGCTTGTTTCTTGGATAATTCATATGCCATCTCGATCTTGATTTCATATGGCTTGACCTCTTCTTGACGATCACGGCCATGTCTTGGTTTGGAGTTGGCTTCATCGGCCATGTCTTGATTGGTGCTTCATCCCGGCTAGATATGGGACTTGAACCTTGTTCCAGGTCGAGTGAACTCGTTTTGGTCCTTGCTTCATTTACTTCTTGCCTTCGACTTTATTTCATCATGAAATTTGGCCTTGTGTGATCCAGTCTTGATTTGAATATGAACCTGTGCCAAGGTCTTTGTACGCTTCGAAACTCAGGGGTTATTTCAACTCTAATTAAAAACCTTTAAAGTATTTTTTCAAATGTTTAAACTTTAAAATTTGGGGTGTTTTTGAATTTAAAGGTTCGTAAAGGTTTTAAACTGGGTTTTGGAAACTCAAGAGTTTTTGAAAACATTTGAAAATTTTTGGGTGTTTACAATGTGATAAGTTGTTATACTTGTCTTGACCTTCGTTCAATAATTTTCCCCATATTTTCAGTATATAGCTTATCAACTTGATATCTCGATCATTTACACAATTATGAATACTTTCCTTATTATTGTATGGGTATAAGTCTACTTTTCTATATTTTGGTTTATCCACATATCATTAAATAATATTATAAGTCAAGTGATACCTGTCTCTCTAGGGATTTTTCATATTTCTATAAGAATATTATTTTCTCCTACAAATTTACCAATATCATTTTGACAATAGTGGTTCCCTAAAAGCAACAACGGTTCCCTTGAGGTTCTCTTTAGTGTCCTACTCTAACCATGTCATTATTAGATCCTTTATGCTCCCACTAAAACTGGATCGATTCAATCTAAATCTATAACCTCTTTCTAGAAAGCAATTATAACTCATACAATGCCATTTTCCTATAGGTCAAGCTACAAGAGTTTGATATCAAAGTCATGTATAGGACAATCAAGCCAAATATATGAATTTCATCTAGATAAGGTACCATGCTAAAAAAGTCACTAATCATCCATTTTAAAGTTGCCTACATTTTAAACATTTCATTCCTCGAAGAGTCTAATGTTTTCATTATATTATACCATAATTTTTTCAACTCTTGAATAATAGATTGTAGGTGTATATCCATATCATTGTTCTAGCATTTGCTTTCTAGAAATGATTATTGAAAGTGTCAATAAAGTTTTCTTCATGAAATCCCAAGAAGGACAATATAAGGAATTAAGATCACTCCACAAGCGACCTACTTCGTACTCACGGTTCCAAAAGAATTAAAACCATCATTAGACAAGCTAAATTGTTGAGGACCTATAGCAAATTCAAGATGGAGTAAGCAAAATGTCATACAAGTCCATGAATCCCTTGAGTGTCTCATCAATCCATTTGTCTTTTTTGCATATTATCTCAAAGACTCGCTAGTCTTACAAGGAAGGAACAATTTATTCCATCCCTGCACTAGAGGAAAGTAATACAAAATTTCTATTTGTTGCTTTTTCTTCGTGTTAGCATTCTACTTAGAGGTCTTATATATAGGATATTATTGTAACTCTTCATTACCTTCTCCATAGTATAGTACAATCTTTTGGACATGCATGTGTCTTGATATAATTAAGACCAAGTTTGTTGATGATTTTCATGGTCTCATAGAATGAAGCTTGACGGAATCTTGGCATCTTGAATGCATATTTTAACAATTCCGGAGAATCATAGTCACTTAGCTTTAATGTCATTCATTACACTTACGAAACATTTAATCATTTAATATGGTACAATTTTACCGAGAAAATACAACTTTGAATACTTCGTACACTTCCTATAATTCTTGATTAAATCTATGAGAGAAGGAGAATTTTAGTAAATTCTTCATTATGTGCATCACTAGTGCCTTCATTTGAATCTCTTTTTCATTTACAGGTTTATAGTGCTCAATAGCTTCCTTAGCACTGTTACTAGCTAACACAAACACATCATGGATCATGGTCATCATCTCATTCTCGGGTTGTACCATTATCTTCGGCTATATGAATTTTGCTTCCTACTAATATCCTTAACTTATTTATGTTTGATTGTTCATGTATGCAAATTTTGGTTCTACAAAACCTCAATTTACATAAACCTACTTAAAAAAGAGGAACAAATAAGAAAATAGGTCTTAGGACTTACCTACTCCTAATGCATGTTGGTTCTTCTTATTAAAGTCTTCTTATCCCGTCAACTTTTTTACTACCACTTTGTTTGGCTTGTTCAAATCTGAAAACCTCTACAGACTTGGAAAAAAGTTAAGCACAAAAACGATTGGCTTGCTTGCGGTCTGAGGACAAGTGGGTTGGCTGAAATTTGACGTTAGTTATGGATCATATGCTACTATCTTAGCCAAACACCTATGCCTTGATCAAACACGTCACAAGCATGCAAACAAAAGAAAGAGGAGAATATAACTTGATTACTTGAATTGCTGGAATTTTTCTTGAATCTCTACAAGACAAGAGGAGGCCCCTTTTTATAAGAGCGGTTTGTGGTACATAACATTAGTAAGTGTATCATAGTTTTTACAATTATTCTACAAAAAAGCTTTCTAAGAATGCCTTCCACATTTTATCTTCAACACAGCAGATAAGTCCACCCAAGAGATTGATCTGCTTTTCATATAGGGCAAGCCCACATCTCAATCATCCTTTTATCAACCAACAGTGGTCGTCTAGGACCAAAAAGATGCCTAAGGTCCAGGTCAGCTCATCCCATCTGATCTTCGGTTTTTGGTATCTTTTAGGTTTTTGGCAATTCCAATATTTTCATAAGCAGGCAAGTATTGTCTGTCTTTCAATTCCCATAAAAAGTGCTTGGTCAGCCCTTCCATACACGTGATATCTAGCCTTATGTACGAGCCATGCATGCATTACATATATACTTTATGTATCCATACCTATAATATATAGGTAATGTACATAGATGGTGTACAAAATTACACATTCCCACTACATACACACATGTGCCTATACATATAATATATATGTATATTGTTACTTAGGTCCTAACCCAAATGTAATAAACTCTTTAAACCGAATATGTAACAGCATGATATTTCGAGTACAAGAAGATATACAATGAGACTCACTCAGTCCCTTTTGAAGTGTCTTGAACGTACAAAGGATAAGAACTCAAAAGAAAATATACAAAATAAAACTTCACTTTGGTTTTCTTTTTCTTTTCACTTTTCAATCTTTCTTTTTCGATTCACTCTTCTTTTCTCGTTTTTCAAGCCTTTTAGCTTTTCACTTTTCTCAAAATATTACATTTCAGCATATATATATACAAAAAATAATATATCAAAATAATATATCTGAATACATTGATGAAGCACAAGAATGAGAGGTAGACTTAAAAATCCATTACATTTGAGGAAAAAACATCACATGACAAACTCTTTTGATTTAGGGGAAAGTTCTTCGCCACTGACAAAATTGTATGATGTTTTGAAAAGTTTATCTAGAACTTCTTCATCTCTTAGCTTGTCATGGAGTATCTTCTCAACCTTCATCATCTGATTAATCTAATTCATCTTGAGTAGAGAAACAACATCTTCAATGACTTGGTCTGTGGAAATGGGCTGAGATTCCAGAAAACGAGCTAGAAGCGATTCTGCATAAGCAGAAGTATTGTTTGGAACTCTCTCATGAACATCATGAGCAAGAGGAGTCTCAGCAACTTCCTCCTTTATATGGGTAACAGATAGATGGATAGAAATGACATCAGACCATACATAAGAGAAATGCAATGAGAAAAATAAAACAAGCAATTGAGTATATGTTAAAGGCAGAAATAGAAAGGTTACCAAGAAACCAAAGGTCATAGAAGGTCATTCAGCAATTTGTTTCATTGCATACTCAACAACTAGGGTTTTATCTCTCAATGGGACATATGCCTTTCCAATGCATTGCTTCTTATCTTTCTTATGTTAAAGGACTGGGAAAAAATCTCGTTCAGATGGAAGAAGTGCAATAGATTTGAGGCGAAGGTCGAAGTTCCTTCTGTAGTGAACCAAGCGCTAGCATGTCGCTCACCACGTCTTGTTCGTCATCAAATCCTATAGTCAGCCCCAAAGAGTAGGACGAATCGAGTTTGTTCACCTCAAACATAGAGTCCTTTGGGGTAAATATTTTTACTCTGGTTCACTACCAAAATCAACAGGATTCACGGATACCATGGCTACCGACAGAAAGAAGTAGCGAAGATGAGCGATTGGGGATTAATGTACATTCTCTGCTCCCGGTTTCAGTGACTTTTGATATTCTCGTCTTTCTGGAAATGAACTTCAACGATTATGACGACCTTCCGATTCACAAGGTATCGAAAGACAAAAAACGCCTGGAAGGCTAAAAGTAACATACGAAGTGCCATGTTCTTGGAAGACTCTAAATTCGACAAGCCGAAGCCGTATCATTTCTTACAAAGGACATAAGATCAAAATAAAAGAAATGTCAGTCAAGACTTACCAAGTGACGGTTGTCAATTGCTGACTGTAGTTTGGTCATAATGAAATAAAAATTCACTGAAGAAAGAAGGGAGGAATGAGAAAATTTTCTTCTCATCGAAAAGAAATACAACTTACAATCTCTACAAATTTGATTGTTAATGGTATAGAGCAGTGTTAATGCAAAAATTTCAAGACTGAAAAAGGATTAATCATGACCATGGGTAGTGGGTAATTAACCCACATTGGTCATCAAGAAACTCGAATAATTAATAAGGCCAAACAACAGTCAGAATATGCGATCCATTAACTGACTTTGAACTATTACAAGTAGTGGGTCAATAGATGACATTAGGGACACAAATCAATAATAATTGTCTCCTCCTCTTTACTTTTTTTTCCTTAGTTATAGCTTTCCTGTTTGTAGCATAAACCAGTCTCATCGTGTCACCCAAGGCAATCCTAGCCTACTTGCTCGGGAATGGTTAGGAATCCATCGTTTGTCCAATCCTGCAGATTTCCCTCTCAAAGGTGGAGAGGTTAGCGCCCCTTGACATTACCACGCACGCACCTAAGACACGATCGTCGAGAAGCAAGTGACACAAATGAGAGCACACTGTGCCAATCGAAGTTCAAGAAATGCTTGGAATCGAATTAAATTCTCAAATCATTACATAAACCATTTTTTCTGAGCAGAAAGTACATATTCGCAACTCAGTCACAACTATTACGGTGAAATCAATATACATATGAAGCTAAAGCACAAGAGATGCCTGAACTAGTGTAGTCTTAATGCATATTTGAAGAAGCTTCCCTTACTGTTTTCAATGTCTATATAGGTTAAATTAGCTAAGTTAGAGATGGAGAATGTCTTAAAAGGATCATCCACAGACTGTTTTGAATGTCTATATAGGTTGACATATTAATATAGTTGCAAGAATCTGCCTAACCCCATTTACCTAAAAAAAATACAAGCTTAAATGTGTCGGTTGTGAACCACTTGTAATAGTCATAGTTTCACCCTTCTAGGAAGATGTGTTTCAAATAGTTGCTCAACACCTATATGGTCTTCTGTTTTTTATTAAGTACTTCATTTTATTATAGTTATGTTCCACCTGTCTTCGATTTCAGATTACACTGAAAACAATTTTCCAAAGGCATATACATATTAGGAAAGTAGCGAAAGATGTGTTAGGGGTATCTAAGGGAGGTGTACCGGCACAAAAAGAAGCTTGGTGGTGGAGTGAAGTAGTACAAAATAAAATCAAGGCAAAGAGGGCATGTTACAAATTACATTATGCTAAGAAAACTAGTGAAACTTTAGAAGCTTATAAGAAAGCAAAGAAGGAAGCAAAAAAGGCCGCTAGTGAAGCAAAAGCTAAGATTTGGGAGGACTTATATAAAAAACTCAACTCAAAAGAGGGTGAAAAAGATATTTTTAGGATAGCTAGGGCTAGAGATAAGAAAATTAAAGATCTTAATTATGTTAGATGCATAAAAGACGAGGATGAAAAAATTCTAGTGGCAAATGATAATATAAGAAATAGATGGAAAAACTATTTTTATAATCTTTTTAATGAAAATAAAGATGTTAGTATTAGTTTAGGAGATTTAGCCAAGTCAGAAAAGTATATAAACCACAATTTCTACCGACGTATTCAAAAGAATGAAGTCAAAGAGGCTCTTAAACATATGAAGAGTGGTAAATCGGTAGGACCAGATAATATTCAAGTTTGGAAAATACTAGGAGAAATAGGAATCACTTGGCTCGCAAGACTATTTAATGAAATATGGAAAAACCAAAAGATGCCTGAGGAATGGAGAGCAAGTACACTTATACCCGTATATAAGAACAAGGGAGACATTCAAAATTGTGCGAATTATCGAGGTATCAAGTTAATGAGTCATACTATGAAATTATGGGAAAGAATTATCGAACGTAGGTTAAGACAAGTATCAAGTACAACAGAGAACCAATTTGGATTTATGCCAGGTAGATCTACTATTGAAGCGATTCACCTTTTGAGACGTCTTATGGAACATTTTAGAGCAAAAAAGAAAGACCTTCACATGATATTTATTGATCTAGAAAAAGCTTATGATAGGGTACCGAGGGAGGTTCTTTGGAGAACTTTGGAAAAAAGAGGTATCCCATTAACATATATTAACCTTATAAGAGACATGTATGATGGTGCAAAAACATGTGTGAGGACTCATGAAGGAACGACAGACTTCTTTGAAGTTAATATTGGGTTACATCAAGGATCAACTTTAAGTCCATACTTATTTATAATGGTGATGGATGAGTTAACAAAACATATTCAAGATGAAGTACCTTGGTGTATGTTATTTGCAGATGACATTGTATTAGTGGAGGAGTCTAAGGAAAAAGTTAATAGAAAATTAGAACTATGGAGAGAAACATTAGAAAACAAAGGCCTCCAACTTAGTAGAACAAAAACAGAATATATGGAATGTAAGTTTGAACATTTGGCTACTTCAGAGGATATAGAAATTAAAATTGGCACACATTGTATCCCACAAAAGGAAAGTTTCAAATACCTAGGGTCAATTTTTCAAAGTGATGGAAGAATTGATGGAGATATTACACATAGAATTAATGCTGGTTGGTTAAAATGGAGAGGAGCATCAGGTATTCTTTGTGATAAGAAGATACCATTAAAATTAAAAGGTAAATATTAGGCCTGCCATGTTTTATGGTTCTGAGTGTTGGGTAGTTAATCATCAACATGTACAAAAGATGTCTGTGACAGAAATGAAGATTTTGAGATGGATGAGTGGTCATACAAGAAAATACCGTATACATAATGAGGTTATTAGAAACAAATTAGGAGTGACACCAATAGAGGATAAAATGAGAGAACATCGTTTAAGATGGTTTGGACATATAGAAAGAAGATCAAAAGAAGAACCTGTAAGAAGGTTAGAAAAACTAAATTTGGAAAGTATTAAAAGAGGTAGAGGACGACCACAAAAGTGTTGGAAAGAAACAATAAAGAATGATCTAGCTTATTGGGAGTTAACTGCTAACATGGCACATGATAGGGATCTGTGGAAACAAAGAATCCATGTAGCCGACCCCGTCTAGTATGGGAAAAGGCTTAGTTGTTGTTGTTGTTTGTAAGCTGGGAGTTAGGCACATCTGGGTAATAAGCTCCTGATCTTTTGTTAGAGCGCCAA
Source organism: Brasenia schreberi (assembly GCA_036023115.1). Classification (NCBI taxonomy): domain Eukaryota; kingdom Viridiplantae; phylum Streptophyta; class Magnoliopsida; order Nymphaeales; family Cabombaceae; genus Brasenia; species Brasenia schreberi. Next base: position 2,968,138 of record JAYKKT010000073.1, read on the forward strand.
TGGCCCAAAAAACATGTACGCGGAAAATATACTTCACTAAACACATAGAGAAAATATGTGTTAATGATGATTAACATGTAAGAAGTGTTAAACAATTAAATCCAGGATGATTGCCTCTCTAATCTGGTTAGGATTAAACCGCCTGTTGTGCTCTAATTTCCACCTTCAATGAAGTGATCAAAGTAATGGCCGAGACATATCGTTTCCATTATTCTAAAAAATGCAAGGCACTAGAATCAGGATCCAAACAAATCACAGAGTCGAATACAGATGGAAACATATATGCTAACATTAACGGACAAAAGACAAGGAGAGTAAAAATTACAGTTTTCTATACGAGAAAGAAAATAAATATATGTTTAGGCATGAAATGTTTAAAATAGTGTAAACAGTCCGTGTCAACTCCAAAGATCATTTGACAAGATCCAATTTGAATTACGTGTGAACTATTTGTGAAAACCCATACCTGGATTGGGTATTGGATTGGACCCATTATGAATTACTTCCAACCCTTGAAGAGTTAGTTTAAGTGAGAAAAGGGCGAGAGCAGTTTGTGATCCTTCTGTTGACTAATAATGAATGATTTTCTTTATATCCATTATTTAACAAATTTTGAAAATCAGATACATGTACTATTCCTTGTGAAAGTTAAAATTCTGAGAAATATATCGTTTGGGAATGTCATGTCTGACTTGGACTTATGGGTAGATTTTGGTCTTGGTTTTCTTTGAAACTTGTATAGTTGTGAACGGAGCTCAATGGGGACTAGACCTTTGAACATGGGGCCACGTAATTATGACCAACAATAAAGTTTGACCTGCGCCCTTACACACATTTCTACAAGAAGTCCGCACATAGTCATAGAGCCACCTCGAATTTCAAGTTAATCGGCCTTTTATCTAATAAATGCGCCACTTCCAGGGGTCGGGGATTGGTGCACTTATTAGCTCTAGCTTTACTACGGTTATCCGAGTAGTGAGTACCATCAAACAAACTATAACTCATTTAATGAGCCATTTGCAGTTTACAGTGGTCATCGTGAATCTTGTAGTATATGGGTGTTAAAAGTCTTTTTCCTATAGATTTTATTCTACTAAGCATCTCAATCTTCAAAATCCAATCTAATAATTATTGAACCTCCCTACTCTAACTGTTTCATTCAACAACTTGGATCTCGACAAGGTTTGCTTGCTATATCAACTTGTATAGCAACTAGTAGGGAGAGACTGACAAACAACCCTTTTCTTTCTTGTTCCCTAACTTATATTCCTACTCTGAAGGGCGATGACTTCACTGCTTGGTGGTCCAACAATCATGGAAATATTGTTTTGTTAGAAAATTATTGGTCAAGGCTCATTGACTATGATCTAGACTCTGCTATCAATAATAATCCTCGATCTTGCAACATCCGATGCAATCAATCTCGTCATTGTTTTTGGGCCACTCCAATGAGTCAACCTGATGTTTTGGTTTGTCTTCTTTCACGAAAGAGGGCTCAAGGACTTGTCCATTACTTTAAGGATGATAAGGAGTAGAGAGAGGCATGAGATGGCGAGCACATCCCTTGTGTCCCATGATCCCATTTATGTGGATCTAACTGAGTGTGACCTAGGTACATTCTAGAGACAACCAATAGTGAACCTTCTCTTTTATGTGGAATGCCTACTGGTCAAGTCTCATGATTATGCGATCATCAACCTCCTAGCCTCAACATACTTTTTGGGTTTGAGGATTCTCTCTTGGTTGTGTTTTGAGGTGTCCTAACATCTATGAATGACCAGCTTGATGAGAAACTCCCTTTTGACACGTCCATTATAGAAGCTATGTTATGTTGTTTGCAATTATTGTCCGACCTTTGGGACAACAATGTGTCGGTCAACCAAGGGCCCTTGGTATGTGTCAAAATCTATGAATAGCTTGAGCCTCATCGTATCTACCAGTTGTTTGCGCAAGCCCAACTTGCTTATATAGATGATCGTTGAGAGTGTATCCGTTCTCTTTCTCATCAAACTTCTATGGCTTGTCTCCAAATTTCTACAAAAATCAAGGAGAGATCTTTATGTGTCAAAGATCTAGAAGATGCAAGGATGTCAACCTAAGCTAAGATTGACTTCTTCAAGGGAAAACTCAATGTTCTTTATACACATTGTCACAAGCTCTTTGTTGAGGCTTCTCGAGCTTTGTCTTACCTCAATTCTCTAACATCCCAAGCATCAACAGCTAGTAAGGTAGAGGTAAAGTGATCTTGAGAGTTCATCCATGAGACATAGGAGTTGTGTTCTGTGCTAACCTAAGGAAGATTATGAGAAGGATGTCAAGCTCAATACCATCAAGATTACGGCCTCGAGAAGCATTGTAAATCATTGTTGACATCGCATTTAATCTTGAGGTTTCAAAAAGATAAGGATAATTCTCATTTAATCTAATGACATCGCATGGTAAATCATTGTTGCTTCAAATGTTGGTTTGAAGATTGTGTCAGCTGATAGTAATAGGATGTTTCATCCATTATCTATAAAAAGGTAGTTTAGATTCTTTTCCTACTTCAACATTTCTCTCAATTACCTTCTAATATTTTCCATCTTTTTGCCTTGGTCTTCGTCCCCCAGCATTCTTTTAACCATCTCCATCGATTTGAATACTCAAGACAAAGGAAAACATGTGATTTCTTTAGAATCAGTACTATTGCGAATCCATACTACAAATTATCATGTTTTTTGTTTAATGACTAATTCCCAATCACTTCTTTATTGGCCCAACCGTCCCCTCTTGCGAAGGTTTGAGGGTTATAGAAGAAGTCATTGTTCCAAAAGCCTTACCCATTTACATGATTTGGTACTGGTACAATCACTTTCGAAAGGAGCTTTTGAGGAATATAATTGATGGCTTAGTAGAGTGAGCACTTAGTATGCAAAAGACTAGCATGAATGGAAAATTTATCACCTATTGACTACTCCTAGCTTGTTGACCTTAATATGCTCTTTGGCTTTCTAGGGTTCTAGTTCACCAATATTATCTGCTTTGTCATAAGATTGTCATAAGGTTGGGCATGATATGCCATTTACTTCTAGAGGTACATGCCATCACTCATCTCCATTATGATGACTTCAAACTCCATAACTTAGGTTTCCCTAACTTAAAGTTCTCGTTTTATTCAAAAAACTTGTCTTATAAGGGAGTTCTAGAAGCTAATGCTCGCTGATTGGAGGAGGCCACAATGGATGAATGTGCTAGTTTTCTTCTCTTCTAGCTGTGTAAATTTATTATTTATCCAAGAGATATAGTGACCGCCAAGGAGTATCATAACATCATCGAGGCATTAATCTTTGACCACCACTTTAGTTTTTGTTTCTTCTTACTCAACACTCTCTACTTAGGGCATGCACATTTTTCGCCCATCTTGTTATGGGAAGCTACCCAATATTGCCTTGCGCTCATGTTGGCTTTTACAATGTTGGATGTATCTATGTTTCACTCGTCTAAGTACTACTAATAATCTGGATTGTCTTAGCTAACTTAAGCGGTGAGAATTCCTTTTGGGTTGAATCCTACTACGACTTTAGTCACAAACGAATGTATCTATGTTTCACTCCACCTAGAACCTTCTAATAACTTTGACCTCTTTTCTCTGGTCATGATGAACTTATGACTTAACATGTGTACAAAAAATTGTCCATATCATTAACAGAGCAATAAAGGTTCCTCTACTCTCATGACTTGCTGAATGAGGTTGGGGTGTCATCTTCATCTACCAACTAGACAATCACCAAGATGTATCACCTCTAATCTTTGGCTGGTCAATTAGGGCTCATCTAGGAGATCCTTAACTCCATTTACCCGAATGTGATTCTAGCAGGTGGTGTGGCAACTTTGTACTCTGTAGTGTCTAAAGTGGATATAGTAAACCTGTAATTGGTAGAGAGGTTCCCCTTTAATTGGTTCTTAGTAATCTAGAAGTGATTGATTAATATAAGAAGTGGTGGGCAATAGCAATCTTTGCTATTTTTGATACTAGGGCTATCCCATCTTTACGCTTGGTAAGACTCTCCTCATTTTTCTTCATTATTTGGATAGGTACCTCATCTTTCGTTACTTTTCTGCAAAACCATATCGTAAAATTCGATGGAAATAACTACATTCAACTATCTCAAAGGTGATCTTTGTGGGTGAATATGACTTCTTCATTCTCCTATTATTGATTGTTTATTTATTTTCTCTTAACTTTGACCTTGAGTTTGGATAGGTAGTTTCTTTTGAGGAAGAATTTCATGAAATCATTCGGTTGGACAAAGTGCTTCTTTTGAGACATCAACCCCAACAATAAAAGGTCTAGTAGAGATATCATAGATTGACTCCGTCAATGTTGGCATCCCTCTCCAGCCCCCTGATCTCACCACTTGGAGAAGCACTCGTGATTTTGTGGGACTTCCATTGTAGATCACATAAGACAATCTTCTCAATTGGTTTCTATGCCCTTGACAACGGAACCTAAAGCTGGTTGTTCACTCTAACATGCTGGACATCTAGGGGATCCCAATGTTCCATCCTAGTCTTAGCCTATTAAGGATTTTGCTTTCATTGAAGTGGTCTCTTCCAAGGAAAAGAGCCTACTTGAGAATGAAAGTTGCATAAACTCCTCCACTTTATTGGACCTAGAAATGACTCCTGAATGAATTCTTCTCCCTACATTGCAGACTCGATCGGAGACTCTTACTACTTTGCTACTAGGATCAATGGCCCATCCCATATTTGAGATAAGATAGGAAGGTGCTTCCACAAAAATGACTGTTAGTGCTACCTTGATAGCTGCTTTGGCCAACAACGATGTCATAATTATAGGCAAAGCCAAAGCTCAATACTTTTTCCTCAAGACTACTACTTGCATCAAGTTTGTTGAAAACTTGCTCAATAAAGGTCTTGAAGAGGGGATGAGTCTTCACTCGACCTTTTTCTCTTTTGCTTGAGCATCCAGCCTTTGCACACATGCGACACCTTTAGTTTGACAGGTTGATCAAGACTTGATGAAGATTATTGGCCATCAATTTACAATAGTTTCTACAAACCACCAATTTTTTAAAGATATCAAGTTAAAACTAGATAATCTTATAAAATGATGAACCAAAATGGAGGCATATGCTAGTAAGCTCTCCAACTCCTGGTCAATGCATGAAAAGGTAGTGATTGATCAAAGGGCCCGTGAACGAATGGATACTATCGGGTGTAACTTCCTTAATACATCACGAGAAGTTAGGAAGGTGATGGATCATCTTGTGACTCAATCAATGTTTGACATCTCTCTACCAAGACTTGATTGTTTCCTAGACTATATACAAAGAAGAATTGATGAAGCTCAAAGTTCTTGAGGAGGCATACTCGACAACCATCTCTAGTGGTCTAGTACTAGAGAACCTTTTAGCAGCATCCCAAAGCTACAAAACATTCAAGAAAGAATATGAGGAATGTCAAAGGGCTATCATCCATGATGAGCTTGCGTGGTTGGGAGATCTAGCTGCCTTTAAGAAAGGTTTTTCCTCTTGCTAAATAATCGTCTTGTGATCATTCCATCCTTTGTAGTTCTTTGACTTTCTTTATATTTATTGAATAAACTTCTCTTATCAAATTGAATAATAGTATTCCTTTAAATATTTGTCACAAATTGTTTATATGCCCTTCTTGATAGAACCTTCGACACTATATAAGGATCATCTCAATTGGGAGACCACTTATCGAATGACATGTCCTTTATGACTACTAATAAGATTGTTTTCCTCCTGGAATTGCTTTAATTGAACATGCTTGTTATATGTTTACATTGCTTTGCATTTGTTGGCCACTAAGTTATCTAGGACCATTAGATGATGTTCATCTACTGAATCCAGTTCCATCATTACTGGTTACAAATAGTCATCAAGTTGCATGTCATTTTGCCTAGGCACACACAATGACTTAACATTGATTTCCATCAACAGTAGAGTGTCTCATCCATAAGTTACATGAAATAGCATCAAACCTATTGCCTGAGTCTTAGAGTTCCGATGAGCCCATAACACCTCTATTAGAACCTTAGGCCATTTTTGGGGGTTACTCTTGAGGGACTTCTTAATCAAGTTAATGATTGTCTTGTTAGTGGCTGCTTGCCCATTTGCTTGGGCGTAGTAGGTATCAAATTTATTAGCTTGATGCCAAAACTTTTGACCAAAGCCACTACCTTTACACCTGTGAACATTGTTTCCTGATCGGCAGTTATGGTTTGGGGAATACCAAATCAAAAAATAATGTAATCATTGATGAATTTGAGTGCATCATCCTATATAACTACCTTCTTGGGCAAAGCTTTGACCTATTTAGTAAAGTAATCGATAGGATTATTATGAATGCATGGTCTTTGGAGGATTTAGGGTGAATATTCCTAATTAGGTCCATAGCCTGTCTCTCAAAAGGTCGAGGCTTAATAATAAGGAAAAGTTTTGAGGTTGGTACCTTTTGCAAAGCTCATGGCATTAGAATTACTGGCACCCCTTAGCATAGTCTATGCAATCATGATACATAGTGGGCTAATAATATCTTTGTCGATATATGAACTACTTCATTTTGTCTTTAAATCAGTAAGTACCACATATCCCCTCATGAATCTCAATCATTACTGTTTGAGCTTCAGTTGGGTTTTGGGCATTTCAACAGCAGACCTTGGTGACTTCATTCACACATATCACCATGCAACAAGAAGCAATTTAAAGCCCTTCATCGAGTCTTAATATCTACACATTGGGATGGTTGATTCAAGTGTCGTACCAGTTCAACCCTCCATATATTGAGAACCTCTGCAACATGACCTCACTCTATTGTCAATGTTATTGACCATTTAAATGTGCTCTTAGACTTATAACATGAGGCAGATTGAGCCAAACTATTTACAACATGGTTATCATCTCTTGCTATATATTCACCTCAGTGAATGTTTTGATCAACTCCCTTACTCGTTGATGTAGAGGCAATAAATTAGGATTGTGGCATTGGCAATCACTAGTGAGTTAGCTAAGAACAACCTAAGAGTCACCGAACACTTAACATCGATTGCTAATGACAAACTGAATCCGTAAATCAAAGCATAGTATTATAAATCCACAGTGAGCATCCCGACCTTACTTGTGGGTGATACAGTGCACACGCCAATTTTTTTGCCTTTGTTATGTTCGGATCTGTCGAGCATCATTCTTGAGCTAAATTGTTCATCAACACATCAGAAACTTCAATACACACGTAATGTTTGAGAAACTCTACCATGACATGTCCTTTAATCACTATAAGTGGTAAGTATTTTAAGTTGAATGACATAATCACCCATTTGACTAGCTAGAGAGTTCAACAATAAAGAAGATAGCGTAAGAGATCAATTTTACTAATCACACGTAGTTTGGTAGCTAGAAGCTAGTACTCTAAATTCATGGAAGCATGATACAAGGACAAACATAAATTTTGTGTTGGGGAATAATGATATTCAATGTCCATGAGTAATCAACTCAAACAAAAGATAACATGCTTGGTACTGTCATCAGTGTTCTGTGGTAATAGAGCATTGATGGAGTGATCCATAGGGACTATGTACAATTTTAACAGTTTCCTGAGTATAAGAGGCATTAACACTAAAGGTTTCGCTAGATAATCTTTGATCTTCTCAAATGCTTGTTGTTCCCAAGCCCTACATGAAATCTTCAACATCTTTTAGATTGAGTAACATCATGAGAGGTGTCATATTTCCTCTATCATTGGCAACAAATCTCTACAAGTAGTTGACTTGCCTAATGAGACTTCAAAGTTTCTTTTTCATTTGGGGTGGTCTTGGATTGATGATGGCCTTGGACTTGTTTATATCGATTTCAATTCTCTTATTATGTACTAGGAAACCTATAAAATATCTTATAAAAATAGCAAAAGCCCATTTGTTAGGATTCATTTTCATGTTTTAACTTTACATGCACTCGAATGCTTGCTCAACCAAGTCTCGAGGTAGACCAACCAACATTACCAAGCAAACCAATCTTTGTATTGTTGTAATAACTCAACTAATTAGAGTTAACTTTCTTTGGGCAAGATAATACTGACCTTTAAAAGACCAGTGCTTTATTTTTATCTAGGTCTACCTCCACTAGCAGGTCAACAAGAAACGAATCTTGGGTCATCCTTCCGAGTAGGGCAGTTAAACTTCACCCATCCTCCAACCGTTGTTGCTATCAATTGGATAGGTAGATGCTCTACTTTACCCAAAGCATTTCTAGATTACTTACTTTGATACTGCCAGAGTCAATGAATGATTATTTGGGAATAGTTATCTATAAGGAACACTAGGGATGGGTAGTAGGCAGCCTAATCTAATGTAAAACCTCAAGTAGTCAATTGATAGGATTCCATGCACTTGAGTTCCTCGGGTATGATAAATAGGCTAATCCAAGGTGAATAAAACAACACCTCAACTACTTGCACATCAGACTCAAGGCAGTCTTCCTCAGCATCGTCAACATTAACTATATTATTAGTCTAGAATATTAGCTTTCGATTCAACATCGTGAGCACACAATAATTTGTGTCTATCCAATCATTGTAAAGGAGTAATCCTGAGTTAGCATCAATCACAAAGAATGGGGTATTTGAAGTTCTCAAGCCCATTATGAGTATCACGACTATCACCCCATCATATAGATGGTTCTCTTAAGAAGTCAAACATCTTGAGATTAGTGGGGATCAAATCGAAAACTATCTTGTCTATTTGTGGTAGGGTATCATGATGCAACAAGTTTAGTATAATGCCTCTGTCGGTAAGAACCCTTTTAAAAGGAAGCCATCTATGATAGCCTTGATGTATAATGGCTAGCGATGTCTTGTGGTGGCTTCATGTGATTTTTTAGTCAAAGATAATTGAGAAGTTGATTCTATTGACTAGAGCATCCCTATTTGGTTCATCTACTAGAAATTCTTCATCCTCAGTGATATGTTCATGCTATACGAGAGCAAAGCTTGTTGGAAGAATAATAATTAGACTCTCTAAGGGACAAAAGATATCATCATCAAAGTCTTCGTTAGATACATAAGTGTCATATTATGAATAATTGCTTTTAGTTGAGGCCCATGACAATACCTGTGGAAGATCAACTTTTGGCATGACAAGGCTTCTCTATTAAATTCACCAGTCTATTGAACTGGGATTGGTTCGTCCTTCCAAAAGCTAGGAGTCATAATAAGATTTGGTTCCTATCGTTCTATTTTATTGTCTACCAACACATCGCCTAACACTTTCACAAGATTAGGATTTGCTTGGGATTGTGATTTGCTAAGCTCTGTCATTAGAATCAAACCTTTGTCTCCTTTAACATCTTGCTCTTCAGTATCAAAGACCCAAGGATCCTCAATTTTGGCCTCTTCCATATGATGAGCTATGTATGCTTATAGGCCCGCTCTCCAAAGGATCTTGGTTGCCTCAATCTTTTGATTGACTCCCTCTTGGTTGGAATTGACAGAGGCTTCCTGATCATTTTTTCACCCATTAAGGACCCCTTCGATCCATTTGTCGGTTTCCTCAAGAAGAAAATACCGGTTTTCCTTTTGTCTTAAGGGGTGTGTCTTCTATTGAATGCACTTCTTCATCTTCTAGTGTGTTCCTAGTTTCCTTCAACAAACTTCGTAGTGTAAATGGGTGCCCATCACTTGCCTCTGGGTTAAGCTGTGAGGGACTTCAGTTTTGTTGTTTGCCTCTTTTCCACCACTAGGGGTAGTCATGTTCCAAATCCTCCTAAGAATCTGGTATAACTCAAGTGCAAATGTGCTGACAGGATACCTCTAACACCTCAAATGACTTCTCAAGTTCCACTACATTCCTCCCATGCCCATTGTCTTTGAACGTGCTTTTTTTTCATCCATGTGAGCTATGATAGATAGGATTGAGACCGTCACCTAGGTCATGAGTTTTTGACCCATTGGTCAACCTTGGGATCAACTCGAGATGTGATCATTTGACATCGAATCTTGACTCGATCTCTACTTAATGTGTCCAAGGTGGTCATCCCGTCATGAATGAACACGTTGATCACTTGAGGAAGAAGATCATGTTTGATGGCATGAGCATTAACATTGTATCATTTGCAATACCTTGCCACCTTCTTGAGATCTTGTCGGGAAAGAATGAGATCTCCCTTGGAAAGATATATTTGCCAATATTTTAACCATAAGTCAAAAAATTGATTGGCTTTGGACATGTCAAAAAGCAATCACTCTTTCGTGTTGGCCTCCTTTTCCTTCCCTTTTAGAAGCCATAAAGCATTGCAAGTGTAAGGTGATTCTTACATCAATTCGACCATGACTTAAGCTAAATCAGGATCTTCATCTATTTCGTGCATCATCTCCTCGATACATGAATAAAGGCCTACTATTGGGGCATCTTTGGTCCCTCCTTCTTGGTAGTCAGGGGATCAGGAGCACTCAAGATGTACTCTACCTTGCTTGCTCGGTTCACTAGTTAGACTAGAGTAGGGTAGAAATAACTTGCTAGCCCCTTATTTATCTTTGACTACAAATAATTTTGTGCAAAAGCCATATATCGGGCTTTGAAAAACTACATCTTACATTAGATGACCATATCGTGGAACTACTCAAAGAAGGATCTGATGGTCTCTCTAGCCTTCCATCAGAGGTTCATAAGATATGTTGTAGTAGGTTGCGGTCAGATCTTGTTATACCATTTGAGGAAAGCTTCCTACATCTCCTCTCATGTCTGAATTGAACTAACCTTTGGAGACACGTACTGAGTATATGCGTGGACTATTAAGGAGAATATAAAGAGTTTGAGCTTTTGGAACTCATTGTTAGGTAACTTTCTGCACTCAAGGGTGAACTGTAACAAGTGTTCACTATGATACTTGCCATCTTACATCATGAAGGTGGTGAATTTTGCTTTGAAACCCCTTGTGATGGGAGCAAACCTATTGATGCATTTGGGATAAGGCTTGCGATCAACTTCGACATCCCACAACCCGTTTAGAACAAACTCGACGACACCATCTCAATAAAATGAAGTGTTCTTGATATTTAAGGGTAGATGAAGTGTTGGATAACCAATTGGATGATACAACTGATTAACTAGATATAAATGCCCACACATACTAGGGGAAGGTGTGCTTCGATCAGGTACAAGCACAATTGTTGTAGAACACGCGAGCCATACTCAACGACCTATAGTAGTGGAGGAAAACCTATACCAGCCTGGGCCACCATGAAGTTGGGTGTAGGCGGTGGCACCATTAGTTGAGAAACCTTACATATGCCTCCTAGCATAATCGGAACCTAGTTTCCCATAGGTGATGCAAACGGTTGTCCCATAGAAAATGTTGTCGAGAAGGATGACATTGGAATCATCTGTCCCACTTATGCCATCAAGTTAGGAGGCCTTCGAGCAATATTGACATATCTGTATTGTAGGTTCAGTTGTAAGGATGTTGAAGAATCAGTAATAACATAACTTCTACCGTATGTATCGAAAGTTGGCCATTGTTGGGTTGGAGCTTGAGTGGTTTCTTTAGTAGCCAATTATTACTTTTGAGTTAGCATTTCTTATTCACATAGGGTAGCTAATTGTGTGAGGGATCCCATCTCGCCTGCTCTCATTGCTCAAGGGTTCGAGCGAGTTCTCATACCAATTTTCATCTTTATGTTACAATCTCAGCCAAATTCGTCTCTCATCATAGAACTGTCATCATTCTGTCTCCCATAATAGAACCGACTAGAGTAGCAAGCACTATGATGGTATCACCGAGGTGCTTCTCCCAGATGATGACATCATCATACTTGTAGAGTTCATCAAGACCATACTCAGTATGGGTCTAGATGAAGGAATGGATCTTAAAGATACTCTTTTCTCTACTCTTCAAAAGTTAGCCACCAACCTAGACTTATTATTTTAGGCTCGACAAATTTGCTTAAATCTTCAAAGTATCATTAGTTATCAATTATTAAGGATCTCTACAAACATTTAATGTATGTTAGACCTCCAATCTAGATTGGACTGCCTTGCTTAATACCAAGCCCAAGTGAGGGTGTACCCTCATAGATTTCAGCTTCATGCCTCTAACTTACATGAAATCGTGGACTGCTACTAAGAATCTTGCAAGTGAATTGACTTACTTGGATGTGACTTCCTCTCCCTCTCTAAGGAAGTTGCTTAAGAAACAACACAACTCATATCTCTCAGTGATCGCTTGGCCTTATGATACGAAGAATTGACGGCGGCCACCATGACTGACAAAGAGGAATGATGAAGACTGTAAGACTTAGAAGAGGCATATCTAGAATCCCTCTTGAGCAATCAAGTATCGGAAGAGCCGTTAATAATAGTTAACAATTGTCCAACTCTTGAGCAGGTGTATCAAATGACCATAGTCCAAGACTAACAGGTTAGGTCAGGAGCTTCTTTCACCTTTAATAAGGCTTTACATTCAAGTTAGGTGATTGGTTGTGTCCGCCTTATTCTTTGTAATTCTTTGATATATACATCTTTTTATTCATCAATCCCTTCCAAATTGAAGGATAATGCTTCTTTAAAAATTTCTCATTTATGCTCCTTGAATGCTCTTCTCCAATTTCTGCTAGCCTATAAGCTCCTCTTGGTAGGACATTCAATACAATATATTGTCCATCCCCATTGGGAGACTACTTTCCAAATCGTGGACCCTTTAGAGTTATTGGTAAGATGGTCCTCCATACCAAATCTCTTTCTTGAAATTGTTTGACCAAACATGTTTACTATATGCCCCAACAACCTTTTAATTGTTGGTTAGTAAATTATTCAAGGCCATCAAACAATCTCTGTCCATTGAATCGAGTGCAAATACTCATCAAGTTGCAGATCATTATGTTTAGCTATCCGCAATGACTTGGTATTGATCACCATTAGCTATAATCAATTATGGGATAGCAAACCAAAAAATGATGTGATTGTTGATGAACTTGATCACATCATCTTGAGATACCACTTTCAGTAGCAATGTCTTGACTCATTTGGTGAAGTAATCCATAGCCAGTATGATGAAGGTATGCCCCTTTGACAATTTTGAGTAAATCTTTCCAATTAGATCCATGACCCATCCTTTGAATAGCCATGGTCTCATGATTGGATGTAATTTTGAGACTGACACCTTATATAGGGGGCCCATACGTCGACAACATAGTATATTATAGTCCAATAATATCCATATTGTTCTATTAAACATTTCATTTTGGGCCTCGATCAATGAGCCTCTCAAATCCCTTCATGGACCTTGGCCATCACTTTTAGAGCTTCTATAGTGTTCAAGCACTTCAATAACATGCCCTCATGTCTTCACTTACAAACATTGCTATCCAATAGTGTAATTTAGTGCGCTATGTTAGGTTTTAAGATATGGGTATTGTGACGGTTGATTTAAGCATTGTATGAATAAATCCCTCAAATCACTAGGTTCTTTCTATTCTTGTTTTCTTTCAATGATCGAAGCTATTGATGGATGTGTCTCATACGTTGCCCTATAACTTGAGGTATACTGAGCTAAACTATTTTTGTCACTCGATCCTCATCTCTTAGGATATATGACAACTTCACTTCAATGAAAGCTTCTAGTAAATCTTTTGTTCGTTGGTGTAAAGCCTATAGATTGGAACTATGACATTGATAATCCCCTGTAAGTTGACTAATCATATATAACTTGAGGGTCACCATAGACTTGCATCCTTTTTGCACTAGCAACTAATATTATGCTTAAGCCATAAATCAAAGCTAGATATTCTAGTTTATTGTTTTAAGCCTAACTCCATAGACATAGTGAGCATTATCAATTTTTCTATAGGGAAAATGGTGCATATACCAATTCTTACACCTTTACTGCACTTCAAACCATCAAACATAATTGGCTAAGGCTATTCAACAATCATGCTTTGTGTAACGTCCAGAAGATCAATAATTTCAATGTATACAAAATGTGCTAGTAACTTAGACATAGCTTGACTACTTTGAGAGGGAGATGAGTCAAATCAAGTGGACATAGCTTGACTGCTCATTTTACCAATCTGCTCTAAAGAGATGGGCACCCTAGAAGGTATGACAAATATCAATATCACTTAGTAGCTGCTTCTGAGGCATTAGAAGATAATATTCTAACTTCATATACATGTAATATAAGGTCACACACAACTTTTTTATTGAAGAATATTGAGATTCTACATCGATGAGTAGTAGACTCAAATAAAAAATAGCTTGCTCCATATTGTCATTGGTATACTGCATTAGATGGACAATGATGAAATTTTCCATCGCGCCTATATATAGTTTTAATTTTTTCCTAGAGAATGAGGTATCCAAACTGGCAGTTTCGCTAGATAAGCCTTGATTCTTTTGAATGAAAGTTATTGTTTCGGTCCCTAAACGAAGTCAATTTTGTCTTTCAACTTGAATAATGTTGTTAGAGGGGCCAACTTCCGTACAACATTAGCAATAAAGTGTCACATATTACTAACTTGCTTGATCAAACTTCACAACTTTTTCTTTGTCTTGGGTAGTCTTGTCTCTGGCCTTGTTTGAGTTGACTTTGATTCCTCTATTGTTCATCAAAAAATCTAGGAGATGTCTAGTAGAATCTATAAAAATACAGTTTGAATTTCTTTTTAAAATTTTACCTTTCCATTCATTGAAAAGCCTACTTGAGATAAAACAAATATTGTTCAAAATCTCCAGGCTTGACCACATTATCATCAATGTATATCTCCATGTTTTTTTTTTATTAAATCATAGAAAATATAATTCATCACCTATCAATATGTGGCTCTATCATTCTTGAGTCCAATCAACATAACTACCCATTCATAAATTCTTAATGTTCTAGGGTTTTGGAATGTCATTTTATGGGTATTCTAAGGTTTATCTTCATCTCATTATTTCCCAAGATGTCATCCATGAATAATAAGACCCCATGGTGAATGGATGAAACAATCAACATATCGACCACTGACCTGACATATTGATCCTAGAGTGTGGCTAGATTAATGTTGCAGTAGTCGATGAATACTAACAACTTCTCATTTTTCTTAATTACAAGAACAATATTGGACAACCAATCTATATACCAAGCCATTCTAATGAACTTAGCCTCCAAAAGATAATAAATCTCTTGTTTGATTGCTGGAAGTATTTCAATCTTGAATCTTTTCATAGGTTGAATGTGAGGTCGCATCCTTGGCTTCAATAGAATGGTGACTCTACTAGGTCCTGAGGTAACCCTAACAACTCGTGATACTTCAAAACAAAACAATCTTTAAATTGCTGGAGTAACTAAATCAAACATGACCAATTTGCTTCATATATTATGACACTCACCTTTGTTAGTCTAATTGTTCTTTCACAACTCAGATTCACCTCTACCATGGGATTTGTTGGAATAAAACGTGAATTATCCTTCTGATTGGGACAATTAAACTTTACTCTTCCCTTGATGAGCAGTGCAATTCCTTGAATGAGAAAACAATCATTCTATCCCTCAAGCACCCTAAAATAGCTCATACTAATTTGTTGCTCAAAAAAAGCAACCTCCACTCACCCTAGGATAGCCTCTATTGTTCATCAAAAAATCTAGGAGATGTCTAGCAAAAACTATAGAAGTACACTTGTTATGGTTTATTTTTAAAATTTTACCTTTTCATTCATTGAAAAGCCTACTTGACATCAAACAAATATTGTTTGAAATCTCCAGACTTGACCACAATATCATCAATGTATATTTCCATGATTTTTCTGATTAAATCATAAAAAATACAATTCACCACCTATCAATATGTGACTTTAGCATTCTTGAGTCCAAATATCATAACTACCTATTCATAAATTCCTAATTCTCTAGGGTTTTGGAATGTCGTTTTGTGCGTATCCTCAAGGTTTATCCTCATCTGATTATTTACCAAGATGTCATCCCTGAATAATAAGACCTCATGGGCAATAGCTGAAACAATCAACATATCGACCATTGGCCTAACATATTGATCCTTGGGTGTGGCTAGATTAATGTTGCAGTAGTTAATGAACACTAACAACTCATTTTTCTTAAGTACAAGAACAATATTGGGCAACCAATCTACATACCAAGTCGTTCTAATGAATTGAGCTTACACAAGACGATAAATCTCTTTTTTGATCGCTGGAAGCATTTCAAGCTTGAATCTTCTTGTAGATTGACTATGAGGTCTCATCCTTGGCTTCAATAGAATGGTGACTCTACTAGGTCTTTAGGTAACCCCGATAACTCCTGATACTCCAAAACAAAACAATATTTATATTGCTTGAGTAACTCAATCAAACATGATTGATTTGCTTCAGGTGCTCACCTTTGTTAGTCTAATTGTTCTTTTATAACTCAGATTCACCTCTACCAAGGGATTTGTTAGAATAAAACATGGATTATCCTTCTGATTGGGGAAATTAAACTTTACTCTTCCCTTGATGGGCGGTGCAATTCCTTGAATGAGGAAACAATAATTCTATCCCTCAAGCACCCTAGGATAGCTCATACTAATTCGTTGTTCAAAAAAAGCAACCTCCACTCACCAAAAGTAGTCTCTGATTGCTTGAGGCTAGTTGTCCATTAGTAACTTAGGAGTTGGTAGTATGTCATCCTGATAAAAAGTGAAACCCTTGTAGTCAGCTGACATGATTTTACATTATCCAAGGGTTTAGAAATGATTATTGGGATGACCAAGGGCAAATAGAATAATGCCTCGGATCCCTAGACATCGGTTGTGGAAGGATCCTCTTCTATATTAATGACTTCAACCATTTCATTAGTCTATAACATCAATTTCTTGTATAACATCAACAACACATAGTAATTGAAATGTTTCCAATCTCTTCTGAAGAGCTGAGAATATCCTAGATTAGCATCAACTACAATGAAAGAAGTAGTTGAGGTCCTTGAACCCACTATGATTTTGATAGTTATTACCCCATTGTAACTGGCGATTTCCCTTGGAACTAAGACATCTTGAGGTTTGTCTAAATTAAATTAGAAGTTGTCATTGTTTTTTTGCAAGGTATTATGAATCATCACATTCAATATTGCACCATCATCAACGAACATGTCTAAAAGTGAGAGGGTATTGAATTTCCTTTAAGAAGATGAATGTTTTGATCCTTCAACAATAAATCAAAGATTTGATTGGTTAGATTGGAATCTAACATGTCGAATAACCATGATTGGGGGTGAAGACTTTGACCAACTCAAACTCATCATCAGCTACATCATATCTTCCAAGAAGGAAATTAGATCTTGATATTGATTTCATTTTGGTCCTTCTCACTTATTGAATAGCATATAGGGTTGCTCAAAATGTATTTGACCTTCTCTATTTGATTGGCCAACTAAATCAAGGTTGGGCATAAATAACTTGTCTACCCTTTCTTAATCTCCATAAGCAAGCAATTACATGCCATGACCACATATTGGGACTCAGTGAATTGCATCCCGTATCGAGTGACCAACTAGTGAAATTTCTCAAAGAAGGCCTTAATAGATTCTCCTATCTTTTATCGTAGGTTCATCAGATCCATAGGAGTTGGTTGCGAACAAATCTTATTGTAGCACATACGAAACACTTATACATTTCATCCTATGTCTATATTTAGCCAGATTTTAGTGATATATACCAAGCATATGCTTGATCGATGAGAGACGATGATATAAAGAGTTTGAGCTTGTAGAACTCATTGTCTCCCAACACCTCGCATTCGAGAGTGAACCGAACCAAATGTTCACATGGGTATTTACCACCTTGTCCTAAAAAGGTAGTAAACTTCTCTTTGAAACCCCTTGTGATAGGTGCAAGATTGTCAACTGAGTCAAAATATGGTCGGGTGCCTAGAGCTCGACCCCAAACATATTCCAAACTGAGTCAGTAACTCTATCACGATGCATAGGCACACCCTTGAGTTTGGGCAACTAGTTTGGCACTTCGTTGCTGAAAACTTTATGTTGTTGATGAAAAAGTGGTAGTGGCATTGGATACAACTGAAATGGATGCACCTATGACTGATACACTAGCTATTGTAGTGGAATTAGTGGTCCAAATTCTATGGTTGTATAGCTGGTAGAAAACCCACCCTTACCTGGGTAGCCATGAAATTTGGTGTGAAATGTGATACTGCAGGATGAAGCACTTAATATGTGCCCCAATTTCCATGCCAGTGTCTTCAAAAGATGAATTTTGTAGCAAAGAATCAGGTGGTCACCGAGCGATAATAACTCGTCCAAACTATAGATTCGATCATCGAGCCATAGAAGGCCCTAGGACATTATGACTTCATGTATATGTACTTGTAGACACCCAAAAAATTTCTCAAAAGATTTGATCTTTTAGAAATTCTACTTTTTAAGAAAAAATTGTGGTTTTGGGTCTTTTAAGGGTTTTTAAATAAAGATACCTTAAACGAACTCATTTCTGCACCAAAATTTCGTGGCAACCTCAAAATAAGGGTAAATTGCACCCATCTCAAAAAAATCTAATTTTGACAAAGAGTCAAAAAATAACTGCTTTGCCCTCAAGACCAAATTGGTAGGATTCTGCCTTTTCAAATGATTTCATTTAAAGAAAGGATGGTTTCAAACAAGTTTTCTCAAAAAGACAAATGAGAATGAGACATTGGGAACCAAACCCAAAAATATTTACAAAATGTCAAATTTGCAAAAACCTTTGAAAATACAAATCAAATGTAAATCATGCATCAAGAACTCGCTCAATTGAGGATAGTCCTACTCGGGGACCCTACACCCATCAAAGGGTTAAAGCAGTCCAAAACCCTACACCCAAGGGTTAAAGAAGTTCGAGACCCTACACCTATCGAAAGGGTTAAAGTGGTCTAACACCCTATACCCAACAAAGGGTTAAAGTGGTTGAAATGGTAAAGACTAACTCACGGAGTGAAAGCAGGTCACCCGTGCAAGCAAACATTAGAAATGAAACTCAATTGTTTTCCAAAGAGAATATTTGAAGATTTCGTTAAAACTCGATATTTTCAAATATATCTCAAATGAAATGGTTTTAAATAATCAAAAGGGAAATATTTGAAATTGTAGATGTGAAATTTTCACTCCAAGCCTATGTAGAGACTTGAAATAAGAATTTCAGTTCCACTTCGTGTGCAAGCATGCCAGCTAGTTTCCAAAACCTAGCAAAGTGTATGAAAATTCGACTTAATTGGCGATTATGGCTAAGCGAGCTCTTTTCGCTTTAGGCCTTCTTGAACCGATGCTCAAGAGTCAGCCTAAGCGCTTAGGAATTTTGAATACATGGTTGATATTTTCCAATTCACGTGAAAATAAGGTGTTTGTCAAAAACAAATGGGTGCACTTGATTTCAAGCTTGGAAATCAACAAGTTTTGAAAAACAGAAACTGGTCTTGTTTTCAGAGCTTGTTCCCAAAATTTTTATGACAATCTAGGGATCTCCAAAATTCACAAAAAGTTTACAGGCTATAGCTTGAAGTGTTAAGATCCTAAACCATGTTTTATTTTGAATTTTGGGACAATAAAACTACAGAATTAAATCAGAGATGAGATTCAACTCAACAGTTTCAGGGTGTTCTATAACAAAATACAGAGGTTTAAAGAATCCTCTGTATATCGGTGTATAGAACTTGAAATGTTATGATCTTAGTCTTTTCAGAAAGCTATAGATGTCAGCTTTTCGATGAGACTAATTTTATCAAATTTGGTTTCCTACAGACAGAGATATGAGAGTTTTACCAACCCCTGTTGTAGGAAAACTGACTATGCAGAAAATAGAACTGAGTTTGTTCGATCTTGCTCAATTTTATTCACAAGGTTGGACTATCCTAAAATTCTTATCAATTTTATTTCTAATGTGTTAGTGTGTGTAGGTGTTGTGCTTAAAATTTCAGAGCATTCAGATCTGGCTGGCACTTGCTGCTCCAACCCTACCTCTTTCTTGGAAGAAAACCAAAATTCATTATGCTAACTAGCTCAAAGTCCATTCAAGCAAGGAGCTACATTCCACCTCTAATCTAGCAATCCAATATAAAGAGAAACTAATCATCAAGATCTGATTCAAATGGCCGTAAAAAGAGAATCTTTTCAACCCAACACTCAAAGTGAGCTTTCATGAACTTTTCACTGACCACATATTGGCTCTGAGAGCAAAGCTCTCGCATCGAAGATGGGAAGACCACTCAGGAAAGTTGACAACTTTGCATAAGCATGAAAATTTCATTTTCTGATTCAAAAAGTGGGAAGATGGAAACACTGGAAACTTATAGGCACGGTAACTGAGCTTTCTGACTTTCCTCAGTTGCAATACCAGAACCGCATATAACGGGCTTCCACATGACCCCCCTCCATCCACGAGAAGAAAAGGAAATACCTTCCTTCCATGTCAAAACACAACCTTTAGCCTTAGCTTCTAAGTCAACAATACAGAAAATTGACAGCAAAAATCTGATTATTACAATTAGCGTTATAATACAGATGTACAGTTTGTTCAATAAGGGAGCCCTCTCAAGCATCAAGTGTGGCTGGCAGGCCTTTTGCTGAAAAATTACTGCAATCAAGGTATGTAGATGTTGGAAAACTAGAATTTCGTTTTTAGAACATACATGAATGCAAACTCACCCAAATTTAAATTGCAACAACCCAACAACCCAAACCAAATTTCTGAAGGGAAATGAATGAAAATATATATCTTAGCTTAAGCATAGAGGAGATTAGAGAATGTAGAGTGTTTTATAGAATATATTGGGGTAGAATCAAGAAATCAAACACATAGAATGTGTAAGTAAGAATAGGAAATTCACAACACATCTACTTCTTATTATATCATGGGGGGAGACAAAGCTTCATTAATACAACTCCTTTCAAATTGAATATGAAGAAGAGATATGGAAGAACCAGGAATGAGAAATACTTACAAGGATTTCCCCAAGAATCGGCTCCAAGAGATGAATCTTGACCCTCACTCTCCCCTTAATTCTCTCTTTGTTTCTCACTCACAACTCCCAATGTTTGCAGCAATTGGCCAAACTTCTACCTTCTTTTTCCCTCTCTCCACTCTTTCCTAGAGGAACTCACGAAATCCCAAGCCCCAAGGTGCAACACTTCAATGCCCCAAGCTCCCAATCTCCAAGATCATGTAGCCCCCCTCCCCCTGACCTCTATTTATAGGCCAAGGGGGCTCGTCTAGGCACTTCCTTCGAGCAGGTGACCCAAGGGTCCAAACCCAGCCCCAAGGCCCATCAAATCACGTGGCATTGGTGGTCCTTTGTGTCAAATGTGGTCAAAAGCGGACCAGCCCCATGTGGGCTGGTTTAGCCTTGAATCCCATGCCTTGGTCCTAGCCGATTGGACTTAAGGCACTCGGTTAGACTTGATCTTCATGCCTTGGTCAATTTCTTGTGTAGCTTGTCTTAACCTTGCTCGATTTTGACTTGATATATGGGTTGAATAAGACTTTGATAAACCTTTGGAATCAACCCCAAATGCTCATCTATTTCAAATTTGAAATAAACCAGCCCAACCTTATCCCAATGATACATTTGATCCAAACATCTCCTAAGCGCTTAAGCTGACCCTTGAGCATCGGTTCAAGAAGGTCTAAAGCGAAAAGAGTCCGCTTAGCCACAATCGCCAATTAAGTCAAATTTTTATACACTTTACTAGTTTTTGGAAACTAGCTGGCACGCTCGTGCACGAAGTAGAACTGAAATTCTTATTTCAAGTCTCTACATAGACTTGGAGTGAAAATTTCACGTCTACAAAAACCATAAATGAAAAGGGATGAAGCCTAGGTCAAACAAGGATAAGAACAAATAAGGATGAGAGCGAGGATCAAGGTGACGGTCGAGCCAAGCCCGCAACAAGCCAGGACCGAGCTTAGTTATGGATCAAGGAAAGTCAAACACATGGATCAAATGAAGTCATGACCTCACCAAGCATGGCACAAAGCTACCTCAAGTTGAACTTGGCTGAGCCACACCCAAGTGCATCCAATCGGACCCATATCAAGTCTAACCGAACCCACTTACCTCTTTGGCCATACACTTCTTGATCAAAACCACCTTGGCTTTACTTGACCACACCACATTGACTTTGTTTGACCAAGCCACCTTGAAAAACTTGGACCAAAATCCCTTGGCCAGCCTTGATTGAGCCACTTCGATCGATCTTGACCAAGGCCCTTTGGCCAAGCCTTGGCCAAACTCCCTTGACTAAACTCGCCTTGACCAAACCCCCTTTGACCTTGGCCTAACTAAGTTATCTAGACCCAACCCATCTTGGCTAACCCACATGACACAAAGGGGACCAACCCAAGGCCCACGTGAACACATGGCCCAAGTTTGATCCTTCTTCTTGACTCATCTAAATCTCTCCTTCTTCTTATTCAATTCAAAAGGGGTTGTATTAATGGAGCATTAGTCTCCTCCCATGATGTAATAGAGTAGTAATGCTCGTTTTATTCATTTACATTTACGCATTCTACTTGTTTGATTTCAAGTTTCTCAAGTTCTATATATGTTATATCCTCTTATATCTCCTAATCTCCTCTATGCTTAAGCTATAAACATATTTCAATTCATTTTTCTTCAGTCATTTATTTTGAATTTACTGTGATTAACTTTTAATTTCAGATGAATGCATTCACGTATGCTTTAGAAACTGAAATTTTATTTTAAGCATCCCACATATGTCTCATGTTGCATTTTTCATTTTCGAATCTCGGTGTCAAATAATTTAAAATTTTGTACACCAAATATTAACACATAAACTCACATATAATAAAATTTTCAAGAATTTTAGAGCCGTGAAGCAATGTACATAAAATAGAGGAAGATCAGACAAATTTAGAGTCAAGTCTGTACAGTCTGTATTTTCTGTAATAGAGGTTAGGTAATCTTCTCATAACTTTGTCTACAGTGAGTCAAATTGGTTTAAGCTAGTCTCATTGGAAAGCTAACATCTATAGCTTTCCAACAAGACTAAATTCATAAAAATTAGAGCTATGTGCACCGAAATATAGAAGTTTCTTTAAGCCTTTGTATTTCTATAACATATTGCTTTCAAACGCCTGAGCAGAGGCACTTCTCAGATTTAATTCTGCAAAATCATGGCACACAAAAATAAAATAAAAATAATCCCAAGATCTCTACATTCTATTGTTCATATTTTAAAATTTTCATGAATTTTGGAGATCTGAAGCTATCTAAAAAAATTGGGAAACAAGATCTGAAAATAGAACCAGTTTCTGTTTTTCAGAACTTGGAAAATTTCATTCCTTAGATCAAGTTTACGTTTTGTTTGGTTTAAATAAATTTTAAAGTGAATTTTGGAAATACACACCTATTTCAAATCAATACTCAAAGCATCTAGGCCGACCCTTGAGCGCTGGTTCAAAAAAGCCTAAGACGAAAAGATCTCGCTTCCTCAAAATCGCTACTTAAAGTCAGAAATACAACTTTGCTAGTTTAAGTGAACCTAGCTGTCACGTTCGCGCAAACGACATAGGTTGAAAACCTGCTTCAAGTCTCTACATAGGCTTTGGAGTAAAATTTTCATATCTATAGTATCAAAAATTGGCCCTTGTTGTGATGACAACTTGGGCATCTGCTTCATCTGCCTACCTCTTTCTGTTACCCGACATTTCCTAATCTCCAGTAGTAGCTAGCTGATTTGTAATTATATTATGTATGGATTTTGCCATTTGATGAAATAATTCTATTTGGAGATCTACAAATAGTCATTGCAACTAGTCAAAAGTTGGTGGAAGGTGAGACATAAAAGTTTATTGATGGAAGCAGATGAGAGGATGGAGCCTGACCCAATGAATCATTTAGGACTGGCATCCATGAGTTATGACTCGGTGAAGGTGAAGAGTGATGATTAGCATTCGTGTTGGATGATGCCATTGAGAACACTTGACCAGATTGAGTATGCATAGACTGCTAAACCCCACGAGGAAGCATGAAAGTCCCACTGGGCATACCAAAAAATGTGTTCTTGCCAAAAGTGGCACTCAACTTGAGTGAAAAATCCGTAAACCTGTTGGAATGAAATAGAGTGTAGGAGTGTGCCAGAAATCTCTAACCCTCATTCTCAAGGAAGAGAAATAGATAAGGCTTCAAGCAATAGAATGGGTCCCTAAGAATTCGATCGTGTATATCTCGGTTGTCAATGAGGTCACGTAGAGGAATGGAGCACTCAATGTACTCGAGAAAGGCATCAAGAAAAACTATGTTACTACTACTCCTAGGCAAGGTATTCATTCATTTTCATTTTTTTACAAGTGTTATTTATAGACTTTTATTGAAACAATAGAGTGTATCGGCCCTTTTCTAGCACAATTTCTAATAACTCCCCACTTTTGGTGTTAATGCCACTCTTTTTTGCCATATCGGTTGAAATATGCTAAGTGACCCCACGATCCCTCTGTACTTCAAGACTGGTAAGCATGATAGGTCTGATTTACTCGTTTGGGGTCCCTCGAGAGCCATGATAGGAGTCGCTATCTTTCGAGATTCTTGATCTATTACCACATATCCTCATGCATTTTTGACATCAACAAATTCATTCAAGGAAAACGATTTAGCCAATCTATGTTGGTATATTGTGTCCACCAACAGTTACGGGATTCCCACTACTTATCACTATACAAAATCGAAATGGGCGTGCTGAAATAACTATTGAGCTCTATATGATTGGCCAAAGTGAAAAACAAAATCAATTTTGTAGATGGAGATGGTTGCCCGAGTTGTCTAAATGCCAACATTCAAAATATTATGTCTCAAGTGTTATGGCTGGCCAATCGGTATCATTTGAGGATTCCACATTTATGAAGGTTAGGATGTAGATGTGAAAAATTTACTCAAAAGTCTATGTAGAGACTTGAAATAAGCTTTCACACACTATGTCATGTGCAAGCGTGCCAGCTAGTTTTACTTAAACTAGCAAAGTTATATTTTCTGACTTTACTGGCGATTGTAGGGAAGTGAGATCTTTTCGACTTAGGCCTTCTTGAACCGGCACTCAAAAGTCAACCTAAACGCTTTGAGGATTGGTTTGAATCAGATGTGTTTTTAAAATCCACTTTCAAATCCAAATTGCTTAATCAAATTTGTGAAACTAGGTCTTGAAAAGAAATATTTCAAAGTTCTGAAAAACATAAATTGGTTATGTTTTCATAACTATTTTCTGAATTTTTCTTGATAGCTTATGAGTATCTAAAAATCATGAACATTTTAAAGTGAGTATAAACAAGTATGAAGATTTAGAAACCATTTCTATTCTAATTTTTGGTGTTGTGATTGTGCATAATTAAATCAAACATTTGCCTCTCCTCAGGCATTCAGAACTGGTCTGTGATAAAAATATAAAAGTTTAGAAAAACGACTGTATCTTGGTGAACAAATTTCTGATCTTGATGAACTTAGTCTTGTTGAAAAGCTATGGATGTCAGCTTTACAATTAGACCAGTTTCAATAAAATTAGATCATGCAAACAAAGTTATGGGATG
Source organism: Brasenia schreberi (assembly GCA_036023115.1). Taxonomy (NCBI): domain Eukaryota; kingdom Viridiplantae; phylum Streptophyta; class Magnoliopsida; order Nymphaeales; family Cabombaceae; genus Brasenia; species Brasenia schreberi. The sequence goes on from JAYKKT010000073.1 coordinate 2,993,710, forward strand.
ATAACCTAACCTCTATTGCAGGAAACACAAATTGTACAGATTCAGTTCTGGATTTGTTTGATTTTCCCTAATTTTATTTACATGGCTACACGACCCTAAAATTCTTAAAAATTTTATTTTAAGTGGGTTGGTTTGTGAGGATTCGGCTTACAAAATTTCAAATCATTTGGAATATAGAGCAAGAAATTAAAAATAAAATAGCAGATAGATGTAGGATGTAAAAAACAAATTTCCGTGTTTAGAACATACATGAATGCATTTCGTCTGAAATTTAAAGACAAATTACAACAATTTCAAAGTAAATGACTGAAAAAAATAAAGTAATGTATAATGATAACTTAAGCATGGAGGGGATTAGGAGATATAAGAGGTTACAGTATATAGAGTGGTAGAAGAAACTGAAAATCAAACACATAGAAGACATCTAATGAAATGAAATTGGGCAACAAATCAACTAGCTATTACATCAATGGGGGGAGACAATTGCTACTTAATTATAACCCCTTTAATTAAATGAAAGAAAGGAGAATAGAAATCAACAAGAAAAGAGGAGAATCGACCTTAAATGGAGGCTACTTGGGCGGATTTGATGAACACGACTTGGGGTGGGCAACACCTCCAAGCTTCTTCCTCAAGGACTATATTTAGAGGCCTCAAGGGGGAGGAGGCCTAGAGCCTTCCACATTTTGGGCATGGATATGCTTCTTGGCCCAACACTTAATCCAACTCCATTGCTAGTCACATGGCTACACGTGGGCCTTATAGTGGTCCTTCTTTGGTCAAGGTATGTGGATTAGGTCGGCCAAGGTGTGTAGGTTCAGCCAAGTGGGTTCGGTCACGATCGACCAAGGTATAGTTCAGCTTGACTTGGTGCAACCTAGTGCAGTCTGGCTAGGTGCAGTCCTTGGTTCAATTTGGTGTCACCTAGGGCAATCCTTGGTGCCATTCCTATTCAAACTATCCAAGGTTGGCCCCTTCAAGTACATGGGCTGGGTGCAGCCCACATGAGTTGCCTCGGACTTGAGTAGGTGAGCTCAACTCACCCTAATGCCTCTTGCTCGCCCATAGTATCTTGGCTTGAGTCTAGACTTGGGTTCTTTGATGCACAACTTGATTCGACCTTGGTTATGTCCTTAGTTGAGCCTTTGATTTGGTACAAATGCAACTTCTTGATCTTAGGCTATGTTGGTGCGACCTTTGATTTGAATCAATCTTAGATTTGATTTACGGCTTGTCCCTTAATTAGATTGGGATCGGATATTGCACTTGATTTCAGTTAAGATTCATAGTTTCAAATATTTCTTTTTAAAACCATTTCATTTGAGATATATTTAAAAACATCAAGTTTTATCAAAATCTTCAAATATTCTTTTTGAAAAACAACTGAGTTCCATTCCCAGTGTTTGTTTGAATGGACAACCTATTTTCGCTCCGCAAGTTAGTCTTTACCCTTTCAACCACTTTAACCTTTTGTTGGGTGTAGGCTGTCGAACCACTTTAACCCTTTTGATAGGTATAGGGTCTCGAACCTCTTTAACCCTTGGGTGTAGGGTTTCAGACCTCTTTAACCCTTGATGTGTGTAGGGTCCCGGAGTAGGACTATCCTCAATCCGACGAGCTTTTGAGGCTTGGTTTGGATTGATTTGGTTTTGAATTTCAAAGGTTTTTGTAATTTTATAAATTTGACATTTTGCAAACATTTTGTGGGTTTAGTTCCCAATATCTCATTTTCATTTGTTCATTTGAAAACTTGTTTGAAACCATTATTTCTTTGAAGACAATCATTTGAAAAGGCAGAATCCTGCCAATTTGGACTTGAGGGCAAAGCAGTTATTTGTTTGGCTTTTTGTCAAAATTGGATTTTTTTGAGAGGGATGCCATTTATCCTTATTTTAAGGCTGCTACAAAATTTTGGTGTAGAAATGAGTTCGTTTAAGGTGTCTTTATTTGAAAACCCTTAAAGACCCAAAACCACAATTTTTCTTGAAAAGTCAAAAATTTCTAAAAGATAAAAAATGTTGAGAAAATTTTTGGGTGTTTACATAGGATATGCGGAGAAAAATATCAGCACTCACAGACTTAGATGTAGGTAGTGAATTCGATTCTTGGGGTATGCATACCTGGCTTAGGCCTCCTCATTGACAAGTTAAAGGTATCAAAACTCAGAGCAATAGTTCATTGGTTATGGGACTCGGCACCAATTTGAAGCTTATGAGTTTGATACCTGGGCCAGGGATACTCTTCGCCCTCCCTCTTGCAACCAAGGAAAACTAGAGAGGTAGAGAGATGAGTGTGGTCACATGTTTTTGTTTGGCGGTTGGAAAGTTTTTCTCATGTTCTAAAACTGCGTCAATGCTCAACTGGCAGGGCCCTTGAACTCCTCCACTGCTGGTGGGAGTTCGATTCACAAGGGGTTGCATGCTTGTGTATTAAACCTCAGCCCTGTCAGAATCTGATTGTAAAACGTAAGATATAAGATATCATTTTTATACCTTACGTTCATTGATAATATTTTAGCATACTTTCAGACCACATCTGGAAAAGACTCCTTTTTTGGCATTATTCTTCTTTTTCTTTTTGCGACGACTGCTGTCAATTCCTGAAAAAATAAGTTTCCATTTAATTTCCTTTCTAAAGTATTTTATGGGTAGAGCCAAATTAGCTAAAAGTACCATGCAGCGGTAGTGGAGCTAGAATTGCTCCTTTTCAATGCGTGTTTCATATTCCTGTATGCTGGCTTTGACAACGCGAGGCTGAAGCTTGTAAGGGTGTATTTGATTCGTGGAGCCAAGTCCCTCATACTAGAACCATATGCATACACTCGTGTGAGCTTGTAACTATGGTTTGTGTTGGATTTGTGAGTGTTGATGATGCTTGGGTTTTCATGCGACTTGAGTAGCAAGACGAGAATGAAGCATGTGTTTGAGTTTTCGTGTGAACTCTTGGGTCTAGCTCCTATAACCTTCTTTCTTATAATGTCGAAGTTTTTAACACAAATTAGACTTGTAGAATCATAGTTTTATGCTAACAACATATTATGTTTGATGCATAACAAAACTTAAAACTACAAGAAATAAATATCAGGTTCAAATCCCTTAGAATCTTGTATCAAACATAGCCTAAAGGCCTTCTAGAGACTTGCACCAAGGACCATCAAATTAACACATACTAGAAACTTCTAAAGGCTAGGTATACATGTTCTAAGACCAAACTCATAACCTTCATCTTCTTCGAGTCCCCTGTGAGGTGAGCTAACGCTCTGAGTGCATACTGATACTGTAATTAATATCTATATCTATGGTTTGGCTTGCTGTATATCCAGTTATTTGCATAAGATATCCGTTTCCTCTTAACTATTGACACTTCTTTAGGGGACCCACTAAAATAGACCGATGTATTTGGCCGTCTTAGGCCACCATGTCTGGTCGAAAATTTAAGATGTAGAAAGACAGATTGTCATCTGCCAGTGGTTTGACTACCACTCAGACCGTTTTGTCAAGCAACTGGCATAAAAAAAACTTTGCGTGCTTGGCCATTTGCTAAAACTTCTGGCCGAAGAAAATAGCGAGAAAGGCCCAAGTCGTAGCCGTTGGTGAAATTTCCCGGAGGGGCAAATGGCTCAGACGGTCAAACCAGCGTCTTTTCCTCTTTAATAAAATTCTGAAAAAGTCCCACAGATGGCCCGTCATTTTCTCAGTGGGAACGAGGAAGGACCAAAGAGACTTCCTCTCTCTCTCTCTCTCTCTCTCTCTGTGATGGATTTATAGAATCAGTAGGCATTTTGAGTCTCTCGCTTGTTGTTGGCCTCCTTGTTATTGATGGGCAACTGCTTTGATGTTCTCACCAGGGAGAATGTCTCTCGGACTAATCAGAATGTTTCTGGTAAGCTTGCGTTCCTTTTTCCTTTCGGTGCTGTGAGATTTTCCTGTGTCTATAGTTCCCATCTTTTTTTGTTGTTAGCTTTCTGTCATAAGATTTGCTTTCGTCATACACGGTTTCAGTTCTCTTGATCTTTTCGCTTATACGACCAAGATTATTTGTTTCGGTATACACGGTTTCAGTAGAGAAAAGCCCAACTTCCGCTACTTGTTTCTGTCATAAGATTATTTGTTTATATTGAGGAAGTTGGATTAATTGTACTTTATACGACTAAAATCACTTGAATTTCTTTCCCTTTTCTTCCGCTGGTCTCGTTTGTTTTCATACACAGAGTGAGTAGTTTTATGACAGGAAACCCTAATTGGTTGTATAAATGTAGAGACCATGAGGAACCTGCTCAAATAATCTTTTTATACAAGCTTTATTGAAATTTATTCATTTATTGTACTTGAAGAGTCTTGGTTAGTCCAATTTCACGAAGGTTGTATCAAAAAGGTGTTACTTGTACGCTTCGAGATTTGCAATGACTGATAAAGCCATCTCAATGCTGATAGATCACTCCCTCTTCATACTTATTACTGCTCTTTATGTACTTCAGGGATAAAATAAAGGCGAATAAAATATAACATATTAAACGGGAAATCATGTTTCTGGATACCTTTTATTCAAGCTCCTTCTGTTATGTAATGATTTTCACTAGTAATGGGGGAGATTTTTTTTATGAAGAAGCCTCTTTTTTTCTGAATCTTTTCTCCATTTGAATTGCTCGTTTCTTTGTGTCTGGCCATGCAGGAAAAGACAGCACCATGGAGATCGTTTGATTTCTTAATTCCTTCGTCATGCTTTTTAGAGTAAAATACTAGATATGATCCTCTATTAGGGCTTGCTCATTTCGAATCTTTGCTTCTAAACTAGCATGGAGTTTATATTGTATAGTTAGAAGATAACATGAAACCTTTACCGACACACACTTAAGGTAGTTTAGTCATTAGTAGATACCGCATAATGGAGCTCCAGTGCAAAGGTATGCGAGCCTAGGTGGTGAATCCTAAAAAATTGTTAACGAAGACCTAAAAGTGCTGGCTGGAAACTTGATTTTATAGTGTTGAATGTGGGTCTGAACCAAGATAAGTCATTTTAGAAACTATGGATCGTGAACCTCACCCCTTAGCATGGGAAAAGGTTTGGTTTGGTTTTGGTTGGTGTATCTCATATAATGGATAGTTGTGCTCTGTGATGGTTATATTTAGAATCCTTCAAAATGATGATATTTCAAGAACCCTTTTACTTTGTTAGAAGACTCAGTTATACACCCTCTGTTCTTCATCTGCTACAGCCAGCTTACTTCGGTGAGTGAATGACTGGAAGCTACACTTTCATCGGCATTTTCTCTGATCAAATTTAAACATCCAGACACAAGCACAGCTTGCTGTTTGCACATTTTGTGGTTGCTGGACTCTTTTGTCAGTTCCTTGCTTTCCTTTTCATTGATGCTTTTGATCTTGTTGATGATTCGCTATAACATGCACAGTGTTAGTTCTTTAGATATGTTCAATATACTTGAAACATTTTCTCGTTTTTGTGTTGAGACATGTTTCACTATATTACATATTCGTGGTCATATGTCAGCGTACTTTGTTTTTGAAGTTTTAAACTACAAGTTACATTTTCCTTACTTCGAGAACTTCACTTCGTGAGAAATGTTTTTGTCCCATGTTTTTTTTAATGAATGTAACAGATTCATGGAGAAACTCCAGCAACAATGTGGTGCCATCAAAGCCTTCTCCTGTTTCATCTTCTTTAGGAATTCTTCGTCATCCAAGATCTGAGGGGGAGATATTGGCAGCACCGAATCTCAAGGCATTCACTTTTGCTGATCTTAGAAATGCTACCAAAAACTTCCGTCCAGAAAGCCTTATTGGTGAAGGGGGATTTGGTTTTGTTTATAAAGGATGGCTTGATGAGCAAACTCTTGCCGCTGCCAGGCCAGGAGCTGGCATCATTGTTGCCATCAAGAAGCTCAAACCAGAAGGATTTCAGGGTCACAGGGAATGGCTGGTAGGTTTTCACTATGCACTTCCCTTCAGTCAATCTTCAGCAATTATATGCTGAATTCCTCATCACTATTGCAGGCAGAGGTCAATTATCTTGGCCAGCTTCATCACCCAAATCTTGTAAAGCTTATTGGGTACTGTCTAGAAGGGGAGAACAGATTATTAGTGTATGAGTATATGCTCAAAGGAAGTCTGGAGAATCATTTGTTTAGAAGTGAGTAGTTTGCATTCAAGTTTTTGTTGACCTTGACTGTTAAACAGCAAAAATCAATCTGTCGTGGGAAGAAAAGGTTTCCATGGTTAGATATCTTTAATCTAGAAGAGTACTTTGTGTCTTTTACTTGATAAAGCTATGATAGCCTACTTACTGTTTCAACATTTTTCTCTGGACATGCTAGAACAAGCCAAAACTGGAAATGTTATTGTTCATTCTGTAAGACTTAAAGTGTATTTCATCATCATATTCTTTGATTTACTTATGAATTTTCATTCCATTGCTGTTGGTACATATGCTACAAGGCAGTTTTGATATCATGTGTAGTGTCTCCCATGAATAGCCACTATTGAACTGATTTAGTATGACATGAGTTTTTATTGTCAGTCAGCTGTTTCCACTGTGTCAAAAACACAAAGATGAAATATTTAGTTAAGATTTCTTATTCTTGCATAACAATTTAATTAGCGAAATCAGTCACGGTCAATCTGCTCAGTCAGTTCATGGCCCCCTTATTCTTGCATGTTTTCTTTGTGCTTTTCAACATTTCTTATTCTATAATACTAAGTTAAGATTCCTTTTCTCGGAAAATACCATATTTAACTGTTGACGATATGGCTGTAACAGTAAGAGTAACCAGCCATTGGCATGTCTGCATAAATGCAAGATGTGCATTCTTGAAGTCAGATCCTCTCACTACCTTTGGTTTGTAGTGGCTTTTCAGTTTCTCTTCTATACCTGCCTGAACGGAGTTTTAATCACATTTTGCAGGCTGAATATCTAAACTATTTTGACATGATGGCAATTCTAAAGTCCAAAATTGAAATACAGCAAATATGATTTTCTGCAGGAGGTATTCAGCCACTGCCTTGGGCAATAAGGCTGAAAGTTGCCATTGGTGCTGCTAGGGGTCTCACCTTCCTGCACAATGCTGAGACACAAGTTATTTACCGTGATTTTAAAGCTTCTAATATTCTACTTGACGCTGTAAGTTGATTCAAAGAGCACAAACTACAGCCATATTTTCCCTTCTGATATAAAATATTTTCATAGGCAATGACCAGAGTCTAAACGGTTTCCTTCCTACAGGATTTTATTGCGAAGCTTTCTGATTTTGGCCTAGCAAAAGATGGACCTACTGGCGACAAGACTCATGTTTCCACACAGGTCATAGGAACTGATGGTTATGCTGCTCCTGAATATGTTGCCACAGGTTGATCTCTATCCAAACAATAATTTGCCTGCTGCTTCTTTTTTCCTGCATCCTTGTAGCCATCCTTTGTCTTTTCTTGGAGTGGAAGTATCAAATTATTTCTGCCATACTTGCACGTCATAAATCTTGGCATGTGGTCAACTATCTGAGAAGTTTGACTCGACTTTCTTGGGAATGTTCTGTTCAGTTCAGCATCTTGATTTGTACACTTGAGAAAGTAGAAGCTGTGATTGCTCGGTCCATTTGCGAATACGGTCCAGGTCTTAAATCTTGGGAATCGGTTTGGTTGCAAGACTTAACCATGTCCACATGCCATGGCTCCTCCCACTTAATACCACAGTAACTTGCCCGAGTCTGTCTGGTAGTTCTCGGGAAACACAAAAGGGCTTTCTTTGCTCATGCTCAGGGTTTAGTTTCTTTTTGCTAATAATGTGGAACAAAACCTTCAAAACTAAGCTGTTAGGTGCACTGCTACGGGGATTAGCTGATGATCCAGATCTTGCAGTATCAGATTTGATTGGTTTCTGCCTTGGAAAACTGAAAAACTGCAGACATCACTAAAAGTGATCACAAACAGCAACCTTCAATTGAACTGATTGCAAATCCTCTAGCATGGGCTGCCAAAGTTCGCAAGAGCGCACATGAAAAACCAATGGAGTAGCAATTCATGTTACTTTGTTGACAAGGTTCACAAACATGAAGTAGCCAATTTACAAATGTCGTTAACATTTTAATGCCCAACATCTCTATGGTTTTGGTTTTTCTATTTTAGGTAGACAGTCTAAAAGAAATTCTGAACTTTTCTCTGATTATATAACTTACTTTTTTCTCGAGGTGCAATGTTTCAAGCATTAATTTCACACCAGAATTGTTCAGGTCGGTTGACTGCAAAAAGTGACGTTTACAGCTTCGGAGTTGTTCTTTTGGAGCTTTTGACTGGCCGCCGTGCCGTAGACAAAACAAAAGTTGGCGTGGAGCAGAATTTAGTTAATTGGGCAAAGCCTTACTTGGTTGATAAGCGCAAAATGTATCGCATAATGGACATCAAATTGGAAGGCCAGTATCCTCAGAAAGGGGTACAGGCAGCGGCCACTCTTGCCCTTCAGTGTATCCACACAGATGCGAAGGTGAGACCTCAGATGACCGAAGTTTTGGCTACTTTGGAACAGCTTCAGTCATCCAAAGATCTAGCAAAACTTGCAAATGCAGAAAACCACCACATTGATACCAATTCCAACCATAAATCACCTGGGAGGTATCATCATCGTCGTCGTCATCATCGTCATGCCTCTCAGAGTCCAAAGCCTGTTGGATCCCCCTTACCATCCAGTTAGCGTCAACCATGTTCACTGAACTGTATTTTACTTGCATCCTGTTGTAAAAAGTGATACGACACAAGATTGTTCTCAATGGTGCCAAAGAATCGATGTACTCGAACGCTAGTGTGGCAAAAGGCCTGTGTAGTAGTTGTTGCCTGTTGTAAAAAGTGAACAGGGATTGTTCTTGCTCGACTTTAAGAGAGTATGGTTTTTCCAAACATATAACATGAAACATTTGTTCCGTATGTGGATTTTGAGGTGATTCTTTATCATGTTGCCATTGGCACTTGGTATGACCCACCCAAGTCGTAAATTATCCAGAACAGTTCCCATCTCTATCTCTCTCTCTCTCTGTCTCTCTGTCTCTCTCTCTCTCTCTCTGTCTCTCTCTCTTTGTGCGTGTGAGATCAAGAAGTCAATGCCATGTCTGGGAATTGCCAACAAATTACGCTGCCGATACGGAATAGCATCACCATAGTAGATGATAATCGTAAGCTTTCCGTAGTTTCTGCAAAAGTTGCAGACAATCAGTTGCACTAGCTTTCATTACTCCCCAGAAACCATATGAACGACCTGTTAGCCTGTTCAAATTCTAAGCTAGCATGCAGCAACCTTAGTTTGACCTATTTTTAAACCCCTATGAAACTAAGCCTCAGTCATAACCATCATCTTAGAAGAGTTGAACCTGATCGAACCAATTCTAACCAATTAATTACAACCGAATCCTATAGATTAACCATAGTCTTATTCGAATACCTACACCTAGGGCAGTAACATCTCATTCAGAGTCTCATATCATTGGTAGTGCACATTCAAATCAAAGCACACACATCAACGCTTATCGCAATTGACCATCAATATTATAACAAGCATGTTGTGTTGATCCTTACTCGCTCGAGTAAAGAAGATAATCAATGTAAAACCTCACAGATCCCACATTCTCCTAAACTCATTAAATGTAATTGCATTGTAAAATTAGTTCCTTTGACAGGACTGAAGTTTATGCATGCAGGTTCGCATCCCTCTTCCATCGCTACTAAGTAGCCACAACTTGTGTTAGCTGCGCCAAGGTCCTTCACATTTAGTGTGCTCGAGTAGCGGTTGGTGATCGTCAACCTTCGAATCATATTCAGTCACAAACATGTACTTTTGCTACAATAACAAATAGTGGATAAGAGGATTGAAACTAAAAAGCAATTTTAGCAAAACTTTAAAGAAGAAAATTTCAAAAGCTAGAGAATCAATCATACAGAACATGGCATTCTATACAGTGAACATGCTTTTCTTAGTTTGAATATAGAAACACACACATCTGTGTGTATATATTTATATATATATACATACACATATATCATATAGTCCTTGAATTGGATCACCTAAACATGAAAAATCAATGTTATATATGTTAATCGATCACCATAATGCATTAGCATGACAAATTGTTGCTTCCACCCATCTAGAGTAGCCACCGATGGCAACACAAAAGGTTTTGTCATATACATCCATGAACAATAAGAGAGCTCATAAATTATGTAACATCATTTGAAAACCCTTGAATAAATTTCTGAGGATAAACAGTCCATGAAGAATACGGGAGATCACAGCTGCCCTATGAAATATGTGATTGCACCAGATACTCTTGGTGCAAGCTACACAAGGTCCTCTTGTTTAATGCAATTAAACGGTAGATTTTGCATGAGGGACGAAATGTGATGCATTTCATGAAAAAATGTCCTTTGCAATTCCGTCGCTCACAAAATTCTTTTATTGCAGCAGTTTTGCCCCTGATCTTTTACTAAATTGTTCCTGTACGATGGTGCACATGCCATTAATAATGAAGTGTAATGACATACGAAGAAATCTTAAATTTGCCCGTTGTTGTACTCTCTCTCTCTCTCTCATGCATGCACATGCACATTCTTGATAAAGCCGAGTTAGTGTAGAATCTGAAAAGCGAAGCCAACACTTGTGTTGCTACCACGTTAAAAGTCCGCTCCTTAGTGCTGATGACGAACCAAAAAAGAATTTCATGAAGTGATCGATGCGTCGCAGTTGGTATAAACCCACCCAAAGTGACATACGAAAACGATTCAGATGGGTTTTGGCTAGCCTCTTTTCGACATGAGCCGACCACAAGAAAGACTCAAAATGATTTTACATATATATATATTGCATACCAAAATATGGTTATGACCTGGAAAGTCCGTGTTATTGGCCAGCTAAAGTAACATCGAATGAGATTGGCTTGTGTTTGGATGGACATGTTTCTTACATAAACACAAAATGACAAGACCTAAAAAATGAAATTTCTACCTGATTTTCTGGCAATTTCAACCTTGGCATTTTTCTAGTAAGGCGATGTTTCTCCGAAGCAGGCATATTTCAAACTCATTTGCAATGAGCTCGATCCCAGTTGCTTCAAGCTTTCCTCAGCTGCACTTGAGTCTGTGCAGGATCTTCTGCTCTTGATCCATATATGTCCAACTCATTCGCTAGTACGAGTATGCAGATTTTATTAAGTTGCTCCTGCTGACAATTTGAATCCGATTAGTCAGACCTCATACCCTACAGATGATTCTAGTTAAACTCAGATAAATACAAACCTTTGAGAACACGGTAGTCACTATAACCTAAAAGTGGAGGATAATCTGGTTCATATACGTAAATGTGATTGAGGTGTAGGATGTGGATTATCTCTAGCTATTATCATTCAAACCACCTTAGATTTCACTATTTCGAAATCCAACGGGCTCAAGTTCTGTAATAGCCGGATCCTACCCTGAGATTAACCAATTTGCACACCCTGTTGTCATCTCAGGGTTTATACTATAAGAAGGGATGACAATTTTACGATACAAAAGAGAAATTACCTCTGCATGTCCACCCAAAGAGACGCAAACAAAGATGCCCAAAATGAAAAAGGTGAGAGACTAAGGATGAGCAAGATGGAGAAATTACCTCTTCAAGCAAAAAATGTACTAATTTAGTTGGTCCATGCTACAAACCTAGATCCAGGTCTAGTGCAAAGTGGTTCCTTTTGGCGCTTACAATGCTTGTTACCACAACAGACCGCTACTTGTTTCCATAGTTGACATGCACATGAATGCCCTTTGATGTTGTGCAAATATGTCTAATAATAGTTTAAGGAAAAAACAAATTCACAAAAAAATCTTTTTCTTTTGATAAATAAGAATAGATTTGCTAAAAAGCGCCTAGAGAAGCAGTAGTGAAAACAAGAAACTACATACTCTACCAAATAATGTTACAGTCCTGAATTTAGTACTGATCAATTTCCTAAAAGGACACTGGAAGAACCAATATTCTAATTCACAAAAGATATCTTTTGTGAATTAGAATATTAAAATCATGATTGCAATTGTAAAAAGTATATATATATATATACATACACACACACACATTTATTTATTTATATATATATATATATATATATATATATATATATATATATATATATCCTCATGTCTGGTCTCCAAATATTTTCAAACTCATCACTCAAAGTAAGACCCAACCTCACTTATGTATGGATTTCACCTTTCTATAACCAATCCCAAGCAATGAAAAAAATGAAAATGTTTGCTTTAACTAGGTGACAATAAGCACAAGATTTAGTTAGATTATCATAGGTTTTAGAACTTGTGAGAATATTATTAAGGCTTCTCCTATTAATGACTTATTACAAGTATTGAATGCAAAGAAGAAGGCTTCAATGGAGTAGATAAGTTGCATAAAGGGTTATCATCAAAGAAAGATGTGACAGAGAAGCTGGCATCATTTGGTTGATGAATGTAACCGAATAATAGGAAGACCCCCTTTATGTTTTGCCTGTATGGATGTAAACAGTAAGGAGGCTGGTCCAAGAAAACAAGGCTTTGTTGGTACTAGGAACTTCGGCTTATTAACATCATTGGTGGTGGATACTATTACTAAGAGGAGACACACATTACATGAGCACATGAGGAGCATGTTTAAAAAAGGTTAAGGAAATTGAAAAATGGCTTTAAATTGTTCATACAACTTGTAATAGAATAGACATTATCATCATAAGAAATGGTTTGAAGAAAAGTGTGGAAGAGTTAAAACGATATGAGGATCAAATTATGACACAAGTTAGTGTTGGAATGAGAAATTCTTAAGATTATCGTACTCATGTAACCTAATTGAGACTTGATAAAAAAAGATTTTCAACAGTTAATAATGTCATTCCAAAAGTCTCACAAAGAAAGAGTTTGTTCAGGAGGATGTGGAATGGACAAATTGAATATTCATAAAGAGGCCCTAATATGTATCCTCATTGAACTATAATTTTGAGAAACAAGGACGACAAAATCATGCTAAATTTTACCGTGACATAAGTTTCTACAAGAAAACTAATTTGCAACAAGTAAATGCAAGCATTGCATTACCCTTAAGAATGATTTATCTAAAACACAAATTTTTGAAAAAGGTCCATAAAGACTAAATATCTTACAAGAGACTAAACCTTAGGGGAAAGGATCCTTACTTTTAAGGTTGTATCATATGCACTACAAGGTCATTTTTAGAAAAGTTTAACTATCCAAAATCAGCTATTACAAATAAACTTACTTAGTAATAACTAAAATCAGAGAAAATGGTATATAGGGCTACCTGAACTAAAAGGTAAAACATAAAATACTAACGAAAATTTTTTGTCTGAAGGGAAATCATTTCAAGATGTCATTTTGGAATTTTAAGTCAACTAGTCAAGAAATGTACTGAACTATATCAATAAGTTTAAACATTTCGAAAAGTGGTGCTAAATGAATTTAAAGAGTTACGACAAAGCAAAAGATGCTTGAAACCAGAGAAGGAAACCATGACAGATTTTGGTAAAAGGAGCATATTACCAAGTGCATTGTACAAATAAAAGGGCCAAAGAACTATCTTGTGGTATAGTGGCTTGACACTTCAAGATATAATTTTTTCATGCAATAAAATTGAGATCTTAAGTTTGCATCATTAATCAAGAAATGACCTCTACTAATATGACACTTAGTATAAAATTGAGACCTTAGTTTTTGCTAATATGACACATGAACATGCTGGCGTGTCATTTATTCCATCTCAGTTGCTACATCACCTTATGTTTGATGCCAAGCCGCAAGTCACCGTTACACTAGTTGCCACATCAAATTATGTTAAATAATAATTACTAATAAATAAATAAAATACTATATGATATTAATTATTGTAATATTTAATAAACATATAAATAATTTATAATTAATATTTAATTATTAATATATGTTAATATTAATAAAAAATAACTAATATGTAGTTACTTAAATATTATATATAATAATATAAATATGAAGAAATATCTATTTAGGTTATATTAATATTAATTAATATATATTTAGTTGGATAATATAATCTTTATATACTAATTAATATGTATTATAATACTTTTTAATATATATTAAATATTAATTATATCTAACATGGTAGTGATGTGGTAACTATACCTATACGTTGGTCCAATTACCAGTTGGGCTGTGTGTCACCCATTCACAGGTCGCGAGTTCAATTATTGGGTGCCGACGACATATACATTGGTCCAACTGTTTTAACTCCGCCCATGTAAAGGATCACCCTTGCATTGCCGGTTCCAAGCCAAGATAAAGGAGGAGGGTTGTGTTAGGCTTCCAACAACCAACATAAAACTTTGTCGGATTTTTATACCATGGATTACACAAATTATGAGTATTGCTTTGGGGCGTTACCGCCTAACGATGCACTGCAAAGCCCAAATGCTGTGAAAAGTACGTAAGACCCACTACATTTTTGCTTAGATGTAGTTAATCAATTGCAGAGAGGGTTCCTACATCATGGATGCGTGTGGGTAAAGAAGTTAGTTTCACTATATTGCCGCTCGAATGTACTGAATAAATTACATAGAGGGTCTCTACATTTTCAATATGGACGGAAGCGGGGGGTAAGAAAGCTAGTCCTAGATAATAAGATTCGTATTGTTTCTTAGAATATCAGAACACTGTCCAGTAAGTTAATGAAGGTGGTAGATACTATGATTCAGAGAAAGATTCATATTCTATGTTTACAAGATACAAAGTTGATTGAAGAAAAAGCAAAGGAGATTGATGATATAAGTTTTAAATTATGGTACTGAGGTGAGGAAAAGGCTCAAAACGTTGTTGGTATTATTATAAATAAAGACATAAAGGATAGTGTAGTAGACATACAATGATATGGTGACCGAATCATGACATTGAAATTAATGTTAGGAGCAGAGATTTTGAATATAGTTTGTGTTTATGCACCCCAAGTAGGACTAGAAGATATTATAAAGACGACCTTTTGGGAAGAGTTAGATAAGGTGATTCAAAGAATTCGACAAAGGGAGATGATTTGTTTAGGAGAAGACTTAAATGGACATGTCCGTTAAAAGGCATTAGGATATCAAGGTATTCATGAAAACTTTGGTTTTGGGGATATAAATGAGGAAGGTAGGGAGATTTTAAATTTTGCTATGGCATTTGATCTCTTTATAGTCAATACAATCTTCAAAAAACGAGATGAACATTTAATTACTTATAATAGTAGTTTATCACAAACACAAGTTGATTACTTTATTTTTAGGAAAAAATGTTGTTGTAA
This sequence comes from Brasenia schreberi, assembly GCA_036023115.1. Taxonomy (NCBI): domain Eukaryota; kingdom Viridiplantae; phylum Streptophyta; class Magnoliopsida; order Nymphaeales; family Cabombaceae; genus Brasenia; species Brasenia schreberi. Next base: position 3,009,043 of record JAYKKT010000073.1, read on the forward strand.
AGATTGCAAGGTAATTCCAAGAGAAAGCTTCACCACCCAACATCGACTTTTAGTTATAGATTTGTAAATAAAAAAATGGACAAAGAAGAAAAGAGTCGATCGAGCAATTCAAACTAAATAGTGGAACCTCAAAAGTGAGAAAGAAGATATATTTAAACAAAAAGTCCTTCAAGGAGATGCTTAGAATTATGTTGGTACACCTTGTGATATGTGGAACAATATGGTTATACATATTAGAAAAGTGGTGAAGAGGGCATGTTACAAAAAGAAGCTTGGTGGTAGAGTGAAGTAATGCGAAATAAAATCAAGGCAAAGAGGGCATGTTACAAATTACATTATGCTAAGAAAACCAGTGAAACTTTAGAGGCTTATAAGAAAGTAAAGAAGAAAGCGAAAAAAGCCATCAGTGAAGCAAAAACTAAGATTTGGGAGGATTTATATGAAAAACTCAACTCAAAAGAGGGTGAAAGAGATATTTTTAGGATAGCTACGGCTAGAGATAAGAAAACTAAAGATCTTAATTCTGTTATATGCATCAAAGACAATGATGAAAAATTCTAGTGGCAAATGATGATATAAGAAATAGATGAAAAAACTATTTTTATAAGCTTTTTAATGAAAATAAAGATGTTTGTATTAGCTTAGGAGAGTTAGCAAAATCAAAAAAGTATATAAACCACAATTTCTACCGATGTATTCAAAAGAATGAAGTCAAAGAGGATCTTAAACATATGAAGGGTAGTAAATTGGTAGGATAAGACAATATTCCTATAAATGTTTGGAAAATCTTAAGAGAAACGAGAATCACTTAGCTTACAAGGCTATTTAATGAAATATGGAGAAACTAAAAGATGCCCAAGGAAAAAAGAGCGAGTACATTTATACCCATATATAAGAATAAGGGAGACATTCAGAATTATATGAATTTTTGGGGTATCAAGTTAATGAGCCAGACTATGAAATTGTGGTAAAGAATTATCGAACGTACGTTAAGACAAGTATCGAGTACAACAAAAAACCAATTTGAATTCATGTTAGGCAAATCTACTGTTAAAGCGATTCACCTTTTGAGACGTCTTATGAAACATTTTAGAGCAAAAAAGAAAGACCATCACATGATATATATTAATCTAGAAAAAGCTTATGACAGGGCACCGAGGGAGGTTCTTTAGAGAACCTTAGAAAAATTGACATACATAACCTTATAAGAGACATGTATGATAGTGCAAAAATATGTGTGAGGACTTGTTTGAAGTTAATATTGGGTTACATCAAGGATCAACTTTAAGTCCATACTTAGTTATAATGGTGATGGATGAGTTAACAAAACATATTCAAGATTAAGTACCTTAGTGTATGTTATTTGCAGATGACATTGTATTAGTGGAGGAGTCTAAGGAAAAAGTTAATAGAAAATTGGAACTATGGAGAGAAACATTAGAAAGCAAAGGCCTCCGACTTAGCAGAACAAAGACAAAATATATGGAATGTAAGTTTGAACATTTGGTTACCTCAAAAGACATAAAAATTAAAATTGGCACACATTGCATACCCCAAAAGGAAAGTTTTAAATACCTAGGGTCAATTTTTTAAAGTGATGGAAGAATTGATGGAGATGTTATGCATAGAATTAATGTTCGTTGATTAAAATGGAGAGGAGCATAAGGTATTCTTTGTGATAAGAAGATACCATTAAAGTTAAAAGGTAAATATTATAGAGTAGCAATTAGGCCTGCTATATTTTATGGTTATGAGTGTTGGGCAGTTAATCATCAACATGTACAAAAGATGTTTGTGACAGAAATGAAGATGTTGAGATGGATGAGTGGTCATACAAGAAAAGACCATATACATAATGAGGTTATTAGAAATAAATTATGTGTGGTACCAATAAAGGATAAAATGAGAGAATATCGTTTAAGGTGATTTGAACATATAAAAAAATATCAAAAGAAGAACCAGTAAGAAGGTATGAAAAACTAAATTTGGAAAGTATTAAAAGAGATAGAGGATGACAACAAAAGTGTTGAAAAAAAAAATAAAGAATGATCTAGCTTATTGTGAGTTAACTACTAACATGGCACATGATATGGCTTTGTGGAAACAAAAAATCTATGTAGCCGACCCCATCTAGTATGGGAAAAGGCTTAGTTGTTGTTGTTGGTACCATGTCCACATGTCTACATAAGCTCAACGTCATCAAAAAGTGATGCCCTTATGGTCAAGGCTCTTTTCTTATTAACAACTAAAATTTATTGCATGAAGAAGTTATCTCCAATTGTGTCAAACCCATATACTACAAGGTAATTTTCCTAAATAAAAATAGTAAAAGCAAAAATAATTATTAAAAGAAGAATAAAAGTATAGTTAGTAAATTAAAGACCAAGCTTTAGGAGTTATTATAAAAATTGTGATGCAAAAGGTGGTATGAAAGATTTTTTAAAGATAACTAAAGCTACATAATACATTACAAAAATTAGGTTTCTGACAGCCATTTCAAATGGTGGTTGTTTGGAATAGTAATAACTCAAACTATTTTAGGATTATTGTTTTATTCCTTCTGCGACTATGTCATTTATCTATCTATGTATTCTCCATCTCTCACTAAATCATACCTCTTATGCTCTCTTTCTCTTGCTTCCATCCATCTCAATCTCTCAACCTATTTTATTAAATGCTCCCTCCAGTGATTAGGCCTTCTCCCTCCAATTGGGTATGTCGCTCTTCTCTCTCTCACCTTACTTGTGTTTGTAAAGTTTGTGTTTTTAGGTTTTAAAACTTCTTTGTTTGTAGTTGCTTTTATGTGCAAGATTTATATGTTGCATTCACTTTTGTTGTGATTTTACCTTTAGAGCTTGTTAACTTTAAAAAATTTCAAATTTGATTTAGAAGTAGATGTCGATACTTCTTTTCTGATTTTTCCTTCTTGGTTGTACAAAAATCAAGTGTCCTATGTTAATGGATAAGTTTTGGATTAGAAAACCAAAAAACATAGCTCAATATACAAATAAGTTAAACCAATGTCTGACATAAGTAGTTAAACCTATGTTGAGTGGAAGAGAATAATGTATCCTTATCCAATGTTTGGTTTTAGGAAGTGATGACTGACATAAGTAGTTAAAGATCATTTCATCTATGTCAGTGGACAAGTTTGGTATCAACATGATGAAGAATCAATGGAAATGAGTCAACATGTTAATAAAGCTATTGATCTATGAACCTATAAATGGAGAAACTTTAAATGAAGGACCTAGTGATGTGCATAATAAAAACTCCTAATCAAGAATTGTGTAGATGTCTAGAAAGTATCCAAAGATATCTTCTCTAGTAAAGTTATATCATATTAAGTACTTATATAGATTAACCGTTAAAAACAATGACAGTGATAATAGAATTATCGAAAGATGTCATTGAAGATGCTAACATAGTCACTTCATTCTATGAGCTCAAAAAAATTATCAACCAACTTAGTCTAAATTGTACCAAGATAGATACACATCCAAAACATTGTATGTTAGATTGAGAACAAGGCAATCAAGAGTTACAAGAATGATTTAGATTAATAACCTCTAGATAAAAGGACAACACAAAGAAAAAATATCTTGTTTTGCATTACTTTCCTCTAATACCGAGGTTGAAAATATTGTTCATGCCTTTTAAGACTGAAATCTATGAGATGACACATAGAGGAAAAAACTCGAGATAAACTGCTAAGACACCCTAGGGATTCCGAGCAATGGAATAAACTTTACTTACTCTATCTTGAATTTTCTATAGACCCTTAAAATATACTGCTTAGCCTAGCAAGTGATAGTTTTAACCCTTTTGGATCCATTAATAGAAACTATAATAGTTGGTTGGTGACCTTAATCCCTTACTATCAAGCACATTGGGAATGCATAAAACAAACTTTATTATCCTCTCAACTATCATTCTTAGGGAGCAAATACTAAAAAATCCCCTTATTCAATAGTTGATGGAAAATGGTATGTTGGATGGAAACATTGTACTCTTTAAAGAATGACATGCTCCAAGTGGGCACTGATAAATTGTATGATGAATAAAGCTATTTAATTGACTTGAAAATGAGATGCATGATGTGGTGAACTGGGATGAATATCAAAGGCCTATTAGACAAGAAGCTCGCTTACTTGCATAAGTTTGTATGAAGGTTGCTACATATACTATTTTTTCCTGATTAGCTTGGACTCATGGTCCGACCATTATATTGATCAATGTTGAAATAATTGCAATGAGGTATGTATAGTACTAGTATCATCCTTTCTATTTATTCTACTTTTTTTCCTTTTTGTTTTCTTTATTGTGGTTATATATTCTCTTACATCTGCTCCTTTAGTATTTGAAAGCTAAACTTATTTTCATGATTGAGGATGTTGTTAAGAGGCTTGCTTTTCAAAATCTATTGGAAGGAATTGAATAGATTTTAGACTTAAGTTGGGTATGACCCAATGATGTCTAGAAGGCAACTTATTGAGTGAGTCTTACACGACATTCCATCAATTCTGAATGCAACTTTTGTTGACCCAATGATGTCTAGAAGTCAACTTATTGAATAAGTCTTACATGACATTCCAACAATCCTGAATGCAACTTTTGTTAACTATTGCTTGAAGGGTTGTAAACATGTACTCTACAGTCTTATGTCTCATTGTTTTGTGAACTTATAATCATTAAATTATTTGTTATTATAGGATATGTGTAAAAGAAATAAAGAAATCAAAACATATAGATTTTTTCACATACCCTAGATACTTACATATAGCTGGAAGAATGGCTGAAGAGATATATGTTCATGATCATTTATGAGTTTTCTGCTATATGTTTTTATCATTTTGTTGTGATGATGAATTTTGTATATTCTTCGGTTTATGATGTAGAATCAAATTTAGGAGCACAAGAGACAATAGTTGCAAAGTTATTTTAGAGATTCTTGTAATGATGCAATTGGCATAATTTTTGGACCAGAGCACCTTAGACGTGCTCATGGACTAGGCATGACACTATCCTTCTCTTATTTTTAAGCATCCATCTATCCAATTTCCTTATGCACCTACTAATTATGCTAGTCATGGTCAATCTAATTCAGAAATCTCAGACAGCTGGTGGTGAGTCTCCATCAAAATTTGATATAGTGTAGCCTATATTGCTGGTAAGGAATAAGGAAGGTACCTATAAAGTTGGTATATTTGCTGAGGTAATAAGTTTGCATATTTGACCAAGTAAAAATTTCTCATGTATATAGATTGCATATTGCTTTTTATGTTAACCATGACTTTTCAGATTCTTATGTACTTCAAGTTTGCTATTCTTGATGTTAATCAACAATATTTGTAGAACAATCACAAGATAATGTACTATGTACATGTAAGAATATAAAAGAATATACTCTTCTGTAAAGAATATATTCAATATGTTAATAGTGCAATCAATCCATCTAGGCTAGAGTTGCACAAACAATGATATCCAATGTTTAATCATTGGCCTTTCTTTTTCTTGTGTTTAGTTATATTCCATGTTTAATCATTTATTATCTACTAATTAGTTTGCTCTTCTATGCTCTTCTAGGCATTTGATGTAAATAGTGGGGCCTCATCACCTAGTCAAGCAAGACATGCCACAAATGAAAGTAACTTAAGACCTCATCAACCTTAAGATCATAAAAGTCTTTACTAGTGTCTCATTTCAGATGTATTTGACTTATGAACTTGATTATGAATTTGTACTACTATGGAGTTTAGTGTTGCAACAATGTGAGTTTGTTTAACTATGGATAATAATTACTCTATGTATTTGTTTCATTATGTTGTCATTGTAATATACTTGACTCATTCATTCATATTGATATACGGATCTTGTGTTATATGTTGTTATTTGAATTGTCAGTTAATAGTTAATGTGTCCCTCCATTTTGAACCTCCTAAAGGATTATAGTGATGACCAAGTAACCATTATATTAAAAAAGAAGATGCTTTTCAAATGCACCTAATTCGTTGTAGATTACAATGGTTTTGGACCTATAATATAATGAACAATTCAAATTGAGGAACCAATGTAATTTATTATTAAATACAATAATTCTCAATCACTAGTAGACTGACATATTCAATAGGTTAACATGGCATTCTGAACTACCACGTCAACCACTATAACTACCATTAGGTTACAACAGTTTGAGTGGAATGGTTGATTTAAATGGAATGGTGACACAAATTACATGGTTCTATTAATTGTCATATGTGAATAAAATGGTGGCTAAAACTACTACTTATTCAAAAAGAAGGTCATTTTACTCCTTTTTCTAGTGATAGAGAGAAAACAAATTATCTTAGATGCATCAAAGATAACAAAAAAAATACTCATGTTTCATGACCAAGGATATCAAAAAAGTATAAAGGAATCAATTGCATGTCTTTTTCAATGAAAGTATAACCATTTAGGTTAACATAGGAGAGGTATCGACCCAAAAACACATATAAGGAAACAAGTTTTAGAAAAATATAGCAAGTTTATGAGACTAGACCAGGTAGCACTCTATATAATTTTGAAAATATTGCAAGACACGATCTCACTAGGATGTTAAAAGTTATATAAAATTATCTTGAAGAATAAGAAGATGCTCAATATATGGGGAAAGATATATTGACAACTTAGAAAAATAGAGAGTATATTAAAAATTGTGCCAACTACTATGGTATCAATCTAAAGAATTATCTACTTAGTAAAGTACAAAAAAGCTATATAGATTTATGTCAGCAAGATCTAGTTTTGAACCTATAAACTTAATTAAGACATCAACCTAAATACTTCATGGCCAAAAAGTAAACCCTATGTATGATGCTTAAGGATTTAGAGAAGGTATATAATATGTAACCAAGATATATTTTTTGAGAACCTTACAGAAGATAAAAGTATTGTTATGTCTGTGAATCTTATGTAGAGAATTGATTTTAATGATGTTAATGTCATATTACGCTTTCGGTTTGCACTCAGCTCATATGTTTCACTTTGGTTATAGATCAACTAAGAATTTCAAGATAAAATGACTTTGAATGTACAAATAATGTTGTTTTGGTGGATAAGATGAGGTAAGGAGTTAATATAAAACTTGCACTGAGAAACCTAAAAATTGTTTCTATGTTATTTTAATGGACTTTTCTACAATTAGGTTTCCCACATTTTGGGATAAACATGATGTGGAGCTGGATCAACTATGAGTATCCTAAAGCATGAGTTTGGCAACACTAGTACAAAAATGACTTTGCGAGCAACAACAAAACAATTCTAGTAGTTCAAACCGCCAAAATCTATTATAAAATAGTTATGAGGGTTGGACTCTCAGAAATATAACAAGAACCATTAGAATAAATATCAACAATCTTTGCTGATGATGGTAATCTTATTTCTGGTGGTTGAGAAAACTTTCGGAAACGATTAAGTACTTTTGTTGGTAGTATTGAGTCTCAATTCTGGTGGTTAGAAACAGTTGAAAATGTTACAAACATTGCCAATGATTATTAATTAGTATTTTTGACGGTTCGTAACCACCAAAATACTAACCCAACTTAAATTCATCGGAATCCCTAATCCCTCTTTTGCGAAAAGACTCTCTCTATTTTTTGGCGAATCAGACCTCTTTGATTTGGCGAGAACACATCTGTGGTACTCCCTTTATCTGAAATATTTTTTTCATTTCTCTCTCTATCTATCTAGTGAATATAGATACATATATGTGATTAGCAACTATGATGTGGAATTTGAGCATTTGACATATAGATGTTGGCCAAATTTTATGTCTATGTTTATGGTAGTTAGTTGCCTTAGAATTATTATTCGGCTGGTTGTGGGAGATGTAAATGAAAATAAGTCTCTTTATTTCCTTTTTGTTGCTTTGATAGCGCTAGACATTTTGTTGGCAATATTACTATTAGTACTAATTCCATTTCTTCATCATCATGCTTTTGTCCATCTTCTACTCAGCTCTATTGTGTGGGATTGTTAAGATTTTGAGGCACTTTGGTGTGATTTTTGTAAGTTTCTTTTCTCCTCTTGGAACTCCGATTTTGTGCTCGATTTGCTTATGAGATGCAAGAAGAGTAGAGGAAATGGGGTTTGGGAATTCATTGGTGTTGGAAACTCTTGAGGAGGATTTTGTTGCGTTTGATACAATGTTGGTCTTAACTCTGCCCATATAATGGATCACCCTTGCATTATCGGTCCCAAGCTCAGATAAAAGAGGAGGGTTGTGTTAGGCTTCCGACAGCCAGCATAAAACTTCGTCAGATTTTTATAACATGGATTACAAAAATTATGAGGATTGCTTTGGGGTGTCCCCGCCTAGCGACATGCTGCAGATCCCGAATGCAGTAATAAGTAAGCAAGGGCCCCTACATTTTGGCTCGAATGTAGTGAATCAATTGCAGAGAGGGTTCCCACATCATGAACGGGTGTGGGTAAAGAAGTTAGTCCCACTACATTATTGCCCAAATGTAGTAAATAATTTTCAGAGAGGGTCTCTGCATTTTTATTATGGACAAATGCAGGGGTAAGGAAGCTAGTCCTAGATAATAAGATTCGTATTGGTTCTTGGAATATCGAAACATTATCCGGTAAGCTAATGGAGGTGGTAGATACTATAATTCGGAGAAAGATTCATATTCTATGTTTACAAGAGATAAAATGGGTTGGAGAAAAAGCAAAGGAGATAGAGGATACAAGTTTTAAATTATGGTATTCACGTAAAGAAAAGGCTCAAAACGGAGTTAGTATTATCATAAATAATTATTTAAAGGATAGTGTAGTAGACATACAACGATATGGTGACCGAATCATGACATTGAAATTAATGTTAGGAGCAGAGATTTTGAATATAGTTTGTGCTTACGCACCCCATGTAGGACTAGAAGATAGTATAAAGACAGCTTTTTGGGAAGAGTTAGATTAGGTGATTCAAAAGATTCCATAAAGGGAGATGATTTGTTTAGGAGGAGACTTAAATGGACATGTCGGTAAAGAGGCATTAGGATATCAAGGGATTCATAGAAACTTTGGTTTTGGGGATATAAATGAGGAAGGTAGGGAGATTTTAAAATTTGCTATGGCATTTGATCTCTTTATAGTCAATACAATCTTCAAAAAATGAGATGAACATTTAATTACTTATAAGAGTGGCTTATCACAAACACAAATTGATTACTTTATTTATAGAAAAAAAAAGATAGAGCGTGTTGTAAAGATTGCAAGGTAATTCTAGGAGAAAGCTTAACCACCCAACATCAACTTTTAGTTATGGATTTACAAATAGAAAAATGAACAAAGAAGAAAAGAGTGCATCGAGCTATTCGGAATAAATGGTGGAACCTCAAAAGCTAGAAAGAAGATATATTAAAACAAAAAGTACTTCAAAGAGATGTTTAGAATTATGTTGGTACACCCTGTGATATGTGGAACAATATGGCTATACATATTAGGAAAGTGGCAAAAGATGTGTTAGGGGTATCTAAGGGTGGTGTACCAGCACAAAAAAAAGATTGGTGGTGGAGTGAAGTAGTACAAAATAAAATCAAGGCAAAGAGGGCATGTTACAAATTATATTATGCTAAGAAAACTAGTGCAACTTTAGAGGCTTATAAGAAAGCAAAGAAGGAAGCGAAAAAGGCCATGAGTGAAGCAAAAGTTAAAATTTGGGAGGACTTATATAAAAAACTCAACTCAAAAGATGGTGAAAGAGATATTTTTAGGATAACTAGGGCTAGAGATAAGAAAACTAAAGATCTTAATTATGTTAGATGCATCAAAGACGAGGATGAAAAAATTCTAGTGACAAATGATGATATAAGAAATAGATGAAAAAACTATTTTTATAATCTTTTTAATGAAAATAAAGATGTTAGTATTAGCTTAGGAGAGTTAGCCAACTCAAAAAATATTCAAAAGAATAAAGTCAAAGAGGCTCTTAAAAATATGAAGGGTAGTAAATCGGTAGGACCAAATAATATTCCTATAGAAGTTTGGAAAATACTAGGAGAAATAGGAATCACTTGGCTCATAAGACTATTTGATGAAATATGGAAAAACCAAAAGATGCCCAAGGAATGGAGAACAAGTACACTTTTACCCATATATAAGAACAAGGGAGATATTCAAAATTGTGTGAATTATCAAGGTATCAAGTTAATGAGCCATACTATGAAATTATGAGAAAGAATTATCAAACGCAGGTTAAGAAAAGTATCAAGTACAACAGAGAACCAATTTGGATTCATGTTAGGCAGATCTACTATTGAAGCGATTCACCTTTTGAGATGTCTTATGAAACATTTTAGAGCAAAAAGGAAAGACCTTCACATGATATTTATTGATCTAGAAAAAACTTATGATAGGGTACCAAGGGAGGTTCTTTGGAGAACTTTAGTAAAAAGAGGTATTTTGTTGACATATATTAACCTTATAAGAGACATGTATGATGGTGCAAAAACATGTGTGAGGGCTCATTAAGGAATGACAGATTTCTTTGAAGTTAATATTGGGTTACATCAAGGATCAACTTTAAGTCCATACTTATTTATAATGGTGATAGATGAGTTAACAAAACATATTCAAGATTAAGTACCTTGGTGTATGTTATTTGCATATGACATTGTATTAGTGGAGGAGTATAAGGAAAAAGTTAATAGAAAATTGGAACTATGGAGAGAAACATTAGAAAGCAAAGGCCTTCGACTTAGTAGAACAAAGACAAAATATATGGAATGTAAGTTTGATCATTTGGTTACCTCAAAAGACATAAAAATTAAAATTGGCACACATTGCATCCCCAAAAGGAAAGTTTTAAATACCTAGGGTCAATTTTTTAGATTGATGAAATAATTGATGGAGATGTTACGCATAGAATTAATGTTGGTTGGTTAAAATGGAGAGGAGCATAAGGTATTCTTTATGATAAGAATATACCATTAAAGTTAAAAGGTAAATATTATAGAGTAGGAATTAGGCCTGTCATGTTTTATGGTTATGAGTGTTGGGCAGTTAATCATCAACATGTACAAAAGATGTTTGTGGCATAAATGAAGATGTTGAGATGGATGAGTGGTCATACAAGAAAAGACCGTATACATAATGAGGTTATTAGAAACAAATTAGGAGTAGTGCCAATAGAGGATAAAATGAGAGAATATCGTTTAAGATGGTTTGGACATATAGAAAAAATATCAAAAGAAGAACCTATAAGAAGGTTAGAAAAATTAAATTTGGAAACTATTAAAAGAGCTAGAGGACGACCACAAAAGTGTTGGAAAGAAACAATAAAGAATGATCTAGCTTATTGTGAGTTAACTGCTAACATGATACAGGATAGGGATCTGTGGAAACAAAGAATCCATGTAGCCAACCCTGTTTAGTATGGGAAAAGGCTTAGTTGTTGTTGTTGATACCGTGTTGGTTTTATTGTAAGAAAATAAAACTAAAATTGGACCTCATAGGGGGAATTATGTTTGAAGTCAATTGCCTATTTTTTTCTATTGTATATCTTTTCTTCTATATTGGCATTCTTTTTTGTGTAGAACGGCATATAGGACAATATCAGTGTATGCTTTTTCCTTGGCGAGTTTCTTGGTTTATGTTTATCTAGTCCCAGAAATGGAGTTTGTTTTTACTATTGTTTGTTGTTTTCCTTTAGTTAGCTCATGTTTTAATTCCATCCCTTCATGTTTCATCCTTAACTCCCTTTTATGAGAAATAAATGACCAATGGTCTCAAAAATAGCAACATCCTCACACCCACACCATATATATATGTGTGTGGTTGTGTATGCCACACTAATCCCAATAATATCATTAATCTTTCTAGTGCATTGTGTATGTTCTAATAAATTATATTCAATAATTTTTGTGCTATTTTGTGTGAGATAAATTATATTGAAGACTAGTTTTTTAAAATTTATATACTTGATTGTTTTTTTTAATGGATGATCTTCTTAAGGAAAACATAGAGAGAAATTATATAACTGACAAAAGTTGGATTTATAAACCTAGGAATTACAATGAATGTATGAAAGATAATGAATACAGAGCTAGACTTCTTGCATTTGTAGAGATTGTGCTTATGTTGGATTAGGTAAGAACAAGGGAAAGATTTATGTTGGAAGTGTGTCAATAGACTAATTCTTGATAAAGAAGTGGTGAATATGCATCTCATGGGAGATGGGTTTACGATGAATTATACAATATGATGCTTTCATGGTCAGCTACTACAATGAGACCTAGTACCTAGAAGTGATATAGGTGATATGACAAATATGGTGTAAGATGTTGATGGCTCCTCAATGCTAGAGGTTCAAGGTACCAATAGCTATTCTATAAAGAATATGGAAGAGATTATGAGAAATGTGGACAAACCACTATGGTGAGAAGGTAAAAAATACTCATTGTTATATTTTGGCGTGCACCTATTTCAAGTTAAATTCATATATAAGTTGTCAAAAAAGTACATCAATGACATCTTGAAGTTGTTTGAGGATATTGCTCCAACATACAACCTGATACCTAAATCTAGTATAATGCAAAGAAGTTAGCTGATTTAGGTATGGACTACGTTAAGGTAGATGCATGCCATAACAATTGTATCCTTTACATAGGTGACCTTGAACATGTACACAAGTGTCCTAGTTCACAATGTAATCTTTTAAGATGTCAATCTATAGGGTGGACAACTCAGAAAAAGAACATCCCCTATAAGAGAATAAGTAATTTTTTATTGATACCAAGGCTATAATGATTGTTCATATCAAACAAAATAGCAGAAGATATGATTTGACATATTATAAATAGAGGAGATACTTTAGAAAAAAGGAGTCATCCTTGAGATTCAAAAGCATGAAGACATTTGGACACGGTGCATCCTTCTTTTGCCAATAAGCCACGTAATGTTTGGCTTGGACTCGTTAGTGATGGAATTAATTCATACAAGATTTCATCTAGTAACCATAGTTGTTTGCTAGTTTTCTTAATCCCTTACAACTTGCTTCCATAGTTGGGTATGAATCAACCATTTGTTATAATAACTTTGCTTATATACCAGACAAAATCACCTACCCACAATATTGATGTTTATCTACAACCATTAATTAATAAGCTTCAAATTGTTTAGAAGGATGGAATTGTCACATTTGATAAATATAAGAAAGAAGTATTTCGATTGCATGCAATAGTATTATGAACTTTTCTCCATATTCAATATTATCAGGTTGAAAAATTAAAGGACTTATAATTTGTCCTGAGTATCATACTAACACTTTAAGCCTTTATTTGTCATGTAATAGAAAGTGTGTATATGAGTCATCAAAGTTTTTACCTATCAATCACAAATGGAGATTTGATACAATAATATTTAATGAGAGAATAGAAGATAGCGAGGCTTCAATTCTTTTGAGTAGTGAAATGTATTATCATAATGGAAAGGTGAGGAAAACATCATCTTCGACAAAGGTTCACGAAGAGACCGTAGTAACAATCTAAATGGATGGAAGAAGAAAAGCATCCTCTTTTATTTTCTATATTGGAAGACACTAAATATGCATTATAATATTGATGTTATGCATATTGACAAAAATATAACTTGTCATTTCTCATAATAACATCAAGTCACATATAGACATAGGAAAATTGGCATTAATACATGCTTTGCATGAAAAAGAATGTGTACATGAAATCGATATGGTGATCTTCTCATGTGCGCTATACCAACTATCCAAATATGAGAAAGAGAGATTCCTCTCTACTTTGCAAATTATTAAGTTACAAGATGAATTATCTTCAAATATATCTCAAAAAGTGCAAGTTCATGAGAATAAAAATCTAGGTTTGAAAAGCCATAATTGTCATGTATTAATGCAGCATCTCTTTCCAATAGTGACGCGAGTAATTATTTCTAAAAATATAGCTATCACCTTGAATGACTTGTGCATGTTCTTCCATGAGTTGTGTATGAAGACTATCAATATTGAAAGAATAAAATCATTGGAGGAAGCAATTTCAAAGATTCTTTGTAAATTAGAGATAGACTTACCTCCTTTGTTTTTTGATATTATGGTACACTTGACCATTCATCTGCCTAAGGAGGCATGACTTGCTAGACTTGTATAATATCGATGGATGTATCCAATGAGAGATTTTTGTTTACATTTAAAAATTATGTACGTAATAAAAATAGGTTTGAAGGATCCATTGTTGAAGCTTACTTGTTGGAAGAAGTGACAAAGTTTTGTATCATATCTAAATGATGATATTTTGACAAGAATCAACAAGCCAATGTGATTTGAAAATAGTCAAATTGGTAAATCGACACTTATATTTTCATGTATCAATGATATGAAAGAGTTACGTGAATTTATTTTATTCAACATGCCAAGCATTAATCTCTTTATAATGTAAGTTTGTTCTATTTATTACACTCATGTAATATCTTAAATTTGATTGAGCAAAACTAATTGTTATTTTCTTTTGTAGTATGCATAGAAGCATATTCAATTTGAAATATCAAGGCAAGAGTGATAACTTTATATAGAAAAAACAAAATGAGAAAATTGTTGATCGGTTTGATGATTATATAAGTATATCTTGTGTTAGTACATTATAGTGTTTATTATGCATGTATGGCACAAGTATGTGTACGTGCTCAGGTGTGTAAAAATATTGATATATCAATTCAAGTTTGTAATATTGGCATGGGCTCTTTATCTTCAAATATTGAACGATATGGTTCCTTCTTATGTAATGATTACAAATTTGATTGTCACACATTGCAAAGTGTATGCATCACTCAAGATAATAGTGGTACCACAATAGGTGGAAGGATAGAAATTATTTATAGATTCTTATAAGACATTATTAAAGTCTAATTTATAGGCATAGGGCAACCTATATTTTTGTTTAAATGTTTGGTATGACATGGATAGAGGATAGCATATGGATACATTTAAGTTAACCTCACTACTTATTTCTTTGTGATCATATCACGATGAGCTATATATATTTTCAGGACAAGCATTACAAGTGTGGTACTTAAATGATTAAACTGGATGATATTGGGATATTGTTTGTCATTGAAAACCAACATATACGTTTAAAATATCAACTGAAGGTTGAAACATATTTCTTGTAATAGATATAGAGATTGATGATAATAGTATCATTCATTGTGTTCAAGATGATGCAAATGTGTGTACATGTATTTTAAAGTTATGGGTAAAAGAGCTAATCAAAACTATAAGTAAAAAGGTCAGTTGAATTTATATTTTCTTAGAGAATATATAGATTGTGCTATTGAATTGCTTATGATTATGTCTTTTATTTCATTATATATTAGTTTGCATGTTTTGTTTATGTATGCTTCTTAAATGAGTTTGGCATCCTAATTATTTTACAACGATAAGATGTGATTACTATGTCAATAAGTAGAAGAAGAGACAAACAAGATGAGGGTAGTAGTAGCAGACATCATGATGATAATGATGATGATGATATACTATTTATTCTTATCTTTTATTAAATATTATGTTTTCATTATGAAATTGACATACCTCATTAATAGGCACCAACAAAAGAGACTTGTGGGTCATGATAAGAAATGAAAAGAGACCAATGATTGTAGAGGAATAAGAAGAGGTTCTAAATCAAGAAATAGTAGAAGAGAAAGAAAAAGAATCACAATGGGAAGTACTTTCAACATCTTTTGTAAAATGAGGAAGGGATAAAACCGTTTTATGCCATTACATGTCAAGAGATAAGGAAGTTTGGGCGGTGGAGATTTTGCACTTTAAAGGGGTGGATAGCAATGACTTTATATCTTACATATTTATTTTTTCTTTTTAGAAAAGTTCACATTCGAGTATTCACAAACTCACGAACCTATCCCAACTCACTTGATGAAGAAAAGTTGTAAGAAAACACTCCAAAAAGCTTTAAACAACCATCGAAATGAACAAAGATAAAATATTTTAAGCCTTTCTTCGATGCAAGTCAACCTCTCCCTAAAAGGAGTATTGTAATTGAGGTCTCAATCTCTACTTGGCAGAGATGTTGTGAATTGTGGTCAAGTAAAAAAAAGGTATGAGAGATAGGAAAGAACAAGTAGAATCATGCAAAAATGGTGACAAAGCATAATAGAGGATCCCAATCTATTATTAGGTATTGATTTATTATATGTGTGATTTTGCTTACTATTTTAGTAGTACATACTAATTTCTATACTCTATCTTATGAGACATCCTATCGTAAGAAGGAGCATACATAGAAGATGACCCACCAATCATACCATATGATGAATTTATAGATTACTATAAGGATAACAAAATCAAATAATTTTTTATGAGACAACTCGTAGAATGTGTAAGTATACATATTATTCCACATATTATTCGTTTGAGAAACCATTTCATGCATTCATAATATTCTATTGTATTATTTGCTGTATATATGCATTATAGTTTACATGATTGTAAACACCTAAAAATTTTCTCAAAAGATTTGATCTTTTAAAATTTTTGCATTTTCAAGAAAAAATTACAGTTCTAGGTCTTAAGGGTTTCCAAATAAAAATACTTTAAACGAACTCATTTTCGAGCCAAAAATTTGTAGGAGCCTCAAAATAAGGGTACATTACACCCCTTTTAAAAAAAATCTAATTTTGACAAAAGTTCAAAAAAGTAACTACTTTGCTCTCAAGGTCAAATTGATAGGATTGCCCTCAAGGCCAAATTGGCAAGATTTTGCTTTTTCAAATGATTGCCTTCAAAGAAATAATGATTTCAAACAAGTTTTTAAAGAAATAAATGAAAATGAGACATTGGGAACCAAACTAACAAAATGTTTGCAAAATCCTTAAATTTACAAAACTTAAAAAACCTCTGAAGTCCAAAACAAATACCTCAAAAACTCGCTTGATCGAGGATAGTCCTACACCCATCAAAAGGGTTAAAACGATCCGAGACCCTACACCCAATGATTAAAGAGGTTTGAGACCCTATACCCATCGAAAGGGTTAAAGTGGTCCAACACCCTATACCCAACAAAGGGTTAAAGTGGTTAAAATGGTACATACTAGCTCATAGAGTGAAAGTATTATATCACTCATACAAACAAACACTAGGAATGGGACTCAGTTGTTTTCCAAAAAGAATATTTGAAGATTTCGTTAAAACTCGATTTTTTTAAATATATTTCAAATGAAATGGTTTTAAATAATAAAAAAGAAAATATTTAAAACCATAAATCTTAACTGAAAAAAGAATCAAGCAAAGCAGAATTCTTGAAGGTTAGGATGAAAGTAAGAGAGCCTAGAAGAAATGAAGGTTCTCCAACAAAGAATCAAATCAAACAAGACGCGCTCATGATCAAGCCTAGTCCAACTTAGGTCAAATTGGGTGACACATGGAACTAGCCCACAGCAAAATCAAGTCAAATTGGGCTCATGATCAAACCCAAAACCAAATCAAACAAGCACATGCCACAAGCCCGAAATCAAATAAAAATGGGCACAAGACCGAGTCCAAGACGAGCTCAAACAAAGAAAGGGTCATGGCAAGAAGCCTAAGTCAAATTCAAATTCAATAAAGTCAAAGAGTGCACTAAACCGGCCAAGAGATATTAATATCAAGGTCGAGTTAAAAGTAACACCAAGAAGGACAAGTGATCAAGTTATGAGCTACATCAAGCCAAGAAGGGTCAAAGAAAGGAAAAAGTAAGGATTGAGTGGCTAAGTCAAAGGCCTACTCAAGCACAAAAGTAGCGGGCTGCACCTAACCATGAGCCATAAGCAAGACCGCACGAAATCGAGCCAAGTTTGGGGGGGTTACATTGTACCTAGCCTAGGGATACGCTAAGGCTCATCCTTGACTAAAATAGAGACCATCCACGTGCTCTCATGTGAGTCATCTAACCAACACTTTTCAAAGTAGATTGGATCAAAATTGGACTAAATATCAAGTTCCATACCCAACCCATGGAAGAGCCTAGAGACTCCGCTTGAAATCTATAAATAGAACCCTTGGGGGGCAGCTGATCAAAAGGAGGCAAAGTGACGAAAACCCAAAGAGAAATCTAAAAGAAAATTAAGGAAGAAAATCCCAACAAAGAGAAAGAGAGGAGAGGAGAGGAAGAAGGAGGAATCATCCCCCAAAGTGGAGGTGCTACCCTCAAGTCGTCGATTTCCAAGCCATTCCAAGGTCTTCAATCAAGGTTGTTTTTTCTTCCATTCTCTTTCTTTTCTTCAATTCAATTTAATTTATGTTGTAATTAAGGAGCATTTGTCTCCAAATTATTATAATATTTGAGGAGAGGTGCTGCAAATTTTCATCCAAGTGCAAAGGTAAAATCGTCTACTATTTGTTTGATTTGTAGTTGCTTGTACCTTAATATACATTGTAAACTTATACACTCTCATCTCTTCTAAGGTTAAGCTATATGATAATTTCTCTTGATTATTGAACTTCCTCTCTTATAAAATAAAATCCTCACCCGAAAATTTCTTTGAATGATCATATCAACCATTAAAGATCAATCGGATGCATTCATTAAACTCCTAAAACAGAAAACTCTGTTTTGAGCATTCTACATCCGTGTGATAATTGATTTTTTCAGCCTGAATCCATAAACACAAAATTCTGAAAAATCAATCTACACTTCAATCATACATAATCCAATACTCCATAAAATTTTCAAGAATTTTAGACGTAAGAAAGGTCATGAATAAAATTGAGAAATCTAAATAAAAACCGAGACAAAACTTATCTTCACAACACATCCTACAACAGAGCCTGAGTAAAAGTCTCTTAACTCTGTCTGTAGTGATCCAGAAACTCTAAAAAGGGTCTTGTTAAAAACCTGATTTCTATAGCTTTCTAACTTAACCTATTTCATAAAATTATAACACTTACGTGTAGAGATACATGAGTTTTTTTAAGCCTTTATATTTTTGTCATAGGGTCTATCCCGAGTTCGAAGGCTGAAAACTTCACTGATTTAATTATGTTCATCCTTAGAAACAGAAACCAAAATAAAAATCTTTCAATAAACTCAACACTTAGATCTATCTCAGGTAAATTTTCCAGGATTTTGGGAGATCCAAAAATAAAAAAAAATTAGGAACATTTGTTGCTAAAAACATAACTGTTTCTGTTTTTCAGATTTGAACATGAAATTTTGTCAAGGAAAAAATCACACGATTTTGAAAGGGTTTTTCAACTGAAAACTTGTTTCAAAAATATATTGGATCCTAAGACAATTTTTCAAGCATCTAGGTTGACCCTTGAGCATCGGTTCAAGAAAGCCTACATAAAAAAGAACTCACTTATCCACAATTGTCAAAAAAGTTCGAAAATTATCTTTGCTAGTTTGAGAAAACTAGTTGCATGCTCACGCAATTGTAGTTTTGAATTGAGTTTCGAGACTGTACATAGGCTTTGAAATAAAATTCACATCTACAATGATCTTCTATTGTGCCACATATTATCTGTGGCACAACATCAATGTCACATCATACATGATAGTAACTGTGGTTCATCTTCTATTGTAAGTTTTAGAAAGACTATGGATAGCATATGTGGGAAGCATCATGGAGGATACAAGAGGGGAATGAGATTTGGAGCACCTAGTAGGACAAGGAGAGAGAATTTAGAGCAAGTTGGGGATCAACATATCCCAAGTTCATCTATACGAAATCAAATGACATCATTAGAGGTCACCCATTGGAGATATTTCTCATTCACATGATAATCTATGAAATAGAATTGATCTCAAGTAAATCTCATATACTACAATGAATATATGTATATTAGGTATGTTGTTGTTCATTATAACGTGAAATATAACATACTAAATCATGATAAATTTATGCTTTAGTTTATCGCGATGCACCAAATGATGTATGACTTTGTAAGATTCTTCAATCCAATGCAACAATACTCATCACACGTAATTATCTATGTTGGTAGTGGTCTTTTACTATTCCACACGTTTGGAACTCTATGTAATCCTCTATGTATGTGGCATTTGAGACTATTCTATACAAGATGAGTTATTTGTTTTATTGCTTCAAATTTGTACTAGTAATTGTTGTGGGAATATTACTTTACATAGAGTTTTAGAATTCTTTGTTATATGCTACTTTAATAACGGTGGTCATCAATTATATCTTTCAGTACATATCATATTTTATTGTGCTATTACAGAAATTACAGAATACGAGAAATATTAGAAGAGATAACACAACCTCATGCACACTAGGTTCATAATAAACCGTTGATAGTGATCTTGGTTTTATTTGAACGATTTTTTTGTTTATATACTTGTTTTAAATATTTATAATATTAGACATTAATCTTGGTTATATTCAGCTCATATAGCATTTATGTACTCATTTCGAAAGTATGTTAGATAGGGCATTGATCTTGGTTTTATTCAACCCATATGGCTAGCTGTGAAAGCTTTATATGTGATTCTAACTTTAGTTATTTGCATGATGCTTCATTAGGATATATATTAATCAGCAAGATAGATCATATTATGATTATTATATGTGATTCTAACTTTAGTTATTTGCATGATGCTTCATTAGGATATATATTAATCAGCAAGATAGATCATATTATGATTATTTGATATTGTATATGAGGTGCTTGTGATGGAATTACATGAAAGCTGAATTGTTTGATATATTAAAACTGTCGAACTATAAACATCAGCTTATTTCCAGTGGTTTTTTATTAAGCATATTTTGGCAGTTTAACTCCCATAAATGAGATTTTCCAATGATTTGTGAAACCCTATTTTCGGTGGTTAGACCTTTAAAAATGACATTTTCTGACGGTTGAAGTAATCAAATTAAATCCTAATTCTGGTGGTTGGACCATTGCCAAAATATGACATTTTCCCATGGTTTTCACTTTATCTTTTTTGGCGGTTGACTTATTCGGAGGAAATTCTTTCGGTGCCAGAAATTTTTTTCTCACGGTTTTAGAAGTGTTAGAAATGCATTTATTTCTGCTAGTTTCCAAAGTATTTCCGAAGGTTGTTGAGCTTTTTTTTGACAGTCTCTTTTTGAGAATTTTGAGCTATTTCTAATGGTTCAACCATCGCAAATGGCATTCTTAGTGTTTTTAACCGCAAGAAATACGCCGATTTGTACTAGTGCATAGTTCTTCTCTTGTCAGGCTTCATACGATCCCGTCCTTGGTTTGGCACTGTCTTCCAAAAAGTGAGACTGGGAGCGGAACTTACTTGGATCTGAACTGTGTCTGACCCGTTCAGTTTCATAGTAGTTTATATATATATATATATATATATATATATATATATATATATATATATATATATATATATATATATATATATATATGATTATCGGTATTTGTTGCACTAACGTATGATA
Source organism: Brasenia schreberi (assembly GCA_036023115.1). Classification (NCBI taxonomy): domain Eukaryota; kingdom Viridiplantae; phylum Streptophyta; class Magnoliopsida; order Nymphaeales; family Cabombaceae; genus Brasenia; species Brasenia schreberi. The sequence goes on from JAYKKT010000073.1 coordinate 3,030,484, forward strand.
AACTTGATTTATAAGCACTGGCCCTGATCCATAGTCATAACGACGTGCCTTTACTATAAATTAAAGTTCTAGTAGGCAAAACTTTTCCCTTCAAATGCAAACTTGGTTCTTTCTTCCTAATTCGTCGAATGAATTATGAATCTTCACAACTGGCAATGGCAGATCCGAAATGCTTCCTTTCTTAAAAGAAAAAACGAGTAATGAATAAAGAGAAGGGACTTTTAGCTTCCCCTGTAGAGTCTATTCTTCATGAGCCTTTCCTTCTTAACAACTTAAACAAAGACTTCTTTCTGTTAATTTTGCATGATTGTTTTTAATTTCATGGAGTCCCAAAATTGCCACGATGCAATTGATTGCCCAGAGATTCCTTCTAATGGGCACCTTTAGAGTGATATATAATATGTTATACATGTTCCCTAAAACAGGCACATGCTTACATGTTAACATTAGATATAAATGTCCACACTAGGATTAAAATTGTGCCTCGATCACCATACTTTTCTTTAGTCCTGGAAGATGAAAAGGTGACACGATGGAATCCTCCTCCCTTCTTCAGTTTCTTATAAGTTCTTCCCTTGTACCACACTGTGTATTTCACAATCTTTTTATCTCTTTTATAATACGAATCTCCCTTAAAGTATGTGAGTCATAGGAAACCTACCACCCAAAAGAAATCCATGTATTTTACTCGAGACAAGCACATAGAGACACAACAGCATAGAAAGCCACAAGCCTTTCTGATTCTCACAAGGAGTATGGGAGCCTCTAGATCTGCAATCCGTGACCATTGTGGTGATGTCATGGATATACATGGGATGGCTACCATGAACACTGTGTATTGATGAAGATGCATGTGAAGGGATTGGAGGAAAATAATTGTTTAATTTTTTATTACAAAATTAATTTAGTATGAATGAGAAATATTCAAGAGAGTGGTCATATTCCGGTCACAACCATCCCTTTCATGATAACAACAGCATGTGGGGAGAGATGCATGTGGGGCCACACAGCTGCCACAAACGGGCCCACCTTACCCCACCATGGAAACACAAGCTGATGGCCACGCGATGCTCTCATGAGCATCAACACCTCAATGAGTTTAATCCGATGTTTGTTATAATAGGTTATTTGGTTAAATCATTGAGAAATTAAGTTGTTTTTCCTTAATATAGATACCAAGTATATCTCTTGTCTACTGCTTATCCATTGTTTCAAAGTTGGTTTTCTGAACTGCCAATTCTGTTCTGATATTGTTCTTTTCTAGAGGATCTCAACATCCGACTCTTCAATCCCATCTTATGAGGAATTTCTAATAACGCAACGCGAACAGAATTAGGCTTGGCTATTGTGGTCGAATCTATAATCTAAATCAAATTGTAAAACCAGTTACCAGTGGATTGCCTAAACCAAATCAACCAATCGTCTTGAATAGGTTACTTCAATTCAGGAAGTATATAACAAAATTTAATTAAAATTAATTTACACAGGGATTGAGGCCAGATATGCACCAAATCGGACTGATTCTCCAATTTTAGCCACACCCTGAGCTGGCCTGCATTCAATGGAAGGATCTTTGGTCTTGCTTAATCAACTGATTCAGGCTTATTCGAGTTTTATCTTGGCAAAATACAGTTTTTTACGATCCAAAAGCAACTTCATTGATTGAGTTTCACTTTATTTTTGTGTGGGGGAGGACTAACTTTGACCACTGTAACACAAGCGGAGGCTGATAATGACGAGAGTTGATTATGTGGAAAGTGCAGCCATTGCTACGACAACGGAGATGATGCAGGAGACATGATGCCTGACATCCATCCAAGATGGGTGCAGCAAACCTATCACCAAGAGCAAAGTGACAAGGATTTCCCTGTCAAAAGGAGAGATGCCAGTACACTGGAACGAGTCTGGGCAAACAGTTGAAACTTATTCTCTTAAGTCTTGGTCAAATGACAATAGCGATATCTTGTTTTTTTATAAAATTTTCCTCCAAGTGTTAGTTAATGTTCATGACGAACAACTGAACTCCTTTTCAAACTTAGAGATAATGGGCAACTCTAGGCATCTCAGCAAGGCAATTTTCCCCAGAATATATCAAATTGTTGGATCTTGTATTGTCCATAAATTATGGCGTTGCAACCAGAGTATTCACTCATTTGGAAGGTCTCTCTTACTCCTAAAACGTAGGTCACGAGTTAGAGATTCATGGGCTTTTGCGTCCCATTGTAACTAAAAACATGGTGTAATAAATGTAAATTACAAAAATAAAATGATATAATATATATATAAATCGTCTTGATTTCTGTAAAAATTGAGATAGAGGATATTGAACTCTAACACTTTTATGTACATAAAAGATAAAACAAATTGAAGTTTAATTTTTTTCTTTCTATTTAACTAACACTAGCAACTTACATACAATAAGAGAAAACCAGTGATATATATTGAAGGTGATGTGTTGAACTATAGATTCAAACATCTCCCCCCACCCCCACTCTTCTTTTCTTTCTCCCCTCTTTCTCCTTTCACCTTTCCTCCCAACTTCCTTTTCCTTTCCAAATATTCACATAAGAGAACAAACCTCTCCCAAAAGCCTTGATAAGGTATATAAGCCATCCTTCAGAACAATTTGTCCATCCTCTTCAATTTAGCAGAAGAAGTTGTGCATTAGACCCTAGTCTTTGTCACTGCTACTCTCTCACAACAGCTCTCGGTCTAACCTTGAGCATCGGCATTTTCTTCTTGTCATTCAACATGGCAATCAGAATATCATTCAGCTCTTGAAGATTTGTGGAAGGCCTACAGGCTAGCAATGATATGGCAAATTTCTTCTTCCCAGGCACAATTCATGCTACCCTCACCAAGATGACCATCATCCTCCACCTTCACTTTCAACTCAATCCTAACCTCTGCATCAAACTCGTGCACCTCAAGAGTACAACCACGGTACTCTGTTCTTCGCTAAAACACAGACACGAACACAAAAAGAACACACTCACAGAACACCAACCACGCAAGAGCCCTTTGGGCTTGGAAGCGTGGATAATACATATATGTGCTGACATTTAACTTTTATTTAGAAGAATGAAAACGGCAGTATCAAACTCCTAAATTACTTGGTCATAAAATTTTTGATATTATATCATGAACCATCTCTCCCAAAATTTTAAGCTGTGATTGTACATGAATGACTTTTATTATATCTCTAACAAATACTGGGTTTCAAATGTTGATGCAGGTGGAGCATCCTTCCTAGGTAAGAGATCTATGTCATTTTCAGGGCTTGAACTTGGAGAAGAAGCTAATGCTGAGGAAGATTTGTCTGATGATGGATCCTGAGAGGAAAATGCAGCTGGCAAGGGCTCTTGGGTTGCAGCCTAGACAGATTGCTATATGGTTCCAGAACAGGAGGGCTAGATGGAAGACCAAGCAGTTGGAGAAAGACTATGATCTGAACCTATAATATTCTAGATGGAGATGGTCAGGGATATTGCTTGTTCTGCTACAATTCTTTGTGGGTCTAGAAGAATATCATTAGTTAGTTCAGTTGCCCGTATTTCTCTTCTTTTCTTTTTCATTATTGTTCCAGTAGGCAGGAAGACATGCAAACCTTGGTACTCGAATAGATCTTTAGTCTCTTCGGTTGGTTGAATACATTTTCTTTTCCTGTCCTTTTTGTCAATTGATCTTAACAAGTTCCGTTATAAATATAATCATGAAATGACTCTTTATCTCTAACTTAAGTGCACCATCCAAGCCTCACCCTTATCTTTTAGAATACTTAGTTATAGCTGCTAGTTGGTTCTCATCCAATCATGTGGGGTGCCTCCTGTTCTTGTTTGAGTATTACTTGGTTGGATGATATTAATTGAACAATTAATGGATTGGCAGATCATGATGAAGAATAGAAACAGAGAAACAGAAGCCATTAATCTGAATAAGGAGACAGAAGGATCATGCAGTATCAAAATTGAGAACAGCGCTGATCTGAACTTGGACATATCCAGAACAGCAGTAGACAGCCCAATATCGCCACACGGCCTGAGACCAATTTACCCTCCATCTAGGCCTGCAAACGTTGTGCGGTTCCTTCAGGGACCATCAAGACCAGAGCTCACGGGCAAGAAATTCATGGCTGCAGGCTCCACCGTGGCTGCGGAGGGAAACACAGTCCAGGAAGAGGCCTTTTGCAACATGTTCTGCACAGTAGACGATCACTCTGGCTTCTGGCCATGGACAGATCACAATCCCCACAGTTTTCACTGAGGATACAATTTCAGAACTACTCCCCTTCTTTTATTTTAGAATTCTCATTTCTTGCGTTGCTGTATTCATGTCTACTCCGTGTATAGAGAGAAGAAAACATTTGAATTACATTCTAGTATTTATGATTGAAGGGAAACGTATGCTCAAGATTGTTTGTTTGTTTGTCTTCCAAATGTGAGAATTTTCAAAACTAAAGGTGCTTGTTCATGAAAGGGCGCACACTTTGTGGCAGTTCTCTGTGACTCTTCAAGTGAGCCGAATCGTTGAAGTCTTCAGATGGTTAGTAGGGCTGTTCAGTATCCTCTATATGAACCGTCATAATGGTTCATGAGTGAACAGTGTCCAATTACACTATGTATGTGGTTATCTTAAAATTCGCATCATGGCCAAAAGGCATGAACCTTTCACAAGGGCTCTACGGTTGCATACGAGTGAAAAGTTATCACTATTCATATTGTGCAGTAAACTTAAAGGCTGTCTTTGACAAACGTTTCAGGGAAATGGACCTCGATTATTGGTGCTTGCAGTTTTAAGTTTCATGAAGAATTGGCATGGAACTATGGTTCTACAAGCTCAATTTTACTCAAAGATGGCACAGGGAAAGGAGGGCCACCTGAACTGGACTTAAGGGTTTCATAAGAAAACCTAAGCACCTCCTTTCTTGTGTTTGCTACACTGCTTTGCGTAAAAATTCAAGCGTCAATGCCACTTGTGAATCAAACACACCATGGTTACAAGTCTATGTAGGTCTAGACTAGAGTTGCAGCTCTATTACTAGGGGCTTTGCATCATGAATCAAACACACCCTTAGTATTATTGTAGATGGTCAAAGGCTACGATGGTTCTTGACGAAAAGGCTTACATGCTCTCGCACATGAACGAAACAAATTAAATGGATTTGTTGTATGTGAGTGAACAGTGATCGCTCTACACAAGGCGCATATCCGCTTGAGACTATATTGGTAGCTTCAATGGTAACGTGAAGGGCTGAAGTTCATACTCTTACGAGTCTCAAGGAAGTTGTTCAAACAGCTACATGTACCTGAACAGACACCCCTCCCTACCCGCAAAAGGAAATGAGAAGAATTTGAAAATGGATTGCAAACTATGCCTAGATCTTCGATAAATGAAAATTTGTTTGATAAAACCTTATGCCCTAGGTGATACACATGCATATTGTTGATTCTTTTTATTTATGACATTATCTTCAAACTTCTAAATTCTATAAAATTAGACGCCTTCGTTAGATCTAATTTGACTCCTAAAATGATTACTACCTTTTCCTAAGGTTTTGGATTTGATACATTATGTGATTGATGATTACACTAGATATTTGACATGTTTATTTGATTCATTTTAAAGATAAGGCTTTAGAAAGTTTTAAGATATCAAATCTAAAGTATAATTTTAGGATGAATTTCATTTATGCCTAAGGTCACATAGGAGAAGGAAATATTACAATCCAAATTATTTTGAGTCTATATGGATCATGCACCAAACAACAAGTTTTTATTGACAACAATGAAATGGTGTGACAAAAAGAAAAAATAAAGTACCAATAGAAATGGTAAATATAATGTTATCCTATTCTAATCTTCCTAATAGATATTGGTTGAAGCAATATTAATGTCTTACTTGATTTTAAATAGAAATCCTTATAAAAGGAACAAGATAAACCATATAAACTCTAGAAAAAGGAAACTTAGCATAGACTATTCAAAAGTTTGGAGTTGTAGAAATATACTCACAGTTCTAAAAGAGAGAAATGTGGTGAAAGAAGCAAAAGTTAAAGAAAAGAAAAGACTTTTTGATTGAACTGTAAAATGTTCCTAGTTGAAATGAGTGTGACTACAATAACTCATATACAATTTTGCTACAACATTGAAAGTAATCCTCAAAGTTATGAAGAGGCCATGAGGTCTTATGATCGGACCTTCTAGAAATATGTTATCAAGATTAAATGAACTCAACAATAATAAATAGAATTTGAAAATTATTAAACATCACTCTCAAATCTAAAGGAATTACTTTTAAATAGATTTTCAAAAACAAAATATAAGTACATGAAATCACTAACAAATTGAATGCAAGATTAGTTGCTAAGGGGCTTTACTCAAAAGGAAGTAATTGACGTTTTTTATATATATATGTATACTGGTAACTAGAATTACTATAATTAGAGTGTACTGACTTTATTTTATCTATAAACTTATTATTCACTAATTAAATGTCAAGACAACAGTCTTGAATGATGAACTGAACGAGAAGGTATATATGGAGCAACCTGAAGAGTTTGTTGTACCTAGTTATAACATAAAGTTTGCAACTTAGTCAAATCATTCTTTAGTTTAAAATAAGGGCTTCAGCAATGACATTAAAAGTTTGATCAAGTAGTTCTTACCAACAGTTTGAAAATTAATGAATCAAATAAGTGCATGGAATAAACTTCATGATGTAAAAGTGTTTTAATTTTCATGCGTGTAGATATCAAGCCTATATTTGATAGTGACTTGAATGAGGTTGAAAGTTCTAAGAGATTATTGTCTAATAGTTTTGATATGAAAGATATAAGAGTAATTCTTATTTTTCTAGGGTTTTGATATGAAGGAGATAGTAGGACTTTCTTAGTCTCATTATGTAGAATAATTATTAAAAAGTTGATCCTTTCAATTGCGTACTTGTTTCTACTCTTTTTTATTTAAATGTTAAATTACTACAAAAAAAGGATGTCTAGATGCTCAACTAGAGTATATTTAATATGCGATGACATGCATATATATAATCATTTTTTATATGTACTTGAAAAACTTAGTGATTTTATCTTTATTCAAGTATGTTAAATTTTGTATTTTATAATTCAAATGGGTGCCACAAAGAGAGGGCAGCCCTATATGCTGGAATTTGGTCTTAACCACGGTAAAAATATTACATTAGAAGTAATTCCAGCTAACCTGCTGTCCAAGGTAAGTCCTAATCTAATTAGGACTTATCTAGCAAAATTAGGACTCATTAGTTGGGGATCAGGGTTTATCTATTAAAAGAGAGGGGACAACCAGCATATTTTAACCCAATCCAGTTGCTAGTTGGAATCAGTTTCCGCTTCCATGATTGACTGAACACATGCCTTGTTCTAGCTTGATATTTTCATAGTGATTTGATGATTCCCACCAAACTACTTCATGTATCATGCTGAATTGATGCAGTCTATATTTATTCTGCAAGCCTGATTGTATTGATCTATAATCATCCCAATGACCAATTACCTCATGCCTTGATTGATCTTGTAACTGATCCATGCTTTCAAGGAGTTTGATTTCACCTCTCCATATTGGACTGCTTTGTTGTCATGCATCATTGTCTCCATGCTTAGATATCGGGTGTTTTTCTTACTGATCTTTAGTTCGTCGTGGAGGTCTCTGTGATGACAGTGCTCTCGATTCTTTGTCGATCGCTTTCCTGATGTTGCGGAATGAGGATCAGGCCAAAAACAGGGTCAAAACCTTCCTTAGATTAGGAGAAGGAAGAAGAGAAAGTGGAACATATTAACGGTTTCTGACAAACAACTTTACTCAGGGAAGATTCAAACTTTTCTCACTATTTCTCTGTGTTTCATGTACAGTATTTATAGACAACTTCATCTTCCTGTTTTCATGTATGGACTTTTCGTTACAAGTCATTTTTCTTTTGTCTTTATTTATACAACGTTATACATTAATCATGTAACTCCGCCCATGTAAGGGATCACCCTTGCATTGCCGGTCCCAAGCCCGGATAAAGGAGGAGGGTTGTGTTAGGCTTCCGACAGCCAGCGTAAAACTTCGTCGGATTTCTACAACATGGATTACAAAAATTATGAGCATTGCTTTGGGGCGTCCCAGCCTAGTGACGTGCTGCAGAGCCCAAATGCAGTAAGAAGTAAGCAAGGGCCACTACATTTTCGCCCAAATGTAGTGAATCAATTGCAAAGAGGGTTCCCACATCATGGATGAGTGTGGGTAAAGAAGTTAGTCCCGCTACATTGCCGCCCGAATGTAATGAAAAATTTTCAGAGAGGGTCTCCGCATTTTGATTATGGACGGATGCGGGGGATAAGGAAGCTAGTCCTAGATAATAAGATTCGTATTGGTTCTTGGAATATCGGAACATTATCGGGTAAGCTAATGGAGGTGGTAGATACTATGATTCGGAGAAAGATTCATATTCTATGTTTACAAGAGACAAAATGGGTTGGAGAAAAAGCAAAGGAGATAGAGGATATAGGTTTTAAATTATGGTACTCAGGTAAAGAAAAGGCCCGAAACAGAGTTGGTATTATCATAAATAAAGATTTAAAGGAGAGTGTAGTAGACATACAACGATATGGTGACCGAATCATGACATTGAAATTAGTGTTAGGAGCAAAGGTTTTGAATATAGTTTGTGCTTACGCACCCCAAGTAGGACTAGAAGATAGTATAAAGACAGTTTTTTGAGAAGAGTTAGATAAGGTGTTTCAAAAGATTCCACAAAGGGAGATGATTTGTTTAGGAGGAGATTTAAATGGACATGTCGGTAAAGAGGCATTAGGAGATTCCACAAAGGGATTCATGGAAACTTTGGTTTTGAGGATATGAACAAGGAAGGTAGGGAGATTTTAAATTTTGCTATGGCATTTGATCTCTTTATAGTCAATACAATCTTCAAAAAACGAGATGGACATTTAATTACTTATAAGAGTGGCTTATCACAAACACAAATTGACTACTTTATTTGTAGAAAAAAAGATAGAGCGTGTTGTAAAGATTGCAAGGTAATTCCAAGAGAAAGCTTAACCACCCAACATCGACTTTTAGTTATGGATTTACAAATAAAAAAATGGACAAAGAAGAAAAGAGTGCATCGAGCCATTCAGACTAAATGGTGGAACCTCAAAAGCGAGAAAGAAGATATATTTAAACAGAAAGTCCTTCAAGGAGATGTTTGGAATTATGTTGGCACACCCTGTGTTATGTGGAACAATATGGCTGTACATATTAGGAAAGTGGCGAAAGATGTGTTAGGGGTATCTAAGGGAGGTGTACTAGCACAAAAAGAAGCTTGGTGGTGGAGTGAAGTAGTACAAAATAAAATCAAAGCAAAGAGGGCATGTTACAAATTACATTATGCTAAGAAAACTAGTGAAACATTAGAAGCTTATAAGAAAGCAAAGAAGGAAGCAAAAAAGGCCGTTAGTGAAGCAAAAGTTAAGATTTGGGAGGACTTATATAAAAAACTCAACTCAAAAGAGGGTGAAAGAGATATTTTTAGGATAGCTAGGGCTAGAGATAAGAAAACTAAAGATCTTAATTATGTTAGATACATAAAAGACGAGGATGAAAAAATTCTAGTAGCAAATGATGATATAAGAAATAGATGGAAAAACTATTTTTATAATCTTTTTAATGAAAATAAAGATGTTAGTATTAGTTTAAGAGATTTAGCCAAATCAAAAAAGTATATAAACCACAATTTCTACCGACGCATTCAAAAGAATGAAGTCAAAGAGGCTCTTAAACATATGAATAGTGGTAAATCGGTAGGACCAGATAATATTCCTATAGAAGTTTGAAAAATACTAGGAGAAATAGGAATCACTTGGCTCACAAGACTATTTAATGAAATATGGAAAAACCAAAAGATGCCCGAGGAATGGAGAGCAAGTACACTTATACCCATATATAAGAACAAGGGAGACATTCAAAATTGTGCGAATTATCGAGGTATCAAGTTAATGAGTCATACTATGAAATTATGGGAAAGAATTATCGAACGTAGGTTAAGACAAGTATCAAGTACAACAGAGAACCAATTTGGATTTATGCCAAGTAGATCTACTATTGAAGCGATTCACCTTTTGAGACGTCTTATGGAACATTTTAGAGCAAAAAAGAAAGACTTTCATATGATCTTTATTGATCTAGAAAAAGCTTATGATAGGGTACCGAGGGAGGTTCTTTGGAGAACTTTAGAAAAAAGAGGTATCCCATTGACATATATTAACCTTATAAGAGACATGTATGATGGTGCAAAAACATGTGTGAGGACTCATGAAGGAACGACAGACTTCTTTGAAGTTAATATTGGGTTACATCAAGGATCAACTTTAAGTCCATACTTATTTATAATGGTGATGGATGAGTTAACAAAACATATTCAAGATGAAGTACCTTGGTGTATGTTATTTGCAGATGACATTGTATTAGTGGAGGAGTCTAAGGAAAAAGTTAATAGAAAATTGGAACTATGGAGAGAAACATTAGAAAACAAAGGCCTCCGACTTAGTAGAACAAAGACAGAATATATGGAATGTAAGTTTGATCATTTGGCTACTTCAGAGGACATAGAAATTAAAATTGGCACACATTGTATTCCCCAAAAGGAAAGTTTTAAATACCTAGGGTCAATTTTTCAAAGTGATGGAAGAATTGATGGAGATGTTACACATAGAATTAATGTTGGTTGATTAAAATGGAGAGGAGCATCAGGTATTCTTTGTGATAAGAGGATACCATTAAAATTAAAAGGTAAATATTATAGAGCAGCAATTAGGCCTGTCATGTTTTATGGTTCTGAGTGTTGGGCAGTTAATCATCAACATATACAAAAGATGTTTGTGACAGAAATGAAGATGTTGAGATGGATGAGTGGTCATACAAGAAAAGACTGTATACATAATGAGGTTATTAGAAACAAATTAGGAGTAGCACAAATAGAGGATAAAATGAGAGAACATCGTTTAAGATGGTTTGGACATATAGAAAAAAGATTAAAAGAAGAACCTGTAAGAAGGTTAGAAAAACTAAATTTGGAAAGTATTAAAAGAGGTAGAGGACGACCACAAAAGTGTTGGAAAGAAACAATAAAGAATGATCTAGCTTATTGGGAGTTAACTGCTAACATGGCACACGATAGGGATCTGTGGAAACAAAGAATCCATGTAGCCGACCCCGTCTAGTATGGGAAAAGGCTTAGTTGTTGTTGTTGTTGTTGTTGTTTGTATACATTAATCATGTATGTGTTTTTATGTAATGTTTTACAGTTGAGAATGGTCAGTCTGTGTTACATCTCTCATTTGGCCATTTGATCTAAGTAATCTGACATACTAGTATTGCCTCCCACTTTTGTAAGGTTTTCCAAGTTATGTCATGTATGATTGCTATTTTAACCATTTCTTATTGTATGGTTTCTTACCTGTACAACAATCAAACATATCTCAAACCCATGTTTGTAACATGCTTTAAGAAAAGATCCTCTATTATGTCTTTAGTCAAGGAGTCTGCCAACGTATCATCTGTTGGCATATATGAGATGGGTATTTCCTTTCTCATAATAATATCATGAACATAGTGGTATTTCACCATTATATGCTTACTTTTGAAGTTATCAACTCCACTCTTAATCAAAGTAATTACCGAATTGTTGTCACAATAAATGACATTCGGCTTGTTGGCTATATCCAACTTCAAATCACATATGAAGCGGCTTATTCAAACAATACTAGTTGTAGCTATACGCCAAGCTACATACCCAGTCTCTTGTGTATGCAACGCTATACAATCCTGTTTCTTGCAAGGCCAAGAAAGAGATCCTCCTCGAAATAAGAATATTTGTTCGAAGGTTGATTTGATGTCATTTTTTCTCTCATCAAAATCACATATGAGAGGGGTAGTACTATCTTTTTAGATAGTGGCAAAACTATGAAATTTCATTCATTTAGGGGCAATCATGTAATTTTACAAGACAATATTTCATAATTTTAAAAAACTGCCAAACAAAATTTTTCTCTTTTCGTCCGTTAAGAGAAAAACTATCTTTTTACTTAAAATTATTTGGACTTTTTCGTAATTTCATCTAGTGACAGATTTGAAAAAAAATTTAAAACTTAAGGGTAAAACAAACTTTTTAGTCTACTACCCAAGGTTTTTTGTGTCCATGGTTTTGCCACACATAGTTTTCTGAAAATCACTAGGCGATTTCAAATGTTCGAGAAGAGGGAGAGAGAGAGAGAGGAAGAAGGTGATGGGGGAGAAAGAGAGGGAGGGATAAAGCAGGGAGAGTCATAGAGAGAGAAATACATCAGGAGAGAGAGAGAGGAAGAGGGAGAAGGAGAGGAGGGCTTTTTCATCACTACGCCGCTTTGTTGGAGGGCTCTTCCCTCGCTCCGCCTCTCTATTGGAGGGCTCTTCGGTCTCTCCGCCTCTTTGTTCTCTGTCTTTGGGCCTCCGCCGCTGTGTCATTCTATTGGAGAGCTCTTTCGTCGCTCCGCCTCTTTGTTCTCTGTTGATTTTTTTTGTTTATTTATATATATATATATATATATATATATTTGTTTTACTTGTTTTCTTTTTGGAGGTTTTAGGCGAACCAAGCCCTGATACCAATGTCGGGCGATTTTCTTACTGATCTTCGGTTCATCGCCGACGGTCTTTGTGATTAAAAGTGCTCTCGATTCTTTGCCGACAGCTTTCATGATGTAGCGGAACGAGGATTAAGCCAGAAACAGGTATGCACCTTCCTTAGATTGGGAGAAGGAAGAAGAGAAAGTGGAATGGATTAACTGTTTCCCACATACAACTTTACTAAGGGAAGATTCAAACATTTCTCACTATTTCTCTGTATTTCATGTACTGTATTTGTAGATGACTTCATCTTTTTCGTTTTCATGTTTGGACTTTCCGTTACAAGCCATTTTTTTTTGTATTTATTTCTATAATGTTATACGTTAATCATGTATACATTTTTATGTAACATTTTACAGCCGAGAATGGCTATTTTGCATTACATTATATTGGTCTTATACCCTGTTTTAGCCTCATGTTGGGACTAGTCTCATGATAATTCTTTTGTCTGGGTTGATCCATGACTCAGTCCATGTCTAAAACTTGGTATCACGATTAATTTCATATTGAACCAATTCCCTGCCTTGCTTGTTTTCATGCACAATTTGATTATCAGCTTATGACCTGCTCGATTATGCTTCTGTTCAGTTGATACTTGACTTGGTCCATGGTTTAATTGGTCCTTGCTTCTTACGCGTAACATTGATTCTATAACCATGATATGATCTCAGTCTGCATACATTGAATTCTTTTGATCTACAGTCACATGCCTTGATCAGTTTTATGTCTACGCAAGGTCCACCTTATGATTATGATCATTTGCATGATCCTGACAAATTGCATACCTCTTGTCTTGTTCCAATATACGCTCCTTTATGATAATAAGTTCCATGCTATTTCGATCCATGCCTTCATGCATACTTAGCTTTGTACTTCATGACCTATTTACGCACAATATTGTGTACTCATAATCAATCCTTATGGTATTGTCTACAGTTAGGTTTTCATGTACATATCATATCAAACCGGTTCTTATGCATATAGTCCCACCCAAAATTTATTGCCTTTCTTTATTGTTCAGTTACAATTGATTACAAATCAGTCCGATGACATTTTATATTTGACTTATAACTGATGGCATTTGATTACATGAAAGGCTAACTACTATATACATGACTCATAACCGATTCCTTCTCTTTTGCTGCATACATTTCATAGAAAATTTTACATAGAAAGCATAGCATATTTCGTATCTTCTTCATAGTTAGCCTCATGTGGGTTGTCTTGCATTTAGGGGCAGGAGCATGTATACTCACTTGGTATTAATTATAAAAGCCTGCACGCTGAGATGCATATCTTGATGTTTAGGGCATCTTTTTACACCCTTAGGATCATAGAGCTCGCCGACCACCATTGGAGCACGCACATCACATTGGAGCCACCCACTGTTAAGGGAGAGCTCACCTAGCACAAGTTGCTAGAGTTCGTGAGTCAAGGGACATGCCCTTAACTCTCACTCATCCTACTTTCAAAAGGCAAAAGTCTCTAAACACAAGACCTCAAAAGAGTCGAAACGAAAGGGTCATGACCAGTCTGATGCTGAGTATGAGGCCTCCTCTCATGTGCCCGGAAACCCTAGAAGAGCAAGTAGCCACTCTCAAGCAACTCTTGGAAATTGAAAAGATACAAGAAGAGGCTATGAAGAAGGGAAAAAAAGGAAAAAGGAGGAAAACAAGGTAGTTGATTTATTTGAATATGAAAATGAAAAACCTTGCAAATCCATTTCTAGCGCTAGAAATTACCCAAGACCCTGATTTGATAGAAATGGTGAAACAAAGAGCATAAAGAACTCAAAAGGAAGAAGCAAAAGGAATTTGAGTTATGCCTGTTTGACTTGGATGATGATGTTCTTAGGGGGTGAAAACTTGAGTTTGTGAAATGCAATGATTTGGGCAATCCCAAACCTCATGTCACTATAATTTATATAATAACTACAGATACAATAATAGGAAAATGATATTAGGCTTTTCTCTAGGTTCCTTGGAGGAGAATCCTGTAGATGGTTCTCGATGTTGAGCCTAGCCAAGTTCCAAACCTTTAAAGTCTATTGCCAAAACTTTTATTGAGAGGTTTAGGAATAACTTGGAGCCTTTGCCTACCATGAGTACCCTGAGAGAGATGAGGCAACGAAAAAATAAGGATGCACATTCTTTCGTTGCCATATTTAGAGTTACCATGGCTAAGATCCAGGAACCTTTGGATAAAGAGATTGCTGTCTGATAACTTCAATGATTTGAAGTCAATGATAGTCCCGATGTTGTTGAGGAATTGATCAAGGAAGCAACTTCTTGTGAATTAAAAGGGTCTTTATGATGATTTATTGAGAGTAAGATATTCCAAGGACAAAAAGTTTGAGTCTAGGACTCATGTTAACACTAACATCAAATCTGATACGTCCAAAACAAGAGCCACACAAAATGAGAACAATATTTACGAAAACAATGCTAACAAAAGTTTTCAGTGTGAATACAACTAAACGAAATTAGAGAGATAATATTTACGAAATGAGAACCCAACTTAACGACTACTCTGAGAACGTCTCATCTTTATTTTTCTTAACCGTGTGATACTGTATTTCCGTATTTCAAGGTAGCCGAAAACGAGTGTGACACATTGTCACATATCAAGATGCAAATGAATTCGAACAAGTCCGAACGAATGTTTCCCCGGTCAAACTTGACAGAGTACGTAAACAATTCGTGTTGGACTCCAACAATTGTAAATGCTATTTGATATGTGCAACTCTAATAAGGGCTGATCCATCCCTCGAGGTCACCTTTGGCTCCCTTGACACGAGGTTTTAGGAAAATTTGGTTTTGATTTTTTTGTTCTCGTAGTTTTAAGTTATCTTGTGCATCAAACATGAATCCATCGTTAACGTACTCAATTTTGAATTAAAAACTTCAACAACAAAAAGAAAGTGGGCTACAAGAACGGGGGTCAAAGCACGTCGTGCAAACGCCTAAAAAACCTTCTTACCTTCTTCTCTCTCACTCATGTTGCTACCTTGTTTGGTACAAAAACTTGAACATTAGTATTACTCATAAATCAAATACATGAAATCATGAATCCTTTAAGCATGGTTACAATGTGGGACATGGGCTTCTAGATACCGGTTTTCTGTTCCAACAAAAGAAGAGGCGCTGTAATCAGGTTCGACTGCCACTGGATATAAATTAATACGTATCTCAAATATACATAAAAAAAGGTGATACTTGGAGTCAGTTCCAGTTATTAATGGAGGATGGTATTGGGTAATTAAGCATCGTTTGAGAGATTCTGTACACCGACCGACCCGCCTGCCCAAACGTTTTTAAAGAAAAATATGGCAGTCATACGTAATAACCTTACTGCTGATTCGTTTTATGCCAAGTGGCGATCCTGGAGGCACCTTAAGTGACCGAAATCGTCTCTTTCTCTCTCTTGCCTCTCTCTGGTTCTCGGCTGTGGGAGGTATGTGTGATAGTTTCTCTCTCTCTCTCTCTACGTGTGCCTACATGCGTGCGGAAACTGCTCTCTCTACGTGTGCCTACATGCGTGTGGAAACTGATGTGCGTAGGATTTGTTCATGATGGTGTGTTTTATTGCTCCTCAGAAGAACCCTGCTAGATAGCCTACCATGAGTTTTTTGTCTCTTTGGCTTCCCCCGTATTGAATTCATCTTCCTTTGAGTAGTTTTACCCCTATTCCCGTATCTTTTAGTTGGTCCACCTACCCGAAGACTCATGCGCTCGCTCGCTCGCTCCCGACACACACACACTCACAAACGCATATGCACGCACAACACACATCACATGGGAGATTGGGGCTATCTATCATTGCTCCATTGAAAATTCGAAGGGATTATTCGATGTTTTCATTAATTTGTCTGTGTTCCCTTGAGGATTTGGTGAATTATCCCTCTATTTCAAAGTCAACTAATCCTACAGAAGTTGCTGGCTTCAGTGGAGCATTAATCGAAATGATAGTGCTAAAGATTACTTGCTTCAAACCTTCAGATCCGTCTCACCTAATTTATTCGTTCTTTACTGAAAGAATCTTGGAAACCATGGGTTCAGACCCGCAAAGCGCAATAGTAATCAAGGCCTAGTGTTTTTCATAGACAATATGGTGCTATTTGCAGTCCCAAAGATTAGCCAACCTTATCTTGGAAATCATGGGTTGTGAGATCGGACTTTTGTAGTACTATGTTGTTCCAAATGAATGCCATATGCAGTTTCACATGGCATTTCGCGGTGATGGACACTTCGGTTCGACAAAGTGCTCTTGTGTGGTACACCTGTTCAATTTGAGTCGTGGGTGAAGAGGCGTGCCAGGGAGCCTAACCTCCCCTCCAATTCGGCGCAACCACAGACTTTCTATATAGGACATCCAGAATATTTTGCACTCACAAATTGTAGTTGTTGACACTCTCAATGTGCCCCAAGCGTACAACATGATGTACAAGATAAGTTATCTGCTGCTGTCAATAATGCTTTATAATGTATGTTTATAGCGTCATACAGAAAGTAGCATGCAATAGCCAGATTGCCTTTAAGGTGAAATGTGGATTACCACTCTCTGTATTAGGCGGTTTAGTTTATCTCTCCATAAGTTGTAACTTGCAACCGTCATCCAAGTAAAGGCCATTATGGATGATGAGTGCCAATCTGATGTTTAGGATTCATATTCTTTCTTTTTATCCTAGAAAATCATGTTGCTAGGTGAAATAGCTACATCCGATAGTACAAAAGGGTTTTAGAAGGTAAAATGATTTAATCTCTTAGTGCACAATTCATTAAGGGGTGTCATGAGTCATGATACAACTTCAATTCCTTAACAATGGAAAGTTGCAAAACTTGCTCCTGTGAACATCCTAACTTAGGTTAAAATTGCGAAGTTGTTGAAATGTATCTCCTAATATGCGCATATGGTGAAAAATTCAAGAACCCTCGGATTTGGAGGTGCTTCCTCTTGAAATGGAAGCCTCAAAAGGAAGTGCTTTTCCAAGTGGCAAAGACGTGACTTGGTTTTCAAATGAAAAGTAGGATATTGGATTTACTAAGGAGGT
The DNA here is from genome assembly GCA_036023115.1 of Brasenia schreberi. Taxonomy (NCBI): domain Eukaryota; kingdom Viridiplantae; phylum Streptophyta; class Magnoliopsida; order Nymphaeales; family Cabombaceae; genus Brasenia; species Brasenia schreberi. Next base: position 3,048,214 of record JAYKKT010000073.1, read on the forward strand.
GCTGCTGCTTTTTCTCATTTTTTGTTCAGCAGCAAGTTTGGGAGAGTTGAGAAGACAGACGTCTTCCCTCATTTCAGGCTGAGACAGGTCTCCCATTAACCATTTCTTGTTGTGGCATGAGCATAATTTAAGCGTGTTCACAGGAATAGTGAACCTATTGTGGTTCAATGGCGCTCAGATGCACCTGTAGTCTGAGGTTAAAATGAAAGGATAACTATTGGAGAAAAATATATGGAAAAACGTAAATGGCATGGAGATAATAGATATGTTCTCTATGAGTGGAAAGCCCTCCAGAATGAGCAAGATTTATCCACGTTTTTTAAATAACCAGCTGCCCTTTGTGGCGCTTATTTTGGAAGCACCAATTGTCAGAACAAGAACTTCAATTCAGAATCTTTCTTGTGCATTACATCTGATCACGTGGCACTTTAGTGCTATTCTGCAGCATAAATATCGCAAAATGGATGTTGCTGGGGATTTGCACAATGCAAGTGGTTGCCCCAGGACTCTGGACTTCATATTTTGCGTAACTTCAGAAGTTGATATGGGAAATAATGTGTCACGGAATTGTCTTAGAAATATTGGCCATAGGAATACAATAATCTTTTAATTCTATTTCTTTTCTTATCTTTTTGAGATAAAGATTATATTGAGCATGTTAAAAGAGGTTTTCAATTGTACTCTTGGAAATGTCCCTATTGTTAAAGGTGACAAACTAAGGAAATTTCTAGGTCCTCAGATAAATTTGAAAAAGCTTGCAATGAAGGATAAACCATATGCTGTAGTAATTGGTTATCTTAACTATGCACAAGCATGTACTCAACCAAATCTAGCTTTTGTCATTGGATACCTTGGTAGATATCAAAGTGACCCTTGACTTTCTCATTGGTAAGTTGCAAAGAAGGCTTTGAGATATCTACAACAAGCTAAGAATCTCATGCTCACATACAAACGTTAAGATAAACATTGGCCAACCAGGTAACTTGTTTTTTTCCAATAAAAGGACCCAAAAGGAGAACACTCAAGAGAAGAAGCCTTCTACCTTCGCCTATACGCCTCTCACTACACCGAAAGTCAAGATCCTTCCCTTTATGTCAATCGAAGGTCATGATGATGAAATCATGGAAAATCAAAAGAAAACATTGGCCAACCAGGTAACTTGTTTTTTTCCTAGTTTTTCGTTATTTTCCAGTGAATTGCTGGAAAATGTGACCGGGTGTCGTTTCATCTCTTAATACGAACATTTTGACACGAAAAACAAAAAATTTCATTTAGGATTTGGCTGAAAATCGATAGAAAAAGGGTTAGGTTTTCATTTTTCTAGGTATCCTCACCACCAAGCAATTTTCTGGCAGTTCGCCGTTCGTTCGACGAGGCACTTAATTTTCTTTCACGAAAGTTATGTTCGTGAAAGAAGGGCATGAGTTTTGTCAAATATAATAAGTTATATTGAAAAATTTTCAACGGTTAGCAGTGGACCCAATAAGTCTGAATAGATCTGCATGAAGGATTTTGTAGATCTATAGAGTAACTATAGAGTAAGATCTATTCAGACTATAGAGTAAATCTACAAAATCCAACCCAATAAGCATAACTTATGACCTAAATCTACAAAATCCAACCTATTTGACAAAAATTGAGGTAAGATCTATTCAGACTTATTTGGTCAAATACAATGAATCTGCATAACTTATTACAATGAATAGATCCTTCTTGAAAATATCATTAGATCTATTCAGACTCATTTTCAACGATTAGATTTAGGAACATAATCCTTCAACGGTTAGCATTTTGAAGGTACTTACGTTGACCCAATAAGTCTGAATAGATCTTTGTTGTATCATGAAGATACTTATTGGGTACACTGCAAAGTTATTTGACACGAGTGGTGATAAATAAATCTAAAGGTTAGCATTTATCGCATCTTGAAAAATAATGTTATTCTAACAAATATCAACGTGTAAAGAACCTATGAGACAAACTTGAAATGAGGTACATAATGGAAGATGCTACAAATAAGATTTTTTTAAACCATTTCAATAATTATAGGATGGTAGATAATAGATCCGTTATAGAACAATTGCATGATCTCAAACAGATCTTAAATAATTTAAAACAACATAAAATAAGCATGAGTAAAACTATCATTGTCTACTCTATTATAGATAAAGTTCTTTCTTTTTTAAAAGACTTAAAAAAAAAAAAAAGAAATATATTTCTCTTAAGCAATTAGTTGATCATCTAAAGCTAGGGGAAGAGTATCGAATTTAAAATTTTTCTAAAGACTAATCTAATAAAGAGAAAGTCGATGTTACAAAAGAAGATAAATCTATAGAGTGGTCAAAGAAAAGAAATAAAGATTTTAGAAAATCTCATGTAAATAATGGTAGGGATACCAAGCCTAAGAAAAAAAGGTTGATGTTACCACTGTAGAAAGCTTGAACATTATAAGAGTGAATGTTGACACTCAAAAATGTTGACAAGAAGCAAGAGGACTAGTTCTTTTAAGAAGAATTTTGTTGCCATTATATCAAAAGTAAATATAATAGAATACATTAGATTTTGGTGGGTAGACTCTAATGTTATTCACTATGTGTGTAAAACCCAAAGTTTTTCAAAAGTTTAGTAGAGGAAAAAAGACTAGTTTTGTACATTAACAATACTTCTACAACTCAAGTGAAAGGCAAATGAAAGGTTGAACTCAAATTTACTTAAGGTGAAATTCTTACTCTTAAATATGTGTTTTTTGTACCAAAAGTAAGAAAAAATATTGGTGTCAGCTCTCTTACTTAAAAGATAGGAGTTTAAAAGCGTATTTGAGGAGAATAAATTTATTTTGCCTAAGGTAAGAATGTTTATGATTATGAATTCATAAATTCAAATATTTATGATTTGCATGATTAGTCAATGATAGTGTATAGAAGGTATTTTGTAACTTTAATTGATGATTGTATTAGATTTTGCTTTGCATATTTAATGCACTTTGAAGTTTTGGAAAAGTTTAAGTTTTTCAAAACTTAAGTAAAACTTCAATATTAAATTTTCATTAAGTATTTAAGAACTTATATGGGAGGAGAATACTATAATCCTACTATTTTGAGTTTACCAAAATCACACATCAAATTATGACTCCTTATTTTTCACATCAAAACGGTGGTGAGACACCTTACAAGAAATGGTAAATTTAATATTGTTATTCTAGTTTAACGAATGGTTATTAGGATGAAGCATTATTAATTACTTGTTTTATTTTAAACAGAGTTCTAAATAAAAGAAACTAGATTATCCCACATAAACTTTGAAATAAAAGAAGTCCTAACCTAATTTTTCTCAAAGTTTAGGACTGTAGGGCTATCATTAAAGTTCTGAAACCCAAAAAAAGAAGTTCTGAAACCTAAAAAAAGTTGGGTGAAAGAGGAATTGAATGTATCTTTTTCGAATGTGTCAAATATAATAAGTTATACAGATTCATTGTAATTAAATCTAATGACTCATATCCTATTAATACGGTGATAGAGTAAGAAGATGAAAATTTTCAAGAAGATCAATTCACCTCAATTCCTAAATCTATAAGATATGGTAATGAAAATGAACATAATCTACAAAATATTGGAACTAGTAATGACAATATAAAGTCAATGGCTACACTAAGCAAAAAGGCAAAGACCTTGTGATCGGATTGAGATAGACTTAATAGTGAATAATAAAATTTGAAAATTAGTAGAACTTCCTCCTAATTCTAAATCAGTTGGTTGTAAATGAATTTTCAAAAAGAAGATAATTGATGGAACAATTGATAATTTTAAAACTAGGCTTATTGCTATGAGTTTCTCTTGAAAAGAATAAATTGATCATTTTGATATATATGTACCGATGGTTAGAATAACTACAATTGAAGTGCTTTTAACACTTACATCTATATATAAACTTGTCATTCACCAAATGGACATTAAAATGATATTTTCAAATGGTGAATTAGATGAGGAGGTCTATGTGGAACAACCCGAAGAATTTGTTGTATAAGACAAAAATATAAAGTTTACAAATTAATAAAGTCTTTATATGATTTAAAATAAGCTCATATACAATGACATAAAAAATTTAATCAAGTTGTTCTTGCGAATGATTACAAAATAAATGAATCAGAAAAATGTGTTTATAGCTATTTTCATTATGAAAAGATTGATTCATTTGTTTATATATTGATGATATACTCATTTTTATACTAATTCAAAAGAAGTTGAAAATATTAAAAAAAAATTATCTCGAAATTTTAACATGAAAGTCATGAGAGAAGCACGTCTTTCTAGGTATTAATGAGAAGGAAACAATACAAAACTTATACAATCTCATTATAATGAAAAAGTTCTAAAAAAAATTAATTATTCTGATTACAATTATATATATATTTCATTTGATATAAATATTAAATTAGTATCAAACAAAGCATACACATTGGAATAGTTAGAGTACGCTAAAATCATCGGATGTTTGATGTATACTATGACATGTGTTTGACCTGACATTGCATATGCAGTGGATACATTAAGCTGACAATCATTGGATGTTTATTGAGTATTAAAATACTTGAAATGAACAATTAACTATAACTTAATCTATAGTAAAAGTTATTTAGTTTTAAAAGGATATCTAGTTGAATTAGCTACTCAAAAGATCATGCCTCTACAAGTTGTTGGATCTTTACTCTTAGTGGGGTGTCATTTTTTAGAGTTCTAAGAAACAAACATACACAATCGATTATACCTTGGCTATTGAGTTTACAACCAAAGCCGAGTGACACCCATATCGATGAACTTGTGATAGCCAAAGTGCATTATCAAAGGCTTATTGCTAAATATATAATAAAAAATGTAAACATATTGGTCTAAAGTATAGTTATATCAAAGATCTTTAAAGAGTGAAATAATTTTTATTATTTATATAAGATTAAAACTAAATCTTGTAGATCTTTTGATGAAGATCAGACAAGGGATTTGATGTGGAAGACATCAACAAAAATGGGCCTAAGTCCAATTTATAAGATCACTAATTGTGGAACCTTGATTTACACTTGAGTAACATTAGGTCTTGAGTTCAATAAGTTAGAGTACATCATTAGAGTAATTGAAAGTATTAACTAAATAAATATTGTTAGAAAAAGTACTTGGTCTCATAAAGTAAAAGAAAAGGTTGAGCTTTACTCTTAATAGACCTATATATAGTAAAGTGATTATATGGGGCACTTTGTATAAAGTCTACCTATGTGAGTATAAAGTAGCTCTCCATGAAAAGAATAGAAAACATTATGCCTATATAAATATATCAATTTTAACATGACATATACCGGCACTAAAATCTTATATGTAAGACGTACACTTTTTCAATTGGATTGGATAATTTAAAGCTTGTCTACTATTCAATTTGAATGAGTCAAACTCATTTTGCTAGGTAAAGATTCAGATAGTAACATACCTTTATTGAAACAATAAGATTTTAAAGTAACGATTTTTCAAATATATTTTGAAAATGGTGGGAGATTGTTGACTTATTTTCGAAATACTTGGTAAAGAGTTATGATTGCGGTCCTATTCAGTGGTAATTGTGTTCATTAGTAGTAAATATTATAGAGCAACAATTAGGCCAGTCATGTTTTATGGTTCTGAGTGTTGGGCAGTTAATCATCAACATGTACAAAAGATGTCTGTGACAGAAATGAAGATGTTGAGATGGATGAGTGGTCATATAATAAAAGACCCTATATATAATGAGGTTATTAGAAACAAATTAGGAGTGGCACCAATAGAGGATAAAATGAGAGAATATCGTTTAAGATGGTTTGGACATATAGAAAGAAGAACATGTAAAAAGGTATGAAAAACTAAATTTAGAAAGTATTAAAAGAGGTAGAGGACGACCACAAAAGTGTTGGAAAGAAACAATAAAGAATGATCTAGCTTATTGCGAGTTAACTGCTAACATGACACACGATAGGGGTATATGGAAACAAAGAATCCATGTAGCTGACCCCGTCTAGTATGGGAAAAGGCTTAGTTGTAGTTGTTGTAGTTGTAGTAGTACTTAATAGGGGTTGTAACTTATGATAGAATTAGCAGTTATATTGTGGAATTGAAAAACACCTTTTGGGTGGCAATTACACTCATTAGTGGCACGTGATAGTGACTATAACTAATGGTACAATTAGCAACCATTGATTCCGTTCAAAAGATGATTAACAAAAATAGTGTGGCATTAAAAGCCACCTCTTGAGTGACAATTGTCCTCATTAGTAGCACTTATAGTAACGATAACTTATGGGGCAATTAACAACCATATTGTGGCATTAAAAGCTACTTTCTTGAGTGATAATTGTGCTCATTAGTAACACTACATGAGTTACATCTTCACCATGTTTATATAATGGTACTTTTAAACAAGAATCATCCAACTTTTCTGCATGGTATGGGTCTTTTCATACTCAATTTTTCATGAGAATTTACAAGCCTCTTATAGTGCTAACTAGATTTGTAATATCATCATCTTTGCTTTAACGATTTATCTAAAGCTCAGTTGCATTCGTATAAGATGAACTAAGGTTCTTCATGGTATCCTCAAGGTGCATGCCAAGATCCACTACATATGATTATTTGATGCGAGTGATAGCAATTTAACTTAAAGGTTAGCGCTTATCATGCTTTAAAGAATAGCAGTATCATCACCTTTTCTTCAAGGTATTAAACCCATTCTCTCGGGTACAAACCACACTAAAAAAATCAAGCCATCTACAAGAGTTCAATACCAAAGCAATTCCTACTTGGATAATCTCTTCTTCCCTAACTTAAATAATTGATGCCTTGTGTGTACAGATATTCCTAGTAAGCTTCCATGTTGTTTCAAGCAGATTTTGATTGTGTTGTTTGTTATAGTCTTAGTGTTAGTCTTGCATTCAGTTGGATGGTACGACTTGTCTGTCTTTTATCATGTTTATTCATACATGCTTGCTGTGATTAATGCACTTCTTACCATCTTCGTGACGCAGTTTGAAGATAGGAGACTCAATTGAATTGTTCCATATTTATTAAATAGTCTCTGTATGTTGCTGGATATCCTTTACTCCCTCACATACCTATAACTAGAATACGTTACTCAGTAGCCACATATCTTAGCAAACTCTTATAATTTAGCAAGTCCACCTCTTAACCAGTCACGCCTATCACCAACCCATCTTTTGCGCCGAGAAGAGGGTAAAGAGGAATCTGGTGTTGCTTTGAACAGGTGGACTGTTTTGAACCCTTAAAGATGGAGACAGAAGGTCGTCTTGATGTTCTGAACAAACCCAACAAACAAGCTCAAAGTCTCAGATGCTGAGAGAGGAAAATTAATCTCAATATTTCCATCTTACATACAAACTGGGAAAATTAAGTTTTATGTTCCAATGATACCCTAAACACTCAGATTTGTTGCATCAAATGTTCACCCTGTACGTTTTGGAGCTCTAAATAACTAAGCATCTGTTATTCAAGAAACCTTCCAAAGCTAATGATTTCAACTACTATGTCAGCCATCATGAAGGGAAATTGAACAAATCACCCATCACTTTAGAAAGTTCATCTGCATCTTGGTGAGTAGTTAAACAAGCTGGAAATATCCATGATCCCACTGAAAAGAAAAGTAGGCTCATATGGCTGATTGCAGCTAGCGAACAAGTAATGTGGTTCCAGTATCTCCAAAGGATAGAGAAGTGTTGCCAATACTGCTCAAAATCAGAGTTTTAAGTATTCATCAATAACGAAAGGCGATATAAAGAAAGAACAATAGACCACATTATTCTAATAACCAATACCACTAAAAATATTCCAGAATCAAGACAATTCTATAGATGAGCTGCATAGTAGAAGCCTTCACAGAGCTGAGATAGAGAATGTGGCAAACTAATAACCTCTTAATCAACTTCTAAGCTGCTTCATACCTTTTAACACGGGCATATAGTGAAAATCAAACTTTCGTGTTAACATGTTTGCCATGCTTTTTCAAGAGATCGGACAGAGAACCACAATGTGTTGACTTATATTGGCATTCCTCACAGCATGATTGCAGCATTTCAATAACTTTCAGGCACCTGCATGAAACTGCAAATTATTACCCGTCTAATCTGCCATAAAGCATATCAAAATTATTGGTGTGAACATAATCGAAATTATTGGTGCAAACATAATCAGAAAGTAGAACAAGAACTTAAGTAACCATCATTTCCTCATGCCCTTTGATGTGAGAAACCCTAATGACACTCAGATTCCTATTATGCAGATTATATGTAGCAATCAAAAGCATCTAAAGTGAACAGATGATACATAATCATATAAAAGAAAATATATGATACATATGCCACTGATGAAGCTTTTGCAACCAATAAACATTTAATACCCCAATGCTAAATGACATGAACTCAAAATGTTTAAATAAATAATTTAGGATAGAACTGCGTGATTAAATAGCAGATGATGCATTGATACTTTAAAGTAGCATATAACAATTGATCTATTGTATTAACTGTTAAAGCATCAAGTCTAAACTACAAAGCTGTTCAACATAATAAGCAAACACCGATAGAGAAAGTCACTCTTCACGTCCTTATGAAAGTTTTCAAAGTCTGAAGCGCTTTTGGATGAGCAGCACTAGTCTAATTGTGGATTTAGAAAGGAAACAACTTATCTCTGGGTTTTAAAGTTTTCAATTGAGAATCATTTCCCTGACAAAGCTGATCACATGGTAAGACTTCACAAACTTATTTCATGAGAAAAAACACTCTGGGTGTTTCCCTAGATAGTTTAACCTCTATTTTTCATTCATGACTCTCTTCCTGTTTGCTTCTAGACTAATAGCTTATGAACATAAGAAGAGAAAAGACAAAAAGGCAATAAACTTATGAATTTAAGGATAGAAGAATCGAAGAAACAAACAGCAACTAGAGTTCATAAAGTGAAGCACCTTCAATCTGGGAAATTAAGAAGCATCAGGCAAGAACAGTTTCATGTAGTTCCCCTTGATATGCCTTACTTTTGGATTATGTGTGTGAGAAGATCATATAATAATTGGCAATAACTACACTCTCTTGCCTCAAAGCCTCTTGCTCGTATCTCTCATCAAAGGGTGTTAATCTATAAGTCTGCCGAGCAGGTCCCCCACTAACCCGAGTGAGCATTCAATCATCTGTTCCAAATTCACCTGTGAAGACACTTCTAATGGATTGAATAGCTTATCAACTGGTGTTCCATCTTGCAAATAAGCTAGCACGAAACAGCTAATCTTTTAGGGTGATTAAAAGGACAACTATTCATTATTGTATAGGCAACTGTCAAGCATGGTGCCATCAAAAGCCTGCGAAAAACATTCCTCATGGAAGCATCATGCTCTATTGGGAACAGTTACCTCCAAATTTTCCGGATTCCCCAGAAAAACATTCCTCATGGTAGCCTTCCCCAATAAACATTTCTAATATCCCAAAATGGCATAATTGTTGAACAAAATCACAGAAATACTTATTGGTCATGAACATTAGCCACGAATCAGGAAGACTGGTGCCGAGATCCATCAAAGAAACCTAAAGTTCTGGAAGCACACACACGGCTCCTCAAATTCATCGAAGAACGATTGAACTCGGCAAGGCTGGTTTTGTTTCTTCCACACAAAATTTGCATAGCGGTTTTGTTTCTTCCACACAAAATTTGCATAGCGGTTTTGTTTCTTCCACACAAAATTTGCGTTGAGCCTTTATTGACACAGGCTACCTGCAAATGTTTTGGGTGTCCCTAAAATGGAGATATATTAAAAAATCATCAAACAATCATAGGTATTAACCATTTGGCACGTTATTGATCAGTAAGAATGACAGCTTTACATATAAGTATCAAACGGCTTTTGGTGGCATACAACTAACCCATATCTACGGGTCCTCATATAGTTTAGGGAACAATTCAACTAACGAAGAAGAATAGGAAAGGGTAGTAATTATTCACCTCTGAGGAAGGAAATTGTTCTTCGTGAGACATGCTTGAATGGCACATGCCTCTTTCTTGCATGGCTCAGTGTCCTTCTTCCCCCACATGCTTTCTCTCTCTCTCTCTCTCACTCTCTGAGATCAGATGTCTCTCTTGCCTGCAGGAGGACGCAATCGACCGATCGTGACTGAGTCAGAACGCCGCCGGTTGGCCCCACGAAAGATGCGAAAGGACTGAACGAGACGGGCTCGAATCTGTAGGACGCAAAGCCACTGTGAGAGGAACTGCACCCTTTTCTCTTGGGCCACCCACGGTCGGGTACCCGAATCACATCCCCCAATTTTGGTTCTCCTTACCTTTAGAAGCCGTATAGCCCTTCATTCACACGATATTGTTGAATCGGGCTTCAGCCCATCGCCCAAAATCCCCACCGCTGCCCAAAAGCAAATAGCTTGCACAAAGAGCAATAGCACATATGACAAGCCTCAACTCAGAGGTCGAGGCTCATGAGTTTAGTACTTGGGGCGTGCTTTTGACTTAAATTCACCCTAATTTTTTTTAAATAAATAAATAAACTTTGAATGGTAGGCAATTGAACTCTTAAAAAGCTAATATTGAGGTTTTTTAGGTTAAAAATCATTACATGAGCAACCGATGCGGCAGACACAGACTTAGTTGCAGTAGGGTATAAAAAATAAGACCCTGTATCTAAGGGGTCAACTCCAAAGCCTTCAAGTTGAAGGTCCCAAGTTCCACACCGCAAACTGTGCACATCTCATGAGCCTATCAATTAGCTTTCCTTTGACAAAGCAAAAGCAAAACAAAAATTAGGGCTTTAACTCAGAAAGCCTTTGAGTTGAAGGTCCCGAGTTCCACACCTCAAACTGTGCATATCCCCTATACACATACGAGTCTGTCTTAGCTTTCCTTTTGAAAAAAAGAAAAAACAAAGACAAAAATTAAGGGGTCGATTCCAAAGCCTTGAAGTTGAAGGTCAAGAGCTCACACTCAAAGTTTTGATATGTGCTACGAATCTGTCAAACCTGAAAAAAGCACGAAAAAAGAAGAAAACAAATTAGGGGTTCGACTCCAAAAGCCTTAAAATTGAACGTCTAGAGTTCACACTTCATATGTAGTACGAGTCCGCCAAACCTAAAATAAAACACAAAAAAGAAATCCAAAAGCCATGAAATTGAAGGTCCAGAGTTCACACGCTCAAGTGCGAACATCCTTAACGGAGGCTGTAAGGTCAAAAAGAAAAATGCACCAGCCGGGAATCGAACCCGGGTCTGTACCGTGGCAGGGTACTATTCTACCACTAGACCACTGATGATCCGGAGGGCGAAAACAGCATAGGTCATAATTAACGAGCCCATTAGTTTAGAGCTTATACTCTATACAAGCTATCCCATTGATGGTGGGAAGGTGGCGTTAGAGTTTGAAATCAACTGGATGTAGGACTCTTGATGTTTATGACATTGGTCCTTCCTTATAAGCTTCCATAATGGTGGCCATATAAATGAAAGTGAGCCCCACTTTCGATGCCAATTCAGATATGCACACCCCGAGTATCGAACTCATGACCTTTTAAGCCATGCTAAAAGTTAGGATCGAAGGATTCCTCTTTGTATGACAGTTTCTACTCCTAGACAGTGACCTTGCTAAGTGGCAACATTCTAACCCAAAACTACAACCATAGAACCCCGAGCAACCACATTTTTGGAGCCCAATCTGACCTACTGCTTTGATGTCCCTTGCATGCCAAATTAAACCTGTCTGAAAGCCCTGTACCTTTGTTGTGCCTTGGAGCCCTGTCGATCCAATATCAACACTTGACCTCATTACCACTAGACCTCACAATCTGAACTTAATTTCCCTAAACTTGTTATACTAAATACCTTTAGTCAAACCTCATTACCCTAGATCCTATAACAAGTCCATGCCAACATCTATCACCTTAGCCAACCACAAATTCAGCAATAACTGTACCACTTAGAACCCTTACTTTCGTTGTCTATACCATGGTCAAGCATGAACCCAACAACCATCTATTTAGGATTTTGCATTCTACCCATATCCATAGCCCATAAAATAGTTGCATTGTGAGCCTTCTTGAGAATCAAACTTCATGCATACAAGCTGGGTCTGATTCGGGCTCCGATTGGCTCTTAATCTAACCGACTTCTTCATAGAGCTTCAAGTTGCTTTCTTAGTCTTCAATCAACTTCACCCTCGCATGAAAAACTCGGCTAGCTGGTGGAAGTTCTAGATTGAATTAAGTTGACATTCTACTAGTTACATCATCTCCACTATGCTTCCCTTGTGTTCATATTCCAACACCTTCATTTGAATGTGGTCTAGTAGGTTTGATACGAGATGCATGAAAGACCATATGGACATTCATACCTAAGTAATGCTTCATATGCCAATTTGTTAATCACCTTGATAATCATAAATGACTGGTATTACTCTGGAAAAAGCATCGATTGATTAGGTTGGATTCAAAGCTTCACGAGGATGAAACTTCAGCGGAGCCCTATTTGCAACTCTAACCTCTTGCTCAAGTCAACAATTATCAAATTGTGTTTTTATACATTCTTCAGTGACTGCAATACTCTCCTTTAACCTCTTCAAAACATCATGATGTTTGTACAAGAGAGGTCGACTTTCCCGTGCAATGCAGTACCATGCTCATATGCAATAAGGGGTTGGAAAACATAACCATATAAAGACTCAAAAGCAGTGATTTTTGTTGATGCATTATAGCTAGTATTATAAGAAAGTTCAACCCATGGGACAAGGCTTAACCATGCATTAAGCTTACCTTTTATGAAGCATCTTTGGTAGGTCTTAATATCCAGTTCACAACTTCGTTTAGGGCATGGTTTGGGGATGATAGGCCATACTAAAAGAGAGTTTGGTCATAAATTGATATATATGTTCATTCCAAAACTTAATACTAAATATACTATTACGATTACTTACAATATTCCTAGAAACACCATAGAGACTAGTGTCCTTTTTAATGAAAGATTTAACTACTTGATGGACTCACATTTGACTTTGAGAGTCTGAAAGTGTAAATACTTGGTGAACCTATCAACAATGACAGATGGTTTTGTACCCATTAGAAGGAAGTATAGATGAAGTCCATAGAAATAGATTCCTATGCTTCAAATGGAAAGGAAGGGGCATCAAAGTAACAAGAATCTTGCTACAATAATATTTTTGAGCTTGACCAGTCTTACACCCTCTTATGAAAATAATTTATTTTTTTATTCGGAATAAAATATGATTTGACTTGGCAAGTTTTGGAAACAACTTCCTATTTCCCACTAAGTGAACCATGGTATGCTTTGAGAGCAAAGTTGAGAAGCAAAATTTGCCATCATAGTAGAGATCGCCACATAGTGAATGCCAAGGATTGGAAGAGTGGTTTGTGAGCACCTTAGCCGAGGTCCGTATGTTGAATATCTCACACATGTTCAGCCAATCTGGGGTCGACTATAGAGAACTCCATGAGTTGGTCCCCCTTTTGGAATGATAGGGTACCACAACAATATTTTCTTGCTCTCTTTTAGTCGATCTTGAACTTATAAGTAGCTTATGAATCTGTTGTTATTATTTTTGAGTATTAATTCATTGCTCCAAGATCAAGCTATTATGATCCGTCCATAGAGTGAACTGCCCCTCAAGTAACTACGGTATTCACTTGTCTAATTTAAGCACGATCACACATAGCTCATTATCATAGGTTGAATAGCTTTTCTCATGGTGAGATATAGCCTTGTTCATGTAGGCATTGGATGCTCCCCTTGCATAAGAACAATCCCTACTCCAATATGGTAAGTGTCTATTTCACTGCAAACTCTTTGGAGAAGTCCAGTGAAGATTTAACAGGTGTGGTAGACTTAACTAACATGAGCTTTTGAAGACGAAGACAATGAATCCTTCATCAATGGATCTGTCAAGGGCTTCACAATAAAACCATAACCCTAAATAAAGCATCTATAATATCTCTTTGAGTCTATGAAACCTATGTCCGCAATCTTGAATGGATTAGCTTTGATGCCATCTCTTATGACAGTATGTCCCAAATAATGTAAAACTTGTCCAAGGGAAAACACTTGGAGATCTTGGAAAACAATCGATTCTCATGAAGTATAGTTAAGACATGAAACATGAACAAAATGATCTTCCCAAATTTAGAATAAACAACGTATCATCAGAAAATACTAATACAAAATAATGAAGATAACTCTGAATGTATTATTTATGCATGCATTTTTGAAAAGTATCAGGAGAATTAGTAAGACCAAATATGACCTAACCAAGAATTCATGACCTTCATGAGTACAAAATGTGATCTTGTAAATATCATCAGGGGGCATTCTAATTTGCTAATAGACAACTCCCAAACCAAGTTTAAAAAGGCTACAAGCCCATGCAACTCACCTAACAACTCTTCAATGGCTATAGGGAATTTATCCTTAATAGTGGTATAAATAAGAGCATGATGATGAGTACAAAACATGAACGGCCCTTTTTCCTCAATAATAACATTTATGAAAAGAAAGGATTAAGAGTATTTTTGATACTCTCTTGTTCTAACATCTCCTCAGCTAGGTCTTCAATGATTTCTTTTAGGAAACAAGCATATTGGAGCTTGATACATATAGTGCCTTGGTTCAGACTCAAGATAACGTGATGGTTAAAAGCACCAGAAGGAGGAAGGGTCATAGGTTCTGCAATAACAATACCGAATTCAACCAACACTCGTCTCATAGATTTGGATTTTGGATCGGTCTGTTCTAGGGGAATTAGATCAATGGAATTCAGTTCGGACAAGGTCTCAAGTTCCCACAAATAGCTTAGTTGACTGGGGTGGACTGCACAACTGCTCATGAGTATGTCAGTGTGGATCCAAGTTGGGCAACGATGTTTGGAGCTTCCGTTATTGGTTCGACCAAAGTAGATGTTTGTATGGCCAAATAGTAACAATTGGGTAACATGCGCATGCAAGGCTTGTTTGACCTTGGCTTTGACTAGGAAAGACAACTTCTTGGCTTTTAGGGTGTGGGATCGACCGTGGTAAGTAAATGTAATATTTATCTTGATACATGGCGTAAGAGCATACTCTCATGTTCTTAAGCCATGTCATGGCCAAACTAGTGTGTAGAGGTCAATAGTGGCACCAAATCCATTAGGACAAGACATTTGCAAACTTTGTTACTGATGGAGAAAGACAATGCACCTCTGGCTATTGTATGCTGTGCGGAAGCGAAGAACCAACAACAAGAAAGAAAAAGAAGAAAATGAAGCATGGTAATCCGCATAGGGTTTTTTAGCCAGATTTTTTTTTGTATAAATCACACATTATAAAAAAACTTGTATTTGCTTATATACCTGACTTTATATATCTGTGATTTCCTCTCTTATGAGAGATTTTCAGTGTTCTTTTTAATAAAGTGATATTGTTTTTGTTTTAAGGGTTTATCTATACAAAAAGGCATCTCAAAAAATTCAAGAAGAAGGCCCTTCTTCTCCGATTTTTTGAGTGCATGTTCATTGGGCCTCAAGGGTCTACACAATAACTTACATCTCCCACTTGGCTACTTGAGTGAAATTTTGATACACTAATTTTTACCTCCCACTATTTAGGAGATTTACCAAGTTATACCATTTTCAGTTACAAGTGAATTGCAACTTATACTTAATATGTGGTTTTCATAATCAATACGTTTTTCCTTCATAACAACTATCGCAATATATTTCCATACTGAAACTCTAGGCGTATCTCAAACTCATGTGTGTAACATACTTTTCAAAGAAATCTTTAGAGATGCCTTTAGTCAAGGGATTACCTAATATATCACTAGTTGACATATAAGATATAGATATCTCATTCCTAGCATATTATGAACATAGTGGCATTAAACCATTATCTGCTTTCTTCTAAAGCTATCAATTCCACTCTTAATAAGAGTTATTGTTATATTGTTGTCACAATAAATAACAACCGACTCATTGGCTATATCCAGGTTCAAATCACATATGAAATGGCTTATCCAAACAACACTCATTGCAACCATACTACAAGCAACATACTCAGCTTCTTATATATACAATCATACACAACTTTATTTCTTTCAAGCCCAAGAAATATCACTACCTCTAAATAAGAATATTTGATCGGATGTTGACTTGCTCTAATCTTTCCTCTCAGTAAAGTTAGCATCTCAGTATCCTACTACTTCTAGTTCATTAATTTAAAAATATAATTTTTTTCCTTTAAGATATCTCAAAATCCTTTTCATAGTTATTCAATAATGTCAACCATTATTACTTTGATACCTACTCACAAGACCAATAATAAAACTGGTATATGGTCTTGTATACAACATAACATACATCAAGTTGCCCACAACTTATGCATAAGAAACATTACGCTTGTTTTCTCACTAGCCTTACTTAGTTTCACTCTTTTAGCAACGTGTGTATTTGTAGGTTTGCAATCATTCTAAATTTTTTGAGGATAACTCAAATATAAAAGATTAAATTCTCTGTCATGAGAAACCTTTATACCAAGAATATAAGATGTCTCTCCAATATCCTTTATCTCAAACTTATCATGACTTTGGTTTTAACAATCATCTCATTGTCATTCCCGATCAACAAAATGTCATTTACATATAAAGATAAAATGACAAAGTAACCCATACTATTCCAAACATACATGCACCGGTCAAGTTCACTAGTCTCAAACATAAATTTTAAAATAACATTTTGAAAAGTTAAATACCATTGATGAGATGATTGTTTAATACTATATAAGGATTTTTTCAATTTATAAACTTTATTTTTATGGCCTTCAACAACATACTTTTTTGGTTGTTACATATAAATGATTTTATCTAAATCACCATTTAAAATAGTGTTTTTTATATCTAGTTGATATAAATCTAAATCATAAAATACCAAAATAGGCAGAACAATTATGATTGTTTCATTGAATTTATATTTCTTTTTAAGAAGCTATTTATAGCCTATGTCGTTCCTTTTTCTTGGTAAATCAACCAATTCCTGGACTTTGTTTTTTTTTAATAGATTTAATTTCCTCATCTATTACTTTTTCATAGTTTATTGATTCATATGAGTTAATAGCTCGCTGATACGTAATGTTATTAGTCAACTCATTTGAATCTACTGAATTAGACATTTCCTCTGTAAGGAAAGTACGATAATCTTTTGAGTATGATGGTGTGACTCTAGGTCTTTTTATGTTCACTTAAAGTTTAAGTTTATTTAGGAAAGTCTTTTTCAAATGATGAATCCCAGTCCCCTACGTCATTCTTATACTCATGATTATTTTTAAGGTTATCATTCTTAGTATCTTCTAAGAATTTAATATCCATGTTCTGTATTAAGCATGATCCTTGTGATAAAATCTATATCTCTTAGAACCTTTAGGGTATCTAATGAAAACACATGTCAATGAGCAATCGATCCCCACCTCTTGATATGACTAAGGTATGGTTTTCTTTCAAACCACATCTCATAGGTATAGAAAATATAACCTTATATGATACTCTATTTAAAATATAAATAATTGTAGTTATTGTTTCTCTCCAAAATATCCTCAAAAGAGAAGCATCTATTAACATTGACCTAGTCATATTCAAAAAGATACTTTTATATCTTTCAACTACACTATTTTGTTGAAATGTTCTGTGCATGATATTCTGTTTTGAGATACTAAAGTTTTTATAATATTCAAGAAATTTTGTAGAAGTGTATTCTCCGCCTCTATCAGATCTTAATGTTTTGATTGTCTATCTTAATTGGTTTTCAAAACCTTTTTGTATATTCTTTAAATATTTCAAGTACCTTAGATTTATGTGTTAAGAGATATACATAACGATCAATGAAGGTTATAAAATAAATCGTTTCACGATGAGTTTTTATCCTAAAGGATCCACATATATCTGTGTGAATTATTTTTAATAAGGTTGCTATCCTAATTATTTCTTTAGAAAATGATTTTCTAGTCTTTTTTCCTTATATATAGGCTTCACACCTATTAAAAGTGTTTTTCAAAAGCTTAGATAATAAGCAAAAGTTGGTTAATTTTCTCAACTTTTACAAACTTATATGCCCTAAGCATTTATGTCATACATTCACATCAATAACAAATGCATAATTGATACAAGCAGAAGACGAACTTTAATTATAATCAATATTTAACTTAAACAAAATATGTTGAGAATAAAAAAATCAGAAAAAACTATTCTATCATGTTTTTTCACAATGACTTTTTCAAGGATAAATCTGACCTCAAACCCTTTATTAACTAAGACAGGCACTGACATAAGATTTAGTCTAATAGAAGGTATAATTAATATATCAATAAGTACAACTAGTGTGTCTTTTATAAAAATCCTAAATGACTCAACCCTTAAAACATTAGCAAACAAACTATTTCTCATGTAGACTCGATATTTTCTAAGTTTATATTCCTTTAGGTCCATTGCTCCCTCTTTGCTCTTCGAGATGTATTAGGTCACTATAGAATCAATTCACTTATCAGTCATAGGGTAATCCAGGTACATGCATTCTTCTCTACCAGACCACAACAATTTCGTTTGTGGTGTCCCATTTTACTATAGTTGAAACATTTGATCTGAGAAGTGGGTTAATATGATTTCTTGAAAAATTGACCACTCTTCTTGTTTATTTGACTTTTTTCTGATTCTAGTTATTCCTAGAGCTCATCCTTAAATGATCTTAAGCAACTAACAATTTTCTTTTTTACCTTTGTTTATAAGTTCTTATTCAATTACTAGGTTAAAAGAGAGTTCAAAAAGATAAAGTCTTAGGGTTATGGTTACCATATTCCATGAAGAGAGAAGACTTTTCAGGATAGTGGATATATGCACGGGTTCAGGGGTGACTGACTTTGCTATAGTTAAGTGCCTGGCCATAACTAATATTTTGTTTACGTGTTCAATTATATTATTCTCTTCTTTCATTTTATGAGAATTATAATTTTGAATGAGTAGTTGAATATGGAGTTTAGTTATAGTATTGTATTTAGTTGTTATAGAATCAAACAACTCTTTAGTAGTTTCAAATTCTTCAAAAAATCTAATAAAGTCATCTTCCATGTATTGGGCATGATAGTACTAGCTATCATGTCATCCTTTATGAAAGTTCTATATTTTTTTCTCATTAATTGCATTTGGTGTAGGGGTAAAACTGTTTTGCTAAGTACATAATCAATATCCTCTAAGGTCAAGGACAATGGGTTCCTTCTTTTCTAACTCAGAAACACAAATTATAATTGTCATTTTTAAACTTTTGGCAAAGATAACAAAAAGGAGATCTATATATCAAATGGGAAACAATAAACCATCAATAAAAAAAAATTAAAACTATAAACAAATAGTGAGAACTAGCTAGGCACTAAATTATAATAACATAAATATCCATGTACTAAACTATAAATATTTCCAAATACCTATTTGTAATATCAAACAAAATGCAAGTACCATTTTAAAAACAAACAGAATTGTGTAATTTCAGAACAAGTCCAAGGATATTACAATAATATCCCTCTTTGTCAACTTTTGTAATTTCTTTGCAGCTAATAGGCAAACTGGTAATTTGAGTTGTTTATCTATTTTGGTGATTTTGTTAAAATCCTATGGATAGAATACTAAAATCAAGTTTTTGATTATTTTATAGTTAAATAAACAATTTAGGCAGAATTGTAAATTTGCCATGTGTTGTTTCTGTAATTCTGCAAAATATTCATGGGCAAAATCGTATTTTTGGGAGATGGCAATACAATGAATTTAACAAACAAACATCAACAAAACTATAAACTAGATTCTATAATTCTCGAAATATATAGGGACATTAAAGTAAATTCATAGATCAGGTACATCATAATTTAAACTAACTACCGAAGGATAAAAATGTATAAACACATGACCAAGGGTATCTAAGTCATTTGATATGAAAGTATATGAACTAAACTATAATTTAGCACAATGGTATACTATAATATTAGGGCAAAACATACTTTTTAGTCTACTAGGTGGTTTTTCAGCACTTATTTTGCAAAACCAATTGGTTTTTGATTTTTTGGAAACTAGGGGTGCACCAGATTTTCACCCCTATTTTCTCAAAACCAGTTATCCTCTCTATCCAACAACTCTGGTTTCTTCTAGAGTCTCTAGTTTCTCACATTTGTGAGACTAGAGGGTGAGAGAGTGAGAAGGGGAGCCCGAGAGGGAAGAGAGTTTGAAAGAGAAGAAGGAGCTGGGAGAATGGGAAGTAAGAAGGCAAAGTGACCTTCATCCTCCTCGCTGAGCACCTAGCTAATCCCTATTACCAAACAAGAGAACTCTCTGGTTCGGTGACTCTCGGTTGTCTCTTTTGATACTTAATAACCGAGACTTAAAATAGGGTCTCGTCTAGTTATCTTACTAGGGTTTTTTTTCCTTCTTTCTTTTATATAGAAGAATAAAAGAACATGTCCATAGAGAATAAGTCTACTGGTTGCATAAGGGAAATGTTTCCTGTGTTTTCCAACCTACTCTCATTTTTTCTATTTGTCTTTTGCATCTAAAGAGAGAACATGTCTACAAGTTTTCATTATTTGATTTTTGTTCCTTTTTGGTTTTTCTCCTATTCTATATTTGTGTCAAGTAGGCAAGACCTAAATGAAACATGCGAAGTAGAAACGAAATCGATTGAGGATCTTCGTACTTATAGTTGAACTGTGCAGATAAGTTTTTGACCGATTTCATGTTTTTCGTTCTAATTATTTATTTAGATTCAAAAAAAGAATCTCAAACGTTTATGTTCTAGGGAACTTTTATAAAATAGAAGCCTCTTGGTTTATGTTTTGTTCCTTGATTTAATCTCTCTATAAGAGAGTAACCCCTTCTTATTTTGCTGTATTTATAGGAAGCATGTCTCAAGGCCAAAAAAAGCGCTGAGGACTCTGTATGCTAATACCATTGATGAAGAAATAAAATGCACCTCTGGTTGTATGTTGTGTGAAAATGAAGAACCAAAATCTAAGGAAAAAAGAAGAAGAAAATGAAGCACGGTTACCCCCGGAGGGTTTTTCAATAGGAAAGTTCTTTTCATGTAAATCACACATTGTAAACAAACTTGTATTTGCTTATATACTCAACTTTACATTCCTATGATTTCCTCTCTAGGTTTTCCGTTAAAGTCATTGTCCTCTACAAAAGATTTTCACGGTTCTTCTTAATAAAGCTAAATTGTTTTGTTTTAAAGGTTTATCTATATAAAAAACACATCTCGGAAAATCAAAGAAGAGAGCCTTTCTTCCCTGTTTTTCTGAATACATGTGATTTGGGCCTCGAGGGGCCACACAATAACTTAAGGTTACACGCTACGAGTTTACTGTTACCAGCAAAAAAACATTCTCTTTGAGTTGAGGTTGGGTAGGACGATACTTTCTAAGTACAGGACAACAGCGTATCAAACACATTTGTCTTACTCAAAGAAGTCGATTTAGGGTTGCAACCTTAGAGGATTAATAATCCTTCCAAGCACAATGGGACACGGTGAAACCCTCTTGCATGTTCATAATACCGAACTTGAAACTGCAAGTCTTCTCTAAAATCCGCTATATATTGCACCAAGAGAGCATGATCAACGAATTGGGGGACCATCTGAGCTAGCTTCTGGAACTTGTTTTGGTATTTCTCGACTGTACCCTCTTATTTGAATTCTTTAATCTCGGGATAAGGATCGCTAAGAATGTTGATGGCGAAGTGCCAAATGATGTCTCATGAGAAACCTTCCCATATCGGTGATTCCTGAGGAGCCCAACACCATTGGTACCACTTATGTGTTTTCCTCAAGGCAATTAAGAGCAACTTGCTCTTTCTTGTTGCCTACGGTACCGATAAGATCGGAAGCATGTGCCACCTTGTGAAGCTGCATCTTTTAATCGACGACAGATAACCTCAAAATCTCTATCGAGATCTTTGTCTAGAACTAGTAAGCCAGCTTGAAGAACTCTTCACTCATTTTAATGACCCATCATCGCCTCCTGGAGATTCCATCTTGATATGTGCTTATAGTGATTAAGATGGTAATAGTGATAATTAAGGATGAAGATGAGAAGCCGCTCCCCGTCTATTATACCAATAAAGTCTTACAGGGTGCAAAGCTCTGCCCCTCCCTATCAAGCAACTGGCATATTGCCAAGTCCTCTCCACTTGACGTGGGAGTGGCTTATAAAGTAAATGGTGGAGACGGGAGAATTTGATATCCCGTGCTCTCCTTGCAAGACATTAAAGTTCAATCCCTAGCGAGTTTTGTGGCAGAGGGCATGGTCTAAAGCAAGACGAACCAAATCAAGAACCATAGTAGTTATTTGTTTGTGTACAAGTGTTGAGGAGCAAGCTTGATGCTCGTATCACCCACAGTTCTAGCACTCTTTGCGCTTTGAATTCAAAGCCTCAGACAAGAAGGATGAATATGAAACCTTGCTAGCTGGACTATGTACTTCCATTGGCATGGGAGCACAAATCCTAAATATCTGCAGCGACTCTCAGTTGGTTGTCAACCAAGTTAAAGGGGAGTATGAGACTCCAGAGCTCAATATGATGAAATATTTGTAAAAAAAAAAAGGACAGACTCACTAAGTTCATCCATTACAAGATCATGAAGGTCTAAAGAGAAGGCAATCAAAAAGCCCACTCCTTGTCTAGACTTGGGTAGTTCTCCTTTGTCACTAAAAGGGACAGTCCATGTTGAAGTACACCCAAGGGAAAAGGCATAGATGACCAAGAAATCATCTTTGCCATCCAACAGGGTCCTAGTTGGATGAGCCCAGTACAACACCATGCTACCACTTGATCAGCTAGAGGCTCTAGAATAAAGCAACCTGGTATATCCTGATCGATGAAGAGATGTATTGAAGATCTTTATTCTCAATACCTTTGATAGGAGGATACCCCCTTATGATGGCTGAAGTGCATGAAGGTGTTTGCAGTAACCATTTGGTTGCACACCTAAGAAGATCCTCAGACAAGGTTTCCGCTACCCTATAAAGCCAAAGATTGCGAGTAAAAGAAAAAAGTGCTTTAGGTTCCAAGAGCATGCCTGTATTGTGCGGCTTCCATCTACCAGGTTCACCCCTATCACTAGAACGTGCCATTTGTACTCAGAGCCCACACCCTCCTTGATCAGGTTAGCCTACACTCATTAGGTGGTTCATGATTATGAATTTTATCTATATATTTGGACTCGATGACTTCACCCATTTGAACCTGTAAGTGCAAATTTCGGTCGTGATGAAGAAGCAAGGCTTACCATAAGATTTATAATTTAGGTGCAAGGTATGTGATCTGTTTTAAAAGGGCAACCTTTTACTCCTTACGAAGTAGGGTCAACCTATGCGTGGTAGTGATATATTGGTGAAAGACAAGTAATTGTATGTATGTGTCCTTATTGATGTGTGTATTATTACCGAAGTGTATGCCAACAAAAAGGGATGGGCTGCCTTGTATAGGTATGGGTAGACATACCCGAAACCTGGAACGGTAACCGAACTAGTTGGTGGTCGGTTCCGGTTATGGTTCTGGAACTGCTGGTTTCGGGGCAGTTCCATTTTCAGATCCGGAACCGCCCCAAGATCAAGACTTTTTTTTGAAAAACCGTGAGTACAGTCGATGCAATTCGAATCCTCCATGCTTAGTTGAAAATAACATACTTATACCGTTGGGCCAAGATGGTTCTTGCGACTAATAAAACGCCTATATATACATAATATATAAGAGTTTTGAATCACAAATTACAAACCACAAGAGTCGAACTCTCTACTTGCACATTCAAAGTACATTCCACTGTCAAGACATGAGCATTCTTGTGATTGTAAATGTCAAAAATATTATATACTTAATAAATGACAGTTTGAAACCACTGGTTCTGGTTCCAGATTTTGGGTCAACATCTAAAATTCGTTAACCGTAACCAAACCGGGAGGTCCCTAGAAGCGCTGGTTCCAAACCGGCCATGTTTAGGTATAGGTAGGGTGTCACAGATTCGTGTTTGAGTTAACTAAGGATCGGTTGGCTTATAGACCGGCTAAGGGGTTAGGTTGACTCAAATCGGCTAAGCCCTAGGTCTAGTTTAAGGGTTCCGGTAAGTTATGGATATAAATTGGTAAAGTCGTATTCGATGGTTGGACACGACTTAACCTGTCAGTGAGAGTCAAGCAGGCTTCCTGTCTTAGTCTCAGAATGGCTAATAGGACTACGGTAGGCTGTGGATGGTCTTAGGTTCAAGTTAAATTTAAGGCAAAAGAAGTGTAATTAGTTATGAAGAGTTGTCTAATTGGGTAGGGTAGCTAAGCAACTGAAGAAGGTAATCCTAAGGATTTGATCTAGTGGGTCACGGTATTGTGATCATGCAGTTTATGATCTAACCTGGCTGAGGGGACTTGATGATAAAGGGGAGGTCTAATGGCTGCAACTAATTAGAATCTGATTGTTTAAACAATAAATACGTTAATCACTTGGCTTGTCCACGGAATAGGCAGCAACTAGGGGCTCTACAAATGCATGCAGGTCAGACAGATGAATTGATTTTTAACAGAGTGAAACAAATGCTACGCAGATATCACAGCTAAGAACAAACATGATTTCCTACGATAAGCAGATCATACGACCACAGAAAAATCTAATGGACTGATTATCACAGTGTAAAAGATTTGGAGCACCACGACACCAGACAAGCTTCTGCCGCTTAGATCAGATATCACCTCATTGGGAGAGCATCACTAAGAACGCCATTATGTTAATCGAGCACCTTCCTGGAGTTGTCCTCTTGATCGGCATCTCCACGAACACACACACACAGAGAGAGAGAGAGAGAGAGAGAGAGAGAGAGAGAGAGAGAGAGAGAGAGAGAGAGAGAGAGAGAGAGAGAGAGAAATTCTTTAGATTGTTCTTGGATGCCCTACAACGATGATGAACACTAATTTTTTTTTAGGATGTATGTTAGAAAGAGAAAATTGGCTACAGGATCTTTCATGATTGGAAAGTGAAACATGTGAGAGAGACTTGGCAACTGTTACCTTCGTTTTCTTGCATGCGTCCGTATATTAATGTTAAAATCCAGCATGGCATGATCCTTGACACCCACCCATTGTTTATTTTCATCGGGCACTTGCTGAATTCGGTTGCTCTGTGCCAGTAGACTTCTAAATGAGCCGACTTGATTTCAATAAAGAAACTCCCAATGAAGATAATAGAGTCTCCTTATTTTTTACCTTCTAAGAATCCTTGAAGTAGAATGAGGTGGTTGCCTGTCGCGCTGATGATGCAGATAAAGTTAGCCAGCTTTTGCGTTGGGCTTGAAGTTCTTGAGAGCTTCAAATGATGATCCTTGAAAATTTGGGATTTTAAGTATTGTCTCATGTGTCTTTAAATGTGTTATTTAAAACAACTTTATAGGTTGAACACAAATTTTCTTAAGAAAAATTTTGGGTGTTTACAAAACCCTATAACCTGGATGGACCAAGATAGCTCGAACAGTGTACCAAATAAGTTGAGTTGACCTGAACCCTATTAAGCCTGCCTTAGTTGAACCTGGATGCACAAAAGCTTTTAATTGAGTGAGCTTTTGAGTACTTAATCAGTTGAAGTTGGGTGCACGAAAATGGGTGGACATTAGTTCAAGTTGGACTACGGTAAATTGCAACCAAGACTATAATGTTATCTGCATTGGGCTCGTCCATGCTCCAAATGAAGAGCCCAAGCTGGTGTTACTCGCACCTGGCATCAATATCCATAAAGGCTGAAAATCCTAAACAACAAATAAAGGTCCAGACACTCTTTGTAACCCATCCAGAAAAAAATTCAGCAATCAACTTTTGTTTCCTCTCTCTCTCTCTCTCTCAAGTTTCTCTTTCTTGATTTGTTTCCGAGTGTGCGTGTGGAGGAGGGCTAGACGAGCACTCTTTTAGTGATCCATCAACCAGCCATGGCGCAGCCTCCCCACCCTGATGGTGCTTCAATCTAGCTAGGTCCTCGGTCGCCGTGGTACTCCTCTCTTTAGTGACTCAATGGCAAAGTCGTGGTGTTCATCCTCTATTTTTGGTGCTACAATCAGGTTTCCCATTGCAATATCATCCCCACCTTATTGCCTAGTTGCATAATACTACGTTATATACCTTATGAAACATTAGTTGCATAATATTCCCTCTACTTCGTTGGTTGGTCATTTGAACAACATATTATCATAGCCTCCATCGGTCGCATATTCCATTCATTAACATCATTTAATCACTCTAATTGCCAACTAATTCTTCTGTAGGTTGCACCGAGTCATACATAGTCCACCTCTACAATTACAACTAATTCCGACTTTTGGTCCAGAACAATTCAAACTATTAAAAACAGTCAGAATATTAGCCTGTTCCAACAATCGGAATAAAACAAGTTGGAATGACATTACTTCAACTGTCCACATAGTCGAAATCGGTTAGGAAATAACCGGAATAATTCAAACTCAATAACAGTCAGAATGAGTTTTATTGCAATTGTTCTGTTTACTTATTCGGACCGTCTCTTATAATCATAATAAAGCTTATTTTGACGGTTGTGGACAATCAAAATTAACTGCAAAATAGGCAGACCAAACAAAACAGCTAGAATAAGTATATAACAGAACAACCACAATAAACTATTCTGATTGTTCTGTTTTTTATTCTGATTGTCGAAAACCATCAGAATAAATAGTCAAACAGTAGGAACAATTGCTCGGTTGCAACCTATTTTCCGAGTTTTGTTGAAATGGTTAGAATACATATAATACATTAAAACCATGACAATGGATAATGAATGTGACAATTATGAATGCATACAAGAAAGTATTGTATTGCCACAAACATGAAAAGTTTACAGTACAGAGATCTTTATATGTACATTAGAAAGAGGAATGCTTTATATCCATTAGTTAGACAACTTCAGAATAGACATAATATATCAACCTATTCTAATATACTATTGATTCAACATGTGATTGGTTTTGAGGCTCTCTATGATTCTATTGTTCCAAAAAATTGAAAATCAAAAGAACAAGTAAATAACCCAATTACAAATAATATAAGGAAAGAACATATAAAATATATTTTCATAACATGTATTTATTGTGATGCCGAACAAAGTGTCTACATTACAAGCTAAACCAAATCTTTAATGCGATTATCTATTCTTGACATCTAAAATAATCACCCTTTAAAGTTAATTGCTTCAATAATAAGATCACTAGTAAAAGTTAATAAATATAAACTTAACCGATATGCAATATTATCATGTTGCCTATGAGTAGATTGATTTCTACACTGCTATCAGAACTAGTTATGTTTGCCCTTGTGGATGCGTCATTATCCAAACTTCTCTCATAGCCATCATGCTGCTTACCGTGGACACATTCTCACTTTCTTAAAAGAGGTAGTAGTACTTGATGGACTTCATTCATGGTGAATATTTTCATATTTCGTGAAGACTTTGTTATATGCAAGAAAAATATTGGGTTATACGATAAACTATAAAAGTTAAAACATATATAAAAAAGAAATTAAAGTAAATACTTACACAAGTCTTGTCAGTTTTTTCATAAAAAAATATGTTTATTTTTTCATCTTTTCTAGTAGTCTTAGTTATTTCATTGATTTTCGTGTCCATGTGTCCTTCCTACAACATAAGCAAATAGAAAATGTTATCATTAATTAAATACAAGCAACTTATACCAAAACCTTCATATGATTGATTGAAAAATGAAAATCGATTATGCCTTCAACAACTTAATATCATTCCGATAATTTTTGAAGCTCTTTTATAAATGTTTCTAATAAGACCTTTTAAAGGTGTCACATGAAACTTCAACTCTTATTGGTGTGATCTACAAAATCAAATATGGTCTACAATAATATCCAAATGTAGAATGTTTAGATTATACACGCACAAACTTTAATAAATGGCATTGGATCAGATCTGAATTCATAAAGATCCAGATCCACCCAACAACCTACAACACATTAACACACGATGCACTACTACTTATAGATGGAAAGAGAGGGGGAAGGTAAGAACGGTAGCTCACGAAGATGGTAACTGCAATTTTCATGTAGACTACCATCGTGGTGACCTTTATAAGAGGGTTGTCATAGTTAGCAGCATCGAGGTGAGCCGGGCAAGCTGCTAGGATGATGACAAGCAACCAATCGGAATTCAATAAGATTCTCTCATTTTTATATTTTTATTTTTATTCATTTTCTGTGTTAAAACTAAGTTGGATCAAAGGGCTTTTGCTTGATTCATGCTAAACATTCGAAAACAACCTTTAATGCTCGAAAATCGGTTCAAAACAAGCATAGATTATGGATTTTTCCTTAAATCTGAGATTATCATTTTTCATTAATTTTTTGGTCAAATTGTCGCAATCGGTGGCTGATGTTGGGTTAGATTGGAAGAGGGGAGGCAGGCGATCGGTTGGGGACCACTACCAGCCTTGGTCATCACCAGAATCAACAAAATCGATGTAGGGAAACCAAGGGAACCATCCTTTTTTGGGTGTGTCATAGTTCTGACACAACATGTCATGTCCCATACACCTTGAAACGACATTGTGTCATGTGTTACAGTAACGATTCTGTGTCGAAACATGTCAAAACCAGGTTTTGTGTCGGTTCTATGTAAAAAATAGGTTATGTTTGGCTTAGGTCTTGAAACAAGTTAGAAACAAGGCCCATGTCAGTAGTTTCAGGTTCTATGTCGACATAGGGACATAGACTACCTACTGTGTCACTCAATTTGGATCAGATATGGATCCAAGTATCACTTCAGATCTAGGATAACTTAAATAGATCCAAGTTGCATTTTAAGTAATTTTAGGGTTGTTTTGAGATTCGATTTGGATACAATTTGTTGCTTTAAATTCATAATTAAATAAATTTTAATATTTTAATTATTTTTAATTTTTTAGAGATTAAAATTAGAGGATTTGATGGTGATAAGAGTGGTCCAATAGTTTGGGGATTGGATCTTAGTACTCTTTCAGGTAAGGAGTTATGCATTTTGTTACAATATCATGCTAGAAGTGATTTATTGTTTTAGATGAATTTAAATGTGTATAATTGATAAATATTTTATTGATATTTATGAAATGATGTTCGTAATTATGGGTTATTTGATATGCTTTTGGAGTAAAACTTTTTTATTACTTTGGTTGATAAGAGCATTTTTTTATATGCATGTATTTTATGAATATGGTATTTAAATGTTTTATGAATATGGATTTGGATAGTTGTAGATCCAGATATGAATTGTGAATGTGATGAATTAGAATTTGTTTTAGTATGTAATGATGTGTGAACATATGAGCCGTACTTGTGTGGGTTGTGTTGGTTGTGTGGGGTCTCTAGAGACTTGTAGGTCCCTAGAATGTTCCGGCTTGAGCCAAATATGGAGTATGTTCCTGGGCATTCTATCGTGAAAGTCGACGTGTTTACTATAATGGACGGCATTACTGATGTCACATTAGGGAGGGCCAAACGACTCTTGTGGCCTTTAGGATAGACATAGTATGGGTTGTAATTATCGTACCTGATGATATATGTGTGGGTGTGTGAGTATGAAATTGAGATCATGATTTAGAAATGAAACTGTGATTTGTTATTAAATGATTGTAAAACTATATATACTTTTAGTTTGAATTCCTTTTAAAGATGTTTAACCTTCTTATTGAGCTATGGGTTAGAGCTCACCCTATCATTTTACAGTTCCATCTGAAACTATCACTTCCAAAGCACACGGAGTAGAGTAGTAGTCGGATAGAGCAACACTTTTCCTTTAGATGGTATGATGAGTGTTAGATTATTTAGAAAATCTTGTTATTCGGGATTATGTTTGATGGCCCCTGCATCATTTTGGACATATTGTTTAGATCCTAGATATTGAACTATTTAAGTTAGATATTTCACTTGAGTTAAATTAAATTGATATTGTATTTGGTTGCTGCTCATGATCACGTCCACTCGAGAAGCCTCCATATGGCATCGGTCGGGTTGGGTCGTGATTGCAACCCGAGCGAGTGTGACACAAATACACACAGTGTATGATATGAATTAAAGATGATACACATATAGGCATATATAATTAAAAGTTATATTATATTAAGTTCACCCAAGACAAGAAATTAAAATTGAAAGCTATTATTATAGACTAACTATTAGACCCATTATGTTATGTGGTTTTGAGTGTTGGACTATTAACCATGATGTACAAAAGATATTCATGACAAAAATGAAGATGTTAAGATGAATGTGTGACAACACAAGGACCGTATACATAATTAAGTTATCAAAAGCAAATTAGGAGTTATACATATACATGATAAAATGAGAGAAAATTGTTTAACATAGTTTGAACACATGTTAAGGTGATCAAATGAAGTTATAAGAAGATGTGAGAAACTAGATGGTAAAAATGTTAAAAGAGAAAGGAAAAGGCCACAAAATTATTGGAAGGAAACAATAAAAAATAACCTAGTATGTGTTTAGTTAAATATTAGCTTGGCATAAACGAGCTCTATGAAAACAATGAATCCATATAGGTGACCCCATTTAGTATGGAAAAACGTAGTTGGTTTTGCATACATCAAAGGATCCATATGTGTACATATGCACTCGTATTATTGTGTGCATGTATGTTGTATTCTAGTACCTTGCAGGTGTATCTTATGGTTGTAAATTCTTGGATTGATCCTTAGATCATGGTTACCTTATCTTGTTTGCTATAGTCATTCTTGAAGATCAACTTTAGATTGGTATTTTGTGTTAGCATCATTCCCTTATTGTATGTGGAAATGCAACTTTTTTGGTTCCTTGACTACCAACTGATTTTCTTGTTCTGGTGATGGCTAAACCTGATAAGTTAATAACTGGATCATGCTACAGAAATATGAGATCTAAAATGTAGTGACTGACAGTAATTGAACACTTTGGAAACCCTTATAACCTTTTGTTCTCCTTACTGTATGTGGCTTATTTTTCTGTAACTTGTTTTTTTCTTAGACCTGTCTGATTTGCAGCCCTGAACCAGAATGTATGTGTGTGGTGTGTGCACTTCTCTTTAGTTTCTCAGTCCTCTGGTTTGTTGAGCTTCATATGATTGGTTAACCTTTTCTTGTTCAGGAAAAGTTCTTGCTCATATGTGACAATACCGTCTATATGCAATTAATCTTATATAATTTCTCATCTCTCCCCACCTACTACACCATACATGGCACCAGTGACAGTTCTAAAGTCTTTGCAGTAGGCACTCATGGTGGCAAAAGGTAACAAGTCTCATGTTTATTTGAACCGTAGATGAAACTGGTGTGAGGTCCTCAATGTCTCAATCCAGATGTCACACTTATCAGTAAGATTCATTTTCTGAGCCACATCTTGTTATAGTACGAGTTATCTTTTCTGATAATTAGTCCCAACGTTCTAAAAGCTTGCTACTTAATGGAATTTGCCTTCTACTTACTGGAACATTAGGTTGGCAGAAAATAAGCAAGTATTGTTAATGTTATCTTACACATGATGAAGCATAAGCATCTCGAGTGTCTATACACATTTAATGAATCAAATCTTACACTTTCACCAAAGTTATTGAAACACCCTTTTAACATGATGAGCAAGACGACGTATCCTTTTCATATGTGATAGCTTGCAGCTGTCTGCCTCTAGCACAACCAAATAGTCATATATTCTCTAAATAAGTGTAGTTGTCCCAATATCTGTCTGACATGGATTGACGGCAGCAGAAAGTATTCAGCCTTGTCGTTGTTGGGGACCATATGTAGAAGCAGCATGAGGCGCGTAATGTCTCAATTGAGATATCGCATTGCTCAATAAGGGTCATTTTCCTCAAGTGCCAGGTTCCCTTTTCTTAGACTTGTCTGGAAGATCTTATAGATTTCTATGAAGAGGATTCTGTATTTCTTCTCCCAATGGAGGAACAAGTTTCACAAAGCAACTATAGATTCTTGTACTTTTGAGAAACCATAACCATCTTCTTCACATATAAATGAATAACACGCTATAACTTGACCAAGTGACTGCCATACTACTATAGAAGTATCAACAAGATGCGTATCCCTGTCAGGAATCTCGATTGCAATAATGAAAAGCTGTGCAGGAAAAGTGTGATAATATACAAAGCACTGTTTGCGTGTAATGGTATGGGTTGTTGATAATGGTTCCAGTCGAGATGTCTCATTGCTCAACAATGGTCATTGTCCTAGCCATCAGCATTCCCATGTGAGCCATATGTCAGACCTAACTTAGGGCATGGTATCCCCATGTGATTCATTTTGTTGGTCTAGGTAGAAGGCAAACAAGGACCTAAAATACACTAATATTTTCTTTGTTGCTACGTGTAGCATTTGTGTGCCAAATTTGTTCTGTCATTTATCCTACATACGGTTTTGGGTTTTGCAGGCATTAAGGTGCACAGGTTGCAAGTGAGGTATGGCAAAGAGCAGGTGTCCTCAAGGGTGAAAGAAGAGAAAGGGGCCACAACCTGGAGAAGGTTTAGGGCGTTTGGTATGGAATCCATGATACAACCCGGTATAGCATACAGGGAAGAATTATTGTTGCCCCAACATGGTTGTATTGGACTTGGCCTGGGACCCAAAGAATGATAACGTGCCCCTATTAGAAGCAGTCATGGCCTTCATGGGTCCATCTTGTGCCTTGTCTTTCCGGTTGATGGCCCTACTGCTTCGAAGAATGTAGCTTACCACCCCTAGTTGTTGGGTCATTCTAATGGATCTTTTTTATAAATTACGAATTTGAGAAATGCTTTATCATGACTAAGTTGTGTTCATGTGAGCGAGCAAGCAAACCAAAGAGAGGGGAGTAAAAGAGAACATTTTGATCATGCCATTTTCCGAATATACTCTCTTTCTCTCTAGTGATCTGACATAGCGATCGGAGCTCAAACTGCTATATAAACATGTTGATGCCAAAAAATGCACGAGTATATATGGTAGAGAATTAGGAGTCTTGAGAAGACTTAGACACCTAGCATGAACCTTGGGGATTCCCCACCACGCTTAATTATGTTTAGAAGTACTGATAGATCATTAGGCCTATTAGCACATTCCAATTGATGTAGCGGCAAACATATGGCCTTGACACAGATGTGGGAAGTTATTGAAAATCACACCAGAAAAGAGTGGCACACACTCTATTGTTTCACTTGAAAATCTATAAATAACACGTGAATAAAGAGAAGAGATCATAATACAATCACAACTCTTGCTCCTTTACTTTTCCTTTGTTTTACTTTCCTAAGAGTCGTAGTAACTTATTTGCTCATTGCCTTCTTAGGTACATCGAAGTGCTCCATCATCCTACACAACTCCATTGGCAACCGAGATACATGGGCGGATTCCTGGAGACCCATTCTACCACATGAAACCTTATCTATTCTTCTCCCATTGAGAATAAGGGCTAGAGTTCTCTAGTATGCCCGTATACTTCACTTTATTCCAATGAGTTATAGAATTGACACTAGAGTTGAGTCGTTATGTTAGGTAGCAACATATTCCTAGGCATATTCGGTGGGATTACCCGATGATCTTTCTCGTGAGTTACACAATTAATCTAGACTTGATCTGGTTGAGTATACTTGATGGCATAATCTACTGAGGACTTTCATCAACACCATTCACCTTCACTAGGTCATAGCTCACAGATACCAGACCTGAATGATTCATCAGGTCAAGCTCCGTCCTCTCACCCACCACATCATCAAAGGGAAAATGTTTCATTTGTTCCTCAAATTAACCAAATGATGATGTTGTTAAACATTTGCAACCATCAGTTATTTATTTGTTGCAAGGACGGTTTAAAGATCTT
Source organism: Brasenia schreberi (assembly GCA_036023115.1). NCBI lineage: Eukaryota > Viridiplantae > Streptophyta > Magnoliopsida > Nymphaeales > Cabombaceae > Brasenia > Brasenia schreberi. The sequence goes on from JAYKKT010000073.1 coordinate 3,082,180, forward strand.
TAGTTTGTGTTATTTCATCAAATGGTGGAATCCATGCCCACTGTGATCGCAAATCAGCTCACAACCATTCGAGATCAGGATATGCTAGCTAACAAAAGGAGGCAGCCACCCAGTGAGGGCCAATTTTTATACATATACGGGAAGTCATCATATCTCAAGGCCTTCTATAGTTTGATGACCCAATTTGTAGTATGAACGAATTAATATTGCTATGAGATCACCCGATTCTTCGATTCCAATTTCATATTTTCAAACTACCAGCACAAGTCAACCATATGATGTCTCGATGGGAGCGCAACCCCCAACTAGTGTGCTGGAGGGGGCATATATTAGGCACCTTACTGTGCGGTACCACCAATCATACCAAATTTTATGGTTGCCCATATAGGAGTGAGTTTTCTATCACCTGTACAACCTATAGAATTTAGGCTACCAGTTACACAACAATGGTCAATTTATCAACTAGAGGTGCATCCATTTCAATCGTATTTAACACTATTACCATCTACTCGCCGATGTAATTATATGCGAAATCAACCTCCAGAATTTGATGGCATGTTGATGATCTGAGACAAAGTCAACAAGCTTGTACCTATTCCGAGGTTGATCATAAGTCATAACCTAAGTGGGTTAACAAGCTTGCACCTATTCTAAGAGGTTTAAAAGCAAAATTTAATGCCTTTTTAGACAAGATAGCAAATATTTAGGTGAACATTTAGCTCAATTCACCCTCATAAGCAAAACATTGAAAAACACTAAGTATCGTAAACTCAATCTTTCTGTGCCGTCTCTCACCGGTCAAGTATATGCTGGCATACATCGTTAAAGTTTGGGTCAATTCAAACCTGAGATAAGATGCAGAAGGTGTTCCTCAAGTATTATAACAAGATTTGTCCTTAGCCAACCCCTACTAACTTGATGAACCTTCGGTAGAAAGTTGGTAAACCTATCAAAGTTTTCTTCGAGAAGTTCTATGAATCGGTCATATGTTGCCAAATAGAGTTCATCAAATCCCAATATATTGCCTTTGGCATAATTGTTTGTGTATCAAGATTAAGAAATATTTGGCAGGGTTGGCTAATCAAGTAGTGGAAGTTGAGTATATTCTAAACACCCCAATTCATCATTCCATAAGTGTGAAGGCCCAATATGAAATCCATGTCAAGCTCTAATTTTCTGCCTGGAGGAAATGATGCAAGAGATTGATGATGATTCTGGTTCAGCCGAAGACATGGCCATCTAGTTGACATAGGTGTCCCTTATATTCGCAATACTCTTAAGCTCTAAAAGGAGAAAGAGAAAGAAACCAATGAGAGAGAACCATGGGTATTCAATATATTAAGGCTGATCAAATATGCTCGGTCATACAATAGGTTATTAATGGTAGTCACCTCAAGCTTGCATATAAGTGACTCAGGACTATTTTGAAATTGTTCCCATCCATTTCTACTATAGTTGAAGATGAGCCCACATTGTCATTTTGTGTTATCATAGTAGGAGGGTTACTGCCAAGGTAATTTGGCAAAAATGGAAATAATAAGCAATCATACCATTCCGACCACACCAAAGTGACCCAAAGCTCCCAAGGTCAAGCAAATAATGATGGGTTGATGATTAACGGGAGTTACCAAGATTTGCTCGATCATTGAATTATCCTATTGATCATCGGATCCGAGGAGCTACTCGATTCAACCAAGAGCCTCATCTACAAGAGACTTGGGGGGGCAAAGGTCCCATCCATGATAGCAAGGGACACAACAACCTCGTCATGGAGGCAATGTCTAATCTCGACCAGTATGGCATCCCATCATGCACACACCAAATTCAAGCTTGAGGGCCAAAATCTAAACCTAGTTTGACATCACATAATCATCATTGATGCCCGCCTCGAGCCATTGAAGTGTTGTACAAGATGGTTTAACCTTTTTGGAAATCTTGAAAGAAGGAAACAATTCCTCATTTCGCATGATTAAACCTCATATGGACTCATTGAAAGTCGATACATGAATGAAAAATAATTGGCCGAATGTGTAAAGGAAGTCGAGAGGCAAAGTTTGCTTACCTTTGATGAAGATATTAAGAGAGTTCCTGTGATTGAGGCCAATACATTTGAGTTCCTTGAAATTATGGTTGTCGAGGGGCCAACCCATGTGAGTTCTCTAGTTTCAAAGAAATCATGGTTGATCCAGGTAGAATTCCAAATAGACCACAAACTCGGGTCATTAGTCACTAGGAGTTGAAAGAAGAAGTCCAAGATGATCATTTCTCATATGAGACATAAATACTTGATGAAGACTTTGGTGATGATCCGTTCTATATAGTAGAAGTATTAGTTATTTTCTTGCTAGTAAATTTTTCCTTGACATGGGATTCTCAACCTATCAAAGATGATGATTTTGTTATAAACAAATCAGATTGGGTGGCTTTAGTCAATAGCTACTATAAGGCATCTTTGGTCATTGTACATCATTTGGGTGGTAAATGGTCATCTTTTTAGACGTGTGTTTGTTGATGGCAGAGTGATATTGCATGTCATTGTATAATATATTACAACAATAAGAACGACAACTTTCAATTTAATTCCGATGAATGTCAAGATGTCTAACTTCCAAGGGCAACCATGAGTCACAATGGGGGTTATAACTATTGATCCTATGGTGGGTTCAAGGACTTTATCTACTCCCTTCTTTATGGTGGGTTCAAGAATATTCTTTGCTCTTTGAGAGAGATTGAATACATTCCAATTATTGTGTGTCATTAACATTACACCAGAAATTGAAGTTATCAACCAACGAAGCGGTTGAAGTCACTGACACAAAAGAGGATCTTTTCAGCGCTGATGTCCAAGCATCCAAGTTATTATTTTATTAACCTTGAGTCAACCTGATAATTATCCTCGAAGCTTTCATTGATGTGAGATCATGTGAGTTGACTACTTGATGGTTTACTTTTGATCAGGATAATTATCCTCAAAGCTTTCATTAACTGTCTAGAGTTACTCATGGATACTCAGCCTCAAGCTATTAGAGACTACTTCCAACATTTGGAAGCTACCTATATTGAACAATGAGTTAGAAGGGATCACTCTAAGGTGCTTGGGGAGGCAAAGTCATTGTTGTCCCATTCTCACAATTGCACCATCCTCTTGGGGAGGAGCATAATTTAGTTGTTCCAATTTGAAGGATGATCTAGGTTTTATTCTAGTAGATCCATGGTAGAGGTGAATATGAGTTTGGAAGGAAAGATCAAGCCAACGAAGTTGAACAAGTAATGGTTGATCGAGTTGCTTAAGCAATACAAGGATTATTTTGCTTGAGATTATCAAGAGATGCTAGGGTTACCTTAGGACTTGATTGAGTTCACCATTCCATTGAGAGAAGGGATGAAACCTTGCAAATAGCCTACAAGGAGGTTCAAATGTGAAATGCTTCCAGTAATCAAACAAGCGATCCAACAACTTGGAAACCAAGTTCATCAAAGCAACTTGGTATATAGATAGACTATCCAATATTAATCCAATTATTAAGAAAAATTAGAAGTTGTGGGTATACGTTGATTGTTGCAGCCTTAATGTGGCCACACCTAATGATCAATATGTTTTTCTATTGACTGTTATGTTGATATAGTCATGGAGTCTTAGGATTTATAAATGATACCTTGGGATCTAATCAGATCAAAGTAAACTTGGATGATACGCGTAAAACAACATTTTAATACCTTTGAGTATTGAGGATTTATAAATGGGTAGTTATGTCATTTGGACCTAAGAATGTCGGTGTTACATATCAATGGGCAATGAATTGTATTTTTTATCATTTAATCAGGAAAAGCATGAAGATATATGTTGATGATATTGTGGTCAAGTATGGAGGTTTTAAACATTTGTTTGATCTTGAGTGGACTTTTCAATGGATGCAAAGGAAACATTTGAAAATGAACCTTAAAAAGTGTGCTTTTATAGTTTTCATTGGATATTTCTTAGGTTTCCTAATACACAATAGAGAAATCAAAGTCGACTGAAACAAGGCCAAGGTCATTATTGGTGCAAGACTACCCAAGACAAAGGAGTTACAAAGTTTGATTAGGAATGTTAGCCATCAACGATGCTTTATTGCTAATGTCATAGAGAAGATGACCCCTCTAATAGAGTTACTTAAGTTGAAAGACACACAACTTTGTTTTGGAGTTCACAACAACAACTTGCATTTGAAAGAATCAAGTCTTATCTAGCAAAACCACTAATGTTGGTGGCAAAGTCCCTAGCAGATTTCGTATGTATTGACATTATTGATCATTTAGATGTTGTACAAAATATGGTTGTTGAATAGCCTTGTCCGATTATATTTGATTGTTTGAAGTGCATTAAAGGTGTTAGAATTTTTGTATATACCATTTCACCTGTGGGAGAAGTGGGAATGCTTAATATGTCTTTGGAGTCATGTTTCAAGCTTTGGTTATTTGAAGTGTGTTAAAGGTGTGAATATTAGGTTTTGATCTATGGCTTAAGCCTCATATTGACTGCTAGTATAGAAAAGATAGAAGTCTATGGTGACTCACATTGTCCCCAATAAACCTTTAAGGGACAACCAATATCTTAGTTTCAATCTGGAGTCTTTACACAATGAGCAAAAGATTTACAAGAAATTTCATCGAAGTAAGTTGTATATCCCAAGAGACGAAAATCAAGTGGCAAACATCTTAGAGTAGTTTGTCTCAGGTTATATGGCAATGTATAGGTCATGTTTGTCAATAGCTTTGATCATTGAAGGAGAGTGAGAGTTGGAGGAAACTAGTGATTGGAATGACTCGTTGATATGGTGTTTAAATTAACCATCACATTGCCTATAATTTAAAACCTAGCATCGAGCCCTAAATGACACTTTGTTCGATATCGATTTGTATAAGAACTCTACCTGAAAAGTATCCCTATTGTTTGAGGTCAACAACACATCAACAAGGGCTACTGAGAACGTTCAACTGAAAAAATACAAATATATTCAATACTTGAGGAACCATCGAGGACCAGGAGCTGTGTTGGGTGATTTTTTATTTGCAAACAGAGAGATAAAGGCATTATACCTCAAAAAGGGTGCTTAAGAAAATGGAACATAAATAAAAAAGGTACTTAGAAAGTAGAACCACAAGTATGATGTGGTACCCTTTTGCAATTGTTATGTCGTTAGGGTTGGGGTAAACTATGAACTTGCACAACCATAATAGGAGGAAACTGACATGTTCATCTTAAGTCACCTCCCCTAAGTGACATGCATTGGCTTCCAAGAATCCTCTGTAGGACAAATTTTTAGAAAGAAGGGAGAAATGGAAAGAAGGGAAGCCAAGAGAGTGAATTTCAAGGCCATCAGAAGGAATACTAGTGATGGTATAGACTTCAAGGAGGGTTGGATCAATTATACTCGATTTTAAGATGGAACAGTTGACTTTGCTAGACCAAAAACCTAAGAAGTTGAAGAGGGGCTTCATGTCAATAGGAAAGACAATTCCAAATAGTTTGATGAGGTCAAAAATTCCCCATCTATACGAGCCATTTGTGTGATGAGCACTCACTCGATCTAGCCATTGGATGTATTCCTTGAAGGGTTTTGAAGATCCTTTGAGAAGTAATCATATAGAAACCAGCTAGCATAAATTGGTAGAGTTTCCGTAATGATCATCTCATTGACATTCTTGAGACCCACTTTTATAGATATAATGGGGCCAAGAAGGAAGTACTCTGAATCAGCAAGCTAGAACACATGATAACTCAAGGTTTGAATTTTTAAAGAGTTAGGTTTTTGGAAGCCATGGGAGTTAAGATGATTAGGAAAAAGAAAAAACTTGAGTTGATTCCTCACATGAACCTAAAATATAGGTAGAAGATTAGCAGTTTCTCACAAGAACTTGTGAAGAAGGTAAAATCCCAACCACATTTTATAGACAGAAAGTGTGGCGTCCTATCGACATCAATTGGTGTGACAAGATTTACTATGTGGCATTGAAGTTTGTTATATGACATTAAATGACATTTTAGGCCAACTTACTAGATTTTTTAGAAGAACAAAAGAGTGAAGGGTAAAGGTATAAAGAAATACAAAATGACAAATATACTTATGTAGGTATGATTGGACATTTAGTATCAATCATTAAATGAGAAGTAATGATGGCATCAAGATTGCCATTATAACACCTTTGACCTACCTAGTGTATCTCAACATCCTCTAAAGAATTACCTTTAAACTATCCGAATATTCTTTGAGACCACTATGATTGAGAGTCTTGTGTCCAGCATCCTTCTAAAGGGCCTAGCGATTGACCAACAATATATGTAGCACTTGTAATTCTCGAGCAAGCTCTCAAGACATTGTGACTTTTGTTTTGTGAGTTGCGAATACTTGAGGCTTGAAGGAGTTGAGATCATATTGTACTCGATAAACTAAAGTTAGCAATTTACAAAGACATCGATAAAGGATCTTGAGTTGTTCCTCCAAAGATATAATTTCAGTCTAAAGGACAAATTTCTTAATTTTAACATGAAGGCACTTCCGCCAATCTTTAGAAGCACCATGGTAAAATTCTCAAGTGTTCGCAACTTGTTGAGAGAAGAAGCAAATGCACTGCATGGATAATGAGTGGCTTTTATAGGCAACGAGGTGTTCACGAATCTTTGCACAAATACAAGAGACTTCTTCTACTAATTTCTTTAGCTTGAAAGGGACGTATGTTTCTCAAATGATATGGATCATATGAGACCAAGACCTACTCACTACATTCAAAGTGGAGGAAGGAGAATGAAGCTCTTCATGAAACTATTAGATCATGGAAGATAAGATATTTGGTAGTATGATAGATGATCCATCTAGTATAGAAGATGTGCTAGAATCTGTTATCTCCTGCTTAGGTTGTTGCAGAACTTGGTCGATGCATGATTTAGAGAATGATAAAGATTTTCCACAAGCAACTTCAGGTATGATATCTTAGATGTCATTAGCTAGATCCTCCACTAAAATACCTTTAGAAGGCTTACTTTCTATCTTGAGTGTGTTTTGATATTATAGCCCTTTTTGAGGAAGTATATTTTGAAGCCCTTTCTTGTAGTACAGGGAAAGAAGTTGGTATAACGATAAAGCAAGCTTAGGGGAATTTAAGTCCTAGTCATTTTCGGTATAACAACAACAATAAATGGTGAGCAAAAGACATCTCAAGAAAGTCAGCTTAGGTGTGATATCTTAGAGGAATTTTTTTGTAGTACATGCAATAAAATGGTATAACAACAACAATAAAAAATGCATGATGTTCTTTATTTGTAACAGTTTCGGTACTTGAATATTGATGGATAAAGTCATCTCAAGAAAGATGTAAAGAGAGCTTAGGAGAATTTAAGTCCTAGTCAGCAAAAGACACAGGGTCAATAATATTGATTGAAAGACCCATGATCGCTAGGACATCCAAAATGGTGTGCAACATCATTCCAAAAGGGAGTTGAAAACGATTGTGTTCAAAAATTTAGAGGGACACGAAAGAATACAAAAGGTAGACATCAAATTGTATGGCCAAGTAGCACAACATGATAAGGTTGTGGATGTCTCATTGCATCTAGAGGTAGCATTTCTAATCCCTAACCCTATCGACCGAATCAATGTACAATTGATTGGTTGTGGGTCATAGTCGAATAAAGTTCGGGCAGTAAGACATTATGAAATTATCTAAATCAATGACATCTTACAAAAGGTAGATAAATTATCGATCTTGTGGTAGGAAGAAGGATAGAGGTTGAGAGGGAAACCATGGGAGCAGAAAGGTACAAAATTCTCAAGGAGATATGTGAATGTGCAAGAAGTATTGCCTTTATAAATTCTAAATGTAAATTAACAGGAATCCCGGAAATCACACCGAAGTAAATGTTTCAATACCTTTTTAACATGTAATTAATGTGAGTATGATTCATACTCTCCATAATTACGGACATGAAGTCATAGGGGGCATATATTGATGCCAAGAAATATAGGAGTATACGTGGTAAAGGATTAGGTCTTGGGAAGACATAGACATGTGGCCTGGCCCTCGAGAGGTTCCAAAAAGAAAATATAGCCACTATGCTTATAGATATATGGAAGTGTGAATGGATTGTTGGGTCAGTTAGCACGTTTCAATTGATGTGGCAACAAATTGGTGACATTAACATAGAAGTAGAGAGTTATCAGAAATTGTACCTTAAAAGAGTGGCATGTACTATGTTGTTTCATTGAAAGTCTATACTTATAATCAAAGAGAAGGGATCATAATATAATAAGAGTTATTGTTCCTTTACTTTTTCTTTGTTTTACTTCCCTAGGAGTAACAATAACTTAGTTTTTGTTCGATGCCTTTTCAAGCATATTGAAGTGCTCTATCATCCTACTCAATCCAATTGACAACCGGGGTACACACATTTGAATTCCTAAGGACCTATTTCACTGCCTAAAGCCTTACTCATTCCCTATTGAGAACCATGGTTAGGGTTGTCTAACAATAACTTCGTTCTTGTTCGACACATTTTCAAGCATACGAAGTGCTCTATCATCCTACTCAATCCAATTGACAACCGGGGTACATACAATTGAATTCCTAAGGACCTATTTCACTGCCTAAAGCCTTATTCATTCCTCATTGAGAACCATGGTTAGGGTTGTTTGACACACCCCTATACTTCACTTCATTCCAACGAGTTACATAATCGCCACTAGAGTTGAGTAGTTACATTAGGCGACAATAAAAACAGTAATGCTGCAAAGTGCGTTTATAGTGCTTTTGGGTAGACCCTTTCGCAGATACCTTCTCTCATCTTTCATCAACCTGATTACCATGATTCAGATATTACTTTCTTATTTTTGGTGACATTTACAACCAAGATGTCAGATTATTTCTCTTTATTTCATCCATTGACAATATAAAGTACTATTCTCGTTGTCAGCAACCATTGATACAACCCTGAGAAATTCTACTGTTCACTGAATAACGATGCAAAAGGGCTACAAAATCAATTTTGGATTTAGATGCGAAAGATAATTGTTCTTGAAGATTGTCGTGACAATCTTTCATGAGCATTTTGTATGTGTAAATGTCGAAGCCGATGCTCACCCCCAAGTTCTATACTGGAAATTAGCCTGTGCAATGGGAATGACCGAAGGAAGCAAACCCCGGGATGCCATCTTCCAGCCAAGAACTAATCTGTTTGCCAATTTACGGTTTTCATCCACTAAATAGTGGTTCTCTAAATTTCAGAAGAAAAGGATTTGAAGCATTACCGACATAACTGCGTATATCGGTGAGTATTTAGGCAATTGTGAATTCTTTTCCTCTCATGGTTGTTCCCTTCACCATGGTTGATAAATGCATCCTCCAAATGGGAGGCCAAAATTGAGAGGTCAATTGTTCGCATAAATTCAACGTATTTTCCCCTTCGCTTCGGTGTTTCTGATACAGTGATAATGCGCCACTCTTCCCAAGTAAATCGCTTCCAATAAATGCCAGAAAATAATGAATCAAAAGTATTATTTAGCTTATAACACTGCGTATTATTCCCATGTCACATGTGGTTGTCCATTAACAACCATGTCATTCATGGTGAAAAAAGTTAACCAAGTATAGATGCGTGAATGTGAACATGGATTGTCGTTTATCACAGCTTGTCCTAATCCCCAATTGAATATGTTTCAGGCAGAATTAAGAAAATGGTGGTCCATGATGAGCCTAAAAAAATATATAAATTAATAATCGAGAGATCAAAACTAGGTCAAGGTTCCCGCAATTCTTTTCTGAAATCATCCCATGCTTGTGGGAATCCATGCTGTAAACAAATCCGTGTGTTTGTGTCTACACGGTATGCGTGTTTCGATGATCGGCAAGCTAGCCAAAGAAGTTTTTAGTGAGGTATTGTGACTGTTAACATACGCGGAGGTAGGATAAAAATCCTTGGGGGGCACGATATTGTCATGGTCAGGCCTTAAGCAGTATTTTCTTTGAAGCAATGAACCTCTTAGGAAAATTTTCTCAATACTTTTGGTGGGGGCCATCCCAAGTCCGGATAAAGAAGGAGGGTTGTGTTGGACTTTCGACAACCCGCGTAAAATTTTGTTGGACTTATTTATCATGGATTCTACAAATTATGATACGGCTACATGGAAACAAAAAGTCGATGTAGCCGACCCCATCTAGTACGGTAAAAGGCTCGGTTGTTGTTGTTTGGGTGGAGTGGGAGGCATGGTCCCTAGGGTGTTGGCAAAAACCATAGAAATACATGCATAATAAGTCAATATACAACACATTTAAACATGCCCCAATCAACAACGGCAGCCACAGATCAAAAGTAAGCCATAAACAACTCGTACAGAAAACAAAGCACAAACATTAATAAGAAGAATAACTAATCTGTGCGAGTTGCCCTTGTGGACTTGCCTTAAAGAAATGAGCACCCCGCAATGTGTATGTATGGGTACTTGCAACTTTCTCATAGGAGAAAACAAAACACAATTCAAAAGGCGCGTACATTGCTTTGAATCAACCTCGAACACGCCTTAATCGCCTATGCCTAAAGGGAAGAACAGTTGGGAGCAGTTACACCACTTGGAATATCATGGGTAGAGGGGAGCAAAGAATGGAGACAAGAGGAGAGAGAATATTATTACAGAACATATTGATTAGGAAGCCCTAATCACGTATTTATAGATTACGTGTTGGATCACAAATCGTGGATCTAATCCAAATAACACACATTTTTGTCCCGCAGTTATTCCCACGTAAATACTATTGACCGTTAGATCAAAAGATTTTCATAAAAAATGTAGACCGAAGACAATTCTCAAACCCAAACCTAAGCCCAAGCCTAGGCCAGGCCTGACACTCGCGTGTGTGGTCTAGCATGTCTTCCTTAAGATCTTTGAACTAAGGTTCATGCGCTACGAAGGACATGTGGGTTTGTCTCATTTTTCAATATGGGACTAAACTTTGTCTCCTCTTAGTCATCACATGCACAAGTCCCTCATATGTGACTTTTTATACTTTAAGACTTTCACATATATCAATGATGCATCAATTGAACATTTGGGATACCAACATGAATTAAATGTTATTAATGCATGAGTTTAATAAACCCAACTTAATTAACATTAAATCCAACAATCCCTACAAAGTCCTCAAGTATAAAAGTATCCTCCCAAACCAATCATCATATTATGCTCTCAGTAATGCTACCTTCCAGTTTGAATTGTTACTTGAGTTATCCAATATTACCCTTACAGTAATTAGGTGAACTTATGTCTTGAACCAGAACTTTAGGTGTAAAGGTGTCTATTAGTAATAACATAATAAACGATTATGGCGTGATCTTTAGGGGTGATATATTAATGGTCATGAATCAATATCATTTATCATAATTGACTTCAATAAACAACCCAACTCCCCTATTGCAGTCACACATTGTCAATCACTTAGTTGGGCATCTTCAAGAATGTATTGGTAGCATCTTGTTCTACGATTCGATCCCATTCAAAGAATAATATCTTACTAAACTTGCAGTCATGATACTTTAGGTTTACAAGGGACAAACACAGATATTAAAAGTATCACATAATATAAAGTGTCATTATATTCACCCAAGAACTTGTTGCTACCATATTAAACCTACTTCATGGGATCTCCACTTAGGTTAGGTTGTCACTACTTGTCAATAAATCATGGGTTTTATTTTTATCCCCAACTTTGATTTTTTAACTAAGACTACTGATATACCCTTAGTTAAAGGATCAACTGTTTATCTTTATATCTAATAAAATCTACAGCCATGACCTCATCAGATAAAAGAATCCTTATAGACTTTAATCTGACTTAGATATGTCTCTATTGTTTTTTGTTGTATTTGGAACTATTGATATTAACAATTGTAGTCATATTATCATAGTACACTAAAATTGCAAGAAATGGCTTCTTCCATAGGTAAACTAGACATAGGTCCCTTAAGTCATTCATCTTCCAATTCAATCTCATCAAAATCATAGTTCTATCTCAAAAATAGAATGAGCCAAAATAGTTTGTTTCTTTGATTTTCAGGTGACAATGCCACCACCCATAAGAAACACGTATCTATTAACCCCATTACTCATAGAGTTCTTTGTTATCTAACTACAAAAAATAACAACTAAGCCTTTTCTCATACTAGGCGGGGTCGGCTACATGGATTCTTTGTTTGCACAGATCCCTATCGTGTGCCATGTTATCAGTTAACTCACAATAAGCTAGATCATTCTTTATTGTTTCTTTACAACACTTGTGTAGTCCTCTAGCTCTTTTAATACTTTCTAAATTTACTTTTTCATACCTTCTTACTGGTTCTTCTTTTGATCTTCTTTCTATATGTCCAAAACATCTTAAACGATATTCTCTCATTTTATCCTCTATTGGTGTCACTCCTAATTTGTTTCTAATAGCCTCATTATGTATATGTAGTGTTATCCGTATCGCACCGTTACGTATCGTATCGTGGGAAGCCATGATACGATACGATAACTTATATCGTATGATAAAGTTTATTGTGTCGTATCGTACGATACGGTATGATACCCAAAAAAAAATTCAAAATTTTTTTAATTTTTTTTGCAGGTTTCTGGCCTCTCTTCACTTCTCTCCAAGGTATCCTCCGATTTGCTTGTTTGGGATTGCAAGTTGTGTACGTAACATGTAAATTCGGGTTTATAATTTCATTTATTGAATAAGAATAATTTATACAACAACAACAACTAAGCCTTTTCCCATACTAGACGGGGTCGGCTACATGGATTATTTGTTTTCACATATCCCTATCATGTGCCATGTTAGCAGTTAACTCACAATAAACTAGATCATTTTTATTATTTCTTTCCAACACTTTTGTGGTCGTCCTCTACCTCTTTTAACACTTTCCAAATTTAGTTTTTCATACCTTCTTACAGGTTCTTCTTTTGATCTTCTTTCTATATGTTCAAACCATCTTAAACGATATTCTCTCATTTTATCCTATATTTGTGCCACTCTTAATTTGTTTCTAATAACCTCATTATGTATAAGGTCTTTCTTGTATGACCACTCATCCATCTCAACATCTTCATTTTTGTCACAGACATCTTTTGTACATGTTGATGATTAACTGCCCAACACTCAGAACCATAAAACATGGCAGGCCTAATTGTTGTTCTATAATATTTACCTTTTAACTTTAATGGTATCTTCTTATCACAAAGAATGCCTGATGCTCCTCTCCATTTTAATCAACCGACATTAATTCTATGCATAACATCTCTATCAATTCTTCCATCTCTCTGAAAAATTGACCCTAGGTATTTAAAACTTTCCTTTTGGGGGATGCAATGTGTGCCAATTTTAATTTCTATGTCTTCTGAAGTAACCAAATGATCAAACTTACATTCAATATATTATGTTTTTGTTCTACTAAGTTGGAAGTCTTTGCTTTCTAATGTTTCTCTCCATAGTTCCAATTTTCTATTAACTTTTTCCTTAGACTCCTCCAGTAACACAATGTCATCTGCAAATAACATACACCAAGGTACTTCATCTTGAATATGTTTTGTTAACTCATCCATCACCATTATAAATAAGTATGGACTTATAGTTGATCCTTGATGTAACCCAATATTAACTTCAAAGAAGTCTGTCATTCCTTCATGAGTCCTCACACATGTTTTTGCACCATCATACATGTCTCTTATAAGGTTAATATATGTCAATGGGATACCTTTTTTTTCCAAAGTTCTCCAAAGAACCACCTCGGTACCCTATCATAAGATTTTTCTAGATCAATAAATATCATGTGAAGGTCTTTCTTTTTTGCTCTAAAATGTTCCATAAGACATCTCAAAAGGTGAATCGCTTCAACAGTAGATCTGCCTAGCATGAATCCAAATTGGTTCTCTATTGTACTTGATACTTGTCTTAACCTATATTCGATAATTCTTTTCCATAATTTCATAGTATGGCTCATTAACTTGATACCTCGATAATTCGCACAATTATGAATGTCTCCCTTATTCTTATATGTGGGTATAAATATACTCGCTCTCCATTCCTCGGGCATCTTTTGGTTTCTCCATATTTTATTAAATAATCTTGTGAGCCAAGTGATTCCTATTTCTCCTAGTATTTTTCAAACTTCTATAGGAATATTATCTGGTCCTACCGATTTACCACCCTTCATATGTTTAAGAGCCTCTTTGACTTCATTCTTTTGAATACGTCGGTAGAAATTGTGGTTTATATACTTTTCTGATTTGACTAACTCTTCTAAGCTAATACTAATATCTTTATTTTCATTAAAAAGCTTATGAAAATAGTTTTTCCATCTATTTTGTATATCATCATTTGCCACTAAAATTTTTTCATCCTCGTCCTTGATGCATCTAATATAATTAAGATCTTTAGTTTTCTTATGTCTAGCCCTAGCTATCCTAAAAATATCTCTTTTACCCTCTTTTGAGTTGAGTTTTTTTATATAAATCCTCCCAAGTTTTAGCTTTTGCTTCACTCATGGCCTTTTTCGCTTCCTTCTTTGCTTTCTTATAAGCTACTAAAGTTTCACTAGTTTTCTTAGCATAATGTAATTTGTAACATGCCCTCTTTGCCTTATTTTATTTTGCACTACTTCACTCCACCACCAAGCTTCTTTTTGTGCCGGTACACCTCCCTTAGATATACCTAACACATCTTTCATCACTTTCCTAATATGTATAGCCATATTGTTCCACATATCATAAGGTGTACCAACATAATTCCAAACATCTCCTTGAAGGACTTTCTGTTTAAATATATCTTCTTTCTCGCTTTTGAGGTTCCACCATTTTGTCCGAATAGCTCGATGAACTCTTTTCTTCTTTCTCTATTTTTTTATTTGTAAATCCGTAACTAAAAGTCAATGTTGGGTGGTTAAGCTTTCTCCTGGAATTACCTTGCAATCTTTACAACACGCTCTATCTTTTTTTCTACAAATAAAGTAATCAATTTGGGTTTGTGATAAGCCACTCTTATAAGTAATTAAATGTTCATCTCATTTTCTGAAGATTGTATCGACTATAAAGAGATCAAATGCCATAGCAAAATTTAAAATCTCCCTACCTTCCTCATTTATATCCCCAAAACCAAAGTTTTCATAAATCCTTTGATATTCTAATGTCTCTTTACCGACATGTCCATTTAAGTCTCCTCCTAAACAAATCATCTCCCTTTGTGGAATCTTTTGAATCACCTTATCTAACTCTTCCCAAAAAGTTGTCTTTATACTATCTTCTAGTCCTACTTGGGTGCATAAGCACAAACTATATTCAAAACCTCTGCTCCTAACACTAATTTCACTGTCATGATTCGGTCACCATATCGTTGTATGTCTACTACACTATCCTTTAAATTTTTATTTATGATAATACCAACTCCGTTTTGAGCCTTTTCTTGACCTGAATACCATAATTTAAAACCTATATCCTCAATCTCCTTTGTTTTCTCTCCAACCCATTTTGTCTCTTGTAATCATAGAATATGAATCTTTCTCCGAATCATAGTATCTACCACCTCCATTAGCTTACCGGATAATGTTTCGATATTCCAAGAACCAATATGAATCTTATTATCTAGGACTAGCCTCCTTACCCCCCCCTCTGTCCATAATCAAAATATGGACACCCTCTCTGAAAAATTTTCACTACGTTCGGGCGGCAATGTAGCATTACTTCTTTACCCACACCCGTCCATGATGTGGGAACCCTCTCTTCAATTGATTCACTACATTCGGGTGAAAATATAGTGGCCCTTGCTTACTTATTACTACATTCGGGCTCTGCAGCATGTCGCTAGGCGGGGACACCCCAAAGCAATGCTCATAATTTTTGTAATCCATGTTATAAAAATCTGACAAAGTTTTATGCTGGCTGTCGAAACACAACCCTCCTCCTTTATCCAGGCTTGGGACGGGCAATGCAAGGGTGATCCCTTACATGGGCGGAGTTATTCTATTAGAATAAAAAATATTAAAAATTTCTCGTGTAAAGATTTTGTTCTTGGTGAAATCAAATATCTTTCATTTTTTAATAGAATATATTACAAGTAAACCATTTGAAATTGTGTACTATGATGTTTGGGACGTCGCACCTATCATGTCGAAATGAGGAGTTTCTTATTATGTGATTTTTGTTAATGACTTTACTAGATATACATGGGTATATCTATTAAAAGCTAAAATGGATGTTTGTAAGAATTTTGTTATTTTTCACAATCTTCTTAAGAATCAATTTAAGTCTAGCATTAAGATTTTTATATGAGACACTGGTAGTGAATTTGTACCAAATGAGTATAAAAAATATCACTAAAATAATAGATTTTTTATGAAACATCTTTTACAAAATCCCACTACAAAATGGTGTTGTAAAACATAAGCATTGGCATATAGTGGAAACCACTATAACCTTTCTAGTATCTAGTGGAGTACCTACAAGTCTTTAGGTAGAAGCTATCACAACATCTGCTTATTTGATAAATCGGATGTTATCTTATGTACTGCAAAATAATTCACCAATTGAAAATTTATTTAAAATTGCTATAAACTACTCTCGATTAAAAGTTTTGGATGTGAATGCTTTGTTTTCATAAAAAAAGAATTTATGGTCCCAAGAATGATAAGATGTATGATATTCAATTTTATGAAAGGAAATATTTTTTCAGAAATAATGGCTCTAGTTATGTTGATAATTCTAGATACTCTTTCTTGTTAATGTTCTCTTTAATAATGAAGATCAAGAAGAGAATGTAGAGAATCAACATGATCACGAGTCTTTTCATTAAAGAAACATTGTGACCTCATTTGAGAGAATACACTAGACGAAATCTAGAGATTGTCAAACCTGTTAAAATGTAATAGGGTTGGGCCAACATGACCCATAAGTTTGTGTTAGTAATCAGGTCCCAACGGACCCGGGTCAGGGCCCTAACGGCTAGTAAAATTGTTATTGGGCCATCTTCAGCAAAACTAGCACCGATGTTGTCTTTCACTCTTCTCTTTCTCTCTATAAATATTCATCATGTATCGAATAAACAAAGTCATGTGTGACTGATCGTATATAGATTTGATCATTCAATAAAAGGGATTAAGAAAACTTACTTGTTTTTTTAACATGGTATCAAAGCCTATGTGATGGTGAGCGTGGTGGTGATAGCGAGATAAATCGGCGATGACATGTTGGTGTTGTTGATACCACAGGGAAACTGATAATGGTGAGGGCAACTTGAGAAATGGTCGGAGCAAAAGAGACTGGATGGTAGTGGAAGTAGATGGTGATTAGGTGTTATTGGTGGTCCGGATAGACGATGGAGGAGTGCATTTTAGGCGGCAATCGCAGTGGATTAAAATGTGGAGATAGAGCAGTTGGGCAATGAGAAAGATAAAGGTGAGTCTAGTTCAAGCAGTGGCCAAAGGGAGTCGTTGGGAGTGGTTTTGGGCAACGAGGTAAGGGGAGGTGGCGATGATGGCGGTGGTGGGGGTGGTGGTGGCTAAGATAGAGGGTCAAGGCGATGATTGCTTATGACAAAGTGGCTCTGGCAGAGGGAGAGGGAGCTAGGGTAGCAAAAGAGGGTTTTTATTCAAAGCTTGTAAGCAATAACAAGATAGTCGGGACGTGATGATTCTGACGAAATATGAGAAGATGGTAGTGATCTTGGTGGTGGCTTGGACTGGATGGCAACTCGAATGGATCTAGGCAATGGTGTCAGAGGTTGTGAGGGTCGATGATGTTTCACAACGAACCCAACCTAGTTTGGTGGAGCAATCAAGTTGCAATTATTGGCACAGACATGCACGCAAAAAGAAAGATGAAGGGAGAAGAGAGAATCGACGAAGAGAAAGGATGGAGCCTAGAGCTAAGGGTGTGTGACTCGTGTAAATCATCGTTGGCGACGCTGTTTTATCAGGCTGACTCAACGTTCTTGTGCCTTGCATGTGATTGGAGAGTGCACATAGCCAACCAACTTAAATCCCACAATGAGCGAGGTGTGGATGTGTGAGGTATGCGAGCATGCACCGGCCTTCGTCACCTGCAAGGCAAACGCAGTTGCGCTCTACATCGTGTGCGAGTGAGATATCCATTCCGCGAACTCACTCACTCAATGCCACGAGCGAGTCTTAGTTGCAGAGAGAGAAATGGGGCATTTATATGAAGTCTGCAAATTCAGTTTTAGATCCAGACCCATTCTATGTTAGGTATAGGCCTTTGCTGATCTTCGATCCAAAGTTGGGGTTATGTTTGGATCCAATTTAATCTTGCTTGATATTATTATAAGAGTCCATCTAGGTGTGCTCTTTCCAACTTGTTTATTTTTAACATTTGATTGGATCAATTGTTTAGTGTCTCATTTAGAAGAAAATTTGTTTGTTGTTTGTTTGATGTACTTATCTTAATAATATGGTGTTTGATAAAAGTATTTAAAAATAATGCATAAAAAGAGTTTTTCCTTCAGTACTGACTATTCATTTGTTATATGTTAAGCATTTTGATAAAAATTATTTTAAAAGAATTCTTGTTTTTTGAGACAAATATTTTATGTTTGAAAAGATTCTTAGAAATATTAAGTTGATTATAAATCTTTTTGTATATATTTAAAACTATTTTTATCATCTTGATGAATTATCTTATCCTTGAATCATATAATCACGTTTAAGATTGTGAGTTATTTAAGGGTCTTGGCATTTGATTGATTTGGATTGTTTGAGCTTTTCCTTAAAGCTTGTTTGATTTGGATGGTTCGAGTTTAGCCTTAAAGCTTGTTTGATTTGGATTATTTGAGCTTAGTCTTAAAGCTTGTTTGAGTTCAAGTTAGTCCTTAAAACTCAAGTTTGATCTTAGCCTTATAGCTTGTTTGGTGTACTAAGGTATTTTATAATATCATAAGTTTGTGGTGATTTATGAACTTATTTCTTATATTTGACGATCCCACTTAGATTATCAATGTTTTTATAGAATAACTTCTTTGAAAACTTAGGTTTCAAGTTATTATTATTCTAGTTATGGGATCTTAATATTTTTATTGAAGTTTTATTTATGTTGCAGGTATTAAAATAAGATATAGAGATATTGTTGCAGAAATGGTGAACCCGACGTAAACAAGTGAAGCTATTGATCCCAAATGGTTCTAAAAAGTTGACACTCTCAGATTCATAGTTTTTTGTTATTAGACAAACTTTCGCTATACACACCATAATATTAAAATGTAATAGGGTTAGACTGATAACACCCTAAGCTTGTGTTTGTAATCAGGTCCCAACACACCCAAGCCAAGGCCACCAAGGGGCCCCAATGACTAATAAAATAGTCATTGGGCCATCTTCATCAACCAGCAGCTCTTCTCTTTCTCTCTATAAATACTATCATGTACTAAATAAACAAAGTCTTGTATAGCTGATTGTATATAGATTTGATCATTCAATAAAAAAAAAATTCATAAAACATACTTGTTTTTTCAACAAAACCTTCCCTAAGAAGATCTAAGAGAGACTTCAGGCTTCTTGATAGATTTGTTTCCTATGAAACTTTCTCATCAAAATATAGAGCACTATTGTCTACTATTTTAGCCATTAGAGAAGACAAAACCTTTAAGAAAGCTCAAGCATCCCAAGTCTGGCTTGATGCCATGAATGAGAAGCTACATGCCTTGGACAAAGCTTAAACATGAGAGATAGGTACTCCTCCTGACACTAAAAACCTATAGGATCTAGGTGGGTATATAAAATTAAGATTAACATTGAGACTAAAAAATCTATATGATAGTAGGTGGGTATATAAAGTTAAGACCAACTCTCATGGTACTTTAAAACGATGTAAAGCCCACTTAGTTGTCAAGAGATATTCCCAAGAATATGGAATGAAATATAAAGAAACCTTTGGCCTGCCCAATAGCTAGAAAGACCACAGTAAGAATTATTATTGCCATTGGTGCGATTAGAAGTTGGAATATTTCTGAAATGGACATTAAGAATGCTTTTTTGAGTGGATGGTTAACAGAGAAGGTCTACATGTTATTAGAAGGAAAAAATATGTATTAACAAATCAAGATGACTTACAGGAAACAACAGATTGGAGGCATTCCTCCAATTTGCATACAGCCAGAATTCGGCCCTCTTGGTACAACCGCCCCTTTCTTTCCTGTTGTAACTGATCTAAACCTTAATAACACTTATAAATACCCTGTCTAACTAGATTTCCTAATCTACTCCTAATAAGTATTAATTATTTCTAAGATGACATAACATTTAAAAACACGTGTACATGCATCACACGACTCTAACAAAGCTTACATGACTCTAACAAAGCATGCTATTAACATCCCTTAACACTCCCCCTCAAGTTGAGTGAAGGATGTTGATAACACCCAACTTGGATAATGTTTCCTTTAATTGTCTACTGGTAGTTGCTTTAGTTAATAAATCAGCCCTCTATTTGATATATTAAACATATTCCAGCTTGAATTCTTGATTAGATATCTTCTCTCTGATGAAGTGGCAGCCAATTTCTATATGTTTGGTTCTTTCATGATAAACTGGATTAGAGGCCATCTAAATTGTTGCTCCTACTATCACTGTATAGTGGTATAGACTGATTAGATGAAAATCTCAATTCACTAAGCAATGAGGATATCCATTTTCCTTCACACATGGCTTGTGCTATAGCTTTGTATTCAACTTCAGCTGTAGATCTTGTAACCACTATCTGTTTCTTACTCTTTTAAGATATAATGTTACCACCGAGTAAGGTCACATAACCTGTAGTTGATTTCTTGTCTTCATATGAACCTGTCCAGTAAGCATCAGAATAAAGTTCAACGTCCAAATTTGATGACTTTGAGTAAAGTAAACCCATTCCTGAAGTTGATTAGAGGTATCGAAGAATTTTGTACACAGCATCCATCTGATTCTTGGTAGGAGAATGCATATATCTGCTCACAATACCAACTACATAAGTATTGTCAGGCCGAGTAATAGTCAAAAATATAAGCTTATCAACTAGCTTCTGATATTTGTAAATATCTTTAAACTCTTCACTGTCACCTCTGAAAAATTTCTGATTTACCTCCATAAGAATGTCACTGAGCTTGCTCTCTAGCATATGTGTCTCTTCAAGGAGATCTATTATATTTCCATTGAGTTAGGAAAATACCTCTGTTACAATAGAGAACTTCTATGCCCAAAAAATAGTGAAGCTGACCCAAATCTTTAATATCAAATAATTTCTGAAGATTCATTTTCAACTTGGATATTTCTTCAAGGTCATCTCCTATGACAATGATGCCATCAACATAAACTGCAAGAATGGATATTTTTGTTCCTTAAAAAATATTGTATGATCATTGAGACTCTGGTTGTATCCCAGACTGCAAATTGTCTTCCTAAATTTATCAAACCAAGCTCTTGGAGACTGTTTCAACCCATATATAGCTTTATTGAGTTTACATACTCTATTAGAAGGTGTTTTACATTCATTCTTGGAGGTAGTTCCATATACACCTCTTTATTTAAATCTCCTTATAAGAAAATATTTTTAACATCCAGTTGTCACAGATCTCATCCCAAATTAGCTGTCATACTAAGAAGTATTCTAATCGAAGTGAGTTTAGCCACAGGTGCAAACGTTTCTGTATAATCAATGCCATATGACTAATTATATCCTTTTACAACTAATCTAGCTTTATATCTATCCATTGTTCCATCTACCTTATATTTAATGGTAAATACCCACATACATCCTACAATATTCTTATCAAAAGGTAGTTGAGAGATGGTCCATGTATTGTTTTTCACTAGTGCATTCAACTTTTCTTCAATTGTAGCTTTCCATAAAGGGCTCTTGATTACTTCTTCAAACTTCGAAGGGATCCTATGTTTCTCAGTATTCATAACAAATCTTTGATAACTCTGAGAGGTATTAGCATATAAAACATAATCAGAGATCGGGTAACGTGCAGATGAACACTTACCTTTGTGAATAGCAATGGGAATCTCCAGGTCACTTTCAACTTGCACTTGAGGATCTGATTCAGGGGAAATCTCTTTTGAACAAGGCTCTTCTTGAGAGAAAACAATCTTCTGCAGTCCTTTTTTGTATGTCAAAATATCTTTTGATTTCTGTGTATCTTCTGAGTGTTGTGCCTGCTCACTCTGATCAACTGTATCATTGTACTCCCCCTCACTAGGGACTAGTGGAAGAACAGAAGGTGAGGGTGTAGTTGACTCCTTTTGAGAAGAGTAATAAGGAGTGAGTTCTGAAAAAGTGACATTCATGGAAACATATAGTTTTTTAAGCAGAGGGTCATAACATTTATACCTTTTTTGAGAGTTCGAATATCCAAGAAAAATATATTTTACTGACTTTGCATCTAGTTTATCATGATTAGGAAGATGGATATGTACAAAACAGGTACATCCAAAGATACGAGGTACTAGATGAAATGGTTTTGATTCTTTATCGAGACACTTAATAGGACTTTCTCCCTAGATTGTATTACTTGGCATTCTATTTATGAGATGAACAACAGTAAGGACAGCTTCTCCCTAGTAGAATTTCGGGACATTACGTTGGAGTAGAAGAGTTCTAGCTACCTCCAAAATATGACGATTTTTCCGTTCAGCGATACCATTCTGTTGGGGTGTATAAGGGCAGGTAGTCTGATGAATAATCCCCTGTGATTGGAGACATTCTTGTAACTGAGTGAGACATTCTTGTAGCTGAGTGCCAATGTATTCTCTCCCATTATCTAATCGAAGAATTTTCACAAAAGTATTGAATTGAGTACAAATAAATTTATGCACAATTGGAAAAATAAAAGAAACTTCATACTTTGTTTTTATTAAGTAAACGATTGTAAGGCAGGTACAATCATCAATAAAAGAGATAAAATACTTATGACCAAACAAAGAAGTGACTGGACTTAGACCCCATATATCAGAATGAAGAACTTCAAAAGGTTTAGAATGCCAAGAATCACTTAAAGGATAAGATGCTCTTTGATGTTTTCCGAGCTAACAGACTTCACATTCAAACTGAGATTTATTTGACTCGACTCTAATTTGAGGGATGACATATGAAATTTTTGACACAAGAAGATGTCCCAAATGACAATGCCAAAGATTAATATTTGCATCAAGTACTGTTGCTGCTGAAACGCTGTAAGAAGTTGAAGACTGAGAGTGATCTTAAAGAATATATAAACCTTTCTGTAGTTTACCATATCCAAAGATTTTTCCCGTCTTCAGATCCTGAAATATACAGCCCATAGGATAAAAAATTATACAACAGTCTAATGCACGAGTTAAAGAACTAAATAAAAGAAGATTTATTGGAAAACTGGGAACATGTTATACTGATTGTAAATATGAGAAATATGTAGACACACTTCCCTATCCAATAATATAAGAGTGAGATTCATCTGCCAACTTAATTGGTTCCTATTTTTTTAGAGTCCTCTATACTGAAAAATATGATAATTCTCCTACCATATGATATGTAGCACCTGAATCAATAATCCAAGATTTTGAGTTAGAAGGGGAGAAGTGGTTACCCTTCATTGAATGTGTAGCCTATGCCATTGTAGCTTGAGATGCAGAAGATGAAGGTTGTTCAGACAATTTATGTTCTAGGCCCTCTATCCTTTTTATAATCTCTTGAATTCCATCTATGCTTTGAGAATAATAATTTTCAGCCGAATGAACAAAGTGATTGCGATTTTTATAATAGCTTGGTTTCCCATGTAGTTCCCAACAATGTTCTCTGTTATGGCACGATTTTCTACAATGTGAACAATCAAGCTTTTCTTTCTCATTAGGATGAAACCGACCACGTCCATGACCACGGCTCTGGTGTCCACCTCAGCCACAAAAATGAGAACTATCTCCTCTTACTTGAAGTGTTTGTTGATCTGTACCAATAGTATTATCCTTCTCAAGGTTTTTGCGATCTTCTTCTCTGATCAATAAAGAATAAATTGTGCCCAGAGATGAAAGCTCCTCCCTGCTTAGGATATTCAGTTTTACTTACTCAAATTCAGGATTGGCACCCCATAATAAATCAAATACTTGCTTCTTCTCCATTTCAGAATTTCTTTCATTATAACACGTAGAACATTTGATATTTGTATAATAGAGGAATTCATCCCAGAGACCTCTGAGATCTGCATAATAGTCACTGATAGATCAAGTGCCTTGTTTACATTTTCTGATTCTTTCAAGTATCTCATATTCCTTTCCAACATTTTTCTTTCTGGAATAGGCTTTTGAAACTACACTCCAAATTTCATAAGCAGATTCTAAAAACATAAAAGTTTTTGCAACAGAGGGAATCATTGACTGTAGTAACGAAGATGATATTAAAGCATCTTCTCTCATCCAGGAAGAATAGTGTGTATCATGAATTTCAGGGATTGGAATTTGACCCATTAAATGCGTCCATCTCCCCCTTGCTACAATAGCCAATTCAACAGACCTCGCCCATTCCAAGTAATTTATGCCATCTAGTTTCATAGTAGTAATTTGAAAATTTTCTGTCTTTTCCAAAGAAAATGAAGATTCACCTGTATGAGTAGAACTTTCAACCCCTTTTCCTTTTGCAGCCATTGATCACGTATCTTAAATCTATCGTAAGTCTATTTCTCAAATAAAATAATTTTTCTGTCTTTACCAGCTGACTCAACATGTACTAAGTGATGCAATTTCCCAAACTGTAATGTTGATATAACGAAGGCCAAAAAAATATTAAGTTGTCACAAAATTAACAAGAATCGTGCAATATAGACAAATATTTGTAGATGGACGCTGAGTTGACCTATCCTGTCCACCACAAATATCTGTAGATGGACGATTGTAATAGGGAATAATCATAGCAAAGAGCTTACCTATCCACCACAATAAATCAACACCAAGAAGAGTCACGACACAACTCTGAAGATGGACTCTCAGTTTATAATAGGTGGTGATATCAATCAGTAGTCAAATATCTGTCCACTTTTGCAGATAGATTTAATCGTGATCAAAGGTAAATAGTTGTCCCTTCTAATGGCAAACAAGAAAAATGATTTAATCTTGATCAGACAATAACTAACTAATAATCTGATTTCCAGATCAAGATGAGAATCATAGGGTTCAATATATCATATTTCCAACAAAGAAAACGTATGAATCAAGACTGATTCACGCAGATTTTGATGTCTGACGTCTGATCCTTTTCACCACACACATACAGACGTGTTTCAATGAATTCTTTTCATCACAATCATTGAAAAATTTGCCAACAAGGCTCTGATACCATATTAGAAGGAAAAAATATGTATTAACAAATCAAGATGACTTACAAAAAACAGCAGATTGGAGGCATTCCTCCAATCTGCATACAGCCAGAATTCGGCTCTCTTGGTACAGCCGCCACTTTCTTTCCTGTTGTAACTTATCTAAACCCTAATAACACTTATAAATACCCTGTCTAACTAGATTTCTTAATCTACTCCTAATAAGTATTAATTATTTCTAAGATGACATAACATTTAAAAACACGTGTACATGCATCACATGACTCTAACAAAGCTTACACGACTCTAACAAAGCATGCTATTAACATCCCTTAACACATAGAACCTCCTTCTAGCCTTGCTATTTAAAATAATCATGTTGTTCATCTTAAAATGGTTTTGTATGAACTTAAACAAGCTCTTAAAGCTTGGCATGACAAAATGAATGAATTTATGGTAGGTCATGGTTTTACTGCATGATATTCTGACATTGTATTATTTATAAAAAAAAATTTGGAGGTATTATAATCTTTTATTATATGTAGATAATATGATCATTTCAAGGAGTGATGATACAAGCATGACCTTGATAAGGAATTTGAAATGAAAGATCATGTTGGTTATTTATAGTACTTTCTTTGTATTGAGGTAACTCATAACGATAGAAGTTTTTTCTTATCTCAAACTAAATTTGTTAATGATGTGTTTACTTACCAGATCAGGAATGACACATGACATGATCATTGAAACACGACAGGTGATTAATCAAAAGATGACATTTATAGATGGTGAACCACTTAGTGATCTTACCCTCGTATAGACAGATATTAAATCTCTTACATACCTTACCATCACTTGTAATGATATATGTTGTTTACTCCCACAGTGAGTCCATTCCAACATGCTCCTACCACAATGCATATGAGTGTTGTTATGCGAATAATAAGATATATCCGACATACCACTCAAGGGAGTATTTATATCCTCCAATTTAATTACCTATACTTATACAAATTGAGGTGGTTATATCAATGGCAAGCATTTCACAACAGGTTACGATATTTTTCTTAGAGATATTGTTATCATGTGAAAGTGCAAAAACAACATGAGGTATCTCTCTCCTCTACTAAAGTTAAATATCGAGTCATGGCCAACACAACCACAAAATTGACTTGGCTTAGAAAACTTCTTAAGGATTTTGGTGTACAACTTGAGCTCACTCCTCTCATGTGTTGACAACAAAAGTGCTAGGTATATAGCCAATAACAATACCTTTCTTCAACGCACCGGGCTACCACTATATTCGAGAAGAACATCTACAAGAACACTTAGCCCTCCATTTTGTTCAATCTAAATATCAAATTACAGATGTCTTTAAATCATTATCATCACTATGATTTTAGTTTTTAGTTAGAAAACTTTAAGTGATAACACAATCACATATTGGGCACCATGTATTTTCCTTTATGTTCTTTTTATTTTGTTTTTCCTTTCTATTCTTTTTTTTTGTATTTGTTTTTTCATTTCCTTAAGGAGGCCTAGCAGCAACGAAATCCCAACAGCTAGAGTTCTAGCCATTGGACACCTCCAACGGCTAGTTATCTAGCCATTTGGAGGCCCCTGCTGCTGAGGCCCTCCTCTATATAAAGCCCTCCCTGTACATTATCAAAATAAGCCTTTTGGCTAATTAATGAAAGTTCATTCTAAGTTTATTCAGTTAAACATTCTTATTTGGGTGAAATAGGCCTTATTTAAGGCATTTTATAGTCACTTTTTAATGGTTAATTTCTGTGAATACAAGAATTGACTGTTGCAGTTATTATTGAAGTGCCTAAGGTGTTGTTTCATTACAGTATCCATTTTTTCCTCTTGGGCTTTCAGCTACCAAGGGACCATACAAGGGACCAATTCATAGGAAGAAAAAAGTTCCAGAGAATCAGTTGTGCAACTTCAATCAACAAACGTACACTACAGTCTTTCTTGGTTCCAACAAATAGAAATAAAATTCCACAGAATTTCAAACAGAAATAAACAAAATCTCTTGAACTAATTCCTGTAAGGAAAAGCATGGATTACCTATAGAAAGGTTATAATCAGTTGCCAAAACCAAAACCAAGCCCTATCCCAAACTAAGTTGGATGAAGCCTATAGTCAGTTGCTAACCTCGAATCGGTCAATGAGGAAACCAAGCCATAATTTGTGAGCAGCTATTCCTTCAACAGGGTCCCGATCAGGTGGGGGTTCATGCTCCCCAGGTGAGAGTTGTGGCCTCAGTTTAGCAGCAGGACCTGCATTCCTCATCCTAGATACAAATAACCCACTTTTTGTATCTATTGTCCATAACCATGCATCTACTAACTCTGCAAGAAGGAGAGATCCCAACTGAGGTGCAGAAGAAACCAGCCATGTCCAGATGAAGACTCCAGTCTCCATTGCCTCTGGTGTTAAAATGTAAGAGGGGCACCAGCAAAGGAGGTGCAACAACTGAGAAAATCCTTCTGAATTGAATTTCTTATCTGTTTCAAGATTTGAAAGAAGCAAGCAAGCAAGCAGCAAGAAGCAAACTCCTAAACAATGGATGTTTATCTTAATGCAATTTAAGAGAAATTGTTCCCTTCACATAACGAAGTATTCTATCTAGAGCTTTTCAATGGGCTCCATGAAAAATTTATATAGATCAAAGGGATTTGTAGCTCATGGGAATGAGTCTGAGGTGTGTAAGCTTATTAAATCATTATATGGTTTGAAACAAACTGCTAAATAATAGCATAAAAATTTTGATTGTTATATCATCTTTTGGCTTTGTTTTTAATGATTATGATAAGTATGTCTACTACAAGTCGGCCAATAATGCTTTCATCATTCTTTACCTATACATAGATGATATAATATTGTTTGATTCTAATAGTAAATGATACTAAGTCATTCTTATATAGTAAGTATGAGATGAAGGATATGGGTATAGCTTATGTAATTTTAGGGCTTAAAATCAAAAGGTCTATCGATGGTATAGTAATCTCTCAGTCTCACTATATTGAGAAAGTTTTAGAGAGATTTGGATATACAAACTATAGACCTGTCAAGACCCATATGATTCATCTAATACTTTGTATAAGAATGAAAATGGTATTCCTATGTATAAATTATTATATTCTCATACTATTAGTAGGTTGATATATCTAACCAATTATAGTGAGACTGAGTAGATATACCTTCCTTCTCATATATTGTATTTTGTTGTGTAAGTTGAGTAGATACCATGTAGAAAAGCAGTCTTCACATCCATCTGATGGATTGTGAGGTCATATATCGATGTCAGTGCTATAAGCGCTCGGATGGTGTCATCTAAAAAACTAGGGAATAGGTATTAAAGTAATTTATTCCTTCATTTTGTTTTATCTCTTAGCAATTAACTTTGTCTTATACTTATTGATTGTTTCATCTACATTCAGTTTCTTCTTAAAGATTCACTTGTAACCTATAATAGAATAACTAGGAGGCAAATCTACCAATTCCTAAGTACTATTAGAGAGAATTTACTGGATTTCATCATTATTAACTTCCTTTCAAAACTTAACCTCGAATGATGTCATAGCTTGTTGAAAGGTGACAAGATCAACCTCGATATTGAAAGTAATAAAGTGACTTCCAAAATCCTTTGATATCCTAAGTCGTTTACTTCTCCTTAGTTAGGTTATTTGCTCAAAGTCATCTGATCTAGATACAATAAAATCAAGGTCACCCCACATTTGTCATCATTTTTACGTGATCGGGAATGAAATCAATAGTAGAGTCAGAATCTTTAGAAGATACACTTTGGGGAACTCTAGTCTTAATGATCAAAAATCTGTACGCATAGCTTAATTTCACATAACCCAAAAATATAGCATCCACTATTTTGGGTCCCAATTTTTTTTCTTGTGTTCAAGGATAAGCACTTTCGCAAGACACTCTCACACTTTGAAATAATTTAGGTTCGTCTTTCAACCCTTCCAAACCTTAAAGGAACTACGTTCCTTATGCTTTTAGGGAATATTCAAAATATGGCAAGATGTATTCAAAGTTTTCCCACATGTAGGTAAGTAACCCAGAACTTTGAAGTAAAACTTTAATCATACACAAGGTTCTATTCTTCCATTCAGTTATCTCATTAGACTAAGGAGAATACGTTGTAGTAACATCATGAGCAATACCGTTGTTCTGATAGTATTCTTAAAAAAGGTTTGAGGTATACTCTCTTCCTCTATCAAACCTTAATCGTTTAAGTACCTTACATGTTTGATTTTGTGCTTCATTTATAAATATTTGAAACTTTTCCAAAGCCTTATCTTTACTTTTAAGTAAGTAAATATAACAGTATCTACTGTAATTATCAATAAATGTGATAAAATATCTTTTGTTATCCTTTGTAGTCATCAATTAAATTCACAAATTTCAATCTACACCAAATCCAAAATCTTGGATTTTTTGTCAACCGTGTGAAATGGTGTCCTAGGTTGCTTTGCTTAGACATATATACTACATTTGTGTTTTCGATCTATGATAGTCTTAGGAATAAGCTTTAAATTCATCATTATTTTCATGGAATTAAAGTTTACATGACCCAACAATGCCATACATCAAATGATTCAACATTGTATAAAAAGAATATGATAAAAAAGAAGTAGATGCCTTATTATCATTAAAATTCATACAAGAATCAATAATCGATTCTACATAAATTTTAAACAAATCTTCTACATCACATAAACAACCCTTTCCAAAGAAATACCTTGTACTAAGTCGTGTAATGATGACTTTATTGCATTTGTAATATAACATTAATTCTTTTCTAACTAAAACAGGATCACTTAGGATATTTCGGTGAATCGTTGGAATATATCTAACTCTCTTAAGAGTTAGAACATTTTCCAAAAGAAACTAAAAGTCCACACACTGTTCGCCCTTAACTTAAACAGTCAAATGATCCCTAAGATCATTGTTCTCCCACACACGACCTGATAAGATACAAATAGAGATTGATCAACACAAATATGGACATTAACCCAAGTGTCTACAATCTAGTATTTTAGCTCATAAATAGAAAGAAAATGGGGTTTAATGGATAGATACCCATCACTAGAAAGTGTAACCACCATATTGAACATAGTTCCTTTGGCGGTTGTAGCTGCAAGTTTCTTGGCTTTTGTTGAGGGACAATCCTTCACCCAATGTCCAACCTGACCACAAAGCTAACACGGTTTGTTTTTTGTTTTCTTTGGATCTTGCTCTTTGGTTTATACTTTACTTGTTTTTCCTTAGGATCACTAGGTTCTTTTCGATCATCAAGTTAACCTTAGATGTGTTGTCTACAGTATAGTGGGTTTCTAACTTCTATGCTTTTCTTATATTACTATGTCTACCATTAGATCATCAAGGGTCATCTTACCCTTCTTATACTTGAGATATAGGCTGAAACCCTCCCAAGACTTAAAAAAATTCTCAATAATAGACATAACAATAAACTTGTGAGGAACCTACATCTCAGCTTCCTTTAGACCATGGCATAAAAACTAGAACTCGTGATCCTATTTGGTCATAGATTTCCCCTCTATCATTTGATAGTTGAGAAACTTGATCATGGAATACTTTTCAAGGCTGATGTCTTCTGTATTATATTTTCAATCTAAGCAGCCCATAGATTTTTAGCTATCGTGAAAGGGAAAGAACTATATATGTCAAATCAAATATTTGATAGTGCCGATAAAATACAACAACAGCATAGGATGTCCTTCTCCTTCTACTCGACGATTTTATATGTGCTTCTAGGGCTAGTATTATCAAGTTGGGGACAATCTGACTCGATATAAAAATGCAACCCTAACATAGTTAACCAAATTTTCGTACGCTATTGTCAGCTTTTAAAATGGGGATCGATAAACCTTTTTGGCATCAAGGTCAAGTCGACCATAGGTTGGAGAGTAAAAGTCGTAGACATGTTTACTACGAAAAATATAGATTTCTCTAAGATTATTAGCAAAAACTGTAAAAATACATACATAATAAGTCAATATGCAACAAATGTAAACATACCTCAATCAATAACAACAACCGTAGTTCCAAAGTAAGCCATAAATAAATCATATAGAAAACAAAAGCAGAAGTAGTAATCGGAAGAAGAACCTTTCTGTGCGAGTCACCCTTGCAAACTTTTTCTTACAGAAATCAGCACCTCGCTATTAGTACGTAAGATATATGTACCTTCCTCATAAGATAAAATAAACACACAAATCGAAAAGAATATACCTAACTTCGAATCGACCTTGAATATGCCTCAATCACCTATGGTGGAAATACCACGAGTAGAGGGAGTAGAGAATGGAGGCGGGAGGAGAGAGAGTATTACTAGAGAACGTACTGATTAGGGTGCCCTAATATAGACTGTGTGTTGTATCATGAATCGTGGATTCAATCTAAACAACACAACTCTCTGTCTTGTAATCATTCTCGCGTAAGTACTCTTGACTATTAGATCAAAAGATTTTTATGCAAAAAGTTAGAATGAAGACAATTCTCAGATCCAAACCCAAGTCCAAGACGTGCATGTATGATCTAGCATGCTCTTTGAACTAAGGTTCATGAGCTACCACCTATATAAAAGGGCATGTAGGTTTGTCTCATTCATCCGTATGAGACTAAACTTTGTATTTTCTTGGTCATCACATGCACATGTCCCTCACAAGTGACTTTTATACTTTAGGACTTTCACATATCTCAATGATGTATCAATTGAATATTTGGTATATCAGTCTGAATAAATTAAATGTTATTAATGCACATGGGTATAATAAACCCAACTTAGTTAACACTAAAATCCAACATAGGGGCCCCTACTTGCCTCCTCCATGACTGTTAAGTGTATAATTCCGATGACAAGAAACCATTGACTGTTAACTGTATAATTCCGATCACAAGAAACCTTTGAAAATAAATGAGAAATATTCTTGGTACGTTTTGAATATTTTATTCTTAAATTCTGACTGTGGGAATAGTTTTTCCCTAACTTACGTTCCACCCTCACAATTTTTCCACTTGTGTGGGTTTTGTGAGATTGGACTGCGATCGGCTCTTTGGGAATGCTTTTTCTTCATTGGATGGCTCCTTCGGTGGATCAGAAATCCGTGACAAGAACCAATGAAGCCTCCTAGAAAGTTTCTTTGTAGTGAAAGTTAAGCCGAGTTGGGCAGGCCCTACCAAATACATTCATAACAAAATAATATTGGATACCCCACGCACGCCCAATCGCTTAGTTTCCTGATATGACTTGCTACATGATTAGATTAATATTGGTACAGTCAAGGGGGGTCACGTTTGCATCCTCCAAGTTTGGTCTTTCCAAATCAATATGTCTGCACATCTTGAAATGAAAACGAAAGTGGGTGTACCCAAAGCCATGGCCCAACGACAGCCTCGTTGGAAGTCAATCGCTGTGGCAGGAGTTCAATTTCTGGTGGGTGCACGGCCGCGCCTTCCGTTGTAAAAAGGAAAAAGAAAACGAAAGAGGGTGGATGCGCAACGGGATGCATATTACAATCAGCCTATGAGATTCGACATCTTTGGAGTGGACTGAGACTACAATCTATGATACCCCACCCTAGAATGGATTCGCAAGTGTTGGTGGTATGCGGTCATCAACCACGAATATATTGCAAGCTCAAGTCTGGCAAGCCTTCAACGTCTAACATACATAGTTCATGCTTGGTTCGGTTCCATTGTGTAACCAAGCCCCTACGTGCTAATACCCTCGTAACTCACTGATGAGTCTTTAGCGTTCACATATAACGAAAAACACTTTTTTTAAGTATTAATAAGAGTCTCACATTTTAAATTGTAAGCATATTAAGAGGTCACACTTTTCTCCCATCAATAAACATTTTGCTTTTATTTAAGTTATTTTATATCTTTTTTCAATCTCTTTATACACTTTGCTTCAAAGTTGACGTTGAATCGTTGTAACCTTGGTGAAGACGATCACGAATGTCGGCCCGTTGGTTTGGTTGACACCAATGATTTGAGTGTGACAATAAGAATACTTCTGCGTTTCACGAGTGAACATGGATGACTTAGTATTTAATATGTTTAGAAACAAAATATCCACATATGAGATATCATCAACTTGTTTTTTAATGAACGGTATTTTCAAAAAAATACAATTTATCATGCCACATTCTCTATAAAAATAACAAGCTCATGGCTGAAGTCTCTCTCTGTCTCGCATACGTACACTCGCACGGGCGAACATTGATGAGGATCAACCTTGGCTTGTAGACATATAATAAGGATACGAAAGCACAAAGGGCGTTAAAAATGCCGTATAATTTCTTGAAATCCACCCGGTTTTTTCTATGAAGTTCTGCATAGAGAAAAAAAAATCATTTCTTGTCATTGTAAACATTCAGTATCCAATGATGTCATGTAAGACACGTGTGCTCATAGTACCACATGGGAATATTCACCATTTTGCACACCTGCAGCCATTGAAATTGCCATCGAGTGCCTCATGTGATCGTCCATATCAATTTTTAATACCTGAAATTTTTTTTTGATTGAAACATCTCTAAAGTTTTTTAAATGCTTGTGACATGCTTGGAGTTATGAAAAACACTTCGATTCTTGAGCTCCTTACTGTCCTATCACATGAGCACAGTCCATCCATATAATAAAATAGAAATTTTGGCTCAAGCGAGTTACGTATATAAAATCAACCACTTTAAGGAATGGACCCAAAGTTATTAATTGTGGATATCGTTGAATAACTCACTGAACTTGTAGTTAACCAAAATCAAGCCTTCTGCCATACTAACTGGTGTCTGTTACTTGGATCCGCATCTTCTTCTACTGCCTTGCTAGATTTAACTTAAAGTAAGACTATGCATTTCTGTTTCTTCTTCTCCATGGTTTAGAGTCAACCCACTTCCTCTTTTGAGTATTATCAAAGTAAAGAGCTAATATGGGTTAAGTTTGTCACTCCATCATACATTTCTTCTCCAAGGTTTTTCAAGAAACATCTGTTGGATTTGTACTACTTTTATTAAAATAACATCATAACTTGGACTAAGTTTGGCCGGGACTAGTTATCTTTAGAATTTAAGATTTTGTAAATGAACTTAATATGTTAATAGTCAACGTGCTTTAAGTTGTGGATATTGTTAAGGCACACAAAACTCTTTGTATGATCATTGAAAATGTAACTCTTGTCAAACAATTATGAGCCATATAGTTAAATATGAAAAATACTTGAGGCTGTAATGTGATTTTGGATTTGTATTGTTATTGTGCTCATATATATACATTCTACCAGTAAGGGTTTATGTTATATAATAAAGGTTGTAATTTGGGATTTGTATTTTTTTTATTCAAATAAAGGATGTGATATTGGGAATCATATTGTTATTATGTTTGATGATTTTAGACCTTTTACAATGTTGACAGAAAATTGTTAAAACCACCATAATCTTCTCAACAGAACTCGCAACTGCACTCATAATCTTCTCAAGAGACCTAGATAAGTGAAGGTAAACCCCCTTATCTTGGCGTAATCTCAAAATATGCTCTTAATCTCCTCCAGACAAGTCAAGCCTAGCATGACATCAATTCTCTTGTTGGCAATAGGATAAAAGGTTGATTGTAGTATCAAACCCTTGCATAGATAAAATAAGGTCCTTGAAAACCTTGTTACAGTTGCTCGCCATCACCGACTACCACACTGAAAGAACTCGTAGTTTCTAAAAGACACCTAAAGACCTCAACCAAAGATTTTTGAAGGGACTCCATGTCAATCAAGACACCAACTTCTACATAATGCTTGAAACTCGCCTATGGTGGTCTCTATGGGGGCTAACTCCATCTCTATCGATAGAAAAAATAGGTGTCTCTATGGTGGTCTTCCTTGTTTTTGCTTGATGCATCGGTTTCAAGCTCACCTATTTTTAGCATATTATGGCTTCATGCGTGTTTGTACGTAAATTTTTAGTCTCATAGAACATCGACCCGCGATACCATCCTTTTAAAAGAAAATGAAATGACAGATAATTAGGAAACAAAATTCAAAAAAGTTGAATACCTCCTAAAAATTTTCCTTTTATGTGCGATATAGGCCGTTTGGATTCTTTTTGCTGAAGATCTTCTTGCTCCGTTGACGAAGGGTCGATCTCCCACAACACGAAAACTCCTCATTTTCAATAAGATTGAATTTTTTGAATATTTGGTGAGCTTGGCATGGGACTTTCTGCAACACTAGGAGAAGTAGGGTTTTTAATTAGATTGAACTGGATCCGATTTAGAATGAGCTTTAACGGATCAAATCGGATCCAAATCCAGGGATTTGGGTTATGGGTCTTGAAACGGGTTAGAATTTGGGTTTGGTTGAGCTCGATCGGGTCCAATTAGGCTTTAAGTCATGGGATCAGATTGGGCTTGGGCGAGTGGGAGATCTAGTTTGCATGAGCTGTATCAGATCAGATTTAAATCGGGTAAGGAGGAAGGCGCTCTGGTTTGAAGAGGAACTGTGATGGGGCCACCGGATCAGGTCTAACCCGTCAGACCCGATCCGGTTTGTGCTCAAAAGGGGCTAGAGTTCGACGGGGGATTCAGACACACAACCAGAAAGAGAGAGGGGGAGAGGGGATCTAAGGCAGCAGTAGCGGAGTTCAACAAGGGTCGTCGGCTCTGAGTGGTGGCGGTCGAGGGTTGCTTTGGTAGGCAGCAAAGAGCAGTTGTGGTTGCGCGGTAAGAGGCTTTTCCTGCCCTTTTTTTGGTGCACTCTTTGTCTTGGTGAACGGCAGCAAAGAAGAAGGGGGAAGAAGGCGGCGACATAGAAGAGGCCGCAGGTGGCTCGGCTGGACGACGGGGAAGGTGATGTTGCTGCGGCGGTTGACGGTGGCTTTTTGTAGCGATATGATGGGCAGAGAGAGAGAGAGGCAGAGAGAGAGAGAAGGCGCTCTGCGTGACCAGAGAGAGAGAGAGGCAGAGAGAGAGAGAAGGCGCTCTGCGTGACCAGAGAGAGAGAGATGAGAGGCTCTTTGTGGTAAGTAGAGAGAGAAAGAGAAGTGAATTGTATGATGGGGGAGGCTCAACAGTCAACCGAGAGAGAGGGAACGAGATTTATGGATGGGTAACGCTGCCATTTGGACTTCGAAAAGATGGTGTCATGTATCAACGAGGAATGAATAAAAGATGGTGTCATGTATCAACGAGGAATGAATTTTATGTTTCATGATTTAATCAAGAAAACCATAAAAATATATATTGATAATATTGTTGTCAAATATGAAAGTTCTGCACAACATTCATTTGACCTTGAGCCGGCTTTCCAAACCGATCTCAAAGCAATACTTAAAATTGAATCCTAACAAATGCATTTTTTACAATATCCATGAGATAACTCCTAGTTTTTATGGTACACAACAACATTATCAAACTTGACTCAAACAAACTCCCCAAGACAAGGAAGTAATTATAGGGTTTAATTTGGGAGGTTAGTTATTTGCAGTGTTTTATTGCTAATACTACTGACAAAACGACTCTTTAATAATATTGTTGAAGTTAAAGGAAGTAGACGACTTCGTGTGGAGAACAAAACAATAGTTGGAGTTCGAGAAGATCAAAGAGTATTTAGTGAAATCACTTATCTTGGTGCCTTCAATTTTCAAGAAATCATTAAAAATGCATATTGTTGTTATAAAAAATTTCATCATTGTCCTCTTGGTGCAAGACAGTGAGAGCAATATTGAGCATACTATTTTTTCTTTGAGTTGATTATTCACTGATATAGAATCCCGATATTCTACAATTGAAAATATTTGTTTGGCCTTGTATCATTCCTTTAAGAAATTAGAGAATTATGTTCTTATAACAGAAGTACATGTTATAAGTAAAGTCAATATCTCGCATTGCTTGGTTACCCATCTCTTCAAGGTAGGCTAGTTAAGTGGGCAATCAAACTAAACCCTTTTGGTTTGAAACATTGCCCTCTCAAAGATATAAAGGGCAAGGTAGTGGTTGATTTCTTGACACATTCTACATGCATCAAGGCCATTGACCCTTTAGAAAATGTGTACAATATGATATCCTAATGAACCTGGTTGATTATGTTTGATGGTTCAAAATATAATCGATGTACAAAATTTGGTCTTTGTACTATTTTTCCTACCAAGAAAGTAGATATGTTTTGGATGTCCTTAGAGCAAGACCCTACTAATAATAAAGTTGAATACCAAGCTTTGATTTATGGTTTAAGTTTGCTTTTTATTGTTGGGACAAGAAAGGTAGAGATTTCTGATGACTCCCAAGTCATGCTAAGTCAAATCATGGGGATTACCAATGTCTTAGTTCGAATTTACAATTCTTATATCAATATGCAAAAGATTTATTGGAGACATTCCTCGAAGTGAAACTGCATACATTTCTAGAGATGAAAACCAAGTGGTAAATGGTTTGGCCCAGACTGCTTTGGGTCAAAAAGTAACATTTGAATCCCACATAGTGATATCCTTGATTCAAGAGATAGCGAAACCTTGTGACTAACGAGATTCACTAGTAAAATATTTGAATCAACCGTTGCAATGCTTGGCTATTAAGACTTTACGTGAGGCATTAAGCTATACTTTATTGGATGGTGAGTTACATAAGTAGAGTCTTTTAGGTTTGCTTTTGAGATATTTGAATCAAAAGGAAGCTTGAACAATAATAGTTGAAGTTGATGAAGGAATCTGTGAGGCATTAGTCAAAACCTAAAATTTAGTGGTTGATATATCGACACAAGTAAGCCTATCAACCCAATCAAGATATGGCTTATGATCCACTTTAGTATCGGAAGTTTATAGCTCTATTCCAAAAGTATTTTGAACCAAGTCAATGACCATATCACAATTCATTAATGCATCTTCTACCTTGAATATTGGATTTAATATTTAATTGTTGAATATAAACTGATAGTTTGCAGGCAAAAACGGTACTTGGGAAAATGGTACTCCCTTAGGTTGGAATACAGATGTGATGCGGGAATTAGAGGCCCAAAGTATGGTGGTTGGACTAGTGGTGCTTACCTCTTTTAAGTCACCATAAAGCTTAGTGCTCCTGAAAAAACTAAGGGATAAAATCTTGGGTATGTGCCCCCGACACCTGATAAGCGCTTGATATTTTAGAAGGCATTAAGGTAAGATATGGTTGGGCAACTGCAACTAGTTGAAATGATGAGACTAGGACTGAAAACTTAGGTGATCGTCAAACAATGTTGTCTCATCCATACTATGAATTAGGTTCTTGAGTCGTGGATGGTACTAGAATATTTTTGCTCCCTATATAGGTATCGAACATTGGCGCTTGATAGTACAATTGAGTGACAACTTTTTACCCTTGTTTCTCGGTAAGCAAATCCTGATCTTAAGTGATAACCAATTGATTAGTGACCGTTATAAGGATAGATTTTGTCATCCAACGGAACAACATTATTTGAAGATCTACAAATTATTCCCGTAACCAGTGTAACCAGTCATTAACTAACGGTCAACGACATTCAAGGACAACAACTTCATTCAATTGTATGTGAGGTATAATTGATACAATCTCTCTCTATCGGTGTGGGAGATATCTCACTAGATCATTTGAGACTGGCATACAAGTATCATGCACTGGGATGATGTTAGATGATTAGCGTATGTGTTTTTGATGGAAGAAATCATAGGATAAACTTGACCAGATCAAGCATGCATATACTAGGCAACCCCTTAAAGAAGTGTGTGTCCCACCGAGTATGTTATAAGAAGTGGCAATACAACATTAATGGCTAGACACGGTAAGCTAGAGCAAGATGCTAGAAGATGGTAGAGTATACCAAGAAACTCTAACCCTCATTATCAAGAAGAAACATGAATGAATCAAGTGTCAAACAATGGAATGGGTCCTCAAGAATCTGATTGTGCGTAACTCAAATGCCAATCTTGGTTTAAATTGGCATTTGATCTGCCTAAGAAGATAAAAGGACTAAGTTATGCCTACTCCTAGCGAAAGCAAAGGAAGAAAAGACAAACTGTATTATTGATTCTCCTGTACTAATAACACATACATATTTATATGCTTCATTGAAATGATAAATAACGTATTAAGTTGTTTGGACATGATTCTTAATAACTCTCGACTTCTCAATATATGCCACTCTTTTTGCCACCATATCGTCTAAAAATATGTCAACCAATCTCATGATCCGTACGATTAACTCAGGTACATGGGCTTGTCTTTGCACACTCGATGTCATAATCCTTTTGAAACCTCTAGGAGCCACATGTTCCTTTTATTTTGAAACTCTCCTCCTTTTGTCACGTATCCTCATGCATTTTCTAGTGTCAATAATCCATTTTTAAGTTTTGGCGATAACAGCTACCAAACTCTCTCTTTATATATATATATATATATATATATATATAAAGAGAGAACACATTTAGTTTTTTACTTGATTCGATTAAATCAAGTCACTTTAATTAAGCCATGAGGACCCACTTTAATAGTCTCAAAATCTGAGTGGTGCTACCAGATAACGATAAATAGGGGTAGTGTGGATTTCTAGATCTCCTTAAAAATGATAGGTAAAGTTTTCAAAGTAGCCAAGGTGGTGGTGAGGAGACTAATTATTGAGTAAGAGTAGCTTGGATGTCACGCCCTAACCGTCGAAAGAGTCGATGGAGCTCGCAACGTGACCGGTACCCAGCTAAATAGGTTGGATCAGTCTTAGCGGATTTCACAAGTGCAACAGAATAAGTAGTTTAGACGGCCTCCGATAGGGAATGTGAGTTGGGCCTCTTTCCCAGATGCTAAGTGCTTGGGATGAGACTTGACATCCGTTTTAACTCACACCACGCAACACGACAAACACTTAAGAGTAAGGCAATAAAGGCAACTGAAATGCAAAGCTGAAAGGCAAAAGCTTTATTAATAGTACAAAGGAGTGCGCGGCCCCAGCGTGCTATATTGGTAAAGTTCGGGGAGCTTTCCTCGAGGAGGGTTTCTAAAAGGTAGCCAAAGGCCAATTACAATTCACATGGGTCGGAGGGTGACATTCTCTGGGATGAGATTTGACATCCGTTTTAACTTATACCACGCAACACGACAAACACTTAAGAGTAAGGCAATAAAGGCAACTTAAATGCAAAGCCGAAAGACAAAAGTTTTATTGATAGCAGAAAGGAATGCGCGGCCCCAACGCACTACATTGGTAAAGTTCGAGGCACTTTCCTCGAAGAGGTTTCTAAAAGGTGACCAAAGGCCAATTACAATTCACGTGGGTCGGAGGGTGACACGGGGCATGGCAAAGAAAGAAACGAAAGTTAAGCTTTTTTTAGTTGTTAGGGGCAAGCCAAGAGGAAGAGAGAACTAAGGTACGCTAAGTTGATTATGTAAACTAGGCTAGAGTAAAGCAGGGAAAGTAAAATAAATTGAAATTAAATGATGTGACAGCAAGAATACTTATCACTGACATATCCTTTCCCTTTTATAGGGAGAAGGTAATTAATTACGAGGGAAGCCCCTAAGGCAAAAGAAGTGATCTTTGGGCTTCCATAAATGAGCGATTCTCCCTCGACTCCTCAGCTATTCCCTTTCTCTATTAGTATAACGCTTCAGTCGACCCTCGCAAAGGCAGTTTCCATTGCATGTGGAACTTTACCTGATTCTTGATATAAATCATAATGAAATCCTCCTTCCTTGCTCCTAATACTCTAAATCTTTCTTCTCAAAAGGCTCAGTGGTCCTTTAGTCACCAAATTTTTGTGTGGCAGCTGCTCCAGCAGCCTTATTGATATAGCGCAATGCGCGAAAAATAAACCTGTCAAATCTTATTGGATCTCACCAAAAAATTCAAATTTAATATGAGTCATACTGTACTTTTGTTTTGATGGGAAACTCTATTTTCTAGTTTCCCAAAAGATAAAAATCAGTCCAAACAATTGAGACGGCTGAGTTATGGTTAAAATAATCAACCCCATCGAGAAGAACCTAATCTCCAGATTTTTATTCGAGCTGGAAGAATCACAAAAAACTACTTGTCAGAACTAATGATTCTTAATGCATTGGAAAGATTTATTCATATAGTTTTCAACACATAAAGAATTATACAAATCAAGTTC
The DNA here is from genome assembly GCA_036023115.1 of Brasenia schreberi. Lineage (NCBI taxonomy): Eukaryota > Viridiplantae > Streptophyta > Magnoliopsida > Nymphaeales > Cabombaceae > Brasenia > Brasenia schreberi. The sequence continues at coordinate 3,123,663 of JAYKKT010000073.1, forward strand.
CTATTGGATTTCTTATTACCAAGTAGAAGAATCCTTTTAAAAAATCCAATGAAACAAAATCTGCCATGTTGAAGCACGTTCAACTTTGGCAGGCTACTCAGCCAGAATTTCTGAGCGCTAAGAATATAATTTTATTTATATAATAACTAAATGACGCTCTAGTTTTATCCTAACAAATATTTTTCTACTGGTGAAATTCTGCTGCAGCCATCCAAGTAACTGAGTTTCCTTGTGTTTTGAGAGATGTACACATCTACTGTTCAACTACAACAGCCTACACGGCCATCCAAGTTTGACTGATATGTGAGTCGCCTCTTGGAGCTTGTTTTCAACTATATGAGATGATCGAAGAACGAGCATGCTCATCTTCTTCATAGAGTCAGCTTCCACAAGTCAAGGTTCTATACATTGGCATCTATCAAGTCATCCTGAAGTCTCGCAATCACTCTCTCTCTCTCTCCCGCGAAGGGCACTGCGTCCTAGAGTGATTTAGTGCTGTTGACAGGTAGAATACTAAGGTCAGTACGAACGAGCAGTCAGCAAAAAGTATTGTTGGGTTTGGGGGTAACTCGTGTCACTTGGGTTATGATTTTACATACAAGACCAAGTCGAATATTGGTATAGGCCCATTTCTAAGCAGATTTAAACTTCAGATCCAAGCCAAGCTGCTTGAGTCGACCGTGTATTGTTATGCCTAAAAACTTGGAGGTTCAGGTACAAATCGGTCCTCTTGGTTAATGACTTCTACCCAAACCCAACTGGTTATAACTCGGTGCAGATTCAGGTACAAATCAAAGGAGAGAGTCGTAGTTACTAGAATCTTACATTTTATAATGTCCAGGTTTAGTTCGAGGTTCTGTGCTATTTTAGTGCAAATCTCAGGTGACACAGGCTTTGTATTGGGTGCAAAAGGGAACGGGTATTCTAGGTTTGGGTTCAAGCAAAATATTTGGACATGGTTCTTATAGACCCAGCTTAAATATCAGTCTTTTCCCAAATAATACATGCCTATATATGTCGGGAAGCTCCAAGAAGTTATAAGCAGTTAAGATTTTGAAAATGATCGGAACAATGGGGCTAAGGCAACCTATAGGCACGGCCGGTTCCAAACTGGCCTGGTGGTTTCGATTGAAAAAAAAATGGGCCAAGAAGCAGCTGGAGCCGAAACCATTAAAAACCGGATCTGAAACCGAGGACTACTCAGTTGAGTTTTGGTTCCACCTTTCATGAAACCAACGGTTCCTAATATTTTTTTTTAAATTTGATTTTTTTTCGGGTTCCAAACAGTTTGGGCCTCAAACCGGAATTGGAACATGCCAAGTCCTAATTCGGTTCTGATTCCCAGTTCCAAGTAAACTGGGTCTACGTCTCCTATCTAATAGGTTTCATCGGTTCACTGAGACAAGAATGTAACCTGTCTCGGCAGATCACTATGACAAAAGGAAGCTGTACACTAATGGCCATGAACGTTTCCATGACGGCATCTCGCTCAAAGAAATTCGGCGTGTATGTTGCTCCCATGACAAATCACATTATTCTGGCGCACAGTTGCTGTGTGCGGCCATGACAATCATCTCTTCCAAGTTTTGTTCCTGTCTCGCGCACTGGTGGTGCCCTGAGGAACGTTTATTATGGGACCCCCCAGCAAAACAAGTACCTTGTTGTGGTGCATGGAACCACAATCATCTGTTAGGGGTTCGATTCCAGATCAACTTAAAGGTCAAGAGTTTGATAACCTGAGCGTACACATCAACCCAACCCCAGCACGAGACAAATATATGAAACAAAAAAAACTCGGGGGAACCCAGACTGGATAAGCCCCTCCTGACCCAAAGATAAAGATGGACCGGGTGCAATTGAATTGGTGGGTTACCAGCAAGTCATGTGAAAAGAAGAAAAATGATAAGGCCCACCATAGACATGTCACGAGGCAGCAGCAAGACAACGTAGGGATGGGATTGATGGTCATGAAGGGAGGACCCCTACAAAATTAGGGCACACCGGGGGGGAAAGACTAGAGAGAGGGCCCTACAAAAGAGAGCAAGAAGGGCACATGTGATGTGAGTGAAGGAGTTTTGACCGCCCTCGTGCAGGTGCGTGGCGGGTGTGTGAGTGTGTCTCAGGGTGAGGGGTGCGGTGGTGGCCACCATTTTTGTCCTTATTTTTAAAGGGCTTGGCCTGCGTGTGTTGTCTGACACAACTCCATAGTCATCGTCTCCCTCCAAAAAAACAATTTAACCTCTCTTTCTCAAATATCAACAAAGTTAGGGACACGGAAAGAGAGGACAGTATGGCATCTCTAGTAATTGATTTTCTTTCCACATCGTTATTTAATACCAGCCCCAGGCCATTGCTCCTTCCCATGCACATTGTCTTCCTTTGCTTGCTTCCTTCTCTCTCTCTCTCTGTCTCTCTCACTTGCGAAATCTGACGGAGAGAAGGAAACAGATAACCACTCTATCTATTGGTAGAGAGCAAAGATGTCTAGCTGGAGATCAAGATCAAGGCAATCTAGTTCACAGAGGATAACGGATGAGCAGATCAACGATCTGATAACGAAGTTGCAGACATTGTTACCAGAGATTAGGAACAGAAGCTCAGACAAGGTTGGTTGTTTCTCCTTCACTTTGTTTTTTTTGGAAGGGAGATAGAGAGGGGTTGAATCTATTTTCATGGATAAGATGGATATCTCGCATTTCTAATCATTCAAAAGTATTTAAATGATTTTAATTTGTGATGCAGGTATCAGCGTCCAAGGTGCTGCAGGAGACTTGCGACTATATAAGAAGCTTGCACAGAGAAGTAGATGACCTCAGTGAGAGGCTATCCGAGTTGTTGGCTTCCACTAACAGTGCCCAAGCTGCACTCATTAGGAGCCTACTCATGCAGTAGTAGTGGACTCTTTGTAAGTTATGTGTGTGTAATCTAAGCATCTTCACTTTTGGTTGACAACAGACTGACCATCATGGGCTTACATGAGCTCAGATTTGGTTTTGAATGAGGATGCTGTGTTTTATAATAAGATCAGTAGAACTTCAACTAGGACTAAAACTCTCTCTCTCTCTCTCTTTTGCAAAGTCACAAAACGAGCTCCATCCAAGGCTTTACTCGAGTTGGAACACAAACCACATGAAGTAGGGGTAGCTATAACTATTGTCCTTGTTCAAAAATTGCGGCAAAACTACCTTCCCCCTCTCTGTGTAATAAAGTTGCATGGCCATTTCCCATGACATGGTTTCGTTTAACTCTTTACTCGAGAATATGTAATGAATGCGGTGGATAAGTAAAGAAAATGAAAAGAAGCGCCATGCCTTTATCGTTGGATATCGACCTTGTACCCTGCCACTCAAATACGGTGCCCTTGTTGCAAGTACCACTCCAGAAAAACACGGCCAGGCCGTTTCCGCAGGTCCTTCCTTCACATATGCTTTCCCTTCTGTCACAGAAGATCAGCAAGTTCCCATTCTCCCTACAAACCCAAAGCTTGGAAAAAGGTTAACAACTTTGTAACGCAGTTCGATTTGGCCATTCTCGGATGTAAATTTATGGAAACATTATATACACATAAATAAATAAATAAATGACTTGTAACGGAAAGCCCAAATATAAAAAACACGAAAGACCAAGTTGATATCTCTATAAATATTGTACATGTCAATACATGACTACTACAAAAAAAAAGTACACAATGTGAGAGAAACAGTATATCTTTCGTGGAAAAACTGTCATTAGGAAACCATGAAATCTCTCCTTCGTCTTCTCCCCTTTCTTTCTAAGGTGAGGAACATATTTTTGGCCCATTCTTCATTCTATTGCATCACTAACGTCAATGACAACGAACTTATGAAAAAGAAATCGATCCATCAATGGTATTAGGGCCTGGTTCATCACGAACCTACAATAACAGGTAAAATAATATAAAAAAAAAGAGTAGTTGAACGATTTTTTTTTAGCAAGAAATATGATGCACAAAGACAGGCTAGAGAGGCCAAGGTAGAAAGACAGGCCAATGAAGTGAAGGTGAAAAAATAGGGTAGAGAGGACTACGCGGAGCAACGGAGTGCAGTCTCCTCTTTTTTCTTCTCCTTGTATCTCTCTTTGTCTCCCTCTCCTTGTATTTGTTTGGCTCTCACCATCTCCCTCCCTCTTCTTATATCTCTCTAGCTATATTGTCTCTCTCTCTCCTTGTCTCTCCTAGTTTTACGTAGGACAAAAACCGCCAATGAAAACTACTTTTCATCGCGGTTTTGGAAAACTACCTTAGGTAGCGGACTGAAAAGTTTGTTCTGTCCTTATCCATTTTTTATTTTTTCAAACTGCCACTAGCTGAAATTATTAAAATATCCAGATATTTTAAAATAAAAAGATAGTTTTACCCTTGAAGAAAAGACAATTCTATCTTTGATAATTTATGAAAATTATGAAATACCAATTTGTAGAATTACATAGTTGCCCTTAAACATGTGGATATTTACAGGACTGCCACTAAATCAAAAGATGATTCTGCCCCTAGTCTTTAGATAGTATTACAAATTTGGACTAAGGGACAAAATTACTATCTTGTCCCATATCAGTTTCAAAAATTACTAAAAATACAAAACATAATTTTATTGTTTTATCCTTATTACTTTATGATAACTACCAAACCTGACATACAATTAAAATTACTAGTTCACCCGTAAACTTTAGGAAAATCATAGTGGCAGGAAATAAGGTGGAAATTACAATTTTGTCCCCATGTTGATTATGAAATATCATAATCAAGTTAAGAGTATTTTCAAATGGGTACTTAAGTATCATTTAAAAATGCTTTTAGGTACCTAAAGATATTTCCAATTCAGTACATGAATATTTTTCAAATTATGTTTTAGTTGTTAGCTATTCATTGGTTAATATATGTGTTGTATGTTGGTGGTTTCTTTTTTTAGACCGTCTTATTGTTATTTTTACCAAACAATTAAAAATGAACTCCAAAATCTGTGTATTGAAGTTGGCAAAAACAGAAAAGCTAAGCGGTCTAAATTCCAAACATTTAAAATATTTATCCCATTGGCACTTACACTTGAAGGTGTAAACTATGTTCTAACATAAACAGTTTCACCACCTATTCTAAATGCAACAGAAAGAGAAAATAAAGTATATAAAATATTCCTTACAGATGACACAATAGTCAGAACCATAACATTGATATATATAGAGGATAACTTCATTATGGTATTCGAGGAATATGAAACCGCTAAAGAGTTGTTTGATTCTATAACAGTTAAATATTTATAAAAAAAAGGGCACTACAAGAGGGATTACCGCAACAAGAAGAATAACGGCAGTAGAAACACCCAACGATGCGGCCAATCAAAGAAGCATGACATAATCTAAGTGGTTTCAGATGGCTCTATATTGATTACTCAATATCTGGTTGACGGATTGATTAGGAGCAACAAGATATATCTCAAAGAGCAAGAAAGGGACTATGGATCTAAAGGAATATAAACCAGAGAACATCGGGTATATATGGGAAATAACACTCTGAGATGTTCTTTGAGTTGGGTCCTTTAAAATACATGTACAAGGCATACCAATTATACTAACTGATGTATTAATTGTATCATTAATAAGACGCAATTTGGTTTCAATCCCTACCTTGCTGAAGAAAGGTTTTGAAGTCAGGTTTGTCCTTGGTAAGGTAATCGTGGGGAAGCATGGAAGGATAACTTTTTCTGAACTATTCGATATTAAACAAGGATTGTTCAAGTTGAATATAAATTATTATTCCTCTCCTTATATTGATAGTGCCTTAAATATAAATGTGAATATATGGCATAAACGCCTAGGGTATGTAAGTTTGAAAAGTTGAGAAAATTATACAACTTTGACTTATTGCCTAGTTTTAAGGAAAATACTTAACAAATATGAAGTTTGTAATGATAAGAAAAATATTTTCCAAAGACATAATGAGGGAAACAATCCTATTAGAAATCATTCACATTGGTTTATGTAGACCATTTAGGGTAAGATCTCATCGTGGGAAGGTATATTTCATAACATTTATCAATGATTATTCGATATATATATATATATATATATCTTTGCACATAAATCTGAGGCACTTGAAGTATTCAAAGAATATAAGAAGGAAGTTGAGAACTAACTAGAGCATACAATCAAAGTCTTAAGATCTGATCGATGTGGGGAGTACACCTCTACAAAAAATTTAGAATTCTACAAAGACTTTGGTATTTTAAAATAAAATACAATGCCTAGAATACCTTAACAAAATGGTGTAACAGAAAGATATAATAGAACATTACTGAATATGACAAGGTCTATATTAATAGATGCTTGTCTACCTAGGGTATTTTGGAGAGAATATATACTAAAGAGAGTTTCATGTAAGGTTGTATTTACTACACATATGAGATGTGATTTGGAGGAAAACAAAACTTAAGTCATCCTAGGAAGTGAGGATCTGTCGCCCATGTGAATATCCTTGATTAGTCTAGAGATAAGCTAAACAGTAGGTCCTTCAAATGTGTATTTATTAGATATCCTAAAAGTTCCAAAGGATATCAATTTTATCATAAGTACCATAGATTAATAGAAAGCAGAGATATTGAATTCTTAGAGGATACTAAGAATGACATCCTTAAGAATGATGATGAATGTGTTGATGATCTAATAGATCTAGATCTATTATAATCTGAACTTAGAAATAATGATGATCTTCCTAAACAAACTGAAACTATAAGTGGACATAAACGACCTAGAGTTACACCATCCTACTTAAAGGATTATCACACTTACCTTACAAAGGAAGTGTGTAATTTAGTGGATTTAGATGAGTTGATTGATAGCTTGATATATCAACATGGTATTAACTTATCTGAATCAACAAACTGGGAAAAAGCCATAGATGAGAAAATTGAATCTATTGAGAAAAATTAAGTATAGGAATTGGTTGATTTGTCAAAATAATGGAAAGTCATAGGTTATAAATGGGTTCTGAAAAATAAATATAAAGTTGATGGGTATATCGATAAGTTTAAGGTGAGGTTGGTTGTAAAAGAATTTTCGTAAAAGGAGGAGATAAATTATATTGAGACATATTCTCTACTGTAAAATTTGCATCTATAGGGATAATCTTGGCAAAATCAATATATTATGATTTGGATTTACATCAGTTGGATGTAAAGACTGCTTTTCTAAATGAAGATTTAGATAAAATCATATATATGCAACAACCCGAAGGATACAAAGTTAAAGGCCAAGAAGATAAAGTGTTTAGGTTGAAAAAATCTTTATATGGTCTTAAACAATCACCTCATCAATGATAATTAACTTTTTTAAAATGTCATAGTTTAACTTGGGTTTGTAGCTAATGAACTTGACCACTCTTTATATATTTGGAACAGTGGGAGCCACTTTGTTATACTCTCGTTATATGTAGATGGCATCTTGTTGATGGGGAATGACAATGAGATGATTGTCGAAACCAAGTTGTGGTTAAACTTAATGTTTGATATGAAGGATATGGGAGAAGCATCCTATATTTTGAGAATAAAGATTTTTTGAGATAGGAAATCTAAACTCTTATGCCTAAGTTAGGAGAGATATATAAACTATATTCTCAAGAAATTTAAAATGGGTCAATGCAAGTCTTCATCTACAGCCATTGCAAAAGGAATCAAATTAAGTAAGATCGATTGTCTCGATGAGAGGGATAACAAGCCTAATATTCCTTATACAGAAGTTGTTGGTAGCTTGATGTATGCTATGATGTGTAGAAGACCTGATATTAACTTTGTTGTTGGTCTTGTAAGTAGATATCATAGTAATCCTAGTTGCCAGCATTGGATAGCTATGAAAAGGATTCTATGATATCTCAAATGAACAAAAGACTTTAAACTATGTTTTCAAGCATATGAACTGAAAGTGATAAAATACTCAGATGCTAAGTTTGTTAGGAGCAAAAATGACAGCAAATCAAAATCTGGATAAATATTCTTATTTAGAGGTAGAACCTTTTTTGGGCTTGTAAGAAACAAGGTTGTGTAACATTGCATACATAAGAAGCTGAGTATGTTGCTTCCAGTATGGCTGCAATTGAGTGCCGTTTGGATAAACCGCTTTATACATGATTTGAAGTTGGATATAGCCAGCAAGCTTGTTGTCATTTATTATGACAACAATGTAACAATTACTTTGATTAAGAGTAGAGCTGATAACTCTAGAAGCAAGCATATAATGGTTAAATACCACTATGTTCATGATATGGTTATGAGAAAGGAAATATAGGCAACTAATGATATGTTGAGGGACCTCTTGAATAAAGGCATAACAGAAGATTTTTTCTCAAAACATGTTACAAACATGGGTTTGAGATATGTTTGATTGTTGTGTAGGTAAGAAACCATACAATAGATAATGATTGCAACAACAATCATAGATGACATAACTTGAGAAACCCCACAAAAGTGGGAGGTAAAACTAGTGTGTCATAAACCTCATCTCGAATGGTGAAGTGAGAGATATAATGTATAGCTGGATTTGGCCATTCTCGGTTGTAAATCCATAGAAACATTACATACACAAAAAACATATACATTACTAAAATAAAGAGGAAAATGAATTGTAACGGAAAGCGTAGACGTGAAAAACATGAAAAATGAAGTCAAACTCTCTTTATAAATACTGTACATGAGAATACAAGACTACTATGAAAACAATACACGGAAAAGATTACCGTTTGAGAGAAATAATGTGTCTTCCTCCTTGAGAAAATCGTGTGTGTGCAACCATGAAATCTCTCCCTCATCTTTTCTCCTTTCTTTGTCCGTTCTTTCTTAAATGAGGAACCTGTTTTTGTCCCATTCTTCACTCCTTTGCATCACTAACGTCACCGGCAACGAACCTTCAAAAAAGAAATCGACCTATCGAACTTCCCATGGTGTCCGATTTTCAACTCCTGCTGGTATAAATGAACAACGAAAACTTTGATGAAATTTGGTCAACTCTCGGTAGGGATCTCAACTTGGAGGGCGGGACTTTCGGCTTGCTAAGTTCCGCTGCAAATTGTAATTTTTCTTGGTCTTCTTGATGTTATTGTCCAATTCAAAACCACTCCATCGCATGTTATATGAGAATACCCGGCCACTGCCATTATAGATGAGTCTGAGTTGTAGTGTTATCGAAAAGACAACCTCATTCGAAGAAGAGCAGATTTACGGGCAGAGTGTGTGAAAAGACGTTCCTTTATTCTCTAGCAACACATGAAAATCCTCGGCGTGCTATTTAATTAACTATGATTTTCAGAAGAGATCTCTTCTTTTTAGTTCTTGGAAATGTAAGCCTAACTTATAAGTAGAAGTGGGACTGGTCTCGAAGATTTAAAAAGCGTTCAAACACGACGAGGTCGTATCGGTTACATTTTAGCCATTTGACTAGTTACTAAAAGTTGTGAAAGAAGAAGTGCATACCCTTTCTGTTTGTGTGTCAATGTAGCAACTCTAGCCTTTTGGTTGACAACAAAATCTCTCTCTCTCTCTCTCTCTTCCATCCTCTTTTTTTTTGTGTATGACGTGATTAACAAAAAATGTTGATGAGGGACAATAGCTTACATGGTGACATGACACTAACGTAGCATATATCTCTTACACATGTTTGACATGGCATGTCTAATGTGGCGTTCATGTCAAAGCTGACATGATGCAGCCATTTGACGTGGCATTGATTTATCCTTAAAATTCTATTTCTAGATTGATTTTTAAAGAGAAAATACAAAAATAATGTAAGGGAAATTTTTAGGTTAGTGTCATATGATATATCGAGAATCGACTTTAATATCTTGTGGTTTACTGTCTATAACTTAAAAACATTGATGCTTCAAAATCTAATCAGTTTAGTATCCTAGTATTGATGTCATCAGTGTACCGTTTGACATGGCTAACGGAGGATATTGACATGAGACGATGGCTTACATGGTGACATGACATTTATGTAGCATATATCCCTTACACATGTTTGACATGCATGTCTTACATGTCAAGGTTGATGTAGTCTTGACATTTGATGTGGTGTTAAATCTTAGTTTAGCAGCTTATGGTATTGTGAAAATCCACTTCACTATCTTGTCTTATCTTAAAAATTATATTTCATTATCAAATTATAAATATAAATTAATAGTTAAATATATAATTAAATATTTAAAGATAAATTCATAAGTAATATTTTAATTAAGGTTATTACGTAAATTATAATTAAGAAAACTTCATTGAAATGTTTAAAACATATATTATAATTAATTTTGTGCTAATAACCTTAATTTCAATACTAATTATTGAATTATGTGAATAAATTTCATTTAAAAACTTAATTCTTAATTCAAATACTAATTTTCATTAGTGATTTTAATTCCAGTGCAATCATAGATATGAGAATAAATTTTATATTTTAATGGGAATGAAAATTAATATTTAAGTTGATTAAATTGATGTTAAAGTCTATTAAGTTGGTAATCATGAAAGTTAAATTGATGTTAATGATGTGAAAATTAAGTTCATAAAATCAGTATTCGATAATTAATATTTAATATCATAAAAATTAAGTTGATGTCAAAACTAAATTTTATTAAATTATTTTTTACAAAAGACATAACTGTATTTCAAACTTTATTTATCTGCATGCTTCTACCACATAAACAAGGCTCTCTACTACAAAATCACTAATCTAATTAATATTTAAATTGAAAATTCAACATAAATTATTAATTAAGTTAAGGATTCAATGTCAATTAATAAAAATAAACATAAATTATTTAAATATATGTCTTAAATATTTCAATGAAGTTTTCTTAATTTGCATTAACAACTTTAATTGAAATATTTATTATTGATTTCCTTTAAATATTTAAAAGATTTATTTGACTATGAGTTTATATTGATAATTTGGTACTAAAGTTGGTTTAAGATACCAAAAGGTACTAAAGTAGATTTTCATAATGTTGTAGGGTGTTAGGCTAAAGATTTAGCATCATGACAGCACTAACGTGAGCGCCACATCAGACATGCATTAAGTCATTTGCCATGTCAGTATTCTCCACCAACTACATTGAATGCCATGCTCATTGCATCACTGGAGGAGTACTAAACTGTGGAGTTTTTAAACATGAAGGTTTTGGAAGTAGAAATAAACAATGTGCAATGAATCTATGCAAAAACAAAGAGGTTGACATGAGACATGATGCGAGGTAGGAAGCTCCCAAGACTCCTAACATGACAATATCTTGATTAGATTAAAAGACAAAGAATCAGAAAGTGTTCGACAATTTTTTGAATCAACAATACTACTTTAAATTTGCATAGGCAGCCTTAAAGCTAACAAAGCTATTATAGAATGAGCTTTAATGTTAAGGTTGGGTTAGTGAAGTACATGGATGAGTAAGCAGATTTTTGTTATGAAAAATGAGGACTAATATTTGCATAACAATAATTAGAAGGCACATGAAGTCCATCAATTTTAAGGTTGGGATTCAATTCCTCTTCATGGTTGTGGACTATACAATTCATGTTAGTGTCCTCAAGGAGGTGTTGAAGATTACTTTCAAAAAGTTAGAGGTCTTGATGAGTGGGATTAATTTCTCATGGCTCCTTGCAAGTGACTTTAATTGGATCGCACATGAGAGTAATCAATTAAAAGGTGCAGTCAATGCAAAAGATTCTTAGACTAGATAAATCTCATCAACCTAGGTTGAAAAGGGCATTGGTACACTTTGTAGGGTATTAAATAACCGAATTACATGAAGGTATTTTGAGAAACTGAATATGGCCTTATATATTTGTTGTATATTATGCATGGAAAATAGTGGCTTGAACTGGGATGAGATCTTTTAGACGACCATCCATTTATACTTGCCTCAAAATCAAAACAACAAGAACCTCAGACCTTTTAAATTCCAAGTCACTTGGTTATAACATTGAATTTCAGCCCTTTCTTTTCACTAATAATTGTCACTTTCTGCTAGAGGAGGTCCGCTCTTGGCAGAAATATTCATGACATTGTCTTTGTAAAGATATTGTGTGAAAGGGTAAGGTAAATTATTTTGATAGTAATCAAAGTCCTCTTCGAACAGGCATGTGATAGATATAAATTTCACTCTACTTCAACAAGTTCCTTGAAGAGGTCATATTTCCTACTGAACAAACTATGAGCTCAATAAAATGATAGATTCTTTGGAATAAAAATAAGACTCAATTCTTTCAACCCTCTTTGGCTTCTATCAGGGGAATCCCCTTTACCATACATGTTTGTGTTGAATAAGTTGCCCCACATGGTTAATGATATGTCATTTGTTTTGTCAATCGGAAGAGGCCCTTAGATTTCACATTTAATGTTTGTTGGCAACCTAAATTATTTGGTAAGATAAATGCGGATCAAAGCTAGTAGGTGATAGATTTCCTCAAGTCCTTTCTTCACTTTAAGGATTCAAGGCAAGTACAAGTAAGACCTGCCTTTACTTCTGGTGCAATACGCTTCTAAAGTCAAAAAGAAATTTTTGCTAGGAAAGTGACTTTCATATTGCTTCCCAGACCTTGCATTTAACCGTCCAATGTGGCACACTACACTAATGCATGAATTTCAAAAATATAGAAAAAGTTCCACTTTAGTGCTCCCAAATTCAAATAGATTACAGAAATTCATAATTAACATCTTGGTTTATTTACAAACAAGTGTTCTAATTGTATGCTCAAACTACCCATCACTACTTGCATGACAATATGATCAACAATCTCTTCAATCTACTTACCTCTAAAACTAAAAATGATATTAATAATGGGGTGATCTTACTAACACATCTTTTATATGTAGCTAGTCCTTTTCTCAATAAGGTTAACGAGAAGCATACGGATTTTCGGTCTCCAATAACCTCGACTCGCCATACAATCTTTTTAAAAGGAAATATCGAAGAATTGAAAACTAAAACTAAAAAAGAGTATACCTCTCAACACTCCTTTGTGCAATATGGATTAGGATAGATTCTTTTCATCGAATTTCTTCTTGTGTTGCCGAGCAAACATCGATCTTCCGTGCTGATTATCAAATTGCTTTTATTTGAAGAAATCTAAATTTCTTAAGTCATCCATAGTGAACCTTGGATAGTGCGAGTTATTGCTTAGGTTCCTTGGTTTTGGGCGAGTTTAGAATTGGGTTCAAGTGAAACAAATCGGGTTTGAGTCGGAGAATGGGTTTTTTGATTTGACTAAATGGATGGAGTTTGAGTTTTGGGTCAGACTCAACTGGATCCAATTTAGAATGAACTCTTTGTAAATGAATTGAATCGGATCCGATCGAAAGAGTTTTGGGTTACAGATCTTAGAACAGGTTGGATTTGGTTTGAATAGATATTTTGGATCAAGATAATGGATCAGGCTTAGACAAGAAGGGATCTAGTTCGGGCAAATGAGGTCCTTTGGGTTGATGGGATGGATTGGATCTTGACCTGGTCGGATCCAATAAATATTGGATTCTTACGAAGTTTGAAATAAATTGGATCCATCAAAGGGGACCCGGACCCGATGTCGTCTCCTACCCAAAAAAGGGTCTCCCAATCTTCTGATGGAGATGAGACGCAGAGATAAGGGAGAGAAAACTAGGGCATCCGGGCTTTGGCCGAAGGTGGCGCCGACGATCATGGCGAGGGTGGCGGCGAGCAGCTGGGTGGTGATGGAGATGGGAAGGAGCTGGGGACTACGGACCATGCGGTTGAAGGATGGGCGGCGAGGTGGCTTTCAACCGAGAAGAAAGGGGCGGCGGCTTGGAGGAATCCGGCGGGATTCGGCCGGCTTTTGGTGGTTGAGCAGAGAAGCGGACTGGACGGGAATGGGATGGCGAGGTGGAGATGTTGGGCAACCAGGCGTCTCAGTCAGTGGTTGGCAGAGACAGCGTTGAGGGAACAGCTGCGAGGTGGTTTGTGTTGGGTCAGTTGGTGGTGGAGATGGCGAGGTTGAGGAGTAAGAAGAGTTCAGAGAGGGGTTCTGGCTGAAGGTGGGAAGGGTAGGTTGCAGCGACGATAGTTAGTGATGGCGGGACGGAGTGGCCGAAGGGTTTCCAGCGGTGAGCAGCGACTGATTGGTGGACGAAGGCAACTAGAGAAGAAAGAGGTGGTTAGCTGAAAGTGAATTTTTTGCAGTCACACACCTGGAGAGAGAGATGCTGGACCGAATTCTCTCTCTTGTTTCCTTTTTGTTTCTTTGCGGACAGAGAGACTCTTCTTCAGCGATTCGTGGTGCTCGAAGAAACAAAGAAGAAATTAATGGACTGCCAGTTTTCATTTTCCCTTCTTGTTTACTTATTAGAGTGGCTTATCACAAACGTAAATTTATTATTTTATTTGTAGAAAAAAAGATGGGATGTGTTGTAAAGATTGTAAGAAAATTAGTGGAGAAAGCTTAACCACCCAACGTCGACTTTTAGTTATGGATTTACAAATAAAAAAATGGACAAGATGGAACCTTAAAAGTGAGAAAGAAAATATATTTAAACAAAAAGTCCTTAAGGAGATGTTTGGAATTATGTTGGCACACCGTGTGATATGTGGAACAATATGGTTATTCATATTAAGAAAGTGGTGAAAGATGTGTTAGGAGTATCTAAGGAAGGTGTGTCGACACAAAAAGAAGCTTGGTGGTGGAGTGAAGTAGTACAAAATAAAATAAGATAAAGAGAGCATGTTACAAATTACATTATGCTAAGAAAACTAGTGAAACTTTAAAAGCTTATAAGAAAGCAAAGAATGAAGCAAAAAAGGCCGTTAATGAAGCAAAAGCTAAGATTTGAGAGGACTTATATAAAAAACTCAACTCAAAAGAGGGTGAAAGAGACATTTTTAGGATAGGTAGGACTAGAGATAAGAAAACTAAATATCTTAATTATGTTAAATGCATAAAAGACGAGGATGAAAAAATTTTAGTGACAAATGATAATATAAGAAATAGATGGAAAAACTATTTTTATAATCTTTTTAATGAAAATAAAGATGTTAGTATTAGTTTAGGAGATTTAAAGTCAAAAAAGTATATAAATCACAATTTCTACTTACGTATTCAAAAAGTCAAAGAGGCTCTTAAACATATGAAGGATGGTAAATCTGTAAGACTAGATAATATTCCTATAGAAGTTTGGAAAATACTAGGAGAAATAGGAATCACTTGGCTCACAAGACTATTTAATGAAATATGGAAAAACCAAAAGATGCTCGAGGAATGAAAAGCAAGTACACTTATACCCATATATAAAAACAAGGGAGACATTCAAAATTGTGTGAATTATCGAGGTATCAAGTTAATGAGTTATACTATGAAATTATGGAAAAGAATTATCGAACGTAGGTTAAGACAAGTATCAAGTACAACAGAGAACCAATTTGGATTCATGCCAAGCAGATCTACTATTGAAGCGATTCACCTTTTGAGATATCTTATGGAACATTTTAGAGCAAAAAAGAAAGACCTTCACATGATATTTATTGATCTAGAAAAAGTTTATGATAGGATACCGAGGGAGGTTTTTTGGAGAACTTTGAAAAAAAGAGGTATCCCATTGACATATATTAACCTTATAAGAGACATTTATGATGGTGCAAAAACATGTGTGAGAACTCATGAAGGAACGACAAACTTCTTTGAAGTTAATATTGGGTTACATCAAGGATCAACTTTAAGTCCATACTTATTTATAATGGTGATGGATGAGTTAACAAAACATATTCAAGATGAAGTACCTTGGTGTATGTTATTTGCAGATGACATTGTATTAGTGGAGGAGTCTAAGGAAAAAGTTAATAGAAAATTGGAACTATGGAGAGAAACATTAGAAAGCAAAGGCCTCCGACTTAGTAGAACAAAGACAGATTATATGGAATGTATGTTTGATCATTTGGTTACTTCAGAGGACATAGAAATTAAAATTGGCACACATTGCATTCCCCAAAAGAAAAGTTTTAAATACCTAGGGTCAATTTTTCAGAGTAATGGAAGAATTGATGGAGATGTTACAAAGAGAATTAATGATGGTTGGTTAAAATGGAGAGGAGCATCAGGTATTCTTTGTGATAAGAAGATACCATTAAAATTACAAGCTAAATATTATAGAGCACCAATTAGGCTTGCCATGTTTTATGGTTATGAGTATTAAGCAGTTAATCATCAACATGTACAAAAGATGTCTGTGACAGAAATGAAGATGTTGAGATGGATGAGTGGTCATACAAGAAAAGACCGTATACATAATGAGGTTATTAGAAACAAATTAGGAGTGACACCAATAGAGGATAAAATGAGAGAACATTGTTTAAGATGGTTTGGACATATAGAAAGAAGATCAAAAGAAGAACCGGTAAAAAGGTTAGAAAAACTAAATTTGGAAAATATTAAAAGAGGTAGAGGACGACCACAAAAGTGTTGGAAAGAAACAATAAAAAATGATCTAGCTTATTGGGAGTTAACTGCTAACATGGCACACGATAGGGATCTGTGGAAACAAAGAATCCATGTAGCCGACCCTGTTTAGTATGGGAAAAGGCTTAGTTGTTGTTGTGGTTGTTGTTATGTATAATGTATTGATCTCATTTATCCATATATCCTTTGATTGGAACTTGTACTTAATTAGCATCATTTTATTTATGATCTTCAAGTTTTAAAAGGGTCGATGCTCCCTTTTTGCATCAATCAAGGGGAAATTTGGTTGATAGCAAAAAGTAAATACCAAAACTTTATTAATTTGGTTGAAAAATAACTTTTAATAACTGCAAATATTTTATGTAATCTCGTGGGAAACCATGATATTTGGAAAAAAAAAGTTCATGAGGTCGGCCTAAATAAGGTTTTTTTGTCGTGAGAAGTATAATCGAACGGAATGTAAGACAAAAGGAGATATAGTGTCTTGCTACGGGACATATCACGAACCTCATAGTGTCTTGTTATAGGACGCCGATAATCGTAAATTTGATTCGAGTGCAAGACGAAAGGAGATTTTTGAGTTGACTTAAAGAAAACTTTCACAAACTCAAATAAGTAAGTTTATTTTAAATTTGTTTTTTTAAAAGAGAGTAACAAACATTTTTCAGAAGTTATTTCGGGGCTCTTGGAAAAGAGATAACTTTAGGTTTTTTGGAAGAATGTGTTGTAAAATAGATTTAAAAATGATAATTTAAAAATATTATGAGAGAGGTGTCTTAAACCTTTGTTGATCATGTCTAAAAGAGCATAGTGTTAATGTCATTTTCTTTTCTTTCTCTTTACTAGCTCGAGCTTGGGTCTATCATTTTCGAGTTTCTTCTAAAATATTTTCAAAGCACACTCGTAGGTCACTGAAAGTAATTGCTTGGAGGGACACAACTTGATAGGATTAAAACATGCGCTACTAGTTCACAAAACTTGTGGATCCTGAAATGTATCAAAATCTTTGGTAAACTCAAGTGAGTATAAGGTGAAATGTGAATATGATATCATGTATGAGTGGAAACAGAGAGGCAAAGTGAATGCAGAAGAATGTGTCCTGAGTGGAGAGAACACGATTCTGGTATGAATTAACTCAACTCTTAAGACAACTTAAAAGAAAAGAAAAGATGTCCCTTCCTTTAAGAAAATGTATCTGTATTCTGAAAATGCATTGTAAATAAGACTCAAGGTAAACATGATGTGCAATATGATATGTGATTTCAAGCTTTGGTGGGACAAATGATGTTCTTGATGAAAGATATGCATTTTAATACAGGCAAAAGAGACATATCGAGAGCAAGAAACCCATTCATCTAATCTGTGTATAGCTCATTTTTAACAAATCACAAAGTTCTTTTTTAAACTGACCTTTCTTTTGCCTTAAACTTCATCGGATGACTCAAAATACTGATATAGGAAGAAGACTATCAATCTTAGTGATCAAAACCTTAATTTCTAAAATACCATAAAGGATCATCTAGTGACCCATCAAACAAATAGACTAGCACTCCTTGACCTCAATGAATATGGATCCTTCCTCTAATACCATGAAGTTAAGCGTAGTTTCAAGTACACAATTTTCTACGTACAAAAGAGATATTATGATAAGACTTACTCGGTACTTTCTCAAGCATCTCGAGTGTATCATGGATATGAATTCAAAAAAAATACACACGAGAATGAAACTTTATTTTATTTTCTTTTTCCTTTTCTTTTTTTTCAAGATTTTAGAATTTCACCATCAACAAAACACAAGTACAAAGAGTAAGCTCAAGATCTATCATAACGAGTACAGACACCACACCGCATACAAAAGCCAAGCATATACTTGTTACTTTGCCATGCAAGGCATCCTAAGGATAAATCTTTTGTCATTTAAAACCAAGACCTCGGAACCAAAATGTTAGTATTGACCCTTTCCTAATTTTTTCAAAGATTGAAAATCAAGTAAAAATAGTTTGGAGGATTTTATTTGAAACAATTTTATATCAAAATGAGGTCACCATTTCGAAACCAAATCTAAAAACCCAAAGTGAGCATGAATGAATGTGTAGAATGCGAGCTCATACCAAAACATAGATGGATGTGTATGCAGTCTTGATCTCTCCTCTCATAAACAAAGTGGATAAACAAACTTTGTGACTCAAAGCAAGTCTCAGTAAGGTCAAGATTTTCTCCAACATAGTGCATGTGATGGATGTGCCAGATATGAATACGAAATATGCATGAATGAACGTTGAAATAATGAACCCTACCCTTATGGAGAGAACTAGATCCTTACTTTGCTAAGTCAAATTGTCTGTCATTTTGGAGTGAAGCGTAAAGTATAACGGCATATATTTTGAGTCTCTAACTATGCATTCCTTTGTGCTTTAAAACTTCCAATGAAGTTTGGTCTGGTAAGGATATGAGCTACAATCATTTAAGAGTATTAAATACAAGTTTTCATTCATATAATAAGAATACAACAACAACAACAACAACAACAACTAAGCCTTTTCCCATACTAGACGGGGTCGGCTACATGGATTCTTTGTTTCCACGGATCCCTATTGTGTGCCATGCTAGCAGTTAACTCCCAATAAGCTAGATCATTTTTTATTGTTTCCTTCCAACACTTTTGTGGTCGTCTTCTACCTCTTTTAATACTTTCCAAATTTAGTTTTTCTAACGGTTCTTCTTTTGATCTTCTTTCTATATGTCCAAACCATCTTAAACGATGTTCTCTCATTTTATCCTCTATTGGTGCCACTCCTAATTTGTTTCTAATAACCTCATTATGTATACGGTCTTTTCTTGTATGACCACTCATCCATCTCAACATCTTCATTTCTGTCACAAACATCTTTTGTACATGTTGATGATTAACTGCCCAACACTCCGAACCATAAAACATGACAGGCCTAATTGCTGCTCTATAATATTTACCTTTTAACTTTAATGGTATCTTCTTATCACAAAGAATACCTGATGCTCCTCTCCATTTTAACCAACCAGCATTAATTCTATTTGTAACATCTCCATCAATTCTTCCATCACTCTGAAAAATTGACCCTAGGTATTTAAAACTTTCCTTTTGGGGAATGCAATGTGTGCCAATTTTAATTTCCATGTCCTCTAAAGTAACCAAATGATCAAACTTACATTCCATATATTCTGTCTTTGTTCTACTAAGTTGGAGGCCTTTGCTTTCTAATGTTTCTCTCCATAGTACCAATTTTCTATTAACTTTTTCCTTAGACTCCTCCACTATTACAATGTCATCTGCAAATAACATACACCAAGGTACTTCATCTTGAATATGTTTTGTTAACTCATCCATCACCATTATAAATAAGTATGGACTTAAAGTTGATCCTTGATGTAACCCAATATTAACTTCAAAGAAGTTTGTCGTTCCTTCATGAGTCCTCACACATGTTTTTGCACCATCATACATTCTCTTATAAGGTTAATATATGTCAATGGGATACCTCTTTTTTCCAAAGTTCTCCAAAGAACCTCCCTTGGTACCCTATCATAAGCTTTTTCTAGATCAATAAATATCATGTGAAGGTCTTTTTTTTTGCTCTAAAATGTTCCATAAAACATCTCAAAAGGTGAATTGCTTCAATAGTAGATCTGCCTGGCATAAATCCAAATTGGTTCTCTGTTGTACTTGATACTTGTCTTAACCTACGTTCGATAATTCTTTCCCATAATTTCATAGTATGACTCATTAACTTGATACCTCGATAATTCACACAATTTTGAATGTCTCCCTTGTTCTTATATATGGGTATAAGTGTACTTGCTCTCCATTCCTCGGGAATTACCTTACAATCTTTACAACATGCTCTATCTTTTTTTCTACAAATAAAGTAATCAATTTGTGTTTGTGATAAGCCACTCTTATAAGTAATTAAATGTTCATCTCGTTTTTTGAATGAGAGGCATAAATTGGATGTTAAGGCAAGACAATGTGTCTTTTTGGGCTATAGTGAAGATGAATTAGGCTATAAATATTATGGCTCAATTCAAAGAAGATTGTTCGGAGCACAGATGTAATCTTTGTAGAAAACAAACTGTATAAGATCATTAAAGCAACTGAATAAGAGAGCTTATCTGAAGCAGGTTACGTCCCAACATAGACAGTGCCTCCATCTTCCTTGACTCGAGCATGCAGAAGATGCAATTGAAAATGATGCTCTTGAATTACCTGATGATGTTGAGGCTATCCTACGAGATGATGTTAAGAAATATTCAAAAAATCAACATGCCTTGTTTATGGATAATGGTGAACCGGAATGCAGAGATGAAGCTGTGCATTGCAAACGCAAAGAGCATCAGATCGAGGCAATGGAAGAATAAATGAAGCTTTTACATGAGAATGGCAATTATGAGTTGATGAAACTACACGAGGGTAAGAAACATCTAAAGAATAGGTGGATCTTTAGATTGGAGAAAGATCGATACACCTCAAAGTCCAAGGAAATGTTGATTTTTTAAAGGCTTTAACCGTAAGTAAGAAAGGTATTGCCTTTTATGAAATCATTTCTACAACAACAACAACAACAACAACAACTAAGCCTTTTCTCATACTAGACGGGGTCGACTAAGAAGAAGGAGTGCAACACGAGGACTTCCCAGGAGGTCACCCATCCTAATACTACTCTTGCCCAAACACGCTTAACTTTGTAGTTCTGATGGGATCCAGTGCCTTAGTGCTAGGGTTAGCTATGAGTATAGACTTAGAAGTGAAGCAGGAAATTAGTTTTGTGCGTGGTGATTTGGAAGGAGATTTTTACATGAAAAAACTAGAGGATTTGCAATGAAAGGGAAAGAGAAATACAACCATCAGTAGTGTAGAAAATTGGTAGGCATATCTTGAAGAGTCGTCTCCTTTGCTTGGAGCGTGAGTTTCTTAGACAATAGCCCTTTAGTAGCCAGCTTGTACGAGCCTACATGGTCTACAAATACCACATTCACTCGTTGATGTGCAAGTGAGAAACATGACCCTGTGCTTTTCAGTTTCATAGATAAAGAGGCATTGATTCATGGTTGTCCTAAGCGAATTTCTTATGTGCCATCAAGAAAGCATTGAGGAAAGGTGGCTGCTTGCTATATGGGTCAGCAATCCGAAGGAAGCTGCGGGAAGTGGTTTTAGAGGCTCTTGAGAATTGGCTGAAAATGCTTCAGTTGCAGAAAATTTGAGAAGCGTTTTATTCTTTTGGGTTGCTGGTTAACCTCACATTTTGTAGACTCTTTCAAGCATGGCAACTCGACCTTTTGTTATGATTTCAATTATGCCTTGGATTGGACTCTTTCTTCACTACAATAATAGGTAGTTGATGGTGAGTTCCAATATTATTTCTCAGTCTATATCAATTTTGAGAATCATTTTGCCTCCAATCATTTGTCACAGTGGAGATTTTAGGTCATTAAGAACTTGTGGTTGTTACCTATGGTTCGTGCAGGATTTTCCATGTTAAATTGTTGTGTTCTCATCTCTTTTATTGCTTTTATATACTGCACAATTTGGTGATTGTCTATATTATTTTGCAGGACATTGCCGTAACTTTTCTGATGCAAATTTTCTTAGTTTCCGTAACATACAATTCTATAAAATTCTCAATAAATATTTTAATAAATCAATTTTGGCAGCCATTAAATTAATTATAGATCATGTTCACAACAAATGCATATTCAAAACAGAGAAACGAACCCTAGCATGGCTACAGAGAAAAGTAAATACACCTACCTCAAATGAAAACCAATTTCCGCTCCAAAACCACTTGGATATACATTTTCATACACCAAATCACCCTGATTTTAACTCTAAGCTGACATAAAAACAATATTGCATTAGAGCCGATTCAACCATGAATCTAAAGCTTCAAAGTGCACTCAAATTGGCATTCAAACAACTCCGAGGTCATGAATGTATATACTAAGAGATGAGTTGGGATAAAGCATGTGCACCATTTTCAATTGGAGAGATGATCTTATATTGCATGCAGCCAAAGAATGGACACAACTAGTCCACCCAATATGTTGAAATTCGTGGTAAATACAGCAGATAATCAAATATAAAAATACAGTGAAGAGTAAAAGATGAGAGATCGAAGAAGGGAACAGACCTCCGATGGAGGTTGCCCCCCCCCCTCTCTTTCTCTTTTTCTTAATATCAAACTCTTAACCCTAATACAAAACGATCAACCCTTATATAATGGGGTTGTAAAATGTAAAATGATTAAAATACCCTTAATACTTCGAGCAATTACAATAATACACAAGTATAAAAAATTACAAAACTAACACTACGAACAACAAATATTCATATTCTTTTAACACCCCCCCTTAAGTTGGGAGTGAGATACTTTGAACTCCAAACTTGCCGAAACACTTTTTTCTTCACCACACATGTACCAATGATCTCTATGAGGCTTCTTTAAATCAACTTAAACAATCAAAAACACATGAGTAGCACACGACCCTTCGATAGGTGTCAGTTGCTCCCTCTCTTTCTTACTCTCCATAAAGTGATTAGGCAGCTACACTTCAAAAGTCATGTTTTTCTACTCTTAAGAAAGTTGATCTTTTATGGTAGGAGGTAATATCTCCACCATACACACTTCACACGACTTTTCTTGCGCCCTTTCACATGGTGGTTGCTACTAGTGTGTTGGTTGCTGAAGACGTTGCAATGTAACCTTCCTTGCTTTTATGTTTGGTCATATCAAAATTACCTGATAAAATTGCATCGCCGCACCCTTATTTGTTATGCAAAGCAACACCGAAGGAGCATTTAGCTGTTCTAATAGATTATAGTGAATCCCGTTTTGACCACCGACTTCAGTATGTTCCCCACTCCATTTACAAGTTCATCGAAACAGGTACCGCAACTTGGCTCAAGCAAAAAATTGATGCCAAACTGTAACACAACCTAATATCTGCCAACCGGTTCAACTATTTATTGATCAGCATCCTCCAATCCGAACAGATCTAATCCAAATCTTACCAAGGCCGCAGCCCCTTTGGAATCACCGGACTAACATGCCGATTGATCATGTAAAGAGATATTCCCGTGAACTTTTCTCCTTTTCAACTGATTCGGTTCCAATGAAACAATTTTCTCTGGTACTCGTAAGCACAATGTAGCTTAGCGTTTCGCAAGTTTTACATAGTGGGTCAAATCATCACCGTCTGTATCATGAGTAAATGTTACACATCATCACTGTTCTCAGGAATGTAGTTGTGACTGAACATGTTTAGATAAGTATAGTTTTATAATAATATCACGCAGAAAACAATCTGCCATAACAAAAACTACTGCAGTATCTGAGTAAGAAAGAATGCCACTTCTAGGTCTTAAGTTTACTTATACAATCTGACATAAGTTTTCACTCACAATATATACAGTGAGAACGTCAATGAGTCTTGGTATTTTTGAAGTTAACGCTTGCAGTTTGTTGCACCATATTGATGGGGATCAAAGCGAATTGTACATCAGATATAAAAATTATCGGACAGTAAGAATTAATACAGAGGATTCTTCATTTGGCAAAAGGAAAAAGATACTTTAATTTACAAAGCAAGTCTATACCCCGACACAGTGCATGACAGGTGTTGTTTAGATGATGAACAAGATCAGTTTTATGTAATATGCAACTAATCCAATATCAAAAAATATGGATAAAGGGAACTGCAGTTCTGCTACATTTAGAAATGCATTTGCTAATCAGTACCATTCATGCCGTGTGGAGAACTGGGTCAGAGAAAACTAATATTATCGTAAGATACAGCTACTAAAATTACAGGGGCATCAGAAAAAAGAGAAAAAAGAAGAAACTCTTGATATTTACTGTTAAAATGGACGAAGCTTTTTCATCAACCATCTCTTCCTTAGTTCCATATTGAGAGCCAAGAACGTTTTAGCTTTCTTTTCATCCTCAAGCAGATCACAAGCAGCTAGAAAGAGATCTGAATCCATCCCCGGTATGTCACTGAGGGCAGACATGTACTTCTCTACCAATTGAGAGTTCTTCACCTCTTTAAAAGCACTTGCTAAGCTATTAACTGCAGCTGCCATCTGATGAAGAGCTTTCACCACCTCATCTTCAGAAAATACTTGAGATCTCATAGAATGATCTAGACCACGTGGTGTCGTAGATCGCCGTTTGTGTCCTTTGTTCATTATGTGTTTATTCTCACCAGAATCAGATGAGTCCTGCAGACCGTTAGTTGGATGCTCATGGCCAGTAGATAAAGGTGAGGATGGGCCCATTACGGCTCCCATTGATGGGATGGCATTTTTACTGCAAAAATTAGCCCCTGCTATGCTATATCTTCCATCAGCAATGGTACGAGAAAATATTTCACACAGATCTTCAAACAAGAGTAAAGGTTTATCTTTGTACTGACGTGATTCAGGATGTTCCTGTATGTACCGTCACATATTAGAATCCTATCACCATATCATCTTACCGTTTATTTGTAGAACTGAAAGAAAGAAAGACAGCATACCTTGATGTACTCATCCCATAAGATCTCATCATCTGCTGTAATCATTTGTGTATCATGGTTCCAGCCAAACCCTTTGCGTTCACAGACAGACTTTACCCCATTATACTGCTTTCTTAAAGTCTTCAAACGATTTTTCAAGTATTCCCTATGAAAATGGGTGCCAAACCTTTGCTGAAATGCCCTCTCCATTCGGTTCCATCCTTGTTTATTGAATGTATTGTCAACTTTCGTCCCTTTATGTACTTCTTCTATCATGAGAGTTATGAAAAATTGATCCATAAGTGGTGTCCAGTACATCTTTTTCCGGTCATGACTGGTCACAGCTGGACTTTCCATTCCTTCACAACCTGCAAAAGAATTTATGCTTCTCAAGTTGGAGTCTCAGTAAGCATGCAATCAGTCCCAATGGCATTAAAGGAACAAAGATCATCAAGCAATTACAATAACCAATCTATGCTAGTTGGACGTCAACACCATGATACAGGTCAAGAAGTAACATCTAGAGGTAAAAGTAAATGAGTGACCTGTTCTGAAATTCGTTGAGATTTAATGTACAAAAATGAAACCACAGAACCTATAGCTGAATTACTAAGACCCGAACTAGTAGAATAGTGTCAGACCCGGAGTGCAATAAGTTGTGAAATCTAAATAATTGACAAAATGTACCTAACATTTTGATAATATCGGCCAAATTAAATAACCTGTGCAAGAATGCTTCAATACAAGAATAAATTCCAAGACATGAGAGGTTTAGGTGCTGTGGTGGGACAAAATCGAAATGCCTTCATTCAAGGTAGACAAATTCTAGATGTTGCACTCACTGTGAATGAAGTGGTAGATTTTTGAGCAAAACAGAAGAGGCAGGTTGTATGTAAAATTGACATGGTAAAAGCGTATTACCATGTCAGTTGGACGTTCACAACATCTGTTGACAGGATGGGCTTTGAGGATACTTGGCAAAAATAGATCACCAATTCTTCGACCTCTTTTTCAGTGATGATCAATAGTTCACCAGCGGGTCCTATTTCTGCTTTGAGGGATAAGGCAAGGAGTTTTCCTAGTCCATTGTTTATTTTGATTATAGAGGCATTTAGCAGGACATTACCACTTCTATTGTTTGTGGATGATTCTATTGTTCTTTATAATGGATAATGGCCTCAATTTATTGCATTTGATATGCATGCTTTTGGGATTCGACATCATATTTGGTCTGAAAGTGAATGAACACAAAAGTGCTTTAATTTTGGGTGGTGAAGTTGTGGATGGGAGAATGTTGGCTAGTACGTCAATTTGATACCTAGTGCAGAGAACAACCTTCAAAATTCAGGTTCCCGTGTCATCTTGTGCTGGCCTTTGATAGAAAAGCTTTAGTGAGAGATCTAAAATGTTCCTTTCAGGAATGTTAAGTCTTTCTCACTACCTTTGAAGTATTATACGCCATGGAGGCATATGGGGAAGAGGGATGGGGCAGGCATGTTTTATGGTTAAGAACTTGGGATTGAGTGTGTAGGAATGTGAGAGGAATTTCTCTACTTCACGTTATTTTTATTTCTGTATACAGCTCTGTTGGTCCCATTCCCATTTCTAGTATGTATGGAGGGAAGAAAATAGAAGGGCGTTTGATGGGGTTGAGGTTGTAGAGGTGGTATAATCTCTTGATTTTTGGCAACACAATACTACTACCATGTTTGAAATGTCGAACATGAAATCGACTTTTAAATCACTGGACGGCAATCTGTAAGGGAGATTTTATAAGGTTTCAAAGATCAGTGGATCAGAAAAAGGGTAACTCTTAAACCCATAGAATCACCTTTACATATTAGATTTTAGTAATTCAAGAGCAGATTCTCTGCTTCTTCCAACGTCTTGAATACTGCTAGAAAGAGTGACTAAGAATACAAGTTTGTACAGTTTGGTGCAAAAAAGTGGTTCAATATGGAGCTTTCCAATATAATATAGAGAGAGAGAGAGAAGGAGAGGGAAAAATACAAGAGTCCTCCCGGATGACATCCTCCCAAATCTTAGACATTCAACAGTAAGAGATGAATGGTTTAGATTAAAGCACTGAAAAACAAAATGGTAACCCTTTAGGGACTACTTTGTTCTTATTTTTCAAGTTGAGATCACTGAAAGAAAACTTTTAAGTCCTTTAATCTTTACGCTAGAACGTTCATATCTCCTGATCGAATGCCTAAGATATTGGAGGAAAATCCTAGCATTTTTAATATACATGCATACAGGAATGCATATGTATATATATAAACACATGCACACCAAAAAGCAATCTCATTTCACCGTATTTTTATTTAAATACATATTCGTGTATACATTTTCAATAAAGAATAAAATTTAACTTAGGGCTGCTTTAATGGTAGCTTTTATGTTCACTTGAAATATTTTAAACTACGCCCAATTTTTTTTTTTCAATTTTTTTTTCAAAAAAAAAAATTCAATTTTTTTTTGCATGTTTCTGCCCTCTCTTTCCCTCTCTTCACTTCCCTTAAAGGCATCCTCCAATATGCTTATAATTTGGGTTTATAATTTCATTTATTTAATAAAAATAATGTATAAAAAAAAATTTATGACAAAATCATTTCCCTTTATGTTACAACTTTTAGGTATATTTTTGCTAACAGTTTCTACATTCATAAGATCGTAAACAATTAAAAACATTTAGTTCTCTCGGTTCATTGAGTAGGGATTTCACAACTTCACTATTTTATCCATTGAGTTGAACATGATCAATGTGTGTGAGGCTTAACTCAGTCTGTGAAGTGAGAAATGAAGCTCATGCATTAGTTAAAAAGCTAGTCTCCAATAAGAGAAAAAGGAGACATCATCTAGTAATAATATAACATCATTAAGGTGTTATAGACTCAATAATCAAAGAAATGGAGCTCTTTGTTTTGCTCACATATGAAAATTAGCAAATATGACAACTACATGTACAAAGATAGCAGTTTGTTAATTTTGATATATTACATGAGTGGATTATGAAAGATAACGAAGAAAATGCACTCCTAAGTCTTAACTGAAGAAGACATTGCATGAATTAATATGAAGTGCAACAAGATCATCAAGGAGAAGATGAAGATTATTTAGTTAATGATCATGATACAAATTTACAATATTTAAATATAAATGTATTTCATTTTTTGATTCAAAATATATAATTTTGGATGCAATTGTTCAATATTAAATGTTCAATTTGTGCTAAACTTTGCATTATATGAATTTAAAGCAATTACCAGATTTTTTCAAAATTTTCCAGAATTTTCTTGATTTTTTTCGGATTTTTACTAATTTTATTGATTTTTAAAATAATTTTTATAGTTTTTTAATATTAAAGTACGATACGATACGATACACCTGTATCGTAGAGCCCAGCGATACGATAAGCGTCAGACAACACTGATTTTAAATATGTATTGCTCCACTGTACACCACGGAGTTGTTCATTTTTGCCATGCAAGCATCTAAAATTAAATCCTTAGAAGTTAGAACAGTATATAATTTATGCAAGGGTTAAAGCATTTATCCTCCAAACTACTTCCATAAGTTGAGCCACTTCTCATTAGTGAACAGGTACCTATAGAACATAATTTTTTCCAAGAATGTGAGATGCCCATCAGCAGAGAACTAAAGAAAAAGATGCTTACTGCCACAACAACAACAAATAAGCCTTTTCTCATACTAGACGGGGTCGGCTACATGGATTCTTTGTTTCCACATATCCCTATCGTGTGCCATGTTAGCAGTTAACTCACAATAAGCTAGATCATTCTTTATTGTTTCTTTTCAACACTTTTGTGGTTGTCCTCTAGCTCTTTTAATACTTTCCAAATTTAGTTTTCTTTTTTTTTTCCGATGTTTACTGCCACTGATAATAAAATTTGTATTGGTATTTGGAATATTGAAACATTGACTCGAAAGCTAACGGAGGTAGTAGATACTATGATTAGGAGAAAGATTCACATTTTATGTTTACAAGAAACTCAAGTGGGTTGGAGAAAAAACAAAGGAGATTGAGAACACAGGTTTTAAATTATGATACCAAAGAAAGGAAAAAGCTCGAAATAAAGATGATATTATTGTAAATAAAAATTTAAAGGATAGTATAGGAGACATACAATGGCATGATAACCGAATTATGATGGTGAAAATTAGTATTTGGAGTAGAGATTTTAAATGCAGTTTGTACTTATGCACCTTAAGTAGGACTAGAATATAGCATAAAGAAAGCATTTTGAGAGGAGTTAGATAAGGTAATTCAAAAGATTCTACAAAGAAAGATGATTTGTTTAGGAGAAGATCTAAATAGACATGTTGGTAAAGAAGCATTAAGATATGATTTGGAGATTTAAATGAGGAAGGTAAGAAAATTTTTAATTTTGCTATGGCATATGATCTCTTTTAACTAATACAATTTTCAAAAAACAAGATCAATATTTAATTATTTATAAGAGTGGCTTATCACAAACACAAATCAATTATTTTGCTTATATGAGAAAAGATTGATCGTATTGAAAGGATTACAAGGTAATTTCAAGAGTAAGCTTAACTACCCAACATCGAGTTCTAGTTATGGATTTACAAGTAAAAAATAGACAAAAGAAGCAAAGAATACATAGAGCTATGCAAACTAAGTGATGGAACTTCAAAAATAAGAAAGAAAATATATTTAATCAAAAAGTTGTTTCAAGAAGATGCTTGAAATTATGGAAGTATACCTTCTCATATGTGGAACAATATAAAGTAACAAAAAGTGTGTTTGATTGATGTAAGAGAGGTGGAACAATAATGTTAAGCATATTAGAAAAGTAACAAAAAGTGTGTTTGGTTGATGTAAGAGAGGCGTACTGGTACAAAAGAAGCTTGGTGGTAGAGTAAAGTGGTGTAAGATAAGATCAAGGCGAAGATAACATGTTACAAATTGCATTATACCAAGAAGACTAATGAAACTTGGAAGGCTTATAAGAAAAAAATGAAAAAACAAAAGAAGGCCGTCAGTGAAGTCAAAGTTAAAATTTGAGAGAATTTATATAAATAGTTCAACTCAAAAAAAGGTTAAAGAGATATTTTTAGGATATATGAGGTTGAAAATAATGAAAGTGAGGATCTTACTTTTGTTGGATTCATTAAAGATAGGATTAGAAGATTCTAGTGGCAAGTAATGATATAAAAAATAGATAGAAAAATTATTTTCAAAAGATTTATATGAGGATGAGAAGATTCTAGTGGTAAGTAATGATATAAAAAATAAATGAAAAAATTATTTTCAAAAGCTTTTTAATGAAAATATAGGTGTTAATATTAACTCAGGAGAGCTAATCAAATAAGAATCTAAACTGCAATTTCTACTAACGTATTCAAAAGAATGAAGTCAAAGAAACTCTTAAACTTATGACAATTAGTAAATTTGTAGGATCAAACAATGCTCCATTAGAAGTATGAAAAATTCTAAGAGAGACGGGTATTAATTGGCTTAGAAGATTATTTAATGAAATATGAAAAAACTAAAAAATGCATGAGGAATGAGGAATGGAGGAAGAATATAATTATACCAATATACAATAACAAAGAACACATTTAGAACTGTGCAAATTATCAAGGTAAAGTTAATGAATCATACTATGAAATTATGGAAAAAAATTAGTAAATGTAGGTTAAGATAAATATCGAGTACACTATTGAGGTTATTCATCAATTGAGACGTCTTATAGAACATTTTAGAGCAAAAAAGAACCTTTCCATGGTATTTATTGATAAAAAAAAACTTACAATAAAGTGTCAAGAGATATTATTTGAGAACTTTGGAAAAAAAGGTATTCATTAACATACTATTGGAAAACATGGTTGCACAACGGAAAAGAAAAAGATCATTCACAATGAAGAGGAAATGTGGAGATCGGAGGAGGGGGCGGAACTCCAATGGAGGCCACCCCCCCTCTTTCTCTCTCTTTCTTAATCTCAGCAACTTAAACCCTAATACAACCTATCAGCCCTTATATAAGGAGCTGTAAAACGTAAAATGACCAAAATACCCCTATTACAGAAAATTACCAAAATATCCTTACGACTTGGAACAATTACAATAATACCTAAAACATCAAATTTACTATACTAAAACATCAACCTTACTAAAATTGACTCAAACTCATATTCTTCAACACCCCTCTCAAGTTGGAAGTGAGATTCTTCGAACTCCAAACTTGCCAAAAAACTGATTCTTTCTTCACCACACATGCACGAGTGATCTCTTCGAGGCTTCTGTAAAACAACTTTAACAATCAAGAACACTTGGGTAGCACACGACCCTTCTATGGGTGTCGGTTGCTCCATCTCTCTTTCTTCTTCTCCATAAAGTGATTCGGCAGTTGCACTTCAAAAGTCATGTTTTTTATACTCATGAGAAAGCTAATATTTTGTGATAGGAGGTACTACTCAACCATACACTTCACATGGCTTTTTCTCCGCCCCTTCACATGATTGTTGCAACCGGTGTGTTGGTTGGGTGCCCTCTCTCTACCACTCTAATAGCAGAATACAGACATCTGCTTATACTAGTCAATTTGTGCCCCTTCACATGGTGACTGTAGCCGCTTTTCTAGCCCTCCTGACTCTTTACTTCAGCAACTCAAGGTTTTAACTTTCATGCTTCTTGGTGATACTGCCACATTCCATACCAACAAATTCCTCAGGCCTCTTCTATGATTTGATTTGTCATGCATGTGTAGTGAAAAAGATTGATTTTGTGCATTCCTATCTTTCTTTCTATTTTCATTCAGTTGTTTTTCCAATGAAGAAATCATCACTACTATTCATACCTTCTTCAATTTTATTTTTTTTTAATTTTCATCTCTCTTGAGCATTTGAGAGAACACTTGATATGTAGGTAAACATCTCTCTTAGGCATTTCATCGAACACTTGATGTGCAGGTGATTATTTCTCTTGGACATTTCATCGAACACTTTCCTGCAGAGTTGAAGTTTCTCTTAAACATTTCATCAAACAGTTGGTCTACTGCATCATTCATCAGGTAGGGTTCCATATCCGAAGAACAGTATCTGAACCATCCACGGTAACAAGCACAGAGCTCTCACCGCCAACATCTACGTAGTGCAAAACCTTTCCACACACCAAGCTCATGGAATCTTTGCCCGTTTCAACATCCCATATTTTGGTAGAATGATCCCAAGACGCTGAATAAATTGTTTCATGTTCTGGCCAGACAACAACAGAAGAAACACATTGTGTATGGCCTGATAATGTCGAGGTTGTTAAGGAAAGTCGTCTAACATGTAATGAGAGTCAAGTCATGTAATGTCTTATGTCAGTTTGTAGTTTTGAGTCTTATGTCATCCTAGAAATAGTTAATTTATAGTAGGGGTAGATTAGGAAATTAAGTTAGATAGGGTATTAATAAGGGATTAGGGTTAGAGAGAAGAATCAAGAAAGAGTGGGGGACGGCTGCACAGAAACAACCGTTTTATGGCTTGAGGCAGATTGGATCCCCAATCTGCCGTACATTGTAAGTAATATTTTTCTTCAATGATATGAAGTTTATCTGTAAGATGGTATCAGACGTCCAGGTTCTCTTTGTTTAAGTTTCTATGTGTGCCAACCTCCCTTTGATGCCTGTGTAACAGAAATTCTGTCTGTCTTAAGAAGGCGCCTGCTTGTTTAATCCCCACATTGCCACGCCATATTGGCATCGTGGATATTGGCATCGTGATTTTGTGGTATTTGCGACCAGCAACCTCAGTTGATTTTTGTGGACGGCCTGCTTGCGTGATTGCGTGATTGAACAGCCTGCTATTTGCGATATTGGCATCGTGGATGGCCTGCTTGCTGCATTGTTGCCCTGCTCTTTGTCCATTATCATCATTGCGTGACCCATTGTCATCGCCCTAAACGTCATCTTTTTGGTTTTGTGTTTTTCGTCTTGGCCCCTTTTTCTTCTTTACTGCCTGGGATCCTTTGTCACCTATACTCTTCGTCTTCGCCACCATCAGTATTTTGTGGCTGCCCTAGGGGGCTGCGTTTTGTGACGCTTGCACCATCACATTTGCTGCCGTTTTTTTCTTCTCCGTTCCTCTTTCATGGCTGACAAGGGTAAAGGTATTGACCTTCCTTCTCATATCGGTGAATCCTCTGGCCTCTTTGACAAACCTGATCATACTCAAATCACTTCAACTAAGTTGGATGGCCGTAATTACATGGAATGGGCACGCTCTGTGGAACTCGCCATTGTAGCCAGGGGGAGATGGGAATATTTGATGGGTCAATCCTGTATTCCCACGCCCACTGACAGTCTTTATTCCACCTGGAAAAGAGAAGATGCTTTACTCTCCTCGTGGTTGCTCCAGTCCATGCTTCCCTCCATTGCCAAAACTTTTATGTTTTTAGATTCTGCCCATGCCATATGGTGTGCTGTCGCCGAGGCTTATTCCCGGAAGAAGAATGTTGCAAAAGAATATGAGATTCTGGAGCGAATTAGAAAGTGCAAACAAGCCAATCATTCTATTAGTACATACTATGCTGATCTCCGTGGTCTTTGGGATGAACTCTTCTACTATACGAATATCCAGTGCTCTACTTGTCATTCTGAACGACAGGCTGCGATTGAAAAGAAGAAAGTCTTTGATTTATTGTGGGATGTCAATCCAGAATTTGAATCAGTAAAACTGAATATTTTAGGCAGAGACGAACTTCCATCTTTGGGCACTGTTTACTCATTATTAATCAGAGAAGAAGACCGCCGCAATCTTGAGAAGGATCAGATTATTACTCCCGATCAACATGCCCTTCAGGTTCGAGATGACAATTCACATTTTCGTGGCAGAGGGGGTATCCCCAGTCGTGGACGTGGCCGTGGACGACTCACTTCCGAAGATCGCAATAAACTTGTCTGCTCCCATTGTGGCAAATCGCGTCATACCAGAGATCACTGTTGGGAATTACATGGTAAACCTGATTACTATCGCTCTCGGAATCCATCAGTCCACTCTGCCGACAGTTCCACTCCCAGCACTGAGGGCATTCAAGAGATTCTCAAACGCATTGAGGGTCTTGAACAGCGATTCTCTGCACAACCATCTGCTTCCTCCAACCACGCTACCATTGCTCAGGCTACACATACTGTCACGGGTACTCATTTATCTTCTTCCCCTTCCAAAACTTGGATAATTGATTCAGGGGCCACAGACCATATGGTTGGAGACTCCACATATTTTTCCACTTACCAAAATCTTACAGCACAAGCACCTATTAAATTGGTAGATGGATCCTTCACATATATGATTGGACAGGGCAGTGTCTCTACATGTCTTTCAGATTTACCATCTGTATATCATGTTCCCAGTTTTCCGCTCAATCTTCTTTCCGTCAGCTCTTTAACTCGTACCTTGAATTGTTGCCCAACACTTTAGATTTATAGCGTTTAAAATGATACTGGGTTGGGGCGTAAGGGAGAAAGCATTTAATGCTTTTTAATATAGTCATGGACGCAGTTTTGGTTGCTCAGATAATCGACAGACTTTGTCCTAACTGTTAGAGTCGTAACTGACCCAACACATTCCAACCGATTATGAGAGCCAATCTGCTAGTGGCCTCAGATTTTTGCCTCGTGGAATAGAATAACCGGGATAGGGCTATATCCTTAATCGGTTAAGACTTTGTGCACTCTGTTTGAAAAGCAAATAACTAGTTGGGCCATATCCTAATCTACAGACCTTTAACAGAATTTGCTTTTGTAGGTGCCAAATAACCTAGGGCTGTATGGGGTCCAAATCTAATTAGGACCTTAATGACTTGCTGGGGTCAGAAAGTGGTTTTCCAAGATTCTTATTTATTAAAGAATTCTTTCAAAACATGTCTTGGCTTAATTTTTAAAGTAAAACAGATGCGAGTTCCTACTCCATATAACAAAGTTTTACCAAGAATGTAAAAAAGCTTCGATTTTGAGTTATGAAAAACATGCTTACGAGCTTAGTGATGAATCCTTCAACTACCTTGGTGTCACAGCCTAATGCCCTTATATTCTAGACTCGATGGCTTCTTATGGACGGTCTTTCGCAAACATCTTGTGCTCGTACACCTCGACAAAATGGGGTGTTGACGTAAAAATAGACACCTTATCTGATTCAACTCGTACCAATCACACCCATAGTCGGAGTTCTGTTTCGTTTTTGGGGTGATGGCCGTCCCTTCACTGCATGCTACCTTATTAATCACATGCCATCCTCTCAGGCTTGTCGATAAATGCCCGGAGTCCACATTCGTTCTTGCTTCTTTGT
The DNA here is from genome assembly GCA_036023115.1 of Brasenia schreberi. Taxonomy (NCBI): domain Eukaryota; kingdom Viridiplantae; phylum Streptophyta; class Magnoliopsida; order Nymphaeales; family Cabombaceae; genus Brasenia; species Brasenia schreberi. The sequence continues at coordinate 3,158,957 of JAYKKT010000073.1, forward strand.
TTCCACATCGGGCCGTGTCTTTCATTCTTTTCCGCCTCGTACATCTTTCGGTCCCAACTTGTTTGTCTATAATCTCTACTCTGGTCCAGAGCAGAAACTTCACCGAGCCCACGAATCCACTCAAATCAATAATGTTCCATTCCTTGGTTACACTTGGTCCCAAAAGGTTATCGTTGTTATTCTCCTCACTGCTACGACGATTACCATATCGGCCGATTTTGACTTTCTTTGAGTCAGTTCAGACCCCTTCTTTGAGTCGCTCCTTCAACTTTCGGAGAAGTCAATCTCTGCGGTCCTTTCGAATTCCTCTTGTCCCCGTCATTGCGTCGAGTCCCCATAAACCGCCCCTAACCACTACCCATAGCAGTCCCCGGACCACCGAGACCGTTTCTTCCACACCTATCACCGCGCGGACCACAACCTCCCAAAGGCTCCCCTGTCCCTACCTCCCGTATATTGTCGCCTGAGGTCATTGCTACGGGAGTCACTTCTTCCAGGGAACTAACTCATTACAACCCCGGCCTCGCGCATTAGCCGCACAACTCGATCTTCCCATCGTCATGCGAAAAGGTATCCGATCTACTCGTAATCCTTCTCCTCATTATATTGCTTTAAGTTATCACCCCGCCTTTCTTCCTTGCACTTTGCTTGTCTTTCTTCCTTGTCTTCGTTTCCATCCCTAAATCTCCAGTGAAGCCTTATCCCATCCAGGATGGAGACAAGTAATGATTGATGAAATAGAGTGCGCTGCACAATAGCAGTGGTACTTGGGAACTGCTACCTCTTCCTCGTGAAATTTGTTATATATGTTGGCTTGCCGGTGGATCTATACAAATGGAGATGGGTCCCGATGGCTAAAATTGATCGTCTCAAAGCCCGTCTTGTGGCGAAAAGGGTACATACATGATCATTTGACTTAGATTAAGGGGATACTTTCTCTCCTCATGTACAATGGCCTCTACACGGTTGTTTTTGTCCATAGCCGTCATTTGACATTAAACTCCTTCATCAACTTGACATTAAAAATGCATATTCCGCATGGTGATCTAGAAGAAGAGTAGATATATGGGAGCAACCTCTTGGATTGTTGCTCAAGTTCGTGAGTCTTCAGCCCGGTATGTCATTGCCTCCCGCAGTCTCTCTTTATGGTCTCAAACAAGTCTCCTTAGTAGCTGTGTGTTCGGATGATTCAACACTATGATTCCGACAATTTGGTATGATTCGGAGTGGCAGCAGATCATTCTGTGTTTTATCGCCACACAGCCCAAGGACCCAATTTGTATTTATCTCAAGTTGTGTATGTTGACGACATTGTCATCCATTGGAAGACCACCATGGATTTGTAAGTTAAAACAACATCTCTCTCTTCACTTTCACACCAAAGACTTGGGTAAACTTCTACATTTCTTGGGTGTTGAGGTAGCTCAATCCAAGGATGAGCATAGTGGTGTCTCAAAGAAAGTATGCTATGGATATCCTTGAAGACATTCAAATGCTTGAATGTAAACATAGTGACATTCCAATGGAAGTAAACCAGAAATTCTTTAATGGCGACAGTGAAGAATTCAAAGACATCCATAAATATCAAAAGCTAGTAGGTAAGCTCATATATTTAACCATTACTCGACCAGATATTGCATATGCAGTTGGGATTGTGAGCAGATATATGCACTCACCAACAAAAAATCAGATGGATGCAGTGTATAGAATTCTTCGGTATCTCAAAACAACTTCAGGAATGGGTTTACTTTATTCGAAATCATCAAATTTGGACATTGAACTTTATTCTGATGCTGACTGGGCAGGTTCTTATGATGACAGGAAGTCGACTACTGGATATATTACTTTACTTGGAGGTAATATTATATCTTGAAAAAGCAAAAAACAGACAGTGGTTGCAAGATCTACGACAGAAGCTGAATATAGAGCTATAGCCCAAGCAATGTGTGAAGGAAAATGGATATCTTCAATGATCACTGAATTGGGTTTTTTAATTAACCATCCTATAACCTTATATTGCGATAGCAGTGCAACAATTCAGATGGCATCGAATCCAGTATATCATGAAAGGACAAAACATATAGAAATCGATTGTCACTTCATCAGAGAGAAGATATCTAATAAAGAATTCCAGCTGGAGTATGTTCATTCCTTCAAACAAAGGGCTGATTTTTTAACTAAAGCTACTACCAGCAAACTATTAAAGGAGACTTTATCCAAGTTGGGTGTCATCAACATTTTTCACCCAACTTGAGGGGGAGTGTTAAGGAAAGTCGTCTAGCATGTAATGAGAGTCAAGTCATGTAATGTCTTATGTCAGTTTGTAGTTTTGAGTCTTATGTCATCCTAGAAATAGTTAATTTATAGTAGGGGTAGATTAGGAAATTAAGTTAGATAGGGTATTAATAAGGGATTAGGGTTAGAGAGAAGAATCAAGAAAGAGTGGGGGACGGCTGCACAGAAACAGTCGTTTTATGGCTTGAGGCAGATTGGAGGAAAATCCCCAATCTGCCGTACATTGTAAGTAATATTTTTCTTCAATGATATGAAGTTTATCTGTAAGAGAGGTTGCATCCTCCTCCGTCTGTGCTTCATGAGTCTCCGTTTCTGAATTTACCTTTCTCTTTTTTTAGTGATACAAAACCCACTTAAAATGAAATGTGCGAAAAGTTGATGTGCCCACTGGTAGAACGGAAAGTTGCAGGTCACAACGAAACGTAGTTGAAGATACACATCTTATCAGATAGAAACATCCTTCAATACTGGATCCCCTTATTTTTTATGTGGGACATCACCTTTGCTGCATCAACGAGCCAATCCGGTTGTGATGTCGTCTGAAGTAACAAGTACTCGATTGCAACTGATCACAATAACTTGAAGAAAAACCCTCCATTGGTTACTTCTATAGATAGAGGTGTAAACAGTCTCATCTGCTTATTCATAGCGTTTCTAGAAAACAACCACCCATTGGTTACTGCTGCTATTCAAAAACTTAACGGAATCCTGTTTCAACATTTCTGTGGCTTTTCATGATCAACATTCCAGATCCTGACATAAGGCTTTTCCCCAACAGAAGAAAAGGGAGATTTTCCCCCAAACGGACGAAGATACGAATTGGTGTGAGTAAAATGGCTAGAGGAGGTGATTATCTGCACGTAAATCTACCAAAAGGGGATTTCCAATCGACCATTAGTGAAGTTGCATTGGAGAAAACCAGATAATCGACTTCTGCATAATGATCATCCATGCGAGCGTCTTGCTGTTCGCCATAAACGATCAAAAACGCACGGAGTAGGCCAAAAGATCACATAAAAAGATGGATTTTCGTCTCGCTATCCATCCAGCATCGTGAAGAAATTTCACTGAATTTCGAGTAATAAATGGGAAGAAAGGCCACTGAAACAGAAGCATCAAAAGAGTGAAATCCCTTAGCATCATCCATTCACACGTATCGAAATGTTAAGGAGAGCAGCTCTTGGGCATGGATAGAACGGCCTCGAAAAAGTAACAGAGAAAGAGAAATGTACAATGCCGAAACCCTAAAAAATCGGGCTCCTCTCCGACATCCGACTCCAGAGAGCATCCACAACCATTTTTCCACCGATCGGTGGCTCTGATATCATGTTGAAAAACGTGGTTACGCAGCAAAAAAGAAAAAGATCATTCACAATAAAGAGGAAATGTGGAGATCGGAGGAGGCGGAGCTTCAATGTCGCCCCCCCTCTTTCTCTCTCTTTCTTAATCTCACCAACTTAAACCCTAATACAACCTATCAGCCTTATATATGGAGCTGTAAAACATAAAATAACCAAAATACCCCTAATACAAAAAATTACCAAAATACCCCTACAACTTCGGACAATTATAATAATACCTAAAACATCAAATTTACTATCCTAAAACATCAACCTTACTAAGACTGACTCTAAAACTCATATTTTTTAACACATACATCAACCATATAAGAGGCATGTATGATAGTGCACAAACATGTGTTAGGACCCAGATTTCTTTGAGGTTAATATTGAATTACATCAAGGATCAACTTTAAGTCGATATTTATTTGTATTGGTCGTTAACGAGCTAACAAAACATATTCAAGATCAAGTTCCTTGGTGTATGTTATCACAAATAACATTGTATTAGTGGATGAGTCTAAGATTGGCTTTCGACTTAGTAGAACAAAGACATAATATATGAAATGCGACTTTGATCATTTAGTTACTTCAAATAACATAGAAATTAAGATTGGCACACATTATATCCTTTGTAAGGAAAGTTTTAAATTCCTAAGGTCATTTTTTAAAGTGATAAGAAAAATTTAATATAGGGTGACAAGAAGATACCATTAAAGTTGAAAGGTAAATATTATAGAGCAGCAATTTGACCAGCTATGTTTTATGATTATGAGTGTAGGGCAGTTAATTATCACATATACAAAAGATATCCATTGCATAAATAAAGGTGCCGAGATGGATGAGTAGCTACACAGGAATGAATGTATATGTAATGAGGTTATTAGAAACAAATTGGGAGTGACACCAATAGATGACAAAATGAGGAAAAATCATTTAAGATGGTTTGGAGTCTTTGGACACGGAGAAAGACGACCAAGGGAAACTCCAGTAAGAAAGTACGAGAAACTATATTGAGAAAATATTAAAAGAATAAGAGGAATAGCACAAAAGTGTTAGAAGGAAATAATAATGAATGATTTAGCTTATATTGAGTTAAATGTTAGCATGGCACATGATTGAGCTCTTTGGAAACAAAGAATCCATGTAGCCGACCTCATCTAGTATGGGAAAAGGCTTAGTTATTGTTGTTGTTTATGTGACTAATAAAGGACAAAAAGAGGGAAAATATTTAAAGTAGAAAAAAAAGGACTCGATAGAAAGACAACCACATGAGGCAGTATCTGACAGTGACCTATTGCATATGCCACACCAAAGCAAGGTATGAATCTATAAATCACCAAAAGAATGTACATGTTCTCTCAAAAGAAAGAATATGCATGGCTGTCTGTGTCTATTTAGTCATTAGATAAACCTAAGAGTAGTTTATATCCTGCACCAATATAGGCATAACCCAAATGGTAGCTGCAGCAATCGAGTCCATGGAGTAAGTAGGCTAAGAAGGAAATTTTGCTCTTTACCTAAAGTTTCTACAGAAATGGATAGAAGAGCAGGGTTGGGTTTAGATAGCCCATAGCCAACATAAAACTTAAAGCTTCTCTTTTGGCATAAGGTGCAATCCTCTAACATACCTAATCTCATCAGAAATACAAAGTCAAATATGCTTACCTCAGAATATTACTGCAGTGGGATTGAACTGTATCCTGCTGCTAGGAAAAGGTTTCATCAAGGTTTTTACCGACAAAAACATCCTGATTGGAATGTTAAGGCTGACAAAATGAAACATAATCTATTTTAGATACTCATGCAATGGCTTGAATCAACAAGGCTAACATATCGTAGCAGCAACTATATCATGACTACCAAGTTTCCTTATTAACCTCAACCCTTTAACCATGCCTAAGGCATATGGTCCTCCATATTGGATGAAGGCCATGAATTTTCCTGTAGGAGACGCAAAGGGCCAACATGGAGGTGGGCCAGCCCTGAAACCTTCCCACATTCTCTTATAATGGGAAAGATGGAGAAGATGAAGGAAGAGTATATGAAAGCCCTCTCTTATAATAAAGGCATTTGGGTCATTGCACATAATTGTATTTAGTTATATAATTTCAATTTCACTAATTGCATCCAAATGCAATTAGATTTATCTTTACATGCATTTAACTTGAACTTTTGTTCAGTATTTACTGATATAGGGGATAAGATCCCTACTGAGTTACGACTCGTTCTTAAAAGACTATTTTGCAAAAAAAAATAGGACTCTAGGTGCTTTTTGAGTAGGGTGCACTGTCTTGGACGATCCGGACTATTATTTAAGAGATCTTCCCTTATCAATAATGTTATGATTTTGTTCCCCCAAATTAATTAACCCATCCTTTCTTTCCTCTATTTCTCATATTCATCTATTGTTCTACTTTTTCATCTGAACCATCTTCTTGGTTCATGTTCCTTTCTCTTGAATTCATACTGGCCATTATTGAAGTGATACTGATAAAGTACAGGCAACACCCAGCTTTTTGGTTGCAGCAGAAAAGGAGATCATCGGGATGTCTGGCATACTTCAAAAGGGACTCGAGTACTAAATAGATTTATTTTACCACTTATGCTTGCAAGCAGGTGATCGGAGAATGTGCACCTCGCCAAAATTTATTTGTTGATATTTGGAGTAGTGTTAATCCTGGATTTGGTCGAAGGTACCAAAACAAAATCATTATACATCTCAAGATTTATTTCTTGGGAACTCTCAAGCCCCATGCTCGAAAACTCCTCATCCTAGGGACCTGGAGCTCATTAAAACGAGAGAACTGTTTTGGTCCATTTTGAAGAAGGTAAATTATAACCTCTGGGTTAAGTAGCCACCTTCTACACAACCAAAGCTCAAAGTGAGGGTGAATCATGATGTATATGTTAAATGTAATAGGTACACGGGCCCTAATGGCCCGTGTTTGGGTTTAGACTGGCCCAGGCCAGTACATCAACTAGCCCTTGGAGGCAGCTGGCCTCCAACGGCTAGACTGTGCTGGGTACAGTAGCCTCCCTTTGGCTGCTCCTTTCCTCTCTTATTGCCATGTAACTTCCTCTATAAATATCGCACTCTTATCAATAAATTATGCTGTCTTGCACAACCTTTGTTTGTGATTTGACTTCATTGGTTGAGACTCTTCTTATCTCCTATTTTATGTGTGACATCCATATTCGGATGCTTTCAGATCTTAGCGATTTGACGAATTGCAACGTTGGCGATTCAACCTTCAATTATCAATAATTATTTACATGATATCAGAGCCTCGTATTGAAGATTTCGAGCACATTGGAAAGCATGCCAAGATTGTGAATTTCATGAAATCACTCCAAAATTGAGGTAAGTCTAAAACTTTTGTTTTTGCATAAAATGGAAAGCAAAAATTAATGAAAGTTTGGCTCCACTATTAAGATTTTTAGATCTGATTCAGGAAGAGAATATGTGTCAAATGAGTTTCAAAAGTTTGTCAAAACTAATGAAATTTTTTATAAAAAATCGTGCACCAAAACCCCTCAACAAAATGGTTTGACTGAGAGAAAACATAGACATATCATAGAAACATGTCAAACTAAGTTAAGTGCTAGCAATATTCTTAAGTTTTTATGGGCAGAATATACTCTTACTGCTGTATATCTTATTAATAGAATGCCTTCATCCAAACTAAAAATATTTTTCCCCTTGAAAAACTATATAATCTTTTTCCTTATTATAAAAGACTTAGAGTTTTTGGGTGCAAATGCTTTGTTTATATCAGTGTTATCAATATCGCACGATACGCCACCACGATACGATACACCTAAGTGTATCATTTTTTGAAAGTTATTGCATCGTATCGTGCGATATAACTAGGGACCCTTATAAAGGGTCCCTCGCCGAACCGAAACCCGTGTTTTTCGCGGGTTTTCTCTCTCTCTTCGAGTTCCCCAAGCTTCCTAAGAGTCGTTATTCGCCTTCTTGGTATTCAAAGCTCCATAATCGTGCTCTACGATGTCTGTGCAAGCCTCCTATCTCGGATTTAGGTATATTTTTAGTGTTTTCTTCATTTTTTCTTTTTTATTTTTCTTTTTTTTGTTTATTTGTATTTTTCTTTTTTAAATAACAAAATATGAAGTTATTAAGTGTGTGGATATGATTTTTATTACATTCATGAATTGAGAGACACTCTATTTGAGTTTATGAGAAGATTGGAGATTTATGAAGTGTTCTTATTTACAGGTTATTGATTCAATTGTAGTGCTCAGTTGATACTAGAGATAGCAGGAAGGGATGCTAGAGATGATTCAGCATGGCAGTGGGGTACACCAATTGAGGGCTCTAAATTGAAGATCAGATATTTTTTTTTTGAGAGGGTGGTCAGTGGTAGAATTTCATGATTGAAACACCACCTAGCAGGGACTAGGAAGGAGATTGCTCCTTGCACGGGCAGAGTTAGAAGTTTGCCAAAAGGCATTAAATGGCAATGTCTGCAGATGATTGAGAGTATATAAGAGAGGAGGCAACAAAAGGAAGATCTCGAGATGTTTCAGGATGATAATGATGTTATTGGATTCACTGATAGTTTGCCTTCAAATGCAAAAACAGATATTGATAGTAGCAGTTCACGACCACCTAACAGGGGAAAGAGGGTTGTTGAAGACTTTAGTAGGAGAGGAAGTTCAGCAAGGAGTAGAGGAAGAGCTTCTAGCATACATTCATTCTTTCCTCCTTCCACTACACCTAGTGCTCAACTTGAAATTCGTGTTGCTATGGCTTCAAAACAACTGCATGATCAGGCAGACCTTGCAGTGGAGAGATGATTTTATGATGCATGCATTCCATTTATTGCAGCAAACAGTTTTCATTTTCAAGCAATGGCAGATGCAATTGCTAACATTAGTCCAGGATACAGGATGCCCACTTATCAGAAGTTGAGAGAGAAGATATTAGATCAGACCGTCATTGAAGTGTAAGAATATTGTTCGACTTTGAGACAATCGTGGAAGGAAACATGATGCACTATCATGGCAGATGAATGGACAGATAGGCGAGAAAGGACATTGCTAAACTTTCTTGTCTACTGTTCTAAAGGACTCATATTTTTGAGATCTCTATATATGTCAGAAGAGAGGCACACTGCAGAGATCTTACGACAAGAATTTGATAAGGTGATATGCGAGGTTGGGCTAGAGAATGTAGTCCAATTGATTACAGATAATGCAGCTAACTTAAAAGCAGTTGGGCTAGAGATCTTCGTACAGTTGCAACTCGATTTGCAACTAACTTCTTATCTATACAGAATATTGTGAGACAGAAGCAAGCATTGAAGAGATTGTTCTCCTTAAATAAGTGGCAACAATTTGCAGAGTTACCTCAAAATAGAAGAAATAGAAAGTTGAATGAGATTGCAGAGACAGTTTTCAGAAGTACATTTTGGAATGCATGCGTTAGATTGTTGAGAATTACCTATCTTTTAGTAAAGGTTTTGAGATTGGCAGATAGCGAGGAGAAACCATCTATGGGCTACCTTTATAAAGCCATGGATAGGGCAAAAGAAGCAATTAGAAATAACTTTAATGGAAAAAAGAGGGATTATGTGCCCGTGTGGAAAATAATTTATAGTAGATGGAATATTATCTAAACCCATCATTTAGGTACTCTGCAAGCTTCAAAAGGGACGGTGAGGTTAATCGAGGCATCATTGATTGTATCGAAAGATTAGTGCCTAATAAGAGTACAATAGATGCTATACATCGAGAGATGGAGATATATGATAATGTTCTTCACTTGATGGGTTTGCCTGTTGTAATTCGCAACCATACTACTATGCATTTAGGTAAATTGTTTATTTTCATATTTAAGTTTCTTAAATCAATACATCTTATATTATTGTGGATTATGTCCCTAATGCTTGCCTTTTTCTACAGATGTTTAGTGGAATAGGTTGGAAGTGATTGCCCAAACCTAAAGGATTTTGCAGTAAGAGTTCTAAGTCAAACTTGTAGTGCAACAGGTTGTGAAAGGAATTGGAGTGTCTTTGAACACATTCATACAAAAAAGCGCAACAGGTTGGAACATAAGCGACTGAATGACTTAGTTTTTATTCGTTGTAACATGCGGCTTCGCGAAAGGTAATGTTATATTAGTTAGCACTTAAAAATTCAATTCAATATATTGTTTGACTTCAATTGTTAATATTATTTACTAATTGCTTATTTTTCTTTCTTGTAGGCAATTAAAAAAAGTAAATAGACAAGAAAGCCAATTTGATCCAATCAGTTTGGATAATTTTGATATATTAGAATATTGGATTATAGAAGATAGTGAAGAAAATGCCCTCCTAACTGAAGAAGACATCGCATGGATTAATTTGGAAGGAGTGCAACATCATCAAGCAGATGAAGATTTTGATTTTGCTGCACAAGGTGGTGATGATGATGAGGATCTTCAGCAAGGAGATGATGAAGATTATTTAGTTGATGATCCTGATTACAATATGTAAAATGTAAATGTATTTTATTTTTTGCTTCAAAATATGTAATTTGGGAATTTTGGATGCAATTGTTTAATGTTGAATGCTCAATATGTACTAAACTTTGCATTATATGAATTCAAAGCAATTACTAAATTTTTTCTATTTTTTCTGACTTTTACTATTTTTTCTTAATTTTTTAAATAATTTTTGATTTTTTAATATTAAAGTACGATACACTAGGATACAATACGCTCATATCGTGGAGCCCAGCGATACGTGATACGATACACGTCAGACAACACTGGTTTATACAGACAAAAATGATAAATTGTCTCCTAGGGCTATTGAATGTGTATTTCTCGGTTATAGCATAGACAAAAAATGTTATAGATGTTTTGATCCTGTCAATGATAAATTGTATATTTCTAAGGATGTAAAATTCTTTAAGAATGATGCTAACTATAAGTCGAAATCTTTAGAAAGTTCTGAATCATGTATATCTTAAGACTTCTTTGATCTAGAAGAAGACGATGATTATGACCCTGAAGATCATCAATATAGTCCTCTTGAGCGTGGTAGTGTCCAAAATGAAACTGTTGATCCTCAACCTATCATTGAACCCTTCTCGTTATATTATACACGACGTCATAGAGAATCTGATAATACGTGTCTAAAACCTAGAGTTTCAAAACCTCCTTAACGTTTTGTTTTCTATGAAACTTTTGAACCTCAACACAAAAATCTGATTGCAATTCTTCATTAAGTCAAAGAACCTAAGTTCTATCACCAAGCTAAAGGTATTCTAGAATAGGAAGCTGCTATGAGTGATGAACTTAGAGCCCTAGACAAAACTCAAACTTCGATCATTATACTTACGCTTAAAAATAAGAAGGTTATTGGATGTTGATGGGTTTATAAAATTAAAACTCATAGCAATGGTAATATTGAAAGATATAAGGCTACATTGGTAGCCAAAGGATATGCTCAAGAGCATGTAATTGACTATGATAAACTTTTGCTCCTGTTGCTAGAATGGCTACTGTTAGAATTCTAATCATCCTTAGTGCTATTCAAAACTGGGATATATATCAACTTGATGTTAAAAATGCCTTTTTGAATGAATATTTAACTGAAGACGTTTATATGACTCCTCCTCCCGGGTTTGATCTTCCCCTGGATCATGTTCCCAAACTACAAAAAACATTGTACGGTTTGAAACAAGCTCCTAAGGCTTGGTTTGATCGTTTTGAAAAATTCATGCATCTGCATCACTTTATCTTTACCTTGTTTGTACGAAAGTTATTGTTGTTTTACTTCTATATGTGAATGATATGATCATTACTCAAAATGATGAAGCAAGGATTACAGAGGTTAAATCTAATCTTCATCAAGAATTTGATATGAAAGATTTAGGTTTGCTTAATTATTTTTGAGGTATTGAGATTATTAGAAATACTCGTGGATATTTTGTCTCAAACTAAATTTACTAATGATGTAATTGAAAGATCTGGTATCACAAACAACAAGATAGTTGATACTCCTTAAGTCCTTAGTACTAAGTTAAGATCTAATGATGGCAAAAAATTAGAAGACCCCACTCTCTACAGACAACTCATAGGTGCTCTTACCTATCTTACTATTACTCATCCTGATATTTCTCATGCGGTACATACAATTAGTCAATTTCAGTAAGCACCCACCACTGTTCATATGAGTGTTGTTATGAGAATTATTAGATATGTGAAAAGTACTACAAATAAAATGGTCATCTTAACTTCTTCCTCGTCTTTTGATTTATCTATCTATACTAATGTTGACTGGGGCAGAGATGTCAACAATAGATATTCTGCGACTAGTTTTTGTGTTTTTCTAGGTGAATCACTCATTTCTTGAAAACGTAAGAAGCAACAAAAGGTGTCACTTTCTTCGACCGAAGCAGAATATTGAGCCATAGCTACTGCGGCTATGGAGATTTCTTGGATTACAGCTGTTCTGAGCGATATGGCTGTTACTTCTCAACAACCTGCCACTATGTATTGTGATAATAAAAGCGTCATGTATATTGCCTCCAACAACACCTTCCATGAACGAACGAAGCATATTGAGATGGATTATCATTTTGTTCGTGAAAAATGCTTGCAAAAGAAGATAACTTTGTGTTATGTTACATGAGAGATGCAACTAGTTGATTTCTTCACCAAATCCCTCTTGGCCACTCGTTTTCAATTTTTGTTGGACAAACTTTCGGTATATACACCGTAAGTTTGAGGGGGGTATTAAATGTAATAGGTACACGTGTTTGGTTGAGACTGGCCCAGGCCACTAGGGTCAGTGGCCAGTACATCAACTAGCCGTTGGAGGCAGTTGGCCTCAACGGCTAGACTGTGCTGGGCACAACAACCTCCCTTTGGCTGCTCTTTTCCTCTCTTATTGCCATGTAACTTCCTCTATAAATATCGCACTCTCTTATCAATAAATTATGTTGTCTTGCACAACCTTTGTTTGTGATTTGACTTCACTGTTTGGGACCCTTGTTATCTCCTATTGTGTTCTTTATGTGTGACATCCATATTCGGACGTTTTAAGATCTTGGCGATTTGACGAATTGCAACGTTGGCGATTCAACCTTCAATTATCAACAATTATTTACAGTATATAGCCAACACACTTGTACTGTGCAGATTGGATATAGTTTCACTTATCGAAAACCCTGAGAGCTCAAAAGGACGATTGTTCTATACCCATAAGGGCCTCATGACATACTACCTCCAGGACACCCTTTACATACCTTTCTCTCTTAGAGAACCTTGTGGACAGATGAAAGAAGGAAAGTTAGAGAATAGGGCATTTCACGACGTAGGGAGGCATGAGCTTCTTATGAGACTGGGTATTTTCAAAGTACTTATGATAAGCAATCTGAAAGTCATTTAGCAACTTATATCTCAAATCTGGTCCAAAAGCATGTGAAACTTTAAAAGATCTGCCACTTATCCTCAATCCATGATACAGAATTCAACGTTTAAATCTTGTTTCATTTATAAGGAAAATCCAGTAAGGAACAAAATTTTACACAAGAAAAACCTTAGGTTGACTTACAGATAACTTCTAAGATTCTTGCATCTCATCAGCATATAACCTTGAAAGATGAAAGCTCAATCTAATAAAGATTACTTAATTCACAGGCAAATCAGTGAAGATACAACAAAACTTGCGTGAACATATTAACCCACATGAAACCTGACAACATTGATGCATGACATGGTTTTGAAAAATTCATGAGATATCTGATGCAATTTCAAAATTTTAAAAGTTTGGACTTGGATAGCTCTGTGAGTCACTTTCAAACACACCAAGAATCACATCCATCAGAGTTCACATAGATATGCCCAGAAAAGAAAAACATAGGGTCAAGCAGTCCCTATATGAAGACCCCAAAAGAGAGCACAGTTGCAACTATGATTTCTCCAACTTCTCAGTGTTGTTACTAGCAAAAAGTTTCTATCTAGGTCCTCGAATAATGTGCCAAAAAAAGATTCATTTAGCTAATCTGTAGATATTCTGAGTTGTACAAATTCAGAGTTTATAAGCCACTTGAACATGCACCAATAAATTATATTTTGTGATGTTTCCAAAAATGGATTGCACTTATTTAAATTCATTTGTTAAAATGAAAGTAGTTCTCAAACACATGCATTGGATCACAAAAGCACATTATCCTGGTGGCTTTGATCCATAGCAATAGGAGTTTACAGGCATGGTAATACTTAAGCAAAAATCCAGAGTTTTCAGCTAAGTCCTCGATACGGGACGTATCGTATTGTGGGAAACGTTGCATAGTGTAAACTTATTGGCCCGTATCATACATGCAATACACCCTTAGTTATTATTTATAAAGTTCCAATGATAGGAGTTATTAACTGTTAGTCTTAAGCACAGATTTATTAATGGTATTAGTTATTATTTATAGAGTTTCAACGATAGGAATTATTAGCTATTATAGTCTCAATGTTACAGTCTCAAGTACAAATTTATCAACGGTTAGAATTCTAAGGGTAGGAGTTGTTACTTGTTACAGCCACAAGTACAAATTTATTACTACAACTACAACTACAACTAAGCCTTTTCCCATACTAGACGGGGTCAGCTACATGGATTCTTTGTTTCCACATAGATCTTTCATGTGCCATGTTAGCAGCTAACTCACAATAAACCAGATCATTCTTTATTGTTTCTTTCCAACACTTTTGTGGTCGTCCTCTACCTCTTTAATACTTTCCAAATTTAGTTTTTCATACCTTCTTACAGGTTCTTCTTCTCTTTTTCTGATCTTCTTTCTATATGTACAAACCATCTTAAACGATATTCTCTCATTTTATCCTCTATTGGTGCCACTCCTAATTTGTTTCTAATAACCTCATTATGTATAAGGTCTTTTCTTGTATGACCACTCATCCATCTCAACATCTTCATTTCTGTCACAGACATCTTTTGTACATGTTGATGATTAACTGCCCAACATTCAGAACCATAAAACATGGCAGGTCTAATTGTTGCTCTATAATATTTACCTTTTAACTTTAATGGTATCTTCTTATCACAAACAATACCTGACGCTCCTCTCCATTTTAACCAACCAGCATTAATTCTATGCATAACATCTCCATCAATTCTTCCATCACTCTGAAAAATTGACCCTAGGTATTTAAAACTTTTCTTTTGAGGGATGCAATGTGTGCCAATTTTAATTTCCATGTCCTCTGATGAGTTAACTAAGTTGGAGGCCTTTGCTTTCTAATGCTTCTCTCCATAGTTCCAATTTTCTATTAACTTTTTCCTTAGACTCTTCCACTAACCCAATGTCATCTGCAAATAACATACACCAAGACACTTCATCTTGAATATGTTTTGTTAACTCATCAATCACCATTATAAATAAGTATGGACTTAAAGTTGATCCTTGGTGTAACCCAATACTAACTTCAAAGAAGTGTGTCATTCCTTCATGAGTCCTCATACATGTTTTTGCACCATCGTACATGTCTCTTATAAGGTTAATGTATGTCAATGGGATACCTCTTTTTTCCAAGGTCCTCTAAAGAACCTCCCTCGGTACCCTATCGTAATCTTTTTCTAGATCAATAAATATGATGTGAAGGTCTTTCTTTTTTGCTCTAAAATGTTACATAAGACGTCTTAAAAGGTGAATCGCTTCAATAGTAGATCTGCTTGGCATGAATCCAAATTGGTTCTCAGTTGTACTTGATACTTGTCTTAACCTACGTTCGATAATTCTTTCCCATAATTTCATACTATGGCTCATTAACTTGATACCTCGATAATTCGCATAATTCTGAATATCTCCCTTGTTCTTATATATGGGTATAAGTGTACTTTGTCTCCATTCTTCAGGCATCTTTTGGTTTCTCTATATTTCATTAAATAGTCTTGTGAGACAATATTTATTAATAGTTAGAATTCTAAGAGTAGGAGTTATTACCTATTAGAGTCTTAAGCACATATTTATTGATGGTAGAGTATCAAGTATGAGTTATTAGGTTAGGAAACACTTTCCCAAACTAGGGTAGGATTTATTAATAGTAAAATTTCAAGAGTAGGAATTATTACTATTAGAGTCCCACGCACATATTTATTGATGGTATTAGTTATTATTTATAGAGTTCTAATGATAGGAGTTATTAATTGTTAGAGTCCCAAGTATAGATTTATTAACTATTAGAATTGCAAGGGTAGGAATTATTACCTGTTAGAGTCTCAAGCACAGATTTATTGATGGTATTAATTATTATTTATAAAGTTCCAACAATAGGAGCTATTACAGTCCTAAGTACAAATTTATTAACTATTAAAATTCTAAGGGTAGGAATTATTATCTGTTAGGGTCCCAAGCAAAGATTTATTTGACGGTAGAGTCTCAAGTTTGAGTTATTAGATTAGGAAACACATTCCCAAACCAGGAAATTGTTGTGTGTCAATCAATGTGCTTGATACCATATTTAATAATTTAAATAAGTCGGGTACGCTGAATACGATGCAAAAGTTCAAAGTTCAGGGTTTTCAGGTACCTAAATATGCACCAATCCTTTATGATTTTGTGATGTTTACAAAATACATGATTGCACTTATTTTGATTCATTCGCTAAAATGAGAGTTGTTTACAGTTTCATGTCTTGGATTACAAAGCCACATTATCCTGGTGGTATCAATCCGTAGAAATTGAAATATATGACCTTGGTAAAACTCGCCCCCAGTTAAGCGACCCAGTAAACGTTAAGCATAATAAAGAGGTCTTCTATATTAAGGTATGTGCATGAATGAAGAGTTCAACTAACTGAACACTGAGGGTTTGAAGAGAGCACAACTCTATCCAAGTTGGACATGAAAGTTCTGAACTGGACCAATGTACCCATATTCCTCCACCCACGGACAATCTTCAAGGTGAATGGACCTCAACCCTTTCATTAGACATCCATATCCTGAGGACAAGAATGGTGTTGGAGAATCAGAAAAACATAAGCATGTAGAGATGATGCATTCTTGCCAAACCTAATCTCCAAATGCCAGATATAAGAGATCCAAATGACCTAAACAGAGGGAGGACAACCCCGAAATCTTCCCACATTTTAAAGGAAACCTCATCCGACGAAAAGATGTACAAGATGAAGAAAGCTTGATAAGACACTCTCTTATATATGGGCATTTGGCAACTCTATATAATTGCATTCAGTTTGTAAATTTCATTTTCTTTAGTTGCACTCACATGTACTTAGATTGATATTTACGTGTATTTAAAGTACAGTATGCTTACATATTTATGGATTTATCCCATTGCAATAGCTAGCAGATTAGATACAGATTCTTCTTCAGCCTCATCGTGTCATACACTTCAACTCAGCGACATGCAGGTACATTATTTTTCTCACATCATATTTGAGTGTGACAGTTCTTGCACCATCAGGACTCAAGTACTTAAGAGATTTATTTTACAACTTACACCTGAAAAGATGTAGATCAGTAGATGACTGCCTGGAGGCTATGACTAGAATGTTTTACATGTACACGTTTCAATCCATGTCCATCATTGCTAGAAGACTTGGTGATCAAGTTCATCCTTGTCCCTTGACATTTCAATTTTAGATTCTACTAAAGATGAATAAAAAATAACTTTATCTGCAATAAAAACTTTAAAAGTAAACAACTTCCACAATTCACGAATTCACAGGGCAGGAAACAAAAATAAAAAGAACAATCAGGAACCATTACCTAACAATACTAAATCATGTCCAAATGAAACCTAGTAGAGGGCAGTTCCACCGAAAAGAATGAAACCTCTCAAGGATGTTCTACTATTTGAATGACAACATGGTCCATATCTCACGTCTTCTTTGCATCAGGTTCATATTTAGGGTGACAGTAGCAAACAAAGCAAAACCTAAGCCTCATCTCACAAAAAGTGAGGTGAGCTATGCAGTGTTTTAGTTGTTACTGTGCTCTATCTTGTTCCATATTAGTATTTTAGCTCAAAAAAGGAAAAGCAAGATCATATTTTAATGTGTCCTAATATTTTAAGCCTCCTCTCAGCCTCTTTTGATGTGCTTGCCATTTGAGAAACCTTCTCAATCAAGATCCATTCAGCTCCTCACCAAATGTTCAACCCCCCTTACCTCTCTCGTTTTATCTTCTCCTGGAGTCACACCAACTTTTTCTCTAATAACCTCATTAATGATCCAATCTTTCCTCACATATATACCATCCCCTTCATTGGACATCTTGTGCACATACCAATGGCTAAGTCACACAGACACTTCTAAGGGGTGGAGTGTCGACCTCGACACTGGTGTGACACCGTGTCGGTACGGCATGACAAAAAAAAACACAAAAAAATTGTTTTTGTAACTCACGAATAAATCGGTCCGGATAGTGAAGATTGATTTGTGTATTATGATGAAATTAGTAGTTGTTTACCATTTATGTGTTTTGCTTTAATATAAAGTTGTGTACTTGCTATTGTAGCTGTATACAATATTAGCTTGAATGATTTTGGGTGCGGACAATTGGTTTCTTATTTCTCAATCTCATTGGATTCTTGACTCCATTATGTATGCCTTTGCACAGAATAATCTCTGTCACCAAACACATTTGAAGACCAGGAACATTGCCAGATCAATAGAACAGAAGAGTATGACATCACTAGTGGATCCTAACACAAATACTAGTATATGCTATATCCTACAAAAGATCTGAAAACTCTTTGAATCCATAACTTGGATATTTTGTAGCTCGTAAAATCATTCTAAGTTTCAGATCATTATGAGGGAACTTACTAATTGATACCTACGTGCACCCAAAATTAGCAAATACTAGTTGTATTATGATTGATTTATGTAGCTTGAATATTATATATAATATTATATATTATATATCCTAGCCGTGTCGCCGCACCCAAAATTTTTGAAATTTGCCTTATCCCGCACCCGCACCCGTGTGACATAGACCAATGGTT
This sequence comes from Brasenia schreberi, assembly GCA_036023115.1. Lineage (NCBI taxonomy): Eukaryota > Viridiplantae > Streptophyta > Magnoliopsida > Nymphaeales > Cabombaceae > Brasenia > Brasenia schreberi. The sequence goes on from JAYKKT010000073.1 coordinate 3,177,589, forward strand.
GAATTCCCACACTCTAGGACCATAAGTGTTCCTGCTCTTGTAGCTACTTTATAATATTTACCTTACAATTCTAATGGCATCTTGTCATACATAACATCCGTTATGCCTCTACATTTTACGTAGCCTGCATTGATTTTATGCATAGCACCTCCATCAGTTGTCATCCTTACGAAATTACTGACACAAACTAGTTAAAACTTTAAAGACTATATTTAACAGATTAAGATAAATTTCTGGACAAAATGGATGGCCCAACTTTACACTGAATTCAAGCTAAACAATTGCTCAGTAAGAACTCTAAACCTGATAAATCTAAAATTGAGAAAGATAACATTGACCAAATACATTCAGTATGTTTGAGCTGCACCCAGCGGATAGTTATAAGATGGTGCTTGGATGAGGGCAGAAGAATAACTTAAGCTAGTCACACATGAAACCAACCCCATACAGAATGGTACGTCCTTGTCCTTAAAATAGTTCAGTTTTAGAAATGAATTGTTTAAGTTGAAATCTGCATACATGATTTCAATAATGTTTCCTTCAACAGTAAACAACTGAAATGGGGGAAGTATATGATAGTTGCATCCCTAGACACTCAGATTCAGTTAATCCTTAAACTTATTCTAGAACTACCGCTACTGTGATCAACAGACATCAAGAAACTTGTTCCAATTAAGACAGTGCTACCTGATTTTGACGAGGGTGAGCCTTGAGCATCATCAAGCAGATATTCTTGATCATCAGATACAGGTGAAGATGGCAGATCTGTGGCAACTTCCACAGCCTCACAGTCAGAGATAATGCCTTTGGTTCCAGAGCAAGTTCCCACACTTTTGGCCTTTGCATCAGCAGGAGTAGGTCCAAAAATAAAACATAGATCTTCATAATATGGCATTTGGCGATGCCTATACTTTTGAACATCAGGATGCTCCTGCAGTGCCGGGTGCCAGCAACTAGCACAACTAAGCAACATACTTTGCGAAGTGAACATGGCTAAAGAGCATACCTTAATGTAAGCTTCCCATGATGCCTCATCATTCACGATTATCATTTGTGACTCATGGTCCCATGCAAACCCATTTTGTGCACATAGAGTTTTTATAATGTTGTACTGTTTCTTTAAAGTCTTCAGGCGATTTCTCATGCAGTCCTTATTGTATATAGCACCAAATTTCTGTTTAAACAACTTTTCCATGCGGCTCCAACCATTTTTGACAAATGCATTCTCTACCCTTGCACCTCGTTGAACTTCGTGCACCATGAGGTTGAGGAAATAGCGATCCATAAGTGGAGTCCAACTTATATTCTTTTTGCTATGAGCCATTGACTCCATCGCTTCTTTCCTAAAAGTTCAGGCACCACATTAAGAAATCAATGAGCAGCACTACAAATGCATAAATAAGCTATCAGACAGGACTTAACTTCAAAAGTTCTGCATGTAACATGAAGCCTTATCTGTAATTAGGTGCACAACCCATTCATGGATGAATAATAACAAAATACATGATTGAGTGGCAGAGCTTGGAACTTTCTAAAACTGCAATTGCTATAGGAAAATACTAACATTGTGGTGCTTTGCACACCAGTCAACAGAACTTTCATGCTGCTTTTTGGACACCAAATCTACCAATTGACGACTAAAGGTTATAACAATGTAAAGCAAACAAAATTAATATTATAGTAGTGAAAGGAGGAGGAAAGAAACAACGGAAAAACTTTATATATGACAAATAAGAGGATTCAAACATCATTACCATCTGCTTAGCACGCACAAATATATTCAAAGATATATTTATTTTGAAAAGTTAGGATCAATGACTGTATATTAATGTAAAGAATATGCACATCTTTACATTAATTATAGTGAAAATATATGTATCCTTTTATAGAACGGTTCATGTATAGCAGAATAACAATGCTCATCTCCGAATCTTAGTTTAGAAGCACAAAAACTGCAATTTCTCCTTAAAGCAAATATTATTTTCATAAATGCCACAACCTTGGGGCTTTTTGACAGGTTCTACTGCTAAAACTGATCATGGTTTAGATACAAATTCATCCAGTCATATCAGTAATGTTTTCAATCTTCTTATGCAGCTGTATGTATCATCAGGTCATCTCTATTGTCTGTACCGAGGAGCTTCCTTCAGTGTTCATATCAGTAATGTTTATGAATTGATTTTATTTTCAAGTTTTTATTAGATTGAAGTGTTCAATTGAGATGGCTGGAAGGGGTGTTAAGGACTCTCAATCTCGGTCCGATGATCCGGCATGGCAGTGGGGTAAAGCAATTGAGAGAATCAGATTGAAGATAAATTGTTTGTTTTGTGAGAAGATGGTTAGTGGTGGAATTTCACGATTGAAACATCTGGCAGAGATTCGGAAAGAAGTTGCTCCTTACAAGGATAGAGTTAGGAAATTGACAAAAGCCATTAAATGACAATGTTTACAGATAATTAAGAGCATACATGAGAGGAGACAACAGAATGATGATTTAGAGATGTTTGAAAAACAGGATAATGATGTTGAATTGGGTGATAGTATTCCTTATGATGGTAGAATAGAAGTTGGTAGTAGTAGTTCTTGACCATCAATCAACGAAAAGAGAGTTGTTTAAGATTTTACAAGTGAACGTGACAGAAAAGAAAGGAGTAGAAGAAGTGTGTCTTCTAGCATACAATCATTTTTTCCTCTTAACACTACACATGGTACTCAACCTGAAATTCGTGTTGCTATGGCTTCAGAACAACTTTATAAACAGCCAAACTTTGCAGTGGGCAGATGATTCTATGATGCATACATTCCATTTAATGTGACAAACAATTTTCATTTTCAAGCAATGGCAGATGCAATTGCTAACATTGGTCTAGGGTATAAGATGCCCTTACACTCACACATAAAGTAAATAATGTAAAACAATCAATTATATCATGAAAAATCAAAGCTACAAAGGGTTGAGCCTTTAAGGGTACGCACCACATCCTTGGTTTTTACATTAGGGTGTAGGGTTTTTTCTTTATAATAGTTTTTAACTTGAATTCCTACAAATAAAAAAATAGACAAAGAAGGCATGTTGGTACATCTTGTGATATGTAGACAAAGAAGAAAAAAGTGCATCGAGTTATTCGAACTAAACGATGGAACCTCAAAAGCGAGAAAGATGATATATTTAAATAGAAAGTCTTTCAAGGAGATGCTTAGAATTATGTTGGTACACCTTGTGATATGTAGAACAATATGACCATACATATTAGGAAAGTGGCGAAAGATGTGCTAGGTGAATCTAAGGGAGGTGTACTGGCACAAAAAGAAGCTTAGTGGTGGAGTGAAATAGTGCAACATAAAATCAAGGCAAAGAGGGCATGTTACAAATTATATTATGTTAAGAAAACTAGTGAAACTTTAGAGGCTTATAAGAAAGCAAAGAAGGAAGCGAAAAAGGCCGTCAGTGAAGCAAAAGATAAAATTTGGGAGGATTTATATAAAAAACTCAACTCAAAAGAGGGTGAAAGAGATATTTTTAGGATAACTAGTGCTAGAGATAAGAAAACTAAAGATCTTAATTTTGTTTGATGCATCAAAGAAGAGGATGAAAAATTTTAGTGGCAAATGATTATATAAGAAATAGATGGAAAAACTATTTTATAAGCTTTTTAATGAAAATAAAAATGTTAGTATTAGCTTAGGAGAGTTAGCCAAATCAGAAAAGTATATAAACCACAATTTCTATCAACGTATTAAAAAGAATGAAGTCAAAGAAGCTCTTAAACATATAAAGGGTGGTAAATCTGTAGGACTAGAAAATATTCCTATAGAAGTTTGGAAAATCATACAAACACTTCTCTCACAAGACTATTTAATAAAATATAAAGAAACCAAAAGATGCCCAAAGAATGGAGAGCGAGTACACTTATACCCATATATAAGAATAAGGGAGACATTCAGAATTGTGTGAATTATCGGGGTATCAAATTAATGAGTCATACTATGAAATTGTGGAAAAGAATTATCGAACGTTGATTAAGACAAGTATTGAATACAACAAAGAACCAATTTGGATTCATGCCAGGCAGATCTACTCTTGAAGCGATTCACCTTTTGAGACGTCTTATGGAACATTTTAGAGCAAAAAAGAAAGACATTCATATGATATTTATTGATCTAGAAAAAGCTTACGATAGGGTACCGAGAGAGGTTCTTTGGAGAACCTTAGAAAAAAAGAGGTATCCCATTGACATACATAAATCTTATAAGAGACATGTATGAAGGTGCAAAAACATGTGTGAAAACTCATGAAGGAATGACAGACTTCTTTGAAGTTAGTATTGGGTTATATCATGGACCAACTTTAAGTTCAGGTGATTGATGAGTTAACAAAACATATTCAAGATGAAGTACCTTAGTGTATGTTATTTGTAGATGACATTGTGTTAGTGGAGGAGTCCAAGCGAAAGTTAATAGAAAATTGGAACTATGGAGAGAAATATTAGAAAGTAAAGGCTTTCGACTTAGTAGAATAAAGTCAGAATATATACAATGTAAGTTTGATCATTTGGTTACTTAAGAGGACATAGAAACTAAAATTAGTACACATTGCATCCCCCAAAAGGAAAGTTTTAAATACCTAGGAGTGATTGAAGAATTGATGGAGATGTTACGCATAGAATTAATGTTGGTGGGTTAAAATGAAGAGGAGCATCAAATATTCTTTGTGATAAGAAGATACCATTAAAGTTAAAAGGTAAATATTATAGAGCAGCAATTAGACCTACCATGTTTTATGGTTATGAGTATTGGGCAGTTACTCATTAACATTGTACAAAAAATGTCTGTGACAAAAACAAAAATGTTGAGATAGATGAGTGGTCATTCAAGAAAAAAACATATATATAATGAGGTTATTAGAAATAAATTATGTGTGGCACCAATAGAGGATAAAATGAGAGAATATCGTTTAAGATGGTTTAAACATATAGAAAGAAGATCAAAAGAATAACCTATAAGAAGGTATGAAAAACTAGATTTTGAAAGTATTAAATGCAGTGTTGTCTGACGCATATCGTACCGCGTATCGCTGGGCTCCACAATACGGCCGTATCGTATCGTATCATAATGTATCGTACTTTAATACCAAAAAAAACAAAAATTATTTTAAAAATAAAAAAAAATCAAGAAAAATTAGGAAAAATCTGCTAATTGCTTTGAATTCATATATTGCAAAGTTTAGTACAGATTGAGCATTCAACATTGAACAATTGCATCCAAATTTACATATTTTAAAGCAAAAAATGAAATACATTTACATTTTACAAATTGTAATCAAGATCATCAACTAAATAATCTTCATCTTCTCATTGCTAAAGATCTTCATCAGTAGCAACAACACCTTCTACTTGGAAATCAAATTCTTCATCTCCTTGATACTGTTGTTGCGCTGCTTCCAAATTAATCCATGCAATGTCTTCTTAGTTAGGAGGACATTTTCTTCACTATCTTCTATAATCCAGTCTTCTAATATATCAAAATTATCCAAACTTATTGGATCAAATTGGCTTTCTTGTCTATTTACTTTTTTTAATTACCTACAACAAAGAAAGATAAGTAATTAGTAAATAATATTAACAATTGAAGTCAAACAATTTATTGAATTGAACATTTAAGTACTAACTAATACAACATTACCTTTCACAAAGCAGCATGTTACAACGAATAAAAACTAAATCATTCAGTCGCTTATGTTCCAACCTATTGCGCGTTTTTGTATAGATGTGTACAAAGATACTCCAATTCCTTTTACAACCAGTTACACTACAGGTTTGACTCAAAACTCTGACTGCAAAATCCCTAAGGTTCGGACAATCACTTCCAAGCCTATTCCACCAAACATCTCTAGAAAAAGACAAACATTAGAGACATAATCCATAATAATATAAGATGTATTGATTTAAGAAACTTAAATACGAAGATAAACAATTTACCTGGACGCATAGTAGTGCGGTTGCGCATTCCTACAGGCAAACCCATCAAGTGAAGAGCATTATCATATATCTCATCTCTCGATATATAGCATATGTTATACTCTTATTAGGGACTAATCTGTCTATACAATCAATGATGCATCAATTAACCTCACCACACCTTTTGAAGCTTGCTGAGTACTGAATGATGGGTTTAGATAATATGATGTTGCATGAATAGGCTGATGCAATTGTTTATTCCATCTATTATCAATAATTTTCCAGACGGGCACATAATCTCTCTTTTTTCCATTAAAATTATTTCTAATTGCTTCTTTTGCCCTATTCATAGCTTCATAAAGGTAGCTCATAGATGGTTTCTCATCGCCATCAGCCAATCTTAAAACCTTCACTAATGGATATGTAATCCTCAACAATCTAACACATGAATTCCAAAATGTATCCTAAAGACTATCTCAAAAATCTCATTCAACTTTCGATTTCTTCTGTTCTGAGACAACTCTGCAAATTGTTGTCACTCATCTGAGGAGAACATTTTCTTCAATGATTGCTTCTGTCTCACAATACTCTGTACAGATAAAAAGTTTGTTGCAAACCGAGTTGCAGCTGTTTGAATAAGCTCTGCACCTTCTGTATATCTCCTCATCATGCACAAAATAAATGCATAATTGTAGATGAATTTGGTGATATCTTGGCAACACTCGATTGTTGCCTTTATCTCATCCATCTCACCAATATCCTCAAGAATGAGATCTAAACAATTCCTTCTCAACTGCTTTGTAATTAGTTGCATTATCTGTAATCAATTGGATTACATTCTCTAGCCCAACCTCGCATATCACCTTATTAAATTCTTGTCGTAGGATCTCTGAAGTGTGATTCTCCTCTGACATGTCTAAAGATCTCAAAATATAAGTCCTTCAAGACAGTAGACAAGAAAGTTTAGCAATGTCCTTCCTCGCCTATCTGTCCATCCATATGCCATGATAGTGCAACCTGTCTCCTTCCATGACTCTCTCAAAGTTGAATAATATTCTTGCACTTCAATGACGGTCTTTTATAATATCTTTTCTTTCTTATAGGAGGGCATCTTGTATCCTGGACCAACGTTAGCAATTGCATCTGCCATTGCTTAAAAATGAAAATTGTTTATTGCATTAAATGGAATGCATGCATCATAAAACCATCTCCCCACTTCAAGGTTTGCCTTATCATGCAGTTGTTTTAAAGCCATAGCAGCACGAATTCCATGTTGAGGACAAGGTGTAGTGGTAGGAGAAAAAAATGAATGTATGCTAAAAGCAGCTCTTCCTCTAATCCTTCATGAACTTCCTCTTTTACCACCTCCAAAGTCTTCAACAACCCTCTTTCCCCTACTAGGTAGTCGTGAACTGCTACTACCAATCTTTGTTCTGGCATCTGAAGGCAAACTATTAGTGAATCCAATATCATCATCATCTTCAAACATCTCCAAATCATCCTTTTATTGTATCCTCTCTTGTATACTCTCAATCATCTGAAGACATTGTCATTTAATGCCTTCTAGCAAACTTCTAACTCTGCCTATAGAAGGAGCAACTTCTTTCCTAGTCCCTACTAGGTGGTGTTTCAACCGTGAAATTCTACCACTAACCATCCTCTCATAAAATAAACATTTTATCTTCAATGTGGAACCCTCAACTTGTGTACCCCACTGTCATGCCGGATCATCAGACCGAGAATGGGAGTCTCTACCACCCCTTCTTGCCATCTCAATTGAGCACTTTAATTTAATAAAAAACCTGAAAATAAAAGCACTTCGTAAATCCCCAATATTCAAATAACACTCAAATAGAGTGTCTCCCAATTCATGAATGTAATAAAAATCATATCCACACACTTAATAACTTCATATTTTATCATTCAAAAAAAGAAAAATACAAATAACACAAAAAAAACAGTGTTATCTGTATCGCACCGTATATGATACGTATCGTATTATGGGAAACCACGATACGTAACGTATGATATGCCCAAAAAAAAACAATTTTTTTTTCAAAAAGAAAAACAATTTTTTTTGTAGGTTTATGGCCTCTCTTCGCCTCTCTTCACTTCCCTCCAAGGCATCCTCCGATATGCTTGTTTATTTATAATTTTATTTATTGAATAAGAATAATTTATAAACAAATAAAATTTGTGACAAAATCATTTCCCTTTCTGTTGTCAACTTTTAGGTATATTTTTGCTAGCAGTTTCTAATTTCATGAGATCGCAAACAATTAAAAACATTTGGTTATCTCGGTTCATTGAGTGGGCATTTCACAACTTCACTATTTTAGGGTTCACCTCACGTGACTTCCATTGAGTTGAACATGATCAACATGTGTGAGGCTTAACTAAGTATGTGAAGTGAGAAGTGAAGCTAAAGCATTAGTTAAAAAGCTAGTCTCTAATAAGAGAAAAAGGGGATATCATCAAGTAATAACATCACATCACTGAGGTGCCATAGAGTCAATAATCAAAGAAATTGAGCTCATTGTTTTGCTCACATATGAAAATTAGCAAATATGACAACTACATGTACAAAGATAGCAGTTTGTTAATTTTGATATATTAGATGAGTGGATTATGGAAGATAACGAAGAAAATGCACTCCTAACCAAAGAAGACATTGCATGAATTAATTTGAAGTGCAACAACATCATGAAGGAGATGAAGATTTTCATTTTAAAGCAGAAGGTGATGAAAAACTTTGAATCTTTATCAAGGAGAAGATGAAGATTATTTAGTTAATGATTCTGATACAAATTTACAATATGTAAAATGTAAATGTATTTCATTTTTTGCTTCAAAATATGTAATTTTGGATGCAATTGTTCAATGTTGAATGTTCAATCTGTGTTAAACTTTGCATTATATGAATTTAAAGCAATTACCAGATTTTTCCAAATTTTTTTCAGATTTTTACTAATTTTTCTTGATTTTTTAAATAATTTTTGTACTATTTTAATATTAAAGTATGATACGATAAGATACGCCCATATCGTGGAGCCCAGCGATACGCGATACGATACGCGTCAGACAACACTGGAAAAAACAATAAATACAAAGAAAAAAATGAAGAAAAACACTAAAAATATACCAAAATCCAAGTTAGGAGGCTTGCATGGACACCATAGAGCTCATTTTTGGAGCCTTGAACACCAAGGAAGGGAAAAACCACAAAAAGAAGGCTTAGGAAGCTCTGAAGAAACCAAGGAAACCCGCAAAAATGTGGGTTTTCGTAAAGCCATGGACCGAGTCCCTGAGCGTATCGTACGATACGGGCGATACGCTTCGTATCATACGATACGGCCCGTATCACATGATACGGAGCGATAAGTTCATATTTACGATATTATATGGTGCGTATCGCACCGTACGATACGGATAACACTGATTAAAAGAAGAGGTAGAGAATGACCACAAAAGTGTTGGAAATAAACAATAAAGAATGATCTAGCTTATTGTGAGTTAACTGCTAACATGGCACATGATAGGGGCCTCTGTGGAAACAAAGAATCCATGTAGCTTACCCCGTTTGGTATTAATGGTATCCACTACAATCCCCAATGCGGAAACCTCGAATGTGCAAAATGTCGCTCTCGCCAAATAATTCATCAAACCCTGCCTATTCTGCTTGACCTCAATCACTAGAAGTTCATAACAACAACAACTAAGCCTTTTCCCATACTAGATGGGGTCGGCTACATGGATTCTTTGTTTCCACAAAGCTCTATCATAATATGTAGAATCTATAGTAAATAAGTCCGACAGAGTTTTACGTTGGCGGTTGGAAGCCTAACGCAACCCTCTTCCGTTATCCGGGCTTGGGACCGGCTATGCAAGGGTAATCCCTTACATGGGCGGAGTTTGACTAGAACTTCATAATACTATCATAAAATCAAATTCTCATGGACTCCTACATAACTAACTAGGGCACCTACCAAGCTAGTAATGATGGTACTACCGATTTTAATTCATAAAGCTCATCACCAGATCATTACCCTAAATTCCAAATACATCTATGGATCATGCTGCACAACCAAAACACACTGAGAACCCTCCAAATGTCGTACTTTCCACAAGCATTTTTGTGTAATTGCTTTGTCCCATTGATCTATGTCATCTATGATCTGTAGCTTAGTATGGAGCATTTACTTGCAACTAACTTCAGTATGGTACAATAAATGAAACCATAAAAGTGAAACAGAAAGAACTCTGATCCAGGAACAAACAAACAAGCAAGTGTGCTCCTGAAGCCCTGTAAGCTGGTGCACAGGGCTCTTCCAGATCAAAAAGCTGACAACAATTTATTTCAGGTTATCGCAATCATTTATGTCATACAACTTTTCAAGTATATATAAGAAAGGTAGTTCCTAACTGTCATCTATTCTTTAACAAAATTTATCCAAGAATACTTTTAAAAAATCATGCGGAAGAAAATAAATGCAACAGAAAGACACCGTGGTTCTTCCTCGCAAAAGTAAACACAAAACATAAGAGAATGGGGCAACTTTGGATATGCTACGAGGGACGTCCAAATCCGTCAAATCCTCCACACTATGTTGCTAAACCCTAATTCTTAGCAATTCCCTGGATTGAAGTACAGAATCCTGACGAGAAAAAGGAAAGAAGAAGACAATCAAACGAAACACGAAAAGAGGGAAACAGAACCTTCACAGACGTAATTCGACTTGGTTTTAACACCAAAAGACACGAGAACCCTCAAAAAAGGGGTATTTTTGAATCCCACTAACATTCTCCCACCAAACAAGAAACAACAAAACTCCGAATGGAAAAAACCATCAAAAATTAGACAAATGAGAGAGAAAGAGAGAGAGTTACCGAAGTGGGAAGAAAACCCGCGGCCAGTCCTCCACTGCGAAAGACAGAGAGAGAGAGAGAGTTACCGGAGTGGGCAGAAAACCTGCTGCCAGTCCTCCACAGAGAGAGAGGGGGGGAGGGGGCGGGAAGATGGGAAAGGGTTAGTGTTTGGTGTTTGCGGGGGTGGAAAAGCTTGGTATTTTACGCGGAAAAGGGATGGAGTATGGACAACTTTTGCACCCCCTCCTTTAACAGAAGGGAAAAATTTTACTGGGCCTTTACACTCGGTCACGCAGGGAATCGTTTCCCGAGATTCCATGCCTCGTCTTTCCTAATTCTTTTCTCTTTTTCCCCCCTCTCTTGCTTTTAGTGGTTTGTCATCCTGCGACTCACGCAGCGAACGCCTGGGATCCTCTAACCCTGCCGCGGTCAAAGACGAACTCTGCCTGTTTGGTAATCGAGCTGGCTAGTTTCAATCACCAACTATATGGCTTACCGAGCTCAACAATCTATCGTGTTACTGGAATGAAATTTGAATCGAATAATCAGTCGAAAAGAATCAAAGCGTACCCAATCGGGATACAATCGAATTCTTCAGAGAGCGCATAAGACCATTGTTGCGCTGGGAACATCAAATACAATCTATTTCGACATGAGAACCCGCCGCATAACCTCGGTCTACATAAATGATCAAGTAGATAGTGTACGGGTGTGTCGGAGGATGTTGACCTCTATTCTCGTGAGGGTTTCTAAAAGAGTTTCGGTAATCCTTAGCCAAATATCTTAGTTGGCCTTGAGAAGTCATAATAGTTAGTTGTGTCTGTGAACTTATTTTATGTTTAATGACACAATAATTAGATAATTTAGTGTTTGCAGAAGTTGTAGAATTGGATCCAAGATGGCATTTGCCTTTTCATGGCCCCAACAATTAGAAAATTTAGTGTTTGCAGAAGTATAAATTGGATCCAAAATGGTATTTGTCTTTTCATGGCCATACATGCTCTCTATCTCATTTTCCCATTTTGTAAGTATCATTTAACTAGCACCACCTTTTAATTAAATTAATACCCAACCACACTACCAAGCTATAATAAAACCTATTAATCAATTGCGCTCTTTTGGGTGCTTTATAGAGCATGCTCATTCATTTTTCTTTGAAATAATCATAGACAAATGCTCACCTTTTTTTTATGATGGAGAGTGATTTGTGACGTGGGATTTAGGTTGACACAATCTAAAACCATTATTGCAAGGCCATGTCAAGGCATTTCATGTGCTTGAGAGATTAAATTGTGACCCAACTGAAGATAACTAGAGAGCTGCTTGGAGAAAAGATGTCAGCGGGCTTAGTGGAATAACAAAGGGAGAAACACCAAGGCATTTCTGTCTATATGGCATGTATGCACTCGTATGAAAAGCTTGTAATATTGGACTTGGTTTTATTCGGTTGATACGGCATTTATATATTTATTCTAAATGTTTGTAAATTGGACATTGATCATATATATAAATTTGTAAGATAAATTATATTCTGGTAATATCAAATTATCTGTCAGGTGTTTGAGATGGATCCTATGCTAAAATCCATGTAAAAAATTGAATTATCGAAAAAGTATTTTCTAAATAATATAAGTACATTATTTTCAGCTGTTTCCCATAAGGCATTTTCAGTGGTCAAATCATCGATAAGAGAGATTCTGAAAATTCTTTTTTAGTGGTTTTCTGGTACATTTACAACAGTCGGAAGAAGCATCGAAAATGGATCATTTTTGGTGGTTTCAACCTAGTTGACTGTTCAGCAATTATATGAGTATGTCTGAGGGTTGTTTAGGGTTTTTTGACATTTTTTTTCAACAAACTTTTTTTGAGAGTTGTCAGCCTTTTCGAGTAGTCAAACAAATGGAAATGACTTTTTCAATGGTTAAACCGTCGAAAAAAGTAGTTTTCGGCACCGTCAAAAATAACCCTTTTTGTACCAATGAAGGTTGTGTGAAGGAGATATGTCTTGAGGGGTATGGGTCCCACTCAAGATACGAGGAGTAGAATAGTATGAAATGAGAGAGTAAAAGTTGGTTATTTAGAAGGATTTATTAGAATAAGCTACAAAGAAAGGTAAGCATTGGCTAGGGAGAAACAAGAAAAATTATGCTAGGAAAGTTACAACGAGAATTGGAATCAAAAACTGAAATTGTGATTGATCCAATGATGTCCATTTAGCCTCCATGTTAAGGTGGTTTAAGAGGAGTCCTTTTGATTTCTCTCAGTTTTTCTTCAATAAATGTTTGTTGACTTAATTTTCATATCGTCTATTTCTTGTTGCTTTAATGGGCTTATCATGGACACAATCTCAAGCTTCTTACTATTTGCCATCAATTCTTTCATTGTCATAGATATTTTGAGTTTCCTTCTACAATCTTCAATCTTGATACAATTTTTAACATTAACAAATCTTTTGTGGGGATGAGTTGTATATATTTCATTGACTTCAATCTAAAAATCTTTGGCTTGATTTCCAAGTGTTATCCTTTAAGAAAATTGTTTTTATTCAAGGTGCTCAACAATTATAAAAGGAGCTTGAACCTAGTTTCATACTACCACTTTGTATTTTCCATCTTCTTCAAGTTTCTTTTGCCTTTGTCCTCGGTCTCTCATGAATCCTTTCAATTCTAACACCATCTTCCCTCCTGTAACACTTTCAACAAATAGCTCAAAGGAGTTCCATATTTCGGCTCAATCTTTGATTGGAAAAGAATACATGGACTTGCTTGACTATGTATGGGAGTAAAAGTCCCACTTGTGGCTTGATTGGGGCATTCACGACTTCATTATGTAGTTCGCTTTGTCATCCATTTTGATGGCAAATTATACTTGTTTTTTACCTTCTCAGTCTTGTGGTACAACTAGTTCCAATTTCCATTTTAAATGATGTCTAGTCTGGATATTGAGGCAATCAATGGTCTCCTTATTGATGGCATGGACCCTCATCACTTGTCACCTAGAAATTCAATGCTCTCAAGCTATTATTGCAGTTACATTGGGACAATTTAATCTGAAAGTACTCAGGTTCAATAAAGAACACTATGCCAACTAGTTCCAATTTTGCCAATTTGTAGTCTGCTTCCACAGGACCAAGGTAGATGGAAAGTTCTCTTAGTACATTTTGACAATCATGTGTGAGACCAAGTTGTCATTAGCCTCATTCATTTTTGCTATGGTGTACAACTTGGCTAATTTTGCATCCATGGCACTTTAGAAGAGGGGTGTCTCTCATATTACAACTTTGGATCCACTTATACTTTCAAGTTTACAACTTCTCTCTTTTCAAGATTGAGATGACCGAGATCTTTGTATGCTATATTTTGGATAGTAAATATCACCAACCATAGTCAATTTGATTGAGAACATTCACCAGGTTGATATAACAAACTTTTGAGGTCACTACTTTATGAGAGCACTCCCATGGTAGGCCTGCCTAATTGTAGTTTGTCCCATGGAGCAGGAATCACCTACCATGTGGGAGCAATAGCATGCCTATATGAGTATTTAAAGGTAAGCAACTGCCACATGAGAACTACGTCAAAAGGATGACCTTCTTAGTGCAATATGATTACCCGACCGTTGAAAGGTGTAGCAATTAAGCCCACGGGATACTATAAGCCTTAAGCTAGCCCACCCTATCTCGTAGAAAGCTCCAGGCTAGGGTGATAATAGTAGTAGCCTCAAAGTAGCTCAAAATCTTCTTTTAGTGTACTACTCTTTAACGTAGAACTCCCACAGTTAAAAAACCCTATTGTGTAACATCATGGAATGAGAATCTACTTATAACGGCTTAAAAGCCTACAATTGCATGTCAACTTAAGAAGGCACTATAGGCAAGCCTATCATGAGAGTCAAGTAAACACTATCATGTGGGAGCTTACAATAAAGTAGGCACCATTGCGTGGGATGCCTTAGTTGTATCAAGGATGCAACACTCCATGGGAACCCACTTTGTAGTTGGTTGTGTAATTACAAGGTGCTCCATGGGAGTAGAAACCTTCTAGTAAGGGAATGACACCAGCACGTGAGAGAGAGTAATGCACTATAGGCCCTCACGGAGTGGGATAAGCCTTACACCCACGGGGTGGTAATATAAGTAGGCCTATTGTGGAAGCCTCTATAAGTCAATCTGAAACAAGGAGGCACAGTCACATGAGAGCAAGTAAGGTCATTATAAGTGAGTCAGTAAGCCTCTTACTAAAGGTAACTTTAAGTACCCTGTGGGATGATAGTAGTAGCCGGCTACACCCGCGTGATGGCAAAAGGAAAGACTAGTGACCAAAAATTTAGCCCTTGTTATGATATAAATTATCATGAGACTTTTACTCTAGTAGCCAAATTGGCATTGTAACTAGTAAGGGGGTTAAGTTACCATAAGCGTTGGGCAGCTAACAAAAGATGGAACTTATACCAATTAGATGTGAAGAATGCCCTAAGTGAGGAAATTTACATGCAACTACCTCCAGGATTTGCTAATATGAAGGATACCATAATAGTTTGTAAGTTCAAAAAGGCTATATATGGCCCAATCCCCTAGGGGCATGGTTTGAGTGATTTAGTCAAGTTATAATTGAGGATATAAGAGAAATGTAAGTGATCATACTCTTTTTGTAAAAAAGAGGAAAAAGATCTCCATTCTAATTGCACTATAAGAGTTGATGACATAGCGATTACAAGTTATGATGATGATGAAGTCTCAAGGCTAAAAGAACATCTCAATAAGGAGTTTGATATTCAGGATCTAGGCAAACTACAATACGAATGTCACCATGTGGGCATAAGGCTCTACGCAACTCTCAGTCCTAAACTCAAAAAAGGGTTACTATCTCAACCAAAGTCTCAAAGAAAATATGTGATAGACCAAGACACAAGGATGCTAGGTTGCAAGGAGAGTATAGCACCAATGGATACAAACAACAAGTTAGAGCTTGTAAAAAATGATAGATATTAAGTAAGATGTGGGTCCCAAGATTGAATGAAACTCCAACAAGCTTGACTGCTCTGTGGGCACTCACCCAAGCATATGTTATTGTAATTGTGAGTATTTTAGAATGCATGCTCCAACTCTTGCCCCCCACAATTGAGGTGTTCTATTGCTTTGTATCTAAAATAAAACCCTAGATAGGGCATCCTCTATTCTAATTAAAGGCATTTTGGTATAGAAATCAATATAGATACAAATTGGGTTGGTTTCTCAAAAGAAAGAAGATCCACATGTGGTTATCTAACGCCCAACCTACCCTACCCCCTACCAAGATACAAGCAAGCGTTGGGTGGGGGTGGAGAAAACTTAGTATCTTGGAAAAGTAAGAAGTTGTGAGTGGTCTCAAGCTCTAGATCAAGCACGGAGGTTGAGCTATAGCTCACGAGATGAGTGAAGGATTGTGGCTCAAGTCTCTAACTTGAGAATTAGGCTGAGAGAGAACTCCCCCTCTTATTAGGTGTCATAATAAGACAATTATACAAATAGTATCAAACCCCGCATATCATGAGCAAACCAAACATATTGATATAAATTGTCACCCCATGAAGCGGTAAGAAGATTACAAACAAAGAGTTTGACCTCGCCCATTTTAAACAACACACAATCTCAAGAGTAGTTGACAGATATATTAACTAAAGCAGTGAATCAAGGCAATCTTAAAGAAGTTATTAGTGGGACTCAAGATATATTTTGCCCAACTTTAGAGGAGTTAAAAAGGACTTATGTATAAGTTTGGGGTACTTAGTTGGTGTACTTTGTATTATGTAACTTGGGGCCCTAATTGTAATAGAATTAAATCGTTCTAACACCCATATTGTCTTCTACATTGTTCTCACCTTCACTTCTTTTCATCTTCTTTTTGGCGAACCATGCTTCTTTATTTTATTTAGAATAGTGGCCACACCCAAATGATGTCTAAGAAAATTCTGCATGCGGCTTCTTAGGGCTAGTCTACATTGAGTTAGGATGGTCATTTGCATGTGTTGCATTGCCATTCTTGTCAAATTCATGACCACACCATTTATGCACCTTTATCAAAATAATATTCGATAGTTAGTCTATGGTCATTTTCCATGTAGGCATTTGATGTTATTGGTTTCTCTATTGCCTTCAAAAGTCGGGAGTACATTTTAACTATCACCGATGACCCTCCACGCTTACATTTACGGTGAGGTAGTAGGTAGCAGTAGAAGCCATATTCTTGTTGTTAGTCCTAGGTCGTCACTTCATTCATTTAAATGATTTGGTGCACTATAGTCCAGAGAGAACCCATCAAGTAAGACTATTATACAAAACCTTCATTGACAACTCAAGGTAAGGTAGCCCCTCCTACATCATTTAAGAGTTTTCGACATTTTTCAAACATCGCTCTTTTGAATCAGCCCGTTATATTCTATGCAACCAACCTTTTCTTAATGCATAGCACTTCTCGGTACACATATTCTAACCTCACCTCCTAGTCCTATGTCCACTCCCTTATTCTTTGTAGAAACTTGTGTTCATGCTCCTAGTATTCCGCCGCATATATATACTAAATAGTTAATAGTGAGTCACCTTCATTTAGGATATGCTTGGAACCACTCTCTTAAGAGACTTCAAGACCTTTATAGATTGCCCACAACTATAGGTAAGAAAGTAAGCTATAGGCTATAGGTTGCCTCAAACGCCCCTTCCAATTGGCCTACATATCCTTCCACCCTTCATTGTTATCTCTAAATAAGCTAGCATATCCCATCATCCCTCTTCTTTCTTTGAAAGCTCTGACAATATTAAGCCCACCCTGGATCAAGTGGTGTATATCCTATATGAATTGTGTGATGCCTGTAACTATAAGTTTGCTCATTTTCAAAAACATCTCTGACATCATGCACCAATGTGGTATATGCAATTAGATAATCTATTGGCTTATGCTTCAGCGTATTCTCTTTATACTCTTGACATCTCCATTTCCAAAACATTCATATGCTCTCACCAAAAGATCCCATTGTATTGATTCACATAGACTTACTTGGTTTGAGAAATTGAATGTAAACCAGTCCCCCCTATCTAAAGTCAAGAAAGTGACCCACTTTTTGTGGTTGTGGCGGCTTCACCAGTTTCTTCTAGATGGTCGGTTGACAGTCACACAAAATGTGGAGAGTAGTTTCCGCTCGGTTCTTACATATTGGGAATACAGGATCTCCCCCCGATCTGGCTCTTATGGCATTTGTCAACAACCAGCTAGCTTGCCACATTCAAACCCAAATTCGCTGCAAACTCTTATTATTTCATACCAGACCCCTAAGCTTCTCTACCCTTAATAGCTTTATATGCACTAGTGATAGAAAGGATATTAGAGTAGGTGAGTCAATCCTCTCCAATAGTCCTTCATAGAGGGGATTGAGCTTAACACTCTTTAAGTCCTATTAAAGTACTTGCCTTAAAAGTTCTTCTTCTTCCATCTTCTTACATGAAATTTACAACTCGTGCATACAACATGGACTGATCGCACTCCCATGATTATTGGGTTGTCAAACACGCTCTTCTATCCAACCATTAATCCCTCTAAAAATCCACTTGGCTACCATCCCCAACATTCCACTGTTTCAGGCTACACTTAAGGTTGTGGTCAAAGAGCAACAACCTCCTTCTAGAGTTCGTTTTCTTTCTCTTTTCAGCAACTGGCCACCAATAAGTTGATAAGAACTTATGCCCATAGCTATGGTAGATTTGAGAGCAAACCATGACCTATCTTCATGAGAAAGTGTTCAACACATCAATTTATAAATATCTAGCAACAACCTCCTTGGATTGTTAATAGGGTATATATTTTTCAAAAAGTTTCTTCAACACATCAATTTGAAGCCCTAAACCTTGAACTTCTATCACACCTAGCAAGCAACACAAGCTTGAGAGTGCTTCACCTATGCATAGAACTTTTAGACCGTTTAGTCAAAGGATGATAGTTGATCGTTCATCGATGTTAGCTCTATATATAAATATCTCATTTTGGAGATGATATAGAATATTTTAGAACCAATAGAGTCCTACCTCATTGAGGAGATGTCTACCGATGGAAGTGCTTTCCTAGTACTAAGCTGGGGATTCAAGATATTCCTACTCTTGAATATTATGGAATGAGCTCTGTCTCAAAACCTTATGAGGAGAGCATACATGGCTTGGCACATACATTTTGGTGCCTATGATTAAATGGAGGCTTGAAAGAACCAAAAGGTCTCAATAGAGTTAGCTCAACTCCATCCATCGTTTTCAAGAACACATGATTTCCCTATCTGATCAATTAGATGTCACATCTTGCATTAGAAGATATCCGACAAGTTTCATGAGCTATCTCTACGAGTATGGGACATAGAGAAAACTCGTTTTTCTATTGATGTTACGATCCCTAGTCTTGAATAGTGGCATTATGCCCTCCACAAAAGCCAAAGTATGATTACTGATGACTTGGACATAGTTATCTTCAATCTTAATATAGAGGTATCACAAGTCGCTGCAACAAGTGAAGTAGAACTATAAATAATTGAGTATTGTACCAGAGCATGTGGAGATCTGTGAACTCTACTCTTCTAACGTTAAGCGCTTGAATTGAACACCCACCTTGATGTACTTTGTATTGACAACCTCAAGGAAAATTGGGCGAGACAAAGGAGAGTGTTTTGAGGGAACTCAGATGAGTAATTGTTTTGAAACATCTAGAGATTAAACAAAGTTTAATTTTGAACCTTTCTTTTCATTGTCTTTCACTTGGGTCTACGTACCTAATTCATTTATTAAATTTACTTCTTTGTCCCCACACTTTTCACTCCAAGTTTTCAAGGACTGACATAATTCTCTTTATGAATTATGATGCCACATGAAGATTACACCATTGTTTTGGGGTGCAAGCTGAAAATCACGCATATGAGGGATTACCTAAGAATGACTTGTTAATCCACTTCGAGTTCATAAACTTGCAAAACTTCTTGCCTAAGATTTCAATATCCTTCTTTATCACTTGTCTTCCTCATGTGCATCCCCTTACTTACCATCAATGGCTCTAAAAAGACAAAGCAAGAAGATGGTTTCCTCTATCATACTAGCTCCTAAGTCAATTCCCACTTTGGTGTATCACATTTCTGTTAAGGCTCTTGATGAAACCAGGTTCATCCTTTGCCCGACCATCACAATCAAGATCTATGAGTTTTGGATGAGGTCCTCATTCCAAAGGAATTTCCTCTCCATGCCAGTTGGATTCAATACGACATGTTTTCGAAATATTATACCTAGTGGTTGAATAGATAGAGGAGCTTGGTATGAACATGATTGCTATCGATTGAGAATATATAACCCCAATGATATTTTCAAGCTTATTTCTCCTCTTGATCTCAACTTGCTTTATGACTTATTAGGATTTTAGTATGGTAATACAAACTATTTATTTTCAAATTCGGGATAGTTGGACTTACACTTCTTCATATTCATGCTACCACAAGCCTCCCTTCCAAAGGTCGTGAACCTCAATATCTCCACAACATCCCTTGCAGACACTTTCTTTATCAACTAGAGGTTGTGTCTTATAGGAGTTTAATCAAGAACCATAATCACAAGCAGTGGGATGTAGGTTTTGATGAACATGTCACCTTCTTTTTCCTCTAGCTTTGTAAATTCTTGTGTTTTCTAAGTACGGTAGTCATTTATGGGGAGTATGTCAATCTTATTGAGTTATTTCTATCCAATTGTCCTTTCAGCTCTTAGTTTTTAGGTAGTCTTTATCGAAGTATTTCATCTTTCTTTCTGGCCTTATTAGAAGGAATAAACTCAACACTACTCGTTTCTATAGTATTGGATATATTTATATTTTTTCCTATTAGTAGGCCATCTTCTTAAGCCATATAAAAGAACTTAAGCAATAAGGATTTTTTTGTTTGCAGTGTGTCTCCAAATAAGATCACGTAGTAGCACATTGTTCATCTTCCTCCCTTAACAAGCTACTCCAGCAAGACTACCTCAATAATCCTTAGTTTTTCTTTTTGGAGAATGGCAACCTCACCACCCAATATTTATTGAAAAAATTATGCAAGTAGGGATAATCATCTTGGGATAGTGTTTGCTTCCTCTATGACTGCAGTCTACTCAGTGGGTCGAGGTAAAGGCAAACGGAAAAATAAGAATAGAAACCTACAGGGCCCAATGCCTAACATGTAAGATCAAGCTCGTTCAAGGGATCTCAAGCCCTATATACCCCTAACATAACTTCTTAAGGGAGTGTGCCATTTTGTTCTACGGTAATTAAAGTCTCTAATCCAAGTTACGCTATGGTGACCCCTTTCCATTTCATGGTTTTGAGTATAATCCGAGAACCATGCATGAGTTTGAAGAGTAATGAATGATGACCTATATGACTATTTTCGATAAAGTGTCATTAGAATTTGTCTAATCTAGTAGTTTAGTATCTTGAGAATCACTAGAGAAGTAATCGGGAGGAGCTCCTCGGGCACACCTTCTCTTACGTGCTTCCAAATGTTAGCTGAACACTTTGCCTAGGAAGGCCAAGGTGTAGACTTTTGTAATTTATTTCTTTCATTCATATGCTCTATCATCTTCATCTTCCTTATACACATTTTCTCTTGATTTATCGAAGGTTCCCATTTTAGAGGACTAGGAAGGAGGAGGATGACATCTCTTAGATGTGCTTGTCAAGGTAGCAAGTCAGTCCTTCTAATTTAGAATTATTATGCTTGATTTTTCTTTTTTTATTAGTCTCGGTTTTAATTGTGGTTTCTCTAGCCTCAAGTTGACCACCTTCTCGATGTAAGTCCTCGGCTCAATTGGCCTTTGTGCAACTTCTTATGAAGCTATGCTCCCTAAAGAGACAATGGTTCTCCCTTCGACAAAATAACAATTGATGGCTTATGATTCTACATAAGAATATCAAAGGAATTACTAGGAATAGGTACTAGAAGTGCCTCTAATTAGCATTACCCAAGAGGAAAATGAAGAAAATCTCCATAAGGATCGAGGTGACAATGGGGAGAGACAGTCCCCACCTTGCGAGTCATTAAATATCATGTTTTCAAAAAAACCTTCCCCCTTAATTTACAAATGGAAGACCACCAATTCTCTCAACCCCCCCACCCTAGCACCTCTCTCTGACACTCCTCGAACAAAAGCATTGCTTTCTCTCTCACCCTTGCTTGAATCAGAGCATCTCTCACTCACCCTGCCTTAATCGAGAACTAGTATCTCTCCCTTAACTAGGTCCAAAGCAACCACCCAATGTCATGGCACACTTGCGCACACCTATTTCACAATGTATTCAAGGCACCCAACAGTCTCTCATTCTCCTTTTCATCTTAGTGCAGGTTTTTTCCTTTAAGAGTACCTTTTATTTTATAGTGTTTCAACTTTATTTATTTATTATATATACATTGTATTTACACGCATGTATCCTGATGCACCATTTATGTTATACTTATCAAATTCATGATCACACCATTTATGAACCTAGTGAGGCACCAATCCACGAACTGAATAGTCCTCTTGATCTTGATTGTAGCAGTTGCGGCATTGACGTCCTTAGGAACCACATCTCCCTTGTACATTAAGCAGCAAGCCATGTACTTTCCATGCTTGGTCACACTTTGCCATCATGGAGGATGGCTCGATTACTATTCGTGATCTCAACCACTGACAATTGCTCATGGTAGGCCTTCTTAGCAGATATCATAGGGGTATAGGAAGAAAGCATGAAATGAATTCTAGGGTATGGAACAAAATTGGTCTGAAACTCTGTTAGTGTTGGCGCGATCAGTGCAGTCGAGTCACGAAGGAGTCGTGAGTGATGTGGAAGCAAAAACATCCTCAGACGGAGGAGAAGAAGAAAAGAGTAGAGAAAGAAGAAGAGGGAAGCGTTCAGTTAAAGAGGGTTTTCATAAGAAGAGATTTTATTTTTCTTATATATGTCACTTTGTATTTGTTTTTCATTCTTTAAGTACTTGACTTTTTTCTCTTTCTTATTTTTCTCTCTGGGCTTTCCGTTAAAACTATTTTTCTGGGATATGCTTGTAACCTTTTTCAAAAAGCAAAACTATTTTTCATGTAAATCTTTCTTTAACAAAAAAGGAAACTAATGAAATCCAAGAAGAAGACCCTTCTTCGTACAATTCATGGTTGTTATTATTGGAGTCAAAAGTTGTCACCACCAACTTACAACTTCCACTTTACCACTTGAGCTTTATGATACACTGGTTATACCTTTCACTATTTTGGGGTTTTACCAAGTGTATCATTTTCTAGTTGGAAGTAAATTATAATTTTTACATGTTATGCATTTTTCCACAACAATTATGTTTTACCTACATAACCATCAACAAAGTATATTTCTACACACATACTTTAGGCATATTTCAAACACATGTGCATAACATGTTTAGTAAAAAGTTCTTCTAAGATGCCTTTAGTCAAAGAGTCAACCATCATATTATTTATTTGCATATAAGATATAGTTATTGCATTTATTTTGAGCATATCATGAATGTAGTAATATTTAACCATTATATGCTTGCTTCTTAAGCTATTAATTTCACTCTTAATAGGAATAATCGCTGCATTTTTATCGTAATAAATAACAATTGCCTCAATGGCTATGTTCAGCTTCAGATCATGTATGAAGCAGCTTATACAAACGGCACTCGTACTATCTATATTTTAAGCAACATTCTCAGTTTCTTATGTATGCAACCCTACACAACCCTGTTTCTTACAAGCCTAAGAAATAACATCACCTTCAAATAAGAATATTTGATCGAAGGTTGACTTGTTATTATCTTTGCTCCCAACAAAATTAGCATCTAAGTATCCTACCACTTTCAATTCATCTGCTTGAAAATATAGTTTCAAGTCTTTTGTTCCTTTAAGATATCTTAAAATATTTTTCATAGTTATCCAATGCTACCAACTAGGATCACTTAGATATCTACTCAAAAGACCAATAGCAAAACTGATATGAGGTCTTGTATACAATATAACATACATCAAGCTACACATAACTTATGCATAAGGAACATTAGGCTTGTTTTTTCGCTCATTGAGACAATCAACCTTACTCAATTTGACCCCTTTAGCAATGGGTGTAGTTGCAGGCTTGCACTCACACATTTTAAACTTCTTGAGAATATAATTAATATCTCTCTTGACTCAAACAAAAAATCTTAGATTCTCTATCATGAGAAATCTTTATCCCTAGAATATAGGATATCTCTCCCATATTCTTCATTTCGAACCTTAAGTTTAACCACGACTTAGTTTTGACAATCATTTTATTATCATTCTTAGTCAACAATATGTCATGTACATATAACGATAGAATGACAAAGTAGCTCCTACTATTCCAAACATACCTATAATTGTCAAGTTCATTAGCCACAAACCGAAGTTCTAGAATGACATTTTGAAAAGTCAAATACCATTGACGAGGTGACAGTTTAAGGCCATATATTGATTTTTTCAACCTATATACCTTATCTTCCTAGCTTTTAACAACATACCCTTCTGGTTGTTGCATATAGATGATTTAATCTAAATCTCCATTTAGAAAAATATTTTTTACATCTAACTGATGTAAATCTAAATTATAATATACTGAAATAACCATATTCAAACAGATGCAAATTTTGCAACTGAAAAATATGTCTCACCATAATTTATCCTCTTTTTTTTCGAGAATTCCATTGCAACCAAATTTGCCTTAAACTTGTCGATAGACGTATCAACTTTATATTTCTTTTTTACAACTTATTTATAATGTATGACTTTCCTTCCTTTTGGCAAATCAGTCAATTCCCAAACTTGATTTTTCTCAATGGATTCAATTTTCTCATTCATGATCTTTTCCCAGTTTGACAATTAAGATAAGTCAATAGCCTGTTGATTTGTAAAGTACTCAGTCGACTTATCTAAATTTATAGAATTGCACACTTTCTCTGCAAGGTGAGATAATCCTTTAAATAAGAAAGTGTGACCGTAAGTTTTTTATGTTCACTTAAAGTTTTGGTTTGTTCAAAAAAATCTTCATTATCTATAGGTTCAAATGACAACAGATCTACATCCACTATATCATCAATGCATTTATCATCCTTTTCAAAAATGTCATTCTTAGTTTCCTCTAAGAATTCAACATCCATACTTTCTATTAAACTATGTTCCTTATGATAAAATCGATATCCTTAAAATCTTTGAGATATCCAATAAAAATACATCTTAAGGACCTCTTGTCTAGCTTATCCCTAGACTCCCTAGACTGATCAAGGATTTTTACATGTGCTATAAATCCCCACCTTCTAAGATGACTGAAGCTTGGTCTGATATGGTCGAAGAGAAGCATCTATTAACATAGACCTATTCATATTCAATAAGGTCCTCTTATATCTCTCTACTATATCATTTTGTTGAAGTATTCTGGGTACAATATTTTGTTTTGAAATACCAAAATCTTTACTTAATTATAAGAATTTTGTAGAGGAGTATTTATCACCTCAGTATGACCTTAAGGCCTTGTTGTCTGCACTAATTGATTTTTAACTTCTTGATTATATTCTTTAAATACCTCAAGTGCCTTAGACTTATATGCCAAGATATATATATATATATATATATATATATATATATATATATATATATATATATCAAATAATTATCGATACAAATTATAAAATATATTTTCTCATGATGAGATCTTACCCTAAATGGTCCACATAAATCGGTGTAAATGATTTCTAATAGGGTTGTTGCTCTAATTATTTTTTAAAAAATGATGTTCTTGTTATTTTTCTTTTATACAGGTTTCATACTTATTAAAAGTGTTTTCATGAAAACCATACAATAAGATAAAGTTAGTTAATTTTTTGAAAATGGTGAAACTTATATGTCCTAAGTGCTTATGTCATACATTCACATTAATTTCACAGACACAATCAATATAAGTAAAAAACTTTCATTTTTATTTACATTTAGTTTAAACAAATCATGCTCATCATCAAACAAACTAAAAAAAGCTATCCTGCCATATTTTCCCACAGTAACTTTGTTAGGAACAAACCTGACCTCAAACTCTTTCTTTACTAAGACATGACCCAATACAAGATTGTGCATAATAAAAGGCACAATTAATACAATAGTAAGTACAATTGGTATGCCTTATAAAAAAATCCTAAAAGACTCAACTCGAAAAACATCAAAAAAGGTATTATTGTCCATATAAACTTATGCTCCTGAGGTTTTATTCCTTCAGATTCATCGCTCTCTCTTTGCTCTTTGAGATGTACTAGGTCACTCCAAAATCGATCTACTAACCAGTCACCGAGCAGTACATGTAAAGACACTCAGAAATTATGTAGATTATGTCATACTTCTCTGTTGGGCCAGAACGTTGGTTTTTCTATTGTTGTTCTTGTTGTGGTAATCTCGTTTGTAGTATCCCATTGTGATCGACCTTCTTGTTGTTATTCTTACCAAATATCTTATTTGATTTTTTTATTTTACTTGTTTTTAGAACTTGACTCTAAATCATCTTCAACAATTAACAATTTTTCTCTTTTATTTTTGTTCATATGTTCTTATTCAATTGCTAATTTCAATGGGAGTTCAAAAAGGGTAAACTCTTGTGACTTATGGTTACCATGTTCCAAGAAGATGGGAGACTTTTAGAATTATGGATATATGAATCGGTTCAGGAATGACTGATTTTGCTACAGTTAAATCTCTAGTCATTACCAACATTT
The DNA here is from genome assembly GCA_036023115.1 of Brasenia schreberi. Lineage (NCBI taxonomy): Eukaryota > Viridiplantae > Streptophyta > Magnoliopsida > Nymphaeales > Cabombaceae > Brasenia > Brasenia schreberi. The sequence continues at coordinate 3,204,192 of JAYKKT010000073.1, forward strand.
GGTTAACATATTCGATTATATTCTACACTTCTTTCATTTTATAAGAATTATATATTTTTTTAAATAGTTAGACATTCAACTTAGTTGTAGTATCATATTTAGTGGTCAAAGAGTCAAATAATTCTTTTGCGGTTTCGAATTCCTAGAATACCCTAATCAAGTTATCTTGTATATATATTAACATGATAATCATGACTATAGTGTCATTCTTTAGAAATACCTTATATTTTTATTTTTCTTCATCTGTTACTTCTGTAGGAGGTAAAATGGTTTTCCTGAGTATATAATCAACACCCTCTAAAGTTAAGACCAATGGGATTCTTCTTTCCCACATTTCAAAATTTAAGTTATTTAACTTTTCAGTTTTAGCTAATTCAGAAGCACACATTCTTGAAGTCATTTTTAATAGTTTGACAAAAACAACAAATAAAGATTCTATACAATTTAAATGAGAAAACAAAAACAAGCAACAAATAATTGAACATAAGACATTTTCTAAGAAGCCAACAATAAAATGTAGCCAAGCAACATACTATAATATCCATAAAATTCAGGTACTAAACTATAAATACTTTCAAGCACTTAACAATAATTTCAAATAACATGTTGGTACCACCACATCAACAATAACAACTAAACCCTTTCTCATACTAGACGGAGTCGACTACATGGATTCTTTGTTTCCACATAACCCTATCATGTGTTATGTTAGCAATTAACTCACAATAAGCTAGATCATTCTTTATTGTTTCTTTCCAACACTTTTGTAGTCGCCCTCTACCTCTTTTAATACTTTTTAAAAAATCTAGTTTTTCATACCTTGTTAAAGGTTCTTCTTTTGATATTCTTTTTATATGTCCAAACCATCTTAAACGATATTCTCTCATTTTAACCTTTATTGGTGACACTCCTAATTTGTTTCTAATAACCTCATTATGTATACGGTTCTTCCTTGTATGACCACTCATCCATCTCAACATCTTCATTTCTATAATAGACATCTTTTGTACATGTTGATGATTTAATGCACAACACTCAGAACTATAAAACATGTAAGGTCTAATTATTGCTCTATAATATTTACCTTTTAATTTTAATTATATCTTCTTGTTACAAAGAATACTTGATGTTGCTTTTCATTTTAACCAACCAACATTAATTCTATGCGTAACATCTCCATCAATTCTTCGATTACTCTGAAAAATTTATCCTAGGTATTTAAAACTTTCCTTTTGGGGATGCAATGTATGCCAATTTTAATTTTTATGTCCTCTGAAGTAACCAAATGATCAAACTTACATTCCATATATTATGTCTTTGTTCTACTAAGTCGGAAGCCTCTACTTTCTAATGTTTATCTCTATAGTTCTAATTTTCTATTAACTTTTTTCTTAGACTCCTTGACTAACACAATGTCATCTGCAAATAACATATACCAAGGTACTTCATCTTTAATATATTTTGTTAACTCATCAATCGCCATTATAAATAAGTATGGACTTAAAGTTGATCATTAATGTAACCCAATATTAACTTCAAAGAAGTCGGTCATTCTTTCATAAGTCTTCACACATGTTTTTGCACCATCATACATCTCTCTTATAAGATTTATGTATATCAATGAGATATCTTTTTTTTTCGAAGGTTCTCCAAAAAACATCCCTTATTACACTATCATAAGCTTTTTCTAAATCAATAAATATCATGTAAAGGTCTTTAATTTTTGCTCTAAAATGTTTCATAAGACGTCTCAAAAGGTGAATCGCTTCAACAATAAATCTCCCTAACATGAATCCAAATTGGTTCTCTGTTGTACTCAATATTTGTCCTAACCTATGTTCGATAATTCTTTCTCATAATTTCATAGTATGGCTCATTAACTTGATACCTTGATAATTCGCACAATTTTGAATGTCTCCCTTGTTCTTTTATGTGGGTATAAGTATACTCGCTCTTCATTCCTCGAAGATCTTTTGGTTTCTCTATATTTCATTAAACAGTCTTTTGAGCCAAGTGATTCCTCTCTCTCCTATGATTTTCCAAATATCTATAGGAATATTGTTTGGTCCTACCGATTTATCACCGTTAATATGTTTAAAAGTCTCTTTGACTTCATTCTTTTGAATACGTCGATAGAAATTATGGTTTATATACTTTTCTAATTTGGCTAACTCTCCTAAGCTAATATTAACATCTTTATTTTCATTAAAAACTTATAAAAATACTTTTTTCATATATTTTTATATCATTATTTGCCACTAGAATTTTCTCATCCTCGTCTTTGATGCATCTAACAAAAGTAAGATCCTTAGTTTTCTTATCTCTAGCCCTAACTATCCTAAAAATATCTCTTTCAACTTCTTTTGAGTTGAGTTTTTTATATAAATCCTTTCAAATTTTGGTTTTTGCTTCACTACGACTTTTTTGCTTTTTTTTTTGCTTTCTTATCAATCTCTAAAGTTTTACTAGTTTTCTTACCGTAATGTAATTTGTAACATCCTCCTTTACCTTGATTTTATTTTGCACTACTTCATTCCATCACCAAGTTTTCTTAGCATAAGTACAAAATATATTCAAAACCTTTGCTCCTAGCACTAATTTCAATGTCATGATTCAGTCACCTTATTGTTGTTTGTCTACTAAACTATGATTTAAATCTTTATTTATGATAATGCCAACTCCGTTTCGAGCTTTTTTCTTTCCTAAGTACCATAATTTAAAACCTGTATCCTCAATCTCCTTTGTTTTTTCTCCAACCCACTTTATCTCTTTTAAACATAGGATATGAATCTTTCTTCGAATCATAGTATCTACTACCTCCATTATCTTACCAGACAATATTCCTATATTGCAAGAATCAATACGAATCTTGTTATCTAGGACTAGATTCCTTACCCCTCGCATCCGTCCATATTGAAAATATAGAGACCCTCTTTGTAATTTATTCACTATATTTGGGTGATAATATAGCGGGACTAACTTCTTTACCCACACCCGTTTATGACGTGGGAACCCTCTCTACAATTGATTCACTATATCCAGGCGAAAATATAGAGGTGCTTGCTTACTTTTCACTGCATTCGAGCTTTACATCGTATCACTAAGCCCCACGCAATGCTCATAATTTGTATAATCCATGGTATAAAAATCCGATAAAGTTTTATGCTAGCTGTCAAAAACCTAACGCAATTCTCTTCCTTTATTTGGGCTTGGGACCGACCATGCAAGGGTGATCCCTAGCACAATAGAAATATATAAGATTCAAACAACTTTTATAATTTTAGAACAAAATTGAGGATAAAATAGTAAATTTGCTTTCTATCTACTTATGTAATTTATTTATAAGTAAAGGAAAAACTTGTAATTTTAACTTTTGTCCGTTATGATAATTATCCCAAAAGACAAAGGACAAAACTTTAAATAATTGTGTTTGGTCTTTCAGTAATTTTCTAAACAGATTAGGAACAAAAAAGTAATTCTACTCTTTATTATTTGTGTAGTGGCAAACTTGTGAATATTCAATCATTGAGAGATAACAACATAATTCAATCAGGTTGATATTTGGTAATTATAACACATTGTCATAGGACAAAAAAAAAATTCATTCGTTGAGGGTCAAAATAGTCTTTTAACGTTAAAATATTGAAACTTTTTTGTAATTTTACCCATGGTAGTTCATTATTTTACTGAATATTCAAGAGCAAAATAAACTTTTTAGTCGCTGCCCGAAGCGGTTTTCAAGAAGCCGCTTCTCTAGGCGGTTTACCGCCCGCGAGTTTACAAAATCGGTAATTTTGTCATCTACAGTTTTATAAAATCGCGTTAATTTAAAGCAAAAGAGAGAAGAATCATAGAGATAGAGGAGACTCGAGGAGAGAGAAAGGAATGGAGTGCCTCCGCTTGGCCTCTCACCTTTGATTGACCTCTCTAGGCCACCACCTTTCGGGCTTTTTAACCTCTACTTCCATCTTTTTGGCTTTGTGGTCTACGCTCAGCCTTTGACTCTATCTTTTGCCTTTTTGACTTGTGCATGGCCTTTGGCTTCCACCTTTCTAGCTTCGTGGCTTGGTTCCATATTTTTAGCTTTATGGCCTTCGCCTAGCCTTCGGATTCCACCTTTCTGGCTTCCTTGCCTTTTTTTTTTTTTGGCTTTGTAGCATACACTTCGGCTTCCACTTTTTCTCAAAAACGAATAGAGGTAATCGATTCTCTCCTCTTCATATATATATATATTTGACTGCATACCTATTTACTTTGAACAATCCGGTAAATCTGACTCCAATACCAATGTTGGAGATATCGGTGCAATCGAGTCACAAAGGAGCAATGAGCAATGCATAAGCAAAAATATGCTCAAAGGGAGAAGAAGAAAAGAGCGGAGAAAGAAAAAAAGAGAGGCCCATGGTTATCCACCGATGATTTTAAGAGTAAAGAGATTTTATTTTTCTTTTGAATGTCACTTTGTATTCGTTTTTTGTTTTTTAAATACTTAGCTTTTTCCTCTTCTTTGTTTTCTTCTCTTACTTTCCATCAAAGCTATTTTTCTATTTTTTTTTAAACATTCATGTAATTTTTTTCAAAAAGTAAATTTTTTATAAATCTTTCTTTAACAAAAAAAAAATACAAAATTCGAACTCGTTCTTATTGGGGCCAAAAGTGGCCACCACCAACAGTTACATCCACATTGAGTGACACGGTTGAACCGTAAAGATGCTGTCAGTCAAGAAATCACCTATAAAAAGCAGAAAAACTTACCCTTGATTGCTATAGCCTTATACACTGAATCTAAAGAAAACCAAAATATAAAGGCAATTCATCCTTGATACATCATGGAACTTGTCGAATGTTTTAATGATTTGAAATGAAGCACGTAGTCACACGGTGGTATCAAAATGAAGTCCTCAAAATCAAAATCAGTATCAGTACCTGCGAAACAAGTCTGTTAAGATTGGTGTAGGTGGGCCTTTCAATGTCCAGAGAACGCCTGGAGATGTCGTAAATGGTTCATTGTCAAGAAGAATAGCAACATCGGTGTGTTCGAGGAGTGAATGCGTGGAGAGAACGCTGTTATAGGGCTCAACAACAGATGTTGACACTAGACATGAGGGATAAACCGTGAATCCGAGCTTGGATTTCTTTCCATAGTCGACTGAGAGTCTTTCAAGCAACAGAGAAGCAAGCCCAGATCCAGTGCCACAAGGAACCCTTGAAGCCCCGTGCAATTGTCTGCAAGCTTCCGAATTCGATCCAAACATAGATCGACGATCTCTTTCCCGACTGTTCGAATAAGAAAACGTCATCAACCAACAAAACCAGGAAATTATGAGCAAGAAAGAGTAAAAAAGTGACAGGGGAAAACTACTTGTATAATGGCCTCTTGCAAAGTTCTTTGCAGCATCTTCCTTGCCACTGATGAGTTGTTCTGGGTGAAACAGCTGCCTGTAACTTCCTATTGGAACCTCATCGATCTCAGTGGGCTCGAGATCAACGAAAACAGCACGGGGCACATGTTTTCCAGCACCTGTCTCGCTGAAGGTGTTGAAGGCATCGTCTCCACCACCGACAGTTTTGTCGCTCGGCATCTGTCCATCGGGCTGGAAAAAAGAGGCAAAATGTGCAGCATTTCTTTGAGATAAAGAAGTGAACCAGCTGTGCAACGTTGGTGGGATGAAGATTCAATATGGTAGTTCAAGAAACGAAGGGCAACGGTATAAAGAACTATTTGGTGTAAGAATAGCAAGGATAAACAGAGGCAGAAAGATCATTGAATAATGATCTCCAGCGATCCGTTGCGTGATGGAATGATAATGACCCCAATAGCTTTCAGGGATTCACACCCACCACAAAACGAGCAGTTCTGTCATCGGTTCAGCGAAACCCCTTAGCGATATTAGAATCAGATGAAGATGACAGCACCCGCACATTCGCGCGCGCGCACACACACACACACACACACACAGTGAGAGAAAGAATGGGGCTTCACCTGAATGCCGTTCAAGGCAATAGATCTCCCAACAGGCATTGCCGACCTGGGATCGAAATGCACTCCCACATTTGTCCTGCTTTGTCTGATTTTAAGTTGGATCAATTTGAGATCAACCAAAACCCAAATTTCAACCCAATTCAAGATCTATTTCATATCTTTACTCAAAGACCTAGGTGATCGGTGTATGATAAGTTGGAATACTTAACTCAAAGAATTTAAATTGAAGATCAACCCTTAATAAAGCAAAGAGAACTTAGCAAAAAGAACGTGTATGATAACACATCGCACAAGAAGAGTTCGGAGGTAATTCTCTTTTCGAGTTTTTGTCTCTTAATTCTTCATCGTTTCTTTTAAGAAATTGTGTCTTAAGTAGAGGTTCTTCGGGACCAAAATTTTGTATACTGTACCATCATGCTTCCTACCCTACCAATATCCATCCATTCATCTGCTTTTGCAACTTATCACAATGGAAAATAGGAAGGTAAAAAACACTCATGTAGTAGTTCTCGAGAGCCTGGGCCACCCCACATTATAAAATTTTCTTTCAAGAGGAAAGTCGAGAAAACAAGCACCAAGGGTGTTACCTCAACTGGCAGAGTTGTGTGATTCCCATCATGTGGTGGCAAGTTCTATACCTGAGAGGTGCCTGCGTGTTTTTGTCTTTGTAACCAAAAGAAGAAAACGTTAGTCAAGAACACAAACTCTTCTTCTTCTTTTTATCAAGGCAGAATTTCATTATCAAATGAGAGGATTCTAAATAGCCAGTTTACATAGTTAATCTGGGTATCCCACTTACACTTCATACATCAATGATTCAAACCATGACGATGGAAGCATTCAATCTCATAAGAATTATTCGCTAAGAGAAGACGTGGAAGCACCACTTGACGACCCACGACACTCTCATTCTGACTTGAGTGATTTTGCAGCCAAATCAACAAGCAAGCGAGGATATTCAGTTGAAAGCACCACTAAGCAAGGGCATAGAGTGGTTGAAAGGGGTGCCAAATGATACATGTGTAAGGTTGTGGTCATTCTCGGCAACCCAGCATAGAAACGGTTGGACTGACCATCCAGCCGTTATTTGTAGCCACGGTTACGGAAAGGATGACCATAATAGTTGTAGTGGATGAAACCGCTCGACCGTAACCAAAATACACGGTAACAGTCCGAATATAGAGGCTCCTAAAGAGGAAAGACCAGCGGGACAAACCGAGTAAGGAGGAGCATGTGCTGCTCTATAAATACAGAGCAACGCATACAGAAACGGATCATCAAAACATCAAGTGATCAAAGAAACCTTCCGAGGCAAATCCCGTTGTGTGAAACCTCAAACAAAAAACTATATATCTTTGTTCTTCCGCTGCAGGCGTACCTGAAAAACTACACAAGCAAGAAACCGGAGGTTGACAAAAGCCAAAATCCAGCAAGAAGACGACCGGAAACGCCACAACATGGGCAGAAAGTAGCAGCATTACAAGCAACATAAAGCAGTGTTTCATTTAGCTCTTTGGGGGATGACCACCTAATGGGTATCTCAGGAAGTGGCCAATATTTCGGATTACATGGCTTGCTACATGAGTGAGCATCTTCATAAAGCTTTTCTTAGTTAGTATCTACAAGAAGTAGCCAGATGTACCAAAATGGAAACTGTGGAATGTTATACAAGCTCCTCAACCGTGTGGAAGAACATTAGGTCAGAGGTTCAATTTAGTGCAAAAGATATGCTGTGCTAGGTGCGGCCTACATGCAAGATTTGCAGTTGAGAGTCGGCTTCTGATTCTCGATGGCCTGCAAAACATGGGCTTGGGAAAGGGAGGTCGATGTATTCTCTGCAATAGAAGGCCAAAAAATTGAAATCATCTTTTCATTTGCTGTAATTTTGTGAGGAAAGTGTGTCATTCTTTGGGAACTTGTAGGGAAGCATCTCAAGTGAAGTAATTATTTTGTGGAGAAACCGTTCATCAAGCATGGATGGTCTCCTTTCAAGTTATAGTTTGAAGTATACCGGGGAAAGAGGAATAAGCTCAGAAGCTAAGCAACGTTTTCGTTTAAGACATCTTCAAAGTTTTACTTTTATCGATTAAGAGGTGGGTTGGCACACATTTGAATCAAATAGTACACAAACTTTGAACTATCCAATCAATTTGAGCAAGTTTGCGTACAAGACTCCAATGCCAATAACGTAATAACTTAACACAATTGTTTAGCTACCTCTATCAAATATCATTTTCTATAAATGCTTTAAGAGTTCAAGCCAAAGACTAAGAAAAGGCTCCACTTTTACATTCATATAGGTAGAGTCTATCAGAAGTGCCTCATTAATCACCAAAAATATGTTAGAGGTCTACTAAGAGCAAAAATTAATATATTCTTTGTCACTTTTTAGAACAAATACTTTTACCATGTGATGCTTAATTAGTAGGTACTTGTTACCACACTAATAATGTGCTTTTGCTCATTGAACTCAAACCTTATTGTTAGTCAAGTGTGAAACGAGTTTTCATCATTGGATCTTTTGGGTTCTCTATGGATTTAAAAAATATATATTTTTTATTTTTTGGATAGTAATATACAACTAGGGAATCACACTTACCTGAAAGTTCTCAAAGTGATGTCATGACCATGGTGGGTATGCATTAGTAGGAGCATCAAGCATACACTCCTTTTTATTTTGTTCTTGGATTAGGAAGAACATAAGAATTTTTGTATAGCATGAAACATGAATATGGTTTAAACTTGATGCAATCAAATGAGATTTATCATGTTCTAAAATGAGAATTGAATCATGTACGTCGTCTAATTTTAATTCATGAAATAAGAACATAAAGGTATTTCCAAATTCAAATTTAAAATCAATTTTTGACATATCTATATGGTCGTCCAACTTTTCATGGGGAAACATATGTGATATAGATTGAAGAGTAAAATAATCAAGATTGACAACTATAATTATATGGTTCAATAACCTTTTAAACAAATAAGATTTGAGGATATGTAATTGATGCTCAAGGTCAAATTCATTGTGATCACAATAAAATTTATTAAGGATAGGTAATTTCAAACAATCCTTAACACGTGCCACAATTGACTCTACATAATCATCAAGCATTCTGCCACCAAATATTGAGTCATACCATCACATAGAAAATTATCAAACATAGCATTACATGGAGAACCATCATAGGTATTCAAGGTCTCAGCATCTTGTAGAGCATCATAATAAAGCACAAGATCAGAATTTTCTTTTGGTATCTCATAGTATGGAAAAGGAGTCGTTGGAGCATCATAATAAAGCACAAGATCAGACTATCAATCCACCCCGAGAAGTGAGTCGTTGGAGTTGGGACTATGGTTCTAATTGCATAGCCCTGGCCTCATAATCCAATACCCCCTTAGTGGACTTATTAGTTGGAGATGTGGATGCATGATGTGACTTGAGGATGGACTTTTTAATGGGCTTAGGAAGAGGACTAGACAAATGATGTGCCTGGATAAGATATTCTTTAGTAGACCCATCAAAAGATTCGTACGTAACACAATTCTTATTTGGGAAGGGCCAGCCTGATTGGATGCACTTATTTGAACTTGAAGAAATTTTACCAAGCCTGATACTGGCCTTCATAGACTAGGTAGGATATGTGGTGCCCTTCTTGCTAACTGTGCATAAGTAGGGATTTGGTGTTATCGTGTTCTTAAATTGGCATTCCAATCTTGTAATTTCACCACTATACGTCACGTAATTTGCCTCGATCATGTGGCAAGGGCAGTGCTTGGCGCGGTTCCCAATCGCTCGCCAAGTGCAATTTGAATATTCACACCCACAAGGCCTCTCTTGAAGGACTCTAGCATAATATATATAAAAAATGTTTTCATCTTTCACTTTGCATCTACTGTGCAAATAGTTGAATGGTTGAACAAACAATATGAAGGCAAGATCGTCCTATCTCATGAAACATTAGAAAACATATCCTCCTTACCCGCAAAGATTGCCGTTGTTGATCATCAAGATGGACGATAGACGCAACAATGCACCAAAGGATGTTATCACGATATCGTCATCTGTTCAGCCGCACAGCTATCTAATTACCCGATAGACGCAACAAAATCCGGTTACCAGGGCTAGGTCTTGTCAGTGCACAAGTACACCTCTCTCTCTCTAACGAGGGTATCATGATCCTCCTCGCATCGCGCAAAGAGTTGAGTTGCTTACCAAGATGGACGGACGGTGGACACGAAACTTCCCCTACGCTTCAAAATCCAAATCGACTGTTGAGCCTCAATGCACAACTTTCTCTCTACCCTTTCTTTCTGTGCGTGTTTGCAGGGAGTAGCAGCACCTGGGAAAGCAACAGTTGTGAAAATGTACCAAAATTTTCCAGAAGCTGACTGACGCAAGGCAACCGGGAAAGCATCATGGGCAGAGCTTCGCTGCTTACACATTCCAAAGCTCACGCATTGACTGAGGCCAACTCCCTGACTTCCCCTACACTCTTCACTTTGCCTACGGTTCTCAACTCCGTGCCTGCGCTGCGAGCATCATAAGAACCCATCTCCAGCCCATTCAATTTCTCCTTTAAATTAAGACAACTTTTCAATTTGACCTGGATACCCTCAAAGGCGACGCCATTTATAGAATACACGTGTCACCAGAAGGTTTAAATATCTCCGTCTTGAATTTGATTTCTAAAGAAATATACCATCACAATCGGGTTTAAGTTGAGAAGAACGGTTGATCCGATCAGCTAACAAGAGATTACTGTTCTTGAACATTAATCCACGCTCGACTAAGAAAGAAACTCAACCTACAATCGGTGCACATCTTGCAAAGAAGTAAACAAGTTCAAGCCTAGAAGGATTTGGTCAATCCAATCACAAACTCAATGCACGTCAATCACTTAACAGTGAGTTTCGGCACTCCAACGTTTCACGAGAAATAAAGTAGCAGAGGTGGAACTGCAATTATTTGAGCATCGAACAACTAAGATGATGACCCTACACAAAGAGATTCATTTCATATACAATAATTAGTTGCATTTCAGATGCAAGCTGGACACATGGTGGCAATTGCAAAAAAAACATGATGCTCAAAAGGAATTCAGTCACCTAATAGAGAATTATGATGCGAATGCTTCTCATTAATCATCCCATACTTTTCTGGATCTTAGTTTTGCTTTTGACATATCTCAGACAAAGATAGCAAGCAAGAGATGCTCCATTAAGAGTATCTAAATTGCATGACACACGTAGCTGGTTGTATAGAATCCCCGTACCCTTTCAGCCCCCCCGCTCCCAACAGAGATGTAACGCCATAGTCCTTTCAGAAAAGCTCTCTTATGTCTGCGCGATGCATACACAAGGCGCACAAAAGAGGTTCACTGACAGAATAATCAGGCCGAAAAAAATATAACCAAGTTAGATCTCATCCTGGTGAAGGTGCTAACTTCAGTTACTATAGCACCCTTATGACATTAACTAATTATTCAACCATCCATAATGGCATCCCCCAAACTACATTCTATTTACCATTAACTCGACTTTAAATATAGCAAAGCAAAAACCTTTTCATTTCTAGTGACTAAGGAAAAAAAAGTAAAACTCTTCCCTTGATTAAAAATATAACACAGTGCAGTGACAAAAAGTAGGAGAAATCATAACAAGAACACCACCAAGAAAAGGGAATAGAATATATGTCAAGCAACAAGAATGGCCCAGAGAAACAGGCAAAGGGAATCAAGTTCCAAAATAGTGCATATTTCATTAGCATATTGGGGTTATGACAAATTTCCTTCGAAGCCACTTTCCTTTGAAAAGGTCTTCCACGTCAGGCTCAGTGGAGCATGGCGTGCCAATACTTCATAGCATCATTTACAAGGGCCATTTCTACCATGACATTTGATTTTTAAAATTCCCTTGTCGAAATCAACAAAGTTGGTTGAACTACGTCGACAAAATCAGGTACTACCGTATTAGCTGACAACTTTTAAAATCAAAATGAAGATTACAAAGCAAACATTTATTAGGAGAGAATGAAATAGCCAAGTAGTGCTGTCATCACCGCCTAACCCACTTGATAAAATGCATATCAATCAAGGTGGTCATGTCATTTTAAGTTGATTAGCAACCTTAATCAAGAGAAGAAAATGGGTCATTTTTTCATTTAAATCACGAGATACTCTGATTTCAAGTGTATAATTAATCAGTGGCCTTCGGTAACATGAACCAATCGCTTCAGTTATTGAACTCTATAATTACAATATTTAAGAAGAAATCGTACAATACTAAAGTCTTCCTAAATCGCATCGAAGGAACAGGTATGCGCATATTTAATCCTACAGAATCATGACAAATACGTTCACTAAGACCTTAAATGCAGTACCAGATAGAAAGAATGTTATATCCAGGTCTCACAAATATTCTTGTATATGACCTTCCATTAAGAAGTGCATTAAAATTTGCAACCAAATACTTACCTAAAAGAACGAAAAGCGTCGGACATCCTTTCCGATAACTACCTATGCGAACACATGTCAGCAACAGAGATGCCAACAGATGAATCTTGTGAATCAAATGAATCATTCACAAAAGGTGATCGATAGTTATATCCTATCTTAATTTTTTTTTCTAAAACAAAGATGACAACATTTTACAGGTTAACAAACTCAGACACTCTTCAACTGTAAAAGAAGTACCTTTTATGAAAATGCGTGTGCATACATACATGGAACTGAAAGACATAAATATGCATGCATGCACAGAGACACACACGAGAAAGAGAAAAAGATACCAAGGCATCCATCCACATGCACATTAAAAATGTAAAAGTTAGATACGTCCACTCCTGCAAGGATTTGACCTTGTCAAAGTTGCAGGACGAGGATATCACAGAGAAGGCGTGACATTCCCATTGCAAGCACTTGATCCTATCTAGGTTCTTTCTATAGGTAACCAAAAGTATGAAATGAACCAATATGTAAGCTATTATAACCTGAAGTGGGCCATCTAAGTAGGGGAAAGAAAATAGTCTTTATAGACCATCAACAGAAACCACCCATATCAAATTCATGAACAAAAGAAATAATTAGACATGGTTGATATTAGGGTATCTTTGCTACGCTGATTGGTGATTGATCAAGAAAACAGGAAACTTAGGAATGTGGTTTTCAAACCCTGTCATCTAATTCCAAACATGGAGTGGTTCGTAACCTAAGACAATATATATTTACATGCATCTATCTATCTATCTATATGAGCATCTTTAAAGACATCTTGATCAGACATGTTTTCTAACATAGCCAAATAACTTCATGCACACCTGTTCTCCTAATGTCTAGTGTTCCCTTCAGATACTCAGGAAAATACGAGGCAAAAGCAACAACTTCAGCAAAAAAAATAGCACGCCTCATATTGAAACAACTGACATTTGAGATTCACAAGTCAGAAGAAATAGCGAGGGGACATCAGATACAGAAGAGAGTTCAAGATTACTGCCAAAATAAGCAAAACGGTCGTGCAACAATGGCAACAATTACATACAATGATAGTACAATCTTTCCACATCCACAGACCAAAGAATAAAAACAAAGAATCAAGCCCTTCAGGTATCTTTCGATTTCAACACCCTCCCTTAGACAACTGCATAAACAGCAGGAAACAAACAAAACTATTTCTGCCCCACGTAACTTTCTAAAGCAGGATTTCCTTCCAATTAAAAAAGATGGGCAGAAGGGAACCGAAAACTTGGACCAAAAAATTATATAGGCCTTGCAAATTATTAACCAATCCCTGTACCATCCATAGCCAATCCTCCTAAAGTCTCGTGACAACAGATAGGGAGAGCAATTGTGATATTTTGCTACAAAATGCAAACAATAATAAGAAGCGAAGAAGGGAGGAAGAAGGGAAAAGAGAAAACTCACTCAAGATTGCTTGAAGGAAGCGTTTAATCAGATCTTGAGTACCCATCCAATGAGAATTGAAGAAGAGCAAAAACAGAAAAAGAAAAAAGAGACAAAAGAGAAAGAGAGACAGCGACGAGAGATCAATTACCCGTCGTACTGGAACTTCATCCCCTTGCACATAAACAACTGATCCTCTATACACCAAGGTTCTTCCTAACCACATTATTCACCAAGAATGCTCAAGATCTCAGTTTGATTAATCAGATGTATGGCGTGACCACCGATTTTTTCTCAGCAGCCCATCACTGCACAATTATAAACAAAACTCCCCAACGTCCTGCTGGCTAGCAAATCCCAAACGGGAGGACCCTCTTTCGGCTTCCATGAATTCAATTCCGTTACGCCTGGACCGGGACTTCTCTGGCCTCCAATCACAATCACCCGTTCGCCGCATGCCTTGAACGCCAATCCCCAACCGTTCATAGAATCCGCTCTCTCCGGAAGCCTCCCCACAACGTGCCAAGTATTAGTTTCCTTGTTATACTTCTTTACCACATTGGCCTCCGAGTAATCCGCCGCGTAGAGCTCGTTGTTCACCACTGCAACCAGCGGCGGCGCTCCAAGCTCTCCCCGGCAAGGAGACATGTTAAGGATAGTTCTCCACGTCCCCGTCTTCAAATCAAGCTCCTCCCCGCACGTTAACGGCTCCGTCTGGCTCTTTAGGCCGCCGATAACGTAGAATTTTCCGTCCATGAAAAACCCAGAACACATCTTCCTTGGAGACTTCATGTCCGGGAGAGCGACCCATCGGCCCTTCTCCGAATTGTACATCTCGGCCGAGCTGAAGATCCTGCCGTTCAAATCGCAACCACCAGCGACGATCGCAATCTCTCCAAGGCTCGCAGAGCCAAAGAGACACCTCGGTGACGCCATCGCGGGGCCTGGAGACCACGAATTTGTCAGGATGCTATACCGCCAGATGCTCAAGGAGTTGACATCCCTGCCGAAAACGAGCAGTTCCGTGCCGACGGCGAGAGACTCCTTATCTGAGCATTTGAAGCACTCATTGGACGGCATCCGTGGGACATGCATCCATCGTTGACGGTAAGGATCGAAGGCGACCCACTCCATCAGGCTGCACGCGAAGTACACCCAGTGCTCAACAATCCCGAGCTCCCGCCTTCTCCGGTAGAGCTCGCCCGTCCGAACAAGAGAATTGAAGCTCCGGCTAAGGGATGATATTGATCCGTAGTCAGATCTGGAGCACCAGACAAGACAATTGATCGACATGTCGCGATTGAGGCCGCTGATCAGGGCGCCGTCCGAGTGATCGGTCTGCGAATTCTGGCCCGATCCATCGTCGCTCGCACTTGGGGCGGTTGCGTCCGATTTCCGCGCGGGCGACGGAGGCACATGAGCCCTCTCCAGCGTTGGCCTGACTCGGGCCTTCTTACTGCCGGCTTCGCTGTCCGCGTCGCCACCTTCCTCCGATCCGCGCTTCGTCGTCTTGGACATCTCGACCGCGCACGGCGAGAAGAACCAATCCCGATCCGGATCGCACGAAGCCGCGAATGACGGGGACACGAGGCACGATTGGCCGTCAAGCATGATTGCAGATCTCTACGGAGTTGGTTGTGGCCTAAGCAGGAGAAAATGAAGCCCAAGAAAGGAAAAGATCGAACACAAAACGAATACGGAATCCTGATTTTCCGCCAGTGCGGAGAATCCAGACGCAATCGGAGAGGAATCAGACGGTGGCGCAACGAATTGAGAGAAAAGGCATCGGATTCCCCATCGACTCAGTTATTATAAGGACAAGGGATCAAAAAAGAAGCCCTAAAAATACCCAAATAGAACTCCCATTTTATCTCTTTGAAATCAGAACGCTGATACTGCAGAAACGCGAATTAGGACTCACGAAGAAAAGGAAAAAAGAATAGATCTTCAAAGACCAAAAAAATCAGATTTTGTGTATGGTTCTTATAACAAATACATGATTTTGTTCCCAATTTTGGTGTCTGTAAAATTAGATCCAAACCCTAAGTTAACAGAGAAAGAAAAAGACAGACGAAGCGGAGAGGAAATCTTCGTTACCTACTAAACCAAAGGCGGCCGAAGAGAGAGAAAGAGAGAGAATGTCGAGCCGATCGCGTCGATCCCCGTCAGGAAAATCGCACAAAGAGAACGCGAAATCCCTCGGAAGGTCGGGAACTGAAAGAAACGGGATCTTCACCCACCGGTTTCCGACGGGGAAATCGTGGAGAGAATAGCAACGAAGGTGTTATAAGAAGCGCAAAGAGGAAGATCTCTCTCTCTCTCTACAATTAAGGGCCCGTAATGGCCCGGCCTTTTACCGCTTCCAAAGCTCGCACCCACCCAACACCCAAAAGTGGGCCCCACCGAAGAACCGGTTCTCATTTCGTATCGGTTTATTCCCTTGATTGGTTTTATGTAAGTAGAGCCGATCTCAAGATGAACAACACATATTATATACACTTTGGCAAAGAAGACCAAAGTCATTACCCGAAGCCAAAGATTTTCTACTTCAGTAGGGACCATTGTTCCGAACTCACACTTAGGAACCATTACCGCAGAAGCATGCACTGGTTTGGATTGAAGAAGCCCTTGTAATGGAATCGAAGAGATCTTATGACATGAAGGTCCATCATCTTGTCATAACATCATAACTTTCCACTCCTTAGAGCTGCATGGGAAATATCGGTTCAATCGGGATTCGATTCGATCCATTTCGATACTAAGCTCCCGATCTGATCACGTCTTAATATTGACTCCGTATAGGAGGAACTTTGAACTTCTATGAGATTAGTCTCATGCACGAACCGGTAGTGGTGGGGATTTTAACTCATGATTTTGATCAAAACATTGCGGGGTAGTTTTGTAATGTACTTAAGATGCTTCCTTATCCAGTTATCTTTACACCTCACCCGCCGTAACGGTTGTTTATTACTGCATTCCACTGCAGTAAAATTAGTTTTTTTTATTATTTTATCATTTTAAAGATTTTGTCGGGCTTCACTCAGCGTGTAAGCTCACCTAGCCGGGCTCCTGCCACCACCATACGGAGGATGCTAGTTCGATTCCCGAGGCCTGCGCCACCCCTTCTTAACAAAAAGAGAAACTTTTGACGGGCTGATTGCAGGGAGGATGGACCTTGAAGTTAATGACCACAATACCCTTTGAATGAAGAAAACGGCTAACGTTTGACTCTGGGCGACGTCGAGAATTTTGACCCGTTGTCGTGACGACAAAGTCAAAAGGAAGAACCGTAGGTATAATTGCGTCGTTGTCTGAGGTGACTTGCTGATTTTCGTAATTTGCCAATTGCGCAGAGGACAGCTGTGGCAAGTGACGAAGACGTGACAGAAGGCCGACGCCATTTCGCATCGTTAACACCGTTTTGGTCGTCCGTTATCTCTGGACTGGCAAAAGGGCAAAACGTGGGTTAAGAAGGGGATCCGACGGGTGATTAACGGCGTCATGCTCGTTATTGGGGCACTCATAATGCGCTTATGTGCGATTATCTTTCTTCCCTCTTTTCTTCGCTTATCATGAATTTTCGTCAAGGACGCGCGCGTCGGGACGTGTCCGAGAAACACCTGCACACTTTTATCTCTCTCTAATGTGGAGCTCAATCATGAAAGGACGGAAACGCCCTTAAAGAAATTCATCTCCGGTCTCTCAACACTAGTAGACTTTGTATTATATACATACGGTGGAGTTTGCGTGCGGTTCCCGTCTCTCATCGTGCCGCACTAAAACTCTCCGTGGTTGAAGTGTATTCAAGATTGTGGAAGACTGCATCAAATGGTTGGAATTTGAATTCCTTGCTAGATACGTACACGGCAGTGAATTTCAAGTGAATATGGAATCATGCTTACTGGCATGTCATATGGCTTATTATTCAATACAGAGAATGAGGTTTTCAACTGGCGGGTCCCATGCACTGCATGACCTTATACGTGATGGCGTTGTTAATTGTAGATTTCGAGCCGGATCCGAATCCGGCTCTAATTGCTATCCAATTTTATCGAAACTTGGATTCTTGGTTCACAGTTTTTCCTCCCTGTACAAATCTGAACCGTACTCTATCCGATCATTATATTCTATTAATAATTCAGATCTTATTGAAGTTTTTGTTTAGACTTTTTTGCGAACCCAGAACCAATTGGATTTGATAAGATTTAGATCCAACCAGTAATTGACCTTTGGTCTTCATCCTCTAAAGCTGATGAGGATGGGTGTCATAGTTGCCAAATGATGTCAATACATACATGGATGCACCACATGCGTGTATGTCAAGTGTGTAATGACATCATATACATCAAGTGTGTTTCCTTTTGCCTCGATGCAATTGGATGCCTCAAACATGATTCAGAGCATGAAATTACCACTAGACTCCATCCACACCGTCTTGTGTATATACATATATAGAGTGATTGTACACTATCACCACTGATGTTGCTCACTCATGCATGATCATTGCTTTTTAGATGCATGAGTTTAATAAAAATATTCTTCATACTTTTTCAAAACCCTTTAAAAAGTTCTAAATTATACTCATACCACCGAAAAGCAATAGATGAACATGTGAGAGGTGGGCATGATATGGTTTTCTTATATATATATATATAAAGGCCAATGTATGCCCCCGGTCTTCAAATTGTGATTTGATCCCCTACTGTTTGTAGGGTGACCTTATATTTTGGGCATGTGAGAGGTGAGCATGATATGCTTTTATGATATGAAACTCTATTTTCAAGCAAGAATGTCAGACCCTACATGGCAAATACATGGATCCTAGTCTTACTACATCACCTGGATTAGTTTGATGTACAAGTTGGGTGTCTCATATGGGTCAAGGGTCCACTACATGCATGAAAGCATTATAAATTATTATCAACGTTCTTATCAGATACTTTCAAAATCTTTGAAGTTTACACTAATTTACATAAACAATAAAAGATATAAGAAAACATTTTTGTTCTAGTGTGTCTTAGAATTTCCTCTTGGAGTTTACTATTTGTACAATCCTTTTTACTATCTGCACACCCCTTCTCCCTAATATTCCCAAATTACCCTTCTACATTTTTCTCTCTTTATCCCTCACCCCCTCTACCTCCTCTTATATATATAGTTTTATCCTTGTATCATCACGATTCCTTTATGTTAGTATTTTTTGCAAAATATCAAACGACATAATCTTGAGTTGAGTGGAGGCATTTGTTATGATGTATGATGAATGCTGATTGTGCTGAAGTAGACAATCTAATTGTTGACTGCAAAGGTAATAGGAGTTGATTATTCACCTATAATAGATATAGTAAAGAATGACAACATTGTCATTGTAATACTTCTTTAAAAAAAGATATAAAGGATAAGGTATGACATGGATGTGAAAGAAACAACATATATCAAAGTATGAACTAATGCTCAAAATAAGTGTTACAGTGGTACCTAAAATGGTATGCCCATTTTTACTTAGAAGATAGGGTGAAGTCAATGGTTTGTGGAGGTTCACTATGGATAATGGGTTAAATAGATAAACACTAAGTTCTAACTGACAAAGTAGATTAGAAAAAGTCATTTTAAGCCCAAGCATGTCCTTGCAGTTAAAACAATAAAATATATTTACAATGTAAAGATGAAAATTCAACAAGAATAAATGGTTGGTAGTTCATTTGATTCGACAATTGCTGGAATGTATATTAGACCATTGATAGAACATGTCAACAACATTGTAGTGGCCCATCTTGTATCAATTCAATTGTTATGTATATTTTTGAAGGTGATAGAGTTTGATTACATTTATAATACAAACAGGTACATGACGTTTTTCTTTAAGGTTGTGAGCTTTACATCAAGTAATAAAATTTTATTCTACGACATTCTCTTTCATAAATCATGAGAAAGGAAGGAATTGGCCACCATATTTGGTGTACATTGGAAGAAACCTATTGAGTCGGCAAATGAGAGGTTATACCCAACAATTGTCTATCTTAAATAAATGATTTTTTTCTTCTTTTGGGTGCTCATATATTAAATAATAGTAGTTGGGTCTGTACAAGGAAAGAATGGTGTTATCATGAATTAATTGGATCATGAACTATCATACTCATACAACTAACAAGCATGTGTATATATTTATATAATTATGTATATATATACATGTACACATACATATTTACATGCATATATGGATTTTTAGTGTTGTAATGATTAATTTCTTAGTGTATAAATTTATAGGGTTTAATGGGTTCATCAATAACTTGTCTAGGAGATTTGATATGATATGAATTTAACTAGCCTCATTGGTTGAATTGCAGATTGCATAACTGATCAAGTCATTTAAAGACTCATGAACCATTAGCAGGGATTATCTAGATTTTTTTGAATTATTGAAAAAAGTGTCATGGCCGCACACTTGAGTTGAGTCAAAAGGAAGCAAACCATTTTTTGGTGGTGGGTTCTAAGTCAATGGCATATGGGTCTACCTCTCAATGTATGCATGAGTTATTATGTGTGTATGAGATCAACAATCTTTTGAAAGCTAATGAGTCGATTTAACTCTTATAAATTGGTCTATTTTAGAGAAAGCTTGATATGAAAGTAAAATGGTCTAATGTACCAAATGATGATGATGCTAAATTAAAGGAGTTGTTTGATATAGAGAAAATTTTCTAGTAGTTGAGAAATCATTCTATTCAAGACAATAGAGGCATGATCCAATTATTACAAGATCATTAAATCCTCAGTTGACAACCGTGGAGGAGCCAATAATTTGTTATTTTAGAAGTTGACTATACAAGTATTTCATAAAGGGAGTTGTGGGATGAAAATTGTTAGTAAACTAGTGTCAATAAATCGGTCACCATTGAGAAGAAAGATAAGTATGCATTATGGGTCGGTACCTTGTGAATTGGTTGTAAATGAAAGTTGGTAGGAAATTTAGGAAAATTGGGCAACTAAAGCCACCATGAAAATTGTAAGGTTTTGTGAGGCGAAGAAGGCACTAGACAAGGGTGACCTAAGTGATTTTGGGCTTCGAATGAGGGAGAAGGAGAGAGTTAAAAACATTGATGGTAGGGAACTTGACATACACAAAAAGGCAGCTATCTAAGGGTTTTGATAGGAAAAAAGAAAACAACAAGTTGACGAAAGAAAAGTTACAAAAAGGTTACAAATAGACTTGTTTGATAAGAATGCTCACAACAAAAAAATCAATTTGGTTGATTTGCTACACCCTTTAAAAAAGATGAAGGATGATAAGAATCAAATGAGTCACTACAACTAAACTGATATAAACCCCAAACAAGTATGTAGAGAACATACTTCAAATAAATTGAAATCCAGCACAACTTGAGTTTACATCCAAAAATGAATGAATTTATACTTTGAACAACCCTTGAAGTTGGGTAGGATTAGTGGACACAAAATGGAAAGGTGTGACTTTGAGTGTAAAATAGTGAGGAGGATCAAACACTGAGGGAATCTCCAAAGAGTCATACTTATCCCTTAGCGACATAAAGCACTGAGATATCGATACTTGACATGGGATGGGTTGTTGGTACTCGGTGGAATGTATCTTAGTATTGCTTTCCAAGGTTGGGTAGACAATGCTTCTACCATTAATGATAGAAGACTTTCAACCACTTATTAAAAGGTATGATATATATATATTATCATGTTCCAAGAAAACATTTTTTAGTACAAGGATATTGTAAGTGTTGTAGATCAATAACTATCATTGAACTTTATTATATTTTTATGTACAAGTTTATGCTTATTTCAGTTGATTTTGCATGCGGTTATATATGGTTGATAGATTTCCCACATCACCCATTTTTCTGACTGAGAAGAAACAACAACATGAAAGCATTGCTAATTAGAATTTATCGTTTTACACACATATTGAGTAATATGTGCAATTGAGAGGAACATGTGATAATACCATTTATAATGTTCATGATGATTAGTTTATGGATTATTGTCATTTGAATTTTGTTAATTCACTTGTATTTTTGTTACATTCTTGATAGTTATAATTTGCTTGTTTTGATGACCTGTTAATTTCTTGTATTTGTGCCAAAATATTAGAGATCTAACATAAACATTACATAACAATATATTAAAGTTATTTCATAAGACAATGTCATACATATCTACATCCACATGTTCACAAAAATCTAAAGATCATTCCTCATTTTTAGAGTCACTTGATATCTAGATTACAACACTTGTTAAGGCCCTCAATGATATAATTGTTACTTGGCAATGGTGGTGAGAGTTGTTCCAATACCTACAACAAAGGTTCAACCATCTCATCCAAAATATACCTTGATGTTGTAGGATGACTATTGGGTGGAGGTTGAAGTTGTTTGTAAAGATACTTTAAATATATCATAAAGAAAATAATGAGTTCATGCTACCCTAAAGCTATCTTAGAGGTTATACTCTACTCTTTATGTACGTGACTTCAAAACCTATGTGTAAAATGATAGGCATTAGTGGAGCAACTAAGATGTACTAACAATGACCAACTTAATGAGAGAATGATCAAGTATATATGACTCCAAACATCTAAACGACATATACATCTATAGTATCGTGATAGCTTGTATATTTTGTCAATGCGACTTCTCTTGAAATAATGTTGCCAATCTATCTACAACATAAAAGGACAAGTGATATCAATATTATAGTCAAATCTATAACTTTTCTCATTCAAAGGTATCACTTTACTACTTTAAAGTAACTTCCAATAAAATATCTAACATTTTCCACAATATACTTGATTTGTAGTCACCAAATCCAGTCGTTTAGGACATATAGTAAGACTACATTTTCCTTTTCTTGATGTCTATGCCTATTATGTTTGATAGAATTATTTCTTTTCTCTGCACCACTATCTCCCACCTTAAAGCAACAAAGCATCTTCCCAATGAAAAATCGACAATATCATAGACACAATATATAATAATAGTTGTTTCATCCAATGATATGTAGAAAGTGTTGGTTTCTAGCTGCCACCTTCGAAACAAAGACACTCAATAATGGCTGGTCTAGTACTTGGTCAACAACTCTCTTTGTGTGGGTAACTCAAAACCAATTCCAATGAAATATGTTTACAATTAGATTCTCCTACTACACCTTAAAGGCGATATGACATGTAAAACTTGGTAGCAAGTTAAGATAGAAGGGGGTCAGTGTCATCATAGTGCGCAAGACTAGTGTTAATAGGATTGTGAATGTCACTTGATGTTGTTAATAGTCAGTGGAGATCAAAAGATCCTCCTCTAAAGGTCTAGCATGGTTTGTCTTTTTTGTTTTGAAATTATGCATGTTGAATGATGTAGTAAAGTTACAACCTTTGATCTATTGACATCTATCGACCATTCCTATTATAATGATGAATATATTAGAAAAAAAAGTAAAGGAAAAAAGTCATATATTGTTGCATCATCCCATGAAGAGGGACACACCTTGAGTGTATTTCCCCTCCTCGAGGAAATGAACCCTTTCATGGGAGATGCACCTTGGGATCTCCCCTGAAGAGGAGATGTACCCCTCACTAAGGGGTGATCTATCACATTGTTCATCTCCTATGACATCTCTTTTTAAGGGGAGACACCGCTTCCAACATCTCCCTTTCATGGAAGACACACCAAGCATGCATCATGCAACTTAGTGACATCTTTCTTTAATGAGAGAGCTGACTTGAGAGAGAGAGAAAGAGAGATTACTCAGAGCTTAGAGTAGGTGACAATGGTGAAACAATAGTGACAGTAGTGGTAGAGACATTGATGGGAAAAGGAGAAAAGGGACAAGAGGAAAGATACGAAAGATAGAGACAGTAGAGAGGAGATAAAGAGAAGGATAGTTTGAAAAAAGGGGTATATGAATAGTAAAATGGAGTGTGTATTTAGTAAAGATATTTTCTCTTTTGTGGTTACTTTAGAAAAGTAGTTGTTACCATTCCAAATTATCAGGTTTGTTTTTAAAGGTAAATTATCTAGATGCTTGTCAATGTGGTATGTGAGAGATGTTTATGAAACCTAACTTCCCTTGTCACACATAAGTAAAATAGAAAATATAGCAACAAAGGAAGAGTTTGTGGACATGCAACACTGATTTGGAGCCAAACTACAGGTTCAACAAGAACTAGACTGGGGTAAGAACCATCTAAAATCAAGACTAGCTAAATCGGAAGCAATCTAGAACAGAAACAAGGATCACTCAATTCAACTTTAATTCCCTTTTCCATGTAACCAAAATTAATGGTTTAAATCACTAGCTCAAATTCTTTTATTATTTTTTGAAAATTTTTAAAATATATATATATATATATATATATATATATATATATATATATATAATGTTTTAAAACAATTTGACACTGAAGCTAGAACAAGAACCAAAACTGGTGGTTCTAAACCAGAACCAGCCCAATCTGAGATTCAATCTTGGTTCCTTGTTCTAGGGGAGGAATTGGAACCGGCCACATCCAGACATGGGTGTACTTGTTACTTATTAACTTAAATATGTTGACATAATCCTTTTGTGTTAACATAAAAGAGTAGGTGCCAATACATCTTATTCTTGCAAAACGAAAACTCTTTTGGGTAAGCGAAAGTTACACAAGATCCTGACAATGCAACTAAGAAAGGTTAAACACATACTGATCTTGATCTAGGTCTTGAGTAAGAGAACATATTTTCCTTGTTCATGTCTTTTATCAATCAAATTACTTAATCCAGCATATGAAGTAACTCATGTAAGTATGAGCAAGGTTGGATTAGATTGGCAGAATGTATCTCTTCCTTACTGCCTCTCTAAACCTTTGCAAGATAGGTTTGCAATGACTCGAATGCCCGATTGTTGTTTGGTTAGATGAAGCTCTGAAGACATATATATTGCTGCAATGAAATAATTGATATGTTACAAGTTCAAGTTCTTGAGTTCCGTTCCTAAGGTGTGCATATGACTTCATCCTCCAAATTATACCAAAAAAGAAAATGAAAAAATCAATTTGGTGAAGGCATGTTATCGATGTGGATGAGTTAACAATGCATAGAAAATATATTTAAATTTAAGCATGTCCTTATTCATAGAAAAAGCTAATAGAGACAATCACAATGTCCTCACGTATCGTCATAGGACACACCAAAACATTACCATAGACGGGTATAGTATAATAAGTGCTTAAATAAAATTTACCTTCTTCTCAAATATTCTTAAGAAGACAAAATTCATAGATTGAATTATAAAAAATCTAAGGGTCTATATTTTGAAGAAAGAAATCCCTATTAGTGTCTAAGATCAGTGAACTCATCAAATCATCTAATTGATGGCTTGGTTTGAGTCTAATCACATCTTTTACTGAAAAATCAACATAGTCTCCATGAGAGAGTGGTAGACTTTAAGACTCACAATTAAATACACAAGTCTTTCAAAATCAAGGGCATCATTTGTGATTTTTTTCTGTTTGAACTATTAATTTGTGTTAACCTCATTTTCACTGCTTGCTTTTTCAATGGTAACAATAGATCATTTACATGATTATATATATATATAGAAAGAGAGAGACACACACAAGTATGTATGTATGTGTCTAGGTCATACTGGGACACAAGTATGCGTCATACTAGGATTAAGATAAATAAAATACAAGCTAAAATAAGATCATATATGAATTCAAACATGTACAAGTGAGTTTTAACTCTTCTACTCTTTGGACTCGGCTCATTATGGAGTAACAAACAACTGATGAGCAAGCTAAAATATGAAACCGTTCGAAAACACACAAACACGAGGTAGCTCACATAGGTGACAGATCAACCAAATACCAGCAACCGATGTTTGGTTGCTTCAGATGGGTTACCAAGTCATGGTTCGGCAACACCGGTAAATAACTTGCATGTTCAACTATCATATGGAGTTCATGTGCGGGAAAAAAAATCCAAATCTAGTCCCATGTAAGTGAAGTTGGTTGTACAATTCTTAGTCATCATCTTGCTCTATCTTGTGTACTAGAAAAGCAAGATCATGTTTTATCCATTCTTTCGTACACTTTTGAGGCACTCTTTGAGCATCCATTCTTTAATTTATGACATCTTTTCATCTAATTCATGCTATATCAATCAAAGACACAAATTGATTACATCTCTTTATAGTATAAGCATTTATGCTTAGGCATTGTTATTTCCCAGCCCCTATATACTATATGCATACCTCTTCTCAATATCTCAAAACTACCCTTCTTTCATTTTATCTCACCTCCTTACACTCTTTCTCTTCATTGCCACGCTCACCATTTGTATTGTTATTTCCCAGCCCCTATATACTATATGCATACCTCTTCTCAATATCTCAAAACTACCCTTCTTTCATTTTATCTCACCTCCTTACACTCTTTCTCTTCATTGCCACGCTCACCATTTGTTATCCTCTCTTTGAACATCTCCATTGTCGTAGATCATCACCATCTGTCTCCCTCTTCCTGTCCGATGACATCTCCCACTCGTCTTGCCAAACTTTCGCTTCTCTCTTAAGATGTAACTGCATGCCAACCACTCTCATGGGGATATGCAACCTGCCCATAGCTGCGCTCCACCTCAAGAGGAGAGCGCAAGCTATGTCACTGTCTCTTCTCTTGAGGTCAGATGTAGAAATCTGCCTGCCCTGTAGAAGAGACACCAACTAGAAAATGTTTGTATATGAGTCTCTTGCTTTATCATATCTCGCCTTGGCATAAGATGTAATGCATTATAGAATGTCAAATGACATGGGATATTGGTTAATGATGGATATATGACTAATAATGACTGTGGGTCAGCGAAAGACGTACTTTTTAATTATAGATATATGACTACTAATCATTATTGTAATGCATTTATTGTTTGCAAGGGTGAAAGAGCTAATTATTCACCCATGTTTGACATAGATATAGCTTTTTGTAGTCATGAGAAACAAATTCAGTATACCAAGGATATTATAAAAAGCATCAACATTGTTATTGTAATACTTTGTTCAAAACAAAAATGTAAAAGATGTGAGATATGGCTTGGATGTGAAAGAAGCAACATATACGGATGAACTAAACCAGTTGGTGTTCAAAGTAAGCATTGAACTAATATTTAGAAGGTAAAATGTCCATTTTTACTAAGGAGAGAGTTTGAAGTCATTGGTACATAGAGATTGACTATAGTTCATGAGATGCATAATTATTTACAAAGATTACATCTTAAAGGTTATGCATAAGGTAGCAGATTGACAATATTGAGTATCAATAAACAAGAAAGATGATCAAGAGCTATTATGAGTCCAATCATTCTTGTCATAGTTGAAGCAAAATGATAACTTAAACATTAACATGACAAGGCACATATATATAATGCAAGGGTGAAAATTTATCGAGAGAAAAATAGTGCTCAACTAAGAGGTTTGAACACTAGCTTTAGGAAATGATATATCCATCCTTGTCTTGAACACTAGCTTGAAGAAAAATAGTGCTCAACTAAGGGTGAAAATTAACATGCCAAGAAGAGTCATCTTGAACTAAGTTTAGACTGAGTGAAGGTCGTCTCACTCGTGATAATGTGAGCATAGGTCGTGGTTGTGACTGAGAATATAGGCTATTTGCAGGACATGATATATCCATCCTCGTCATGTAGTATTGACCATTTTTCTATACATACTGAGTCATCGTGTGCCCAAAAAAAATCTAGGGCATTAGCTTTAGGAAATCATACAATGACCAAATACCTTGGTTTTAGTATCATATATTGCTAGATGGGTAAATGTTGCTCGAAGTGGGAGTTGTGAGTACCAAGCCATCGGGTTTAGGAAATGAAGAGGCATGATAAACTCAAGAACAAAAATGTTTTCTAGAGATCCAACAACAAAAATGAAAGATGACACATAAATTGACATCCTTATATGCAACATTCTCCTATTATAGAATATTTTGAATGTAACGAAAAAATATTGATGCGTAAAAGAAGATCCATTCACTAATATAATGTCCCAATCTTTATAGAGCATCATCTACTTTAAGATTACAAAAGTAATTCACAAGAACTAGCAATCTTTTTTCACAATTACTTGTATGTATATATATATTATATGTACATGTGGGAGATAAATAGATTTATGTGACTCCATTTTGATAGAACTCTCCGAAAAGCAAAATGTATAATATGTGTATTTCTCTTTTTTGGAGGACACACATTTATGTGTCTCCCTCAAAGGCAAAATTCATACTTGGTTGATAGAGTTCCATAAATCTATATCTATGTATCTTCATTTTGGGAGAGAAGTATAGATAGTGTCTCTCCTTTTTGGGTTTTGCATTTCCTCTCTTGGGAACCCTGTCCATAGGAGATGCCCATATCCCCATTGATGGGAGATGGTGTCTTTCATTGTTGATGGTCAGTCATCAATGGTATTTAAGTCCGTCTTAGTGAAAAGAAGAGAGAGAAACAAAGAGGACAACATGAGGAAGAGAGAGAGCATCTATGGTTGTCATTGTAGGAGAGAGTGTATGTGAAAGGGAGTAAGAGGAAGAGGGATTACCTGGAGCAGTAGCACACTGTTGCATGGTGATGAAAAGAGGGAGAGAGTATAGAGAGGAGGGAGAGCACGACACAAAGGAGAGAGAGAAAGGAAATGCCAATCAAAAGGGATAATTGGAAAAGGAGAAGCACAAATAGTGAAAAGAGGTGTGGAGATAACAATTATATTCATATTTTTCTTGTAGAGTCGTTATATTAGCACTATGCAGGAAGTTATAGACTTAGAGCTATCCAAAATCATAATTAAGCATTAAGAATCATGATCATTCAAAATAAGCACGCACTCCTTATTCCAATGTCGCATGATCACTGCTTTTATGAGTATTACTCAAAATACTCTAGATTTCTCCCTGAATTAAGATACATCCTTCATTTGTTTATTGACAATTGTATGACTTCTCTCCTTTACAAAGAGCAATTTAAGTGATTGGTAAATTCATCAAAGATTAAAAAAGATAAACTACCAGATTGGCAACATATATAAGAATTGATGCCACTTTCCGTTTTAGTTATACTAGTGGGAGCTTCCTTACTCTATATGTTATGGGAAAAACACAAGATGGCCATAAAATAAACCCCTGACTAACATTGCAATGTGTTCAGCTAGTGGTGTAATTCTACCCAAGTTAAGGTAAGATCCTTCTTTTTATTTTTTCCAGTGACAACTGGCGATTAGTCAAACCCCTGCCATAAATGCACTGTAAGATCTTCAAGTTTACTCATTAGTCCAGAAAGCAGTCTCTGAGTTACCTAACCAGCAGATTGAGATGCCCAGAAGTAGAGTTATGAGCATTGCTAATTAACATTGGGAGCCGGTTCTATATGAGAGAGAATGCTAGTACCATCGATGCCAATCATCTTACATCTATGGATTCAAGAAATGTAAACAAATAACGCAAACAACAAAATAATAAAATGTACGACACAATATCTTTAAGGTGTGTGTGAGTGTTCATACTTTCCTTCGGGCTTAATTCACTACTAATAGATTCATGTTTGTAGATGCAAGTACCTCTTTCCAACAAAATACAATGAAAACCACTTGATTTCCACAAATAGTAGCCATATCAGGATGAATCTAAATATTGTTATGCCGATGGGCTCAACCGTAGGCTTTTATAGGGTCGGATTAAACTGCAGCATACGTCCTTCGTTTTAATTTACAGATTTTTGGGTGGGGCACCGTTTAGATCCTTCAGTAGATTATAGAGGCAAAAGTCCTTTATAAATAAAAGAAACTCCAATAATAAGAATTTTGAGTGACACAAATACATAGGAAAATCTCAAAAAAACTATATAAAATAATGCCAGCAACACCATTGTAAGACGGTCGCACTTCATCTTGCATTAAAACTTTTCGGGTTTTGAAAAGACACCAGTTTTTGTCACCATGG
This sequence comes from Brasenia schreberi, assembly GCA_036023115.1. NCBI lineage: Eukaryota > Viridiplantae > Streptophyta > Magnoliopsida > Nymphaeales > Cabombaceae > Brasenia > Brasenia schreberi. The sequence goes on from JAYKKT010000073.1 coordinate 3,234,064, forward strand.
TTAAAGATCCAACATAAAGGTAGGCTAGGTTGGGACGCTTGTGGACCAATATCCAAGTGGGCTTCTGGGTAGAAGAATCTTACAGCCATCTCTGAGCACGCTAGTTTGGATCTGGGCCGTATGTGTGTGAGGTCAACCTAAGACCACATAGTTTTTTTCGTTTTTCTTTTGGAAATAATAACATAAATGAAGAGGAAAAGGTCAAGGTTAGTTTGGCCAACACATATAAAGTTCAACAAGGGCCCCATTTGCTGGTCTGTTTCCCCTTCAGATCCAGGCCAAACCAAGACAGCAAAATGGATCGAGCTTCTGTGGATCAATTGTCTGATTCGACAGTTTGTGGGTTGTTAGAGCACGAAATGAGGTACTGGATCTGAATCTCTCCTTTTGGGTCGGATAGATTTCAAAATTAGTGTTTCATATTGCATTTGTGCTTTTCTTTGGACATTTTGCACATGAAACCCTTGATTCTAGAACCGCAAAATGAATCGAGTCGCTTATGGGTTTGGTGAGTTTGCAAGACGGGCTTGTTTGTGTTTTGTTCGTCATCTAAGCAATGCGAACGAGCTGGTTTATTAAGTAGATGTGTATTAGTTCATTTCCTCATGCATATAAAACTTTTATGCACACCATGCTAGGAAACCACGTTGAGCTAGTGGATTGGATGGATATAATGCGATAAAATGATTAAATCTTTAAATTATTACAGAAAAGTTGTTTGAAAGAAAACTCTGGCTTAATTTCAACCAAGAAACAGAATTTTCTACTCAAAATCCAATGTGAAAAGTTGCGTAATTTTAACTTTAATGACCATGTTATGTTAAGCTCATCCAACTTGGTTCATCTTCGCTTCGTATTAAGCTTAGCTTGAGATAGCGAAGTTGATCTTGAGTTGACAAACAAGCCATGAACTACGTGTTTTCCGCTCGTTTACCATCCCTAATTGATACATGAGTTATACTGGATCCCATGCATATCACTAAAAAGTTTTCATCATTACGACTTCAGATCGTAATGTCCTACTGCATTAAGTTTGTACCTGAAATTATATATGATCATCTGCTGTTTGCCCTCTCCTTGAAATTATATATGATCATTACGACTTCATAAATCAAGCACTACGATATCATCTATCATTTATTATTCTTTTTCAGGAAAACTCATATATTTAAATTTTTGAGCAAGTCCCCAAAATTTATATAGTAGTAGAGCATACATACTTTTGAAACGTCCTCCAATCTTCTTCCAGTGATGCAGCGGGAATGACGAATCATTAGAAAGCTAAAGCGTGGATTGAGAAAAATGCTCTTTCTTTCTTCTCCATTTTTCAAGTTTAAAGCCATTTTATACAAGTTAACGGTGAGAATTCGGTGAAAATAATATTGTCTTTATTTTATTTCTTCTTCATCTTCTTTTTATTCATTTAATGATTTAAATCCACTTTAACAATGAGCTAAGAGCGGTTATTGGCTAGAAACATTTCCATTTCTTTTTTTCCTTCTTTCTTCCTCACTTGGTGAAACCAATTTTTCAAGGAGCTAACAACTGTGATTCAGTAGAAGTGTCCTCTTTCCTTTCTCAATTCTCAAATTTTCATTATTTCAAACCAAATTTTTAGTGGGAAATGATATAGGTTTGTTTATTCAAAACATTCTCCTTCTTGTTTCCTTTTTTTTTCACTTCTCCGCTTTATGGTTTTTGAAACAAGCGTTGGTTTGTTCAAAGTAGTGATTTTGATATAGACGCTTCCCATTTCTTTTCACTTTCTCTGGAAGTGAGTTTTTGAGTTGGTAATGTGACAATTGACCAACAAGCATTTCCATTCCTTTCCTTTCCTTTCTTCTTCATTTTCAATACCTATCAATAGCCGTTAAATAGATACCCTTAACTCGTTGATAAATCAATTTTAAGTGCTTGCCGTAGTAAGCCGCACTGATTTATGTCAAACAAATGCCATATGCAAGTATTAAGTGTGAAAGAGCCCGTAAGTGTACATTTGGTGTAGAAAAGCAAAAATGTTTAACCTTCGAACAATTTAATGGCTGGGGTTCCCGGTTGAGTGCTGAATATCATAGTAGCCACCAGCAAATCCATCAACATTACTGGCCAGATGCCAACATTTGATGACTGTGGACTGGTTCCAAAATTTGGAACCCAACAAATTATATGCATGAATATGTGCTTGCTCGGTGTCCGTCTCAAGTTATTTTTTTATTTTATAAAAAGAAAATTACAGGAAATAATATTTGGCAGTGATCATATTACTGGTTGGGTAAAACTTTTAAGTTCGTAGTTTCTCACAAGGATCAACTACTTCTGTGACGAGAGGGTCCACTCTAAAAGTCTTCACTCGAAGGTGAGGAGTTTCAAACTTTATGATGGCTATAGTTGTAGGAGTAAGCTAGCCCATCTTGAAAAACAAAGAACTCTTTATTTTGACCGGCTTTGTTGATATTTATCACATATCTATAAGTGGCATATGCCCGTATGAATCACGATGATTAATTAGGGCATCAATCACGTACATTGGGCGTTCTACTGTTAGGAGTCCCTAGGCCCACCCGCTGAGATTATCGACAAGAAATTTACCAGGATTCCCCTAGTAACAGTGAGCGAACAGGCGAGAGCCTAGTTGTGATCCGCCCCTTGAGATTAAGCAAATCGATTATTGGGAGTCCCTAAGCAAACACTGCTAAATGAGTGAAGCACTGGCAGAAAAGCAAGTGCTTGAGCTAAAAAGATGGTTATAAATGGAGTTGCTAAACCAAGAGCATCACATAGATATTGCATTATTTTACCTAACAAAATCTTTTATATAATACACACATATATGTTCTCATTATGGATATACCTACATTAAACAAGTTAGTGGCATGCCTGCATTTCCCTCTCTGTCTCTCTCTAATGTGTTAATTCCTCTACAAACAATTTGGTCCATCACAGTCACACACATGCAGGCATGCGGATTAGCTCGCAGAAGACTGCTCTCGAAAATAACACCTGTGCTGTAATCTTCCACCATTAATTTTTGAAGTCTTTTTTTTTTTAATGGAGTACTGGTTAGGTGGAACTCATTAACGTGGGCGTGCTATCTTCTTTTATGATAGGTGGATCCAAAGAAGGAAAGCAATATATAAAAGGAGACGTAGTAACAATACATATGGATTTTTGTATAATGTGGTAAAAGGGATTTGGAGTTTGGAACTTTCTTGTGAGTTTGGTAAGTTGAGTGGGAAAAGAAAAGGAACCAAACAAGGGAGAAAGCAAAAGTCCATCTATTTGTTTCGCTTTTGAAACCCCTTTCTTCTTCTTCATGTATTAGTGCAAAGAAAAAGGTGGACGGCATTTGTTCTTTTACGTCCCATTAGGGGAATCCCTCTTGCAATGATTTTTGACGTGAGATTCGTGTTGAATTCTTCGTTCTAGTTTGACTGTAAGATCTAGCGTGGATGGTTGACAAGGAGCCTGCACGGCACTAATTAGATCATTGTCATGTCAAGGTATTTAGAACGATTTCTTACTTCTTTTTAATTAAGAGGAGAAATGATAATAAGAATAACTTGTTCAAATTTCTTTAATTAATGGCCTGGTCCAAAAAAATACACAGTTTCATGTCTTTAAAATATGTAAAGGGCCATGTATGTCAGTGCGCTCATCACATGGACACGCTGTAATAATTTAAACATTTCATTTTTACTTTGTGGTTACAATGAGGAAGCTAAAGACAAGTATGCACACAGTAGGTATCAAACTCACGACCTTTCAGCTTGTGAGTCAAGCCACCTAACTAGGTGAGCTATCACCATGAGTGACCTGTTTTAAACATATCTTAAGTTAGAGAGGGCTGGGAATATCAGGCACTAGAACACAATATGAAATCAATATGTGTCCACCAAAAATCACAAGAAAATAACCAGGTTGTATTTATGTTAACCTGTTTTCGACGTAAACACAAAACTACTTTTTCACAAGAAAAGAATATCCGTCAATATTATTACTTGCACCGTGATTTAATTTAGAAATGTCAACAAGTTCGGTGGTAGAAAAAAGAAGGGATAAGACTAAGTATAATATCTTTCTTTAAGAAAATCGTTCAATAAAATGAGCTTTTCCTATTTCAAACGGCACTAAGAATACATGCAGTGACTTTAATAATAAAAAACAAGCAAATAGTCCTAAAATATTTCGTGCATGAAGAAGGCGTTGAGTGCTAAGCTACAGGTATCAATTGCCAATTCAAATACGTAAAGAGAGGATACATGTTTGAAGTACATGATATGAAAAGGACTTACCGAAAGTTGGCTTGTTTGAATCTCCTTCACTTTTTATTCATTAACAGGGCCCAACTCTTTTCTCCGTTCTCCTTTTCTTTTTCAACTTTTCCTTTATTGCGCCCAACACCGGAAATGGTGGAGATCTTCTCTTAAAGCATTTAGAATGTGTATTTCCAAGACGGGAAGATTTCTAAAGCTTATTTTCTTTGAAAAGAGTAAAGCTTTGTTTTTTAGATCATATCACAAATTTACTAATCTCACTGCCCATAGAAATTGGCTTTGACTGTCACAAGCAATGTGATTTAAGCCAAAAATTGTAAAGGTGTCCGAGGAAGTAACAAATATCTCCTACAAAATATAGGCACATGTCCACTATCCAAGAATCATGAGTAACTACTCCATGGGTTACAAAAACTTATGTAAGGAGAGGAGAAGGATCCGGAGCCTATCCAATAAAAGTTACAAAAACTGAGTGTTGAAGGATCTAGAGCCTACCCATCATCAGCTATAAATAAGAGCAGTTGCTCACCTTGAAGGGGCATCAATGGATAAATCAAGCATCACACTCAGTATTTTATTTTCTTTCTTTACTAGTTTTCATAGTTGTAGTCTCTGTTTTTATCAATGCAATTCCTTTTTCTGTTTCCAACAATGTTTCATTTGTGAGTTTGGTCTTTCTGCATTCGGTTCCCTAATCAAACTCACAACCATCACTTTATCAAAATCTACCAAGAGTTACACAATTTTCCAAAAATCCATTTCTGAGTGGATTTTTCTTATTCTTAAATAACTAAAAATCTCTTCATGTATACTTTCTGGCAAAACAAGAATCACTCAAATTGGATCTCGCACAACTCAGATACAATAGAAAAAATTGGACCCTGTCATAGGCACTCGAGACTTTTGTTAACCAAGCTTACCTTCCCGAGGAACTGCTATAACTCAGCAATTTCGAACCCAAATTTCTTGAGCATGATTCATTTGAAATGTCTCTACGTCCTCTTTCTACTTTCCAAAGAATCAAGAATCCTGTGAATCCGAGTTTAAACGAAAGAGTCATAGTGAAGATAAGCTGACCCTATCAAGAGACCTTTAACTATTCTCCTGACGGAATCCACATAAGATTGGAAAAATCACTAAAATTTCAACTCTAATCGGAATCCCCCGATATTTAGTCTTTAAATACAATTATGTGTCAAGTTTCTAACCCATCAAGAATTTAAATAATTGGAAGTCTATCAAGAACTCCCCCCATGTAAGGGATCACCCTTGCATGGGGGTCCCAAACCCGGATAAAGGAGGAGGGTTGCGTTAGGCTTCTGACAGCCACCATAAAACTTTATCAAATTTTTATACCATGTATTATATAAATTATGAGCATTGTGTTGGAGCATCCCCTCTTAGTGATACATTGCAGAGCCCAAATGCAGTGAAAAGTAAGTAAGGGCCTCTACATTTTTATCTAGATGTAATGAATCAATTGGAGAGAGAGTTCTCACATCATGGACATGTGTGGGTAAAGAAGTTAGTCTCGCTACATTCTTGCCCAAATGTAGTGAAGAAATTACAACGAGGGTCTCCGTATTTTTAGTATGGACAAATGAGGGGTGTAAGGAAGGTAGTCCTACATAATAAGATTCATATTGATTATTGGAATATTAGAACATTATTCAGTAAGCTAATAGAGGTGATAGATACTATGATTGAAGAAAAATTAATATCCTATGTTTACAAGAGACAGTAGGTTGGAGAAAAAAAAAAGGAGATTGAGGATATAAGTTTAAATTATGGCACTCAGAAAATAAAAAGGCTTGAAACGGAGTTGGTATTATCATAAATAAAGATTTAAAGGATAGTGTAGTAGACATACAATGATATGCTGATCGAATTATGATATTGAAATTAGTGCTAGGAGCAGAGGTCTTGAATATAGTTTGTGCTTACGCATCCCAAGTAGGACTAGAAGATAGTATAAAGATGACTTTTTGAGAAGAGTTAGATAAGGTGATTCAAAGAATTATACAATTTAAAATGATTTGTTTTGAAGGAGACTTAAATGAACATGTCATTAAAGAGGCATTAGTATATCAAGGAATTCATGAAAACTTTAGTTTTGGGGATATAAATGAGGAAGGCAGGGAGATTTTAAATTTTGCTGTGGCATTAGGATATCAAGGCATTTATGAAAACTTTGGTTTTGGGGATATAAATGAGGAAGTTAGGGAGATTTTAAAGTTTTCTATGGCATTTGATCTCTTTATAATCAATACAATCTTCAAAAAATGAGATGAACATTTAATTACTTATAAGAGTGGCTTATCATAACACAAATTGATTATTTTGTTTGTAGAAAAACGGATAGATCATGTTGTACATATTGTAAGGTAATTTCAGGAGAAAAAATAACCACCCAACATCGACTTTTAATTATGGATTTACAAGCAAAAATATGGACAAAAAAGAAAAGAGTGCATCGAACTATTCAGACTAAATGGTGAAACCTCAAAAATAAGAAAGAAAGTATATTTAAACAGAAAGTCTTTCAAGGAGATGCTTGGAATTATGTTAGTACACCTTGTGATATGTGGAATAATGTGACTATACATATTAGGAAAGTGATGAAAGATGTGTTAGGTGAATGTAAGAGAGGTGTACCGGCACAAAAAGAACCTTAGTTATAGAATGAAGTAGGGTAAGATAAAATAAAGGCAAAGAGGGCATGTTACAATTTACATTATACTAAGAAGACTAGTGAAACTTTAGAGGCTTATAAAAAAACAAAGAAAGAAGCGAATAAGGCCGCCAGTAAAGCTAAAACTAAAATTTAAGAGGATTTATACAAAAAGCTCAACCCAAAAAAAGGGTAAAAGAGATATTTTTATGATAGTTAGGGCTAGAGATAAGAAAACTAAGGTCTTAATTTTGTTAGATGCATAAAAAACAAGGATGAGAAAATTCTAGTGGCAAATGATGATATAAAAAATAGGTAGAAAATTATTTTTATAAGCTTTTTAATAAAAATAAAAATGTTAGTATTAGCTTAGAAGAGTTATCCAAATCAAAAAAGTATATAAACCACAATTTCTGCAGATGCATTCAAAAAAATGAAGACAAAGAGGCTCTTAAACATATGAAGGGTGATAAATCAGTAAGACCAGATAATATTTCTACAGAAGTTTAGAAAATCCTAGGATAGATAGGAATCAATTGGCTCACAAGATTATTTAATGAAATATGGAGAAACCAAAAGATGCCCAAGGAATGGAGAGCGAGTGCACTTATATCCATATACAAGAACAAGGGAGACATTCAAAATTGTGTGAATTATTGAGACATCAAGTTAATAAGCCATACTATGAAATTATGGAAAAGAATTATCAAATGTAGGTTAAGACAAATATCAAGTACAACATAGAACCAATTTGGATTCATACCAGACATATCTACTATTGAAGCGATTCATCTTTTGAGGCATCTTATAAAACATTTTAGAGCAAAAAAAAAGACCTTTACGTGATATTTATTGATCTACAAAAAGCTTACGATAGGGTACCAAGGGATGTTCTTTGGAGAACCTTGAGAAAAAGAAGTATCTCATTGACATACATAAACCTTATAAAAGATATGTATGATAGTATAAAAATATTTGTCAGGACCCATGAAGGAATGATAGGCTTCTTTGAAGTTAATATTGGGTTACATCAAAGATCAACTTTAAGTCCATACTTATTTAAAATGGTGATTGATGAGTTAACAAAATATATTAAAGATGAAGTACCTTGGTGTATGTTATTTGTAGATGACATTGTGTTAGCGGAGGAGTCTAAGGAAAAAGTTAATAAAAAATTGGAACTATGGAGAGAAACATTAAAAAGTAAAGGTTTTGATTGAGTAGAATAAAGACATAATATATGGAATGTAAGTTTGATCATTTCGTTACTTCAAAGGACATAAAAATTAAAATTTGCACACATTACATCCCCAAAAGGAAAGTTTTAAATACCTAGGGTCAAATTTTTAGAGTGATGGAAGAATTGATGGAGATGTTACTTATAGAATTAATGCAGGTTGGTTAAAATGAAGAGGAGGTATTCTTTGTGACAATAAGATACCATTAAAGTTAAAAGGTAAATATTGATGGCAAAAGTGAAGATGTTGAGATAGATGAGTGGTCATACAAGAAAAGGTCATATATATAATGAGGTTATTAGAAACAAATTGGGAGTGACACCAATAAAGGATAAAATGAGAGAATATCATTCAAGATGATTTGGATATATAGAAAAAAGATCAAAAGAAGTGTCTCTAAGAAGGTATGAAAAAATAGATTTTGAAAGTATTAAAAAAGGTGGAGGACGACCACAAAAGTGTTGGAAAGAAACAATAAATAATGATCTAGCTTTTGTTGAGTTAACTACTAACATAACACATGATAGGGCTATGTGGAAACAAAGAATCCATATAGGCGACCCCGTCTAGTATTGAAAAAGGCTTAATTGTTGTTGTTGGAAGTGTATCAAGAGAAATAGGGCCAAAACCATCGACTCTGTCATGTAGTATTTGGCCCACTTGATCCTTCCTAGAGGTAACCCGCATGTGGCGTGTTCTTGAGGTTTCAACATGAATCAGACCTGAAGCTTAATACAAGCTTGAGACAGCTTGGAAAGAGTCTGATAAATCTCCCATGTCCTTGATAATGATCAATCTACACTAGGATACACTAAATTAAAGTCCTAGGAACCCCAAATACCAGATCCCCTTGAGAGCAATGGCACAACCCACACTCCATCATATAACGGGATCTTCGTACCATAAGTGGTTGTTTGATCTTAGTAGCAACAAATAGTTGATAAAGAAGTACTCCTGACTCAAAGGGCAGTCTAATATTAATGGTAAGGATGATCTACACCAAAGAATTAAAATAAAAAAACACCACCAAATCTTTGTGGTTTGCTTGAACATATGTGACTTTGGTATAACAAGTAAGCCTTTTCCCATACTAGATAGGGTCGTATACTTAGATTCTTTATTTCTATAGAGCTCGATCTTGTGTGAATGCTAGAAGTTAACTCAACAAAAGCTAGATCTTTTTTATTCTTTCCTTCCAATACTTTTGTGGTCTTCTTCTTTTAAAATTTTCACAATATAGTCTCTCATACCTTCGTATTGGAGCTTCCTCTAGTCGCCTTTGCATGTGTCTAGACAATCTAAAATGATTTCTCTCATTTTTATCATCTATTGGTGCTACTCCCAATTTATTTATGGTAACCTCATTAGAGATATGGTCTTTTCTTGTATGACGATACATCTATCTAAACATCTTAATTTCGGTCATGCACATCGTTTGCACATGTTGGTGATTAACTGCTCAATACTCAATACCATATAATGTAATAGGTATAACTACTATATGATATTTACCTTTCAACTTTAATTGTATCTTTTTGTCATATGAATAACTAATATACCTCTTCATTTTATCTACAACAACAAAAACAACTAAGCCTTTTCCCATACTAGACGGGATCAGCTACATGGATTCTTTGTTTCCACAGATCCCTATCGTGTGCCATGTTAGCAGTTAACTCATAATAAACTAGATCATTCTTTATTGTTTCTTTCCAACACTTTTGTGGTCGTCTTCTAGCTCTTTTAATACTTTCCAAATTTAGTTTTTCTAACCTTCTTACAGGTTCTTCGTTTGATCTTCTTTCTATATGTCCAAACCATCTTAAACGATATTCTCTCATTTTATCCTCTATTGGTGCCACTCCTAATTTGTTTCTAATAACCTCATTATGTATATGGTCTTTTCTTGTATGACCACTCATCCATCTCAACATCATTTCTGTCACAGACATCTTTTGTACATGTTGATGATTAACTGCCCAACACTCAAAACCATAAAACATGGCAGGCCTAATTTCTGCTCTATAATATTTACCTTTTCACTTTAATGATATCTTCTTATCACAAAGAATACCTGATGCTCCTCTCCATTTTAACCAACCAGCATTAATTCTATGCGTAATATCTCCATCAATTTTTCCCTCACTCTGAAAAAGTGACCCTAGGTATTTAAAACTTTCCTTTCGGGAGATGCAATGTGTGCCAACTTTAATTTCTATGTCCTTTGAGGTAACCAAATGATCAAACTTACATTCCATATATTTTGACTTTGTTCTACTAAGTCGGAGGCTTTTGCTTTCTAATGTTTCTCTCTATAGTTCCAATTTTCTATTCACTTTTTCCTTAGACTCCTCCAATGTCATCTGCAAATAACGTACACCAAGGTACTTCATCTTGAATATGTTTTGTTAACTCATCCATCACCATTATAAATAAGTATGGACTTAAAGTTGATCCTTGATGTAACCCAATATTAACTTCAAAGAAGTCTGTCGTTCCTTCATGAGTCCTCACACATGTTTTTGCACCATCATACATGTCTCTTATAAGGTTAATATATGTCAATGGGATACTTCTTTTTTCCAAAGTTTTCCAAAGAACCTCCCTTGGTACCCTATCATAAGCTTTTTCTAGATCAATAAATATCATGTGAAGGTCTTTCTTTTTTGCTCTAAAATATTCCATAAGACGTCTCAAAAGATGAATCGCTTCAATAGTAGATCTGCCTAGCATGAATCCAAATTGGTTCTCTGTTGTACTTGATACTTTTCTTAACCTACGTTCAATAATTCTTTCCCACAATTTCGTAGTATGACTCATTAACTTGATACCTCGATAATTCGCACAATTTTGAATGTCTCCCTTGTTCTTATATATGGGTATAAGTGTACTTGCTCTCCATTCCTCAGGCATCTTTTGGTTTTTCCATATTTCATTAAATAGTCTTGTGAGACAAGTGATTCCTATTTCTCCTATTATTTTCCAAACTTCTATAGGAATATTATCTGGTCCTACCGATTTACCACCCTTCATATGTTTAAGAGCCTCTTTGACTTCATTCTTTTGAATACATCGGTAGAAATTGTGGTTTATATACTTTTTGATTTGGCTAACTCTCCTAAGCTAATACTAACATCTTTATTTTCATTAAAAAGATTATAAAAATAGTTTTTCCATCTATTTCTTATATCATCATTTGCCACAAGAATTTTTCATCCTCATCTTTGATGCATCTAATATAATTAAGATCTTTAGTTTTCTTATCTCTAACCCTAGCTATCTTAAAAATATCTCTTTCACCCTTTTTTGAGTTGAGTTTTTTATATAAGTCCTCCCAAATTTTAGCTTTTGCTTCACTCACAGCCTTTTTCGCTTCCTTCTTTCCTTTCTTATAAGCCTCTAAAGTTTCACTAGTTTTCTTAGCATAATGTAATTTGTAACATGCCCTCTTTGCCTTGATTTTATTTTGTACTACTTCACTCCACCACCAAGCTTCTTTTTGTGCCGGTATACCTCCCTTAGATACCCCTAACACATCTTTCGCCACTTTCTTAATATATATAGCTATATTGTTCCACATATCACAAGGTATACCAACATAATTCCAAACATCTCTTTAAAGGACTTTCTGTTTAAATATATCTTTTTTCTCGCTTTTGAGGTTCCACCATTTAGTCCGAATAGCTCGATGCACTCTTTTCTTCTTTATCCATTTTTCTATTTGTAAATCCATAAGTAAAAGTCGATGGTTAAGCTCTCCTGGAATTACATTGCAATCTTTACAACACGCTATCCTTTTTTCTACAAATAAAGTAATCAATTTGTGTTTGTGATAAGCCACTCTTATAAGTAATTAAATATTCATCTCGTTTTTTGAAGATTGTATTGACTATAAAGAGATCAAATGCCATAGCAAAATTTAAAATCTCCTTACCTTCCTCATTTATATCCCCAAAACCAAAGTTTCCATGAATCCATCTCTTCATTTTAACTAACTTGCATAAATTGTATGTGTAGTACCTCCATCAATATTTCATCTCTAGTAAGCAAATTATTAAACTTGCATTCCATAAGCTTTTATTTTCTAATGTTTCTCTCTACAATTCCAATTTCTCACATACCTTTTTCTTAGACATATCCACTAACATTATGTTATTTGCAAGTAACATATACGAAGGTACTTCATACTTTGTTAACTCGTCAACAACAAAGGTAAATAAATATAGAGGTAAAGCTTATCCATACTATAATTAATCATTAACTTTAAAGAAATTTGTCATTCCTTCATGAGTCTTCATGCACGTTTATGTACCATTGTATATATCTTTTATAAGATTGGCATATGTCAATATACCTCTCTATTTTGAGGTTCTCCAAAGATTTTTCTTGTATCCTATGTTAAACTTTTTCTAGATCAATAAATATCATATGAATATTCTTCCTTTTTGTTCTAAAATGCACTATAAGTTGTCTTAATAGGTAAATAGTCTCAATAGTAAATCAACCTAGCATGAATCAAACTTGGTTCTCCATTGCAATCAATACTTATCTCAACCTTCATTCAATAATTCTTTTCCATTGTTGTATGACTCATCAAATTGATACCTTGATAATTTACACAATTTTAAGTGCCTCCCTGTAAACACCCCAAAACAAAGTTATTTTCAAAACAAACACCTGAAAAAACCATTTTCAAACCAATTTTGAACTTTCAAAATCTTGGACTTGCAAAGTTTTAAACTTTTGTCTAAAAATCCTTCAAAATAAAGGTTCTTAGACCCGGGTCAAAACCCAAATTTTGTAAAGCAGCTAAATCAAGCAGGTGAAGCTTGATAAAAAAGCAGCTCCAGAACAGGTCAAAAAGCAAAAATTTAGCCCGGTCGAATGAAAACAGGGCCGAAAGGCAAAAGAAGCATCCAGGCCAGAAGCAGACTTCAGCCCCGGAATGTGAAATACAAAGCCAAAGCACCGATAAAGCTGTTAGAAATCCAACCTCAAGCTTGAAAAATCAGAAATCAAACAAAACAAAGTTCGGAAGGTGAGAAGATGGTCGGACAAGAAGGCTGGGAAAAATCCAACCCAAAACGGAGCACTGAGGAAGCTAGGGCCCCTGCAAAACCACCCCTCTCAAAACACCAAGAAGGATTGAAGAAAGAAAATTTTGGATTGGATTTAGACATAAATATCCAGATCTAGACCCAAATAGTGTTTGGATCAGATTTGGATATCAAAACCCAAATCCAAGATCCAAACCTAAGACCCACCCCTTGGCCTATAAATAAGACCAAGGGGGGGTGAAAAAGTTCACGTGAACTTGCTTGGGAGCCTTGGGAAGAGAGAGAGAGTGTGGGTACAAAAGTCAACATTGGTGGGCTATAGCCATGTGGGCTCAACCAAGGGTGAGGTAGGTTCAAGCCTTATTGATCAAGACCTAGCTTGGGGCTGCAACAACACGACTGTAAAAGGTGGACTCGGCTCTAAGAGGTAGGTCCCTAAACCTAACCCAAACCTAGCCTAGACTTAGCCTACTTCACCCAACCGACTCCATTAAACTCACCCTAACCTAGCCATAACCGGCCCATCTAAGCCTAACCCAGCCCCCAACCGACTCCACTAAACTCCATCCTAACTAGCCCTACCACCGACTCTACCCAGCCAACCTGTCACCGACTCCACCTAACTAGCCCTACCAACCGACTACACCTACCACCGACTCCACTTGACCCAGCCCCAAACCGACTCCACCGACTCCACTTGACCTACCCCAAACTGACCCCAAACACCCCACTTGACTAACCCCTACCAACCACCAAGATCCGAGTGCACTTGGCACTCGGTTTGACTCTTAGCCCCAACCAAAAACCGAGTGCCCTTGGCACTCGGTATGCCCCCAGCAGCACCCCATCTATGCCCCACCCGGCCTGCACACCTTGCCGTGCCTCGGCCTGCACACCTAGCTGCGCCTCGACCTGCACACCTAGCTATGCCCCGGCCTACACACCTTGCCGTGCCCCGGCCTATCGCACCCCTGCTGCGCCCCTGCCGCGCCTCACCCCAGCAGCCCCCCTACCGCACCCCTGCTGCGCCCCAACCGCACCCTAGCTGCGCCATGACCTGCACCTTAGGACCTACCGTGGTTTGAGCCACCTTTGGCTCGACCTACCCCCTCTAAATCCTAACCAAGCTAGGTGTTGGCCGCACCTAGCTCATTCCCATTTTCCTAAACCAAAGCCTAGACCTAGCTAGGACTAGACCCACCATATCCTAAACCTAACTAAGACACCTTGGCCGAACCCAGCCAAGACTAAGCCCAAACCCACTTGGCTACACCCAAGTGAATCCACACCCAACCCTCACGTCGGAACCCACCTAAAGGGACTTACCTCATGGCTGCCAAGAAGGATGGACCCGAGTGACTCGAGAGGCAAAACCGAACACTTGTAAGTGCCATTTACATTTGGTTTTACATTACTCGTTTAAAGTAAATTCAATTCGAAACAGGGTTGTAATAATGGAGTGAAGTCTCCCTCCGAAATGTAATATTTGTGTATGATACACAGCCACACACGTGCACTTGAGCCTTCTCGCTCTTAACTACACACAAAGGACACCCACGTTCACTTGAGCCTTTTCGCTCTTATATTGCACACGATTGCACATACATTGAGCCTTTCCGCTCTTAAGCTAAACGTATATACTTTAATTTGGGTATTTACTTTAGTGAAAGCTGTGTGGGTTGCAATTTAATTTCGGGTGGATTTACATTCAAGTCGTGTGAGTTGCAATTTCAATTTCACACAAGAACACCCACGCCCACTCGATCCTTTCTGCTCTTCACACTCACACACATTGAGCCTTTCTGCTCTTAAGCTAAACATATATACTTCAATTTAGGTATTTACTTTAGTGAAAGCTGTGTGAGTTGCAATTTAATTTTGGGTGGATTTACTTTAAGTTATGTGAGTTGTCATTTAAATTTCACACGAGAAGCACCCATAAAACACTCGAGCCTTTCCGCTCTTTACACTCACACACATTGAGCCTTTTCGCTCTTAGGATACAACATATTTATATATTTTCAAGTCGTGTGAGTTTACTTTAAGTCGAGTTGCATTTCCCTTTGTGTGGATTTACATTCAAGTCGCATGAGTTGCTTTACATTTCTGGTATTTACATTTGTAAAAGCTGCATGAGTTGCATTTCAATTTCGGGTATTTACATTAGTGAAAATTGTGTGAGTTTCCCTTTCAATTTGAGCTTAGCTCACATCATCACTTTCAAAACCTGAAAAAGATTTTGCAACCTTGCATTCGCTCGCTTTCAAAGAAGCCCCGAATCCTCTCACAAACCACATTGAAAATAGGCCACATATTCACACACATATCAGGCCTAATAGATAAAACTCAAGAGACTTAGGGTCGTCCAAAAGTTGTAATAAAATTTGCAGACAAGGCATACATTGAGATTCATCAAAACACTGGTCTTTCAAAGTTCGTATTTGATTTGAAAAATCAAAGTTTCTAAGCATTTAAACTGACCCTTGAGCATCGGTTCAAGAAGGTTTAAGCGAAAAGATCACGCTTTCCCACAATCGCTAGAAAGTCAGAATATTTTCAAAAACCTTCGCTAGTTTGAGTAAGCTAGCTGGCACACTCGCAGAAACGACTTAGGCACGAAAAGGTTCATTTTAAGAATTCTTGTATATGAGTATAATTGTACTCTTATTCCATTTCTTAAGAATTCTTTTGATTTTTTAAAAATTTCATTAAAGAATATTGTAAGCCAAGTTAAACCCATCTCTCTTAAGATTTTTCATACTTTACGAGAATGTAACATTCAAAAATTTAACAATCTCTTTGACTGAATTTCTTTGAATGTAACGGTAGAAATTATGGTTTATATGCTATTCTGAGTTTGTTAGCTCTCCTAAGTTAATACTAGTACCCATATTTTCTTTAAGAAACTTAGAAAAATATTTTTTCTATCGACTTTTTATATAATCACTTATCACTAGAATTTTTTGATCCTCATCTTTGATGCATCTCACGAAAGTGAGATCCTTAATTTTCCTACCTCTACCATAATTTTGTCTTGCAAAGTCTCATTCCACGAGCAAACCTCATTTTGTGTTAGTGCACCTCCCTTAGATTCACTCAACATAACTTTTGTTAGTTTCTTGATATGCATTGCTATATTATTCCATATGTAACAAGCTGTACCTAAGTAATTCTAAGCATCTCTATGATTTTTTTTTTCAAATATATCTTCTTTCTTATTTTTGAGGTTCCATGATTTAGTCTAAATAACTCTATGTATTAGTTGCTTATTTGTCCATTTTCTTACAAAAATTACCTTGAAACCCTTATAAATCATTTCTCCTCGAAACAACATAATCAATTTGGCTTTTGACAAGCCACTCTTATAAGTAAATGCTCATCTCATTTTTTTTAAATTGTGTTGAGTATAAAGAGATCACATGGACGACTTTTGAAGAATTATTTTGGCCATTGTATACACATACGCATACATACACACACACACACACACACACACACACACACACACACACACATATATATATATATATATGTGTGTGTGTGTGTGTGTGTGTGTGTGTGTGTGTGTGTGTGTGTGCATGCATGTTGGTTGATGAGGTACATGGGTACAAGAGAATGGGACACTGGAAAATTAGGAATCTTAGTTGCTATTAGCCATATTTAAGGTACTGATGTAGTGACACCCACATGAGTTCTGTTGATCGATAATATAGAGGGATTTACTTCACATTTGGAATTGCATAGAAGGGAGCCATCAACTATCAATTGCTGTGCACAACATGCCCAATCTCATTAGTTGTTTACATAGAAGCATGTATACACAAACCAAGTTGAAGAAAAAAAAAACTAGAACTATCAATTGTGGTGACGCCTACAAACCTGTTGTCATTGAGAATGACTCAAGTCAAATGGGGTATAAGAGTCGGCCCACTGGCTGCTTCAATGAAGCGTGAGGTGTGTTAGAGAAAGTCAACCTCGAATCTCAGAAAGTTTGGACAAGGCTCAATTGATCCTCGGTCTTAGGAATCCGATGGGCGTATCCTAATTATGTGTCATCAAGAAAGGCAATATGATTAGTATGAATCTTGATAGGTGCGGACCCCACCAAAGATACCATAAATGAAGTGGAATAGATCTTGAGAGAAAATATGAATATCTTATAAAAAAACTAGGACTAATACAAACAGCTCTAAAACAAAGAAAAATCCTAAAGGCTATGGCTAAAACTAAGACTAGAGCAAAAATTGAAGAATGTAAATTTCTAGGTCTTATATGTACGTCTTCTACTCTTTTGGATCCTTTATTTATAGAGTGATATAGATGATTCAAGAAAAACCTCTTCACCTCCCAACATTTTTTGATTGAGAGGCATTTCATTGCTTTAGTGTCATCATTGCCCACTTTCATTGTCCGGGTGAACCGATCATGGACTCATCATGGCCATATTCACACGTTTTGTACAATTGCTCCTACTAATTTTCCAGAGTTGTTTAGGATCCTTCTTTACAACTCTTGAATTATTATGATTTCTCGTGATAACATATTTTCCCCTACAACTGATGTCCGATTGCTTTTAAGGAGATGAGTTGTATTACATTGATATTTGTAGTAAAAAATCTGATGCTAGATCTTAGGCGTTTCCTTTTAAGGAAACCATCTATTTTAGACTTCACTATCAATGCAAACCAAGTTGTCTTGGTTTCCCATCACTTTCAATGTCTTCTGTCATGGCCTTTGACTTTGATTCCATCACCTTTATTGATTTTCCTGTCATGGATTCCTCCAATGTCTTCGTTAATGTTGTCCCTCCTACTTCTTCCTCGGAGGAGGGCCATAGGGAGTCAAAATTCAGGATTGGGATGACTAGGTTCTCTTCCCCTTATTCTACGGACAATTGACTCGTCCATTGTGGCTCACTTAATAAACAACATCTTGATAGACTTATCAAAGATCTTTGTCTCGAGGCAGATGTTCGGTGGTGCCTCTTCTTCTTTGAGGCTTAACCCAATTATTGTCAAGCCTTACTATCTTCTTCATTGCTTGGCTCGGTTTCTAGGACTTTAAGAAGGCCTCCCTATTGTTGTAGACTTTGCAGGTAAGTCACCTTTGGGAGTAGTGAGTGGTCATGGAAGTTTGAGTATTCCATTCAAGATTCCTCGATACTATCCTTGCTTATGCAAAACAATGTGTTTCACAGGCTAGTGGACCAACTGTTGTGTTCATATGATCCCACAATCAATTGTGTTCTACTAGTCTAACCTCTCTAATTATGATAGGGACAAAACCAGTAACATCGTGATCCAGTGGTGCTCAACGATGGTATGTAGGTAGGTGTATTAATCTCAATCACTATTCCTTACATCCAAGTAGGGCCGTGCTCTAACCTGCACCTAGAAAAAAGATCGAGAAGAAACTTTCACCACTAGAAGTTCTAGGAAAAGGTTGCTATTAGAGACTAAGAGTCTCAATCAAGTGATAGTGTGATCTCCATTTCTTCATGAAACGACTTCATGTACAATAGTTAGATAAGAGAGTTTTTGCTTTTATATTCATTGTGATTTTACTTTCCAAATGACAATAAAATATTGTCTTCTATAGGGTATGCCTACATGTCCAATTCATGGATCCAAACTCCATACTTTGAGTTCTTCTAGCCGAGATTTTATGCTAATTGATGCTCCTCCTATTCTTAGCTTTCAAAAGTCCTTGACCAAAGCCTCATTGTTGTTTGAAGTCCATTGTGGGCTCCAAGACCTAGGTGCCCTATTCTAGAGTAACTCTCCACCATTATTCATACCGAGCTTGATGGGAATATTGCTTCTAAGGGTAGTAATTACTTGGTATCTTGTGAGGCTTAAAGTAATCATTAACCTCACTAAAGAGTGCCTCATCTTGTATTTGGCAAAGACAGTTGAGGAAGCTCAACATGTCTATATTGAGGTTTGTGACAAGATGGAGGCTCAACATCATCAAGAAACCTCGATAGAAAAATTTACCTCAATTTCTATGCAGCGAGAGCGAGTTACCTTCCTTTCTGATCAATGGGACTTGGTTGCTCATGATAGGAGTGAGCTTTCTACTAATTTTAACAAAATAGCATGCCAAGTTCGATAATTGAAGGGAAGACTTTCATAACTGATGTTGAGATTGCTGATCTCGAGCCATAGCTCTATGTCATGTATAGCTGTTGACATAAGTTCGTTGACAGCATCATAGCCCGTCTCCAAGTTTAACTCCCTCGTATCACAAGTCGCCACGATTGGTGAAGTTGACGTAAGATTAGGTCGAGATCATGCGAAGGCATTTAAGGAGCTACAAGTTCTTTTAACTCATCATCAGAAGCTTGTAGAGGATGCTCAACTTGATATAACATGAGCCGTGGCCTTGAGGACTATTAGTTGAGATTAAAGAGAGCATTCCAAGGGGCCTCAGATCATTAATTTTAGTAGACTTCCTAATGAAATTTGAATTCTTCATTTGTTGTGTAGCACATTAATTTTAACGTGCTATTTATTAAAAGCATTTACTCTTTTCTTCTCATCCTTTTCATTCCTCCAACGTTTCAAAAGTTGGCATTATTGAGATCCTAACACCACATGATGATTATCTTGTCTCTTTAGGATGAGTCGGAAATCATGCATATGAATTATTAAAATGATATCGGTCTTTAAAATTGTGCAACGGACTATTTTCATACTAGCAAACTTTTGAAACTTCTCGTGCAAGTCTCCCTTTTCTCCTACCTTAATCTTCTATCTTAGCACTTGACTTAATCTCTTAAAAATATCTCCTTAGGTCCAGAACAAGAAGGGGGTCACTTCCTCTAAGCTCTCTCGAGTCTATCTCAACCATGGGACACCATATTCTCAGCATCAACTCAAGATGAAACAAGATTTGTCTTGGGACCCAATATCATTCATAGCCATGGTCTTTGTATATTGGATGAAGTTAGTGCCATAGAAGTGCTTCGCATCCATGAGGACCGGTTCTACTTGGACACTGTAAACACCCTAAATAAATTTTTATGAAAACACTCCCAACTTCGAAAGCCGACTTGTTTTAAAAACCTTTTGCTTTAAAATGAAAATTTTAAATCTTTAAAATAAAGATTTTAAAAGGTTTCAAATTAAAGCTAAAAGGATAAGACCTAGAAGATTTGAGCAAATCAGGCGATGATTAAGGCAACGGTTGGAGCCCGCTTCAAGCTAGGATCGAGTTCACAAAGGTCAAGCCGTGGAGCAAGGGAGTAGATCATGTCGAATCAAGGCACGTCTTCATTCAAGATCAAGTCAAGTGGATAGCCTCACCAAAACTAAACCTAGCTCAACTTGACTAAGTCCTAAGCTTGAGTCACTTGAGCTAAACATGAAATATGACCTAGTCTGAACCAAATGCCTTAATTCGACCAATATGAGAAATTTTCTAGCCTTGTTCACCCTACATCCTTGGGTTAAATATCAAATAACATTCCTACCTAGCCTTGATTAAATGGGATGAATGAACAAGAGAAGTCACATCAATGTGAAGAGCAAGACCGACCAATTGTACTTGGAGGCATCAAAGACCTAGCCGATCATGGCTAAGTGCACATGATTCAAGCCCACAACCATCCCACATGAGGCTGGTCCATGTTTGACCAAGGGGGACCACTCATGCACGTGAACTTGAAGGTCTTGGGGCTCGATATAGGTCTTGGGCCACCCGCTCCAAGGAAGGGCCTAGAAGACCCCTCCTTGGCCTATAAATAGAGGCCAAGGGGGGGGGGGGGGGGGGAGGCGTGTTTCCCATCTTGGAATAGTTGAAGAGGGGTTGCACCTTGGGTGTAACGCTTAAGCGTTACTGCACAGACTGTGTAGTAACGGCCATTAGGATATGAAGGGCCCTTCATAGTGTCTTCTCAAGGGAGTTGGGGCAGCCTCGAAGCAGTCGGAAAATGAGAGGAGTCGTCCGAAATCTGGTGAGTTTACCTATTTTTCAGATTTTTATTTTTCCTGATTTTTTATGAAAAAACCTGTTGAAAATCATCATTTTGAGCTTTGATTGAAGGTTTGAGGTAGAACTAAGTGTTTTGGTGGGGTAGGTAAGTCGATGGTGTCGATTTAGCTGGGAAACAATTATAATTCGCTAGAAACCGATGAAATCGATGTTGGAAAAAAGAAGAAGAGGAATCAACCCTTTTGGGCGTGCCCCTCATTTCCGTGTCATGTCGTGATGGATATGATGTGTCGTGTCTGAAATGTCATGAACCGACACTGATTCGTGTCGTGTCAGTAGTGACACAAGCTACCTATTGTGTCACTCATTTGGATCAGATATGGATCTGAGTATCGATTTGGATCTCAAATAGCTTAAACAGATCTAGATTGGGGTTTGGGATCCAATTCGGATATAATTTGTTTCGTTAGATTTATAGTTAAATAAAATTTAATATTTTAATTATTTGCAATTATTTAGAGATTAAATTTGGAGGATTTGGTGGTGATAAGAGTGGTCCAACAGCTTGGAGACTAGATCTTATCACTCCTTCAGGTAGGGGGTTATGTATTCTTTTACAGAACCATGCTAGAAGTGATTTTACTATTTTAGATAGATTTAAATGTGCATGATTGATAAATGTTTTATTGATGTTTGTGAAATATTATTCGCAATTATGGGTTATTTGATATGCTTTTCAAATAAAACATGTTTATGACACTGTTTGATAAAAAGCATGTTTTGATATGCATGTGTTGTATGAACATGGTATTTAAATGTTGTGTGGATATGAGTTTAATTTTGGATATTCATGGAATTGGATATGATTTGTGAATGTGATGAACTATAATTGGTTTTAGAAATGTAATGATGTGTGAATATACGAGTTGTACTTGTGTGGTTTGTGTGGGGTCTCTAGAGACTTGCAGGTCCCTCGGGCGAACCAACTTAGGGTGAATACAAGGTGTGTTTTCGGGCACTCTACCGTGAGAGTCGGCATGGTTACCATCATGGACGGGATTACCAAGGTCATGTTAGGGAGAGCCGGACGACTTCCGTGGCCTTTGGGGCAAACACAGTATGGGTTGTAATTATTGTAACTAATGATGTGTGCGTGGGTGTGAGTGTGTGCATATGAATTTGAGATTATGATTTAAAGGTAACTGTGTTTTGCTATGAAATGATTGCGAAACTATGCATACTTTTAGTATGATTTCTGTTTAAAGATGTTTAACCTCCCTACTAAGCTATGTATAGGAGCTCACCCTATTGTTTTACAGCTCATCCTGAAGCTAGCACTTCGAAGGCACACGGAGCAGAGTAGGAGTTTGATAGAGCTGTATTTTTATTTTAGATGGTATGATAAGTATTGAATGATTGAAAAAGTCTTTTATTCGGGGTTATTGTTAGGTGGGCCCTACACCATTTTGGACGTGTTGTTTAGAACTTCGATATGAATATTTATTTCAGTTAGATATTTTTTGAGTTTGAATTAAATTAGTACGGTATTTGGTTACTGCTCACTATCACGCTCGCGCGAGAAGCAGCCACGTGGCATCGACTTGGGCCGGGTCGTGATCGCGACTTGAGCGGGTGTGACATTGGGGGTCTTAGGGAGCTAAGGGCTTTGGAGTGCTGTATCTTGGGAAGTCGTGAGATGCTAGGGAGGGGCTTAGAGAGGGAAGAGAGTGTAGGAATTAGGCCAAGGGCTGGTTAGAGTTTGAGTGAGAAAACAAGAGTGAAAAGTGGGAAGGAGAGGGTTGTGCACCAATATTTGGAGTCGTTCCTTAGGTAATCCATGTAAGTATCATTCTCCCTTGATTCATCTCCATCTCTTCTTCATATTCAATTCAAAAGGGGTTGTATTAATGGATCTTTGTCTTCCCCCATGATGTAATAAGAAGTAGATGTGCTGAAATTTCTCTTTTCTTACTTATACACTCTATATGTTTGTGTTCTTGATTCTACCTCTCTATATATTATAAACACTCTATATCTTCTAATACCCTCTATGCTTAAGCTAATATATATATTTTCATTCCTTTCTTTTCAGTAATTTAATTTGAGACGTTGTATTGTTGCATTTTAATTCGTGTGAGTTTTGCATAACGTATGTTATAAAAACCAGAAAATCTGATTTCACCATCATTGTATATGTTGATTGTTTTATTTTTCATTGTCAAACCGCTACTCTGATCACTCTAAAATTTTGTATATTGTATCTACACACACAATCCCACTTGTAATAAAATTTTAAAAAATTTTAGGGTCGTGCAACCACGTATTAAAAGCTGTGCAAGATCAGGAGAATTTCTGAAAATTTTATGTCAACTCTGTTTTCCTACAATAGAGTTTGGGTATTCGTCCCATAACTTTGTCTGCATATGTCCAAAATTGGTGATTCATAGTTCATTGGAAAGCTGATATCCATAGCTTTCCAATAAGACTAAGTCACTAAATTTGGAGATTTGAGCACCAAGATACAGACCTATCTTTGGGTCTTTGTATTTCTGTGATAGAACAGTTCTAGGTGTCAATTTAATTCTGTATCATCTCAATCCCAAATTTAAAACCAAAAAGTATCTTAGAATCTCACATTTCAGCCTCTGTCTTGTAAATGTTTCATGAATTTTGGAGGTCTCTAAGTCACTCAAAAAAATTCAGGAAACAAGCTGTGAAAACAGAACCAATTTCTATTTTTCAGAACTTGTTGATTTTAAACTTGAAAACCAAGTGCACTAGTCTATTCTTGCCAACACCCTATTTTCACGTGAATTTGAAACATCACCTACACATTTGGAATCCTTAAAGTGCTTAGGTTGACTCTTGAGCATCGGTTTAAGAAGGTCTAAAGCGAAAAGATCCTGCTTAGCCACAATCGCTAAGTCAGATTCACAATTTTGCTGAAAACTAGATGGCACGCTCGCGCACGAAGTAGTGTTGAAAAGTTTTCTTCAAGTCTTTACATAGGCTTGGAGTGAAATTTTACATAGACACGTTGTTGAAAGAACTAAGGACCTGGCCGAATGCCAACAAAGACTATATCGATGCTGGTTAAGATCTTGGTTTATATATATCAATTGTTTTCTCTTCAAGGACCTGTCCATGCTATCATGGGCCTTCCTTTTGCCGTAAGCTTAAGTCCTCCTACGACTCCTCTAGTACTTCATCCACAATACTATGCTTTGGACAAAAATGTCTTGGAGTTACCAACACTCCAACTTCATCATGAATTTCCACTTGTTGAGAAAGTACCCCATTGAAAGGCTTCGATTGAGTAAGAATAACAACAAGAAGAATGTGGGTCTGTGCTCAAGACAACATTGGTCGAGGGAACATCTCCCTCCTTGTTGACTCGACTAAGTCTGGAGGGAAGGGCTCGATCCATCTTTAGAAATGAGGCTTCACATTAGAATGTGATGTTCCTTCCCTTGAGAATCCTTTTCCAAGGCCGAACAACGTTCTCTCTTTGGGCAACACCCCGGCAGAGGCAACGCTAGGTCCTACATAAAACATATCACCATCGATGGCAAAACCAAGTGTGTTCGAGATTGCCCCTGTCAAAGATGGTCAGCCATCACCCTAAACTATTGAGGAGTCTGAGGTCGATAAAGGAACAAGGACCCCTCCGTGTGGCACCTTACAATTGGTGCTTGATGAGAAATTATTAAGAGCAGGCTATGAAAATGGTCATGATCAATGCTTCACAAGAGGAAGCTGGATTGTGTCACTAAGCTCATACGACGACGAAGTTGTCCCTATGATGGGCCAATTCGGCTGAGTAGTTTCTAAGACAAGCTAAATCGCCTTTTCGAGTGTTGTGATGAAGTCCAACTTAGCACAATTAAGCTCCCTAGTTGCCCAATTGCAACCAATGTCATTTGACATGCAATGGGATGGAGACTCTTGGGCAAACTTTTGGGTATGTCGTGAGAAATCAATGAGGTTATCTTTTGTCTCCCTACTTTACACGAGAGCAGGCATCCCTTTTTCAATAGATAGCAGAGGCAACGACTCGCTACGAGAGGCGACTAGCTGGCCTCCTTCAAGTGAAGATCTTCTCCACTTCTTAGAGAATTTGGAAGTGTTGGAGAAGGGAAAAGATCAGCATTAACGAGCCATAACACATGCCAGGATAACGTGGGCTTTTTATTTGAGAGGTTTAAACTAGGCTACGTGGTCGGCTTATGACAATCCATTCTTTGATTGATTTTATGATTCTTCAATTCATCTGATTTATTGAACAAATTCTCCCTCATGTGTTGACGGATGATACTTTGTCAAAAAAAATTCCAATAATTGTTCTAGTTTTCTCTTCTCCCTCTATTTCTTCTAGTATATAGGCTCCTCAAGACAATACCTTATAACGTGAGACCCTTTGATGCCACTGGTAATATCACTTTCTAGATCAAGTCTCCCTCTTAGAATTGCTTAGACCGAGCATGCTTCTTTTAAGCTCCCACAACCTTTTGTTTATTCACCAATAGGTTATTAAGAGCCCGTGTCGAGGCTCCTAGCTCTACAAAAGAGGCCACTCGGGAAGAAAAAAACACTCGATCTTCATCCAGCAAATATAGGCTCAAATAAGCGAATCAATTCTAGTGCTTATTGATGCAAGGGTATAAGGCAACGCAAAGAAACCCCTAGCATGGTACTACGTAGAAAACTAGATCCAGCTACCTCAAATATACCAAATCCAGCTCACTAGCAAATCAATCATCATAAGGGGAAAAAGATATTGTGTTTCATTCATCGAATCACATTTATTACAGAAGAAAAAGCACAAAATCAATATAGTATTGGACTTTATTCAATTATTAACTTATGTCTAAAACGGTACTCAAATTATGGTCCAAATGGTTCCAAAATCTTCACAACACTAAACTCTAGTAATGATACCTATATCCAACCTCTCCCACCAAACTTAGCTTAAGTTATTCATCAGACAAGAACAATTATGATATAATAATAAAGCCTACTCGTCTACAATTGGAGCGGTTCAAACCTTGACAAAGTTGGAACTTGACAGCTCCAAAATCCTTTGTAAAAGCTTAATTGGGTCTTCATACAAACCCTAGATCCAAAACTACATTTAGATATATCCAACATTGTTGGAACTAGGTCTGGATCGTACCAGATCCATCAAGCTAACCAGAACAAAACCTAATTAACTGTCAAGAACTTGACTCGTGTCGTAAAGACACATGTACCTGCCTCACCTAACACAGCCTTGACATGGCAATGATGCGATAAAAGCGCAACGTAAGGACATTGTACAAACTTGACAAAGACAAATGACACTGCCATGACCATATGACACGTTTTCTACATCCAACCTCATTGAGTCGTTCATGCCTGGTTACCCTACAACTTCCAAACACCATTTAGCAGCGATCTCGACCACAACAGGGGCCGGTGGTAGACCCAATTGGTCGTCCTTGACCCTAGCAACCATCGACGCCGGCATAGGACGACCTTGTGGCCGGAAAAGAGGGAAAAAGTCGAAGATTGTTTTCCTCTTAAAAAAACACAAAAAAATTGTTGTTTTATAAAGAACCACACCACAAGAAAGGTCATTGATAGGCTCAATCTCTGTATTATGGTCTCTAACTTCAAAACCCCAGTGCTTATTGTCTCTAATGGATGGTGATATCCTCAACATATCTTGGAAGTGGAGAAAATATAACTGAACTTACCTATCGATTCTTTGCAAGATTTCGCCTATCGGGTAGTTTCAATCATGACCCGCTATCCATGAGCTTCGAAGATGCCTCAATTTCCCCTATGGATTGAACAGATAGTGGAAATAGATTGAATCCTTGCCCAAGAAGACTTGGTGTTTTCCTTATTTGGGCTACAGCATCATCGATGGTAAGTATTCTTTTTCACATTTGATTCGGGTTGCGGCTCTTGATCCATATGTAGGCCCAAGGCACTTCACAAAGTATCTTAAAAGTGTTACATTCTCGACCCTCATAGACCTTGTGTAAAAGAAACTCTTGGCCACAGGAAAATGTAGAAACATTTTTGAAAAATTGGTTGGGCATTCTCTCTCCACCTCTCTCCCAATGACATTTTCGTGTCTATTGTGTAAAATAAACTCTTGGCCGCAGGTTGTTTCCCCATGGAACAAAAATACAGGACAGGCAATACATAAATATGGATAATATTCTTCACCAACTTGAGTCTGGATAGTCAAGTGACCATAGAGACTTTAATACGAGATCTAATTAGCCTAATAAAAGCAGCTCTAGAGAGAAGAAGGCATGCGAGAAGCTCTAGTATTTGTCATATCATCGATATTATCCTTTTGTTGTTTTCAGATTGAGAAAGCTAGATGTAGACTCAGTCTTATTGCAAAGGAGCTTGTTCTATTCATTACAATTTAAGAGCAATATGCCAATAAAAGAAAATCTTCAAGTGGTGTGTACATGTCCTTCCAAGCTTCGCGCAAATGTCTCTTCTTGTCCTAGCGAACAAAGGGTCTACTCCTCATACCACTGGAGTGTCTCTAGGATGTATCTATTCTTGCTCTTTGAATCCTCGCTTAGGATGGTGGTCCTTTTCCTCGAGAAAGTGGTTGGACTCAATGTCGATCAATTCAATCTCCAAAAGGGAAACAAACCAACTACTCGTGTGCTCCTTGGGTGTAAGAGAAAAGGGCCAGCGATGAAAGAAACAACCAATTCACAGCCATGTGTATGATCGAGGTAAATATAGTTATCCTATACTATCAATGCAGTATGATGATTTGCAGTTTCAGCTAGTAAAGGCAACGAAGTGTATTTATAGCAATCGGTTACATAGGCATCTAACCACCATCGTAGCAAAGATTAACATGCGACAATCGCAACTTCAATTCATATGAATCTAGTCATGACCAGGTGACTATCTAGGAACTTGGACGACAATTCAAGGGAAGAACCATTGCGGATGATGTCTTTGGTGGATGATAGGATTGAATTCATATGAAACTCAATGACCATCGAGCATATATGCACATATGTAGAAAGACTATCTAATGCTGAAGCTTGAACAATTGAATAAAATTCAGCTTTTACAATGCTGAAGCTTGAACAATGAAAAGCTAAAAAAGGAAACACATGGCATAGGGAAAGATTCGGTTTCAGATTGGATCAGAGGTATGACATCGAGAACCTCCATTAGGTGCAGAGTTGCATCAAGAACAAGCATGTGACAGTTGCAGCATGTAGGGAGAATAAAATGGGGTGAGAACCTGATTAACATACAACCTCATGAAAAGAAAATGGGCAACCCTTAGTCAAGTCTTGAAATAGCTCAGGAACTCGTTGATTTATCTTGTTTACCGACATCTATAGAATTGATTCTCATAAATAAACCAAAACTTTTTCACACGACAAGAACCTGTCATGAACCATGAAAATCTGGACATGAACCACCATATTTTCTCATGCTTAGCAGAACTGCAACTTGAGTTTTACGTTAGTTTTAGCTTAGAAAAGAACACATACGCAGCTATCATTCAGATTTTTGAGAAAACTTACAAAGATAAGCTCTCGATATTGAGAATCAAGACTGCGTTCATCTAGTCAATCAGACAAATATCAAACAGTGAAAAATCTCTCGACATGGGAAATAAATAATGAACCTGACATGCCAGGTTGATTGCAATTAATTAATGTTCTTGATACCAAATGTAATTCAAAAAGTGAACTTACAAAGCCTGCTGGGACTGGAAAATTTTCAGAGGTCGATATGTCACATGCCTCTTGCGGATGCAGACCATTTAACTCCCCCTTTTTAGCTCATGGCTTTCTCAAACTATGGAAGAGATGCCTGTCTTAATATCTTAATCTACTTCTTCTCTTTTAAAGTCACCCGTCCGTCCTTTTCAAATCCGGATGTATCGTCCACGAGGCAACTCTCCAGCTTATCTAGCAGTAGTACAAAATCCGATTTTCCGACCGCCCTGAAACATGCCATTTACGAAGATTAAAACCTCCGAAAATGCCATTTTTGGTGGTCCAAAACATCGAGAATAAGTCAAAGACCACCGGTCAAAGACCACCAAAATACGACGGTTGAAAAAATGCGCAAAGACTAGCACATACCTTGGAGAACCGCCCGAAATGATCCACGAAACCACCTAAAATAATAGGTTTTCGACAACTGTTTAAACCACCGGAAATGTTTTGTTGAACGGGTGAGAATATTTTTCCAACACCAGAAATGTTGGTAGAACTGCCAGAAATAGTTCTTCACTTTCCTACCATGACAAATAACATTTGGGAACCATTGAAAAAACATATTGCGAAGGTTAACCTTACAACTTAATATATATCTAAATAAAAGCATCACACAAATAACTAAAATACCAAACTCTTCGTAGTTAAACATATATACCAAAGTAACAACGATAACACAAATGTCATATGGGCTGAATAAAGTATATTAAGTATAAAGTGATGAAAAGATAAGTCTAATGTAGTCATATATACGCCAATGTAAAAATAAGTACGTAAATACCATATTAGCCAAATATATGCAAGATCAATGCCCGATTTTTATCTTGAAGAAAAGTCTAATGTATGGGAGGCATGCGGTCAATTATCTGTAACATTTCTTGTATTCTTTTGGTTCCTGTAATAGCACATTAAAATTTAATAATTATTGAAAGACATATATAGTCACCATTATTAAAGTAATATCTAACAAACAATTCTTTCTACTAGTGCAATAATATGAACACTTTAAAAGAAGGGCAAGTATTGAAAAATATAATAACTACTGCTATAACAAAGTAACGTATAGTAAAGCATATATCTTATAGAACACAAAGTTTTTAAGTAAAAAGTTTCTATTTTCAGATCTCTTAGTAGATCAACCGCATATAATCACATCCTATCCGGACCATTAAAAGGTTCAACAGAGTGGATGCTAAGAACAATTGGTGACTAAAAAACATAATCGAAATCTAGCATCTTTGCATGTTGCCTAACGCTCTTGTAATCTTGTCATGTCCAGTATCATATATTATACCAAGGCTCAGCAGAGTGGATCCC
Source organism: Brasenia schreberi (assembly GCA_036023115.1). Lineage (NCBI taxonomy): Eukaryota > Viridiplantae > Streptophyta > Magnoliopsida > Nymphaeales > Cabombaceae > Brasenia > Brasenia schreberi. The sequence continues at coordinate 3,264,322 of JAYKKT010000073.1, forward strand.
AAATACAATTGGCCATGTAAAAACGGAAACAACGATCTAACATCGTTGTGTGCTGCCTAATGCTCTCATAATTTCTACAATATAAATAAGATCATACTATCAAAATTCCTGGTGATGCCATTCAGTCTGACAAATGCTCTCATGCTTGATTCAGAGTCTAGGCCATAACCTTTAGCATGTTCTAAAAGAAATGCAAGCTTGGCCTGCGAGGAAGGTCAGGATAATAGAAAGCAACTAGTGGCTTGGCCGGCTTGGAGGGTTGTTCCACCTGCCATAGGAAGTCTTCCCCCATTTCTTCAGTGGGATGTTCACGGGGTGCCCGCTACATCCATATGGCGGCCTTACTAGCAAATGCCCCATGAAGTGGGAGCCGACTCCCATGGTGCGGACGATGATGGCCCAAAACAATTTTCAAGGTTGTTAGTGAAGGAAGCAATGGGATCTTTGGCATCCTCTTATACTTCCTTTGTAACATTGTCCTTTTCTGGTTAACAGCACTCAACCAACAAGATAACCATAAACTTTGATAATCGTTAAATGCTGGTTCATTTGTTGAAGATAAAAAGTACATCAAACCCATATGAAGTCTTCCCATGAGCAAGATATGCCTATATTTCTTGGTTTCAATAGGATTTCTTATGTGCGCATGGCCGTCCTCATGAGATTGAAGAAAAATAACAATAGATACCTCATACTCTATCACAGGTCGGATTCCAAAACCAAAATTTTCGAATTTTCCTACCGATGATGGCAAGAAACCTCCCCGAGGTCCCTTTCAGCCTCCCTTTGGCGTGCACCGGGCTGTTGCACAATCCTGGCTCAGCCGCACACCAATGTCCAGAGGAATCTCCTCTTCCACGCGGTACCTTGCACACGTCCACGCTTCCTTGGAAACCTATACAAGAGATGTAGGAAGAGAAGCAGGCACACATACTTTATTTCAATGCTAAACGATTATAATCGGCTCCATACAACGTAGGACCATCCATGAACACAGGACTTGGACTCACACACCAATGCCTTAGCCAACTAAGGACCTCTACCCAAGCCCAAGCCGAGAAACCTCCCGCCTAGCCACGTCACGGTGCACCCACAAGCTCCTTGGGATCTTCACACTCTCACGGTTGATGAAGCTCCACTCTCGTTCGGGGACTAGCCTTCTCCAAGTGCTCCTTGAGGCCCTTATAAAGCTTCCATCTGGTCCACCTGCAACGTCCTTAGGCGGCCTTCCAGCTCCTAGGGATGGTTTGGCTCCAACTGCAGCGCCCGCGCTCTTGTCGTAACGGTCGTAACGCTCGCGCACCGCCCCTGGCGTAACGCCTGCGCGCCTGTTCGCCTGCTGCCACTGCTGCCACCCGAATGCCACTGTCCCTGGTCTGAACTGACCCGACCACTAACCCTAAGGCTTATTTGACTCAAACCAGCCTAGGTTAGGACTTAGACTCGCCCAAGCTTACAACACTTACTTGAGCTTACAAGGACTCAATACAAACCAAGCCCAAACACACACACTACGAAATACAAAACATGTATGTACAAGGGGGGTTTAGATCAATCCTCATGGTGAAGCTCCCGGTGGACAGTGTGTGGGCACCCACGTTAGGTGCTGAGGCAGGTGGCGTGCAGGCGCGCGCCTCATAGGCTCCGTTTTGTGACAATTCTCCCTCGGCCAAGAAGGACCTCGCCCTCGAGGTCTCGTGAGCGTGTGCCTTGCCCAAGGCACTCCCTCGGCTGAGCACTACTTACGTCCCTGGTCGTCCAATCTTTCGCCTTGCTCGGCTCTTGGTGCTGGTACATATCCACGAACTTCCCCCGGATGAAACCTCCTTGTTGACCCCTGTTTGGTGCTGGCCATCTGCCTCCTACGGCACGGCCTCGGAACTCTTTGGGCATATCCATATATACATTTTCATCTAATTGACCATTCAAAAGTGTATGTTTTAGATTCATTTGGTGAATGATAAGTTTATAAATAGAAATGAGCATTGATAGCACTCTAATTTTAGCAATTCTTATTACACGTGTATATGTATCAAAGTAGCCATTCTCTTCTTTTAAGTAAAATTCCTAGCAACTAGTCTTGCTTTGAATTTGTGATCATTTCATCTACTTTCTTTTTCTTGTTGAAAATCCAATTACAACATATTACTTTAGATCTAGGAGAGAGGTTTAGAAGTTTCCAAATTTTATTTGCATTATTGAGTGAACTCATCATGAATATCTTTTTTCTAGAATGCTATATCATGATACCTTATGACCTATTTGTATATCTTGGAATCACTTTCGATATTATAGCAAAATAGTCTAGAACTTGTAGTATAATCACATGTTCTTCAAGTAGGAAACTTACAAATTTCCGGCCAAAGGCCTTTTCTTTTCTTTTTCTTGTATCTTACTTGTAGGATCTTGAAGTTATTGGATATGATTACTAATTTCATTTAGTTTTTCATCATGTCCACTTTCAAGAACATGTCCATTGAGTCTATGAATTAAGCTAAATCTATCTTCGTGAACAATAGAATCTCTAGACTCAATTATGGTATTCATGAAATATGAGTCATTTTATTCAATTCCTATGAATATGGTATTCATGGAATGCATGAAGTGAATATGACAATGTCTAGTACAATCATCAACACATATGATAAAATATTTTATACCTCCTATAGTAAGCCATCCCTGCAAATTACAAACATCCGAATAATTAAATTCAAAACTTTATAACTTCTTTATACTCCAAGAAAACGTAGTCTTGTGAACTTTGTGAGTATTAAAAAAGGTACATGATTGATTGACTTTGTTCACTTTAAGAATTAAGTTAAACCTAACCATATCATCTGATTTCCTAAAATTTATACGTTACCATATATCACAATACTCAAAAATATAAACAAAATCAACATTCTTATTATCAACAACATTCAATTTGAACATATTTCAGATGATGTCCTTTTTCAACATATATGCATCATTTTGATAATATGAATTTGACATCATTAAATACACATTCAAACACATACTTATTTAGTACGGGTATTGACAATGAATTTCTTCTTATATTCAAAATATAACATACATTTATAAGAGTAAGAGTCTTGCTAGATATAAATTTGAGTTCAAAAGATTCCTTTTCTTTTACTTAAGCTGAAGCATTGCCTATATATAAAATGGGTCTATCTCCTTCTCTAAATGATTAAAATAGACTTTTGCTTTTGCACACATGATGGGTTGCATTAGAGTCTATCCACCATGCACCAATGTCTTCAACTATATTAGCTTCAAATATTACCACCACAAGGTGCTTTTTCTTTAACTTTTGGAGATATCGGTGTTCACTCTTATGATATCTAAGCTTCCCGTGATAGTAGCAATTTCCTTTCTTTTCATTGTTCTTGATGTCCCTATCATTGGATTCATGAGTTTTGAAAAAAATCTATTCTTTTAAGGTTCTCTAGATTTACTTTCCTCCATTATATAAACTTTCTCTTCAATAATGATTTCTTTGAAATGTTATTGCTTTTGTCCTTGAGCTTAAGATTATTATCTAATTGCTTAAGAGATATCATTCTACTTGTGTTTAAGAGTATTGTTGAAATCTATGGAAGAAGAAGGTAGCTTGTCTATTATGGGAGAGACAATGATGGTACCTTTTATTTTCATCATGTGTTGCTTAAAATTGTTTAGGACCCATCCAAGTTCATGGAATTGTCATATGACAAATTCATTATGTATCATTTTATAATTATTAAATGTAACAACATGAAACTTTTTACATGTTGCATCTTTTGACCATATGTTTCACTTCCAACTTATCCCAAAAGTCCTTAGCACTAACCTAATCTTAGTAGACATCGATCAATCCATCTAGCATGTCATGTAGGATATGAAACATACATATATAGTCATCATTGCCTCATTTTTGTCGTTTTCAAGTTTTTTCAAGGAGTTAGTTTTCCACCTATGTGGCCATGAAGTGGTTTAAGATTTTTATAGACGACCTTTAGTTTGGTAAAAAAGAAGTTCATCTTCATTTACTACCTTAGAAAATTTCCCTATCAAGTCTGTCAAGTTTAATGAGGTCAAATTTCATCTCCTTTAAGGAAACCAATCTCTTAAAAGAGCACAAATAAGGTGAAAATATCTACAGAATTTTGTTGGAGGATTTTATGAAAATCATCTTTTTTTGGAGAGACAAGCTTCGTGAGAGAAATTAGCTTTTTGCCTATAAACATCATCAAACTTTAAGCCTCCATGAAATCACCTTTTTACTCGAAGATGCTAATAAATTTGAACTTGCATAAGATCGATCTTTTCTCAATAGTATATTAGCAAATTTAAATATGCCACTTAAAATCAATATTTTCTTTAGAATGTTGAAAAACCAAAATAGGTATTTGCATAAGAATGTCGAGAAACCAAAATCTTCTACATTAATGAATACACAAATACTTCTATAACAAAAAGAGTTAGTGCGTAACTCTCTTTAAGGAATGTTTGACCACTAACCTTTAAACCTTTTTGTTGGCCCAAAATTGTATTTCCTAGATGCAAAGGACCTCGATGATCCCCTTTAAGATATAATCAAGAGCCTTGACTTTGAAAAAAGTAGTTATGTCCTTGGCAATATTGGCATAATTAGATGATTGACAATAAACTCTTTTGGGCATCCTAAAGAAATAAGAGTATGAAGAAAGATTCGGTAAGACAAAATTGGTGAGGAGATTGTAAGGGTGTCTATAAGAAACTTTAGATCTTTAGATCCTATCCTCTAGATCCCTCTATTTCCTTTCATCATTGGCTTAAAATCATTATTTATAGTTTTCACCATTTGGCTTATGTCAAAAGACATGACCTTTGAGAAAAAACACCCATTCATAATAGTTATAGCCAATCAATACTGGTAAAAAGGCATGTCTTTTCTAGCCAAAACAACATAATGTTCAAGATTCCTTGTGTCTCTATATGAAACATCAGGGTCGATATTGAAAGATACTTATGAACATCTTATATTGTGACATGATCTAAGCATGGGGATGGCAATTGTGCAAAGGAGTGCATTGAAGGGTTGGACTCTAATTTACCTAACAAAAAGGCTCTTGCCTACAAGGTGATGAAAGTCATTCTGTTGTAGTATCATTAGCTTATTACAACCCATGCCCAAAGATAGATTCACTCTAATTGGCTGTCGAATACTTTGTTGAGGACAACACACATATGGAAGCTTGTGCCTTTACAAGCTCACATTAGTTTTTTGCATAGCACAATTGTGCATAGACCTGAATAATTGCGGAGAATTAAATTGTAATTCCTTGGACAATTAAGGAAAGTATTTAATAAACTTTATTAGTAGTCCCAAGAGAGTTTGATCCAATGACCATTTAGACGAAATTGTCTTTCAAGGAATAAACAATATAGTTAGTGAGAGAATGAGCAATTAATTGTTCAAAGGCAATCAAGGTAACAAAATCTTATGGGGAACACATTCATTCTCTATGGTATATTATATCTATATAATGAAAAACACAGTTTTAGACTTTCAGTTAACAAAATATAAGATATTGACAAAAACAATGTAAAAGTTCTATAACCAAAAGCCACAAACGTTATATATATACTAACATTTGAAAGGACATATGAGATTAGCACATGTTTCTAAGTTGTGAGAAGTTAACAACCCTCGTATAAACATCTAGAAGATCTTTCTAGTTATCATCTACCCAATTCATTTAAATATGTTTGAAGTTTGCATCTCATGTATATCTTCTTAAAGCCAAGAAGTAATAGTTCCACCATTAAGAATTTTAGTATATCTGATCATACTTAGTGGGTCTTCATCATGTGGAATCTTCAATTGGTAACTAACTCATCTGTATCTCTTGATTTCAATAACAAAATATTTATCATTTGTAGAATGACCTTTCAATATGATTTTTGTAGTGCTTACATGCGTATTTTTGTGATTTATCTTTGTACGATCCTGTATAGGTTCATAAGGAAGCTAGCATTAACTAATCCAATTTAAGTTCTCATTCCTCTTCTATATCATACCAAGCTTAATTAAACAAACACATAGGTAGTGTTGGCACAAACTTAATTTGGAAAAAAAATCTCTAAATCAATATAAAAGCTCTCTTTCTTTACTAAATATAACATCCCTATTTTGTAAGTGTAGATGTAAAAATTTCACTCCAAGCCTATGTAGAGACTTGAAATAAACTCTTCAAAACTACTTCGTTGCGTGAGCGTGCCAGCTAGTTTTAAAAAACTAGCAAAAGTTTTAAATCTGACTTTGACGATTGTGGCTAAGCGAGATCTTTTCACTTTAGGCTTTCTTGAATCGATGCTCAAGGGTCAGCCTAAGTGCTTTAAAGATTTGTAGGTGAGATTTCAAATTCACTTCAAAAGAAACTTGAGAAAATGTGAACCAACTCATGCACCAAGTGTTTTTGGAAGATAAGTCTTCATCAAGTTCTGAAAAACAGAAATTGGTTCTATTCACAACTTGATTTCTGATTTTATTTCAATATCTTTCAAGTTTTTAAAAATCATGAAAATTTAATAGTGATCAGACACCTATGTGGGGCTTTCAAAACTATTTTTGTTTTATTTTTGGGGGCTATAGTGATCCAAAATTAAATCTGGAAAGTGTCTCTATTCAAACACTCAGAACTGTTCTGTCATAGAAATATAGAGACCCAAAGAAAGGTATATATCTCCATGCATAGAGCTCAAATTTCTATACACTTGATCTTGTTTGAAATATATGGATATCAGCTTTCTAATGAACCAAGTTTCACTGAATTTGGACAACTACACTCAAAGTTATGGATGATTACCCAAGCTCTGTTGCAGGAAAACAGTTTTGACAGAAACATTTCTGGATTTTTCTCGATCTTACATACCTATTATTACGTGATTGTACAGCCCTAAAATTCTTGAAAATTTTATTACAAGTGGGATTGTGTGTGTAGATAAAGTGTATCAAATTTTAAGTGGATCGGAGTAGCAATTTAACAATGAAAAATAAAGCAATCAACATATGCAGTAATGCTGAAATCAGATTTTCTAGTTTTTATAACATACGTGATGCACACTCACCCGAATTTAAATTGCATCAACACAACATCCCAAAGTAAATTGCTGAAGGGAAATAAATGGAAATACATAGATTAACTTAAGCATAGAGGGGATTAGGAGTTATAAGATTTTTATAATGTATAGAGAGGTAGAATCAAGAACACAAACAATTAGAGTACAAGCAAGAATCGAAAATTTCAGCACATCTATTTCTTATTAGATCATGGTGGGAGACAAAGCTCCATTAATACAACCCCTTTTTAATTGAATGTTAAGAAGAGGATGGAGAGAAACAAGGGTTGTAAAATACTTACTTGATGACCTTCCAGAAATCGACTTACAAATGAAGCACTCGACCCTCACCTTCCCCTTTCTTCTCTCTTTCTTTTCTCACTTGAACTCTTTATTTTTGTAGTACTTTCCTACTTTTCCCACACTCCCTTTCTCTCCACTCTTCCCTAGATGAAACTCACGAAAATCTCCAACCAAGAATAACCTCCCAATGATCACCAATGCTGGAAATCATCCCCCTTGGCTTCTATTTATAGGCAAGGGGGGCCTTCTCTAGATGGTTCCTTGGGGCAGGTGCTCCATAGCCCAAAACCCAGCCCCAAAACTTAGTCTTCACTTGGTCTTGTGGTCCCATTTGGTCAAGGTTGGACCAGCCAATGTAGCCCCAAGTGGGCTGGTTAGGTTTTGGCTCGAGTCACTTCGGGGCTTTGTTCCATCGCCTAGGCTAGGATGGGTGTACTCAATGAAAAAGACGGGCTAACTAAGATGGGTTCGGTCGAAGCTAGGTAAAGGGGTTTTCAATCATGGTTTAGCCAAAGAATGTAGGGTGGATATGGATAAGGTGAGTCCAATTTGATCTAGTTAGGGTCACTTGGTTAAAGCTAGTCCATGAGTTGTGGTTAGCCTATGTGAATCAAGTCTAATTTTGGTTAAATTAAACTAGGCTAGGTTGGTGAATCAAGTCTAGGCTTTGATCCCACTTGGCTTGATCTTTGATGAAGGCGTGCCTTGACTCGATGTAGCCCACTTCCTTGATTCATGGCCTGCTTTACACGAACTTGATCCTGGCTTGATGCGGGTTTTACTCAACCATCGCCTTGATCTTCGCTCCCATCTTTGATTTGCTTTTATCCTCTGGGCTTCATCCTTTTAGCTTTAATTTGAACATCTTTAATTTTGAAATCTTTATTTTAAAGATTTAAAATTCATTTTAAAGATTTAAAATTTATTTTAAAGCAGAGATTTTAAAATAAACTGGTTTTTGAAATTGGGAGTGAGTTTATTTTCAAAATTTTATTTAGGGTGTTTACAGTAAGATATCTCCTCTATGTAGGGCCTATGTTGCATGGAGATGGAAGCAGAGATAAAAAGCAATACGGGAATGAGAAAATGACAAATCTCTATAAATTAAAAATGGGGAAACTAAAACACATATGTTTGTGTATCTAGTAGAACCTACAAAGCAACATCAAACTCAATAACTAGTGAAAAATTGATATTTTATGTAAGTGATGAGGTCAAACAGAAGGCTCTCCTTTAGCAAAAAGGTGGACTACCTACTCAACTATGGTAGTCCATCTAACTATATATGTAAATACAAATTATTCTAATGCATCCAAAATATTTTGGCCATTTTAACAACATTTTGTCATTTTTGTGCCATATCGGAATAAAAAAAGCCATATTCAAAAAGTTTGTGCATCATAGCATATGGCTCATCAACACCACATCTTTCTTTTAATAAAGAAAGAGCCATGCTTGAAGTCTCTATCTTAAGGAGGCCAACATCATCACCCAACTCATTGTGACTAACCTACATGAAAAGGATAGCACCTCAAACATTGTCATACATGATGTAAGAATTATAAAAAAAGCATTCTATGTAAGAACAAAGCATCGTCTATTTAAAGCATTTAAACTTTGTATTTTATGCATCATGTAATCAATCTATATGAAATAATAAGTGCACCTAGGTAACTTAAATAAATCGTAATTGTCATGACTTAATTCAGTACTGGTTGGATGGAGGTTACGTTAGAGTACAAATATAAATGCTTTCCTCAAAACAACAATCCTTAGGTCAACAATCCATATTTTATAATTAGGTTATCTAAAATCATGCCAAATTGTTGTCTCTAAATTTATTTTGGATATCAACCACAAAGTAGGTAACATCTGTCATTAGTTAGCACTCATTAGTATAGCCTTCTGGTTGATATTTGATGCATATATAGTTCCTTAATGTGAACATAATCTCTTGCTTGGAAGATGGATGATAAATTACATATTGATGCTAAAGAAAGAAGTGTAGAAAGTCCTGTCTTACTCATTTTTTTCTATTTTACCTCACTTTATGCTTTACATCTACAGTGTTAAATCACATCTTAAGAAAAATGCATAGGTCATTTAAAGCAAAGGCATGTCTCTAGGGAAATCCTTTTGTATTGCTAATAATAGATGTTTGTTACATCAATGCATGAGATTCATCACTCTCTAAAACCACTACTTTGTAAAAATTCACTTGCATTTTTTATAGTTATATAAGGCAAATTCATGAATTATTTTTTCATCATAATGAAAGAAGCTCTCTTCTTCATTTATTATATTATGTGACACATATGGAAAAATCATAATGCCATGTAAATACATGTAGTATCATCCATGTAAAACATGTATTATGTCGTTCTAAGTCAATGGGTGAGACAATGCTATTAGTTTCCTTTTCAAGAATTTTAGTCAACAAAACTCAAACCCACTTATATTCTATCTTCTCCTAAAAGATGTCAAATTGTATTCACATTGGTGATGAAAAGGTAAAAGTCATGCATGCCTATATAAGCACATTTCATGTTGGAAGGATAATGAACTAAAATAGTGTGGGTATGACAACTAAGAAGTATTATATAACCATTTGTCATGAAACCTGATAATAGTATGAGGATAAAAAACACTAATGGAGCATGAGTAATGCATATACTTGAAAATCTTTCTTTATATGACATCATACTTATTGGCACCATCTTTATAGGGTAAATGTGATTCTTCAATTGATGGTAGAAGATACCATTCTTTTAAACATTTGATTTAGGGCATTCATAATTAAATAAATCATGATGAAATTGAGTCAATTGTGAGGCATCAAAATTATTGGCTAAGATATCTATGTCCCTGTGCAGTTATAACTAAACCATATTGTCCACTTATACAATTGAGATGCCCATCAATTTATCCATGACAAAAGGGGGTGTAGCTCATCAAAATGCTCATATGTTTCCTAACATTGTGGGATGATTAATCTTAATTGTATCTCCTATAGTTTAGAATGCCAAATTATCAATTTTGTTATTTTCTCTAAAATAAAAAATTCTTGGAGCCTCATTATCAAAGAAAGTGTCACAAAGCCTTAAGATGCTATTTTTTCAAGCCATATTGGTAAATAAAGGTCTATGAATTTGTCTAATAATGAAGTACACCATGACATAAAAGATAATGACTAATACATGCACTCAATTTTGTCCTCCAATGACAACCTATCAAAATTTTCTTAGATTTTGAATTAATATTTAGTGTCAAGTTTCATTTGAGAGATACAACCTTAAACTTCTTCAAGTCATTATCTAAGACATTGTTTGACTTGTGATAAAATAATTATTCATAACATACAATTGCTAAGTACTCACAATGAATACATGATGTTCAACATAAAACTATTGGTTGATTTTCAAGATACCAAAATATATTTGGTGAAGGTTATGCTTGCAGCCATATTTGGAATTACGAGTCACTTACTTTAGTAATAATTGTGCTCATTAGTAGCACATGTAGTGGTTGTAATTTATAAGCATTTTGCAACTATGTTTTGGTATTAAGAGTCACTTACTTGAGTGATAAATGTGCTCAATAGTAGCACATGTAGTGGTTATAACTCATAAGCATTTTATAGCCATGTTTTGGTATTAAGAGCCACTTACTTGAGTGTTAATTATGATCATTAGTAGCACATGCAGTGGTTGCAGCTCATAAGCATTTTGCAACCATTTTTTGGTATTAAGAGTCACTTGCTTGAGTGACAATTGTGCTCATTAGTAGCACATATAGTGGTATAGGTTTTTAATAACTATGTTATGGCATTAAGAGACCTTCTTGAGTGACAATTATGGTCATTAGTAGTATATCACGAGTTACATCTTTTACATGTTTATATATAGTGATATTGTAAGTACGATTCATCGAACTTTTCTTTCATGGTGTGAGTGCTTTCCAACTTAGTTTTTTAATAGAGTTTGTAAGTTTTATGGTAGCGCTAATTGGATTTACAATATCATCGTCTTTGCTTTGTAGGTTTGTCTAAGACTCGATTGCATTCGTGCAAGACGAACTGAGGGTCTTCATATATCCTGAAGATGTTTTCTAGGGTTTATTGTATTTGATTATTTGATACCGGTTGCAACAAATAAACCTAAAGGTTAGTATTTACTGCACCTCAAACAATAGTGTTATCCTAACATTCTCTTTTAGGATTTAAATTCAATCTTTCGGGTGCAACCATTAAAAATCTTCTCCAACTACAGGAGCACACTGTCAACAAAAACTATCATAATGATATACCTTCAGGTAAAACCATATCCGACCAATTTATAATGATCATCAAAGTAATCTAATTCTATTAAAATATAATCAATTTCTTTCTCTATTCAAAAAGCCAATCAACAAATAAATAGAATAACTATACTTGAAATAAAAACATAAACCGGAAAAAGACTTTCACCAGCATACACTACATATATATACGAGCACAGGCACACATATATAGAGAGATACATAGAATAGCAAACATTTTTAATACTTTCAATGTAATAATTCAATCATTTGGGATTTTTACTAATGAGAGAAAATAGAAGAGGTTTACTAGTCTTTTTCCATACATGTTAAACTAGACATGGCCGGTTTAGGTCTCGATTCAGAGTCGCCAGTAGTGGCTTGAGTCCTAAACTGCCCATAACGACCAAAATATTATATGCTGATAAAAAAGTTGAAAAAACATATAGAACTGACAGTTTAGGGCCGCCAGTTTTGGTTTGGTTCCTGTCGGAATCGCTGGGCGGTTCCATAGAAGCCATGTCTATGTTGAACATTTATTTAGTGATCCTACATCACATTGTATCTCATCTTCAAAATCAGACGATTCTATAATCATCGGAATCTCTAAAATAATCATCAATATCATACTGTATCAATTACGACTGTGATCAATATCATCCAAACTTTTCTTGGCCTTTCCAAATCATTCCCCCTTTGCAGGAAAACCATTTTCCGCTGTCCGTGCTCATTTCTAGTACTTATTTTCATGTGGCGACATATAGAAGTTTCGTGGCATCATCCTAGTCCCTAGATGACATATAGAAGTAAAATGTATGCCAGATCACACATTGATATAAAGCTTCTAAGTAAAATATACTTCATTTAAAAGCACTTTACAATGCTTCAAAACTAAGTCCATTGCTACATCCCAATAATTTGTATCGGTGTCACACACATAGCAGACTAAAACACCCCTAGAAAATTATCTAACTTTTGTGCTTGTGGCTCGCAACCATGTCCATCAGCTTGCGGCTAGAGAGAGAGAGAGAGACGATGCTTGTGTTCTGACTGGGTATAAACTCATTTATTTGAACTTTTATGCATGAAAAAGCTTCAACGGTGTTTATTTAGACTTTCAGTCCCTTCTAAAATGTCCTCGAAATACTCAGTTGCCAACAAGTGCTGAGACGTGGGTTATTTCAGCAATGCAGGCACGAAACGACTAGATCTGATCTTATAGAAGATTTTAGACACTAAATTAAGAACAATACAGGAAATAGGAAAAGATGGTTAAGTGGGCTCACTCACGAAAAGAGAAGCTATCAGTCTTTTCCAAAACAGAAAATCTAACGTACCTTTATTAATGGGAGCAGTCCCTTTAAAAGAATGTTCGGGTAACCGGCCCGACCAGGGAAGGCACTGGTTCACAAAAAAGAAGTTTGACCATGGTTGAACCATGTTTGAACATGTAACAATTAAATATATATATAATTTTATTACATATTAATATTTCTTATTCAGAATAAAAAATTAAAGAACCCTAGGAAGTATCAAAAGAGGCCGCTTCAATAGATTTAGATTCAATTAACCACATCCAAATAAAGTAGAGACTTCGCAAACCCATTTATATCAATAAAAGGAAATTACTAAAAGATTAAACAAAAATTAGAATATAAAAAGACGCACCAGCCAGTTCTCATTTCCAGTTGACTGGTTCAACTGGAGGGACCACAAGTTGGAAGCAGTCTTGTTTTCAGATTGGTCCAATATGCGGACCGAACCAGATCACAGTCCATTTCCCAGTTCGACAAGCGGGTGCAGTTCAGTTTCACAAACTATTGTTTAAGGTAATAGTAAGATTTGATCAACATAATTCAGCACATAAAGTAGTGCTTCCAGTCCTACTTTAACAAAAGAACCTCCTAAAAGAATCCGAACATAATAAGAACTTATTCCCTACCTATTACAAAGCATTCATTTACAAGTACCTATTGATGTAAAAAAATACAAGAGGACATGTTGCGAAAGATAGAGAGTTTTGATATAGAAGGGACATGTGGCTTGTGAAGGATTATGGTGTTGAGTATGCAAAGATAAGCCCGTGTATCTTATGAGTTGATCGTACAAATCATGGGGTTGGTTGACATATGCCAATTAGTGGCGGTGAAAAAGAGTGACATATATAGAGAAGTGGAGAGTTATTGGGAATCACGTCCAAAAAACTCAGTATGTTATTTGTTGTTTCTATGAAAGCCTATAAATCAGCATGTGTTATTAGGACGAGGAGGATGGTCAATGATGCCTTCTAATATATCAAGTGCTTATAAGTGCCGAAGTATGTGCCTTGGATTTCGTCCCTTGGTTTCTTCAAGAGCAAGGAGCTTCATGGTGGCCCAAATAGGATTGGGTATTTTACCACCAACCCAACCACTAGACTTTGGAACTCCAATTCCCCCACTATATCTTGTATTTCAACTTGAGGGAGTACTATTTCTCTAGCACCGTTTTTACCTGTAAACTGTTGGTTTGTATTCGGTAATCAGATATCAAATCCACCACTAGAGATAGAAGATGCCCTAATGAATCGTAATAGGGTCATCAACTTGGTTCATAATTCTTTTGAAATAGATCTACAGACTCTCAACACTGAAGTGGATCATAAGTCATATCCTGATTAGGTAGATAGGCTTGTGTTAATATCAAGAAGTTGCAAAGCTCAGTTTATCATACTTTTGAGACAAGATAGTAAATATCTAAAAGAATATTTGACTCATTTCACTCTCGAGTGCAGAGAGCTAAGTTACAATGAGATTCACAAATTTAAAACTTTTCATCTCTTTCCTCACTGGACAAGCTTATGCTTGGTACAACTCTTTGAAACCTACATCCATCCAAACTTGGGATAAGATACAAAAGGTATTTGTCAAGCATTACAACAAGATCTCACCCCAACCGTCACCTAAAGATTTGATGAATCTTCACCAAAAAGTTAGCAAAACTATCGAGGTCTTCTTCGAGAAGTTCCATGAGTTGGTCATATGTTGCTAGATACAGTTTACTCAGGTCCTTGTATGGAATTGTTTATGCACAAAGATTAAAAAGAGCTTAGCTGGACATTTTTGTCCAACTCTTACTCAATTAGCTAATCAGGCAACATAGGTTGAATACATCCTCAATACTCCAAATGCATCAGACAATAAGATCTACAATTCCATTTGCCAAAAGGTTATTCAATATCATCCCAAGATGAGAGCAAGACAATGTCATGATACTGCAAGTGGCACAATGATACTTTACATGATATTAACAAGTGTGTCAAGTTCTACTCAATTATACTACAAGTTATCAAGGGCGAACATTTGAAGCTTTTAGACAACAAACTCGGGATTGATGCCAATTTGTTCTCACCTATATTTGTTGTAGTGAAAAATGGTCTTATATTGTCGTTATGCACTATAATAGTGGAAACTGGACAACAAACCCGATTCACTCTAGGAAATGATCATCATCTAGAGAGAAACACAAGGCGGCTAGAGATAAAGTGGAGGCTATAGATGAACGTGATTTTTCCATACCAGTTCATTTATCAAATCACCTAAGATACTAAGCTAGATGATGTGTTCGACAGAATTATCATGTGAGACTATGACAAGATGTGGGGTTTCACCCAAACCCTCACCGTCCATTCTATCATCAAAGGATGTTTTGAATTGATGGGAATGATGACATGTAGTTCATGACGCTAAAATATTATTGAGAGAGAGAGAGAGACATGTCTCAAGATCAATGTTTCCTTAGCATTGTTGACATTTGTCCCGAGGCATTGAAGTTCAAGTAGATGATGATTCGACTTCGTTAAATCTTTCATGGGGTAGAAGCAATTTCCCTGTTTGAGGCCAGATGATCAAACCTCAAACTGACTCCTTGAGGTTGGAGCAATGACTAGAAACTTCTTGACTCACACTCAAAAATGATGTGTTCAACGAAGGGGGCCAACACATAAAGCGGTTGGAATGTGATGAGTTTATTGATGATCACATGAAACACCTAGTGAATCATCGTTCTCAAGTTATTATCAACTCTAACGAGGAGTCAGAACATGACAATCCTCAAAGACAAAAACATAATTTTGAACCTTTTTAGACAGTCATGCCTCCATTGAGAATGAAGGATTCAAATTTATGCAATCTTTTGCCAAGGAACTCTACTTTGATAGGTGACGCAAAAATGAATCTGGAGGATGTTAAGTTTGAAGGGCATCAATATTTTTTGCCTAAAGACCTTGGTGAATGGCTTGAAGCAGTTCTTGCAGAGTGGAGGAAAGATTTGTTGGCCTTACATATTCTCAAAGAAGAAGACAAAACACAGAATCGGGAAGGACTTCGTACATAGATGGTGGATCATGCAAAGGAGGTTGAGAAACCACTAGAAGAAGAGGTCTAGAAGCAATAAGAGAGTTGTAAGAATCTAAAGTATCCATCACAAACATTGGCATACAACATATTCTACAGACTAAGTAGAACTTATATGAATTTTTGGGAGTTTCATGATTTGCAACAATTTTCCTAAATTCATAGGGCTTTTTGACCCCCAAGTTATTAAAATATTACAAGCATCGAATAGTAGTAATCCAGAATAATAAGCAATTGTCAAAGAAGAGGACCATTTTTCGAATAAGAAATATATTCGATGAAGACTTCAGTGATGATTTTGGGGACTCTTTGAATTTTTTAGAATGCATATTACTATTTTTTTGGTGAGTTTTACTCCCAAAGAAAATACTTGGTTGATTCGTGATGATGACCTTTTGACAGATGAACCCGATTGGGCAGCCCTGGTCAATATTGTTGACATTTTGATGGTCTTTGTGAAACCATCAAATGTCGTTGCAAGACATTTACAACCAATTTGTATTGCCACAGAGGTGAATGATTTCCTTTTTAAATGGGTGTTCACAGATTATAGTGTTGTATTAAATATAATGCATGATAACACTTTATAACAGATCGAGAGGATACTTGTTGATTTAATTCCAATGAACCTCAAAATGTGTGATTTTTTAGGAGAACCGGCAGTTACCATGGGAGTTATAGCCATCAATCTTAGGGTCAGTTCAAAGACATCATCTACTCCTATCTTTGTGGTTGATGCAAGTCCTAGTTATTCCCTAATATTGTGGAATCACAAAAAGGTTGAGATCATCGATGCCAAAGAAGAACCTTTTGCAACTTAGAGCCTCTAAGGCATTATTTTGTTTGCCTTGAGTGAATCCAATTGTTATGCCTGAAGTCTTGGAAGAAATGCAATTCTATCAATTAACTACTTAGGATTTCACTTTTGACTTGTTTGATTTACAACCATTATCCAAAGTGATTCATGGATAGAAAGTCTCAAGTTATTTCAGAATGTTTTGAATAGTTAGAAACATTTTATGTTAAACAACAACTTGGGAAGACATATAATGAATTGCTTGGCAGGCAAGCGGGAGATTGCCCCATTCTCGCTATTCCACCACCTATAAGAGGAAGAGGAGCATTTAATTATTCTAACCAGAAGGATGAATTGAGTTTCATCTCAGTAAAACGTCTGACTGAGGTAAATTTTGCTTCAAAAGGAATAGTGAGGCTAACAAAAGTGAGTGCTCAATGCCTATCGAGAGTTAGCCATGATTGGTCGAGTTGTTCAAGTAGTACAAGGACTAATTCACTTGAAAATATCATGAAATGTCTAGTTTACCTCAAAAGTTGGTAGAGTTTACTATTTCATTAAAAACACGAATGAAACTACATAGACAACCAACAAGAAGATTCAAGCTCGAGAGGCTTTCGACCATAAAATAGGAGATACAACATCTTCTGGGGGCTAAGTTCATTAAAACAGCTAGGTGCATAGATTGGTTGTCTAATATTGTTCCTATTATTAGGAAAAATACGAAATTGCAGGTATATATTGATTATCAAAATCTTAACTTGGTCACTTATATGTATCAATATGTCATGCTAATGGCTAATATGTTAATCGACACAATAGCTACCTGTGGGATTTTGTCATTAATGGATGGTGCTTCGAGGTATAACTGGATTAAGGTAAATCTTGAGGACATGCATAAAATGGCATTCTAGTGCCCAAGGGTTTTGGGGATTTATGAATGGGTAGTGATTTTGATTGGACTTAAGAATGATGGTGTCACATATCAATGAGTGATGAATTATATCTTTCATAATTTAATCGCGAAAACCCTAGAAATATACATTGATGATATTGTGGTCAAATCTGAAAGTTTCAAAAAAAAATTGTTTAACCTTGAATAGGCTTTCCAATAGATGTAGAAGCAATGCCTAAAATTAAATACTAACAAGTGTGCTTTTGCAGTATCTATTGACAATTCCTAGCTTGTTTGATATACAATGGAGCTATTAAAGTCAACCCAAACAAGGTCAGGGCTACCATCAATGCTTGACTGCCCAAGACATCATTGTCTATGATGATTTATTGCTAATATTGCAAGCAAGATGACCCCTTTAACATCATTGTTGAAGTTAAAGGATGAGGACGACTTCGTGTGGGAAACAGAATAACAGTTGGCATTCGAGAAGATTAAGGAGTATTTAGCGAAACTGCTTGTGGTTGTGCCCGAACTTTTGAGAGACTGTTAAAACTATATATACCCACTAAAGAAAATTTGATCGGTGCTTACACCAAGGACAATACTGAGTGGTCTATTGTCTATTTGAGTCGATTATTTACTAATGTAGAATCCTGATATTCTCCAATTGAAAAGATTTATATGGCCTTGTATCATTCTTGTATGAAATTTGAGTATTATCTTATCACAACCGAAGTATAAGTAGTAAGCAAAGTCAATATCTTGTGTTACTTACTTGACCATCTAGCACTTCAAGGCATGATAGTCAAGTGGGCAATCAAAACTATGCTCTTTTGATTTAAAGCATTGTACTCTCAAAGCATTAAAGGGACAAGAAGTGGTTGATTTCTTAACGTATTTTATGTGCATTAAGGCCATTGACCCTTTAGAAATTATGCATAATATGATATCCGAATGATTTTGGTCAATTACATTTGATGGCTCAAGATATAATCAAGGTGTGGGAATTAGTGTTTGTACTATTTTCTCGACCAAAAAAGTAGGTATGCTCTTGATGTCCTTGGATCAAGGCCTTACTAATAACATGGTTGAATACCAGGCTTTGATTTATGATTTAAGTTTGGTTTCAGTTAATGGAACAAAAAAGGTAGAGACTTATGGTGACTCCTAAGTCATGCTAAGTCAATTAATGGGGATTACCAATATCATAGATTAAATTTCAACCCATTGTATCAGCATGTAAAATATTTGTTGGGAACTGTCCTTGAAGTGAAACTATTGTACATTCCCAAAGATAAAAACCGGATAGTGAATAATTTAGCCCAGACTATTTTGGGTCATAAAGCAACATATGATCCCAGGCAATGATATCCTTGATTCAAGTGATAGAGGAATTTTTTGACTAGCGAGATTCACTATAAAAATGGTGTACACTCCCAATTGGGATGGGTTGTATCTCATCTCAAAGATTCTATCTGAAGTGGCATATTGAATGTCATAGAAGAGAAAGAACATACAAGGAGTATAAATGATACACACTTGACAAAATATTACTCTTTGATTTGGGAATAGTTTATTTGAAAAAACAATGAATGTGAGTATACAATTGTTATACAAATTACTACAAATAAAGGAAGATTATTTATCCCAGGTGAATGCCTTATCAAAGAAAATCAAGGTCCCCAACCAAGCTATTTCGCCTTGGATTACAACTATCTGACATCTTCATACCCCCATTCTAGAGTCATGAGGTTCTCAATTGCTAATTGTTCTTCTTCTGTTTAGCTCCTCGAGAGAGAATCTAGGTAGGCTTCCTCCAATTCTTGTAGTTCTTGTAGCTCTTCCTAGTAAGCTACAGTTGTGATTGTCGGTTCTTGATAGTGTATGACCAAACAATCATTGAGAAAGGCTAGTTACAATATGAGGGACACAACTTCTCAATAGAGAGAGAGGAAGCTGCATACGAGACTATCAATACACTCGTGCGCTTCTCAACACTGATCCATAACATCACCCTTCCCGTAAATTGGAAGCTTAAGACCAAAATTTGTGAGGAGATACTCTTGAATGAGCTGGTTGTTGCAATAGTTCAATCGAGTACAGAGATCAGACATCCATTGATAGTTCCTGGAGAGCCTTAATCAAAGCAAATCTGCAAAGATTGAAGAGGTATATCTTGATTAGTGGCTAGCCACTAAACTGCAAAAGAGAGAGTATCTTGGAACACAAGCCCTTATCCAGAATTCTTACTAAGAACGTATTGAATGAACTCTATATCCATCTCGATTCTTGAGGATGGTAGAGCTACTACTTTTCCTACATGTACAACTTCATCGCTTGGTGTTGTAAACACCCCAAAAATGTCATATTTTGAAACTTTTGAACTTAAGAAAACCCTCCAAAGGCCAAAGCCAGAGAAACAAGGAAAAGTAAAGCCCGTTCGGAGAAAAGCCCGACAGAAGGCCAAAATCATAATTTGGGTCAAAAAGCAAAAGCAGCTTCAAAGTACATAAAGAGGCCAAGAACCTGATGAAGTCGACAGAAGTCTAAGACACGGCCCGTCAGAATGAAGAACGGAATCTGTGGAGAAATCTGAGATCGATAGCACTAGAAACTGGCCAAAAATAAGAAAAAGGTGGATTAAAACAGATGCCAAAATGTCCTGAGAAGCAGAACATCAGTCGGAAAAAGAACTTGGGGAAAACCCAAGCCGAGATTGGGTTGCCAAAGAACTGGAGCCCGCACAAAATAGACTGTGGAAAGCGCCAGAAAGGACTAAAAGAAAGGAACAGAAGAATTTGGATTGAATTTGGATCCCAAATATCTGAGATGCAAACCCAAATAATATTTGGATTGGATCTGGATCTCAAATATCCGAGATACAAGATCCAAATCCAAATAATATTTGAGTCGGATCTAGACCCTAAAATATCTGAGATCTAAGATCTAGACCCAAATAGTGTTTAGATCGGATTTGGATTCCAATATCCAAATCCAAGACCCACCTCATTTGCCTATAAATAGAGGTGAGGGGGTGCCATAAATCTCACGTGAAAATCAAGTGGGAGGAGAGAGAGTGAGAGAGAGACTTAGCCATGGGTCTTAGCCATGCGGGCTCATGGGTGGGGTGGGCTTGAGTCATGTTGATCAAGGCTTGACCTAAGGGCTGCAACCAAGGTGGGCTCGACCAAGGAAGGCTGCAACCAAGGTGGGCTCGGCGTGGAGGACGTGTGGTGCAACTGGCTTCAAGAGGTAGGTCCTTCAAAACCTAACCCTAACCTAGTCGTGACCTAGCCTAGGCTCGACCCAACCTAACCCAACCTAACCCAAACCTATCCCCTAAGCCCAGCCCAAGCACACCCCGTGCTGCATCAGGCTACACCCCTTTGCTGCACCCAACACCACCCCCCAGCCAACCGCACGCCCTACGCGCCACCCTGCCGCAGTGCCTTGCGCGCCACCCTGCCGCAGTGCCTTGCGCGCCACCCTGTCGCATGCCACCTGTGCGCCACCCTGCTGTGCAGCGCCCTGCGTGCCACCCTGCCGCGCGCCCTATCCCACGTCACCAACACCCCTTTCCACATCACCCCACTTCACCAACCATACCCACCTAGCTCCCATCTCACTTGACCAACCAACACCCCACGACCCAGCCCTACCTGAACTAGCTAGGACCAGACTAACTCACTCTTTGGCCGAACCCAAGCAATTCTCACGTCACTCCACTCCCAACCGGCTTACCTCTTGGCTGCACGTCACCAAGGCTCGCCACTTGAAGGAGTTTCCCCCGTTGCTGCAACATGATGATGCTGTGACCCGGGCTCAACACAAAGAAGGTGGACATGACCTAGTAAAATCCCGAATCCAAGTTAGGAAAAGTGTAAGTCTTTCGAAATATATATCAAGTTGCTTTTTCTATTCAATTCAATTCGATACGGGGTTGTAGTAATGGAGTGTGGCCTCCCCCCGAAATGTAATATTAGTGCTTGATACAAAAGCACACACGTACACTTGAGCCATATTGCTCTTAGATGTACACAAGACACCCACACGCACTTGAGCCTTTCTGCTCTTAATTGCACACTATTGCACACACATTGAGCTTTCGCTCTTAAGCTAAAGACTTTAGTAAAAGCCGCGCAATTTAATTCCGGGTTGTTACATTCATGTCGTGTGAGTTTGTCATTTAAATTTCACACTCGCACCCAAGAAGTACGTGAGCACTTGCTCCACACTCTCACGCACCTTTTGAGCCTTTATTACTCATAAGATATAGTGTATTTATATACTTTCCAGTTGCGTGAGTTTTACATTCAGTTGTGTACGCACTTACATTTTCGGGTGGTTCAATTCAAGTTGTGTGAGTTGTCTTTACATTTACATAGCAAGAGCACTCACTCACAATTGAGCCTTTCAGCTCTTATCATATATCTATATTTCAATTTCGGCAAAGTTCAATTCATGTCGTGTGAGTTTGTCATTTAAATTTCACACTACACACACGCGTGCATTGAGCCTTTCCGCTCTTAAATATATAAGTATATCTCCCTTCCGCAATTTACATTCAAGTCGTGTGAGTTGCTTTCCATGTTCGGGTATTTCCCTTTCAGCTGCGTGAGTTGCACTTACATTCAGGTATTTACTTTGAGTTGTGTGTGTGAGTTGCTTTCAATTCGAGCCTAGCTCACATCATATCAAACCCGAAGAGTGTTCGTGCATCCTTGCATTCGCGTATTTTTAAAGAGAAAACCCCGAAACTATGCTCAAACTCGCTAAAATTAGGCCACTGGAAGCACACACATCTGACCTAAGATAGCTAAAACTCTAGAGACTTGGATTCGACAACCCCCGTAATAAAAATTGTAATTTAGGTAAAGAATCGTCGAAATACTCGCTTTTCTTTCAAAAGTTCATGTTTGTTTGAAATCAAAGTTTTCTAAGCGCTTAAACTGACCCTTGAACACCGGTTCAAGAAGGTTTCAAGCGAAAAGATCCCGCTTACCTACAATTACCTAAAAGTCAGATATTTTCAAAAACTTCGCTAGTTTTGGTAAGCTAGCTGGCACGCCCATAAAAAGCGACGTAAACTCGAAAAGGTTCATTTCCGGCTTCAAAACTGGGAGTGAGAATTTTTGTGCTTACAGGTGTATCCATATTGACTAGGGTAATCTATCAAGGAACATCAGCAACACCCTCCATAGAGTGGACTTTAGTCCTAAAGTAGTGGTTGTTGACGAGGTGTCAAACCAAGGCTACGAATACTAGTTGAAACAAGCACTAGGGCTCCCTAGAGTCTTGATGCTATAGGGGCTTCAATGTGAGCCTCCTGTAAAGGTTCATCGATAAGAGTCGCTTCGATAGGGTTCCAAGATTGGAGCAAAAGTAACCACTACTCAAGATGGAGACTCAAGTCTCCTCCTGATAGGGTATACGAGGGTTGTAGTTTGATTGGCCAACACATGGATTGCTTATAGATTAGGCATAGCAGGTGTCTTGGTTGAAGTAGAAGCTCGGGGTTCTTCTTAACAAATTGTGATGGCTCTAGCTAAATTAGAGGCCATTAAAAGAAAACCTCTATTCAAGCTTATAGAGCAAGAAGGAGCGTCAACCACCTATAGACAATGCCAACATAAGTAAAAAGAACAAAAGAAAAGTGAATAAAAGATGCACCCAAGGGAAACTTACCCTTCTAAGACATGTAATATAGTGGAAGATTCTCCTCAGGATCTTCTGTCATCGACTCCATGGTAGGATCCTATACGGTGAAAGTGTAGTATTGGAGTGAGGATGCCTTTTGGGCAACATGGTTTGGTCAATCACAATATGTTTGGCATTCGGTTCTAGTGAATTGGTCTATAAAGGCCTTCAGTTCTTGGTGAAATATGGCATAAATAGCCAAGGATCATCGAATTCAATGTTGTTATGCCATGCCAATCTCTTAGCTAGATAAATAGGACTTAGAATTTCATGAACCATCCCAAATTGATGGGCTAAGCATTGAGGGAAATATCTCTTCATCATCGTTCGATTAGTGGAGGAGGATGACACGCTAACTCCTTTCTGCAAGTCTCGATAGCACATAATTTTTTACCACTCTCCTAGAGAGATTTGAACAGGGTTGAATATCGTTTCTGATATTTGTTTAGTCACTTATTTGACATGATTCAATTTGTAAAATCAAAATTATTTTCAAATTCTAGATAGAGTAGTTTATTAAGGTAGATTGACAGTGCCCTAGTTCGAAAATAGAGTAACAAAACTGTACTTAAAAAGAATTCCTCTCATTTAAGGTCAGCACGTTGCTAATCTTAAATGGGAGGAATTTTGGTGACCCAAGAGAGTAAGAGGTTGTAGCCAAGGACAATAAAGATATATCAAACATTGGAGAAACCAGCATGAACCAGAAGCAATGTTGAGTGTTTTTCTATTGGCTGGTTGAGAAATGAAGGATTGAATGCCTCTAAATATGATACTCAAGAAAAAAAGAAAAAAATTAAAAGGATGATAAAAACATAGGGCCTCAATAATGGTACAATATTCTTTGATGATTACTATATCATTGGGGTAGATGATGAACTTGCATAGCCAAAAGAGAAGAAAGTTGGCTTGTTTAGCCTGAGTAACCTCCCCCTGAATCCCACACGTTGGCTCTTAAAAATCTTTTGTATGAAGTCTTTTAGTAAGAATAGAGTTTAGGACCATCGGAGGGGAGTCTGGTTATAGCATGAACTTCTAACAGGGTCGGTCCTACCATACCCGGTTTGAGAATTAAACATTTGACTTTGGATAGTTGAATAAGGTCAAAAAATTTCCACCTACACTAATCGTCAACGTATATGATACCCACTCAGTCCAACCATTGGATGTATTTCTTGGAAGGCTTCAACCATGAGTGAAAGTCTTTGGGAGAATGATTATAGTGGAACCACTTTGCATAGAGTATAAGGGTTTGTAGGATGATTACCTCTTCTATAATTCTGAGGCCTTTTGTAGCAGACATAGTAGGACTGAGAAGGGAATAGTCAAAGTCGGTTAGTAGGGATTTGTGGTAACCCAAAGTCAAGATTCTAGATGGAGTAGGGTTGTTGAAAGCCACGGGTATGTTAGTTGGGAGAGAGACTCAACACGTTTTTATAAAGAAGCTTTGATATATAGGTAAGGTTAGTAATTTTTTGAATAGAAGGATGCAATAAAATAAGACCCTCAGTCACATTTTATAGTGAAAGGAATCTGTCCCATCCCACTCAAGTCATATTTGCTTCACATGGTTGTTTGGTTAAAAATTCAAAACGGTGATGGGCTTAACAAAGTGACAACATGGAATAATATACAATATTAAACGACATTTTTTGCCAGTCCAATAGATTCCTGGGAAGAACGAAAAGTAGAGGACAAGAAAGTAAAAGAACAAATAATACATATAGAGAAGATTGGATGTTTTACATTAGCCATTAATGATAAAAATAATGACAAGATCAACATTATAATGTTCTTAGCTTGCATGCATAACGTATGTGACAAGCCCAACATTTGTTGTAGAGCTGTCCTCAAATTTTCCCAACATTCTTCAAGACTGTTGTTATCGGAAGCGTCAATCGATCATCCCTCTTAAGAGCTTCACAATTGGAAAACAAAGCATGCAACTCATGTGATTCTCAGGCGAGCTCTCGAAAAGTTGAAAGTTTTGCATCCTTAGCATCGGCTGCCAGATATTGTAGAGAGTCGAGATCATACCGTACTCGATGACTAATTTGTTATTCTAGTTCGAGTTATCCTCCTAGAAGTTCTAAGTGAAGATTACGGTCCCTCTTTTGTGAAGAGGAGGAAAGAATTGATGAACTAGAAAGGCCTACAGAAGGAGTCTAAGCGTATGCAGTTGGACGCTTGTGATGGGATTTGGGATTATTGACTATGGTTGTATCCATCCTATAGTCGGTGAGTTTCGATTGAGATTTTAACCATCTCTATATGGATGGCTACCCATCAAGAAGAGGATTCTAGGGTCTTCCCAAGGCAAGGATATGAGTGAAGGAGTACGATGACAAGTTCTTCTTGCTGGTGATCTTCAAGCAAGAGTTCTCTTTAAATGATAGGCCTTGAAGAAACCCAATTGTCGGGCTAGGCAATGTGGGTAGTATGGTTGATTTAAAATTGGATTAAATCGAGATGATTGAGAGGCACATAGAATAAAAACCGAGGAAAAAAGATTCTCAACAATCCTCCTCAATAGAGGCCCGCTTTGAATTTGATGGTTGAGCTAGAATTAGGACCATGGAAATACAAGGGAAGGAAGTTTATCTCAGTATGAGTGATGGACTATACTCGAGTAATGATCCCTAGGGATGACAACGAGGTTAGAGGGATAAGGCTTAAGGCAAGTCTCAACATATCTATAATAATGCATTGGAGAAGGTGTGAAAAACTTGAATATGGAGAAGTATAGATGAATAAAAAATTAGAGGAATCACAATGGACCCATACCTGATGGGTTGGATTGTCAGGACAAAGAGTTTCAAGAGTAGAATTGAAAGAATGGCATGCCATAACTAAAAAGACGGGGACAAGTGATAGTTTGATGCTAATATAGTAGAAGAGATATATCATACATACTCGCCATTAACTTTGGTTTCACAAATATGGGTGATATAACGGTAGGACCATAATAGCAGGAATGTAGTGTACCTAATGGATGACGGAAAAAGTCATCCCAAGAAAGATATAATGAGAGTTTTGGGGTATAGAAATTACATCCTACCAAAGATACAAGATGAGTATTGATTAGAAAACCTATGATCACTTAAATATATAAATTGGTAGAGGACATCATCCCCAAAGGGAATTGTAAGCAATTATGTTGAGAGATCAAGAATGATAAGAAGTAGAGGAGGTTGCCATCAAATTGTATGACCAAGCATGATAATATAATGAGATCATGAATACCCCATTGAACCTAAAGGTGATGCTTCTACTCCTGAACTATATCTACCCACTTAACATGCAATTGATTAGTTGAAGGTCGGGAATGAAGAAAGTTTAGTCATTAAGATACTACGAATTCAGTCGGACTCAAAGACAATTTCTTGATATGGAATTCAAAAAGGCCAAGTGTAGAATCAGTGGTTGGAGGAAGGACAATATCCGAAGGATAAGGCACAAGAATAGAGAAAGAAGGAATTACTGTGAATGTTGCTCGAGTTTATAGTAACTGAAAGGAAGCTATAGCATTTTTAGATCCTTAACAGCCAATGAACATAATCCTAGGAATCATGCTTGATAAACAAATGTGTCGGGTTTTTTTTATGTAAACTTACTATAGGTACGACTCATACCCTTGATAACTACGGATATAGAGTCGCATGTGTTGACGCCAGAAAATGCATTAGAATATGTGGCGAAAGATGGAGAGTTTCAAGATAGAAGGGACACGTGGATCATAAAGGTTTGGAAAGGATTATGACGTCGAACGTGTAAAGACAAACCCACATACCTGAGCTGATCGTACGGATTATGAGATTGGTTGACATACCCCTATCTGTTAAATGTCGTAAATGAAAATTTAATTATTGTTAACCAAATTAAAACGAATAAGCTAATACAATACATGCAAACCGCCATTGGTTGGACTTCTAATGCCGGGATATTTTCATGTGTTTTTTTCTTTGTATCTAATGTCGGCTTTTGGACGTCCCAACTAGATATGAGTTTGATGACAATATGAGCTGGAACAAGTCTTGATTGTCCCGTCTCTCTAGAGAGAGAGAGATTGCCTCACTACGTTAGGTCATATCTAGAGGTGGTGAAGTTGGGTCCTAGCTAGCACGGACACAAGCTATTGAAAGGTCATCGTCGAGATGGATTGCGAGGAGGTTCATCATACTTTATCCTTGCATCAGGTCCGCACTGTGTGAAACTTACCCACGATTAGGAACGTTGACAGACTGCTCAATCAGGGCAAGTCTATCACATTGCGGGAAAGTAACTGATGTATGAACTAGCTGGCCAACTATGCTATATTAGCTCCTCTAGGAGTTCTAAGACTTGGCTCTGGGTCTATTCCTGTTGGTCTCAGATGCCTTACTGCTTAGTGTCCCAACTCTGTCGATTTGCCTTCGGCCTGTATCTTACTCAAAAAAGAAAAAAAGAGGGGGAGGGGGTGAAGAAAAAACTAGGTGAATGGGCTTAACCGTAGACATTTTAACTTTTGAATAGACAAACTTCAACCTATTTCAGTGGTTGTATGTCATTCAAAGCACACTTTCTACCAAGATAAGTAGGTCGGATCCATCTAAAAGCTGGTTTAATGACATGGCTTGCATCAACGTGGTGAATCAAGGGAATCTCAGAAAGGTCTTATAGCAAAGGGTCTCACCTGAGCCCTTCTTCCCTTCAAGGATGCATAAAGACTGAAACTTTAGTACCACCAAATCCAAGTTGACGAGGCAGCTAAAATGAGCACGACTACTATTCTTTTTTCCATTTTCAGGCTCTAAAGAGTTTTGGATCTAGACTTGGATCCTGACTCTACACGAAATCTAATTCCAGCTATGTAGGATTCGATCAAGTTTAATTCTGCTAGGATCCAACCTAAATCCTTTATATCCTTCGGAGGAGGAAGGGGAAGAAATGATCTTTTGCCTAAAGAAACTGTTATTCAACACCACTTGACCAGGGGTTGACATCTTTATCTGGATTCCAGAATGCCCCGAACTGAGTAGAGTTTGATCGCCTTATAGTAATTACTTTGATAATACTTCATAGGAAATTGGGAAATAAATATGTCAAAAATCTATCATGAGGAGAGAGAGAGAAGATTAGCAGACTTAGAATCAACCATGCCAAGCCTGCTTCTTACTGGAAAAGTAAATAGACTGCATGTGCCATCAGTAGTGGAAAGTAAATGACATACGACAAAACTATGAACCGTCATGTTATTTGTCTCTAAACCTCATTTCATAGCCTCCATTATTAGCTAGCATTTAATGCCCCTAAACCAGAAACTGTCCAGGTGAACTTCATGTGTTGTGTCTGCCAAAAAAAGGCTTTAAATAACTTCAAAATTATTAACAAAAAGCTCAATGACTATCCTACACCAAAAAGTGTGGCTGGGAATTGTCTTGTCATACTCAGAACTAATATGTGACCTCAACTTCCTGCGTTGAAAAATTGTCTATCATAAGATATCGTAGATCTATACACTTACCAAATGACAGTACAAAATACCAGTATCGGTTGAATCCAGCTAACTCTGACAAATTGATAGTCAATCTATCGGTCTGGAGACCGAAATTAAAAGTACATATTTATGAGGAGTATGAGGAAGCTCATTTCATAAGTCAACATCAGTTCGCATCATGTATGTGCAGATCCATCAGTATTTTCCGTCGTGGAGATGAAAATGCAACTCTTTTCCAGGCATTAGTAACACCATCTTTTCATCTTCGAGAGAGAGAATTGTGTCCGAATCTCAAAGATTGTTTTCGACACCAATGATGTGAAGTTATATGTGCACATGCATGTAGGTTATAATAGAGACATGTGTATTTAGGATACATGGTGCTTAATGGGAAGAAAGTCTTTCAGGGTTGGGGAAGATGACAAAATACTGTTAAATTGTGGCATCACAAATGGGAGAAGTATTCTTTTGGGAAAAGGAGAATCCAAAGGGCCCAATCTTATTTGCAACTGCAGATGGTAGGCCATGATAGTCAACTGGATGGAAAATGATATGAGTTTCTTTTTCTTGGCGAGGACAGGCAAAAATTTATTCTAGTGTCGTTCTAATTGTATAATGTACTCGAATTGGTCCCACGTGAATTGCTCTCTTCTCCATCGCCTGTGGATGGCTATCTTTGTTTCAAAAACAAGCTTCCGAAGGTAATAATGGTCAGTCAAGTATGAGTGTCTCGAAAAGCAAATGAGTGCACCATTAAACGACAACCTGGATTCTTGTAATGTGCACTCTCATTTTCTACATAGTTGGTTGGAGGGTTCCAACCGAAGAATTGCACCATGTGGTAAAAATCATCTCTTATCGTATGATATGGCTTTATCATGTATTAGTACCGGAATTGATATGGTTCAGACGCATGTATCCTATTCGTATTACACCGTATCACAATACCATGTTCGTCAGCTTTGCATGACACAATACAGCAGTTTTACGTCACTTAAAAATGGCAACAAGTGTATTTAAGCCCTCGAGACACAGACGCACACTAGTAGAAAAACAAGAATTGGCAAAGTCTCTAAGCAAACCACACATCATTTTGGTTCTTTTCACCACAAGTGATTCCACCCACTTCCCCAGCTCCACAAGCTTGGCTTGTTTTGCGTGTAAGTTACATAATGTAGTAGTGGCCACATTTCGCCTCATATTGTGACCCTGTGAAATGAGAAAAGAAAGACCTTTTTTTGGGATTTCATACAATACGTTTTTTTTTAATCATAAAACCGTTTTACAAACAAAGATTCTTTTACTAAATAAAAAGAAAAAATTATAGAGGTGTTTCTCTCATGCTAGAAATGGAAACCCAGAATGAAAAACATAAAAAGAAAATAAACAAAAGAAATATATACGAGTTAAACCCTCAAATCTCTTTACGTGAAAAACATTATCCTTAGTGAAAATCTTTTGGACGGAAACTTTGCCTAGCAGTTCTTAGTTTCGTGACACTCTTTGAGCTTCATCCTTCTGCTGTGTTCGATCTCAGACTTCTTCGGTAGTATCAGAACGGCTTCTATCTAAGACCACTTCTCAGTAAACAGAGTGTTTTGCCGATACGTGTCTCTATGCTCAAAGTTAAATATCATACATTTAAAAACAAAAGGAAAGAGATTACAACAAAATCAAAAAATATTCTATGGCCCTAATCTATGTTAAGCACACACATTCCATTTCCGTTCCTATCTTTATCAACAAGCCGATTGTCATTTATTGTGACAATAGTGCAGCTCTAAGTTTCATAAAAAATACAACCTTTAGCTCAAAGAGTAAGCATATAATAGTAAAATATCATTATGTGGAGGATGTGAAATATTAGTGTGTTATCTAACTATTAAAGATAAGTTAGTAGAGGCTTTTACTAAAGGCATATCTTAAAGCCTCTTTACAAACATGGGTTTAATATATATTTAAAAGTTTTGTTGTATGGAAACACAAACATGGGTTGTTAGGTAAGGAAAACATATCGATAACAAAAAATCGTATAAGAAGTCTAACCTGTGGCATTTGTATTGGTAAATTGATACAATATGATACGTCCGAGAATAGTGGGAGGAAACTATTGTATCATAATTTGACTAAAGCAGCCCAGTAGGAGATGTAAGTTACATAACCTAACAGCCGAGTTACTTAGTCTCATATTGTGCTCGTGTGAAATCAGGAAAGAAGGGTCCTCTTTTATGATTTCATGAGATTTGGTTTCCTTTAATAAAAAACTGATTTACAAAGAAATATTTCTTTATTAAATAAAAAAAATCACAAAGCCATTTCTCAAGAGTAGAAATGAAAAACCCAGAATGGAGAAACATAAAAGTAAAATACGAAAGTTATATACGAGTTAAATTCTCAAATCTTTTTACATGAAAAAAATTAAAAACCTTATGGATGGAAACCGTGTCTCATGATTCCTAGTCTCACGACACTGTGCATGCTCAATCCTTCTTCAACATTCGATCTCTTACCTCTTCATTGCAAACCACACACATTTTGCTTCTTTTTACCACAAATAGTTTTGAATTATTTTGGTTATTTTTTCCAGCCACGTCCTGAGATCCACATGCTTGGCTTGTTTTGCATACATCTCTAACATGTCCACTATCTTATTTTTTTGAATTGTATAAGTATAATTACAAAACTTTTAAAGAGCTTGAGAATAAAAAGAAGATACCTTTATTACACTCGTACCACATAAAAGTATTGAGTGGATAGGTGTGAGTGGTAGGCAGCATCCAATCAATGTATATATATATTCTGAAAAGTTTGACAAATGTCGAAATCATCAAAATCTTAGAAAGTGATGCTCTTAAGCCATGCCACACTTTTAAGGATGATGCGGGTGAGTCGCGCCATGCTTTGACTAGTAATGTGTCTTGGCCGCATTATCTTCTGAACACGCGACACTATTTACCTTGTAACACATCATCAGAGAGTCCCATTCCAAACATAACGAGCATTTCGTGTGTTTCTTTCCCAACCGGCAGCACTCACTTCTTCTGAATCGTTCACATGAAAATGCTTCCGAAATCAATTTTTCTTTACAATCTGTTGTGTTTTACAGCTAGATCAATAAAGTGGTTGTAATCGATAAAAAGAGAGGTCGGAAATCAATAGCAATCGAGAAAAGATTGGAAGAGGTTGGAAATGGGTGAAAGAATGATCAAAGGTCTGTAGGAGGAGAGAAGCTACAGGAGGAAAGAGAGAAGCTATTGGCCTCTGATCAAAGGTAGGGTAAGAGGAGAGAAGCAGCCGGTGAGAAGGGAAGCCACCAGTGAAGCTATCAATTTGCCGGTGGTGCTGTGAACATGAACCAGGTGTGGGAAGAGAGAAAAAATGTGGAGCTATTTTGGATACTTTCTGAAATAGGAGTGTATTTTTAGTAAAATAAGATGTATGAATAGCAATTTTGTATAATACAAGGTCTCACCCGAGCACAACTATTCTTTTTCGATTTTCACACTCTAAAAGTATTGGATCTAGACGCGAGTTCCGATTCTACACAGAATCTAATTCCAATTATGTGGGATTTGATCAAGTACAGTTATGCTAGGATCCAACCTAAATACCTTCCACTGATATCTATATGATGAGCAAGGGGAAGAATTGATATTGTGGCTAAAGATTAGGGACCACTTGACCAGGCGTGAACAGGTTTATCTGAATTCCAGAATGCCCCAAATAGAGTGGAGTTTGATCTGCTCATGGAAATTACTTTGATAGTGCTTCAGTATGAAATTGGGAAATAGATAATGTCAAAATATTATCATGTGGAGAGAGAGATTAACAATATTCAAAGCCTGCATCTATACTGGAAAGAGTAAACAGACTACATGAGTATTGGAAAGTAACCACTGTGTTTCTATTCTTCGGAGGCAGAAAGACTATGTATATTGGTTCAAAAGAAAATCTGAACATACGGCAAAACTATGAACGGTCCTGTTATTTGTCTCTAGACCTCATTTCATGTCTCAATAACTATCTCTTCCTCTATTATTAGCTGGCATTTAGTGCCCCTAAATAAGAAACTGTCTGAGTTATCTTTAAACTCCATGTGCTGTGGCTGCTTAAAAGGCCTTAACTTCAAAGTGTGAAACAAAAGCTTTCAAAGTCTCAAATTCAATGACTCTCCTGCACCAAAAGGAGTGGATGGCAATCATCTCGTTATACTCGGGGCTAATTTGTGACCTCAACTTCTTTTCCTTTAATGAAAAATTGCCTAAGATCCCGTAGATCGATATTCACTTACCGGATCACGGTGTAAAATATCAGCATCAGTTGGATCGAGCTAACTTTGCCAAATGGATAGCGAATCTATCAATCTGGAAACCAAATGCAAAGTGAAAATTTATGAGGAGGAAGCCCATTTCATCAGTCAACATCAATTCGCATCATGCATGTGCACATGCATCATTATTTTCCGTCATGGACATGAAAATGGAACTTTTTTGTAGGCATTAGTAACACCATCTTTTCATCTTCCTCAAGAGAGAATTGTGTCCGAATCTCAAAGACTATTGTGGAAATCACGGATGTGATGAGTCGTCATATGTGCACATGCATGTAATCTATAACAGGGACATGTTGGTTTGGGATACATGGTGCTTAATCGGCAGAAAGTGTTTCACTGTTGGGGAAGATGACAAAATACTTTTAATTGTGGCACCACAAACGGGAAAGGATTGTGATGGCTAAAGGGAACCCAGAAGGGCCCAATCTTATTTGCAACTGCAGATGGTAGGGCATGATAATAAACTGGATGGAAAATGATATGAGTTTCTTTTTCTTGGCGAGGACAGGCAAAAATTTATTCAAGTGTCCTTCTAATTGTATAATGTACTCATTGGTCCCACGTGAATTGCTGTCTCTTCTCCATCGCCTGTGGATGGCTATCTTTGGTTCGTAAACATGCTTCCGAAGGTAATAATGGTCAGTCAAGTATGAGTGTCTCGAAAACGTGCAAATGAGTGCACCTGCGCATCATTAAACGACAACGAGATTGTAATATGCACCCTCACTTTCGACATGGTTGGAGGGCTTTGAATTGGAGTGGCGAAGAGTTCTAGTGTTGTAAAGATCATGTATCGTATGATACGGTTTTATTATGTATTAGTACCTGAATTGATATGGTTCAGGCACATGTATCCTATTTGTATTACTCCCTATCATGCAGCACCATTGTCGTCGCTTTGTATCAGCTAATACAGCAGTGTCACTTTCCCCTCCTTTTTTGTCACTGAAAAATGCCAACAAGGGTATTTAAGTCTCCCAGACACATACACTATAGTAGGAAAACAAGAATTGAAAAAAGTCTCCTCTACACCACACACCATTCTGGTTCTTTTCGCCACAAGTGATTTTGCGTCATTTTGGTTATTTTTCCCACCCACTTCCCCAGCTCCACAACCTTTAGCTTGTTTCTCAAGCCACTATAATAAAGTGAAAGTGAAAGGTAGCGGACTGAAGAATATAAATCTCCAAAATGGTAAATAAGAATACTGCAA
Organism: Brasenia schreberi; assembly: GCA_036023115.1. Lineage (NCBI taxonomy): Eukaryota > Viridiplantae > Streptophyta > Magnoliopsida > Nymphaeales > Cabombaceae > Brasenia > Brasenia schreberi. Next base: position 3,298,817 of record JAYKKT010000073.1, read on the forward strand.
ATAGAGCCATTGCGACTTCCATATTTTTCCACCCACTTTCCAACGTGAAAACAGCACGCAACACTGAAAAACAGTGGGGAAGCTCAAAGATTTTGTTGGGTGGTTTGCAAAATATTTGGTGAAGGCTCTCATGGTTATAGCGATATTGTAGCATTAAAAGTCACTTTGTTTAGTGGTAATTATGTTTGTTAGTGGCACATAATAGTGGTTGTAACTCATAGTATAATTAGTAGCTATATTGTGGCATTAAACCACTTTCTTAGTGGTAATTTTGCTCATTGTTAGTACTTGATAGTGGTTGCAATAATGGTGAAATTCACAGCCTTTTATTTCATTAAAAGTTACTTTCTTGAGTAGCAATTATGTTCATTAGGAGCACCACATGAGTTACATGCTGATTATGTTTATATATAGTGGTGTTAGTAAATGAAATTGATCCAACTTTTTCTCAAGGTGTGTCCTTTCATACTTAGCTTTTTCAAGAGAATTTGTAAGTATAAGTATAATGCTCATTGGAATTTAAACATTATCATCTTTGTTTTGACCGTTTGTCTAAGAATCTGTTGCATTCGTATAAGACGAACCTGTAAACACCCTAAATAAATTTTTTAAAAGCATACTCTCAATTTCAAAAAATAACTTGTTTTAAACCCCTGCTTTAAATTGGGAATTTTACAAAATCCTTAAAACGGAGATTTTGAAATTAAATGTTTTCAAATCAAAGTTAAGGAAAAGCCAAGTCAAATACGGATAAAGCTGAATCATCTCTCCGAATAATTAGCGAGGACCATGGCTACAATTAAAGCAAGCATCAAGCAGGACTTCAATGCATAGGACCAGGGGAAGATCAAAGTCATAAATCAGGGCACAACTCCATCAAAGGCAATGTTAAAGACTAATCCAAGTGAAAAGCCTCACCAATCGAACCTAGTTGACTGAACCTATATTGATTGAACAATTCCATGTGAAGGATTTGGTCCAGCAAGTAATCAAGAGGTGGAGCAAGACATGGGCCAAGAGACCTATGTCCAACCCACCCTATGGAAGGGTCTAGCAAGACCCCCTCTTGGCCTATAAATAGAGGCCAAAGGGGGATGTTTCCAACAACTTACACATAGAGAGAGCCTTCCCAAGGCTGAAGTGAAGAGAGAGGAAGAGTCTAAGATAGGTAGGAGTTGCTTAAAATTAGAGAGAGAGAGAAAGAGAGAAAAGAGAGGAAAAAGAGAAAGGTAGAAGAGGAAGGAGACAATCCTTCTTGTATCCGGTTGTTCTCGGAGGTTGTTAAGTAAGTATTTTTCTTCCCTTGTTAATCTTGATTCTCCTCTTAATATTCAATTCAAGAAAGGAGTTGTAATAATGGAGCTTCGTCTCCTCCCATGTTGTAATAGCAAGTAGATATGTTGTCAATTTTGTTTCCTACTTATGTACTCTACTTATTTGCTTTCTTCATTCTACCTCTCTATATTCTATAAAACTCCTATAACTCCTAACTCCCTCTATGCTTAAGCTAATACATATATTTACTTTCATTTTCCTTCAGTAATTTACTTTAAGTTTGTTGTGATTATGCCATTTAATTTCAGAATAATGCATCATCACGTATGTTGTAAACCTAGAAAAACTGTTTTTAGCATGTCTGCATACATCTGATGTTTTATTTTTCATTTCTCCATTTCTGCTCTGATTAACCTAAAACTCGAAAAACTTTATCTACACACACAAGCCCATATAGAATAAAATTCTTAAGAATTTTAGAGTTATTCAATAATGTAATTAAAAGTGTTTAAATTTGAGAAATTTCAAAACCATCTCTGTCAAAATTGTATTTCCTGCAACACAACCTGGGTAATCATCCCATAACTCTGTCTATAGTAGTCCAATTTTAGTGAATAGTTCATTGGAAATCGGACATCCATAGCTTTCCATCAAGTCCAAGTGCACAAAAATCAGAGCTTTGTGCACTAAGATACATACCTTTCTTTGAGTCTCTATATTTCTATAACAGAACAGTTTCGAGTGTCTGAATAAAGATGTTTTCCTGATTTAATTCTGAATAATCACAGCACCCAAAAATAGAATAAAAATATTTTTAGAGTTTTTACATTTGTGCTTGTTCACTGTGAATTTTTTCTCATTTTTGGAGATTAGGAAGTTATTAAAAGAAAATCAGAAACCAAGGTCTCAAAACAAAACCAGTTTCTATTTTTCAAAACTTTGCAAAATTGGTCTTTCAAACACCTAGTGCATGAATTTGATCAAATCTCTCAGATTTTTCTTAAAGTGGATTTGAAATCACACATGCACAAATGAGTCCTTAAAGTGCCTAGGCCGACCCTTGAGCATCGGTTCTAAAAGGCCTAAGGTGACAAGATATTGCTTAGCCACAATCGCTCACAAAGTCAGATTTACAAACTTTGCTAGTTTTGAAAACTAGCTAGCATGCTTGCACATAAACGAAGTAGACTTGAGAAGTTTATTTTAAGTCTCTACGTAGGCTTGGAGTGAAATTTTCACATCTAGAGAATTTGCACACTCGGTGGGCCTCTAGACTTTAAGGATTTAAAGCTTAGGTGTTGATTTTTTCCCAAATACACTTCTTCAAAAACTCTTGGTGTTTAATACCTATCTTGTGTAAAGGTCTACCATTCTCTCTAAAACATGTCGAGTTCAGAAGGTTCCTATGAGGTGTCGAGCCGAGCTTCACACTCTTCAAGTCATATTCTAAAAAAATTTCGAAAACCTATTGCAAAAACTAGGAAGACTCGCTTGTTTCCCTAACAAGGGAACTTAAATTCATAGAAGAGAAGATCGTTGCTTTAAGCCAAGAGGACAAAGCGGTCGAGTTGTGCTCTTACCACAGAAAACAAGGGCTCACAAGAAATCCTCTCACACAAAGAAAGTGAAAATGACATGTAGATTAGAGGAGGAACTAGAGCCGGAATCCTTCACTATCAAAGATAGAAAAGCCTTGCAACAATTATTGAAAGGCCAAACAAAAGAGAAAAGAGCCTACATACTATCAAATTTCTTACCATCAGATTATCAAACCGATAGTGATGATGATGTAACGAATTTCCACCGGTATGAAGGAAGTGGGGATCTTAGATCCCACCTTCAACTCTTTTCTCGAAGAGCATACAAGAAGAAGGATTCTTCAAAGTTGATCTACTGTTTCCCCTCTCTCAAGGGAAATGCATCAAAGTAGTTGGCTTCATACGACTTGAGCCAATTCGCCAACTTTGAAGACTTGGCAAATTGTTTAATGCAAAGATTTTCACATAATATTGAAGTCACACTCACTTTGAATACTTTGAGAGACACTAAGCAAGCTCCTAACAAGAATGCACACGCATTGATCGTTACATGGAGGTTACTTTTGGGCCAAGTAAGAGAGCCCATATCCGAAGGATGCATCGTAATGCTCATCCTTGAGAATTTTAAAACTAATTTAAAAGCCCTCTTCTCACTCCATGAAATCTCGAATTTTTGAAAATTAATAAAGAAAGCTTCACTCTTCGAAGCGAATTTGAAAAAATGAGTGTATGAGGATTTATGGAAGGGGAGGAGTTTTTCAAAACCCTTATTTGAAAAACAAGGAGCATATGAGCCACAAATTTATGAAAGTGGGGCCAAAGACCAAAAGGTTGCAAACGCTCGGGTAGAGCTAAGCTCAGTTGGACCCTCACAAACCTCTAAACAAAAACATGTGAGAAAAACTCAAAAAAAGTTTGAAAAGAGGGAATTCACCCAGCTAGAACAACCACTCACGGAAGTCCTAGACATTCTCTTGACCTAGGGTCTAATCCATCTCCCGGCTATTCCCGAAGGGGCACCCCATAAGGAAAAGTTTCTAAACTATTTTTGCAAGTATCATAGGCTCAAGGGTTATGATACAAACAAGTGTTTCGCTCTCCAAAATAAAATTGAGGACTTGATAGAGCAGGATAGGCTCCACATCTCGAAGAAACTAGAGCCCTCCCAAGCAATCTTAAAAGAGCCCTTTCCCAACCATGCAAGCATGAACGGGAAAGGAAAAGAGGTACGCCTTCTTTCTAAAACTTATGGGATGGAACTTGCATTGCATACGGTCCACACTACTTGCCACACACCACTTTCCATCTGTAAACACCCAAAATTTAAAATGTTTTCAAAACTCCTAAATTTCGAAAGTCAATTTAAAGCCTTTATGAACCTTTAAATTCAAAAACACCAACTTTTTAAAGTTCAAGTCTTTTTGAAAATGTTTCAAAATAAAGGTCTTAAATTCAAGTTAAAAAGCCCAAGAATTTCAAAGCAGATCAAACGAACAAGTGAGACCCAATCCAAATCCGGATCGAGACCAATTTCAAAAAGAAGGGTAGGCCAAGCCTATCCAATTCAGAAGCATATCCTATCTGGATAAATGAAGATTGAAGCCTATCAGAAGTAGATGAAGATCACAAATGGATTGGTCTAGAATCATGGATTGAATCAAGCTTCACCAGGTGGTTCATTTCAAGGCAATTCAAATTCAAATGCATGGGTCAAGCTTATCAAAAGAAGCAATTCAAGTGCATCCAAATCAGGCCAAGATCATGGTGGATTCAAATCAAAGATATGGTTGTGATCAATCATATTTTTACCAAGTGATATAGTTTGAAATGTGGCAATTAAAGCATCACCAAATGATCGAGCCACAACAAGATTCATACCATGGGCCGGCCAAACATGAGAACCCGATTGAGCTTGAGCAAGACCTAACTCACCTGCACCATCATGAGGGAAGTGAGCTTACGGAATTCAATTTGTAAGGCCATGATCAAGTCAAGCCAAAATGAGTTGAGTTCATAGCACTACGGGCCAGCCAACATGGTGCAACCGGCCAAGCCAAACCATGCACCCGAATTAGACCAAGTTCCCAAAGAAGGGCCGATCCAAGTAGAGGACCCAGCCCACAAGGGGTTGGTTCATACCATCATGGAGGGGACCATCATGTGGATCAAGAGAAAGACATGGAGCTAATCCAACCTGCTCCAAAGAAGGGCCTAGAATCAGCCCCTTGGCCTATAAATAGGGCTAAGGAGGGGGCGGGTTCCATATCTTGCACATCTTGAAGGAGGTGAGAACTTGGCACTTGGTGAGAGAGCTAGTTAGGAGATTTTCCAGCAAGGGGAGGCTAATCCCAAGAGTGTCGTGTGGCTACAAGGTGAAGGTAGGAGGGATTGGGAAAGAAGTAGAATTAGGTGAGTGAAAGAGATCTTTGAAGCAAGAAGAAGGAGCATTGGTCGGATTTCAATCTTGAAATCTCCGGCCAGCTTTTACAAAACGTGTAAGTATTACTTCAAATTTGATCCTAAACTCTTCTTCTTCATTTGTTTAAATTGATATGGGGTTGTATTAATGGATTATTGTCTCCTCCCAAGTTATAATAATTCTTAGAGTTGCAGAATTTTCATTACATGGATGAATCATCACTCTCACACACATGCACTCTAATTGTTTGATTATGTGATTTTATCCCGATATATTCTATAAACACTCTATACTCTCTACCCCCTCTATGCTTAAGCTAATATCTACATTTCAATTTCTTTACTTTCAGCAATTTAATTTCGGGAGTTGTGTTGTTGTAATTTAATTTCGTGTGAGTCTACATTTGCATGTATATTCTATGAAACGAAATATTGTTTTCTACATCTGCATACTTTATTGTTTCAATTTTAATTCTCTATTCTGTAATCCAAATACGCTGAAATTTTAGGCACAACACCTACACACATGAGTCCATTAGAAATAAAATTTTCAAGAATTTAAGGACCGTGCAACTCCGTGAATAAAATTGGGAAAATCAGATAAATCTATCTCTATTTTCTGCACAGTTGGATTTCCTGTGATAGGGGTTGGGTAAAAGTCTCATATCTCTGTCTATAAGAATCTAACTTGGCTGAAATTAGTCTCATTAGAAATCTAACATCCATATCTTTCCAAAAAGACTAAAATCATAATAGTTGGAGTTCTGTACACCGAGATACAGAGGATTCTTTGAGTCTCTATATTTCTGTCATAGAATTTCCTGAAACAGTGAAGTCAAGTTCTCTTCCCGATTTAATTTTCCAAATATGTTGGTCCAAAATCCAAAACAACAGATAGTCTAGGATCTGAAGACATCAGGGAACATCCTGTAAAAATTGTATGAATTTTGGAAATCCCTAGACCATCGAGAAAAATTCGGGAACAAGGGCTTAAAAATAGAGTCAGTTCTGTTTTCTAGAACTTGGTAAGTTTTAAGTTTTAAAAGCAAAACACATTTCATCTTTACTTTGTAACTTTGAAAACACCCAATTTAAGAGTGAATTGGAGTTCACTCTTTTCAAAATTAAAATTCTTAAGCGCTTAGACTGACTCTTGAGCATTGGTTCAAGAAGGTCTAAAGCGAAAAGAGTTCGCTTAGCCCAATCGCCACAAAAGTCAGATTTTCAAAACTTTGTTAGTTTTGGCAAACTAGCTGGCACGCTTGCGCATCATGTGGATAAGAAATCCTCATTTCCAAGTCTCTATATAGGCTTGGAGTGAAAAATTTCATGTCTATAGAATTGGCACGCCCGGTGGGACTCGAGTCTTAAGAAATTTCAAGTTTTAGGTGAACTCAAACTCCAAGCACTTTGCAAAACATGGTGTTAATACCTCTTGTGCACAAATTTTTGAAAACAATGTCTATAGACGATTCATTTGAAAGTAAGCCAAGGAAATCCTCATCGAATGTCTCAAAATGGTTTTCCAAATACTCCAAAGCCCGAGATGAAGAGCTTGTTTCCCTAAGGGAAATGGAAAAGAGAATCGATGCTCTAAGCCACAAAGCTAAGGCGCATCGATCGCATGAAAATTCATCTCGGGTACATAGAAAGCATACCCGAAAAACCGAATTGAGCCTAGAATCCGATGAAGGAAATGAGGCTAAAAATACAGCAAGTATTTAGATAGAATCATCTAACCTTGCCCATCCCCCAAGTACCCCATTTTTCATGGAAAAATCAAAAAAGTTTTTCATGTTTCAAAAAACCAAAAAAATGAAAAATCTTCAAAAACCAAAAATATTTAAAAATAAAAAATTTGAAGTTTTGAAAATTAAAAACGAAGTCCATATCTCCGAGCACACAAGTAGAGTGGGGCATGAGATCCACTTCACTCCCATCACTTCACATACCCCACATACTTCACCAGTTTCACGAGAGGATGAGTGTTGCACACACGTAGGATTGGAAAATGAAATCGAAGACCTCGAAAGGCAATGGGAGCTCGAAGCCATGCATGAGCTAGAGTCACTCAAGGACGACTCCAAGGATGCTTGCTCTCACCATGAAAAGGTAGGCAAGTTGGAAAAAGGTATGTCCGAAACTCATCCCCCCATGAACTCCCTACTCGATCCTCCCCTTCTTAGTGTAGGATTGATCATTCATTCAGATATGTTGGATGCATCGAATCACACTCATGCACCCACATACCCACTCCATGATTCTCAAAATGTGGATTTTCAAGGTGTACCGAATGTCCCGCACGAAGAAAAGGAATTTCAAAAAGAAAAACAAAATAAAGTTCAAAATATGGTAGATATGGCTACTCCTAAGGCATGCATCGACATCCTAGGTACACCTAACTCTACCATGCATGAACAAGTTTCCTCAAGCCTAGTCTTGTATCATGAACCCAAGCCTATGGCTATAAACCCTCCTAAACCCATTAAGGGACTGATCATGGTTTCCCTTGAGATCTATACCTCTCCAAATCACAAGGGATCAAGCATGTTTTTCCTTTGTACCCAAATCATCCATCCCTAGGGACACATTGGGTTGCACCTAGGGAGTATGTCAAAACCGTCCACCACTTGGGAGAGTCTAAGCCAAAACCTCTCAAGCCATCCCAACCTAGGGTCATGTGGAAGCCCAAGTCTTCCACAACCCATACCTCCCAACTCCTACCCAAAATGAGTCGTGTATACATCCATGATATGGACGCCTCCATATTCCAAGGTCATCCACTTTATAAGAATTTTGCAAAACTAAAAAACCTTGGAATATAATGTAAAACATAGGGTATACACCATATCGAGGTCTAGGGGCCCATAACCAAGGTAGGTTGGAGCCCATCCTACCTACACCTAACCTGAGTCAATATGGATTGGGCAATATCCCATCCATACCCCCTGAGCCACCACCTAAGATGTCAAGGGTGCCCTTAGAACCCACTAAAACCGAAACCTATGGCTTAGACCTCATGTTTAGAGTCTAATTCATGGAGTTCTCTTTATAGGTTTTATGGAAGATCCCTCTTTATCCAAAAATCCAAAAATTATATATTTGGAAAATCAAAAAAAAAATTGAAAACTTTTAAAAGTCAAAAATATTTGAAAAATCTGAAAATTCCAAAAAAAAAAATTGTTTCATTCATTCTCCTATTCTTTATTTGAAAAAATCCTCAAAAAGAAAGTCTTTTATATTGATCCTTGAATTTGTACTTTGAAAATCGAAAATTTTGAAAACTCCAAAAACATTGGCCATGTACAAAGCCCATTTTCGAATTCTTCCAAAGATTGTGTATATCCCAGACTAAAATCAGCTAAGTCCATCATGCATGACCCTCTTTCTTGCCTAGCACTTCCCTAAAAATTAAGTGCTTGAGAATGATCAAAGCAAGGAGGAAGATCTCCTCATGCATGAGCAAGATCATGCCTCCGAGCTTCCTGAATTTCATAAAATCCTTGACTCGGAAAAACCTTTAAACTTCGTAGAAGGGATTCTTAGGGAGTGAGTCTAACCCATAGTATGTGCATGTTTGCATGAGCATCATTCATTGCATTTTGAAATCCTATATTTGCATGAACATATAAAGATATATCGGGTCTAGACCCAAAAATCATGGAATCGTCTACCCTTAGAACCCAATGTGAAACCCATTAAGCAAAAGCTTAGGAAAGGGTTCGTGGTAAGCCAAAGGGGCATTGAAGTCGACCCTCTAAGTGTCGAGCCATTGTAGACATGCTTCCACCCTCCAACTTAGTAAAATCCAAAGCCTCCAAGGTTGGTTCCAAGCTATTAGGAGATTGATCTCTAATCTAGCCACAAGATGCGAACCTTTCAAAAGACTTTTGAGAAAAAGGATTAAATTTGAATAGAATGCATTACCAAAAAGCTTTTGAAAAATTTAAAACTTATTTGATAAAATCATCTGATTTTAAAACCTCCAAAGCAAGCTTTACATTTCAATACATGTGAATGCATTGGGTACTTTACTTGCTCAATATGAGAATGATAGCCTCAAGGAGCATGCTATTTACTACATTTCTAAAACTCTATTGGCATATGAAAGAAATTATCAAGCCATGGAGAAATCGTGCTTGGCCTTGGTATAGGCTTCCCATAAGTTGAGACATTATTTCCTATATCATGAAATATAAATAATGTCTAAGCTTGATCCAATCAAGCACTTGTTTGAAAAACCTATCCTAATGGGTAGGCTAGATAAATGGCAGCTCCTCTTAATGGAGTATGATTTCATAACTCCATTAAGAGACAAGCCCTAGCAAATCATGTGGCTGAATTGCCTCTTGGAGACACATATCCCATACTTGATAAAATGCTCGATGAAGGCATATTTGCAAATAAATTTTAAAATCATGTTTTAGCAAATTTTTTAATAAAAATCAAGTATGAAAAATATATTTTGATAGGGCAAAGAATCATCAAGGGGCGGGTGTGGGAATCATCCTCATATCTCCCGAGAAAGGGGAAATCCCAATTGCTATTCGACTAGATTTTGCATGATCAAATAATGTTGCCGAGTATGAAGCACTCATATAAAGCCTAAAATTTTGAAGAAAAAAAATCTAGGGACTCAAGTATTGAAGTCTTTGGAGATTTTTTGCTTGTTATAAACCATGTTTCGAAAATATGGTAAGTCAAAAATGAAAACTCATGCCATATCACGAATTGGCCATTAGAGTGGTCGATTGTTTCAAATCATGCACACTTGGCACTCATCCAAGATTTGGAGACTTGCCAAAATGATCAAAATTATATTGAAAAGCCATTGATTTCATGACATTCAAAACTTTTTAGAAAAGGGAGGATTTCTCGAATTTTCTTCTCTTAAAGATAAAGCTTTAATTCGAAAAAAATTTAACCCGATATGTGATTTTGGGAGGGATCCTTTATAAAAAGAATTTCACCGGCATCTTGTTGAGAGGTGTAGATCTTGATGAGGCTAGGACCATACTGCATGAGTTCCACGATGGACAATGTGGAGGTCATGTCAATACAAATATGATGGCCATGAAGATACTTAGGGTTGGTTATGTTTGTTCACCCTTAAGCAAAAAAATCGTCATGATCATGTTAGAAATGTCATAAATGTCAAGTGCATGAATATGTCATTCATATCCTATCGTCCATCTTGTATTCCATAGTAAGCCCATGACACTTCACCATGTGGCCATTTTAACATCATAGGATTCATCTCCACCAAGGGGCATTTAGAATGTATCCCCAAGACACCTTTCATGGAGACTCAATACATTCGTCATTTCATAAAACATGTATCTCCATCATATCATATGGAATACATTTCACATGTCATGCACATCATTTCATAAAGCATGTATCTCCATTATATCACATAGAATACATTTTTTTCATGTCATACACATCATTCACCCAAAGAGGCCTAAAACGGTGGCAACCCAAGTAGGAATGTCCCCATGTTATAAAAAAGGGCAACAAAAAAAATCGATAATACATGTTGATTGATTGATGTTGAGGGTAGAAATTTAGTAGACCCTGTAAATACCCAATACTTGAAAAAAAATATTATGTATGGGGTCTATGTTAAATTCTTTCGAAAAGATTTTAAAATGGATCTCCTTTGAACTTCTTGAAAGAATGATCAAGATTGATTGTATGGCCCTAAATGAGGGAATTGATGCTTTATGAAAAGTAGAGTTTTCAAAATCAGTTGGTAACATTTCGAAAATCCTTGGCTTACAAAATGAAGCCTTCTTCAAAGTAGCAAAATATTTTCAAATGGTAGATGCTATTAGGAAATGGGATGATCTTAGTTGAATCGAGTAAGCAAGGGGATAAGTTTTCTCCCATTTTACTTCTCTCTCCAAAAAGGAAAATTGGCAATATTCAAAAGAGAAAGAGAATACAAAAACTCCTCCAAAAAGAGGTCTTCCCTTTGAATATAAAGAGAGAATACAAAAACTCTTCCGAAAGAGAATACAAAAAATGAGTGTATGATGATTTATGGAAGGGGAGGAGTTTTTTAAAACCCCGATTTGAAAAACAAGGAGCATATGAGCCACAGATTTATGAAAGTGGGGCAAAAGCCCAAAAGGTTGCAAACGTCCGAGTAGAGCTAAGCTCAGTTGAACCCTCACAAACCTCAAAACAAAAACATGTGAGAAAAAATCAAAAAAGGTTTGAAAAGAGGGAGTTCACCCAGCTAGGACAACCACTCACGGAAGTCCTAGACATTCTCTTGACCTAGAGTCTAATCCATCTCCCGGCTATTTTCGAAGGGGCACCCCGTAAGGAAAAGTTTCTAAATGATTTTTGCAAGTATCATAGGCTCAAGGGTCATGATACAAACAAGTGTTTCGCTCTCTAAAATAAAATTAAGGACTTGATAGAGCAGGATAGGCTCCAAAATCCATCTCACTTTTTAAAGTTCAAGTCTTTTTGGAAATGTTTCAAAATAAAGGGCTTAAATTCAAGTTAAAAAGCCCAAGAATTTCAAAGCAGATCAAACGAACAGGTGAGACCCAATCCAAATTCGGATCGAGACCAATTTCAAAAAGAAGGGTGGGCCAAGCCTATCCAATTAAAAAGCATATCCTATTCGGATAAACGAAGATTGAAAACTATTAGAAGTAGATGAAGATCACAAATGGATTGGGCTAGAATCATGGATTGAATCAAGCTTCACTAGGCGGTTCATTTTAAGGCAATTCAAATTCAAATGGACGGGTCGAGCTTATCAAAAGAAGCAAATCAAGTGCATCCAAATCAGGCTGAGATCATGGTGGATCCAAATCAGAGATATGGCTGTGATCAATCATATTTTTACCAAGTGATATAATTTGAAATGTGGCAATTAAAGCATCACCAAATGATCGAGCCACAACAAGATTCATACCATGGGCCGGCCAAACAAGAGAACCCGATTGAGCTTGTGCAAGACCTAACTCACCTACACCATCATGAAGGAAGTGAGCTTACGGAATTCAATTTGTAAGGCCATGATCAAGTCAAGCCAAAATGAGTTGAGTTCATAGCACTACGGGCCAGCCAACATGGTGCAACCGGCCAAGCCAAACCATGCACCCGAATTAGACCAAGTTCCCAAAGAAGGGCCGATCCAAGTAGAGGACCCAGCCCACAAGGGGTTGGTTCATACCATCATGGAGGGGACCACCATGTGGATCAAGAGAAAGACATGGAGCTAATCCAACCTGCCCCAAAGAAGGGCCTAGAATCAGCCCCTTGGCCTATAAATAGGGCTAAGGAGGGGGCGGGTTCCATATCTTGCACATCTTGAAGGAGGTGAGAACTTGGCACTTGGTGAGAGAGCTAGTTAGGAGATTTTCCAGCAAGGGGAGGCTAATCCCAAGAGTGTCGTGTGGCTACAAGGTGAAGGTAGGAGGGATTGGAAAAGAAGGGTAGAATTAGGTGAGTGCAAGAGAGCTTTGAAGCAAGAAGAAAGAGCATTGGTCAGATTTCAATCTTGAAATCTTTGGCCAGCTTTTGCAAAACGTGTAAGTATCACTTCAAATTTGATCCTAAACTCTTCTTCTTCATTTGTTTAAATTGATATGGGGTTGTATTAATGGATTATTGTCTCCCCCAAGTTATAATAATTCTTAGAGTTGCAGAATTTTCATTTCATGTGATAGGGGTTGGGTAAAAAGTCTCATATCTCTATCTATAAGAATCTAAATTGGCTAAAATTAGTCTCATTTGAAATCTAACATCCACATCTTTCTAAAAAGACTAAAATCATAATATTTGGAGTTTTGTACACCGAGATACAAAGGATTCGTTAAGCATTTATATTTCTGTCATAGAATTTCTTGAAACAGTGAAGTCAGGTTCTCTTCCCGATTTAATTTTACAAATCTGTTGGTCAAAAATTCAAAACAACAGGTGGTCTCAGATTTCAAGACATCAGGGAACATCCTTTAAAAATTATATGAATTTTGGAGATTCCTAGACCATCGAGAAAAATTTGGGAACAAGGGTTGAAAAATAGAGTGAGTTATGTTTTTCAAAACTTGGTAAGTTTCAAGTTTTAAAACCAAAGAGCATTTCATCTTTACTTTGCAACTTTGAAAACACCCAATTTTCATGTGAATTGGAAGTTTTAAAACGAAAGCACATTTCATCTTTACTTTACAACTTTGAAAACACCCAATTTTCACGTGAATTGGAGTTCACTCTTTCCAAAATTGAAATTCTTAAGCACTTAGGCTGACCCTTGAGCATCAGTTCAAGAAGGTCTAAAGCGAAAAGAGCTTGCTTAGCCCAATCGTCACAAAAGTCAGAGTTTCAAAATTTTTCTAGTTTTGGCAAAATAGTTGGCACGCTCGTGCATCGTGTAGATAAGAAATCCTCATTTCAAGTCTCTACATAGGCTTGGAGTGAAAAATTTCGTATCTACACCATCGTAATAAAAAAAAGCCAAGCAAGTAGTGATCCGAGGAGCGCTTAGAGTCTCGCCCCCAACTAGAGCCTTAATAGAAATTTGTGGTGCTCCGAGGCATCCAATTAGATTCAAGATAGGAATGAGCCTTAGGGAAGGTGTAGGTGAGGTGACTAGGTCTAGAATGATCTATCAACCCCCACACTTAGTCAAAAATGCTAGCAAGGAAGCTATCGTTTTGCCCGGCCCTTCAAAAGCATGCATCCTTAATGCATCTCATAGCATAGATAAGGGTAAAGGTGTTATGTTAACCCCATACGATTTGGAACTCTATTTTTCAAAACATCCCATAAACATGTCTATCTTAGAGTTGATATAAACCCCACCTAAACATAGACAAGTCTTAAAGGGAATCCTAGAAAAAACTAAGGTTAACACATCCATAACTCCCGAGTCCCTATCCTTGTTGGTCTTCCCAATCTTTATCAGGGCCCTTATCGTGTTTACCGAGGATGAATTAGAGAGACCAAATACAACCCATAACCAAGCCTTGCATATAGAGGTGATATTGAATTACCATACTCTAAACAAGTGCTTGGTCGATGGGGGAGGAGGTCTAAACATTCTTCCTCTTTACATGACCTTTCAAATAGGAATCTCCATGTTTAGGCTATAATTGAGCTCCATCGTTATCACTAGATAAGTTGTCAATTCATCCCATCCATTAGGAGTCATCGAGTTACCCATGGAGGTAGAAAACATCAAACACATGGGGTTGTTTCATGTCTTAGACATAAACCCCGATTATAATCTGTTATTAGGAATGCCTTGGATTCATAGTCTCCGAGCCGTCCCTTAAACCTTTCACAAGTATTTGAAAATTCCATGGGATAACTAAGTGGTGGTAGTCCTTGGAGAAGAACATCCTCACCTTAAGGGAATTCAAAATTTCCCTTGTCTATTGAGTAATCCATCAAGTGAGAAGGCTATAGAGACGCCTCACTCACCCCAAGTCATCCATCCCCTAGGAGACCCTCAATCCCATAGAGTAGTCCATCTTTTAGGGACCCCCAAATGTGTGGAGTCATCATTCCCTAGAATCGTCCATCTTCTAGGGAACCCCAAGTCATCTCCAACTCCCAAACGTGTAGGGTCATGCTCTCCTAGGATCGTAAGTCTCCTAGGGAAGCCCAACCTATCTCTAAACTATACCTTCCAACCCTTAACCAAACCCACTCGTGTGTGTGACCATGATATGGACGACAACTTATTCCAAGGCCACCATCCTTACAAAACAATTTCCAAACTCAAAAAGCCTTGGAATATGATATTGAACATGGTATATATACCGTACCAAGGTTTAGGAATCATGAATCAAGGTAGGTTAGAACTCATCATCCTTTTCCTAACCCGGGTCGACAAGGATTGGGATACACCCTATCCATACCCCCTAAGCCACCACCTAAGACCAATTAGGTCAAGGGTGCCTTATAACCCACTAACACATAAACCTATGGCTTAGACCTCTTATTTAGAGTCTAATTCATAGCATTTTCTTTGTAGGTTTGATGGAAGACCTCTCTTTTGAAAAAAATTTTAAAAAACTATATATTTGGAAAAACCAAAAAAATGTAAAAAACTTTCAAAATACAAAAATATTTGAAAAACCTGAAAATTTCAAAAAGAAAGTCTTTTATGTTCATTCCCCTAGCATTTGTTTGGAAAAAGCCAAAAAAAAATGAAAAATCTAAAAAAAGAATTCTTTTACATTCATCCTTCTAGCATTTGCTTAGAAAAAGACAAAAAATAAAAAATTTTGAAAATTTCAAAAATCTTAGCCATGTACAAAACACAAGGTCGAGTTCTTTAAAACCCATGTATATGCCCAAACCAAAACCATTCAAGTCTTTTATGCACAACCCCACTCTCTCGCACGATACTTTCCTAGAAATTAAAACACTTGAGAGTGATCAAAGCAAGGAGGAAGATCCCCTCATCCATGAGGAGGATCATGCCTCCAAGCTTCCCGAATTCCATAGAATCCTTGACTTGGAAAAATCTTCAAATTTTGTAGGAGGGGATTTTCTAGAAATCAATCTAGGGAGTGAGTCTAACCCAAAATGTGTCAAAATAGATACTTATTTGCATGAGTATGAGAGAGCATCATTCATTGCATTTTTGAAATCCTATGTAGATGTATTTGCATGAACCTACGAATACATGTCGAGTTTAGACCCTAGAATCATAGTACATCATCTACCCTTAGAACACAATGCGAAACCCGTGAAACAAAAGCTTAGAAAAATCCATACCGATGTTCACTCCCAAGTGAAAGAGGGTTTAGAAGACCTTTTAAAAGCCGGATTTATAAAACCCATTGCTTATTCCGAATGGCTTTCAAATATTGTTGTAGTTTGAAAATCCAATGGAAAAATTCAGATTCGCATTGATTCTAGAAATTTGAACAAAGCCACTCCAAAAGACAATTTTCCTCTTCCAAACATTGATTTGATAGTGGATAGCACTGTAAATCATGAAATTTTTTCTTTCATGGATGGCTATTTGGATTATAACCAAATCAAGTTAGCACCAAAAGATCAGGTAAAAACTGCTTTTACTACACCTTGGGGCACATACTGCTACACAATTATGCCATTTGGTTTGAAAAATGTTGGTGTCACATACCAAAGAGCCATGACTACCATCTTCCATGATCAAATCCATGAGCTCTTGGAAGTATATGTGATTGATCTTTTGATAAAATCAAAAACCAGATGCATACACATAGAATCTTTGCAAAAAGGTTTTCGAAAGACTTAGGCTTTATAAAGTGAAGTTAAACCCTCAAAAATATATTTTTTGAGTAGAATCGAGAAAACTCTTAGAGTTCATGGTAAGCCAAAGGGGCATAAAGGTTGACCCCTCTAAGTGTCGAGCCATCATAAACATGCCTCCACCCTCCAACTTGACCCAAATCCGAAGCCTCCAATGTCGACTCCAAGTCATTAGGAGATTTATCTCCAACCTAGCAATAAGATGCGAACCTTTCAATAGGCTTTTGAGAAAAGGGGTTAAATTTGAATGGGATTCCGATTGCCAAAAAGCTCTTGAAATATTGAAAACTTATTTGGTAAATCCTCTGATTTTAAAACCTCCAAAGCAAGGAAAACCTTTATTGCTTTACATTTCCATTTAAGCGAATGCATTGGGTGCTTTACTTGCTCAATATGAGGATGATAGTCCTAAGGAGTATGCTATTTATTACATTTCAAAAATCCTATTGGCATATGAAAGAAATTTTCAAGCCATGGAGAAAACTTGCTTGGCCTTGGTGTGGGCTTGCGAAAAGTTTAGATATTATTTTCTATATCATGAAATTTGGATAGTGTCTAAACTTGATCCAATCAAGCACCTCTTTGAAAAACCTATCCTAACGGGTAGGCTAGGTAAATGGCAGCTCCTCTTAATGGAGTATGATCTTAAATTTCATCATCAAAACTCCATTAAGGGACAAGCCCTAGCCTATCATGTGGTCGAATTGCCTCTTGGAGATACATATCCCATACTTGAAATGCTTGATGAAGGCATCTTTGCAAATAAATTTCAAAACCATGTTTTATCAAATTACTTTAATGAAGATCAAGTATAGAAAATGTACTTTGATGGGGCAAAGAATCAATAAGGGGCAGGCATGGGGATCATCCTCATATCCCCTAAAAAAGGAGAAATCCCAATTGCAATTCGATTAGACTATTCATGCTCAAATAATATGGTTGAATATGAAGCACTCATACAAGGCCTAAAAATTTTGAAAAATCTAGGGGCATCATGTATTGAAGTCTTTGGAGATTCTATGCTTGTTATAAACTAATTTTTGAAAATTTGGTAAGTCAAAAATGAAAAACTCATTCCATATCACGAATTGGCCACCCAGTTGGTCGATTCTTTCAAGTCATGCACACTAACTCACATATATAGAGAGGACAACACCATAGCAGGTGCCCTCTCATCCCTAGGGTCATCTCTAAAAATCGATCCCACTATCGAAACTTGGTCCTTAGATATCCTACACCTACCAACTCCATCCACCCACGATTTTAAGATTTGCCAAAATGACCAAAATTCGATTGAAAAACCTTAGTTTCAAGACCACATGAGGCTAGTCCAGCCATACCATGAGGGGACCCCAAAACTTTCCCATGTGAAGGATTTGGTCCAACAAGTAATCAAGAGGTGGAGCAAGACATGGGCCAAGAGACCCATGTCCAACCCACCCCATGGAAGGGTCTAGCAAGACCCCCCCTTGGCCTATAAATAGAGCCCAAGGGGGGACGTTTCCAGCATCTTACACATAGAGAGAGGCTTCCCAAGGCTGAAGTGAAGAGATAGGGAGAGTCTAGGATAGGTAGGAGTGGATGCAAATTAGAGAGAAAGAAAGAGAGAAAAGAGAGAAAGAAGAGAAAGGTAGAAGAGGAAGGAGACGATCCTTTTTGTGTCCGATTGTTCTTGGAGGCTGTTAAGTAAGTATTTCTCTTCCCTTGTTAATCTTGATTCTCCTCTTAATATTCAATTCAGGAAAGGGGTTGTAATAATAGAGCTTCATCTTCCCCCATGTTGTAATAGCAAGTAGATATGCTGTCAATTTCATTTCCTACTTATGCACTCTACTTGTTTGCTTTCTTCATTTTACCTCTCTATATTCTATAAAACTCCTATAACTCCTAACCCCCTCTATGCTTAAGCTAATACATATATTTACTTTCATTTCCCTTCAACAATTTACTTTAAGTTTGTTGTGATTATGTCATTTAATTTCGGAATAATGCATCACATATGTTGTAAACCCAGAAAAACTGTTTTGAGCATGTCTACATACGTCTGATATTTTATTTTTCATTTCTCCATTTCTTCTCCGATTGACCTGAAACTTGGAACACTTTATCTACATACATAAACCACATAGAATAAAAGTTTTAAGAATTTTAGGGCTGTGAAACCACGTAATTAAAAGTGTGTAAGATCAGAAAATTTCAGAACCATCTCTGGCAAAACTGTATTTCCTACAACACAACCTGGGTAATCATCCCATGACTCTGTCTGTAGTAGTCCAATTTTAGTGAATGGTTCATTGGAAATCGGACATCCATAGCTTTCCATCAAGGCCAAGTGCACAAAAATCAGAGCTCTGTGTACCGAGATACAAACCTTTCTTTGAGTCTCTATATTTCTACAGAACAGTTTTGAGTATTTGAATAGAGATACTTCCTTGATTTAATTCTGAATAATCACAGCACCCAAAAATAGAATAAAAATATTTTTAGAGTTTTTACATTTGTGCTTGTTCATTGTGAATTTTTTCTAATTTTTGAAGATTCAAAAGTCATTAAAAGAAAATGAGAAAGCAAGGTCTCAAAACAAAACCAGTTTCTGTTTTTTAAAACTTAGCAAAATTGGTCTTCCAAACACCTAGTGCACGAATTTGATCAAATCTCTTGAATTTTTCTTAAAGCGGATTTGGAATCACACCTGCACAAATTAGTCCTCAAAGCGCCTAGGCCAACCCTTGAGCATCGGTTTTAGAAGGCTTAAGGTGATAAGATCTCGCTTAGCCACAATCGCCCACAAAGTCAGATTTACAAACTTTGCTAGTTTTGAAAACTAGTTGGCATGCTCGGGCATAAACAAAATAGACTTGAGAAGTTTATTTCAAGTCTCTACATAGGCTTGGATTGAAATTTTCACATCTACCGAACCAAGGGTCTTCGTTGTATATTGAAAGTATTTGTTAGGGTATATTGCATTCGGATAGTTGACACCAGTGATGGCAAATTAGCCTAAAATTAGCATTTATCTCACCTCGAAGAATAGAGTCATCCTAACCTTCTTTTTAAAGGTGTTAAATTTGATACCTTGGGTGCCAACTACTAGAGAAACTATGTAGTATGTAAAAACTAAACACCAATCATCATTAGGCTTATTTGGTCAAGATGGTTATTTTCTTTCGAGAGATGACATCTGACTTCATTAAGTTCAATAGGTTTGACAATGACAATTTCTTATAGTACTAAAATAAGATGCACTTCCTTCTTACTACTTTAAAGGTTGTGTATGTTATAATTGCACAAGGCTGAAGGAAAAAGAGAATGAGACCCTTAAAGATGCTTGTAAACAACAAAAATGAAAAACTGTGGATTATATTTGTGTGGATCACATCGTAAGCAATATGTCAGATGCCTTAGTCAGCACCTACCATACATCATAATGTGCAAAGTACTTGTGGGACAAACTTGAAGTAAGGTACATGATTGAAGAAATTTCTTGTTACATGTTTCAATAATTATAATATGGTAGATCTGTTATAGAGCAACTGGATGAGCTCGAATAGAT
Source organism: Brasenia schreberi (assembly GCA_036023115.1). Classification (NCBI taxonomy): domain Eukaryota; kingdom Viridiplantae; phylum Streptophyta; class Magnoliopsida; order Nymphaeales; family Cabombaceae; genus Brasenia; species Brasenia schreberi. The sequence goes on from JAYKKT010000073.1 coordinate 3,318,875, forward strand.
CTTGAATATTTCAAACAACATAAGATGAGAATGGATGAAACCATTATTGTCTACTTTATTACAGATGAATTCCCTCCTTGAAAAGATTTGAAAACAATTTTGAAAAAAGAGAAGAAAGACATTCTTTTTGAGCAATTGGCTAATCATCTTAGACTTGAGCAAGAGTACCGAAAGCAAGAAGACCAATCTACTCTACAAAAAGTTCATATTACAAAGGAAGCTAAGTTTATAGAGTCCTTAAAAAAAATTGAAATTTCAAAAATTGAATGGAAACATTGGTAGAGGGACCAATCCTAAGAAAAGGAAAGAACGATCCTACTATTATAGAAACCCTGGTCATTATAAGAGTAAATCTCAATACTTGAAAAGTTGAACAAAGATAAGAGTTATAATTCTTCTAAGAATAATCTTGTTGCCATCATATCATAAGTAAATATGATAGAACATTGGACTTGATGGGTAGTCTCAAATAATACTTGTCATGTATGCAAAAAACAAAGTATTTTCAAAACTTTTATACTTATTAATAACATTTGATAGTGGTTGTAACGTATGATACAACTAACAACCATGTTATGTCATTAAAAGTTACTTTCTTAAGTGGCGATTACGTTCATTAGTCGCACTGCATGGGTTACATCTTCACCATATCTATATAGTGATATTGTTAAACGAGATTGATCCAACTTTTCTCTCATGGTATGAGTCCTTTTATACTCATGTTTTTCCAAGAAAATTTAAAAGTCCTATTGTAGTGCTAGTTGGATTTGTAACATTATCATCTTTCTTTTGCCAATTTGTTCAAGACTTAGTTGCTTCATAAAAAACGAATTGAGGTTCTTCGTTATTTTATGAATACATTTGTTGGGGGCCATTAAAATCGGCTATTTAACACTCGTGGTTGCAAATAAACTTAAAGGTTAAGATTTATCACTCTTTAAATAATAGAATTATTCTAACTTTTTTTTTAGAGTATTAAATTCGATTTATTGGATTCCAACCACTCATGAAATTATATCATCTACAAGAGCTCAACACCAACATATTCCACTAAGGGCGTTGTATGGCTCAGCCTTTAGTCCTCTGTCTCATACGAACCCGTGTCAAATCATTTCAATATATTTTCTCAAAGTCTCATCAAATGAGATTCTCATTTTTGAAAATATAATCCCCTCTTTAAGCCCAAACTATCCAATGGCCTCTCAAAGGGATCCAATCTCGAGTTATTGCACAAATTCATTAGATGAATTTATACTGGCTATGGCATGTAAATTTTATGACGTCTTTCATTAAACAATATGTACAAACAATCATCTTGTCAGAACAAAAAAGGCATAAAGCATATCCAAGGGTACTGGAACCAACATACGAAAAGGTTCAAGGAACTTCTAAAAAGTTTAAGAAGGCAAAGTGGGATGAATGTTCATTTAGATTGGAAGGGTAAAGAGATGATGGAGCACTGAAGAAGAATGTTGATGTTATGATTCTTTTGGTTGTTGAGAGGTAATTCTGAACTATGATTTGTGAGATTCCATAAATAAAGACTGTCAACATGAATATGTTATACCAGTTTTTCTTTTTCGTAATGCAGCTTATGTCTGCAGCACAGTATTAGATGTTTTCAGGATTTTCTCGATTTTTTTGCTTCTTTAGGTTTTCTTTAATTATTTATTAATTATGGTGTGGTAAATGCATAACGATATCCCATGCCCTGGGAGGTCAAATAAGCTATTTAAAAAATTGCAGTTCTATATGATGTTTTGCATCAATTGTGATTCTACATGGCGCTGAAATATAAAACCCCCGGTTTAGTTTGTATTTAAGATTGGTTGAAGTCAATAATAAGTCCTTGGTAGAGTATAATATTTTTCTTCAGAAAAAGTTTTTTCGTTTACATGACAGCCAAACATTAAGGGTCACCTCACCACAACCAAATTTCTCAAGGCCTAACACAACAAGCAAACACAGTGTGGCAAGTATTTTAAAACAATTAAGTTTATATTTCCTCTGTGTTATTAGTCATATTGGTCAATCACATAACTTGTTCTCAAATCTCAATACTTCATAAGCTATATCATCATCAATATTCTCTTGACAAAGTAAATTCATCTTTATGTTTCTCAATGAATGCACCCACGCAACCAATGACACATGCAAGCATGACTCCTATCAAATATATAGAACAACAATTAACAAGTACCATAAATAAATAAGCAATCGTTCAATAAAAAATCTTTAAATAGAAATTACAATACATGCATATTCAAAACCACGTAAAACAACTCTAAGCATGATCCTCCTATTGAAAAGCATATCCCTTACCTCAAGGAGTACCAAAACTCTTTCCTTGAAGTCAAGATCTACCCCATGTGCAGTAACTCGCTTGTAGCTTCTCCAAGTCATCTCATCTAATACCTAAACAAGTAAGAAATTGTCATTAAATAATAAGCCTTCTCGCTTACAAAAGGAGTGCGAATCAGATCTTACTTCAGGATCTATACCAAATTTGGAGATTTGCATATCTAATTCTAATCCAAATACAAAATCAATATCCAAAATTCATCGGAGATCCAATATTCAACTCAAATCAAGTTTCTCAAATACAAATAAAGAGTCTAATTATAAGACATTTTGATAAAAGACATTTGAAGAGTTCATATAGAGGAGTTCAACCATTAGAAGAGCTAAAAGGAGTTTGCATACATCCGGTGGTTTTGACTAGTGAACAGTGGTCACGATGGACATTTTTATAAAGAGCTAAAGGAATTACTCCGGTAGTTTGCCATCTCAACAACCTCTATAGAAGTAGTCAAGCCAAGCTCCTCAGCCACATCTTCCCTCATGTGTATTGATTATGCATGTTATCTTTAGTAATGTGCTCCTTTCGGGTTTGGATTTGATTATGCATGTTATCTTTATCTTTCTAATGCATCTTTTTATTATCCATTGAAGGCTCATACAATAAGCCGAGGAGCAAGAGGGAAACGATGAATACATTGATGTCCTTTTGACATGCTTACCAAGGTGACTAGTCAGTTTTTCTAACTTAAAGCGATTATGGCCAAACTTTTATTCCTATCCTTCATTGGAGTCCTCTTTATTTCAGGTGAAGCACCTTACTAAGGTTAGTATTACTGAGGTCCAATTACCCCAGTACCATCTGAAAACATCCTCAGGGTCTAAGGTGTGAAGGCGCCAAAGCCTCCTCATGTTGTATCCCTCGATCATGCTTCTACTATGGAAGATATTTGTGGAATCTTGGCCGAAGGACAAGCTCACTGCAATAAAACCACGAGGTATTCTCGGGGCAAGACTAAGTCTCTCCCAATTAAGGGGAACCCTCCTATCCCTGTTGAGGCCCAAGGGAGTCTAGTTTCACCCAAGGGATTTGCTTCATAACTTTCTTGGGCAAAGGTCTCAACACCATGAGACATTGGTTCCTTTCTTCAGAAACTTCCATTTGAAGTGCTAGCTGACCTTCTTGTCAACGGTTTAGTAGCAAAAGTAATGCCATAACCTTCCAAAGGCAAAGGAACAACCGCTAAGGAGTTGCCCTCCTCTAACCATGTGGCAATATGATTCCTCTAGAGATATCAAGCACAACCTTAAGAATAGACATCTTAAACCTCTTTAACCACACCTCCCAAGTATAGTGTTGAATCATGATGCTCAATTCTAATTAAGAAGAAGCTATGCATCTGCTATCATCAAAGATATAGTGATTGGGAGTGAAGTTTCTTCACCTTCACTAATAATGAAGACTCAAATCATGTTCGTCAAGAGTCTATTCAAGCATAACCTCTCTAAGGATATAAGCCTTCGAGCAACTCCCGAATACCTTGGAATATTTTGCTCAAGATAGTAATATTTTATCGTTGATCTACTATTCCTATTAGGATCTAGCAAAGATTGTTGAACAAGAGATTACATATTTCTCAACAAGCAGCAAAAGTTGAAGGATATCTGAGAAAAACTAGACTACCTTCTTGAGCATCTTCATGAGGTCAAGGTGCACCCTACATGGCTATGCTTACTGAACTATGCAACTCAGAGAGAAAAGCAACCTTTGTTGTCAAGCATGTCAAAGAGATGAAGGCCCTTAAGAATGAGTTTTAAATATATCTTTAGAAATCAATGAGATTACATTTTGTCACTTAGTTTTAAATGAAATGTAGGCATTGCTCTCCTAGCAGTTGGCAGGAGTCGAGGCTCACTACGAGAAGCAATTAACAAAGGTCAAGGATTCCATGAAAGCTTTCTCAAAATTCAAGCAAGTGGTTGGCTTCTAGTGACAACTTTCTACTTCACACACAAAGTCAAGAAGCTCTAAATGTGAAAAAGGAGTAGTGCCATAAGGCCATTGTTCATTCAAAGATTATGTGGTCCATCCTTCTTTTTACCTCATGAGAGATTTAAATCAAGCTTGACAATGAGTTGTGACTCAAATTCTTTGATTTTATTTGATTCATTATATAAATTACTCTTTCTAGGCAAAAGAGTAATACTTCTTTAAAAAATTCTTGTTATGCTCTTCCCCCTCTATCACAGCTAGTCTGCATATTCGGGTAGGCAATACTTTTTGTCACTATATGGAGACTTTCCCAATTGAGGTATCATTCTCATAATTGAGGATCCCTTGTTCCAATTGATAGGATTCCTTTCAGACTAAGTCACCTTTTCGAAACAGCTTAGACCTTATATGCTTACTATAAGCATTGGCAACCTTTCGTTTGTACGCCAATAAATTGTCTAGGGGCATTAGATGATGTTGACACATGAAGTCCAACTCCATACAGATAAACTATAGGTATTAGGCATACAGTAGATTGTGCTTTTTGGCCACTCATAAGGACTTGACATTAATTCCTATCGACAACACCCCATCCTATCCATATATCGAGCAGAAGGGTGTTAAGCCTATCATCGTAGTTTTCGATTTCTAATAGTCCCAAAAGACCTTGGGCAAGGTCTCGTGCCATTGATGCGGGTAATTTTCAAGGGATATCTTTATTATATCAATGGTTATCATGTTAACAGCCTCGGCTCTCCCTTTTGCCTGAATATAGTATTGTGTTGTGTATTAACTTAATCTCAATTCATGAGCGAAGGATACTACTTTCTCTTCCTTGAAGATGGTTCTCTGATCAACCATTATCATCTGAGAAATGTTGAATCAGGAAATGACCTGGTGGCATTGCCTAAACACTTCCATGGTTGGGCTTCCACCCATTTTTTTTAAACAATAGTTGCCACCATAAAGGAATGATCCCTAGAGGATGGATGGATTTTTCAAGTTGGATACTCTTTCGATAGAGCCATAATGCTTACCTGCTTGGCACTCTTTTTTGCATGTTTTTCAATCTTGGTGCATTGTAGACCAATAGTATCCCTGACGCATGTAAGCCACTATATCTGGGCCTCACAAATGCCTTTGTGAACCTCTACCATCACAGTTCAAGCATTTGTTTTTTTTAAGCATTTAAGAAGTAACCCCTAATGTCTCCATTTTTATAGATGGTTATGTAGTAGCATATAGTTTAGGGCTTCACATCTAACTTTTAAGTATTGAACTATCTCAGCTTGCCAATCATCACATTCTATATTTTTTCTCCAATCAAAGATTTGATTTGATTGGTTGGCTTGAATCATGAGGTGGATTGAACTAAGTCATTAGCTACAATATTGTTGTCTTTTGTAATATATAATAACTTAGCCTCTCAGAATGAGAGTATTAGCTCTGATGCATCTTGATCAGGGGGGACACGAGGTCCGTGTTAGTGGACTGGTATTTTAACTTTGATGGTTAGAGTATATTTAGTCCATGAATAGAGGCAAAGTGCTCGGCCTCATTGTTCATGAGGATTGGATCTAAAGCCATAGTGATTATTTTGGTTGACCCTCAAGAGAAATTACACAAACGCCGATGCCTACACCTTTATTGCATTTTGATCCATCAAATATTATTTTCTATAGTTGCTTGGTGATGAGCATAAGCTAGGTCTAGGAGGTATGGTGACCTCAACACATGGATGGTGAGATCGAAAGTCAACGATAATATGTCATTTGATTACTTTCCAAGACATGTATTTTAAATCAAAGACAAAACTTAATGACCCATCTGACAAGCCTTTCTTACAAGGTTGGAAAATTAAGAAGGTATTGCATCAAATCAACCTTAGAGACAACACAAACCTATACAGCTAGTAGATAATACTCGAGTTTCATACATGCAAGATACAATAATAAGTAGAGCTTCTTACAGAAGAAATTTGTGTTTCTCTCTCTTCAAAAAGTCTACTAAAATAAACATGCTCGGTACCATCATCAATGTCTTATCCAAGTAAACTACCAATTGAGGTATCCTCGGTTGCTATGTACAACTTCAACAGTCCCCAAGAAATAGGAGGTACAAGGACAAGTGGATTAGCTAAGTACTTCTTGATTGAGTCAAAAGAAAACAACTTATGGGGTCCAAAAACAAGTTCATTAGAGTCCAGCTTGAGCGAAGGAAAAAATGACACAACCTTTGAGTAGCACTGACGACAAAGCTCCTTATGAAGCGAACTTGACTGAGGAAACTCCACAACTCCTTGTGTTTTGGCAGCCTTGCTTTGTCTTTATCATAGCCAAACTCCATATGTACATGGAATCCTAAAAATATTCTAAGCCAAAAGCAACACATTTGTTAGGGTTCATTTCAAATTATATAAACACATCCTTTTGAAAGCCTGCTCGAGATCAATCTAAGTGTTGATCAAAACTAGTTGACTCCACTACCACGTCATCAATATAGATACTTCCATGCTTTTGCTCATTAAGTCATGGAAGATATAGTTTATCACTCTTTGATATGTGGCGCTTTCATTCTTTAGGCCAAACAACATTATTACCCAATCGTAGATCCTCGATATCCCTAATCATTGAAATGCCATTTTTTGTGTATCTTCTTTACTGACTTTAATATGGTTATACCCCAAGGGACCATCGATGAACAAAGCAATCCAGTGTGTGGTAGTCACATCTATCAACATATCGGCCATGAGCAAGACATATTCATCCTTTAAAGCAACTTAATTGAGTAAATGTTGAATTTCTTGCATCGAGAAAACGTTGAATTTCTTGCTTAATAGCTGACAAAACCTCATATTTAAATCTCTTGACAAGTTATATGTAAGGTCTAGCACCTGATTTGAGGAGAATTTTAAACTCTACTAGCTCTTAGGACAGCCCAACCGTCTCACTATATTCTTAGGCAAAGTAATCCTCTCCTTAGGATGCACTATACTGATCTTTATTGGCCTCGAAACAATGAATAACTTGGCTTGGTGTTAATGACAAAGAATGGGTGTTAGACGTTATTTCCTTCTGGTTGGCAAATAAATAGCTCACCTCAGAAGTTTGACATCTTGAGATTAGTCTGAACCAGATCAGCATCTTCTTTCCTGATCTTGAGTAGAGTATCATGTGGCATGATGTTTAGTACTACCCCTCCATCTATACGCACCCTTAGAATTGTCTGACCATTCCCCGACGCCTTGATAATATATGACTTTAAATGATGGGCAGCTACCTTTCTAGGTTTGTCAAATACTATCGGCAAGTCTACTTTTCCAACTAGTATGAAAGCTGGGTTGGGGCAAACCTCAGTTGCAGGATGCTAACCACAGACTATTCGAACAAAAGGGCAAGAGGATAATCATGCCAGATACATTGCATGTTGCTCAGAAAGATTGCATGAGAAAGTAGCAGAGTAGAACAGTTATCAACAATCATCACATAAATTGGTAAGAAAGGGTTGATGTTCATGCTTAGTTCTTTGTCAATTAGCTTCCATCGCCCATCTTTGATTGCCTTTTGTATCATATTATGGAACTTGATGTACGTGTTTGTGTTTATCTTAGCATTGTGTCAATTGTAATATCTTGGTAGCTTCTTTATTTCTTCTTAAGAACGAGGATGTCTTTCTAACAATTTAATTTGTTGACTTTTGAGGAGTGTATCGAAGACCCACTCAACCTTTGATATGTCAAAGAGGAAGGGATCTTCATTTTCTCCTTCCCTTGTAGAGTATAAGGCCCGTACAAGTATATGTAGGACCTTCTATGCACTTGGCGACCATTATCTCGGAATGCTTAATGTCCTCCGCATCCACCTTACATGATTTCCTCTATGTAAGATATTATGGGCTGCCGCTAGCGCTCCTTTATATTTTGAATTAGGGGCATGCTCAGGATGTGTTCGACCTCGACAACTTGGTTGGTTACTTGTACAAAATTGGGGAAAGTCACCTGCCAATCTCTTCCTGACTTTCCAATGTTGGCAATTCTTCGCCAGAGCAACATATTGTGCCTTCATAGATTGTATCTGACAACGGGCTATAATGTCATGGAATTTTTCAAACAAAGCCATCACTAGTCAGCCTTTCATTAGAGGTTCATGAGGTTGTTTGTAGTCGGTTCAGGCCTAAACTCTTTATATCTCTTCAAGAAGCCTTCTACATCTCAAGCTTGGCCAATCAGGAAGTAGAATAGGAACCATAGTTTATGTGCTCATTGGGATACTTCCAATTACTAGCACCAAAAAAGTCGGGAATTTGATTTTCAAACCCTTGGGTTGGGGGCAATTTTAACAACCCATTCGGGTATGGCTTGTGGTCAACCTCGACATGTAATATCTGAAGTTTGATATTATAAGCATTGCACATCAACTCGATCATCCCTTCTTTGTTCAGAGGTGTATCCTCGAGATCTGGAGATGGTTGTTGAGTTTGGATGGATAGAGTATGATCCGACCAATTTGTTTGGCGTTGAGACAGTCAAGATGAGGGAATCAGTTGATTATAGTCGAGCAGATGAGATGGTTGATATGGACAGATATATGGGTTGGCCAGCTAGAGGAGGTGGTACCCATGAATAGCAGCCCGCTCGTAGAATGGGTCGAGTTGCTGCCATTGACACAGGCCCAACCGGCTAAGTAATGGGAGCCTGATAGTTTTCCCCAGCCTACCAGTAGATATGTAGTCATGATGTTCATTCTGAGACTCGAAAGTTCCCGCCATAAAACCTCCTCTTGTTGCTGAGTTAGAGGTCATCGATTGTGATATAAAGGCATGTAGGGTCGGAGGAGTTCAATGTGATGCTTGCCACGGTTGTCCTAGAGGTACAACCGAAGAAATGAAGGATGGAGTTGGTGTGTGGCTAATGCTTCTTGTAACATCTTGCAGACACATGCCCATAAGAGAAATTTGCATAATGTATGGAAGTTGACTCGGGGAGTATTGGAATCTCTAAAATGTTTTAAATGTTGGGGTCAAGGGTAAGTGGTAGCTACTTCGGATGCATGCATGTCTTTCAGCCAATAATTTTTTTTGTATTAGTCAGTTGATTCACAATCATCGTTGGCATGGTCAACCTCACACGTTGTAGAGGGGATGCACGCATTTCTGACAGAGATGCATGAAGGTTATCATGAAGGATTGGCCTCAATTGGTCCATAGAAGTTGCATGAGCATTGGTCGGCTAGGAACTGGATTGTCCCTATTCTGATTGCAATTGCCTAGTTTGAATACTATTACTTTTCCACCTATGAGCAACAAAGACCTCTTCTCCTAGAACGCCCAGATTTGGGATCATTTCAAAGTATACAATATCAGTACATGACAATTCCAATCTAGTGATAAGCCTACGCGCAATAGACCTAAAGTATGTCCATACTAAACCAGTGGGATTCCTTGTCACTAGAGTGATCAAGGTAGTTACGAAAAAGCCTAGTAAGGAAGCCTTTTCCCAAGCTTAGCTTAGAAGATTCATTTTTGGGTTTGTACTCGAAGGACATCAATTTCTACCTCTTGTTATAACTTGCATCAAAAAATCTTGTAAAGATTGATAGCATTGAAAGTGTTACTTTTGGATATTATTCCATGAGAAGTAGCAAACAATGATTCACCATGTTTTTCAAAAAAAAAGTCCCTATGCTTGTCCAGTTTGGTTGTCCAACATCAAGACTCGTCCGCCATGTATCAATGTTTCGTACCCGTGATTGGAAGAGTCGAGATCCCATCAAGTACTCTCAACTAGATTGGATGGATATTCAATGATCACTACAGAAGAGTGATAAGAAACAACTCTCCTTAAAGAGGGAAATGTCTCACTATATGTGCCTAAAAGGTGTTGCACTCCATTAAAGATAAACACCTCAAATGGCATGGGATCTGGATCAGTGACCCAAGTATAAAGAAATGAGGCAGGCAGTGTATGGGCATGCTAGAGAACATCGATCTTTATCCTCTGAAGGACCTTTGCATGGTTTAAGTGATTGTGTCATTGGAAATCCGTGGCTACATATTCCAATTCTCTCCTCCAAAAGCCCTAAGAATGGTAATATGTATGGTATGTCTCAAGGCGTGAGGATCCCACTCAAGATACAAAGTAGAGGGTATCGTAGAAAGAGCTAGAAAGGAAAGGTAAAATATTGTTTATTTAAAAAGAATTATAGAAGTACAAAGGAAGACTAATATGAAATACAAAGAGACTAGGAAAACTGAACTAAATAAACTACAGCTAGGGGGTGTTCACGGTTTGGTTTGGTTCAGTTTTAGCATCAACTTCAAACCAAACCGCTAGGTTTGATTGTCAACTTTCTAAGAACAAACCGAACCGAACCTTGCTATGGCCAGAATCGAACTGGGCTCTGGTTTGGTTCAGTTCTGAATCACGGCTCTACTTATTTAAGGGTTTTCCTAAATACAATGTATCATCCCATCAGATTATTTGGATGTACGGTCCACGTTTTATATGTATACAACTTATATATACATATAAATGGGAATACAAGCATACATTACATCAGATTATTGGCTTTAACCATCACCAATGAAACAAGGTTACATGTTCTCTCACCAACTAGTGGAGAAACAAGCATACATGCCAAACAATTTATGGGGCAAACATCAAGAACCCAGAGACAAAATGGAATCGGTAATACAAGGAATGTATCATGATAAATTCCATACAAAATGGATCAACATTAGAAGTTCGTCTTGATTATACAAGGATGGTAGAACATAGACCTCCCATGGCTCCTTAAATCCAAACCAACCAACTACCATCCCATTCACCCTGTAACATAGCGCATACTTTTTTTATATCAAGCTCGGGTTAGGTGTTCAAGTTGTAACACCATCTTAATTTTGGAAGCTATATGTCAAAAACTTCAAGATAACAAAGATTTCAAGTCAAATATATATTCGGAGTATTTACTTACATCCAAGACAGCTATATACCTATTTTGAACTCTGGTCTTTGCTCAACGGTTCCCACCCAACCACTTCATTATCCACATTTTGGATTATCCATACTGCATTCCCATTCCATAGTAAAATTACATACGCCGGGGAAGGTGAGAAGACGAAAGAACAAAGATAACAGTTGAACCTTATGTTTCAGCTGCTGTGGAACTAATTTGTATATGGATGGAAGGAAATGTTACGTCACAGAATGCAAATAATCACGATTGTGAGTAATAGACTGACCTGAATGAATGGAAAATTTCCTCTTGATTTACAGAAAAAATCATGATTATGGACAACATATCACTGCAGTGTGATGCTTATAACAGAAATAATGATTATAGCCAACATAAGCAATTCCGGCCAATAAACACGAAAGAAACCGCAGACAAAGAGGACATACATCAAATAACAGAAATATGAAAAATTACTATGGTGTAAAACTCGAGATCAACCCAAATAAAACGAATCGAGCAGATGAACACATGCAAACTCAAATTTTCTCTGTCACGTAGTTACATCAACTCCTCGAAGGCAGGGAGGTGAGGGTTCGCTCAGTTAGATGGAGAGATGCAGAAAGAGTGGGGAGATGAGAGGTGAGGTCGATCATCCAAGTCGAGCATGAACTTCTAAGGTAAGGATCCATGTTTGTTTAGACAAGTCCAACAGCGCTAACAAATCACTTCAGAGATGCATATGAAATGTTTACCACTCACTCTCGACACTTTTTGTTCTTGGGTGTGACTGGCTTGATAACCTAATACATATTAACACTCTTTTGTTGTTGTAGAGAGAAGCTCATCAATGTATGCATGTGTTCATTCACCAAGTCAATCAAGCACACTTAAAAGGGAACAGAGGATAAATGCTTAGTCATAAACCACTGGCAGATACAGGGTAGAGAGATCTGAGCTATCACAATTTCTAAACTGAAAGCCTTTGTCTTCCACTGGCAACACAGCATCGTTCTCGGACGATGGGAGAATACATTCCCCAACCAGCCAGTGGGACAGGAGCAGACGATGATTTCAATGTGGTGTCATTGCTATGTCACTAAACTAGCAAACAATCACCTATACAGTGGTACTCCCAAATCAAAGGTCACGCGCCTATGTTTCCATTGGAAAAGAAACTTGATAGGCTTTAATAAATGAGAGCCTGGTGAATTTGTCTTTTGGGGTACAACCCGGGGGCCAAAGCCAGATTTACTCTCGAACTCATGACCTTCATTTAACTTCTGAGTCAACCCCCAAGCCAGCAAACTACTGCGCTTCTATCAACCGTGCCAAAAAAGCACATATTGACCCACTATGAATTGCATAAAAACCCTTTTCATGCAAAATAGGCAGCAACAGCCATTTCCCAAACAAAAATTGCATGTCTTGCAGGACAAAGTTCACATAAATCAAGCTTCTAGCGTTCAAGAATCCAAATTTTATAAAATCAAGCTTCTACAATTCAAGAATACAAGAGTTCACATAAATGAAGCTCCTCAAAATTTGTTGACTAAAAAGACGCACTTTAGTCTTTATCAGTCTCATTATCACCAAAAAAACAAGTAAACTAATTGAGTGTCAGACAGAAATAGATAGGAAAGACACTGGAAGAGCAGAATTTCAGTTCAGACAAGGACTAAGTTAAAAGCAAAGAGGACCCGAGCAGATAACGAGCATAGCTCAATCCTCATCCTCCTCATCTCCATCTCCACCGGCAGCCTTTTTAGATGCAGCCTTAAGGTTCTTTCTCTTCACCCTTCCAGGACGTCCACCACCAAGGGGACTTGTAAGTGAAAAGTCAATATGACTCTGTGAATCAACCCTCACCATGAAAGATGGAATGTTCACCACCGTGTCGCTGCTCATCTCAAACCAAAAGCATTCCCATGCAGGAGGGCGTTAAAAAGTAAAAAGACAATCCATCCTAGTGCTGCTCTTACCCAGGCACACTTGACTTTAGAGGGGTCTAGTTGGGTCTGCTCAAAACATCGTAATAGTAGTGCAGTTTAAAAGATCGCATAAATTTTTATGCTGAATGTCAGAAACCAACTCAGACTAAGGGTTTCCATGAATGTGAAACTTAGGATGAACAATATTCAAAGCCAGGACATTTCTAATTATTTTAACTGAGAAGGAATTTGTGATATTCTAACATCACATGAAGCACTAAAACTAATCTACGCAATGAATGCTGCTTCTTTGAATATTAACAAGAATATACAAGAAGACAACACTTTAACAAAGGCAAGCTGTTCCTTATAGAAGGATTACCTGAACCAGTAAAAACTAATAAAAATTTTGATACATATCATACACACAATGCGGTGTGGGCAACGTTGCAAACAAAGGGTAGCATGGTATAAATACCTATAGTGTAGCATAAGTTACAAAGCACATAGAATAAGCTATTCACAAAGTATTTAAAACTTCAAGTATATGAAAGTATAGAACACTGCAATAAATATTCTAATGTAATTAATCCAATAAAATATAGTTTGATCTACATAGAGTATCCAGTGTATGTTATATAGTTTGTCGAGTAAGACCATCCTCTACACAACGTTACCCTTCTGTAGTGTGCTATTCGCACTATGTGGCGTGTATTAACAACAAATAACTTGTGTGATTAGTCATTTGCTAGATGTTAGATACAAAAGTATTGATCCCTTGATATGGCATAGCAAGTTATCCCCATAGAGGTTAGTTACAAAATGTCACTGGTTGTGGATAGGGCGAAAACATGTAAAAAAAGTACTATTACATGAAAGGAAAAGGCTTACCCATTCAAGAGACCATGCCGAGCCTTAAAAAAGAAAAACCTAGTACATTTTGTGCAATCCTTGCTACAATAGGGTCCCATTGATATTATTGAACTTACTTTGCTTAACTCAGGCAAGTTGAAAATAAATTCATCTGTTGAAGAACACTCCAAATGATCGAAGTGGATAACTGATCTTGCTTTTATTCAAAGTTCCAAACTCATGCTTCAGGTGGACAAAAAGATTTTCAGCATCAGCATAACCATACACTGGGGAGACAGATGTCCATGACAAGGATTACGTGTGAATGGGAGACATTACTTCTTGAAAATGGGAGACATTAAAAGCATCACCAAGATAGATTTATTCCTAAATAAATTACACATATTATCATGATTCCTCCTTTTCATTTGTCATGCAAACATGGCACTAATAGCCACATTTTTCCTAATACTCAAAGCCTTTCTCATCGATGGAGGAGGAGGGTTGGGTTTAGGTAGCTAAAAGCCTAAAACTTTGTCAAACCTTATATCATTCCGAGCATTCGTACTTGCACTATATATAACTACTCCATCAGAATTAAAAAAGTTTAGTGTGCCTGCGCAAGAACATAACTGTTAGGTGTTACCTTGTATGTAAAGTCCTCGATGTAAACTGCCTAGTCCAAGAAAAGGAATGGTAAAGGTAAAGATGTGGCATCAAACATGTCTCAGGCATTTATATTTACAAATGCATGGAATATACATTCTTGTTATCTTTTATGATGAGCAATACCATATAAAATTTTTGGTACTAGTATGCTCAACTTAACTCTGCCCATGTAAGGGATCACCCTTGCATGGACGATCCCAAGACCGGATAAAGGAGGAGAGTTGCGTTAGGCTTCCGACAATCAACGTAAAACTTTATCGGACTTATCTACCATGGATTCTACAAATTATAAGCATTGCATTGGGGCATTCCCTCTTAGTGATACTGCAAAGACCGAATACAATGTAAAGTAAGCACGGATCTCTACATCTTCGCCCAAATGTAGTGAATCAATTGCAAAGTGAGTTCCCACACCATGGACGGGTGTGGGTAAAGAAGTTAATATTGCTATATTGTCACCCAAATGTAGTGAACAAGAAACGAGGGCTCCGCAGTTTTAGAATGGACGAATAAGGAGGGTAATGAAGCTGGTCCTAGATAATAAGATTTGTATTGGTGCTTGGAATCAATGTTATAAAAATTGTATTGTATCAATATTGCTATATTGTCACCCAAATGTAGTGAACAAGAAACGAGGGCTCCGCAGTTTTAGAATGGACGAATAAGGAGGGTAATGAAGCTGGTCCTAGATAATAAGATTTGTATTGGTGCTTGGAATCAATGTTATAAAAATTGTATTGTATCGTACGACACGATACGATTTTATCGAGTATCGTACTAGTATACGGTACGATACAGGAGCATGTATCACCAGTGTTGTTTGACGCGTATCGTATCGTGTATTGTTTTGGTTCACGATACGATATGTATCGTACTGTATTGTAATTTAATATTAAAAATTAGTAAAAATTCAAAAAAAAAAAGAAAATATGATAATTACAACAAATTTATATAATGTAAAGTTTAGTACATATTGATCATTCATCGTTCAATCATTAAAAAAAATTACATATTTTGAAGCAAAAAATGAAATGCATTTACATATTGTAATCAGGATCACCAACTAAATAATATTCATCTTCTCTTTACTGAAGATTCTTACCACCTTCTGCTTTAAAATCAAAATCTTCATCTCCTTGATAATATTGTGCTCCTTTCAAATTAATATATGCAATGTCTTCTTCGGTTAGGAGTGCATTTTGTTCGTTATCTTCCATAATCCACTCCTCTAATATATCAAAATTATCAAAACTAATACATTTTCTTCATCTTCTCTATTTACCTTTTTTAATTGCCTACAAGAAAGAAAGATAAGTAATTAGTAAATAACCTTAACAATTGAAGTCAAACAAAATATTGACTTGAATCTTTAAGTAGTAATTAATATAAGATTACCTTTGACAAAGCCGCATATTACAACGGATGAAAACTAAGTCATTAACCTTCTTATATTCCAACTTGTTGCGCTTTTTTGTATGGATGTGTTCAAAGACACTCTAATTCCTTTCACAACCCATTACTATAGGTTTGGCTCAAAACTTATTGCAAAATATCTAAGGTTTAGGCAATCACTTTTAAACCTATTCCACCAAACATATGTAGAAAAATACAAACATCAAGAATCCACAATAATATAAGATTTAAGAAACTTAAATACGAAAATAAACAATTTATCTCGGTGCATATTAGTGTAGTTGTAAATTGCTACAGACAAACCTATCAAGTGAAGAGCATTATCATAAATCTCCATCTCTAGATATATAGCATCTGCTCTACTCTCATCAGGGACTAATCTATCTATACAATCAATGATGTCTCGATTGACCTCACTGTCCCTTTTGAAACTTGTTGAGTACCTGAATAATGGGTTTAGGTAATGGTGTTGCATAAATAGGCTGATGTAATTGTTTGTTCCATCTATTATCTATAATGCTCCACACGAGCACATAATCTCTCTTTCTTCCATTGAAATTATTTTTAATGGCTTCTTTTGCCTTATCCATGCCTTCATAAAGGTAGCTCATACATGATTTCTCCTTGCTATAAGCTAATCTCAAAACCTTTGCTAAAGGACATGTAATACTCAACAGTCTAACACATGTATTCCAAAATGTACTACTAAAGACCGTCTCTAAAATCTCATTCAACTTTTTGTTTCTTTTATTTTGAGACAACTACAAATTATTGCCACTCATTTGAGGAGAACATTCTCTTCAAGGCTTGTTTCTGTCTCATAATATTCTGTACAGATAAGAAATTAATTGCAAACCAAGTTGCAGCTTACGAAGAAGCTCTGCAATATATCTCCTCATCATACACAATACAAAGGATGAGATCTAAACACTTAGTTGTTGTCTTTATCTCATCCATCTCACCAATATCCTCGAGGATGAGATCTAAACAATGGGTTGTGCATTGTGTCGAATAGAAAGTCTCATAAATA
Organism: Brasenia schreberi; assembly: GCA_036023115.1. Lineage (NCBI taxonomy): Eukaryota > Viridiplantae > Streptophyta > Magnoliopsida > Nymphaeales > Cabombaceae > Brasenia > Brasenia schreberi. The sequence goes on from JAYKKT010000073.1 coordinate 3,336,011, forward strand.
TCTGCTAACTCATTTCCAACTGCTTTATAGTTAGTTGCATTATCTATAATGAATTAGACTACATTCTCTAACCCAACCCCACATATCACCTTATCAAACTCTTACATTAGAATCTCTGCAGTATGTCTCTCTTCTAACATGTCTAGAGATATCAAAAACATAAGTCATTTAGGACAATAGACAAGAAAGTTTAACAAAGTCCTTCATCGCCTACATCTGTCTACCATAATAGTACATCATGTTTCCTTCAATGACTCTCTCAAAGTCGAACAATATTCTTGCACTTCAAGGATGGTTTTATCTAATAACTTTCCTCTTAACTTCTGATAAAAGGGCATCTTGTATCCTAAACCAATATTAGCAATTACATCTATAATTGCTTGAAAATCAAAATTGTTTATTGCATTAAATGGAATGCATGCATCATAAAACCATTTGTCCACTACAAGGTTTGCCTGATCATATAATTGTTCTGAAGCCCCATCACCATGAATTTCAAGTTAAGCATGTGTAGAGCTAGGAGGAAAAAATGAATGTATCCCTCAAAAAGCTCTTCCTCTACTCCATCCTCTTCTACCACTTTCACTTGCAAAATCTTCAACACTCTTTTTCCTGATTGATGGTCGAGAACTACTACTATCAACCACTATTCTACCATATGAAAGAATACTATTAGTCAATCCAATAGCATCATCATCCTCTTCCTCAAACATCCCTAAATCATCCTTTTATTATCTCCTCTAATGTATGCTCTCAATCATAAAGAAATTACCATTTAATGGCTTCTGGCAAACTTCTAACTCTTTCCATGTAAGGAGCAACTTTTTTCCTAGTCCCTCCGAGGTGGTGTTTCAATCGTGAAATTCCACCACTAACCACCTTCTCACAAAACAAACATTTGATCTTCAATCTCGAACCCTCAACTATTATACCCCACTGCCATGTCGGATCATGAGACCGAGATTGAAAGTCTCTAACACTCCTTCCTTCTATCTTAATTGTGTACTTCAATTCAATAAAAAAATTTAAAATAAAAGCACTTTATAAATCCTCAATCTTCACATAACTCTCAAATAGAGTGCCTCCCACTTCACGAATGCAATAAAAATCAAATTCACACACTTCATAACGTCATATTTTATCATTCAAAAAAAAATATAAATAACACCTAAAAATAACAAATACAAAGAATAAATCTCCAAAAATCGTAAAAGGTATACCACAATTTGATTTGGGGCTTTCACGAAGATCGTAGAGCACTTTCTTTTAAGCCTTGAACACAAGGACAGCGGGGAGTGCGTTGGGGAGCTCTAAACACATGCAAAGGGAAGCCAACAGGGTCCCTTGGCGTATTGTCGTATTGCACGATACGGCATAATAACTTATAATATGCGATATAGTTACCTATATCGTATCGTGACATCCCACGATACGATACATGCGATATAAATAACAATGTTTATCATAATAAGCGATTTATTGTGTTGTATAGTAAAATATTATATCATTCGAGATTGTATTGTACCGTATCATACGATACACCCCGTATCGTATGAGTCAACGTTGATTTCTTTGATATAAAATCTGAAAATCAGAAGTTGCAAAAATCACTTATGCTTCTTCCCAAACCCTTTTTCACGTTATTCCCTTTCACCTAAAAACTCTGCCCATATAAGGGACCACCCTTGCATTGCCGGTCCCAAGCCCGGATAAAGGAGGAGGGTTGTGTTAGGTTTCCGACAACCAACGTAAAACTTTGTCGGATTTTTATAACATGGATTACAAAAATTATAAGCATTGCTTTGAGGCGTCCCCACCTAGCGACGTGCTGCAGAACCCGAATGCAGTAATAAGTAAGCAAGGGCTACTACATTTTTGCCCGAATGTAGTGAATCAATTGCAGAGAGGGTTCCCACATCATGGACGGGTGTGGGTAAAGAAGTTAGTCTCGCTACGTTACCGCCCAAATGTAGTGAATAATTTTCAAAGAGGGTCTCCGCATTTTGATTATGGACGGATGCGAGGGGTAAGGAAGTTAGTCCTAGATAATAAGATTCATATTGGTTCTTGGAATATCAAAACATTATCTAGTAAGCTAATGGAGGTGGTAGATACTATGATTCGAAGAAAGATTCATATTCTATGTTTACAAGAGACAAAATGGGTTGGAGAAAAAGCAAAGGAGATAGATGATACAAGTTTTAAATTATGGTACTCGGGTAAAGAAAAGGCTCAAAACGGAGTTGGTATTATCATAAATAAAGATTTAAAGAATCCTGTAGTAGACATATAACGATATGGTGACCGAATCATGACGTTGAAATTAGTGTTAGGAGCAGAGGTTTTGAATATAGTTTGTGCTTACGCACCCCAAGTAGGACTAGAAGATAGTATAAAGACAACATTTTGGGAAGAGTTAGATAAGGTGATTCAAAAGATTCCACAAAGGGAGATGATTTGTTTAGGAGGAGACTTAAATGGACATGTCGGTAAAGAGGCATTAGGATATCAAGAGATTCATGGAAACTTTGGTTTTGGGGATATAAATGAGGAAGGTAGGGAGATTTTAAATTTTGCTATGCATTTGATCTCTTTATAGTCAATACAATCTTCAAAAAACGAGATGAATATTTAATTACTTATAAGAGTGGCTTATCACAAACACAAATTGATTACTTTATTTGTAGAAAAAAAGATAGAGCATGTTGTAAAGATTGCAAAGTAATTCTAGGAAAGTTTAACCACCCAACATGGACTTTTGTTATGAATTTATAAATAAAAAAATGGACAAAGAAGAAAAGAGCCAGTGATATTGGAACAATATGGCTATACATATTAGGAAAGTGGCGAAAGATGTGTTAGGTGCATGTGAGGGAGGTGTCCCGGCACAAAAAGAAGCTTCGTGGTGGAGTGAAGTAGTGCAAAATAAAATCAAGGCAAAGAGGGCATGTTACAAATTACATTATTCTAAGAAAACTAGTGAAACTTTAGAGGCTTATAAGAAAGCAAAAAAAGGCCGTAAGTGAAGCAAAAGCTAAAATTTGAAAAGATTTATATAAAAAACTGAACTTAAAAGAGGGTGAAAGAGATATTTTTAGGATAGCTAGGACTAGAGATAAGAAAACTAAAGATCTTAATTATGTTAGATGCATCAAAGACGAGGATGAAAAAATTCTAGTGGTAAATGATGATATAAGAAATAGATGAAAAAACTATTTTTATAAGCGTTTTAATGAAAATAAAGATGTTAGTATTAGCTTAGGAGAGTTGCCCAAATGAGAAAAGTATATAAACCCAGTGTTATCCGTATTGCACCGTACCGTACGATACGGTGCGATACGTATCGTATCGTGGGAAGCCACGGTTCGATACGGTAACCTGTATCGTAAGATACAGGTTATCGTGCCGTATCGTACGATACGCCAAAAAAATTTCAAAAAAAAATTTTCAAAATTTTTTTTTTTCAAAATTTTTTTGCATGTTTCCGCCCTCTCTTCACTTCCCTTAAAGGCATCCTCCAATATGCTTATAATTTGGGTTTATAATTTCATTTATTTAATAAGAATAATGTATTAAAAAAATTTATGACAAAATCATTTCCCTTTCTGTTACAACTTTTAGGTATATTTTTGCTAACAGTTTCTAATTTCATAAGATCGTAAACAATTAAAAGCATTTAGTTCTCTTGGTTCATTAAGTAGGGATTTCACAACTTCACTATTTTAGGGTTCATGTTACATGACTTCCATTGAGTTAAACATGATCAATGTGTGTGAGGCTTAACTCAGTCTGTGAAGTGAGAAATGAAGCTCAAGCATTAGTTAAAAAGCTAGTTTCCAATAAAAGAAAAAGGGGACATCATCAAGTAATAATATCACATCATTGAGGTGTCATAGACTCAATAATCAAAGAAATGGAGCTCTTTGTTTTGCTCACATATGAAAATTAGCAAATATGACAACTACATGTACAAAGATAGTAATTTGTTAATTTTGATATATTACATGAGTGGATTATGGAAGAAAACGAAGAAAAATAAAATGCACTCCTAAGTCCTAACTGAAGAAGACATTGCATGAATTAATTTGAAGTGCAACAACATCATCAAGAAGAAGATGAAGATTATTTAGTTAGTGATCCTGATACAAATTTACAATATGTAAAATATAAATGTATTTCATTTTTTGATTCAAAATATATAATTTTGGATGCAATTATTCAATATTAAATGTTCAATTTGTGCTAAACTTTGCATTATATGAATTTAAAGCAATTACCAGATTTTTCCAAAATTTTTCAGAATTTTCTTGATTTTTTCAAATTTTTACTAATTTTATTGATTTTTTAAATAATTTTTATTGTTTTTTAATATTAAAGTACGATACGATACACCCGTATCGTGGAGCCCAGCGATACGCGATATGATACGCGTCAGACAACACTGTATAAACCACAATTTCTACCAACGTATTCAAAAGAACGAAGTCAAAGAGGCTCTTAAAGATATGAAGGGTGGTAAATCGGTTGGACCAGACAATATTCCTATAGAAGCTTGAAAAATATTAAGAGAAATAGGAATCACTTTCCTCACAAGACTATTTAATAAAATATAGAGAAACCAAAAGATGCATGAGGAATGTAGAGAGAGTACACTTATACCCATATATAAAAACAAGGAAGACATTTAGAATTGTGCAAATAATCGAGGTATCAAGTTAATGAGTCATATTATGAAATTGTGGAAAAGAATTATCGAACATAGGTTAAGACAAGTATCAAGTACAACACAGAACCAATTTGGATTCATGTAAGCCAGATGTACTGTTGAAGTGATTCACCTTTTAAGATGTCTTATGAAACATTTTACAACAAAAAAAAGACCTTCATATGATATTTATTAATCTAGAAAAAACTTATGATAGAGTACCGAGGGATGTTCTTTGGAGAAGTTTAGAAAAAAGAGGTATCCCATTGATATACATTAACCTTATAAGAGACATGTATGATGGTGCAAAAACATGTGTGAGGACTCATGAAGGAATGACAAACTTCTTTGAGGTTAATATTGGGTTACATCAAGGATCAACTTTAAGTCCATACTTATTTATAACGGTGATTGATGAGTTAACAAAACATATTCAAGATGAAGTACCTTGGTGTATGTTATTTGCATATGACATTGTATTAGTGGAGGAGTCTAAGGAAAAAGTTAATAGAAAATTGGAACGGAGAGAAACATTAGAAAGCAAAGGCCTCCTACTTAGTAGAACAAAGAGAGGATATATGGAATGTAAGTTTGATCATTTGGTTACCTCAGAGGACATAGAAATTAAAATTTACACACATTACATCCCTCAAAAGGAAAGTTTTAAATACCTAGGGTCAATTTTTCAGAGTGATGGAAGAATTAATGGAGATGTTACGCATAGAATTAATGTCGGTTGGTTAAAACAGAGAGGAGCATTAGATATTCTTTGTGATAAGAAGATACCATTAAAGTTAAAAGGTAAATTAGGCCTGTCATGTTTTATGGTTCTGAGTGTTGGGCAGTTAAATCATCAACATATACAAAAGATATAGAAATGAAGATGTTGAGATGGATGAGTGGTCATAAGAAAAGACCATATACATAATGAGGTTATTAGAAACAAATTAGGAGTGGCACCAATAGAGGATAAAATGAGAGAATATCGTTTAAGATGATTTGGACATATAGAAAGAAGATGAAAAGAAAACCTTTAAGAAGGTATGAAAAACTAAATTTGGAAAGTATTAAAAGACTTAGAGGACAACCACAAAAGTGTTGGAAAGAAACAATAAAGAATGATCTAGCTTATTATGAATTAACTGCTAACATGGCACACGATAGGGATCTGTGGAAACAAAAAATCCATGTAGCTGACCCCGTCTAGTATGGGTGGCACACGATAGGATCCATGTAGCTGACCCCGTCTAGTATGGGTGGCACACAATAGGGATCTATGAAAACAAAGAATCCATGTAGCTGACCCCGTCTAGTATGGGAAAAGGCTTAGTTGTTGTTGTTGTGTCCCTTTCTCCTAGATCCTTTTCTTATCTTTGTTCTTGTTGATTTTGTGGTTTATTCATAAGAAGTGTTTCACCCAATCCAACACCTCATCTCTAGGTTTTTGTCAAATCCGTAGTATACATCTGTTCTTTTGCATTCTACCCAATTTTCCACTTTACAAATTCCGTAATTCTTAACCTCTAAAAAGCTTTTTTCTTCTTATTGATTGTCCACTTTTGTCTTAATGGCTTTCGATCGAATCGATCCGACAAGAAAATATTGCACTCCAGTATATGAAGGCAATAAACTTGTGAACAAATGCATGTTTGACAATGAAGTACGAGATTGCGGGAACCAAGAAGGATTCTAGAGCATGTCCTCAAGTTCTCAAAGCAATGAAATACGAGATTGAGTAGGTATTAGAAGCTTGAAAGGAAAAGAAAATATTAAGGATGAGAGAGAGGAGAGAAATAGGTAGTTAGAATATGTCTCAACCATTTGAAGATATTTCTCCTGAAGGGTTGCATGGTGATAAATTCTATGGTACAACTAAGATGAAAGAAGAGATGGCTGAAGAGAGGATGAGAAGGCGAGAGAAGTAGGTTCTGGTGGTAGTATCAATGGAGTTGACTCTTGTTCCACTACAAGACCTCCTACTCGCCCGTTGCCTACGAGAGGTACTAGAAGAGGAATCGGAGTCATAGGTAGTGGCATGCCTTTATTTTTTCCCCCACGTAACTCCTTGAACTCAATCAGGCATTAAGAAAGCTATGGCTTCAAAGAAAGTAATTGAAAAAATAGATTTGAAGCTGTTGAATCTTTTTATGAAAATTGTCTCCCTTTTAATGTTGCAAACTCATTTTCTTTTCAAAGTATGGTAGATGCTATTGCCAATGTGGGATTGGGTTATAGAGTACCTACTTATCATGCTTTGAGGAGCACATTATTACATAAATGGGTTGTTATTATTAATGCATAGAGTTCTAATTTAGGAAGTCGTGAAAGGATACGGGATGTATTATGGTTGATGGTTCGACATATGGTTAGTGTAGGTTATTGGTTAACTTTCTAGTTTATTGTCCCAGAGGGACACTATTTTTGAAATCATATGACTTGTCCATATTGATAAAACTACAGATAATTTACTCCATATTTTCGAAGAAGTTGTTGAGAAAGTAGGTGTTTCAAATATTGTTCAATTCATTACTGATAATGCTGCAAATTTTAGAGCACCTGATAAGACACTTGAAGCAAACTATCTATCCTTAGTATGAACTCCATGTGTTGCACATTGCATAGACTTAATGCTTGAAGATTTGAATGCAAACTATGTATAGATGTATAAATGTTAAAAAGTTTATATATAATCATTCTTTTGTATTGCATTTGATGCGAATCCATACAGGTAAAAGGGAATTTATTAAGTCTTAATTGACAAGATTTGCTACGAATGTTATTACTGTGCAAAGTCTTATCATACATAAAAATGCATTGAAAAAATTGTTTGCATCTAACGAAAGGGGCTCTATTGGTTGGTCTAGAAAGAGGGAAGGGATCAACGTAGTAGATGTTTTCAATGCTGATTTTTTAGAAAATTGCAACAAATTTTTTAGGATGACTTAACCTTTTAGTTAAGGTAATAAGGATGATGGACAATGAAGATAGGTCAGGTATGCTTTATATATATATATATATATATACATATATACATATGTATATATGTATATATATGTATATATGTATATATGTATACATATATACATATGTATGTATATATATATATATATGATGATATATATATATATATATATGATGATATATATATATATATATATATATATATACATATATATATATATGTATGTATATATATACATATGTATGTAGGTATATATATACATATGTATGTATGTATATATATGATGATATATCTGTGGAAACAAAGAATCCATGTAACCGACCCCATCTAGTATGGGAAAAGGCTTAGTTGTTGTTGTTATTATATATATGATGATATGAATAAGGCGAAATTGAAAATATAAGCAAACCTTAACCGCAAGCGGTCACTTCTAAAGAAGGTTTGAAAGAAAATTTATATACATTGGAACCGCCAAATACATCATGATTTACATGTTGCTGCATATTTTTTTAACCCTTTTATTCGATTTTCTCCCAACTTTGTGGAGGACGAAAAAGTTTTAAAAAGATATATTAAATGCAACTGACCTTGTTGAAGATTCATCTACTCGTTGCAATATCCATTTATAGTTAAGCAAGTATATACAAAGTATTATTTTGGAAGGCCAATTGCAATCCAACTCCGCTCCCAAATGCGACGAAGTAATGCATTGTGTTTTTATCGATATTCATTTAAGTTATCAATTGATAGACTTTGAGTGTTTCTTATTAATCATTATCGTGTTTTATTTTAGATGAATGATGAGCTCGTTTTGGTATAAAAGCAGTATACTTGGCAAGGTTTGCTCAACGTATATTGAGTCAAACATGCAATTCAAGTGGGTGTGAGAAGTACCGGAGCTTTTTTGAATGTATTAACATGAAAAAGCAAAACAAACTGGAGCATTCTCGACTCCGCGATTTGGTATATATTGCCTACAACATTAAGTTAAGGCAAAAGTAATAATTTTAAAATATGTATTATTTGTTGTTGCCTAGTTCTTTCTTAATCTTATTAATAATGAATGATTTACGTAGCTATATTGTATTTGATATTCTTTATAAATTTGAATATTCTTTCTTTACGTACAAATGTAGAAGGATGCAAGAAAGGCAAGGAATGTGTCATATGACCCGTTAAGCTACGAAAATATTGATATTCTTGATGATTGGGTCGAAGAGGAGTAGCTTCCTATCAATTTAGAGGATGAAAACCGGAGGACACTCCAAACCGAAACAAAACTTTGAGTTGGAGATGATGATAAAAATAAAGGTGTTGGATAAGCAAATCTAATTGTGGAGGAGGAAGAGAAAGGAGATGATGATGATGGTGGTGATCCTAACTATTGATTATAATGCTTTTGTTGATCATGATCTACATTATAGATGATTGTAATTTATTTTAACTTTTATTTATAATTTTGTAACATTCTTCTAATCTTGAATCTCTTCATGATTGTAAGTTGTAACTTTGTTGTTTCTTAATTAAAGTTAAAACCCAAAGATATTATTTAGTTTTCATGTTATGGTATGTATGCTTGTTCATTATGAGATGTTTCTTTATTGTTTTATATATATTTTGTTCATTAATTTTAATTTTTATATACTTTTTAATTTTTTATTTTTTTAATACAAAAAAAATACATTGTATCGTACCATACCATACGATATAGTATGATACAGGCGTATCGGTGTCCAGTGCGATACAGACACCGATAGGATTTTTATAACATTGCTTGGAATATCGGGACATTGATCGATAAGTTAATGGAGGTGGTAGATATTATGATTCGGAGAAAGATTCACATTTTAATTTTATGTTTTCAAGAGAAGTAGGTTAGAGAAAAAATAAGAGATTGAGAATAATAGAAGGCTCAAAATGGAGTTGGCATTATTATATTTAAAGATGTAAAGGATAGTATAATAAATATACAATGATCGAATTATGATGATGAAATTAGTGTTAGGTGTAGAGGCTTTGAATATAGTTTGTACTTATGCACCAAAGTAGGATTAGAATATTGTATAAAGAAGGCATTTTGAGAGGGAGTTAAATAAGGTAATTCAAAGAATTCTACAAAAGAAGATGACTTGTTTAGGAGGAGACTTAAATGGACATGTCGGTGAAGATGCATTAGGATATAAAGGTATTAATGGAATCTGGGGATATAAATGTGGAGTGATGGGAGATTTTAAATTTTGCTAGGCTTTTGATTTCTTTATAACCAATACAATTTTCAAAGAATGAGAGAACATTTAATTACTTATAAGAGTTGTTTATCACAAACATAAATTGATTATATTTTTTAGAAAAAAAGATAGATTGTGTTGTAAAAAGATAACGTAATTTCAGGAAAAAGCTTAATTAATTAAGCTTGACTTTTAGTAATGGATTTGCACGTAAAAAAGTAAACAAAGAATAATAGAGTGGATAGAACTATTCAGATCATATGGTGGAACCTCAAATGTGAGAAAGAAGATATATTTAAACATAAAGTTCTTCAAGGAGATCTTGGAATTATGTAAGCACACCTTATGATATGTACAACATGTAGGTACACCTTATGATATATTCAACAATATAGCCGGCTATATATATTAGGAAAGTGGCAAAAGATGTGTTAAGCGAATCTAAGGGAGGTGTGCCGGTATTTGGTGCCGGAGTGAAGTAGTGCAAAGTAAAATCAAGACAAAGAAAGCATGTTACAAATTACATTATGTTGAGAAGACTAGTTAAACTTGAAGACTTATAAGAAAGCAAAGAAAGAAGCGAAAAAGGTCGTGAGTGAAGCAAAAGTCAAAATTTGAGAGAATTTATATAATAAAAAGTTTAACTCAAAAAAAGGTAAAAGAAATATTTTTAGGATAGCTAAGACTAGAGATAAAAAAACTAAGGATCTTACCTTTGTTAGATAGGTCAAAGATGAGGATAAGAAGATTCTAGTGGTGAATGACATATCAAAAATATATAGAAAATTTATTTCTATAAGCTTTTTAATGAAAATAAGAATGTTAGTATTAGGTTACGAAAGTTAGCGAAATCAAAAAAGTATATTAACCATAATTTTTTTGATGTATTCAAAAGAATGAAGTCAAAGAGGCTCTTAAATATATAAAGGTTGGTAAATTTGTAGGACAAAACAAAATTCCTATAGAAGTTTGGAAAATCCAAGGAGAGATGGGGCTCACTTGGCTCACAAGACTATTTAATGAAATATGCTAAAAGATGCCCGAAGAATGGAGAGCGAGTACACTTATACCCATATATAAGAATAAGGAGACATTCAGAATTATTCAAATTATTGATTATGAGAAAGAATTATCAAACGTAAGTTAAGACAAATATCGAGTACAATATAGAACCGATTAAGATTTATGCCCGATAGATCTACTATTGAAGCGATTCACCAATTGAGACGTCTTATGGAGCAAAAAAGTAGAACCTTTACATGATATTTATTGATCTAGAACAGCTTATGATAGGGTACCAAGAGATGTTCTTTGGAGAACCTTCAAAAAGAGAGATATTTCATTGACATACATAAATCTTATAAGAGGCACGTACGATGGTGCAAAAACTTATGTCTCTTGTTCTTTGGACAACCTTGGAAAAAAGAGATATTTCATTGACAAATATAAATCTTATAAGAGGCATGTACGATGGTGCAAAAACTTGTGTGATAACTCATAAAAGAGTGACAGACTCCTTTGAAGTTATTATTGAGTTATATCAAGGATACAACTTTAAGTTCATATTTATTTATATTGGTCATTCATTAGTTAACAAAACATATTCAAGATGAAGTGCCTTGGTTTATGTTATTTGCAGATGATATTGTGTTAATGGACGAGTATAAGGAAAAAGTTGATAGAAAATTGGAACTAATGAAAGAAACATTAGAAAGTAAAGGCTTCCGACTAAGGAAAAAGTTAATAGAAAATTATAACTATGGAGTGAAACATTAGAAAGTAAAGGCTTCCAACTTAATAGAACAAAGACAGAATATATGGAATTTAAGTTTGATCATTTGGGTATTTCAGATGTCATAGAAATTAAGATTGGCACACAATGCATTTGTCATAAGGAAAGTTTTAAATACCTAAGGTCAATTTTTTAAAGTGACGGAAAAATTAATGGAGATGTTAAGCATAGAATTAATGTCAGTTGGTTAAAATGGAGAAGAGCATCTGGAATTCTCTATGATAAAAAGATATCATTAAAGTTAAAAGGTAAATATTATAGAGCAACAATTAGACCTGCTATGTTTTATGGTTATGAGTGTTGGGCAGTTAATCATTAACATGTGCAAAAGATGTCCATAGCATAAATGAAGATGATGAAATAGATGAGTGATCACACAAGAAAAGACCATATCCATAATGAGGTTATTAGAAACCATTTAGGAGTAGCACCAATAGAGGCTAGAATGAGAAAAAATCGTTTAAGATGGTTATGAAAAATTAGATTGTGAAAATGTTAAAAGAGGAAGAGAACGACCATAAAAGTGTGAAAGAAGCTATAAAGAATGATCTAGTTTATATTGAGTTAATTGCTAGCATGGTACATGATAGGGCTCTCTCAAAACAAGGAATCCATGTAGTCGACCTCATCTAGAATGGAAAAAGGCTTAGTTTTTGTTTGTTGTTGTATGCTTAACTTACTCAAGATTTCACATTCAACATCATAATCCAAGGCTAAGCAAGGTGATCGCACCATGGAGGTTATGTACCTTTTTAGCTAGGCACCAAGTACCACCTTTTAACAAATAGATGATAATGTCTAACGGTTTTGAAACCTTTTGTTAGTGATATTCGCATGCTACATAAAGATGACAAATATGTTAATTTCAGTATGGTAGACATTGGATCCTAGAAAAAAGATAACTTTACTTCATTGGAATATATTCTAACAAGATGGGAGAAGTGATAGAAATGGCATTAGACTTTCTATGTGACAAAAGATACCACTCAAAGGAAGATGTTTATCGCAAATACCACAACAACAAACAGGTGTTGCCATTTGACAGAAGATAGGATACATAACAAGGCCTCCTAAGATTTGAAGCATGGTGCTAATCAGTGTTATCCGTATCACACCGTATCTAGGTAATTATCGCACAGTATCGTGCGATACAGGCCGTATCGCACGATACGTAGGTAATTATCGCCAAAATCATACGATACGGGCGATACTCCCAAGGACCCTTGGCCGAACCGAAACCCACGATTTTTCACGGGTTTCCTCTCTCTCTTCGAGTTCTCTAAGCCTCCTATTTGACGTTCTTCGCCTCCTTGGTGTTCAAGGCTCCAAAATTGTGCTCTACGGTGTCCGTGCAGGCCTCCTATCTCGGATTTAGGTATATTTTTAGTGTTTTTCTTCATTTTTTCCTTTTTATTTGTTTTTTTGTTTATTTGTATTTTTCTTTTTCTGAATGACAAAATATGAAGTTATTAAGTGTGTGGATATGATTTTTATTGCATTCATGAAGTGGAAGACACTCTATTTGAGTGTTATTTGACGATTGGGGATTTACGAAGTACATTTTGGAATGCATGTGTTAGATTGTTGAGAATTACCTGTACTTTAGTGAAAGTTTTGAGATTGACTGACAACAAGGAGAAACCATCTATAGGCTACCTTTATGAAGCCATGGATAGGGCAAAAGAAGCCATCAAAAATAATTTTAATGGAAAAAAGAGAGATTATGTGTCCGTGTGGAAAATAATTGATAATAAATGGAATAAACAATTGCATCAGCCTATTCATGCAGTAGCCTATTATCTAAACCCATCATTCAGGTACTCAGCAACCTTCAAACGGAACGGTGAGGTTAATCGAGGAATCATTGATTGTATTGATAGATTAGTCCCTGATGAGAGCATTGCAAATGCTATACATCGAGAGATGGAGATTTATGATAATGCTCTTCACTTAATGGGTTTGTCTGTAGCAATTTGCAACCGCACTACGAAGCGTCTAGGTAAATTATTTATTTTCATAATTAAGTTGCATCTTATATTACTGTGGATTATGTCTCTAATGTTTGTCTTTTTCTACAGATGTTTGGTGGAACAAGTTTGGAACTGATTGTCCAAACCTTAGAGATTTTGCAGTAAGAGTCTTGAGCCAAACCTATAGTGCAATAGGTTGTGAAAGAAATTGGAGTGTTTTTTAACACATCCATACAAAGAAGCGCAACAAGTTGGAACATAAAAGACTAAATGATTTAGTTTTTATTCGTTGTAACATGCGCCTTCGTGAAAGGTAATGTTGTATTACTATTACTTAAATGTTCAATTCAATAAATTGTTTAACTTCAATTATTAATATTATTTACTAATTGTTTATCTTTATTTGTTGTAGATAATTAAAAAAAGTAAATAGACAAGAAAGCCAATTTGATCCAATAAGTTTGGATAATTTTGATATATTAGAAGATTGGGTTATAAAAGACAGTGAAGAAAATGCCCTCCTAACTGAAGAAGACATTGCATGGATTAATTTGGAAGGAGCACAACAACAATATCAAGGAGATGAAGAATTTGATTTCCAAGCAGAAGGTGTTGCTGCTGATGATGATGAGGATCTCCAGCAAGGAGAAGATGAAGATTATTTAGTTGATGATCCTAATTACAATTTGTAAAATGTAAATGTATTTCATTTTTTTTTATTCAAAATATGTAAATTTGGAAGCAATTGTTCAATGTTGAATGCTCAATCTGTACTAAACTTTGCATTATATGAATTTAAAGCAATTACCAATTTTTTCTTGATTTTTCTTGATTTTTTTTGGATTTTTACTAATTTTTATTGATTTTTTAATTAATTTTTATATTATTTTAATATTAAAGTATGATACGATAATAGAACATAAGATCATGAAAGTGAGAGACATGCTTGAGATGGTTTCTACATTTGGAGATTTAACCATGAGAAAACCCAGTGAAGCGTAAGAAATAAGGTAGCAAAGAATCCAAAGGAGATAGAGGGCATCCTCAAAATTGTTGGAAGGAAACAATACCAACATGATATTGCATTCTTGAGAGTGAAATACTAATATGACACAAGCTTAAGGAAATTGCGACAAAGAATCCATATATCAGACCCTGCTTCATATTGAGATGGCATGGTTTTGGTTTATCTCCATGTAATATATCAAATTGGAGTGGACAATCACATAACTTTCCCATGCATTCTCATGCCACAAAATGGCAAATGATATTAAATAACATAAAATGATAAAACAACAACAGCAACACATAGTAGTAGTACCACCAAGGAGCAAAGAAACATATTCCAATTCAAGAATCAAGATGCACCAAGGTGAGAAATTCCTCTAGGTACCATACTTAGATGGTAGGGAACATGATATAAAGCAGAATCAAGAACGTCACTATGTAGGATATGCTAAATATTGCGTGGCTTCTTTTCACATTACCATTCAACCAAATGTTTGAAAAGCAAGTAATCGTCTACATACACCACTGATTCACTAGCATCAATGTCGATACTACTGGAGTTACTCCCAAGAAGCAAAGATTATTTTTCAATTGAAGATGCAACTCCTTCAGCGTACAAACTCCATTATGCATAATTAAGATATACAAATAACGGAGGAACTAAGAGGAAAATGACACATTTTTTATACCTGATATGCCTCTGCCTGATGAGCACTCGTGCATGGTGGATCGACTTGGCCATCCCTGACTTAAACACGAGGGTCTGTAGCCGACGCTCAAGGAAATTCTCAACTGTAAGTGCGAGGACATAATCAAGCTTGTTCTGGCTCTCATCCAACAGTCCGTACTGGTTCATCCGCCGTAGAAGGGCATCACCTTCGAAGATCCGGCGCTCATTCTTCTCATCAAGTGTGAGGAGCTCCCTGGCAGCATTTCTGATGCGGCTGAGAGCATACTGAACCCTCCAGAGCTCCCTCTTGCACCTGAGTCCATACTCACCAACAAGCTTCAGCTCTGCATCCAGACGTTCCTTCTCATAGGGACGCCGCGGCTTCTTGAATGTTTTCCCATCTATTTTCAAGGTTTTCGGGGACTCATTACTCGACCAAAATAGGAAGGGAAAGACAATATGACAGAGCTTTCACATATGTGTGCACATAAAAATTAGATTTCCTAAAGGAACTGACCAATCAAAAGAAGAACCAAGTGATAGAACGTTTCAGAAGAGTGAAATCAGATCCAAAGGTTTTCACCAAGAAAGGAGAATCAAGACTTAGGATTTCCTAGATCCTACAAGGATCACACAAGCTTCAAACGAAGAAATAGTCGCATACACGGAAAACCCTAAGTTTCTAGAAAAATTGCTAGTAATCAAAAGCACAGATAGGGTGAATCTTACAGTTCCGGTAAAAGCTGACGTGCACCATCGCCGCTGCGCGAGAAAGAGCTCTCTCTTCCCTCTGTGCTACAAAGAGAGAAAAGTGAATCAAATGTGCACCTCAAGCGTTATAAATTCGGAGCCGTGACCAGTGCCCTTTCCGAAAATCCCTAGCGGGTTGCCAGGTACAGGACCCTCTATTCGGGTCGGATAGTTGGATACTGATACGACTCCTATAAGTCTCTTATTCCGCAGGATTTTATTTTGTTCTGCGGTTCTGCATCCGGCTCCGAAATCTAGTGGATGATCTAACTCAAATCTGACCCTACCGAACCTTTTAGGGTTAGGGTTAGGGTTCGATGAGAACTAAGATCCATTTAATTCAAGCCATAAGTTTTGCCTCATCTAGGGAGCCAAAGAGAGCATTTACACGAATCCGATAAGTACTTAAAGTTATATCTAGATTATATAGTTTACAAGTTGAGCCTGTAGATGACTAATTAGTAGGAGTTCCTCCGGCTGGTGGTTCAAGAAAAGCTCAAAGCCTGTAGATGATTGACGAGTATTGGAAGGGGCACATATTTTCCAAAGAAAGGAAGGCAAGGGTTACTTAGAAAGTAATATAAAGTTGATGGCATAATCGACAAGTTTAAGGCGAGATTAATTGCAAAAGATTTTTCACAAAAAAAAAGAAAAAATATTCCCTTATTACGAAATTTGACATCTATAAGAATTATTTTAGTTATTTCTATATTTTATGATTTAAATTTACATTAACTAGATGTAAAAACTATATATATAAATGGTGATTAAAATTAAACTATTTATATATAACAATCATAAGGATATATTGTTGAAGGCTTGAAAGATATAGGTTGAAAAAACCCATATATAGCCTTAAACAATCATCTTGTAAATGGTATTTGACATTTCAAAATACCATATTTGAACTTAAGTTTGTGATTAATGATCTTAACCACTGCATATATGTTTGAAACAGTGGAGCCACTTTGTCATTATATTCAATAAATATAGATGACATTATTGACTAGGAATGAAAATGAAATGATTGTCAAAACCAAGTCATGGTTGAAGTTAAACTTTGAAATAAAGGATATCGAAGACATATCATACATCCTATGTAAAGATTATTCATGACAAAGGATCTAGATTACTGTATCTAAGATAAAGGAGATATATTGATTATATCTTCAAGAAGTTTAGAATAAGTGATTGTAAGCTTACAACACACCCATTGCTAAAGAGGTCAAATTAAGTAAAGTTGATTGTCGTGATGGATAAGAAAACTCAAATGTTCCTTACGCACAAATGGTTGGCAACTTCATGTATATTATGTTGTGTAAAAGATTTGATATCAAGTTTATTGTTGGTCTTCTAAGTAGATGTTAAAGTAATCCTAATTAACAACATTGAGTTTCTTTAAAAGGATTTTGACATATCTAAAAGAAACTAGAAATTTAAAACTATGCTTTTAACTAGATAAACTAAAAATGGTTGAATACTTAAATGTTGACTTTGTTATGAGTAAAAATAACAACAAATCAACTTTTAGATGAATTTTCTAATTTAGAGGTGATGTTTCTTAAACATGCAAGAAACATGGTTATGTAGAAAGCATACATAAAATGTTGAGTATGTTGCTTATAATATGGTTGTAAGTAGTGCCATTTAAATAAACTGCTTTGTACGTTATTTGAAACTATATATAGCCAATAAGTCATTTGTCATTTATTGTGACAATAGTGTAACTATAAATTTAATCAAAAGTGAAGTTGACAACTCTAAAAGCAAGCATACAATAATAAAATATTACTACATAAATGATATGCTTAAAAAAATGAACAAGTTTTGTAAAAGGAAACATAACTCCCATAAAATCAACAAAGAGAGGACCCTCTTTTGTGATTTCAGGGATGGGGCTTTCTCATTTAATGAAAAAGTTTACATAACTATTTTACGTTTACAAGATACTTGGAGGATTACACGGAATATAACTCCCAAAACTTAAAACTAAAAAACTCATAAAGGTAAAATAATTAAAGGAAAAGAATCCATATCAAATACATACAAGTTCTGTAAAAGGAAAAAAATATAAAGACTCCCTGATCGAAAAATCTCCCCTAACCTTTTGGATAGAAATCATGTTCCAAAGATAGTCTCCGCTTGTTTTCAATTTGCTTCAGCCTTTGAGTATTCAACACACAAAAAAGTTTATTTATACATTAAAAATCTTGTTAATCTATAAGCTGGCAAATGGAATCGGTATAAGTAGATTATTAAATCACAATTGTTTAGTAGTGCCCTTAGCATTCACTTTCATTCTCATACTACGAGCGAAAGAGAAAATATGGAAAGCCTTAGGTTTGAAGTCATAATATGTGGTTCCTTCTGCTGAAAATATACAGCCGAGAAAGCCCAAAGGGTTCATGGTCTCATTCTGACACACAAATCCAAACTTTTTTATTTTGGTACATTGGGAGGCCAAAGTTAGATGTGTTGGAATGAACCGTAGGATTACATGCATAAAGAACCAATATGCAACAATCGGAAACATGCTCAAATCAATAATAGTTACATATCCAAAGAAAGTAATATACAAACCATACATTAAAATAAGTAGATAAAAATCATAAACACATAACTTATCTATGCAAGTCACCCTTGCGAAGTTGTCTTAGAGAATTCAGCACCCCACTCCTTTTGGTACACGGGTCCCTTTGCTATTCTCATAGGATAACATTCACATGGCAAGAACATATGCCTGACTCTAGCTGAAGTCGATCGCACCTCAGTCACCATAGCTGGATAGAAAAATGGAAGCAACCATAACCAGGAAACTTCAGGCAACAAGCAATCGTGGGCAAAAGGAAATCACAAAGAAGAGGGAAGACAGGAGGAGAGAGTGCATTAAGTTAAGTATGGATTAGGGAAGTCCTAATCCTATTTTATAGAAAACACAATAGATCACGAATCTCAGATCCAATCCAAATGACACACCTATTCATCATGTAATCATTCCCATATAGATCCATAAAGATAGACCGAATACAATTTGCAAACCCAAACCCAAGCCCGACATGATGCACATGTACTTGTGTGTAGTGTAGCATGTCCTCCCTAAGCTCTTTAAAATAAGGATAATGAGTTAACAATAATATAAAATGACATATGAATTTCTTTTATCCTTCAATATATGACTAAACTTTGTCTCTTAGTAATCATGTACACAAGTCATTCACATTTGACTTTTATACTTTAGAACTTTATATATATCAAGGATGCAACAACAACAACAACTAAGCATTTTCCCATACTAGACGAGGTCAACTACATGGATTCTTTGTTTCCATATAGCTCTATCATGTGTCATGCATGTTAGCAGTTAACTCATAATAAGCTAGATCATT
The DNA here is from genome assembly GCA_036023115.1 of Brasenia schreberi. Classification (NCBI taxonomy): domain Eukaryota; kingdom Viridiplantae; phylum Streptophyta; class Magnoliopsida; order Nymphaeales; family Cabombaceae; genus Brasenia; species Brasenia schreberi. The sequence goes on from JAYKKT010000073.1 coordinate 3,355,482, forward strand.
CTTTATTGTTTTTTTCTAACACTTTTGTGGTCGTCCTCTACCTCTTTTAATACTTTCCAAATTTAGTTTTTCATACCTTCTTAAAGGTTTTTCTTCTGATCTTCTTTCTACATGTCCAAACCATCTTAAACGATATTCTCTCATTTTATCCTCTATTGGTGTCACTCCTAATTTGTTTCTAATAACCTCATTATGTATACGGTCTTTTGTTATACACCACTCATCCATCTCTACATCTTCATTTCTGTTAGAAACATCTTTTGTACATGTTGATGATTAACTACCCAACACTCAGAACCATAAAACATGGCAAGCATAATTGATGCTCTATAATATTTACCTTCTAACTTTAATGGTATCTTCTTATTTAAAAGAATACCTAATGCTCCTCTCCATTTTAACCAACCAGCATTGATTCTATGCGTAACATCTCCATCAATTCTTCCATCACTCTGAAAATTTGACCCTAGGTATTTAAAACTTTTCTTTTGGGGATGCAATGTGCGCCAATTTTAATTTCTATGTCCTGTGAAGTAACCAAATGATCAAACTTACATTCCATGTATTCTATCTTTGTTCCACTAAGTCGGAGGCCTTTGCTTTTTAATGTTTCTCTCCATAGTTCCAAATTTCTATTAATCTTTCCCTTAGACTCCTCTACTAACACAATGTCATCTGCAAATAATATACACTAAGGTACTTCATCTTGAATATGTTTTGTTAATTCATCAATCACATTATAAATAAGTGTGGACTTAAAGTTGATCCTTGATGTAACCCAATATTAACTTCAAAGAAGTCTGTCATTCATTCATGAGTCCTCACATATGTTTTTGCACCGTCATACATGTCTCTTATAAGGTTAATATATGTCAATGGGATAACTCTTTTTTCTAAAGTTCTCCAAAGAACCTCCCTCGATACCCTATCATAAGCCTTTTATAGATCAATAAATATCATGTGAAGCTCTTTCTTTTTTGCTCTAAAATGTTTCATAAGACATCTTAAAAAGTGAATCACTTCAACAGTAGATCTACCTTACATGAATGCTCCCTACCTTCCTCATTTATATCCCCAAAACCAAAGTTTCCATGAATACCTCGATATCCTAATGCCTCTTTACCGACATGTCCATTTAAGTCTCCTCCTAAACAAATCATCTCCATTTGTGGAATCTTTTGAATCACCTTATCTAACTCTTCCCAAAAAGTTGCCTTTATACTATATGCTAGTCCTACTTTGGGTGTGTAAGAACAAACTATATTCAAAGCTTCTGCTTTTAACACTAATTTCAACGTCATGATTCAGTTACCATATCGTTGTATGTCTACTACACTATCCTTTAAATCTTTATTTATGATAATGTAAACACCCAAAAAATTTCTCAAACATTTGATTTTTAAAAAATTTGCATTTTAAAGAAAAAATTATGATTTTGGGTCTTTTAAGGGTTTTCAAATAAAGATACCTTAAACGAACTCATTTACACACCAAAATTTTGTGGCAGCCTCAAAATAAGGATAAGTGGCACCCCTCTCAAAAAAAATTAATTTTTATAAAGAGCCAAAAAAATGGTTGCTTTATCCTTAAGCCCAAATTGGCAACATTTTGTCTTTTCAAATGATTTTCATCTAAAGAAAAGATGGTTCCAAACAATTTTCTAAACATCCTCTAAACCACACCCCGGGTGCGCATCCTTGATGCACTCGAACCCCCAGATCTGTCTTGGACATGAACTAACTCTGGGTTTTGTATATATTGTATAGGTTATTCCCAAATTCCAAAAAAATCTGAAAAAGGAAAAACCAAAAATATAAAAATTTTCAAAAGGAAAAAGAGAAAAATCAAAACCATTTTTCAAAAAAATTGCCAATTCCCTTAGAGATGATTTTAGTGATATCAATTTACATGAACTTCATCAAAATCAACAAAATCTTGGACTTAGGCAAACATTTAAATTCCTTATAAGGTGACCAACATAGGAATCAAACCTATACCCAAAATGCATCAAGGCTAGGATCATATCATGCATATTCCTAAGCCATTTAAAAAAGCAAGATCATGCATGTATGAATTATTTATTCATTATACTAAATATCATTCATCACATGCCACAATAGGGTCGGCCATAGTGTATGAATGCTCATGTCATCTCCAACAAAGTAGGGGCATGTAGAATGCATTCCCTAAACACCTTTCATGGAAACATACATCATTTCATGTATCTCCATCATCTCGTATGGGAATATATTTTACATATCATGAAACTCCCTAGTTCACATAAAAAACTAGATGTCCAATGACATAGTGCATGTAAGAGTCATTCATGCATTTCATTAAAAATCATTCATCACATTTCACAATAGGGGTCAACCATAGTGTATGAATGTTGAGGTCATCTCCACCAAACTAGGGGCATGTAGAATGCATTCCCTAAACACATTTCATGGAGACTTAACACATTCATCATTTCATGGACCATGTATCTCAATCATCTCATATGAAATACATTTTTACATGTCATGTATCACATGCACATCATTCACCCAAAGAGGCCCCAAAAGGTGGCAGCCCAAGTGGGAATGTCCCTATGTCATAAAAAGGGGCAAAACAAAAGAAATTTGACCATGCATATTGGCTAATTGATGCCTAAGAAAGAAACTTGGTAGACCTATAAATACCCAATATCAAAAAAATAGGATGTTTAGTGTCTACTACAAATTCTTTTGAAATGATTTTCGCAAAATAGATCTTCTTTAATTTCTTCAAGAAGGGACCAAGTCGAATATAGGCCTTTTAACTAGGGTTTGATGCTCTATGAAAAGTGAAGTGTATTCAAAATCATTATATGACATTTCAAAAGTCTTTCTTTTACAAGATAGGGCCTAGTTCAAAATAGTAAAATATTTTCAAATTATATGTGCTATTATGAAATAGGGCATACTCGATTAGACTGAGCATCTAGAGGGATAAGTTGTTTCCCCACTTCATTCTCTCTAAAAAAGAAAATTGACAAAAAAGTCAAAATAGAAAGAAAAAAAGAGAAGAAAATAAACCTTCAATATAAAGGTCTTCTTAAAAAGAAAAAGGAAAAAACAAAAACCTCCAATATAGAGGTTCCCTTAAAAAGAAAAGAAAAAGAAATGCCAAAGCTTAAAAGAGCAAATTTTCATAAAAAATCTCTTTTCTTTATACCACGGGAATTCTTCAGAAGGGACCGTGGTAAATTCTTTCCCAAATCCCTACAACTTCTCCTAAAAGAAAAAAGTTTTTCAGTATGGTCCTAAAGTAAGAATATAACCTACCAATTTGGATCTTATTTTGTTTGAGGATTAGGCCTTGTAGTGTGGAAAATAGAGTTTTGAAATGTTGTTAAGTTTTTCCAATAATAAAAACCTCTACCAAGTAATTTTGCATTAAAACCAAAGTGAAGGGAAATATAGGAGATGAAAGTCCTTTTTGATAGAAACAAAAAGAAAGTATCATTTTCAAAATGATTTTTACAAAACCCAAGGCATCAAGGAAATGAACATGGAGGCCATCCCACTTAGGGCAGCAAACTTTCACGGGATCTCTCCTAAATAAATCGTGGAGATCATCATACATGATTCATCCATTGCATACACCTCATGCTTATATGTATTCATAGATGGTCTTATGAACATATGATCCTTGCATTGGTCGACTACCATCAATGTTGAGTCACCCTCGCTATAAATCCTCTTTCATTGGAATTAGGATAACCCAGGTCCAACAATTGAATCCGTTAACAAAAATGAGAAAGTTCATGAGATATTGATTCAACTCAAATCCACTCTAGAATTCCAAAAATAAATTTTTTTATGGGTGTTATTCTTTATCATTCAACAACAACAACAACAACTAAGCCTTTTCCCATACTAGATGGGGTCAGCTACATGGATTCTTTGTTTCTACAGATCCCTATCGTGTGCCATGTTAGCAGTTAACTCCCAATCAACTAGATCATTCTTTATTCTTTTTTTTCCAACACTTTTGTGGTCGTCCTCTACCTCTTTTAATACTTTCCAAATTTAGTTTTTCTAACCTTCTTACTGGTTCTTCTTTTGATCTTCTTTCTGTATGTCCAAACCATCTTAAACGATGTTCTCTCATTTTATCCTCTATTGGTGTCACTCCTAATTTGTTTCTAATAACCTCATTATGTATACGGTCTTTTCTTATGACCACTCATCCATCTCAACATCTTCATTTCTGTCAGAGACATCTTTTGTACATGTTGATGATTAACTGCCCAACAGTCAAAAAAATAAAACATGGCAGGTCTAATTGCTGCTCTATAATATTTACTTTTTAACTTTAATCATACTTCTTATCACAAAGAATACCTAATGCTCCTCTCCATTTTAACCAACCAACATTAATTCTATGTGTAACATCTCCATCAATTCTTCTATCACTCTAAAAAATTGACCCTAGGTATTTAAAACTTTTCTTTTGGGGAATACAATGTGTGCCAATTTTAATTTCTATGTCCTCTGAGGTAACCAAATGATCAAACTTATATTCCATATATTCTGTCTTTGTTCTACTAAGTCGGAGGCCTTTGCTTTCTAATGTTTCTCGATAGTTCCAATTTTCTATTAACTTTTTCCTTAGACTCTTCCACTAATAAAATGTCATCAGCAAATAACATACACCAAGGTACTTCATCTTGAATATGTTTTGTTAACTCATCCATCACCATTATAAATAAGTATGGACTTAAAGTTGATCCTTGATGTAACCCAATATTAACTTCAAAGAAGTCTGTCCTTCCTTCATGAGTCCTCACACATGTTTTTGCACCATCATATATGTCTCTTATAAGGTTAATATATATCAATGGGATACATCGTTTTTCCAAAGTTCTCCAAAGAACCTCCCTCAGTGCCCTATCATAAGCTTTTTCTAGATCAATAAATATTATGTGAAGGTCTTTCTTTTTTGCTCTAAAATGTTCCATAAGACGACTCAAAAGGTGAATCGCTTCAATAGTAGATCTGCCTGGCATGAATCCAAATTGGTTCTCTATTGTACTTGATACTTATCTTAACCTACATTCGATAATTCTTTACCATAATTTCATAGTATGACTCATTAACTTGATACCTCGTTAATTCGCACAATTTTGAATGTCTCCCTTATTCTTATATATGGGTATAAGTGTACTTGCTCTCCATTCCTCGGGCATCTTTTGGTTTTTCCATATTTCATCAAATAGTCTTGTGAGCCAAGTGATTCCTATTTCTCCTAGTATTTTCCAAACTTCTATAGGAATATTATATGGTCCTACCGATTTACCACCCTTCATATGTTTAAGAGCCTCTTGAACTTCATTCTTTTGAATACGTCGATTGAAATTGTGGTTTATACTTTTCTGACTTAACTAAATCTCCTAAACTAATACTAATATCTTTATTTTCATTAAAAAGATTATAAAAATAGTTTTTTCGTCTATTTCTTATATCATCATTTGCCACTAGAATTTTTTCATCTTCGTCTTTTATGCATCTAACATAATTAAGATCTTTAGTTTTCTTATCTCTAGCCCTAACTATCCTAAAAATATCTCTTTCACCATCTTTTGAGTTGAGTTTTTTTATATAAGTCCTCCCAAATCTTAGCTTTTGCTTCATTAACGGCCTTTTTTGCTTCCTTCTTTGCTTTCTTATAAGCTTCTAAAGTTTCACTAGTTTTCTTCGCATAATGTAATTTGTAACATGCCCTCTTTACCTTGATTTTATTTTGTACTACTTCACTCCACCATCAAGCTTCTTTTTGTGCCGGTACACCTCCCTTAGATACCCCTAACACATCTTTCGCCACCTTTCCTAATATGTATAGCCATATTGTTCCACATATCACAGGGTGTGCCAATATAATTCCAAACATCTCCTTGAAGGACTTTCTGTTTAAATATATCTTCTTTCTCGCTTTTGAGGTTCCACCATTTAGTCCGAATAACTCGATGCACTCTTTTCTTCTTTATCCATTTTTTTATTTGTAAATCCATAACTAAAAGTCGATGTTGGGTGGTTAAGCTTTCTCTTGGAATTACCTTACAATCTTTACAACACGCTCTATCTTTTTTTCTACAAATAAAGTAATCAATTTGTGTTTGTGATAAGCCACTCTTATAAGTAATTAAATGTTCATCTCGTTTTTTGAAGATTGTATTGACTATAAAGAGATCAAATGCCATAGCAAAATTTAAAATCTCCCTACCTTCCTCGTTTATATCCCCAAAACCAAAGTTTCCATGAATCCCTTGATATCCTAATACCTCTTTACCGACATGTCCATTTAAATCTCCTCCTAAACAAATCATCTCCCTTTGTGGAATCTTTTGAAACACCTTATCTAACTCTTCCCAAAAAATTGTCTTTATACTATCTTCTAGTCACAAACTATATTCAAAACCTCTGCTCCTAATACTAATTTCAACTTCATGATTCAGTCATCATATCGTTGTATGTCTACTACACTCTCCTTTAAATCTTTATTTATGATAATACCAACTCCGTTTCGAGCCTTTTCTTTACCTGAGTACCATAATTTAAAACCTTTATCTTCTATCTCCTTTGCTTTTTCTCCAACCCATTTTGTCTCTTGTAAACATAGAATATGAATCTTTTTCCGAATCATAATATCTACCACCTCCATTAGCTTACCGGATAATGTTTCGATATTTCAAGAACCAATACAAATCTTATTATCTAGGACTAGCTTCCTTACCCCCCGCATCCGTCCATAATAAAAATGTGGAGACCCTCTCTGAAAAATTTTCACTACATTCGGGCGGCAATGTAGCGGGACTAACTTCTTTACCCACACCCGTCCATGATGTATGAACCCTCTCTACAATTGATTCACTACATTCGGGCCAAAATGTAGTGGTCGTTGCTTACTTCTTATTGCATTCGGGCTCTGTAGCATGTCGCTAGGCGGGGACACCCCAAAGCAATGCTTATAATTTTTGTAATCCATGTTAAGGGTGTTATTCTTTATCATTAACTAAATAAATTTGGATTAATGCCAAAGAAGGGCATCTGTAAACACCTAAAATTTTTCTCAAAACATTTAATTTTTAAAAAATTTTGCTTTTAAAGAAAAAATTATGGTTTTGGGTCTTTTAAGGGTTTTTAAATAAAGATACCTTAAATGAACTAATTTCCGTACCAAAATTTTGTGACAACCTCAAAATAAGGATAAATGGCACCCCTAAAAAAAAAAAACAATTTTGACAAAGAGCCAAAAAATTACTGCTTTGCTCTTAATCCAAAATTGGCAGCATTCTGCCTTTTCAAATGATTTTCATCTAAAGAAAGTATGGTTTCAAACAATTTTCTTCAAAGAAACAAATAGAAATGAGGCATTGGGAACCAAACCCATAAAATATTTGTAAAATATCAAATTTACAAAACTTACAAAAACCTTTTGAAATCAAAACCAAATCAAATTCAAATCAGACCTTAAGAACTCGCGCGATTGAGGATAGAACTATCCCGATACCCTACACATAAAAATGGTTAAAGTGGTTGAAATAGTAAAGACTAACTCACACAACGAAAGTACGTCACCCATGCAAAAAAACACTGTGAATGAATTTCAGTTGCTTTCAAAGAAAAAAATATTTGAAGATTTCATTAAAACTCGATGTTTTCAAATATATCTAAAATCAAATGGTTTTAAATAATAAAAACTAAATATTTGAAACCATAAATGAAAAGGGATAAAACCCAGATCAAATGAAGGATAAGAATAAATGAGGATAGGAGCGAGGATGAAGATGACATTTGAGTCAAGCCCAGGACCAAGCTGATTCATCAAACAGGGACCGAGACAAAGGATCAAATCTCAAGTGGGCTAAGGAAGGCAAAACTACCATGGGCTAAACCATATCCCATGTCAAGACTCAAGCCAAGATACTAGGGGCAAGCAAGAGACACTAGGGTGGGTTAAGCTCACCCACTCAAGTCCAAGGCGGCTCAAAAGGGGGCTACACCTAGCCCATGCACGTGAAGAGGCTAACCTTGGATCAAGAAGAATGGCAACAAGGATTGCTTTAGGTTGCATCAAGTTGAGCCGGATTGCACCTTGGCCAAGTTTGGCTGAACCTACATTGGATTGAACCGAAGGCACAAGTCAAAGTGGGCCAAACTCAACTTGGTTCTACCATGACCCAGCCCACATAGGAGCTGGATGGACTCACCAAAGGGGACCACAAAGGGCCACGTGATGCCATGTGAACTAGCCCCACAATTGGATTCAAACTTGGGCCAAAGAGGCTCTACTTGATCCACATTGTGGAAGCCTCTAGCAGGCCCGCCCTTGGCCTATAAATAGAGGCCTTGGGGATCATTTTCAGTATTGGAGGGAATTCAAGAGCATTAAAGGGAGTGTAGAAAGGAGTCCAAGAGAGAGAGTAGGTGCTGCAACAAGAGAGAGAAAGAGAGAAAAGAGATAAAAGAGAAAAAGAGAGTGTGTGAGAAGAAGCCAAGAAAGGAACGTCCCCTTTTTGGGAGTTATGTGTCGTTAGAGGACGTGTAAGTGAGCTTTCTTCTACTTTTGCTGATCTTAATTCTCTCTTCCTCATATTTAATTTGAAAGGGGTTGTATTAATGGAGCTTTAGTCTCCCTCATCTTGTAATAAAGTAGAAATACTGCCTGTTTTATTTCGTTTATGTTTATACATTCTACTTGTTTGCTTTCGTGTTTCTCTACCTCTCTATATCATATATACTCTTATATCTCCTAATCCCCTCTATGCTTAAGTTAAGTATGTATTTACATTCATTTACCTTCAATCATTTACTTTAATCTAGCTGTGGATTGTTTTTAATTTCGGATGAATGCATGCATGTATGTTTTAAAACTGAAACTCTGTTTTTCAGCATCCTGTATATGTTTGTTGTTTTATTTTTCATTTATGAACCGCTATTCCGAATGATCTAAAATTTGAAACACTAAATCTACACACAATCCCACTTATAATAAAATTTTCAAGAATTTTATGGCTGTGTATCATAATGAATAAAATAGAGAAATATTGGCCAAATTTAGAGTTTGTTCTGCATAGTCTATTTTTCCTGCAATAGAGGTTAGGTAATCTTCTCATAAATTTGTTTGTAGAGAACCAAATTTTATGAAACTAGTCTTATTGGAAATCTGATATCCATAACTTTCCAACAATACTAAAATCATAGAAATCAGAGCCCTTTCCAACAAAGTTTATCTTAAGAATTTATGTTTATGTAATAGAACATTTTAAAACACCTAAGTAGTAGTTTTTTCTAGATTTAATTTTGCAAATCCATAGCACAAAAACACAAAATAAAAATAGTATTAGAATTTTCATATTTTGCTCTGTATGATGTAAATTTTTCATGAATTTTGGAGATCTCTAAGCTATCCAAAAAAATTTGAAAACAAGCTCTAAAAATAGAATCAGTTTCTATTTTTCAGAATTTGAAATTTTTTCACTCTCTAGACTAAGTGCACGGATTATTTTATCAAAATTATCTTTCAAGTGAATTTTGGAAACACACACTCAGCTTAAATAATCCTGAAAGAGTCTAGGCTGACCTTTGAGCATCGATTGAAGAAGGTTTAAGACAAAAAGATCCGCTTAGCCACAATCACCGCATGAAGTCGAAATTATACTTTTGCTAGTTTTAGTGAAACTAGCTGGCACGCTCACGCAAGAATGAAGTAGATTGAAAAGATTGTTTCAAGCCTCTATATAGGCTTTGGAATAAAATTTTCACGTCTATTGATAATATTGGTGGTGGAGTAAAGTAGTACAAAATAAAATCAAGGCAAAGAGGGCATGTTACAAATTACATTATGCCAAGAAAACTAGTGAAACTTTAGAAGCTTATAAGAAAGCAAAGAAGGAAGCGAAAAAGGCCGTTAGTGAAGCAAAAGCTAACATTTGGGAGGACTTATATAAAAAACTCAACTTAAAAGAGGGTGAAAGAGATATTTTTAGGATAGTTAGGGCTAGAGATAAGAAAACTAAAGATCTTAATTCTGTTAGATGCATAAAAGATGAGGATGAAAAAATTCTAGTGGCAAATGATGATATAAGAAATAGATGGAAAAACTATTTTTATAATCTTTTTAATGAAAATAAAGATGTTAGTATTAGTTTAGGAGATTTAGCTAAGTCAGAAAAGTATATAAACCACAATTTCTACTGACGTATTCAAAAGAATGAAGTCAAATAGGCTCTTAAACATATGAAGGGTGGTAAATCAGTAGGACCAAATAATATTCCTATAAAAGTTTGGAAAATACTAGGAGAAATAGGAATAACTTGGCTCACAAGACTATTTAATGAAATATGAAAAAACCAAAAGATGCCTGAGGAATGGAGAGCAAGTACACTTATACCCATATATAAGAACAAGGGAGACATTCAAAATTGTGCGAATTATCGAGGTATCAAGTTAATGAGTCATACTATGAAATTACGATAAAGAATTATCGAATGTAGGTTAAGACAAGTATCAAGTAAAACAGAGAACCAATTTGGATTCATGCCAGACAGATCTACTATTGAAGCGATTCACCTTTTGAGTCGTCTTATGGAACATTTTAGAGCAAAAAAGAAAGACCTTCACATGATATTTATTGATCTAGAAAAAGCTTATGATAGGGTACCGAGGGAGGTTCTTTAGAGAACTTTGGAAAAAAGAGGTATCCCATTGACATATATTAACCTTATAAGAGACATGTATGATGATGCAAAAACATATGTGAGGACTCATGAAGGAACGACAGACTTCTTTGAAGTTAATATTGGGTTACATCAAGGATCAACTTTAAGTCCATACTTATTTATAATGGTGATGGATGAGTTAACAAAACATATTCAAGATGAAGTACCTTGGTGTATGTTATTTGCAGATGACATTGTATTAGTGGAAGAGTCTAAGGAAAAAGTTAATAGAAAATTGGAACTATGGAGGGAAACATTAGAAAGCAAAGGCCTCCAACTTAGTAGAACAAAGACATAATATATAGAATGTAAGTTTGGTCATTTGGTTACTTCAGAGGACATGGAAATTAAAATTGACACACATTGCATTCCCCCAAAAGGAAAGTTTTAAATACCTAGGGTCAAATTTTCAGAGTGATGGAAGAATTGATGGAGATGTTACATATAGAATTAATGCTGGTTGGTTAAAATGGAGAGGAGCATCAGGTATTCTTTGTGATAAGAAGTATGATTAAAGTTAAAAGGTAAATATTATAGAGCAGCAATTAGGCATGTGATGTTTTATGGTTCTGAGTATTAGCCAATTAATCATCAACCTGTACAAAAGATGTCTATGACAGAAATGAAGATGTTGAGATGGATGAGTGGTCATACAAGAAAAGACCGTATACATAATGAGGTTATTAGAAACAAATTAGGAGTGACACCAATAGAGGATAAAATGAGAGAACATCGTTTAAGATGGTTTGGACATATAGAAAGAAGATTAAAAGAAGAACCTATAAGAAGGTTAGAAAAACTAAATTTGAAAGGTATTAAAAGAGGTAGAGGTAGAGGATGACCACAAAAGTTTTGGAAAGAAACAATAAAGAATGATCTAGCTTATTGGGAGTTAACTGCTAACATGGCACACGATAGGGATCTGTGGAAACAAAGAATCCATGTAGCCGACCCCGTCTAGTATGGGAAAAGGCTTAGTTGTTGTTGTTGTTGTATTTGTAGAAAAAAAGATAGAGCATGTTGTAAAGATTACAAGGTAATTATAGGAGAAAGCTTAATCACCCAACATCAACTTTTAGTTATGGATTTACAAATAAAAAAATGGACAAAGAAGAAAAGAGTGCATTGAGCTATTCAGATTAAATGGTGGAACCTCAAAAGCGAGAAAGAAGATATATTTAAACAGAAAGTCCTTCAAGGAGATGTTTGGAATTATGTTGGTACACCCTGTGATATGTGGAACAATATGGCTATACATATTAGAAAAGTAGCGAAAGATGTGATAGGTGAGGTGTACCGGCACAAAAAGAAGCTTAGTGGTGGAGTGAAGTAGTACAAAATAAAATGAAGGCAAAGAGGGCATGCTACAAATTACATTATGCTAAGAAAACTAGTGAAACTTTAGAGGGCTAAAAGAAAGCAAAAAAGGTCGTGAGTGAAGCAAAAGCTAAAATTTGGGAGGATTTATATAAAAAACTCAACTCAAAAGAGGGTGAAAGAGATATTTTTAGGATAGCTAGGGCTAGAGATTAGAAAACTAAAGATCTTAATTATGTTAGATGCATCAAAGACGAGGATGAAAAAATTCTAGTGGCAAATGATGATATAAGAAATAGATGAAAAAACTATTTTTATAAGCTTTTTAATGAAAATAAAGATGTTACTATTAGCTTAGGAGAGTTAGCTAAATCAAAAAAGTATATAAACCACAATTTCTACCGACGTATTCAAAAGAATGAAATCAAAGGGGCTCTTAAACATATGAAGGGTGGTAAATCGGTAGGACCAGATAATATTCCTATAGAAGTTTGGAAAATACTAGGAGACATAGGAATCACTTTGCTCACAAGACTATTTAATGAAATATGAAAAAACCAAAAGATGCCGAGGAATGGAGAGCAAGTACACTTATACCCATATATAAGAATAAGGGAGACATTCAAAATTGTGCAAATTATCGAGGTATCAAGTTAATGAGCCATACTAGGAAAGAATTATCAAATGTAGGTTAAGACAAGTATCAATTATAATAGAAAACCAATTTGGATTCATGCTAGGCAGATCTACTATTGAAGTGATTCACCTTTTGAGACGTCTTATGAAACATTTTAGAGCAAAAAAGAAAGACCTTCACATGATATTTATTGATCTGGAAAAAGCTTATGATAGAGTACCGAGGGAGGTTCTTTGGGTAACTTTGGAAAAAAGAGGTATCCCATTGACATACATTAACCTTATAAGAGACATGTATGATGGTGCAAAAACATGTGTGAGGACTCATGAAGGAATGACAGACTTCTTTGAAGTTAATATTGGGTTACATCAAGGATCAACTTTAAGTCCATACTTATTTATAATGGTGATTGATGAGTTAACAAAACATATTCAAGATGAAGTATCTTGGTGTATGTTATTTGCAAATGACATTGTATTAGTGGAGGAGTCTAAGGAAAAAGTTAATAGAAAATTGGAACTATGGAGAGAAACATTAGAAAGCAAAGGCCTCCGACTTAGTAGAACAAAGACAAAATATATGGAATGTAAGTTTGATCATTTGGTTACCTCAGAGGACATAGAAATTAAAATTGGCACACATTGCATTCCCCAAAAGGAAAGTTTTAAATACCTAGGGTCAATTTTTTAGAGTGATAGAAGAATTGATGGAGATGTTACACATAGAATTAATGTTGGTTGGTTAAAATGGAGAGGAGCATTAGGTATTCTTTGTGATAAGAAGTATGATTAAAGTTAAAAGGTAAATATTATAGAGCAGCAATTAGACCTGCCATGTTTTATTTTTTTGACTGTTGGGCAGTTAATCATCAACATGTACAAAAGATGTCTCTGACAGAAATGAAGATGTTGAGATGGATGAGTGGTCATAAGAAAAGACTGTATACATAATGAGGTTATTAGAAACAAATTAGGAGTGACACCAATAGAGGATAAAATGAGAGAACATCGTTTAAGATGGTTTGGACATACAGAAAGAAGATCAAAAGAAGAACCTGTAAGAAGGTTAGAAAAACTAAATTTGGAAAGTATTAAAAGAGGTAGAGGACGACCACAAAAGTGTTGGAAAAAAAAGAATAAAGAATGATCTAGTTGATTGGGAGTTAACTGCTAACATGGCACACGATAGGGATCTATAGAAACAAAGAATCCATGTAGCTGACCCCGTCTAGTATGGGAAAAGGCTTAGTTGTTGTTGTTGTTGTTGTTGTTGTTGTCTTCTTTGATGTATCTAACAGAATTAAGAACGCTAGTTTTCTTATCTCTAGCCCTAGTTATCCTAAAAATATCTCTTTTATCCTCTTTTAAGTTGAGTTTTTTATATAAATCCTCTTAAATTTTAGCTTTTGCTTCACTGATGACCTTTTTTGCTTTCTTATAAGCCTCTAAAGTTTCACTAGTTTTTTTAGAATAATATAATTTGTAACATGCCCTCTTTGCCTTGATTTTATTTTGCACTACTTAACTCTACCACGAAGCTTTTTTTTGTGCCGGTACAACTCCCTTAGATATACCTAGCACATTTTTCGCCACTTTCCTAATATGTATAGACATATTGTTTCACATATCACAAGGTGTACCAATATAATTCTAAGCATCTCCTTGAAGGACTTTCTTTTTAAATATATCTTCTTTCTTGCTTTTGAGGTTCCACCGTTTAGTATGAATAGCTCAATGCACGCTTTTATTTTTTGTCCATTTTTTTTGTAAATCCATAACTAAAAGTCGATGTTGAGTGGTTAAACTTTCTCCTAGAAGTACCTTGCAATCTTTACAACATGCTCTATCTTTTTTTCTATAAATAAAGTAATCAGTTTGTGTCTGCGATAAACCACTCTTATAAGTAATTAAATGTTCATCCCATTTTTTGAAGATTGTATTGACTATAAAGAGATCAAATGCCATAGAAAAATTTAAAATGTCCCTACCTTCCTTATTTATATCCCCAAAACCAAAGTTTCCATGAATACCTTGATATTCTAATGCCTCTTTACCGACATGTCCATTTAAGTCTCTTCCTAGACAAATCATCTCCCTTTATAAAATGCTTTGAATCATCTCATCTAACTCTTCTCAAAAAGTTGTCTTTATACAATCTTCTAGTCCTACTTGGGGTGCGTAAGCACAAACTATATTCAAAACCTCTGCTCCTAACACTAATTTCAACGTCATATTTCGATGACCATATCGTTGTATGTCTACTATAGTATCCTTTAAATCTTTATTTATGATAATACCAACTCCGTTTCGAGCATTTTCTTTACCTGAGTATCATAATTTAAAACCTATATCCTCTATCTCCTTTGCTTTTTCTTCAACCCATTTTGTCTCTTATAAATATAGAATATGAATCTTTCTTTGAATTATAGTATCTACCACCTCCATTAGCTTACTAGATAATGTTTCGATATTCCAAGAACCAATACGAATTTTATTATCTAAGATTAGCTTTCTTACCCCCGTATCTATCCATATTGAAAATGTGGAGACCCTCTCTGTAAATTATTCACTACCTCCATTAGCTTACCAGATAATGTTTCGATATTCCAAGAACCAATACGAATCTTATTATCTAGGACATAGCTTTCTTACCCCCACATCTGTCCATATTGAAAAGGCGGTAATATAGCAGGACTAACTTCTTTACCTACACCCGTCCATGATGTGGGAACCCTCTACAATTGATTCACTACATTGAGGATGCATCAAATAAATATATAAGAATGCTTAACAAGAAATAAATGTAATAAATATATATGGTTTAATTATCTAGCACTTAATTAACATTTACTATAACAATCCCCACAAAATCTTGAAGTGTAAAGTGCGCTACTGAACAAGCAATCATATTATACTTTGAGTACCTTTTGATTTGAAGCATTACTTAAATTATACGATATTAATCTTATATGAACTAGGTGAATGTACATCTTGAACCTAAACCTTGAGTGTAAAGATATCTGTTGATAATAACATAATAAAAGTTATTATGTGATCTTTAGGGGTGATGCATTAATGATCTTGTATCCATATCCTATATCATGATTGATTCCACAGAATAATTCATAATATCAATCACTTAGTTGAGTATCTCCAAGGATCTACTATTTGCATACTCTCCTAAGACTTGATCTCATTAAGAGAATAATCTCTTGCTAGTCATGATACTTTAGGTTTTCAAGAGATGGACATATAAATACTTAGAGTATCACATAATATAAAGTGTCATCTTATTCACCATCAGTTTATTATTACTATATTGAATATATTTTGTGTGATTTCTACTTAGTTAGGTTGAGTTGTCACTACTTATAAATAAATTATAGGTTCAGTTTCATCCTGAACCCAGATTTCTCAACTTAGGCTACTTATATACCCTTAGTCAAAGGATAACTTTGGATCTAATAAAATCAACAACCATGACCTCATTAAACACAAGAGTCCTTAGAGACTTAAGTTTGACTTAGATATGTCTCTATTGCTTTTGATTATATTTAGAAATATTGATCTTATCAATTTTAGTTATGCTATCACAGTGCACTAAAATTCTAAGAAGCAGCTTTTTTACCATAGGTAAATTGGACATAAATTCCTTAAGCTATTTAGCTTCTAATCCAGTCTTATCCATAGTAAAGAGTTCTACCTCAAAGGTAGAATGAGTGAAAATAATTTATTTCTTAGATTTTCATGTAATAACACCATCGCCTATAAGAAACAGATATCTAGTAACCCCATTATTCCTAGAGTTTTTCGCAATCAAATTAATATAACTAAATCCTTTAAGAATAGAAGGATGTTTACCTTAATACAACTCAAGAGAAATAATTCCTTTAACATAGCGAGTTTTCTATCTAAAGCTTTTGAAAGAGTTTTATTTAGATAACTGCTATATCTACTCAACTTCACATAATAAAAGCAATATTTGGTCATATATAGTTGGTTAGTTATATTAAATTACCGAGAATGTGAGAATATCATAATTGAGATACATGTATACCACTCTTATT
Source organism: Brasenia schreberi (assembly GCA_036023115.1). Classification (NCBI taxonomy): domain Eukaryota; kingdom Viridiplantae; phylum Streptophyta; class Magnoliopsida; order Nymphaeales; family Cabombaceae; genus Brasenia; species Brasenia schreberi. Next base: position 3,372,246 of record JAYKKT010000073.1, read on the forward strand.
CTTGTATAGAGTCTTTGATCAAGCATATGGGGTCTTAACATGTCTATAATTTGTATATCCAAATCTCTATAAAACTTTTTCAACAAGTGAGACTCCAAGATTTTTACATCATTTTATGATTTTAAAACCTAAAATCACATCAATTACACCCATATCTTTCATCTCAAACTTAATAAAAAAAAAATGATTTAGTCTTATTTATTATTCTTTTATTAGAACTAAACAACAATATATCATCTATATATATTCACAAAATGATGAATGCATTATCGACTGACTTATAGTGGACATACTTATCAAATTTATTAGAAACGAAGCCAAAAAATAATATAATATAATCAAACTTTTTATGTCATTGTTTACGAGCTTGTTTCAAATCATATAATAATTTAACAAGTTTATACACTTTAAACTAATTCCCACGAGTTATAGATCCTTTTAGTTGATCCTTATAAATTTTCTTATGAAGGTGACCATGTAAGAAGGTAGTCTTCACATAGATTATGAGATCATATACAAAAGCCAATATTATAAGCAGCCAGATAATGGTTATGTGGGAAACAAGAGAATAAGTATCAAAATAATATATTCTTTTTTTGTGTGTACTCCTTAGCAACTAATGTGGCCTTGTACTTATTAATTTTTCTGATTATATTCAATTGCTTCAAATCCATTTGTAACCCATAATAGAACAATTAAGAAGTAAATCAACCAATTCCCAAATACCATTAGAAAGAATTGATTGGATTTTATCATTAACAACTTTCTTTCAATACTTAACCTCAGGTGAGGTCATAGTCTGCTAGAAAGTAATAAGACTATCCTCAACACTGAAAGTAATAAAGTCACTTCGAAGTCTTTTGATATGTTAAGGTATTCACTTTTCTTTAATTTAGTTATTTTCTCACAATCCCTTGATAAGGAAATAACACAATGAAGCTTACAACCTACATTTGTCATCCTTTCTACATGATTAGCAATACAACCAAAAATAGAGTCAGGATTTGCATAAGACACACTTTGGGGAACACTGATTTTTTTGAAAAATACATTCTCAAATAATATAGCATCATGAAACTCAATAATCATATTGACATCTATGCAAGATATATAAGTTCTAATGACCACGAATCTATTTATATAGTTTGTCTTTACATTACCTATATGACATCCATAATTTTAGGCCTCAATTTCTTTTCTTGTGTTGAGGGATAAGGAATTTTGTAAGACACCCTACACTTTAAGATATTTGAGATTGGTTTTTCGATCATTCCAAATTTCAAATGAATTATTTTTCTTATATTTATGAGAAAATATATTCAAAATATAACAATTCATATTCAACGCTTCTCCCACATGTAGGTAGGTAACCTAAAATTTTGAGGTAAAACATTCACCATATTATATAAAGTTCTATTTTTTTGTTCAACTATCTTATTAGACTGGAGTAAATATGGAGCAGTAACCTCATGAACGATATCATTGTTTTAACAATATTCTTGAAAAAGATTTGAAATATATCTTTCTCTCCTATCATAGCTTAATCATTTAAGTACTTTGCCAATTTGGGTTTGAGACTTATTTTTAAAGATTTGAAACTTTTATAAGGCTTTATCTTTACTTTTCAATAAATAAATATAACAATATCTATTGCAATCATCAATAAATATAGTAAAATATCTATTATTATCTCTAGTTATCACTCTATTGAATTAACAAATGTTAGTGTACACCAAATCCAAAATTTCGGATTTCCTATTAATCGTATGAAAATGTTTCGTAGGTTTCTTTACTTACACACAAATACCACAATTGTGTTTTTTATGTATGATAGTCTTAGGGATAAGATTCGAGTTCATCATTCTTAAACAAATGATTCAATATTGTAAAAAAAAAGAAACAAAAGTAGAGGCTTTATTAAGGAACTATTTATAGTCTATGACTTTCATTTCTCTTGACAAATTTGTCAATTCTTAAACTTGTTTTCTTCAATGGATTTAATTTCCTCATCCATTACTTTTTTCTAGTCTATTAATTTATATGAGTTAATAGCTTGATAATACGTCAAGCTATCAGTCAACTCATCTAAATCTACTAAATTATACACTTTACAAGGTAAGTGTCATAATCCTTTAAGCAGGATAGTGTGACCATATATCTTTTATGTATACTTAAAGTTTCAATTTGTTCAATAAGGTCATTCAAATAAGAATCCATGGATTTAAATGATGGCAGATCCAGATCCATTAGATCATCAATGCTCTCATCATCATTTTGAAGGATGTTATTCTTAATATTTTCTAAGAATTTAACATCCCTACATTCTATTAAATCATGGTTATTATGATAAAATATATATCCCTTGGAACCTTTTATGTACTTAATAAAAATAATTCTTAAGGACATATTGTCTAGTTTATCTCTATACTGATAAAAGATCTTGATATGTGTAATAAATCCCTACTCCTTAAGATGACACAGGTATGATTTTCTACCAAACATCATCTCATATGGTATAAAAAATATAATCTTACATGATACTCTATTCAATATATACATTATTTTAGTCACTTTTTCTTTTCAAAATACCCTTGGAAGAGAAAAATCTATCAACATAGACCTAGTCATATTTAATAAGATCTTGTTATATCTTTCTGCTATACCATTTTGTTAAGGTATCATACGTATGATATTTTATTTTGAGATACAAAAGTCTTTACAATAATTTAAGAATTTTATAGAGGCATATTCATCACCTTGATCAGACCTTAAGACTTTGATTGTCTATCCTAATTGAATTTTAACTTCCTTTATATATTTTAAAAATATTTCAAGTGCCTCAAATGTATGTATTAAGAGATATAAATATTTATATCTCGAATAATCATGTATGAAGGTTATAAAATAAATCTTCCCACAATGACATCTTATCCTAAAGGGTTAATATATATATATATATATATATATATATATATATATATATGTGTGTGTGTGTGTGTGTGTGTGTGTGTGTGTGTATGTGTGTGAATGATTTTTAATAGGATTGTTGTCCCAATTATTTCTTTAAGAAATCCTTTTTTAATAATTTTCTCTCGTATACAGGCTTTACACTTATTAAAAGTGTTTTTCTGAAACTCAGATAATAAGTCAAAGTTGGATAATTTCCTCAACTTGCTCAAACTTACATGCTCTAGTCGTTTATACCATACATTCATATCAATAATAAAGTCACAATAAATAAAAACAGAGAAAGACAATGCTTCATTATCGTTAATGTTTAACTTAAACAAACCATGCTCATAATAAAATATCCAAAAAAGTTATCCTACAATATTTTCTCACAATGACTTTTCTAGGAACAAATTTGACCTCAAATCCTTTCTTAATGAAGGCAGGCACCGATACAAGATTGCGCCTAATAAAATGCATAATTAATATATTAGTAAGTATAATTGATATGCCATGTACAAAAATTCTAAAGGACCAAACCTCCAAAACATGAGCAAATGAATTATTTTTCATATAAACTTAGTGTTTCCCAGGCTCGTACGCCTTCTGATCGATAGCTTCCTCTTTGCTCTTTGAGATGTGTTGGGTTGCTATGGAATCGGTCCACCAACCAGTCACAAGGCAATGTAGGTACAAATATTTAAAAATGATTATGTCCTTCTCCACAGGATTACAATACTAGGTGTTTTCATCATTGTTCTTTATTGTTGTGATAATCTTTTTTAAAGTGTTATATTTTGCTATAGTTGAAGCACTTGATTCGAGAAGTGATTCTTACGATTTCTTAAAATATTGATTGTCCTTGTTATATTTGTCAAACTTTTATTTATCTTTCTTTTATTTTGGTTGTTCTTAGAGCTAGACCCTAAATCATTTTGATGTAACTAATAAATTTTTTCTTTTATCATTGTTCACATGCCCTTATTTAATTATTAGTTTCAAAGGAAGTTGTGAACATGTAAAGTCAAACCATGTCTAATGGTTGTGGTCACCATATTTTAAGAAGGAAAAAGACTATTAAAGATAGTGGATATTTGTATGTGTTGAGGGATGATTGATTTTTCTACATCTAAGTTCCTAATCATAACTAACATTTGGTTTATGTGTTCAACTACATTGTCCCCTTCTTTCATTTTATGAGAATTATACTTTTAAAGGAATAGCTAAATGTGAAGTTTAGTTATAGTATTATATTTAGTTGTTATAGAGTCAAATAGCTCTTTATCTATTTTGAATTTCTCAAAGACCCTAATCAGATCATCCTTCATATTATTACTTTTGTTTGTTGCATTCTTTAAAACCTCTTTGCATTTTATACAAGTTACCTTTTGTTGAGATCTTTGTAGGATCCTCACCAAAGTTCCTAAAGCAGTTGCACAACAAAAGAAGAAGGGGAAGAAGGATGACTCCTTGACCATTGCTACAGAAGGAGGAAGAAGGAAGAGTTCCATCTATGGTTTCCCACATAAAGTTTTCTAGGGAAGATGTATTTTGCTTTCTCACATTTTTTATATTGTACATTATTTCGTTACTATCATACTTATAATGAAAAAACTTTCATTACAGTTTGTCTTTGTCTTCCTTATCTTATGATTTTGTGAATTCCGTTACCAGCCTTATCATTATCTGTGAGAGGTGTAATGTATGCATTAACTGTTTTATTTTGAAATGGTTAATACATCTATGGAATTTAGAAAGATAGCATGTCTTCCCGTATTACACGGATTGCTTGCCAAAAATAGCCAAATATTATGTAACATCTCTCACTTAGCCATTTGAGTCAAACTATTATTACACAATAGTTTTACCTCCCACTTTTTGTTGGTTTTCCCAAATTGTGCCTGCTATGATTGTAAGTGTAATTGAAACTTATACATATGGTGTGGTTTTTCAAATATAACATGTTATTTTCTATACAAAAATTATCATCATATAATTTAATACACTTTAAACAAATCTCAAACCCATGTTTGCAACATGCTTTGAGAAAAAATCCTTTGTTATGTCCTTGGTCAAGGGGTCAACCAACATATCATTAGTTGGCATATATGATATAGGTATCTTATTTCTTTTAACTATATCATGAACATAGTGGTACTTAATTATTATATACTTGCTTTTGGAGCTATCATCTCCGCTCTTAATTAGAGTAATTACTACATTGTTGTTATAATACATCACAACTGACTCATTGGCTATATCTAACTTCAAATCACATATGAAGTGGCTTATTTAAATGACATTCGTTGCATTCATACATCAAGCAACATACTCAACTTCTTATGTATGCAATGCTAAACAACCTTGTTTCTTTCAAGCCCAAGAAATATCATCACCTTCAAATAAAAATATTTGTTGAGAGGTTGAATTGCTGTCATCTTTGGTTCCAACAAAGTAAGCATCTGAATATCCTATCACTTTTAGTTCATCTGCTTGAAAACACAATTTTATGTCTTTTGTTTCTTTAAAATATCTTAGAATATTTTTCACAGCTATTTAATGTTGCCAACCAAGATTACTTTGATATCTACTTAGAAGACCAACAACAAAGTTGATATTAGGTATAACATAATATACATCAAGCTTTCCACAACTTATGCATAAGGAACATTAGGCTTGTGTCGATGTAAATAAAATTTTTTGTCTATAGATCAACTTAAAATCTCATTTATAAAAATAATGCGCGAGCGTGCCAACAAGTTTTCTCAAACTTGCAAAGATATTTTTTTGGCTTCTTTGGTGATTGTTGACAAGTGGATTTTTGTCATCATAGACCTTTTTGAACCAATGTCCAAGGGCCAACCTAGATGCTTATAAAGAATAATTTGTGATCCAGGATTTCTTCAAAATAAGTTTCAATCAAAATGGATTTTCCAAAACCAATTTTTCATTCTCTTGGCAAAATTAGTTTCATTTCTAAAAAATAGAAGCAGTTTTGTTTCATGTTTAAAATCTTTTTGGCATTTTATAGGGATCCAAAAATCCCTAAAATTTTACCTAAGGACTAGGTATGGAGTTTATTGGATATTTTTATTTGAATTTTTTATTTTAAGGATTAGCAAAATTAAATCCGAAAAGTTTATAACCTTGGAACTCGAAACAAATTCTATGATAAAAAGATAGAGGCTTAGAAAAATGTCTGTATCTTTGCACGCAAACTTTGGATTTTATCAAATTAGTCAAGCTGGCTACTGAAATCATGTTTCCTAAAAATCTATGTTTATGATTTTTGGGTTTTTAGGGATAGAGTTATGGTAGTTTTACCGAGGGTCTATCATAGGATTAACAACATAGAAAGGTTCTATCTCGAATTAAGTTTGGTTTTCTATAATTTTATTTTTTACCTTATTTGTATTTAAAATTCTTGAAAATTTTATTGGGTGTTAGCAAGTGTGTGTACAAGGTCTGGACTGATTTTCAAAATTTTTCACTTATAGATAAGGGTTGGAAAATTCGAGGATTAGACAGATGCAAAATGCTAAAAATAGAGTTTTCTGTTTATAAACTAATGATGCATCCAGTTTGATCTTTAATATGTTAATGATTATCGAAAGAAGTTTTTGTTGAGGACTTGTCTGTTTGGAGAGAAACCTATCTACATATAAATTCTTGGGACGATCTCTTTAAAAGAGGAAAGCTCTCTTGAAAGATATATGCGATCATAGCATAATACTCGCCCCTACATGATCTTATGGATAATTAGTTCATTATAAGAGCGATTTACATACTCATATCATTGTATGTAAAACTTGGGTAATATGTTCCTCATGTGGCTTCATATTTTAATTTAGAGGAAGTTCAACAATCAAGAAAGGAAGAGGATATGATAATATCCTTTAAGCATAGAAGAGATGAGAGAGTATAAGGTATAATCTATATTAGGGTAGATGAAACCAAATCTCAAACAAGTTAGGAGCCTTTTTATCGATTGTCTTGAGCATGGATTTACAACATTTTCTCTTAATTATTACAATGATTTGAAGACAATTGCTCCTAAATATTACACTTAAAATTGAATGAAATTGAAATGGGAAAGAAGAGGGGGAAGAGAAGGACCTGGTCAGCGAGATGACTTGGGCAACAATGGAGCTGGTTGGGGGATGGATCCTCCTTCCTCTTCTCCTCTCTCTCTCTCTCTCTTTCCTCACTTTGTTGAAATTTCTCTCTTGATTTTTCCTCCCACCAAACCCAGCCCAAGGGTTGAATTTATACAATCCTTGGGAACTCTCTAGAGAAGGAATATGCCTTAGCATCTTCCTAGAGAGTTCCATGGGTTGGAGTTGGTTTTTGTGGGTTTAAATCTGATCCAATCCAAGACATGGCTATTGATCACATGGGTGTCACATGGGGCACAGGTGGTTCCCTTTCTTTGGTCAAAGGTGCTTTTGGTGCAGTCACCCTTGACTTCGGCTAGGTGCAACCCACCCTCTACATGGTGCGATTTTGGCATAGGAGCAGCATGCTTCTTGCAACTTGATGCAATCCTTAGTTCCATTTGGTGTTGACTTGACTCAACGTAAGCCTTGGCTTGGTCTTGACCAATTTTGGCTGAGCATGACCCTTGACTTGGCCTTGATGTTGGCTTATCTTGGTTGAGTATAACCCTTGACTTGGCCTTGGTCATTGGTGTGTCTTGGTTGAGTATAACCCTTGACTTGGCCTTGGTCATTGGCATGTCTTGGTTGGGTGCACCCTTGGCCCTCTTAGTGCCGACCTTGAGTAGCTTGGTGTAGTACTTGGTTACTTTAGTTCAATTTGATTTGGGCCCCTTTGGTGCAACCCTTCTTTGACTTGACTTCGGAGTTTGTCTTGAATCAAGCTTTTCTTTTGTGTGAAGCTTATCTTGAACTCGTCTTGCTTGTCTTGAGTCAGGCTTGCTTCGTAGCTTGTCTTGAATCTTGACTTGACCCAATTGCCTTTTGGGGTGCTGCATATCATAAACATGCATCTCTATCTTCCTAGATGAATCACTCCTTTCTCATTCTAGCATATCTCCCGCTTGATTCGGTTTCGAATATGATTTTAAGATTTCAAAATATTTCTTTTTGGAAAGTATGTTTTGAAAATCACAAAGCATTAAAACGACTCTTTAAAAAACAATTTTAAAAACAACAAGATTTTGAAAAGACTTGAATTTGGAAAACTTTGTATTTGGCGAAAAGTTTATTAACAAAATTTTTTTGGGTGTTTACAGCTTATTATCACCCTCATTGGGATAATCAGCTTTGCTCAGTTTAACCCTTTTTACAACGAGTGTAGTTGTAAGTTTGCACTCACCTATTTTAAATTTCTTGAGGATATAGTCTATATATCTCTTTTGACTTAATATGTCATCTCATTGTCATTTATAGTCAACAATTTGTCATCTACATATAACGATAGAATGATAAAGTGATTACCACTATTCCAAACATATACATAGTGATCAAGTTCATTATCCACAAATTCAAATTCAATTATGTCATTTTGAAATGTCAAATACCATTGATGAGGTAATTGTTTAAGGCTATATAAGGATTTTTTCAACAAATATACTTCATCTTCTTGGCATTTAATAGTGTATCATTCTAATTGTTTCATATATATGATTTCATCTAAATCTTCATTTAGAAAAGTAGTTTTTACATCTAACTAATGTAAATCCAAATCATAATATGGTGAAATTGCCAGAATTATCTTTATAGATGCAAATTTCAGAACAGGAAAATATGTCTCAAATCTATCTCCTCCTTTTGCGAGAATCCCTTTGTAACCAAACTCGCCTTAAATTTATTGATAGATCAACTTTATATTTCTTTTTAAAAACCATTTATAGTCTATAGCTTTCCTTTCTTTTGGTAAAATAGTCAATTCTGAGACTTTGTTTTTCTCAATGGCCTTTTCTAAGTCTAATGATTCAATAGCTTACTACTGAATTGTACACTTCCTCTATAAGGTAAGCATGATAACCCTTTAAGTAGGACAGTGTGACCCTAGTTCTTTTATGTCTACTTAAAGTTTTGGTTTGTTTAGGAAGATCATCATTATCCATGGGTTCAAATGATTATAGGTTTAGATCCACTAGATCAACACATTCATCCTTGTTTTCAAGGATATCATTCTTATTCTCTTCCAAAAATTTAATATCCCTGCTTTCTATTAATCTATGGTCTATATGATAAAACTGATATCCTTTAAAACCTTTAGGATATCTAATAAAAATACATCTCAATGACCTATTGTCTACCTTATCACTATACTTGTGAAAGATCTTAAGATATACGATAAATCCTCACCTCTTGAGATTACCTAGAATTAGTTTTCTTTCAAACCACATCTTTTATGGTATATAGAATACAACCTTACAACGTACTCTATTTAGTATATATAAAGTTGTACTTATCGCTTCTCTATAAAATACCTTAAGAAGAGAAAATCTATTAACATAGACCTTGTCATATTTAGTAAGCCTATGTTATATATATAGATATGAAATTTTCACTTCAAGCCTATGTAGAGACTTGAAGAGAAACTTTTAATTATACTTTGTGCGCGAGAGTGCCAGCTAGTTTCTAAAAACTAGCAAAAGTGTGAATCCGACTTGACGATTGTGGTTAAGCGGGCTCTTTTTACTTTAGACCTTCTTGAACTAGTGCTCAAGGGCCAGCCTAAGCCCTTAAGTATTGCAAATAGGTAGGTGATATTCCAAACTCATGTGAAAACAAGGTGTTGCCAAGTGACAAACTAGTGCACTTAGTTTTGAAGTTCAAAATGTAAAAGTTTTGAAAAATAGAAAATTTTGTTTTCAAAACTTGTTTCCTAAATTATTTTAAGTGCCCTCAAGACCTCCAAAAATAACCAAAAATTTACAAGACTAAGCCTGTAATGTGTTGAGTCTAAGACACTTTTTAGATTTGAATTCAGGGTTAAGATGTTATAGAATTAATTCAATGAAATACCTCTGCTAAGACAGTCAGAACTGTTCTATATAGAAATATAGAGGTTCAAAGATAAGCTTGTATCTCGGCACTTAAAGTTCCAAATTTAGTGAATTTTATCTTGTTGGAAAGCTATAAATGTCAGCTTTCCAATAAATCAAGAATCACTAATTTTGGATGCCTACAAATAGAGTTATTAGATAAATACTCAAGATCTATTACAAGAAAACCGAATAGGCACACAATTTACAAAATTTTCCCTAATGTTCCACCGTTTTAATTACATGATTGCACATCCCTAAAATTCTTGAAACTTTTATCACGAGGAGGACTGTGTGTATAAATATAGTGTGCAACATTTTGGAGGGTTTAGAGCAGTGATTCTAAAATGAAAAATTAGACAATCAACGTATGCAATAATGCTGAAAATCAATTTTTAGGTTTTAGAATATACGTGATGCAAAACTCACGCGAATCAAAGTACAACAACACAACATCCCGAAATTAAATGCTGAAAGAAAATGAATTGAAATATATCTAATAGCTTAAGCATAGATGGGACAAGAAATATAGAGTGTTTATAGCATATATTGGGGTAGAATTAAGAACTCAAACACATAGAGTGCATAAACAAAGGAAAGGGAAATTTCATCACATCTACTTCTATTAGATCATAGGGAGAGACAAAGCTCCATTAATACAACCCCTTTTCAATTGAATAATGAGAAGATATAGGGATTTAATCAAGTTTAGAACCAACACTTACCCGAATTCCCAAGGAGATGCCCTCCAAAGATGGTACTTGGCCCTCTTTTTCCCTTCTTTTCACTCAATTCTCTCACTCAAACCGAAGAGCCTTGATCCTAATACCTTCTTTCCTCTCTAAGCCTCTCCCTAGCAGCCTATCCTCTCACTCAAGGAGCCTAAAGTACAACAATTTCTTAAAGAACTCCAAGATGATGAAGATGAAGTTCACGCCCCTCCCTTGGCCTCTATTTATAGGCCAAGGGTTTACATGGAGTGGGCAGTCCAAGATCCAACTTGATATAATTCCTCATGGTCTTCACATGAAAGAGAGAGCAGAGTTGTTCCCTTTTGGTCAGCCATGGACCAGCCCCATATGGGCTGGTTGTGGACTTGATTGGGTGCACCTAGCCATGGCTGGCTAGGTGCCTTGAACCCTTACTTCAAATCGGCAGACTCTTGCTTGCCTTTGTTGATTCCTTCACTTGATCAATGGCTAGGGAAGAAGGTGATTTGATAAATTTTGGCCCAAGGATATAGGATGAACAAGGATAGAAAGATCCAATATTGGTTTGAATTAAAAACATTCGGTTCAAACAAGGCTTGATGTTTAATTCAAACTAGTCATGTCTAGCACTAGATTCAATTGGGATGGGTTTGATGAGGCCGTCCATTCTTGATTTGATATTAAGTACGGATATTGTTTTGACTTGATCTTCATTCTTAATTTATGGCTTACCCTTCACGAAATTGTCTCTATCTCGAAGCAGGCCCCACCAATCAACTTGTTTTACTCCAATCTTCTGGGTTTTTATACTTTTAACTTTATTTTGAAACATTTTAAAATCTTTATTTTAAAGACTTTAAAAATTTTATTTTAAAGCTAGAAGTTTTAAAACAAGTCAGTTTTCAAATTTTGAAGTATTTTCAGAAAAAATTTATTTAGGGTATTTACAGATGCCCCTATTTGGCATTAATCCAAATTTATTGGATAATGGCAAAGAAGAAAACACCCTGTTTGATTTACTTCTCAAATTATCTTGAGAATATAAATCATCCTTCATTTCATAAAATCCTTTCCTTGAATTATAGAGGAGGGGATTTTAGCCAAAGGGGACTTGACCCATATTGAGTGTTAGTCCTATACATGATCATGCATGGATGACTTTGGATGTATGCATGGATGGTGTGTGATGTACATGAAGTGTGGAGTTAGAGACTCATTTAAGAGATGAGTGAGATTAAAACATTTCAAAATTCCATTTCCCACATAAAAAGTCTAATTCTCAAACAAAATGAAATCCAAATAAGTAGATTATTTTCCTACTTTAGGATTTTCATGGATAAACCTTTCTCCATTAGGATAAGTTATAGGGATTTGGGAAAGAGTTACCACAGTCCCTTCTGAAGTGTCCCGTGGTTTAAGGCAAAGAGATGAAAAATTGTTCTTTTTGAGCTTTGGCTTTTCTTTTCTATCAACATGGAAGGTCTCATTTTCTTTTCTTTTTGGAGGATTTTTTTGTATTTTCTCTTTCTCTTTTTCTTTTTCATTCAAAGAGAAGACCTCTGTTAGAGGAATTTTTGTATTCCCTCTTTCTATTTGAAGGAAGACTCTTTTTGGAGGAGTTTTTATATTCTCTTTTTCTTTTGATTTTCTCAATTTTTCTTTTGAGAGAGAGAAGTAAAATGGGGGAAAACTTATCCATTTGGCTACTTGATTCAACCAAGATCATCCCATTTCATAATAGCATCTACCATTTGAAAATATTTTGCTATTTTGAACAAGGCCTTATTTTGTAAGTCAAGGATTTTTGGAATGTCACCAAATAATTTTTAAAAACTCTACTTTTCATAAAGCATCGATTTCCTCATTTAGGGTCATATGATCAATCTTGATCCTTCTTTCAAGAAGTTCAAAGGAGATCCATTTTAAAATCTTTTCGAAAGAAATTTAATATAGACCCTATACATAATATTTTTTCAAGTATTGGGCATTTATAGGGTCTATTAAATTTCTACCCTCAACATCAATCAATCAATATGCATTGTTGGGGGTTGTTTCCCTTACAACATAGGGACCATCCCACTTGGGCCGCAACTTTCCAAGTGGATGTGGGCCATGGTGGTGAATGATTTTCAATACAAGGTCTCCCACTTTGAAGTGGCAAGCCTTCATATGCTTTTCATAATGTCGGGCTATCCTTTGCCAGTATGCATTGCATGATCCATAGTAAGGAGCCTTTTCTCATCTAACAAATCAAGCTCAGCCATTCTAACATATTGTAAAGTCTCTAGGGGTAGGCCGAGTGCAAGTGATGTATGAAATGAATGCAATTTGGTATGAGTGGGAAGTATGACATTTGTATCATAGACCAACTAGAATGGTATAGCATTTGTGGGTGTTCAAATGGAAGTTCTATAAGCCCATAAGGCTTCATCAAGCTTCGCATGCCATGTCCTACCCTTTTCTATGGTTTTCTCAATGATGCTTATTAGAGTCTTATTCGTGGCTTCGGCTTGGCCGTTGCCTTGAGGGTAGTAGGGCGATGAGAAGTGTTGAGTCATGCCATAGGTATTACATAACTTTTCTATCTTCTCATTCTTGAAAGGGGTGCTATTATCCAATACTAGGTCTCTTGGAACTCCAAATCGAGCCAAGATATTTTTCTTAATGAATGCCACTACATGTCCTTGGACATTAGCCAAGGAGGTAGCTTCAACTCATTTAGAAAAATATTCGGTGGTTGCTAATATGAACCTATGTCCATTGGATGCAATTGGGGAGATTGGTCCTATGATATCAAATGCCCATATGGTGAAGGGCCATGGGCTTACAATGGAATGCAAGGTGGATGATGGGATATGAATGACATGTACATGCACTTGACATTGATGACATTTTCTAACATGATCATGGCAATCTTGCTTAAGGGTGGACCAAAAATAACAGGCCCTAAGTATCTTCATGGCCATCATATTTGCATTGACATGTCCTCCACATTCTCCATCGTGGAATTCATGAATTATGGTCCTAGCCTCATCAAGGTCTACACATCTCAACAAAATGCCGGTAAAACTCTTTTCTATAAAAAATCCCTCCCAAAATCACATATCGGGTTGAAATTTTTCAAATAAAAGCTTTATCTTTAGGAGAAGCAAATTAAGGAAATCCTTCATTTTCTAATAAGTTTTTAATGTCTTGAAACCAAGGTTTTCCCATGAAATTTTGGTCATTTTGGCAAATCTCCAAATCGTGGGTGGATGGAATGGGTGAGTACCAAATTTCTAAAGATCGGGTTCCCATGGTGGGATCAACCCTTAGAGATGAACCTAGAGATGAGAGGGCATCTGCTATGGTGTTGTCCTCTCTACCTATGTGAGTGAGTGTGCATGATTTGAAAGAATCGACCAATCTAGTGGCCAATTCGTGGTATGGTATGAGTTTTTCATTTTTGACTTGCCAAATTTTTGAAACTTGGTTTATGACAAGCATAGAAAATCCAAAGACTTCAATACACGATGCCCCTAGATTTTTCAAAATTTTTAGGCCTTGTATGAGTGCTTCATACTCGGCCACATTATTTGAGCATGCAAAATCTAGTCGAATGACAATTGAGATTTCCCCTTTCTCGGGAGATATGAGGATGATTCTCACACCTGCCCCTTGTTGATTCTTTGCCCCATCAAAATACATTTTTCATACTTGATCTTCATTAAAACAATTTGCTAAAACATAGTTTTGAAATTCGTTTGCAAATATGCCTTCATCGAGCATTTCATCAAGTATGGAATATGTATCCTCAAGAGGCAATTCGGCCACATGATCGGCTAGGGCTTGTCCCTTAATGGAGGTTTGATGATGAAACTTTAAATCATACTCCATTAAGAGGAGCTGCCATTTACCTAACCTACCCGTTAGGATAGGTTTTTCAAACAAGTGCTTGATTAGATCAAGTTTAGACACTATCCAAATTTCATGATATTGGAAATAATGTCTAAACTTTTGGCAAGCCCATACCAAGGACAAGCATGTTTTCTCCATGGCTTGATAATTTCTTTCATATGCCAATAGAGTTTTCGAAATGTAGTAAATAGGATACTCCTTCAGACTATCATCCTCATATTGAGCAAGTAAAGCACCCAATGCATTTGCATGAATGGAAATGTAAAGCAATAAAGGTTTTCCTTGCTTTGGAGGATTTACCAAATAGGTTTTCAATCTTTTAAAAGCTTTTTGGCAATCGGAATTCCATTCAAATTTAACCCATTTTCTTAAAAGCCTATTGAAAGGTTCAAATCTTGTTGCTAAATTGGAGATGAATCTCCTAATTGCTTGGAGTCGAGCTTGGAGGCTTCGGATTTGGGTCAAGTTGGAGGGTGGAGGCATGTCTATGATGGCTCAACACTTAGAGGGGTCGACTTCTATGCCCCTTTGGCTTACCATAAACCCTAAGACTTTTCCCGATTCCACTCCAAAAACACAATTTTGAGGGTTTAGCTTTACTTTATAAAGTCTAAGTCTTTCAAAAACTTTTTGCAAAGATTGTATGTGTGTGCATCGGGTTTTTTATTTTACCAAAAGATCATTCACATATACTTCCAAGAGCTCATGGATTTCATCATAAAAAATGGTAGTCATGGCTCTTTGGTATGTGGCCCCGACATTTTTCAAACCAAATGGCATAACCGTGTAATAGTATGTGCCCCAAGGTGTAGCAAAAGCCGTTTTTGCCTAATCTTTTGGTGCTAACTTGATTTGATTATAACCCGAATAGCCATCCATAAAAGAAAACATTTAATGATCTACAGTGCTATCCATTATCAAATCAATGTTTGGAAGAGGAAAATTATCTTTTGGAGTGGCTTTGTTTAAATTTCTAAAATCAATACAAATTCAAATTTTCTCATGCAATTCTGCTTTCCTTTGGAAAGCGACTTTTTGTATGGATTTCTCCTTTTTTTGCTTTTTGTCAAATTTTCCTTTTGGGGAAGAGAAAAGAAGAGGGGAAAGACTTATCCCAATGATCTACTCGATTCATCCCAGATCAGCCTATTTTGAAATAACATGTACTACTTGCAAGTATTTTGCTATATTGAACAAGGCCTTCCTTTGTAAGATGAAGACTTTTGAAATGTAACCCATCGATTTTTGAAAACTCCGTTTTTTCACAAGCATGAATTCCCTCATTCAGGGTCACACGATCCACTTTGATCCTCATTCACGAAGTTTCAAAGGAGATTCCCTCAAAACATTTTCACAAGGGTATTTAGCTTAGACACTAGATATAGTATTTTTTCAAATATTGGGCATTTATAGGGTCTGCTAAATTCCTACCCTCAATATCGATTAACCAATATGTATTGTTCTTGGTGGTTCCACGTACAACAAGAGGACCATCCTACTTGGGCCGCCACTTTCCAAGTGGATGTGGTCATGTGGTAAATTTCATATTGTCATTATTTCATAAAGTATGTATTCTCATTGTATCACATGGAGTACATTTTTACATGTCATGCATCACATTCACCCAAAGAATCCCCAAAAAGTGGCATCCCAAGTAGGATTGTCCCCATGTCATAGAAATGGGCAACAAAACTCGATAATACATGTTGATTGATTGATGTTATGGGTAGAAATTTAGTAGACCCCAAAAATGCCCGATACTTGAAAGGGCCTATGTTAAATTCTTTCGAAAGACTTTTAAAAATCGAGCTCCTTTGAAACTTCTTAAAAGAATGATCAAGATTGATTATATGACCCCCGAATGAGGGAATTGATGCTTTACGAAAAGTAGAGTTTTTGCAAAACCCGTGAAACAAAAGCTTAGAAAAATCCATCCCGATGTTAACTCCCAAGTAAAAGAGGGTAGATGATGTTCTACGACTCTCGGGTCTAAACCCGGCATGTCTTCATAGGTTCATGCAAATAAATCAATATAGGATTTCAAAAATGCAATGAATGATTCTTTTTCATGCTCATGCAAACATGCACCTATTTTTACACACTTTGGGTTAGACTCACTCCATAAGTTGATTTCTACAAAATCCACTCCTACGGAATTTGAAGGTTTTTCCAAGTGAAGGATTCTATGAAATTCGGGAAGCTCGAAGGCTTGATCTTCCTCATGGATGAGGGGATCTTCCTCCTTGCTTTGATCATTCTCAAGCACTTTAATTTCTAAGGAAGTATTAGGCAAGAGAGTGGGGCTATGAATGACAAGCTTGGATGATTTTGGTTTGGGAATATATACAATCTTAGAAGAAATCGAAAATGGGCTTTGTACATGGCCAATATTTTTGTAATTTTTGTAATTTTGAGTTTTTTTGTTCTTTTCAAAACAAAAACTAGGAGGATGAATATACAAGACTTTCTTTTTGAGATTTTTGGATTTTTTAATTTTTTTGGCTTTTTCCAAACAAAGACTAGGTGAATGAACATAAAAACTTTCTTTTGGAATTTTCAGATTTTTCAAATATTTTTAGATTTTGAAGGTTTTCCAATTTTTTTTGTTTTTCCGAATATATAATTGTTTTGGATTTTTTTCTAAAGAGGTATCTTCCATCAAACCTACAAAGAAAACGCCATGAATTAGACTCTAAACAAGAGGTCTAAGCTATAGGTTTCGGTGTTAGTGGGTTCTAGGGCACCCTTGTCCCAAGTGGTCTTAGGTGGTGGCTCAAGGGGTATGAATGGGGTGTAGCCCAATCCATATCGACTTTGGTTAGGTGTAGGTAGGATGGACTCTATCCTACCTTGGTTATGGGTACCTAGACCTTGGTAAGGTATGTATCCCATGTTTAACATCTTGTTCCAAGGCTTCTTGAGTTTGGAAAAGTTTTTGTAAAGTGGATAGCCTTGGAATAAGGTGTTCTCCATATCATGGATGTACACTTGATTTATTTTAGGTTTGTCTAGGAGATGTAGGTTTGGGATGGTGGAAGAGTTGGACTTCCCTAGGGGACACACACCCTAGGTTTGGATGGCTTGGGCTTTGACTTGCATTCCTCTAGGAGATGGACGATCTTGGCCTGGTGTGGCTCGGTTTCTCCTAGTAGGTGGATAATATGGGGATGGATCCTAGGTGCAACCAAGTGTGCCCCTAGGGGTTGATGGCTTGAGTTTATATGGGTGCTAAGGGAGAACATGTTTGATCCCTCATAACTTGGAAATGTATGGATTCCAAGCGAAACCATAATCGGTCCCTTGGTGGGTTTAGGGATGTTGGGAAAAATTATGGCTGTAGGTTTGGGTTTATGATACAAACCTAGGCTCAAGGAGACTTATTTATATATGGTAGGGTTAGGTGTACCTAGGATGTTAATGCATGCCTTAGGAGTAACCATGTCTACCATATTTTGAACTTTATTTTGATCTTGTTTTTCTTTTTAAAATTCTTTTCTTTAGTGCGGGACATTCGACGTACCTTGAAAATCCATATTCTTGGGCACATTTGGTGGGTATGTGGGTGCATGAGTGTGATTCAATGCATCCAATGTATTCGAATGATCTGCCGATCCTACACTAAGAAGGGGAGGATCGAGTAGGGAGTTTGTAGAGGAATGAGTTTCGGACGTACCTTTTTCAAGCTTGTCTCCTTTTTCATGGTGAGAGCTAGCATCCTTGTAGGCGTCCTGAGGTTGCTCTAGCTCATGCACGTTTTCGAGCTCCCGTTGCTTTGCGAGGTCTTGGATTTCATCCTTCAAGCCTATGTGTGTGCAGCAACACTCATTCTCTTGTGAAGTGGTACACATGGGATTGGAACCCATCAAAGTGAATATTTATGAAACATGTGGAGTGATGTGGGGGAAGTGATCCTCATGCCCCACTCCGCTTATATGCCTAGAAACGTGGAGTTCACTTTCAATTTTCAGAATTTCAAATTTTTTATTTTTAAATCTTTTTTATTTTAAATGATTTTTCAATTTTTTTATAATTCCAAACGTAAAAAACTTTTTTTGGTTTTTTAATAGAAAATGGGATGCTTGGAGGATGGGCAAGGTTAGATGATTCAATCTCAACACTTGCTGCATTTGTAGCCTCATTTCCTTTATCGAATTTTGAGCTCAATTTGGTTTTTTAGGTATGCTTTTTCTCTCTATGTACCCGAGATGATTTTTTATGGGATCGATATGCCTTGGCCTTTTGGCTTAGGGCCTCAAGTTCCTTTTCAAGTTACCTTGCTCTTTCTCTCAAAGAGGCAAGTCTTTCATCTCGAGTTTTAGAGGATTTCTTTGAGCTTTTGAAAAAATGATTTGAGAAATGCGATGAGGATTTCCTTAACTTGTTTTCAAAGGAATCATCTGAACTTGACTTTGTTTCAAAATCAGCTTGTTCACGAAAGAGGTATTAGCACCAAAATTTTAAAAGATTGGAGTTTGAAAAATCAATTAGACTTGGAATCCAAAAGACTCAAGTCCCACCGGGCATGCCAATTCTTTAGATATAAAATTTTTACTCCAAGCCTATCTAGAGACTTGAAGAAAAACTTTCAATTCTACTTTGTGTGCGAGCGTGCCAGCTAGTTTCTAAAAACTAGCAAAAGTATGAATCCGACTTAACGATTGTGGCTAAGTAGGATCTTTTCGCTTTAGACCTTCTAGAATCGGCGCTCAAGGGCCAGCCTAAGCACTTAAGGATTCCAAATAGGTAGGTGATATTCCAAACTCATGTGAAAATAAGGTGTTGCCAAGTGACAAACTAGTGCACTTAGTTTTCAAGTTCAAAATATATAAGTTCTGAAAAATAGAAAATTTTGTTTTGAGAACTTGTTTCCCGAATTATTTTGAGTACTCTTAAGACCTCCAAAAATCATCAAAATTTTGTAGAACTAAGCCTGAGATGTGTAGAGTCTAGTACACTTTTTAGATTTGAATTCGAGGTTAGGATGTTGTATAATTAATTCAATGAAGTGCCTTTACTCAGATACTCAGAACTGTTCTGTCACAAAAATACAAAGGCTCAAAGATGAGCTTGTATCTCGGAATGCGGAGTTCCAAATTTAGTGAATTTAATCTTGTTAGAAAGCTATGGATGTCCGCTTTCCAATAAATCAAGAATCACTAATTTTGGATAGTTACAAATAGAGTTATGAGATGAATACTCAGGCTCTATTTTAGTAAAATTGAATAGACAGATAGTTTACAAAATTTTCCCTCATCTTCTACCGTTTTAATTACGTAGTTGCACGGCCCTAAAATTCTTAAAAATTTTATTAGGAGTGGGCCTGTGTGTAAAATTTTAGAGGGTTTAGATCAGTGGTTCGGAAATGAAAAATAAGACAATCAACATATGCAATAATGCTAAAAATAAGTTTTGAGGTTTTAGAACATACGTGATGCAAAACTCACGCGAATCAAAGTGGAACAACACAACATCCCGAAATTAAATGCTGAAGGGAAATGAATTGAAATGTATCTAATAGCTTAAGCATAGAGGGGATAAGAAGATATAGAGTGTTTATAGCATATATTGGGGTAGAATTAAGAACTCAAACACATAGAGTGCATAAACAAAGGAAAGGGAAATTTCAGCACATCTACTTCTATTACATCATGGGGGAGACAAAGCTCCATTAATACAATCCCTTTTCAATTGAATAATGAGAAGAGATGGGAATTTAATCAAGTTTAGAACCAAGACTTACCCAGATTCCCAAGGAGATGCCCTCCAAAGATGGTACTCGACCCTCTTTTTTCCTTCTTTTCACTCAATTCTCTCACTCAAACCCAAGAACCTTGATCCTAATACCCTATTTCCTCTCTAAGCCTCTCCCTAGCAGCCTATCCTCTCACTCAAGCAACCTAAAGTACAACAATTTCTGAAAGAACTCCAAGATGATGAAGATGAAGTTCACGCCCCCTCTTGGCCTATATTTATAGGCCCAAGGGGGGGCCTTTCCATGGGGCGGGCGGCCCAAGATCCAACTTGATCCAATTCCTCATGGTCTTCACATGGAAGAGAGAGGGGAGTGGTCACCTTTTGGTCAGCCATGGACCAACCTCATGTGAGCTGGTTGTGGATTTGATTGGGAGCACCTAGCCATGGCTAGCTAGGTGCCTTGAACCCTTTAAATTGGTTGGTCCTTGCTTGCCTTTGTTGATTCCTTCACTTGATCAATGGCTAGGTAAGAAGGTGATTTGATAAATTTTGGCCCAAAGGACATAGGATGAATGTAAACACCCTAAATTCCAAAAATTTTGCAAAAACAAATGCCTGGTTCGAAAATGAGCTCAGAAAGCCAAAATTGGAATTTTCGAAAACCCAAGAGCTCAAATACTTCAAACTTCCGTTTTACAACCCTGTCAAAACATACATTCTTAAAAATGGATGAAAGTCCTATTTTTGCAAAAGCCCGGATGAACAGGTAAAGCCTGGCCCAAAGCAGTTGCAACAGAAATTCACAAAATTCAAAGAGGAAGCCCAGCCCGACGAAAGGCCAAATTCAATGACAAAAGAGGAGCCCAGGCTGCAAATGGACTTCAAGCCGGAAGCATCGGAGGCCCAGCCAACAGTGCCCTAGAAATCACGAACAATCCAAGTCAAAAACAACAAAAATCAGTCAAAATAGAGTCCGAAAAGGCGAAGAAGGAGCTTGAACGATGAAATGGGGAAAACCCCCCGCTTAAGACATATCGTTGATAAACTCAAGGCCCGCACGAAGCGTCCGACTCAAAACGCCAAGAAGGAGAGAAGAAGAAAAAATTTTGGATCAAATTTGAATCCAAATATCCAAATCCAGACCCAAGATCCAGATCCAAACAAGACTTGGATTGGATCCAGATTTCAGAATCAATCCAAGATCCATATCCACATAAGAAATCTATAAAAGGACGTGAGGGGCTGATTCACGGGGAGCATACTTGCATCGAACTAGATTGATCAATTCGTGTAGAACTTGCCCGAAATCGAGCACTAGATGCACACGACTACACGCCAAAATTGGCTAAAACCCAAGAGACATAGGAACGCGTAGATCCCATGTATAAAAGTTGCAAATTTGACAGAACCAATCGATAAAACACTTTCAAGTTTTCAAAAGAGTCATGTTTGTGTAAAATCGAGTTTTCCTAAAGCGTACAGACTGACCCTTGCGCGTCGGTGCAAGAAAGTCTGCGACGAAAAGAATCCACTTGCCCACAGTCGCCCCAAAAGTCAGATATTTTCAAAAATTACTTTGCTAGTTTGAGAAAGCTAGCTGGCACGCCCTTTTTAAGCGACGTAAACACGAAAAGATTCGCTTCAGGCCTAAGAACCTAGAGATGAAGGATTTTCCGTGTCTACAGATTTGGCATGCCCGGTGGGACGTGGGTCTTTAGGGAAAATTGATACAAACAAACCAATCTCTGAAAAAATCATTTTTTCAAAGAAAAGTGTTTTAACTCTTTGTCTTCTTGCATTTCATAGTTGGATTTAAAAGCGTCGGAGTAATGTCGAGTTCAGACTCCAATGAAGTGTCTAGCCGGATCTCATGCTCTTCAAGTTCTCATTCTAGAAGATCTTTGAAAAATCAAAAACAGAAAGAGGAAGAGTTAAGAAGTGAGTACGAGGCCAAGATCGCTGCTCCCAGCCAAGAGGCCGAAGCAGCTGATTCGTGTTCGTCACATGGCGAACCAATAAAGGCCAAAAAGAAGTTTGGAAAAACTCGTAAACACAAGGAGACCTCCGAGATGGAAGGCAACCAATACCTCGATTCCTTCACTCACAAGGATCGTAAAGCCCTACAACAGTTGCTGAAGGGGCAAAATAAAGAGAAAACAACGTACGTCCTGTCTGATTTTCTCCCTTTAGATTATGAAACAGACAGTGATGATGAAATACCGAATTTCCATCGGTATGATGGCACGGGAGACTCTAGGTCTCACCTGCAGCTTTTCTCTCGTCGAGCCCACAAGAAAAAGAAGGACTCGATGAAATGGGTGTATTGGTTCCCCTTATCCCTCAAAGGCACAACTTCTAAATGGCTGGCTTCCTACGATTTGAGCCAGTTCGCAACTTTTGAAGAGTTGGCGAACTGCTTCATGCAAAGATTTTCACACAACGTAGAAGTCACGCCTACATTGAACACTTTGAGGGATATAAAGCAAGGTATGAACGAAGATGTGCATACATTTATCGTTCGATGGAGGTCTCTCCTTGGGCAAGTGCGAGAACCCATATCCGAAGGATGCGCTGTAATGCTCTTCCTGGATAATTTCAAAACTGAATTGAAAACTCTTCTTTGTTTACATGAAATCTCTACTTTCCACAAACTGATTAAAAAAGCATCTCTTTTTGAGACAAATTTGAAAAAAGGGGTTTACGACCACCTGTGGAAAGGGAGCATAAATTCAAAGACTCGCTTGGAAAAGCCTGGCAATTACGGGCTACCTACCATGGACAAAGTCACCAATGTTCGGGTAGATCCAAGGCTGGCGAGCAGTTCAAAGAATTTTGAAAATTTTGAAAACAGAAAAGACAAAAAAACACAAAAACCATTTGAAAAACGGGAGTACACTCCGCTAGGGCAACCTGTGTTAGAGGTCCTAGACCTCCTACTCGCCCAAGGCATGATCGAACTCCCTGAAATCCCCGAGGGAATCACTTCCAAAGGGAGGTTTTTGAATCGATTCTGTAAGTATCATCGGCTCAAAGGCCATGATACAAAGCAGTGTTTTTCCCTCCTAAACCAAATTGAGAACTTGATAGCAGAGGGCCGGCTCCAGGTCACTGAGGAATCGGAGCCTGCCCAAGCTATTTTCAAAGAACCCTGCCCCAATCACGCAAGTACCAGTGGGAAGGGCAAAGAGGTATGTGCTCTCGCAATTTCAAAGAGTCTAGCGCATACATATAAGTCTGGTCTTTTCACTTGTGCATCTACACTCATCCTTCATAGGAAACTTGCCGAAGTAGTGATTCGGGGACCACCAAGAGTTCCGTCCCTGATCAAACCAGTTTTGAAAATTCAAGGTGCTCCAAAACATTCGATTGGAGCCATCTTAAGCGCAAACCCTAGGTTGATTGTGGGGGAAGTGACAAGATCTGGGAGGATCTATCAACCCCCACATCTGCAAAATGTTAAAAAAGTGGTCAGTGTGCCTGGCCCTTCAAAAGCGTGTATTCCTAGAGTTTTGCCCAAAACGGATAAAGGAAAAGTCATTTTGAACTTGTATGATTTCGAAAAGCATCTTTCAAAGATTCCCATTAACATGTCCATCCTAGAGCTGAAACAAACCTTGCCTAGGCATAGACTCGTGTTAGAGAAAATTCTAGAAAGAGCAAAGGTTAGTTCGGACATAACCCCAGAATCCTTGTTCAATCAAGTGGCATCCATAGGTGCAAAAACACCTATCATGTTTTCGGAAGAGGATCTCGAAAGACCCTACGAACCCCATAATCAGGCCCTACACATCGAGGTGGTATTGAATCACCACTCTCTAGATAGGTGCCTAGTTGACGGGGGAGGAGGGATCAACATCCTTCCGCTTCACATAGCACATCAGATTGGAGTCACCTTGACTTCCATGAACCCAAGCCCCATCGTAATCACTGGATACGATGGAAATGCGTCCAGACCTTTAGGATCCGTTAAACTTCCCATGGAAACGGGAGGGATAGCTCACGTGGGGATATTCCATGTTTTGGACATCCACCCCCACTACAACCTATTGTTGGGAAGGCCTTGGATACACAGCCTGCATGCTGTGCTGTCCACCTTCCATAGGTGTGTCAAAATCCCTTTTGAAAATCAAGTCATTGTGATCCTAAGTGAGAGTCATCCACAGCTTCAGGGGATTCAAAATTCCCCATGTTTTTCAAGTTCCCAAGCCTACGAGGCCAACTCAGGGCAAACCATGGTCGAGCCACCAAAGCTCACCCTTCAGATACCTAGGAAGGTCATGCACATCCAGGGGCCACCCAAGGCTGGCCCACTCAAAACACTAACCATCCCAGGAAAATCCAAGCATCAACTGTTCCCAAACCCCTAGACAGAAAGCCTTATGTGCATAACATGGACGATAGCAAGTTCCAGGATCACGAATTATATGAAAACTTTTCCAAAAACAAAAAATCGTGGAACATGTTATTGAACATGGGGTATCTGCCATACAAAAGTCTAGGGGCACAACACCAGGGTCTCGTAGAACCCATCTTGCCCAAAGCCAACCAAAGTCGACACGGGATCGGCTATACTCCCAGAATACCGCCAAAACCACCCCCTGTGACCACCTGGGTCAAGGGTGCCCTGGAACCTACCCAAGCAGAAACCTACGATTTAGATCTCTTGTTCGGAGTCTAACTAGTGGCGTTTTTCCTTTGTAGGTATGATGGAAGATCCCTCAATCAAAAACCCAAAAACATTTGAAAAACTCGAAATTCAAAAAATTGAAAAATCCCAAAAACCAAAAACATTTGAAAAAGATCAAAAACTCAAAAAAAGAGTTGTTTGTATAGTTCCTAAAGTTCTTTCCTTACAAAAATCCAAAAAAATCAAAAATTCGCAAAATACCAAAAACAAAATCTTGTATTTAGCAGCTCCTGATAAAGGTTTCGAAAGAGCAAAGAATTTCGAAAAGAAAGTCCTCTTCATAAGAGGACCAAAATCTTCAAAACCTGCAAAAAATCCAAAACAAAAACCAGGCATTTTTGAAAACTGTGCGTTAAGTCCAAATTCCCTAGGATTTAGAAGTCTTGAGAATGATCAAAGCCCGGAAATGGATTCCCTTGAGCAAGATCCTACTTCCGAGATCCCTGAATTTCATAAAATTCTCGATTTTGAAAAACCTTCGAAATCAGTAGGAGGGGATTTCATAGAGATAAACTTAGGGAGTGATTTAAAGCCCAAACTCATTAAGGTAGGCGCATGTTTACATGAGCATGAAAAAGCATCATTCATTGCATTTTTGAAAACCTACGTTGATGTGTTTGCATGGACATATGAAGACATGTCGGGTATAGACCCGAATGTTGTAGAGCATCGTCTTCCCTTAGATTCAGATGCAAAACCCGTAAAACAAAAGCTTAGGAAAATACATCCGAATGTGCATTCACAAGTCAAAGAGGGTTTAGAAGATCTGTTAAAAGCCGGATTTATAAAACCCATTGCATATTCTGATTGGTTATCCAATATAGTTGTTGTTCGAAAAACCAGTGGGAAAATTCGGATATGCATCGATTTCAGAAACCTGAATAAAGCCATGCCAAAAGATAATTTCCCTTTACCAAACATTGATTTGATAGTCGATAGTACTGCAAATCATGAAATGTTTTCATTCATGGATGGCTATTCAGGATATAACCAAATCAAACTAAGCCCACGAGATCAGGCTAAGACTGCTTTCACAACCCCATGGGGCACGTACTGCTATACAGTCATGCCCTTTGGTTTGAAAAATGTTGGCGCCACGTACCAGAGAGCTATGACCTCGATCTTTCACGATCAGATTCATGAGCTCGTAGAGGTATATGTAGATGATCTCCTGGCTAAGTCAAAAAACTCGATGCACTCATCTCGAATGCTTACAAAAGATTTTCGAAAGGCTTAGACTTTACAACATAAAGCTAAACCCTCAAAAGTGCGTATTCGGTGTAGAATCCGGTAAGCTTTTAGGATTTATGGTAAGCCAAAGGGGCATAGAAGTCGACCCCTCTAAGTGTCGAGCCATCATAGACATGGCTCCACCCTCCAATCTCACGTAGATTCGTAGCCTCTAGGGTCGCCTACAGTCCATTCGCAGGTTTATCTCAAACCTGGCAACTAGATGCGAACCCTTCAACAAGTTGTTGAGAAAGGGTACGAAATTTTTATGGGATGACGAGTGCCAAAAATTGCTTGAAAGGTTAAAGGCGTACTTAGTTAATCCCCCTGTTTTAAACCCTCTGAAGCCAGGAAAACCTCTTCTACTTTACATTTCTGTACATGCGAATGCCTTGGGAGCTCTGTTAGCTCAATACGAGGATGACACTCACAAGGAATGTGCCATATACTATCTTTTGAAAACTCTCCTGGCCTACGAAAGGAATTATCAGACCATGGAGAAGACGTGCTTGGCCCTAGTTTGGGCCTGCCAGAAATTTCGACATTATTTTCTAGATCATGAGATCTGGATAGTGTCCAAACTTGACCTGATCAAGCACTTATTCGAAAAACCCATTCTCACGGGTAGATTGGGCAAATGGCAACTCCTTCTAATGGAGTATGATTTGAAATACCATCACCAGGTCTCCATTAAGGGGCAAGCCCTAGCAGACTACGTGGCTGACTTCCCCCTAGAAGATGCGTATCCCACACTCAATGAAATGCCTGATGAAGGCACATTGCAAAACCATTTTCAAAACCACATTTTGGCAAACTCTTTTGAAAACCAAGTGTGGAAGATGCACTTCAACGGGGCACGAAAGCAAAGAGGGCTGGTGCCGGGATGATCCTCGTATCCCCTGAAAAGGGAGAGATCCCCATAGCAATTCGCCTAGATTTCGAATGTTCCAACAATATAGCTGAGTATGAAGCACTCATACAAGGTTTGAAAGTTTTGAAAACTCTAGGGGTAGCATGCATCAAGGTTTTTGGAGATTCCCTCCTTGTCATAAACCAAGTTTTAAAAATTTGGCAAGTTCGAAATGAAAAACTGCTTCCATACCACGAATTGGCCACTCGACTGGTCGAGTCGTTCCAATCGTGTACTCTCACACATGTAGGAAGAGAGGATAATGGCATCGCCGATGCCCTCTCATCCTTGGGTTCAGCCCTAAGGGTCGATCCCACTTCGGGAACCAGACCCCTTGAAATATGGCACTTACCCACTCCTTCCATACACGATTTGCAAATTTGCCAAAATAACCCTGATTCGGATGAAAAATCTTGGTTTTATGACATAAAGAATTTTCTAGAAAATGGGGGATTCACTGAGGATGCCACATCTAAAGATAAGGCATTCATCCAAAAATTTTCCACCTAATACACTATTTTGGGAGGGGTTCTGTACAAAAAGAGTTTTACTGGCGTCTTACTAAGATGCGTCGACCTAGAGGAGGCTAGGACTGTTATGCAGGAATTCCACGATGGAGAATGTGGAGGTCATGTCAACGCCAACATGATGGCGATGAAAATACTTAGAGCAGGTTATTTTTGGTCTACCCTGAGAAAGGACTGCCACGATCATGTTAGAAAGTGTCACCCATGTCAAGTGCATGGTCACGCCATTCATATCCCCTCATCATCACTGCATTCCGTGGTCAGCCCCTGGCCATTCACCATGTGGGCGTTTGATATCGTAGAACCAATTTTTCCAAAGGCCTCAAACGGACACAGGTTCATTCTAGCAGCCACTGAATATTTTTCCAAGTGGGTCGAAGCCGCCTCCCTGACAAATGTCCAGGGGCAACATGTGGTGGCTTTCATTAGGAAAAACATCTTGGCTTGATTTGGAGTCCCAAGAGATCTTGTGTCCGATAATGGCACCCCATTTAAAAACGAGCGGATGGTCAAGTTGTGCAACAAGTATGGCATAAATCATCACTTCTCTTCGCCTTACTACCCTCAAGGCAACGGCCAAGCCGAAGCCACCAACAAGACTCTCATCAGCATTGTTGAGAAAACCTTAGAGAAGGGTAGAACATGGCACGAGAAGCTGGATGAAGCCCTATGGGCTTATAGGACTTCCATCCGCACTCTCACAAATGCCACAGCTTTTGAGCTGGTTTACGGCACAAACGTCGTTCTCCCCATCCATACACGTCTGCATTCATTTCATACATCCATTGCACTCAACCTCCCCCTAGAGACACTTCAGCATGCTAGGATGGCCGAACTAGATCTATTAGATGAGAGGCAACTCCTTGCTATGGACCATGCTTACGCATACCGGCAAAGGATCGCCCAACATTATGAGAAACATATGAAACCTTGCCACTTTGAAGTGGGAGAGCTCGTTTTAAAAATCATCCACCATCGTGGCCCACATCCACTTGGAAAGTGGCGGCCCAAGTGGGATGGCCCTTACATCGTGCGTGGAACCACCACGAACAATTCTTATTGGTTAACCGATGTCGAGGGTAGGAATTTAGCAGATCTTATAAATATTCAGTATTTGAAAAAATATCATGTATAAGGTCTGAGTTAAATTCCCATTTTGTGAAAATGTTTTAGGGAAAACCACTTTGAAACTTCGAAACCAAGGATCAAAGGTAAGTTGTGTGATCCTGAATGAAAGAATCAACATTTTGTGAAAAAGCAGGGCTTTCCAAATACGTGGCTACATTTCAAAATCCTTCTTCTTACAAAGAAAGGCCGAATTCAATATAGCAAGATACTTGCAAGTTGTACGTGCTATTTCTAAATAGGCTGATCTGGAATGGATCGAGTATGACCTCGGGATAAGTCCTCCCCTCTTCTCTTCTCCTTCCAAAAGGAAAACTTGGCCAAAACAAAGGCAAATCCCTGCCAAAAATCTCTTTCCCAAAGAAAGAAAAATAAATCAAAAAGAAAATTCGAGTCTTCTATGGAAAAGAGGGATTAAAGAAAAAATACTCCCAAAGGGAGACCCTCTATGAAAAAAAGAAAGAAAAAGCTCAAAAAGCTCAAAAAGAGCAGTTTTTCTGCCTTCTTTGCCTCAAACCACGGGACACTTTAGAAGGGACTGTGGTACTTCTTTCCCATCCCTATGACTTATCCCGAGCGAAACATGATTCATTTCAGGGAATCCTAAAGTAAAAATAGGATTTACTTACTTGAATTTAATCTTGTTTGAGAATACAACGTTTTGAGTAAGGCGTAAAAATTTTGAAATATGGCTTGTTTTCTCATAAAACCTCTGCTAGATTAGCGAGTGTCGAGACTCAAGTAAAGGAAAACACAAGGAGCTAAAGGTCCTTAGGATCGATGGTTCAGAAAAGTTTTTCCTCTTAAAACGAATTTCAAAAAAACTCGAACATTGAGCATACGTAAGGCCCGCTCACTTGGAGCAGCAGGTTTTCATAAAGTCTCAAAAGTTCGACCATATAATCTGGTCTCTAGGAGGTCGCCCCTTTCTGGCACTTCAGCCATGTCATACACTCTGCATATCCACGCATGAGCACCTCATACATGATCTTCATTTAGGGCTAGATCCATAGAAAGTCCCCTTTTGGCGAAAAATCTCCTCCTATCAGGCTTAAAAGGAAATTTTTTTCTTTCTCAAATACTGGGACGATCCCATATTCTCAAGATCAAATCCGGGGAGAAAACAATTAGGGGTGTTATCTTCTTCGCCATTATCCAAATCAATTTGGATAATGACAAAGAGGGGCATCTGTAAACACCCCAAATTCCAAAAATTTTGCAAAAACAAATGCCTGGTTCGAAAATGAGCTCAGAAAGCCAAAATTAGAATTTTCGAAAACCCAAGAGCTCAAATACTTCAAACCTCCATTTTACAACCCTGTCGGAACATACATTCTTGAAAATGGACGAAAGTCCTATTTTTGCAAAAGCCTAAATGAACAGGTAAAGCCTGGCCCAAAGCAGTTGCAACAGAAATTCACAAAATTCAAAGAGGATGCCCAGCCCGACGAAAGGCCAAATTCAAAGACAAAAGAGGAGCCCAGGCCACAAATGGACTTCAAGCCGGAAGCATCAGAGGCCCAGCCAATAGTGCCCCTGAAATCACGAACAATCCAAGTCAAAAACAACAAAAATCAATCGAAACAGAGTCCGGAAAGGCAAAGAAGGAGCTCAGATGATGAAATGGGGAAAACCCCCGCTTAAGACAGATCGTTGATAAACTCAAGGCCCGCACGAAGCGTCCGACTCAAAACGCCAAGAAGGAGAGAAGAAGAAAAAATTTTGGATCAAATCTGGATCCAAATATCCAGATCCAGATCCAAACAAGACTTGGATTGGATCCGGATTTCAGAATCAATCCAAGATCCATATCCACATAAGAAATCTATAAAAGGACGTGAGGGGCTGATTCACGGGGAGGCTGAATTTTTTTTTTTCATGTTTTCACTTGGGAAGGAGAGAGAGAGAGAGAGAGAGAGAGAGAGAGAGAGAGAGAGAGAGAGAGAGAGAGAGAGAGAGGGGAAAGGTCAACAAAAGGGGCTAGACCTTCCCCCTCCTTTTGATGTAAAACGTGGGTTGAACTTGTGCGTGGGCTGCCTTCTCCATTTCACGCAAGAAATTGCTGCTCAGGTGAAGATCCGGCAGCATTGGATGGCCCCCTCTTTGTGTAGATTGGCTGAGTGGAAACCAAGCAAACCATGGTTGAAATCCATACTAAGGTGAGTCCCTACAACTAGCCTAAACCGTCTCCCCCCTTTGTCTCTCTAAACCACCCAATACCGTTGATAAAATCCAGCAACTTTCAACCAACTAGGAGCTGGCCGAATCTTGCTAAGATCGAGCTTAGTTCTACCCAAGATCGTCTCCACCTAAGACCATACCAAGCTCGGCCAATAGCTGGCCGAGCTCACCCTAGATCTGTCCCATTTTCACCCTAAGTCCTAAATCCTTACCTTGGTTTAAACCCAACCTAAACTAACCCCAAAACTATCCAGCTCGGCCACCATTGGCCGAGCCATTTCCTTTAGGACCTCTTCTCAATATCCCAACCAAAACAAACTCTAAAACCGCCCAGCTCGGCCACCCTTTGGTCGAGCCATTTCCTTAGGACTTCACCCTAGTTCCCATCTAAGACGAACTCCCAAACTTGCCCAGCTCGGCCACCATTTGGTCGAGCATTCCCTTAGAATCTCGCCTAAGACCATTCTCAACACACCAAACAAACTCGGCCACCATTTAGCCGAGTATTCCTTTAGGACCTTGCCCAAATCCACCCATGAACCATCACCCAACTCGGCCCTTAGCTGGTCGAGTATCCCCTTAGGACTTTGACTCAAACTTTACCTAAGCCCTTCACCTTAGAGCTGGCCTTAGATCCCCTACACTTTGCCTTAAAACTGCTCGTATCCTATCCAAAACCATAGCACCTTCGCATGCTAACCTAGCCTAGATCATGAACTAGGATCAACACCCCACGCAGCTGATCGGTTCGCAGCGAGAGGTCCATCCAACGGCTATATCCAAGGTCGGATCTCATTGATAAAGAAAGCCCAAGCAGACTAAGTGTAAGTGCTCGAATCTTTTTTTACATTGTTTCAAGTTCAATTAAATTCGATACGGGGTTGTAATAATGGAGCGTAGTCTCCCCCCGAGATGTAATATTATGGCTTGAAACACGAATCACACACGTACACTCGAGCCTTTCCGCTCTTATCTGCACACCTTTTGCACACAAAACGGGCCTCAACATCCCATAGGATATAGCTCTATTTATATACATTCAGCTAGGTTTTATGGTTCAAGTCGTGTGAGTTGTCTTTCATTTTATACACTCAAAGTACTCACTCACATTGAGCCTTTCCGCTCTTACATATATATACGTATTTCCCCTTTAGCTGGGTTTTTAAGGTTCAAGTCGTGTGAGTTGCCTTTCAATTTATACACTCAAAGCACCCACTCACATTGAGCCTTCTCGCTCTTAAGATATAGCTATATATATTTTCCTTTTCGCATCTAAGATATAGCCATATTTCCTTTTCTGCTATTTCCCTTCTGCTATGTCTTTAAATTCCGGGTTTTCCCTTCAAGTTGTGTGAGTTTGCATTACATATCCGCCACACTCGAGACAGGGAGCATACTTGCATCAAACTAGATTGATCAAATCGTGTAGAACTTGCCCGAAATCGAGCACTGGATGCACACGACTACACGCCAAAATTGGCTAAAACCCAAGAGACATAGGAACGCGTAGATCCCATGTGTAAAAGTTGCAAATTTGACAAAACCAATCAATAAAACACTTTCAAGTTTTCAAAAGAATCGTGTTTGTGTAAAATCGAGTTTTCCTAAAGCGTACAGACTGACCCTTGCGCGCCGGTGCAAGAAAGTCTGCGACGAAAAGAATCCACTTGCCCACAGTCGCCCCAAAAGTCAGATATTTTCAAAAATTACTTTGCTAGTTTGAGAAAGCTAGCTGGCATGCCCTTTTTAAGCGACGTAAGCACGAAAAGATTCTCTTCAGGCCTAAGAACCCGGAGACGAAGGATTTTCCGTGTCTACAATGAACAAGGCTAGAAAAATCCAATATTGGTTTGAATTAAAAACATTCGGTTCAAACAAGGCTTGATGTTTAATTCAAACTAGTCATGTCTAGCACTAGATTCAATTGGGATGGGTTTGATGGGGCCGTTCATTCTTGATTTGATCTTGAGTGTGAATATTGTTTTGACTTGATCTTTATCCTTGATTTTTGGCTTACCCTTCGCGAAATCGTCCCTATCTCGAAGCAGGCCCCACCTGTCATCCTGTTTCACTCCAATCTTGTGGGTTTTTATACTTTTAACTTTATTTTGAAACCTTTTAAAATCTTCATTTTAAAGATAGAAGTTTTAAAACAAGTCAGTTTTTAAATTTTGGAGTATTTTCAGAAAAAATTTATTTAGGGTGTTTACAATATCTTTCTGCTAAATCATTTTGTTGAGGTGTCCTATGTATTGTATTTTGTTTTGAAATAACATTTTTTATAATTTTCTAAAAGTTCTTTAGAGGTGTATTCTTCATCTGGATCAAACCTTAAATCTTTGATTGTATGCCATAGTTGATTCTCAACTTCTTTCTTATATTCTTTAAATTCCTCAAGTGTATCAGATTTATGTGTTAATATATATATATATATATATATCAAATAATCATCGGTAAAGGTTATGAAATACACCTTACCCCGATGTGATCTTACTCTAAATGGTCTAAATAAATTAGTGTGAATGATCTCTAATGGGGTTGTTGCCCTGATTATATTTTTAGAAAATGATTTTCTTGTCATTTTTCCTTGTATATAGGCTTCACACTTACTAAAAGTGTTTTCCAAAAATTCAAGAAGTAACTCAAAGTTGGATAATTTTCTTAACTTTTTCAGATTTTTATGCCCTAGGCATTTATGTCATACATTTTCATAACATTAAAGGAACAATCTATATAAGCAGTAGAACCATTATTTTCATTGATGTTTAATTTGAACAATTCATGTTTCTTGATAAAGTGATCCTTTCATGCTTCGCCATGGTTACCTTGATAGGGTACACCCTTACTTCAAAACCTTTCTTAACTATGGTAGAGGACAAAACTAAATTATGCCTGATAGAGGGCACAATTAGTACATCAATTAATACTATTGGTATGCCTTGTATATATATCCCAAAGAACCCAACCCTAGGGA
This sequence comes from Brasenia schreberi, assembly GCA_036023115.1. NCBI lineage: Eukaryota > Viridiplantae > Streptophyta > Magnoliopsida > Nymphaeales > Cabombaceae > Brasenia > Brasenia schreberi. The sequence goes on from JAYKKT010000073.1 coordinate 3,406,148, forward strand.
CATCTCAGAAAGTATTGTTTCTCATGTATATATAATATTCTCCAAGTTTATATTCCTTTAGGTCCATATCCTTTTGTATGCTATTAGAGATATGTCTTGTTTTTGCTGAATCAATCCACTAACTAATTATTAGGTGGTTTTGACTTTGACACTATCTCATCTTGAGCTAGTAGCAATTTTTCTTTCTTGTTTTTATTCATATGTTCTTATTCAATTACTAGTTTCAAGGGTAACTCAAAAAAGTTCGTTTTAGCCCCTAATCTAAGGGTAGTGGCAACCATATTCCATAATAAGGAAAGACTATTTGGGATAGTAGATATTTGCATAGCTTCAGGGATGACTAACTTTGCTACAATGAAGTCTCTTGCCATTACCAATATATGGTTTACATGTTCTATTATATTATTTCTTTCTTTTATTTTGTAGGAGTTGTATTTTGGAGTAGTAGTTGGATATGTAGCTTCGCTATAGTGTCATATTTAGATGTTATAAAGTGGAATAACTTTTTAGCGATCTCAAATTCCTTGAATACCCTAATTAGGTCATCCTCCATATATATTGGCATTTTGGTTCTTACTATTATGTCATCTTTAAGAAATATTTTATAAATTTTCTTTTCTTATTTAGTTGCATTAGGAGTGGGGGGCAAAACAGTTTCCCTAGGTACATAATCCATGCCCTTTAGTGTAAAGGCTAACAGGATACGTCTTTAAGTTTAGACCATTTAGTTTTTCAATTTTTGCCAATTTAGATACTCAAATTTTGGAAAACATTTTTAGTTGTTTAGCAAAATAGTAGTAACGGTGTAAAGGAGAAACATTCAACATTCAACATTCAACATATAACAAATAAGATGTCTAATAGCCAACCATCAAAAGGTAATTTGCTAAATATCCTTGTATTGAACTATAAATAATTTAGGTACCAAAAAACACATTTATATGGAGCCTAGGTACTATTTTGGAATAAACCTTAAATAATTATGTTATTTTCAGAACCAGACAGGGGACAAATTTGTAATTTTCTTCTTATTACCTGCTACTTTAATTACCCTAATATTGGAAGGGTAAATTGTAATTTTGTTTATCTGTAATTATCCAAAAGGATCAAGGATAGAATAGTAACTACGCCCGATTTTCAATGATTTTCAAAACTGATCTAGGACAAAATAGTAATTCTACCTCTCGGACAGAATTTGTAATTCCACCATAACATAATGGGCAGAATTGTCTTTTCATTTGCAGTGCTAAAAATATCCCACAAGTTGGAGACAACAATATAATTCAATAGTTTAGTTTTTAGTAATTTTCACAAACTATTAGAGGACATAAATGTCCTTCCATCTATTTAAGAGCAAAACCATTTTTTACTTCAAAATATTTGGACTTTCTGGTAATTTTGCCTATGGCAATTTATTATTTTAAGGAATGACCGAGAGCATAACAAACTTTTTAGACTGTTGCCTGAGGCGGTTTCTAAGAAACCGTGGTGGAGGCGGTTTCCACCCTTGGTTTTTGAGGAAACCACGATTTTAAAGTCATAGAGGGGAGAGAGACAGAGAGAACACACAAAGAAAGAGAGAATAGGAGTGAGCAAAGCTAGGGTTGAGCATCTGCTGCCGGAACCTCTACTCACTACTTTCGTTGGCCATTTTCAACCATTAACGCAAAAAAAATTCTGTGTGACCAGTGGTGGTTCTCCTCTTTTCCAACCATGAATTTTCTTGGGCTAACATTGCCTTTCGGTAATTGCATGTCCTATAGCTTGCTCAACCCAACCTGATTAAGGAATGAATTCCAGCATCCCTTTTTCAAAGAAAGAAACAAAGGAGCATTCAACCCTTTGTCTACTTTTATTTTTGTATAAATTCCTCTCTCTGTCTTTTTTGTTTTTGTAGAAATTTCTTATGTCGGAAGTTTTTCCAGTATCTTTCCTCTCTATGTTTTCTCCTTTGTTATATTAATTATGTACCTATTTGTTTTTGTAGATTTCGGTCAACCTCGCCATGATACAGCTATTGAGATTTGTGCAGGATCCTCACTAGAGTTACTAAGGCAGTTGAAGAAGGGGCACAAGGATGACTCCTTGACTATTGCTAGAGAAGGAGGAAGAAGAGAGAGTTTTATTTACGGTTTCCCAAAGAAGGTTTTTTAAGGAAGATGGTGTAACATATGCATTAACTATTTTTATTTTTGAAATGGTTAACGCATCCATGGAATCTGGGAAATCTTCCTGTATTTCATGGATTGTTGGCCAAAAATGGCCAAATATTATATTACACCTTTTCATTATGATTACATGAAACTATAGCAACATAGATCTTTGTCGCTACTAGAAGCCAAAATTAAGCAAACGTGAAAATGCACAAAACAAATATCCCTATAGTGAGATGTATGCAGAAAATAAAACAATTAGATTAAGGCCCCTCTATTTTTGTCCTTGTACCAAGAAATCCACATAACAACACATCTTACGACAAAATCATTGTTCAAAAGATAAGCTATTTAACCTGCACTCAAGAACAAAGAATGATAGGTGACAGGTGGGAGAACATGGAGACGGTGATAAGGAGAGTATGTAAGTAGTTGGTGGCTACTATCGACCACAATAATAACGTCAACCATGAAATGCAGGAAAAAGGGCTCTCTTTTTGGATTTCATGAGTTACTTTTACAAAAAAATAAACTTTATTTGAAAATTGTTTTTGTTTTTTGAAAAAGTCTTAGGCATCTCCTAGATGAACATGAAATGGTTCTTAATGGGAAGCCCATAGAGGAAAACTCAAAAGAATAAAAATCCAGATATATATATATATCATAAAATACAGAAAAAGAAAGGTATTCACATCACCTTCTTTATGAGAAAACCCTTTGCGGGTAATCTTGTCCCTCTCCTCTCTCTTTCCTTCTTTCCCTATATTCTTCTCGTCTACAGGAATAAAACTTTCGCTACAAACTGAGACCTCTGAAGTAGACATGCAGACTTCCATCGGCTCCAACATTGGTATCAAAGCCTGTTATAGGCATCCACGACTTCATAGAGGTACACTGACCCTATATAAAAAGAAGTATTAAAAATAGTGCCAAAAAATATAGGAAAAACGAAAGGAGTTGATTTCTATCTTTGGGGTTTGAGGCAGACAACAAGCAACCTTGAGCAAGTCAAATGCCGAAAACAGAAGGTTTTCCATTTCTGTGATTTGAGGTAGATGATAGCCAAAAGCCACCAATCACATGCGGCCTTAGGCAAGTCAAACAATATGTAAAATCACGAACTATTAGGTTGTAGTTTTATAGTTTTGTCCTTGATCAATATTCAGATTTGTAGAACCTGATATTCAGGTGATTTACAGAAATGATCCTAATAGTTTGACATATTATTTATTATGCCACTTGAGAAAAGTACATGTTTGCCTTGTACTTTTAAAACAATACCATAAGCGACTTTTTATTGTTTTGTCCTTAGTTTTATAATATTTCTAAAAATGTACATATATGTTAAATAAACTATAGTATATTGGCTGGAAATATTTACGACTCAGTACATAGACTTTATGGATATTATATTTTAGTGCATGACTATTTTTTGTTATTGATTCTTTAAGAAATATCTTATGTTTATTCATCAGATGCATGCTTTATGTTTTTCTATTTATAAATGTATAAATCCTCTACTTATTATCTCTGTCAAATCATTAAAAATGACTTTCAGAATTTGTGTTTCTCAATTAGCAAAGATGAAAAAATTAAATAGCCTAAATTTTCAAACTTCGAAGAAAAGAATCTCATTGGCTTAATTGTAGAGAGAGTTCATTATATACTTAGGAAAACAATTTTACCCCCTACTCGAGTTGCAACAAATAAAGAAAAAATATGTATAAGACAGTTCTAAAGGATAATACTATAGCTATGACTATAATGTTAACCTATCGCTACTCCTTCAAAAATATAACTCTTATAAAATGAAAGAAGGTAATAATGTAGTTGAACATGTTAACCAAATGATGGTAATGACTAGGGATTTAGCTGTAGCAAAGTTAGTCATCCCTGAACCAATATAAATATCCACGATTCTAAATAGTTTACTCTCTTCCTAGAATATGCAACCACAATACTTAGACTTTGATAAAATTTTACCCTTTCTGAACTCCCATTAAAACTAACAATTTAACAAGACCATATGAATAAAAACAAAGAGAAAAGATTGCTAGTTGATTAAGATGATTTAGGTCTAGCTCCAAAAACAACCATAATAAGAAAAAACCAAATAAGCAATTTGGTAAGAATAATAAGTATGACAGTCAAAACTTCAAGAAATCATAGGAATTCGCTTCTTGATTAAAGTGCTTCAAGTGTGGCAAGATGGAGTACTAAAAAAAATATTGCCGCAAGAAGAAGAACAATACTAGAAACAACAAACGACATGGCCCAACAAAGAAGTAAGACATAATCTGTATCATTTCTGAGTGTCACTATATGGACCGCCTGATGACTGGTTGTGTGCCCACTATTAGGTGAAACCTTGTATTGGTCCTTGCTTTGATAAAGAAAGGGTTTGAGGTTAGGTTTACCCTTGTCAAAGTTTTTATCGAAAAGTATTGTATGATAACTTTTTCTGGTTTATTTGATGTTGAGCATGGATTGTTCAAACTCAATGTAAATGAAAATGAAAGTTTTTCTCCTTATATTGATAGTGTTTATGTGATTGATGTTAATGTATATCATAAACGCTTCATTCATATAAGTTTTAAAAAGTTGAGAAAATTAACCAACTTTAACTTATTGCCTAGCTTTTATGAAAACACTTTTAATAAGTTTAAGGCCTGTATAGAAGGGAAAATGACTAGAAAATAATTTCTCAAAGAAATAATTATGGCAACAATCCTATTAGAGATTATTCACATAGATTTATGTAGACCTTTTAAAGTTAGATCACATCGAGGAAAAGTTTATTTTATAACCTTTATCGATGATTACTTGAGATATACATACATATATCTCTTATGAAATAAATCTAAGGCACTTGAAGCATTCAAAAAATATAAGAAGGAAGCTTAGAACCAACTGGGCATACAATCAAAGTTTTGAGATCGGATAGACGTGGAGAGTACACCTTTACAAGATTTTTAAAATTTTGTAAAGACTTTGGTATTGCAAAACAAAATATAATACAATGCCCACAACACTTCAACAAAATGGTATAGTAGAGAGATATAACATGACTTTATTAAATATGATAAGGTCTATGTTAATAGATGCTTCTCTATCAATGGTATTTTGGAGAGAAGCGATAAGTACAGTCGTGTATACACTTAGTAGAGTACCATGTAAGGTTGTATTCTCTACACCATATGAGATGTGGTTTGAAAGAAAATAAAATGTAGGTCATCTTAGGAGGTGGGGATCTATCACCCATGTGAAGATCCTTGATCAATCTAGAGACAAGTTAGATAGTAAGTCTTTGAGATGTATATTTATTTGATATACTAAAGGATCTAAAGGATATCGATTTTATCATAAGGACGATGGTATTATAGAAAGCAAGAATGTTGAATTCTTAGAGAGCACTAAGAATGACATCATTGAAAATGGTGATGAGTATGTGGACGATCTAGTGGATCCAAATCTATCATCATTTGAACCCATAGATGATCTTCCTAATTAAACCAAAACTTTCAGTGGACACAAAAGACTTAAGATCACACCATCCTACTTAAAAGATTATTATACTTACCTTGCAGCGAAAGTATGTAATTAGTGGATTTACATGAGTTGACTGAGAACTTGACATATCAATAGACTATTAACTCATGTGAATCTACATACTGAGAAAAACCCATGGATGAATAAACTAAATCCATTGTCAAAAGAAAGAAACCTCATAGGTTGTAAATGAGTTCCAAAAAAAAAATATAAAGTCGATGAGATAATCGACAAATTTCAAGAGAGGTTGGTTGGAAAGGAGTTTTCGCAAAAGGATGAAATAGATTATGTTAAGACATATTCTCCTATTATGAAATTTACATCTATAAGAATAATACTGGGAATATCAGTATATTACATCAGTTAAATATAGAAATAACTTTTTTAAATGGAGATTTAGAGGAAATCATATATATGCAACAACCAAAAGTTATGTTGTTAAAGGCCAAGAAAATAAAGTGTATAGGTTGAAAAAATCCCTATATGGCCTTAAACAATCACCTCGTTAATGATATTTAACTTTAACTTGGGTTTGTGGCTAATAAACTTGACCACTATATATACATCTAGAACAGAGAGAGCCACTTTGTCATCTTATTGTTATATGTAGATGACATATTATTGACTAGGAATGACAATGAGATGATTGTCAAAACCAAGTCATGGTTAAACTCGAGGTTCAAAATAAAGGATAAGGGAGAGACATCCTATATTTTGAGTATAAAAATTTCTCGAGATAGAGAATGTAAACTCTTATGCCTAAGTTAAGAGATATATCAATTATATCCTCAAGAAATTTAAAATGGGTGAATGTAGGTATGAGTCTACACCTGTTGCGAAATGGGTCAAATTGAGTAAGGTTGATTGTCCTAGTGAATGAGACAATAAGCCTAATGTTCCTTATGCACAAGTTGTGATTAGCTTGATGTATGCTATGTTGTGTATAAGACCTGATATCAGCTTTGTTGTGGGTCCTATTAGTAGATATCAAAGTAATCCTGGATGACTGTATTGGATAGTTGTGAAAATGATTCTAAGATATCTCAAAGGAATAAAAGACTTAAAATTTTGCTTTCAAGCAAATGAAGTGAAAGTGATAGGATACTTAGATGTTGAATTTGTTAGGAGCAAAGATGACAACAAATCAACCTCTAGCCAAATATTTTTATTTGGAGGTGGTGTTGTTTCTTGAGCTTTCAAGAAACAAGGTTGTGTAGCATTGCATATACAAGAAGCTGAGTATATTGCTTACAGTATAGCTGCTACGAGTATCATTTGGATAAGCCGCTTTATACATGATTTGAAACTGAACATAACCAATGATCCAATTATTATTTATTGTGATAACAACACAACAATTACTCTTATTAAGAGTAGAGGTGATACTTAAAGAAGCAAGCATATAATGGTTAAATATCACTATGTTCATGATATGCTCAAAAGAAATGAAATAACTATATGATATATGCCAACTAGTTGCCAACTAGTGATATGTTGGTTGACTCCTTAACAAAAAGCATCTCAGAAGAACCTTTTACTAAACATGTAACCCACATGAGTTTGAGATATGTCTAAAGTAAGTGTAGAAAATACACTTTGTTGAGTGTTATGCAAGAAAAATACATTGATTGTGCAAAACTGCATAATAGATAAAAGTTGCAATTTACTTCCAACTAGATAAATGATACAACTTGGTAAACCCCAAATTAGTTGGAGGCAAAACCAGTGTACCATAGATTGACTCAAGTGGCTATGTTGGAGATGTAAGTAGTTGGTGGCCACTATCAGCCCCAATACTAACGTCAATCATGAAATGTGGGAAGAAGGGCCCTCTTCCCAGATTTCATAAGTTGCTTTTACAAAAAGATAAACTTTATTTGAAAACTATTTTTGCTTTTTGAAAAAGTCTTAAGCATCTCCCGGATAAACATAAAATGACTTTTAATGGGAAGCCTAGAGAGAAAAACTTGGAAGAAGAAAAAGCCAGATATGTATGATAAAATACAGAAAAAGAAAGCTATTTACATCGCCTTCTTCCCGCTGCGGGTAACCTTATCCATCCCCTCTCTCTTTCCTTCTTTTCTTATCTTCTTACTTCTTGTCTACATGCATAAAACTTCCACGGTGAACTGGGACCTCTGAAGCATATGTGCATACTTCCATCGGCTCCAAGAGAGTAATGGTTGTGGTAGTTTTGGTGCTCAACGGGGTAGTAAGGTTAGTGGTGGTAATGACATGAGGAATTGGATGCATGACAGCACCAATTGTAGACTATAGTATGAAGGTGATTACTGGTTCTGTTTTAAGAACTTGTGAAAATTATCATCAACCATAAAGAGAAATATTCAAAACAAATAAGGATGTTAAAGTCATAAGTACTCAGTCAAATGAGGTTACAAAATATCTATTCTTTTAGATATAAAAGATTAAAAATTTCAAAAGAAACTCAAGATACATCTCGGGATGCTAAGATATTTGTTGAAAAACTTTTCGTTAAAAGATCCTGGGAAGCTTCAATATCTTTTTGAAGCAGAAACAAGAGAGTTAGGGGTACATGGTACTCTAAATCGATCATAATTTCATGTCACAGAAGGAAAAAACATGAACAGTGATGAGATCATCATCTATATATCTTTCCAACAACTTTTGACCTTTGAGCTAGGTTGATGATGGGTCCAATATTAATAAAAATGAAAAAATAACAATTATCTGGGAAGAGAAGGCAATGGTAGTTTATGGCTTTGGAAACATGGTAGCTCTAAATCCTGGGTTTGGCAGCTGTCCCTTGAGAAAGTGATGTGACTGAAACCACAATTTGCTGCAAATACAAACGGAAGGTCTTCCTTCCATTCCCAAATTCATAAAATGCTTATGCAAATGTATTCTTCCAAAGAGCCATGCAGTGGTAGTTGGGTAACAAATTGACCAGATAACCCAACCTAACGAAAGGTGCAGGACCTCAAACATTATAGGTGTTGGACCTCAAATATCAAAGTGTACAATTTCAAAAGGTTTTCTCATAATATAAGTCCTATTAGAAAAAGGTAAATATTTCATTTTTTCAATAGCACAATCTTTGCAAAAGAAATTCTTTCACATTTTTGAGTACGCAAATAATCTATCACATAAAGGCCTCCTTCTTTATGACCATATCATATTACCTTCTTCAATATACGATCTTATACAATGCAATCTTTAGATGAAAAGGTAATAACATACTATTATCCAAAATTTATGACAGAAAGACTAAATTCAAGTTTAATTTTGGAACCAAACAAACTTTTAAAACTAAACAAACCTTTATTTTTAAGATGACTCATTTTATCAACTCTTAATTTTGTTCTATTGGTGGTAAAAATATATGAATCAAAAGGTTTTCTTATGCATGTGGTTAAAAGTTTTTCATCACATGTTATATGCAAGGAAGCCCCATAATCAAGTAATTATGGATTCATACCTTGTGTTTTGTGAGAGCTGGTAGAGCATATCACACTAATAGATGTATTCTCTTTTAATTGAGCTTTATGTTGTTCATTTTGTTATAAAATATAAGAAAAATGAAGGCTTGATCCACCTTTCCATCAACAACAGCTACTTTTTTATTTTACATATCTTGATTTGATATGTCCCACCACTCTACAATAGTAGCAAATGAGTTACTTCTTAGTATCACTAGTTCCTTCCATCTTAAAATGCAGGGTGCAATAGGGCTTTATGTTAGTCCCCTACCCAAATGTGGTCAAAGTAGAGTCCTTTTGGATTCTAGCTTCATTGAACTTAGTTTCCATTACCAAGAGATCAATAATGATTTCTTCTTGGTTAAAAATGACTTCTAGTGCATCAGAGAGGATCAAACCCTTCAAATTCTTCTTTTAGACTTCTCACGGTTGGTAGATAAAATCTTAGTTTTGTTGACATTGTTGTACATCAAGACAATGTATGCATTTCTTTTCATATGCATGAAGTTGGTTCCACAAATTTGAGAATTCACTAAAATATTCATTTATCCCTTTATCATCTTTTCTTATAAATGATATCTTGTCCCAAAAGGCTATTACATGAGCTACATCACTTTGAACATGGGCTCTTTTCAAATACTCATGATCCTTGACATTTGTGAAATCGGATAGATTGTTACATATATGATTGCTCATATTATTTATAATAACCCACAAAATGGTTCTATGTCCTTTATACTCCTCTTTTTATTCTAGAGTAGCATTAATCGAAGGTTGTACTTTTGTTTCATTAATATAGTTTCATAATCTTTTGAAATAAAGAGTTTTTCATTGATCTGGCTCATGTTTTGTAGTTGGAACTAGTCAACAAAAATTAAACCTCTCACTTTTGTCTTCCATACTCTTAAAAAGTTATATTAACCTTTATAGAATTTGGAAGAAGCGAAAGAGAAATACCGATGAACTTGATGAGAGCTGCAACAATAAAGAATTTTCAGCTTTCGACCAAATTGACAACATATAGTGAGCTTCCTTCAGTTGGCATGCAAATCAATGCACCTCAAAACACCAGCAAAATTGACCAAACTTTGATACCATGTACGTTTCTGTTCCTAGAATATTTTGATGAACCAGTCACAAAAGGGACTATCTTGCACTCTAACAAAGTGCAAAACAATAGCAACATATGTATAACAGATGTTAATACAGAAATCTTCTTGTTATCATGCCACAACACATACCTATCAAGTGTACATGGCTAAATTATATAAAAGAGGCCAGCAGCCAGAAGGCATCTCTCCAACAGCTAGAATTCCAGCCGTTGGGGGCACATAGTGTTGACTGGTGCTGGCCTTTTGTAAAAAATAGGAATACATTAATGAAAAAAGAAAATAGAAAACGGAAATACAACTCTATTCTTCTTTTACATTTAACAAGAAAGCCATTGGAGTGAAGGGGAGGGGTAGGGGTGCTGGTGGAGTGGAAACCTATGTCAGAGAGGGATAGGTTGGTAACTGTAAACACCCCGAAATCCCACGAATTTCTCGAATCCACCTGGTTTTGTAAAAGCAGCCCCAAAGGGCTATTTTGAGTCTGGAAACCCAAGAGCCTTCCAGACAACCCTGTACATATATTTTAAACTTTATATGTTTTAAATATGTATAATATGGTTTTAAAAACCTTTTAAAACACATTTTGAAACCCCGAAGCAGCTTGGCCTAATCAAGACAGGACCAGAAAAGCTAAAGAGAGCCCGGAACCGGAGCAAAAGTTGAGCCCAGTACAACAACTCTCACATTGAATCCACCCCCAGGATCTCGAACGTCCAAGACCCTGTTATCATCAAAACATCACTTGAAGTCATCTCTGGAAGGCGAAAACAGAAGTGGACGATCATGTTGGCGAAGACCCAACGCAGACGAAGTACTGATGCTGTCAGACCCCGCACAAACCGTTCGTTTCGAACACAGCCTGAAGGAGTCAGAATTCAGTTTGGATTGGATCTGGACCATATATATCCAGATCCCAATCCAAACCCATGTGTGGACTTGGATTTGGATTTGGATCCAGAGATCCAATCCAATATCCATATCCATGGCCCACATCACCTTCTCATAAATGGAGGTGGGGCCCACTTGAATTTCACGTGGGATTATGGGCATGAGAGAGAGTGGGGGAGGATAAGATCAAAGTGTGTTGTAATTAAGCTTGACTTGTGTGTCAAGTTTGGGGTTAATCGTGTGGGTTAGCCTAATTAAAGTGGGTTTAAGCTTGTAATTAGCCAAAACCTAACCTAGGGCTGCACCAACATGATATGATTAAGGTCCATGGGTCATGCAAAGGGAGCTCCTTAATCCAATCCTAACCAAAAACACCTAATCCTAGCCTTTTACCCTAATCCTGTCCTAATCCTAGCCTAATCACCTAACCCACTTCCCTAATCCCGGCCTAATCCCAACCTAATCACCTAACCCACTTCCCTAATCCTTCCCTAAACCTAGGTTAATTTCCCTAAACCTAACCTAATCCTAGCCTAATCACCTAACCCACCTCACTAAACCTCACCCCAAACCCAACCCACCTAGCTAAACCCTAAACCTCTAAACCACCCCACCTAAACCTAGCACACAACCTACCCAAAACCCCTTGTATTTAAAATATCTGGCCCTACCCTAATACCAGCCCACCTTACTACCATACCACCACCCCTAGACCACCTTACCACTACCCTAATACCAGCCCCAACCGCCTCTTGCAGCCCTATATAAACCCCCCCCTAAGGGGCGGGTTTTCCAAGCTCTTTGACCCCCCTTTTCCAGCCCAACCGAGCCCAACTACCTGCACCACTTCCAGCCGGGTCTTCCACCTGCACCACCACCAGCCACCACCATGCTCCACCTGCTCCACCACACCCCAGCCGGCCAACCACCATCGCCATCCTTTTCATCCGGCCGAACCAGTCACTCCACCACACCCGGCTATTCCTCAACCACCCGCCGCCTCCCATCATCGCCGGTTAGTACCCCATACTCCACTCTACCTCTTCTTCGCTCCCCCTCCACTCTCAGCCACCTACACCACCACCATCTTACCCTAAACCAGCCACTTATCACCACCACTCCCATTCAGCCAGGCCTCAACCACTCTAACTACCCGCCACTACCTAGACACCCTAGCTACACCCGACCACTCCACCCAACTCCCTAAGACCTGCCCATATTACCTCACCACATCCACCATCACCTTACCCCATACCCTAGCTAGCTTCCTTCCCATCCTCCACCCATAGCCATCCTAGCAGCCCGCCACCACCGAGTCTCCTTTAGTCGACCACTCCAACCGGCTGTCCCCCATCCATTCGGCCAGCCACCCGCCAACCTTAGGTACTCCCTTAGACACTCCCTTAGGCTCCCTTAGTGCCATACTTCCTAACACTATACCCTCCCCTAGTGACCCTACTTAGGCATTTTAGCTCAACACACAAAACCAGCCCGTTCCTAGTAGCCGACCATCTTCAAGATGCTCCTTCCGCGCACCTAAGACACCCGGCCAGCAGCCCCTCTTGCCGTTCAACTTCTTCGCGGAGCTCCCTCTTGCAGCCCAAGGCGAAGGCCAAGCCCACGCTCAAGCAAGGCATCTTCGGACCAGCTATTAGTAAGTGCCTAACTCGGTCCTTAGTTGTATACTTGCTTAAAATTTAATTTGATACGGGGTTGTAATAACGGAGCATAGTCTCCCCCCGCTTATAATAACGTGGCTTGGCATACCCACACACATGTGCACTCTCCTAGTTGTGCACGATTTTGAACACACACGGGCCTAATCAGCCCCTAATATATAAATATATATATATATATATATATATATATATATATATATATTTTAACTTACGTAGGGTTTTTGCTTAAGTTGGGTGTGTTGTCTTTCTATTCAAGTGCGCACACACATTGAGCCTTCACTCTTATTTGAAAGACCCAAGTAAGGGCCATGCTATACTATTTGGGTTTCATTTCATGTCGTGTGTGTAAGTCTTTCAATTCAAGCACTCACACACATTGAGCCTTCACTCTTATTTGAAAGAGTAAGGGCCGTGCTATATTATTTGGGTTTTCATTTCATGTCGTGTGTGTAAGTCTTTCAATTCAAGCACTCACACACATTGAGCCTTCGCTCTTATTTGAAAGACCCAAGTAAGGGCCGTGCTATACTATTTGGGTTTTCATTTCATGTCGTGTGTGTAAGTCTTTCAATTCAAGCACTCACACACATTGAGCCTTCGCTCTTATTTGTAAGACCCAAGTAAGAGCCGTGTTATACTATTTGGGTTTAATTTCATGTTGTGTGCGTAGTACTTCAATTCGAGCACTCACACACATTGAGCTTTCGCTCTTATTCCCAAGACCTTAATCAAGGCCATACTGCAAGTTATATTTGGGTTTTATTTCATGTCGTGTGTGTAAGTCTTTCAATTCAAGCACTCACCCACATTGAGCCTTCGCTCTTATTTGCAAGACCCAAGTAAGGGCCCATATATACCCTATATACATATCTCTCTTCGGCATTTACATTACAAGTCATTTCCCTTCGGTTATTTCCCTTCGGCATTGTCTTTACATTCGGGTTTTCCCTTTGGAGTAGTGTGAGTTTGCATTGCATCTACGCCATACCACGAGGTAGGATGCATATTGCATCGAAGCAAGCCCCGTACTCCCGTTCAAATTCGCCCCATGTAGTGGAGTGTTCATAACACACACCTAGGTGGCCCATAAAGGGATAAAAAGAAAGACTTAGGCACGTGCAAATCCACATGATCTAAAATCTGCAATCGCATCTAAAAAGACCCTAATCAAACACCTCGAACTGCTTCGTAGGCTTTTTCTACCCTAAAACTCGATTTTTAAAAAGCGTACAGACTGACCCTTGCGCATCGGTGCAAGAAGGTCTGCGACGACAAGAGCTCACTTGCTCACAGTCGCCACGTTAGAAGTCAGATTAAAATATATCTTCGCTAGCTTAGGTAAGCTAGCTGGCACGCCCTGTTTATACAAATAGGCCTTAGACACACGAGAGGATCCGCTCCAGGCCCTGAGAAGCCAGAGGCGGGGATTTTCCTGCGTCTACAGTAACCATGTCCAATGAACCAAAGAAAGCCTATTCATGGCTCGGCTCATTTGATCACCATAAGGTTCATGTTCAACTCCTTCAACAAAGGAGCGTATTTGTGCCAATTTTGTTGGGAACAACAATTGCTTGAAACCATTCATGAGCAGTTCGTTACTGCACAACAAGCCGAACTAACGCTTGTCTCAGCTCATTCATGGTTGTTCAATGTTGTATGCTAGTTTGTGTTGATGCTAATTAAGCATGTGCTTCATTCTCTAGCCATCCAATTGTGGTTGCCAATTCCCTACTTTATTGATCATGATAAGGATAACGTGGTTCTTGAAAAAACATGGTAGAAATAAAAGAAAACAGAAAACATGAATGAAAAAAGAAATGAGAAGATTAAGGGGAAAAAAGAGCAAACGTAAGTAGCAGGAGAGGAAGAAGAAAGAGGAGGGATAAACTCATCAATGGCCGGAAGATATGTCAGTAGCCCAACTTGAATGTTGAGAGAGTGTGGTCTTTCGTTCTCTAATCCTTCTTGATGGTTGCCGAATCTCAAATAAGAAGGGAATAATTACTGTTACGGTAAATTATGAAAAGGTATTTGAACCTATTACTTCCAAGAAATAATTACTATAACGGTGAAAAATAGAAGGGTATTTAAACCTTTCTTTTAGAGCTTAGAGCATGAAAATCAAACTGAATTGGGATGAGCAGAGAAACTGATTATGGGAATGCCCTTGAGTAACCGAGGACTTAATGGAGAGAAACTGAGAAGATGAAGTTTACAAGGGTGGCAAGGGTAAATCGAGGATGAGAGAAAGAAGAATGCTTAACATCATGGTTTGATTACAGTTTTGGGTTAGATTCTGTCACTTCCAGTCGTGGAGCAGATTTGGTTTTGATTTGAACCAGAAGACCAAGTCCGAACCTGTCATGTCTACCTATGGTTTGAATAGTGTTGTTAGGGTCATATTGAGATACCAATGTAACAAGACCAACCGGCATCTTATATTAAGCATGACCAGATCTAAACCTGTATTAGAAAACAAAACTGCTATGGTGCTAGGGTTCGTAAATACCTCTCGTTTAATGGTTCATTACATTTAAATTTTCAAGATATTCCAAATGTTTCTAATAAGGATCTTGGATTTATACTAATACAAGAAATGGTAAATGCCATTCATTTAATGATTCAGTATTTTCAAATTTTCAGAATATGCCAAATGTTTTTAATAAGGATCCTAAATTTATACTCTTCCAACATACCTATATGATCGCCTGTCAAATTAAAAAATATATATATAATCAGGTTCTTACCATGTCATGTTATGTTCGACTCAACAAAACACAGAGTTTTTTCGGGCCATGTTCATGTCAGGTAAATCGTTCCATGTCGGAGACCGCTACCTCTAGAAATTATCCAACTAAACTCTGATCAATTAGGCACCTAAAAAGCATTTCCTTATCTTTCTGCCACAGTTCACCAAAATATCTCCAGTCAAGAAATGTTAACCAATTGAGTTGAGTTTGACCAATTAGGCACCTCTGTTGCCCCCATGTTGGCTAGAAGTGTTCATAATTTAATGTGTAAGGTCTCAAGATAGTCATGTTTCAATGATCAAACATATGGAAACTAGAAGAACAGATTATAAATTCCAGAGACCAGGAAAAAAGCAGTTGAAGATCTGAAGTACCTAGATGCTTTCATTTCTTTTTATCACCATCGACATCATAATATAAAAATAAAGAAGAGTTTTAGTTTCAAAAATACTTTATTTATTGTCATCAAATTCGATTTCTTACGGTACTTAGTAAGTCGATCAATAGGAGATTACATCTAACAAACATTTTCCATCCATCAGCTTACTCATGGTTCTCCATGCATCTATTATGGTCGCATGCTAACTTTGAAAGCTAAGAAATACTAATAAATTCATGCTTATAATTAAAACATATAATCTAGTTGTTAAATTATGAAAAATAATTATATGAAAGATATTATAGCAAACAACAATAATACAAGTTTTTACATAGAGTAAAGAAGTATTTCTACTAAGTTATTGTACTTCTATCTAGGATATCTTTCGTAACTGCCTGCATAAGTAGGCTAATGTTGCTATATCTCAAGCATAACTACTAATCCTCTAAACATCATGTGCTAATAGATGTATGATCGTTACTTACACTAAGTCTTTAAACTTATCTTGATATAGTGTACAACCTACCTAATACAATAAATATAATAAAGCCTTATTTTCATTAGTGATTGTTCTTGAAAAATTATTTCGGAGCACCTCAAACTTAATGGCTCTAGACTTAATCTTTAACACTACTTTATCGATGCTCCCTGTAAACATATTACTCAAAATGTCTTCCTTACTTCTAACTATCATATTTTGTATCAAGGCAATAAGTTGTGCCTCTATTGGAAGATAAAGTATCTCATGCACATCGTAAAATATGATAGTCATTTCACCCCTTAGCATGTGAAAATTGTTTGTGTATAGTTAGCAATACTCGATAAAAGCAGTCAACAATACATAGCCTATAATTTCATACAACAAACCTTATTTCCCCATCAGCCCACTCCTATCTACAATCTCAACCCAATTATCTGGTCTCACATCCATTTTCTTCACTCACCGTGCTCTACCAACAACATATATTATGTGAGATGTTACCACTTTTTGCATCGTCTACATATTTACATTTATATAGTTAGTTATAATAGTGAGTATTGATGTTGAATACACAATTTTACTAAAGTTAGAAATTACTTGTTCCTGTCAAATCTTATAAGTAATGTGACCTTCAAAGCTAGCGAGTAATTTGATATATAAGAAAATCTCTCATCCTCACTCTTTATAATATCAATCTTAGTCTGAGGTTGATATATATTGCTCATAGTGTGAAGGCCAGTCTTTTGCAATATTCATGTATGCCAAAATGTCTCATCATTGTTGTTTGTAGGGTTGTCCTCTATATGATATGATATTACGTCTTTTAGATGAAGCGATGATGTTATGCCTTTTTGCTTGTACCCTATGAGTCATATTTGCATGAGAAAAGTAAAATTAGTTAATCAAATCAAAGCAAGAAATACGAGTCAAAGACACATCTCGAAACGGGAACCTAGTGGGTTTTCCGATGACAATCAAACTAAAAACAATGAAAACAACAAAACCAAATCAATGACATACCTCGACAAATCATCGATTCCTCCTTGAAATTAGTTTCCTATTTCTTTTTCTTCTTTTTTTAAGGAATTTTGATGAGTTTCTTTGCTGCAAATGGATATATATCGAGCAATAGGTGTTGGAGTATGCTAGAGAACGAAGAATAGACGGAAAAAGAAGTAGAAGGAAGAGGCAGATGGTGGTTCACACATGAGGAGAGAGAGCATGTTCATATTAAAATGATACTTGGTAATTACTAAAAAATATTAGGGGTGTTTTGAAAAACAAAAGAAAAATGGGGTGTGCGGATAGTAAAAAGGGTCTGCCTATCAATCCTATTTAAGAAATATAGGAGCCCTTCTCATTTGAGCCTTGTGCTTGCTACCGAGTTCAGCAAATGCATGAATGGCTTGAGAGTTGTTGGGCATCTCCTTCTATATCCCTCTCTCTCTCTGATATTGGTGTTGGTTATAGGGAGAGTTTCATGAGAGGGAAACATGGAGACAATTGGATGCTTTTCTTCAAAAGAACAACTCTACCCCAATTCTCTATTATAAACTCCTTTGTGAAATCTAGTTAAGAACGGTGATAGACTACTTTGTCTTCCCGAAGGCTTATTGAGCTTTACATACCAAGTGAAAGAGCGTCAATCATGCTGTAGTCCTAAATGAAGCGTTGATAATAACCCCTTATTCTAAGAAAACCATCAAAAGACTTCATAGTTTTGGGTGTGGGTTAAGAGAGCATGTTTTAATAGGTCAGCTTTGATGCCATCTCTAGTGACAATATGTGAACACATCATGGCAAAAAGTGATTCTCAAAGTTAGTTAAGATACCAAATAAAATAATTATTTCAACATTTAGAATATACAAAAATATCATTAAAGAAGACCAATATGAATTTATAAAGTACACTTTGAAAGTCTTATTCATGTATCTTTGAAAAGTGATTGGAGCATTAGTAAGTCCAAATAACATAACTAAGAATTTATCATGATCTTAATGAGTACAAAATGCAGCCTTATATATATCATCAAGTGCCTTAGAATTTGGTAATAACCAACCTCAAATTAATCAAATAACTCTTTAATGATAGGAGTATGAAATTCATCTTTCATGGTAGCATCACTGACAACATGATAGTCAATAGAAAACCTTCATGATTTATCATTCTTCTTCAATAATAAGACCAACAAAGAGAAAGGACTAAAGCTAAGTTGAATAAGTCTGTCCCTCAACATTTGTTGAACTAGGTTCTTTACAATCTCTTGTAAGTAGGCATATTGGTAATGATTAACACATATAGGACAAACAATCGGTTTCAATATGATACAATGATCAAAAGCACAAGGAGGAGGAAGGTCTTTTGATTCAGGAAATCATGAAAATCGGCCAACACGTCAGTCGTAAAGTCGGTTTTTGGGTCAGACAGAGCTAGAGAAATGGTGAGTAGGCTCAACTAGAGTTTCACAACCTGGTAGTGGTTCGGTCAATGAGGGAGGGTTGCACGGGTCCAAGGAGGGTCCATAGGTCAACCATGAGGGCCACATGCTGGTTGGTTGTCTCATGCTTCTAGAAGGGGGTTGATTAAGGTGGATGCTTGTAAGACCCAACACCACGACTTGAGTAGCATGCTCAAAAGTCGAATGGCTTGTTTGGGCCTGGCTTCAACTAGGGAAGACATGTTCTCGACCTTTACGGTGTTGGATTGACCATGCTAAGTAAAGATAATACATATCTTAGTATAATCTCGAAACATGCCCTGAATTTCCTTCAGCCATATCACGCCCAATGTAACATTGAATCCCTTGATGATTGAGGTCTACAATGGTGTCAAACCCAATGTACCTTCTAAACACTTGGTTAGAAGGTACGACTTCATCATTACCGACTATTATATTAAAAAAAGTTGTAACCTCATATGCACAAACAAGGACCAACTAAAAAACCCTAATTAAGTTATGAGCAAACTTCATATCAATGAAAAACTCCAACTTTCATATAATTGATTGATATGATCAAACTCATGAAATTCTTACAAGCACCTTTAAATGCATGATAAGACATAACAAGCACCTTTAATTAAAGTTCATGCATTGGGCGTTTGGCAGCCAGCATAAAACTTTATTGGATTTTTATACTATGGATTATTTAAATGATGAGCATCGTTTTGGGGCGTTCCCGCCTAGCTACACGCTGCAGAGCCGAATGCAGTGAAAAGTAAGCAAGGGCCACTACATTTTCACCTGGATGTTGTGAATCAATTGTAGAGAGGGTTTCCACATCATGAACGGGTGTGGGTAAAGAAGTCAGTCCAGCTACATTACTGCCCGAATGTAGTGAATAAATTACTGAGAGGATCTCCGCATTTTCAATATAGACGAATGCGGGAGTAAGGAAGCTAGTCCTAGATAATAAGATTCATATTGGTTTTTTGAATATCATAACATTGTTTGTTAAGTTAATAGAGGTGGTAGATACTATGAT
This sequence comes from Brasenia schreberi, assembly GCA_036023115.1. Lineage (NCBI taxonomy): Eukaryota > Viridiplantae > Streptophyta > Magnoliopsida > Nymphaeales > Cabombaceae > Brasenia > Brasenia schreberi. Next base: position 3,426,080 of record JAYKKT010000073.1, read on the forward strand.
TTAGAGAAAGATTCATATTCTATGTTTAGAAGAGACAAAGTGGCTTGGAGAAAAAGCAAAGGAGATTGAAGATAAAGGTTTTAATTTATGGTACTCAGGTAAGGAAAAGACTAGAAATAGAGTTTCTATTATCATAAATAAATATTTAAAGGATAGTGTAGTAGGCAAACAACGATATGGTGACCGAATCATGACGTTGAAATTAGTGTTAGGAGCAGAGGTTTTGAATATAGTTTGTGCTTACACACCCTAAGTAGGACTAGAAGATAGTATAAAGACAACTGTTTTAGAAGAGTTAGATAAGGTGATTCAAAGAATTCTACAAAGGGAGATGATTTGTCTAGGAGGAGACTTAAATGGACATGTCGGTAAAAAGGCATTAGGATATGAAGGTATTCATGGAAACTTTGGTTTTAGAGATGTAAATAAGAAAGGTAGGGAGATTTTATATTTTGCTATGGCATTTGATCTCTTTATAGTCAATACAATCTTCAAAAAATGAGATGAACATTTAATTACTTATAAGAGTGGTTTATCACAAACACAAATTGATTACTTTATTTGTAGAAAAAAAGATAGAGTGTTGTAAAGATTGCAAGATAATTTTAGGAGAAAGCTTAACCAACCAACATCGACTTTTAATTATGGATTTACAAATAAAAAAATGGACAAAGAAGAAAAGAGTGAATTGAGCTATTCGAACTAAATGGTAGAACCTAAAAAGCGAGAAAGAAGATATATTTAAACATAAAGTCTTTCAAGGAGATGCTTGGAATTATGTTGGTACACCTTGTGATATGTGGAACAATATGGCTATACATATTAGGAAAGTGGGGAAAGATGTCTTAGGTGAATCTAAGGGAGGTGTATCTATACAAAAGGAACCTTGGTGGTAGAGTGAAGTAGTGTAAAATAAAATCAAGGCAAAGAGGGCATGCTACAAATTACATTATGCTAAGAAAACTAGTGAAACTTTAGAGGCTTATAAGAAAACAAATGAGGAAGTGAAAAAGGACGTCAGTGAAGCAAAAGCTAAATTTTGAGAGGATTTATATAAAAAACTCAACTCAAAAGAGGGTAAAAGAAATATTTTTAGGATAGCTAGAACTAGAGATAAGAAAACTAAAGATCTTAATTTTGTTTGATACATTAAAGACGAGGATGAAAAATTCTAGTGGCAAATGATGATATACAAAATAGATGGAAAACTATTTTTATATGCTTTTTAATGAAAATAAAGATGTTTGTATTAGCTTAGGAGAGTTAGCCAAATCAAAAAAGTATATAAACCATAATTTCTACCGACGTATTCAAAAGAATGAAGTCACAGAGGCTCTTAAACATATGAAGGGTGGTAAATCGATAGGACTAGACAATATTCCTATAGAAGTTTAAAATCCTAGGAGAAATATGAATCACTTGGCTCATAAGACTATTTAATAAAATATAGAGAAACCAAAAGATGCCCGAGGAATGGAGAGTGAGTACACTTATACCCATATATAAGAACAAGGGAGACATTCAGAATTGTGCAAATTATTGCGGTATCAAGTTAATGAGCCATATTATAAAATTATGGGAAAGAATTATCGAACGTAGATTAAGACAAGTATTGAGTACAATAGAGAACATATTTGGATTCATGTCAGGCAGATCTATGTTGAAGCGATTCACCTTTGAGACGTCTTATGGAACATTTTAGAGCAAAAAAGAAAGACCTTCACATGATATTTATTGATCTAGAAAAAGTTTATGATAGGGTACCAAGAGAGGTTCTTTGGAAAACTTTAGAAAAAAGAGATATCCCATTGATATACATAAAGCATAAAGCTTATAAGATACATGTATGATGGTACAAAAACATGTGTGAGAACTAATGAAAGAATGACAGACTTCTTTGAAGTTAATATCGGGTTACATCAAGGATCAACTTTAAGTCCATACTTATTTATAATGGTGATTGATGAGTTAACAAAACATATTCAAGATGAAGTACCTTGGTGTATGTTATTTGCAGATGACATTGTATTAGTGGAGGAGTCTAAGGAAAAAGTTAATAGAAAATTGGAGCTATGGAGAGAAACATTAGAAAGTAAAGGCTTCCGACTTAGTAGAGCAAAGACAAAATATATGGAATGTAAGTTTGATCATTTGGTTACTTCAAAGGATATAGAAATTAAAATTACACACATTGCATCCCCCAAAAAGAAAGTTTTAAATGTCAAATTTTCAGAGTAATGAAAGAATTGATGGAGATGTTACGCATAGAATTAATGTTGGTTAGTTAAAATGGATAGGAGCATCAAGTATTCTTTCTGATAAGAAGATACCATTAAAGTTAAAAGGTAAATATTATAGAGCAGCAATTAGACCTATCACGTTTTATGGTTCTGAGTGTTGGGCAGTTAATCTTCAATATGTACAAAAGATGTCTACGACAGAAATGAAGATGTTGAGATGGATGAGTGGTCATACAAGAAAAGATGATATAAATAATGAGGTTATTAGAAATAAATTATGTGTGACACAAATAGAGGATAAAATAAGAGAATATCATTTAAGGTGATTTGGACATATAGAAAGAGGATCAATAGAAGAACCTGTAAGAAGGTATAAAAAACTAGATTTTGAAAGTATTAAAAGAGGTGGTGGATGATCACAAAAGTATTAGAAAGAAACAATAAAGAATGATCTAGCTTATTGTGAGTTAAATGCTAATATGACACATGATAGGGCTTTGTGGAAACAAAGAATCCATGTAGCCGACCCTGTCTAGTATGGGAAAAGGCTTAGTTGTTGTTGTGTTGGAGCGTCCTCTCTTAGCGACATACTGAAGAGCCTGAATGTAGTGAAAAGTAAGCAAGGGTCTCTATAATTTCGCTGTATGTAGTAAATCAATTACAGAGAGGGTTCCCCATCATGGACGGGTGTGGGTAAAGAAGTTAGTCCCACTACACTATCACCCGAATGTAGTTAACGAATTACAGAGAGGGTCTCCACATTTTCAGTATGGACGGATGCGAGGATAAGGAAGGTAGTGCTAGATAATAAGATTCATATTGGTTCTTGAAATATCGAAACATTATTCGGTAAGCTAATGGAGGTGGTAGATACTATGATTTGGAGAACAAATCATATCTTATGTTTACAAGATACAAAGTAGGTTGGAGAAAAGCAAAGAAGATTGAGCATACAAGTTTTAAATTATGGTGCTTAAGAAAGGAAAAGACTCATAACTGAGTTGATATTATCATAAATAAATATTTAAAGGATAGTGTAGTAGATATACAATGATATGGTGACTGAATCATGACATTGAAATTAGTGATAGGAGCACAGGTTTTGAATATAATTTGTGCTTACACACCCCAAGTAGGACTAGAAGATAATATAAAGACAACTTTTTGAGAGGAGTTAGATAAGGTGATTCAAAGAAATCCACAAAGGAAGATGATTTGTTTAGGAGGATATTTAAATAGATATGTTAGTAAAGAAGCATTAGGATATCAAGGTATTCATGAAAACTTTGGTTTTGGAGATATAAATGAGCAAGATCGGAGATTTTAAATTTTCCTGTGGCATTTGTCTCTTTATAGTAAATACAATCTTCAAAAAATGAGATGAACATTTAATTGCTTATAAGAATGGTTTATCACAAATACAAATTAATTATTTTGTTTGTAGGAAAAAAGCTAGATCGTATTGTAAAGATTGCAAGGTAATTCTAGGAGAAAGCTAAACCACCCAATATCGATTTTTAGTGATGGACTTAGAGGTAAAAAGTGAACAAAGAAGAAAAGAGTGCATCAAGCTATTCAGACTAAATATTGGAACCTCAAAAGCGAGAAAAAAAGTATATTTAAAAAGAAAGTTCTTCAAAGAAATGTTATGAAATTATGTTGGTATACCTTATGATATGTGGAACAATATGGTTATACATATTAGAGAAGTGGCAAAAAATATATTAGATGAATCTATGAGAGGTGTACTCACACAAAAAGAAGCTTGGTGGTGGAGTGAAGTAGTGCAAGATAAAATCAAGGCAAAGAGGGCAAATTACAAATTACATTATGCTAAGAAGACTAGTGAACCTTTAGAGGCTTATAAAAAAGCAAAGAAAGAAGCGAAAAATACCGTTCATCAAGAAAAAAGCTAAATTTTGAGAGGACTTATATAAAAAACTCAACTCAAAAGAGGGTGAAAGAGAGCACCAATTAGAGCTTTCATGTTTTATGGTTCCGAGTTACAAAAGATGTCTGTGGCAGAAATGAAGTTGTTGAGATGATGAGTGGTCATAGAAGGAAAGACCATAATGAGGTTATTAGAAACAAATTAGGAGTGACACCAACAAATTAGGATGAGACGATATTCCTATAAAAGTTTAGAAAATCTTATGAGACAGGAGAATCATTTGGCTCACAAAACTATTTAATGAAATATGGAAAAACCAAAATATGCTTGAGGAATGGAGAGCGAGTACACTTATACCCATACACAAGAACAAGGGAGACATTCAGAATCATGCAAATTATCGTGGTATCAAGTTAATGAGCCATATTATAAAATTATGGGAAAGAATCATCGAACGTAGGTTAAGACAAGTATGGAGTACAACAGAGAACCAATTTGGATTCATTTCAGGCAGATCTATGTTGAAGTGATTCACCTTTTGAGATGTTTGTAAACACCCTAAATAAATTTTTTCTGAAAACACTCCCAACTTCAAAAGCTGACTTGTTTTCAAAAATCTTTTGGCTTTAAAATAAAGATTTTAAAAGGTTTCAAATTAAAGTCAAAAAGATAAGATCCAGAAGATTGGAGTAAAACAAGCATAAATCAAGGTGACAGGCGGGACCCGCTTCAAGCCAAGATCGAGTTCGCGAAGGACAAGCCAAGAAGCAAGGGAGTAGATCAAGCCAAAACACATCTTCATCTAAGATCAAATCAAGTGGACGGCCTCATCAAACCCATTCAAATTCAACTAAATCCTAGACTTGATTGAATTAAACATGAAGCCTAACCGAGTTTAAACCAAATACCTTGACTTGACCAAACCGAGTTTTCCTAGCTTTGTTTACCTTATATCTTTGGGTTAAGCATCAAATGACACTCTTACCTAGCTTTGATTAAAGGGAACGAGCCAACAAAACTACTCCAACTTGAATGCCAGCCAAAGTGCACTAGGAGGCATCAAGCATCTAGCCGATCATAGCTAGGTGCACATGGTTCAAACCCACAACCAGCCCACATGGGGACCACTCCTGTCACTCCTCCATGTGAATTGGGTGGATTTGGAGCTGGACTTGGACCTTAGGCCACCCGCCCAAAAGAAAGGCCTAGAAAGGCCCCTCATTGGCCTATAAATAGAGGCCAAGGGGGGGCATGTTCTCCCATCTTGGAATCATCTTGGAAGACTTTGAGAAGTGCTGCTCCTTGAGGTATCTTATGGGGAATTGTGGGCTACTAGAGAGAGGGAAGAGAGGGAAGAGAGTGCTAGGATCAAGGCAAGTGCTGCCACTTAGGTTTGAGTGAGAAAGAAGAGTGAAAAGAGGTAAGGTGAGGGTCGTGCACCACCATTGGAGGTCGGTTTCTTGGGAATCCATGTAAGTATTGTCCTACCTTGATTCATCTTCATCTCTTCTTCATATTCAATTCAAAAGGGGTTGTATTAATGGAGCTTTGTCTCCCCCGATGATGTAATAGAAGTAGATGTGCTTAAATTTTCCTTTCCTTTGCTTATACACTCTTAGTGTTTGTGTTCTTGATTCTACCTCTCTATATGCTATAAACACTCTATATCTTCTAATACCCTCTATGCTTAAGCTATTAGATATATTTCAATTTATTTCCCTTCAACAATTTAATTCGGGATATTGTGTTGTGTTGTTGGATTTTAATTTGTGTGAGTTTTGCATCACGTATGTTATAAAAACCTGAAATCTGATTTTCAACATCACTGCATACGTTAATTGCTTAATTTTTAATTGCCAAACCGCTACTTCGATTAACCTGAAATTTTGCACACTCCCACTTACGATAAAATTTTCAAGAATTTTAGGGTCGTGCAACCATGTAATTAAAGTTGTACAAGATTAAGGAAATTTCTTAAAATTGTCTGTCAACTCTGTTTTCTGTAACAAAGTCTGGGTATTCATCTCATAACTCTGTCTATAGATGTCCAAAATTGGTGATTCTTGGTTCATTAGAAATATAACATCCATAACTTTCGAACAAGACTAAGTGTACTAAATTTAGAACTCTAAGCACCGAGATACAGACCTATCTTTGGGTCTTTGTATTTCTATAATTGAACAGCTCCGGGTGTCTAGTTTAAGCAGAGGCACTTTATCGAATTAATTCTGTATCATCTCAATCCTGAATTGAAAACCAAAAAGTGTTTTAACATTACAGGCTCTCTATCCTGTAAATTTTTCATGAATTTTGGATGTTTCTAAGTCACTCAAAATAATTCAGGAAACAAGTCCTAAAAATAGAACCAGTTTCTGTTTTTTAGAACTTGTTTTTAAACTTGAAAACCAAGTGCACTAGTCTATTTTTGTCAATACCTTATTTTTACATGAACTTGAAACATCACCTGCTCATTTGGAATCCTTAAAGCGCTGAAGCTAACCCTTGAGCATCGGTTCAAGAAGGCCTAAAGCGAAAAGATCCCGCTTAGCCACAATCGCCAAGTCAGAATTACAATTTTGCTAGTTTTTGGAAACTCGTTGGCATGCTCGCGCACGAAGTAGTGTTGAAAAGTTTTCTTCAAGTCTCTACATAGGCTTGGAGTGAAATTTTCACATCTATAACGTCACATGATATTTATTAATCTAGAAAAAGTTTACGATAGGGTATCAAGGGAGGTTCTTTGGAGAACTTTGGAACAAAGAGATATCTCATTTATATACATAAACCTTATAAGAGCACGATGATGCAAAAACATGTGTGAGGACTCATGAAAGAATGACAGACTTCTTTGAAGTTAATATCGGGTTATATCAAGGATGAACTTTAAGTCTATATTTATTTATAATGGTGATTGATGAGTTAACAAAACATATTCAAGATGAAGTACCTTGGTGTATGTTATTTGCAGATGACATTGTGTTAGTGGAGGAGTCTAAGGAAAAAGTTAATAGAAAATTGGAACTATGGAGAGAAACACTAGAAAGTAAAGGCTTTCGACTTAGTAGAGCAAAGACAAAATATATGGAATGTAAGTTTGATCATTTGGTTACTTCAAAGGATATAGAAATTAAAATTACACACATTGCATCCCCCAAAAAGAAAGTTTTAAATGTCAAATTTTCAGAGTAATGAAAGAATTGATGGAGATGTTACGCATAGAATTAATGTTGGTTGGTTAAAATGGATAGGAGCATCAAGTATTCTTTCTGATAAGAAGATACCATTAAAGTTAAAAGGTAAATATTATAGAGCAGCAATTAGACCTATCACGTTTTATGGTTCTGAGTGTTGGGCAGTTAATCTTCAATATGTACAAAAGATGTCTACGACAGAAATGAAGATGTTGAGATGGATGAGTGGTCATACAAGAAAAGACAATATACATAATGAGTTTATTAGAAATAAATTATGAGACATGTGTGAGGACTCATGAAGGAATGACAAACTTCTTTGAAGTTAATGTCGGGTCACATCAAGGATTAACTTTAAGTTCATACTTATTTATAATGGTGATTGATGAGTTAACAAAACATATTCAAGATGAAGTACCTTGGTGTATATTATTTGCAGATGACATTGTGTTAGTGGAGGAGTTTAAGGAAAAAGTTAATAGAAAATTGGAACTATGGAGAGAAACATTAGAAAGTAAAAGCTTCTGACTTAGTAGAACAAAGACAAAATATATGGAATATAAGTTTGGAAGCATTCAAGGTGTTGAGATGATGAGTGGTCATAAAAGGAAATACCATAATGAGGTTATTAGAAACAAATTAGGACGAGACAATATTCCTATAAAAGTTTGGAAAATCTTATGAGACACAAGAATCATTTGGCTCACAAAACTATTTAATGAAATATGGAGAAACCCAAAGATGCCTATGGAATAGAGAACGAGTACACTTATTCTCATATACAAGAACAAGGAACACATTCAAAATTGTGTGAATTATTGGGATATCAAGTTAATGAGTCATACTATGAAATTATAAAAAAGAATTATCGAACATAGGTTAAAACAAGTATTGAGTACAACAAAAAACCAATTTAGATTCATGCTAGACATACTATTGAAGCAATTCACCTTTTGAGACGTCTTATGAAATATTTTAGAGCAAAAAAAAAAGACCTTTACATGATTTTTATTTATCTATAAAAAGCTTATGATAAGGTTACCAAGGGATGTTCTTTGGAAAACCTTAGAAAAAAGTGGTATTCCATTGACATACATAAACCTTATAAGAGACATGTATGATGATACAAAAACATGTGTGAGAACTCATAAAGGAATGACAGACTTCTTTGAAGTTAATATTGTGTCACATCAATGATCAACTTTAAGTCCATAGTTATTTATGATGTTAATTGATGAGTTAGCAAAATGTATTCAAGATGAAGTACCTTGGTGTATGTTATTTGTATATGACATTGTTTTAGTGGAGGAGTCTAAGGAAAAAGTTGATAGAAAATCAAAACTATTGAGAGAAACATTAGAAAGTAAAGGTTTCCGACTTAGTAGAACAAAGACATAATATGTGTAATATAAGTTTGATCATTTGGTTACTTTAGTAGACATAAAAATTAAAATTGACACACATTACATTCCCCGAAAAGAAAGTTTAAAATATGTAGGGATAATTTTTCATAATGATTACAGAATTATTGGAGTTGTTACGCATATAATTAATGTAAGTTGATTAAAATGGAGAGGAGCATCAAGTATTCTTTGTGTCAAGAAGATACCATTAAGTTAAAAGTTAAATATTATGGAGCAGCAATTAGACTTGTCGTGTTTTATGGTTCTGAGTGTTGGACAATTAATCATCAACATGTATAAAAGATGTCTATGGGCGAAATGAAGATGTTGAGATGAATGAGTGGTCATACAAGGAAATACTATATGTATAATGAGGTTATTAGAAACAATTTGAAAGTAGCTCCAATAGAGGATAAAATGAGAGAATATCATTTAAGATGTTTTGAACATAGAGAAAGAAGATCAAAAGAAGCATCTCTAAGTAGGTACGAAAAACTAGATTTTGAAAGTATTAAAGAGGTAGAGGACGACCACAAAAGTGTTGGAAAGAAAGAATAAAGAACGATCTAGCTTATGTTGAGTTAACTGATAACATAGCACATGATAGAGCTATGTGGAAACAAAGAATCCATGTAGTCAACCCCGTAAGGTATTTGACCTATTATAAAGAGTGTATTTTGAGTATGAAGTTGTTAAAGCTAATATTTTGAGAAGAGAAGAACTACCCTCCTTAGGTATTGTTTCTTCTTTTCTCCTAATAAAATAGGAGAGGACTTGAAAAAGAAGAAGCCTCTCATACTAATAAGATTGTGTTTCTTGGGAAAAAATTAATTTCACCCTAATTGTGGGAGTGAAGGATTTGGTTTTTGAGGTAGAGGACGTGGAAGTCTCTCTATTAATGAAAAAAAGTTGAGATGTTCTTATTATGGTAAGAATCATCATACAAAGAAACAATACTAAGATATGATTGGTAAATCTAATTTCATTGTCCGTAAACTCTCTCACCAAGCATCTAAATTGCTTAGTCAGTTTTTCTTCCTCGGAGAGTGTTTTTTAGGATTTGAATGTGGAGAGAATCTTTGGTCATGATATGATAGCTTGAAAAAGGGGTTTTACATCATTAAAGAATCTATGAAAAAAACCTCAACTCACACTCTTTCAACCATGACAATAAAAGAAGCTGAAATCAAATTCTCACACGATCACTTGGTACACTTTTCCATATCAAGGATCAGACATGTGAATCCTTGCATTCCTCTTGAGTCCAGTAATGTAGTTGTTCAATATGATGTTTGCTAAAAAGCAAAATATCATCATGTTTTTTTTCTTATTGTGAGTTTAGAATGTCAACTTTTTGAGTTGGACCATTATGATGTTTGAGGTTAGTGGTTATAGGTATTTTGTCTCTTTCATTGATGATTGTACTCAATTTACTATAGCGCATTTAATGAAATCAAAGGATGAACTTTCTGTAATTTTTCTTGTTACTCATAAATTCATTGAAACCTAGTTTCATTCCTCATTATGAATTCTTCGTTCAGACAATGGTAGCAAATACATGTCAAGTTGACTATAGGACAACCTTCATAAACACGGAATCATCCACCAAACATAGACACTCCACAACAAAATGATATTAGCATAAAGAAAGAAGAGACACATCTTTGAAGTAACTAGGACCATGGTTATTGGATGTAATGCTCCTAAATTCTATTAGTGATGCGGTACTAATATCCATATTTCTTTTTAATAGAATGCCTAGTATAATATTGTACAATGAGTGCCCATGAAGGATTATTAATCTTGAGAACAAGCAACTTAATATTCCCCCTCGTATCTTTGGGTGTGACTATTATATTCATATTCACTAACACATATGTGATAAGCTAGATCCTAAAGCCACTAAATGCATTTCACCAGATGCTCCACCTCCTAAAAGGGATATAAGTACTATGATTCTTCGATGTTACTCTTTTTTAGTCAATCCCTTACTATTCTTTTAAGGAGGAGTCTATTTGTATTATAGTTACATATACTTATCTTGTTCTTATAAGTCTCATTGAAGTGGAATCTCATCTCAATGAGAATTAAAGGACTGATGCTGCTCCTAAAGGTATAAAGACATATGTTCATGGAGAAAGGAAAGTGGTGATGCCCATGCTCAAGTTAAAGTGACCAATGATTTCTCAAATTCAAATCAGCTATCTCCCACAGTACTTTAGGAAACTGTTATAATTTTGTTATGAATGCCATCTCAAAAGGTAAAAGATCTTATCCTCTTTATCCTATTTCTTAATGTGTCTTATCACAATATTTTAGAAAACTATCATAATTTTGTTATGAATGTCAAATTACATCCTATACGTAAAAATATGGAGGAAGTTAACCAATCAAAGTAAATTAGTCACACTAGAGAAAAATAATACCTAAATGATTGTTGATTTGTTGTTAGGCAGAAAACCAATAGGTTGCAAGTGGGTATATACAATCAAGTTTAGAGCTGATAGAAGCCTTTAACATTACAAGGCAAGATTCTTTAATATTACAAGGCAAGAAAAGTATACAAGCCACAACTTCTATCGATTTATTCAAAAGAATGAAGTCAAAGAGACTCTTAAACATATGAAGGATGGTAAATCTGTAGGACCAAACAATATTCTTATAGAAGTTTGGAAAATCCTAAGAGAGACAAGAATCATTTGGTTCACAAGACTTTAATGAAATATGGAGAAACCAAAAGATACCCAAGGAATGGAGAGCGGGTACACTTATACCCATATACAAGAACATGGGAGACATTTAGAAATGTGTGAATTATTGGGGTATCAAGTTAATGAGCCATACTATGAAATTATGAGAAAGAATTATTGAATGTAGGTTAAGACAAATGTCAAGTACAATAAAGAACCAATTTGGATTCATGCCAAGCAGATCTACTATTGAAGTGATTCACCTTTTGAGACATCTTATGAAACATTTTAGAGCAAAAAAGAAAGACTTTCACATAATATTTATTGATATACAAAAAGCTTACGATAGGGTACCAAGGAATGTTCTTTGGAAAACCTTTGAAAAAAGTGGTATTCCATTGACATACATAAACCTTATAAGAGACATGTACAATGGCACAAAAACATGTGTGAGGACTCATGAAGGAATGACAAACATCTTTGAAATTAATATTGAGTTACTTACGTCAATGATCAACTTTAAGTCCATAGTTATTTATAATGGTGATTGATGAGTTAGCAAAACATATTCAAGATGAAGTACCTTGGTGTATGTTATTTGTAGATGACCTTATGTTAGTAGAGGAGTCTAAGGAAAAAGTTAATAGAAAATTGAAACTATTGATAGAAACATTAGAAAGTAAAGACTTCCAACTTAGTATAACAAAGACATAATATATGTAATATAAGTTTGATCATTTGGTTACTTCAGTGGACATAAAAATTAAAATTGGCACACATTGCATCCCCAAAAAAAAGTTTAAAATATGTAGGGTCAATTTTTCATAATGATGGAAGAATTGATGGAGATGTTACGCATAGAATTAATGTAGGTTGATTAAAATGTAGAGGAGCATTGGGTATTCTTTGTATCAAGAAGATACCATTAAGTTAAAAGTTCAATATTATAGAGCAACAATTAGACCTGTTGTGTTTTATGGTTCTGAGTATTGGACAATTAATCATTAACATGTACAAAAGATGTCTATAGCAGAAATGAAGATGTTGAGATGAATGAGTGATCATACAAGGAAAGACCATATGTATAATGAGGTTATTAGAAACAAATTGGAAGTAGCACCAATAGAGGATAAAATGAGAGAATATCATTTAAGATGTTTTGAACATATAGAAAGAATATCAAAAGAAGTGCCTTTAAGAAGGTATGAAAAACTAGATTTTGAAAGTATTAAAGAGGTAGAGGATGACCATAAAAGTGTTAGAAAGAAAGAATAAAGAATGATCTAGCATATGTTGAATTAACTACTAACATGGCACATGATAGGGCTATGGGGAAACAAAGAATTCATGTAGCCAACCCTATCTAGTATGAGAAAAGGCTTAGTTGTTGTTATTGATTTAATTAAAGTTCAAACTCGAGCTTAACCCAACAACATTAAGTAGTTGCTTGGCTTACCAAGCACAGTTTATGCTTAAATATTATACAATTTGTTGGGAAAGTCGTTGTCCTAAAGTTTAAGCACATTAATTACTATTTAAACAAAATATTAAATTAGTGCAGTGGTAAGGATACATGTTGACACTTGTATTTAAATTATATAGCTCAATCATCTTACATAAAACCAAATCATGCACCCCCGAAGGACAACTTTTTGGCGACCATAAAAAGTTTGAGATTTAATGCTTTTGATGAATCATGATATCTTTCACCTTATCTATCACTGTCGCGTGCCAATCTCTCTCTCTCTCTCTCTCTCTCTCTCTCTCTCTATCTATCTATCTATCTATCTATATATATATATGAGATCCTGCTATGAATGCCGCTTGCTTGTATTTGATTATTGATTTTTGATGGCATAAATATAATTTCTAAGATTATAATAAAAAATAATAAAAGACAATCCTATACATCTATGCCACTCAAAAGTAATGACAATGGATCATAATAATACCAATTTTTGGGGACATGAGTACATAAAGTATTTTAAAATATTTTTACCCTTTGGTGCAATATTTTAAAATTTGAACGATACTTATGTCCTTCAAAAATAACGAGCGAGTATGAGTAAAGTATGTATGATATTTTATATATATATATATATATATATTCATTCAAAATGATAATGATATTCTCTAAAGTAAAGAGTGGGCATCATAATGTTTATACATTCATTCAAAATGCAATCATATTCTCTAAAATAAAGAGTGGGCATCATAATGTATATATATTCATTCAAAATGACAATCATATTCTCTAAAGTAAATAGTGGGCATCATAATGTATAACATATATATATATAGAGAGAGAGAGAGAAGGTAATTCGTGTGTGAATCTATGTGTATGTATGTATGTATGAATCTCGAAACATAAATATAGAGGCATACATATACAAACACACATTTTTGCGTGTATAGTTATATCACATTCTTGAATAACTATAAACTCATGATGTTACTGTCAGTCACATTATTATTAGTAAGAAAGAGCATTGCTAATTGTGGCAAATGATTATTATCTTCCACCTTATGTATGCTTTGGAAGAAACTCTTTCTTTATAATTATTGTGATCAGTCAAGGCTGAGCATGAAACAAGACCGATTTTTAACCCAAAAAGGAAAGAAAATACATATTCTTGTAGTTTGAAAATAAAACTAATCAAATTCAAACTAAAAGGATATTGCTGGAAGTTCATATATATTTTGATTGTCTATGTGTGTCAATTACCTATATACTTCTCACGAGTGGTTATCATTGCATTTCATTTGGACCTTGCAATTAAAAAACATTAGGATCAGAGAAGCTCTAAAAACTTACAGACAACAAAGAAGTCTTGTCATAGTAGCCAGAACCAGCAAACGCAAAGTTTGCTCCAATAAGCAACTTATCTCAAGTGGCATCAGGGTTAAAATATGCTAGTGGATAGTTAGTGAATCCCAAACAAATAGGAATTCAAGAGAATGCAGAGACAAGCTAGGCGAAACTAATTAGGATGTGTTGTCGATCCATTGGACATGGATTTATTGGGTACCAACTGGTCCAACTCAATACTTTGGATCAATCCATTTACCCCAACTCGGAACCAGCTCAAGCAACCAAGAATAGGATTCCAAAAGATCTAAGCATAAGTTATTATTAGCCAACCTATTGAATTAAAAAAAAAGCTAATTTCTTGACTTTTCAATAAGCATTAGATTCCCTAAGAGTTAAATGCTCTTTTCTTTTTCTAGGTAGTCATTAAGTGCTTTATGCAACTTCTAGACAACAATAGTTAGTTATCAGTTTTAAATTAATTAGGATACAATTTTTAATGCTTTGAAAATTGCAGTATTTAGTTTTAGTGCTTAGCTTAGAGGGTTTTGGTCTTTATAAACCCATCCATATGAATGAAAAGGGAAGTGGTGATTTCCTATAGAGTTTCTGTATTTCAAATCTCTCTCTTATCTTTATTTGATGGTGAGTGAGTCGATCTTTATCACCTTGGTGAGTCATATCCATTGTGTGAAGTCTGTGTGTGCATGGGTGAGAGTTGGTGAGCCATATCAAACTCATGGGTGAGAGTGTGTGTTAGTGAGTCACATCCAACAAGTGTGTATGCGTGACCCCACTCAAATCATGTTCAACTACTTCATTGTGCGAGCCTGTGATACATTGGTGAGCCCAAATCCAAGAGTGTATGCATATTTTGGTGCTTTTATTAAGATATCTCTTACAATTGCTTCTACATCTGTTCTCGTGGTTGGTTAATTCTATTCCAGATGATGTCTTCAAGGGACAACCCTTCACCTTCCAATGGATTAGGAGGAACCAAAAGTCGATGAAAACCTAATGCATTAGAGGTAGACATTATAAGACTAGGATTGAAATGGTACCATATGTTTAAGTTGTGATGATGGGTAATAATAGTTAGGCAAAAGATTTGAGTAGAGCGAAACAATAATGGAGGGGGGAAGGGGTTGATAAAAGTAATGACACAGAACAGATGTAGTAGCAATTACATTGTGCATACTGGAACATCATTTGATGCTTTTTGCATAACCATGATCCTCTTGACTCGCGATTCACATCATTTGGTGCTTTTATTGAGATTGAGAGGATGACAAGACAAGATTTTGATTTCCCCCCAGTACCACGAGGTGTAACTCTTAAGCAAGCTCAAATCATGGCACTACAATATGGACATGAGGTACTTGTAGCTAGATGACACAACTGACCCAAAGCCTTGAGGAACTGCGGCGACAACGAGCTCCTTCTCCTAACCGCTTCAGCACCGGTCACCATTATGTGAGTTGGACAAGATTTAGATTCTCTGTAGTACCAAGAGGCATATCTCTCGAGCAAGCTAAGATCATGGCACTGCAAGGTAGACATGAGGTACTCACAACCCATATAGCACAGTTGACCCAAAGCCTCAAGGAACTGCTGTGACAACGAGCTCCTTCTCCTAACCACTTCAATATCAGCCTCCATAATGTAGACTCAAACTCTCTTGAGTTAGGCTTAACTGTATGAATGCACCAAGAGGCGAGAACTGATCGAAGAGACATAGAACACCAATTTCAAATCAAAGTTCTTTCTTGTGCCATATCAAAATCACCTGAAGAGGGTTCACTGTCATTAGGAATCTTAAACAATGAGGTTGCAATGATTGACCTTGAGTTGATCATAATCCACTATGGATTGGGATTTTGAACTCGTTGAGGATGAAAGACTAGCATTTGTGCCAAGCCACCTTAAAGAAACTCATAAGTCCACGTCATTCCTTCATGTTAGTAAGTCTATTCAACAAGAGAATCAATAGTTAGTCCCTCTTGACCTTGATCTGATTCAACTTCCTGTGGATCCATTTGGCTCCTTCTATGATCCTTTCCTAAATTGAGCTAATGGGTGTTAACATAAAGTAGTAGCAGATTTGGTTGTAGTAGACCTACTAAGTCCAATCAAGCATGAACTCGAACTGGAGTATATAAATATAGGAGAAGTTCCTCACTCCTATGCAGACATGGCATGTTCAACTATTTTTCTTACAGGCCTGATGAATTCATACAAAACGAATATGTGAAAGTTTTATCATCGTAATAGAGATTGGACCTCCAAGAGCGATCCCACCATTTTTTGTACATAGTACTTAGAGTAAAATATTTTTACTTCTTGAGTCATAGTTTTCTCCAATTTTACCATAGTAGGTATTTGCTTATGTTGTTTCTTTTGGTAGTTACTAGGTCTCGAGTCATGTAAGTGTCTTAGTAGGAAAACTTTGCAACAAATAGTGACGAAAACTCTTTGCAAGCAACTAATGAGAGATCACCTTGGCATATGATTTTCAAGATTCTCCACTTTTTATGATATCATTTGACAACTTATGAAGTTGGGTTTCTTCAACCCCTCTCTCTACTTTGTTCTCTGCTATCAATTTCCCTCATGCAATTTGCCTCCATCTTTGTCAGTTATCATGACTTTCAACTCCGATGCCAATGTTTTTTGTCCTCAACGGTGGCTTTGACAAAAGGACTATCAAACTTTCTTGATGCCTCTAACCCACAATAAGTTCGAAATGTCTTGGTGTCCCAACTTCATCCATTCATGACTGTCCAACAATCATCTTTATGTTGATTAGGTTGATCATATCCAAGAGCAGAAGCTCCACTTATGGGAGGAATGCAGTTGTTATTGCCTCATCAAGTTATCATGCTTAGCCATCAACTTTGATGGCCAACTCTTGTACTCTTATTTTGGTATCTTGGTTTTGCATTCCATTCAAGATAATGACCCCACGATCTTGGATGCTTGGGCAATCACCAACTTACCAACTGATGGCATCAATCCCACTTTATTACCATGTTAATAGTTCACTATTCCTAGGCTTTCTTTGTAGTTTTTTGGATGACTTAATTTGTAAATATTTGGGCTTTGGCACCGTCTCAAAAGAGGGACATCATGTTTTTTAGTTATTGTGATTCTACCAATTTGACATCTCTATCTATAACAATAAGGTGAATAATAAATTTTTATAGTACACCTCTACCATTATGTTTGGGACAAGATTATGAATCACTTCCTTCCTTTTAATAATGGTGTATCATTTGGTGAACTCTGCTCTTAAACACTCTAAGGTAACAACCCATCTCACTTAGTTGGAGACCCATTATAGTTTTTAGAACTATGGACACATCTATATTTTCCAAAATTTGGATTTCTTTGTATAGGTTCCCAATTGCTCGTATTTGACTTGATGGAGACTACACTGTGCTAGGATATGCTCATGATTATTTCACTCAAGGAAATCATTACTAGACTTCCATCCACCTACAATCGGCATGAGAGTGATTTTCTTCTCTTGTATTTTAGGTCATGTTGTTCTCCTTCTATTGTTGATTTGATCGATGATATTCATCATCTAGGCATATGTCGAGGATCTTCTTTACTCAATTGTTATTTTGTGGAGTATCACATTCCTCAAGGTTTAATCGTATTATAGCATAACCTTATTATCTTCATTGCATCCTTGAATACCTAACATTCCAATAGGGTCTTCTTGCTATTATTGATCTACCAAGTGACAAGTTAGTAGAAATAACAAATGGGCCAAACCCTAATGACTACCCTTGTCTTGGACATGCTCTCTGTTTTGTCATCTAGTGGACTAATTGTTGCTTGAGTATGCTACCTCTACCAATCGATCATTACCTGCCACTACTCATCAACTATGGTAAGGACTAAACCACCAACAATAGTCTTAAGTCAAGTGGTGCTCAGTGTAGGTATAGTCCCCATGTAATTACGTCTGTCAACTCATTTGGCACTCTAGAGGCTATATATTCTTGAAAGAGACTCCGAGACCTGGATCCAAATACAAATTGCAGTCACCAGAGAAGGTCAAGACTGGAGAGGAGGGATGTGCCTCAAGTGTCTCCGAGCTCTGTTTTTGTAAAGGAAATTATTGTAACTAGCACGGTAAATAACTCACTCCTAATATACCTTCCTCAAATTACTCATTATGTCTCTTTCAAAATCCCTTAATATTTCCTTCCTATATAGTTCATTTACTCGAGACTCTACCCCAAAAGTTCCTCTTGATGGGGACATTGTGTTTTCTTGTAGTTCGCTTGAATGCCAAGTCCCAATGAATCTCGACTAGCAAGTGGCTATTGCTGGTATGCCTTCCTCGCCATGATCTCCCAATTACCCCTTCTACTAAGATATACTTGCTTCTATGGATAGTCAGCTCAACTTGATAGGACGTTACCTTCTTATGCACATGCTCTCGATGTACTACTTCATGGACTTCAATGATTGTTGGACTTGTGGGAATGAGCTCTCTCTAGAATTGGCCAGAAGGGTGAATGAGGATTTTGACATTTGTACGAAAATCTGTGAGCAAATAGACAACACACACCTAACTCACTTTTATTACTGATCGACAAGAATGTATTTGTTCCTTCTTTGATCAGTTTGTCTCAGCTTTCTGAGCTTGAAGTGAGGTGTCTACTAAGTTTGAGGAAACAACATCACACGTTCAAGTCTTATAAGCTATGAGATTGTCTATCAAGATTGTAATCAAAGCCTTGAATGTCAACTTCATGTCCTTTATAGTCACTATAATGAGTTCACAAGTGAGATGTCTCAAGCAATATCTAATCTCAACATCCTGACATCCCAAATGTTTGTTGCAAGTGAAGTAGAGGTGCAATCAACTTAAGAGTTGGCTCGAGAGTAGGAGAGTTGCATACCTTATTGGGTTGACAATATGAGTTGGAGGAGGACACTCAACTCAATACCGTCAAAATTAAAGGCCTCAAGAAATACTAGGCAAAGTTCAATAGGGTTTTGTGAATGAACACAAAGGTTTGATTGTAGAGGTAGAGGAACTATTAGGGGTATGATTGTACTAAGGGATCTCAATTGAGATTTAAATCTTCTGCATATGCTTGTTTTGATGCACATTTGTCACTTGTTTCTTTTTTGGAGGAAGTTGCTGCCCCAACTTCGAGGAAACATAGGTTGTTGGGGCCAACTACCAACTAGTGAATAAATTCCTTCTTCAAGGATTTACCTACAATCTAAGGATAATGAGCAAGATTGATGAGTTGTAGTCCATATTAGTCCTACGATTTTCAATAAGTGGAGAAGTTTATCCAACTCTTTACTAGTTTGATTGTTGTTGAGTCAAGCTTGTGAGTTACACCACCTTTATTCCTTGCCATGCCTCCCTCAAATCATCAAAATGTAGAAACACTCGTCAAGTGGTCTTGGTAATATCTCTTCTATTCATTCTTGTAACATTCCAACCATCTCACCCACTCTCTTTCTCCCATAGGATCCTATGTCCGAGGCTCAAGGAGAGGAGGATGGCGAGGACTTCGTTCTATTGTCATTGAGGTGAATTCAATGTGTAAACTCTGCTCTTCCATTTCATTTTCCTACATGCCTTTATGTTATTGGATCATTATTATGGTTATTGCCTCAAGCACATGGATATGTCATTAGAAATTAATCCTTCCAAGGTTTCTCTTCTCAAGACGGTTCTCAATAACTTCTCTTGATGTTGGATCTACCAAGGAAACTCAAATAGTTGATTTCCACATTAGTGAGGCTCATACCAATTATGAGGGGGAGCTGGAGTAAATTGAGGACCTTGAGAAGGCCTACTCCGAGTCCATCTCGAGTTAGCCAGCCTTGAAGATCTTTTGCTTGTGTCGCAAAATCGTGAAGCATTAGAGAAAAAACAGGAGGAGTGATGGATGGCCATTTTCAATGATGAACTTGGTTAGTCAAGAACTCTACCTACCTTCAAAAGAGGCTTCTCTTCGGCTTAGATGATCGACCTATGATCATCGTATTCTTTTATTTCTTTCTTTATACATTGAAGGATAATATTTCTTCAAGTACTTTTCATTAATGCTTTTATTTTGTTCTTCTCCATCTATCCTTGCCAACTTGTATGCTCCTCTAGATAAGATCTTCATTACAACAAGGCCCTCCCCAATGAGATACCTTTGCATTAGGTTGATTTTGTAGAACAATTGGGATTGCTATGAACCACCACTCATCAAAGCTGAGTGGTGGTCATCGATCCGGATAACCTCCTTCGGTTCTTTATTGAAAATTGCTAGGACTGTTGTGGACTATCACTCATCAAACTTAATTGTTGTCCCTAGATTGTAGGTAAATCCTTCAATTGGGAAGTTATTCACTAGATAGCGGTTGACCCAATAACCTGAGCTACCTCAAATTGGAGGCAACAACTTTCTCCAAGAAAGAAATATTAGGATATATTGGGCCAAGAATTCCTTGTATCAATCCAAATTGTCGGGCTAGACATTAGGGGTTCTAGACTTCAATGCTTATTCCGGTGAGAAAAATTGTATCAACCTCATCCAACAACTTCAAAGCACATAGAAAGTGATGCCAATTGAGGATAAAACATACTGGGGAGAATATAACTTCTTAGAAAAATACTAGGTCATGAATTTACTGAAGCTTAGTGGAAAAAAGTTAAAGAGTTATTCACACATTGTTCGTGGAGTAACTTATTGAGGAAAATTGACAAAGTGTCGGTGTGTTCGTAATAACAAGAGTAATCCACTCACAAAGAATTTGTGTTGCTTGAGGTCTTTGAGGTGATTTGAGATACTATTGTTGCTTGGACGAGAGAAAAAAAAATTAATCCAGTATTACAAGAACCACCATGGTCTCGAGGCAAGGTTGGGTTATTTCTTGTAGGCAAGATGAGATATAGAGAACTTGAATACCCTAGTAGAGGGCGCTGAGGAATAATCAGATACAAGAGCTTCAACAATATAGTGGTATTTTTTAACAATTGCTATACTGCTAGGACACATGATAAGCCTACAAAGCCAATACAAAAGACAGTTGGCATGCTCGTTCAAAGTTACCTCCCTAGTTTGTCGAGCATTCGCTTTAATGAAGCCCTTGTAGAACAGATCCTATGAATTGAAGACGAAACAATAATAGGAAAGACGGAGAGATTGGAACTCAAGACCATCGCAAGAGAGACTCATGATAGTATATTTATCTAATAGCGTCGGCCAATCATACCCGAATCACGGATGAAGCAATTGGTGTGAGTGGACCAAAACCCTAAGAACTCAAATAGGAGACTAAGATCTATAGGGAAGTCAAGCTGTGAATATTTGATGAGGCTTTGGATACACCATTAACGCCCGTCATCCCCAATTAAGCATCGACTCTATTGAGCCACTGGACAGATTCTTTCATAGGCTACGACAAGGTATGAAGCTCTTTAGGAAAAAGGTTGCTCTAGTATTAGTTGGCCTGAATAGAGAGAGTTTGTGGAGTGAGAACTTACGAAACCCTAGTACTCGAACAACGAGGTGGTGGTCCATAGCGATCCCGACAATTTTGGATAAGAAACCGAATGAGTTGTAGTCCATAGCGGTATGATCAGCCTTCATGGATCGTGGACATTCTTGTTCCTAAATGGCCTTCATCGGCCAAAGGTGAGAGAAGAAATACGAGACAACTCAGTTTTCTAGAATGAAACAAGCTTCAACAATCTCATCAGTGCCAAGGTCCACCTCTTGAACCACCAAAAAAATCAACACGATGGGAGTGTTGGATGACAAACTAGATATGGGGAATCTTGCCGAGGAAAATTTCAATTGTAAAAAAGGGGACTAGATTTACTTAGAAGAGAATAGCTACCTGTCCGAAGCCAGTTGGATGGTTTCATCCAAGTATCAACACCACAACCTTCACACCCAAGCAAGTGAAATTTTTACTAAGGACATGATGAACACTAAATATAACTTTCAACAAGATCCCTCAATTTTGATGCTACATGGTAAGGCCTTGACTAGACATTGAGATCACATAGTGGGTTGATACCTTACAACTAAAATGTTGCCTCCAAACCTAACCACCATGCCTCACACAAACACAAAAGAGACATGTCCACGGAAAAAGGGTAAATAAAAGGTTTGCAACCGAACTCAAGCAATTTTTTGAGGAGCCAGATAAATGAGAAAACAATCCTTGTCAAGGTGCCCATGGACTGAGACTAGAATCAGTCATGCAAAACCGAATACTTCCCCGTTTGATTGATGAGTTGGAATATGACTATCCATAGTGGATTCAGTTGTGCTGCCCTCCAATACCATTTCTAGTGTTGAACACACTCAATGGATGATACAACTATTGAGCATTAAGGTCACCTTTATTTCCTCCTAAAAGAGGTCGATGAATGGATCAAGACGTGTATCAACTACTGAAGGAAATGACTACAAACAATAGTTTCGAGAGCTACCGAGGAGACTACTAACCAGTAGAATGCTATGGTTTTCGGATAACAGATCGAAGCGCATGTCAATTAGAGTACCTAGGGTTTGGTTAATCATGGTCAAAAGCCAACTCTATTCTTAAAGCGCTTTGATCCACCAACTCTAAGAGATCCAAGTGCTAGAAAATAACCACAAGCACCTTTGAATGTAAACTCAACAATGACCTTAAAGTCTTAAGGTCTAGTGATGGATTCCAATTCGGTCGGATCCAAATTGATCTAGAAATGAAATCCAGAGCATATCAACCAAATAAGGAAAATGGGCTTTATGATTGAACCTAATAAGTAATTTATTGGCACCCATGAGTTGTAGTAGAACAACAGTTATCCAAAATGTTTTACTTGCGAGAAATGTTTTACTTGCAATTAGATATCAGACGAAGATCTCAATGTTGAAATATTTAACTTGTAAGAAAGTCTGACCACCATCTTGCCAGTAAACTTTGCTCCAAGAGAGCATGCATAAATCGAAATGGATGGTGACTTCTTAACAGATTGAGCTACACTCGTTGATGAGATCGATTCTCCAATGATATTCTATCGACTAAAGGTGGACTAACTTAATCCCCACCAATCATTGGTCGCCCCATGAGAAGAGTCTTCATCGATGGAGGCATGGATATTTTACATCAACTCAGAAAGGAGGTGAGTGACCTAATCCCCACCCATCTAAAGATAATAGACTTTCATGGTGAATTGTCCATCATGCTGAGGGTCTTTGTTGTTGAGCTGATGGTTAGCTCGAGGACCTCTAATACTCTATTCTTTTTTCTAGATGCAAAGTTAGATTATTCCTTCCTTCTTGGTAGGGATTGAATCCATGCAAACTATTGTGTCCCATTGATGCTCCACCAGAAGCTCATGCTCTAGATAGAAGATGCAAGAGAGGTAATGAATAATGATGAACACCCTTTTATAGCTGATGTCCATATCATTGAGGCATTGTTCTACTCACCTTGGGTGAGTCCAATCATTATACACGAGGACCTAGATGGCGTGAGATTATGCCAACTCACTACTCGAGGATTCATACTTCATTAGGTCGAATTATGGCCCATGTTAAGGTTTATGGATGAACACCTTCAAGTAGTCCATAGCTGTCTCTGATGATTCGAGGTTTTTCACGTCAAAGAAATTATAAAAAGGAGTAATCAAATTTTTTTGGAAGCAATGAGAACCAGTCCATACTCAGCCAATATTACCAATAGAGAGGGGAGAAGTTGAATTCAATTGCTATACCAAAGTGAGGTTCTGAATTTCATCTCTTCCATGCCCTAGTGAAGTTTCTAGGCCAACAAAGGTAAGCTATCTTGCATGAAGAAAAACAACTTCATCTACATGGGTTGTTGTAGTGATATAGAGATTGCTTCTCCTAGGATGTGTTTCAGTTGTGTTGGATGCTAGTCAACCTTTTTTGGTTGTGACTAGAATTGAGTCATTTCAGCCCTTTCAAGGCATCAAAATATTTTGTTCTTCTCCTTCTATCTTTGCTTGCTTTTATTGTAGATGTTAAAAGTGGAGGCAATGTGGGTAGCATCCGAGGTATGCAACATTGGGGTCGAGCTAGTTTGTTACCAGGATGGGCATCGATGTATTTTGGGATGGTTAATGATAACTGGCAACAAAAGATTAGTCCTATCTTCATGGTAGTAGAAAAGCAAGCATGAGCTAATGGAATGCTGAAGTTAAGGAACATGTCAATGAAAATAAAGGGAGAGATTAGCTGTTGCCATCACAAGAACTCAATAAATAGAAAGGGCAGAGATCAATCAGGTATCAATCATCCAATCAATAATAGTTCTTTACTTTCATTTCTTTCCATCCCTAGGAGTAATGTAAGATAGCTTTAGCTTTCGGTAATGATTTCCCTTTCA
Source organism: Brasenia schreberi (assembly GCA_036023115.1). Classification (NCBI taxonomy): domain Eukaryota; kingdom Viridiplantae; phylum Streptophyta; class Magnoliopsida; order Nymphaeales; family Cabombaceae; genus Brasenia; species Brasenia schreberi. The sequence continues at coordinate 3,450,687 of JAYKKT010000073.1, forward strand.
TGAATGAGATAGTGACCATCTTCTGTGCTTCTATCTTATTTGCTTACCACATTGTGAACTACTCGAGCTCGTAGTCTTGAAGGTGTTGGGATACGGATGCACGAATTCCCAGGGACTTACTACTTTTGCTTGAGCCCTATCCAAACCATTTGAGAACGGGCTCAACGTTCTCTAGCATGCCCTGCACTTCATAGATTCCATCCAGCGGGATCATATGAGGGCTACTCGAATTGACCCCGCCAAGTCTGGAGGGAGACAAAATGGTGCAAGGACATGGATAATCATGTTCCTAAACGACCTTCATGAGCCAAAGATGAGAGAAGTATTCACAGACAACTTCGTTTACTGCAACAAAACGAGCCTCAACATTCTCATCAATGTCGAAGTCCACCTCTTGAACCATCAAAAAAACCAACACGATTGGTTCGTTGGACTACAACCTAGATGTGGAGAATCTCCTTGAGGATTTCAGTTGTATAAAAGGGGATCATATTTACCTCAAAGATGATAGCTATGTGTCTAGAGTTAGTTGGATGGGTTTCATATAAGCATCTACACTGCCAACTTTACACTCAAGTGCGTGAAGTTTTATTAGGAACGGGATGGCCACTCTAAATATAACTTCCAATAAGATCCTTCCATTTCAAGGCCATATGGTAAGGCCGCGGGTAGACACCAAGATTCATAATTAACGACTGAAACGGCGCCCTCAACCCTATCCATCACGTCTCACACAAACACAAAAGAGACGTCCGGAGAAGAAAGTATCGAGAAGGTTTGCAACAAAACTTGAACAATTCCTTGAGGATCTAGATAAACGAGAAAACAGTCCATGTCAATGTGTGCATAAGCCGAGAGTGGATTCTGTTGTGCAAAACTGAATGCTTCCTACTTCAATTGATGGGTCAGAATATGGCTATCTGTAGTAGTGGAAGCGTGACCGTTGGACGAGATCGAGCACACCTCTAACCGAGCCCGAGTGAAAAAGGCAGCAATCACACACTGTTTCGTGGAAAATTCGAGTACTGCTTCCAATGTTGAACTGGCGAGCTCGACAACTGATACAACTATCGAACCTAAAGGATGCCTTTATTTCCTCCTAGAAGAGACCGACAAATGGATCAAGTCGTGTATGAACTATTGAAGGAAAGGGCTATAAACGATAGTTTCAAGAGCTACGAGGAGGCCGCTAATGGGTAGGGCCTGGCGGTTTTCAGACCACATATCCAAGAGGATACCTAAGGTCTAGTTAGTCATGGTAGAAAGACAACTCCAGACTGAAAGTCCTTCGATCCACCAAACCAGGAATATCCAAGTGCCAGGAAAGAGCCTCAGCCCCTTTGAATGCATACTCAACAATGCCCTTGGAGTGTCGAGGTCTAGTGATGGATTTCGATCTAGTCGGATCTAAATCGATTGAGGAATGGAGTCTAAAGCATATAAAAAATGGAGTTCATGGTTGAACCTGATAAATGAATTTATTGGCATTCCCAAGTTATAGCATAACAAAGTTATATTAGGTGCAGAGTTTTGCATTGCGGTCCACATAGATTTAGTAGAGACGTATCACAAAAATATGCCGTTCACCTTGTGCCATAAACAGAATACAAATCGACAAAACCACAGTGAAAGAAAAGCATGGTGTTCCTCGTTCGGGTACCGTCATCACAGTTAGGAGCTTGATTATGGGTACCGTCATCTTATCTTTCTTAAGGGAGTACCTAGCACAGGGTTAGAGGCCATATTGGCAAGGGTCCCTGTTTTCAAGTTACGGTTGGTTTAATGACAACGATTTTAAGTTATGAATATAAGAAAAGGAGCAATAAACTAGTACTTTATGGTCATCATACGTTTGAATAGAGACTCCTTTGTCGACCACATCTACTTGAACTCTCTCTCGTCCACATAAGAGAACTTTTCATTGGAAGAAGGCTTCTCACTCACGATTGGATGCAAGTCGTTAGGATTGAACAGTAAGGTTCATACAAATTTTCTAATAGGTTTCTAGGAATACCCAAGAATACCTTCATCAATTGTGGCATAATAAAGAAAATAAATTGGTTGCGTGGTTATTCGATGCAAATCGGACACTTCAAACGGAAACAACTAGGACGCGGAGGTCATGCTGTAGCAATTCTCGTATAAGTGGTGAGCAAGTTGGAAAAGGTGATATTTCAAATAGTGGTAAGTTATGTAGTTGAGGGAAACTCGCATTAGAACAACAGTCAGCATCGGCTGAGGTAGACAATGTTAGAAACTAAGATGGTTATTGGGAAAAATCAAGTTCCTTACATCTTACCATATGATGTCTAGTGGTCAACTTCATCAACTTCACGGCGGAAAATTGCATTAAATTCAGTCTATAACTGCTCCATATTCAACATGTTTTGGTTATATAGAGAAGCAATCAGATAGTAGATATTAAATTAATGTTCTGATCTTTCTTGTTTTGAGAGGAAAATTTGATATGCTTAAGTGGCAGGTAGGGTGTTGTACTTCATAGTCTACAACAATATCGATCTCATGTTCAAACTTGCATCATTGCCGAAAAGTGGATCTTAAGCAAGACAAAATTTAGAGCAATGTAAATGGTAGTTTCAAGTTGTCTAAGAATCCAACGTGCGTCTCTGGGGGGGTGAGAGAGCACGTTATATGATTGTAGATCAATTACACAGTAAAAATCTCTATGTGCTCCTCTCTGTGAACTGTTCTTTGTGTATTAATCCAGGATTTTTTGTGTAATTAGTCGCAAACCTTCAAAAGAGCAAAACACTTGCGGGCATACATCTGAATGGGTTTATCAAGTATACACACAAGATTGAAATGTCATATCATATCTCTGATACTGACAATATGAATTGCTCCTTCTTTGTGACCATTTACTTCTGTCGAAGTTGCTACAACTTCACTTTCAACGGCCACAACGCCATTCCTCTGTTTTCCTCGAGGCAACTAGATAGCCTTGTCCTCTTTATTCTTCCCCCAAAGGTAAGTATATAATTCTCCGACCATGACAATCGAGACCAATATGCTGCATTGTTTGATAGTATTATAGCGCAGATCTTGTCAATGAAGGACCTTGATTGAAATAAATTGGAATATACTTGAAATACTCTCCCTAAATCCTCTAATCGATGAGTAGGCCATAACATACAACCATGACAACTATGATTCCCTAAATAATTTATATAATTTATTTTCATTTCTTTATATAAGTTCTGAATGTTTTATGGTTATGAGTGTTGGGCAGTTAATCGAGATGGATGAGCCGTCATATAAGAAGAGACCGTATACGTAATGAGGTTATTAGAAACAAATTGGAAGTAACACCAATGGATAATAAAATGAGAAAAAATAGTTTAAGATGGTTTGGACATGTAGAAAGATGACCCAAAGATACTCCTATAAGAACATATGAAAATTCATTAAAAGAGGAAGAGGACGACTACAAAAGTGTTGGAAAGAAACAATAAAAACTGATCTAGTTTATATTAAGTTAACGGATAGCATGACACATAATAGGGCCTCGTGAAAAACAAAGAATCCATGTAGCTGACCCCATCTAGTATGAGAAAAGACTTAGTAGTTGTTGTATATAAGTTCCCAATGGACTTAAAAAGAAAAAATTGTCCTTAATTTTTTTTTGTACTTTTGGAGGGGAAATTTCAACCTCGACAAATCTTCAAAGAACACGGTTCCTTTTGTTAAATTTCCAAGAAAGATCCTGTTGATATTGCCAAGAATGCATATATTGAAATGGTGAAATCTCTAAAACAAATCCATTCATTTTATCGATTTTCCAAATATACATACTTTTTTTTCCATGGTTACTCGAGAAGGTCAATTGGCTGGGCACTGCATGATGCCATATATTTACCAATTTCCCAAACACATAACTGTATTTATAGCGAAGCACTATCCATTTTCATGGCTCCCTCCTCCCGGTATTTTCTTCTGTGGGCTTTCCGCTTGGAGCTCTTTATGATTATCTATAACGTGTATAACGTACATGTTATGTCTGTAATGTATTCATGAAAACGGAAAGATGACTGATCTTCCATTTTCGTGGATATGCTTATCGAGAATGGCCACAACTCAGTGTTACATCTCCCACTTAGCCATTCAAGCCAAGTTATATGACATATTGGTTTTACCTTTTGTGGGGTTTCCCAAGTCATGTCAACTATAATTACAATTGCAATCGTTACTCGTTGTGTGGTTTCTTACCTATATAATATCAAACATATCTCAAACTCATATTTGTAACATGCTTTGAGAAAAGATCCTTTATTATACCTTTAGTTAAGGGGTCTGCCAACATATCATCATTTGACATATATGAGGTGGATATTTTATTTCTCATAACTATATCATGAACATAATAGAATTTAACTATTACATGCTTGCTTTCGGAGTTATCAACTCTACTCTTAATCCAAGTAATTGCTACATTGTTATCACAATAAATGACAATTGACTCATTGACTATATCCAACTTTAAATCACGTATGAAGTGGCTTATCCAAACGATACTTGTTACAACCATACAACAAGCCACCCACTCAACCTCCTTTGTATGCAATGTTATACAATCTTGTTTCTTACATGCCCAAGAAACAATTTTACCTCCAAATAAGAATATTTGTCTCAAGGTTGATTTGTTGTTGTAGATGTAAATTTTTATTCTGAAGTCTATGTAGAGAATTGAAACTAAATTCGCAAACAACGAATGTGCGAGTGTGCCATCTAATTTGCTCAAACTAGCAAAGATGATTTTTTACTTTTGTAACAATTATGGATAAGTGAATTCTTTTCAACATAGGCCTTCCAGAACCGATGCTCAAGGGTCAGCCTAGACGCTTGAAAAATTGTTTTAGATCCGATAAATTTTTAAAACCAATTTTCAATTTGACAAAATCATGAACTTTTCAATTTAAAACCCTCTAAATCTTGAAAAAATAGAAACTGATTTTGTTTTTAGATACTTGTTTCAGATTTTTTTTACAAAAGATAGAGTTTGATCTTGTAGATTTATAAACTATTTTTATTTTTATTTTACCTACTATAGATTTATACAATTAAATCCGAAAATATACCCTACTCAAATATTCAAGATAGATCTGTAACAGAGAAATATAGGTTTAGAAAAATGACATTATCTTTCTACTCAGATCTCCGATTTCTATGAAATTAGTCTTATTAGAAAGCTATGGAATTCATCATTCCGATGACATCTTTTAAATCAAAATAGTTCAATGTATACAAAGATATGAGATTATAACCTAACCTCTATTACAATAACTGCAGATGTAGATTTCACAAACTCTATTCTTATTTTATTTGATCTTCTCTGATTTTATTTACATTAGCGCACGAGCCTAAAATTCTTGAAATTTTTATTGAAAGTGTATCTATATGTGTATATTGGATGTACAAAATTTTAGAACACTCGATGTAGGAGATAATGAAATAAAAATCATTTATCGAACTTGTATAGAGTGTAGAAAACAAATTTTCAACTTTTCAGGATTCGTGCATGCATATCATCCGAATTAAAAACAATCTACAATAATTTAAAATAAATAAAATTATAATTATATCATGGGCATATAGGAGATTAGGAGGTATATGATCTTATATTATATGTCAGAGTACAAAGTATCGAAAAACACATAACAGGTAATATATGAATGTAAAGAGCACGAGGCAACATATAATCTTTAATACATCAATATGGAGACATGAGCTCCTTAATTACAACATCATTAATCTTAATGAAAGAGGAGAAGATAATAACTGAAAGGTAAGGGAAGAAAGGACTTACTTGATGCTGGGATCGATAGATGATTGATGGAATTCGATTGACCCTTACTTGATGCCTTTGCAGCCCCCCTCAAGTGCCCTTTTATAGGCAATCAGCCTTACTCAATTTAACCCCTTTCGCAATGAGTGTAGATGCAGCTTTGCATTCACCTATTTTAAACTTCTTGATGATATAATTGATATATCTCTCCTGACTTTGGCATAAGTTTAGATTTTTTGTCTCAAGAAATCTTTATACCCAAGATGTAAGATACTTCTATCATATCCATTTCGAGCCTTGAGTTTAACTATGACATGGTTTTAACAATCATCTCATTATCATTCTTAGTCAACAAGATGTCATCTAGATATAACGATAAGACAATATACACAATGGTCAAGTTCATTAGCCACAAACCCAAGTTCCATAATAGCATTTTGAAAATATAAATACCATAAACGATATATTTGTTTAAGGCCATATAGAGATTTTCTCAACCTGTATACTTTATCTTCTTAGCCTTTAACAATATATTCATTCTTTGTGATAAGAAGATACCATTAAAATTAAAAGGTAAATATTATAGAGCAGCAATTAGGCCTACCATGTTTTATGGTTCTGAGTGTTGGGCAGTTAATCATTAACATGTACAAAAGATGTTTGTGACAGAAATGAAGATGTTGAGATGGATGAGTGGTCATACAAGAAAAGACCGTATACATAATGAGGTTATTAGAAACAAAGTAGGAGCGGCACCAATAGAGGATAAAATGAGAGAACATTGTTTAAGATGGTTTGGACATATAGAAAGAAGATCAAAAGAAGAACCTGTAAGAAGGTTAGAAAAACTAAATTTGGAAAGTATTAAAAGAGGTAGAGGACGACCACAAAAGTGTTAGAAAGAAACAATAAAGAACGATCTAGCTTAATGGGAGTTAACTGCTAACATGGCACAAGATAGGGATCTGTGGAAACAAAGAATCCATGTAGCCGACCCCATCTAGTATGGGAAAAGGCTTAGTTGTTGTTTGTTTTTTTTGTTGTTTGTTTATTGCATATATATGATTTCATCTAAACCTCCTTTAGAAAAGTAGTTTTTACGTCTGACTGATGTAAATGCAAATCATAATGTGTTAAAATTTCCAAAATTATCCTTATGGATGTAAATTTTATAACAGGAGAATACGTCTCAATATAATTTATCCCCTCCTTTTGCGAAAAACCCTTTGCAACCAACATTGCCTAAAATTTGTTGATTGTTTCATCGACTTTATATTTCATTTTCAAAATTCATTTATAGCCAATGACTTTCATTTATTTTGTTAAATTAGTTAATTCTCAGACTTGGTTTTCGTCAACGGATTTAATTTCTTCATCTATGACTTTTTCTCAACTCCGCCCATGTAAGGATCACCCTTGCATTGCCGGTCCCAAGCCCGGATAAAGGAGGAGGGTTGTGTTAGGCTTACGACAACCAGTGTAAGACTTCGTCGGATTTTTATAACATGGATTACAAAAAGTATGAGCATTGCTTTGGGGCGTCCCTGCCTAGCGACGTGTTGTAGAGCCCGAATGCAGTAAGAAGTAAACAAGGGTCACTACATTTTCACCCGAATATAGTGAATCAATTGCAGAGAGGGTTCCCACATCATGGACGGGAGAAGTTAGTCCCGCTACATTGTCGCCCGAATGTAGTTACAAATTTTCAGAGAGGGTCTTCGCATTTTGATTATGAACGGATGCGGGGGGTAAGGAAGCTAGTCCTAGATAATAAGATTCGTATTGGTTCTTAAAATATCGGAACATTATCCGGTAAGCTAATGAAGGTGGTAGATACTATGATTCGGAGAAAGATTCATATTCTATGTTTACAAGAGACAAAATGGGTTGGAGAAAAAGCAAAGGAGATAGAGGATACAGGTTTTAAATTATGGTACTCAGGTAAAGAAAAGGCTTGAAACGGAGTTGGTATTATCATAAATAAAGATTTAAAGGAGAGTGTAGTAGACATACAACGATATGGTGACCAAATCATGACGATGAAATTAGTGTTAGGAGTAGAGGTTTTGAATATAGTTTGTGCTTACACACCCCAAGTAGGACTAGAAGATAGTATAAAGATAGTTTTTTGGGAAGAGTTAGATAAGGTGTTTCAAAAGATTCCACAAAGGGAGATAATTTATTTAGGAGGAGATTAAATGGACAGTAAAGAGGCATTAGGATATCAAGGGATTCATGAAAACTTTGGTTTTGGGGATATAAACGAGGAAGGTAGGGAGATTTTAAATATTGCTATAGCATTTGATCTCTTTATAGTCAATACAATCTTCAAAAACCGAGATGAACATTTAATTACTTATAAGAGTGGCTTATCACAAACACAAATTGATTACTTTATTTGTAGAAAAAAAGATAGAGCATGTTATAAAGATTGTAAGGTAATTCCAGGAGAAAGCTTAACCACCCAACATCAACTTTTAGTTATGGATTTACAAATAAAAAAATGGACAAAGAAGAAAAGAGTGCATCGAGCTATTCGGACTAAATGGTGGAACCTCAAAAGCGAGAAAGAAGACATATTTAAATAGAAAGTCCTTCAAGGAGATGTTTGGAATTATGTTGGCACACCCTGTGAAATGTGGAACAATATGGCTATACATATTAGAAAAGTGGCGAAAGATGTGTTAGGTGTATCTAAGAGACGTGTACCGGCACAAAAAGAAGCTTGGTGGTGGAGTGAAGTAGTGCAAAATAAAATCAAGGCAAAGAGGGCATGTTACAAATTACATTATACTAAAAAAACTAGTGAAACTTTAGAGGCTTATAAGAAAGCAAAAAAGGAAGCGAAAAAGACCGTGAGTTATGCAAAAGCTAAAATTTGGGAGGATTTATATAAAAAAACTCAACTCAAAAGAAGGTGAAAGAGATATTTTTAGGATAGCTAGGGCTAGAGATAAGAAAACTAAAGATCTTAATTATGTTAGATGCATCAAGGACGAGGATGAAAAAATTCTAGTGGCAAATGATGATATAAGAAATAGATGGAAAAACTATTTTTATAAGCTTTTTAATGAAAATAAAGATGTTAGTATTAGCTTAGGAGAGTTGGCCAAATAAGAAAAGTATATAAACCATAATTTTTACCGACGTATTTAAAAGAATGAAGTCAAAGAGGCTCTTAAACATACGAAGGGTGGTAAATCGGTAGGACCAGATAATATTCCTATAGAAGTTTAGAAAATACTAGGAGAAATAGGAATCACTTGGCTCACAAGACTATTTAATGAAATATGGAAAAAACCAAAAGATGCCCAAGAAATGGAGAGCAAGTACACTTATACCTTCAAACTTGGGCGAATTATCGAGGTATCAAGTTAATGAGTCATACTATGAAATTATGGAAAAGAATTATCGAACGTAGGTTAAGACAAGTATCAAGTACAACAGATAACCAATTTGGATTCGTGCCAGGCATATATACTATTGAAGTGATTCACCTTTTGAGACGTTTTATGGAACATTTTAGAGCAAAAAAGAAAGACCTTCACATGATATTTATTGATCTAAAAAAAGCTTATGATAGGGTACCGAAGTAGGTTCTTTGGAGAACTTTGGAAAAAAGAGGTATCCCATTGACATATATTAACCTTATAAGAGACATGTATGATGGTGCAAAAACATGTGTGAGGACTCATGAAGGAACAACAGACTTCTTTGAAGTTAATATTGGGTTACATCAAGGATCAACTTTAAGTCCATACTTGTTTATAATGGTGATGGATGAGTTAACAAAACATATTCAAGATGAAGTACCTTGGTGTATGTTATTTGCAGATGACATTGTATTAGTGGAGGAGTCTAAGGAAAAAGTTAATAGAAAATTGGAACTATGGAGAGAAACATTAGAAAGCAAAGGCCTCCGACTTAGTAGAACAAAGACAGAATATATGGAATGTAAGTTTGATCATTTGGCTACTTCAGAGGACATAGAAATTAAAATTGGCACACATTGCATTCCCCAAAAGGAAAGTTTTAAATACCTAGGGTCAATTTTCAAAGTGATGGAAGAATTGATAGAGATGTTACACATAGAATTAATGCTGGTCGGTTAAAATGGAGAGGAGCATCAAGTATTCTTTGTGATAAGAAGATACCATTAAAATTAAAAGGTAAATATTATAGAGCAGCAATTAGGCCTGCCATGTTTTATGGTTTTGAGTGTTGGGCAGTTAATCATCAACATGTACAAAAGATGTCTGTGACAGAAATGAAGATGTTGAGATGGATGAGTGCTCATACAAGAAAAGACCGTATACCTAATGAAGTTATTAGAAACAAATTAAGAGTGGTATCAATAGAGGACAAAATGAGAAAACATCGTTTAAGATGGTTTGGACATATAGAAAGAAGATCAAAAGAAGAACCTGTAACAAGGATAGAAAAACTAAATTTGGAAGGTATTAAAAGAGGTAGAGGACGACCACAAAAGTGTTAGAAAGAAACAATAAAGAATGATCTAGCTTATTGTGAGTTAACTGCTAACATGGCACACGATAGGGATATGTGGAAACAAAGAATCCATGTAGCCGACCCCGTCTAGTATGGGAAAAGGCTTAGTTGTTGTTGTATCTATGACTTTTTCTCAATTTGTCGATTCAAATGATTCAATAGCCTACCAATATGTTAAGTTATCGGTTAGCTTATCTAAATCCACCAAATTACACACTTCATCAACCTAGTAAGTATGATAATCCTTTAAGTAGGATGGTGTGACTCTAGGTCTTTTATGTACACTTAAAGTTTTGGTTTGTTCAGAAAAAATATATATGGGTTCAAATGATAATGAATCTGGATCTACTAGATTGTCAATATACTCATCATCATTTACAAGGATATTATCCTTAGTATCCTCTAAGAATTCAACATCCTTGCTCTCTATGAGTCCATTGTTCTTGTGATAAAACCAATATCCTTTAGAGCCTTTAGGATATCTAATAAATATACTATACATGTAAAAATTTTATTCCACGGTCTATTTAGAGGCTTGAAATAAACTTCTCAACCTACTTCATTTTTGTGCCAGCATGCCAGCTAGTTTCTAAAACTAGCAAAGTTGTAAATCTGACTTTGTGAGGCGATTGTGGTTAAACAGGATTTTTTTGACTTAGACCTTCTTGAACCAATGCTCAAGGGTCGGCCTAGAAGCTTTGAGGATTTATTTGTGCTGGTATATATTTCCAAAATTCACTTTGAAAAGTTGGTTTTCAATCAAATCAAACTCGTGCACTTAGTCTAGAGATTTAAGCTTTTTAAGTTCTGAAAAACATAAACTTCTATTTTCAAAGCTTGATTTCCAAATTTTTTTGGGCGATTTAGATATCTCCAAAATTCATGAAAAATTCATAAAACATATATTAGAATGTGAATATTCTAAGCCTGTTTATATTTTGTGCTTCGGTGCTGTTGATTTGCAGAATTAAATCCGAAACAGACTACTGCTTAAGTGTTTCAGGATATTCTGTTACAGAAACACAAAGGCCTAAAGAAATCTTTGTATCTCGGTGCACAGAACTCCAAATTATATGATTTTAATCTTGCTGGAAATCTATAGATATAAGTTTTTCAATTATACTAATTTTATCAATTTTGATTCACTATGAATATAGTTATGGAACTTTTATCCAACCCTATTGTAGTAAAATAGACTGTGCAGAAACAGAATCTGAACTGGATTGATTTTTTCCTGTTTTATTCACGAGTCTAAACAGCCCTAAAATTCTTGAAAATTTTATTTCTAGTGTCCTTGTATGTTTAGATTCGGTGTTTTAAGTTTCAGATCATTTGGAGTAGCATTTTAGCAATAAAAAATAAAACAATCGGTATATGTAGGATTTAGAAAAATAGAGTTTTAATTTTAGAATATATATGCATGCATCCATCCGAATTTAAAAGGCATCCACAACAAAATTAAAGCACATTACTGAAGGGAAATTAATGTAAATGTATATATTAGCTTAAGCATAGAGGGGCTTAGGAGTTATAGGAGTGTATAAAATATAGAGAGGTACAAAATCACGAAAGCAAACAAGTAAAATGTATAAGCAAACACAAAATGAAATGGGCAGCACTTCTACATGCTATTATAACATGGGAGGAGGCTCAAGCTCCATTAATACAACCCCTTTCTCAAATTGAATATGAGGAAAAGAATAAAGATCATCAATGGAAGAAGAATGCTTACTTATCAGCCCTCCAAGGGTGCACGGATTCAAGAAGGAGGTCGTCCCCTTCTTCTTCTTCTCTCACTCTCTCTTTTCTCTCTATCTCTCTCTTGTTGAAGCACCTCCTCTCTCTCCTAAACTCTCTCCTACACTTCACTCCAGCCTTGGCAAGCCCCTTTAATCTCCAATTTCTAAGTTGCTGGAAATTGTCCCCCCTTGGCCTCATAGGCCAAGGGAGGGGTCTTGCTAGATCCTTCCTTGATGTGGATTAGGCATGAGTTCCTTGACCCATGTATCGATTCACTTCTTGGCTAGCCCTAAGGCCACCATGTGGACACCTTTGTGGTCCTTTGTGATCAAGGTTGGCCCAGCCCCATGTAGGTTTAGTCGGCTAGGCGCACCTAGACATGGTCGGCTAGTCTTGGTGTCACCTTGATGCTATCTTGCCTTCATTGGTTGCACCCGGGTGTGGCTCGTTCATTCCACTCTTAAGGCAGCCTTATGCTTTGTATATTATGAGCTTGGCTTGGCTCACGGTGTGGGTTGTCTTTGGGTGCAACCCTTGACTTCATTTGGTGCAGTCGGGTGCTACCTTTGACTAGGTGAGCTTGTTCATTCCTCATTGACTAGGTGAACTTGTTCATGGCTCCTTGGCTAGGTGAGCTCCCCGTTGGTTCGGTCAAGGTAAGTGAGCTCGGCCAAGGCGGGCTTGGCCTTCGCTTCTTGCTTCATCTGGGTCCACCTGATCTTGGTCCCTGCTTGATGTGAGCCTACTTTAATTGTTGCCTTAATCTTTCATTATATCCGGATTTACTCTTATCTTTGATTTGATTTGGGTTTTATCTCTTTTCATTTATGGTTTCAAATATTTATTTTTTGATTATTTAAAATCATTTCATTTTGAAATATATTTAAAAATATTGAGTTTTCTCAAAATCTTCAAATATTCTTTTGAAAACAACTGAGTTCCATTCCCAGTGTTTGTTTGTATGGGCGACCTGCTTTTGCCCAGTGAGTTAGTCTTTACCATTTCAACCACTTTAACTTTTTATTGGGTGTAGGGTGTCGGACCACTTTAACCATTAATTGATGTAGGGTCCCAGAGTAGGACTATCCTCAATCGGGCGAGTTTTTGAGGCTTGATTTGATTTGAATTTCAAGGTTTTGGTAAATTTGCCATTTTGCAAAGATTTTTGGGTTTGGTTCCCAATGTATCATTTTCAATTATTTCTTTGAAGAAAATTGTTTGAAACCACCCTTTCTTTAGATAAAACCATTTGAATAGACAAAATATTGCCAGTTTGGGCTTGAGGGCAAAGTAGTCATTTTTTGTCTCTTTGTCAAAATTTGATTTTTCTGAGTGGGGTGTCATTTACCTTTATTTTGGAGCTGTCACTAAATTTTGGTGCAGAAATGAGTTTGTTTAAAGTGTCTTTATTTGAAAACCCTTAAAAGACTGAAAATCATAATTTTTTCTTTTAAAATGTGAACTTTCTAAAAGATCAAATTATCGAAAAAAAATTTTGGTGTTTACATATACATCTCAAGAACCTACTGTCTAGCTTGTCTCTATACTAGTGAAGGATCTTTACGTGAGCGATAGATTCTCACCTCTTGAGATGACCCAGGTTTGATTTTCTTCCAAACCACATGTCATATGATATATACAATACAACTTTACAAGGTACTTTATTAGTATATACACAACTGTACTTACTGGTTTTCTCTAAAATACCCTTAAGAGAGAAACATTTATTAACATAGACCTTGCATATTCAATAAAGTCCTATTATATCTCTCTACTACACCATTTGTTGAGGTGTCCTAGGCACTATATTTTACTTTGCAATATCAAAGTTTTTACAAAATTCTAAAAATTTTGTAGAGGTGTATTCTCCACCTTTATCTGATCTCAAAAATTTGATTGTATGCCCCAGTTGATTCTCAACTACCTCTCTATATTTTTTGAATACTTTAAGTGCCTCAAATTTATGTGCTAAGATATATATATAAGTATATATTGAATAATCATCGATAAAGGCTATGCAATAGACTTTATTACAATGAGATCTTACCCTAAAGTGTCCACATAAATCAGTGTGAATGATTTTTAATATGATTGTTGCTCTTGTTATGTCTTTGGAAAATGTTTTTCTTGTCGTTTTCTCATGTATATAGGTTTCACACTTACTAAAAGTGTTTTCTTGAAATCTCGACAATGTCAAAGTCGATTTTTGAAGAGAGAAGTAAAATGGGGGAGAAGCTTATTCCTTTGGTTACTCGATTCAACCAAGATCGTCCCATTTCTTAATAGCATCTGCCATTTGAAAATATTTTGCCATTTTGAACAAGGCTTCATTTTGTAACTAAGGATTTTTGAAATATTCCCAATTTGTTTTTGAAGATTCTACTTTTCGTAAAGCATCAATTCCTTCATTTGGGGTCATACAAAATCAACCTTGATCCTTCTTTCAAGAAGTTTCAAAGGAGCTCAATTTTAAAAATCTTTTTGAAAGAATTTAACATAGACCCTTTCGAGTATTGGGCATTTTCGGGGTCTGCTAAATTTCTACCCATAATATCAACATGTATTATCAATTTTTGTTGCCCTTTTCATGACATGGGGACATTCCTACTTGGGCTGCCACCTTTTTGGGCCTCTTGAGTGAATGAGATGTATGTGATGTATGATATGCACTCCATGTGATTCAATGGAAATACATGCTTTATAAATGATGAAAATATGAAATGTATTCCACATGATATGATGGAGATACATGTTTTATGAAATTGATTCTCCATGGAAGGTGTCTAGGGGATGCATTTTTAATGCCCTCAATTTGATGGAGATGAATGATTCACACGGCCACATGGTGAAGGGCCATGGTTTTTCAAAAGGGAATTTTAATGGGATGACATGTCCATGCATTTGACATTTATGGTATTTCTAACATGATCATGACACTTTTTGCTTAAGGATGGACAAACATAACCAGCCCTAAGTGATCGTCATGGCCATCATATTTGAATTTGACATGATCTCCACATTTTCCATCGTGGGACTCATGTATTTATCCTAACCTCATCAAGGTTTTCATATCAACAAGATGTTGAAAATCTTTCTTTTTAAAGTCATATGTAAGGTTAAATTTGTTTAAAACTTGATCTTTTTGAAGAAGCAAATTTGGGAAATCCTCCCTTTCTAAAATTTTTCTTGGGAGATATGAACATGATTTCGATACCTGCCCCTTGATCGAAATATATTTCCCATGCTTGATTTTCTTTGAAACAGTTTGTCCAAGCATGGTTTTTGGAATTCATTTGGAAAATATGCCTTCATAGGGCATTTGATCAAGTATGGGAAATGTGTCTCGAAGAGACACTTCAGCCACACGATGTGGGGCTTATCCCTTAATGGAGTTTTGAGGATGAACTTATACTCCATTGAAAGGAGCTGCCATTTATTTTGCCTATCCATTAAGATAGGTTTTCAAATAAGTGCTTGAATGAATCAACATTATTCCCTTTTTCATGACGTGGAAAATAATGTCTTGAATTTGGAAGCCTATACCAAGGCCAAGCACGATTTCTCTATTAGCTTGATAATTTCTTTCACATGCCAATAGAGTTTTCGAAATGTAATAAATGGCATACTTTTTATGGATATCATCTTCATATTGATCGAGTAAAGCACCCAATGCATTTACATGCGTTGTAATGCTTTATTTTGGAGGTTTTGGAATTTTGAAGGATTTTATCAAAATCTTTTTGAAAGCTTTTTGGAAATTATCATTTAAATTTTACCCCTTTTTCAAAAGTTTCATTGGGAGGTCTAGCATCTTTTTGGCATTTTGGAATCAACCTTAAAGGTTTCGGATTTCGATCCATATGGAGACATGCCTGTGATGGCTCGATACTTAGGGGGTCAATTCTCATGCCCCTTTGGCTTGACATAAACCCTGAACTCGAGTTCTAAGATGATGTCTAGACCCGATGTTGTTCATGCACCTGTATGATTTCAAAATGCAATGCATGATGCTTTTGTATGCATGCACACACACTATGGGTTAGACTTCTAAAAATCTACAAATTTTCCAAGTCAAGGATTCTACAAAATTTAGAAAAGCTCGGAGGTGATCTTCCTCCTTGCTTTGATGCTTCTCAAGCATTTTAATTTTGAGGAAACTCTGGGCAAAAGAAGGTGTACATGACCAGCTTTGGACGATTTTTGGGTTTGGGGAGTATATAAAATTTTGAAAAATATTTTGAAACTTTCGAGAATGGGCTTTGTACATGGCCATTGTTTTTGCAATTTTTGAGATTTTTCCATTTTTTTTTTTCGAAATACAATTTCAAGAATCAATATAAAGGCTTTCTTTTTTGAACTTTTTCCAAATAAAGAATGAAACAAATTTCTTTTTGAAATTTTCAGATTTTCAAATGTTTTTGGGATTTTGAAGGTTTTCACTTTTTTTTGGTTTTTGGCAATATCTAATTTTTTTGGTTTTTTTAAAAGTAGGGATCTTCCATCGAACCTACAAAGAAAACTTCATGAATTCGACTATAATCAATAGGTCTAAGCCATGGGTTTCGGTTTTAGGAGGTTCCAAAGGGCACCCTTGACCCAGGTGGTCTTAGGTGGTGGCTTGGGGGGTATGGGTGGGCTGTAGCCCAATTCATATCGACTTTTGTTGGCTTTAGGTAGGACAGGTTCTAGCCTACCTTGATTTTTGGCTCCTAGGCCCTTGTAGCGTTTATATCCCATGTTTAAGATCATGTTCCAAGGCTTTTTGGTTTTTGAAAATGTTTTGTACAGTTCATGCTCTTGGAACATGGAATCGTCTATATCATGGGTATATACCCGTTTTATTTTGGATAGTGGGAGTTTGGATTTTGGGGTGGTGGAAGACTTGGGCTTCCATATGACCCTGGGTTGGGAGCTATGTTTTTCAAAGGAAGCCATGCTTGGTCCCTTGAGGGTTTTGACCTGCTCCCTAGATGCAACTCGTGGTGCCCCTAGGGATGGATTTTTTGGATTCAAGGCCGTAGGCTTTGGTTCACGGTACAAGACTAGGCTTGAAGAAGTGGGTTCTTTTATGGTAGGGTTATGAGTTCCTAGGATGTCGATGCATGCCTTAGGGGTCTCCATGTCTACCATATTTTGAACTTTTTGTTTTTGAAATTCTTTTTTGAGGTGCGGGATATTTGGCGCACCTTGAAAATCCTCTTTTTCTGGCACATTTTCTGGGTTTGTGTGTGCATGAGTGTGATCCAATGCATCTGATGACCCTATTTCGAGAGGAGAGTTTAGAGGAGGATAGGTTTCAGGCATACCTCTTTCTGGCTTGTCTACCTTTTCATGGTGAGAGCAGATTATGTTCCCGGGTGACTCTGTTTTGAGCTCCCGTTGCTTTTCGAGGCGTTCATTTTTGAATCCTACCTTTTTGTGACTCTCGTCCTTTTATGGGGTGTGGATTTTGTGTCCCACTTTGTTTGTATGCCCTAAATCAGGGATTTCATTTGTTTTCAGAATTTCAAAGTTTTGTTTTTCAATTTTTTTATCTTTTTGAAAATTTTCCAGATTTTTTTGGTTTTTTGAAGTAGGAAAATCTTTTTTTGGTTTTTCTTTGAAGGTTTGAGAGCTTGGAAACTAGGATGTTTTGATCCGCCTTTGGGTTTCATCTTTAACCTCATATCCTTCGTCGAGTTTAGGATCAATTTTCTTCTCATGATCTCTATGAGCTCGGGATGAGCTGTTATGTAATCGATGTGCCTTAAGCTCATTGCTTAAGGCATCCATCTTTCTAAAAATTTCCTAGATAGCAGCCAGCTCTTCTTGGGCTTTAGATGATTTGAAAACCTGCTTTGATTTACTCGATGAGGATTTCCTTGCTTTTCATCCATTGTTTGCAAATTTTAGTGCACAATTTTGAAAACATGTTTTTTGAAAGTTTTGAAGTTTTTCTTGTTTGATTTCAAGTTCACTTAAAACTTGGGTCCCACTGGGCGTGCCATTTTCTGTAAACATGAAAATTTTCACTCCCAGGTTATAAGACTTGAAGTGAACCTTTTTGTGCCTATGCCTTTGCGAGCGTGCCAGCTAGCTTACACAAACTAGCGAAGGTTTTTAAACATTTTTTTGACTTTTTGGTTATTGTAAGCAAGCGGACTCTTTTTGCTTTAAACCTTCTTGAACCGACGTTCAAGGGTCAGTTTAAGCACTTAGGAACTTCATATTTTCAAACAATTTTGACTTCAAACTAACTTTGAACGACAAGCGTTTTGAAAGAATTCGATTTGTGCACTTTTGCCAGTTTTATCAAGGGGTTGGGCGGCCCTAAGATTTTTGCAAGCTTTATTTTATTTAGGCTTGTGTGTGGAGTGTGTGAGCCTAGTTCTAGCATGGTTTGAGCGAGGTTTAAGCAATTTGCCGCAATAAGCAGATGCAGAGATGCTATAAAATTTTATTTTGGGTTTTAGAGAATGATGATGCGAACTCACCCAAATTGAAATTGCATCTCACTCTACTTAAAAGTAAACTCACGCGAATGTAAGTGCAACTCTACTTTCACAAAAGTAAACTCACACGAATTTAAGTGCAACTCTACTTTCACAAAGTAAACTCACATGAATTTAAGTACAACTCTACTTTCACAAAAGTAAACTCACACGAATTTAAGTGCAACTCTACTTTCACAAAAGTAAACTCACACGAATTTAAATTGCAATTCACTCGACTTTCACAAAAGTAAACTCACACGAATTGAATTATATATATATTTAGCTTAAGAGCAGAAAGGCTCGAGTGCATGTGAGTGTAAAGAGCGGAAAGGCTCGAGTGCACGTGTGTGTGATCATGTTCATCCACCAGTTTAAGAGCGGAAAGGCTCAAGTGCTTGTAGGTGTAAAGAGCGGAAAGGTTCGAGTGCACGTGTACACGTGTGTGTGATCGTGTTCATCCACCATATACGAGCGAAAAGGCTCAAGTGCTCGTGGGTGCAATCGTGTTCATGCACTAATATTACAACCCGGAGAGAGATTTCAATCCATTAATACAACCCCGTTTCGAATTGAATTGAATGAAACAAGTGGTTTAAAACCGAAACTAACTATACTTACAAGTTTTCGTTCGGTTTAGCCCCTTATTCAGCTTGTTGGATTCGCTCGAGTCCACTTCGTCACAGCCGTGAGCTAGGTCCACTTTCTTTGTGTCAAGCCTGGGTCAAAGCATCTTCATGTTGATGTGGCAGCCAAGGTAGGTCGGTCCACCTTTGTTGCAGCCCAAGTCCAGCAGCTCGACCAGGTTCAGGTCCAACCAGTTCGGCCAAAGGTTATTCAGTTTGAGTGCAAGTCAGCCAAGGTGCAGCAAGGGTTCGGTTCTTGCTAGGATTGATTCGGCCAAGATGGGTCAAGTTGGCCCAAAGGGTGCAAGGTTCAAGCTTGGTTCAGTTGGGGCTGAGCAAGGTCGGTTCGGTCAAAGTGTAGAGTGCAGTCAAGTCAAACCGTGAGGTCTTGGTTCAGCTCTTGGGTTTGGCGCAGCCAAACTCGGTTCTTGGGGAAGAAGGCAGCCAAGTCAAGCTTGATTCGATCAAGGGTTTCAGCAAGGTGATCACGTGCAAGTCAGTTCAGTTCAGCCGTGAGGTGCAGATCTTGGTCAAGATTGGTTCTTGCTGGTTGCAAATGGGTTCGGCCAAGTGGTTCAATGCAGCCAGCCGAGTGGGTCGGTTCAGTTCAGCCAGCAAAAATGGTTCAGTTTGCCAGTCAGCCAGCTAGGTGGCTTGGTGCGGTTTAGTCCAAGTCAAAGGGGCAGGTTTGGTTGGCCTTGTTCTAGCTGGGTCAAAGCTTGTTTCAGCCGGTTTGGTCAAGGGATGCAGCCCACGTTAGGTTAGTTCAGTCAAGTGGAGCACTAGGGCAGCAAATGCTTCATTCAGTTGGCAGCAAGGTTCCAAGGTGGGTCAAGTGCAGGCTTACATCTTGGTGCAACCTAAGTCCAAGATCACGAGCCTTTGTTGCAGCCTTGTTGCTTTAGTCAAGGTCCCTTGGCTTAGTCAAGCCACTTTATTTGACTTTGCTCCACGTGAAAGGCATTCCACTCCTTCTCTCTCCTTCTTCAAGCCCTTTTCAACACCATCCAAGGGTTTCACGTGAACCCCCTTGGTCTTATTTATAGGCCAAGGGGGTGGGTTATTTGGATCTGGATCTGGATCCTGAGATCTAAATTTGATCCAATTTCCCATTGGATCTGAATTTGGATCTTTTGGTCCAGATCCAATCAAACTTTTTTCCTTTCTTTCTTTAGTCCTTTTTGACGCATGCAATGGTCGGTTTCGAGCATGCTCCGGTTCCTCGGTGACCTGATTTCAACCTAGGTTTTTCTCAAGTTTTTTTTCTGGCCGATGTTTCGCTTTTTCAGGACGTTTTTGTGTTTGATTTGATCCATATGTTCCCGTTTTTGGCTCATTTTTTATGAGGTCGATCTCAAATTTTTCCACGGACTCTGTTCTTCGTTTTGACAGACCGGGTCTTTAATTTCTGTCGGCTTCATTAGGGTTTTGGCTTCTTTTTGTATTTTGGGGCTGAACTTGATTTTGACGATGCCAGTTTCGATCTTTTGTCTAGCTTTCCTTCGACCGGGTTTGGGCCTTCCTTCTTTCTTTGATTTGGCCTCAAGCTAACTTTTGAAGTTCGAAAGTTTTGAAAAACATAGAATTTTTGGGGTGTTTACACCATTTTACTTAACACATAGTTTATACCTTCGAGTGTAAGATCCAACAAGATTCTTTTTTTCCTCATTTGAAAATTAAGACAGTTTGATTTTTCGTTTTGTGCAAATGACCGGATGGTTACTCTCATGGCATCCAAACCCATCTCGCCATAGGATGTTAGCGACAACCTCTAGATCACCCTAAAGCATCACCGAGGGCACATGTGCAGGGTTCATGGTTTCAAGTAGTAGGGAACACAATATCATTGCTAGAAGAGCATGATGTGGGCATCACCATCTCCGACTCAAGAGAGGGGCATAAGCTATGGATAACCTCTAAAACCTTCTCCAAGTGGATGAAGCCATGGTCATGTACTATGATTGCAGGCTTTAGCAATGAGGGGAGTAAATTATGGACTCCCTTACCATTATGAGGAACGAAGTTTTGAAAGTAGCTGAAGGAACTCTTCTAGTCAATCGATAGTACCCTAGGAAGGAATGTCGAATCGAACTCACCTCAATCATTCTGATCTAGGTTATAATGATATATTTAAACCTAACATTATGGAACACACCATTTTTTAGAGCATGACCAAGTTTGTGAGTGCAACTTTTTGTAACGTAGTTGGATTTGTTCATTCTCGATTGTAAATCTATTGAAACATTACATACAAAGAAAACATATACGTTACAAAAACAAAGATGAAAACAACTTGTAACGAAAAGCCCAGACATGTAAAACAGGAAAGACAAAGCCGAACTCTCAATAATACTATACATGACAATACATGACACACACAACAAAAATACACAAAAGGTTACATTGAGAGAGAAAAAAATCTTCCATAGAAAAATTGTCTACGGGAAACTACGAAAACCCTCTATCATCTTCCTCCCTTTCTCCATTCTTATTGTTGTTAGGAACCTGTTTTTTACCCATTCTTAATTCCCCTGCATCACTGACCTCACCGGCAACGAACCACAGAGAAGAACAACATTCCTTCAGTGATATCAGGACATGGTTCATTTGGAACCTTTAATAACATGTAAAATAATAAAATAAACAAAAATAAAAAATAGGGCAGAGCATAAAGGCCCAAAGGCAGAGCAAAGAGGCCTAAAGTCAGAGCGACAGGAAGCATTGCCTCCGTAGAAAGGCCCAAAGGCAGAACAATAGAGTGACACGGCTAAGGCAGATCGACAGAACCCTCCTCTATTTCTCCCTCTCTTCCCCTCTCTCTCTCCTACTATACCTCTATTCTCCTCTCTCTCCTACTATATCTTTATCTCTCTCCCTATGTCTCCCTCTCCCTCTCCACTAGTCTTCATGGTTTTTACGCAAGACGAAAACCGCTAAGCAATTTTTGACAAAAATGCGACACGAAACCACGGTTTTTTTAAAAACCGCCTTGGGCAATGGACTGAAAAGTTTGTTTTTTCCTTGACAATTTTTTTATTTTTGCAAATTGTCACTAGGTGAAATTACTAAAATGTCTAGATATTTTAAAGTAAAAGATAGTTTTGCCCTTAAACGGGCAAAAGGACAATTCTATCCTCTGGTAGTTTGTGGAAATTACAAAATATCATCTTGTAGAATTATGTAATTGCCCTTGAATGTGCGAATATTCACAGGACTATTGCTAAGTCAAAAGACAATTCTGCCATAGTCTTTTGGCAGAAATACAGATTTGGACTGAGGAGTAAAATTACTTTTTTTCCCAATCAGTTTTGAAAATTACTTAAAATACCAAACATCATTTTCTTGTTTTATCCTTGTTTCTTTATGATATTTATCAAATGGTACATATAGTTAAAATTACTCGTTTACCTCTAAACTTTAGAAAAAATCATAGTGATAGGAAATAAGGAAAAATTATATTTTTATCCCAGGTTGCTTCTAACAACAAAATCAAGTTTAGAGTATTTTCAAATGGGCACCTAAGTATCATTTGAAAATACTTTTTGGTACCTATAAATATTTCAAATTCAGTACCTAGATATTTTACAAATTATATTTTAGTGGTTAGCTATTGATTGTCTAATATATATGTTGCATGGTGGTTTCTTCTTTTAGACCGTCTTATTGTTTTTTTTGCCAAACAATTAAAAATGAACTCAAGAATTTGTGTACCAAAGTTGGAAAAAATAGAAAAGCTAAATGATTTAAATTTTCAAACATGGAAAAGATGTATCCATTGGCACTTACACTTTAAGGTGTAAACTATGTTCTAATGGAAACAATTTCACTACCTACTCTAAATGCAAGAAGAGAAAAGAAAATGTATAAAACATTCCTTAGAGATGACACAATAACCAGAACCATAATGGTGACATATATGGAGGATGACCTTATTAGAGTATTCGAGAAATATGAAACTGTCAAAGAGTTATTTGATTCTATAACAGCTAAATATGATATTATAACAAAGTTACATGTTCAATTGTTACTACAAAAGTACAATTCCTACAAAATGAAAGTAGGAGATAATGTAATAACATATGAACCAAATGTTGGTAATGGCAAGAGACTTAGTTGTAGTAAAATCGGTTATCCCCGAGGCTATGTAAATATCTACTATTCTAAACAGATTTCCCTCGTCATGGAACATGGTTGTCACATCCCTTAGATTAGGAGATGAACCAAACATTTTTGAGTTACCCCTTAAACTAGTAATTGAATAAGAACACATGAATAGAAATAAGAAGGACGAATTGCTAGTAGCTCAAGATGAGATAGGGTCAAGCTCCAAACAAAACTAGAGAAAGAATAAACTAAACAAGAAGTTTGACAAGAATAACAAGATTGCTTTTAAGAAATCACAATAAATTGCTTTTCGGGTTAAATGTTTCAACTATAGAAAAATGGGGCATTATAAGAGGGATTGCCTTAACAAGATGACTAATGGTGAAAACACCCAACAACGCGGTTAATCGGAGAAGCATTACATAATATGCATGGTTTCAAAATGCCTCTATATGAATCGCCCAATATCTTGTTAGTAGATTGATTCAGGATCAAAAAGACATATCTCAAAGAGCAAAAAAGGGACCATGGACCTAAAGAAATATAAATCAGGAGAAATCGGGTATACATGAGAAATAACACTTTCTCAGATGGTCTTATAGTTGGGTGTTTTAGAATATATATATAAGGCATACCAGTTGTACTAATTGATATATTAATTGTGCCATCAATAAGGCATAATTTGGTTTCGGTCCCTACCTTGGTTAGAAGGGTTTTGGATTCAAGTTTGTCCCTAGCAAGGTAACTATGAGAAAGCATGGAAAGGTACCTTTTCTGAATTGTTTGATATTGAATAAGGATTGTTTAAATTGAATATAAATGATGATTCATGTGCTTATATTAATAGTGTCTTAAATATAAATGTGAACGTATGACATAAACGCTTAGGCTACATAAGTTTGAAAAACTTGAGGAAATTATACAACTTTGACTTATTGCCTAGTTTTTATAGAAACACTTTTAACAAATGTAAAACTTGTATACAAGAAAAACATTTTCAAAGACATAACAAGGGCAACAACCCTATTAGAAATCATTCACACTGATTTATGTGAACCCTTTAGGATAAAATCTCATTATAGAAAGGTTTATTTTATAACTTTTATCGATGATTATTCAAGATATACCTTCATATATATATTAATACATAAATCTAAGTTACTTGAAGTATCTAAAGAATATAAGCAGGATTATGAGAACCAACTAGGGCATACGATCAAAGTTCTATATTAATAGATGCTTTGGTATAACATGACTTATTGAATATATGAGAACCAATTTGTGGGAGTACACCTCTGCATAATTTTTAGAATTCTACAAAGACTTTGATATTTCAAAATAAAATACATTACCTAGAACACCTCAACAAAATGGTGTAATAGAAAGATATAGCATGACCTTATTCAATATGACAAGTTCTATGTTAATAGATGCTTCTCTACTAAAGTTATTTTAGAGAGTAGGATAATTACAACTGTATATATACTCAACATAATACCTTGTAAAGATGTATTCTTTACACCATATGAGATGTAGTTTAGAAGAAAACCAAACCTTTGTCATCTTAGGAGGTGAGGATCTATCGCTCATGTGAAGATCCTTAATTAGTTTAGAGATAAATTAGACAGTAGGTCCTTCATATGTGTATTCATCAGATATCCTAAAGACTCTAAAGGACATCAGTTTTATCATAAGGACCATGAATCAATAGAAAGTAGAGATGTTGAATTCTTAGAGAACACTAAGAATAACATCCTTTAAAATGATGATAAATGTATTAATGATGTAGTAGATCTCAATCCATCATCAATTAAACCCATAAATAAAGATGATCTTCTTGAATAAACCAAAACTTTAAGTGAGCATAAAAGACCAAGGGACAAACCATCCTACTTAAAGGATTATCACACTTACCATATAGAGGAAGTCACACTTACCTTATAGAGGAAGTTTGTGATTCAGTGGATTTAGATGAGTTGACTGATAACTTAATATATTACCATATGATATAGCAGAACCTTATGCATGACCCATTGATACAAAATCTTGTTCATCATGACGCTCAACATCCAACTTTTATTCATGCAGCCATACATATACTGCAAAACAGCTGTATGGCAGACACAACAGATTCCAGAAGCAAAAGTAAATCCTAAGCCTCCCACGAGGTAGACTAAAAAACTGAACTTTGGACAACTGTTGTAGGCCACATGACAGCTTGGAATTCGTTAGCCGGCAACTATGCTGTAAATGTACATTCTGTGAGTGCTCTCCCCACAAGGCCAAGTCTCTCACAATGTCACTGCCACGTACTCATTGGTTACGAGCTACATCCTTTGCTCTTTGGCAACTTCGATCAGCTGAAATTTTTCTTACAATTGGAGGGCTGCTAAAATCCCTTTTTGTATACTATATATTGTATATATCCACATTTTTTGTATTGGTAGGGATCTTGACTAACCCCATCTTGGAAATAAAAAAAGCACTAACATTTCTCCGGATACACACAAAATGGTACCAATTAACTTCAGTCTTCCTCCTAGAGTCTTTAGGCTTAGCTTCTCTATTCTTCATTTTTCAAAAAAATGATTCATAATAATTAGAACTAAGCTGTACACATTGCAATATATACAATTAGAATATGAAGATTGAGAGAGAGAGAGAGAGTTAGTTCAAATCATCATAATTTCCGTTCAACAGTTTTTCTTTATCCTTCCTTTCTTCTTCCTCTCATAGCTTCCAACTCTTGAAGCGTATGAGATTTTAATAATGCAAACAAATTGGACAAAGCATTAAATTCAAATTTATTCGTGGAAGGTGAATCTTTACACGACGAATTCCACTATGGAGAGCTTAATTTACAGTGAAAATTTCATACGGTAACTAGTTTATTTCTGTAATGAGCTAATGTACAACAATTCTAAACTTCATCACTGTTAAGTGGCGTTTGGAAACTGGAAGATCGGTCAAACAACCGATTCCAAAATCAAACCCCAAGATCCAATCAGGGAGCCTACACCTGATTCAACTTGTTCAAGATTAAAACTAGTGTGGAAGAATAAAAGGCAGAAAAGTACTGAAAGTAATTAATGCACTGAAACCTTCATATTTGAACTATACCTGAAGATGGCGGCAATGATGAACTGACAGGACCGAAATTGATTGCAGCTGCGTACAAGCCTATGCCCATTGTGGCCCTATGAAATAAGTAAAGATATTGAAGAAAATGTCTAATGATAATGAAATTGCTAAGCATTAGATATTCAAGAAATTTGTAATTCAAGTTTCTTTTTTCAGAGGGATGATGGCCAAGAAAGCTACAGATCTACAACCATGACCATAGTGAAATCTATGCGCAGCCGAAGCTCCAAGATCTTCTGGGGATCCTAGTCATTAGTGTGTGCTTTATTATCATGTCCACCTTGTGTTGGAGTCG
The DNA here is from genome assembly GCA_036023115.1 of Brasenia schreberi. Taxonomy (NCBI): domain Eukaryota; kingdom Viridiplantae; phylum Streptophyta; class Magnoliopsida; order Nymphaeales; family Cabombaceae; genus Brasenia; species Brasenia schreberi. The sequence continues at coordinate 3,477,375 of JAYKKT010000073.1, forward strand.
AGTTCTTGTAAGTGGCATGGTTCTTGAGTAGTTGGCATTTGAGACTAAAAAGAGGTTAGGATAACGTTATTCTTCGAGTAATGATAAACACTAACCTTTAGGTTTATTTGTCGTCACCGGCATCAAATAACTGAATGCAATAGAGCTCGGCAAACACCTTAATGATACAACGAAGACCCTTGGTTCGTCTTACTCAAATACAACCGAGTCATAGACAAATCGACTAAGTAAAGATGATGATGTTGCAAACTCAATTAGCACTATAATTGGACTTGCAAGCTCTCTTCGAAACTACAGATCTACAACCATGTCCATAGTGAAATCTATGTGTAGCCGAAGCTCCAAGATCTTCTCGGGATCCTAGTCATCAGTGTGTGCTTTATTATCATGTCCACCTTCTGTTGGAGTCGAGTTCTTATAAGTGGCATGGTTCTTGAGTAGTTGGCATTCGAGACTAAAAAGAAGGTTAGGATAACATTATTCTTCGATGCATGATAAACACTAACCTTTAGGTTTATTTGTCACCATCGGCATCAAATAACTTAATGCAATGGACCTCGGCAAACACCTTAATGATACAACGAAGACCCTTGGTTCGTCTTACTCAAATGCAACCGAGTTATAGACAAATCAACAAAGCAAAGATGATGATGTTGCAAACTCAATTAGCACTACAATTGGACTTGCAAGGTCTCTTCGAAACTAAGTAGGAAATGACTCACAATAAGAGAAAAGTTAGATGAATCTTGTTTTCAATACTATTATATATAGACATGATGAAGGTGTAACTCATAATATATTACTAATGAGCATAATTGTCACTCAAGAAGGGGGCACTTAATGCCATAATAGATATACTAAATGTTCAAGAGTTACATAAATTTTATGTGCTACTAATGAGCATATTATTACTCAAGTGATGAGTCTTTATGCCAAAATATGTCTAAGTTCTTAAGAGTTACAGCCACTATATGTGCTATTAATGAGCACAATTATTACTTAAGAAAGTGGCTCTTCATGCTACAATATATCTGAAAAAGACTCAAGAGTTACAACTGGTACATGTGCTACTAATGAGTATAATTATCACTTAACAAAGTGACTATTAATGCCACAAACATGTCTGAAAATGCTAATAACTTTTAACATGTGCTATTAATAAACACAATTATCACTTAAATAAGTGGCTATTAATGCCACAACATGACTAATAAGCTTCACCAAATATATATATTTTGGTATTTTGAAAATATACCTAACACGTTGGGGAATTCTAGTTGCCGGGGTGTGCCTTAATCAGAGATCACTGTGTGTATGGTGCCAATGGGCCAGAAAATGAATGGATCCTCATGATGAATTATCATTGATATGCATTCCATCAACAAATGTCGATATGGTTGTGGATAATTTCAAAGCAACTACTGTGGCACTACCACCACTTAATATGCAGCGAGAGAATATATATCGTGGGGAAACTTAACAAGTCTCCAATATGATATGTTTGTCAACAAGAATAAGGTATTGAAGTATGCACTTTTCTCTCTTCATAGGGAAGGAGCGTGTCTAGCTACAAGGATTGGTTCATTTTTGTCAACTCATCGTTTTGAATGTGCGTCCATCTCTCTCTCTCCATATATATATATATATATATATATATATATATATATATATATATATATATATATATATATATATATATATATGCAGAGATAGAATCTGATTCTCGTCAACATATCCAAAATAGTATTGGGATCCAACGTATAGCAAGCTCCGAGTAAAGCAAATCATGTGATGCTTTAAGCGTCATATATATAATATATTTAACTATAAAAAGAAAAGAAAATCGCACTCAGGAAGTTAACCCACTTGAAAGACCTGTGGACTTACGTGCTGTAGCCCAGGCCGTATATGGCTTCCCCCTCCAGTTGTTAAAAAAGAAAAAGGAAAGAAAAAGAATCATCAAGTCATATTACCCAAATAATGCAGACATAAAAACCCACTCAAAAAATCCAAAAATCAACTTGTTTCCCTTGTCCCTACCTAGGGGTGGACCTACGCTATGCCCCAGGGGAACAGCCGCTCCCCCAAGAATTTTGAAAAGATTGTAATGGTATTTGAAATTTTAAAATAAATTGAAATTTGCCTCTCATGAATTTTAGAAAACAAAAGATAGTTATAGTAAAATGATAAACTTATGGCCATCCACCCACAAAAATAAAAATTTGGACCTTGTTATTAGTAATGGACTCAACTTGGATCAGATTTTCAAATCTTATCTGAACCAACCCAATCTATCATGGCCTCAGACTGAGGCTTGATCGATTTGTCCCAACCCTAATCCCCTTCTCACTCTCTCTCACAGCTCTATCCTCCATTCGAGTCTCTTAATCTTTGATCATCACTTCATGTTGGGTTTCCTTCTCCAAAGAGGATGCCCCACTAATAAAGGTTTCCTTGAGATTACATTTATAATTTACGCACTATATATCCTTGTCTTAGGGAAAATGAGAGGGTGTGAAGACAATAGTGAGACCTAAATCCACAAAACAAGAGACATTGTTCCAAGGCCACCCACTTTATCAAAACTTTTCAAAACTAAAGAAGCCTTGAAACATGTTGAACATGGGATATGCACCCTATCAAGGTCTTGGAGTCATGAACTAAGGGAGATTGGAACCTCTCCTCCCTCCCCAAACATAGGTTGACCTAGTTTAGAGTACAACCGATCCATACCCCTGAGCCACCACCTAAGACTATTTGGGTCAAGGGTGCCTTAGAGCCCACTAAAATTAAAACCTATAGCTTAGACCTCCTATTTGGAATCCAATTCATGGTGTTTCCTTTATAAGTTTGATAGAATACCCCATTTTCAAAAAAAATCAAAAAAGTATATATTTGAAAAAACCAAAAAAATCTAAAAAATTCTCAAAATCCAAAAACATTAGAAAAACCTGAAAAATTCAAAAAGAAAGTCTTTTATATTCCTTCCTCTAGTGTTTGTCTAGAAAAAGCCAAAAAAAATTAAAAAGTTGAAGAAAATAAAAAAAATCATGTCTTCAAAAATCAATTTTGTCAAAACCAATGTATATTCTCAAACCCAAGTTGAGTCATTCTCTTGTAAATAATTCTTCTCTTGTAAATAATCTTTCTCTTGTGAATAATCCTTCCCTAAAACCAAGACACTTGAGAGTGATCAAAGCAAGGAGGAAGATCCTCTCATCCATGAGGATCATCAAGCCTCTGAGCTTCCCGAGTTTCATAAAATACTTGACTTCAAAAAACCTTTAAACTCAGTATAAGAGAATTTTCTAAAGGTCAATATAAGAAGTAAGTCTAACCCCAAGTGTGTCAAAATAGGTACTTGTTTGCATGACCATGAAAAAGTATCATTCATTGTATTCTTGAAGTCATACATGGATGTGTTTGCATGAACCTACGAAAACATACCCGAATTAGACCCTAGGATTGTAGAGCACCGTTTCTTCTAGAACCCACTATCAAACCCGTGAAACAAAAGCTTAGAAAAATCCATCCCGATGTTCACTCCAAAGTAAAAGAGGGTTTAAAAGAACTTTTAAAGGCTAGATTTATAAAACCCATTGTGTATTCTGAATGGCTTTCAAATATTGTTGTTGATAGAAAATCTAATGGGAAAATTTGTATTTTCATTGATTTTAGAAACTTAAATAAAGTAACTCCAAAAGATAATTTTCCACTACTCAACATTGGTTTGATAGTGGATAGCATTGCAAATCATGAAATATTTTATTTCATGTATGGCTACTCGGGTTATAACCAAATCAAGTTAACTTCAAAAGATTAGTACGCTAAAACTACTTTTACTACACCTTGGGGCACATACTAATACACTGTCATGCTTTTTTATTTGAAAAATATCGGTGTCACATACCAAAGAGCCATGACAATCATGTTCCATGATCAAATCCATGAGCTCTTGGAAGTATATGTGGATGATCTTTTAGTGAAATCAAAAACCCGATACACACACATACAATCTTTGCATAAAGTTTTTGAAAAACTTAGACTTTATAAAGTGAGACTATACTCTCAAAAATGTGTGTTTGGAGGAAAACTCTTAGGGTTCATGGTTAGCCAAAGGGACATAGAGGTTGACCCCTCTAACTGCCGAGTCATCATAGACATGCCTCCAACCTCCAATTTGATCAAAGTTTAAAGCCTCGAGGGTTGACTCCAAGCAATTAGGAGATTTATCTATAACTTAGCAATAAGATACGAACCCTTCAATAGACTTTTGTGATTGGGATTGCGAATGCCAAAAGGCTTTTGAAAGATTGAAAACTTATTTGGTAAATCCTCAAATTGTAAAACCTCCAAAGCCAGGAAAACCTTTACTTCTTTATCTTTCCATTCACACGAATGCATTAGGTGCTTTGCTTGCTCAATATGAAGATGATAGTATCGAGTATGCTAAAAAAGTTATCAAGCCATGGAAAAAACATGTTTCGCCTTAGTATGGGCTTGCCAAAAGTTTAGATACTACTTCTTGGATCATGAAATTTGGATAGTGTCTAAACTTGACCCTATCAAGTACATTTTTGAAAAACCTATCCTAACGGGTAGGCTTGGTAAATGGCATCTCCTCTTAATGGAGTATGATTTAAAATTTCATCATCAAAACTTCATTAAAAGTCAAGCCCTAGCTGATCATGTGGTTGACTTACCCCTCAAAGATACATATTCTATACTTGATGAAATGCAGGATGAGAGTATCTTAACAATGAATTGAAATTTCATGTTTTATCAAATTATTGTTATGAGAATCAGGTATAAAAAGTGTACTTTGATGGGACAAGGAACCAACAAGGGGCAAGTGTGGGAATCATCCTCATATTCCAAAAAAGGGAGAAATCCCAATGTGATTCCGACTAGATTTTCCTTGTTCCAATAATGTGGCTCAATATGAGGCACTCATACAAGGCCTAAAAGTTTTGAAAAATCTAGGAGCATCGTGTAGTGAAGTCTTTGGAGATTCTATAATTGTTGTAAATCACGTTTCAAAACTTTGGCAAGTCAAAAATGAAAAACTCATTCTATACCACGAATTGACCACCAAGTTGGTCAAGCGCACTCACTCATATAGGAAGAGAGGACAACACCATAGCTAATGCCCTCTCTTCTTTAGGGTTATCTCTAAGAATTGATCCCACTTTGGGTACTCGATCCCTTGATATCCTACACTTACCCACTCCATCTACCAATGATTTAGAGGTTTGCCAAAATGACAAAAATCAATAAGGAAAATCTTAGTTTGAAGACATTAAAAACTTTTTGAAAAATGGAGGATTTTTCAAATTTACTTCCTTTAAAGATAAGACTTTTATTTGGAAAATCTCAACTCGATATGTGGTCTTGGGAGGGTTCTTTACAAAAAGAGTTTTTCTGGTATCTTGTTGAGGTGTGCCGACCATGATGAGGCTAAGACCATATTGTATGAGTTCCACGGTAGAGAATGCGGGGGTCATGTCAATGCAAATATGATGACCATGAAAATACTTAGAGCAGGTTATTATTGGTCCACTTTGAAACAAAATTGTCATGACCATGTTAGCAAGTATCATCACTGTCAAGTGCATTGAAATGTCATTCATATTCCATCATTTGCATTGCATTTCATCGTGAGCCCATGGCCCTTCACCATGTGGGCATTTGGTATCATTGGACCAATATTACCCACTCCATCCCTGGATACAGGTTCATTTTAGGAGCCACTGAATATTTTTCTAAATGGGTTGAAGCTACCCACTTGACTAATGCTCAAGGATGTAAACACCCAAAAAAAAATTTTAAATTTTTTTACCTTTTAGAATTTCTGCTTTTTTGCAAGAAAAATTGCAATTTTGGGTCTTTTAAGGGTTTTCAAATAAAGATACCCTAAATGAACTCATTTATACACCAAAATTTTGTGACAGCCTTAAAATAAGGGTACATTGCATCCCTCACAAAAAAATCCAATTTTGACAAAATCTCAAAAAAGTGACTACTTTGCCTTTAAGGCCAAATTGGTAGGATTCTGCTCTTTCAAATGATTGCCTTCAAAGAAAGAATGATTTCTAACAAGTTTTTCAAAAAAACAAATGAAAATGAGACATTAGGAACCAAACACAAAAATGTTTACAAAATATCAAATTTACAAAAATTCTAGAACCTTTAAAATTCGAAACAAAACAAATCCAAAACTAGACCTCAAAAACTCGCCCGATCGAGGATAGTCTTACTCTAGGACTCTACACCCAAGGGTTAAAGTGGTTTGAGACCCTACACCTATCAAAAAGGATAAAGTGGTCGGACACCCTACTTCCAACAAAGGGTTAAAGTAGTTAAAATTGTAAAAACTAAATCAATGAGCGAAAGTAGGTTGCCCATTCAAACAAGGAGCGAAAGCAGGTTACCCATCATTAAAACTCGATGTTTCCAAATATATCTCAAATGAAATGGTTTTAAATAATCAAAAATAAAATATTTGAAACCATAAATCTTAACTGAAAAGAAAATGAAGCAAAGTAGAATTCTTGAAAGTTAGGATGAAACCAGATGATCCCCAAAAGAAATGGAGTTTTAAGAAGCATAACTCCAACACCTCCAAGGGATCAAATCAAATCAAATCAAGTCAAATTGGGCTCATGATTAAGCATAAAAACAAAATCAAAGATGGACTCATGATAAAGCCCAAAACCAAGTCAAATTGGGCTCATGATCAAGCCCAAAACCAAACCAAATGAGAAAATACCATAAGCTCGAAATCAAATCAAATCAAAATGGGTACAAACTTAAGCCCAAGACGAGCTCAAACTAAGAAAGGGTCATGTTAAGAAGCCCAAGTTAAATTCAAATTTAATCAGTCAAAGGGTGTACTAAACCGGCCAAGACATATGAAGATCAAGGTCGAGTCAAAAGTAACACCAAGAAGGACAAGGCGATCAAGACACAAAGTCAAGGCTAGACATGGGCTAGATCAAGCTAAGAAGGGTCATAGTCAAGGTAAAAGCAAGGGTTGAGTAGCTAAGTCAAAGGCCTACTCGTGCACCAAAGTGGTGGGTTGCACCAAGACACGAGTCACAAGCAAGACCGCACCAAATTGAGCCAAGCAATGGGTCGGGCTACATTGCACCTAGCCTAGGGTTGTACTGAGGCTCATTCTTGACCAAAATAGGGACCATCCAGGTGCTCCCATGTGAGCCATATGATCAACACCTTTTCAAAGTGGATTTGGATCAAAATTGGGCCAAACCACCTCCAATCTCCAACCCATGGAAGGCCCTAGAGGCCCCCCTTCAAATCTATAAATAGGGACCTTAGGGGGCTGGTTTAAGGAGACAAAGTGAGGAAAATCTACGAGTTAACCTAAATAAAAACCCAAAGAAAAATTAAGAGAGAAAATCTCAACAAAGAGAGAGAGAGAAGAAGAGAGGAAGAAGGAGGAGGAGTCCCCCAAGAGTGGAGATGTCGCCCCCAAGCCACCAGTCTCCAAGCTATTTCAAGGTCTTCAATCAAAGTCAGTTTTCTTCTCTTCTCTTTTCTTTCTTCAATTCAATTCATGTTGTAATTAAGGAGTACTTGTCTCCAAGTCATTGTAATATTTGAGGAGAGGTACTGCAAATTTTCATTCAAGAGCAAAGGTAAAATCGTCTATCATTTGTTTAATTTGTGGTTGCTTCTACCTCAATATACATTGTAATCTTATACTCTCTCATCTCTTCTATACTTAAGCTATAAGATAATTTCTCTTGATTATTGCACTTTCTCTCTTATAGAATATAATCCTCAACCAAAAGTCTCTACGATCATATAAACCAATAAACATCAATCGGATGCAATCAATAGACTCTTAAAACAAAAAAGTATGTTTTCAACATTCTGCATCCATTTGATCATTGATTTTTTCAGCCCAAATTCGTGAATAAAATTTTCTGAAAATCAGTACACATTTTACTCACACACAGGCCAACACTTCATAAAATTTGCAAGAATTATAGATTTGTGTAAGGTAGTGAATAAAATTGAAAAAGTCAAACAAAAATCGAGACAAAACCTGTCTACACTGCACATCCTACAATATAGCTTGGGTAAAAGTCCCTTAACTCTGTATATAGCGATCTAAAATCTCTAAAAATAGTCTTGTTAGAAATCTTATTTGCATAGCTTTCCAAGGTGACTAGTTTCATGAAATTCCAACATATACTACAAAGATACAGGAGTTTCTTTAAACCTCCATATTTCTGTCATAGAGTTTGTCCTGAGTTTCAAGGCTCAGAAATTCACTGATTTAATTCAGTTCATCCTTAAAACCAAAAGCCAAAACAAAAAATCTCTTAATAAACTAATCTTTTGGACCTATATCAGGTAAATTTTACATGATTTTGGAGATCTGAAAAATACAAAAAAATTAATAATATTTGTTGTTGGAAACAGAACTGTTTCTTTTTTTCATATTTAAACCTAAAATTTTGTCAAGAGAAAGATCACATGATTTTGGAAAGGCTTTTCAAGTGAAAATTTCTTTAGAAAACTTACCGTGTCGTAATACAATTTTCAAACCATCATAAATTCAAAACCATCGTAAAGAGGAGCATCTCTAAACAGCTTAAAAAAAAATTAAATAATTTTTTTAAACCATCATAAATTCGAAAGCCCCTCATTTGAAAATTTTCTCAAAATTTTGATGATTTTTAAGCACCACTTTCAAAAGAAAACATTTTGAAAATTTTGAAAGTCACAACCCCTGGATTTATAAAATGATTTGAAAACTTGATGTTCAAAATTTCAAAAAGGAAAATTGAAGATTTATCCAAAGATGGATCAAGGTCCGAATCAAAAGGAGGTGAACCCCCCGGGAAAAGGATAAAGAAAGAACCAAAAAGGCAAGAGTAACCAGATCAGGCAAGGAGTGAAGTTCAATTCAGGGCCAATCCAAGCATGATTCAATCCAATTCCAAGACAAGCAAAACTTGATCTAAATCAAATCAAAATTCAAGTTCAAGTTGAATGACTTTACCAACCTAGCCCAAAAGAGCATGTGACCAAGACACAACTAAGGTTGCGCTCGGACAAAGTTGACTAAAAGCCAAGGAATTCAACCAAGGAATCTTATTTAGGGCTACAAATTAAGGTCAAGTTAATCAAGACTCGAGCTCAATCAAGCAAGATGTTAGGCTGATACAAGCCATAGACTACACCTAGGACCAAACCATGCCTGGACAGGTCACACCCTAGCTGGGTCAAGCAAATGGGGGTGGGCTCGATTACACCATCACATGAGTTGCACCAAGCCCACATGGGCCAAGGGGGACTACTCTTCAACCCCACATGCACCCATGTATAGCCAAGAGATCAGAATTTCCCATTGGATCAAATCCAAATCGGGTCAAGCATTGAACCTCCAAATCTCCAACCCATGGAAGGGTCTAGAGAACCCCCTTGAAATCTATATATGGAGCCTTGAGGGGCTAATCAAGAGGAGGAAAATCAAAGAGAAGTCCTGCAAGAAGAGGGAGAGAGAGAGAAAGTGAGAGAGAGAGAGAGGGAGAGGAAGAGGAGAGGATGGAGTAGTCCCCTTCCTCCAAGGTACAGTTGGCCAAGGATCGGCTCCATTCCATGCCTTCAAGCTTCAATCTAAGGTCGATTCTCACCTTTTTCTCTCTTTTTTTTTAAGTCTTCCAATTCAATTCAATTATGTTGTAATTAAGGAGCATTTGACTCCAAATCAATGTAATATTTTGAGGGGAGATACTGCCAAAATCCATCCATGGACGTGGGTAAGAATTGCCTCTTATGTGTTTGATTTATGGTTTGTTCCTACCCCAATATATATTATAAATCTTATACTCTCTAACCCCCTCTATGCTTAAGCTATATGATATCTTCTTTTGATTATTGCACTTTCTCTTTGTTAGAATTGTTGTGGATGATCATTTAATTTGGTAGAACTTGATCGGATGCATCCATTAGTTACTTAAAATCGAAAATTTTGTTTTCTACATTCTATATCTCCTTGATTTCTGAATTCTCTAGCCCTACTCTGTGATCAAAACATGTTCAAACTTGGTATACACATTGTTCACACACAAACCCACTCTTCATAAAACTTACAAGAATTTTTGGAATATTTAAGGCTGTGAATAAAATTAGGCAATACCAAATAGAATAGGAATAGAACCCATCTACATTGCACATCTTGTAAAAAGAGGTTGGGTAAAAGTCCTTTAACTTTGTCTGCAATGATTCAAATTTCTTGTAAATGGTCCTATTGGAAAGATGACTTCCATAACTTTTCAAACTAATAGTTTCATAAAAATCCAGTATATATGTGTTAAGATACATTCTCTTCTTTAAGCCCTTATGTTTCTGTCAGAGGTTTTGTCTCAAGTTTTAGAGTAAGGGACTTCATTGATTTAATTTTGCACATTCACACATTCGATAGCCAAAAAAAATAGTTTAGGAATCTTCACACCTGGGCCTATCTCTAGTAAAATTTTGAAGATTTTTGAAGATCCGAAGGTTATCAAAAATTGATTTTGGCCAAGGAATAAACTCAAGATTTTGAGCAACTTGTTTGAATTATACTTGGTTTTGAAAACTTCCTAAAATTTAAAGTTATCTTCTAAGCACCTTGTCTGACCCTTGAGCATCGGGTTAAGAAAGGCTATAGCGAAAAGAGATCACTAGTCTACATTCTCTCAAGAAGTCGAAAATCCAAATCAAACTTTGTAAGTTTTAGAAAACTTGCTGGTACAGTTACGCACTCGTATTTATAAATTGAATTTCAAGTCTCTTCATAGGCTCTGGAAATTAAATTCTCATCTACACTTACATTTTCATGCTTTTCTAGTAATTGTTGAAACTTAGTGTTATTGATATATACTTGAGCATACAGAGTGCTATATTGAGTTCATACATATGATTATGATGGCAATCGAGATACAAAGAACGAGTGTCAGAGTTAGAGTTCCCTCGCACACCCCACATCACATTTCTTTTCTAATGGGATGCAATAGTTGCTATTGTCACTTTTGACAACAAGTCCACACCCATTTACTGAGTTTGATCCCTACTATATTTATACAATATCAAACAAGATCCTAATTCAACAAATTTAGTTTGATCTTATAATTTGAGGATTAACCTGAACTCACACGTTCAGATGGCAGAATGAGAGGAATTGAACTAGAATGATAGAAGAGATAAAGGGAGATCAGGAATTGAGATGTCATGCTTCAAATCAATCAACATGAGAGGAATTGAAAAGTCATGAGAATTATTGAATAAGAATAATAGAAGAGAAGCATGAACTAGAATAGTCAAAAGAAATACTGAAGATAAGGGAACTCAACATTAAAAGAAAATAAAATACAAATCTATTGAACCACTACAAGCATAAGATAAAAGGATAGTGAATACATAAAGGGAGATCAATACATAAAATAAACATGCAAAGCAGAAGACAAGAATGTTAGAAACAATCCTCTGGATGAGTGGGATCCTCAAAACTGATTTCTTTCTTCCTTTAATATCCCTAAGGATAGATTCAATGTCTATCTGCAATTATTTGGAGAACCCCTCTTGTAACTGCGTCGTCTACTAGACTAGTTCCTAGGAGTCTCAAACAACTATCTATCTATGTCAGCTTTGCCACTTATTCTTTCGAATTTCATATCTCCTTTGCAACAACTTGTTGGGTCGGCTTTTCTCTAAAAATCTGTTTTTTGTGATTGATCTGCAATTCTTGTTTCTTCACTTAACTTAGGTGTCAGCAGTAGTTTATCTAGTTGATATAGCCTCTATGTTGGTTTCCGGATGTGTAAAAATATGAAACTGAAAACCAAACTTTTCTTACATAAAATGAAGTTTAAGGCCTTCATCTTCTCCTTCTGAAGTGTTTAGGATCTGACCTACCACTCTTTCTTAGTTTTACATTGCTATTTGACCTTTCTTGCAGGGGAGAGGAATATGTATTTGGTTAAGGCACATTAGGATAATTTTCTGGAGGAGAGGCTATTCAAGATCTCTTACTCTGGTTTGGAACACATTTGGTATCAAAATCAGAAATGCAACTACTTCTTCGTTTGTTTTGGTGTCAAGAATAAAATGGCTATTTTATGTTATTTTTAAGTATAATAAAAGTTGCTTTTACATGCTGAAAAAGTTGATAATCTTACTCGCCTAAGAAAGCTGTGAGATCTGTCTAGGCACCTCTTTAAGTGTCCAAACTACCTGTAGTTTTTTAATTATTTTATTTTGTATTGGCCCTGCACCAACTTTTTCCTCCAATGACCTCATTAAGGATCTGGACTTTCCCTATGTAGACAAACTACCAGATTTAACATCTGCCACTGATAATTTCTAATAGTTGATTGTCGCAATATAATGCACGAGTGTGTCACACTATGTTTAATGTCTCCGTCAAAATTTTATCTTGTTGGAAATGCTGACTCTTGATATTTGAGTTTGTCTTTTTGGGGATGGAAAGCGTACCAACTACCAATTTTAACTTTTTTATCATTTGTTTTGGTGAACTTACATTACGTACATTTTGTCTTTGCTAGTAAAGAATAAGATGCTGTCGTTACTATTAGATCTCATCGTATGTTGAAAATGATTATGAGATGCTGCTGGTTATGATATCAGGGTATGATACCAGAATACACGTAGAAGCGGTTGAAGGCAGTCTTCCGTCGAATGTGATCTTTCAATTACCATAGTCATCGTTCGGTTTCTATTCTTCATTACAAAGAGACCATCTTCACCTAGCTATGATTACTGAAGGTTACCACAAAGTTTCCCCATATTACCGACCATAAATCTTTCAAAATCTCAGGTGTAGTGCATGTTGAAGGAATTCTGAACGGCACCAAGCACTTGAAAAGATTGTCTGAGGTAGGTCTGCCGCAGATTCATTTATTGCCAAGTTTTTGATGTTGCACATTCTTATCTTTTATTTTATACAATGTAGATTGACCGATAGTCATATAATTCTACACAATACTTGGATTGTAATGCATATAAATTGTTCATGTACTATGGATGCATTTAGTGTGTAGATATTATGGAACCGTATATGTTAGATCGTGTAGTTCGATAATTTAGTCATCATCAAGGCATCCTAGTTGTGTCAATAAGGCCCTCCATTGCAAATAGACCTGCAAAGCCACTGCATATAAGGTACAATATGAGTCAAATGACGCTACTTTAGAGGTAGCACACTGTTTTCAGCTTGAGCACTTTGGCGTCCAACAGTATATCCTTATGTGTGTGACAAATTGTGTATAGAGTGGTATATTCCTCAATCGCATCAGTTTATTTTAAGACATTCTATGAGTCAGTTGCGTCCGACTCCAACTAGGCAATATGATACATCATTCTTCATTTAGGTAAATGAATAATTGTATATATATTTGCACGGTCTTTAACTTTGTTTTGATTTTATTATAATACCAACTTTTTCATAATTACCTTTTATACCAATGTCTTATCGTAGTACGTGATACATTACCACCAGTTTTAGTATATTTAGAGTATGTACCATAATCATTATTGGGTGACCCTGCGTTATTAAAGTTGTTAGAGATATACGAACAATATTCTCATCAAGCATATCGATTGTCTATATTTGAGGATGATGGTGAAGATGCATGAGCGTTGTAGATAATTCATGTATTGGGACGTTCTTTGCCTTCAATATAGACAATTGTTATAAAATAATACTTTCATTTCAATTTAAAAGATAATTACATGTATAAACTACGAAAAACATTTAATCATTGTCTTCAATGTTGCGTGCAATATCATCCACTACTCCTCTCATTTGTATATATATATATACCTTGATACATTCATGAAATGGTTGATTCCAATTATCAACACTTTCATGTCAATATCATTACCGAGATGAAAAGATAGGAAGCATTATAGAGTCATCAGTCATGTTCATCTGTTAAAAAGTAGGAACAGAAGAGATGATTAATCACAAATTGGATAAACTAAATGCCTAAATAATATAATCACATTTAAAGATATTGTGATTACTGCTAGAAAATATTATGCATCATGATAATAGAACATGTATCACACATCCCTCATAACTGGTTGCTCACTATCTGATACTAGTGATAGAAATGTCATCGATCCTCTCGTAGACAATAGTACAATGTTGCATTTCATTGAGTAGTGATTACAAAAGCCATGGCTGGCATGAACATCGAAAATCACTCGAACATGGCCAAATCTTTCATGTATGCAATACAGCGAATAGCAACATAAACACCATTATCCTTCATGAAAACTCATGAATATATATATGAAGCCTACTTATCACTTCCTTTAAGCACTCTTTGTGAGTTTTACGCTACCATTCTTCTTCTTATCCCAAAAGTGCATCAATGTCTTGATACCTATAATTTTCATCTCCAATACCCATGAAAATGCATGTAATAGTTACATTAAATGAGGATGTTTCGTATCAGAGATTTTACAATATCATGTATGATATTAGTGAGTCTAGATCATATAGTAGTTGTTGTAAAATACTTTGAAAACCCTATCTTCCTTTCTAATTTCATCTATGCATTATAAATATGTTTTGTCATACTAATATTTACTTTATCAATCCGTTTCAAATGTATCAAAATATATTTTAGTTTGTAATGGCTTTTTATAAGATCATTTGTCACACTATAAAAATATCAACTCAATCTTCATGCAAAAGTTTGTCCTTCGATATACAAATCTAGAGGGTTGTTATGTGTCCCACTCATTTTATTCAACTTTCAATAACCATCAATTGCACCTCCTCAAAATAAAATTTGACAATTTACCTTCTTAGTGCACATCTACATAATATTTTCAACATCAATATTTTTACTCATCCTATATTTATTACTCTTTTAACATCTAAGCTATACATTGTTTGTTATGTCTTTACTCTTCGAACAAAGAATAACAAAAATAATATTATGACTTCTCTCAATATTTCTTATATATTCAATAAATTCATTATAATTGTTAAACACATTTTTGTCACAAATATGGGTGAATAGTAAAGTTCATCACCCTTACAATCAACAAATATTTCTTCTACTTCATCGAACAACCAGTTAAAGAATACATCATCCAATGCATTACAATAACTTCTAGTCTCCACAGTCTCAATATAATAAATACTTTGATCAATCACTGTTTTCTTATAATTGATTCCATCATAAGTATTTTCGTTCGAGTTATTTACAATTTTGCAATACATAAAAGGATATAAGTAAACATGTTTGGTTCCGAGTAAACCAAAACTAGCAACTCTTATTTACCCAAAATAATGAATTGTCCTCTCATTGGTTCTAGTTTTGAGATGGTTATGAGTTAAAATCCGATTTAATTAACGGTTTTGATTCTAAGATTGACATTTTCAAGTTCAAAACCGATTCAAAAATATAATGTAAAGAAGCAATTGCAAAAAGTGTCGTGAACGGACATTCAAAGTTCGCAAAGGCTTTTCTCACTGCATTCAGCAAAAACCGACGGCCACTTCGGCCGACCACAAGCATCGCTAGGGGAGTCGTGTCGATCACAAGCTTCTCATTGCACTGGAGTTGCAGTTGTGCCTCCTGGTTGCCACCATTCTCTGTCTACCACCAGAGTATGCTGCACATCCAGAATAATCGGACCGTTATTCATTGCTCTGAGCCATTCATCGTGCAACGTATTGGAGAATTATCCTCAACATCACCATTGTCAGCGTCCAATACAAACTCGTCTATCTACAGGAATTCACCTTCCAGGCGCTCTAATACAATGTTATGAATCCATCAAGAACATGAAAGAATCAACCTTATTCTTGTTCAACCTCACAAGGAGAGGAATAATCTTACAAAAGTTACAGAAACCTTTTGCGAAGAAAGAAGTAATGGCTAGTTATACTAGCCGTTGAGTGTTTTAAGGGGCACTCAACGGCTATACTGACAGAAAAATTAAAGAATACAAAATACAACAACTAAGCCTTTTCCCATACTAGATGGGGTCGACTATAAAAAATACAAAATAATACAGATAAATAATATAAAATAATACATTCATACTTCTAGCAACATGTAACACTCGTATCTTAAAAAAGGCGAACTAACAAAAGGAGGCAGTCCCTTCAATGGGTTCTAAATATATGTTATGCAACATACCCAATAGTTTGCCGTATATTGCGGGAAAGATTGCAATTTACAAAGTAATGAACAGATTTTATTACAAGATGCACCTTTTTTATCTATTGCAAATTGAACAGTGAGTGTTCAAACGCCTGCCACTTAGTTGAGTACATCGTGCATAAGGTACAATGCTTCTCTGTACACCCTGCACTGAGGGCCTTAATCAAGAAACAGACAAGTTCTTCTGTACCAATCTTTTACAACTCTCCAGTCCTACATAAGAAAAGTCAATGTAATAGTATTCTCTCAAGACAGAAACGTAATATTGAATTGTACATATAACAATTGATACTCGATAGGCTTCACAAAATGCTGATATTAGTTAAAGAAACTCAAAACTTAGGCGAGATATTCCCAGGCTACCACAAAGAGAACAGAACCGCCCAGATCTCATTTTATATAATTAAAGAAGTAATGAGCTTTTCAAACAGTAAAATCAAATTTTGTCAAATGCAAGCTGAATCACCTTTCGCAATGTTTTGAGATGCTTCAAAACTTCGTACAGAATTTTGTCCCATCTATATGCAGCATCTTATTGGTTGGTCACGGAATCATATATAGAAGGATCACAAAATAAAGCCCTGGAGAACACACAATTATGAACAATAAGAATATGGTAGGCAGTTTTTCTTTCTTCAATGAAGAGATGAAAGGCATTAGGGATCATGGGCACCAAAGAAATATAGATTTTCACCGTAGACTACGACCTGAATAAAAATATTGCAAATTGTTGACAGGAAACTTGATAAGCAAGCAGTATAAATTTATAGTTTGCATCAACATTGACAAGTGAAGATGATAATGAGCATAAGCCCATTGTAAAAGACACGATATCAGAGGTATAGAAAGCCTGTCAAGATCAGGGTTAGTCGAAGCTTCTATTCTGGTTGGAGAAGCACCACTTCCAAAGAGAAAAGCTTCAGTTCTAAAGTTTCAAGAGAATCTCATTTTGTCCAGGTTGTCCTCATGCTGCTTCATTTGCATTCTCCTCTACTTTTCTCTTATTTATACACATGCATCTTATGAGTTCCTCATGTCTTATTATAAATGCTGTCATCTCAAAAATCAACTGTCAGAGTACATCAGTACAATTTCTTGTTTTTGATTTTCAAATCAATAGGATAGTAAAGAGAATAGAAATACTTTATTCATTACTTAGAGAAGCAACTTATATGCAATTAAATAATACTTTCATTCTAGTTATTTGATACCCACTTAGTGTGGGAGAAGGTCTGCTTTTGGTCTCGGTAGATCCTAGATTTGGCTATTCTATTTATGGTTTTGCTCATAGTTTATTTTTTATTTCAATTCTTGCTTAATTGTATATTTGATTGTCTTTTGGTTTCTTTAAAGATTACTTCTCTTACAGCTTATGCCAAAAATACCTCGCTTCTTACTACTCAAATCTCTTCCAATGTGGTTCCTTGGCTAGCAAAACAGGTCAAGACAGGGTTATCGAGGCTTTCATCATGTGTTATGGAAAGATTCACTTGTTAATAACTGAAACGGAGAAGACCAGTAGTGAGAGAACAGAACAATCTTGCATTATCTCCACAGAAATTGATTATCTACAGGTACTATACATGACCTGAAAGTTTTCCCAAGATCCAAAGCCCTCAGACCAGAATAGATTCACCAGTTAGGTTGCGTGAAAAAGGACTCCCCATGCTTATCAAAAGCATCAACTTTCAGAGACCTCAATTAAGACCTTCGTGAATAGGTTTTTGAAATTTGTGTGATACAAGACCAATAATTGGATACTATGCACAAAATCAAGCACAATTCTCTACAACAACAACTAAGCCTTTTCCCATTCTAGATGGGTCAGCTACATGGATTCTTTGTTTCCACAAAGCCCTATCATGTGCCATGCTAGCAGTTAACTCAATATAAACTAGATCATTCTTTATAGCTTTTTCCAACACTTTTGCAGTCGTCCACTTCTTTTAACATTTTCACAATCTAGTTTTTCATATATTCTTACAAGATCGTTATTTGGTTGTCTTTCTACATGTTCAAACCATCTTAAACGATTTTACCTCATTTTAGCAAACTCAAGCTCCACAATTCTCTATTAGCAAAATTTGATGCACAGAACATTCTTCATGTTAGTGGTGCCTAATCTACAATCAATTTAATGTCAAGTAAATTGAAATTAGTGTGTGCCTAAATTCCAGTATAAATTCCGAATTGTTGGGGACAGAAATAAGAAGAAAAAGTATCATGATGCCCCTTGCATTTGGTAGTTATTTTTTTCCACTAGAATCTATCTAGATTATACACATTGTAAAAATAGCACTACAATATAGCCAATAATGTTCACAAACACAATCACAAATGATCATAGAAGGTCTTTCACAAGTCCAATCACAAAACACTTCAAGACAAACCAAATAGGCACAATACCAAACAAAGTGAGCATGAAAAGCTCTAAATTTTATTAATGGCACACCCCCTCTATTTATAGAGGCTTTATTACATGTATTAAGGAAGAGAGAGAATGGGAGAAGCTGCTCCCAACACCTACACTACTAGCCGTTGGGACCGGCTAGTAGTGTAGCCGTTGGGGCTAACTGGCCCTTGAGGCCCAATCCCAAAAGGTCCTCCTTCATGGACCTATTGGGTCGTAATGGCCTAGATTCCCTATTATAAATTAACACCCTCTTCAAACTTGTGGTGTATATACCGAAAGTTTGTTCGATAAAAACATAAGTTTATGAGCTAACAAAGACTTTATGAAGAAATCTATCAAATATAACTCTGAAAGAACATAACATAAAGTCAATCTCTTCTTCAAGCATTTCTCTCGAATATAATAGCAATCAATTTCAATATGTTTGGTTTTTTCATGTAATGTATTATTTCAAGCAATATACATAGTGCTTTTGTTGTCATAAAGCAATTATGTAGAGTCCTCTAGGGCAACCTCCATATCTGCTAGAAGTTCAATGATTCAAGATATGTCAACTTTATAACGGTTATGGCTCTATATTCTACCTCCGTAGGTGATAAAAACACCTTCTGTTGCTTTTTACATCTAAAAGATATTAGTGAGTCACCTAAAAACACAAACAATTATCATTAATATCCTCACCCCAATCAAACACAAACAATTCAGTGGTTGAAATAATGTTTGTCATTAACATCCCCACCTCAATCAACATCAGTATAAGCAGCTAATTTAAGAGAAGATGATGAGGTTAGAATAATCCTCCTTTCAAGTGTATCATTTATGTATCTTATAATCCGCATAATCGCACTCATATGTGCATTGGTAGGAGCTTGTTGAAATTTACTCGCCACATATACTGCATGTGCTATAACTGGTCAAGTAATGGTAAAGTATGTCAAAGCTCCTATCTTTTGTCGATAAGTGTGAGATCTTCTAGCCTTTTTCATATGTAATTCTCAGTTTGGTTCCCATCACCTTCAGGTGCTCACCTTCTTGTTATTTGTCAATCCTGACCTGTTAACTGTTGAATAATCAGCAACGCAAATAAGCTACACAATCTTAATCAAATTACTCGAGTGGAGAAGAAATTTTGGAGTGAATAGGGCATCGGCAGTCTCAATTCTGCTGCCAACCTCTTTCCTCTTTATTTGGCATGTCCCCTAATGATCGACAGATCACTAGGGTTATTTAACAAAGGTGTCTAGTTACATAAAAGACCTAATTTCCCCTAATAAGTGGCACATATTTAATAGTACCTTTAAAAACATAATTAAAAATAAAGTCTATTAAACTAAATACATGATCCATAGACTCTAACACTCCCCCTCAAGTTAGAAACGAAGATATTTTGAGTCCCTAACTTCCTAACGAGTTTTTCAAGTCTTCCTTTTCCCAAAGATTTTGTTAAAAAAATTGCACATTGTTCTTCTGATCATATATATTTCATCTTTATTGTTTAAGCCTTTACTGCATCTCATATAAAATGACAATCTATTACAATATGCTTAGTTCTCTCATGATATATTGAGATTTGTCGCTATTTGAGTTTATGTTTGATTGTCACAATAGAATAGGATCGATTCGTTCGTGAGTGTTAAGCTCCTGAAATAGAGATTTTAACCAAATTGCCTCACATACTCCAAGAGTCACCGCTCTATACTCTGCTTATGCACATAACCTGGCCACCACATTCCATTTTTTACTTCCATGAGACAATGTTGTAAACACCTCCATGCTAAGTCACACAGACACCTCTAGGAGGTGGAGTGTCGGTGCAGCATGGATAGCAAAAAAAAATTAATTAATTAAGGTAACTCACGGTTTTGTCATCTTTGGTGTGTTTATCCTGGAGAACCCGATCGAAGAGGGAGGGATCCGCGAAGATGATGAAATTGAAGCCTCTTAGTGGACTTGTGACCTTATCTCCTATGATGACCACCTGAGTTACTTCACCATAGTTTCCAAAATGCTCCTTCAGCTTGTCTTCCATCATCTCCTATGAAACTTCGATGAACAGAGGAAAATATCTCAATGCGGACTTTCTTCACTTCCTTTTGTGTGGATATTTCACGCTTTCAAATCTGGCACCGACTTTGAAGTTCGGGTCTTTTTAGATAAATGGGTCCGAATCTGTCAAGATTGATTTGTGTATTACGATGAAATTAGTAGTTGTTTATCATTTATGTGTTTTGCTTTAATATAAAGTTGTATACTTGCTATTGTCATATACTTATGGTAATTGATGTCTCACTTGTTCTAGCTTTAATATTATATATAATATATAATATTATATACCCTAGTTGTGTCGTCGCACCCAAAAATTTTGAAATTTGTCTTATCTCGCACCCGCACCCGCACCCGCACTCGTGTGATGGCCTCCACGTTGAGATGATCATGAGTTGTATATAATAATTCATTTCCAGGAGTATTTTTAAATATCTCAATATTTGTCTCACAACATTCATATGGGATCTAGTAGGATAGTGCATAAATCGGCTTATCATACTCACAACATAAGAAATATATGAGTGTGTAATTCTCAGATATATAAGTCTTCCCACTAGCCTTTGCTACTCTCCAAGTATGTGTAATGGTTCATCGGCCTTCGAACTCAATTTCAAGTTACTATCCATAGGAATCGTTGAGGGTTTACACTCTAGCATGTTGGTGTCCAATAAATCTAGAGTGTGCTTTCTTTGAGTTAAGAATATACCCTTTGAGCTCATGAATACCTCAATTCCCAAGAAATAATAGAGGACCAAGAACCTGTTGGAGAACAAGTTGTATCTTGATCGTGTATGTGTTCATCGTGTATGTCATTGTGTAAGTGTAGTCAGGTAGGAGTAATGCGGGTAATGGATCGGTCTGTGATCCATTAGGTACTTAGTCTTATTAATTAGTAAGTAGGGGTATTTAGGTCTTTCAAGTTATAACACCAATATATATAGTATAGTAGTCTTTAGGGTTTAGTGTGAAGAGTTGCAGGGAGCCGACCAGCCCTCGTCTTGAAGATTCGATGTAAGTTCCTTTGTTCTCAATAAAATAAAGTTCTATTTTGGGTTAATCTCTACATGGTATAGGAGCCTATTTGGGATAAAATCAGTGTTTCTTTGTTAGAAAATCAGTTCACACAGGTTGTCTTTGGAAGTTGCAGAAAATTTCAAGGTGCAAAATTTTTTTTGTGGATATATACTAAGGTGTTCAGTGAATCTGGTTGAAATTTTATCATTATTTGGAATACATCTTATAGTGCCTAATGTGATTAGGAAAAATCATAGTTTAAGGGCATGATTACATGATTATATGCCTTGTTATTGGACAGTTTTAATAGTCTCGTTTATTACGTGATCAGTTGTCGTTATTGGCTGGCCGATAATCGCTTTGTGATCAAGATCAGGGTTCAGGTATCCGAGAAAAAAAAAAGGGGGAGAGAAATAATGGACAGAAGCAAAATAGCAGAAGGCAGTGACAATTTGTTGGACAAGGGCGAAACATTTCAAGTCACTAACCTGAAACTATATGCAAAAAACTATCTCTAGTGCGTCAGATCAATGGAACTCGCAGTTATGGCAAGGGGGCGATGGGATTATCTTACAGGAGAAATTCTCAAACCACCTATAACAGATCCTCTATACTCTCGATGGTGTCGAGAAAACACACTTGTCGGTGCTTGGTTAATACAATCCATGACGCCTTCTATTGGTAGTACATTTATGTTTTTGGATACAGCAAGAGATATCTGGCTAGCAGTTCAAGAGGCATATGCTCAGCGAAAGAACATAGCAAAAAAGTATGATATTATTGAGAAGATCAGAAAGTGTCGACAAGGGAACAGATCAATTAGTGAATACTATGCAGAACTCAGAGGTCTGTGGGAAGAACTGCAGCTTTATTCTAAAACAAAATGTCAAACTTGTACACGGGAGAGGAACGAGGAATTTGAAGAGCGAAAAGTGTTTGACCTTCTTTGGGGAATATCATCAGAATATGAGGCCGTGAAGAATAATATCCTCAACAGAGAAGAACTCCCTTCTTTGAGTACAGTATGCTCACTCCTCCTCAGGGAAGAAGACAGAAAACAATTGGAAAAAGAAACCAAAATCAATTCTGAAACTTCAGCATTTGTCGGGAAAAATACTTATGTTCCACCCTTTGCTAGAGGTAGAGGAAGTTATGGCAGAGGCAGAGGTAGATTGGGATTGACATATGAAGAAAATGATAAAATAATTTGTTCTCACTGTGGCAAACCCAAACATACCAAGGAAACGTGCTGGGACCTAGTTGAGAAACCTGCCTACCTTCAGAATAAATCTAACAAGACGTACTTTAGTAGTGATCATAATGATAAACAAAAGGCTGAAGACAGTTTAACTTCTCTGGCAGATATGAAAAAAGAGATTAAGCAGTTGAAAGCTCGTCTGATAGATACACAATCGCCATCTACATCCTCTCACAGTGACTCACAAGCAACTGTCGCTTATCCCTTCTCATTCCTGACTCAGGGTAATACCTACACTTCCTATTGAAGATTATGGATTATTGATTCTGGAGCCACACATCACATGGTTAGCAAAAGAGACTTCTTTGATACTTACGGATTGACACAGGGAAACACCAATATCAAATTGGCAGATGGTTCTCTAACTCCAATAGTGGGAAAAGGAAGTGTGATTACATCTTTTGGAATCTTGAAAAATGTCTTACATGTCCCCAATATATCAGTAAATTTATTATATGTATTTGCTATGACTCAGGATTTGAAATGTAGTATAACCTTTGATTCCACTGGATGTGTATTTCAGGAAATCAAGACGGGAAAGATCTGTGGTCAGGGTAATGTGAAGAGAGGATATAATACGATAGTCATATCGTGGACCAAAACAATACACGATACGATATGTATCGAATAATACTCATATGAAAGGAAGCACTGAAATTTAAAAACCATGGTTTTTGGAAGAAGATAATAACGCCAACCCGGAGATGCTTGCCTTTTCTTTGAATATTTATTCAATGTAGATACTACGATTCAAAGAAAGATTCATATTCTATGTTTACAAGAGATAAATTGGGTTAGAGAAAAAGCAAAGGAGATAGAGGATACAGGTTTTAAATTATGGTACTCGGGTAAAGAAAAAGCTTGAAACGGAGTTGGTATTATCATAAATAAAGATTTAAAGGATACTGTAGTAGACATACAACGATATGGTGATCGAATAATGACGTTGAAATTAGTGTTAGGAGCAGAGGTTTTGAATATAGTTTATGCTTACACACCCCAAGTAAGACTAGAAAATAGTATAAAGAAAGTTTTTTGGGAAGAGTTAGATAAGGTGATTCAAAAGATTCCACAAAGGGAGATGATTTGTTTAGGAGGAGACTTAAATGGACATGTCGGTAGAGAGGCATTAGGATATCAAGGTATTCATGCAAACTTTGGTTTTGGGGATATAAATGAGAAAGGTAGGGATATTTTAAATTTTGCTATGGCATTTGATCTCTTTATAGTCAATACAATCTTCAAAAAATGAGATGAACATTTAATTACTTATAAGAGTGGCTTATCACAAACACAAATTGATTACTTTATTTGTAGAAAAAAAGATAGAGCGTGTTGTAAAGATTGCAAGGTAATTCCAGGAGAAAGCTTAACCACCCAACATCGACTTTTAGTTATGGATTTACAAATAAAAAAATAGACAAAGAAGAAAAGAGTGAATCGAGCTATTCGGACTAAATGGTGGAACCTCAAAAGCGAGAAAGAAGATATATTTAAACAGAAAGTCCTTCAAGGAGATGTTTGGAATTATGTTGGTACATCCTGTGATATGTGGAACAATATGGCTATACATATTAGGAAAGTGGCGAAAGATGTGTTAGGTGTATCTAAGAGACGTGTACCGGCACAAAAAGAAGCTTGGTGGTGGAGTGAAGTAGTGCAAAATAAAATCAAGGCAAAGAGGGCATGTTACAAATTACATTATACTAAAAAAACTAGTGAAACTTTAGAGGCTTATAAGAAAGCAAAAAAGGAAGCGAAAAAGACCATGAGTTATGCAAAAGCTAAAATTTGGGAGGATTTATATAAAAAAACTCAACTCAAAAGAAGGTGAAAGAGATATTTTTAGGATAGCTAGGGCTAGAGATAAGAAAACTAAAGATCTTAATTATGTTAGATGCATCAAGGACGAGGATGAAAAAATTCTAGTGGCAAATGATGATATAAGAAATAGATGGAAAAACTATTTTTATAAGCTTTTTAATGAAAATAAAGATGTTAGTATTAGCTTAGGAGAGTTGGCCAAATAAGAAAAGTATATAAACCATAATTTTTACCGACGTATTCAAAAGAATGAAGTCAAAGAGGCTCTTAAACATATAAAGGGTGGTAAATCGGTAGGACCAAATAATATTCCTATAGAAGTTTGGAAAATACTAGGAGAAATAGGAATCACTTGGCTCACAAGACTATTTAATGAAATATGGAAAAACCAAAAGATGCCCGAGGAATGGAGAGCAAGTACACTTAAACCCATATATAAAAACAAGGGAGACATTCAAAATTGTGCGAATTATCGAGGTATCAAGTTAATGAGCCATATTATGAAATTATGGGAAAGAATTATCGAACGTAGGTTAAGATAAATATCAAGTAGAACACAGAATAATTTTGGATTCATGCCAGGCAGATCTACTGTTGAAGCGATTCACCTTTTGAGACGTCTTATGGAACATTTTAGACCAAAAAAGAAAGACCTTCACATGATATTTATTAATCTAGAAAAAGCTTATGATAAAGTATCGAGGGAGGTTCTTTGGAGAACTTTGAAAAAAAGAGGTATCCCATTTACATACATTAACCTTATAAGAGACATGTATGATGGTGCAAAAACATGTGTGAGGACTCATGAAGGAATGAAAGACTTCTTTGAAGTTAATATTGGGTTACATCAAAGATCAACTTTAAGTCCATACTTATTTATAATGGTGATTGATAAGTTAACAAAACATATTCAAGATGAAGTACCTTGGTGTATGTTATTTGTAGATGACATTGTATTAGTGGAGGAGTCTAAGGAAAAAGTTAATAAAAAATTAGAACTATGGAGAGAAACATTAGAAAGCAAAGGCCTCTGACTTAGTAGAACAAAGACAGAATATATGGAATGTAAGTTTGATCATTTGGTTACTTCAGAGGACATAGAAATTTAAATGGGAACACATTGCATCCCCCAAAAGGAAAGTTTTAAATACCTAGGGTCAATTTTTTAGAGTGACGGAAGAATTAATAGAGATGTTATGCATAAAATTAATACTGGTTGGTTAAAATGGAGAGGAGCATCAGGAATTCTTTGTGATAAGAAGATACCATTAAAGGTAAAAGGTAAATATTATAGAGTAGCAATTAGGCCTGCCATGTTTTATGGTTCTGAGTGTTGGGCAGTTAATTATCAATATGTACAAAAGATGTCTGTGACAGAAATAAAGATGTTTAGATGGATGAATGGTCATACAAGAAAAGACCCTATAAATAATGAGGTTATTAGAAACAAATTAGGAGTGGCACCAATAGAGGATAAATTGAGAGAATATCGTTTAAGATGGTTTGGGATTACAAAAATTATGAGAAGGATTACAAAAATTAAAAATTATAAAAACAAAATTTTAAAATTTTAAAAAAAAATAAAATAAATTTTAAAAATTTTAAAAAAAATTTATGAGCATTGCTTTGGGGCATCCCCGCCTAGCAATGTACTGCAGAGCCCGAATGCAGTAAGAAGTAAGCAAGGGCCACTACATTTTCGCCCGAATGTAGTGAATCAACTGCAGAGAGGGTTCCCACATCATGGACGAGTGTGGGTAAAGAAGTTAGTCCCGCTACATTACCGCCCGAATGTAGTGAAAATTTTTCAGAGAGGGTCTCCACATTTTGATTATGGACGGATGCGGGTGGTAAGGAAGCTAGTCCAAGATAATAAGATTCGTATTGGTTCTTGGAATATTGGAACATTATCCGGTAAGCTAATGGAGGTGGTAGATACTATGATTCGGAGAAAGATTCATATTTTATGTTTACAAGAGGCAAAATGGGTTGGAGAAAAAGCAAAAGAGATAGAGGATACGGGTTTTAAATTATGGTACTCAGGTAAAGAAAAGGCTCAAAACGGAATTGGTATTATTATAAATAAAGATTTAAAGGATACTGTAGTAGACATACAACGATATGGTGACCGAATCATAACGTTGAAATTAGTGTTAAGAGCAGAGGTTTTGAATATAGTTTGTTTTTACGCACCCCAAGTAGGACTAGAAGATAGTATAAAGACAGTTTTTTGGGAAGAGTTAGATAAGGTGTTTCAAAAGCTTCCACAAAGGGAGATGATTTGTTTAGGAGGAGATTTAAATGGACAAGTCGGTAAAGAGGCATTAGGATATCAAGGAATTCATGGAAACTTTGGTTTTGGGGATATAAATGAGGAAGGTAGGGAGATTTTAAATTTTGCTATGTCATTTGATCTCTTTATAGTTAATACAATCTTCAAAAAACGAGATGAACATTTAATTACTTATAAGAGTGGCTTATCACAAACACAAATTGATTACTTTATTTGTAGAAAAAAGATAGAGTGTGTTGTAAAGATTGTAAGGTAATTCCAGGAGAAAACTTAACCACCCAACATCGACTTTTAGTTATGGATTTACAAATAAAAAAATGGACAAAGAAGAAAAGAGTGCATCGAGCTATTCGGACTAAATGGTGGAACCTCAAAAGCGAGAAAGAAGATATATTTAAACAGATATTAGGAAAGTATGTGTTAGGGGTATCTAAGGGAGGTGTACCGGCATAAAAAGAAGCTTGGTGGTGGAGTGAAGTAGTATAAAATAAAATCAAGGCAAAGAGGGCATGTTACAAGTTACATTATGCTAAGAAAACTAGTGAAACTTTAGAAGCTTATAAGAAAGCAAAAAAGGCTGTTAGTGAAGCAAAAGCTAAGATTTGGGAGGACTTATATAAAAAACTCAACTCAAAAGAGGGTGAAAGAGATATTTTTAGGATAGCTAGGGCTAAAGATCAGAAAACTAAATATCTTAATTATGTTAGATGAATAAAAGACGAGGATGAAAAAATTCTAGTGGCAAATGATGATATAAGAAATAGATGGAAAAACTATTTTTATAATCTTTTTAATGAAAATAAAGATGTTAGAATTAGTTTAGGAGATTTAGATAACTCAGAAAAGTATATAAACCACAATTTCTACCGACGTATTCAAAAGAATGAAGTCAAA
Source organism: Brasenia schreberi (assembly GCA_036023115.1). Classification (NCBI taxonomy): domain Eukaryota; kingdom Viridiplantae; phylum Streptophyta; class Magnoliopsida; order Nymphaeales; family Cabombaceae; genus Brasenia; species Brasenia schreberi. Next base: position 3,505,340 of record JAYKKT010000073.1, read on the forward strand.
GAGGCTCTTAAACATATGAAGGGTGATAAATTGGTAGGACCAGATAATATTCCTATAGAAGTTTGGAAAATACTAGGAGAAATAGGAATCACTTGGCTTACAAGACTATTTAATGAAATATGGAAAAACCAAAAAGATGCTCGAGGAATGGAGAGCAAGTACACTTATACCCATATATAAGAACAAGGGAGACATTCAAAATTGTGTGAATTATCGAGGTATCAAGTTACTGAGTCATACTATGAAATTATGAGAAAGAATTATCGAACGTAGGTTAAGACAAGTATCAAGTACAACAGAGAACCAATTTGGGTTCATGTCAGGCAAATCTACTATTGAAGTGATTCACCTTTTGAGACGTCTTATGGAACATTTTAGAGCAAAAAAGAAAGACCTTCACATGATATTTATTAATCTAGAAAAAGCTTATGATAGGGTACCGAGGGAGGTTCATTGGAGAACTTTGGAAAAAAGAGGTATCCCATTGACATATATTAACCTTATAAGAGACATGTATGATGGTGCAAAAACATGTGTGAGGACTCATGAAGGAACAACAGACTTCTTTGAAGTTAATATTGGGTTGCATCAAGGATCAACTTTAAGCCCATACTTATTTATAATGGTGGTGGATGAGTTAACAAAACATATTCAAGATGAAGTACCTTGGTGTATGTTATTTGTAGATGACATTGTATTAGTGGAGGAGTCTAAGGAAAAAGTTAATAGAAAATTGGAACTATGGAGAGAAACATTAGAAAGCAAAGGCCTCCGACTTAGTAGAACAAAGACAGAATATATGGAATGTGAGTTTGATCATTTGGTTACTTCAAAGGACATAGAAATTAAAATAGGCACATATTGTATTCCTCAGAAGGAAAGTTTTAAATACCTAGGGTCAATTTTCCAGAGTGATGGAAGAATTGATGGAGATGCTACAACAACAACAACAACAACTAAGCCTTTTCCCATACTAGACGGGGTCGACTACATGGATTCTTTGTTTCCACAGATCCCTATCGTGTGTCATGTTAGCAGTTAACTCCCAATAAGCTAGATCATTCTTTATTGTTTCTTTCCAACACTTTTGTGGTCGTCCTCTACCTCTTTTAATACAACAACAACTAAGCCTTTTCCCATACTAGACGGGGTCGGCTACATGGATTCTTTGTTTCCACAGATCCCTATCATGTGCCATGTTAGCAGTTAACTCCCAATAAGCTAGATCATTCTTTATTGTTTCTTTCCAACACTTTTGTGGTCGTCCTCTACCTCTTTTAATACTTTCCAAATTTAGTTTTTCTAACCTTCTTACAGGTTCTTCTTTTGATCTTCTTTCTATATGTCCAAACCATCTTAAACGATGTTCTCTCATTTTATCCTCTATTGGTGCCACTCCTAATTTGTTTCTAATAACCTCATTATGTATACGGTCTTTTCCTGTATGACCACTCATCCATCTCAACATCTTCATTTCTGTCACAGATATCTTTTGTACATGTTGATGATTAACTGTCCAACACTCAGAACCATAAAACATGGCAGGCCAAATTGCTGCTCTATAATATTTACCTTTTAACTTTAATGGTATCTTCTTATCACAAAGAATACCTGATGCTCCTCTCCATTTTAACCAACCAGCATTAATTCTATGTGTAACATCTCCATCAATTCTTCCTTCACTCTGAAAAATTGACCCTAGGTATTTAAAACTTTCCTTTTGGGGAATGCAATGTGTGCCAATTTTAATTTCCATGTCCTCTGAAGTAGCCAAATGATCAAACTTACATTCCATATATTCTGTCTTTGTTCTACTAAGTCGGAGGCCTTTGTTTTCTAATGTTTCTCTCCATAGTTCCAATTTTCTATTAACTTTTTCCTTATACTCCTCCACTAATACAATGTCATCTGCAAATAACATACACCAAGGTACTTCATCTTGAATATGTTTTGTTAACTCATCCATCACCATTATAAATAAGTATGGACTTAAAGTTGATCCTTGATGTAACCCAATATTAACTTCAAAGAAGTCTGTCGTTCCTTCATGAGTCTTCACACATGTTTTTGCACCATCATACATGTCTCTTATAAGGTTAATATATGTCAATGGGATACCACTTTTTTCCAAAGTTCTCCAAAAAACCTCCCTTGGTACCCTATCATAAGCTTTTTCTAGATTAATAAATATCATGTGAAGGTCTTTCTTTTTTGCCCTAAAATGTTCCATAAGACGTCTCAAAAGGTGAATTGCTTCAATAGTAGATCTGCCTGGCATAAATCCAAATTGGTTCTCAGTTGTACTTGATACTTGTCTTAACCTACGTTCGATAATTCTTTCTCATAATTTCATAGTATGACTCATTAACTTGATACCTCGATAATTCGCACAATTTTGAATGTCTCCCTTGTTCTTATATATGGGTATAAGTGTACTTGTTCTCCATTCCTCGGGCATCTTTTGGTTTTTCCATATTTCATTAAATAGTCTTGTGAGCCAAGTGATTCCTATTTCTCCTAGTATATTATCTAGTCCTACCGATTTATCACCCTTCATATGTTTAAGAGCCTCTTTGACTTCATTCTTTTGAATACATCGGTAGAAATTGTGGTTTATATACTTTTCTAAGTTAGCTAAATCTCCTAAACTAATACTAACATCTTTATTTTCATTAAAAAGATTATAAAAATAATTTTTTCATCTATTTCTTATATCATCATTTGCCACTAGAATTTTTTCATCCTCGTCTTTTATGCATCTAACATAATTAAGATATTTAGTTTTCTTATCTCTAGCCCTAACTATCCTAAAAATATCTTTCACCCTCTTTTGAGTTGAGTTTTTTATATAAGTCATCCCAAATCTTAGCTTTTGCATCACTAATGGCCTTTTTCGCTTCCTTCTTTGCTTTCTTATAAGCTTCTAAAGTTTCACTAGTTTTCTTCGCATAATGTAATTTGTAACATGCCCTCTTTACCTTGATTTTATTTTGTACTTCACTCCACCACCAAGCTTCTTTTTGTGCCGGTACACCTCCCTTAGATACCCCTAACACATCTTTCGTAACTTTCCTAATATGTATAGCCATATTGTTCCACATATCACAGGTTGTGCCAACATAATTCCAAACATCTCCTTGAAGGACTTTCTGTTTAAATATATCTTCTTTCTCGCTTTTGAGGTTCCACCATTTAGTCCGAATAGCTCGATTCATTCTTTCTCGCTTGGGACCGGCAATGCAAGGGTGATCCCTTACATGGGTTAAAATGGAGAGGAGCATCAAGTATTCTTTGTGATAAGAAGATACCATTAAAATTAAAAGGTAAATATTATAGAGCAGCAATTAGGCCTACCATGTTTTATGGTTTTGAGTGTTGGGCAGTTAATCATCAACATGTACAAAAGATGTCTGTGACAGAAATGAAGATGTTGAGATGGATGAGCGGTCATACAAGAAAAGACCGTATACATAATGAGGTTATTAGAAACAAATTAGGAGTGGCACCAATAGAGGATAAAATGAGAGAACATCGTTTAAGATGGTTTGGACATATAGAAAGAAGATCAAAAGAAGAACCTGTAAGAAGGTTAGAAAAACTAAATTTGGAAAGTATTAAAAGAGGTAGAGGACGACCACAAAAGTGTTGGAAAGAAACAATAAAGAACGATCTAGCTTATTGGGAGTTAACTGCTAACATGGCACAAGATAGGGATCTGTGGAAACAAAGAATCCATGTAGCCGACCCCGTCTAGTATGGGAAAAGGCTTAGTTGTTGTTGTTGTTGTGTGTCGTTTAAGATGGTTTGGACATATAGAAAGAAGATCAAAAGAAGAACCTGTAAGAAGCTATGAAAAACTAAATTTGGAAAGTATTAAAAGAGCTACAGGACGACCATAAAAGTGTTGGAAAGAAACAATAAAGAATGATCTAGCTTATTGTGAGTTAACTGCTAATATGGCACATGATAGGGATCTGTGGAAACAAAGAATCCATGTAGCTGACCCCGTCTAGTATGGGAAAAGGCTTAGTTGTTGTTGTTGTTATAGTATTTATTTAATGTATGCCTTGATTCTCGACGAAAGCACTTCCTCCTCGTTGTCAATAGCAGCCACATGAGAAAACCTCCTCAATAAGAGAGGACACTTAGTTTTGATATGTCCACTCTCCTTCTAATAATGGCAAATCATACTCCTGTTTGGCCAAGACAGAACATTACCTTTGAATTGTCCATTTCCTTCAATATTTTTGGCGTGTAACAACTTTTGTTCGTTAAATAATTTTTAGGTCTAAATGCAATAAGAATTGATTCTTTGTTGTCACTTATATTTCTCAATCCAGTTTCTTCCATAACTAAATCGGCCAAGATCTTATAGCTTTTTGGGTCTCGATTTTATATGAATCAAATTTGATCAAATGTTTTCAAATTTGTCTCTCAATTCCCGTATAAATAAGAAGAAATATTAGTTGTCAAGACATTCTTTAAACTCATCCATTCTTTGAAGTTTTCTGAATTTGTCAAAACTCCTAAGTTGATTCCTCAAAAAACTTATTGTGATAATCCCTAATGCTCATGAAACCTTGTTTAAGCATTATCATCTTTTCCATCAAATTTATTTAAAAAACAAAATCGTCTTGAAAATGAGTTTTCTTACGGTATTCCCAAGTCTCAAAAGCATTATCAAACATGCTAATTCTAGCACGAAGTCTTTTATCTACATTTTGGCCAATAATTCATGTGATTTTCGCATTTTACTTCTCCCATTTTCTAACTCTTTCTTGTATTTCTCTTGTATTTTGAGAAGATCATCACATCAAGCCCTTCTTCTATCCATTCGAGTTCTTTAATGGTACATCAATATAATTCCAATAGTCTTTGGAGATAAAATATCTTTTACGTATCCAACTTGGATAAGAGTTGAAAACCAATCAATAATAAAATGTCTCACTTTTTTCTTTTATTTTCTCAACAATAACAAGAAATATGAAGAATACCTTGATTTCCTCAAGATGGTGAAACAATTCCCAAATTTGAAAATCTTTCCACAATTGGCATAAATCCCAATGCAGCTCTAACTAGACCTTTTTTACTATGATACCATGTAAAAATAACACTAAAATGTTGCCGATAATGTCAACAAGGTCTTTCACAAATCAAATCATCACACACTTGGTGCACAAGACAAACTAAATAGGCAGAATACAAAAGAAGCCAAGTGAGCATGAAAAACTCTAAATTTTGTTAATGACACACCCCCTCTATTTATAGAGGTTTTATTACAAGTATTAAGGAAGAGAGAGACTGGGAGCAACGGCTCCCAATGGCTAGTAGTGTAGCCTTTAGGGCTGACTGGGGCTAACTAGCCCAGTCCCAAAAGGTCCTCCTTGATTGACCTGCTGGGCCCTAATGGCCCAGATTCCCTATTACAAATTAGCACACATATCATGTATTCAAACTTTTTTACACTTCAACATTCACTAAAACTTCAAACCTGAAAAACCAAAAGAAAGAATGGAGGTGAATGGCTTGATTAACAATCAAAGTTATGGAGTGTTCTGCTTCAAAGGATAGGGGAAGATATCTCACATCCATAAGTAAAAGGATTGGGAACATGGAAATAAGTTGACAGTTTTTTCTTAATTAATTCAGATGACAGCTGAAATAGCATCAGAAGTAAATATACCTTTGTATTCACTGAGATACATGCCATCTCACGGGGATATCCAAAAGTGCCACAAATTGATTGAAACAGAAAAGTCAATTTTATTTGATCTTCTCTAATCCGCTCCTTTTTACATTTGCTGCAATTTTGCATTATTAATAATCTCATAGGAAACTCAAATGCCCAATGTCTGGTGCCATGAATGAAATCAATGAGGTAAATATCATTACCAATTCTTTGTTGAAGGAGAGTCGCATATTCTGTGTTCTCATTTTTATAAGCATAAGGAAGAACCATCTGATACATATCAAGTGATGGTTGTAAGCTGGCATTTTCCATCCAATGTAGTACCTGTTGCAAATATCACAGAGGAAATATTAGTAATACAGGATCAACGCCAAATGTCTAATACCTAGAGATATTGGGGGTCAAGGATAAGATGAGATAGGTCAAAGCTTTTAGTTTTACAGAATATAATGCCTAGGCACACTAAAGTAAATGTCAGTTACATTAATCATTTCTATTCCTATGGCTTGTGCAGTATACTGGTTGGTTCTTAGCAACACTGCTTTTTTGTTCTTCTGTCGATTTTGATACTTGTAAACATCATTGTCGAATGGGTAACTTAGATATTTCCATGTATAACCAAAATAACAACACATGTCTTTTAGAAATTACTGGCGGTAAAGTCAGGAAGAGGAAAACATGACTTTGCTTCTCCTAAGGAAAAGAGACGTGCAACTGAACTGAAATTTCTGAGTTCTGCTGAACCAATTCAAAATGCAGAAAGATTCTGTCTCCACTGTATAACAGTACCACCTGTGGCTTTTGTCGCATCAAGTGTGGAAAAGCTTTGAATACTTGTGCTTTCTAACACAAGTTAAAACAAAAGATAGATTGTGAAAAGAAAGCTAACTGTTTACCTCTATGTACTTCTTCCATTTGCCAACACCAAGAAGACCCTTTAATACGATGGAGTATGTCTGAAATGAGATCTCCATGCTTGAGGCCATCACCTTGTAGAGTAACTGCACATAGAAAGGAACAGGCTAATTTAAGCATTCTTTCATGATCCACCCAAAGCATGCAGGATAGTTCAAAAGCTTGTAAGAAGATTTAACACTCAAGTTGGTGGCAGTGCATCAGATTCCAATTTACTCAAAGTTCATGCAATGCAAATTCTTAAATCTTACTTTGGGTTAAAGATGACACATTGCTTTAACGGTAGCTGATAAAGTGAACACCAGGTACTGGCATTGGCCACACATACATCCAACTACAAGTGCCAGAACATGCATATTTAAAAAAGAGTGCCTGAACATGTACAACAATTTGGATTCTCTAGGAATACAAGATACTGCTTCATGCACCACCACCAAAGCACTGCTGATAAAGTGACGGGTGTATGACTTACTGGGTTACTGCTTAATTTTTATAACAGGAATGTGCCAATGCAGTGCTTTTTCAGCACAATGAGAATTGAACTGACAAAGTATGCAATATCACATGAGAGAATCAAATGTATGGCTATGCAGGCAAAGGCCTCATACAAAGTTTTAATTTCTACTATACCTCAGACAAAAGGTGAATCTCAGTGTAATTGCATAAACATGTTCATTCACTCTCAGGCTCACATTCAATAGCAATAAACTCAGAGTGTTATGAACCCTCCATAAAAAAATTGTGAAAAATATGAGAAGCTTCACAGATCATGACAATCTCCATACTCTTAGACAGAATTGGAAGCACAGTACTATGTATATATGCAAAATATCTACAGTAGAGGGCAATAGTTTCATCACTGAATGTTGGGTGCACTGCCAGCTTTTCCTTGGCCTATAAATATCTCCTTAACTGTAGTTATGTTTCATCGCAATGGATCTGTCTCCACATACCTTGACACCTTCAGTATCCGTTAAAGGAAAAGAAAGAAGTGTACAAAAGGCATATAAAGGAAAAGTTTTTAACTTCTACCACCAACCCAACAATGTAATGACACTATGAGCTCACGCATATAACAGTTTTTACACAACTTTAGTAATCTAAGTGGAAATTCCATGACTTTGAACAAACACTTCACAAGCTGCATTTGATACCTTCATCATCGCATCCACCTTTCCACTTTTCCCCAAGAACAGCAATAACTGGTTAACAAAACCTTGAGAAAGTATTGGAATCGAAGTTTCCATCTTTTTTACCAACTCCAGCAGTGCTTTCCAGTTTCTCATTCTTGATGAAGAAACAACAAATCCATTAGCATGCTTTTTGCAAACTATAACCATTTAATACTTTCATTACGTTGCATTTTATGTAGTAACAAGAAAAGAACCTATGATATCTGAATAAGAAAATCGAAGAGATAAGTACAACTGTATTCCAACTTTCTTTAGTACAAATCATATAGTGGAGTTTTGAGTTAGGAAAAGCCCATACAAATGAATTTTCTGTAATGTCCTTATCAAGTATTCCCTAACATTTCATGGGAATTGGCAGGTGTAAATCTATAAGTGGGAGCAAAAAATCCAAAATACAAATAACAAATTCTGAAAAACAGAGATAAAAGAAGAAAGGATATGTTAGTGGGGATGTAAAAGAATGATATGCAAAAGCTCTCGACTGTACGCAGCATGAACAATTTATTACTCTGCTTAACTGAACTGCTTAATCAGCATAGTGCCAATACATACATTAACCATGAGAAGTAGAAGGAATTGAGGCTGCCTAACAAAAGAAGGTGAAGGCAACACCATCAAGAGATTAAAAGCCAAGAAAACTAGTGGACAAACCATTTACCTTGATAAATTATGATAGCCGTGAAAAGGCCTTTGGCACAACAGCAATGTCATGCTTCCATACGATATAAATAAATAGAGAAGAAAGAGACAGACAGACAAGAAGAAATATTCCTTATCACCTTTGTCATAGCCAGATTAAACAGGCACACGATGTCTAATATTAGCCTGGAACTATCCTCTCCCAGATACCAGATAATACCCCTCAGGAGTATAAATTTGTTTCTCTTATAATAGAACACAGAATCAGGACAGAATAGCTTCCCAAATCAAACATTGAGATTGCAAGAGCTAGAGGGCAATTAGCCTGGAGGCTGGAGGTATGGATAGGATTACTGGAAGCATTGATGATAACCAGAAACCAGGCCTTTCTTATTGCAAGAAGAACAGATACTTGGAATTGTTGGAGCTCATGAGAGAGTCAACTGCATAAAAGGATGATCGTGAACTACATGCAAAACTGATCATGTTTCTTAGTTTTTTAATCCTTATGTTTTATATATCTTAAGTATGTTTTTAAAGGTAGCTTTAAATAAGCCTCGTTAATGGCAATTAGGTAAATTAATATTTTGTAATGATGATATTTAAAGGAGTGAAAACCTTATCAGCAGTTAGAGTTTATGTGGAAAAGAAAAAAAGAGAATAGGGAGGCGGCAGCACTAAGACAGCCGACTGCACCCTAGACATCTTCTCCATTCAGTTTCTTCTATCATTGTCGATTCAACCTTGTTATTTTTTTGCACATGGTATGAGAGCTGATCTTGTTGGTACAACAGTAATAACACAACATAGTAGGTGACGTGTGAAACAACAAAAAAATGGAGGAACCGCAAGTGATGTTCTGAAGAGAAAATTCCACAGATCGACTATTCGATGATTTCTGTCCACAACGTATTCAACCTATGGAAGAAAGAATGAAGGAGGAACTGCAATCGGCCACATATGGTAATGATCAAAAGTTGAAACCATTTCAAATTACAAATATTCGTTTGGAAGGAAGAAATTATACGGAATGGGTAAGATCAATTGAACTTGTCTTACGGTCTCGAGGAAAACTATCTATTATCAAACAAAATCAGCCATGACCATTAGAAGACAGTGCAAATTTTGAAAAATGGTCTAAAGATGATGCCATTGTAAGTTCTTGGCTTCTTCAATCGATGAATCCTTCCATTACCAAAACTTTTATAGATATGGAATCGACTGTAGAAATTTGGACTGCAGTCAAAGAAGCTTATTCAAGACAAAGGAATATAGTCAAAGAGTATGGAATAATTGAGATAATAAGAAAATGTCGCCAAGGAACCAGTTCAGTAAGTGAGTATTATAGAGAACTATGGGAACTGTGAAACGAACAAAGATATATTATAGAAAACAAGTACAACCAATGTGTAAAAGATAGAACAGCAAATGGTGAACTTCGAAGTGTTTGAACTACTCTAGAGAATCTCACCTGAATATGAATCAATCAAGCTGAATATTCTCAGCAAGGAAGAACTGACATCACTAGGAACAGTATATTCTCTCTTATTAAGAGAGGAAGATCGGAAAAATTTAGAGTAAAGAGGACATATATAAGTCGATAAATTTGCATTCGCTGGTATATAACAAATTAGTTATTAGAGAAGAAGAAACTGAGTCAGAGGTAGAGGAAGAGGAAGATTTCAAAATTATGATGATAAGAACAAGCTAAAGTATACTCATTGTGGAAAAATGAGACACACACATCAATATTGCTCGAAAATTATTAGAAAAGCGACAGAGTATAAAGATTATGGCAACCATGTGGCAGTTATATCCGAAAAAAGAAATGAACTAAGTTTTATAGATGAAATGGCAGAATTGAAGAAGCAACTTGCATAAATAAAAACAAGACTATGTGACCAGCCTTCAACCTCTTCATCAAATACTGAATTAAGTCCTCCTACTTCCTACAGTATCAGTGGTAACTCCTTTCTAAAAAAATTTACATGTTCTAATTACTGGGTAATAGACTTAGAGGCTACCGATCATATGGTACGAGATAAGTCTAAGTTTATAAAATATGAAGTTACTTCAACACCTCAGTACATAAAGGTGGCAAACGGTTTCTTGATTCCAATGAAAGGAAAGGGAGTAATTAAAGGAAACAATCTCAGGCTTAATTCAATTATATGCATTCCCAAATTTCCAGTAAATCTACTTTCAGTAAGTTATTTGGTTAGAGATATGAATTGTTCAGTCACGTTTTCTCTATCTGGATGTGTTTTTTAGGATCTGAGGACGGGAAGAAACTTTGGATGTTGTGAACTAAGGAATGGGCTATACCTACTCCCTAAACCTCAGACTTCAATGCTGAGAAGAGCATTAGCAGGCACTACTTCTGAAGAAGAGATAAGAATTTGGTATAGTCGGTTAGGTCATTTACCTGTGTCTAAAATTCGAGAGTTTGTCCCTTTTGTAATCCCAAGTGATTTAGTCATTCAGTGTGATGTATGTGAGAGGGTTAAATATCATAGAGCCTCTTTTCCTAGTAATGAGTCTAAATCATCAATTCTACAACAACAACTAAGCCTTTTCCCATACTAGACGGGGTCGGCTACATGGATTCTTTGTTTCCACAGATCTCTATCGTGTGCCATGTTAGCAGTTAACTCACAATAAGCTAGATCATTCTTTATTGTTTCTTTCCAACACTTTTGTGGTCGTCCTCTACCTCTTTTAATACTTTCCAAATTTAGTTTTTCTAACCTTCTTACAGGTTCTTCTTTTGATCTTCTTTCTATATGTCCAAACCATCTTAAACGATGTTCTCTCATTTTATCCTCTATTGGTGCCACTCCTAATTTGTTTCTAATAACCTCATTATGTATACGGTCTTTTCTTGTATGACCACTCATCCATCTCAACATCTTCATTTCTGTCACAGACATCTTTTGTACATGTTGATGATTAACTGCCCAGCACTCAGAACCATAAAACATGGCAGGCCTAACTGCTGCTCTATAATATTTACCTTTTAATTTTAATGGTATCTTCTTATCACAAAGAATACCTGATGCTCCTCTCTATTTTAACCAACCAGCATTAATTCTATGTGTAACATCTCCATCAATTCTTCCATCACTTTGAAAAATTGACCCTAGGTATTTAAAAGTTTCCTTTTGGGGAATGCAATGTGTGCCAATTTTAATTTCTATGTCCTCTGAAGCAGCCAAATGATCAAACTTACATTCCATATATTCTGTCTTTGTTCTACTAAGTCGGAGGCCTTTGTTTTCTAATGTTTCTCTCCATAGTTCCAATTTTCTATTAACTTTTTCCTTATACTCCTCCACTAATACAATGTCATCTGCAAATAACATACACCAAGGTACTTCATCTTGAATATGTTTTGTTAACTCATATGGACTTAAAGTTGATCCTTGATGTAACTCAATATTAACTTCAAAGAAGTCTGTCGTTCCTTCATGAGTCCTCACACATGTTTTTGCACCATCATACATGTCTCTTATAAGGTTAATATATGTCAATGGGATACCTCTTTTTTCCAAAGTTCTCCAAAGAACCTCCCTCGGTACCCTATCATAAGCTTTTTCTAGATCAATAAATATCATGTGAAGGTCTTTCTTTTTTGCTCTAAAATGTTCCATAAGACGTCTCAAAAGGTGAATCGCTTCAATAGTAGATCTACCTGGCATAAATCCAAATTGGTTCTCTGTTGTACTTGATACTTGTCTTAACCTACGTTCGATAATTCTTTCTCATAATTTCATAGTATGACTCATTAACTTGATACCTCGATAATTCGCACAATTTTGAATGTCTCCCTTGTTCTTATATATGGGTATAAGTGTACTTGCTCTCCATTCCTCGGGCATCTTTTGGTTTTTCCATATTTCATTAAATAGTCTTGTGAGCCAAGTGATTCCTATTTCTCCTAGTATTTTCCAAACTTCTATAGGAATATTATCTGGTCCTACCGATTTACCACTCTTCATATGTTTAAGAGCCTCTTTGACTTCATTCTTTTGAATACGTCGGTAGAAATTATGGTTTATATACTTTTCTGACTTGGCTAAATCTCCTAAACTAATACTAACATCTTTATTTTCATTAAAAAGATTATAAAAATAGTTTTTCCATCTATTTCTTATATCATCATTTGCCACTAGAATTTTTTCATCCTCGTCTTTTATGCATCTAACATAATTAAGATCTTTAGTTTTCTTATCTCTAGCCCTAGCTATCCTAAAAATATCTCTTTCACCCTCTTTTCAGTTGAGTTTTTTATATAAGTCATCCCAAATCTTAGCTTTTGCTTCACTAACGGCCTTTTTTGCTTCCTTCTTTGCTTTCTTATAAGCTTCTAAAGTTTCACTAGTTTTCTTAGCATGATGTAATTTGTAACATGCCCTCTTTGCCTTGATTTTATTTTGTACTATTTCACTCCACCACCAGGCTTCTTTTTGTGCCGGTACACCTCCCTTAGATACCCCTAACACATCTTTCGCCACTTTCCTAAAATGTATAGCCATATTGTTCCACATATCAGAGGGTGTACCAACATAATTCCAAACATCTCCTTGAAGGACTTTCTGTTTAAATATATCTTCTTTCTCGCTTTTGAGGTTCCACCATTTAGTCTGAATAGCTCGATGCACTCTTTTCTTCTTTGTCCATTTTTTTATTTGTAAATCCATAACTAAAAGTCGATGTTGGGTGGTTAAGTTTTCTCCTGGAATTACCTTACAATCTTTACAACACGCTCTATCTTTTTTCTACAAATAAAGTAATCAATTTGTATTTGTGATAAGCCACTCTTATAAGTAATTAAATGTTCATCTCATTTTTTGAAGATTGTATTAACTATAAAGAGATCAAATGACATAGCAAAATTTAAAATCTCCCTACCTTCCTCGTTTATATCCCCATAACCAAAGTTTCCATGAATCCCTTGATATCCTAATGCCTCTTTACCGACATGTCCATTTAAATCTCCTCCTAAACAAATCATCTCCCTTTGTGGAATCTTTTGAAACACCTTATCTAACTCTTCCCAAAAAACTGTCTTTATACTATCTTCTAGTCCTACTTGGGGTGCGTAAGCACAAACTATATTCAAAACCTCTACTCCTAACACTAATTTCAATGTCATGATTCGGTCACCATATCATTGTATGTCTACTACACTCTCCTTTAAATCTTTATTTATGATAATACCAACTCCGTTTCGGGCCTTTTCTTTACCTAAGTACCATAATTTAAAACCTGTATCCTCTATCTCCTTTGCTTTTTCTCCAACCCATTTTGTCTCTTTAAACATAGAATATGAATCTTTCTCCGAATCATAGTATCTACCACCTTCATTAGCTTACCCGACAATGTTCCGATATTCCAAGAACCAATACGAATCTTATTATCTAGGACTAGCTTCCTTACCCCCCACATCCGTCCATAATCAAAATGCGGAGACCCTCTCCGAAAATTTTTCACTACATTCGGGCGGCAATGTAGCGGGACTAACTTCTTTACCCACACCCGTCCATGATGTGGGAACCCTCTCTGCAATTGATTCACTACATTCGGGCGAAAATGTAGTGGCCCTTGCTTACTTCTTACTGCATTCGGGCTCTGCAGCACGTCGCTAGGCGGGGACGCCCCAAAACAATACTCATAATTTTTGTAATCCATGTTGTAGAAATCCAACGAAGTTTTACGCTGGCTGTCGGAAGCCTAACACAACCCTCCTCCTTTATCCGGGCTTGGGACCGGCAATGCAAGGGTGATCCCTTACATGGGCGGAGTTGTTTGATACCTTCATTTATGACTATTCCAAACTTACCTTTGTTTATCTCATGAAATCTAAATCAGAAGTATCTTCAATTTTTTCTATGTTTCACAGTCTCATTAAGACTCAATTTGGGTACACTATTAAGACCCTTAGATCTGATAATGGTGGTGAATTTTGTAATTCTCAGTTGGAGTCATATCTCCAAATTTATGGTATTCTTCATCAGACCTCATGTGTTTATACTCTACAGCAAAATGAAGTGTTATTAAACGAAAAAACCATCATATTTTGGAAATTGCATGAACCTTGTTTCTTGAACATAATGTTCCTAAATATTTTTGGCACGAAGCTATACTTACTATAATATATCTCATGAATAAACTTCCTTCTATGGTTCTTGAGGGAAAACCTTCGTTAACTTGATTAATCCTTAAGCTAATCCATTTCATCTTATTCCTAGAGTGTTTGGATGTGTTTGTTACGTGCATGTATATAATCAATTTCGAGATAAACTTGATCCAAGGGCAATTAAATGTGTTTTCATTAGATATTCCTTAAAAAAGAAATGATATGTTTGTTATAACCCTAATTCTCATATGAAGTATATCTCCATAGATGTAATGTTCTTTGAAACCACTTCCTTCTTCCAAAAATCCAGCGACTTGTCAAATTCTAACATTGAAGAGAGAGTCCTCCCAATGAACATTGCGAGTGATGAAACACATGAAGATCATTCTCTTGCAGAAAATGATCAACCGCAAGAAGGAAAAAGATATAGGTGTATACAAAAGGTAAGAGGAATATAATCATGCCGAATCCGATAGACAGCATGAACAAGGGGGCTTCCTCAATTTAAACTGAAACTTTAGAAAAGGTAGGCAGTGAAGATTTGGATGTTCCCATAGCTCTTCGAAAAGAAAAAAGATTGTGTGATAATTATATGATTTCTCAATTTATCTCTTATGATCAGTTATCATCCAACTATCACAATTTTGTGTTAAAAGCTGAGTTATATCAAGTTCCTAAAAATTTTCTTGAAACATCACAGCATGAACATTGGGTAAAAGCCATGAAATCTCAACTTCGGGCACTTAGAAAAAAATGACGTGGGAGGTTAGTGATCTACCACCAGGCAGAAAAGCAGTCAGTTGTAAGTGGGTGTATACTATAAAATTCAGAAGAGATGGAACATTAGAGAGATATAAAGCAAGATTGGTAGCTTGTGGTTATAGTCAATTATATGGTATTGACTATGAGGAGACATTTGCCCCAGTGGCAAAGCTCACATATATATATATATATATATATATATATATACGAGTCATTATTAGTATTGTTGCCTAGAAAAATTGAACAATGTGTAAGTTTAATGTAAAGAATGCATTCTTGCAGGAGGAGCTCAAAGAAGAAGTCTATATGGAGTTACCATCTGGTTATCCACGTCCAGAAAATAAAGTTTGTAGATTAAAGAAGTCAATGTATGGACTAAAACAATCCCCTAGAGCATGGTTTAAGAAATTCATCAAAAGTATTATAAATTTGAGGTATCAACAGAGTATGAGTGATCATGCATTATTCTTTAAAAGGGAGAAAAGTTTGTATCATTGCTTGTATATGTTGATGACATTATTGTGACAAGGGATGATGTTGAGGAAATCCAAGGGCTAAAGAAAGATATTCATCGGCTATTCGATATCAAGGACCTCAGAAGACTATATTTGGGCATTGAAATAGCTTACTCAAGTACGAATATCTGTTTAAATCAAAGAAAGTATACTTTAGACTTTGTGAGATGTTAAGATGGAAAATTGAAAATTGATTCATGCTCCCATGGATGTTAACCATAAGCTGCAAATGGAGGATGGAGCTGATAGAGTGGATGTAACCAGATATCAACAACTAGTTGAAAAACTCGTATATTTGACTATCACACACCCAGACATAACATATGCAATAATCATTATAAGTTGGTTCATGTAGTCACCCTCTAAGTATCATATTGACGCAGTTTTCACATACTAAGATACCTGAAAGCAACTCCCAGACATGGAATAATGTACAAAGCCAATGGTCACGCAAAGCTTGAAATTTATACAGATGTTGATTGGGCAGGCTCTAAAGAAGATAGAAAATCAACTACGGGATATATAACTATAGGTGGAGGCAATATATTACAACAACAACAACTAAGCCTTTTCCCATACTAGACGGGGTCGGCTACATGGATTCTTTGTTTCCACAGATCTCTATCGTGTGCCATGTTAGCAGTTAACTCCCAATAAGCTAGATCATTCTTTATTGTTTCTTTCCAACACTTTTGTGGTCGTCCTCTACCTCTTTTAATACTTTCCAAATTTAGTTTTTCTAACCTTCTTACAGGTTCTTCTTTTGATCTTCTTTCTATATGTCCAAACCATCTTAAACGATGTTCTCTCATTTTATCCTCTATTGGTGCCACTCCTAATTTGTTTCTAATAACCTCATTATGTATACGGTCTTTTCTTGTATGACCACTCATCCATCTCAACATCTTCATTTCTATCACAGACATCTTTTGTACATGTTGATGATTAACTGTCCAACACTCAGAACCATAAAACATGGCAGGCCTAACTGCTGCTCTATAATATTTACCTTTTAATTTTAATGGTATCTTCTTATCACAAAGAATACCTGATGCTCCTCTCCATTTTAACCAACCAGCATTAATTCTATGTGTAACATCTCCATCAATTCTTCCATCACTTTAAAAAATTGACCCTAGGTATTTAAAACTTTCCTTTTGGGGAATGCAATGTGTGCCAATTTTAATTTCTATGTCCTCTGAAGTAGCCAAATGATCAAACTTACATTCCATATATTCTGTCTTTGTTCTACTAAGTCGGAGGCCTTTGTTTTCTAATGTTTCTCTCCATAGTTCCAATTTTCTATTAACTTTTTCCTTATACTCCTCCACTAATACAATGTCATCTGCAAATAACATACACCAAGGTACTTCATCTTGAATATGTTTTGTTAACTCATCCATCACCATTATAAACAAGTATGGACTTAAAGTTGATCCTTGATGTAACCCAATATTAACTTCAAAGAAGTCTGTCGTTCCTTCATGAGTCCTCACACATGTTTTTGCACCATCATACATGTCTCTTATAAGGTTAATATATGTCAATGGGATACCTCTTTTTTCCAAAGTTCTCCAAAGAACCTCCCTCGATACCCTATCATAAGGGTTTTCTAGATCAATAAATATCATGTGAAGGTCTTTCTTTTTTGCTCTAAAATGTTCCATAAGACGTCTCAAAAGGTGAATCGCTTCAATAGTAGATCTACCTGGCATAAATCCAAATTGGTTCTCTGTTGTACTTGATACTTGTCTTAACCTACGTTCGATAATTCTTTCTCATAATTTCATAGTATGACTCATTAACTTGATACCTCGATAATTCGCACAATTTTGAATGTCTCCCTTGTTCTTATATACGGGTATAAGTGTACTTGCTCTCCATTCCTCGGGCATCTTTTGGTTTTTCCATATTTCATTAAATAGTCTTGTGAGCCAAGTGATTCCTATTTCTCCTAGTATTTTCCAAACTTCTATAGGAATATTATCTGGTCCTACCAATTTACCACTCTTCATATGTTTAAGAGCCTCTTTGACTTCATTCTTTTGAATACGTCGGTAGAAATTGTGGTTTATATACTTTTCTGACTTGGCTAAATCTCCTAAACTAATACTAACATCTTTATTTTCATTAAAAAGATTATAAAAATAGTTTTTCCATCTATTTCTTATATCATCATTTGCCACTAGAATTTTTTCATCCTCGTCTTTTATGCATCTAACATAATTAAGATCTTTAGTTTTCTTATCTCTAGCCCTAGCTATCCTAAAAATATCTCTTTCACCCTCTTTTCAGTTGAGTTTTTTATATAAGTCATCCCAAATCTTAGCTTTTGCTTCACTAACGGCCTTTTTTGCTTCCTTCTTTGCTTTCTTATAAGCTTCTAAAGTTTCACTAGTTTTCTTAGCATGATGTAATTTGTAACATGCCCTCTTTGCCTTGATTTTATTTTGTACTATTTCACTCCACCACCAGGCTTCTTTTTGTGCCGGTACACCTCCCTTAGATACCCCTAACACATCTATCGCCACTTTCCTAAAATGTATAGCCATATTGTTCCACATATCAGAGGGTGTACCAACATAATTCCAAACATCTCCTTGAAGGACTTTCTGTTTAAATATATCTTCTTTCTCGCTTTTGAGGTTCCACCATTTAGTCCGAATAGCTCGATGCACTCTTTTCTTCTTTGTCCATTTTTTTATTTGTAAATCCATAACTAAAAGTCGATGTTGGGTGGTTAAGTTTTCTCCTGGAATTACCTTATAATCTTTACAACACGCTCTATCTTTTTTTCTACAAATAAAGTAATCAATTTGTGTTTGTGATAAGCCACTCTTATAAGTAATTAAATGTTCATCTCGTTTTTTGAAGATTGTATTGATTATAAAGAGATCAAATGACATAGCAAAATTTAAAATCTCCCTACCTTCCTCGTTTATATCCCCATAACCAAAGTTTCCATGAATCCCTTGATATCCTAATGCCTCTTTACCGACATGTCCATTTAAATCTCCTCCTAAACAAATCATCTCCCTTTGTGGAATCTTTTGAAACACCTTATCTAACTCTTCCCAAAAAACTGTCTTTATACTATCTTCTAGTCCTACTTGGGGTGCGTAAGCACAAACTATATTCAAAACCTCTACTCCTAACACTAATTTCAATGTCATGATTCGGTCACCATATCGTTGTGTGTCTACTACACTCTCCTTTAAATCTTTATTTATGATAATACCAACTCCGTTTCGGGCCTTTTCTTTACCTGAGTACCATAATTTAAAACCTGTATCTTCTATCTCCTTTGCTTTTTCTCCAACCCATTTTGTCTCTTGTAAACATAGAATATGAATCTTTCTCCGAATCATAGTATCTACCACCTCCATTAGCTTACCCGATAATGTTCCGATATTCCAAGAACCAATACGAATCTTATTATCTAGGACTAGCTTCCTTACCCCCCGCATCCGTCCATAATCAAAATGCGAAGACCCTCTCTGAAAATTTTTCACTACATTCGGGCGGCAATGTAGGTGGAGGCAATATACTATCATAAAAAAATAAGAAACAATCGGTTATGGCTAGGTCGACAATAGAAGCAGAATATAGAGCAATTGCATCAAGAATATATGAAGGGAAGTGGTTGCGTTCTATACTAATGGAAATCGGTCTATTTGCAGATAATTTTATTCCTATATTTTGTGATAGAAAAGCAGCAATACAGATAGCCTCAAATCCTATATATCACGAGAAAACAAAACATATTGAAATTGATTGTCACTTTATATAGGACAGCATACATACTAAAGAATTTCGGCTTGAAAATGTGAAGTCAGATAGTCAATGTATAGACATGCTAACTAAAGCTCTTAACATAAATTTATTGCTCAGATTATGTAGCAAGTTGGGAATAACATCCATCTTTCACCCAACTTGAAGAGGAGTGTTGGAGCTCATGAGAGAGTCGACTGCATAAAAGGATGATTGTGAACTACATGCAAAACTGATCTTGTTTCTTAGTTTTTTAATCCTTCTGTTTTATGTATCTTAAGTATGTTTTTAAAGATAGCTTTAAATAAGCCTCATTAATGGCAATTAGGTAAATTAATCCTTTGTAATATTGATATTTAGGGTTTTATACTAGAGTGAAGGCTCACCTTTTGAAATTATCAAAACATAGTATAAGAGGATGCCCGAATGTGGATGAGGCTTTGTGAAGACAATTAGTAGAAAAACAGAGGATTATGAAAAGAAGAATGAAAGGAGTGACAAAGGAACAAATGTTCTATTATTTGGTGGATACAAAGAAGATGTAGAAAATAAAAGAAAGATAATGCAAAGTGACTTCAATAAAAGTTTTAGAGGAGCAATTGAAAAATCATTTAATATAGTTGGAAGAGAAGAGATGGATAAAAATGAAGATTTTTCTTCTCAAATTCACTTCCTTTTAACATAGCAAGAAATTCATATTGTAAAGATTTCGTGACTTCACTGGCTAATTGAAATTTGAATGGTTATGTTCCTCCAAGTGAAAAATTATGAACCATGATTCTTAAAGAAGAAAAGCCAATATTGAAAGGCTTTTAGAGCATAAGAAGTTTTCATGAGAAACTAATGGTGTTTTTATTGTTTCTTATGGATGGACTGATATTCAAAGGTGTTCACTCATCAATTTTATTGCTTATTCAATTAGTGGTCCTATATTTTTGAAGTCTATTGATGAATTTGGAGAAATTAAAACTGCTGAAAACCCTATCAGCAGTTAGAGTTTCTGTGGAAGAGAAAGAAAGAGAATAGGGAGGCGGCAGCACTAAGGCAGCCGATTGCACCCTAGTCATCTTCTCCATTCAGTTTCTTCTGTCATTGCCGATTCAACCTTGTTATTTTTTGCACAGGAATAACCTTAGCATCTGGTAGGAAGCTCAGTATGATGAGCTTTTATGCACTCAACCCAAATCTGAATAAAGCTAATCAAAAGAAGGGAATGATATGGACTCTGTAGCTTCCTTGAAGAGAAAATGGAACTAAAAGCATATGACAAGTAATTGTCACAAAGCTTCAAGTGTATTACATGGGTACTTACCCTAGGTGAAGTATCCCGTCCCAGAGATGCCACACAAGGGCTGGAATGGTTACAGCATCCGACATGGCCAAAATACAGCTCGCTAATGTCTTATGACTTCTCATGATTATTGTACATTTTATAGTGATTGGAAAATTGAAATTGTAAGTTCTCTCTGAATTTTTACAATGCATGAAATAATAGCTCTGTGTATATAGCTACCACCAGTCACAATTTTTGAAGTTGTTACAACATAACCTTCACACTGCACCCGTATTTGCATATGCACCCTATCATGAATCAGAGCTTGAACACCATTTGGTCATGAACTAATTTATACATATCAGACAGAAAGAGATAAAATATTATATATGACAAAAGATATCATTAAAGTTGAAATGCAAATATTATAGAGCAGCAATTAGACCCTCTATGTTATATGGTTCTAAATGTTAAGCAGTTAACCATTAACATGTACAAAAGATGTCAGTAACAGAAATAAAGATAGCTAAGGTGGATGTGTGGTCACACAAGGAAAGACTATATACTTAAATAGGTTATCAGAATAAACTGGGAATGGTACCAATAGATAATAAAATGTGGAAAAATGATTTAAGCCAGTCTAGACATATGGATAGGCAACCAAAAGAAGATCCAGCAAGAAAGTGTAAGAAATTAAATTGTGAAAATGCTAAAAGAGAAAGATAAGACCATAAATGTGTTGAAAGGAAATAATGAATAATGATCTTACTTTTGTCGAGTTAACTGTCAGCATGGCACAAGATTGAGTTCTATGGAAACAAAGATTTCATGTAGCCTACCCCATTAGTATGGGAAAAGGCTTAGTTGTTGTTGTTGTAGACAAGAAGAGGTAATTGTCCAAACATTATTAGACTGAGAAAAGTATTATAAAACAAGAACTACAAATCACATGTATGAAACACCTATTAACAAATTACAGCTACTAAACTCAATAGCTCCTAAAAAGAGCAGATACTTTGCTAGCAAAAACCCAACCTAGTCGCACCTTAAAGTGCCTTGCCTTCTCATAAATCTAACGCCTTGTTATTTCCATTTGGTCCAGCATCTCATGTTGAACTGAGCAGTCTCCCTAACTAGCATTACTACCAATGATCCAAGTCTTTACATGACACATCATTCTTTACACGGGTTATCAAGATATCATTGAAATGTCTCTATTAAGTTCTTGGCCATATCATGTTATTAGAGTAGATGATGCAATATAAGCTAGGAAGAAAGGCTTACATGCTACATGCCGATACAATCTCATAAAAGATAGATTCATTGAGAGACAATTTTTTCTCCATCATCACTTCAGTTAATTGGAAAACCTTCTCTGGATGACCTTCCTTGTTGAAAGCAGACATAAGGGCACAACAGATAATAGAATCTGGCAGAACAGAATTCATTTCCATGTCTTCATACAGATCACATACTTTCTTCCAGTCTCCTGCATCAGTATGGGAGCTGTGAGTAGGACAAAATAAAACAGCAACGTCTATAAAATTCTAAGTTAAAGTTTCAGCTTTAAATAGAGCATTACCTGCAGCACTGTATGCATGAATCAGAGTGGTGTATGTAACCACATCCAGACCACAACCAGATGTTTTCATTATCTGAAATATGTCATCGGCCTCAGCAAGTTGACCCTGGTCATACATGTAGATAGATTAACCAGTCAAAAAACCAAAATTTCTTGAAGATTAAGCTGCAACACTAGTGCCACAAACTTGCCTGTTTGCAATAGACATGTATTACTGAAGAATACACTTCTTTGGATGACTGAATTTCCAAATTTTTCATCAGCTCATAAAAACTAAGAGCTTTAGCATATAATCCCATCTTGCAGCACCCACTTATTAATATATTGAAAGTTATTGAATTGGGCTTAGCCTTTCTGTCCTCCATGGATCTATAAAATCTTAAAGCCCTATCATATTCTCCCAAATTGATAAAGCTTCCAATCACTGAGTTATAAGCAGCAGTGTTTAATGCAATCCCTCTGGAACTTGCAGCTAAGAGGATGTTATCAATTTGCATAACTTGACCACACCTTCCACATGAAGCTAGAAGTGTACATATTGTAACAACATTTGGTTCTACGCCATCCCTTTCCATTTCATGCATCACTTCCAAAGCCTTCTCTATTAAACCTGCAGATCCATATGCATCAATAAGTGCATTATAACTTACCAAATTTGGTTTACATGAATTGTTCTTCATCATATCAAATATGGCTCTTGCCTTTTCAGGCTGTCCAGATTTTCCATATGCATTAAGCAAAGAAGTATACGATACAACATCTGGTCTATGCCCACTGTTGCCTTTCAGCAAGTTGAAAACCTTCTGAGCTTTGAGGTACATCCCAACCGAAGCATATGCACCAATAAGTACATTATATGAAACAACATTTGGTTGCAGACCTTCAGCAATCATCATGTCAAATGTCATCTTGCAGCTTTCAATTTGACCACAAGAAGCATATAAATGAATCATGCTGGTGAATGTCACAATATCAGGACTGCAACCTTCCTTTCTCGATCTCATTGAATTGAATATGTCCACTGCTTTAGCATGCTTCCCAATTTTAACTAGGCAATGGATGATTATATTATATGTAACTGTATCCAGTCGAATATGTGTACCCTTCATGAGTTCAAAATATGAAATTGCCTTTGAGTACTGAGCACCATTCTTTAGAGCAGACAAAATGATGTTATGAGTTACTAGATCGGGTCCAACTCCATTGTCTGTCATCCTTTTGCAAACCTTTAAAGCTTCCTTCCAATTCCCTGATGACCCACAAGCATTGATTAGATTGTTGAAGGTAGATCGACTAGGAGGTATCTGCATCGATGATGAGGAAGAATGTCAATAGAATGGAAATGATCACTTGAGAAATAGTAGTTCACTTGACATCATAGAGAAAACTTAATAACCATATTAAGCGTAACAACAAGACAAGAAGCATGTTCCAACATAGCCTGGTACTGAGGCACACTAAATTAAGTATGCGATACAAATATACAGGGAAGATCTGCTATGAATTCCTTAAGAGCTTGGTAAGATCATTATCATGAAATTTAATTGAAAAATAAGAGCCTTCTTCTTCAGAAATTGAAAAACATTATGAGGGAACGAGTGCGGATTTTAAAAATCAAGTATTCACTAATAGGGCAGAGAAAATATACACTAAAATGCTCTAAATGAAACAGAACTTACTGGTAGGTATAAGAAAGTTTCTAACTCTGCCAATGCACCTCACCTATGTACACCTGACAACTCTTAGAGTCACCTTTAACGTAAGTGGTCATACTTTTCAACATCTCATAAACATTTACATTACGATTCCAAGTAGTTGTTGTAATATATTCTCCTAGAATAGACCTTTCTTAGGTCTTAAATTTCACCATTCGTTCAAGTGACTGCAACTCGCCCTCCTTGCTACTCCAAATGATCGATGGCTCTGATATCATGTTGGAAAACGTTATTGCGCAGCGGAGATTGAATAATCACAAACATAAAGAAGAGGAAATGTGGAGATCGGAAGAGGGGGCGGATCTCCAATGGAGGCCACCCCCCTCTTTCTCTATCTTTCTTAATCTCAGCAACTTAAACCATAATACAACCTATCATCTCTTATATAAGGAGCTGTAAAACATAAAATAACCAATATACTCCTAGTATAAAAAATTACCAAAATACCCTTATGACTTCGGACAATTACAATAATACCTAAAACATCAAATTTACTATCCTAAAACATCAACCTTACTAAAACTAACTCTAAAACTCATATTCTTCAACATATTTCCCATCTCATTCAAAAACTTATAAGCTTCTTCAAGTTTTCCTGTTGAACACATTCCTTCAATCGATGCCATGTAGGTTGAAACATCAGGAAGACAACCACTATTTCTCATGTCTGAGATAACTCGAAAACACTCATCCATCCTTTCAGCCTTTTCCAACGCCACAATCAGCTGTCGACGCCATAATCATAATGCAGTAAGTTCGTGCTGTTAGGGATGACATGATGGACCCTTTGGTTTTCATGAATTCAAACAGTTTTCAGGTATTTCATGGCTTTCTTCGGCCACCTTTAAAAAAAAATCATTGCATTACTGCACGCAGCAACTCTTCATCCATTATGAGTTTTCCTGCAACATTAATTACTGTCATCGTGACCCAGATAATTAAAAACATGTTGGAATTCTTCATTAATTAGGGTTGCCACATGCCGGTGGTTAAAGCAGCCCATTCTTTAAATGCAGCCACCTTTCCAATAAGTGCAGCAAATCATGCCTTTAAACACCTTTCCTAAGCTCCTTCACGGTTTAATGACTTTCTTGGGAATTCAAATATGCAATAAATGTGCTGCCAAATCCAATAAATATAGCCAAATCCAATAAATGCAGTAATTTGTGATAAGCGTGCAGCCACCATGCAGTAAATACAGTCCAAATTCCAATAACTGCAGCCCCCATGCAGTAAATACAGTCCACATTCCAACTTCCATGTGCAATAAAGGCAGCATTCAATAATGAGCACCACGACACATGCATTAGGCTCTATGGCATCCTGTTAAAGGACTCTTAAGCTTCCCTAAGTTTACCAGCTCGGCTCATAACGCAGCATACCACTGGACTTGTACTGTACAGTATAAAAAAAACCGATGAAAATCCTTATTCTCAGTTGATCTAACCTTCTGCCAGATCCAGCAAATCTGATTCTGGTTCTTCTTGTTGCGTACATATGCACCAATACACTTGCAGCTCATGAGTAAGAGTTCAAAGGAACTTCCACTGCCTTCATGCCAGTGGCCTTCTTTGAAAACCTTTGTATAAAATCGTGGCTCCCGATAATGTGTCGGGTTGGTTTTTCGCTTAGAATCTCCTGACTGATGAAAGCATGACTCTCTGAAGAAAATAACTCCGCCAACTCTAACCCATTTGATCATTCTTTCAGCCGAGTTCTCAACCTCATCATCCGATAGATACATAAGGAGCCAGTTAGAAAATATCAGATCAAATGATTCTGGTGAAAACTGAAGTTCTTGAGATGCGACATCAGCACACATAAACTTTACATTCTTAAAGTGCCCATTGACACTTTCATTCATCTTAATCACACTGTCAATAAAGTCCAATGTTGTAATTGATCCAGACACCTTTGCTAGTTCACCTGTGAAGCGACCAATGCCATCCCCTAGCTCAAGTACATCCTTTTGTCCAATATCAGGAAGAAGAAATAAAACCTCAGGTCGCTCTTCCTTGTCGAGATCTACAGCTTTGGAGTCGAGCATCATTGCCTCGACTGTCAGATCTACGGAGTGCTCAGTCCAGTAATTCTTGTGAATATCTCTTTCCGCTGTTGCGTCCATCTCAAAAAGAACATACACACCTTAACAAAAAACTGAATTGCGTCTTCACAGTGAACATACCAATCTGATTTTTCTTTTTTCTTCTGCATTTCAAGCGATCTTTGAAGGTTTATGCTCTGATACCATGTTGAAATTCAAAGTAATATTACAGAAGATTAAAACACGAAATAAGACTTATATTAAGGAGGAAACATGAGGGATTGAAGGAAGGCGCGGACCTCCAATGAAGCATCTATGGTTCAAATTTGACGATGAGACTTTTACGTTGAGTCATGTTGGGCCTAGTTTATTAAGCATGGCAAATGCTGGACCGAGTACGAACATCAGCCAATTCTTCATATGCACAGCAAGATGCACGACAACAGTTCAGGGAGTTCGGTACACATGCGATCGAAGGGTTGTTGTTTGAATTTTTTTTTTTGTATGTTGCGGAACCGAATGTTGCAGATACAATCAGCATTCTCAAAGGACTCAAGGAGAAATATGAAGGGCATCTTGGTGTTTGGATTCAGGATGAAGCATGTGCCAATGTAAGAGTTGAGTTGGATAGCCAGCCTTAGGAGATTGATAATCTTGAAAGGAGGAGGATTCACTTGGAAGTTGAATTACACGCATTAGAGAAGGAGAAAGACAAAGCAAGCAAAGCTCATCTTGTCAAGATGCATAAGGAGAATGGATTTAGCTCGTGTGGCAGATCTTCACTATGGAGCTCTTCAAGAAATTGACAACGCAATAGCGAAAATAGAAGGGTCCACAGATGAGAACCTCATGTTAACTGAAATTGTTGGGCCACAACATATTGTGGAGGTGGTCAGCCGCTGGACTGGAATTCCTTTAACCAGACGGGGACAGAACAAGAAAGAACGATTGGTTGGTCTCGCAGAAAGGTTGCAGATGAAAGATGTAGCAGGCCAACTCGCAAAGAGAGGCATTGCTCTAGTTGTTTCAGAATCTACTCTGGATATTGTATTAGCACACTCATATGATCCAATTTATGGTGCTCGTCCGATACGAAGGTGGCTTGAGAAGAATATGGTGACTCAACTTCTTGGAGATCAAGGTCTAGATACATAATTTAGTTTATATGTAAATTCAGTTAATTATGTAAGTAAGCGTAATAGACCTAGTAAGTTATGTAAATAAATGTAATATGGGTCCTCTTAATGGATCCTTCCATTAGGACCCGTATCCTACCAGCCACTTACTAGGGGTAGTTTTGTCTTTCAAGTTAGATTGTTAGTATAAATTAGTGAGTCATTAGAGTTAGAGTCTTAAGTGAGAAATCGTGATTGGAAGGAGGCGGCTGGAAATATGTGGCTGACCACTCCATGGATGGAGCTTGTGATGTAAGTTGTTTTATTATTTATAAAGTGTTTGTTTTTCGTTAATCTCAACATGGTATCAGAGTTTTTCCTTTAAAAAGTTTGGCGGAAGGCTTTGAAAATCAGCCTCAAGCAAGTCCTGTGGGAAGTTGCAGAAATTGTGGATGTGCAGAATTTTTTTTCGGACGACTAGTACAAGTATTCAAGGTAAGTTGAAGATTTGATATTATATTTGCGATTTAGATCAAGATCACGGCAACTTGAAGACGAAACGCGCGACAGGTTCACAAAAAAAAAAAGGATTATTCATCTTGTTGATTAAGATCCAGTGATTATATTAGATACCAAATGGGTACCAGTTTCTGTGGAGAAAGTAATATGTACTAGTGACATTAAAGACAGTAAGAGGCAATGGATAGAAACAAACTTCTCAAAGGCTGTGACAATTTCTTAGATAAAGAAGAAACCTTCCAAATTACAAATCTGAAACTTGATGGAAAAAATTATCTCCAATGGGCCCGATCTATGGAGCTTGCTGACATGGCCAGGGGGCGATGAGACTATTTGAGAGGAGAAATTCCCAAACCTCCAACTACATATCCCTTGTATTCTCGGTGGTGTAGGAAAAATGCACTTGTTAGTGCTTGGCTTATACAATCTATGATACCTTCAATTGGCAGCACTTTTATGTTTTTAGATTCAGCAAAGGACATTTGGCTAACAGCTCAAGAGGCATATGCGCAGAGGAAGAATATTACAAAAAAGTACGATATTATTGAAAAGATCAGAAAGTGCAGACAGGGAGGTAGATCAGTCAATGAATATTATGCAGAACTCAGGGGTTTGTGGGAAGAATTACAGTTGTATTCAAAAACCAAATGTCAGACGTGTACACAAGAGCGACACGAACAATTTGAAGAACGTAAGGTGTTTGATCTTCTATGGGGCATCTCTTCAGAATACGAAGCAGTAAAGAATAACATTCTCAGCAGAGAAGAACTTCCCTCCTTGAGTACAGTATATTCACTTCTTCTTTGGGAAGAAGACCGGAAACATTTAGAAAAGGAAACCAAAATCAATACTGAGACCTCGACATTTGTTGGGAAGAATGTGTATGTTCCACCCTTTGCTCGTGAAAGAGGAAGCTATGGTAAAGGCAGAGGTAGATTTGGACCAACCTCTGACGAAAAGGATAAGTTACTTTACACCCATTGTGAAAAATCTCGACACACCAAGGAAACTTGCTAGGATCTGGTTGGAAAGCCTACTTACTTTCAGAATAAATCTAAGGTATATTTTAACAGTGATCAGACTGATAAACAAAAGACTGAAGACACCTCAACTTCACTGGCTGATATGAAAAAGGAAATAGAACTGTTAAAGGCACGCCTGACTGATTCGCAATTGCCATCTACTTCTTCTCACAGTGACTCTCAAGCAATCATGGCCTATCTATTTTCCTTTCTAACCCAGGGTAATGTAAATTATTTCTATTCAAGAATATGGATTATTGATTCTGGAGCTACAGACCATATGATCAGCAGGAGAGAATTCTTTGATACGTATGAATTGACACTGGGGAACATCAATATCAAACTAGCAGATGGATCTCTTACTCCGATTGTGGGAAGAGGGAGTGTTATTACATCATTTGGAACTTTACACAATGTTTTACATGTTCCAAACATATCAGTGAACTTATTATCTGTATTTGCTTTAACTCAGGATCTAAAATGTAGAATAACATTTGGTTCTACTGGATGTGTATTTCAGGAAATCAAGACGAGGAAGATCTGTGGTAAGGGTAACATAAAGAGAGGCATCTACTTTTGCGAAGATAATAAGGGATCTGCACTACAGTCATCTACCATTATAGAAAAGCAAATAGAAGATATACCCCATTGGCATAGGCGATTAGGCCATTTACCCTTTTTAAAAATAAAGTTGTTATTACCTGAATTTAATACTTGTAATGATGTGAACTCGAATTGTGAAACTTGTCAGAAGGCAAAACATCACCGTATTTCATTTCCATTAAATGAAGATAGAGTTTCCATTCCATTTGATCTTGTACATTCTGATATTTGGGGCCCGTGCTCTACGACTTCTATGCAGGGATATAAGTACTTTGTGTCATTTATTGATGACTGTACTAGATTTGCTATGATTTATCTTATGAAGACTAAAGATGAAGTGAAGAAGATCCTCTCAGTATACTGTCAGTTTATACAAAATCAATTTCAGAGTACTATAAAAAAAATTCGCAATGACAATGGTGGAGAATTTATGTCTCAATCTCTTCACTCCTATTTTTTACAGCATAGAATCTTACACCAGACATCATGCTCTTATTCACCTCAACAAAATGGTGTTGCTGAGAGGAAGAATCGACATATCTTAGAAGTGGCGTGCACACTCTTAATTGGAAGCAATGTACCAAAATCTTATTGGTGTGAAGCAGTTCTTACATCTGTGTTCCTTATAAATCGCATGCTAAGCAGGATTCTTAGTAGAAATACTCCCTTCCACTCTTTATGTCCATCTCAGAAACAGTTTCAAGTACTACCGAGAGTTTTTGGTTGTATTTGCTTTGTTCATATTTATCAAGGAGCTCGAGACAAATTAGATGCAAGATCAGTCAAGTGTATTTTCTTGGGATACTCGACTACCCAGAAGGGATATAAGTGTTATGATCCATTAAAGAGAAAATTTTATGTTACAATGGATGTGACCTTTCACAAAGACACACCATTTTATAAAATACAAGAAGATTTCTCATCAGATATGCAGTCCACTAAGGTGTTTCCACTTCCTCCTGCTGAAATTCTATCATTAATGAAGAGGAGTGGCAAGTGTATAATAGAGGTAACCAAAACATATTTTTTTCAGATCCGATGGGTGATAGAAATTTACAACAAGAATCAGATTTATCTCTTCCTCCAGTTACTCCGGGTACTCCAAACAGTGAATCGGATAATCTACCTATTGCTATCAGGAAACTCTTCCTCCAGTTACTCCGAGTACTCCAGACAGTGAATCGGATAATCTACCTATTGCTATCAGGAAAGGTAAACGTGCAGTCGGGGAGTATACCTTGGAAAAAATGGTATCTTATTCTGATTTCTCAAGAGAATATCAACTGTTCGTAATGAATGCAGAGAATACATTTGTTCCAAGAACATACGAAGAAGCCAAGCAACTTCCATAATGGAAAGCTACTATGGAAGAGGAAATTTCAGCCCTTGTGCGCAACCAAACTTGGAATTTAACTGATCTACCATCAGGAAGGAAAACTGTGGGATGCAAGTGGGTATTTTCTATGAAGTATAAGGCTGATGGGAATATAAAAAGATATAAAGCGAGGTTAGTAGCTAGGGGATATAGTCAGTCGTATGGGATTGATTATACAGAAACATTTGCTCCTGTAGCCAAGATGAATACTATAAGAATCCTATTAAGTCTGGCAATCAACAAATGATAGGAATTATGACAGTTGGACGTGAAGAATGCTTTCCTCCAAGGTGATCTCACAGAATATATTTATATGGATTTACCCCCTGGATATTGTTGTGGATAGGAACAAAAGAAGGTATGTAAATTAAAGAAATCAATCTATGGATTGAAACAGTCTCCACGAGCATGGTTTAAAAAATTTAGCGATGAGGTTCGAACCTTGGTTTCACACAATGTATTAGTGATCATACTCTCTTCATCAAACAAGGTCAGAAAATTATCATATTACTAGTATATGTTGATGACATTATTATTACAGGAGATGATACTGC
Source organism: Brasenia schreberi (assembly GCA_036023115.1). Taxonomy (NCBI): domain Eukaryota; kingdom Viridiplantae; phylum Streptophyta; class Magnoliopsida; order Nymphaeales; family Cabombaceae; genus Brasenia; species Brasenia schreberi. The sequence goes on from JAYKKT010000073.1 coordinate 3,536,765, forward strand.
AGGCATTATTGATTTAAAGAAGAAACTCAACACTCTATTCAACTTAAAGGATCTGGGAAGACTGAATTATTTTCTGGGTATAGAAGTTGTTCATAGGAGAAATGCCTTATTCTTATGTCAAAGAAAATATATCATGGACTTATTAAAGGAAACAAAAATGAAAGATTGTCGCTTATGCTCAACTCCCATGGAGATACCCAAGGAAGAGGATAACAATTGTACAGAACCATATGAGGACATTCGCAGGTACCAAAAATTAGTTGGAAAGTTGATCTATGTCACTATTACACGTCCCGATATCTGTTTCGCGGTTGGTTATGTTAGCAGGTGGATGCATAACCCTTCCAAATATCACATGAATATTGTCTTTCATATCATCTGATATTTGAAGTCTACAATAACATATGGCTTATTATATACCTCCAATCCATCACTAGACCTGAAAATATACTCTGATGCTGATTGGGCAGGTTCAAAGACAGACAGAAAATAAACTTCTGGTTATGTGGTCTGTTTAGGGGGTAATATTATATCTTGGAAAAGTAAGAAACAAAATGTGTGTAAGCAAGGTGAAAGTCTTTGAGTCCAGAATATCAGTCTTTGAATGGCTCGTAACAGACCTGCTCGTGGTGCTACTGTGAGTCTATGCATTTACTAGACTGAGATTGGGTTCAAAGTTTCTCTACCCAGATGAGACTATGGTGTGTAATGACGAGGTTGCCCCTTCACGTTGCCTTGAACCCGGTTGATGCTCAGCAGCGACGGACAAGCTCTTGTCGTAGATTGTCATTTCATTAGAGAGAAGATTTCACAAGGCATTTTTTATCTCATTCATGTATGTTCAGAATGGCAATTAGCAGATATTCTCACAAAACCATCATTAGCAGGAGGACTCCAGAAAACTCTTCTACAGCTGAAAATTACAAATCTCCAAGATTCAACTTGAGGGGGCATGTTGGAGATCAACTTGAATCTTGATTGTCTAGATGCAGAATTTAGTTTATATGTAAATTTAGTTAATTATGTAAGTAAGCGTAATAGACCTAGTAAGTTATGTAAATAAATGTAATATGGGTCCTAATGGATCCATTAGGACCTGTATCCTACCAACCACTTACTAGGGGTAGTTTTGTCTTTCAAGTTAGATTGTTAGTATAAATTAGTGAGTCATTAGGGTTAGAGTCTTAAGTGAGAAATCGTGATTGGAAGGAGGCGGCTGGAAATATGTGGTCGACCACTCCATGGATGGAGCTTGTGATGTAAGTTATTTTTATTATTTATACAGTGTTTGTTTCTCGTTAATCTCAACACCAGTGTTGTCCGTATCGCACCGTATCGGTACGGTGCGATACGTATCGAATCGTGGGCACGATACGAAACGGGGCCCCGTATCGCAGGTGCGGGCGTATCGCCCGTATCGTACGATACGGGCGATACGCCCTGAGACCCTTATAAAGGGTCTCGGCCCAAGAGAAACACATGATTTTTCGCGGGTTTCCTCTCTCCTTTTGGGTTCTTCAAGCTCCCTAAGAGTCGGTTTTCGCCTCCTTGGTATTCAAAGCTCTAAAATCGTGCCCTACGGTGTCCGTCCAAGCCTCCAAACTCGGATTTAGGTATATTTTTAATGTTTTTTCCATTTTTTTCCATTATATTTATTGTTTTTTGTGTTATTTCGGTTTTTTTTTGAATGACCAAATATGAAGTAATTAAGTGTGTGTATACGATTTTTATTGCATTCATGAAGTGGGAGACACTCGATTTGAGTGTTATTTGAAGATTGGGGGATTTACGAAGTGCTTTTATTTTCAGGTTTTTGTTTGAATTAAAGTACTCCATTCAGATGGCAGGAAGGAGTGGTAGAGACTCTCATTCAAAGTCTGATGATCCGGCATGGCAGTGGGGTATACCAGTTGAGGGTTCAAGGTTAAAAATCATATGTTTATTTTGTGAAAAGGTGGTTAGTGGTGGAATTTCAAGGTTGAAACACCACCTAGCAGGAACCAAGAAAGAAGTTGCTCCATGCACACGCAGAGTTAGAAGTGTGCCAGAAAGCATTAAATGGCAATGCTTGCAGATGATTGAGAGCATACAGGAAAGGAGACAACAAAAGGATGATTTCCAGATGTGTGAAGAAGCTGATGATGCTACTGCCACTGGAGTTGGATTCACTGATAGTTTGCCTTCAGATGCTAGAACAGATATTGGTAGTAGCAGTTCGCGAGCACCTAGCAGAGGAAAGAGGGTTGCAGCTGAAGACTTTGGAGGTGGCAGAAGAGAAAGTTCAGGAAGGAGTAGAGGAAGAGCTTCTTCTTCTAGCATACATTCGTTCTTTCCTCCTTCCACTACACCTGTTGCTCAGCCAGGAATTCGTGCTGCTATGGCTTCAGAACAACTGCACGATCAAGCAGACCTTGCAGTGGGCAGATGGTTTTATGATGCATGCATTCCATTTAATACAGCAAACAGTTTTCATTTTCAAGCAATGGCAGATGCAATTGCTAACATTGGTCCAGGATACAGGATGCCCTCTTATCAGAAGTTGAGAGGGAAGATATTAGATCAGACCGTGATTGAAGTGCAACAATACTGTTCGACTTTGAGACAATCGTGGAAGGAAAAAGGATGCACTTGGATGGACCGATAGGCGAGGAAGGACATTGCTAAACTTTCTTGTATATTGTCCTAAAGGACTCATGTTTTTGATATCTCTAGATATGTTAAAGAAGAGGCACACTGCAGAGATCCTACGAGAGGAATTTGATAAGGTTATACAAGAGGTTGGGCTAGAAAATGTAGTCCAATTGATTACAGATAATGCAGCTAACTACAAAGCAGCTGGAAAGGAGTTAGCTGATATTTATGGGACTTTCTACTGGACACCATGTGTAGCCCATTGTTTAGATCTCATCCTCGAGGACATTGGTGAGATGGATGAAATAAAGGCAGCAACTGAGTGTTGCCAAGATATTAAAAAATTTATTTACAACCATGCATTTGTTTTGTGTATGATGAGGAGATACACAGAAGGTGCAGAGCTTCTTCGCACAGCTGCAACTCGGTTCGCAACAAACTTTTTATCTGTATAGAGTATTGTGAGACAGAAGCAAGCTTTAAAGAGAATGTTCTCCTCAGATGAGTGGCAACAATTTGCAGAGTTGCCACAAAATAGAAGGAACATAAAGTTAAATGAGATTGCAGAAACGATTTTTAGAAGTTCATTTTAGAATGCATGTATCAGATTATTGAAAATTACTTGTCCTTTAGTGAAAGTTTTGAAATTGGCTGACAGCGAGGAGAAACCATCTATGGGCTACCTTTATGAAGCCATGGACAGGGCAAAAGAAGCGATCAGAAATAACTTTAATGGAAAAAAAAGAGATTATGTGCTCGTATGGAAAATAATTGATAGTAGATGGAATAAACAATTGCATCAGCCTATTCATGCAGCAGCCTACTATCTAAACCCATCATTGAGGTACTCAGCAACCTTCAAAAGGGACGGTGAGGTTAATCGAGGAATCATTGAATGCATCGACAGATTAATCCCTGATGAGAGCATAGTAGATGCGATACATCGAGAGATGGAGATATATGATAATACTCTTCACTTGATAATGCTCTTCACTTAAATATTTTCATATTTAAGTTGCATCTTACATTACTGTGGATTATTATGTCTCTAATGTTTATATTTTTTTTACAGATGTTTGGTGAAACAGGTTTTGAAGTGATTGTCCAAACTTTAGAGATTTTGCAGTTAGAGTCTTAAGCCAAACCTGTAGTGCAACAGGTTGTGAAAGAAATTGGAGTGTTTTTAAACACATCCATACAAAAAAGCGCAACAGGTTGGAACACAAAAGGCTTAATAATTTGGTTTATATTCGTTGTAACATGCGCCTTCGTGAAAGGTAATGTTGTATTACTTTCAAATTTTCAATTCGATATTATTTAACTTCAGTTTTCAACTGTTAATATTACTTACTAATTGTTTATCTTTGTTTGTGTCGTAGGCAATTAAAAAAAGTAAATAGAGAAGAAAGTCAGTTCGATCCAATAAGTTTGGATAATTTTGATATATTAGAAGATTGGGTTATGGAAGACATTGAAGAAAATGTCCTCCTAATAGAAGAAGACGTTGCCTGGATTAATTTGGAAGGAGCGCAACAACATTATAGAGATGAAGAATTTGATTTTGAATTATATCATACCAAAAAAGTATACACACACTTAATTACTTCATATTTGGTCATTCAAAAAAAAACCGAAATAACACAAAAAAACAATAAATATAAAGAAAAAAAATGGAAAAAACATTAAAAATATACCTAAATCCGAGTTTGGAAGCTTGGACGGACACCGTAGGGCACGATTTTAGAGCTTTGAATACCAAGGAGGCGAAAACCGACTCTTAGGGAGCTTGAAGAACCCAAAAGGAGAGAGGAAACCCGCGATTTTTTGCGGGTTTCTCTCAGGCCGGGACCCTTTATAAGGGTCCCAGGGCGTATCGCCCGATACGGTGCGATACGCCCGCACCTGCGATACGGAGCCCCGTATCGTTAGGATACGTATCACACCGTATCGTACGATACGGTGCGATACGGACAACACTGGTGCAATGTCAAATTCCATCTTCTAGATTATGTTGTATAAGCACCAACAGCAACCACAAAAGTGAAAAAGTTTGAAAAAAAGAAAGAGAGAAAGGCAGTAATATTCCATCTTCTAATGATTGACAAGAAGAAAGTGAAAGAGGGCGGCCTAATTCCATCTTCTATCTATTTGAAGACCGAAAAGTTTGAAAAGAAGAAAGAGAGAAAGGCGGTCATATTCCATCTTCTAATGATTGATAAGAAGAAAGTGAGAGAGAGACGGCTTAATTCCATCTTCTAACTATTTGGAGACTGAAATGTTTGAAAAGAAGAAAGAAAGAAAGGCAGTCTTATTCCATCTTCTAGTGATTGATAAGAAGAAAGTGAGAGACAGCCTAATTCTATCTTCTATGTATTTAGAGACCATACTTTATGATTGAAAGAAGAAAGTGAGAGAGAGGCTACTGCATCAAAATAGTCAGCCAAGTGTTTGGTTGGTGGTTTGATCATCATATTGATCCATAAGTGTGGTGAAGTAAAAACAAGTGTTTCAGCTAGTGTGTATGGTGGAGATGGTACCTTCTACCATAAAAGATCATATTTCTATCATAAAAGATCAGATTTCTCAAGAATTGGAAAACATGACTTTTGAAGTGTAGCTGCTTAAGATGATCAGTCATGAAGGCTAAGTTGAAGTTGTTGCAGCCAAAGAAATTGTGGAAGATTAGATCAGTCATGAAAACAGACGAAGAATGTTGCGGAAAGATATGAAGATTTTTGGCAAGTTTGGAGTTCGAAGTATCTCACTCCCAACTTAAAGGGGGTGTTGAAGAATATGCATATCTAGCGTTCTTTGTGTTAGTTTTATAATTTTTTATGTTTTTAGGTATTATTGTAATTGCCCGAAATACTAGGAGCATTTTTGTAATTTTCTGTACTAAGGGTATTTTGGTCATTTTCTGTTGTACAGCTCCTTATATAAGGGCTGGTAGGTTGTATTAGGGTTAAGAGTTTTTGTGATTAAGAAAGAGAGAGAAAAAGGGGGAGCTCCATTGAAGGTCTGCCCCCTCCTCCGATCTCCCATATTTTTCCTCTTCAATGTTTCTTTATGTTTGTGATTTTCAATCTTCGCTGGGCAACCACGTTTTCCAACACATAAAAATTAAAATTGGCACACATTGCATCCCCCAAAAGGAAAGTTTCAAATACCTAGGGTCAATTTTTCAAAGTGATGGAAGAATTCATGGAGATGTTATGCATAGAATTCATGGTGGTTGGTTAAAATGGAGAGGAGCATCAGGTATTCTTTGTGATAAGAAGATACCATTAAAGTTAAAAGGTAAATATTATAGAGCAGCAATTAGGCCTTCCATGTTTTATGGTTCTGAGTGTTGGGCAGTTAATCATCAACATGTACAAAAGATGTATCTGACAGAAACGAAGATATTGAGATGGATGAGTGGTCATACAAGAAAAGACCATATACATAATGAGGTCATTAGAAACAAATTAGGAGTAGCACCAATAGAGGATAAATTGAGAGAATATCGTTTAAGATGGTTTGGACATATAGAAAGAAGATCAAAAGAAGAACTTGTAAGAATGTATGAAAAACTAAATTTGGAAAGTATTAAAAGAGCTAGACAACGACCGCAAAAGTATTGGAAAGAAACAATAAAGAATGATCTAGCTTATTGTGAGATAACTGCTAACATGGCACACGATAGGGATATGTGGAAACAAAGAATCCATGTAGCCAACCCCGTCTAGTATGGGAAAAGGCTTAGTTGTTGTTGTTGTATTTTAGGTGAATATGTATTTTTCTTTTTCTTTTTATATTCCTGTTTTTTGTTTAAGGATGCTGACTAGCCATTGGTCAAGGTCCAACAGGTAGCCAAATTTGTTGAGATCTTCCTTAGTGAATAGTAGACTAGCCATTTGGGCCTTAAGTGGCCCTATTTGTTCTTCACCTTTCCCCGTATATAAGAGAAGGGTGTATCCTTGAGCTGGTTTTTCTGCTTGTCGAGTAATAGAATATGATGTTTGATGTTCTCTGTGATTGACTCCAAATTAAGCTCTTGGACTGAAATTCATTGAGATAGTTCGGTACTTGAGCTCTGTGAGGAAACCTTAGCTGTCCTAATTTGGAGAATCCTTCCACTTCAAGTTCTTGTTGTTTCATCACAGGAAGATACAGTCAAGGATTCACACGGCATAAAAGGCATATTATCGATACATGGGCAGTACAAGGGTCCAAATCCCATGTGCCTACCAATTTTTTGCAGAAGTCAATGGTCAGCACAGGCCCTTGGGATTGAACATCCTGGCCTCAAAGTTTTATACTGAGTTGTTCTAACGTTTCAACTATGATTTCACTGTTATAAAAGGATTGCATGCATAAAGGAAAGAAAACATCAATGAAGTTAAAATATTCAACTAAGCATCAAGGTGGAGATGAAGATACACACAGCTGCACGAAGCATGTCATCCATTATCTTCATAGCCCAACGCCATTGACCTTTTCTACCGTGGGCATTAATTAGAGCATTGTAGGACTCAACGTCTGGCTTGCACCTGACAGATGAAAAAGTAGTCATTCATAGTGAATAACAAAATAAACACTGCCAAGAATGCTGGCAAAGTATGCGACAAGTTAAATTTCAACGTTTTCTTCTTGTAATTCTCAGAGATTATGAAGCAAATATTAGAAAGCTCACAGTTATGCCATGATGATTTATGCCTCGTCATGGAAGCTGATAAAGCAAAAGAACTAACTGAAATGAATCTACGGTCCCTCAATTAAGGCATAAACTGAGGGACCTTTAGTTTCTCCTAGATAATTGCATATCAAGCTCAAAGGCCACAAAACTGTCTCACACATAGGCCAGTTCTTTCTGACTGGTTCAATATTGGTTCCCTTTTTCACCTGACCTCTCAGCAACAATTAAAGTACTACAATAACATCATACATGAAATTGCCTGCACATTCAAAACTCACCCCTTGCAATGAGGGTAAAATGAGCGATAGATTGGACAGATGAACTTGGAGAACGTATACTACTCATTCAGATTTTATACGCAAGAATTCATCAAGACACTAACGGCCACCTTTCCATGTTGTATGTCAGATAATAGAGTTGATATTTTCATAATAAGTCAACGCAAGTTGACAATGACAGTGATTCTCTACAGCCATTAGTTGTTTGTTATTTGTTTTACCTGTACCTTTCAACAGCAGTAACCTCTTATACACTTTTGTATGAAACGTCCTTGCATAATTTATTTTCACAAATATGCATCATATAATTTATTTTCGTCATTAGTAGTTCAAAATAAAATCAAGGAAAAGAGGACATTATGCTAAAAAAACTAATGAAACTTTAGAGGCTTATAAGAAAGCAAAGAAAGAAGCCAAAAAGGCCGTCAATAAAGCAAAAGCTAAAATTTGATAGAATTTATATAAAAAAACTCAACTCAAAAGAGGGTAAAACAGATAGTTTTAGGATAGATAGGGCTAGAGATAAGAAAACTATGGATCTTAATTTTGTTAGATGCATCAAAGACGAGGATGAAAAAATTCTAGTGGCAAATGATGATATAAAAAATAGATGGAAAAATTATTTTTATAAATTTTTTAATGAAAATAAAGATGTTAGTATTAGCTTAGGAGAGTTAGTCAAATCAGAAAAGTATATAAACCATAATTTTTACCGACGTATTCAAAAGAAGGAAGTGAAAGAGGCTCTTAAACCACAATTTTTACCGACGTATTCAAAAGAATGAAGTCAAAGAGGCTCTTAAACATATGAAGGGTGGTAAATCGGTCGGACCATACAATATTCCTATAGAAGTTTGGAAAATCCTAGGAGAAATATGAATCACTTGGCTCATAAGACTATTTAATGAAATATGGAGAAACCAAAAAATGCCTGAGGAATGGAGAGCAAGTACACTTATACCCATACACAAGAACAAGTGAGACATTAGAAAATAAATGCTTTTGACTTAGTAGAACAAAGACAATATATGGAATGTAAGTTTGATCATTTGGTTACTTCAGAGGACATAAAAATTAAAATTGGCACATATTGCATACCCAAAAGAAAAGTTTTAAATACCTAAGGTTAATTTTTCAAAGTGATGGAAGAATTGATAGAGATGTTACGTATAGAATTAATGTTGGTTGGTTAAAATAGAGAGGAGCATCTGGTATTCTTTGTGATAAGAAGATATCATTAAAGTTAGAAGGTAAATATTACAGAGCAGCAATTAGACCTGCCATGTTTTATGGTTCTTAGTGTTGGACAGTTAATCATCAAGTACAAAAGATGTATGTGACAGAAATGAAGATATTGAGATGGATGAGTGGTCACACAAGAAAAGACTGGATACATAATGAGGTTATTAGAAACAAATTAGGAGTGACACCAATAGAGGATAAAATGAGGAAATATCATCTAAGATGGTTTAGACATATAGAAAGAAGATCAAAAGAAGACCCTGTAAGAAGGTATGAAAAACTAGATTTTGAAAGTATTAAAAGAGGTAGAGGACGATCACAAAAGTGTTGGAAAGAAACAATAAAGAATGATCTAGCTTATTATGAGTCAACTGCTAACATGGCACATGATAGGGCTCCGTGGAAACAAAGAATCCATGTAGCCGACCCCGTCTAGTATGGGAAAAGACTTAGTTGTTGTTGTTGTTATATGCATCATATTATTTATAGACTAGAATGTCAATTATCTCATACAAAAATGGCTACGGTGCATGGTGATAAAGCAACCCTGGAATTTGAACTGCTTCCCCACATCAGAGTATCAAGAAACGTTGAAAACCTAAATCCAGAGATTTTTTTGACACTTAAATCTATGAAAATTAATTGAAAGCATATATAAACGACTGATATTCTCAAGTATAGGAAACTCTTAATTTCAAATGAAATATCTCGTTAGATCGCTTTTCTGCTTTGTTAAATCATGCGGAAACTTTCGTGATATTAGTTTGCAGGCACTTCCTCATTAACTCCCTCATCGAGGATAGCGAGATATCATTGCAAAAACCAGCACCCATTGGGCCAGAATATCCACCATCAAATGTGATAGATAAGAATTGGATACATAAGGGGCCCTTGTCATTGGTGTTACTGGGATAGGTGGTATTCAAATGGATTAATGACCGTTCTCCTTCAGGAACTAGCATAAGTGCAACTTCGGCTAGTTTAAGCTAAGGTTCGGCTCATGGATGCCAGGTGCAAACTAGTGAGAGGGGAAGAGAGAGAGAGAGAGAGAGACCTCCAATCCTGCATTTCGAAAAAGAGGCCACGGGCTTGATCTGCTTGGTTGTGGCCAGCGTAAAGCCTGATCATCATATTGTAAATGTCGTTCCTGGCGCAATAGTTTTTCTGGTTCTTCATCCATCGGAAGACTTGAACACAGTGTTCAAGCGAACCCGTTAAAGACAACTCCTAAACACACAGAAACAACCACCGCATACAGTTCAAGAATCGCGCCTCATATTCAAAATTAAGTCATCAAACCAAGGACAAAAGAAAACAACCATCGTAATGAAACGAAAGAATCACATCAAGAAATCTAGTTCCGAGCGCTCGACTTCGATCACTCACATAACTACAAAATCGACCACAATTGCAGATTATAGTCAACTACAATGAATCGGGCAATGCCTTTCAACAGAAAAACACAAATAAAGAATACGCCCAGAAGTACAAAACGCCACGACTTTTTCGTCCCTTTTGATGCAAATTAAAACATGGAAGAGAATACAACCAAAAAAATCATGCAAGACAAGAAGGAAAAGAAAGGCATGAAAGAAAATGCAAAGTAAGAAAAACAATATGCCTTTTAAATTCAATACCCCGTTGAGACGCACTCAAAGCGATAGCTCACCTGGCAGAGAGCTCGACTCACAAGATGAAGGTGGCGAGTTCGACACCCAAGGGGTTTGTACCTGGCTTCGGCCTTAACGGTGTAGCCAAAAATAAAAAACATTGGGACCAGAGGCAGAAGTATAAAAATGGTCCACTATAACCCGTTTTCACGCTATGAAAATACCAGAAGAAGAAAAAGAAAGGAGGAGGAGGACAAACAAGCAATGTGGTATTTAAGTAGCGTAAAATTAGCTAGTTGAAAATGCCCAATTAAGAATCCAGTGAGAAGCGAATATAACCATCACCAATCGTCCTCCAGAGAAACATTAAGCGCAAGAAGAAAACAAGAAGACAACGACCGACAACTACTAATTGAATAGACAAGACAGATAGATTCATACACGCATAAGAAGAGGGTAGTTCTGTCGGCAAAATCTCCCAATCCAGTGATTAAGAATCCCTTCAATGTCCTCCCAATGCTTCAGTTTCAGCACCTTCTCAACAACTTCCGTGATGGTCCAATCGTTCTCATCGGTGAATTTGTCTCTGTGGCGCTTAGGTACGTCTTCTCGGCCGTAGCCGCTTAGTTGGGTGGTGACGAGGTACTTCCCTTTCTCGTAGTCGACGATGCCCGTCTTCACCTTCGTCGTCGCCCTCTCCCTCGCTTCCTTGGCGTTCTTCTTGCAGCGAATACAGATATTGCGTCTGCGTGCGGGTGTGTGTCGGAATCGGAGAACGGGGTTGATTACACCGGTGGCGTTCGTTGGAGGAAAATCCGTTTTTAGCGTCGTCGCCATGGGCGCCTAACGAGCGTCAAGAGCGCGCGCAGAGAGAGAGAAGCCGCGGTGGTCGGAATTTCCCATCATACGGACATTATTATCTATCTACGCACCTCTTTTTACTTCCACCAAAGGTCCGTCTCGTCGGTACGAATCTAGTTGAACAATAAGATGGAAGAAAAAAAAAAGAAAAGAAAACTAAAACTAAAAACAAAATAAAGAAAAAGAAGAAGAAGAAAAATAATATTAACAACAATAACAATAAAATTAATAAGAAAAATAAATTTCAAAAATTAAGAATTAATGGATCTTGAAAATTAAGAATTAATGGATCTTGATGAAAGAAATGCAACTCGGTTATGTCTCTTGTTAAAAGAAACACACTTCAATCGCATATCAAAGAGATTCGCATGAACCGCGTCTCTTGGAACGGAAGAGACACACTTAAGGTGCGTCTCTCTAATTGAGTGACCGACTCGTTTCTTTCTTCAGGATACCTTAATTCTTGATTTTTAATTTTGATTAAGATATTAATTAAAATCAATCAAAATAATTAGAAAAACAAAAAAAACAAATCAACATTATAAATCTATAAATTGATCAATTCCTAACTTAATCGATCATTTTTCTTTTATTTTTTCTTTTTCCTTTTTCCTTTTTCTTTTTTCTTTTGATTTTTTTTTTATTTTTTTACGGATTTCGTTCTGTTTTATTAAAAATGATGGCAGATTGAGTAATAGTGAATTGGAATGAGTCGAGCAATGAAGAATGGATTGAAGAACCGATAACAAAAGGGTTAGAAGGAAGTGAAGGAGAGGGTACATCCTGTTTTTTGGATTTAGAGATATTTTATAATTATTAGAAATGATTAGGATATCTTGGAGAAATTTAAAATATATGTATAAGGAAAAGGGTGTGCGTTTATCTATCCTGTTTCGTAGAGAGTGTCCTGACGGAGTTGAGCAGGTTTTACGTTAACCGAACCCGTCATCAAATACAACCCAAATCCGTGAGTCAGTGGGTTCTGGGTCATATCTGAAACATCGGCCCGTTTGGAAAACGTGTCTTGTTTGATGTATGTTACTGTCACTGGACGAGCACCGAGACCGGCAGGGAGGTTCACCTGAGGCGCAGGCACGCAGAGTCTATGCCATCGGAGCCTTTCGGGCCGTTTCTTCTTGAGTTCAGTGTATTTAGGTCATTGTACCGTGCATCTCGTTATGTTTTAATTGCTTGAAACCAGTGGAAAGCCGGATGAATCCGTCGTTGTTCTCTGCCACTGACAATCTAAGATCTGGGCCTGTGTGGAGTGAACTCTAATGTTACAAGGATTTTATTTCTATTCAATAACTAAACTGAGTAGTAACTAAGGGAAGAAGATTCGATCGATGGGTTTTTAGTAGGATCTGTTATAGTATTTTAGGGATTTTGGAGTGGTTCGAACTTTGATTTATGAGAGGTTTGAACCGTTGATCTTGTTATTAAATGAACTGTATATTAAAATTGAGTTTATTCTGAAAAAGGTATCAAATGAGATGGGTTGGTGATATCACATGTGAATCATGACATTCTTGTGTGGATTTGGATATGGATATGTATTCAAATTGAGGTAGAAGATATGTTTTCTCAATAAAACCATGTTAGGGGTTGTTTTGAGACAAAATCACATCATTATGTATATTGTGTACCTAAGGGCTGTCATAAGTTTCAAACAACTCATGCAGTCTTGGTTTTAGTACTACATGGGCCCTTGTAAGGTTCGAACAATTCGTGCATAAATGTATGCTGTGTGGGGATGTGTATAGATAGATATTGATGTGTGCATATGTATGAATTTGATTATTGAATTATAAACTGAGATGGTATTTACTTGTTTTGATAACTATGATATGCATTATTATTTTAAATGTGCATGCTTCTTATATGCAACCCTATTTAGGGTATATCTTCTTACTGGATGTGTGTTGGTGTGCTCGTCCCTTTGTTATTACTAATTTACATTTGTATTATTGGGGTATGAGGTTGTTATGTTGTTAGGTTTGGTGGTTGGAGGAGTTATAGTATACCCGGGTAGGTGGGTGTGGATTTGTGTAGTTGGGGTGGCCAATGTGTGGCTTCTATTGCATGTTTAATTGTTTATTGAGATTCAATTGAGGTTTGATCAAGAGGATTTAGCAAGGTGATCATATACGAGTAATGTAAATCATACATGTGGTTTACAATCTTTTAACATGTAGCTATGGAGTTGTAAATATAATTGGACCTGATTGGCAATGGAATTTTAAAGGAGTTATTCTATATATTTGGATAATTCTAGCATTTCATATCTCGAGCTTGTAGTGCTACATCAGACAGGTCAATGTGAGGGTTGACTAAGGTAAGGCGCACATGGCTGGATTGTGAGGGTTGACAATCTCTAAGATTAGAATGCTTATGATGATTGGAGTCCCTAGAGCACGAAGGTTTGTTATAAGTTATAGATCGTATGTGTATATAATTATGATATTTTGAGCATATGATACGAGTTTATAGACTAAGATGGTCATAATGTTGGTGTTATTAGTGCTCAATTATGGTTTGATTTGTTATTGATAGAGTTATTTGAATTTCTTGCAAGTGTAATAGTGCAAACAATATGTAGAACTAATGAAAGCTACATGAATAAATAATATGTGAAATAAACTAAGATAAGTTATAACTAAATGTGGATTATTTATAAGAAGTAATACTATGAGAAGAAAACTTTGAAAAAAATTTGTTGATAGGTCTATGAAGAGTTTATTTTAGATATTAGTTAATACTTAGAAATTATGATGAGCGTATTTTCCTTATTTGGTTTTGTCAAAACAATGTTATTTTAAAGAAGTATATAAAGTTAGGAACCATGAGCTAGTTGCCGAGTACTTTGGGGTTTGTATTAAAGATATGTGATTTATTATTCTAATATATGTTGCAAAAAGAAAAAATGAGAGAAATATTATGTTTCTTGTCATTTGTTTGTGGTAATTTGTTTAAACATTGGGTTCTTAGTGTTTTGAATAATTGTGTTGAAAAGTGTAATTTTAATTGATTGTTGAGTTTGAAAACTTTTTTATAGAATTGATATTGTTTTCATTTATTGGTAGCGATTTGTTTGTTCTTTTAAAGATTATATGGTTTTTAGATGTATTGATTGAAAACTCATGTTGTCTATTATTTTGATAGATTTGAGTAGCTTTTTGTTAGCTTCTTGAATTTACACATTTGTGATGAATTTAGGGCTTCCAATGTTTATACCTACTTAATTGACTTTACACTACTTATTTAATTGTTGGTTAATGTGTTTACTCATAAGTTCTTGGATTAGGATTATTCAAAATATTTAAAATTTTTATGTGAATTGTCGGAATTTTGAAAAAATATCTGTTATTTAAAATTTTTAAAATTATTTTTCAAAATTTTGAAACAAAAAAGGTAGGTATCAAAAAATACAAAATGTTTAACCATCTATCCATCAATGTGAAAACATAAAACTCTTTTTTAGAAACATAGAACTCTTTTTTTCCCCTTCTTTCTTTCTCGATCAAGCTCCCGCTATTTAATTATCAAGCAAGCCTCTCTTTCTCTCTCTCTCACACACACACACATAAGCCACTCTAGAGTGTTGAGTGCACCTTGTTGTGTTGGCCCTATGGCTACCTGTTTGCTCTCTCTTTCTCACAAGTCACCACGCAACCTACAGTGTGTCGCTTGCTTTGAGTTTGGGTTCTGACTTCTCTCCCACCTCTCTCTCTCAAATCTCAATCGACCAAGTGCAAGGCCTAAGGCTTCAAACTGCAGCCTTCAACTAGCATCTCTCTCTTTTCGGTGGGGTAGTTCATGGTTGGTGACTGATAATTGTGAGAAGTGGGTGGATGTGGCACTCGATTGGTAGTAGCAAACTAGTGACAGTGGTGGTGGAATTCAGCCCCATTCACCATTAAGGTTAAGTTGCGCTTTCCCCAAATATAAAATTTCAGAATTATGAATTATGTATTGTTTGTTACTTCTGGCTAAAAAAAAGTAGATCAATGATGACATGTATCTTAGAATATTTTGATACATATACTCTTTTCATTTTCTTCTACTCACTTTTGGTATTTTTTTGCTTCATATAGATATGGAGAAGTATTTTAAAAGAAAATCTCTTGAAGATCCATGCTTGAAACCATTGATTTCATCATCAAGTAAGAAAAATCAAAGTAAAAGTATATTAAGTAATGATGAGATCTTAGATAAAAATAGAAATATACATAGTATTTTTGAATAGAATGTAAAAGATTTAGTTGCAAACCCTATGTTGAGACTACCTATTTTAAGTTGTGATATTAAAGATCAAGAGATAATTCAACGTGCATATCTACAAAAATGTCAATTTCTACCAATTGAGTATAATTGTTCATGGATTAAGAAAGGAAACCAAAAGTGTCATTTCATTGGCAATTTGTTTAATGAATTGAATGGTTGGAATATAGTATAACAAAAAAATGCAGCATAATGTGTGTTCTGCTATCTTTTTCACATTTTAATAGTGTGGAAACATTTATTTTAGATGGACTCTGGTAATTTAAAGAGAAACAAAGACTTATGAATATGACACTAGTAGTATACACAATGTTGCTAGAATGAAAAGTGTGACTTTGATGAATGAGAAGCAATCTATCAATACTTATTTTGTTAGGCAATCAAAAGAAGAAAAGAAGAAGTATGAAGCTCATCTTGGTATCTCAATTAATGTTGTAAGGTTTCTTCTTAAAGAAGGTCTTACATTTTGTGATCATGATTAGTGTCACGAAAGTTGAAATTAAAGAAATTTTCTTTGGCTTCCTTCCTTTCTTTCTAATCATAACGAGGAGATTCGTAGCACTGTATTATAGAATGCACCTGAAAATAAAAAAATGGATAGTACCTTCAATTCAAAAAGATATTATAAGTGTTATTGCAAGTGAAAGTGTTGAAAGAATCGTCAAAGAGGTACATGATGATGTATTTACTATTTTGATTATTGAATCATAGGATGTATCTAATAAAGAGCAAATGATAATGGTGTTAAGGTATATTGATAAGGATGGTTATATTATTGAATCTTACTTGGTTTAGTACATGTTTATTTTACTGTAGCAATATCCCTTATGATAGCTATGATGCAAATATTTTGTAAAGTTGGTTTAAGTGTTAATCAATTACAAGGACAAGGATATGACTGATCAAGCAATATGAAAGTTGAGTTTAATGGGTTAAATTTTTTAATATTGAGTGAAAATCCACGTGCTTTTTATATTCATTGCTTTGCACATCAACTCCAATTACCATAAAGAAGTAAGTCAATTGTTTGATGCTATTTCTGCAATCATGAATTGTGTTGGAGGCTCATGTAAGCGTCTTGAGAAGCTTAAAGAATTGGAACTTGATAGAGTTCGTAAGAAATTGAAACTTCGATATAGTGGAAGTGATAAAATATTAAATCAACCCCTTGAAATTAAAAGGGTTGGAGACACATGTTGGGGTTCAAATTATTGCACTTTATTGAACTTAATGACGATGCTTTAATCTATTGTAAATGTGCTTTACATTATTAGTGATGATGATATCAAAGGTAATGCTTATAATTAGTATAAGATAATATAAACATTTGATTTTTGTATTTATTATACATTTGATTGAAGAAATGTTGGGAAAGACAAATGATTTATTATGAGCTCTACAAAAAGAATACCAAGATATCATCAATGCTTTGAAACTTGTGAAGTTGTCGAAGAGAGAGTTAAATAATTTTAGAATTAAAGATAATGAATGAGAGCACTTCATTGCAAAAATAAATTTATTTTGTGATAAGAATTATATTGAGGTCAAAAAAATAGAGGATAACTATACAGGGCTAGTGACATGAGCAAGACGAAGGCAAAGCAAGACAACAAATTTGCATCATTATCAGTATGAAGTATTCAATGTTATTATTGATTATATGTTAAATGAGCTTGAAGATCGATTTGATGAGAGAAATACCGAATTGCTTATTTGTGTTGCATGTCTTGATCCAAGTAATAATTTTGATTCTTTTAATAAGGAGAAGTTGGTTCATCTTGTAAGTTTTTATCTTTGTAATTTTTGCACAAATGATCTTTGACAACTTCAATATCAACTTGATAACTATATTATGGACGTGTGTGATGATCAAGGGATTCAATTTAAAAGCATAAGTGAAATTGCAGAGGTATTAGTAAAGCAAAAAAGATAGGAGCTACTTTTTGTTCTATCAGTTGATAAAATTAGTATTGCCATTATCGATTGTCACTGTAAGGGTGGAAAGAGTATTTCTGTTATGAACATTGTAAAGAGTCCCTTGAGAAACAAGATTGGTGATGAGTTCATGAACAATTGCTTAGTTACATATATTGAGCATGATATACTATTATAAATAGACAATAAGACAATCATGCAACGGATCCAAAGGATGCAGTCTCAGTGACAAATCCTTCCTATTTTCTAATACTTGATTATGTAAGTGCTTTTAACTTTGTAGATTGCTTTTTAGTATTAAATTTAGTTAGAAGAGTTATTTATACAACTCCGCCCATGTAACTGATCACCCTTGCATTGCCGATCCTCAGCCCTCATAAAGGAGGAGGGTTGTGTTAGGCTTTCGACAGCTAGCGTAAAACTTTGTCAGATTTTTATACCACGGATTACACAAATTATGAGCATTGTTTCGGGGTGTTCCCGCCTAGCGACACACTGTATAACCCGAATGCAGTGATAAGTAAGCAAGGGTCACTACATTTTCTCCCGGATGTAGTAAATCAATTGCAAAGAGGGTTCCCATATTATGGACGGGTGTGGGTAAAGAAGTTACTCAGGGTACATTAACGCCCGAATGTAGTGAATAATTTATAAAGAGGGTCTCCGCATTTTCAATACAGACATATGCGGGGGGTAAGAAAGTTAATCCTAGATAATAAGATTCGTATTGGTTATTCGAATATCGGAATATTATCCGGTAACCTAATGAAGGTGGTAGATACTATGATTTGGAGAAAGATTCATATTCTATGTTTCAAGAGACAAAGTGGGTTAGAGAAAAAGCAAATAAGGTAGAGGATAGAGGTTTTAAATTATGGTACTCAGGTAAGGAAAAGGCTCGAAACGGAGTTAATATTATCATAAATAAAGATTTAAAGGATAGTGTAGTAGACATACAACGATATGGTGACCGAATCATGACGTTAAAATTAGTGTTAGGAGCAGAGGTTTTGAATATAGTTTGTTCTTACGCACCCCAAGTAGGACTAAAAGTTAGTATAAAGACAGCCTTTCGGGAAGAGTTAGATAAGGTGATTCAAAAGATTCCACAAAGGGAGATAATTTATTTAGGAGGAGACTTAAATGGACATATCGGTAAAGAAGCATTAGGATATCAACGTATTCATGAAAACTTTGGTTTTGGGGATATAAATAAGGAAGGTAGGGAGATTTTAAATTTCGTTATGGCATTTGATCTCTTTATAGCCAATACAATCTTTAAAAAACGAGATGAACATTTAATTACTTATAAGAGTGGCTTATCACAAACACAAATTGATTACTTTATTTGTAGAAAAAAAGATAGAGCGTGTTGTAAAGATTGCAAGGTAATTCTAAGAGAAATCTTAACCACCCAACATCGACTTTTAGTTATACATTTACAAATAAAAAAATAGACAAAGATGAAAAGAGTGCATCGAGTTATTCGGACTAAATGGTTGAACTTCAAAAGCGAGAAAGAAGATATACTTAAACAGAAATTCCTTCAAGGAGGTGTTTGAAATTATGTTGGTACACCTTGTGATATGTGGAACAATATGCCCATACATATTAGGAAAGTGGCAAAAGATGTGTTAGGTATATCTAAGGGAGGTGTACCAGCACAAAAAGAAGCTTCGTGGTGGAGTGAAGTAGGGCAAAATAAAATCAAGCCAAAGATGACATGTTACAAATTACATTATGCTAAAAAAACTAGTAAAACTTTAGAGGCTTATAAGAAAGCAAAAAAGGAAGTGAAAAAGGCCGTGAGTGAAGTAAAAGCTAAAATTTGATAGAATTTATATACAAAAACTCAACTCAAAAGAAGGTGAAAGAAATATTTTTAGGATAGCTAGGGCTAGAGATAAGAAAACTAAAGATCTTAATTATGTTAGATGCATCAAGAATGATGATGAAAAAATTCTAGTGACAAATGATGATATAAGAAATAGATGGAAAAACTATTTTTATAAGCCTTTTAATGAAAATAAAGATGTTAGTATTAGCTTAAGAGAGTTAGCCAAATCAGAAAAGTATATAAACCACAATTTCTACTGGCGTATTCAAAAGAATGAAGTCAAAGAGGCTCTTAAACATATGAAGGGTAGTAAATCGGTAGGACCATATAATATTACTATACAAGTTTGGAAAATCCTACGAGAAATATAAATCACTTGGCTCATAAGACTGTTTAATGAAATATGGAGAAACAAAAAGATGCCCGAGAAATGGAGAGCGAGTACACTTATACCCATATATAAGAACAAGGGAGACATTCAAAATTATGCGAATTATTGAGGTATTAAGGTAATGAGCTATACTATGAAATTGTAGGAAAGAATTATCGAGCGTAGGTTAAGACAAGTATCAAGTACAATAGAGAACCAATTTGGATTCATGCCAGGCAGTTCTACTGTTAAAACAATTCATCTTTTGAGATGTCTTATTAAACATTTTAGAGTAAAAAAGAAAGACCTTTACATTATATTTATTGGTCTAGAAAAAACTTACGATAAGGTATCGAGGAAGGTTATTTGGAGAACCTTAGAAAAAAGAGGTATCCCATTGACATACATTAACCTTATAAGAGACATGTACGATGGTGCAAAAACACGTGTGAGGACTCGTGAAGGAATGACAAACTTTTTTGAAGTTAATATTGGGTTACATCAAGGATCAACTTTAAGTCCATACTTATTTATAATGGTGATTGATGAGTTAACAAAACATATTCAAGATGAAGTGCCTTGGTGTATGTTATTCGCAAATGACATTGTATTAGTGAAAGAGTCTAAGGAAAAAGTTAATAGAAAATTGGAACTATGGAGAGAAGCATTAGAAAGCAAAGGCCTCCGACTTAGTAGAACAAAAAAATATTATATGGAATGTAAGTTTGATTATTTGGTTACTTCAAAGGACATAGAAATTAAAATGGCACATATTGTATCCCTAAAAGTAAAGTTTTAAATACTTAGGGTCAATTTTTTAGAGTGATGAAAAAATTGATGTAGATGTCACGCATAGAATTAATGTTTGTTGGTTAAAATGGAGAGGAGGATCAGGTATTCGTTGTGATTGATGAGTTAACAAAACATATTCAAGATGAAGTATCTTGGTGTATGTTATTTGTAGATGACATTGTATTAGTGGAGGAGTCTAAGGAAAAAGTTAATAAAAATTTGGAACTATGGAGAGAAACACTAGAAAGCGAAGGCCTCCGACATAGTAGAATAAAGACAGAATATATGGAATGTAAGTTTGATCATTTGGTTACTTTAGAGGACATAGAAATTAAAATGGGCACGCATCCCCCAAAAGAAAAGTTTTAAATGCCTAGGGTCAATTTTTCAGAGTGATGGAAGAATTAATGGAGATGTTACGCATAGAATTAATGCTGGTTGGTTAAAATGAAGAGGAGCATCAGGAATTCTTTCTGATAAGAAGATACCATTAAAGTTAAAAGGTAAATATTATAGAGCAACAATTAGGCCTGCCATGTTTTATGGTTCTTAGTGTTGGGCAGTTAATCATTACAATGTACAAAAGATGTCTGTGATAGAAATGAAGATATTGAGATGGATGAGTGGTCATATAAGTAAAGACCTTATACATAATGAGGTTATTAGAAACAAATTAGGAGTGGCACCAATAGAGGATAAAATGAGAGATTATCGTTTAAGATGGTTTGGACATATAGAAAGAAGATCAAAGAAGACCCTGTAAAAAGGTATGAAAAACTTTATTTTGAAAGTATTAAATGATCTAGAGGACGACCACAAAAGTGTTAGAAAGATTATTTGAAGTACCATGTTTCACAAAATTTCTCTCTTTGTTAGCATTTACAATATTTGAGTTGGGATTTAAGGTTGAAAATATAAACAAAAATTTACTATTCATGGTTTATTATATTACATAGCTTTGTTTAATATGGTTTCACGTTAAGTTTGGTTAGTTGAGACCTTACCACATATAGATGCACGTGAGAATGTGTGGTGTAGGGGAAAGACTTAGGTTACTACGATTAAAGAGAGAATTTTTGTTTTAAGGCATGTATTTTTATATGTGATATTTGACTTCCTATTTATGTTGGTATTTTGATATAAATATGTATTTAAGTTTTAAAAGAAAGTAAATTAACGATGTTAGGAAAGTACAACACATATTAATGTATGACGAGGATAATTTTGATTTGGTAAGAAACCATATTTTAAGAATTCTCGAGTTTGTTCTAATTACAAGTTATTGTAAGGATATTTGTAATCATGGTGACTAAATTTTGGTATGTGCCGTAGTTTGGTGCAACTTTTACTGTTGTGGTGAATTGAGAATCTACAACTTATATGAAATGCATAGAGATTGTAAAAGCTAGGTATAGTTGAGTAATTGAATTCGAGTTATTAGATGATATTATAGTATGAAACTTTACATTAATGTGACCGGTGACAAAAATTAAAATCCAGTGACTGCGATTAATTTAGTATGAGGTGCAAATCAAAGTTTGGGACAAAATTTTATTAAGATGTACAGATTGTAGCATCGAGATATGGGTTAGGCCCGGACCCAAACTATGACAGATCCAAATGTAAAAAAAAGAAACCTTGCTGCAAATGGTCTTCGGATGAGGAAACCTAACCACAGGAAGCAATAATTGTCCTTCAAATTTGAGGATTTTTACATGCATAAAAGGTGGCGATCGAGGCATCTCTGCATGCTCATGAGGAAGAGGATTAAGAGCAGCACCAGGCTGGTCGGAGGGAGTGTTGAGAAGGGGCGTCGAAACCGGCAAAGTCTAGAGTCTTTAAGTATGTTTTTCCTTACCATTTTTGTTCGATATTTTCCTTGAAACCACAAGCAACTGGCCGTCTTTTTTGGCATGGATCAAAAAATCTTGTCGAGAAGAGATTGATACACTACATAGCCAGAGACATCGAGATTCCCAGTGAGGCTACCAGTTTTTAGGTCGCATTTTTCATTGAGTTTTCTGGGACTTGTGTGGCTGCTGGCATCGATTCGGGTGTGCAAAGTATAGAGGAACGTGGGACAAATTCGTTGACACCAATATCGCACCCTTGAGATACTCGGAAAAATCAAACATTGACAGTAGAAAAAGCGGAACTTGGCGGAATCTGCCAACTCGGTTTTTCCGAGATGTTTGGCCTATTCGGTTCCTTTAAGCCAGTTCTTTTAAGAGGGTCGAGTTTGAGTCGTTTGAACTTGAACCATATTTGGACCCGTTCCCCTGGCAGTTCAAATTCAGATCCGGATCTTAATTTTGAATCCAGAAATATGTCTAGGGCATTTTAGTCAGTTTGGCCTATTTGGTGTTCGATTTCAAGTCCAATTTGAAGCGTCAAACTCGTGATAGCTCAGCAGGTATTGCAACGGTCAGCCAAGGGAGTAACCTCAGAGGAGGATGTCCAACCATAAGGATTGATTAATGGTAAATAATTGGATCAAGGGGCTTGTAGTAGGACCCATGAGCCTTTCACACTCCGATTCATGTGTAGTTTGAACCAACAGTCATGTTATTAAATAAGCTATATATTAATAGAGTTTATGCTCAAATAGGTAACATGGGAGATGGGTTGGTGATATTACATGTAGATCATGATGTCTTTATATAGATTTGGATATGGATGTGTGATCCAATTGAGGTAGGGGATTTGTTTCCTCTTACAGTTGTTTTCACATGCTTTTCTAATGTGCATGTTTTACATGATTTGCTATTGCTTTGATAATAACGAGTTGCATATAAATACTTCTTGGAAACTGTCTATAAATGTACATGTTCGAAATATATGTGCCTATGTGGTTGTGTGGGTGCATTGATTCATGATAAGAAAAAGGGAAAACTTCAGATCAAATATCCTATCATTTACCACAAATCCGCTTTGGTACCGTCAACTTTATTTTCTATAACTTAAAGGACTTAAGTTTGAAAATTCATCACTTTAGTATGTTGAGCCTGATGTCATTAGTGATTGTCTAACATGGTAAGTGGGAGTGCATGGTTGTCATCGATTCAACATCCACATCGATCGGGTAGTACGATGGTGATCCGTTTCATATATGATATCCATAATGTCATAGATATTCATAATATATTGGATAAATGATCCATGATCCAAAGTTCACTGTAGTTCTTCTTCCATGTTTTTTTGTCGCTAATAATTTCTAATTTCTTCCCTTCTCTCTCGTTCATGCGCAAAGGTCATCTTCTATTCGATAAATGACATCACTGTCACCAACAATCTCAAGTGGTATTATGAGAGGTATGCTCTCTTCACCTTTTCTTTCTTCCTTTTCCAATCAGTGTCTCCTCTCTCCTTTTTCAGTCATTTCTATAGTTCCATTAATGTGTTTTTTTGTCCCCTTCGGTCTCAAGAGTTATTTTCCAAAGAGCATGGGTCTCACTGATTCTCCATCACCTTTTGTGTTTGATTCATATATTTTGGTATGGTTTTGTTAGTTCTTGTAGTTTTCTCCTTCTACTAAATTTATTGTTGGGATACATCTATTATCTTGTATGAACCATATTTAGTTCTAAACAATAATGAAGTTTTCAACTTCTTACTGAATGAAACTCATGCCCTATTGCGATAACTAATTTAAGTTAACAATGTTGGCTCTGTTTTAATGCTTAGTATTTTCATCTATCAAAGGCATGAATTCTTATCTGTTAAATTCTCGTTTTTCCTAGGTAGAGGGTCTTGCAACTATAATGGTGTATATGCATCTTCCATATTTATTGTCGTTGGTTGTTTCAATATGAATATATTATACACTGATGACTAACTTACAACCTATTCATTTAAATCGTATAATTGAGTGCATATCCTTGTTTATTACATTAGTATATGATTGACTTTTTTTCATTTTCTTTGTTCAACGCAGTAATTAAAGTACTATTTACTTTCACCATTTAAGGTAAGGTATTTATTAGTATTTTTTTTCTTTGACATATATGATCACATTTTTACCTTTTGATTCACTGGACATGGATATTCATTTTCATTCATTTATTATGTCAGGCTATGAAACTCATCACCCTTGTGTTAAATTGTGGTGAAAAATGAAGTATAAGCTAGGTATGGCTTATATTAAAAGTTGAGACATTGTATATAATTGCCTTCACGATATGCTATAACTTCATGATGGTACTAACAAGTCTATGTATATTGAGTTATATATAGATGATCATGTCCAGACAACATTGGGATTGAATGTAGGTTGTGATGTTATCTAACTATATTTATGATTTTTATGTGATGAATATTGTTTACCCTGATGAAAGAAGAGGTAACAAAGGAGAAAGAGTCTGGTGATTAGTTGATAAAGTTGTTGATATTGAGTCTAAGTACGAAGAGGCATTAGGAGGAGATAAGCACAACGAAACAATTGATATTGATACTTAGTCTAAAGAAGAGGAGGAAGATGTATCTAAATCACAAGAAGAAGAGATATCTACAGAAGCTAATGAGAAAGAGACATCTTTAAAAGTTAATAAAGATGAGACATCTAAAGAGAGAGAGTAAGTAGAGTCATATTCAGAGGGAGAGTACAGGGCACAATATAATGTAAGACATTCAAAGGATGATGATGAAGATTATGATTGGTGTCCCTCAAATTCAGAATAAGTAGAATCAAAAGATGAAGAGTTAGATGAAGATGTTGATGGGCAGCCATACATATCAATTGTCTCTTCGTATTGGTGATGATAATTATGTGTCAAGCCTATTAGGGTAAGATAAGGACCATGTTCAACGACAAGGAGTATACTTTGATAAGAGTTCTCTTTATAAGAATACATATATATGTTGGGAAATGTATTTTAAAAACCATATATATATTCATTGAGGGATTGATGTGTGTTAAGGAACTTTATTTATAAGTACGTACAAAATAATTCACAAAGGATCACAGTGAAGTGGAAGAATAATTATGGCTTTACATCAACGATTCAAGATATTTAGGGAAAAAAATGTTTCAAGTAAGAACATTGAACATAAATGTGTCAATGACTTTAGGAATCATTTTGGTGATTATTTATATATAACATACAAGTAAAAGGACGTATATGATAACTCAACATGACAAGTATTTACATGGCAAGTCAAAATAAAGAGGAAGGTGAAGGGCATTCCATCATACCAACAATATTATAGAGTGAAAAAGAAGGTATAGAAAGAGATCTTAAGGGCACTGAGAATGCAATATAAGAGAATTATGGACTATTGTAATATGATATTGGTAATGAATCATGAAAGTTTTTGCAAAGTAAAAGAACAAATAAGTGTTTATCAATAGACATTTTCAAAGTCGACTAATAATCAAAGTTGTCAATCATATAGTCCATCACATGTATGTTAGGGAATGTATTTTAAAAACCATATATATATATATATACATATATATTCATTGAAGGATTGGTGTGTGTTAAGGAACTTTATTTATAAGTACATAAAAAATAATTCACAAAGGATCACAGTGAAATGGAAGAATAATTCTGGCTTTACATCAATGATTCAAGATATAGAGGAACAAAAATGTTTCAAGTAAAATCATTGGACATAAATGTGTCAATGACTTTAGGAATCATTTAGTCGATTATTGATATATAACATACAAGTAAAAGGACCTATATGATAACTCAATATGACAAGTATTTACATGGCAAGTAAAAATAAAAAGGAAGGTGAGGGGCACATGTATCATACCAACAATATTATAGAGTGAAAAGGAAGGTGGAGAAAAAGATCTTAAGGGCACTCAGAATGCAATATAAAAGAATTATGGACTATTGTAATATGATATTAGTAATGAATCATGAAAGTTCTTTTAAAGTAAGAGCACAAATAAGTGTTTATCAATATACATTTTCAAAGTCGACTAGTGATAAAAGCTGCCAATTATATAGTCCATCATTGTAAGTTCCCTTATTCATTTATATGTATCTTTGATTTGAAGCATTGAAGTGAGGCTTTTTGTCAGAAATTCAACCCTTTGTTGGCCTTGATTGATGTTATTTGAAAGAGGTGATTAGATGAGAGCTCTTGTGTGCAGCAATGCAAGATGAGGAAAATGGAATTTATCCACCAGCACTTAGAGTAGTTGACATTGAGTACAAAGATAGTTGAGCATGATTCCTTGAAATGTGAAATGTTGGTGGTTGATTTTGGACCTCTAGATAAAGCTAAGTGAGTTATCATGTCAGACAAATAGAAGGTTGTATTATAGCATTTGTTATACTTGCTTATATTTATCCTTATCATCTTCTTCTATTTTATTGATTACCATCTCTTTAATCTTATTCTAATCATCTTCTAATGTTATAGGGATTTCTAGAAGCAATGTGACAAGTTATGCTTAGGGTAGAGCATCATATATGTCTTAATTACTCAGAGAAGAAGAGCAAGTAGAAGGAGAAGAGGCCTAAGTATAATAGGATATTATAGGATTGTAGACACCCAAAAATTTTCTCAAAAGATATGATCTTTTAGAAATTTTGTCTCTTTAAGAAAAAATTGCGGCTTTTTGTCTTTCAAGGGTTTTCAAATAAAGACACCTTAAACAAACTCATTTCTGCACCAAAATTTTGTGACAGCCTCAAAATAAGGGTAAACGATACCCCTCTCAAAAAAATCTTATTTTGACAAAGAGCCAAAAAATGACTGCTTTGCCCTCAAGCCCAAATTGGCAGCATTCTGTCTCTTCAAATGATTTCATCTAAAGAAATGATGGTTTCAAACAATTTTCTTTAAAGAAATAAATAGAAATAAGACATTGGGAACCAAACCCAAAAATGTTTGCTAAACGTTAAATTTACCAAAAATCTTTGAAATTCAAATCAAATTTAAATGAGGTCTCAAAAACTCACCCGATTGAGGATAGTCCTACTCTGGAACCCTACACTCATCAAAAGGTTAAAGTGGTTTGAAATCCTACACCTAATAAAGGGTTAAAGTGATTGAAATGGTAAAATACTAACTCACGGGGCGAAAGTAGGTCGCCCATGCAAACAAACATTGGGAATGAAACTCACTTGTTTTCAAAAGAAAAGAATATTTGAAGATTTCGTTAAAATTCGATTTTTTCAAATATATCTCAAATGAAATGGTTTTAAATAATAAAAAATAAAGTATTTGAAACCATAAATAAAAAGGGATAAAGCCCAGATCAGATCAAGGATAAGAACAAATCAGGATGGGGGCGAGGATCAAGGCGACAGTTGAACCAAGCTCGCATCAAGCCACGACCAAGCCCACCTTGGACAAGCTCACACACCTTGATCGGACCAAGGGGACTCATCTAGGCAAAGCTCCATGAACAAGGGGACTTGGCTTGAACGTGCAAGGTGGATCCAAATAAAGGTTAGAGCTCATTTAAAGTCTAAAGTTTGAACCGAATGGCCAAGAAGAGCATGAAACAGATCACAACTAAAGTGGGACAAAAGAGGTTCATATCAAGTTTAAATATAAGTCAATTGAAGCTCAAATGGAACGAAGCAAATGGTGGGACAAAAGAGGTTCATATCAATTCAACCAATGCAAGAGAACTAAAACCGCATCATCAAGACAATGGTTTGCACCAAGCCTGGTCGACCATACCCAAGTGCAACTGGCCGACCGAACCCACCATGGCCAATCCATCCTCCCTTTAATTGATCAAACATATCTTGATAAAAAACCCTTTGGCCTAACTTAACCAAATGACCTTGATCAAACTATCTTCACTAAACTTGACCGGACCACCTTGATCTTGATCAAAACCCATGGGCTAACCATGACCCGAACTATCTTGGCCGAACCACCTTGGCCTTGCCTAGCTAAATTCCCTAGATCTAGCTCACCTTGGTTTACCCATGATCCAAAAAGGGACCAACACAAGGCCCACGTGAAGACCATATGAGCTGGCCATGGAGCTTGGATCGGACTTGGGCCAAGAGGCTACCCAATCCACGTCATGGAAAGCCCTAGAGGCCTCCCCCTTGTCCTATAAATAGAGGCCTTGGGGGGTTGTTTCTAACATTGGAGGGATATTCATGAGCATTGCAAGAGGAGCTTAGGGTCTAGGAGAGAGAGTAGGTATTGTAAAGAGAGAGAGAAAAGAGAGAAAATAGAGAAAGAGAGAGTGAGAGAAGAAGGCAAGAAGGGAACGTCCCCTTCCTTCGAGCTGTGAGCCATTGGAGGAAGTGTAAGTGTGTTTTCTTCCTCTTTTGTTGATCTTAATTCTTTATTCATCTTATTCAATTTGAAAGGAGTTGTATTAATGGAGCTTTAGTCTCTCCCCATGTTGTAATAGAGTAGAAATGTTGCTCGTTTCATTTCGTTTACGTTTATGCATTCTACTTGTTTGATTTCATGTTCCTCTATCTCTCTATATTATATACTCTTATATCTCCTAATCTCTTCTATGCTTAAGCTAAATATGTATTTACATTCATTTCCCTTCAGCCATTTACCTTAATTTAGATGTGGATTGCTTTTAATTTTGGATGAATGCATGCACATATGTTTTAAAAACTGAAACTCTGTTTTCCAACATCCTGCCTTCATACGTCTATTGTTATATTTTTCATTTTTGAACCGCTACTCCGAATGATCTGAACTTTGGAACACCAAATCTACACACAAGCCACTTTCAATAAAATTTTCAAGAATTTTAGCCTCGTATAGCATCATAAATAAAACAGAAAAAAGATCGGCCAAATTCAGAGTCAATTCTACACAATCTATTTTTCCTACAATAGAGGTTGGGTAATCTTTCCATAACTTTGTTTGCAGTGAGATAAATTTGATGAACTAGTCTCATTGAAAAGTTGATATCCATAGCTTTCCAACGAAACTAAATTCATAGAAATCGGAGCTTTATGCATTGAAATACAGAGATTTCTTTAGACGTCTTTGTTTCTGTAAGAGAACGTTCTTAAACACCTGAGTAGTGATCTTTTCCGGATTTAATTTTGTAAATTCACAGCACAAAAATACAAAATAAAAATAGTCTTAGAATTTTTTTGTTCTGTATGTTGTAAATTTTTCATGAATTTTGGAAATCTCTAAGCTATCCAAAAAAAATTCGAAAACAAACTCTGAAAATAGAACCAGTTTCTGTTTTTCATAACTTAAAAAATTTTCACTCTCTAGGCCAAGTGCACGAATTGCTTTGATTAAAATTGTTTTTCAAAGTGAATTTTGGAAACATACACCCAATACAAATTAATCCTCAAAGCGTTTAGGCTGACCATTGAGCATCGGTTTAATAAGGCCTAAGACGAAAAAGATTTCACTTAGCCACAATCGCCCTATGAAGTCGGAATTATATCTTTTCTAGTTTTAGTGAAACTAGCTGGCACGCTCATGTAAGAACGAAGTAGATCAAAAAGTTTATTTCAAGTCTCTACATAGGCTTTAGAATAAAATTTTCATATCTACAAGGATATTGCAACTACATGCTTGATAAATGAAAGGGAATATCATATATAGAAGTTGAAAATAATACTTGATGGGGAGGCTATTTGTGCATGATTGATGCAAAATGAGCCTTTCACGTGGTATAGATCATACTTCTTGAAGCATTGCAAGTCAATTTTGTTAGTCAACAATATTTATGAGTTATTAAATGTTCTTATCCTACCAGCAAGAGCACAACCTATGTTGACAATGTTGGAGACAATCAGGAGGTTGTTGATGAGTGAATATTATAATTATCATTGTTGCTATATTTTTTTTTTCATAAAGTTATTAATGGTCTCTTTCATATCTTCATATGGTTTATTATCCTTTGTTTATGTCATTAATGATAAAGTATTATGAGTGCTATAAGGGGCATGCTAAAATGTAATACTCTTTTGGGTTCCATAGTATAATAAAAAAGAGAGGAGACCATGGTGAGGAACAAAACTTTCATAGTTCCACATTGTGGACATTGCATTTATGAAGTCATTATTTAATAAGAATTATTTTATAGATCTACCTAATGATCAATATGAGTATAGAAAGTGGCTAGTGAGTGATTTTTCATGCAAGTATGGTGTAGTTGTCATATGTGCAAATAGAGAGGTGCTTGAGAATTATGTCAAACAAGAATATAAGAAAGAGACTTGTCTTGCTAGATATAATAAAGTGATTCATCCCATTACTAGTCGAAACTAGTGACCAACCAATATGATGTGGCGCCTCCAATTATTAAAAAGCCAATAGATAGATCCAAGAAATTGAGGAGACTAGATAAACCACAACCCAAGCTAATAAGGTGTCAAGAGTTGGTGGCATAATAATATGTAGTCACTGCAAGCAACCTAAGCACAATTCTTGGTGTGCAAGGCGGGTCGTACCAGAGAGAGTTCATATTAATATAGGATGAGGTTGGATCAGGAGTATTAAGGAAATGCATATTCATCTACTTCAAAGGTTTAGGTTTCTTACATTTTATTTATGATATTATAGTGACTTTTTCTAATGATTTTGTATATAATTATGCTCAAAAGGTTCTTTCTTATATTGTATCCTATAAGTCCATGATGGGCGAATGAGCAAGAGGTAGAGAGTTAGTGTAATTGTCCACCACTAGAAAATATTTCATCATAAACATTCATTGTATGAGTAACATCAATTGCTCACCACCATCCGTAGGCAAGGGGTGATGGTTAATTGATGGTTTGCTTGGTATTGAATGTTACTTATGAAATGCCAGCAGGTTATGTACAATGTATTACATTTTTGTATGTTGCTATTTATAAAATTTCAGATGTTTATCTGGAATGATTATATTTTCATATGATTTTATTTATGAATGCGCGCAGGTTATGTGGAATGTATTATGTGTTGTAGGTTATATGTTTTGTATGATGCCATTTTTGAAATGCTAAAAGGTTACGTCATTAATACAAAAAATGAAATACTCAGCACATCATATAGTATAATAAGTGAAAGTCATTAGCATGTTATCCATGAGACATTAGTAGCATCTATCCATTGTTTCCTTTAAACATACATTTTTTCAACGAAGTAAAACAAAAGATATAAAGAAAAAACATGTTGCATTATAAAGGCTACATTTAACATTCGTCAATGTTCAACTTTTTCATTGCAATTAATACACCCTTATACATGATACAATTCTCAATTCCAATGTCTCACTCCTTTATAATCTTTTGAAGTTTTATCTCAAATTCATAACATCTTCAATACTTGTGATCTTCGGTAGAGCTCAATGTAGTCGAAATATCTTCAATTTGACATACACAAGACCCATTGTTCGAGCTTCATAAGTACATCATGAGTGACATGGCCCTTAGGTATACACTGTTGTCTATACATATGGGTAAGTTATTTGGGAGCATAGAAATGATATAGAAGAGGGATTAGATTGTTTGATATGTACATCATGAGAGCAATTAGGACTAAAAATATCTTACAAATGTATGAGGGTCTTTATATCTAGGAGGAAGTATCACTTTTCATTAAGAAGGTCATGTAGGCAAATAAGGTTGAAGTTCTTTTACCATTGGCTCATTTGTATCAAAAAAATAAGATGTGTGTATCTTATGTGGGGACATATGGATATGGATGATTCATATGTATGGATTTTGAATTATAAACCACGATAGTATTTAATAACTATGATATGTATTGTTATTTTAAATATTAATGTTTCTACTCTATAACCCTATTGGGGTTATATCTTTCTATTGGGTATGTGTTTGTGTGGTCACCACATTCTTATTACTATTTTACAGATTAAGATTACATGTTTAATTGTTGATAGAGACTCAGTTGAGCTTTTATTAAGTTGATTTAGAAAGATGATCATATATGAGTAGAGCCAAGTGGTTATATGTTAGAGAAAACTTTGTTTTGTAACTAATGTAAATCATAGATGTGGTTTACAATCTTTTAGCAAGTCAATATTGAGTTACAAGTATGATTGGACCCGTTTAATAATTGATTTTTCAAGGACTTATTATACATATTTGGATAATTATAGCGTCTCACGCCTTGGGCTCGTGGTACCACATCGTAAGTGTCAGTATGAGGGTTGACCGAGGTGGGACCAACAAAACCATGCTATGTGTTTGGTTTAGATTGAAGAACATTGAAGGAAAAAAGGTGAATAAAATAAATGGAGAACTCCCTATCGTGGAAAGAGAGTTGAAAGTCACCTCCTATGAGGCGACCTCAGGTCATCAAGAGAGATAGACGACGAGAGGAGTGAGATGGTCTGTTGTACCGAGAGCGTGAGCTCCACCCTCTCTATCATAGTCTCTCCCTCTTGTTCTCCCCTCTCTCTTGGCCTTCTCTTCTCTATGGTCTCCCAAGCTATATATAGATGCCTTTGGAACAGAAACCAGTCGATTTCATGAAACTGGAGGTGAGAAATTGCCTTAGGTAGTCATTTTTTAAATGAAAAGTCTATTTTGCCCATAAGACGATAAATTTTATAATCTGTCACTACTCTAAATTATCGTTTGCTCCACATATTTGTAAGTTAAATGCTTGTTGTATCCTTTCATGTGTAAATATATAATTTTGTCCTTTGACATTTAGTTTAAATTAAGGAATTTCAATGTCCTTGTACATTCTGAAAATTATAGAATCCAGTCTACAACCTATTTTACAATTATGTTCCTAATTGTTTGTTAAATTCATTGTTATACTATGTGACAAAAATACTTTTCTGCCCATGGACATTCACAAAATTACATAAACGTAATAGGATAAATTTTTGATCCTTTCAAAAATACCTAAAATGTGATTTACTATTTTGTCTTTTAGATTTCATTTAAATTACAAAAATGGGCAGAAAGTAACAAATTTACAAAAACTGACAAAAGGGGTACCTTTATCGTTTTGCCCCTAGACTTATTCTAAAATTACTAAATTTGTTCTAATCTCACCTATTTCCAAAATGATACTTGTATTTTGTTTGAAATTGACACAAGTGGTTCGGAATAATTACAATTCAATACTTGGACATTTGGATATTACAATTTAGTGCGTGGCTATATTTTATTATTTATTTATTAGAAAATATCTTATTATTTGTTGCTTGTTTCTTATTTCCATTTGAAAATTCAACCCTCTTATTATTATCTTTGACAAATTATTAAAAATGACTTCTATAATTTGTGTTTCTAAATTGACAAATAGTGAAAAATTAAGTTGCTTAAATTTTTAAACGTGAAAAAGAAGAATCTTGTTGGCCTTAATACTACAGGATAAATATATTGCGATTAAGGAAACTGTATTACGCCCTATACCTAATGAAGAAGATAAATAAAAAAATATAAAATATTTTTAAAGGATGATAGTATAGCCAGAATTATAATGTTAACATATATAGAGGACAACTTGATTAGGGTCTTTAAGGAATTTGAAACCGCTAAAGGGTTGTACTATTTAACAACTAAATATGATACTACAACAAAACTTCACGTTCAACTACTTCTTTAGAAATATAATTCTTATAAAATAAAAGAAGGAGATAACATAGTTAAATATGTTGACCAAATTTTGATAATGGCTAGGGATTTAGGTGTAGTAAAATCACTCATCTTTTAACCAATACAAATATCCACTATCTTGAATAATCTTAACTCTTCTTAGAACATGGTAACTATAGATCTTAGACTTGGGTCAAACTTTACCCTTTTTCAACACTCGCTAATACTAGCAATTGAACAAGAACATATAAATCATAATAAAAGAGAAAATTACTAGTTTCTGAAGATGGTTTAGGAAAAAACTCTAAGAACAACATAATAAGAAAACAAATAAAAAGTTTGGTAAAAATAATAAGAAATGGTAATTTTTTCAAGAAATCGTAAGAATCTACTTCTCGGGTAAAGTGCTTTAACTATGACAAGATGAGATACTACAAACGGACATGTCGTAACAAGAGAAACAATGGTGAAAACATTAAGCATTGCTACATAACAAAGAAGCATGACATAATCTATGTGATTTTTTAGTGCCTCTATATAGACCGCTCTTTGATTGTTTTGTGGATTGACTTTAGACCACCCTAGCAAATGTCGATGAGGAAAGAGGGAGATATGAAACTAAAGGAATATCAACCTGGGGATCATTGTGTCTAGATGGAAATTAATACTTTTTCTGATATTTTTGGGGTTTAGTCTTTTAGGATTCTTGTACTTGGTACATCAATTGTACTTACTGATGTATTGATTATGCCGTCTATTAGGTGTAATCTCGTGTCGATCCCTACACTAGTAAAGAAAATGTTTGAGGTTTGTTTTTTACTTAAGAAAGTTACTGTGGGAAAACACTATAGGATAACTTTTCTTCAGGTTTATTTGGTTATGAGCATGATCTCTTGAAGTTGAACATAAATGATAATGAAAGTTCTCATGCTTAAATTGATTGTCTTTAGCATAAATGATATGGCATATAAGTTTGAATAAGTTGAGAAAATTAGCCAACTTTGACTATTGCTAAGATTTTATATAAATAGTTTTAGTAAGTGTAAGCTTGTATACAAGAAAAAATGACTAAAAAATATTTTCTCAAAAAAATAATTAGGGAACAAGCTTATTAAAAATTATTTACACAGATTTATGTGTACCCTTTAGGATAATATATCATCATGGAAAGGTGTATTTTGTAACATTCATCGAATATTCAAGATATACATACATATATCTCTTAGCACATAAATCTGAGTTACTTAAAATATTTAAAGAATATAAGCAATAAGTTGAAAACCAATTAGGGGATATTATAAAAGTCTTAAGGTCTTATCGAGGTAGTGAATATACATCTATAAAAATTTCAATTCTTTAAAGACTTTGATATCTCTAAATAAAATATCATGCCTAAAACAACTCAACAAAATAGTGTATCAGAAATATATATCAATACCTTATTTAATATCATTAGGTCTGTGTTAGTATATGCTTGTCTATCAAGGGTATTTAGGAGGGAAGCAATGACTATAGTTGTGTATATATTAGATAGAATATCATATAAGACTATATTTTCTAAACCATATGAGATGTAATTTGCAAGAAAACTAAACTTCGGTCATCTTAGGAGATGAGATCTATTACTTATGTCAAGATCCTTAATCAGTGTAGAGAAAAGCTAGACAATAGGTTATTGAGGTATATTTTAGTAGATACTCTAAAGGTTGCAAAGAAGATTTTATGACAAGGAATATGGATCAATGGAGAGTAGGGATGTTAAATTATTATAGGATATTAAGAATGACATCATTAAAAATGACAATAAGTGCATTGATAATGTAGTGAATTTAGATCTATCATCATTTGAACCCATTTATTTTTATTCAAATGACCTTCTTAAACAAAAATATAAAAGACCTAAGGTCACACTGTCCTACTTAAAGGATTATTACACATATATTGTAAAGGAATTGTGTAATTCAATGAATTTAGAGAAGTTGACACATAACATGACGTATCAATAGGCTATTAACTCATCTCAATCAACATGATACACTTATTAGAGCATGATTGGTCTTGTTGGACATTAGTCGATTAAAGAACTCATGAGAAAGCATGGTATTGCTCATGGACCCATATGATGGAATAATGAAAGGGTTAAGGTTATCATTGCTTGTGCGTCAACTAGAAGGAACATTACGATAGCAGAAGGTCAAAAGCCTCGAGGTACACGAAACGACCATTGATCAAACTATTGCTAGCAGGGTCGTATCACCCAATCAAGACGATAGTATCCGAAAGGCTTGTGCTACTCCAAGAATGACACTCGAACGCTATGAGCTTCATGTTGTTCACCAAGGGGTGCAGTACGACCATGTATATTATAAAGGAAGATTTAAGGATCAATATAAGAGGTGTTGTTTTTCGAGTTATCCCTACGATCATGACTTAGCCTCAGTAGTATGGACAATCATTTAGGTTGATGAGACTGAGTAGTTAGGACAATCATTTAGGTTGATATGTTTGTGCGAAGAGATGCAGTGAACCTCACCACATCCTGTGCATTTCCACCAAGTATAAGTCATATTGCGTAACGCATTAATGAGGATGTGTGATTGCACCACAATTACCAAGGTTGACTGGTGACCCATGTTGCTCACGTGAATTATAGCACAAAATGGTAAGATGTTGTGAGGACCCTTGTGCTAGTCGTCATGTCAGGATTGTGCACCCTATACAGGCATGTAGGTGCTTTCCAAGGGATACATTTGCCATTACATTATGATCATGGAAGCATTCAATTGCACATAAGTCGCAAGTAGTTACAGTGATTAATATTGTCCTAACATGAAAGGTAGTGTCTCATGAGTTTGAAGGACCATCAACATACTCATGGGAGATGTGGTGTCGACAATGTGGATGAAGACAACATTCGGTGATGCGAAGTAATGCCTAACATGCAATGCAAAGTTCTTGGATAATACCACACGATGCATGTGTTGTACGAGTTATCAGTCCCAATTGTTACTTTTGGTGATGTGGAGTGCCACACATTGAAGAATAACACAAGTGCTAGGTAGAAGAATGCAACTCCTTGATCATATTGGACCTCAAGTGTTTCATCAAAGCATCTGACCAACTCAAGTGCTTTGGGATGTCGAGTGAACACTAGTAGCTCAGGAGTTCATCCCCAAGACCCTTCAACCTTCACGAGGACCATATACATGTTGAGGATGCTAAGTTGGATTCTGTCTCAAGCGGGGATGAAGATGAGAACGTTGCCGAGGTCGATAACAATTTTGGGTAGGAGAGAATGTGACCATTTGACCTTAAATACATGGCCTAAACATCATCCCCTTGTATAAAACTCTCTTCGAGGAAAATACCCATAACTTACCAATGTAGCGCGTTAAGTCCGCACACTCTTTTCTACTATCAATAAAACTCTTGACAAGAAAGGAAAGTCATTGGCTACAAATGAATTCTTAAAAAAAATAGAAAGTTGATGGAACAATCAACAAATTTAAGGTGAGGTTGGCTGTAAAGGAATTTTCGCAAAAGGAGGAGGTAGATTATATCGAGACAATATCTTTTGTTATGAAATTTGCATTTATTAGGATTATTCTGACTATTTTTGTACATTATGATTTAAATTTATATAAGCTAGATATAAAAACCACTTTTCTATATTATGATTTAGATGAAATCATTTATATACAACAACTAGATGGATATATTGTTGAACGCAATGAAGGTAAAATATATAAATTGAAAAAAATCCCTATATTGCCTTAAAAAGTTATCTCATCAATGGTATTTGACTTTTCAAGTTAGAACCTTGGTTTGTGGCTAATAAACTTGATTGATGTGTTTGTGTCTAAAATAGTGTGAGTCACTTTATTATTTTATCTTTATATGTAGATGACATTATTGACTGAGAATGACAATGATATATTTGTCAAACCAAGTCATAATTAAGCTTAAACTTTGAAATAAATGATATGGGAAAGACATAATATACTCTAGGTATAGGGATTTCTCGTAATAGAGAATCTAAACTTTTATGTTTGAGTAAAAAGATATATGTTGATTATATTCTTAAAAATTTAGAATGAGTGATTGAATACCTTAAATTACACCCATTACGAAAGAGATCAAATTGAGAAAACAAGCATAATGTTCTTTATGCAAAAGTTGTGGGTAACTTGATGTATGTTATATTGTTTATAAGATCAGATATCAGTTTTGTTACTCATTTTGTGAGTAAATATCAAAATACTCCTGGTTGGCAACATTAGATAGGTGTGAAAAAGATTTTGAGATATCTTAAACGGGCAAAAGATTTAAAATACTACTTTCAATTAGATGAACTAAAAGTGGTAGAATACTAAGATGTTGACTTTGATAAGAGTAAAGATCAACAAGTCAACCTCAGGTAAGATATTTTTCTTTGTAGGTATTGTTTCTTAGACTTCGAAGAAACAAGGTTGTGTATCATTGCATACATAAGAAGAAAAGTATGTTGCTTGTTGAATGGCTGTAATGAACGTCATTTGGATAAATCGCTTCATATGTGATTTGAAGCTAGACATAGCCAATGAGTCAGTTATCAATTATTGTTACAACAATGCAACGATTACTCTTATTAAGAGTGGAGTTAATAACTTAAGAAGCAAGCATATAATGGTTCAATAACATTATTTTTATTATACACTTAAGAAGAATGAGATATTTATATCTTATATGCCAATAAATGATATGTTGGTTGACTTCCTCACAAGAGATACCTCAAAACAACTTTTTACAAAAGATGTTACATTCATAGGTTTAAGATATGATAGAATTTTATTATGAAAATACACTTGATGATTGTTATGCATGAAAAACAAATTTATTATGAAAAACCACATAAATGGTATAAGTTGTAATTTGCTTGGAACTATAAATGGTACAACTTTGAAAATCACATAATAGTGGAGAAAATGAGTGCATCATAAATTGGCTCAAGTGTCTAAGTGGGAGACGTGGGTTATCGTGTGACCTCTTAAGGATAAGATAACGTGAACTCAAAATATGAGGGAAGAATGGATTTTTTGAGATGCTCTTTTTTGAAAATTAAATATATTTCAACAAACTCGATTTACTT
This sequence comes from Brasenia schreberi, assembly GCA_036023115.1. Taxonomy (NCBI): domain Eukaryota; kingdom Viridiplantae; phylum Streptophyta; class Magnoliopsida; order Nymphaeales; family Cabombaceae; genus Brasenia; species Brasenia schreberi. The sequence goes on from JAYKKT010000073.1 coordinate 3,575,889, forward strand.
TATAAAAGTTAAAACCACATCTCTCGGCTCGAAGGGGTATGCAAAAACACATTTCAATAAACTCGATTTATACGATAAAAAGATCTTCCTTCTGAAAACCCTATGTGCTCCCCTTCTCCTTCCTTCTTCCCTTTTCCTTAACTTTCCCCTGCGTTTCAACAAGGAGGCTGTATTCGGGCCCGCCTCAAACTTCAAGAGCACTCACTCAGTCACATCTCCTAACACACCCTAATACTACATAAAAATGAAAACATGCTAGTTATAGTGTATTCGATCCGATAGGCAACATGAGTAGAAAAAGCTAATTGTGAAACCAATCATATTCATCAAGCATATGATCTTATCTCATTCTTCAGCACTAAACTGTCTCACTAATTTTGTACAAAAGGCACCAGTTTATTCTTAAGAGAGAATGAACTAAATAAATGCATTCAAAATTATCTTGGCAAACCAACCGCACTATGATTCAACGTGCATGTTCAACCAAATGAAATCAATTTTAAAGTGAGCAAAATTTTACATGCATAACCTTACAAGGTTTGAAATGCATAATTAAGTTAACCATTGATTTTTGAAGTTTATAAATGACAAACCTAAAAGTAAAATCATTAAAACGGAGGGCATAAATTCGACAGTAGAGTTAAAATATAAAAAACAGTAACATGCTTGAACTAACAGTTCAATATCAAATTCAACAAAAGTGTCTAATATCGGTGTGGCGATCCTATATGCCTTAGTTTGAACGTTGACTTATCGCCCTGGACTATTTTGAAAATATATGAAAAACGTAGGCTGGTGCCTCTCTATGAAGTTGAAGATTGCTACTAGAAACGGGAGGAATGAATATGGTGAAAGCGCTTCAAACCAAATGAGAAACCATTCGCCACGGCCAACAAACGAATCGGTGTGACCGAGTCGAACATGAATCGCTTCTATAGACCTGTTACAAGGTTTTGCTGTTAGGGTTTACCGCCCGAACTCTGTTCCCTCCACGCAGTTTGCCTGAATCCTGCGGGTCTCCTCTCTGTAGGTATTCTTCCTCTGTCCCCCCCTTCTCTATCCATGTATGCGCGCGTGTCTGATATCGAAAAGGGAAGTTCCATGGAGGCATTTCTTTCTACTTCCGTTGTTTCTCGTTTGTTTTCGTTGCTCCTGACTTTCTCTGACAGAATTTGCAGCACATATCTATTTACTTGCTGTTGGGGATCGAAGATGTTCAGGCTCACCTCCGACTTGATATGGAAAAGCCCTCATTTCTTTAATGCCGTCGGAGATCGTGAGTTGGACCTTCGAGGTAGTCCTTCCATTTCCTGTTCTTCTTAACTTTTCATCTTCAGTGGGAAGGTTCAGGAAGTCAAGAAACGTTTTAGCAGACGCAACCCATTACTGCTGGTTCTCATGGTAACCTGATATCAGATAGTCTATCTAAGTTGGTGTCCAGCTTTCCTCTCAACCTTTTATGCCTGCGTTCACAACCTCTTCCCTGATTTTGTGAAAGGAAATGACATGATTCGCCCAAGAGGATTCTTGAACTCATGTCTTGTTAACATAATAGGGACCCTAATCCAGTAGTTTCCTTCGCAAAGGGGGTTCCATTTTGTTGATGGAGCTCAAATGATTGAAGCGAATGAACTGTATCACTGGACTGGAAGTGGCACGGAGCCATAAGAACACCATCACAGTTTGTCAAACTAGGGTGACAAAAATTTTATGGTATAATTCAGACTGTTGGTCTTGCGAGCACATAATGTCCATTGATATTTGAAATTAGGCTCTTCGACTAAAGTGCCCTTGCCTTTTTCTTGGCACTACATGATAGAGGGAACCGCCTTGTTGTGCTTGGGATAAGAATCAAACTTGGGACTTAAATCAATTTGATATTTTCGAGATAATGTTATAAAAGGGGGAAAACGATGCAAAAGTTTAGGAAACTACTTGGCATGTTAAAACTCTCAGAATGCTTTATTCGTGTCAGTTGTCTGATGCTTCTTGCCATTTCTATGTCATGAAGTCTCCTAACACAATCCTGTCATGCTTTTGTTCTCCATTGAACATTCTTAAGGTAATCTTATTCAAGAATGCCTTTTCATCATTGTGTGCTTCTTTTAGTTCTTGGTTCTTCTTCTTCTTATGGCTTTTCTTGACCTCATTGTGTTTTTGTATTAATTATTAAAGAACCTTTGTGTACTTGGTTGACTTTACGTTATGTCCATTTTACACCACATGTTACTTGGAGGCTTGGAGTCTCAATGTTGTGGACACTTTGTGCTTTTACCGCTTCCAGTCTATTTAATATGTTTCCTTCAACTTTACTAAGATCCTTGGGTGGCATTGAGAGTGTTGGCTATTGCTATATAAACGATTGGGCCACTCAAATCTGCTGAAGCACATCCCGTACATGTCCATAACATCTACTATCCATGTTTAAGTGGAGGTGACTGTTTTTCTCACAGCCACAGATGCATGCATCCTTTCTCTCTTGCACATTCCTTACCTCCTCATTATTGGTATTGCAAACTATGATATCAAATACAAGAATCTTTAGCTAAAATTCTGCTTATGCTGCTTATTAGTGCCTAAACACCTAGTGAAGTACCTTGAATGAGGGAAACAAGTGCCAGTTCTTACCTGTGTTCTTTGAGTGATGCGTATTGCTGTCAAGAGATTTGGTCACTTATAAATATGGAAGGTCACTGTTATATGTTCGGTTGTCATCTACTATTCAGTTTTAATGAAGTCTACACTCATATAACCTATTTATTTTGTATTTGTTATAGAGTAGCAATTAGACCTGCCATGTGTTATGGTTCTGAGTGTTGGGCAGTTTAACCATCAACATGTACAAAAGATGTCTGTGACAGAAATGAAGATGTTGAGATGGATGAGTGGTCATACAAGAAAAGACTGTATACATAATGAGGTTATTAGAAACAAATTAGGAGTGACACCAATAGAGGATAAAATAAGAGAATATCGTTTAAGATGGTTTGGACATATAAAAAGAAGATCAGAAGAAGAACCTGCAAGAAGGTATATAACAACAACAACTAAGCCTTTTCCCATACTAGACGGGGTCGGCTACATGGATTCTTTGTTTCCACAAATCCCTATCGTGTGCCATGTTAGCAGTTAACTCACAATAAGCTAGATCATTCTTTATTGTTTCTTTCCAACACTTTTGTGGTCGTCCACAACCTCTTTTAATACTTTCCAAATTTAGTTTTTCATACCTTCTTAAAGGTTCTTCTTTTGATCTTCTTTCTATATGTCCAAACCATCTTAAACAATATTCTCTCATTTTATCCTTTATTGGCGCCACTCCTAATTTGTTTCTAATAACCTCATTATGTATACGGTCTTTTCTTGTATGACCACTCATCCATCTCAACGTCTTCATTTCCGTCACAGACATCTTTTGTACATGTTGATGATTAACTGCCCAACACTCAGAACCATAAAACATGGCAGGCCTAATTGCTGCTCTATAATATTTACCTTTTAACTTTAATGGTATCTTCTTATCACAAAGAATACCTGATGTTCCTCTCCATTTTAACCAAACAACATTAATTCTATGCGTAACATCTCCATCAATTCTTCCATCACTTTGAAAAATTGACCCTAGGTATTTAAAACTTTTTTTTCTGGGATGCAATGTGTGCCAATTTTAATTTCTATGTTCTCTGAGGTAACCAAATGATCAAACTTACATTCCATATGTTCTGTCTTTATTCTACTAAGTCGGAGGCTTTTGCTTTCTAATGTTTCTCTCCATAGTTCTAATTTTCTATTAACTTTTTCCTTAGACTCCTCAACTAACACAATGTCATCTGCAAATAACATACACCAAGGTACTTTATCTTGAATATGTTTTGTTAACTCATCAATCACCATTATAAATAAGTATGGACTTAAAGTTGATCCTTGATGTAACCCACTATTAACTTCAAAGAAGTTTGTCATTCCTTCATGAGTCTTCACACATGTTTTTGCACCATCGTACATGTCTCTTATAAGGTTAATGTATGTAAATGGGATACCCCTTTTTCCCAAGGTTCTCCAAATAACTTTCCTTGATACCCTATCATAAGTTTTTTCTAGACCAATAAATATAATGTAAAGGTCTTTCTTTTTTGCTCTAAAATGTTTCATAAGACATCTCAAAAGGTGAATCGCTTCAACAGTAGATCTGCCTGGCATGAATCCAAATTGGTTCTCTATTGTACTTGATACTTGTCTTAACCTATGTTCGATAATTCTTTCTCACAATTTCATAGTATGTCTCATTAACTTGATACCTCGATAATTCGCGCAATTTTGAATGTCTCCCTTGTTCTTATATATGGGTATAAGTGTACTCACTCTCCATTTCTCGAGCATCTTTTGGTTTCTCCATATTTCATTAAATAGTCTTGTGAGCCAAGTGATTCCTATTTCTCCTAGTATTTTCCAAACTTCTATAGGAATATTATCTGGTCCTATTGATTTACCACCCTTCATATGTTTAAGACCCTCTTTGACTTCATTCTTTTGAATACGTCAGTAGAAATTGTGGTTTATATACTTTTCTGATTTGGCTAACTCTCCTAAGTTAATACTAACATCTTTATTTTCATTAAAAAGCTTATAAAAATAGTTTTTCCATCTATTTCTTATATCATAATTTGCCACTAGAATTTTCCATCCTTGTCCTTATGCATCTAATGTAATTAAGATCTTTAGTTTTCTTATCTCTAGCCCTAGCTATCCTAAAAATATCTCTTTCACCCTCTTTTGAGTTGAGTTTTTTTTATATAAATCCTCCCAAAATTTAGCTTTTGCTTCACTCACGACCTTTTTCACTTCCTTCTTTGCTTTCTTATAAGCATCTAAAGTTTCACCAGTTTTCTTAGCATAACGTAATTTGTAACATGTCTTCTTTGCCTTGATTTTATTTTGCACTACTTCACTCTACCACCAAACTTCTTTTTGTGCTGGTACACCTCCCTTAGATACACCTAACACATCTTTCGCCACTTTCCTAATATGTATAGTTATATTGTTCCACATATCACAGGGTGTGCCAACATAATTCGAAATATCTCCTTGAAGGACTTTCTGTTTAAATATATCTTCTTTCTCGCTTTTGAGGTTCAACCATTTAGTCCGAATAGCTGGATGCACTTTTTCTTCTTTATCCATTTTTTAATTTGTAAATTCATAAGTAAAAGTCGATGTTAGATGGTTAAGCTTCCTCCTAGAATTACCTTGCAATCTTTACAACTCGCTCTATCTTTTTTTCTACAAATAAAGTAATCAATTTGTGTTTGTGATAAGCCACTCTTATAAGTAATTAAATGTTCATCTCGTTTTTTGAAGATTGTATTGACTATAAAGAGATCAAATGTCATAGTAAAATTTAAAATCTCCCTACCTTCCTCATTTATATCCTCAAAACCAAAGTTTGCATGAATACCTTGATATCCTAATGCCTCTTTACCAACATGCCCATTTAAGTCTCCTCCTAAACAAATCATCTCCCTTTGTGGAATCTTTTGAATCACCTTATCTAACTCTTCCCAAAAAGCTGTCATTATACTATCTTCTAGTCCTACTTGGGGTGCGTAAGCACAAACTATATTCAAAACCTCTGCTCCTAATACTAATTTCAACGTCATGATTCGGTCATCATATCGTTGTATGTCTACTACACTATCCTTTAAATCTATATTTATGATAATACCAACTCGGTTTCGAGCCTTTTCTTTACCTGAGTACCATAATTTAAAGCCTGTATTCTCTATGTCCTTTGCTTTTTCTCCAACCCATTTTGTCTCTTGTAAACATAGAATATGAATCTTTCTTCGAATCATAGTATCTACCACCTCCATTAGCTTACCAAATAATGTTTCGATATTCCAAGAACCAATACGAATCTTATTATCTAGGACTAGCTTCCTTACCCTGCGCACCCGTCCATATTCAAAATGCAGAGACCCTCTCTGAAAATTATTCACTACATTCGGGCGGCAATGTACCGTGACTAACTTCTTTACCCACACCCATCCATGTAACCAACCCCGTCTAGTATGGGAAAATGCTTAGTTGTTGTTGTTGTTATTATTCGTTTTTCCGACTACATGGATATTGAAATAACTCTAATTTGACATGGGTGTGTATCATCTTGTTAGTTAAAGCCCACCTTGACTGCTTGGTTGGCACATACTTAAGTTTCATTCCTACTAGTCACCTAAACAATTCCTTAGGGCGGAAGCAACATTTCATATATATTTTTGAATAACATATTATATTGTACTAAGCCAATCTCATCAAGTATGGGAAAGGCTTAATTGTTGTTGTTGTATATCTTGCACAGCAGTCTTGTGTGCACTCACACTTTATAGTTTATATTTTCTTCTTTGTGTTTTTAAGCCATCTAATTTCCTTAAGTACTCATCCAGTTCTTGATCCAGTCTGGCCACGCCTTTTCAGGTGCCTAACACCTGATGCCTCTTAATGTGATGAATCATGACATCCTTCCTGACACCAGCACTAATTCTTATTGGCAACATATATAGATTGATCTTTTACATGTTCAGACAGTTTTTTTGATTAGTGAACCATCCATACTCTGTTGATTCTTGCAACCTATCATGGCTGTGTTATTTGTGTCATTTCACGTGCATTGGTGTTTATAGTTACTTAATAGTACATTTGAAGTGAGTAAATTTTTTGATTTTTGGAAGGAGAGTCACTTCAGCTCGCCTTCATGTTTCCATGTTATTATGGTTAAGTTCTTGCTAGGGTCTAAAATTATAGTCAGCAAAAGGGTCTTATTTTCGACAAATAAGGGATCTTAGTTTTCTTGGTGTTGTTTATTGTAAAAGTTCTCATACGTTCATCAATGAGGACATTCTTACTCTGCTCCTCACTGTACCATTGTTTCTTTCTACTCTGAGAAGTTTTGCGGTTTGTGCAAAGGTGCTGTTTTCTTTACAACTTTCCTCTCTCTATTCCTCTGTCGTGACCTGTTCTTCCTGCTATGTATTTATGGAATCCCTATTCTGCAATAATGGATTTAGTTCATGTAGGTTAGTAGGTTTATCAGTGGTCTTGGTAGCTAAGGAAACTTCCTGGATGAGCATGGAACTGCTCGCAAGATGAGGTTAGGTCATTTTTTTCTTGTTCTAACACTATCCTTTTTTTTTACTGCAGGGAATAAGCTTGCCGTCATTGAAAATTTAGGTGCAACAGAGGTGAGAAACTGCTTCACGATATATACTTATCATCTGTTAAAATATATTCACAGATGGTGACATGGTGTTATTAAATTTTGATGAAAGAAAATTTTGTATGACTCAGGTGTTTTATTGAATCTGTTTTCATACATTTTCATGCATTTTTGTACATATGTAGCTGAATGTAATGAAATAGTTTCTTGATACTTGGATTCAGTCATCATTGCAGTTTGTGTACAGAAACTTTCTCTCTCTTTTGTGCATATTCCGAAAAAAGGCATCGTCGTCCCTCCAAGTTCTTGTCAAACTAAAAATATTGATTTCCTTGCTTAAATTTTACAGCATTTAGGCTTTGCAGTGCACGGCTAAGAGGGGATGAGTCTAGAATCCATTGTAGTAAATCCGACAAAATTTTCCGCTGTCTGTCACAAGCCTAACATAGCCCTCCTTTCATGTTCGGGTTAGGGACTGGCCATAGTGGAGTTAGAACCAACAGGAGAGGATATATTATAAAAATCTAACAAATATAAGTTTCAATTTACCTGGATGTAGAATGATTCCTTATTGCCATTTGCAAGCTCACCAAGTGAAGAGATTGTCATATATATGCAACTCCCAATGTATCATATTTGCTATTGCTTCATGTACAACCAACCTATCTATGTAGCCAGTGATGCCTCTATTTACCCTGGATTCATCTTGATCGTAGAAAAAACCTAGAGACAAGATGTAGCTAAAGTGTGAATGACCTGATGTAGCTGGTGGATGGTGATTCCATCAATTGTCAATGGTTAGCCAATCTTCTTGCCTTTCGATTTATCTCTAATAGCTTCTTTGCCCTATCCATAATTTCATAGGGATAACCCATAGGGGGCTTCTCTTCTTCATTTAGAATCTCAAGACCTTCACTAGAGGGGTTCTTATTCTCAACAGTTTTAGACGTGTCCCATAACTGACTCCTAAAGATTTACATTTGAAATTCTCTTACTTTAATATTTCCCCCATGTTTTCTCAACTACATGGGCTACTATGATTTATCCGAACCAAGTTCACTTCATACAAGTAGGTGGTTAGTAGCAAAACGAGTGGCTGTTACACGAATAAGCTCCGTCCTACTAGTGTATCCTCTTATAATGGACAACACAAATGCCAACATCCAATTGGTGCTTGTACCTCATTTAACTTGCCAATATCCTTAAGCCGGGGTGTTTACGATGTTATGCACAAGATGTCTAATAAAAGGTACCATATGTGTCAACCAAGTCTTTCTGGCTAACTATATTTACCTGCATTATTTGTAATAATTAGGAAGGCATTTTCAGTTCTGAACTGTAAAACTACCTTAATAATTCTCTTCACCTCCACAATGTGGTACTTGGTGGATATGAATATAGATTTTAAGAACATAAGGTCCTTGGGACAATAGACAAGGAAGTCTACTATGGTCCTTCCTCACCTATATGTTGATCCATGAGCTGGTGCACTTGGTCTCCTTCCATGATTCAGAAATCAACATGATATTCTTGCATTTTTGCACGAGTCTTATGTAACAACTTCCCTCTCAATTTATGATAAAATGATATCTCGTATCTTGGGCCAGTGCTAATAATAGCATGCGTCATTGTTTGAAAATGGAAAGAATTGGTTGTGTTGAACAAAAATGCATGCATTAGAAAACAATTTCCTTGGCGTAAGATCAACCTGCTCAGTTAAATAGATCAGAGTCTTAGTGATGCAAATCCTAGGCTGTGAAGCAGGTTAGTTCTAGGAGGAAGAAAAAAGCGAATACTGTTAGTAAGCGCAAGTTTTAGAGAGGTTCTTCTTGTGTCTCTCCCTCTGTTCTTGCTTCCCTCTTCCATAACTCTCTTCCCTTCCTCGCTGCAATTAAACTATTAGCATCTGACGCGATGTTAGGGAGTGTCATTGCCATCAACTTCCTCCTTCCATATCTATGCGTTTCTCTCTCTCTCTCTCTTGCCTCTCTGCAGCTAGTGATGCATTGGGGTTGGATTGAGATGAATATATCTGCACCTGGCCCATAACTGAACCTCAATTTTGTGCCCCATATCCCAATCGGTAGCCAACAAGGCAGATACTGGCTTGGTCTTCCTGCCGGTAACTGGGTGGTATGGGGTGCTCTGTACCCCAACTTCAATTTCAATAAAATTCTTGAAGTTAAAACTGTTTTTGATTAAAATCAAATCATTAAATCTAATCCAAACAAAATTTTCAAGCTTAGGTGGTTGAAATTATGAAATTTCAATATTATATATGTAAATTTGTGTATATAGTATACATTTACGTATGTATGTACCTATGTTTACTATATACAAGTATGCATGTATATGAGTATGTATGTGTGTATATAGTCATATACAGGTATAGACATACATTTGTATATGTATATTAATAGATGTACCTATAAGCATATATAAATGTATAACCATTTATGCATTTATATAATATGTACATCTATATATACTTCAGGTTGGATACTTCTTATCTTGGCCTGCTGTTATTCAATCAAAGATGTTCGGTGTTCCCTTTGTCAGAGTCCAGACCTAGACAGACTGGGTAATCCCCGATCCATTTGGGTCGGATTGGTTTAGGTTGCCATGGGTCAGGCCAATATTAACATTCTTGAAACGATGGCCTTTACTAACCGGTGGTTGGTTTTGTTGTTTTGCTAGGTTAAAGGTGCAATGTTATCATTGGCCCTTGTTGAGGTACATTTTAGTTGATATTATACATCGTTTATGACTTCCACAAAAATTTACATCACCCAATCGACTAATTTCATGTTCATTGGTTATCAAATAATCGACTTTTGGTCATCTCACAAACTAGGCCAACCTTCACGAAGAATCTTCTTCGTTGTAGGAGAAAAAATGTTGCAAGTTAAAGAAAGAAACAAAAGCCTTAACTTGAAATAAGGCAACTTTATTAATAGCAGAATGAGTCTGTGTTCCTCGACACACTACAAGATTTAGCAGAGAAAGCTTTACGAAGACACAAAGAAGAGTGTTGCCTTCAAAGTGGGTGAAGGCTCCTGACTAAGTATAAAAGTTGTTAGGTTCTCCTAAGTAATGGGCCTGTTCTATGATACATGGGTACGTGTAATAAGGCTACTCACTTGTATCTGGTACATATTGGGTACCCACACATCCTCTTTCTCTTTCGCATTCTTCTTTTCTTATATTCAATCAAGTTGTTGGTAGGATTTCTCCTTTTTAAACACTAGCATTACACTAATCTAAATTACATAAGTACCATTAATGAGTCTAATTTACAGGTACTTTTAAAAACAACTACCTAAGTAACTAAACAAGTTCTTAAGAAAATAAAGTAGAAACTATAAACTAACACTATCGAAATTGACTATAAACTGCTGCTTGTGGAGAGAGTCTTCCTTGTGTACTACTGCAATAATATATCCAAATTTTCAAATAAGGGTTTTAAAACCCCTAATTTCTAAGCCTATTCAGTACTCATCACCTGTGGATGGCAGATGACCATTCAGGCGGCCGATGGATGATCATTTTGAGGGTTCTCACCTCTCTCTCTCTCTCTCTGAGTTTTTACTTTTTAAGTGAAAAACCATCAATTAATCCTAGATTCCTTATGTTCAGACGCACACAATCATGCTAGATTTATTGTGTTTTTCATGTGCACTCCATCGAGTTTTGAGGCTGGCGATTGATTAAACATGGTTGAATCCCTCGTGAACAAGTTGTTCACTAGTCGGTGGTCAATGTTCATAAATTTTTGTATGTTGTTGGAGGCTTTTAGGTTTCTTTGTTTTTGCAACATTAACAACAACAACTAAGCCTTTTCCCATACTAGATGGGGTCGGCTATATGGATTCTTTGTTTTCACAGGACCCTATCATGTGCCATGTTAACAGTTAACTCAACATAAACTAGATCATTCTTTATTGTTTCTTTCCAACTCTTTTATGGTCGTTCTCTTTCTTTTTTAACATTTTCACAATGTAGTTTTTCATATCTTCTTATCGGAGCTCCTTTGGGTCGCCTTTCTATATGTCTAAACCATCTTAAACGATTTTTCCTTATTTTATTCTCTATTGTTGCTACTCATAAATTGTTTCTAATAACCACATTATGTATACTATCTTTCTTTGTGTGACCACTCATCCATCTCAACATCTTCATTTCTGCTAATTGTCCAACACTTTGACCATAAAACATAGGATGTCTAATTACTGCTCTATAATATTTACCTTTCAACTTCAGTGATATCTTCTTATCATATAGAATACCTGATGTCCCTCTTCATTTTTACCAATCGACATTAATTCTATGCGTAGCATCTCCATCATTTTTTCCATCACTTTGAAAAATTGATCTTAGGTATTTAAAACTTTTCTTATGAGGGATACAAGGTGTGCCAATCTTAATTTTTATGTCGTTTGAAGCAGTGTTGTTTAACGCGTATCGTATCATGTATCGTTTTGGTCCACGATACGGACATATCGTATCGTAGCGTATCGTATTTTAATATTAAAAAATAGTAAAAATCTAAAAAAATTCCAAAAAGTCCAAAAAAATCAGAAAAAATCAGAAAAATAAAAAAAATTTAGGAAAAATTTGATAATTGCAAAGAATTCATATAATGCAAAGTTTAGTACATATTGATAATTCACCGTTAAACAATTTTAAAAAATTACATATTTTGAAGCAAAAAATGAAATACATTTACATTTACATATTATAATCAGGATCATCAACTAAATAATCTTCATCTTCTCCTTGCTGAAGATCCTCACCACCTTCTGCTTCAAAATCAAAATCTTATCTCCTGATAATGTTGTTGCGCTCCTTCCAAATTAATCCATGAAATGTCTTCTTCAGTTAGGAGGGCATTTTCTTTGTTATCTTCCATAATCTAGTTTTCTAATATATCAAAATTATCCAAACTTATTGGATTAAATTGGCTTTCTTCTCTATTTACCTTTTTTTAGTTGCCTACAAGAAAAAAAAGTAATTAGTAAATAACATTAATAATTGAAGTCAAATAATATATTGATTTGAATCTTTAAGTACTAAACTACTAACTAATACAAGATTACCTTTCGCGAAGCCGCATATTACAACGGATGAAAACTAAGTCATTCAGTCGCTTATGTTCCAACCTGTTGCGCTTTTTTGTATGGATGTGTTCAAAGACACTCCAATTCCTTTCACAACCCGTTGCATTCAGAACTCTTACTACAAAATCTCTAGGGTTTCGACAATCACTTCCAAACCTATTCCACCAAACATGTCTAGAAAAAGGCAAACTTTAGAGACTTAATCCACAATAATATAAGATTTAAGAAATTTAAATACGAAGATAAACAATTTACCTTGGCACATATTAGTGCGGTTGCGAATTGCTACAGGAAAACCCATTAAGTGAAGAGCATTATCATAGATCTTCATCTCTCGATGTATATCATATGCTCTACTGTCATTAGGGACTACTCGATCTATACAATAATGATGTCTCAATTAACCTCACCGTCTCTTTTGAAGCTTGCTGAGTACCTGAATGCAGGGTTTAGATAATATGTTGTTACATAAATAGGCTGATGCAATTGTTTGTTTCATCTATTATCTATAATTTCCACATGGGCACATAATCTCGCTTTTTTTTATTAAAATTATTTCTAATGGCTTCTTTTGCCCTATCCATGGCTTCATAAAGGTAGCCCATAGATGATTTCTCCTCGCTATCAGCCAATCTCAAAACCTTTACTAAAGGACATGTAATCCTCAATATTCTAACACATTCATTCCAAAATATACTCCTGAAGAAATCTTATTCAACTTTCTGTTTCTTCTATTTTGATGCAACTCTGCAAATTGTTGTCACTTATCTAAGGAGAACATTCTCTTCAAGGCTTGTTTCTGTCTCAAAATACCCTGTAAAGATAAGAAATTAGTTGCAAACTGAGTTGCAGTTGTACGAAGAAGATCTGCAACATGTGTATATCTCCTCATCATACACAATACAAAGTCCTGATTGTAGATAAATTTGGTGATATCTTGGTAACACTCAATTGCTGCCTTTATCTCATCCATCTCACCAATATCCTCAAGGATGAAATCTAAACAATGGGTTGCGCATGGTGTCCATTAGAAAGTCCCATAAGTATGTGCTAACTCCTTCCAAGCTGCTTTATAGTTAGCTACATTATCTATAATCAATTGGACTACATTCTCTAGCCCAACATCGCATATCACCTTATTAAACTCGTGCCTTAGGATCTCTGAAGTGTGCCTCTCCTCTCACATGTCTAGAGATATGAAAAACATAAGTCCTTTAGGACAGTAGATGGAAAAGTTTAACAAGGTCCTTCCTTGCTTATCTGTCAATCCGTCTGTCATGACAGTGCATCCTGTCTCCTTCCATGACTCTCTCAAAGTCGAACAATATTCTTGCACTTCAATGACGGTCTTATCTAATATCTTTTCTCTCAACTTCAGAAAAGAGGGCATCTTGTATCCTGAACCAATAATAGCAATTGCATCTGTCATTGCTTGAAAATGAAAATTGTTTGCTGCATTAAATGGAATGCATGTATCATAAAATCATCTGCCCACTGCAAGGTCTGCCTTATCATGCTGTTGTTTTGAAGCCATAGCAACACGAATTCCAGGTTGAGCACTAGGTATAATGCTAGGAGTAAAAAATGAATGTATGCTAGAAGCAACTCTTCGTCTACTCCTTCTTGAGCTTCCTCTTCTACCACTTCCACTTGCAAAATCTTCAACAAGCTTCTTTCTCCTGTTTGGTGGTCGAGAACTCCTACTATCAATCTCTGTTCTAGCATCTCAAGAAATACTATCAGTTAATCCAATAGCATCATCATCATCTTCCTCAAACATCCCTTAATCATCATTTTGTTGTCTCCTCTCTTGTATGCTCTCAATCATCTGAAGACATTGTCATTTAATGCTTTTTGGCAAACTTCTAACTCGGCTTGTTTAAGGAGCAACTTCTTTCCTAGCCCCTGTTAAGTGGTGTTTCAATTGTGAAATTCCACCACTAACCACCTTCTCACAAAACAAACATCTGATTTTTAATCTGGAACCCTCAACTTGTGTACCCCACTGTCATGTCGGATCATCAGACCGAGAATGAGAGTCTGTAACACCCCTTCCTGCTATCTCAATTGAGCACTTTAATTCAATAAAAAACCTGAAAATAAAATCACTTTATAAATCTCCAATCTTCACATAAACACTCAAATAGAGTGTCTCTCACTTCATGAATGCAATAAAAATCATATCCACACACTTAATAACTTCATATTTTGTCATTCAAAAAAAGAAAAACGCAAATAACAACAAATATAAAAAAAAAATTCAGAAAAACACTCAAAATATACCACAATCCGAGTTAGGAGGCTTGCATGGATATCATAGAGCACTTTTTTGAGAGCCTTGAACACCAAGGAGGGGGAGAACCACCGGAAGATGGCTTGAGCTACTTTGAAAAACCACAGAAACCTGCAAAAATGCGGGTTTTTGTTCGTTCAGGGACCCTTTATACGGGTCCCTGGGCGTATTGTGCGATACGGCACGATAATCTATATCTTGCGATAAAGGTTATCATATCGTATGATACGACTAACATTGTTCTGAAGTACCCAAATAATCAAACTTACATTCCATATATTATGTCTTTGGTATACTAAGTCGGAAGTTTTCATTTTCTAACGCATTTCTCCATGGTTCCAATTTCCCATTAACTTTTTCGTTAGACTCATCCACTAACACAATGTCTTATAGAGATAGAAACAAATCGAGAGAGGCACATTAGAGACTATGGCTATTGAAAGTTCCTTTACCTATTCGAACTATAAGTTTAAACTCGCCTACAAAAAGAAGTGGTGAAGAATCATTCTTAAAAGCATTTAACAATGATTTGACCAATGAAATAACAAGTTATTTTATTATGGAGGTTTGCCTTTTAATATAGTTAGAAACCCTTATTATGTTAATGCATTCAAATATGCTTCTAACACCTCAATTTTGGGTTTTTATTCTATCCAGTTAAAATCTTATGTAATGAGATTACTTTAACCTATCAAAAACACTGGCCATAAAAGGCATGATCGATGGTTGGACTGATGAGCAAAGGCCATTCATTAAGTTTATGGCTATTTCTAATATAAGGCCTATGCTTTTGAAGTATGCTGATTATTGAGGCAGATAAGAACTTTATTGTAGATGAAATTACGAAAGTTGTTAATGAAATTGAATCACAAAATGTGGTGCAAGTTATAATAGATAGTGCACTTGTTCGCAAAGCTATTGGAGTGATTATTGCATCTAAGGTAAACTTTTTCAAAACAAGGGTTAATGTATGTACCACACATGATATCCAAAAAATATTAGAATAAATAGATTCAATAATCATTCCATTAGCTCTGCAAATAGGTATATTATCTGTTATAACTTGCACCACATTTTGAGATCTAATTTCATTAACAATTTTCATAATTTTATTTGCAATAAAGTTCTTATCCTTTACCTCACCTTGCCAATCAACATACTTCAAAAACATAGGCCTTGCATCTGAAATAGCTATAAAGTTAATGAATGACCTGCACATCAGTCCAACCATCGGTCACTATACTCACCCTTTTATGGCCAAGTGTTTTTGATAGGTTGAAGCAATCTCATCAAAAGAGCTTTCTCTCTTTGTAATAGTGTAGTTCTAATGACATTGTAACTAGGTGAAATAAAACCTAAAATTGAGGTGTTAGTAACATATTTGAATGCACTAACATAGTAAGGGTTTTTAGCTATATTAAAAAACAAACCTTCATAATAAATAACTTTATTCTTTAATGATTCTTTACCACTTTTTATTCTCTTATTTCCATTAAATGACTCACTTATAGGTAAGTTTAAACTTGTAGTTTGAGTAGGT
Source organism: Brasenia schreberi (assembly GCA_036023115.1). NCBI lineage: Eukaryota > Viridiplantae > Streptophyta > Magnoliopsida > Nymphaeales > Cabombaceae > Brasenia > Brasenia schreberi. The sequence continues at coordinate 3,592,049 of JAYKKT010000073.1, forward strand.
AAGGAAACTTGCACTAGTCTTACTCTCTTATCTACCTTTCTTTTAATTTGTCTCTTCTCTACAAGATATTGATCTATTACTGCATTACAAACAACTATTCCATTTCTTTCTTCTGTTAATAAATGACACCTCACTCTAAAATAAGACCCTTTTTACTTAAACCACAATAATTATATTGCTAATTTATGTTTCCACCTCCCATCTTCTTATCTTTAAACAAAGACACATGTACCCAAAGTGGGAAACCTTTCTCACGTATTCCACTAGTGGACATATTAGACATGTGAAAATAATTTAATATATTAACATAGTAAACAATAAACACTATTACTGTGCTTTATGAAAATGAAAGGCTAAAGCAGCAAAGGGCATAAAGCCATAATGTAAGTTGGCGTAGTGATGAAGAACAAGATATACTAGTAGACCTGGTGAAACTTGCAAGCTGACATTGAAAGCTTTGAAGTCAGAAAGTCGCCAAAGGTTTAGAATCCTAAACTACTTGTAAGTGGAAAGCAATACGTGAGTTTTGACGGGCTGGATTGTTTCATTTTATGTCCCAATAGTTTAGTTAAACAGATGGGAAAGCATTCAAAGCAAGTACAAATATTCATTTAAACTAAACAAACCAAACACGATCTGCCATCTGAGATTCTGAACTCTGAAGTTAATCAATGTGGTGGAGCAGAGAAGAGAGAGAGAACCTGCAAACTCTCCCACAGGTGAGAAATGGTTCATTGTCGCCAGAGATCCCGCCAGTGAATGATGATGAACGTTGATGGTCGCCGGCCGGTGATGAGCACAAAGGAAAACACTCCAGCAACAGGACTTCGTTTTGCAATTAGGGATCCCTTATTTTGAAATTTGGATCAGATCAACCCATATCCATATGGGTCAATGGTCAACCTGATCCGAAGTACCGAGTATGGATACCTAACCTACCCAAATAGGGCTACACAAATCGGTACACACCTAGATGTACCGATATGTATCCATGCGTATTGGTACATGTACCCATACTCGGTACTACACGGTATGGGCACTCCACCCTAAGTGGAATACCCATGCATAATTGATAAGGACTTGACCCCTACCCAATACTCATCAGTGCAATGCTTAATGTCCACTCACTTCTTCGTTATATCGTTCCCCTCCTGCATATCTCAACAAAAGGAATCAGCAGCTTGCGCTGACCTTGTACCCACAACAATGCTTAATGTCCGCTCACTTCATATGATTTGTTGCCTTAGCTAGGAGCTTGTGAGTGATGTCATTCCCTTCTTGCATATCTGAACAAAAGGAGTCGGCGGCTTGCACTGACCTTGTAGCTCGCAACCAGGGAATCTGGTCTTTGTGATTGCTACCTATTGCCAACTGAAAGGGTCTTTTATTGTTGAACTCACTGACCTGAGATTTATAGGAAAATTGTGTAATGTCCAGCCATTTTGTCCAGTCCTGTTGGTTGGTATGAGCATAGTGCCTCAAGTAGCATTAACATTTTTCTTTAGGATTTGTGCGTGAAGCAAGCGTCTATGCTACTTAAAATGTTGGATGGTGATCTCCAAACCCCAATACTTGACATGTTAAATTAAAAGCTTTGTAATGCGTTGGGTTGTATGTTTGATGGAACTGCCACAGAAACCCTATGGAGAAGCAGTCCACCATTAAGATGGACCAACACCAGTTAGATATGGGACATGTTCTTGATACATGTTGGATAAAGAGCTTTTCTGCGGTGTATCAGCTGTATTTGTTGTATTGTATGATACAAGCTGCTGGTACATGACCCTCTATCTTGTGTAGGTCTTTTTCCAACAACATGATACATTTCATTGCATATCGTTGTATGTGCATGATTTGGAACAACCTTGGTTAGTTTAGAGAGGTTCTTAGACTAAAACAGAATGTAAAAATAAATGTGTTTCAAACACACCGTAGAGACTCACACTCCTCTCCTACACAATACATCATCCACAGGCTAGTATCAAGTTCATGAAGATTCATATTTCATAAGACAAAATCCATCCTGAATAATGATCTCTCTCTCTCGTCCAAGTAACTTGATCTTCATTTGGGCCTTACCAACTAAACTGACTCTCGCATTAAACTAATTGTTTGATTTACTTCTTGCATTAACCTTGATTTTGGTTAATGACGTTTTTTTTCAGTCCATAGTTCCACCTTGCTTCTCTTTTCCCCTTCATTCCATTTGCTCATAACTAAGACAAGTAAAAGCTGCAATGTCCAGAAAGGTGATCCATTGCCAATCAGCACTGAAATGCAATATCCAAAAAGATGATCCATTGTAAACAGGAACTGAAATGCTGAGAGCCCATGATTGGATATGTGGTATACATTGCATTTGCACTTTATCACCTTCTTCACATTCAGACAGGATCAGATGAATGAAGATGATAGAAGTAGGTCATCATTTGGGGCACACGGTGGCTCTTTTGGTTTTAATAGAGGTGGGTGAGTGTTGCTTCTGCTTTTGGTATGTGTGATTCATCAATGGAAATTGTTAGGTTATCCATCTCTCATTACCATCTTAAAATGTTGAATAAGACAAAAAATATGTTTCTTTCTAAAAGGACATATCTTCTAAATGTTGCATTTTGTGCTGCCTTGGAACATTATGTTTATGACAGGATCAATTTGACACGATGCTTCTCTCAGAAAATTAGATCGTCAAGCTTGAAAATTTCCCTTATCTGAATCATCAATATCCAATTTGAAATATTCAATAAGACAAACATATGTTTCTTTCAAAAAATATGTATCCTCTAATTTTTGTCATTTGGTGGTGCCTTAGAACATTTATCTTTATGACAGGATCAATTTGACACGATAGATCTCTCGGACAATGAGATTGTCAAGCTTGAAAATTTCCCTTATCTGAATCGTCTTGGTACACTGCTTATAAACAACAACAGAATTACTCGGATCAATCCCAACATTGGAGGTCTAGTTGCTTCACACTAGTTATGGTTTCTTCCATCTTCACTAGCTGGAACCCTTACTGTGCTTATTTTTATTGAAGTTTCTGGCGTTTTATTATTTGTTGTGCAGATTACTTGCCTAAACTACACTCTCTGGTTCTAACAAATAATCGGTTGGTCAATTTGGTGGAGCTTGACCCTCTTGCATCACTTCCCAAGCTGCAAAGTCTCAGTGTACTTGACAATAATATTACAAAGAAACCAAATTATCGATTATATGTGATTCACAAGTTGAAAAAGTTGCGTTTGCTAGACTTCAGGAAAGTGAAACAAAAGGTGAGATGCTGATCATTGTCAAACAGTCTAAAGCTCTTTTTTGTTTTACCTGGTAGCCAGCACTGCTTGCATAGATCTCTTGAAATTCTGAATGTTAGTTTTTGTCATTTTGGTTCCATTAGTTTCATTTTTGCACCATTTGCATGAGCCAATTGCATGTACGTAAATAGTTCATCTAAGCCCTATCCTTGTGCATATATATTGTGTACGTGACTTTAGAATGTGTGACACCTTAAGTGTTTTTTTTTTGGTTTTAAATTTGCCACTCAGGTAAACAAGAACTGGGTGCTTAGTTAGTCTTACCCTGCAGCACAAAACTCTTAGGCTTGGACCTTCTTCCCAAATTTCTATGCTGTCCATGTGATATCACTTCTCTGCATGTGGATATCTTTGAGGCACCTCCTTCCTTTGTTAACGTGCCACGGGATTCCGTACAATATTTGCTGCTGAAGAAGATTTATTTCCTACTACGCTTTAACTTATGATGTGTTGAGAAATGTTATGTTCGGGTCCTACACAAGTTCCATAAGTATAGTTACTTACGTTTTTAACCTTTACTTCTGTTTTAATCTTTCTTTAGTATAAGGGTAAAACAGTATTTTAAGTTATACAACTCTAATATAGTAAGGATTAGAAAACCTAATCTGTGTGTGAAAGAGAAGAAAACAGCAGCAACCTCCGTGTGACCAGTTTAGGGTTGATTGCTTGGGAGTAACTCCGACAATTGTATTGATTGATTCACCTCAATAAAGATTATTTTCTCTACATGATATCAGAGCCTACACATTCATACAGGCGAGTTTTTTTGGGTGACAACTTCATCAGGTTAAAACTCGTGTTTGTTTGGTGAAGTATTGGAAGCTACGTATGTTTGTCTCAAAAAGACATTTAGTGTGTGATTATGAATTGTGTTGAAAAGGAAAAGGGAGACAACAAGGTGTTTGTTTTTCTGTTGTTTCCAATTTTTTTCAACTCAATTGAACATTTGGTGTGTACCACAGTATATGAACACAGCAAGAGAAAGACTTTCTTAACATGCCAAAAGGCATAGTGAAAGAGGTTATATTCTGCCCTGTAAATAGGGCTGAGATAAATAGAGAGAGCAGGCAGCAAACCAACAGCTAGTTGACTAGCCATTGGCAGCAAACTGCCTGGTTACTCTTACTCCTTGATAACAATAAAGAGAAAAGGAAAATAATACATACAACCCATTTACATTTAACAAATAGAACTCAGGTTTCATGAGGTCCCTAAAAGTTTTCAGTGATTTTATGGTAAAACATTAAGATGTTTGAAAGAAGGCACCAAATCTCACAAAAATTCGAAGTTTGAATGTCATTTCATGAGAAAACTCTGGAATATGGGTTTGAAGATGGGTAAAAGAGGGCTGAAAGATGGGCCTTCTTGGCTGATTTGACTTAGAAACCACCTTATAGTCATTACTTAATGGAGGAAAAGGATCCATTCATACTGTATGGAGTACAGCATACTATATGGTACGGTACGCACTGCATCATATGCATTGATGGTGATACGAAGCAGGTTCACAGATTGGTGATGCTGAATAATGTTTCTTCCTCTTCCTTGTTTGCAACATGCTATTGAGTTATGTTCTTCCGTGTGTGGGTTGCCATGACAGGTAGCCGTTATTGACTGCTGACATAGGCTACTGCATCGGCTCTTTTTTTTTGTTTTCTCAAGGGTATGCCGCCCATTTGGGTGAGAGTGATGTCCTTGAAGCATTTAATGTCCGTTGGTGATCACGTTTACCTCCAATTGCTCGATCTTGTCTTGCCTTGTGTTGCCTTCCTTCTGCCCTGGCACCCAAGTAGACTTGTGTGCCAAATTCACTCTTATCCTACTCAGTACTCACCACTCATGCTAGTGGTAGGCCTCATGCTCTTTGATTAGTCTCAAGAATGCACATGCTATGACCGCTAGTATTGTGGTGCATGGGTTAGTAGTTGCACCTCTTGTTCCCGAGTCATCAGAAAGATTGGGTTTGATATAAGGTAGTCATAGGACCAGCGCTGCATTCTTTTCTGCAAATTGACATGCATCCACAGAGAGTTGGAGATGACAGGTGTGGTTTCTGGGAAGTTTACATGGATGTGCAGTTCACTGGGTAAAGTCAATTCAGTGGATTAGAAGTTTGGATCCAAACTGTGTATGATCTAGGTGAACTGAACCCTATCATGATGATTCTAACATATGGTGAGAATGTGCAGAGGAATAGAACGATACACCACATTATCAACACGGTTATGTGTCATGCTTGTGGTCACATTTGTAGTGGCAATCTTGGTGATGCACAAGATCTCTTTCTATGATTTGAGTTCCAATTGCCTCTGACCCTGAAATCATAAATCAGAGAATCAAATTTTAAGTGCCTAGGCAAACAATGAAAGTTCTCCCACATGTTAACAGTGAAAGGATCAACAAACTCATGGCAAAAGGTGATCAATGAATAACGAATTTGGAAAGGTTTTCAGTTACAATCTAGAATGGTTATATCTTGACTTTTGTTGTCCAATTACAGATACAGGCTGTACAGCTATATCAGGTAGTTACCTTAGCCCAACCTCCCTATTGCAGTTCAACTGTGGAAGTTGGTGCCCCGGACTGAATTTCTTCTTAATGAAACTCTTCAATTTGAGGTGTCAGCAAGGTAGACTGGCTGTTCATGTGGAAGACTCAGGAGGCGAGAAATGACTCTCAAGTTGTACCATAGGCCAGGCAAGCGCATGAGCCTAGCGACACATGTTTGCATGTTCTTCTAAGGTTGCTTTTCATGCCCCATGTTTGTGATTCCTCAGAGCATGTCTTGTACACTGCTAGCGATTGGTACCTTGTTCTTCAGTTAGATTCTGATAGAGGGATTTGGGAGAATTCAAGATTATATGACAATATAACGAATCCCTTAAGCATCAAGTCACAAAGGAATTTGTTACTTGCTCATGAAAGAAGGGATATTCTTTGGCAGCATTGAAGTGCCTTTAGTATAACTGTGAGCTGGTTGTTTACCTTCTAAGTTGTACTTGGTTAGGATGATAAATCATTAGCTCTAGACCCTAAGTATGTAAATCTGAAGACTGATCTTCTGTATGGGAAATATATCTGGATTTCATGATATGACTACATATTTACTTTCTAAAGGGATACTTCTAATGGTATATTGAAATGGCTAGAATCATCAAGGGTGCATCGTGAAGACATAGCACAAGGGTTTGATATCTGTATAAGGGGCTTGGCCTCTGTCAAGGTATCATATGAAATCTAAGTCAAATTGATCCCGTTTACCTTTGATTGCAAGGGTAGAGCAGTTATAGCGGCCGTAGTTGTTCAAGTATCATCAAAATTCTATTTCGAACTGAAACTAATTTGAGGTCCAATCACCCCACAGTCCAAAGTGAGTCCATAACCACCTCCCACAGTTGTCAGCTCCACCTAGTCGGTCCACCATAATCCTTCCTTTAACCATTTTGAATCACTACAAAAATTGCTCAGCCCCCTTAGTATGCCCTCTAGAGACTTATATATTGTCGTTTATCATTGTCCCATTGTCACTCGATCATTGACATCCACAACTTGCATTCCTGGAGCCCCTCTTCATTGTCCAGGCCCCTTTTGCCATGCATCATGTATCGTTTTCTCCATGTCTGTATGTTGTCCATGTTCTGCAGCATCTGGTCCACGATTAGACAACCTTTCCCTGTTCAATCCAATGCACAGAGCACTCTACCGGCATTTTGAATCCAATTCTGGCTTCTTGGAGGCAGTAACTTTACTTGTGAGGCCTGAGGTGACTCGTTCTTTCATCATCATTGTTAAAGAGCCTTCAAACTTGTAATATATGGAATTACTTTGTGTTGATACACGTGGCTCTATTGTGCACATACTGTGATGATGTTATATTGGATTTGGTTTTCTTTTCCTTCCACATGTTTACTTGGTCTGAGTTAGTAGCAATCAACGAGCTATTTTTCTTTTGGATTGTTGTCTATTTCATGTTACACCTAAACTCACACAAATTGGATCTCATGCTATATTTATGAGCCTGTGGACTGTTCTAGGTTCAGAGGAATGTCATACCTTTCTGCCTTTATGGTTGTCGTGCTTCTTGTGAATCCTATGGATTTTATGGTTAATAACTGCAATTACTGAAACGATATTCTGTTCCTTCTTCTAATCCTTTTTGTTGCAGATCTTTTCTTAATGGCCAATCTGTTCAGATTACACTTGAAAGTTTATGTTCTTTACAGGAAAGGAATGAAGCAGAAGTCCTATTTGCTTCCACTGAAGTCCCAGAAAGTGTGAAAAAGGAATCTGCAAAGACATCCACTGCAGGAGAGGCTACACCAGCTCCTTCAGAGGATACTGAAGAGCTGCAGCCTTCTAAAGCCCGTGGCCCAACACCGGAACAAATTATTGCTATCAAGGTACCATTTAGTAGTCTAAACCGTAGACAAAACATATCAAAACATGTGTATGTTCACCCTTGACATACATTTCGGACACTCTTGTATCAAGTGCCTCATTAGCCTCAGAGAGTGAAATAAGTGGATTAATGAAAAGTACCATGACTTTACAAAAGAGACGATGCTTCATTACCTCCTGGGCTTTAAGTTCTTATTGATAAAATGCTGGAACTTTTACACCAGATAGAGTACCACACTTAGTTTTTGAGTGTCCTAACAAATCTGAAACCAACAGCCTGGAGCACAATTCTTTTTTTGAGGAAGAAGGGTTTCAAAATATAACTTAAGATGGATTACCATAAACATTTCTAGGTCTTTTAACAGCTGTGAAACTTTAAAATGTGATGGTAGCTTATCTAGGCTTGCCGACAGCCAGCCAACTGTGCTGATATTCATCTTCCAACTACTGCTGACATCTACTGTGTGTGTGTGCATATCCATGCATCACACCTGCACACCCACCATGCATATTTATACTGCTCACACTATAGGCGGCAAATCGGGTCATCTGGTGGGTCATTTCTAGTTTGGGTCAAAATCAGTTTGACCCTAACTCTCAATGTGATGAAAAATTGGGTCATTTAGTGTTACATGGACTGGGACATATTCAGTTATTTGTCGACTCGATCATACTGGACAATGGGGATTCGAGGCATCTAAAGTTTATGCTTTTTCTTTGGTACAATAAATATTACCCTTTAAAGTCAATCATACCTTCTAAAGAACGGCTGAAATGACAAACAGGCTGTGTTCAGAGGACAACCACATTTGTTGATGAATGATAGCATCATAGCATTTATTGATGACAAAAAGGAGGATTTGAAATTGAAAGAAAAAGGGAATGAATCCTTGGTTACTGCAAAGTGTCCGGCTTGTTAGGGTTGTTCAACCAGTGCAATAAAGGTTCCTTATTTTTCATAAGTCGGGTATTTTCCAGGTCGAGCAATTCCTAGTTCCTATTCCTTTGCACTATTGTCATGATCAATCACTAGACATCATTACTTTATAAGATGATAATTTTATAAAACAAGACATACCTAACTGGCTAATCAACTCAAACACGTAAAAAGGCACAATTTTAAAGAAATATGGCCCAGTCAAGCAAAATCTCTCAAAATTCCCCGCCTAAACGAGAACCTGGTTTAGCGGTTCTGGAGAAGATCCCAACCAACAAAGGGAATTAGCCTTCACTTTGCACACGGTTGGAAGTGTGAATAATGAAGGCTCAGGTGGCTTTTGTAGGTTTTTTGATCCTCCAAAACCGTGTTGCTTACATGCTATATGGTCCATACCCATGGCATACAATCGACATTGCTGAGCTCATTTATCACTCAATGTTGTTTTATACCGATTATGTATCATACAACACAAAATGGTACTTGCATATACATAAGGAAAAACATATTAACCCTTGATTCCTATGTTTTGGTCATTCCAAGCGAGTGTTATCCATATTGTGTGCAACGCCACAATACGATATAAGATTTTGTATCGTATTACACATAGTATCGGACGATATAACACGTATCGCCCGTATCTACGACCAGGGACCCTTGCTGGTTTTTGGCTTGTGTTCACGACTCTCCAAGGCTCCCTTCGGTGTTTCTCCCTCTCCTTGGTGTTTAAGGCTCGAAGAAAAGTGCTCTACTGCGTTCGTGCAAGGATCCCAACTCAGATTGTGGCATATTTTTTACGTTTTTCAATTTTTTTTCTTTATATTTTTTGGTTTTAGGTGTTATTTGCATTTTTTTTTAATAACAAAATATGAAGTTATGAAGTGCATGGATATGATTTTTATTGCATTCGTGAAGTGAGAAACATTCTATTTGAGTGTTATGTAAAGGTTGGGATTTATGAAGTGCTTTTATTTTTAGGTTTTTGAGTAGATTGAAGTGTTCAATTGAGATGACATCATGACAGGAAGAGGTCTTAGGGACTCCCGATCTTGGTACGATGATTCAACATGGTAGTGGGGTACAACTGTTGAGGGAAACAAATTGAAGATAAAATGTTTGTTTTGTGAGAAGGTGATTAGTGGTGGAATTTCACGATTGAAACATCACCTAGTAGGGACTAGAAAAGAAGTTGTTTCTTGCACGAGCTTAGTTAGAAAATTGTAGAAACTATTAAATGACAATGTTTGTGATGATTGAGAGCATACATGAGAGGAGACAACAGAAGGATGATTTAGAGATGTTTGAGGAAGAAGATGATGATGCTATTGGATTGGTTGATAGTATTCCTTTCGATGGTAGAACAAAGGTTGATAGTAGTAGTTCTCGTCCATCAACCAGGGATCAACCAGGGGAAAGAAGGTTGCTGAAGATTTTGCAAGTGGAAGTAGTATAAGAGAAAGGAGTAGAGGAAGAACTTCTTCTGGCATACAATCAAATTTTCCTCCTAGCACTCTACACATAGTACTCAACCTGAAATTCGTGCTGCTATGACTTTAGAACAACTGCATGAGCAGGCATACCTTGCAGTGGGCAGGTGATTTTATGATGCATGCATTCCATTTAATGCATCAAATAATTTTTATTTTCAAGAAATAGCATATGCAATTGCTAATATTAGTCTAAGATATAAGATGCCCTCTTATCAGAAGTTCAGAGAAAAGTTATTATAAAACTATCCTTGAAATGCAAGAATATTGTTCCACTTTGAGAGAGTCATGAAAGGAGACAGGATGCACTATCATGATAGACGGATGGACATATAGGCGAGGAAGGATTTTGTTAAACTTTCATTTCTACTGTCCCAAAGGACTTATGTTTTTGAGATCTCTAGATATGTAAGAAGAGAGACATACTTTAGAGGTCCTAAGGTAAGAGTTTGATAATATGATATCCGAGGTTGGGATAGAAAATGTAATTCAATTAATTACAAATAATGCAGCTAACTACAAAGCAACTAGGAAGGAGTTAGCATATACTTATGGGACTTTCTATTGGACACCATGTACAACCCATTGTTTAGATCTCATTATTGAGGATGTTGGTGAGATAAATGAGATATAAAGACAATAACTGAGAGTTGCGAAAATATCACCAAATAACCATGCTTTTGTATTATGTATAAGGAGATATAAAGATGGTGCAACACTCTTTCGTATAACTACAACTCGGTTTGTAACTAATTTCTTATCTATACAGAGCATTGTAAAACAAAAGCAAACCTTGAGGAGAATGTTATCCTTAGATGAGTGACAACAATTTACAGAGTTACTTCAAAATAGAAAAAACAGAAAGTTAAATGAGATCTTAGAGACAGCCTTTAGGAGTACATTTTGGAATGCATGTGTAACTATTAAGGATTACATGTCCTTTAATGAAAATTTTGAGATTGACTGATAAAGAGGAGAAACCATCTATGGGCTATCTTTATGATGCTATGGATAGGGCAAAAGAAGAAAATAGAAAAAACAGAAAGTTAAATGAGATCTTAGAGACAATCTTTAGGAGTACATTTTGGAATGCATGTATAACTATTAAGGATTACATGTCCTTTAATTAAAATTTTGAGATTGACTGATAGAGAGGAGAAACCATCTATGGGCTATCTTTATGATGCTATGGATAGGGCAAAAGAAGCCCTTAGAAGTAATTTCAATAAAAGAAAGAGAGATTATGTGCCTATGTGGAACATTATAGATAACAGATGGAACAAACAATTGCATAAGCCTATTCATGTAGCAACTTATTATCTAAACCCAACATTTAGGTACTCAACAAGCTTTAAAAGGGATAGTGAAGTAAAACAAGGTATCATTGATTATATAGACAGATTAGTCCTTGATGAAAGTAGAGTCGATGCTGGACATCGACAGATGAAGATATGTGATAATGTTCTTCACTTGATGGGCTTGCCGGTAGCAATTTACAACCGCACTAATATGCACTTAGGTAAACTGTTTATCTTCATATTTAAGTTTCTTAAATCCTATATTTATTGTTGTTTAAGTCCCTGATGTTTGTCTTTTTCTATGAGATGTTTGGTGGAATAGGTTTAGAAGTGATTGCCTAAACCTTAGAGATTTTTAGTAAGAGTTCTGAGCAAACCTGTAGTACAACGGATTACGAAAATAATTGGAGTATATTTGAATACATCCACACAAAAAAGCGCAATAGGTTGGAACATAAGTGGGTCAATGATTTAGTTTTCATTCGTTGTAACATGCAACTTCGATAGAGGTAATTTTGTATTAGTTACTATTTAAAGATTCAATTCAATATTTTGTTTTATTTCAATTGTTAATGTTATTTACTAAGGTTAGAAAAACTAAATTTGGAAAGTATTAAAAGAGGTAGAGGACGACCACAAAAGTGTTGGAAAGAAACAATAAAGAATGATCTAGCTTATTGGGAGTTAACTGCTAACATGGCACACGATAGAGATATGTGGAAACAAAGAATCCATGTAGCCGACCCCGTCTAGTATGGGAAAAGGCTTAGTTGTTGTTGTTGTTGTTAATGTTATTTACTAATTACTTATCTTTCTTTCTTGTAGGCAATTAAAAAAGTTAAATAGAGAAGAAAACCAATTTGATCTAATAAGTTTGGATAATTTTGATATATTACATGAGTGGATTATGGAAGATAATGAAGCAAATGCACTCGTAACCGAAGAAGACATTGGATGGATTAATTTAAAAGGAGCGCAACATCATTAAGAGGGTGAAGATTTTGATTTTGAAGCAAAAAGTAGTGAGGATCTTCAACAAAGAAAAGATGAAAATTATTTAGTTGATGATCCTGATTACAATGTGTAAATGTATTTTTTTAATTATGAAAATTGTACTTTTTTCTAAGGATTCTGCTTTAAAATATCTAATTCTTTTTCGATTATTGAATGATGAATAATGAATATGTACTTAACTTTTGTATTATATGAATTCTTTGCAATTATTAGATTTTTCCTGTCTCTTATGATTTTTTTGGATTTTTACAATTTTTTTATATTAAATTATGATACAATATCGTGGACCAAAATGATACAAGATATGATACGCGCCGAACAACACTGGTTCTTAGCAAAATAGAGGAGTCTCTTACTATGTCATTTATTGATGACTTTATTAGATATACGTGACTATATCTATTAAAGGCCAAATATGATGTATTTAAAAATTGTTACTTTTTATAACCTTGTTAAGAATTAATTTAATTATGAAATAAAGATATTTAGATCTAACTTAGGGAGAGAATTTGTGTCAAATGAATTTGAAAGGTATCTTGAAAACCATAAGATTCTTCACCAAACATCTTTTACTAAAACTCTCTAATAAAATAATATTATACGAAAGCATCATTACATTGTGAAAACCACTAGAACCTTGTTAATATATAGTTGAGTTCCTAAAAATCTTTGGGCAGAAGCCACTATGACTTCTGTCTATCTAATAAATTGCATGCCTTTGTAAGTAATACAAAAACTTTTTAAACTTACACCTAATTATTCTAGGTTAAGAGTATTTGGATGTAAATGCTTTGTATTTACAAACAAAAGAGATAAACTATCTCTGCCTACAATTCTATGTGTGTTTTTAGGTATGATATAAACAAAAAAGGTTATAAATGTTATGATACAAAGAACGACAAGCTCTATATGTCAAAAGAGGTTAAGTTTTTCGAAAATAAATTTGTGTTTCAAGATCAAGCTACTAATTCCATTGATGAAACTAGATATTTCTTCTTGAGTGATATTCTAGGTAATAAAAAAGGAAACGTAGAAAGTCAACATGATGAATCAATATTCTAGGTACATTTTAACTCCTTTTAAAAGATATTACATTAGGAGAACTACGACAACTATTGAACCTACTCCAAGAAAATCCAATAAGGATTCTAGACCTCGATAGATTCATTTCTAATGAAACATTTCCTCGAGACATAGAGCTTTATTAACTACAATTTTAGTAATAAAGAAACCTATAACATTTAAGGAACCTCAAACATCCAGAACTAGATTCACGCTATAAACGAGAAACTAGATGCCTTACGTAAAGCATAAATATGAGAAATTGTAACACGTTCCGAAACCAAGAAACTAATAGGGTGGAGATGGATATACAAAATCAAGACCAATGGTGATGATACCGTAGAATGATATAAAGTTAGGTTAATAGCCAAAAGATACTCACCAGAATATGGTATTAACTACGAAGAGACCTTTGTCCCAGTAATCGAAATGACAATTGCTAGGACTCTTATTGCTCTTAGTGCAATTAAAAGCTAGAATATTTTTCAAATAAATGTTAAGAATGTTTTTTTAAATGAATGGCTAAAAGAAGAGGTTTACATAAAACTTCCTCCCGGTCTTAACATTTCAAAGAATCAAGTTTTTCGTCTTAAAAGGTCTTTGTATATATTTAAACAAGCTCTTAAGAGTTGGTTTGACAAAATGAGTGAATTTGTGACATGTAATGATTTCACTACCTGTTATTACTGATACTACATTGTTTATAAAGCGATGTGATAAAAGTATTGATATTCTCTTATTATATGTAAATGATATGATCATTACATGGAGTGATGTCCTTGAGATCCAAAATATCAAACAAGACCTTGGTAGGGAGTTGATCTTGGACATCTACTGTACTTTTTGAGTATTAAGGTAACAAAACATGATAGTTTTTTTTTGTATCAAACTAAATTTGCTAATGATATTATTGTTAGATTTGGCCTAACTTATGACAAGGCAGTTAGACACTTGAGGTGATTAACCAAAAGATGAGACTTACATATGGTGAACTACTAAGGGATCTCACTCCTTACATATAAATGGTCAGATCATTGACATACCTGATCATCACTCGTTCCGACATCACTCATGGTGTGCATATTGTAAGTCAATTTCGGCATGCACTTCTCACTGTACATATGAGTGCCGTTATGCGAATGATACGAAGTGTTCAACATACCACTGGAAATAGAGTATTCTTATCTTCTTACTCTCTACCTCAGTTAATTGCATATATTGATGCCGAATGGGGTGGTATCATTGACACACCAGGCTACTTTATCTTTCTTAGATACTCTCTTATCTCATGTAGATGCTAAAAAACAACAAAAGTATCACTCTCATCTACTGAAGCATAATACAAAGCAATGACCAATACAACTACAGAATTAAAAAGACTTCTTCAAGATCTTGGAGCTTCACTTGAAGTTACTCCTATAATGTAAATCTTGGATTCACTTGAAGTTATTCCTATAATGTATTATGACAACAAAAGTGCTATGCATATAACCAATAACAATATATTTTATGAGCATACCAAAAACATTGAGATGGATTGTCATTGCATTCGAGAAGAATACATACAAAGACACTCGATGCTACATTTTGTGCAGTCATAATATCAACTTGTATATGTCTTCACCAAATCACTAACGGCCCAACGCTTTCAATTCCTAGTTAGCGAACTTTCAGTGATAATACCCTTAATTTGAGGGAGGGTGTTAAAATACATGTATTTATCTATGTATTTTATTATATTTTTCTCATTATGAAAGTTTAAATACATGTAATCAAGCTCCGGGGCCACCCAGGTCATCACGTAACTTTACTAGCCATTTGGCTATGCCCAATGGCTATCTTCAGCCGTCGGCAACTGAATACTGCTGGCTGCCCACTATTTACTTCGCTCTTCTTTCTCTCCTCTCCACTCTATAAATACTCACCTTATATTCAATAAATGTAAGCCTTCTTGGCCAATTTATGTACATTCTTTTGAGTGTATTTGCTATTATTCTAACTTTTTCTAAGGCTTTTCGTAGTCATCCTTTGGTGACTCACGATTGTTATATACATGTATTGGATATTTGCTGCTCCACTAAACACGTTAAAATATCATCTTTATTACAATAGCCTCATTATGTATACCGTCTTTTCTTAGGTGACCACTATCTATCTCAACATCTTCATTTATGCTACGGACTTCTTTTGCACATGTTGATGATTAACTGCAACATAGCAAGTCTAATTGCTGCTATATAATATTTACCTTTCAACTTTAATGATATCTTCTTGCCTCTCTCCATTTTAACCAACCTGCATTAATTCTATAGGTAATATTTCCATCAATTTTTCTATCACTTTGAAAAATTGACCCTAGGTATTTAAAACTTTCCTGATGAGGAATGCAATGTGCGTCAACCTTAATTTCTATTTCCTTTGAAGTACCCAAATGATCAAACTTACATTCCATATATTCTATCTTTGCTCTACTAAGTTGGAAGCCCTTAATTTCTAACATTTCTCTCCATAGTTCTAATTTCCTATTAACTTTTTCCTTAGTAACACAATGTCATGTACAAATACTTTATTTTAAATATGTTTTGTTAACTTATCAATGACCACTATAAATAAATATAGATTTAAAGTTGATCCTTGATGTAACCCAATATTGACTTCAAAATAGTATGTCATTCCTTCGTGAGTCCTCACACAAATTTTTGCACCAACACACACATATTTATCTATCTATCTATCTATATAGAGAGAGGACTTTAGTTAAGTGTCTGTTTATTGGATTGAGCTTGATAATCTTTGATCTACGGTGTGGTGTCCGTTTGGTAAATGGAACGCCTGTTAAACAGCTGAGATACTTGTAACAGTGTTGGCAACATATCAAGCCTAGCTAAGAAATGCATATGCGCTTCAGATCTAGGTTCATCCAGGAACTTAGGTAAGTAGACTCGAGTTGTTTATGAGTCTATAGAACTGCACTTTCTATTAATGCACATTTGTCGATATTTGATAATGAAGTGCTGCTTCATCATCTCCTTTTATAAATTAATGTGTTGTTATACTGTTCTGTCCAGGCGGCTATTGTAAATTCTCAAACACTTGAAGAGGTTGCAAGACTGGAAAAGGTGATTCATATTTCTTATTGCCATCTGCTATGCTTCTCTATAACGCTGATAGAAACTTTGTAATTGTCAAAGTTAACTTTAAGAACATTTTTTATTCTTTTTTTCTTCGATATTCTGCTTTTTCCTTCAAGTGTAGGATAAGAATGATTGTATGTTCTTTTCATCTGATTTTCCAAATTTATGTGAACAGGCGTTAAAATCTGGACAACTTCCCGCAGATCTCAATATCATGGACAATAGAACGGAGAAAGAGGCAATAACTAAAGAGTCAGGTGAGAAGATGGATACTGACGATCAGAATGATGCCAATGATGTTGCCAAAGATGATGCACAGGGTGATGATCATCCTGTTCCAATTCAGGAGGTAATTACACACTATCATCTAGCAAAGTTCTTGTGATTGCTCTATGTTTTTTATGTGAGTTTTCATTATTCTTTTGTTGTAATTTCCTTTTCGAGTAACTTGTTTTCGACCACTCTGCATTCAATCCAAACTTTCGTGGGTTGCTTTATGTGTCTAACATACATGTCTTGTGACTCGAAGAAAAATATGCTTTTGCCTTGTGGCCTTTTCCAAATACACCCCTGCTTTTCTAAGTTTATGAAACACATCCTTGTGTTGCCTTTCCTTCTATGTCGGCGAGGATTAACAGGCATGAGGCATGAGTAAGTCGTGGACTGTATTAGTTGTATATTGAAAGCCTGCAGTTTGATCAACCTTTTTGCTTATGGGGACCTTAATATTCACACTAATGTTGGTTGACATGTTCAGGACTAGGGAATCCCCAGCCGTGCTTGTGGTGCTCCTTCTTGGGCTTTGGGGTAACCTTCGGGCATCGAAATACTATTATAGACCACATTTCGATGTGGATATGTGCATCTTATGACTGCAATAGCTTCGGCAGTTTGGAAGCCCTAGAGAAGTTAACTTTATGTAGGCTGCATGTTTTGCTTTTCGATTGCTGAAATCTCAACTGCAGTGGAACTAGGCGACGTGTAGCACGTTGAGACGGTTTTCTTTTTTCAACAGGATTTGCATTCTCGGTAGGCACTCTGGTGCAATCATCTGCAATACGAACTCATCTTGTAGCTTATTCTTCGAGCTGTGAGCATAGTGTGAAGACTGGACGGGTTAAATTTGGGTTGCAGTTTGCATATTGAGAATGTCCTGTAAGATGGTTATTCTCTGCCGTTATGCTTCTTTTCGGTGTACAAATTTTATTTCGAAAGCTGGATTCCTTAACACGGCTATCCACCTGTATGGCTGGAGAAGTTGCAGCCTCACGAACTTGTTTATAGTACTGTAAAACGTAAATTCAGATGCACAAGCCGAGCAAGCTAACTCAGTTTATCATGGATCTTGTTTGTTCATGTAAAGCACACCTCACACTGCGGGCAGAACAAATCGAACTGAACTTTGCTAATTAAAGATGGGAGCTTTTATTTAATCTTCACTGAGAAGCTGAAAACCTTGTTGATTTAATGTGTAGTTTGATTCTTAATGTGATCGTATTTACAGAAATAAGCCTTATGGACCTATTAAAAATGTTTGCCAATCAAGCTAATTGAGATACAATGCTTTCCGTGTCATATGGAGTATTATATTATGTGAGCGCAACCAACACTTGTGGTTGGAGTGGCCGGGCACTTGCTCCCCTTGAGAAAAGGTCATTAGTTCGACCCTTGTGAATTGAGATGAGTCCTGGTAGAATTCACCCCATGGTGGCTGGAAATCTGGATGAGTTGAGGTCCTTTGGTTTCTTGCATACCGGTGGTTTGCTTTAAACAATTAATATAAATTTATGACATTTTAAATGCGTAGTATCTATTGGTGCATATTCTTGCATAAAAGTTTTCGTTGTTAAATGGTTAGATCTTTTGCACTAATGGTAGAGATTTGAAATAAGAATATGATTGTATTTTTATATGTTATATTTTAATTCAAATCTTTTTTGTTGATCTAAGGGATTGAATAATCTTTTTTTGTTGATCTAAGGGATTGAATAATGAAGATTATGCACAAAAAGACATTATGCTGACCCTCTCTCTCTATATATTATATATAAAATAATTTTGCCAAGACGAGCAATACAAAATGATCTCAGTTTCATTGCGCCATTTGAAGCAGGAATCGAATCATGATTCCCGACTCCCGGTGTTGATTTTTGGTTGTTGTAGCAATGTCGTCCTAGTTCGGTGCCTGCCGAATTTCAAGTCTGCATATTACTCTGGTGAACACAAGCTGACCTCAGCCAAGTCGGCTGAGTCGCTTAAAACCAAGCCAAGCTGGCTACTGAATTCCAAATTACAATTCTAATGAGAAGTAATTTGCTTGCTTAACACCTGTGGTATCTCAAGAGTACGGGCTTGTTGATTGAATAAACACTTTCCACGAACTTGGGAAAACCAATGAGAAGAAATTAAGCATCTCTACCCTCGAGCTTCCTTTTTGCGTGGCTTGTGTATGTGAGAGACAGATGGTGGCTTACATGTTTCGGTCTTGTTTGTTTTGCTGCAAAATCATTACTACTTAAATTCATAACTCAACAAAACTGGTAGCAAATAGTGCTTTCATATCCTCACCAAAACTTGTTGAACATATGTATTACCAGTTTTGGCTTTCTCAACATATAGATTGACTGGAAAACGAATAGGCTCTTGACCAAAATACCTTCTTTGCATTAACGATTCGCCGCACTGTGCACAGTACATAATGAATTTTGGATGTGAAATTCGTAAGTTCAACGAATGCAACCAAGGTCACTTTCGGCCTAGCTTTCACTTGGTTGGCAGACCTTATTGGGGAGTGAGATAGGGCGCGGCCTACTGGAAATTTGAAAAAATCCAAAAGATCAATTTAGGCAGTTTGAATTTTTCAAAAGATTATGGTGCTCCACTGAGCCTCATACTAGAAATTTTTTTGGGTTCACTATTGATCACAATGTTTACATGTTTTTACACGAGAAGAGAACAAACCCGCGCGAAATGCACTTCCTCATCTATCCATAAATGTGGAGGTCCATTCATATGCAGGTCTTCTCTTGCTTTCTCCAACACTATCATTGATCAATATTTGCTGTGGTTGTGAATCATTTCACATGAACCACGCAAATGCGAATATATGCCATCCCACTAATTGTAATTAATCTAAGTACCTTAAATTCCAGATATGCTTGTCCCTGACATGGCTTATCATGGTCAAAAATCTCTTCCAGTGGTACAAGGCTTTAAGCTTATGAAAAATTCTGTGTACCATGATAGTTAAGGGACATAGCATGCATCTATATAGCATATTTAATTCCAGGCTCTTATAACACCGATAATTTCGTGCTACAGAAAACTAGATTGAATTGATGAAAGAATCGAATCTGATAGCTAGGGATTTTCGAACCATAAGTAACACATGGAAGAGAAGGAAGTCTAAGAAGAGTTGGGATGAAGTCCAACTTAATGGGCAAAGGTTCAGTAGGCTATACACATATATAGAAAATCAGTTTCATCCTCAAACGACGATTCCTTCATATGTTGGCAACGAAAGTTGTTAAGCCGAGAAATTTGTCATTCTTTGCAATTTCACCCATGGGAACGGCTAGATCGGCCATCTATCACGGAGGTTGTTACGAAACAAATTCGTAACTGCCAGATTGTTATGCAACAAATCTGAAACAACCAAACTGTTATGGATACATTCTATAACAACCAGATAAGGGCTCTAGAATGAAAAACCTAGTCTGGATAATCGGGAGAAGGATCTAGACACTGCTCTATAAATACAGAGCAATGCACATAAGCAAAATACAAAAAAAAACAAGAAAAACAGTGAGAAACCTCCATGGAAAAACCAATTGTGGGAAATCGGAAAACACATACCTGATTCTGCGTCTTCTTCTTCAATACACAAAATTCATCTGCTGCATGGAAAACCTCTGTTTAAGCCATTGTCGGATTTCGTCATTGATATCAGGGCCTCATTATCTACAAAAAAAGGGTACACAATTATGTTTTTGTAAAGGGAAAAATAAAGAAAAAAGAGAGAGAAGAAGACGAGAAGAGGAACAACTTGTTTTTGTTGAAAAAGGTAGGCCGACTATCGAAAGTCACAATCTATGGCCTGAGATAACCAACAAGGTAAGATCAACCAAGTTTTGCCAAAAGCCAGACAACCGAAGCAGAAACATCAACAAAAATCGGCAAAAGAGATAAATAAGCCATGATCTTCCAAAGGCCAGACCACCGTGATAGGAGATCGACAAAGTTATGCCAAAGGCCAGACAACCGAAGCAGAAAGATCAACCATAATCGACAAAAGAGACAGATCGTCCAGGATCTGCCAAAGGCTAGACAGTTGCGATAGGAGATCGACCGAGTTCTGCCAAAGATGAGAAAAGTGAGGAAGAAGGAATCCAATGGCCAGTGGCCGTCGACTGAAATCAAGAGCCAAAGAGAGCTCAGGCCATCCGTAGGACGCTGAAGATGGAGGTTGGCAGGAGCCTCCCTCTCTCACTAAGCTCTTTCTCTCTCTCTCTCTCTCTCTCTTCCCTTTTATACCTTCGGAAAATCGTTAAACGATTTTAGAAAATCGTAGGTGAAAATCGATGATTTTCTGAAACCGCTCCTGGTTTCTTGAAAACCATCTAGGGCAACAAACTAAAAAGTCTGTTCTGCCCTTGGACATTTTTGAAATTACAAACTGCCATGAAAATATCCAAATATTTTCAAGTAAAAAGAAAATTTTACCCTCAAAAGGGCGAAAAGACAGTCTTGCTCTATGGCTGTTTATAAAAATTATGAAATACCTAAATGTTGAATTACCTTCCTACTCTTACTCGATAAAAGGTTCAGAGTCCTACCACTGTATTAAAAGACAAAGTTGCCCCCTATCTTTTTAAAAATTTACAAATTTAGACTAAAGGGCAAAATTACGGGTTTACCATCAATCAATGTTGAATTTTATAGAAAAATTAAATACCAAGTTTACTGTTTTGCCCTTGGTCTTTTTGAAAAATTACAAAACTGGATATACACTTAAAATTACTTGTTTACCCTTGCTATTTGGGGAAATTATTGGTGGTAGGAATTTTTAAGAAAAATTACATATTTGTTTCCAGTTTGATTCTATAACAGAATCAAGTTATTAAAAACCCAATAATGGTACTTAAAATTTATATAAATTGATTTTAAGTAGCATGAGTTATTTTCAATTCAGTAGTTGAATATTATGCATTCTGTGAGTTAAATATTTGTTATTTATTGCTTGTTGCTTGATAAATGTTTTCCTTTTAGACCATCTGATTGTTAGTTTTGCCAAACACATAAAAATGAACTCAATGATATGTGTATCTAAACTGACATAAATAGAAAAATTGAACGGTCTAAATTTTCAAACGTGGAAAAGAAGAATCCCATTGGCTCTTACACTAGAAGGTGTAGAGTATGTATTAAGAAAAATTGTGTGTCCTCCACCCCCTGACGGTATAGAGCAACAAAAGGAAATATATAAAACATTCCTAAGAGATGATATTATCACAAAAACTATCATGTTAACATACATAAAAGATGATTTGATTAGAGTCTTTGAAGAATATGAGACCGCAAAAGATCTGTTTGATTCATTAACAATCAAATATGACACTATAGCTAAATTACATGTTCAATTACTGCTGTAAAGGTATAACTCCTATAGGATGAAAGAAGGAGACAATGTAGTAGAACATGTGAACCATATGTTAGTAATGACAAGAGATTTAGCTGTACCCAAATTAGTCATCCTAGAACCGATGCAAATATACACATTACTGAACAATCTTCTCCCATCCTAGAACATAGTCACTACTGCCCCTAGAGTAGGGCATGAAACAAACCTTTCTAAACTACCCCTTAAACTAGTAATTAAATAAGAACATATAAACAAAAATAGAAGGAAAAATCTCTAGTAGTACATGATGAGATAGGGTCCAACTCGAAAACCAGCTAGAAAAGAAATAACCAACAACATGAACATCGGGTATAATTTCCCCAACATGAACAATCGAAAAAGCATGATATAATTTGCATGATATCAGAATGCTTATACATGGACCACTCGATGACTGATTTGTGGATTGACTAAAGAGTAACAATACACATCTCAAAAAGCAAAAAAAGGACAATGAATCTAATGGAATGTAAACGAGGAGAACATCGGATATATATGGGAAATAACACTTTCTCAGATGTTCTTGGAAGTAGGTCGTTTAGAATTTTTGTACAAGGCACACCAGTTGTACTGACTCATATATTGATTTTGCTAATTATAAGGGCCAATCTGGTTTCAGTCTGTGCCTTGGTTAAGAAGGATTTTGAGGTTAGGTTTATTCCTAACAAAGTGATTATGGGGAGACAAGGATGAGTGCTTTTCTCTGAGGAATTCGATGTAGAAAATGGATTATTCAAATTGAATATCAATGAAAATGAAAGTTCTTCTGCTCATATTGATTGTGTCTTTAATGTTGATGTGAATATATGGCATAAACGCCTAGGGCATATAAGTCTGGAAAAGTTAATGAAATTATCCAACTTTGACCTATTGCCAAGATTTGATGAAAACACTTTTGACAAGTGCGAAGCTTGTATTCAAGAAAAAATGATGATAAAATTTTTTCTCAAAGAAATAATAAGGACAACAACCCTATTGAAAGTTATTTACATTGATTTATATGGACCCTTTAGAGTAAGATCACATTTAGGAAATGTCTATTCATAACCTTTATCGATGATTGCTTGAGATATATGTATATATATCTCTTAGCACATAAATCTGAGGGACTTGAAGTATTCAAAGAATATAAGCAGGAAGTTGAAAATCAACTAGGGCATACAATCAAAGTCTTGAGATCAAATAGAGGTGGTGAGTATACCTCTATAAAATTTTAGAATTATATAGACTTTAATATTTTGAAGCAAAATACAATACCTAGGACACTTCAGCAAAATGGTGTAGTTGAAAGATATAACATGACCTTACTAAACATGACAAGGTCAATGTTAATAGACATCTCTCTACCAAGGATATTTTGGAGAGAAGCAATAAGTACAACTGTATACATACTTAACAGAGTACCATATAAAACTATATTCACTATATCATATGAGATGCAGTTTGGAAAAAAACCAACTTGCGTCATCTTAGGAGGTGATGATCTATCGTTCATGTGAAGATCCTTGATCGGTCTAGAGGCAAGCTAGACAATAGGCCATTGAGATATGTATTCCTCAAATATCCTAAAGACTCAAAGGGATATTGATTTTATCACAAGGACGATAAACTGATAGAAAGCAAAGATATTGAATTCTTAGAAGATACTAAGAATGACATCCTTGAGAATAATGATGAGTATGTTGCTAATCTAGAAAAATCATCATTTAAACTCATAGAAGAT
The DNA here is from genome assembly GCA_036023115.1 of Brasenia schreberi. NCBI lineage: Eukaryota > Viridiplantae > Streptophyta > Magnoliopsida > Nymphaeales > Cabombaceae > Brasenia > Brasenia schreberi. Next base: position 3,616,093 of record JAYKKT010000073.1, read on the forward strand.
CTTCCTCAATCAACCAAAACTTTAAGTAGAGATAAAAGACCTAGGGTCACACCGTCCTACTTAAAGGATTATCACACTTATCTTGCTCAAAAAATGTGTAATTCAATATATTTAGTTCAGTTAACTTATAACTTGACTTATCAGTAACCTATTGACTCATTTGAATCAATAGACTAGGAGAAAGCCATGGATGAGGAAATTGAATCCATTGAAAAAAAACCAAGTTTAGGAGTTGACTGATTTACCAAAAGGAAGAAAAACCATAGGTTGCAAGGGAACTCTGAAAAAGAAATATAAAATCGATAAATCAATTAACAAGTTTAAAGCGAGGTTGGTTGTAAAGAGATTCTCGCAAAAAAAGGAAATAAATTATATTGAGACATTTTTCTAGTTGTGAAATTTGCATCCATAAGAATAATCCTAACAATATCATCATACTATGATTTGGATTTACATCAGTTAGATGTAAAACTGCATTTCTAAATAGATATTTAGATAAAATCATATATATACATCAACCCGAAGGATACATAGTTGAAGGTGAAGAAGATAAAATATATAGGTTGAAAAAATTCTTATATGGCCTTAGACAATCACCTCGACAATGGTATTTGACTTTTCAAAATGCCATTATTAAACTTGGGTTTGTGGCAAATGAGCTTGACCACTGTGCATATGTTTGGAATAGTGAGAGCCACTTTGTCATCTTATCATTATATGTAGATGACATTATTGACTGAAAATGACAAAGAGGTGATTGTCTCGGTAAAGGATGATTGTGTCGGTAAAGGAGACGATAAGCCTAACATTTTTTATACACAAGCTATGGGTAGCTTGATGTATGCTGTGTTATGTGCAAAACCTAATATCAACTTTGCTGTTGGTTTTGTGAGCAGATATCAAAGTAATCCCTGATGACAATATTAGATAACTTTGAAAAGTATTCTAAGATATCTTAAAGGAAGAAAAGACTTAAAATTATATTTTCAAGCAATTGAACTAAAAGTGGTAGGATACTGAGATGCTGACTTTGCTGTTACGGATACGTTTTGTAACGAATGGATAAGGGCTCTAAAAGGGAAATCCCAACTTCGATATTCGGGAGAAGGAGCCAGGCACTGCTCTATAAATACAGAGTAGTACACAGAAGCAAAATACAAAAAAAACAAGAAAAACAATAAGAAACCTTCCTAGAAAAATCAGTTGTGGGAAATCGAAAAATACATACCTGATTCTTCATCTTCTACTCTTCTTCTTTTAACACATACAAATCATCCGCTATGTGAAAAACCTTTGGTGAAGCGGTTGCTGGATCCCATCACATGTTCCTCATTTGAGGCAATTCCATCATACACGGATAATCAACATAATATAAAACAACTGTGTATATGTTTGGAATAGTGAGAGTCACTTTGTAATCTTATCATTATATGTAGATGACATATTGTTGACTGATAATGAGAATGAGATGATTGTCAAAACTAAGTCATGGTTAAACTCAAGGTTTGAAACGAAGGATATGAGAGAAGCATCCTATATCCTAGGTATAAAGATTTTTCGAGATAGAGAATCTAAACTTCTATGCCTAAGTTAAGAGGGAGATATTGGTTACATCCTCAAAAAGTTTAAAATGGGTGAATGCAAGTCTTCATTTACACCTCTTGCAAATGGAGTAAAATTCAGTAAGGCTGGTTGTCTTAGTGAAGGAGACGATAAGCCTAACATTCCTTATTCACAAGCTGTGGGTAGCTTGATATATACTATGTTATATATAAGACCCAATATCAACTTTGTTGTTGGTCTTGTGAGAAGATATCAAAGTAATCCTGGATGACAACATTGGATAATTATGAAAAGAATTCTAAGATATCTTAAAGGAACAAAAAACTTGAAATTATATTTTCAAGTAGATGAACTAAAAGTGGTCGGATACTGAGATGCTGACTTTGTTTAGAGAAAAGATAACAACAAATCAACCTAAGGACAAATATTTCTATTTGGAGGTGAAGATGTTTCTTGGGCTTGTAAGAAATAGGGTTGTGTAACATTGCATACACAGAAAGCTGAGTATGTACCTTGCTGTATAGCTGATGAGCTAGTTGTCAATTACTGTGACAACAATACAACAATTATTTTAATCAAGAGTGGAGCTAACAACTCCAAAAGCAAGTATAAAATGGTGAAATACCACTATGTTTATGATATGATTATGAGAAAGGAAATATTCATCTCATAAATTCCAACTTAAGATATGTTGGCACACTCCTTGACTAAAGACATAACAGATGATCTTTTCTCAAAACATGTTACAAACTTGGATTGGAGATATGTTTGATTGTTGTGCACGTAAAAAACCGTATAAAGGGTAATGGTTTCAATAACAATCATAAAATAACATTACTAAGAAAACCCCGCAAAAGTGAGAGGAAAATCAGTATATTAGATTATTTGGCTCAAATGGCCAAGTTAGAGATGTTAAGCTGAGAAAATGGTTATTCTTGGCTCAATCATATGCCATACTAATAGTTAACTCAATATAAACTAGATTATTCTTTATTATTTCATTACAACACTTTTGTGATCTTCCTCTTCCTATTTTAACATTTCTACATTCTAGTTTCTCATACCTTCCTACCAAAGCTTCCTTTGGTCATCTTTCTACATGCCAAAACTATCTTATATGATTTTCACTCATTTTGTTATCTATTGGTATCACTCTCATTTTGTTTCTAATAATCTCATTACATATACGGTCTTTCTTTGTGTGACTACTCATCAATCTAAACATTTTTATTTCTGGTACGAACATCATTTGTACATGTTGATAATTAATTGCCTAATACTAAGAACTATGAAACAAAGTGGGTTGAATTGCTGCTTCATAATATTTACCTTTCAACTTTAATGGTATCGTCTTGTAACATAAAATCATCTTTTGCATTAATTCTTTGTGTAATATCTTCATCGATTTTTTCATCACTCTCAAAAACTGATCGTAGGTATTTAAAACATTCCTTACAAGAGATACATTATATGCCAATCTTAATTTCTATGTCATTTGAAGAGATGCTTTACTCTGGTCGCCAAGCATAGAGTCGATTGTCACTTGAATGCCAAGAAGAGACTTACGGGCGTTAGAGATATCTGGTTGAGTTCTGAATGATGATTGTAGCAACAAGATAGGGTTACAACATTACTCTGGTCGCTATTGCGTATGGACTGAAGAAAGTGAAGCCTCACCGTAAGCTGAGGAATCACGACCAAATTCTTGTGCCAAGGTGACAAACTTCATTAGGATAAGGTTAGCATAAGAGTGGATGTTGGCCAATCTAGAGAGCCATTCTGAGGGTGACCAACTCTTTTGTTTACCAACATGAAACTCACGCAGGTAGTTCTTCGTGATCTTGGAAAAAAAAGTAGACATGCTTTCACGGACTTGGGAGGCAATTCTTCACCACCGGTCAGAACCTTAATGGTTCAAGAGGATCACTTGTGGACTCTTTGTCATCCCTTAATCCTTCTTGAAGGGTCTTCATGATCATTAGCATACAAAGATCCAGTTCCTCTCCAGACTTGGAAAGTCGCTAGCTGGAATTAACTTTCTCGAGAGCTTTACCAATTGGAGCATATTGAGAAACTAGTGAATGGATGAGTGGAGGTCCGAAACTAGAAGAAAGAACAATATGCTCTACTTCCCGATCATCATCAGTATGGGAAGGAAGTATGTCAACAATCTAAAAAAATCGAAGAGAACTAGGAAGAAACTTTCTTCGAGTCAACATTTAATAAAGAAGATATAATCAAGACTATACTTCCCACTGGATGCGGCTGTTCTTATCACACGATGGCCTACCTTTGGAGCCGTCCCCTTGGCACGTCCACTATGTGTGTTTCTTCCTCTTGTTCAAGAGTCTCCCTCTTTTATTTGCTGAATGATAGGAGAACAAGCAGAGTAACAACAGGGCCGCCACGGGAAAATATGATAAGAGCGACAATCAAAATAATAACATAAGCTTAAGGAGATTAAGATAGAGACAGTAAAAGAAGCAGAAGCCAATCAATTGGCAATTTGTTTCTTTGCAAATTCATAGGATTAAGTTTCAATATGATTATCAGTTTTGTATTCTTGATGGACTGCTTCTTTTCCTTCCATTGGGAAAGAGATTTAGAAGCGAAGTCTCATGTGGCTAGCATGGTTGTAGTACAATGGGCGGCCAATGGACGATCACTATTCTGTTTACTGCAGATCTCCTCGGATATCTCATTCTTTGCTTAAGTTCATGCTACTTTGGGAGCTTATAAAAAGCTTAGGAGGAGGAAGTTAATGTCCACCCGTTTCTAATTGGCAAGTAATGAGCATAGTTATCACTTAAGAAGTAGCTTTTAATACCACAATATGGCTAGAAAAGATTCAAGAGTTACACCCACTACATGTACTGGTAATGAGCATAATTATCACTTAAGAAAGTGACTATTAATATCACAAACATGGCTAAAAATGCTAAAGAGTTGTAGCCATTACATGTACTACTAATAAGTACAATTATCACTTAAGTAAGTAGCTATTAATACCACAACATACTGCACCTATAACCTTCACCAAATATATATTTTGGTTTATTTCAAAATACACTTGAAGGTATCTCACGATTTAAACCTTTACCTAGCAAAACATGGGTTTCACTCGTCCGAATTAAATAGTAGACAAGCTTTAAGCTATCCAATCCATTTGAACAAGTGTGCATGTTTTACAAATAAGATTCTAATACCGGTATATGCCATATTTCGATTCACACATTTTTATAGGCCTTGTGTCCAATATCTTTTTTCATGAGTGCTCTAAGAATCAAGCCCAAGACTTGAACAAGTGACCTTACTTCACACTCACATAGGTAGACTCTATAAAAGGTGCCCTCATATAAGCACTTGAACATATATATATATATATATATATATATATATATATATATATATATATATATATATATATATATATATATATATATATATATATAACTCCGCCCATGTAAGGGATCACCCTTGCATTGCCGGTCCCAAGCCCGGATAAAGGAGGAGGGTTGTGTTAGGCTTCTGACAGCCAGCGTAAAACTTCATCGGATTTCTACAACATGGATTACAAAAATTATGAGCATTGCTTTGGGGCGTCCCCGCCTAGCAACATGCTGCAGAGCCCGAATGCAGTAAGAAGTAAGCAAGGGCCACTACATTTTCGCCCGAATGTAGTGAATCAATTGTAGAGAGGGTTCCCACATCATGGACGGGTGTGGGTAAAGAAGTTAGTCCCGCTACATTGCCACCTGAATGTAGTGAAAAATTTTCAGAGAGGGTCTCCGCATTTTGATTATGGACGGATGCGGGGGGTAAGGAAGCTAGTCCTAAATAATAAGATTCGTATTGGTTCTTGGAATATCGGAACATTATCGGGTAAGCTAATGGAGGTGGTAGATACTATGATTCGGAGAAAGATTCATATTCTATGTTTACAAGAGACAAAATGGGTTAGAGAAAAAGCAAAGGAGATAGAGGATACAGGTTTTAAATTATGGTACTCAGGTAAAGAAAAGGCCCGAAACGGAGTTGGTATTATCATAAATAAAGATTTAAAGGAGAGTGTAGTAGACATACAACGATATGGTGACCGAATCATGACATTGAAATTAGTGTTAGGAGCAGAGGTTTTGAATATAGTTTGTGCTTACGCACCCCAAGTAGGACTAGAAGATAGTATAAAGACAATTTTTTGGGAAGAGTTAGATAAGGTGTTTCAAAAGATTCCACAAAGGGAGATGATTTGTTTAGGAGGAGATTTAAATGGATATGTCGGTAAAGAGGCATTAGGATATCAAGGGATTCATGGAAACTATGGTTATGGGGATATAAATGAGGAAGGTAGGGAGATTTTAAATTTTCCTATGTCATTTGATCTCTTTATAGTCAATACAATCTTCAAAAAATGAGATGAACATTTAATTACTTATAAGAGTGGCTTATCACAAACACAAATTGATTACTTTATTTGTAGAAAAAAAGATAGAGTGTGTTGTAAAGATTGTAAGGTAATTCCAAGAGAAAGCTTAACCACCCAACATCGACTTTTAGTTATGGATTTACAAATAAAAAAATGGACAAAGAAGAAAAGAGTGCATCGAGCTATTCGGACTAAATGGTGGAACCTCAAAAGCGAGAAAGAAGATATATTTAAACAGAAAGTCCTTCAAGGAGATGTTTGGAATTATGTTGGCACACCCTCTGATATGTGGAACAATATGGCTATACATATTAGGAAAGTGGCGAAAGATGTGTTAGGTGTATCTAAGGGAGGTGTACCGGCACAAAAAGAAGCTTGGTGGTGGAGTGAAGTAGTACAAAATAAAATCAAGGCAAAGAGAGCATGTTACAAATTACATTTTGCTAAGAAAACTAGTGAAAGTTTAGAAGCTTATAAGAAAGCAAAGAAGGAAGCAAAAAAGGCCGTTAGTAAAGCAAAAGCTAAGATTTGGGAGGACTTATATAAAAAACTCAACTCAAAAGAGGGTGAAAGAGATATTTTTAGGATAGCTAGGGCTAGAGATAAGAAAACTAAAGATCTTAATTATGTTAGATGCATAAAAGACGAGGATGAAAAAATTCTAGTGGCAAATGATGATATAAGAAATAGATGAAAAACTATTTTTATAATCTTTTTAATGAAAATAAAGATGTTAGTATTAGTTTAGGAGATTTAGCCAAGTCAGAAAAGTATATAAACCATAATTTCTATTGACGTATTCAAAAGAATGAAGTCAAAGAGGCTCTTAAACATATGAAGAGTGGTAAATCGGTAGGACCGGATAATATTCCTATAGAAGTTTGGAAAATACTAGGAGAAATAGGAATCACTTGGCTCACAAGACTATTTAATGAAATATAGAAAAACCAAAAGATGCCCGAGGAATGGAGAGCAAGTACACTTATACCCGTATATAAGAACAAGGGAGACATTCAAAATTGTGCGAATTATCGAGGTATCAAGTTAATGAGTCATACTATGAAATTATAGGAAAGAATTATCGAATGTAGATTAAGACAAGTATCAAGTACAATAGAGAACCAATTTGGATTTATGCCAGGTAGATCTACTATTGAAGCGATTCACCTTTTGAGACGTCTTATGAAACATTTTAGAGCAAAAAAGAAAGACCTTCACATGATCTTTATTGATCTAAAAAAAGCTTATGATAGGGTACCGAGGGAGGTTCTTTGGAGAACTTTGGAAAAAAGAGGTATCCCATTGACATATATTAACCTTATAAGAGACATATATGATGGTGCAAAAACATGTGTGAGGACTCATGAAGGAACGACAGACTTCTTTGAAGTTAATATTGGGTTACATCAAGGATCAACTTTAAGTCCATACTTATTTATAATGGTGATGGATGAGTTAACAAAACATATTCAAGATGAAGTACCTTGGTGTATGTTATTTGCAGATGACATTGTATTAGTGGAGGAGTCTAAGGAAAAAGTTAATAGAAAATTGAAACTATGGAGAGAAACATTAGAAAACAAAGGCCTCCGACTTAGTAGAACAAAGACAGAATATATGGAATGTAAGTTTGATCATTTGGCTACTTCAGAGGACATAGAAATTAAAATTGGCACACATTGTATTCTCCAAAAGGAAAGTTTTAAATACCTAGGGTCAATTTTTCAAAGTGATGGAAGAATTGATGGAGATGTTACACATAGAATTAATGCTAGTTGGTTAAAATGGAGAGGGGCATCAGGTATTCTTTGTGATAAGAAGATACCATTAAAATTAAAAGGTAAATATTATAGAGCAGCAATTAGGCCTGCCATGTTTTATGGTTCTGAGTGTTGGGCAGTTAATCATCAACATGTACAAAAGATGTTTGTGACAGAAATGAAGATGTTGAGATGGATGAGTGGTCATACAAGAAAAGACCGTATACATAATGAGGTTATTAGAAACAAATTAGGAGTGGCACAAATAGAGGATAAAATGAGAGAACATCGTTTAAGATGGTTTGGACATATAGAAAGAAGATCAAAAGAAGAACTTGTAAGAAGATTAGAAAAACTAAATTTGGAAAGTATTAAAAGAGGTAGAGGACGACCACAAAAGTGTTGGAAAGAAACAATAAAGAATGATCTAGCTTATTGGGAGTTAACTGCTAACATGGCACACGAGAGGGATATGTGGAAACAAAGAATCCATGTAGCCGACCCCGTCTAGTATGGGAAAAGGCTTAGTTGTTGTTGTTGTTGTATATATATATATATATATATTATAGGTTTATTAAGAGCAAGGCTCAACCTCTTCTTTCATTTTATGGGACCAAGTACCATTTTCTTGAGATATTTATTTTGTTAGTACTTACAATCACTCTAATGATATACTTTAACTCATTGAACTCAAGGCTTGATGTTAATCAAAGTGTGGGTCGAGGTTCCATCATTGGTGATCTTATAAATGGGGCTTAGACTCATCCCAATTGATGACTTTCGCATCAAATCTCTTGTTAGACCTTTCGCCAAAGGATTTGTAAGATTTAACTCTGATCTTATATAGATAATGAAAATTACTCTACTCTTTATAAGATCTTTAACATAGCTATGCCTTAGACTAATATGCCTAGATTTGTCAATATATGTTTGACAATAAGCTTTTGATAATGTACTTTGACTATCACAATTCATTGATATGGTGTCATAGATTTTGAGTATATCGGAATCTCATGAACTAGATTTCTTAAACATCCTACTTCTTTACCTATCAAAGCTAAAGCTATGAAGTCGACAATTTGTTTATTAGAACCCTAAGAAATAATACCTCACCAATAGTAAAAATCCAACCACTTATAAAAGTATGATCTTTCATGTAGATAATCCAAAGAGAATCTAAATATACTTCTAAAATTGAAGGACTTCTATTATAGACTAATCCAAACACCATATCAATAGTCCTTACTTAGATTGCTTGTATATCGATTCAATATGCTTATTACATATGCAATGTCAGGTCGAGTATATCTCATAGCATATATCAAGCAACCAATAATTTTAGGATTCTCTAATTGGGTAGTAAAGCATCCTTTATTTGGTATTAACTTATTTTTACATCAAATGGTGAAGAAACATGATAATAATCAAAATTATCAAATTTCTTTAAAATTTTTTCAATATAATGTGATTGAGTAAGCCCTATATTATTTCTTTCTCTTGTTATTCTAATGCCTAGAATAACATCTACTTCTCTCATGTCTTTCATATCAAAATTACTAGACAAAAACTTTTTACCATTTTCAATAGATAAAACAATATTTTCTATGATCAAATTTACTATAAACATATTTGTCTGATTCTTTTATTTTGAAATCATTTGAAAGAACAATTTGATCAAAATTTTAATGTCATTTCTTAGGGGCTTGCTTTAAACCATATAAGGACTTGACTAATTTGCGAACTTTATGTTCTTGTCTGAATACAACAAAACCTTTGGGTTGTTCCATATACATATCATCTTCTAATTCGCCATCTAAAAAATGTTGTTTTAATATCTATTTGATGAATAACAAGTTTATATATAGAAGAAAGTACTAAAAGAACTCTAATTATAGTTATTCTAGATACCGGCACACATACATCAAAATAATCAATTCATTCTTTTGAGAAAAACCTTTAGCAACAAGCCCAACCTTAATTTTATCAATAGTTTTATCAACTTTTTTTTTGAAAAATCCATTTACAGCCAATTTCTTTAGAACAAAGAGAAATGTTTACTAATTTCAAAATTTTGTTACTCATTATTGAATCTATCTCATCTTTGATGGTTTCCTTTCAAAATGTCAAATAAAGAGACTTCATAGTTTCTTCATAAGTCTCATGATCATTTTCCATGTTATAACAAAATGGCATATGACTCACAATTGAGTCATAAGTTCCTTTAGCTAGGAACATGTGGAAATCTTGTCGAAAGGTCTTTGCATTTCTTTGCCTTTTACTTCGTCTAGGCATTGAACTCTCTATATTGTCATTACTAGTTCCAACATTTTCTGAATCATGCTTATTTTCATAAACATATCTTGTAGATCTAGTAATTGAAGTAAATCTATCTTCTTTAAAAATAATATCTCTTGACTATATCACCATATTAATAGGATATGAATCATTTGATTCAATTACAATGAATCTATATATCTTACTATGCTTGGTATATTCCAAGAAGATAAATTAAATTCCTTTTTCACCCAACTTCTTTTTTTTGGGTTATGGAACTTTGACAATAGCAAATAAACTTTTCAAGACTTCATTCTTTATATATATAAAATATACATAGCAAAATCTAGTGCAATCATCAATAAAAGTTACAAAATATCTTTTTCTTTCTATTGCCGACCAACCATAGAAATCACAAACATCGGAATGAATCAATTCTAAAATTTTCCCATACTTATTAAGTAGGTACATAAACAAACCATTACTTATTAAGTATAGGTACATAAACTAAATTTTTTCTAATATACTGCACATAGTATACATCGATTAGAGTAAGCACTTTTCTAGAAGTGAATTCTAGTTCCACATTCCCTTTGCCCTTAACTTGGATAGTTGAAGCATTATCCAAGTACAAATCAACCCATCTTATTTTTTGAGTGTCTTGAAGAGATTATTGTTCTTGCACATATGGGGTGTTGCACTCGAGTTAATCCACTAAGAATTAATATCTTCAATCATGTTGATCTCGGATATGATAGCAATTAGGTTGTCTTTTGAATAAAACACTTCTCTTTGTTGTTCTTTTTCGAAAATTGACATTCATTCTTGAAATGTCTAGGATTTCCACAATAATAACAACTACTTTCCTTTTCTTCTTTTTGTTATTCTTGCTATTGTTACCATTGTTGTTACCACTGGTACTTGCATGAGATTTTTAGAATCTCGAGGCCTTTCTTTTGAGGATTTGTTGGTCTTTCCTTTCTCAATCACATAAACTTTCTCATGAACATATTGTTCTTTAGTATCATCTTATCTATGACACTTTTCTTCTAAATGAAGGTGATTACCCAATTATTTAAGAGATGTCATCCTTTCTATGTTTAAAACTTCTCTTAAAGTCTTTCCATGAAGGAGGAAATTTGTCTATAATTGAAGAGACAATAATGGAATATATTGAAATTATTCAAAATTATTTCTAGTTTATGCATTTGTTCCATGACAGATCTACCATCAATAATTTTATAATTATTAAACGACTAACCAGAATTTCTTGGTTGTTGCATCTTCTATCATGTATCTTGCCTCCAACTTCTCCCAAAGTTCCTTTGTACTCCTTATGTTTTGGTAAGCATCGAACAACACATTAGGCATACTATTGAGAATATGACCAAGGTTTATGTAATCAATATTGTCCCATTTGAGTCTTTCACGTGTCTTAGCCACAATCTCTTCTTCACTTTCTTCCGGTCTTGAAATAGTCAAAACATATACCACTTTCAAAGTGGTAAAAAGGAAATGCATCTTCTTTGCCACCTTAGAAAGTTCCCTCCATAAAACCTTTCCAACTTCACAAAATCTGAAGTCATCTCCTTAGTGAAGCCATTTTTATGAGTAATATGAGAAGAATTAAGCTTAAAGATTATTGGAGCTGACAAATACCTTCAGGATACAACAAAGACCTTCGGTACATCTTACACAAATTCAATTGAGTCGTAAACAAATCGACAAAATAAAGATGATGATGTTGCAAACCCAATTAGTGCTAGAATTGAACTTGCAAGCTCTCTTGGAAACTAAGTTAGAAATGTCTCACATAATGAGAGAAAAGTAGGATGAATCTTATTTACAATACCACTATATATAGACATGGTGAAATGTAACTCATGATATGTTACAAATGAGCATAATTGTCACTCAAGAAGGTGGCTCTTAATATCATAACATGAATGCTAAATGCTCAAGAGTTGCATCTATTTTATGTGCTACTAATGAGTACATTATTACTCAAGTAAATGAGTCTTTATGCCAAAATATGTCTGAAAATTCTCAAAGAGTTACAACCATTTGTGTTATTAATGATCACAAGTATCACTTAAGAAAGTGGCTCTTAATGCCACAACATAGCTGGACCGTTATTAGTATGTACGGTTACCTGCACCTTCCTTAGAGAATAAAACACACACACAACTTAAAAAACACATACTTGGCTTCGAGTCGACCTCGAAAATACCTCATTCGCCTTTGGTTGGAGTAGAAAGAGGAACCAAATAAAGGGCACAAGGACCGAAACAGTACCATAGGTAGAGAGAGAACTAGGAGATGGGAAGAGAGAGAGAGGGAAAATAGTGTGAACTGCGTGATTAGGAAGGACCCTTAATCACCTATTTATAGGTGCACGTTTGGATCATGGATCGTGCATCTGATCCAAATGATACACTTCTTTATCTTCAACCATTTTGTATTATTTGGAATTGCCCCACTTTATTTGGATCTATCTCATCTTATTCTGTATTCGTGACCGTGCAACTTTTAACCATTAGATCAAAAGTTAGATTAAGACCAAAACTCAAACCATAAGTCACAAGCCTAAGCCTGACCTAACGAAAGTGCGCACACATGTGTGGTATAACATGTCCTCTCCAAGCTCTTTGAACTAAGGTTCAAGAGCTACCAAATATATAAAAGGACATGCGAGTTTCATCTAAATTTCCCTTTAGAAAAGCAACTTTACATATAATTAACGTAAATCCAAATTATAATATATATTCTAATAGATGCAAATTTCGCAACTGATGAATATGTTTCAACATAATCTATTCCCTCATTTTGCAAAAAACCTTTGCAACAACTTCACTTTAAACTTGTCGCTTGAACCATCAACCTTATGCTTCTTTTTGAGAACCAATTTGTAGCCTATGGCCTTTCTTTCTCTTGACAAATCCACCAACTCTCAAACTTGGTTTTTTTCAATGGATTCAATTTCTTCATCAATAACTTTTTCCTATTTTAACGATTCAGATGATTCAATAGCCTGTTGATTTGTTAAATTATCCATCAACTCATCTAAATCTACCTAATTACACACTTTCTCTGCAAGGTTAGTGTGATAATCCTTCAAGTAGGATGGTATGACCCTAGGCCTTTTATGTCTACTTAAAGTTTTGGTTGTTTAAAGAAGTTCATCAATGGGTTCAAAAGATGATTCATCTAGACCTACTAGATCGTCAACATATTCATCATCATTATCAAGGATGTCATTCTTAGTCTCTTTTAAGAATTCGGCATCCCTACTTTCTATCAGTCCATAGTCCTTATGATGAAATCGATATCTATTAGATCCTTTAGGATATTTGATAAATATGTATCTTAAGGACCTACTATCGAGTTTGTCTCTAGATTGATCTAAGATATTCACATGAGCGATAGATCCCTACCTCCTCGGATGACCTAGGTTTGGTTAACTTTCAAACCACATCTCATATGGTGTAGAGAATACAACTTTACATGATCATTTATTGAGTATATACATGATTGTACTTACTGCTTCTCTCCAAAATATCCTTAACATTGAAGCATCTATTAACATAGATCTCATCTTGTTTAATAGAGTCCTATTGTATCTTTCTATTGCACCATTCTGTTCAGGTGTCTTGGGCATTGTAGGTTGCTTTGCAATACCAAAGTCTTTGCAGAATTCTAAAAATTCTGTAGAGATATATTCTCTACCTCTATATCATCTCAAGACTTTGATTGTATGCCTGAGTTGGTTCTCTATTTGTTGCTTATATTCTTTGAACGCTTTAAGTCCCTCAGATTTATGTGTTAAGAGATATATATAAGTATATCTCGAGTGATCATTGATAAACATTATAAAATAAACTTTTCCTTGATGTGTTCTTACTCTAAATGCTCCACATAAATCTGTGTGAATAATCTTTAATAGGGTTGTTCCTCTAGTTATTTCTTTGGAAAATGATTTTTTAGTCGTTTTCCCATGTACACAGGCTTCATACTTATTAAAAGTGTTTTAATGAAAATCGGGCAACAAGTCAAAGTTGGTTAATTTTCTCAACTTCTTTAGACTTATACGACCCAATCTTTTATGCCACACATTTACATCAATAATCACTATCAATATAAGCAGAAGAAGAGCTTTCATTTTCATTAATGTTGAGTTTAAACAACCCATGCTCAACATCAAATAAACTAGACAATGATATCCTGCTATGCCCACAATGACTTTCCTAGGGACAAACCTAACCTCAAACTCTTTCTTTACTAAGGCGGGGATTGCGCTTAATAGAGGACATAATTAATACATTAGTTTTACTAAGGTAGGGATTGCACTTAATAGAGGACATAATTAATACATTAGTGAGTATAATTGGTATGCCTTGTACAAAAATCCTAAAGAACCCAACCCCAGAATATGAGAAAAAATATTGTTCCACATGTATATACGATGCTCACTAGGTTGGTACTCCTTTAAGTCCATCGCTCCCTTTTTGCTCTTCGATATATACCAGGTCACTTCATCGTTGATCCACCAACCAGTCATCGGGAGGTTCATGTAGAGACACTAAAAAATCACGCAGATTATGTCTTACTTCTTCGTTGCGCTATTTCATTGATTGTTACCTCCATTGGCCTTCTTGTTGCGGTAATCTTTTTTGCAGTTTCCTATCTTGTCACAATTGAAGCACTTTACCCGAGAAGCGGATTCATATGATTTCTTAAATTTTTAACCACTTTGCTTTTTATTCTTACCAAATTTCTTATTTGGTTTTCTTTTCCCCTAGTTATTCTTAAAGCTAGATCCTAAATCATCTTGAGTAACTAGCAATTTTCTCTTTTATTCTTGTTCATGTGTTCTTGTTCGATTGTTAGTTTCAATGACAATTCAAAAAGTGTAAAATCAGGTCAAAGTCTTAGGGTTGTGGTTATCATGTTCCAAGAAGAGGGAAGACTATTTAGAATCATAGATATTTGCATTAGTTTAGGAACGACTGACTTTACTACAGCCAAATCTCTAGCCATTACCAACATTTGGTTGACATGTTCAACTACGTTGTCACCTTCTTTCATTTTGTAAGAATTATACTTCTGAATGAGTAGTTGTACTTTGCAGCTTGGCTGTAGTATCATATTTAGTGGTCAGGAAAACAAATAATTCTTTTGCAGTTTCAAATTCCTTAAAGACCCTAATCAAGTCGTCTTCTATATATGTTAATATTATAGTCCCCGCTATTGTGTCATCATTTAGAAATGTCTCATATATTTTCTTTTCCTCATCTGTTGCAACTGGTGTAGGAGGTAAAATTGTTTCCTTCAGTACAAAATCAACCCCTTCTAGAGTTAAGGCTAATAGTATTCTACTTTTCCAAGTTCAGAAATTTAAGCCATTTAACTTTTCGGTCTTTGCCAATTCAGACACGCAAAATCTATAAGTCATTTTTCTTTTTAAACTTTTGGTAGAGAAAACAAGTAGAGAGTCTGTACATTTTAAGATAGAAAACATAAAAACATGCATAAGATGGATTTACATAAGACATTTCATAAAGAACCACAAAATATAGCCAGACATCTAAATGCAATATCTACAAGTTCAAAGTAATAAACAATAAATATATCATGAGTCTGTACTATAGTTTATTTAACCTATAGGTACCATTTTGGAAAAACTTTACAAACTAAGAAATAAATACTCCTAGGTACCGTTCTACAGTTTATTTAACTTGCAGGTACTATTTGGGAAAAACTATAAAATGCTAGGACTTATTTGAAACATTATTATTCATGATGTTTCTTAGAAAGGACAAGGGTATTTTTGTACTTTTCTAGGGTGGTATAACAAATATTTTATAAAGTTGATAGGGCTATATCCGTAAAATTACCCAAAATTTGGGTTCTCCAATTTATTGAAATGTTGAGGGCGAATCGGTAAAACTGTACCCTGATATTTTGTAGTTTCACTGATTGTCAGGATGTAGAATTTTTTTTTTACTCTAAGAAGGGTACAATTGTCTTTTCACCCCAAAATATCTAAATATTTCAGTAATTTTGTCCCACTGGTATTTCATAATTTTCACTTCTATGAAGGGCAAAATTATCATTTTGCAACCAAAAACCATTGCCCTAGGCAGTTTTCCCCCCATAGTTTTGCAAAACCGCTGGTTTTGTCGCCTCGACGGTTTTCACGAGTTTAAGTACAATAGAGAGAGACAGGGAGAGAGACTGAGAGGGTGAGGAAGAGCAGCCCTACTGCCGCCTATGAGTTGTGGCCGTCGCCCTTCCCAGTCACGTCCTCTAGCCATTTGCATCGGGTCATCTGCCTCCTTCCATTCGTCTCCAGCCATCCGCCTCCGGTCATTCATCTCCGGCTATCCACCTATGGCCATTTTTCGCTCACTGCCTCAGGCTGTTCGAGTTCCCTTGGCTGTCAGGCTCAATCTCTTGTCATTTTTGGCTTGGCCTCTGGCCATCTAGGCTTGGTCTCTTGCCATCTTGGCTTGGCTTTTAGCTGTCTTGGCACTCGACCTACCTAAGGCTACTTTCAATGGGTGACTTTTGGCTATTTTGCTTTCATTTTCTCTTTCCATTTCTTTTTTCTCTTTTTATTTACAAAAAAATCTACATCTCTTTTCCATCTTTTTATTTACAAAATATCTACTTACGCCGAAAAACTTTTTTCAGCTTCTCTCTCTAATAAAGTTTTTTATTGTATTTGTAAAACCGACGTACCTTTTAGAGTTCGCCGTAGATCTTCAATATGCTCTGATACCAGATGTTGGGGCAACCGATGATTGCCAAAGTCTGGTGTTCGGTTCTGATGCACTGGAAGCCGACAATCCTCTTTTATTTGTTTCTATATTTTTTGTTTGCTTTGTGTATTTCCTGTAGTGTAAAGGAATAAGAACAAGGCAGAGTGTGTATTGTTTTCTAGGTTACCCGCAGAGGATTTTCTCAAAAGAATGTAATTATGAATCACTCTCTTGTATCTTCTGTTTTTTACTTTCAATACAATTCTTTGTATTTATATATGGCTTTCTTTCTTTCGAGTTTTAATCTCTAGGCTTTCCTTTTAAACAATCATTTTTACTTTATCCGGGAGATGTGTATGTACTTTTGAAAACAGAAAACAATTTTATGAAACATTTGATTTTCAAAATGATAAGATCTCATGAAATATGAGAAGAGGACCCTTCTTCTCGCATTTGATGATCGTTGTTAGTAATAAGGCCAAGAGTGACCATCCACCACTTACATGATTATAACTGTTCACACCTCATAGAATTCCAAGTTATTCGAGTTAAAGGCCAAGAAGAGAGCGTGTTAAAGCATAGTTGCAGCAATTTCTGAAGAGCCGCTTAAATGGCTAGCGACAAACATAACGGTTGACACATAAAGATTATCCACAAGCTGCAATTTCTGGTGCATGAATAGCCACTAGCGCTCACTCGTTTTAAGCATCAAAGATTGAAACGTTGTGATTTTCCTCAACTTAGTATATCTCAACTGAACATTAAAAGTGTAGACTACTGTCACTCAAGAGCCAACTAAAGAAGGGTTGATAAGGATAAAGAGACCATTGTTCAGGTGCAACCTGTTGGAGCTTCATTAGAGAGAGAGAGATTGCCAATGCCATTGAAGCTGATTCATTTCGTCATTATTGATTTAATAAAATCTGTACATACAAAACAAACAACAAACAAGTAAAATATACTACGCCATGTCTTCAAGACATGCTATAAATTGCACTTTCCTTTAGGTTTAATTCACCACCACCGTATTCAACTTTTTAGATATAAGCTACTCTTAGTGAATTTCCTGTAAAACCACTTGGCTAGTCTTATATAAATATAAAAAGCCCTAGACAATAATGATATTAACATAATAGTAATTATCTACTATTCTTTTTACGCATAAAAGAATAATAAAGATGAACCTTAACTTATGAGGATATGGTGAGACTTGACCCATATGTTTCATTGTATGATCTCATCTGCGCACCATGGCACACCTTTTTCTCTCCTTGCTTATGCCAAAAATGTTGGTTGCACCCATCTATAAATAGATGGTGAAGAGACTTAGAGCCATCACACTACTTTAAGTGTGCTCATAACTCCTTGTTATGTGAGCCATATTCTCGATGTGTATGCACTTTGTTATATGTGCACCTCAACATTTATGCCATTCTCAAGAGTTACAAGTCTTGGATAATGCTGAATTTTTTTATTATTTATGAAGTATTCAACAATTCTCCATCATTTCCAAAATAATCCAGGTCCTTGTCATTATAGAAATCTTATTTTTCAGCAAAGGTTTTCCATGACTTAAACCCTTACCTAAGTAAGTCATGGTTTGCACTAATCCGAAAAAAATAGTAGACTAGCCTTGAACCATTTGATCCATCGAATGTCATTTTTAAATATGATGCATTTATGGCCTTGTGTGATGTATGCTTATTCATGAGTGTTTCTGGCGTTCAATCTCTAAACTCCATGAAGCACCCTCACTTCAACACCTATATAGGTAGACTCTATCAAGAGCACCCTATAATAAGCACTCCAGCACACATGCGCTATAGGTCTACTAAGAATAATGCTCAACCTTTCTTTTTCTTCCTTATAGGTCCAAGTACCTTATATCTTGAGAGGTTTAATTAGCATATACTTGTAATCACTCTAATGATATACTTTTGTTCATTGAACTCAAGACTTGAGGTTATCAAGTATAAGTTGAGTTTCCACCATTAGTGATTTATAATTGAGCTTGTTATCTCAATTCCCTTATCAAATCTCTCATCAAAGGTTTACAAGATAACATATACACCTCTGTAAGTTATCAAATATTTCATATTTGTCTCACATCCACAAGTCTAAATTTTATTATATAGAATTCATTGATATTGCTATATCGGATATCATGAATTAGACTTGTAGGTTACATCATTTTCATGTAGTTGTGTTCTTTAATAATTCATCGATATTGAGCACATAACGGATATCAAGAAGCAAAATGAAATCATGGTAGAATTAAAAATATTTATTAAAATTTTAATCTATAAGAAACTATACCCCACCATGAGCCAAGATCCAAAGATTCATAAGAGTCTACCGAGTACCTTATCCAATTGCCATATCATCTTCCTTCTAATTCATTAAGAGGTATTCCTTTTCAAGGGTCATTATTCCCACCTCCTAGTTCACGTTCAACGACAAACATCCATTTGCACAAGAGGTGCAACCCATCATTTGAAGAAGTATCACTCTTGGTGTAGTAGGGAACAAGAGTAACATAAAGGGCTGCCAAAACTTTCCCATGATGCTTGGCTAAGTGGTACAGTGTATCTCACTCAATATGCCTCAACACTATGGATTTGGTGTTATCCTACAAAAGTCCATCGCATAGATGTTCATCTCTCTTGATGTTTATTTGGTACGAATTAAGCTTAAAGATTGTTGGAGCTTGATTAGCGAGAAAGAGATTACATATACCTTTGAAGCCAATTTATTTTTCTCGCTAATCAAGCTCCATCATTTTTTATTTAATAAAATCTGCATATACAAAACAAACAACGAACAAACAATGCATGCCATAAATTGCACTTTCCTTTAAGCTTACTTCGCCACCGTTGAATTCAACTTTTTGGATGCAAGCACCTCTTAGTGGATTTCCTGCAAGACCACTTGGTTAGTCTTGCATAAATATGAAAAAGCCCTAGACAACAATGATGTTAACAAAATAGTAATTCTCTATTATTGTTTTTGCATATAAAGAATAATAAAAATAAGCTTAAACTTATCAGGATATAGTAGAACTTGACCCATATGCTTCATTGTATAATCTCATTTGCACACCATGGCACACCTTTTTCTCTCCTTGCTTATGCCAAAAATGTTGGTTGTACCCATCTATAAATAGAAGGTGAAGAGACTTAGAGCCATCATACTACTTTAAGTGTACTCATGACTCCTTGTTACATGTGCGATCTTCTCAATGTGTATGCACCTCAATAATTGTATCATATACATAGTGTAAATTTTTATACCTAAATTATATAATAATTCTCTCTCTTTGAAAATAAAGAAAAATGGAGTTTGTGTACCTATATGAGTTATAAAAGGTCCAAAGTCATAACAAATGTGAAGCTATATGACTCATATGATCTATAGAATATGGTCACTAACTGTAATGAAGACGACATTCCAATATAGTTGCAGAAGATCGACGAATAAATATCACCATAATGTAACTATCACGAAGCCTTAGAAAAGGCTATAGCCAAGTTCAACGAGGGCACACCAAAAGAATAATGAACACAAAGCAAACTTGAATAAATAATCTTTATTGATTAGCCATGAATGGCTTGAAATTTACAATGGATTTGAAGAAATATTTATAGAGAAGAAGGAGAAGTAAGGGAGAGAGAACAAAGGGGAAATAAAGAGGGGGCTCGCTGTGGCCAACCCCCAATGGCTAGTTGCCCTGGGGGCCCTAGCCCTGATGGCCCAGTGTGCTAGGGTCGGGCCTGAGTGGCTCTTTTTCTAACCACCCCTCAAACTGACAGCAGCTCCATGACCTGAAGTTTGCTAATTAAAGATTGAAATCGAGGAGCAGGTAATGACTTGGTGAACACATATGTAAGTTGATGTTCTGATTTTACAAACTGTAATATTAAGTTGCCTTGGAGATGCTCTTCACGAACGTAGTGACAATCCATCTCTATGTGCTTTGTATGCTCATGAAAGGTACGATTGTTGGCTATATACATAACACTTTTGTTATCGCAGAACATGATTGGAGGAGCTTCCAATTGTATGCCCAAGTCTTGAAGTAGTCATTGCATCTAAGTTAGTTTTGTAGTTGTGTTGGTCATTGCATGATACTCAGCTTCGGTGGATGAAAGAGACACCTTTTGTTGTTTCTTGAATCTCAATGAAATGAGTGAGTGACCAAGAAATATACAGTAGCCAGTAGTACAGTGCCTTTCATTCACATCACCACCCCAATCAGCATCAATATATGCAAGCAACTGAGATAATGAGAAAGATAATAGAAATACTCCCTTAGTTGAGGTTTGTCGAATATAACGAACAATCCTCATAACAACACTCATATGCAATGAGGTGGGCACATGCTGAAACTGACTTACAATATGAACGGCATGAGTAATATCTGGCCGTGTTATGGTCAGATAGGTGAGTGCTCCAACCATCTGTCTATAAGCTGTGGGATCACTCAAAAGTTCACCATCAACTAGACGCATCTTTTGGTTGATTACCTCAGGTGTCTCAACAATTTTGTCATCTATAATACCTGATCTAAGAATAACATCATTAGTAAACTTAGTTTGTGATAAAAAGAAACCTTTATCATCACGAGTTACTTCAATATCAAGAAAATAAGAAAGTTGACCAAGGTTCTTCATTTCAAACATATTACCAAGTTTTTGTTTGATTTGTTGGATACCTATATTATCACTACCTGTAATAATCATATCATCAATGTAGAGCAAAAGAATAACAATACTTGCATAGGATTTTCTTATAAACAAGGTCGTATCAGTATAACAAATAGTAAAACCATGTAGTGTCATGAATTCAATAATTCTATCAAACCAAGCTTTGGGAGCTTATTTAAGACCATATAAAGCTCTTTTAAGCTTTAACACTTAGTTTCTAGGAAGATTGAGACCAGAAGGAGACTCCATATATACTTCTTCTTTCAACTAACCATTCAAAAAAACATTTTTAACGTCTAACTGATAGATATTCCAATGATAAATTGTACACACAACTATAAGTGTTCTAACAATTGTCATTCTAGCCATAGGAGCAAAGGTCTCTTTATAATCAATTCCATATTCTTTTCAGTAACCTTTGGCAACTAATCTAGTTTTATAGCAATCTAATGAGCCATCACCATTAGTCTTGATTTTATAGACCCACCGACAACCTATAGTCTTTTTATTTGATGGTCTAGAGACAATATCCCAAGTTTGGGCTCTATACAAAGCATCCAACTCTTTGTTCATTGCATGAATCCAGTCTTGTGATAACTCTTTAAAGGTTCTAGGCTCCTTTATAACTGAAATATTTGTTACTAAAGCTCTATGTCTTGGTGAAAAACTATCATATGAGACAAATCTTTCAAGAGGTCTAGAATCACGATTTGACCTCCTAGGGATAGGCACAAATCTCCTATTGTAATGTTGATTAAAAGGTGTAATAGGATGACTTGTAATCATATGTTTATCAAGATCATTTTCTTCATGAATTACCTCTTCACCTATATTATCATTGAAGAAGGAATATGAGGAGTCATCAAGAGAACTATCATCACCATGCCTTTAAAAACATATTCATTTTCAAAAAACTTAACATATCGTGATACATAAAGCTTATCATTTTTATAATCATAACACCTATACCCCTTTTTGGTTATTCTATATCTTAGAAAGACACATTCTATGGCCCGAGATGATAGTTTATCGTCTTTGTCG
This sequence comes from Brasenia schreberi, assembly GCA_036023115.1. NCBI lineage: Eukaryota > Viridiplantae > Streptophyta > Magnoliopsida > Nymphaeales > Cabombaceae > Brasenia > Brasenia schreberi. The sequence goes on from JAYKKT010000073.1 coordinate 3,638,621, forward strand.
GTATAAACAAAGCATTTACATCCAAAAACACACAGTCTTGAATAGTTGGGAGAAACTTTAAAAAGTCTTTTTATAGAAGATATATTTTGTAAAACCGAAGAGAGCATCCGATTAATTAAATAGACTGTAGTCATAATAGCCTCTGCCTAGAAATTTTTAGGAACACCACTTGATAAACGCAAAGTTCTTGTAGTTTCTAAAATATGTCTATGCTTACGTTCGGAAATACCATTTTGTTGAGAAGTCTTGGAGCATGAAGTTTGATGTATAATTCCACACGTATTGATATGATTTTTAAAATCTTTTGACATAAACTCTCCTCCTGAATCGGATATAAAAATCTTGATTTCGGAATCAAATTTATTTTTTACAAGATTATGAAAGATAACAAAATTTTGAACAACATCGGATTTTGCTTTTGAAAGATATACTCATGTATACCTAGTAAAGTCATCTATAAAAATGACATAATAGGAAATACCTCCTTTAGACAAAACGGGTGCCAGACCCCATACATCTGAATGAACAATTTTGAAGGGTCTTATTGTAACATGTCTTTTGTTTGTAAATGGAAGATGTTGTATTTTACCAAGAACACAATCTTTGCAAGAAAAATATTCCTTAGATTTCATTCCAAGAGGATATTGATACAATTTTTGAGCATTAAGATGTCCTAGTCTCTTGTGTCATAAAAGAGCATCATTTGTAAAAACATTAACATATCCTATACTATGCAAAAAGTCCATAATATAAAGTTCGCCCTCTCTATGCCACGACCAATCTCCTTTTTTGAGAGGCGATCTTGTACAATACATCCCGTGGATGAAAAGGTTACAATATAATTTTTATTTGAAATCTGAGATTGAGAGAGTCAGTTCAAATTTAGTTTTGTAACAACACTAATTTTGGAGATTTTAAAATTTTTATTTTGTAAATCACCAATTTTTTCTATATCTAATTTTGTCCCATCCGCAATGTAAACACAAGATGAAGATTTTTTAACACATGAGTTTAAAATTCTTTCATTAGAAGTCATATGAAATGAAGCACCCGAATAAAGAATCCAAGAAGTCATACCTTGAATTTCTTTTGCTGAAGAAGAGCAAACCGCACCAATTGTTGCTTTCTCATTCATTTGAGCCTCAAGTTGCTTCACTTTTTCTTAAAGTGCAAGGATGAAAGATAAAACATTTTCCTCCACTAAGGCCACCTTCTTTTTCAATTTAGGGTAATTTGGCCTTATGTGCCCGACTTCTTTACAATGATGGTAAATGACCTCATTTCTTGCTTCGCTTGATCTTTTGTTTTTGAAATGGGGAGGACGATAAGCTTTCATATTTGCTTCGAGTTTAGATGTGACAAGAGCGGTATCTTTTTGAAACCTAGCTTCATTCATTCTCTTTTCCGCTATTTGAAGATCGGTAAGAACCTCTCCCTTGGTAGGAAATGGCTTCTGATGAATAAGAGATAATCTAACTCCTTCAAATTCTTCTCGGAGACTTCGTAAAAATTGATATACAAAATCTTTATTATCTTTACATTGTCTCTCATCAAGACATTGTGTACATTTCTTTCTACAACCATGTAGTTGGTTCCAAATATTATAATATTCACCAAAGAAATCGTTTACCCCTTTATCTCCTTGTCTAAGAGAGACCAATTTGTCTCTTAATACCATTTTATGAGCAACATCACTTTGAACATGAGATTTTTAAAAGTATTCTCATGCTTCTTTTGCATTAGTGAAATCGATCAAAGTGTGCTCATTTACATTATTCATCAGCACCCATAAGACCGTTCGATGGCCTCCTTTATATTCTTCTTTTTGCTGAAGCATATCATTAATGGAGGGTTCTACCTTTGAACCACTTACATAGCCTCATAATTTTTTGAAATATATATAATTTTCCATAGTTTGGGTCTATGTTTTATAGTTTGAAGGTGTTAAACGAAAATTAAATCCTCTATTTTAATTCATATTTCAAGGAGAAAAATAATTATAAAGAGGTAAACTTAAAACAAAATCAAGAGCACTATCGACATGCTTCCCGAGGCAACAATCAGTGTTTCTACAATAAAAAATGGCTTTGATATCATGTAATGAAGACGACGCAAATATAGTTATGAAAGATCGATGAATAAATATCACTGCAATGTAACTATCATGAAGCCTTTGAAAATGTTATAGTCAAGTACAATGAGGGTACACCAAAAGAATAATGAATACAAAGCAAATTTGAATAAATAATCTTTATTGATTAGCCACGAAAGGCTTAAAGTTTACAATAGATTTGAAGAAATATTTATAGAGAAGAAGGGGAAGTAAGGGAGAGAGAACAAAGGGGAAATGAAGAGGGGGCCAGCCAGCAATGGCTAGTGGCCCTGATGGCCCAATGGGCCAGGGCCGGGCCTGAGTGGCTCTTTTTCTAACAACTAACAACTAGGAGTTATTATCTCCTACATTGTCATATGAGCCAAATTAAGATAATGTTTTTCTCCCACTATTTAGAGGTTTTTCTTATCATATCACTTTTTTGTTGTACTAAAGTACTCCCATGAGTTATTCCTATTATGCAACTTTCATAACCAATATGCTTGTCGTGCATGACAACTTATGCCTCAACATGCCTTAACCCCATAATGGTAACATGTTTAGCAAACAATTGTTCATAGGGTTTTGCTATCATATCCCATATGTAAGAGATAGATATTTTCATTTTTATGTACTATATCATGTACATAATGATACTCTATCATTATATGCTTCCTCTTTGAGTTGTCTGCTCAACTCTTTATTAGAGTTATGACTATACTATTACTATAGTAAATGACAACTAGATCATTGTATATATTCAACTTCAAATCATAAATGAAGCAACTTATCTAAACGGTACTTATATATCATCAAGATAAACTATCACAAACTCATCCTTCAAGCCCTGACTCATGAATGAGGCGATAGAAGGTGGTGGGTGCTTACTATAAGGAGCCCAAATGACATCACGAGAAAGTCATATGACCCCTATTTGGTAAGGATAGCTGTCTTCACATCATCTCCCTCTGTGATCATCACCTAATAATAGCCTAAGATTAGATTCACAAACCACTGCGCATAGTTTAACTGATCAAAGAGATAAGCTACCAACGACAAGGTAGCCCCAAATGGTAGCCTTGTTGAGCACTCTATAGTCCATGCACATACAAACCCTTTTTCTTCAAAAGTATAGGCGAACCAAAAGGACTGAAGGATGATGACCTCCTTCAACACTCCTAGCTATCACCACAATTTCGCAAACTCCGTGGGCGACATACAAGAAACTGCTCTACAAGGGATTTTTTTAGCAAGGGACTAGCTCAATATGGTGGTTTGCACCTCGGCCTCTTGAAAAATTTATCCGGTATCATGTTGGTATACCAACACGTCTTAGATTGTGACAAGAATTGACTCTAATGCACTCTCAATCGTCTCAATCTCGAAAGCCAAAACCGTGGGCTTCCTCAACACATCTTGAACCAGTGGGGCAAAAATAAGCATGACTTAACATTGAGTTATAGGGGCACTACTATAAGCGGGTGCATTGTGGTATGAAACTATGCCTCATTGCCAACAATCACACCATCGAGATGAGCAACGATGAATGCTTTTGCAACTCGAAGAAAATCCAAGGATCATAGGAAAATCATCTATCTCCGTAACAATGAGATCCATAACCCTTGACCAACATCCAATTGAGCAATATACTCAGTCTCTTATTTATGCAATACCACACAACCCCATTTCTTGCATGACTAAGAAAATACATCACCTCCAAATAGGAAAACATGATCGGAGCTTGATTTGCTCTCATCTTTACTCTTAGCAAAGTCAATATATGAGTATCTAGTTATTTTTAATTCATTTCCCTCATAGCATACATTCAAATCCATTATTCCTTTTAGATATCTCAAGATCATCTTTACAATAACCGCATCATTGTCAACTACGATTATTTCAATATCTTCTCACGAGACCAACAACAAAGCTGACATAAGATCTCTTACATAATATAACATACATAAAGTTACCAACAATTTGACTATAAGGAATATTTGGTTTTTCTTATCCATCACCTAGAGAATCAACTTTACTAAATTTGACCCCTTTTGCAGTGGGTGTTTTTGCAAACTTGCAATCACCCATTCTAAATTTCTTAAAAATATAAATCAATATCTCTCTTAACTTAAGACATAACAATATAGATGTTCTATCATGAGTAATATTTTTAACTAAGATATAGGATGCTACTTTCATTTCAAACTTTGAACCTAACCATGACTTGTTAAGACTAGTCAATAAAATGTTATCTATATATAGTAATAAGCTGCCAAAGTGACTCCCATTGTTTCAAATATAGACAAAGTGATCAATTTGATTAGCTACAAATCTAAGTTCTACAATAGCATTTGGAAAAATCAAATACTATTAACAAAGTGGTTGCTTTAGACTATACAGGGATTTCTTAAACCTATATATCATATCATCATGATATTTAATTACATACTCTTCTGACTGTTTCATGGAAATAGTCTCATTAAGGTCACCATTAAAAAAACAATCTTTACATCTAGCTTATGTAAATCTAAATAATAAAGGTTGTAACTACCAAAATTATCCTTATAAAAATTTTGTGATAGGGAAATACGTATTAACATAAACAATTCCTTCCTTTTGTGAAAAGCCTTTTGTAACCATCCTCACTTAATTTTTTTAATTAACTATCAACTTTCTATTTCTTTTTCAATACCCATTTACAATCAATTGCTTTTCATTTCTTTGGCAAAACCCCTAACTCTTTGACTTGGTTTTTCTTAATGGATTCAATTTTCTCATTCATTGCCTTTACCCAATCTAGTGATTCAAATCAACTTATAGGTTCTTGATAACTTAGGTTATCAGTCACCTAATGTAAATCTACTTAATCACCAGGTTCACAATGAGTGCCTTTACTAAATATGGAGATTTAGATGAGCTCATATCCACAATAGGACCTTGTTCTAAAAGGTCCACAAATGTCGGTGTGAATAATTTCTAATATACTTGTGACTCTTCTTACTTCTTTGAAAAATGATTTTCTCATCATTTTGCCTTAAATGTAAGCCTTATATTTATTAAATATGGTTTTATCAAATGCAAGTAATAAGTCAAAGATTGCTAATTCTTTAACTTATTTAACTAACATGACCTAGACTCTATGCCACACATTCACATCAAGAAGCATTATACAATCAATATAAATAAAAAAAAGTAGATGGTCTTTCATTTTTCAGTGTGTTAAGTTTAAACATATTGTGATCAAAATTACCAATAAAATATAGAAGACCATGTTTCTCTATGATCACCTTTTTAGAAAAAAATTTAACATCAAAACTCTTTTTGACAAGTATAAGCACAAAGACTAAATTATTCCTTATAGAGAGCAAAATTAAGAGTGCCTACTACATCAATCCTAAAAGGCAGGACTTCTAAAATATTAGGATAGGTGTTGTTTCTCATGTAGACACAATGTTCTCTGGTTCGGTACTCTTTGAGGTTGATTGCTCTATCATTGCTCTTTGTAATATAGTGTGTTGCTTTATAATCAACCCGTTAATTTAACATCACAGTCCCGATGAAGACACTATGAGATTATGCATGCTACTTCACGCTTGTCCTTCTAGCAGACTTGTTGAGTGTAATTATCACCCTTCTTGAGGTTTCAACAATCCCTTTCTTAATGCCATATTTTTCTACAATTGAATGCTTAACCTTTCTTTTGTTAAATTTATTATTTTTTTGTTTTGTTTTCTTTTTCTCATGTTTTTGGGAATTGGATCCAAGGTCATTTTGAGCAAGGAACAATTTTTTTCATTTTGTCCTTCTTGAGGTGCTCTAATTTGATTGCCAATTTTTGAGGGAGTTGAGCTAAGGTAATAGTTCCATTAACCCTAAGGATAATAGTGATTATATCTTAAGAAGAGGAAAGGTTGTTCAAAATTATAGAGATCTGGATGGGATCAAGGATGATTGTGTTGTAACTCTCTTGCTATTATGAACATTTTGTTCACATGCTCTACTATATTGTTTGACTCTCATTCTAAAAGAGTTGTACTGTTACAAAAGAAGCTAGACCTACAACTCAGTTATAATGTCATATTTAGTTGTGACTGCATCAATGCTTTGCAGTCTTACAGTATTCGAAAGGTCCTAATTAGATCATATTTCATGTAGGTAAGCATAATTGTCATTGCTGTAATATCATCCTTGGAGAAGGTTTTATAAATTTCTCTTTCCTCAGTTATTTCTTCTATAGTGGGTTCTATCCTAGTTTAGTATTAGACATAGTCAACACCCTCAAGTGTAAAGGCTAAGAGATACATCTTTTCTAGATTTGAAAGTTCAAACCATCAATTTCTGAGTTTTGGCTAACTTGAAGACACAAACTCTAGAAGCTATTTTTAATTTTAATATTTGATAAATATTTCAAGAATGAGGATCTAGCAGTCCAAGTTAAACAAGCAAGAAGCAAAAACTAATTTAACGAGCAACTATTTAAACTAAAATATGAAGCAACAATAATACAAACTTATTTAACACAATGCTAAAGAAGCATCAAATAGTAATTTCTAAAAAATACTTCATGCAGCTTGCAAATAAAAATTACCACCTATGTGCAAATTGTCATAGGTACTATTCTGTCAATTATAAAGATTCAACACTTAAAATTAAATGTAATGTGCTGTAGAATTTTCAAGAATGATTACAGGCATAACAGTAAATTTCTATAGTAAGCACTATTGTATAATTTAAAAAAAAATTGAGCCTAACCGTAAACAATATTAGCCACTAAACAAAATCAACAGTTTACAAGTTCTTTTTTGAAAAAATCGAAAACGTTTTGGGCCTTTTTGTGGCAGTTCTGTAATTTTCAAAGATAGTGGGGTAGTTCAGTACTTTCGTGAATATTTGTCTTGGATGAAACAAATAAGTTTACAAAAAAAACCCGACAATATTTGTCTTAAATCTCGTTATATCAAGGAACAAAGACATTCATTTCAGTAGCGATTGACTCTCTATTGTGTAATGGTAACTAGTAAATAATCTCCTTTCTGTAATAGATTACTATTCTATTTCTAATGTGTACGAAACAATAATGCGTACCTCAAGTAGTTAATTTTTGTTTTTGGATATATATACGTTCTCCCAAATTACAAATTGGGATGTAAGGGAAAAAGGGATCGCTGAGTGTTACTTTATTGCGATCCTTTTTAGAAGGAAGAAAAAAAAGAATGGCTAGATCAGATCTTGGTTCAGTATGATTTTTCTTCCATCAAATCCTCTGTTTTAGATTGTAAAGAGAGATAAGAAGTACAAGGCCTTAACGATTTTTTCTGTTTTGATCTGTTTAGATCTATATAGAAAACTGTTTGAGATTGATATAGTAAATGTAAATCCGAGCATACCTTGATCAAACTTATAATGGCCACTACTTCAACACATATATAACTTCATCGACTCTTCTTCAAGACCAAAATTCAGCACCATTGATTCTGTTGCTGCCTTGAAGATCAAGACGTCAACAGTTGATTTTGTTCCGCAACTCTCAACGAGAAAAACTTTCGCAACAACAATATATTCTTTAGGTTCAACTTCTGGAGATCATAAGCATATAAACCCAAAGACAAGGGCAAGATCTTCTGGATACTCTTTCCTGGGTAGCATGTTATGATAAATACCCTAGTTAACTGCTTGCCTCAGTATTTTTTGACTCTGACAACCTAGCTGACTGTCATCTATCGTTCGGGCCCATGGTTAATGTTCTGTCAGCAAAAAATGACAATTGTGTCATTAATACAAGTAATGTGTAGGCTATGGTCGCCAAGAGTCGGCAGATTGTTAACGACTTTCTGACTATAATCGGCTTCGGTAGTAGGCAAGAAGGATCACTAGGCATCTCGCCCATTCACCTCAGAAATGCAGAACACCGAAGTGGGTATTTCCTTTGGTTGAAGACAGACAAAAAGGAAGATGGAAAGGAAAGCCACACTCTATCAGAAAAGAGAAGCAGGTTGGAATCAATAGATTGAAGGTAGCAAATTGCTTCTGCTGATAACATAAAGGAAACCTTTTGCTGTTTGAAGTTTCCGTAATGTGTAGCTATTTTTGCGGCACACGGTACACGAACCACATGTTATGATGACTCACAAGAGAATGAAGGCTTGAAAGACAAAAGTAGTCCAATAATCAAAGACTAACACGCAAAGGAGCAGTATTTGCAAAGATCACAAAATCAGCGAATCAGTACCGATTCATTACATTAAAGCAACTAAGGAAATTTTACAAAAAGGGAGAAAGAAAATGGAAGCGAGGATGACAAAGACAACTTCAATATGTCATAGAGCTGGCACCAAAAGCACGTTCCTCCTCTATAGAGTTAGAGCCAGCTTGGGTATCTGGGTACTATTATACCCACCGTTTGGCGTGACCGAATACTAGAGAGATGCCAGGAGATCCGCTTGACTTTGCCCACAAAGGATCCTAGATCTTCTCCTGCTGCATCACGACATAATCCACACCCGTTCTTCCATTTTAACACAGCCAGTTCGGTTAAGTGTTGGGCATATCTTCGTGACATGAAATAATCGCATGCTTCTTGATCCCCTGTTTCTGAATCTCGCTCTCCCAATACAGCCAATTCCCTTTCAATATCGATGATTCTTCACAACAAGGACTCGCTCATTTAGGGCTTGAATTGCAGCCAGTTCAGTTTCCCTAGTGGCACTCGCAGGTCATTTCTCTACATGTCTGTTAGCCACCTTTAGATCTGTTTTGCAATCTTCCAGCACCAATTGAGCTAAGACCAGCTGGATTTCATATTGCTGCACGATCTCTTCTTGGAAGTACGTCCATTTCCTGTAGAAGGATTAAGATGGAAACTGAGAGACGTTTGAAGTTGCAGACTCAGTAGGTTCTCATATATGGCTAGGGTTTGTCCTCGTGGCCGTGGGCTCTCGGCTGGCTGTCCAGCCGACCCCTCTTCCACGGGCATTTTTTGGTTGAATCACCGCCATATTATTACAGAAAGAATGAAAAGAGGAAGAAGATCAAGGTTGCAATAAATTGACAACAAAGGTATCGAGCAGAGCAAAAGATCACCATTCATATCAGTGGTTGGGTTGAGTTCATCAAGAGTTTTGTTTGCGGTCCGTTTCCTAGTAAAAGCCAAATGGTACATCTTCATGGCATTGAGAGGACTCGCCATCATGACGATGTCCTTTCCCATGAATTGGAGTGCACGCAACAGTAGCTCAGCCAATCAATTGATCAAAGGCACAAAAAAGTGTCGATAGCTGAATAGGAAGTTTCAAAGTGGCAGCAAACACATCGAGTGCGGCGATTAGCGAAAACGCATACAAATAGGTAATATGATGTTTGATCCGGGATGTAACAAACAGCAAGTTGCAAAGACTTCGCCAAAGAGAATTATTACGACCATTAACGCCATAACGTGTAATGTTCAATCTACGGTTGTAGAGGTTGTTGTATAATTTATTGGAAAGAACGGTAGGGATATATGCATAACATGTCAGCATAAAAAAAAGTCATAGATCAGTAGAAATTCATATTACCTTTGCATACTAATCGTAGATAAATCAGTGCATCACTATCAAGTATGCAAGAGTACCAATCACCAAAGAGAGAGTACATACTTAGACTCTAGCTTCTTTTGACCACACTTCAACCGCCTAATCGGTCGATGAGAGGAAGCAATCACTATAGAGGAAGAGGAGAACATAAAGTGCAAGCAAAGAAGAGAGAAATAACGAGACGTTTTGTTAACTGTTCTGATTAGGTTGTCTAATCAAGCTTTATACTAAAACCAATAGATTCGAATATTAGATCCACTCCAACAGTCACACCTCAGATCACCCCTTACAACCGTTCCTTTTTTGTGTAGGGATTCATTTGATTGTTAGATCAAAACTTTTTTGTATAAAAAAAATACCGAAAACAATTCAAGAGTTTGAGCCCAACCTAGCCTGGTGCATGCGTGTGTGGTCTTCCATGTCCTCCCTAAGCTTTTTGATCAAAGGTTTATAAACTATTAACTATATAAAAAGATATGTGAGATTCTTTCGAGCATCAATATGATACTAAGGAATGCCCCATGATATTCACTTACACAAGTCTCTCACTCACATATGACTTTCAGACTTTTGAACTTTCGTCTTAATCAAAAGCATATCAAATAAGTATTTGAGGATATTTAACATGAAATAAATGTAATTAATGTCTCATGGGTTTAATTAACCCAACCATCACTAATTAGTCATTAAGTCTAACAATTTGCCCCAAAATCTAAAGTGTGAATTGTTAAATTGAGCCAATCATCATATTATGCTTTTAGTAAAGGTACCTTTCGATTTGAATTGTTACCTAAGTTATGCAATATTATCCTTATAGAAACTAGATGAACATATATCTTAAATGTCAACCTTTGGTGTAAAGGTATGTATCGATAACAACATAATAAAGTTTATGACAATGATATTTAGGGTTGATGTATCCATATCCCGAATCATGATTGATTTTACGGAACAACCCAATTCTCGTATTGCGGTATCACAATATCAATCACTTAGTTGTGCATCTAAGGATGTACTGCTAGTATACTGTCCTAAGACCTATCTCATTTAGAGAGTAATTTCTTACTAATTTGCAGTTATGACACTTTAGGTTTATAAGTGAGATATACAAATACTCAAAGTATCACTTTTATTATTAAGTGTCATCATATTCACCCAACAACTTATTATTATCACATTAAACTTATTTTGTAGGATCTTCACTTAGTTAGGTTGGATTAACATTGCTTGTGAATAACTCCTGGGTTTCAATTTCATCCCCGACCTAGATTTATCAATAAGGGCTACTGTTAGACCCTTAAACAAAGGATTGACCATATTATCTTTAGATCTAATAAAGTCTACAACCAGAACCTTATTAGACAAAAGTGCCCTTACCGACTTAAGTTTGACTTAAATGTGTCTCATTTGCTTTTACTTATACTTGTAACTATAGATCTTGCTATTCGTAGTCATATATCACAGTGTACTAAAATTGTAGAAAACAACTCCCTTAGCATAGGTAAACTTAACATAAGTCTCTTAAGTCATTCTACTTCTATTTTAGTCTCATTTAAAGTACAAAGTTTTGCCTCAAACATAGAACGAGTCAATATGGTTTGTTTCTTGGATTTTCAAGTGATAGCGTAGCCACTCATGAGAAACACATATCCAATAGCCCTATTGCTTATAGAGTTTTTCACAATTCAGCTAGTATCACTATATTCTTTAAAAACATAAGGATGTTTGTAATACAATCCAATAAAAATGTTTCTCTTTAAATAGTGAAGTACTTTGTTTCAAGCTTTCTAATTTGTTTTATTAAGATAACTAGTATATCTACTCAACTTACACATGAAAAAAAATATCTCATATGTACAATTAGTTGTACTTAGAATACTGATTTTAGCAATGGTAGTCATGCTATCTTAGTGCATTGAAATAGAAAAAGTGGTTTCTTTACCATAGGTAAACTGGACATAAGTCCTTTAAGTCATTTTGCTTCAATTACAATTTCATCCAAAGTACAAAATTTTGCCTCAAAGATAGAACAAAACAATATAATATGTTTATTAGATTTTTAGGTGACAACACCACCACCAAAGAGAAACACATATCCTATGATCCATTACTCTCAAAGTTCTTAACAATCGAGATTGTATCACAAGAATGTTTCCTATAATGCAGTCTAAGGAAAATGGTTCATTTAAATACTAAAGTACTATGTTTAGAGCTTCTCAATAGATTTTATTAGGACAACTGGAATATATGTTCGACTAGTAATATATAGTTAGTTAAATACATTAGACTTTCAATAATTTGAGAGTATTTTAATTGAGACACAGAAATATCACTCATTCTTGAACAAGGATTATGAGGAATCATATGGGGTCTTAAAAGGTCTACATTTTGTATATTCAAATCTCTATAAAATTTTCTATATATCATTAGTAGAGTTTATGATTTTAATCCTTAAAATAATATCAGCAAGACCCATATCTTTTATCTTAAATTTGCTATAAAAGAATACTTTTGTATATTAATAACTTATATCGAAACCAAACAATAAGATATTATCAATATATAAGCACTTAATAATGAATGTATCATTGACAGATTTGCAATAGACACACTTATCAAATTTATTAAAAATGAAACCAAAAGTTGATATGATAATTAAAGTTTTCATGCTATTGTTTAGGGGCTTGTTTCATTTAATAAATTTACACACTTTAGACTCATTGTCACCGTCACAAAACCTTGTAGCTGTTTTATATAATTTTTTTTATGGAGGTCACTAGGTAAGAATGTAGTTTTTACATTTATTTGATGGATTGTGAGATCATATACGGATATTAGTGCTATAAACACTCGAATTATGATAATGTGGGAAACAGAAGAACATGTATCAAAATAGTTTATTCTTTTTGTGTATACTCATTGGCAATTAACCTTACCTTATGCTTATTGATTGTCTTATTTGCATTCAGTCGCGTCTTGAAGATCTATTTACAACCCACAATAGAACAACCAAGAAGTAGATCAACTAATTCCCACGTATCATTCGAGAGAATTGATTGAATTTCATTATTAATGACTTCCTTCTAAAATGTAACCTCTAGTGAGGTCATAGCCTATTAAAGAAGATAAAACCATCCTCAATATTAAATGTAACAAATTCACTTCACTTTTAAAGTCTATGGATCTCCTAGCTCGTTTACTCCTCCTTAGTTTAGTTATTCTATTAGAGTCCTATGATTTGATAATAATATAATGAGGGTCATCCACACATTTGTCATCCTTTTCACATCTATGTCAGATATATCAGATCTAATATCTAAGAATTTGTATGCATAATTAGTCTTCACGTAACCCAAAATATAGCATCCATAATTTTATGTATCAATTTCTTTTTCTTATGTTGGAATAAATACTTCAACAAGACACCTCTACACTTTAAGATATTTGATATTAGTCTTTCAACTTTTGTAAAGTTGAAAAGGACTATTTTCCTTATGCTTATGGAAAACTCTATTATTTAAGTAGGTAACCCAAAATATTATAGTAAAATATTAACCATACCATACTTGGTTCTTTTTTTCTATTCAACTATTTCATTAAATTGAAGTGAATAAAGAGTACAAACCTCATATATAATACCAATATTTTGACAATATTTTTTGAGAAAGTTTTGAGGTATACTTTCCTCTCCTATCAGACCTTAAATCGTTAAATATCCTACGAGTTTGTACTTGAACCCCATTCCTAAAATTAAAAACTTTTCTAAATTTTTAACTTTGCTTTTAAGGAAGTTAATATAACAATATCTTCTACAATCATTAATAAAATAATAAAATATCTTTTGTTATCCCCAGTTGTCATTCCATTGAATTCACAAATGTCAGTATGCATTAGATCTAATATTTTAGATTTTCAATCAACTGTATGAAAGGGTTTCCTAGGTTGTTTCGCCTGCTCATATTTCACATTTGTGCTTTCTATATATATATGTAGTCTTAAGAATAAGATTCAAATACATCATATGTCTCATAGAATCACAATTAACATGACTCAATCTTTTATGCCATACATTAAATGATTCAACATTGAAAGCAACAGAAGAAGAAGAACAAAAAGCTTATTATCAATAAAATTCATAGAAGAATCAATTATAAGTTCCACATAAATCTTAAACAAATCCTCTAAGTCATACAAGTAGTCATTTCTAAAGAAACATACAGTACTAGGTCCTGTAATTATGACTTTATTATATTTATAATATAATCTTAAACCCTCCCTAATTAAAACTGAACCACTCAAGATATTTAACAGATCGTAGAAATATGTCTAACTCCTTGAAGAGTTAAAACATTTCTAAAAGAAAACTTCAAATCGACACATCCTTTACCTTTAACTTTAGCAATTGAATAATCTCCTATGATCATAATTTTGCTACAAATGACCTTATAAGATACAAACAAAGACCGATCAACATATACATTTGCCAATGTGACTTATAAATAGAAAGACTTTTGGGTTTAAGAGATAAATATCTGTCACTAACTGTAGGTGCAATAGTCACCGTGTTTACCATAACTCTCTGAGGAGCCGTAAGTTTTTTTGCTTTCTTGGTGGGGCACTCCCCACCCTAATGTCCAACCTGACCATAAATCTAGCATGGTTTATTTTTGAGTTTCTTTTAGATCTTGTTTTTTGATTTGTACTTTGCTTATCTTCCCTTAAGATCACTAAGCTATTTCTTTTCGATCGCCAGGTTGAATTTAAAGGTGCAATTAATAGGCATAGATGGTTTCTACCTTTTATGCTCTTCTTTTATTGCTATATCTATCATAAGATCATCTTGCTCTTATTATGCTTGAAATTTATATTAAAACACTTTTAAGACTTAAGAAACTTCTTAATAATAGACATAACAATAAATTTATCAGGAAACTCAATCTCGGCTTCTTTAAGACCATGATATAGAAACTAAAACTCATGTGCATGCTCAATCACATATTTCTCCTTTATCATGTGATATTTTAGAAACTTGACTAAAAAATACTTTCTAAGACCAAGGTCTTTAGTATTGTATTTTCGGTTAAAGACAACCCATAGATCTTTCATTGTTGTGGAGGGAGAAGAACTGCATATGTTGAATAAAATATTCGATAGTACCTATAAAATACAATAGCAATACAAAGTGTCCTTCTTCTTCCACTCAATGATTTTATCCAAACTTCTGGGGTCAAAATCTTAAGGTTGGAGACAATCCATCTCAATAAATGCAAGCAACCTTAATATAGTCGACTAAATTTTTATATGTATCAACGAGCGGAAGTAGTCCTTTCAAAGGAAGAAGAGAACGCAAAGTGTGAGTAGAGAAGAGAGGATAATACAATGTTTCTTTTCGTGTAGAGAACCATTAACCATTAAAACTTTTGTGTGAAAAGAATAATGATGACCGAAGACGATTCTTGAGCATGATGTGCATGTATGGCCTTATATATCATCCCCAAGAACTAAGGTTCATGATCTACCAATAATATAAAAGAACATGTGGGATTCTTTCAACCATCAATATGTGGCTAAAGAATGCGTAATGGTATTCATATGCAAAAGTCTCTCACTCACATGTGACTTTCACACTTTTGGACTTTCGTGTTAATGAGAGGTATATCAAATAAGTATTTGGGATACTTAATATGAACTAAATGCAATTAATGTCACATGAATTTAATTAATCCAACCGTCATTAACTAGTCACTAAGTCTAACGGGTTCAGGAAAATTCCAGCAAAAAGATTACAACCCAATCTCGTAAGACTCAATCACGAGTGTATGGGGGCAAATTGTTAATGTCAAAAATTTCAAGCTACATAAAAAAAAAAGACTGGATTGATGCAAGAACCAAATCTGATAGGTCGGGGTAATTCTTCGACCTGTAAGGAACACATGGAAGAAAAAGAAGGCGATCGGTAATTTCTCAACCCCAGCACTTCATCTATGTTAGTGCAAGAAAGGAAAGCAACTTCTCCATCTTCCCGATTAATTTGAATAAAGGATAAAGAAAGAAGCGGTAATTACATGATGCTGGAATGCGAAGTGGTTCTGCTAGGGGACATCCACTGTGGAGAAGCTGAAGAAACAAATATATCCGATAACAATCAGAAGACGAGGAGGCTAAATTGACACGTGATAACGGACCTAGCAAAGTAATATGTTACTGGTTGATTGATGTAAAAAGGACAACAATACATCATATTGCGCTTCTCTTGTTTTACATTCCTAGTTTAGGGGGAAGTGTCCCTTCTGTGCATAGCTAAACCTCTTTTAGGTCAACTAAGCTTAGCCCGGCTTATCAAGATTAACATAACTTAGAATACTCCGCCATTGTATCACCTGAGACCATTCTGAGCTACTTGGCCGAGGATGCTCATGGATCCAACATTCCCTCTAGCAAGGGGAGGTACACTATCCTTGACATGACCACAAATCTACAACTTGATCGTCGAGCTGAGGTGTCCACGCGCTAAGAAACAGGCTCACATCATTTTCTGGAGTTTCTAATGGTGCAGGCCGGACATTTTCAATGAATATCTATGTACTCTATCACAGGAAAACAAGCGGTTTTGCCACAAATATGCATAAAAATTCATATCTCGCGAGAATTAACTCACTTTCTTTTGCATTCAGCTACTTTGTGATTATCGAACAGTAATCGTCTATTTGTTCAACTAAGAGAAAATGCAGAATCAAAGATACGATCTTTTTGATAATCAGGATTCTACCATGTCTTGTCTCAGGGGCGATACTTGCTCAATATAGCATTACCACAGCCTTTGGCAGCACCCACCACCTTGGGATTTAATTTGAAAGCCAGATTTTTGACCAAGTATTTTCCGTATGCCATTCATAACCAACAGATGGGAAGTGCTCATAAAATGGCAAAAATGAGTGCCACCTGATGAGCACCACTATTAATAGCACATAGACAGATAGCTTGTTGTAACCCTACACACTCTCTAATTGATGTTGATATATGATATAACAGTACAATATGTCCATATGATGAAGGGGGAAGCTAAGTTCTGTCTTAAAATGAAGAAAAAGAGATACTGGCTTTGCGCTCTTAAGCTCATCATGGTTACATTGTAAATTATGTACATATAGATGAAGAAAATTTTGTTTCTGAATAAAATGAACAGAAAAGGATATTGGCTTCTCAATCATAAGCTCATGCAAGGACACAAAGTAGGTCCGTAGGCGAATGATTAATTATCCTCATCTGATTCTATTGGGCAAGATCCATCATCGACACTGGCCAAAGGATTGTACAAGTGCGAGCTTCGATCTGTGCACCCCACTACAATGTCCAGATTGCACCGGTCACCCTGTATATATCACCATACATTAGCAATACGTTGAAAACATTTGACAGGTGAATTTACTGAATAAGAAAAAGAAGCGTAAGAATCGTAGCCAATATGGCACTAAATTCTGGAATGCAGTGAACATACCCCTTCAACTGTCAGATTACCAATCATAGCACAGCGGGTCACGATGATGTTTGAATCAGGAAATATTGCTCTGTCGCATGCACCATCTTTACTCAATTCCTCAGCTAGACCCTGTAAGGGAGAACCACTGTCATCAGCCTTTTCTCCGCCATGCAAAATCTCTCACCAAGTCCAACGCATCAGGATTCAGATGTTGAAGATATAACTTGCTGAGATGAAAATAAGTTACTACAGAGAGAGCACAGCACATTCAGGTACATATTTATTGCAGTAAGGAGACATTTTTGAGTTTTCCTTAGGGCAGCATGATACAACATGTACAATTGTGGACAGATGCCTTAGTTAAAAGCAGGCACTTCTTACTCCATAAGAAGTTCCTTCACATATAAAAAGGAGGGTGAAAATCTGTAAGAGGCCATCTACTCAACTACTTGAAATAAACCAAGGTACTCTTCTAAAGGGTGATTCAATTGTAAAAGACAACCACAGTATCTTAGGAATATAAACATTCGCCATGGATATGACAAGGTTGAACTTGATCAACGTTTGGCTCACAGTTATGAGCCACACTGGCATTAACAAGAATGAAGCTCCAGGAATTAAATTCTGAGCTTCTCATAATAATAGTTTCATGTCAACACATTGTGAAATATGTAAACAAATAGTTTCAACATTAACTAGTGTTTGTATAGGATTGGTCCAAGGGATATTGTTTCTCTTGTATGCATTATTTGTTGTCGGATAAGCTAAGCAAGTCCAGTGTTGTTCGTATCGCACCGTATCGTACCGTATCACAGGTGCGGGCGTATAGCACCGTATCGTACCGTATCGCAGGTGCGGGCGTATCGCACCGTATCGTGCGATACGTCCTGGGGTCCTGGGCCGACTGAAACCCGCGATTTTCCTCTCCTCTTGGGAGGTGCGGGCGTATCGCACCGTATCGTACCGTATCGCAGGTGCGGGCGTATCGCACCGTATCGTGCGATACGCCCTGGGACCCTTATAAAGGGTCCCGGGCCGACTGAAACCCGCGATTTTCCTCTCCTCTTGGGTTCCTCAAGCTCCCTAAGAGCCGGTTTTCGCCTCCTTAGTGTTCAAAGCTCCAAAATCGTGCCCTACGGTGTTCGTGCGAGCCTCCAAACTCGGATTTTGGTATATTTTTAATATTTTTTCCATTTTTTTCCTTTATATTTATTGTTTTTTGTGTTATTTTGGGTTTTTTTTTTTGAATGACAAAATATTAAGTTATTAAGTGTGTGTATATGATTTTTATTGCATTCATGAAGTGGGAGACACTCGATTTGAGTGTTATTTGAAGATTGGGGGATTTACGAAGTGCTTTTATTTTCAGGTTTTTGTTTGAATTAAAGTACTCCATTGAGATGGCAGGAAGGGGTGGTAGAGACTCTCATTCAAAGTCTGATGATCCGGCATGGCAGTGGGGTATACCAGTTAAGGGTTCAAGGTTAAAAATCAGATGTTTATTTTGTGAAAAGGTGGTTAGTGATGGAATTTCAAGGTTGAAACACCACCTAGCAGGAACCAGGAAAGAAGTTGCTCCATGCACAGGCAGAGTTAGAAGTGTGCCAGAAGGTATTAAATGGCAATGCTTGCAGATGATTGAGAGCATACAGGAAAGGAGACAACAAAAGGATGATTTCCAAATGTGTGAAGAAGCTGATGATGCTACTGTCACTGGAGTTGGATTCACTGATAGTTTGCCTTCAGATGCTAGAACAGATATTGGTAGTAGCAGTTCGCGAGCACCTAGCAGAGGAAAGAGGGTTGCAGCTGAAGACTTTGGAGGTGGCGGAAGAGGAAGTTCAGGAAGGAGTAGAGGAAGAGCTTCTTCTTCTAGCATACATTCGTTCTTTCCTTCTTCCACTACACCTGTTGCTCAGCCAGGAATTCGTGCTGCAATGGCTTCAGAACAACTGCATGATCAAGCAGACCTTGCAGTGAGCAGATGGTTTTATGATGCATGCATTCCATTTAATGCGGCAAACAGTTTTCATTTTCAAGCAATGACAGATGCAATTGCTAACATTGGTTCAGGATACAGGATGCCCTCTTATTAGAAGTTGAGAGGGAAGATATTAGATCAGACCGTGATTGAAGTGCAGCAATATTGTTCGACTTTGAGACAATCGTGGAAGGAAACAGGATGCACTATCATGGCAGATGGATGGACCGATAGGTGAGGAAGGACATTGCTAAACTTTCTTATATATTGTCCTAAAGGACTCATGTTTTTTAGATCTCTAGATATGTCAGAAGAGAGGCACACTGCAGAGATCCTACGAGAGGAATTTGATAAGGTTATACAGGAGGTTGGGCTAGAAAATGTAGTCCAATTGATTACAGATAATGCAGCTAACTACAAAACAACTGGAAAGGAGTTAGCTGATATTTATGGGACTTTCTACTGGACACCATGTGCAGCCCATTGTTTAGATCTCATCCTCGAGGACATTGGTGAGATGGATGAAATAAAGGCAGCAACTGAGTGTTGCCAAGATATTACAAAATTCATTTACAACCATGCATTTGTTTTGTGTATGATAAGGAGATACACAGAAGGTGCAGAGCTTCTTCGCACAACTGCAACTTGGTTCGCAACAAACTTCTTATCTGTACAGAGTATTGTGAGATAGAAGCAAGCTTTAAAGAGAGTGTTCTCCTCAGATGAGTGGCAACAATTTGCAGAGTTGCCTCAAAACAGAAGGAACAGAAAATTAAATGAGATTACAGAAACGGTTTTTAGAAATTCATTTTGGAATGCATGTATCAGATTATTGAAAATTACTTGTCCTTTAGTGAAAGTTTTGAGATTGGCTGACAGCGAGGAGAAACCATCTATGGGCTACCTTTATGAAGCCATGGACAGGGCAAAAGAAGCGATAAAAAATAACTTTAATGGAAAAAAAAGAGATTATGTGCCCATGTGGAAAATAATTGATAGTAGATGGAATAAACAATTGCATCAGTCTATTCATGCAGCAATCTACTATCTAAACCCATCATTGAGGTACTCAGCAACCTTCAAAAGGGACGGTGAGGTTAATCGAGGAATCATTGAATGCATCGACAGATTAGTCCCTGATGAGAGCATAGTAGATGCGATACATCGAGAGATGGAGATATATGATAATGCTCTTCACTTGATGGGTTTGCCTGTTGCAATTCGCAACCGCTCTACGATGCGTCCAAGTACATTGTTTATTTTCATATTTAAGTTGCATCTTACATTACTGTGGATTATTATGTCTCTAATGTTTATATTTTTTTTAAGATGTTTGGTGGAACAAGTTTGGAAGTGATTGTCCAAACCTTAGAGATTTTGCAGTTAGAGTCTTAAGCCAAACCTATAGTGCAACAGGTTGTGAAAGAAATTGGAGTATTTTTGAACACATCCATACAAAAAAGCGCAACAGGTTGGAACACAAAAGGCTTAATGATTTGGTTTATATTCGTTGTAACATGCGCCTTCGTGAAAGGTAATGTTGTATTACTTTCAAATTTTCAATTCAATATTATTTAACTTCAGTTTTCAATTGTTAATATTACTTACTAATTGTTTATCTTTGTTTGTGTCGTAGGCAATTAAAAAAAGTAAATAGAGAAGAAAGTCAGTTCGATCCAATAAGTTTGGATAATTTTGATATATTAGAAGATTGGGTTATGGAAGACACTGAAGAAAATGCCCTCCTAACAGAAGAAGACGTTGCCTGGATTAATTTGGAAGGAGCGCAACAACATTATGGAGATGAAGAATTTGATTTTGAAGAAGAAGGTATGGGTGTGGCTGATGATGATGAGGATCTGCAACAAGGAGAAGATGAAGATTATATAGTTGATGATCCTGATTACAATTTGTAAAATGTAACATTATATGTAACTATAGTGTACTTTAAACTATGTCTGTATTTTATTTTTTGAATTCAAAATATGTAAATTTGGATGCAATTGTTCAATGTTGAATGCTCAATCTGTACTAAACTTACATTATATGAATTTAAAGCAATTATCTGATTTTTCCTAATTTTTTACTAATTTTTATTAATTTTTAATTAATTTTTACATTATTTTAATATTAAAGTACGATACGATACGATACGCCCGTATCGTGGAGCCCAGCGATACACGATACGATACGCGTCAGACAACACTGAGCAAGTCCCAATTTTGAGTGATGTTCTTGCATCATGAAAAGTGGACATGATGAGCCCTTTACAAGATTATGTCATGAGGAAACAAAACTGTACTTCCTAATTAACTTATTTTCCTGTTTCTATGGCAACACTAGTTACTTGTCTTCACACCCTTCTCCGCATGAACTGGAGACTCCCCAGATTCCATGAACACTTGGCTATGGTCTGGCAAGGCAATGTGATGACCCAGATAGTACTCTTGACCCTGGACATACATCAACTTAAACAAAGTAACCAAGTAACGGGATCCAAGTCAACCATAACGCTCCTCATTTTTGTTCAGATCATTGGTGTAAGCATCGATACACGTGTATTATATGGGCTCACGATACAATATATGTCATAAAATTTAAAAAGAAATTACTATGAAATGGGTATATGATAAACCCATTGTATTTTCTGGTACGTTATGACGTGGACCAAAACACTATTAACATGTTCTGTATCCATTCAAGTAACTTCAGTTATTTATTCATCTTATTTGGCCTCATTTTAGTGTTCCAGTCGACCACTCTTCATGTTAATGATCGATGCTATAGTGATTTCATTATCTCTGCTAGAAGACTTTTTGTATTCAAGGCACACGCTTCTGTCATTACTATTATAAGGCCCAGGGCTGTGATTCACAGGGTTTGGGCATGACTCAAGCAAAAGATTTGGCTTATCCAATCAAAAGCAGCTGGGATTAGTTTGTGTAAACAGGTTAACCAGCTCATTTCATGAAGGACTTGTGTCCACTAGCACGATAACAGACCAAACGAACAGGCTTGCAAACTATGCAGCAAGCAGATAGCAACATCAAGTAAATATCTATGCTTCAGCTGAACAGAATCTCCATGAGTTTCCCTCTAAATAGAGCCACAAATTAATGCATATTCACAAATTCTTACTCGTTTTACCTCATTAAAGAAACTGATGGGCTTATTGCGCCACCTCTTGGGAACTTCAAATTGCAGCTTGTATGGCCCATCCCATTCAACACCATTTGTGAACGAGAATATCAGATTAACAGCTGTCAACAACAAAAAAAAGCAGGATAAGTAAACCTTCATACAAACAGTACGACATTATTTGCAATTTTCCTGTCCAGTCCTCACCATGCTTAGGAATACATATTTTGATGGTATATAAAGGTGGATCAGCTTTCCCACGATCCTTCCTTGTCATTGACCTTGGTTCACCACCACACATGAAAGGTTGATTGAAGCCCCCTGCCAAAGTGCAAAAGCAAAGGTAAAAATAGAGGAAAGAACTGGTGACTTATGAGGCGAACAATATAAGGACGAAAACTTACCATTAAATCCAACACCAAATTCAGGATTAGGGGCAAGCTTGCTTGCTTCAGGATTGTAAAAAATTGTCATCTTTTCTCCCTGCCAAAATTTGTAAAATTATTTACTAAAGGTGATTAAGCAACAGACAATGAGTTAACTCAATGTAGTACTGTCATACTTACTGAAGTAGGAGGGAGGCCGTTCATGGTTTTCCAGTATACAGGAGCCATTCCTAAGTCAAATTCAGCCCAGGTTGGAAGATAACACCTGCAACAAGATAATAATAATGGGCATAAGCAAGCACACTCATGAAATGAATAGGAAGCAGTGTTGTTCGACACGTATCGTATCATGTATCGTTTTGGTCCATGATACGGGTGTATCGTATCATAGCATATCGTACTTTAATATTAAAAAATTAGTAAAAATCTAAAAAACAAAAAAAATTAGCAAAAACATGATAATTGCAAAGAATTCATATAATGCAAAGTTTAGTACATATTGATCATTCACCGTTGAACAATTAAAAAAATTATATATTTTGAAGCAAAAAATAAAATATATTTATATTTATATATTATAATCTGGATCATCAACTAAATAATATTCATCTTCTCCTTAGTTAAGGTTCTCACCACCTTCTTCTTCAAAATCAAAATCTTCATCTCTTGCGCTTCTTCCAAATTAATCCATGCAATGTCTTCTTCGGTTAGGACGGAGGAGTGTATTTTCTTCATTATCTTTTATAATTTACTTCTCTAATATATCAAAATTAACAAACTGCTATCTTTTTACATGTAGTTGGCACATTTGCTCATTTTCATATGTAAGCAAAACGATGAGCTCCATTTCTTTGATTATTGAGTCTATGACACTCCAGTGATATGATATTGTTAGTGAAGAAAGGCAAACAAAGGCCAGAAACCCGCAAAAAAAAATTTGAAAAAAAAGATTTTTTTGGCTGTACACGATACGGATAACACTCAAAGGAACTTCAACCATGTACACAAGTAGGGATTAGCTTGATAATGGAATAAAAGCATGTCATGCCTCTTTACTGGCAGCAGTGCATATATGTAAGGTGTCAATTTCTGCTATTGCTAACTATGAAAAAAGGTGAATACTGGAACCGATTATCCAGTTGGACATCAATTTGTTGCTTCAGTTAATCCTTATTGGAATGCTACAAACGTTCCTTATGAAGAGGTATAAGATTATCCAACCCGAACTTTTATTTGTCCTACATTTGGAGAAGTTTGGGAATGTAAGAGTAGCACAATTTGTTTACCGGTTCTATTATGGGAAGCAGTAGTAGCACAAACTGAAAAATGCCCCACACAATCTTTTCACATGGTGACTAAAATCAGGGAGTAGTCTTTTAGGATGGTCGATCACATCCTTCTCACAAACTACACAAGAAGAGATCAAAAGTCCCAATTCATTGGAGCTGGCAGACATATGCATTAAAGATTTGATGGTAGAGAACAAGCTAGCAAGGTAGACCGCTCAAGAAGACAAATACTTGACAGGTCTCGGACATAAAACAGTAACCTTTCTCTCATGAAAGAAAACTCATTCCAACGGTAGATTTTGTCGGGACAAATTAATGTTTTATCCTTTGTCTTAAAAAAACTTAAGAAGAGATTATCCAAACTCACTGGAGCTGGCAGAAGCAGGGATCGGATGATAAAGAAAAAACACAAGCTTCTCTCTCTCTCTCTCTCTCTCTCTCTCTCTCTCTCTCTCTCTCTCTCTCTCTCTCTCTCTCTCTCTCTCTCTCTCGGGCACATGCAAATACATACATACGCACACTTCTTACTCTTTGGCCTCCTCCACGGCGGTTGTTGCGACTGCACGAACTTTTCCAGCCTTCCTCGTCAGCTGCCTCCTCTTTGGAAGCCGGCATCCCGTCAAGTGATAACTGGTCAACTCAGTAACTGCATTGGAAAAAGTCAGGTAAATAATAGCTAAACCTGCTTACAAAGAAGGCGCAGTTTCCTAGCTCATAATCATCAACACACAGACTTATCCCCAAGTCAGGGGCTTGAGAATTCATAATCCATTGTTTCTTAGCTTCGCCGCCATGGGAGTACATATGATCAATTGGATTAACATCCAAACAACCCATTAGCCAATTTAGCTCGCTCTTAGAACAGATCATTCAGGTCAGGTTTCTTCGTTATTGGGATAGCTCAATCCTCATGTATCCATCCCTGAGAAAAAACGAGCGTGATGGTTTTTCATCATCCAGTTCGTACCAACAACAATAAAAGAAATTATAAAATCCGTACACCATATAGAAAACCATCTTCTTACAGATAAACCATCAATACCCAAGCGGGTTTACATCGATCATGATTATATAAGCAGCAAACCCTTAAAAATAAGAATAATAAATCAAGTAGATCATGTATTGACATGGTATCAGAAGGCACCTACTGGATGGAGTAATCGGAGGAGAGGCGAGCTTGGTGAAGCCAAGACTTGCAGCTGCCGCACATGCCATCGTCTGTTACTTGATTTACACAAAGCAGCAGAGAATTCTCCGAAGTCCACCCACCTTCGTCGCCATTGCAATTGGTACTCGTATATATATATATATACATAAATATGCATGAGCAATGGCTCTTCTTCAAGTTTGTGGAGCAGAAGATAGATAAGGTAGGGGCCGTTCGTTCTGTTACGGGGACGGCTTCACGAGATATTTTTAGGGCATTCGTATCTACCCACCATCTTTCCTATACACACAAATTTTCATAAATATCCAAAATATCATGTTTCTCTTTCGAACCAAATTCTGATGATTTTTCTCTTAGTTTTCAATTTTTACCTCTTAATTTAGTTACTTATCAACTAGAAACAAAAAAAATTGAGGAGACAATCAATCCGACCGATTTTTAGATTTTTCTAAAATTTGAAAGGTTGGTTTTTAGTGAGATAATTGTATTCATTGTTTTGCTTTATATCCCTGGATTGCATCTCTCTTATGTGTATCCTTTAACCAATAGTGTTCTACTCCTTATATCCATATATTTATTAAAGAACGACAAATAACTCGAATGAAAACATTTATGATGTAAGAGATTTAGAGAAGACGATGCCTGATCAAAGTACCTATAATAAGGAGAGTGAAAGTTATTGTTGTGTATGAGATGATATATTTGTTGACTGGTTGACAAATAAGGTAAAAGATTAATATGTTTATTACGAGAGTGATAGGTTTTACCATTCACTTGTATTTGGAACGGATGATGTATTTAAGAGTCGTAATGAACTTATTGAGTATGTAATACTAGTTGGGAGGAAATATAACATTGTTATGGTCATTAGTCATCCGATGAGCAAAAGTGTAATAAGCAAGGTATAACCTAGGTATAAAAAGGATGACAAATATAGGTCCAATAAAAATATTGATGTTAAAAGTACTAAGTGGACGAACACTGAGAAACTAGGCTACTATTTTTATTGAAAGAGAGGGTGTAATGAATGATTATTGGAAGTTGAATATAGTGAATGAGATACATAATCACTCCCCAATCTTATATCTTTAAAATATGATTTTATAGGAAGATTGAGTAGTGTTGAGTATAATGTAACAAAGGACCTCACATAAAATCATTGCAAACTGAAGTAAATTTTGATGTATTTGAAGTGTGTGGATGAGGAAAATGTGAGTGCGGCAAGACATATTTACAATGCAAGGATCAAAATAAAAAAAGAAGATAAGGGTTCTCGAAGTGTTCTACAACATCTACTATATGATCTAGACATTAACCATTATTATACAAGACATCATAAAATCCCAAATACGAATATTATCAGTGATATTATATATACACATCCTCGTTCTGTGCACCTACTTCATATATTTTCATAGGTATTGAAAGTTGATAGCACATATAAGATAAATATGTAAGTGTCTTACTTTTGTGTTGTAATGTTTACTTTGTATTACAATATTTAATGGTTATATATTCTTCTAGTATTTTGAAAGTATAAGATGCATTTTCTTGAGATTGTCGGATTTACACCAACCTCCAAAAACTTCTTCGTAGCCTTCACATCTATTAATACGAAAAATGAAGAGAATTATGTTTGGATGTTGAGATGTGTTAGAGAGTTATGCAATCCAAATAAAATTTTATATGTTATCTATAGTAACCATGATCTAGCTTTGGTGAATGCTATTCAAATAATTTTTACAGATATGACACACTTTTATATAGACACCATGTAGCAAAAAATAATCAAGCATTTATTATAAAGTTACAAAAAATAAAGAGATGACGAGAGTGTAAGTTGGAAGAATGTTGTCCACTTATTAGATGACAATAATTACAAGAAATCAGTAGAGGTAATGGAATTAAAGAGGAAACAATTTCTCACTCTACTCTCCTACATTAAAAAGTAGTGGTTGATTGATAAATAAAGTGATTTATTAAGATACTAATATGACTAATAGACATGTGAATTTAGTTTTCAGTGCATTTATATCATTTACTATTCTTAAAATATATAATAATTATATATTCATATTTGGTAGAGTCAAAAGTACACAAATAAGGTTGAAAAGGATTAATTGGTAGCTCGACTGACATATTTGATATAATTTAAAAATAATTACATTCGTTGATAGAGTTGCAATTTACAGAATTGAAGAAATCATTTGAGGAATCAAGAACTTTGACCATGAGGACGACAAAAAACCAGTGAGTTATTTCCACATTTCTAGATTTCATTTTTTTCTTTTGATACTTGATTAAAAACTTATTGTAAAATATCAATTTGGGTTTGGGTTGCTTGATTTAAGTCATATGAAGTGTTAAGGTTAAGAATCAAGGTCATTGATGTTGAAATCAATAGGAATTCAATAGTTGGTTTTCGATTTTCAGAATAGGAATCCTAAACGGGTTCTGCATGTTTCTCGATGAAAATTGCTGCCATTTAATGATGGATTCACTTGAGATTTAAGGGCTTCTATAGATTAAATAATTACAAAAAGAAATAGATTGAAAATCGATTAAAAAACCTTCAATTCAGTTGATTTTTCTCATTGAAAACTTTTTTCATTTTTTGTATTTCTTTTTGGATTTTTCAGCAAAAACATTGTCATTGACGGCCAAATTTATGCTCGATAGGAATAGGGGAGTCAGGAGGACAGCGAAAATCACCACCAACCCTTGTTAATGCTGAGAAATGGCAAAATCTCCACTGAAATCCATGGCTATTCGGATTTGGAGAAAATGTGTCCCCTTCTGCGTTGTGTTGTGTTTGAATCACCAAGTGTCATCATAGTGCGTCTAGTTTTGGGTTAAGTTTTGCATTAGAAATAGGTTAGGTTTTGTTTTGGTTTCAAAATGGGTTTTGGTCAAAAATAGAAGTGAACTCATAACTTGTTTGGATAGTTTCAAGTTCGGCCTTGGTCCTATGTTAACCCAAGAACGTGACAATTTAGATTCACAACAGCTAATTTAGATCTATATTGAGCTTTGGGTCATTTTAGGATCGTTTGAAGTTTAATTTGGATTCGATTTGTTGCATTATACTTGTAGTTAAAATAAATGTTAATAATAATATTATTATTTAGAATTGTTTAGAGATTAAAATTGGAGGATTTTAAGGTGATAAGAGAGGCCCAACAATTGGAGATTGGATCTTGGTGCTCCTTCAGGTAGGGGCATTCTTTAATATAACCATGATAGAAGTAATTTTATTTATTTTAGATGGATTTAAATGTACTTGATTGTTAAATATTTGAATGACATTCATGTATTTTGTTGATCGTGAACACAATTTAATTACAATCATATAAATAAGCATGAGTAACAAAGAAACCAAATTTCTTTCATTACAAATATCATTTACATAAATATTTAAAAATTACAAAATAAAATCCCACGTACAACCCAAACAAAAAAATGTCACGCATTGTCACTATTATCGTTATCAAGTGTCAATCAATGGATTCACTTGTGGAATTACTCATACATCTTTATCAAGTCCAGCAACATAGGGTCATGTCATACGATCTGAATATACTGGTCATTGCAAGTATCTCACATATCACAATAAAACACTGGTATAAGAAATTTAGTGGAGGAAAGTTAATAAATAAGGCTGAAACAAAATAAAATTGAAAATGTTACTAATATAGATACAATTGTTTGTTTACTTGCATGTAGAATGATTTATGACATTGCATAACTAGAGTAAGTATTGGGACTCTAAAATGCTTTAAATGTACTACTTCATGTATAACTCGTCACACTCATATAAGTAAAGTGTTGGGACTCTAAAATGTTTATGCTCAAAACAATATGAGTGTTGTGTCTCTTAAGTCTCATCATGTGACTCATACTATATCTTATACATATAGGGCTTCAGAGGTCTCTTTGTAATAGAGCATCTTATAAGTACAATTGGGATACCTTGACACCAACTAAACTAACAAACTACATGATCTCACATATAAGTTTCTACAACATCTATACATCGAATGCATCCATGATATTGCATCAACTTATGTGCACTACAATCCAATTGTTTTGCAAAACTATATGATTGTCAATCAATTTGTATTACATAAAATAGAAAGTAAGAATATATAATATATAAGGTTGTGTTAATTAAAAGATTAAGAACATAAAACCTAAACTCACAAAATATTTATTTTACTATCATCAAATCCAATTACTTATGATATTTAGTAAACCAAGTAACATGAGATTGCCTATGACTCGATCAACATACTTGTAGTTCTCCATTCAACCATTCTGGTCACATACTAACTCTAAAAGATAAGAAATACTCATAAATTTATGCCTACGATTAAAACATATAACTTATTAAATTCTAAAACATTATAAGTTGAAAGATACGTATAACAAACAATGATTGTACATACTCTTACTTGAAGCAAAGAAGTATGTCCACTAAGTTGTTGTGCTTTTATTAAGGATGCCTTCCTCATTGTCTATACAAATACGCTAATGTATATGCACTCCACACATAACTATCAACCCTCCAAACATCATGTGTCAACAAATTCATGAGCTTTATTTACACTATCTCTAGACTTATCTTAATATAACATACACATTAACTGATATAACAAATAAAATAAGAATTTATTTTCGTTACTCACTCTCTTTCTTGAAAAATTAGTTCGAAGCACCCCAAACTTAACAACTCTAGACATAATCTCATGTAAGACTTTATCGATGCTTATTCCCAATATATCATTGAAGATAGCTTCCTTGCTTCTAACCATCATCCCATGTATCAAGGTAACAAGTTGACCCTCTATTGGAAGACCATGTATCTTGTGGACATTATGAAGTGTGATAATCATTTCATCCCATGGCATGTGAAAATTGTTTGTATATGGTTGTCAATGCGTCAACAATATGTAGACTATCACTTCAAATAACAAATGCCTGCCTAATCAACCCATTCCTATCTTCCATCTCAACCCAATTACTGAGCATCACATCCATGCTCTTCATTGGCCAAGCTCTGCCAACAATGTAGATGTGTGGGTTGTTACCACTTTCAGTATTGTCTGCAAATATACATTTACATAGTCAATTAAAATAGATGTATTGATATCGAATATAAAATTACACTAAAGTTAGAAATTGCCTAGTCCTCTAAAATCTTATAGATAATGTGACCTTTAAAGCTCGGGAGTAATCCTAACATATCAAGAGATCCCTCATCCTCACTGTCTGTCATATCGTTCTCAATATCTAAGGTTGATGTATCCTCCTCATAATATGAAGGGCCAACTTCCTTCTTCTCCTCGTTATCGTCTACGGGGCATCTTTCATACGACACGACATCGCATCTCCTAGATGTTTGTTTCAACAAATAAGGTTCATCAGAGATGTGCCCCAAGCACGTCTCCTATTGGAAAAACCATAAAAATGATTGGAAAATGAAAAACCAATACCAAATCAATAATATACCTTGATAAAATAATGAATCCCCTTTTGAATCGACCCTATTGGAAAAACCATAAAAATGATTGAAAAATAAAAAACCAATACCAAATCAATAATATACCTTGATAAAATAATGAATCCCCTTTTGAATCGACCTAAGAAATCCTATTTTTCTTTCCCATCCCTTTTTCTTATCCATTCTTCCCAAATATAATGTTTCGGTCTTTTTCAATGGATTTGAATATATTTTTTTGCTTTAAATAGTTGTAGATCGAGTAATAGGTAGTTGGAATG
Organism: Brasenia schreberi; assembly: GCA_036023115.1. Lineage (NCBI taxonomy): Eukaryota > Viridiplantae > Streptophyta > Magnoliopsida > Nymphaeales > Cabombaceae > Brasenia > Brasenia schreberi. Next base: position 3,669,504 of record JAYKKT010000073.1, read on the forward strand.
AATTAGTGAGCAAAGAATGAAAGAAAAATAGCTGGAAATGGGAGCTGAAAGCTATTTCACACAACAGGAGAGAAAAGCACCCGTTTTGTGTTTCAAGGGTATTTTTTATAAGTACTGAAAATACATAAGGGTATTTTGAGAATCATGATAAAATAGGGGTGTGTATAATAAAAAGGGTCTGCACGTATCAATCTTCATTGTAGAAGATACCATGCCAACCATCAACAATATCCACATGGTTAAGTTTGCTGGAAACAACCCCCAAGACTGAGCAGTAAAACTGACCCAAGCTCCTTTAACTGATTGGGTTTGAGTTGAGTGCAATACTGACTGCTTGGTGACAAAATATGGATTAACCGTTTGTCAATAAGTAACATGAGCCTAAACGGATACATGAAAACCACACTTTGGCCAACCCCAACTCGGACTGCTCATACGCGATTAGCATTGCATCCAACTGACTTAAGCGTATAACCCCTAGAAATGCAAACCAAGAATGAAGTAAAAATCATGCCTTGTTCTGTTATTCCCACTAAGAGTATGGTGACACAAAGTAAAATTAGTGATAAGTACTATTAAGATCCAATTGCTAAGTCCGATCCTATCCACCTAACATCGACTTTTAGTTATGGATTTACAAATAAAAAAATAGACAAAGAAAAAAAGAGTGCATCGATCTATTCTGACTAAATGGTGAAACTTCAAAAGCGAGAAAGAAGATATATTTAAATAGAAAGTCCTTCAAGGAGATGTTTGGAATTATTTTGGTACACCCTGTGATATGTGGAACAATATGGCTGTACATATTAGGAAAGTGGCGAAAGATGTGTTAGGGGTATTTAAGGGAGGTGTACCGGCACAAAAAGAAGCTTGGTGGTGGAGTGAAGTAGTACAAAATAAAATCAAGGTAAAGAGGGTATGTTACAAATTACATTATGCTAAGAAAACTAGTGAAACTTTAGAGGCTTATAAGAAAGCAAAGAAGGAAGCAAAAAAGGTCGTGAGTGAAAAAGCTAAAATTTGGGAGGACTTATATAAAAAACTCAACTCAAAAGAGGGTGAAAGAGATATTTTTAGGATAGCTAGGGCTAGAGATAAGAAAACTAAAGATCTTAATTATGTTAGATGCATAAAAGACGAGAATGAAAAAATTCAAGTGGCAAATGATGATATAAGAAATAGATGGAAAAATTATTTTTATAATCCTTTTAATGAAAATAAAGATGTTAGTATTAGCTTAGGAGAGTTAGCTAAATCAGAAAAGTATATAAATCACAATTTCTACTAACGTATTCAAAATAATGAAGTCAAAGAGGCTATTAAACATATGAAGGGTGGTAAATCAGTAAGACCAGATAATATTCCTATAGAAGTTTGGAAAATACTAAGAGAAATATGAATCACTTGGCTCACAAGACTATTTAATGAAATATGGGAAAACCAAAAGATGCGCAAGGAATGGAGAGCAAGTACACTTATATCCATATATAAGAACAAGGGAGACATTCAAAATTGTGTGAATTATCAAGGTATCAAGTTAATGAGACATACTATGAAATTATGGGAAAGAATTATCGAATGAAGGTTAAGACAAGTATCAATTACAACAGAGAACCAATTTGGATTCATGCCAGGCAGATATACTATTGAAGTGATTCACCTTTTGAGACGTCTTATAGAACATTTTAGAGCAAAAAAGAACGCCCTTTACATGATATTTATTGATCTAGAAAAAGCTTATGACAGGGTACCGAAGGAGGTTCTTTGGAAAAAAGAGGTATCCCATTGACATATATTAACCTTATAAGAGACATGTATGATGGTGCAAAAACATGTGTGAGGACTTATGAAGGAACAACAGACTTCTTTGAAGTTAATATTGGGTTACATCAAGGATCAACTTTAAGTCCAAACTTATTTATAATGGTGATGGATGAGTTAACAAAACATATTCAAGATGAAGTACCTTAGTGTATGTTATTTGCAATGACATTGTATTAGTGGAGGAGTCTAAGGAAAAAGTTAATAGAAAATTGGAACTATGGAGAGAATCATTAGAAAGCAAAGGCCTCCGACTTAGTAGAACAAAGACAGAATATATGGAATGTAAGTTTAATCATTTGGTTACCTCAGAGGACATAGAAATTAAAATTGGCACACATTGCATCCTCCAAAAGGAAAGTTTTAAATACCTAGGGTCAATTTTTCAGAGTGATGGAAGAATTGATGGAGATGTTACGCATAGAATTAATGTTGGTTGGTTAAAATGGAGAGGAGCATCAGATATTCTTTGTGATAAGAAGATACCATTAAAGTTAAAAGGTAAATATTATAGAGCAGCAATTAGGCCTGCCATGTTTTATGGTTCTGAGTGTTGGACAGTTAATCATTAACATGTACAAAAGTTGTCTGTGACAGAAATAAAGATGTTGAGATGGATGAGTGGTCATACAAGAAAAGACCGTATACATAATGAGGTTATTAGAAACAAATTAGTAGTGACACCCGTAGAGGATAAAATGAGAGAATATCGTTTAAGATGGTTTGGACATATAGAAAGAAGAACCAGTAAGAAGGTTAGAAAAACTAAATTTGGAAAGTATTAAAAGGGGTAGAAGATGACCACAAAAGTGTTGGAAAGAAACAATAAAGAACGATCTAGCTTATTGTGAGTTAACTGCTAACATGGCACACTATAGGGATCCGTGGAAACAAAGAATCCATGTAGCCGACCCCGTCTAGTATGAGAAAAGGCTTAGTTGTTGTTGTTGTATGAAGGTTATTAGATCTATATGTTGCAAAGATGCGGTCAATACAAAAGATTTCAAGCTGTTCCACTTGTTTGTCACCTAACTTGAATAATCAGTGTTCATTTCCATAAAAGGACCCAAATGTATGTCACTGTGTACATGCTTTAAAACTTAGCTTATACAGCTGTTGCAGTTAATGGGTACTTGGTTAATATCACCAAACATCTTCCAATGACCGTCGCTGTCCCCTCGGAACAACCAGCCTTTGCCCTATTTATCGTACATAAACGCAACCCTCATGTCCAAGCGATGGGAGAACAGGCTACTGCTTGATCTCAATCGCCCAACAGCTCTCTACTTGCGAACCACCATTCAAAAGAAAAAGCTTTTCCTCAATCTCTCCAACTCTACAATCCTTGCGACCCTAATCTTTGATTTCCTTTTATAGTCTAAAGGGATCATCACGTAATAAGGACTCCTAATCTCACTAGGACGTGACACATGACACTAATTGGATCCTAATCCAATCCGGACATGAACTAGATCCAATATAAAAGATTCCATTATAAGGGCACTAGACACGTTGCTGGCATGTGAAAAAGGAACATGCTCTTACCTTGCTCGGTCTTGGGTCATCACGCAAAAATCAGGCATCAATGCTCGGTCTTGTGGACCTTGTTCACAAGTTCCCGTGACGTCGTTTTCACACTCCACGTCCCTCATGATCTTGTGTATCGATGAGCTCTATTCAACGACATCCACACCTCGTTGTTCATATACCGTCATTGATTTGCTTCTCTGAAAACATTAGAGCAGCTCTTTCCTTGTTCCCTTTAAGCTACGTCAAGGGACACTGCTAGCTGCCATCGCTCTCTCGATTGTGCTCTTGTACCGTTCAAGACATCTGCCATCCTATTAGACGTGCTATAGGATCCACCACAAATATACCAACCAGCTCTAGGACCCTTGCATGGGGTCTAGCCAGTCATAAGAGTCTCTACTGTCGGACAGAGTATCACTTTTGCCTTTTTGCTCTCTCCTCCTTGATAAAAAGGAATCCTTAAAGTTCTTCGTAGCGTAAAAATCTATCAAAGACTCTACAATCGTCATAATAGCAAGAACATCTCAGGGCTCCTTTCTAGAGGACGTTTAAGACAAGGAGACCCTTTAGCTCCTGTGTACAAAAGTTTTATCAACTTTGAATTTGCAAATGATAGCCACCGTTTTCTAACATGCAACCCACGAAGAAAGCCTATATAACAAGTTGATCCTTGAGAAGTATTCAACCGCTTTTGAAGGGAACATAAATTTATACAAGTTAGAGCTCTTCATTAGTCAAAATATGATAGAAAAAATGAATAGCAAGAATTATGACAGGAAAGGGACAATTATTGTATCTTGGTATACCCTGAACCTCTATAGATCAAAACAAGTAGCAGGTTTTCCAATTTGTGCAGTGCATCGTTAGAAGAAACTCAAGAGATGTTACAAGGGAGTGCTATCTAAGAGTTGGGAAGGAAGTTCTTATCGAAGTCAAAGCCCATGCATTCCCACTTATTTTGTGGGGTGGTTTTTGTTGTCATGCAAACGTTTGTAGATGAACAAAGTTACTTGTATGTTTCTTTAGTGGGTAAGCGAGATGAGATTATTGCAAAATTCATTGCACAGGATGTGAACAATATTTGTATCAAAACGAAAACATGCTCTTTGGCTTATAGTCAGCGATTTTCTTCCAAATAGAGCTTCGTTGGCTAAAATCTCATAGATCCTAGAGTACCCATACTCCCGAATGGCTAAATGTATAAGTAGAATACTTTCCAAAGGACAATCTACTCATACTAGGGCTGAATAGAGTATGAAGCTCTACTTGGAGGAGTATGTAGAAATCTAAAGGAGGGTACTCGAGGATCAAGATGGTAGTATAGTAAGAATTTTGAAAGACGATCGGTTGCCAGTGTAAAACGGCTTCAAATGAACAATAAGTGCTCCCACCTTTACAAATTACAGTCACCTCTGACTATCACCTTTGTATCAATTCCGACTATTGAGAAAAGCCCTAAAACCCTTTTTCAATTGTCTCCAATAATGGAATATTCAAACAATAGTGGGAATTAAGATGCTGGAAAAAGAAAATGTCAGGACAAGTTAATCTGGCTATTGCAAATGTCAGAAAATACTCAACAATAGTTGTAAAAAACGAAGCAACAAAAAATCAAAATAAACCTAATTCCGGTTGTTTCCAGTAGACGAAAATAATTAGGGAATAGCTGGAATAAAATCAATTCCAGCTCTATAACAACAGCCAGAAATAACCAAACAATGGATTGCAATTATTTCTAGCTGTTGTCAACAAACGTAACTAGTTCCTGAACAACCAGAAGTAACAAATCTATTTTTGGAGATCAAACCAGTAAATAGCCGGAATATATTTTTCAAATTCGAAAGAGTTGGAAAAGGAGTCAACGCTTCAACCTATTTTTTGTTTATCACTGAAATGTTTCAAATACAATTATCACTAAATCATGGGATTGTATAATAAAATTAAAATAGTGACAATTGAAAATGAATAAGCCAATTATGAGTGCATAAGACAATTAATATTGTATTGATTTGTTTAAATATATACATAGCGCAATAAAGAAGAGTTTATGTATATTACAAAATATAACACTTATTTTAATACAATATTTATTCAACCTATTTTTGACATAATTTGTCTTGAGGCTCCCTACAATTCTTAGGTTCCTAAAAATTGAAAATAAAAAGAATAAGTAAATAACTAAATTATGAATAACATAAGCAAAGAACATATAAAACATGCTTTCAATACCTGATTGTTATGATACCAAACTAAATGCCTACATCATAAGGTGAACCAGATCCTCAATCAATTCTCTATTCTCATTAGCTGAAATAATCATACTTGAAAATTAATTGCTCCAATAATAAGATCACTAGCAAAAGTCAATAATAGAAAATTTTACCTAATTATCATTTTTGAACATCCCATGTGACATTGTGTATTTTATGTGACATATTATCTTCAATATTGTCAAGTCGACTTTATGCATAGGAATATATTGATTTTTCATACTACTCTCCAAACTAGTTTACTTGTCTAATAACACCCATGATGCTTACTGTGCATACATTCCATTGTTTTTTTAAAAGAGGCAATTTTAGGAAATAGCTTCATTCACGATGAATAGTTTCAAATTCTTCTAACACATTGTTCTATTTAAGAAAATAAAATATTGATTATATGATAAATTATAAAAATTTCTAAATATAAGAAATTAAAATGAATACTTATACAAGTCTTGCTAGTTTTTTTCTTAGAGAAATCTCTAATTTTCTTATCTCTATAGTTGTCCATATAAGCAATTCCTTTATTGATCTCCATGTTACGTGTGCTTCTTCCTATGTAATACACAAATAAAAAAATATTACCGATATTTAGACATATTTTAAGTAACTTATATACAAAAACTTGACATGATTGATTAAAAAATACAAATATGTTACCCTTACAAGATTGTAATGATGTGCAACTATAGACATAGCTCTCTGATTATGCTTTTGATCTTGGTTCCCATGAGTTGCTTTCATATTCAATATTTGTTTAACTCTTTACTTAGACTGACATAATTGTTTAAGCTTTTCCAATCTAGAAGTCCTTCTATAAGACTATATTTTTAAGGATGTCACTAAGATGTAATGTATGTGTCCTATTAACTTGACTTAGTGTCATTTCTATAATTTTAAAAGGTTTTCTATTGATGCTTCTTAGAAGATCTCTTCATTGTGTCACTTGAAACTTCATATCCTATTTTGTGAATAATGAAATCAAAATGCATAATATTTAGATGATATATATGTATATATATATATATATATATATATATATATATATATATATATATATATATATATATATATATATATATATATATATATGATAAATTAAAGACTATACATGTAGGTATATGTAATTAAAAATAATATTACCTATAGTTCAACTGAAATTTTGTCGAACACTTTTGTATTTCCATCTTTCTATATTTCATAAAGATGAAAAACATTATCTATCTTAGGGCAATAACCAAGGGCATGCAACAACTTAATGGTAATAGTGCTTACTACCTCACCACCATTGACTAACACTAGCCATTTTTCTCCACCTGAGGATAAATAGTTTTGCAATATAGTTTTGCCTCTTCCAATCTACAACATTTTCTTCTACTTATATTTTTAGATTGGATTGCTTCCTCTTATGACATGATATATTTCTCTTTGTCAACTCTCTCTTTAGTGTACGATTCATGTACATTTGTACTTGAAAGTAAATTACATATAAGTGAGTTTGATGTTCTTAAAAACATAAAAAAATACAGCAACTAAGTTTAAGATACTCTTAGTATCTTTGATCCTTGTTTTATTGTGTATTTATCTAGCACACATATCTGAAAACAAGAAAGAATATGTTATATACAAAAAGTTATAATAAATCTATTATAATTATAATAATAAATACTTATCATAAATAATGACACATACTTGAATGCATGTCGCTACTCAACCTATCATTCGTGGCTCTTTTTCTATATTGATGCAATCTTGAAGGTATGTTTTCTCTACAAGCCAATAATGCTACATGTTAGGATCATTAATATATAAATGATATGTAAGCAATTTTAACTACAATAATATAAGCATGCAAAACTATAATACTATTAATTTCAGGAAAAACATGCTACATGTTAGGATCATCACTGTCAAGTTGATATATAAGCAGTTTTAACTACAAAAAGATAACCATACAAATTCAAGATTCCATTAGTTTCAAGAAAACATGCATTTAAACTAATTAATTATTAACTAATATTTGACTTTTATTTCTTTCAATGTGAATCACTTTTGCATTGATAGACATATGCCATCATATATATCTGATCAAAGACGAGAAAGGACAATGTTATTTACAATTCGAGTATGGATATACCTTCATTTTATGCATTTTCGGTTGGAAATTTGTATGTATCTCTTTCACTCAAATGACAAAATACCTCCTAATCTTCTCTACTTTGGCCTTTTAATTATTGTACTTGAATTGTTTTTTATGAAAATATATATGGTTTATCATGATGTGATTGCTTAGAGCTATATATTGAGGCTAACTTTATTTCATCTATTTCTCATTTGTCTTCTATATCATAATAAAGACACTAAAATAAGAATATAAAAGGTTTAAACAAAAACTGAACTTCAATAATGTCTTTTAAAACTCTACAATTCATACCTCTCTTTTCATCCCTTATTGAAACACCATTGTTTTGTATATTGCAAACTCTTTGTAATGTTTGAACGTCAAATTTATAACCATTGATATAAAATGATTCATATGTTGCAACAAAATTTAAAGGCTCTATACTAAAAGAATAAATATCTTGAGAAACATCATTGGTATATACGTGTATATATAAATATATATCTAAGTAATGGTTATAGATTATATTCAAACAAATAATGTTTAGACAAATAAATAAATACCTTCAAATCATTAGGATATTGACTATGCAAGATTATCTTACACATCTTATATGTGGAGATCAGATATTGAAGAAGAAAAAATACCGTTAAAATACTATTTCACTATATTTACTATATTAAATCATGAGTAGTTGACATATTTAAAAGCACGAATTTGTGTGCTTTTCTCATTTCATCAATACTTAATACACCAGGCAATGCTTTACTAATTGCGCATTCTTCAAATCTGATTGCCATATTACCTTTTGCCTCAATTTCCTTATTTAAATACCATATACAAACATATGTCATTTCTTTCATTATATAACTTTTAGCAATTGATCCTTATAGTTGACTATTATTACCCACTTAGTTCTTCAATGTAAATAAGAACATCTCTATAAGATACATCCATTTGTATTGTATTGGTCTAACAAGTTATACCTTTCTTGATAAGTGGATGACTAAGTGTACTATAATATGAAAAAAAGTAAGAGAAAATATCAACTCTAATTTGCGTAAAATATTAAGAATAATATCTTATAATGTAACATTTAATATAAATAATGTTTGAGCATAATTCACCAAAAAACATGCACAACTTATTTATGGCAATTGCCATTTTTAGGTAATTTTACACATAGCGACTGAAATGAGATATTGCATGAGAACATGACAATCATTGCTCTTTAAATAGATAATCTTATGCTCACATACTTATATTTTTTCAGATATATCTTATGAAAACCCATCAATAATTTAATGCAATGTAAAGAATTAAAAATCTTTCTTTTTCCTATTTTTTCAGTTGATAAGAAGCACACAGTAAGATCACCATATCAATTTGAGCAGTATAAACCTTGGCATACAATACACCTATTAACTCCAACATCTCCATATCAATTTGTAACTTGATGCTATCATGTGTTTTCTCATCCTTTTCTATTAGAAATAATAAAAATCTTATCATATATGTTCTTCTCAATGTGAATAATGTTAAGATTATGACACACTAACAAAGTTTTCCAATGTGGAAGCTAAAAAAAATATTTATTTTCTTCCATCTAAGTAAGATAACACTATCTTTGGTATGTGAGGCTTTTCCAAATACAAATGTTTTCATGACCTTCCCACTATTATAAAATATCTTCATTATTTAGTGGAATTAGAGCCTCATGGTATTCTAGCTTTCCATTAAATGATCTGGTAGTGTTTTCCCAAGCATGATTTATAAGTAAAAAATAATGATGTATCATGTATCTACACTTTTTGATATATAACAATTGAATGCAAGTAATATTCACATGACAAATGGGACAAGCTTTATAACCCTTAATATTCTATCTTGACAAGATGTATAAGCAAGAAAATTATTAATAGTCTATGTCACAATTGCATGCAATCAAAATACTTTCTATTTCTTTAAATCAAATGCCAAAATTGCATCATTCCTAAATACTTTTAGCTCATCAATTAATAGTGAAAGATACACACTAATATTATGCACAAGTGACTTTAGTTAATTTATTAGCAAAGGCATTATGATAAATGATTGATTCACATCTATCAAAAGAGGTAAATTATATAGCATTAGCTTAACGGGCTAACAACTCTAACTAATTTTAAATGGACTAAGCCCATCACTTATAAAGCCAAGTCATACATTACAGGGCTCTAATGCGAACAATAGATGCACCTCATCAAAGTATCACCATGCTTTAGAATCTCCCCAATGACTCTTTTTGTTGGATGTATCTCTTAGAACTATGACATGCCAACTTGTGAACTCTACAATCATGTGTGATGTAAACAACCTTTGAAGCCTTGGTATTAGTAGGAAGTATTAGACAATCTTGAAAGGCACACTCTTTTTTCACGTCATATTGTCTATACATTTTCATCTTGGCTAATTGCATTATATGTTATCAACACCCTATATAAGATACAATCATTATGACATATTTATTTTGATATAGTCCAAACCAAAACTATTACCAACTTCCTAGCATCGTACCAACATTCATGACCTAAATTACCTTCTGGAGACACACCCTTAAACATTTCTAAAAAGTCATCAATCGCCTTAGTTGAAATCTTATATATATTTTGTCCTAAACAAGCATACCACAAATGATAATAGTGAGTATTTTTCATATCCTAAGCATAGTAGCTTGGTTGTATTTTCAAATATTTCTTAATCTTAGCCATTCTTTGTCATATGCATTACATTTTTATGTGATTTAGGTAGACAGAAGCCATCTTGTACCATGTTTATTATAATTTCTAAGTACAACATTATGTCTTTATTGCTTATCATGAAAGGTCTATATATAATTTTGAGTAAAACCTTAACAAATAAGGTAAAATTTCACTTGTTTTGGTTGAACAAAGTATCTACACTAACATCTCAAACATGAACAATATATCCTCCCGCCATCCCTACCTTGTGCAATCGTCATTTCATAATGAACAAAGTCACTCTCTCTTGATAACCATATTCATATATACGTTTATCCCCAGTTGCAAGTCTATAGGTCCAACTTCTATCTGATAGATAGTCGACATCTATAATGATCCTATGATATTGACAAACAAATGTCATAGTTAATAATTGAATATATAATTACAAGTTGTCATTAATTGAATCTCCGGAAATTAAATGAAAGCAGGGGCAAAGGGAAGGGGGCCTCTAGGGGCCATGGCCCCATCTTAATTTTAGGATAATTATAAGTAACCCAAAGAATTTTAAGGAATAAGGGAAGCTATCCCAAACTTTGGTAAATAAGGTTGCTCTTAACTTTCACAAGTGAAAGAGTAAAGAGGCACAACCCTACTCACTTTAGCCTCGTTTAGATGCTCTCTTCATTTGCTCTCCTAGTACTGATGTAGGTTGAGGGACAAAGTCCGCCTTTTTCATGAATATGAATTTGTGGGGTTTAGAAGAAAATGTGATTTTATGCTTTTAGCTTGTAATCATGTTCATATACATAGAAATTTTCCATTCAAAATTTCCTAGTCTCAAACCAAAGTGTAAAATGTTCAATTCTAGTTATATCTTTTCTAGATCCCAACCAAGTCTTATGGTTCATAAATAAGATACAAATGTATTAAATGTATGCAATCAAATTGATTGAGTCCATGAAATACTGCCAAAGGTTGTTCCTCGAAAACTATTAAGCATTTCATGAAGAATTTGATACACGGCTTGGTTTCATAATATGATCAGCATTGGACACAAATCAAACAGATATTAAGGTAATTTTGAGAAATGATTGTTATGCAATAATTTTGAATACAAAAGGTAATTTGTTCTAAAAGATGAATTGAATAAAACTAAATCTTGAAGAAACTATATAGAAATCCAAATGTTGCAGAAGAATGATATGCATATAAGTACATATTAGCAAGTGGTTTCTAACTCATGGTACTTAAAATCAATTTCAAACATATTTTAAGTATCATTTTTGAGTTTTTCATAAATTGATTTTGTTATATTCAGAACCACACGAGGGACAAATCTATAATTTTTCCTACCACTATAATTTTCTCAAAAATCCAAGGGCAAACCAGAAATTTTACCCTTCTCTCTAGTTTTATAATTTTTCAAAAAGACTTGATAAAACAGTAAAATGACACCTGATTTTAGGTAATATTCGCGACTAATCGAGGGCAAGACAATAATATTGCCCTTCAATCAGAATCTATCAATTTTTTTTAAAGATAGGAACAATCTTATCTTTTAACATAGTGGCAAAACTTTGAATATACACTCGTCTAGGGTAGGAATGTAATTCAACAGTCCAATCTGGTCCGTGCCAATCGTGATAAATGCGTCGGTCCAGCCATTTTATGGGCTTGCCGTTGACGGCATCTCAATTGATGGCACGATGCTTCCTATCCTTGATTCAGTTTGGAATTTAATCTCTCTAATACCGGCAGCATCAAGGGAGGGGTCATTATTGATTCGGGCATGACGGTGAAGCCGGCTTATGACGTCACTATGGCTGCATTCCGGGAGTACTTGGGGACTCGAGGACTTTCCGATTCAATCAGTTTGAGTTGTGCTTCAATGAGACCGAGCTGTCTCCGGCAAAGACCGGACCCCAATTGGTGATGCGCTTTACTGGTGGTGCCACATTTAGGCCGCTCATCCATAGCTATGTGATGGAGGTGCGGTGCGTCGGGATGGTGGCGGGGGCGAGGCTGGGCGTGTCCATCATCAGCAACATATTGCAGGAACGTCACACATGGGAGTACGATCTATTGAATGGCATGCTGCGGTTTGCTCCATCCTCTTGTCGCACCTAGCCCCACTGGAACTAGCTTGAACTTGGATCAGGTCATAAGGCCTATAAGTCCAGTCCGACCAAAGCCAATGGTTTGTTGCCACATCAGCATGTAGTTGCTGAGGTGGCATCAAATATCATATGTTTGCTGATGTGGCAGCAAATAATTGGCTTTCATTAGACCCATGTGAATATTATAAAGAATACAAGATGACTAACAAAGGAGTAGCATGGTACCATAGAGAGACCATTTCTTTGGGTTCTTCCCTGACTATTTCACAAAAAAAGAGTAGCGTGGTGCGTGCTCTCTGCATGGTTTTCATTGTTAACTCTTGGCCCAATAAATATATTGGATTCATTTATGTTTGTATTATTAACAGTTGGCTTCTTCTCTCTCTCTCTCTCTCTCTCTCTCTCTCTCTCTCTCTCTCTCTCTCTCTCTCTCTCTATATATATATATATATATATATATATATATATATTATCACCAAAAATCTAGAGAGCATGAATGACATTCTGGCCCGTTAGTAAGAGGATACAACCTATCTTCATTGCAAGAGTTGGATAATGGATACAATCTATCTTCATTGTTTTTCCTTTTATCTTGTTAACCTAATCATTAACCATATCACAGTCAACCTAATCAATCTAGGAGTAGCACAAAATGCAGTCGATACTTTCACATAGATTCTCAAGGACTCACAGTTGTCGCTTGAGCTTTATTCTAATTCTCTGAGATAAGAGGTTGACGTTCTATCGCATACCCCGCACCTTATACACAACTAAATTGGCTTGTTCCTCTCTCTACACTTGACAAATCAAAATGTTTGGATTGAACCAGGTGTCTTAACTTGGCTGTGGACTCTTGAAAGAAGCACATGTCCTGCCTCCCCAACCTTGCGCCACGCCCCCAAGTTGCCAACAGTATGCTCATACTCTTTAGGTGCCGTTGCGAACATTTTACTTCAAGTCTTTTACCATGCAGGACATCATAATTAGGATCCTTGTAAACTTGGCTACATTAAAAATCACAAAAAGATGCTAGTTCACGTCTTCCTTTTGTTGAGCTAATGGGAGATTAGGAACTATGATCGAACTTGCATAAGATCCAAATTTATGGAAGGTGGGCCAAGTAGGAGTTAATATGGTCACTTTCTATGCCAAATCTCCTTTCACATAACCGAAGAAGTATCCTCTTTGCACTCTTCTTTCACATGTTCTCAATGATGAGGATGTCAGTTAGCCCTCTTCCCTCCTAGTATTTAAAGAAAATAATGAAGTTTCTCAAGGGATGCAATCGAGGAATAAGGGTATGAAGAAATATTAAACTTTTGGTAAATCAGGTCCTATTTTTAGCAGTATACAGGCTCAATTGGGCTCTCATTCAAGATCGAGATCAAGTGCTTAGAAAATTTAGCTTCAGTATATTTTCATTTGGAACTCATGTAATTTTGCCTCTAGAAATAGGAGATCTTAATCATGCTTTAGCTTATGGTGAATGAAACTCAAGTTCTCTCTAATTCTCTCTTTTGCTTCCTTAACGGTCTCTCTCTCTCTCTCTCTCTCTCTCTCTCTCTCTCTTTCTCTTACTAGCACCTATCACTAGTGAAATGGAGATCTTTGCAGATTGTTTCCTATGTACAGTTTCAAAGCGAAACCATGGACAGATGTGCCGTCTGCAATGGTGTTGTATACAGTGTGGTAATTGCGCGTTGTTGCCTCAAAATTTGTTTAGTGTATTGTACGTGCAGTTAAAACGTAACAAGCCAGGTTCCACTGAGGTAAATCACATATAGACCGGTTTCCTATATACACGGCTACCTGATCCTTACCTCATTAAGCCGTTCAAGGAGGATTTCTCTAGCTTCATTATCAAGGTACTTAAAAGAGGTCTATGTCACACGGGTGTGGGATACGGTAAATTTTAAAAATTTTGAATGCAGCGACACGGTTAAGATATATAATATTATATATATTATATATATAATATTTAAGCTAGAACAAGTGAAACATCAATTAAAATAAGTATATGACAACAATAATAAGTACACAACTTTATATTAAAGCAAAACAAGTAAACTAATTTCATCATAATACACACAACCAATCAAAAGAAAATAAGAATCTTAATGTTTGATAAATGAAATGAATATATACTTGATAAATTATAGATCTTCACTATCAACAATATTATCAACTGAAGGGACTATTGGATCAGTGAATTCTATATTAAGAGTATGCAAATCTTTGTCATCTAAGTGATATTCCTTCGGGTTTGCATCCTAATATTTTGATGCTCCTTCACTGCAATATATTATGATAAATAACAAGAAAAAATCAAATATAATCATCATGATTAATAGAAAAAAAACAATTTTAAAAGATTAGTAATTAGTTACATGTACTTAGCATTAGATCGTGAAACCAATCTTAGATTTAAATAGACATAAACCAAGTCTTTAGCATGACTACTTGAGAGATTGTTCCTTTTGATATTGTGAATTTGAGAATATGTACTTAAAAATTTTGATACAAGATTTTGAAGAAGAGGCATCTCAAATCCATAATATGCCCATCAATTTAGTGGATCTTGATAATCCTTTGCTTCTAGTGAATCAAGTCTGGCAAAGAAAACTTTTCATATTTAGAATTTATTTGCTTAAGTAGGTATGAGTCACAATAAATCGTTCCCAAACACATTTGTCTATTCTTTGCTATTTCAGGATCTTGATTAGGAGGAGTATGCCCAATGCTCTCATGCAACCATTTCTTCTCATAATATCTTGGATTTAAATAATATGCTAAACAATGCAAGAGAGTGTTACTTTTGTCCATCTTGAAACTAATATAGAATGAATATGATCATAAAATGATGATGTCTCATGAAGTTCTTTTCTCTCGTACTTCAAAATTATTGACTTAACTTTTTCAATCATGGTATCACATATTTCATAAACTTTATGAAGCATTGGTTAATCTTTATCAACTTCTCTCAACATCTCCCAAATAGACTCTGTGAATTCAAGAAAATATGATGCATTGTCCCACCATAAATTATTAAGAATAATAGTCTTCATTGCTTGGACCCTTGCTTGATCTTCAACCTTGTTACCATGGTATAAATCTCAGCTTTGATCAGTAACTATCTGAACCAATGATGTCTTGATCGTGTTGAATCTTTTTACCATCATAATTAAAGAAGCAAAACATGTTTCTACAACCTTCAACAACTTTAAATGAGAATGTCTATTGAATATGGCTGAAATTAAATGGTGATTCATTATAAAATTTCTTATCTTTATACAATCTACTATCATATCTTCAATCCATAAACACAATTCATATGCATAAAGATTATCTTTATCTTTTGATGGCTTACATATACGAAAAATAGTTAAATTTAAACTATGAGATACACAAGGTGTCTAAAAAATGTGTGGATAATCACCTTCTAAATTTAACCCTACACTTTTACAATTAACTGCATTATTAGTGATTATTTGTACAGCATTATCTGGTCTGATACTTTTAATAACTTCTATAAATAAATCTTTTAAGTAACCTACGATTTTAATTTGTCCAGATGCATCAATAGACTTCAAAAATATTGACCCACTAATTGAATAAGCAATAAAATTAATGAGTGGATGCCATTGAATATCACTCCATCCATCATAAATAATAAAGACACCATTAGTTTTTCATGAAAACTTTTTATGTTCTAAAAGTCTTTCAATATTGACTTTTCTTCTTTAAAAATCATTATTCGTAATTTTTCAGAACTTAGAGGAACATAATAATGTAAATTACAATTAGCCAATAAAGTGACAAGATTTTTCCAATGTAGATTTCTTGCTACATTAAAAGGAAACAAGCACAATAACAACAATAATCATGAAAAATAACATATAAAAGCATGAAAAATAAAAACAACTTAAAGCACAAGACGAGCATTTCTTTCCATTCCAGTTAAAATGACAGCAAACAAGCATAATAACAGCAGAAGTACTGCAAATATTATTTATATTTCTTCAACGCTTAAAATGGAAAGTGCAAGGACATCTATTGCATTCAATATCTTCCAATGCACAACATAATCACAAAAATTAGTGAGAAATGCAACTTCTCATGGACAAAACATGGTATTTATCTCAGCCAAAACTTTTAGTCTCAAAACATGACATATTGGAAATATTACCAAACTTTTATATATTGTATTTGTCCTTTTTTTACTTATTACAGAGGGTGCTAAACTTAACAATTGTGAAGGCACTTCTTCAAGGGGGCCTCTTTTGAGATGCTAAACAATGTCATTCATTACTTTTATCAGCCATATAGGAGCCCCCATCTACAAATCATCTTGCGATCTTGAGTAGTTCCAGATGACAGCATGAAAGTGCCAGCATGAATGCAAGCCTTTTTACTTGCCCACCTTAACAACCTTCTGGACTGTCGTCTCAATACTTTAAGCAGTGAGCTTAATCTCCTAACATTTGTCTCTCCAAGAATTACTTAGAACGAATAGGCTTAAATCCTTAAACTAATAACACGAAATATGCTTTTACGCTAACAACACAACACCAAACATAAACTAATAACTTGGAACAGAACAAATAGGCTTAAAGCCTTAAACAAGATAACACGAAATACAATATTTTAAGAAATAAACTAAAACAACACAACACCAAACATATCTCACCTTAGCCTTTTATGCTAATCTGATGCAGTTGGACTGCGAATGAGAGAGAGAGAGAGGGAGTTAGGTTGGACGCTGCTGAGGTTGCTTTGACCGTTTGACGCAAGAGTGAGGGTTGAGGGATAGCATATCAGTAGACAAGATCGGGATGGGGACAGAGAGTAGCATGAGACAGTAGCGTGAGAGAAGACAGTTAGAGAAAGCAACGTGAAAAGGCAGTCGAGCCTTTTATAGATCTGACCTAATAATTGGACGAACGTGACCTCAAACATGTTGACCGCACCTAAATATTGTCTCGACACATTGACCGTATCGACAATACACAACGCCGACACCTCACATCCTAGAGGTGTTTGTGTGACATAGAAGGCGGTTATAACAGTCAGTAAGTAGCAAAAGAGGAAAACCTAGAAGGATTATCCTTGTGAGCGGTCAATTTTTAGTAATTTTCACAAACTGTCAGAGGATAAAAACATTCTTTCTAGTAATTTTGTCTTGTGGCAGTTCATTATTTAAAAAAGTGATAGACTTTTTAGTCCTATGCCCAATGTGGTTTCCAAGAAACTGTGACAGGGTGATTTTACATCACGGTTTTGAGTTAGGGTACTTAGATCTGGTCGAAGAAAGTGAATCAATAGTGAACCTAGATCAGGTGATAATGTATTTGTATATAGACACACACATATATGTATATATATATATATAATGTGGTTTCCAAGAAACTATGACAGGGTGATTTTACATCGCGGTTTTGAGTTAGGGTACTTAGATCTGGTCGAAGAAAGTGAATCAATAGTGAACCTAGATCAGGTGATAATGTATTTGTATATAGACACACACACACACACACACACACACACACACATATATATATATATATATATATATATATATATATATATATATATATATATATATATATATATATATATATATATATATATATATATATATATATGTGTGTGTGTGTGTGTGTGTATGGTTTCAAACAGATCTGGTGGTTTTAATTGGAACCGAACTGCCCACGAAACCAGTCTAACCGGCACCAAAACCATAATTAGAACCAAGGACTCCCCGATTCAATTATAGTTAATGCTCTCTGAAAACCGAACCAGAACCGGCTGTTCAAGTTGAGTTTGAAATGTTGGTCCCAATATGATGGTTGCAAACCACGTAGAACCTGCCTTGGCCCCCATCCACCCCCATCCGAAACTGCAGAACCCAGCCCCCTAGGCCCCGGTGGGCAAGCGCATGCCTATGGATTCTATACCTTGAAAAAAGTTTTTGAAACCTTTTGAACAAGACCGAGAGCGTTAGCTCAACAACAGGACGCTCTAGCACTATTGTTGTTGGGGGAGTTCCACTCCTAGAGGCTGTATGTGTCTTAGACTTTGGCCTCTTCACTTGTTCTAATCCCAAAAAAAGCTTTTGAAAATTAGTGGGAGTTAACTACCGGCTATCAGCCGGGTTTTTTTATAATATATTAATATCAGTGTTTAACACTTGACTATTGACCGAGAAATAAAAATATTAAAATATAATTTTTTTAACAAAATGGATCATGTGTATATATATATATATATATATAAACAATTAAATAATTGATGGATACATGCTGGAATCGTTGAAGTTTTGTCAGTTCTCTATATTTATGTTCCTTTATTTTCGTCCAGTTGGATACAGCCCTTGTTTCGCTGCCTCCAGGTATAACCTACCCGAGGGTTACTCATGTTTGACCCGCTGAGCGGCAGCTTAAGACAGCCTTTACCGTGTATGGTAAAAGCTAAGCATTAGATAGATAACAATAATGAATGAATTATATGTACGTGCTGGGTGTATTTCTGGTGAGTTGGTATCACGTCCTTGTGCGACTCGAGAGTTGTGGACCCGATGAGACCCAGAATGCTTGTTGCGGATATCAACAGCACACACACACACACACACACATATATATATATATAACTCAAATGAGTTCCCACAACAATATATACAGTGGAGCCCATTAACTTATAATGATGGAGTACCATACCTATAATATATATATATATATATATAAAGAGAGAGAGAGAGAGAATGAGCTACTATATGCAAAAATTCACCATCAAATTGAACAAGATGGTTAAAATTTAAAAGTATATCCACCTAAAAGTAACACTACATGAAAAGGAAGTATACGTGACGACCATGAATAGCGCCTACGATAATTCCGTTTTGTACATTATTTGTTTACTGTGACAGACATTCACGCGTTGGGGTTTCTCTAGCGTACAGTGGATGAGTTGCTTCGACTGTAGATGATACACAGCATAGCTCACTGTAGATGATAGACGGCCTTGACCATGCAACAAAGAGAATTATCGTACATTTAAAAGAACTAGCTCAGTGTGGATGGTGATACACAGCCTAGCTAACTGTTGATCAAGCCTTGCCATAGTTGTTGCTTTTGTTGTGATGTTGTGATAAATGGTTCAAATTTCAAAAAGTAAAACTTAGGAGAAACAAAAGGTAAAATTTTAGTTACTTTTGTGTATTTAAATCACGATTAGTCATTTCATTGGATTGAACACTCAGAAGATATTTGCATAGGTTTGCATGTGCCATTTTTCTCTCCATTATACACGTACGGAGAGTTGCTAAACAACCTATCATGTTAGATATTGCTTGATTATCATTATTGTTTGATTAAGACACTCAATCGAACAGTAACAATCAAGACACTTATCCTGGGTTATATTTAATACATTCATGTGTATTGATCCTTGTGTCGATATTAACAGACAACTCAATCTGTCTCGTTCGTGCGTTTACATGAACAACACAGATCATCGAGTAGACTATGACCTGAAAGAGTGTTTGACTAACTCCCAATTTATATATATATATATATATATAAAGAGAGAGAGAGAGAGAGAGATAGAATGTCAAAAGCAAGAAAGAGGTTTTAGGGGTCATGACCCCTCCATGGTTCAGAATTTTTTATGGGAGGTCTGTGTGAATCAAAGAAAAATGATGATTAGCCCTTGATTAGCACAATATCATGCTTTTTCTAGGACTTTTGTCATATTTGCACCTTTGTATGTATATATATATATATATATATATATATATATATATATATATATATATATATATATATATAAATAAATACAGTGGAAGTAGTAAATACTAATTAATATAGTTTATCATATCAATCGTTTAATCTTTGTGATGAGTGATTAAGGTGATAGCAAAGTAAAAAAGTATAACAATGTTTTTAATTAAAATCTTCATCATCGATCATACTAATCAAACATTGGAGTTGTTTGAGTATATTTGAGTGAAGATGTGGTTTGACCATTTACCACTACCTCTCTTCCTATATATATATAGTGTGTGTGAGAGCTATTGAATATTATTCAATATCCAATTTTTAAATTTGGGAGCATAAGTATAATAAAGATATCTTTTATATTTCTTTAAGATTATCTTATATCCTTTATATTTTTTGAGACTATTTTATAACTTGCTAACAAAAATAAATGTTGGGCATAAATATGCACTGTTTTTAGGTCTCAAGCAACTAATTTTTACACACACACACACACATATATATATATATATAATGGAGAGAGAGAGTGGGGGGGTGCACCAATTCAAACGAAGAGACCGATGACGTTATAGCGCGAGTCGTTGGTTAACCGTCATGAAGAATAAATTGAACCAATTGACACGGTGACACCATAGTCGTCTTGACCGAGGACACATGGAATTACCTGAAGTTGACGCGACTCGCATTACACCGCTTCTTTCAGCTGTTAATCTTCGCGGGAAAGAATGATTTTCTTCTGCTGCGGGAGATCTGGACGTGGCATGGAAGTATGTTTCGTTAATTGCGAGTTCTTTTGTCCTGACGCCTCTCTCTCTCTCTCTCTGCTTTAATTGATTGGTTGGCTCCCTGCTTGCATTGGTTCTCTTTGTTGGCGACCCTTTCTTTTATTGGTCTCTTTTGGTTATCAGAAAGGTAACATGGTGACGTTGATTGCACGCACCGGGCGTCAGAACCAGAAATATGAGAACGGTTGCCGTCTCATTGCAGGGTATCATCTCTCTTCTCCATCTACGAAATGGCACTACTCTCTCTCTCTCTTACTCACTCAGTTACACACACAGACAGAGTATCTCTTGAGATAAGAGTGGCTCGCGAATCTCAAAAGTTAACGCTGGATGCATGGTGACTGCTTAAAAATCAGCCGCTTTCTACCGTGTCCAACGGACCATCCTGAGTAATAAACTAATGGATTGTTATAATTATTTGTGGCAGATGTATTCCTTACAGAATAAAGGATGACAATATGAGCACCGACAAGTCTGATGAACCAAGGCTGGAGGTTCTTGTTGTCAAAGCTCAGAAGAGCGATATGGTGTTGTTCCCTAAGGTATTCATTTAAAATGCATATTCCTTTCGATAGAAGATCTATTCTTCAACCTTTTCTTAACTAGATTTTATACTATATGGATTATGGTTCTTTTCTAATGTATGATATTAAAGGGAGGATGGGAAACTGATGAATCAGTAGAAGAAGCAGCTCTGAGAGAGGCAATGGAAGAAGCTGGTGTGGAGGGAGTCATAGGAGTGAGTCTCATTTGAATCAATTCTCCATTTATTTCTCCCGGGCTTCTATTTCTAATTAAGTTTGTACACATTGTTCATAATCATTCTTTTGTGCCATTGTTCATAATCATTCTTTTGTGCCACCAACAAACACTTTCGACTTCATAAATCTGATTAAATTCATATGAATCGGAACTACACTTAGATCATTAATGGCGATTATGAATCAGTTGTCTACATTTATCACCGTCCATCCTCAGTTCCTTCCATCTCAATACCTAGAGTACTTTTATCCACCGGTAAAGAGTCAAACCAAGTTTCTTTTTTCTTTGATCTTTAGCTTGTATTAAGGCTCAATACAAATTTCCTTTCCTAGATTAAACGTTGTGAAGTCTACCAAACGCCCCCAAGTCAACTTTGCCAACTTGTGTGTGCGAGTACAGTACACGGGAACGACTATTTTATGACCAAATTAATTGGCTTGAGGTAATGCTAAATCATGACAGTATAAAGAAAAAAAAAGTGACCAACCACATCTTTTCAACATGTTGCCACCATAAGCATCGTATTGGAACGCTACTTCGATGACATCTCTAGCGATTAATTTGCCATGGATAGTTGTCTTAATTATAATGTCTCGAGCTAATAGTCATAGTTTCTTTTTGCTTCTTTTCTTTTTTGGTCTTCAAGGGACATAGAAGGAGACTATTAGTGATCGAAGAACAATAAATAAAATTATTTTGAAAGCTTCCTAAGCAAAACATTGGTGTAGGGAGCATCTGTTGATTTGTTATATTTTTTCGTTTTAAAGATGCAATCAACTGCTTTGCAGAAGAAGCTCGGTGAATGGATTTTCAATAGCAAAGGTAGAGAAGATGGATATCGTACGGCGTACATATTCCCTTTACAAGTGACAAAATTACGGGAGATTTGGCCGGAGAATCATCGCGAAAGAAGATGGGTAAGTTTTTTCTAACAATTAGAAGAACGAGTTTTACTAGTGAAAGACCAGTGATTTTAGTTTTTGCAACTATCTCACCAAATACGATGTGCTTACGTCCTCTCATCTTTCTCTCTCTTCAGATGAGCGTTGAAGAGGCAAGAAAGGATTGTAAGCACCCATGGATGGCATTTGCACTAGACCAGCTCCTCACCAAACATAAGAAGGCGCAGCTAGTAATAAAGATTAACATGTAAACGGGAAGCTTAGAAGCTGCATCAAACAAGAAAAGAATACTTGTAATCAAGCAACTTTCCCCAAAACCTGGAGGAAAATCAATTGTAAAATGTTGTGATCTTGAACAGGGAAGAATACTTGTATCATATGTTGAGGGAGTTGCCCAAGCTTGTTCCAAAAAACTTATGAAAGCACAGAAAACAATTTGGTGTGAATTGCTTAATTCTATGTGACCTGTGGAAGAATATAACATATTTGGCTTCCTTGTATATCTTGTCAAACTCTTGTTAGATCAATGAGATCAAGAAAATGAGGGACACAAATATCATCTTGAGCAGATCTCCACAACTGTGGAGATAATTCTAAATCTCTGTCATGAAGCAGAACTTAATAAACCCGATTACCTTTGTCAAATGAGAATTTTTAGGGCTTGTATAAATACATTGAGAAACCTTACAAACAAGATATGACTTGCTCTCCTCAATTCTCATACAATTCTTCACATAGATACCTTGTTCTCTTTCTAATTTGAGCATCAAGAACGTCCACATGACCCACTCTATCGCTTCTCAATATTTTCTATTTGCTGGGCAAGGAATCCCCTCTTAAACTTAGATATAACCGTGTCCTTACAACAATATGACCATTTGAAGGATCATCAGCTTTCACAAAATTGGTTTTCTTGCAACGATCCTAGAAAAATGCTATTGATGGTGGTTAAAACTATTGGAAACCGGATACGATCGTCGGAAAATAACGACTTAAAATAGAGGTAAGAAAAAATCACAAGAACTGCCAAAAGTATACCCTCAGTCTAGAACTGCTAGGAAAAATTCTTTACGGCAACTATTAGACCGTCAAAACATGTTTGGTTGAACAGCGGAAACAGTTTTCCAGCATAAAAAAAAATTCTCTTAAAAATACAAGAAACTTTAAATTACTTTTCGAAATGAAAACATTATGCAAATAACTAAAGTATCAAACTTAAGTAGAGTTTCTGCAGTTAATCGTGCAGTAACAACAAAACACGAGTGCCATATGGGGTCAAATATGAAACAAACCAAAGTTCAAAATAATCAAAACATAAGTCCAACATAGCTATATATGCCGAAGTGAAAACTATAATACAAATGCTATATGGGTCGAATATCAATAGAGACAGAAGTTCAATCTAACAACTAAAGACAAGTCCAATCCTCCCTACCCTTACATCTAATGTGTAGGAGGCCATGATCAATCATCTCAAATATCTTTCTATAGTATCTGATTCCTCAAATAACACATTAAAATATGACAAGCATTAATTAAAATATATGAATAACCATTATTATAACAACAGAATTCTTTTCATTAGGGCAATGATATAACTTTTTTAAAAATGACAAGTATTAAAAGATATAAATAACCACCATTGTAACAATGTTTTTCAAATATATCTAATGACCAATAGACTTGCAATTCTTTTACTATGGCATTAAACATGGGTAAGATGTTGGTTAAGGGTAACAATGTAGTCTTATCGGTGTTGCTCCAAACTAGAGTCTCAGAGTTTAAAGTTCACAAAACAATGCATGGTTTGGGCTTTAATGACTATGAAATAATCTCCACATATGGTTTGGCAAGAGGAATTTGGGTAGCCTGAAACTTGAGATACATCAACATCCATATTATTCAGACTCGCCCTCAATTTTGTCACATGAGAGTATGAGAGTGTTCTTCTTGGCAAAGATTGGCTTGTTACATTAGTTTAGGCTTGTTCAAATAATGCTTCAAAAGGAACTTTTGGGGACAAACTCGCTTGCTTACCAGATTCAATTCATTCTCATGGTTGGTGAGTGGAGATTTGAATGACATTTTCATGGAAAAGAGAAGAATGGGTTGTGCCAATTAACACTAAGAAGTATATGTGGTTTGAGAAAAGAATCCATGAATGAAGACTGGTTGAAGTACATGCCATTGGCTGCTGTTTCAAATGGAGAGGACCATTAACCACTAGACATTGGAGGATTATAGAGAAGTTGGATGGAGGACATTCCAACAACTTGTAGAGAGTTTGTTTTCCTGAAGCAACCATCCACGTGCTCCTCCCAAGACTAGCTTGCTTGGACCACAATCCTTTACTCCTATAGCCATTCAATAAACAAGAATAAAAGAAAAACAATAATTTTTTATTGAAAGCACATGTAAAACTCATAATGACTTTCCCCCACTCTTATAGAGGACCTAGATAAAAGGAGCAAATATGGTAACAAAAGTAAAGGAACTAGATGTGTAATTAAGAATTTGGAAATTTAGATCTTTAGTAACATTTTTTGAAGGAGAAAGATGTTGGCAAGGATTGGTGGCTTGCAAAGATGCTTTGAAGAAGAAAGGCTGTATTATGGCCTAATAACTTTCAAGAAAAAACTTCAGTAGGAGTTGGACCTTTGTTCGAATAAAAGTTCCTTTTATGGCACTAGAAATCACGAAAGTGATGGATAAATAAATGTGATTAGAACACACACTACTATCACACAAAAACTATTATTAGAGGATGGCAAAATAAGATTTAAATGATGTGCAAAAAAGATGTGCCTTGAGAAGAATATGTGAAAGCACTTTGGCATATGGTAGTATTCTTCTCAAATTTATTTACAATAGAGGATGGTTTCAAAAATAAATATAAGAATGACTAACAGGCTCCCAAGAATCTATGGTAGTAGGTGGACAAACTTCAGAAATCCTACCTCTTAGCATGAAATTAATGAAGCTTTCTACAACATGGGTAGGTTGAAGGCATGTAGAAATGATAGCTTTCTGGCTATTTTTTAGCAATGCTGGGATTTAATTGGTGCAAATATTTGTAAATACATCAACTAAATTTTTAGGAGAAAGGAAGTTATCCATCAAACTAACAAAACTATATAGGTTCTTTTTTCCAAAGTTCAAAATCTAGAGAAGACTACTCAATTTCACCTTATTTCCTTATGTAATATGTTATACAAATGAGTCCAAAAGATTCGATTCAAATTGTTGCTTGTGGATATAATATCAATATACCAAGCAAGTTTTATCAACTTGACATATTCAAGATAATATCTATGAGCTAATTTTTCAAATGAATATAATTCGGTTATAGGTGTGAGCATGAATGATTACTCTTGTATGGCCATAATGCACACCCATGTTGTCATGAAATTATAGGTGGTAATTGATTGAAACGTATAATGACTATTAAAGAAGAAGATGGTCATAATTATTGACATGAAGGGGTTAGTTAATGCCTACTTAAATGGTTGAGTTAGGGTGATCAATTATTTATATGTTAATTCAAATATCAAGGTGAGGCTTATAAATAGGATTGCCTCAGTACTACAAAAGCATGTTAAGAAACAATTATTATTTTCTTGATACCAAGCCTTTCTCTAACTTCTGTTCCTTTTGCTAAACTTTGAAAACCATCTACAAGTCCTATATCTTAATGCTAATAGGACTTATACACTTATAAAAAGTGTCGTTTGTCATTTGTTGATTCCAGGAAAGGTCGTTTGCTATTTGTTGATTTCATCCAAAAAAGGTTGATTGATGTTCATTCCAAAAAAGGCAGATTAGTGATATCTCTCAATGAGTCAAGCCATCTTCATCAAAAGATCCACCACTAACAAAAATCCCTCCAACAATATTTAGGTCTATTTCATCGAGGTGACTATTTTTCTATGAGAGATGACATTTGAGTTCATTTAGATAGGTTTGATGTAGGCTAACTTCCTATGGTAGCAAAAGAATATGTATTTCATTCTCCTTATATTGAAAGTCATTTATATTTTTAGTACACCAAGATAAGACAACAACAACTAAGCCTTTTCCCATACTAGGCGGGGTTGGCTACATGGATTCTTTGTTTCCACGGATCCCTATCGTGTGCCATGTTAGCAGTTAACTCCTAATAAGCTAGATCATTCTTTATTGTTTCTTTCCAACACTTTTGTGGTCGTCCTCTACCTCTTTTAATACTTTCCAATTTTAGTTTTTCTAACCTTCTTAAAGGTTCTTCTTTTGATCTTCTTTCTATATATCCAGACCATCTTAAACGATGTTCTCTCATTTTATCCTCTATTGGTGTCACTCCTAATTTGTTTCTAATAACCTCATTATATATACGGTCTTTTCTTGTATGACCACTCATCCATCTCAACATCTTCATTTATGTCACACACATCTTTTGTACATGTTGATGATTAACTGCCCAACACTCTTGAACCATAAAACATGGTAGGCCTAATTGCTGCTCTATAATATTTACCTTTTAATTTTAATGGTATCTTCTTATCACAAAGAATACCTGATGCTCCTCTCCATTTTAACCAACCAGCATTAATTCTATGTGTAACATCTCCATCAATTCTTTCATCACTTTGAAAAATTGACCCTAGGTATTTAAAACTTTCCTTTTGGGGAATGCAATGTGTGCAAATTTTAATTTCTATGTCCTTTGAAGTAGCCAAATGATCAAACTAACATTTCATATATTCTGTCTTTGTTCTACTAAGTCGGAGGCCTTTGCTTTCTAATGTTTCTCTCCATAGTTCCAATTTTCTATTAACTTTTTTCATAGACTCCTCCACTAATACAATGTCATCTGCAAATAACATACACCAAGGTACTTCATCTTGAATATGTTTTGTTAACTCATTCATCACCATTATAAATAAGTATGGACGTAAAGTTGATCCTTGATGTAACCCAATATTAACTTCAAAGAAGTATGTCGTTCCTTCATGAGTCCTCACACATGTTTTTGCACCATCATACATGTCTCTTATAAGGTTAATATATGTCAATGGGATACCTCTTTTTTCAAAATTTCTCCAAAGAACCTCCCTTGGTACCCTATCATAAGCTTTTTCTAGATCAATAAATATCATGTGAAGGTCTTTCTTTTTTGCTCTAAAATGTTCCATAAGACGTCTCAAAAGGTGAATCACTTCAATAGTAGATTTGCCTGGCATGAATCCAAATTGGTTCTCTGTTGTACTTGATACTTGTCTTAACCTAGTTCGATAATTTTTTCCCATAATTTCATAGTATGACTCATTAACTTGATACCTCGATAATTCGCACAATTTTGAATGTCTCCCTTGTTCTTATATATGGGTATAAGTGTACTTGCTCTCCATTCCTCTGGAATCTTTTGGTTTTTCCATATTTCATTAAATAATCTTGTGAGCCAAGTGATTCCTATTTCTCCTAGTATTTTTCAAACTTCTATAGGAATATTATCTGGTCCTACTGATTTACCACCCTTCATATGTTTAAGAGCCTCTTTGACTTCATTCTTTTGAATACGTCGGTAGAAATTATGGTTTATATACTTTTCTGACTTGGCTAAATCTAATAAACTAATACTAACATCTTTATTTTCATTAAAAAGGTTATAAAAATTGTTTTTTCATCTATTTCTTATATCATCATTTGCCACTAGAATTTTTTCCTCCTCGTCTTTTATGCATCTAACACAATTAAGATCTTTAGTTTTCTTATCTCTAGCCCTAGCTATCCTAAAAATATCTCTTTCACCCTCTTTTGAGTTGATTTTTTTATATAAGTCCTCCCAAATATTAGTTTTTGCTTCACTAACGGCCTTTTTCTCTTCCTTCTTTGCTTTCTTATAAGCTTCTAAAGTTTCACTAGTTTTCTTGACATAATGTAATTTGTAACATGCCCTCTTTGCCTTAATTTTATTTGGCACTACTTCACTCCACCACCAAGCTTCTTTTTGTGCTGGTACACCTCCCTTAGATACCCCTAACACATCTTTCGCCACTTTCCTAATATGTATAGCCATATTGTTCCACATATCACAAAGTGTGCCAACATAATTCCAAATATCTCCTTGAAGGACTTTTTATTTAAATATATCTTCTTTCTCACTTTTGAGATTCCACCATTTAGTCTGAATGGCTCGATGCACTCTTTTCTTCTTTGTCCATTTTTTTATTTATAAATCCATAACTAAAAGTCGATGTTGGGTGGTTAAGCTTTCTCCTGGAATTACCTTACAATCTTTACAACACGCTCTATCTTTTTTTTACAAATAAAGTAATCAATTTGTGTTTGTAATAAGCCACTCTTATAAGTAATTAAATGTTCATCTCATTTTTTGAAGATTGTATTGACTATAAAGAGATCAAATGCCATAGAAAAATTTAAAATCTCCCTACCTTCCTCGTTTATATCTCCAAAACTAAAGTTTCCATGAATCCCTTGATATCCTAATGCCTCTTTACCGACATGTTCATTTAAATCTCCTCCTAAATAAATTATGTCCCTTTGTGAAATCTTTTGAAACACCTTATCTAACTCTTCCCAAAAAATTATTTTTATACTATCTTTTAGTCCTACTTGGGGTGCGTAAGGACAAACTATATTCAAAACCTCTGCTCCTAACACTAATTTTAACATCATGATTCAGTCACCATATCATTGTATGTCTACTACACTCTCCTTTAAATCTTTATTTATGATAATACCAACTCTGTTTCGAGCCTTTTCTTTACCTGAGTACCATAATTTAAAACTTGTATCCTCTATCTCCTTTGCTTTTTCTCTAACCCATTTTGTCTCTTGTAAACATAGAATATGAATCTTTCTCTGAATTATAGTATCTACCACCTCCATTAGCTTACCAGATAATGTTCTGATATTCCAAGAATCAATATGAATCTTATTATCTAGGACTAGCTTCCTTACCCCCCGCATCCGTTCATAATCAAAATGCGGAGACCCTCTCTGAAAATTTTTCACTACATTCGGGCGGCAATGTAGCGGGACTAACTTCTTTACCCACACTCGTCCATGATTTGGGAACCCTCTCTGCAATTGATTCACTACATTCGGACGAAAATGGAGTGACCCTTGCTTACTTCTTACTGCATTCGAGCTTTGCAGCACATCGCTAGGTGGGGACGCCCCAAAGCAATGCTCATAATTTTTGTAATCTATGTTATAAAAATTCGACGAGGTTTTACGCTGGCTGTCAGAAGCCTAACACAACCCTCCTCCTTTATCCAGGCTTGGGACCGGCAATGCAAGGGTGATCCCTTACATGGGCGGAGTTACACCAACTACATTTGTGGAAGGAAAATGTGATAATTGAACAAGCTCACAAGCAAAAAAAGTGGGACAATAACAACTACATTTGTATGGGACAATCCTCAATGGTATGTCCGATATATTATTTGGCACCTACCAAACTTTGGCATGTGCAAAACAACTATAGGACAAACATGAAGCGAGATACATGGTAGAGGGTGCAATAAGTTAGAAATTTCTTATTATTCGTTTTAATAATTATAAGATGGCACATGGTAGATCTATTATGGAGTAATTGTATGAGCTCAAACGGATCTTAATAAATTCAAACAAAATAAGATGAGAATGGATGAAACAATAATCTCTTCTCTATTATAGACAAACTTCCTCCTTCTTAAAAAGATTTGAAAATGTATTTGAGTCTACAAGAATTATTTATCAAATTATGGCTTCTTATTGAACAATAAAATGGCAACTAAAAGGAAAAATAGATAAGAATTGGTAAATGCTATAATATTATATTTCGTTTTATCAATCCATTATAATCGTACTGCATGATATGATATGGCAGCATAAGGTTTCTCTATTAATAAATGAAAAATTAACTTAAACCTAAAGCTCCAAAAAATATAAATTGTAACAAAAATTAATTAAAACCAAAACCCAACCCACCAACCCACAACAGCTTCGGCCCATCCTGTTGGAGTTACCTAGTCTGGAAGACCTGTTAGCATATCAGATAATGCATTGTTTACTGTTAAGTGTTGACTTAGCTGAAAGAACTAATTAAGTCTCAAAGAGCAAAGAGAAAGTTGTTAAAGGCAATGTTAAGAAAAAGCACCAACTTTTCTTTCTCA
Source organism: Brasenia schreberi (assembly GCA_036023115.1). Taxonomy (NCBI): domain Eukaryota; kingdom Viridiplantae; phylum Streptophyta; class Magnoliopsida; order Nymphaeales; family Cabombaceae; genus Brasenia; species Brasenia schreberi. The sequence goes on from JAYKKT010000073.1 coordinate 3,700,461, forward strand.
TAGCAAGAAAACTTGGTTGAGTTTGTGTTATAATGAGCTTAATGAGGGCACCAAGCCTATAATGATAATGGTGTTTTCTTTATATTGTGTAAAGGGGTGTAACTGTGTAAGAACAAGTTCTAAGTAAAAACATCGAAAAAATGTATAAACATTAGTAGTTTAACAAAAAGCTATAAGAAAAAACTAAATGGTATGATACTTAGATATTTATGGTCCACTACAATAAATTTGTATGATACACTAATATTTTAGATTATGGTGAGACACAGACTGATAAGTGTGATAAATCACACCATGCTATGGGACTTGGAGATGCGGATTGTAAGATATGGCATGGATTTTACAATATTGAACAATGATTAAGAAGCAAGTCACCATAGCATATTTAAGTTTACCTCATCCTAAAAGATTGTCTAGTCTATTTTTAATTAGCAAGGTGGAGTTGGCAAACACCTTAGCCACATAAAAACCAACCCATAGCGTGCCACACCTTGTGATTGAACTCCCAACCTCATTGCAAAGATGTCATGGACCTGGTAATAGGTGATAGAGAAGGTGTGAACCGAGTTGAGTTTGAACCCCTAGCTTCATGCCTAGGGACCCAACCCAATGCTCCACCATTACACCATGACCATATCCAGTGAAGAAGACGATCCAAGCCCAGCAAGTTTAGGCCCAAGTTGCTGGACTCCGAGCTGGATAGATTTGAACCCTTGACGTCTTGTCAAAGAAAGAGCACAATACCTATACCATGACCAGTTCGGTGGGTAGTGCACAAAGAGGTCTGAGCTCAGTACATTTAGGTAGGCCAAGTTGGTTAGGGACATATTTGATATTTTTTCTTATTGCCTGTGAGGGAGAAAAGTAGGATATAAATTAACAGGATTGATACGCATGCACCTTTTTTGAAATTTTCAAAACCCTGGTCATTTTCATTAATTACCAAAATATCAATTTGTAGAAAATAACTTGTCACTCTCTCCTCTTCCATGAACCAAAAACGCCCTCATTTTTGCTCGTTTATCTACCCACATTATTTCTCGGTTCATTCTAGCAATATTTCACGATTTACTGCCGTTTCTAGCAAAAGAATGAATCGAAATATGTCGAAAAAGAATAAATCGTAAGAAAGAAGAAAATAATGATAAAAATGCCCGATTTGTAGGGGATTCATTGATTTATTAAGATATAGTGTTGATTTGGTTTTGGCTTTTTTATCTTTAGTTGTTTTTGTTGATTTTTGAATGATTTGTTGTCAAAATGGGTTTTGCGGCTCGAGATGCGCCCTAGACGCAACTCCCACGAAGAGAGAGACGCACTCCAAGTATGTCTCCTATGTTTGGGAGATGCGCTTGGGGCGCATCTTGATTGTCTCGATATGGTATCATAAATTTTCATTTTTGCTATACAGATATAACTCATATGACATGAGTAGAAGATCATAACATCATCGCTTCATATAGAATATGCAACATCATATTATATGGAGGATGCTCCATAGATGACAACGAAGAAAAGAAGAAACTGATCCTTCATGTTTTGAGGAGGATATATCAACATCAGATAGTAAGATTGATATTGTAAAGAGTAAGGATGAGGGATCCCTGATATGTCGAGATTACTCCCTAACTTTGAAGATCACATTGCTTATAAGATTTGGAAGGAACAAGTAATTTCTAACTTTAGTAAAATTTTATATTCGATATCAATACTCACTATTCTAATTGACTATATAAATATATATTTTCAGACAAAATGAAAAGTGGTAATAACTCACACACACTATATTATTGGTAGAGCCTAACTACTGAATAAGATGGATGTGAGGCTTGGTAATTAGGTTGAGATTGAAAATATGAATGGTTGATTGGGCAAATGAATTTGATACATGAAGTGATAGACCATGCATTGTTAATTGCTTTTATTGAATATTGGCAACCAAATACAAATAACTTTCATATGTCATATGGTAAGATGAGTATCATACTGCATGATGTTCACGAGATACTTAGTCTTCTAATGGAGGAACAACTTATTTGTCTTGACACAAGAGATGATAGCTATAAGTAAGAAAGATATTTTGAGTAATATATTGAGGATGAGCATAAATGAAGTAGTGATAAAGATTAACTCTGAGTCATTAAATTTGAGGTGATCCAAACTAATTTTTTAAAAAGAAAAATAAGTAACAAAAATAAAGCTTTATAGCCCATCACCCTCATAATCAATAAATTGATTTTCTATCTCATCGACTGACAAGTCAACGAATGCATCATCCAATGCACTACAATAACTTTCACTCTCCTTAGTCATCTTATAATAAGTAATTTCATTAGTTATCATCTTCTTTGAATTGATTTCATCGTAACTGCTTTCACTTGAGTTATTTCTTATTTTACAATATATACATGAATATAAGATTTAAAATATAATACATACCAAACAACTTTTATTTGGTTAAGAGAAATGTAAGAAAAAGACATCTCTCCTTAAGGAGCATACACACCTTTGTTGCTCCTTAAGAATGAGACACAGTTCCGCCACAACATCTCTTCCATGAGAAGAGACGCAACCCAAGCACGTCTCTCTTCATGGAGACATGCTTAAGACACATTTCAAAGTGAAATTTCACCAAGTGAATGATTTTACCTAAAATTGCGAAATATCTTTGAAAACAAAAAAAATCTGAAAATAGTGGGAATAAGGTAGCATTAGTTACGCGAAAGCAAGAGGAAGAAATAGTGGGAATTAGGTCTGAAGAGAAATAAATTGTTGAGGGGTATTTTGGGTATTTTGAAAACATGGGTGCGTGAATAGATGCCCTAAATTAATTACCTTTCTCCAAGCAAACAAAGACGACCTATCCTTGAGAGTTACTGATCTCATTTGTTTTCGTTCTTTTGATTGTGCCCTAGAGTCTCACCTTTCCCTTTCTCAATTCCCGCGGAACCCTAGTTTCCGTCTTCATCCGTGTGCCGGCGATCACGCCGTCGTCGGGTTGTTTTTTGTCAATCCCTTGTCAATCGAGGGTGCGGTTCTTCTCCGTCATCTTTGCTAAACCCTAGTTTTGTTCTTCGTCATTGTGGGGGTTCAGTGGCTGCTTCTTTCCCGGGTGTATTTGGGTTCCTCTAGTCTGCTGGTTTTCTGATCTATTACGGTTCGTGTGATTCGTTCCATCGATGGTGAAGAATTTTGAAAACAGAAGGAATGACGCTCCGAGAGGCCGTGGCCGTGGTAGCAGAGTTGGTAATGGTGGTGGTATTGGTGCTCGAGGAGGCAGGGGAAGAGGGTTCGGCCGTGGAAGGGGTGCTTTCCGGCCGGGTCCGCTCCGTGTGAACGCTCGCCCCTCTTCGTATTCGATCGCCAAGGCAAGATAAAACATCCACATGCTTAGCCTTTTCTGTTTAAAAAAGTGCATTGCCTTTCGCTAGTGGATCTAGATGTTCCGTTCATGGCAGAAAATGGGCATCGTGGACGGCAGTTGTTGCTGTTATGGCTATCCGTGGAGGGAACCGATTTATGCCCTTTTCGTTTTTCTATATATTGAACGATGTAACAAGAGTTACACCTTCATCTTGGTGATGCGCAAGTTTTGATTCTAATGGTTTCTTCTACTGCTACTACTTTTAGCATGATCTAGGAATTTCCTTCAGTTCATGGAAAATATTTGTCACCATCATCTATGTCATTGGCTTTTGAGAAGTTCGGGATTGAGCATATACTGCTGTTCAAGGTGGCTGGACATGAGATGCTCCGGTAATGGCGGAACGTCTGAAATGGGGCATCATGGACAGCAATTGCTGGTGTGATGGCTGTCTTTCGATGGCTTATCTAGGGAAGCCGATTCATGGCCTTTTATTTTTTCTGAACCTTAGATAATGCCATGAGAATTAGTTGGCCCTCTTTTGAGGTTTGGTTACCTTCATCTCCGTGATGCTAATATTTAGGTTCTAGTGGCTTCTTCTTCTTCTACTACTTCTACTGATTCTTGAATAAGTAACTTTGAGTTTATGGAAAAAAAACAATCATCACCGTCATCTCTATCATTGGCTTTTGAGGACCCCGGAGATTGTTTGGTGTTGCATGGTTGTTGTGTTGACATTCTTGTTCTACCAATATCGGTTTTCTCTCTCTCATTGCGGTCGATCGTTCATGATCAGTCATTCAGCAGAGCCAAGGGCACAGTATTGCAGAATGATTTGTTTCAAGACAGCTTGCATGCTGCTGGCATTGATATGGGAGCAAAGTTGTACATCTCGAACCTTCATTATGGGGTTACCAATGAGGATATCAAGGTGGGCACATTTGGAGAAAGCTTGCATGATACGTTGACCTCTCGGTTGTTATGCATATCGTCACCCGTGTCCAACACCACTGTCAAACTTGCTTTTTCAGGAGCTGTTTTCGGAGATTGGAGACATCAAGCACTTTGCAGTTCATTATGATCGCAGTGGCCGCTCAATTGTATGTTCTCAACCTTATTTATGTACAATACGGTTGTGTCCAGCTTGATAAAAAGTTACAACTCTAATGGATTTGATATAATCTAAGTTCACCAGCTAGTTTTCTTTTTAGGCTGTGTGCTTTTACAAACTGCAATTGTTTAATTGGCAGCGTGTTGTTTGCTTTCTCATTGGCCCCTTTATTTTTTCCTAAATCCCACAGGCATTAATGTCACTAGATTGACATGTTTTTTAGTTTATTTCTTAATCTTTTCCTTACTATTTTACTCCTTTATCTATTTAATGCTGTAATTTATATTCTTTTTGTATTTTGCCTTATGTTTCTTCTTTGTCCAAATATAGTAGAAATATTTTATTCTCTTGCAACATTTTAGAGCATCTTGTTTAACGTAGGTACTAGAGTTCTAAGAAGCGTGCTTGCAGCTTGCTGAATTATGCTTTTTATTGATCAAGAGATGTGCTAGATCATGGGCTAGTCTATATATATTCATCTCATCATAATGATGAGTGAGCATTTCAATTTTGAGTTGTAGATCTATCAACTGGACCTTGAACCACTATAAAAGTGGGATGCTTTCCCTGTTAGGCAGCTACAACTGTGTATGTGCTTTTTGATGCTCCGTTAGGGGATCGACCCCTATGATCCCCTAATAGTTGAGTCTATTTTAACCACTGAATGTAAAGTTTACTATTTTTGGTACTCTGTTGACTATGTCATAAAGACATCCCTCTATTTCTTATTTAATGTCAGAAGAGTCTAGAGTTTGCTTGCTTGGGTTTCTGGGAGCTTCTTGAATGCAGTAATAAGTGAACAGTTTCTGATAAAGACCTTTTTGGGTGCAGCATGATTCCTCCATGGTCATGTTCATGACTAGTGACATCATTATTGGCTGATTTACTAGTTTTTATGATGCTGGGAAGAATAAGGAAAAGCTTAAATGAAGTTCTAGGACCTTGAGAAGGTTGAAGTATAGAAAAAAGTATCACTGTCACAACCTTTTGGCAAGGACAAGTCTTGGGTAAATACAGGCTGACAGTAGTTTTAGTAAATATTAGGAAATAACAAGTTTAGAATTAGGAAAGATGAAATGTATGTGCATCAACCATGATTATCAATTTGAAACCTTTTTATCATTTTTGGGAAGCTATTGCTATGAAATGAGCTTTAAGAACTATTAATTCTTCTAAAAACATAAAAAAACATTGTGTTAGAAAGATTATTAGCTAAAGCATCTAAACTTTATAATAAATATGCAAAGTTTTGCCTTATGTTAAACATATGTAAACTAGTGGTACACGTTTCTTCCAATGCAACATCTGTATATGGGAAGAGTGGACCTTCAAAATAAAATGATGGATGGAGTGGCCCTTCATCTAGGTTGTGAATATGTTTTACTGTGAGGCAGAGACAATCTGTTTACTAATTGGCATCTGAAAGGATGCGTATATGTTAATATCAATGGTGTTTTGTCCCATATATGGGTAAAATGGGATAAAATAAGTCATTCCTTGAGTTGTCTCTTTAGTTTACTTTTGCCCAATAATAATAAAAAGGGGCGAAATAGTATGTGATAAATCTTGAGTAATATTTTTGTATTTCGTATATCAAATTTAGATGTGAATGTTACTCAGTTTTGTTGTTTTCTTTTGGGTTTGAAATTTGTTTCATGCCGACATTTACGACTACGGTTGAAGGCTAGAAATAGGGTTATTTCTTGTTACAGGCGATGCCAATTGTGAGTTCAAATTCTAAAAGTTATTTTCTTTTTTCTATTGAAGTGAGTTACTGCATATTGTTGGTAGATCAAGACATCCTTTTTGATGGGGGTGGTTAGAGATGACATTGAAAAGTTTTTCTATTTTATGGGATGTGATTGGGTAACATACCATTTAAATTATCCGGTGTTTTCACCTAGGTGGTCTTGGTTTGGAAAGTCTATTGTCTAGGATGATTTCAGCAGTGTCCATTTCTTTTGTTGGCTTAGGTCCTTATTGTCCTTTACAGGAGAGTAAGTTTTTGCAATTTCATTTCATTATATCCAGTCAGGTAGATGTCTACCTCTTGACTTTGTTAAAGGTGTATTACTTTAGGCCTTGATGCATTACGACACACAACCAAAGAGGTAGACATGGACACTGCTGTGGTATTTTTTTCAAAGTTGCTAGAAAGTAGTTCCTTGCAATGTTCTTTAGAATCCAAACAAGAATGACAAAATGAGATGGGTAATTGTTGATATTAGTTAGAGTTGGATCAAAACATGGTTGGGTGAACGATTTCTTAGAGCTGGTTGAGTTCTTGTTGGAAAGGCTCCTAAACGGCTTAGGCATTGTTTTTGGATCAAATTGGTTCTGCTAGGTTACACGTTGTTTGACCTATTAGAGATTAAAATTGAATTGGATGACGAGTCGGTCCAAATTTACCTTGTAAGGGGAAAGAGACACAATACAATTTAGGTAAGGGAACAAGGATAGGGGTTTGCTGGTGTTGAGGGAAAAGGGCAATTCGAGTGCACATGGTGGCAATGCAGATGTGGTTATCTGTGGTTGTGTCCATGGCAAGTGGAGGGTGGCAGACTTAGGTTGGAGAACGAAGTGCAAGTCTTGATTTGATTAAGTACAAGGTGAGCTGGCTGGCTTTGGTGTTTTCCAGCGGGGAGGAGGAGGAGGTAGGTGACTCCAAAGTTGAGGCATGCGAGTGGAGTTGGCGGAAAGGTTGGTGGTCGAGCAATAGAGTTAACAATATTGTGGTAGGTTCAAGCAAGAAATTAGCAAGAGAGGCGGATGGAGAGGAGCTCATTAAAGGATAGGAAGCCATGCTATCCGTGGTTCTAGTGGCATAGTTCTTAGGCGGATGAAGAGGCCTTGGGTATTTTGGCAGGTTACTACTTCTAGGGAAGGCAAGAGGTTGCTGCTATTTTATAGGAAGTCCGTTTCTTTCCACATGGTCATAGTCTTTAGAGAGGGCATGTCTATACGCAAACCATTTCAGCATGTAAGAACTCCATTGAATGCATTATTTGATGTGCAAGCAAGTGCGTGCTACCTTTCAAGGAAGTTGCTTGATTGGAGGATAATTATTAAGCAAAGCCAAGATGAGCTACACTTTGTTCACCATGATCTCAACAACAACAACTAAGCCTTTTTCCATACTAGACAGGGTCGGTTATATGGATTCTTTGTTTCCACATAGCCTTATCATGTGCCATGTTAGCAGTTAACTCACAATAAGCTAGATCATTCTTTATTGTTTCTTTCCAACACTTTTGTGGTCGTCCTCTACCTCTTTTAATACTTTCCAAATTTAGTTTTTCATACCTTAGAGGTTCTTCTTTTGATCTTCTTTCTATATGTCCAAACCATCTTAAACGATATTCTCTCATTTTATTCTCTATTGGTGCCACTCTTAATTTGTTTCTAATAACCTCATTATGTATACGGTCTTTTCTTGTATCATCCATCTCAACATCTTCATTTCTGTCACAGAAATCTTTTGTACATGTTGATGATTAACTGCCCAACACTCTTGAACCATAAAACATGACAGGTCTAATTGTTGCTCTATAATATTTACCTTTTAACTTTAATGGTATCTTCTTATCACAAAGAATACCTGATGCTCCTCTCCATTTTAACCAACCACCATTAATTCTATGCGTAACATCTCCATCTATTCTTCCATCACTCTGAAAAATTGACCCTAGATATTTAAAACTTTCCTCTTGGGTATCCTTTTGTTCACCATGATCTTAGAATCTTGTTCAAAAGAGTCCTTTCCTTCTAGGGAATGAGGATGCTGTATGTGTTGCTGATTCTTTGTAGGATCTTTTCCACTACAGAAAAAGGTCAAGACTTTTGCACATGTCTGTACCAACTATCATGGATTTGATGAAAGTATCTTGGGAAACCGTTTGGCCCTTTTTTGATCTTGTCCGAAGACAACTTCCTTTACCTCTTGATCCAAGATTGTTTTGAGGATCTTCAGGCACAGTGGGCTCTTCCTGCTGGAACACGGTTCCTCTCTTCTCAAGAATTCATACATCCCTTATCAGTGTGTGGACAAACTATCTCTCAAGCTCAGGTTTGGGTTCATCCTCAATTGGGTTTAAGCAGCGTAAAGGACTACTTGATGCATTCCCCATACAATATGCTTCCCAGTCACAAGCATTTCAAACTAAACTTTCTGAATTCTGCACGAACGGTTTTAACCTTGGAAATGGAGGGATGCAGTCCGCAATGGCAGATAGTGGTGGCAATAGCTGAGAACTATGGTGCTAGAGAGAGAAGTCCAAAGATTCTGAGAGAAATAGAGACAGGAGAGAAGAGAGAGTTTGGGGGATAGGAATGAGAGCCATAGAGGAGATCGAAGGAGTTAAATAGGTTTCTAGTGTAAAAAACTGCTATATCTCATTCAATAGGGAAACCCCTTCGTGTAACTAGCTTGTTTACATTTGGAGAAGTTTGCTCAGCACAGGAAACATTAGGAGCAGTGTTGTCTGACGCGTATTGTATCGCGTATCGCTGGGCTCCACGATACGAGCATATCGTATCGTATCGTACATTAATATTAAAATAATACAAAAATTATTTAAAAAATCAAGAAAATTAGTAAAAATCCAAAAAAAATATGAAAAAATCTGATAATTGCTTTAAATTCATATAATGCAAAGTTTAGCACAGATTGAACATTCAACAATGAACAATTGCATCCAAAATTACATATTTTAAAGTAAAAAATGAAATACATTTACATTTTACATATTGTAAATTTGTATCGGGATCATTAACTAAATAATCTTCATCTTCTACTTGATAAAGATTCAAAGTTTTTCATCACCTTTTGCTTTAAAATGAAAATCTTCATCTCCTTCGTGATGTTGTTGCACTTCAAATTAATTCATGCAATGTCTTCTTCGGTTAGGAGTGCATTTTCTTCGTTATCTTCCATAATCCACTCATCTAATATATCTCTTGGAATAAACTTCTTCATATTCAACATAAAAGAAACTTACATTATATTGCAGATTGGAGGCATTCCTCCAATCTGCATCACTCCCGAAATCGGCTTCCTTACTGCAACCGTCCCCCTCTCCTTTCTTAATCTTTCTATCTAACCTAATCACCTATTAATACCCTATCTAACTTAATTTCCTAATCTACCCCTACTAAGAATTAACCATTTCTAAGATGACATAAAACTCAAAATGACAACCTGACATGAGACAGGACTCTTTTACATGACTTGACTCTCATTTCATGACAAGACACGACTTTCCTTAACACTCCCCCTCAAGTTGGGTGGAAAATGTTGATGACACCCAACTTGGATAAGGTCTTCTTTAATAGTTTGCTGGTAGTAGCTTTAGTTAAAAAATCAGTCCTCTATTTGAAAGAATGAACATACTCCAGATGGAATTCTTTATTAGATATCTTCTCTCTGATGTGACAGTCAATTTCTATATGCTTGGTCCTTTCATGATATACTGGATTAGATGCCATCTGAATTGCCGCACTGCTATCACAATATAAGGGTATAGGATGGTTAAGTGAATAACCCAATTCAGTGATCAATGAAGATATCCATTTTCCTTCACACATTGCTTGTGCTATAGCTCTATATTCAGCTTCTGCTATAGATCTTGCAACAACTGTCTGTTTTTTGCTTTTCCAAGATATAATATTACCCTCAAGTAAAGTAATATAGCTAGTAGTTGTCTTTCTGTCATTATAAGAACATGTCCAGTCAGTATCATAATAAAGCTCAATGTCCAAGTTTGATGATTTTGAGTAAAGTAAACCCATTCCTGAAGTTGATTTGAGATATCGGTGAATTCTATTCACAGCATCCATTTGATTTTTGGTTGGTGAATGCATATATCTGCTCACAATCCCAACTGCATACGCAATGTCTTGTTGAGTAATGGTTAAATATATGAGCTTTCCCACTAGCTTCTGATATTTATGGATGTCTTTGAACACTTCACTGTCTCCATGAAAAAATTTATGATTTACCTCCATTGGAATGCCACTAAGTTTACATTTAAGCATTTGAATTTCTTCAAGGAGATCCATTAGGTATTTTCGGTGAGTCAAGTAGATACCTTTGTCAGAGTAAAAAACTTCTATGCCCAAGAAATAATGAAGTTTGCCCAGATCTTTAATGTCAAATAATTTATGAAGGCTCATTTTCAACTTTGATATTTCTTAAAGGTTATCTCCTGTAACAATAATGTCATCAACATAAACCGTGAGGATTGATATTTTTTTCCCTTTCTTGAAGAATATTGTATGATCATTGAGGCTTTTACAGTATCCCAAACTACACACTATTTTGCTGAATTTATCAAACCAAGCTCTTGGAGACTGTTTCAACCCATATATCGCTTTATTGAGTTTACATACTCTATGGGAGGATGACAAATTTATGGGCAGTCCTGGAGGTAGTTCCATGTATACTTCTTCATTTAAGTCTCCCTCTAAGAAAGCATTCTTAACATCCAATTGCCATAGGTCCCATCCCAAATTTGTTGCCATACTAAGAAGTATTCTGATTGATGTAAGTTTAGCCACAGGTGCAAAGGTTTCTGTATAATCAATTTCATATGACTGACTGAATCCTTTAACAACCAATCTAGCTTTATATCTCTCCACTGTTCCATCTGCCTTATATTTAATAGTGAACACCCACTTGCATCCTACTTTATGCCTATCAGAAGGCAACTGTGTGATGGTCCATGTATTGTTTTTAATCAATGCATTCAATTCTTCTTCAATTGCAGCTTTCCATAAGGGTCACTTAATTGCTTCTTCAAACTTTGAAGGAATCTTTTGTTTTTCAGCATTCATAACGATGGTGTGATAACTCTTAGAAGTATTGACATAGGAAACATAATTAGAAATTGGATATCTTGTACATGCACGCTTACCTTTGCGAACAACAATAGGAATCTCAATGTCACTGTCTACTCGCCCTTGAGGATCTGATTCAGGGGAAATCTCTTTAGTATATGGTTCTTCTGGAGTGTACACAATCTTTCGCTGTCCTTTCTTGTACGTCAGAATCTCTTTGGATTGCTGTTTGTTCTCAGTCTGGCTCTCAACGATCTCATGATACTCCCCCTCACTAGGAACTAGTGGTAGTACACAGGTAGGAGTGGGAGTAGATTCGAGTGTAGGAGAATAATAAGGGGTAAATTCAAAGAAAGTAACATCCATGGAAACATATAGTTTTTGAAGCAATGGATCGTAACATTTATATCCTTTTTGACAGGTTGAGTAGCCCAGAAAAATACACTTATCGGACTTGGCATCAAGTTTATCACGATTGGGAAGAGGAATATGTATAAAACAGGTACAACCAAAGATACGAGGTACTAGATGAAATGGTTTGGAGGCTTTATTAAGAGTATGAATAGGACTCTCCCCCTGAAGAGTATGACTGGGCATCCGATTTATCAAGTAAACCACAGTAAGGACAGCTTCACCCCAATAGAATTTGGGAACATTACTCTGAAGTAGAAGGGTTCTGGCAACTTCCAGAATATGACGATTCTTCCGTTTAGCAAGACCATTTTGCTGAGGTGTGTAAGGACAACTAGTTTGATGAACAATGCCGTGGGTTTGGAGATAATTTGCTAATTGAGTCCCAACGTATTCGCCCCCATTATCAGACCGAAGATTTTTAACAGTGGCATGGAATTGAGTATAAATAAATTTATGCACAACTGGAAAAATAGATGCAACTTCAGACTTCGATTTCATTAAGTAAACGATGGTAAGGCGAGTACAATCATCAATGAAAAATACAAAATACTTATGACCAAACAAAGAGGTGACTGGACTGGGACCCCATACATCCGAATGAATAAGTTCAAAAGGTTGAGATGTTCTATAATCACTCAAAGGATAAGATACCCTTTGGTGTTTTCCAAGTTGACAGACTTCACATTCAAACGGAAATTTATTGGACGGGACTCGAAAACAAGGAACATAGGGAATTTTGGACGGTGGAAGATGACCGAGACGATAATGCCAAAGACGAAGAGCTACATGCGGAGAAGGTGGGGCAGAAACACTGTAGGAGGTAGAAGGCTGAGATGAATCTGCAAGAATGTATAAGCCGTTCTGTAATTTACCATGTCCAAAGATTTGCCCAGTCTTCAGATCCTGAAATACACAACCAGTAGGATGAAAAGTCACACAACAATTCAATGTACGAGTTAAAGAGCTGACGGAAAGAAGATTGAGCGGAAAACTGGGAACATGATAGACCGATGATAAATCTGAAAGACATGTAGATACAGTGCCCTGTCCAATCATATAATGAAGGAACCATCAACCAATTTAATGGGTGCCTTATTTGTAAGAATCTTGTAAGTTGCAAAGGATGAGGAGTCTCCAACCATATGATCCGTAGCCCCTGAATCAATGATCCAATTTTTTGAAGGGGAACGAGAGAAGTGATTACCCGTTACAGTGTGTAACCTGAGTGATGGTAGCATGGTTTGGAGGAGTAGAGGGTTTTTCAGTGAATCTCTGTTCAAGGCCTTCTATGCGTTTGATAATCTCCTGAATGCCATCAGTGCTGGGAGTGGAACTGTCTGCAGAGTATACGGAGGGAGGGCGATGTCGATAGGAATCTAGTTTACCATGTAATTCCCAACAATGATCTCTGGTATGACGCGATTTTCCACAATGGGAGCAGACAATTTTTATTTCTGTCTTCAGAATTAAATCGACCACGGCCACAGCCACGACTCGGGAGTCCCCCTCTGCCACGAAAAGATGAATTATCATCTCTAACTTGAAGTGCATGCTGTTCTGGAGTAACAATCTGATCTTTCTCAAGATTCCTGCGATCTTCTTCTCTGATTAATAAGGAGTAAACAGTGCCCAAAGACGGAAGTTCGTTTCTGCCCAAGATATGTAGTTTGGCTGATTCAAATTCAGGATTCACACCCCACAATAAATCGAATACTTTCTTCTTTTCAATCGCAGCCTTTCGTTCATTATAACAACTGGAACACTGGATATTCGTATAGTAGAAGAGTTTATCCCAAAGACCACTGAGATCTGTATAGTATGTGCTGATAGAGCGATTGGCCTGTTTGCACTTTTTGATGCGCTCCAGAATCTCATATTCTTTGGCAACATTCTTTTTCCGAGAATAAGCCTCGGCGACGGCACACCAAATGGCATGGGCAGATTCTAAAAACATAAAAGTTTTAGCAATGGATGAAATCATTGACTGGAGCAACCATGATGAGATTAAGGCATCTTCTCTTTTCCAGGTGGAATAAAGACTATCATGGGGAGCTGGAATTGGAGAGTGACCCATCAAATGTTCCCATCTCCCCCTTGCTACAATGGCAAGTTCCAAAGAGCATGCCCATTCCATGTAATTACGTCCATCCAGCTTAGTCGTGGTAATCTAAATATGGTCTGTTTTTTCAAAGAAACCAGAGGGTTCGCTTGAAGGAGAGAGAAGATCAAGGCCATTACCCTTGGTAGCCATGTAGGACTAAAGGATAATGAACAAATAGCAAGTATGAGTGGGCCAAGGCTTGACGTTAGAATGGCAGAGGAAGGTGATGAAGAAGTGGCAGAAATTGAACACCCACTATGGCAACCGATGTAGAAATACAATCAGGGCAATATTCTGATCATGCGACACAACTGACGTCTTGGCTGAAGCAAGAGTAGGCTGAATTTCTGAAGAAGATAAAGAAAAACTGTATGCACTGGCAACGTGGTTAGCGTCTGAATATGACTGAATATTCATTGCCTAAGATAAAGAAAAACTATATGCACTGGCAACGTGGGTAGGCTGAATATCACGACTGTCAAGGGCGAAAATAAATGGATTTCTTGTGGATAGCGTATGACAACGTGGAGAAAAAAACTGACAACAAGATAAAGAAGCAATAGCAATAACAAGATGTTGGGTGGCGCTGGCTAAAGAAGCATTAGGCACTGCCAAGAGAAAACGCCTGTATGGAGTCCACGATGGGGGCAGGCAACAAGATAGAATCGGTAGGAAGAAAGGAATAAACTTCTGACATTAGGCACTGCCAAGAGAAAACACCTGTATGCAGTTCACGTGCGTAGAAATCCCAAAGAAAACGTCTGACATCTGATACCATCTTGGAATAAACTTCTTCATATTCAACATAAAAAAAACTTACATTATATTGCAGATTGGAGGCATTCCTCCAATCTGCATTACTCCCAAAATCGGCTTCCTTGCTGCAGCCATCCCCCTCTCCTTTCTTAATCTTTCTATCTAACCCTAATCACCTATTAATACCCTATCTAACTTAATTTCCTAATCTACCCCTACTAAGAATTAACCATTTCTAAGATGACATAAAACTCAAAATGACAACACAGGACTCTTTTACATGACTTGACTCTCATTACATGACAAGACATGACTTTCCTTAACAATATCAAAATTAACAAACTGCTATCTTTGTACATGTAGTTGTCATATTTGCTAATTTTCATATGTGAGCAAAACAATGAGCTCAATTTCTTTGATTATTGACTCTATGACACCTCAGTGATGTGATATTATTACTTGATGATATCCCTTTTTCTCTTACTAGAGACTAGCTTTTTAACTAATTTTTGAGCTTCATTTCACTTCACATACTGAGTTAAGCCTCACACACGTTATCATGTTCAACTCAATGGAAGTCACGGAAGGTGAACCCTAAAATAGTGAAGTTGTGAAATGCCCACTCAATGAACCGAGACAACCAAATGTTTTTAATTGTTTGTGATCTCATAAAATTAGAAACTGTTAGCAGAAATATACCTAAAAGTTGGCAACATAAGGAAGTGAAGAGAGGCCAAAAACCTGCAAAAAAAATTTGATTTTTTTTAAAAAAAATTGATTTTTTTAAAAAAAAAATTGAATTTTTTTGGGGGCGTATCGCCCGTATCGTGGCTTCCCACGATACGATACATATCGCACTGTATCGTACGCGATATGGATAACACTGATTAGGAGATAAGAGGCTGTCTGCCATAGTGTCTTTCCAATCCTCCAAATGTCTTAGAAAGGCCTCTCATGATTATCTGTATAGCTGAAGAGATAAACGTTGTAAAGTCCTTCAAACGTAATACCCAAGAGTCCTTTTTCACTGGAACTCTTCTAGTTCTTTATCATATCCATCATCAACTATTGTTGAACAGAATCGGTTTGGCTTCTTGTGGGTTGAACTCCAATTTGATTTTAGTTTGAATTGTTCTAATCTACAAGGTCAAGGGAATGCACAGTACATCACACCCTTGCTTCTCACAAGGTCCTGGAAAATGCCTTTGCAGGGAGAAGTTTTCTGAGATTATTAAGGATTTATGAGGATGTTAGGTACATTTGAAGTCTCAGGCCTCTCAGCATCTTACTATATATTCTTCTTAGGTGTTGGGTGGTCCTATAAGTTCTGTTTTTTATGTAGGATTTGCTATAAGGCCATATAAGTTGCCATGCCAATGTTTATAACTATGATGCAGTTAGTTTTTCATGTTGAGTTTGTGTTTACTGTGTGACAGGCACTGCGGTATTTGACATCCTTCTCCTGTAACCTTTTTGTGGAAACCTGGTTGACAAATGACTGGATTGAATTAGATTAGCATTCTCACTGATTTGAATAGAGTCCCTTGGAGGGTGATAAAGAGGTGATTGCACATATAGTTTCCCTGGAAGGAAGAGTATCTTTGCACATCAATCAGTTTTGGTATTTGTAGCATAAAGGTCATCTTGCTAGGTGCTCATTTAAGTTAGGTGGGGCATGCTTTCAGCCTCTGTTATTATTTTTGTTGTTCCTTGGGAGGTGGTAGTCCCTTATTTGGTGATAAAGAGGTGATTGCACATATAGTTCCCCTGGAAGGAAGAGTATCTTTGCACATCAATCAGTTTTGGTATTTGTAGCATAAAGGTCATCTTGCTAGGTGCTCATTTAAGTTATAGGTGGGGCATGTTTTCAGCCTTTGTTATTATTTTTGCTGTTCCTTGGGAGGTGGTGTTTCCTGGGTTGGGCAAATATGTTCAGTCTTCTTTGTGGAGAAATTGCCAGGTGTTGGTAGCTTGGGTAGCACACTGTCTTCGGTCTTTATTCTTGCTTCTATTCTTTGGATAAGCTGACTCTTTAATCTGTGAACTTTTCTTTGTAGTATCCTTTGAATGAGGAAAAAGAATGTGATATAGTCGAAGTTTTTGAAGTGTCGAATACTGTGTTCCCCTATCACAATTCAATGAATTCTACCATTTTGTTGATTAATGGCTTCTTTTTGCAATAGTGACTATATATGGGTTTGGTGCTTATCACTTTCTTAGAGTGGCATGAGTTATTCTCAGTTTATTCTTGTATCAAGACTTGGGTGTCTGTTAGCAATTAGGGGAATCATTCTCCTAGCTCTCATCCTTCTCTTATGTATGACAATCTTTTTCTGTGAAAGATGGTTCACTTAAAATTTCTCCATTTTGTCTCGAGCTGCTGGAAATATGTGACTTTTTCGGATTCATGCCACACTTTACACGCATTTGTTCTGTTCAATCTTTATTCTTCATGTCCTCTGCATAGTACATCTAATTGCTTAGAGGTTTCTCTTGAGTTCTCCTTTTTCGTAAGAGTATTTCACACTATGTTTCTGTTTGGTCTTGATTGTCAGGGTACAGCAGATTTCTGTGAAAGATGGTTCACTTAAAATTTTTCCATTTTGTCTCGAGCTGCTGGAAATATGTGACTTTTTCGGATACATGCCACACTTTACACGCATTTGTTCTGTTCAATCTTTATTCTTCATGTCCTCTGCATAGTACATCTAATTGCTTAGAGGTTTCTCTTGAGTTCTCCTTTTTTGTAAGAGTATTTCACACTATGTTTCTGTTTGGTCTTGATGTCAGGGTACAGCAGATGTAGTATACTTGAAGAGAAGTGATGCCATAGCAGCAATGAAGCGGTACAACAATGTTTCGTTGGATGGGAAACCAATGAAAATAGAATTGATTGGTATCGACACAGGTGTTCCTATTTCAGCTCGTGTCAATGTCACTGGTGGGCCTACTGGACGGAGGACAGTTGTCATGGTGTAAGTAAAACTTTCTTATCCACTCTTGCTCTTGGTGTAACAAAGGTTTTCTTGTTAATATGATGTGATGATATAGCAACTTCTGTATAGGATGCTATCCCCTTTATTTTTATTTGAGAAGAGAAAAGACAGTTAAAAACTTTTAGTTTCAATAATTTGTATGTTAGATGCAAGTGGCATGGCATGCAGAGTAGTGGAAGAGCTACCAAAACTAATTTCTTCAATTAGGTTGAGAAAATTACATTTTATTCTGTTGGCAAATGTGTCATGTTTTAGCATGAAATCATATTTTCCTGTATTGTAAAGCATAGTCACCTGTCCAGATCTTGGCATTTTCTCAGTATGCTTATTCTCCGTAGTTATTTTCATAGTGGTTTTCATGGAAACGTTTTGGATACTTTACAAGACAGAAAAAGATTGAGAATGTGAGAAAGACCTTTATGCTATTACTGTTATGAAAATATGAACGTATCACTTAGGAAATATATGGAAAAAAGGAAGAAACTGGGAAAAGTTGATTCTCATTAAATGGCGGTGTTTAGGAAAAGACATAAACAAAAGACAAGAGTCAGGCCTAGCCCAAGGACTAGGAACTCCGGCACAAGACAAAATTAGCCCTAACGGAATAAAGGCAAATCTTCACATTGGTACTTTGATGTTTTGAACAAAATTTATTTAATACCTTCTGTTTTGGTTTCATTCAAATCATTCCATGGGGTCTGTGTAGCTATCTGTTGGTAACATGTCATCTAACAACGTTATCTCTAATGTGGTGGCGACATGGCTAATTAGCATGCTTACGAAGCAAACTAGTTTGTAAATTAGTTAATTATTAATTGGCGATTCAATATGAATTTACTTTTTAATTAAATATTGTGTTCAATGACAATGACAAAAATAATTTATTTTGTTATTTATAATGAAACTAAATAAATTATTAATTTATATGAATAATTCAATGAAGTGGATTATCCTTTCAGCACTTAATTGGGTTTCACATGCCATGTCAGTGCCTAGTCTCTGTTTTGCCATATGTGCATGTTCCATTAGCCGTGTAGGAGCCATGTTGGAAGTGAGGTGTACCATGTTAGGCGATGGGGGTAACAAACCACAGGGATCCCAGTTGTCAAAATTAGGTCAAGATGACCCATTTCAGCCTTAGAAATACACTCACAAAGGATTAGGATATAGATACATGTTTGATGAAAATAAATATAAATCATGGCCCTGTCTTGTGATATGGCCCAAGTTTATAATCTGGTATGATATGGTCTGATACAGACTGATGCTTTTGCTTTTAAATTTAGGGATTTGAATATATTTTACTTATAGTGCCATATTAGCCAATATATCCCCGCCATCTGCTATCTTTACAATAACCACTGTAGCGGTGACCAATTTTTCTAGGTTTAAGGATGGCCATCACCTTCCAACAGTTTTTTGGGAAGCGTTCTGTCTTCTTCTTCTCCTTCTCTTTTTTTCCTTATGTCCGTTTTCTTTTGTCTTCTCTTTGCATTTCTCATCTTATTTCGTATTTTTTTACCTGCTCTTCTTTTTCCTTCACCTATTTTTCGTTCTTACTTCCCTCTGCTTTCTCTTCCTTTGCTTTCTTTCTTATACATTTGTTCATTCC
This sequence comes from Brasenia schreberi, assembly GCA_036023115.1. Classification (NCBI taxonomy): domain Eukaryota; kingdom Viridiplantae; phylum Streptophyta; class Magnoliopsida; order Nymphaeales; family Cabombaceae; genus Brasenia; species Brasenia schreberi. The sequence goes on from JAYKKT010000073.1 coordinate 3,719,649, forward strand.
AGTTTTTCATATTTATGTAAAACTTATATATTTTAGTTCTTGATTATATATGAACGCGGTTTTCTTTTGAATAAACGTGTAACTTGTATTTTATAAGTAATTTCAATAACAAAGAAGTTCAATGGTGATAGATCTTGGTCTCTCTTTAACTTGACTATTATGATTCATTTCTTGCTTTTTATGAGTTATGATGTAATTGATTACCTGAAAACTTAGTATCATTTGCCATTCATATGTCCTTCCAATCAGTGTCTGTGCAAGAAGTGATGTGAAAGAAAACGATAAGTGTAGCCACTTTGAGTCAACCACATCTAATGAACCGCAGCATATCGCTCGTGTGTGTTGCAGTTGCTCCTGATATTGATTTGTTTTTTATTGATACTGTACAAATCACCATGTTTCGTAGAATGCTGGCGATAAGTTACAACACTGTTTGAACAATAATGATTAAAAGCTGTAAGATCCATCTCCAGAGAGTTCAATCCTCAAAATCGGTGATTTTAATCAGAGGAGGTTTTTTGATGTGGAATATGTTCTATGAAGGTTCCTTTCATGTGTATTTGCTCTTTGATCATCTGCAAATATATACTTCACAGACAGTAATTACTTTAAGAGTGGATATTCTCTTCACAGATAGTTCTTTCCTTTTCTTTTATTGAAAGAAAGACTTGTATATGAGCTTATAGCCTCAAAATATCCTTTTCTAACTAGAGGATCTAGAACCCTCTAGGCGGATGGTGCACACTTGCAGTAAAGGGTTGAGATAAGACGCTATACCTATTAGATTTCCTCAAGAAGCACCTGGTATGTTATGGATTTTGAGTTAATTCGTGTTGTTCCTATAATTGGCTTGTGATAAAAATATGGAGTTTGAGTCACGTTGGTCACGGGCAATCTTGTAAATAACATCAGACTCCTATGGTATATGGTAGCCTAAGATCTAAGTAAAGATTTTTGATGTTATACTACACAATATGTTTATTATATTCTGATACGGTGCAATAAACATGGATGAATCGGTGAAAATTACAGTTAACTAGAATACCCATTTTGTTGGTTGAGATTCCATCAGCTTAATGATGGTTTCCCTCCTACTGGTTGTGCTTAAGATGGGTGAGCCCTGATTGAAGAATATTTGCAGGCCTGAGCGAGGTCGAACTGCTGGTGTGAGTAATGCTGTGAACCGTGGTAGCAGGTAAGTTTACAAATTTAGAAACATTTTTGTTTGAGAACGAATCTTTTAGTTGTACTTGATGCACTTTTGTCTAACGTACAGGATGCTTTTCGTGGGAAAAGTATAAAACCACATGATCTGTCCAGGTGCTCGTGAACCTTGGATAGGATTTATCAACTGAATAGCCAGTGTCATTAATTTCTAAATCATAATCAGATGCAAATTTAAGGGAAGAATTATCAAAGTTCATCAAAAGTTTTCGGTGATGGAGATCACATCTGTTTGATATGTTTTCTGGAACCAGTCTGCACTGTTTCTTCATTGTAGTGCGCTGCGTTCAAGTGCAGAAATAGGTTTCCTTTTTTACTTGTGAATTTCCTCGTTCTCTTGAAAGATTTTACACCCATTGAACTCCATAGTTTTACTTCTCTAATTGTGGCTTCCAAATTGTCTTGGAAAATCTTTCTGAATATGTAGAATTTTATTGTTTGAAAAACACCATTCTGATTATTTTACAGTACCTGCAATCTTGATTATCATTTGGACTTGTTTCACCAGGGTGGGTCGTGGAGGTTTTCGTGGGCATGGGGGCCGGGGCCGTGGCCGTGGCCGTGGCCGTGGTCGTGGCCGTGGCCGTGGCCGTGGGGGCCAGGGAAGGTGGCAGCCACCGGAGAAATCTGCGGACCAACTGGATAAAGAACTGGAAGAGTATCATGCTGAAGCCATGCAAACATCGTAAGCAGTCACATTATGCTTGCCAGTGTGGAACCCAAATGGAGTGTGGCTAGGTTGGCTGTAAAATTGTCGGATTACTATGTAGTTTGGTGGTGGCCGTTTCTTCTCTTAAGCTTTACTTATTCCAGGGGCAGTGTTATCGCATAGATTTCCAATTTCATCCTTTATAGTGTGAGCTTACTCAACTAACATATGTTTACTTGTTTATTTTCGTTCCCGGTTAAAATTTAAACAAGGGTTAGTTGCCTGCCTTTCTCCTGTTTTTCTTTTTTATTTCCCCGAAGAAATTTATCAGGTGTGATTATTTCTGTCCCAATCAGTAAAAAGAAAGGTCCCTATGGTCAAAGTCACAAGTGCTGGTTCCCCATATGTTTCAAGAGTCAAGGTTACTAGCGTTCATTAGGTGTGTGTTTCATATGATATATAAGTATGGCAATGGCGCAGGGTTCACTTCTGTGTACACCCTGCCCCTCCCCCGGGTCTTGGGGATCAAACCCCATTAGAGGTCAAAATGGGCCTGACCCGGGGTATCGACTTGGCCTGACCCTTTAAAAATTTAGTCTCAGGCAAGAGAATCTTGGCCTATATTTGAAGCTGGGTCGAATGGCCCGGTCATCTGGTCCTGAGGGCTGATGAGGGCGGGGTTGGGCTGGCCTGCAGGGTCACATGCCTGTTTATTGGATTTGGGTTTATAAGACTTGATTCAAGTCACTTGAAATTTTGAAAAGGAAAAGGCGGTGTCATGAAATACTTATATTTTGAGCGGTGTCAGGAAAAGGCGGTGTCACTTGAAATTTGGGTTTATTGGGGTGGTTGAAATTTATACTGAAGGGTTTGAACTGAAAAGAGTTTGGGAGCCTATATATCTATTTGGATTTTAAAATATGAGCTTTTACAAATAAAAACCTGATTCAATAACGATATGTAAAATCCAAACCTAAAAAAGGTTAGGATTTATAAGAAGGTTTGAAGAGATTTATCCCAGGCAGTATCTCACTCCCTCACCTCCTGCTGCAATATGTATGATGGGCTGACGACATGATGTGTGGGTAATGTTATATCAAACTGTCGCTATTTTTTTCTTTTGGTAGTTTTGTTAACTTTGTTTAGCAGTTGAAGTTCCATTGCTTGAGAAGCGAAGTGTAAAACCATTGTGATTTATGGGTTATGGTATATTAAAACCTATAAATTTTTTAGATCAATCATTGTGAAATTCTGTTTTTTTAATTGTTAGATCATATTCTTGTTTTTCTTGAGGATCTTGTTATCTTAACCTTTCCTTTTAGATTTCTATCATATACTGCAAGGAAAGGGTGCAACACATAGTCTCAATGAATCACACTATAAATAGAATTTCTGTCGTGTCAAAAGTGGTGAGGGAGACTTGTTATTAAAATAAGAAAGCAAATAGAAAAAACTTAATCAAAATTAAGTTCTTGCAAAGAAAATATATCCAGCAACAATTGCCTTGTTCTGTTTGGACCATTTTGAGCGGCTACTTTGAACATTCTCATTTTAATTTATAAAACATTCAAATTCTTAAATGTCACATTTCTTAGGTCCCATATTATTTGAATTCATTTAAAGAATTTTTTTTACAATGGAGAGGACAAAAGAAAGACCCACTAAAGGCTTGCTTCCTAGTACGTGGACCAGCCTGTGGTCCGACAAGAGCTGGGTCGGGCCAACATTTTACAGGCCCGTACAAAATGTGGCTCGGCCCGGGTTGGCTCATATTTTCCTCACCCTGGCGATATTGACAGATCTAAACCCCATGCCTGCCCTGCCTGCACCCTCTTTATTACAACCTGGTGGCACCTTGTTCCATCCGGTCTCACCTCAACTACAAGTATTTTTAAGAAAACAAATCAGTTAATATTATATATTTAGAATACAAAATATCTTTTTATTCTATTAAAAGTTATCATCTCTCTTTCTCTCACTTTATATATATATATATATATATATATTTATTTATTTATTTATCATGGCGGGGTAGGATTACCTTAAACCTTAATCGGAATTTTATATCTGACCCAACAGCGTCCTTAGATGTATAAGATTTTCTGCACCTTGTTTATGGAATTCAATTGGGGTTGAAAGGGTTCAGATCTTTAGTGTAAAACCTAGTACAAGAAAATGCATATTTGGATAACGATAGACGTAGTAGCCCCTCAAGTTTGAAGTGTATCAAGATCAATTGAGTAAATAAAAACTGAATACATAAAATATTTGGGGTTGAGGCACTTGTTAGGTTTGCCTTAATTGAGAAGCTTGGCCTTAATTGAGAAACCTTTTCCAAATACAATCTAGTTGTTGAGCCGAAGTGGAATTGCCAAGGGACGTAGTTGAAACAGTGCGGAATTACTGTTCGTCCTTCATTATGCTACAACCTACTTTTGGACGGAATCAATTGACTCGTCTCCTCTCCTTTGTGGCACTAATTAAAAGAGTAGGGCCAACTGGTCACCCTTGCTGTAACTGATGTGAATTAAAAAATTAGGCGTCAATCACCATCAGTTTAAATTTGGTTTGGACGGGATCCACTTTGGTAGCCTTAGGAAAGATCCATTTTCTTGTTAATGTTCTTGGAGAAACTTCCTTCGAGAGGTTTTCCTTTAAACCGCTGAGCGTAAGATCTTGAGCTTAAAGGAAACTTTATGCAATCAGATTTTGTATTTATGTGGGTTCTTTGCTGAGATCAAATTAGTTGAAGTAAGGTCTGGTTTCTTGACAGCAGACCATTTTGTTGCCGCTCTAATTATGAACGTTTCTTCTAAACTATGACATATGAATTTCGATTATTCTCATGTAAGAATATCTTGTTTCTTCCGGTGATGCTTAGTCTACATTCAAATTCAGGGTAGGTTAGAACCAATCTCATAAGCATTTTGAGAATAATCATCTATTCTCAATTCTAGTGAGGAAAGAAATTCATGTTAGATGACATGTCTCTGGGATCAGTTTGTTAAATCATTTAGAGTTTACGGGAGTGCGGTTGTGTTGGTTGAAGACTAAACCGTTAACCATGCACACGGATAAACTGTGGTATCAGTTGCAGGTGTGACTTTTTAGGAGGCTGCCACTCTTTGTATTATTCTTGTCAAGCACGCCTAACTTATGAAAAGATCACAGCTTCTTTAAATTTGTATTATTCTTGTCAAGCACACTAACTTCGGAGTTATGAAAAGATCACACCTTCTTTAAATTTGTATTATTCTTGTCACGCACGCCTAACTTCAGAGTTATGAAAAGGCCACACCTTCTTTAAAGACTTAACAAAGGTTTAATCTGGAATGCAGCAACCAATATATTTTATTCCCACCATGTAATTGTCCGCAGGGGTTGGCGTGGTAGTTAGAAGTTGATCAAGGTAAGTTTTTCCTCCTCTATGTGCCGGTGGGCTCGCAGGTTTTCTTGGTTGGCGTGTAAACCATTTGCTTGCAAATGTTCAAACTTCCAAGTTATTTTGAAGAACAAATGAGCAGTTTCACATGTAGCCGTTGTCAGTGGCGGATATAGAAAATGGTGTTGGAGGGGGCGACATGCATATTTCATCGTGTTAGGGGAGGCGAAGCATGAATCTCAACCAGTAAAATGTAGGTTTTACTCTAAAATTTAAAATAGGTTCATTTAGCAGACGCAAGTAATAATTATATCCAAGAGAGCATCTAACGGGGCCATTTCTTCCTGAAAGAAGAATATCCTAGCCATTCTTCTACACATTCTCAATTTTCTTTGATTCGTTGAGGCCGCCAACCCTCAAGAAGACCCTGAAAATTCTTCATAGTTTAACAGGCTGGGTCTAGAAGCTTATGAAATGCCCAATGACCAAGTCCCATTGAAAATTCAGCTCATTTGATTCGCATATGGCATTCTCATGCATAAATTTTGGCCCCCCACCAAGAAGTATTGAAGTAGGTTTTAAATGATTCGGCACACAAAAGAATATAATAATGTGGTATCTTACACAAGGTTTTTAAGGGTATGATAGGTCAAATTCTGAACCAAGTCAAACTTAGACAGCATAATTGGACCACGACTAAGTCACCATGAACCCAGTATAGCACGTAACAAATCTGCTGTTATATCTCAACATGGTTGGCTTTCGTTAAACTCAAACCAGAGGTTCCAAATTGCCAGGTCCGTTTCTCTTGCAACGAAGAACTAAAACTGAACCATGATGGGTCTAGTACCGGTTTTGGTTCGGAACAGCCAATTCTAGTTCCAATTCCGGTTTGATTCCTAAACCGCTCAAAATTGCAATTTAAAAAATTAAAACAAAATATAGAACCAATGGCTTGAAATCACTGGTTTCCCTTCCAACCTAATTCTGGTTCCATAGAAGGTAGAACTAGACCTGAGTCGGGAGATCCCAGTTCTTAAACAGGTTTCCAAGTCTGGTTTTACATGTTCCTGTTCTAGACAGTTCCTGACCCGGTTTGGTTCCAATTGGAACTACCAGGTGATTCCCATGGGATGGTATTTTACAGTGGACATCGATGTTTTGCCGACCTTAGAAGTGGCCATTTACTTCGTAGTTTATAAAAATTTCCTTTTGTCCTCCTTCATTTCCCTTGTGTTCTGTCTTGCCCCATCAAGTTGCACAATTAATCTTTTGTCATCTTTATTCTTTGTTTGTGATGAGTTTGGTCTTCCTACATTTAGTTGCATAATTAAACCCACAACTAATAACTTACCAAAAACATCTTCCAAGTTCAAAAATCCAATTTTAGCAAATTTGCCTAATGTTTTGAATTTTCAAAAATATCATTTCATCTACTTTTCAAAGAATCAAGAATCATTCAAATTTGAGTAAAAAGGAAACAAATAAACCCTTTTAAAGGACCAGTCAACTAATCATTCTCAAAGCAAGGGACAACTCAACCAATTCTATTTGGAATAAGTTAATTTTTAATTATTTGAAAGGTCCTTGGGTCTTCATTCTAAAAAAATCAAGAATAATGCGAATCACAGGTCAAATGTAAGAATTATAATAAAAACAAGTAGACCTTATTAGGTGGCCTAATACTAGGCTATCAACTAGATCCCCATAAGATTGAAAAAGCCAACAAACATTTAATTCTCATTGAAAGCACCAGATTTTTTATTTGTTAGATATTTTTACTTATATATTTTATAACATATCAAGAATCACATTAATCCGAGTTGTATCAATGTGTATATGACCAAAATACTATGACACTATCAAGTTGTCTATGCCCAACCCAATTTATACCATGAGGTAACTTGAAATTGGGAAGGTTATTGATGTTCAACATGATTTCAGCTCAAAACTCGGGGAGAACTTTAAAAAATGCCAACACCTCTATCGTGACCATTCTCTAGTCCACTTAGCTCAAGGAGGCCTAGGGACTCACATCTCACTTGATCCTAAATAAAGTCGACGTCCTCTCTTAAGGGCAGAGATTAGCACCCTTTGACATGCCCACTCCTGAATGATTCGTAACAGGAGGATCATTTTGAGTGGGAACACCCTTTTGGCATATGAATTATGACCATCATATTTGTTACAAGGTGAATGAATAATTACTTTATGAGCCAACAATGCTGATCAATTACCGATATCTACATAGTTGGGGGTGCAATTGTTCCTCAAAATAGTGTCAAGTTGGTTGCCCATCCCAACCTAATGAACAACCTATCAACTATTCAGTGTTTGGTTACGACAACAATGTGAGTACTTTATGTTTTAATGAAGAACGACTCATTTTAAATTTTGGGGTCGAATCAAAGTATGTAACACACTTCACCCTCAATATGATTACTTTGGCAGAAGGTTATAGGGTGCAAAGTGTAAACAACACTCGGAAAATATAGGTGCCCTCTTCCCAATATTAACACATAAAAAAAAACTTAGGAGCGACTTTGAGAATATTTAACAACAGGAGTAATGAGTAGTTATGGAAATCGAGGAACCTATATGGGAAAATAGAGCAAGAAAGAATGAGAAGTTGAGGAGTCCTCTAGAGGAGTGGAGCAACAGTAATCTTTGGAAATAGACTCACCCTCATCCATAAAAGAACGAGGCTACTCTGCTTGAAGGGGAATCGATCATCAACCTATCATCTATTTTATTTCCCTTTGCTTTTCTTTTCTATTTGTAATCCTTAATTGTTGTTTTTTTCTTTTTAGTTAATAGAAATTTTCTTTTTGTTCGCTTTTGCTTTACTTATAAGTTTGGCCTTTATGCATCAAGCTGCTTAACCACAACCAAAGTCATCCTCATTCTTTGTTTATTATGAGTTTCATCCTTCTATTTTTCTTAAACAATTAAACCACACAACTATTAACTTACCATAAATCTTTCTCGAGCTCAAAATATAATAAAATTCCATTTCCATATGAAACTTTCTTGAATTTTAAATCCGAGAAGCATGTTTATTCTACTTTTCAAACAATCCGAGAAGATCAAGATAGAAAGCAAATAATCCAACCCTATCAATGACATCTAAGGTCTTAGTCAACCAATTACACCCTTCTTCATAAAATGCTATAGCTCAACCGATTGTAGTAATAATTAATAGATCTTTTAGTGTTTGATAAGGCCTTTGTGTTATCTTTCCTAAAAATCAACAGTCGTGCAAATAAAAGTTCAAAAGAGAGGGTTATAGCAAAAACAAAAAGATCTTGCCAAGAGGGTTGATACCAAGGTATTGATCAGATTTTGATAAGATTTAAAATTCCATAAAAGTCAAATTCCTATCAACCACCCTAATTTTTATTTGTTGGATATTTCTATGTGTGTATTTTCTAAAGCATCAAGAATAATATAAATCCGAGTTAGAGGAATAACAAAATATAGTAATCTTGTCAAGTTAGTTGTACCCAACCTAATTTTCATTCTTAGGTATCTTGAAATTGGGAAAGTTCTTGATTTCCTATCTGAAACTCGACAGGGGCTCCAAAAGATGCCGGACTCTGTCACAATACTCAGACGAGGGGGTGCACCCCTACGCACCCCATACCTAAGACCAGCACGCATGACCATGCATCGCACATCCGGAGCTTCACCGCGACGTGTGTAAACCCCTCTTTAGTATGTGTGTCTTTTGTACGTGTGTGTGCGTGTGCATGTGCGTGTGTTTGGGTTTGGTTTGTATTGAGTCCTTGTAAGCTCAAGCAAGTGTTGTAAGCTTGAGCGACTCTAAGTCCTACCCTAGGTTGGTTTGAGTCAAATAAGGCTTAGGGTTAGTGGTCGGGTCAGTTCAGACCAGGAGCAGTGACATTCGGGTGGCAACAGTGACAACAGGCGAACAGGCGCGCAGGCGTTACGCCCTGGTGCGCGGCGCGTGGCACGAGCGTTACGCCAGGGGGCGGCACGCGAGCGTTACAGCCATTACGATAGGAGCGCGGGCGTTGCAGTTGGAGCCGAACCGTCCTTAGGAGCTGGAAGGCCGCCCAAGGATGTTGTAACTGGACCAGACGGAGGCTTTATAAGGGACTCAAGGAGTACTTGAAGAAGGCTAGTCCCCGAACGAGAGTGGAGCTTCATCGACCGTGAGAGTGTGAAGATCCAAAGGAGCTTGTGGCCGCACCGTGGCATGGCTAGGCGGGAGGTTTCTTGGCTTGGGCCCGAGTAGAGGTCCTTAGTTGGCTAAGACGTTAGTGCGTGAGTCCAAGTCTTGTGTTCGTGGATGGTCCTACGTTGTATGGAGGCGATTGTAATCGTTTGGCATTGAAATAAAGTAAGTGTGCCTGCTTCTCTTCTTACATCTCTTATATAGGTTTCAAAGGGAGCGTGGACGTGTGGAAGGTGCCGCGTGGAAGAGGAGGTTCCGCTGGACATTGGTGTGCAGCTGAGCCGGGAACATGTAGCAGCCTGGTGCATGCCAAAGGGACCTCGGGGAGGTTTCTTGCCATCACCGGTAGAGAAATTCAAAAATTTTGGTTTCGGAATCCGACCTGTGACAGTTTGGTATCAGAGCACCATTGCATGATTCAGTGTTGATTTGATCCATAAAAACACTCAAACATTCGTTTGGGATAAAATCGAAACCATACAGAAAAATCTGCTGAAAAAAAAAAATCTGTAGATTTTCCAATTCGATTGTGGACCGCTTAAGTTGGTTGAAAAGAAGTGGAATCTGTTTCAATCCAACGAGATTCTACCCAAGTGTGATAGGATACACTCACTTGGAAAAATCGTAGACAAAGCCATTCGGAATTCGTTGCTAAAGAGGACCGAAAAACCAGAAAATTCAAAAACAGAACTTCTGCGGTAATCTGTGAAGAACGTGTTGGTGTTGGAAAACTTTGGACTAACAAAGCTGTTTTTAGTGTCAAAACACCAAGTGCAGGGTTAGGAGCACACGGGACAGCAGTCTCTTGCCGGAAAAATCGAAGAATTCCGTCGGAAAAAGCCATTTCCAGAAGTTGCAGCAGACGGTTATAGAAACTGCATAAATGGATTTTTGCCATTTTGCGTTACTGATTTGATGGGGCAATTCTGGTCAGAATTATCTGCAAATTGGTGTGTGTGTTCTCTGTACCTCTGAAAAGTTCACAGTGGGTTTAAATTTTGTAATCGGTGTCTGTAAGGGTGCTAAATCGTGTCTGTAGCTTGGTCAAAAACTAGCTGTGCAGAATCTGTTTTTCTGAAATAGTTAGGCTCGGGTCCTTGTTTTCTAATTTATGTTGGGACTGTGGTGCCCCAATCTTGCGTCTGTAACCTATAACAAGTCCAGCACAAGTGAAATATAGGGAAGAATAGGAAGGGAGCCACGGAGGACGCCGATTCCTCCCATCGAACGAAAGTCGAAGACGTCTTGGTGCAGATTCTGCAAAGACTTGATTCGATGCAAATCACTCAGGTAAAAATGCAGCAAAACCAGGATTCTTTGAAGGACAGTCAAGTCCAACTAGCTGTGCAAGTGGTACGGTTGCAGAAGCAACCCATGCATGCCTTCACCGAGCCGGAGGTCCGACAGCACGAGCCTAGTCCTAGTTCATCGATTGGTTTGCGTGACACGGCACACGATTCTAACTTTGCTTGCTCATAACTGAAAGTTCCAGATTCAGCACCATTTGGAGGGGTTCGAGATAGGAAAGCCCTCGAAAATTTCCTATGGGACTTGGAGAGATACTTGAGCATATCCAAGGTAGCCGAACATAGTCGTGTGCTTGTGGACTGAAAGACAACGCAAAGGTTTGGTGGCACATCCGTTAGGTTGCTGCCGCTAATGGTGGTGCAGCTCTTCCTTCTACATGGAAAGAATTTCGCAATGAACTAAGGGGTCGGTTCACGCCAACAAATAGCAACCACAGGACTTGGGAGCTTCTCATGAAGCTCAAGTGCACTGGTACTCTCCATGAGTACGTGCAACGGTTCAACTCATTGCTTCTATACGTTCAAGACATGACCGAGGTGGTTAAAATATTCTACTTTGAACAAGGACTTCAACTGTGGGCTCAGGTTGAACTTAGGCGAAGAAGCCCTTCAACCATAATAGAAGCCATGGCAGCCGTGGAGAGCTTTGTAGACCTACGTTCCACAAAGAATGAGGACTCTAAGAAAAAGGATAAGAAACACAAATCAGGAAAAGAGAAAAATAAGAAGTGGAAGAAAAAGAAAGGTTTACACGAAGGTTCGAAGGTTCGGGGGGATCTAAGAAGGGTAAGGATGGCTCACGAAAAGAGGCTAAACCCCAAGGGACTTGTTTCATATGTCAAGGGCCTCACCTTATGAGGTTTTGTCTGAAAAAAGCTAAGATAGCCACCATCACTACCGAAGAAGAGACGGTGGGTGCGGTCTCTAGTGCCCAAGCCGCCTCCTTCCAACTCTTAGGAGCAACGTGTGTAAGAGATGAACCACGACAAAGCTTAATATTTGTCGAGACACATATAGACACCGCTATGGTACGTGCCCTAGCTGATACAGGGGCTTCCCATTTGATTATTTCCACCGAACTAGCCTCACAGTGGGGGTTAAGGCTAGAACATTCTGAACAAAGGTTGAAGATGGTCAATACGAACGCCAACAAAGTAGCTGGTGTAGCAAGAGCATGCCGAGTTCAAATTGGATGTTGGAACGGTAGCTTAGACTTCATAGTCAGCACGATGGATGACTTTGGAGTAGTGTTGGGCTCTGACTTCTTTCGTGCAACCAAGATGATGGCCGCACCACACCTTAGTGGATTGGTGTGTATGGATCCCTCGCAGCCTGGGTTTGTACCTCAATGTGACCCAGGTAAGACTCCCAAAAACCTGACCTGTAGAGCAATGTGCTTATCAGCCATGCAACTCAAAACCGGACTACGAAAAGGACACCCCACGATACTTGCGGTTTTGAGAGAAGACGAATGAGAGCTACGGGAGAACGAGATCTCACAGGAGATCGAGCAAGTGTTGCTCTCATTCCAGGAAGTTATGCCACCAGAACTCCCAAAAAGTCTACCTCCTAGGCAGAAGACTAACCATGAGATAGTGTTGGAACCAGGAGCAAAGGTGCCATCCCAAGCCACATATAGGATGAGCCCTCAGGAGTTAGAGGAGCTAAGGAGACAGTTGGGGGAGCTCCTGAAAGCTGGTATGATACAACCCTCTAAGTCACCTTTTGGTTCACCAGTGCTATTTCAAAAGAAGACAGATGGTTCTCTACGAATGTGCGTAGATTACCGGGCACTAAACAAAGTAACGGTAAAGGACCGTTACCCGATCCCCTTAGTAGCCGATCTCTTCGATAGACTCGGAGGAGCGAAGTGGTTCACGAAATTGGACCTTAGGTCAGGCTATTGGCAGGTGAGGATAGCACCTGGGGATGAGGCCAAGACGACCATGGTGACACAATATGGGGCGTACTCCTTGTGATACCTTTTGGGCTCACGAATGCACCTGCGACCTTCTATAGACTGATGAACGAAGTGTTTGCTGGATTCTTTGATGAATTTATGGTTGTATACCTCGATGATATTGTGGACTATAGTCGGAGCTTAGAGGAGCACATCCGACATCTCATAGAAGTCTTTGAAAGACTTAGATCACACTCCTTATATGTGAAAAGGGAGAAAAGTGAATTTGCAAGGAACACTCTTGGGACATATCATTGGCAGAAGTGAGATCCGCTTGGACCCCAAGAAAGTCTGTGCTATTGAGAGTTGGGAGACTCTCCGAGATGTTGGTGAGTTACGAAGCTTTCTGGGCTTAACAAATTATTATCGAAAATTCATCCAAGGTTTCTCGAAGATTGCTTCACCCTTAACTGAGTTGTTGAAGAAGGGGAGAACTTGCGAGTGGACGCCCAAGTGCGTAGAATCTTTTGAAGAACTCAAAACCCTGATATTTAAGGAACATGTGCTATGCCTTCCAGACTTCACAAAACCTTTTGAGATACACACAGATGTAAGTGACTGAGCACTCGGTAGTGTTCTAACCCAGGATATGCATCCCATAGATTTCGAGAGTAGGAAGCTGAAGGACGCGGAGACTCGGTATCCCGCGCATGAAAAGGAATTGCTGGCAGTTGTACATTGCCTTCAGATCTGGAGAGTTTACCTCCTAGGAACCCACTTCACCGTTATTACTGATAATGTGGTAAATACATTCTTTAAGACTTAAAAGAAGCTTAACATGTGACAGGCATGCTGGCTTGAGAACGTCGTAGCTGATGTATTAAGTCGAAAGAGGGTAGAGACCCTTTTGTACCATTGCCAGGTTACGTGGGGAGATGTATGATCGAGTAAGGCAAGTCATCGACCAAGATACCTCGTATATGCAACTAATGACTCAAGTAAAGAATGGTGTGACACATAAGTATGATATCAGGGATAGCTTGGTTTGGACCAAGACTCGACGACTGTTTATACCTAAAGCAGGTGACTTGAGACAAACGCTTATGAGGGAGGTACATGATGCAGAGTACGCTGGACATCCAGGGATAGATCGTGCCATCGTCCTTCTTGCATGCGGGTATTATTGGCCCCGCATGGTGCGCGATGTAGCTGATTATATACGGATGTGTCCTACCTGTCAGCAGGACAAAGTGGAGCATCAACGACCCGTAGGGTTGCTCCAACCTCTTCCGATCCCAAAGAGGCCGTGAAAGTCAGTTTTCATGGACTTTATTTCAGGCTTACCTCGGGTAAACGACTTTGAGATGATCCTAGTGGTGGTGGATCGCTTCTCGAAAGTACGGTATATTTATGCCAGTACCTCGAGAGTGCAGTGCGAAGGAGACTACACACCTATTCTTCAAAAATATGGTAAAACATTTTGGAGTACCGGAAGAGATCATCAGTGATCGTGATGCTCGCTTTACGAGTCAGTTTTGGATTGAGTTATTCCGACTGATGGGAACCCATCTCCTCAGACGGAACGACTCAACGTGATGCTTGAAGAATATCTACGCCACTACGTTTCAGTAAGTCAGAGAAACTGGGTGTTACTCCTCGAAGTGGTGCAATATAGCTACAATTTCCACAAGAGTTCAGTTACTCGGAAGAGTCCCTTCAAGCTTACGTTGGGATGGCAACCATTAGGACCCTTAGAGCTTGTACTTGGGGACGGGGCAACGAGTTGTCTAGCAACCGTACGAGAGGTACGCGACCGAAAGACCCTGTACAAAAAAGCGAAGTATTCACTTGAGAGAGCGAGGGCCCGAATGGTAAAACAAACAAATAAGCATCGACGTGATGTTGAGTTCGAGATTGGAGACCATGTTTGACTTCGGATACCTGAGTATATCCGGAAGCAAGTGTACAAGGGCAGTCATATGGGGTTGAAGCCGAAGTACGACGGACCATTTAGAGTGGTGTAGCCGATAGGCCAAGTAGCTTACAAACTGGAGTTACCTGATAGATTGAAGATTCATCTGATTATATCCATGTATCACAACTGAAGAAGTACCTCGAAGATCCACAGAGGCTTGATCGCAGACCTCCACCATTGGTGAGACAGGACATTCCAGCTGTCGAAGAAATATTGGCGCACAGAGTGCAGGGTGCAGGACCACAACGGTAAACACATTACCTGGTGCGGTGGACTGGTAAGAGCACAGACGAGGACTCTTGGGTGCCATGCGCACAACTTTGGCAATACGAGCAGATGCTACGCGACTACCATGCGGCCTCGAGGACGAGTCTAGATTCAGTTGGGGGAGAATTGTCACAAGACTCAGACGAGGGGGTGTGCCCCTACGCGCCCCATACCTAAGACCAGCACGCACGACCATGCGTCACACATCCAGAGCTTCACCGCGATGTGTGTAAACTCCTCTTTAGTATGTGTCTCTTTTGTACGTATGTGTGCGTGTGTGTGTATTTGGGTTTGGTTTGTATTGAGTCATTGTAAACTCAAGCAAGTGTTGTAAGCTTAGGCGAGTCTAAGTCCTAGCCTAGGTTGGTTTGAGTCAAATAAGGCTTAGGGTTAGTGGTCGGGTCAGTTCAGACCAGGGACAGTGGCATTCGGGTGGCAGCAGGCGAACAGGTGCACAGGCGTTACGCCCTAGTGCACGGTCCGCGGGCGTTACGCCAGGGGGTGGCGCGCGAGCGTTACGACAGGAGCGCGAGCGCTGCAATTGGAGTCGAATCGTCCCTAGGAGTTGGAAGGCCGCCCAAAGACATTGCTGCTGGACCAGATGGAGGCTTTATAAGGGTCTCAAGGAGCACTTGGAGAAGGCTAGTCCCCGAACGAGAGTGGAGCTTCATCGACCGTGAGAGTGTGAAGATCCAAAGGAGCTTGTGGGAGCACCGTGGCATGGCTAGGTGGGAGGTTTCTCGGCTTGGGCCTGGGTAGAGGTCCTTAGCTGGCTAAGGCGTTGGTGCGTGAGTCCAAGTCTTGTGTTCGTGGATGGTCCTACGTTGTATGGAGCCGATTGTAATCGTTTGTCATTGAAATAAAGTAAGTGTGCCTGCTTCTCTTCGTACATCTCTTGTATAGGTTTACAAGGGAGCGTGGATGTGTGAAAGGTGCCGCATGAAAGAGGAGGTTCCGCTGGACATTGGTGTGCAGTTGAGCCGGGAACGTACAATAGCATGGTGCACGCCAAAGGGAGGCTGAGAGGGACCTCGGGGAGGTTTCTTTTCATAACTGGTAGGGAAATTCAAAAATTTTGGTTTCAGAATCCGACCTATGACAGACTCTATCTTGACTATTTTCTATATCCGTCACTGCTGGTCATCACTGTGCTTCGTTATGCACAGGGCACTGTTGCAACATGTCCATCCTTTCTTTTCCAAGTACTGTTGCAACATGTCCATCCTTTCTTTTCCAAGTTTCTCGATGACTGTTTCCTTCCCAAACATATCATAACCATGCATCTCTTTGTAATTACATTAAAAAGTATTTAATTTGCAAAGGATTAACCACAATATAATCATTCCGCACTTCGTTTAATAAATACATGCGACAGTGACAACAGTCAAAACTGAAGAGCGTGAACAACGAAAATTATATTCGAAAAACCAAGAAGACACAGTGTTCAACGCACCCTTTATTGTAACGTTGGCAGAGGGAACGTCAAAGCTTAACGAATAAAATGGCCAAAAAGAATGAGCAACATAAAGCAAGAAAACGAGGGAAGGGACCAACAAGAGAAAAGTCCAATAGACGGTAGAAGGTGCGTGTGACAGGAAGAAAGATTAAAAGGCGCGAGCATCCAGATGGAAGGCTGTCTCTATCAATTTATTTATTTCCCTCAACCTACATCATGACCCCGCTTTGAGCTGGCAACAGCTACTCTCTCCACATTATAATATATATATATATATATATATATAGAGAGAGAGAGAGAGAGAGAGAGAGAGAGGCGTGGTTGACAAGGAGGCTTTGAAGTTGAAAGCAGAAGAAAATTTAGTTAGACTAATCTGATATCACATGTTTAGAATGGTCTCGGAAAATACATTTGGAGAGGAGTGGTTTGACTACCGTGTTGATTTCGTCTCTCGCCAATCTACGTGTAGTGAGTTGAGTTGAGTTTGCCACTAAAACTTGACTATTTACCAGGTCTTTTTCACATCACATGAAATCATATAACTCAAACATTATGAGCTTTAATTTTGCAAGAAAACGCAAAAGGTAAAGAATGTGACAACATACACGTTCAACATGAATCTCTGTTCGGTAGTCGACTAAAATCTTTTCATAATATGATCTCTCTTTTCACACACAATATGCGTGCACGTATATATATATGTGTGTGTGTGTGTGGGAGGGGGGGGAGGAACCTAGATGATATCATCAGATCCATCTAAGTTGGATAAAACTGTGTGTGTGTGTGGGAGGGGGGGGAGGAACCTAGATGATATCATCAGATCCATCTAAGTTGGATAAAACTGATTCTCACTCTAATTATGCTTTACGAGTGCCTTTCGATTCACCAATTTTTAAACTATTTTCTTGTTACCTTTTCTTTTTCTCTCTAATTTGTTGAGAAACGACAGTCAATTCGTAGAAATGATACGTAGGTCCACTCGTAACCATAATCTGAGCGAGTATCAGCTACTAGTAGGGATGGTATACCGCCTAATAGGAAACCCCTCTCTCTCTCTCTCTATATATATATATATATCAGGAATCACTGTTTTGCACTAAAATGTCTCAATCGATAATGACTTTCTTACTAAAGGGAAAACCGATATATATATATATATATATATGTATGTATGTATGTATATGTAAGTTGGATTACTGAAATAAAACTTGCATTCTAGTGCTTTGGGGCGGGCACACCATAAAACGTAGCATCTCTATTCGTGTGCGCGAGCATGTTAGGTTACTGAATGTCATTCCTTTGGATGATAAACCAGGAACATGTTGCCAATTTGCCATTTTACAATGCAAAATACATCATTCTCTAATCCTTTAACCGCGAACACTATATTGGCCTAGCGGCAACCTCAAACTTACCAGTATAGTATACTAGGGTCACATTCTTTTCTGCTATAAATGAAGCACTTGTGTTATGAGTTTGTATTGAATGCTTTTGTTTGTTCTCTTGTGGGCGTTTTGTAAATCTGCTAAAGCTGATTCGGCCTCCTAACAAGGTATCAGTTATGTTGTGAGTACTGTCAACTCTTCCAACAATGCGACCGTGACAATACATAAGTTTAATTCAAGTTTTGCTAAAAAAAACTATCACCAAAGATGAGACCGACCGACATGGACCTAAAAAATTTTGTGGCAAGATTAATTAAATCGTGTCAAATTCAGGTGTGGTGATCATATAAGTTTTCAATAAATTTGGATACTGTCTATTTAATTTTTACATTAAATTTTTTTTTTTGGATTTCAGGTGAAGTGGCCACCTCAGGTCGCCCATGAATAGGTCCTGCATTGGGACCGACCGACGTGAGCGGGAGCATTTTACGTGGCTAAGATGACAACATTGATTGCTACACGTTCTTCTTCTTATGGGCTTAATCCTTCTAAGCAGGAGAGTTCCCAAAGTGGGTTTCATGATCCAGTCATATTATGCTCATACCAATCATTCGTCCAAGTTTAATTAGTGAGTACCATAAAACTGGTTTCAGTATAAAATTAATAGCTAGACAAGACGTACCAAACATATCAATTCCAACCTGCCAAAACACAAAGTTAGTCTTTGCACTTAGAGAAGTGAGAAAGACCGTGCACGCCCAAGACAGTCGCCTTCAGCCTATCACAGAGTGATGCTGCACTTGGAGAACCAAAGAAGAGGAGAAACGAGGATGACAAGACACGAGGACATGTTGAAGTTGTCCTTCAGTATGACCCAATGTATGAAGATGATAGTATTTTTGGTTGCAATGGGAAGGTTAAACCCAGGCATACACGGCCCAGCCCGACCCGGCCCGGCCCTGACCATCGAACTCATAATCAACGAGTTTGGTACCTTAAAAATGACGTAGTAGATGTAATGGAGTCCACCTATTCATATAGATGTAATGGAGTCCATCCCATGATATTGATCGAGTTTAATTTAGCTTATGTGTATATATGCCATTTGTATTCAATTGAGTGCATTGTTAAATGTCTCATTTCACAAAATTTTGCAAAGATGTTCCACCGCTTTCACTACCTTTCATTATTTTACGGTCTAAAATTACCTTTCGAAATGATGACTATGATCTATATTCAATTGAGCACCGTGCTTAATCTCCCCTATTTTCAAGATTGACACTTCAACAATGACAAGCACCCTTCACCACATTGTTCATAATATCCTATATCAATGAAAATCATAGCAACTACAGCCAAAACCACCAAAAAGACCACAATTATTTATATGAATATTTGATCTTAAGTGGTCCTCATGATAAGTTTAACAATGTTGACAAAAAGATGGTTTTGGCTAGTGGAAAAATAGTATAGAAGGATAACTGATGGTTGAATAATACAAAATGAGGGATTAAGTACCATGCTTAAATTGAGCATAAGACACTATCTCTTATATATATAAACCTGACTGGTTAGACACCTTTTCATGAAAGACTCTATTAGATAATATGCGATGTTGATGAGATCACAAGAATGATGTAGATTGAGTCGTCAACATCAACACACAAATCAATGTCATTTAATACACTCATGCAATGTGAAATGAGTGCCTTGATCACTACTATCCAATTAATTATACAAATAATGATAATAATCAATCAATGTCTAGTATTAGAGGCTAACCAATAACTCCTACTCTCTCTCTATATCTCTTGTTTTATTCTTATATATGAAAAAAATATGTAAGATTACACTTACATGCTCCGAACAAGTAATCGGTGTAGCAAAATCAGTGGTGGTCAATATTCAATCAGGCTCTCTCTCTCTCTCTCTCTCTATATATATATATATATAGATGATACATGTATATTGTTATACCAAACTAGTTGCCGTGTCTGGCACAAGCCTCCCGGTCACATAGGTGCAATGAGAAAGGCTTTACTCTCAAATAGGAAACCAAAGAAAACTAAAATACAAGCAGAGCTCTCCCGTAAGGAGAAAGGTAAACTACAAGCACCCAACAGCCTACAATCCTTCAATTATGAAGCCTTTGAAATCTTTGCCCTCCTTCCAGCAAACATATAAACCCCATGGACAATGAGACAAAAGTACACAACAGATGAAATAAAAAACAAAGTAAATGTGAAAAGGATTGATTGAAGCTATGCTTTAACCAACAAACTTTTAACTCTTTCCAAACAAAACCATGACGTTCTTGTTTGCATTCCCCCGCTGCCTTTGAATCAATCAAACAGGCCAGGAGTGGGCGGGCCGGCACTAGCAGTGTCCTCGATCGAATTCACCGTCCTCTGTGAGGAATGGAGAACTTCTATGCCGGCCCCCTCCGCAATATTCTGGCGCATCTCCTCAATCCTCCTCACGACTTCTCTCATTGTCGGCCGCTGATCGGGGGAGCCTGATGCACAATCCATAGCCAATTGCAGCAGCTGAACCTTGTCCTCTTCCACATTCCCGTGTCTCAGGAGTTCGAGATCAAACACCTCCGACGCCCATTCCTCCCGCACCACCGACTGCACCCACCTTGGTAGGTCCACACCCTCCTCATTGAGCAATGCATGAGCTGGTGGCTTCCCTGTCAAGAGCTCGAGGAGAAGGACGCCGAAACTGTAAACATCTGCCTCTTGTGAAACTCTACTTGGATCGGTCACCTCTGGTGCTCGGTAGCCGATCACACGGGTGGCAGCAGGAATGGAGGTAACCAGCGTGGCGAGTCCGAAATCGGAAATGCAGCAATCGTAGTCCTTAGTTAACAACACATTGGACGCCTTGATGTTGCCATGGGATATATTCGGTCTCTGAGAGTGGAGGTACTCGATGCCCCTCGCGGCTCCGAGGGCAATACGAGACCTCGTCTCCCAATTCAGAGGTGTTCTTCCTGCTCCTCTGCTTCCTGTTCATTCCGAGTTTTATCAGATTCGCAGTACACAAGAAAAAAGGGTTTACACAAGGACTAATTGTTCATGGTGTTCTCAATATGCAAAGGAATCGAAACACAGACATAGCAAAATGATATGAATGCCATCAAACACAATTACATGGACAAATAAATCAAGAGATCAGTTAACTTCATATAAAGAACCGAAGAGCTAGCTAGATTTACACCACACACAAGAAAAGGAGGTTTCATCAATGGCTAATTGTTCATGGTGGTCTGAATATGCAAAAGAATCAACAGAGAGAGGAATCATAACGGTTTAAATGCACAAACAAAGAAATAAATGAACTTGATTTGAGAATCTCAACCTTGAAACTCACCGTGAAGCAATGCAGAGAGGCTGCCCATTGGCATATAGTCATAGACAAGCAACTTTTCCTCCTTGGAGTAGTAGTAAGCCCTGAGAGGTACCAGATTCTCGTGGCTGGCCGTGCCGATCCTCTTGATCGTGGTTGTGAATTCCCTCAGGCTCAAGTTCACATCCTTCAATCTCTTCACCGCCACCACGCTTCCGTTGTCTACCTGCGCTTTATAAGCCGTCCCGAACGTTCCCTTCCCCAAAACCTCCGCCGAAGCCCTCAACAAATCCTCGAGATCAAACCCACCTTTCGCGCCGGGAAAGAACAACAATTTCTTCCCTCCGCCTGTGCCGGACGCAGCATCTGCACCATATTCCTTGAATTCGCCGTTAACCACGTTATGCTGTTCTGCAACCAGAGGCTTCCCGGCCACCGCTGGGTCCCGAGGCGGAGTCTTCATGGTGATCATATCAACGTCACGGGTCCTCCGGTAGCCTCCTTGCCGCTTTCTAGCGCAAGCCACGCAGATGTACAGCACAAACACAGCCACAACTGCGCAGGCAATCACGATCCCCGCGATGGCCCCGCCGGAGAGCCTCCGGTGCTGGCCGACTCCATCTGCACTGCCGTTATTAGTGCTGTTAGTAATACCACCGTCACCGGTGTTTCCGGTGGGGGAATTGGTGGTTGGAGGGGGCGCGAAGGGGCAAGGTGAGAGAGGAGCGCCACAGAGGGCGACGTTTCCGGCGAAGGCGGAGTCTGCAAGACGGCTGAGCGACTCCGGAATCGGGCCGTTTAGGCGGTTGAAGGAGACGTTGAATTGGGTGAGATTGGGAAGTTGGAGGTCCGGGATCGGGCCAGAGAGGGAGTTCGAGTCAAGTAAGAGGGTGACAAGGCGGGTGAGGTTGCGGAAGGATGGTGGGATTAACCCTGAGAAATTGTTTTCCGCAAGATTGAGACGGACGAGGCGCCGGAGGTCGGATACCGCCGGCACAATCTGGCCGGAGAGGCGATTGCTTTGTAAGTGCAGGCTGCGGAGGCTGGTAAGACGGGAGAGGTCCGGAGGGAGTGGGCCGGAGAGAGCATTAAACCTCAAACTCAGAGTGCGCAGCTCAGTGAGGTTGCCGAGCACCCCCGGTGGAAAGTCGCCGATCAGGCCGGCACCCGGCAGCCGTAAGGCCACCACCCGATTGTGCCGGCACTCTACACCATGCCACGAACAAGGAGTTGCTTCTGATTGGTTCCACCGCAGAGATGGCCCTACCGCCGACCGGAAAGCGAGCAAAGCGTCTTTATCGCCACTGATATCTGTTCTGGCTAGTGGGAGAAAACATGAGAGAAGGAAGACGAAGATGAAGACCAGTTGAAGAGAGAAACAGGTAGTAGCGCTTGTCGCCATGAATATTGTTAAACGTGTTTTCCTAGAGAGAGAAACCATGAAAAATAGTGTTGACGTGCTGGTTTCCTGCAAAGAGTGGTTTTTCTCATGAAGGTGTCATGGCGAGTGCTGGATTCACCTCCAACGAGACCGATATGATCATGGTTTTCTGATATTTGAGAGAGAGACTAAATCAATTTTGGTGGCCAACGAGGGAAACCAGGTGACTAGACCCTATGTTGCATCGATACGGTACCGGTATCCCGTACGGGTAAGGCATGGGATACATTAATTTTTGAAAATCTAAGACATAAGTACGTCATAATTAAAATATATAAATTTTTAATATACATCATATATAATTAGTTTTATATAAAATTACGTATGATAATTCACAACTATAAAAATTAAGAAGATAAATTTAAATAGTTGCATCGTATCAAAATGATATTACTAAACAATGGATAAATATATCAAATCTCATCTATCTAAAATAAAAAAACAATAGATTGCAATATATTATCAAAATGGAAAACCAAATGGGAGAGGGCAATGGTGCAGTGAGCGAGGAGGGCTCACCGACGAACAACGGTGTGGCAACGAGAAGGGTGATGGTGTCTTCTACGGAAGACGGAAATTGACTGATTGTCGTTGGGAAGAGGACAGCGATGAGAGCTTTGTGGCCGAGCTATAGCGAGTGGTTTGGTTTTTGTCTATGAGTAATAAGGATTGAGCACGACCTGGGATTTGAGACTAACTATATGTTTTGCTGTATCAATATGCGTATCCGTACCCGATATGTACTTGAGCGCACATTGTAACATAGATTGACAAAGAAATGAATAAAAAGAGAAAGTGGGACAACATTTTGGTTTGATTGAGAGAAGAGAATGCTTGCAGCTTGTATGCAGTGCTTCATGAGAGAGAAGCAGCTGAGAGAGGGTTGAAAGTGGAAAGAAACAATGCTCATTTACTGTAGATGGGTAAAGAGAAAGGAAGGGTATAGCTGGACTGTAACTCTAAACAGAGAGAAAGCACTCGGGGCATTAGGCCACTGGCAGCGGTCTGTTTTAATCTTTTCCCCTTTCAGCTTTAGTGCTTTTCCCCTTCTCGCAGATGGCTTTTATCCTTTTGCAGGGAAAAAAAATGGTGCTTTCAAGGGTTACGCCACTGTGCCCTAAGTTTTATGCTTATTTTTTAATGATGAAAGTAGGAAGATAGCTCTTTTGGAGCTTTTGAAATTAGAAAGATGGGTTTTGTGAATGATAGTGCAGTGAATTACACCCAGAGCATAGTGACGCCTGCGTCGATTACAAGGCCAAGATATCCATGTGTCAGGAATATGCATGCTCTTCTTGAGATTTTAATCCATGTGATGATATCTTTTACTTGCAACCTTTCCTTTGATGCTGTGTTAATTATTATTATATTAATAATTTTATGTACTATCTAAGAAAAAAATGGCTTTCGAAAAATTATCATATTTACCAGCTCAAACGGCGGCCTCCTCGGGTGCTGCTGATACCTTTGTTTGTTAAGATCACGAGTTGGGTCGTAAATCGTACGTCTTTACGTTGATGAGTCGTGTTAAGGTCGCAAAACATGCGCAACCTTGCCGGTTTTGGTTCTTGGATCGGTTTCAGTGTGGGTTTAAACTGTCGTTTTTGGTTTTGGTTCTGATTAAAACTGTTTTGGAATTGAATTTTTTTATTAAAACTTGAAGTTCAAAATGAAATATGGTTTGAAACTTCTGATTTTGGTTCTATATAAGGTGGAACTAAAGTCATTCACGATTTCAAGTACGACTTGAAGTTCAATTGGACGCGTTCGGGTTTCAACTATCAATTTCCGTTCAAACCGTCGACACGTTCCATACCAGACATAAGATTGCATTAAAGTCGCGACACGGCACAGATCATACAATAGCTTACAATCCAATAATGCTTTATGACGTGTTGAAAACACCGTATGCACAGAAACAAAAGAGGACACCTCTCTCATGCAGCGAGTCATGGCGTCGCCCCCTTCCTTCATGGGGATTTCTCAAGAGTTTTCCAGCCAACTTCGTTGCCTCCATAAACGTCTCATTCAGCAGTGCTGGTGGGTGATTTCCCAGCATCGGCGTGTTGCCTTCCGTTCTTTCTCTCTCTTCAACTTCGATGAAACGAGTTTTTAGTAGAAATATCATTATAGAGAAACAACTAAACCCACTTGAATGGTTAATTATTGACATATATAAAAGATGAACATAAAAGAACATTTAAAAAAATGTAAGATAGGATCTTAAGATCTCTACTTGATCCTACGACCCTCGACCCTTGGTATCTTATGTGATCTTATAGCTAGGATCTATGATCTTGACAATGCTTCCAATAACTCAAGTACACGAGCTGTCTCCAAGAAGTCTACCCGAACAAACACAGCCCGCCTGCGCCATTTTTACAAAAGGTGCTTTGTGCAAAAGCATACTTGAATATTGGTGTCTAGTAGAAGCTTTCTATTTCAAAAGGTTGAAGAGTCGGACTTTCTAAGGGCCACTACAGAAAACAAAGACGAATTTCACCCTCATGTGTTTATACTGAAGAACAACGAGACTTCAATGATCTTACACTAGAATGCATATTTAAAACGAATCAAGATCACTTCTAACTGATGGAATTTCTTAACAGAAGGTCTATGCATGCAAGTAAAGCAACTTCGTGAGTATAGTAACAGAGAAATCAGAATGCAACTGTCTGTGTTTATGCGTGTTTGTATGTGTGTGTGAGAGAGAGAATGAGAATATGCACAAGGGATCTCAAATTGATTTCGTTCCATACCAAAATGAAAAACCAACGCCAAGCCTTCTTTAGTGTGGGGTCTCACATGGGTTTAGTCATTAGCTTCCATCTTGTATCATATTAAATGTAATGGTAGAAGAAAATAAAGATCATGTTTTATTATTTTCTTTCTTTCCTTTTTCCTTTTTCAAAGTGCTCACCATCCAATTATTTCTTGAACCTTAGATACCTGTGTCACTTCTCCGGGGAAGAAACTACATTTCTTATTTTATCTTCTATTGGTCTCACCATAATTTTGTTAAAATAATCACATTAGACTTTCTTTTGTATAATAACCAACTTAAGGATCTAATGATCCCTCCATATATCTTCACTTATGAACGTTACCTCTGAAGCATTTGATTTGGGATTCATATAAATTAACATAAGAGCCCAATCTCATAGTATTTGCACTTTACAATTGCAAGGCATCCATGAAAGTGCATTTCAAGCCATCAACTTGTTATTAACTATCACATAAAATAGTATGGAAGACTTTAATTCCTTTACATCTTGAGAAAACTCATAACAGAGAAGCTCAAACTTGTGGATGACTGTTGGAGGGATTTGGTTTTTGGCACGAAACGTGATTCAGTCAGATCGAAATGATGTGTGAGCATGCCATGAGGTGCGATGCTCGTCAAGCCAGATCAAAAAGTCTCGAAGTCTCAGCCATGAAGCACTCATGGCGAGGAGGAAAAATGGTGAAATTCTCCTCAGGAATAGCAGGAGCATGCCCTTCTCGCAATAGCTCCCTAGCTGCCATGTGTTTACCAAGGCCTTAAAATTTGAATAGAAACGTCAGACTCATAGAAAGGGTTCCAAAGATAAGCGAGAGTAACACACAAGCGGTTCGACACAACCAAATGCAGAACCTGGAGGGTTCCCCTCAAACACAGGCCGGCTACCCTAGTGCTGTTGGGCACGGAGGCAGCCAAAACCCTTCATCTTATCCCCCTCTTCGGTCCTGGTCACATATGGTGGGGAAGGGATTCGCGGAGTAAGCCATCAAATGAAGTAGGGGTTGAGTTCCATATAACAGTGATCTGAAAGCGGCTGATGCTTCCTTGTGAAACATAAAACCAATGGATGCAGCCATCTAGATGGACATCACTAGCAGGATTTTCTGGTGAAGAAAGGTAGGTATGGACTTTGGTTTTACATTTGAAAATCTGCGACATCGCTGGGAAAATATGCTGAACATTCAATTTGTTGCTGTTTGCAACGGCCTATTCCTTATCAAACGGAGGAAATGAACCATATCTTAAGGGCACGAGGAGTATGGTGTTGGAGTTTCACTCTTTCGGCGAATGCTTGATGTTGGATCAATCCTGCTTGTAATGCTTCTTCGCCGGTTTCATGCAAGGGAAGTTTTGTGTGTTTGAGGTTTCGACACAGGGGTTTCTCTGGAGAGGATCTCAGTATTTCTTCTTTCTGTATTCCTATATTTTGTTCAGTATCGATTGCTTTATTTATAAGCAGCTCGCTCCCCCCTCTTCTCGGATTTCCCTCCAGTGGCTTCCCTCGTCTGGAGCGTTATCCAGGACGTTACCGAAAATCTTGGTAACGTCCTCCATTATGATCTTTCCTTATATATGCTACAGGTAATGGTCTCGATGGCGAGTTCAGTCGTTACCTGAGCCGAGAATGGTCAGATCTTATCATCTCTCACTTGGTCATTCGAGACGTACTGGTTTCCTCCCACTCTTACAGGGTTTCACCTAATACTGTCTTTTCACGACTGCTACTACAATCGATATCCGTCGTGTGGTTATTTCTCTACACAATAATTTATCCGTTGTATGGTTGTTTACCTATACAACACTTTTATCCGTTGTGTGGTTATTTTCTTATACAATAATCAAACATACCTCAAACCCATGTTAGTAACATGTTTTGAGAAAAGTTCCTCTGTTATGCCTTTAGTTAATAGATCAACCAACATATCTTCTGTTGGCATGTATGAGATGGATATTTTCTTTCTCATTACCATATCATGAACATAATGGTATTTCACCATTATATGCTTGCTTTTCGAGCAATCAACTCCACTCTTAATAAGAGTAATTGCTGTATTGTTATCACAATAGATAACTATTGGCTCGTCTGTTATTTTCAACTTCAAATCTCTTATGAAACGGCTTATCCAAACAACACTTATTGCAGCCATACAGCAAGCTACATACTCAGCTTTCTATGTATGCAATGCTACACAACCCTGTTTCTTATATGCCCAAGAAACAACACTACCTCCAAATAAGAATATTTATCCCGAAGTTGATTTGTTGTCATCTTTGCTCACAATAAAGTCAGCATCTGAGTATCCTACTACTTTCAATTCATCTGCTTGAAAACACAATTTCAAGTCTTTTGTTTCTTTCAGATATCTTAAAATCCTTTTTACAGCTACCCAGTGCTGCCAACCAGGATTACTTTGATATCTACTTATAAGACCAATATCAAAGCTGATATCAGGTCTTGTACACAACATAGCATATGTCAAGCTACCAAAAGCTTGTGCATAAGGAACATTAGGCTTATGCCTTACTCAGGCATAAGAGTCTAAATCCTCTATCTCGAGATGTTTTTATTCCAAGGATATTAGATGCTTCTCCCATATCCTTCATTTCGAACTTGGAGTTCAACCATGACTTCATTTTGACAATCATCTTGTTGTCATTTCCAGTCAACAATATGTCATCTACATATAATGATAGGATGACAAAGTGGCTCCCACTGTTCCAAACATATACACAGTGATCAAGTTTATTAGCCACAAACCCAAGTTCTACAACGACATTTTGAAAAGTCAAATACCATTGGCGAGGTGACTATTTCAGGCCATATAGGGATTTTTTCAATCTATATACTTTATTTTCTTGGACTCCAACCACAAATCCTTCGGGTTGCTGCATGTATATGATTTCTTCTAAATCTCCATTTAAAAAAGTTGTCTTTACATCTAATTGATATAAATCCAAATCATAGTATGCAGATATTGTCAAGATTATACGTATGGATGCAAATTTCGTAACTGGGAAATATGTCTCAATATAATCTATCCCTTCTTTTTGCGAAAAACCCTTTGTAACCAACCTCGCTTTAAACTTGTCGATCGTACCATCAACTTTTTACTTCTTTTTTAGAACCCATTTACAGCCTATGGCTTTCCTTCATTTTGGCAAATCAGTCAACTCTCAGACTTGGTTTTTCTCAATGGATTCAATTTTCTCATTCATTGCTTTCTCCCAGTCTGTTGCTTCTGATGAGTTCATTGCTTAGTGATAAGTCAAGTTATCAGTCAACTAATCTAAATTCACCGAATTACACACTTCATCTGCAAGATAAGTGTGATAATCCTTTAAGTAGGATGGAATGACTCTTGGTCTCTTATGTCCACTTAAGGTATCGATAGTTTTAAGATCTTCAATGGGCTCAAAAGATGATTGATCTAAGTCTATCAGATCATCAACACATTCCTCATTATTTTCGAAGATGTTATTCTTAGTATCTTCTAAGAACTCAACATCTCTGCTTTCAATGAGTCTGTGGTCCTTATGATAAAACTGATATCCTTTTGAATATTTTGGATATCCAATGAATATACATCTCAAGGACCTACTATCTAGCTTATCTCTAGACTGATCAAGAATCTTTACATGTGCAACAGATCCCCACCTCCTGAGATGACCTAGGTTGGGATTTCTTCTAAACCACATCTCATACGGTGTAGTGAATACAACCTTACATGATACTCTATTGAGTATGTAAACCGCTGTACTAATTACTTCTTCCCAAAATACCCTTGGAAAAGAGGCATCATTCAACATTGACCTTGTCATATTAAGCAAGGTCCTCTTGTATCTTTCAGCTACATCATTTTTCTGAGGTATCTTGGGCATTGTATTTTGTATTGCAATACCAAAGTCTTTGCAGAATTCCAAAAATTCTGTCGAGATATACTCTCCACCTCTATCTGATCTTAGGACTTTTATCGAATGCCCTAATTAGTTTTCCACTTCTTGCTTATATTCTTTAAAAGCATCAAGTGCCTCAAATTTATGTGCCAAAAGATATAAATACATATATCTAGAGTAATCATTGATAAAGATTATAAAATAACCTTTTTCTCGATGTGACTTTACTCTAAAAGGTCCACATAAATCTGTGTGAATAACCTCTAATAGTGTTGTTGCCCTTGTTGTTTTCTTGGGAAAAACTTTTTTTGTCATTTTTTCTTATATACAAGCTTCACATTTCTTGAAAGTATTTTCCTCAAATCTAAGCAATAAGTCAAAGTTGGATAATTTCCTCAACTTTTCTAGACTTATATGCCCTAGGCGTTTATTTCACATATTCACATCAAACATAAATGCACTCTCAATATAAACAAAAGTGATACCAATTTCATTATCACAAAGTTTGAACAGTTCTTGTTCTACATCGAATTCTCCAAAAAATAATATTCTCCCATGCTTTCTCACAGTCACTTTGTTAGGAATAAACCTAACCTCAAAACCTTTCTTTATCAAGGCAGGGACCGAGACCAGATTGTGCCTTATAGATGACACAATTACACATCTGTCAATACAATTGGTTTACCTTGTACATATATCATGAAGGACCCAACACCCAGAACATCCGAGAAAGTATTATTTCCCATATAGACTCGATGTTCCTAGGGTTTGTATTCCTTCAGATCCATTGCCCCTTCCTTAGTCTTCGAGATATGCCGTGTATCTCCTCAGTCTATCCATCAACCTGTTACTGGGCGGTTCAAATATAAGTATTCTGAAATTATATAGATTATGTCCTACTTCTCTGACTGTTCGTGTTGTGGGTTGTTTCCTCCACCTTTCTTGTTGCGACAGTCCCTTTTGTAGTATTCCATATTTCTACAGTTGAAACACTTGACTCGAGAAGCGATTTCCTATGGTTTCTTAAAATTTTGACTGCCTTTCTTGTTATTCTTGCCAAACTTCTTGTTTGGTTTTTTCTTCTAGTTGGTTTTGGAGCTAGACGCTATCTCATCTTATACAATTAGCAATTTTTCTTTCTTGTTTTTGACCATATGTTCTTGTTCTATTGCTAGTTTTAGGGGCAACTCATAAATGTTAAGTTTAGGCCCTAATTTGAGGGTTGTGATGACCATGTTCCATGAAGGGGGAAGACTGTTTAGTATGGTAAATATTTCGATCGATTCAGGAATGACTGATTTTGTAGTCTCTAGCCATTATCAACATGTGGTTTACATGCTCTACTACATTATCTTCTTCATTTTAAAGGAGTTATACTTTTTAAGTAACAACTGCACATGCAATTTTGCAGTTGTATCATACTTGGCTGTTAATGAGTCAAATAGCTCTTTTGCGGTCTCGTATTCTTCGAAGACCCTAATTAAGTCATCCTCCATATAGGTCAACATGATTGTCTTTGCTATAGTGTCGTCCTTTAAAAATGTTTTATACATTTTTACTTGTTGCTCACTTGCATTTGGAGGTGGCGAACACAAAATTTCCTTCAACACATATTCAACACCTTAAAGTGTTAGAGCCAGAAGGATTTTCCTCTTTCAAGTTTGGAAGTTAAGACCGTTCAACTTCTCAGTTTTTGCCAACTCAGTCACACATATCATAGAGCTCATTTTTATGTGTTTAGCAATAATAACAATTAAATGGTCTAAAAAGGAAATATATATAAAACAAAGAGCACACATAGTAGGAATTATGTTAGAATGATGCATAATATCAAACAAGTAGTGGCAAAACTATAATTTTATGATGGGACAATTTCAAAATTTTCTCGAAGAGTTTCTGCCTTTGTACCCCTAAAAATAATACCAGTGGCAAAACTATAATTTTACCTATTTGTCTCCTTTTTGTAATTTCTGTAAAAGCCTGAGGACAAACTCGTAAAATTATTTGTTGGTATTTCTGTAAAATTCATGACTGATCGAGGTTAAAATTATAATTTTAACCTCAGGTTGAATCTATAATTTTTCAAAATTATAGGAGTAAATCTGTCTTTTGAGTAAATGGCAGATAAAAATTATCTAAACCGGGACGAGCATAAAGGTAAAGTGACAACCCGATATTTCGTAATTTTTATAAACCGTCGGAGGGTAAAACTGACTTTTTGCTCAATAAGGGCAAAATAGTCTTTCTATCCAAAAATATCTAGACAAATCCGTAATTTTGCCCAGTGAAAAAATTATAAATAAGTAAAACCGATCGGGGTAAAACAAACTTTTTAATCCGCTACCCAAGGCGGTTTCCAAAACCGTGGGCGGTTTCGGCCCACGGTTTTCTGAAACAGCTGGGTTTTTTTTTACTATTTAATGAGGAGAGAGAGTGTACACGGGAGAGACAGAGAGAGTGGGAGGGCGTCTGAGCACCGGCTGCCGGTATTTTTCCTTGGGTTTTTTTGGCGGGGGTTTACAATGGGAGGAGAGAGAGAGAGAGAAAGATAATGCTTTTCGTTCTACGACGGTGGCTTTTGGCCGTTCCCGATTTCCTGCCTTCTGGCTGCGGGTGCCTTTTGGCCATTTCCGGCTTCTTGCCTTCTAGTTGCAGGTGGCTTTTGGCCGTTGTTCGACTTTCTGCCTTCTGGCTGCGGGTGGCTTTTGGTCGTTCCTGGCTTCCTGCCTTCTGATTGTGGGTGGTTTTTTGTCGTTCTCCGGCTTTCTGCCTTCTGGTTGTAGGTGACTTTTGGCCGTTCCCAGCTTCCTGCCTTCTGGCTGCGGGTGGCTTTTTGTCGTTCTCCGGCTTTCTGCCTTCTGGCCGCGGGTGGCTTGTGGTCGATATCCGGCTTTCTGCCTTCTGGCGGCCTGGCCGTGGGTGGATTTCGGGCCGATCCCAACTCTTTGCCTTCTCTATTTCTCCTTCCTTTTTCTTCTCTCCTCTATTTTCCCTCTTTTTTTTGTTCTCTTAAAACCTCTTATTTACCTAGGTATTTGATTTTTGCAGGGTATAAAGACGAGACCCTGATACCAGATTGTTGGAGTTTCACTCTTTCGGCGAATGCTTGATGTTGGATCGATCCTACCTATAATGCCTGTTCGCCAGTTTCGTATAGCGGAAGTTTTGTGTGTTTGAGGTTTCCACATAGGAGTTTCCCAAGAGAGGATCTCAGTATTTCTTTGCAGATTATTTCTTTCTGTATTTCTATATTTTGTTTTGTATCGGTTGCTTTATTTATAGGCAGCTCGCTCCCCCCTCTTCTCGGATTTCTCTCCCGTGGTTTCCCTCGTTTGGAGCGTTATTCAAGACGTTACTAGAAATCTTGGTAACGTCCTCCATTATGATCTTTCCTTATCTATGCCACACGTAGTCCAGCCCCGAGAATGGACAGAACTTATCATATGGAAGCATATCATAGGAGAGAAGAATTTTTCCAAGGAGTAGCTGAATATGTAATGAAGTTGTGCGGAGTACAATAGAAGAGGATTTCACAAGATCACTGGCTACCAGATAGAAATCTAAGATAGTTTCCCTTAATGCTTTTGGGTCTACTTATCATAGGGATAGGGCTTGTAAAGAGAGAGCATAGGCAAAACAACTACCTAAGCAAAATTTAGAAGGTTGGCAGCAAGTCAAGAATCGAAAAATCAGGAAGAAGGACCAACTCTTCCTTGGATAACTTAATTCCTTTACAGTGCTGCAGGATATGGACATTGAAACACCAGTGGAAAAGGAGGGAGGATGCAAATAAAGGAAACCAGCCAGGTCCGGTCGCCAGTCAAGAATCTACAAAGCCACATCAAATGCCTATTTATTCTAAGAGCGCTCAGTACCATGACATATTGTGAGAGATAAACCAATCGCATTGATCAAAGAGAGTCACTAGTTAGCGATAGACATGGTCAACAAGATTGGATGCTACTTGAGTCGGTAGCATCTGACTTTGCTTATATTAGTTGATTGATAACATGCCTGATGGAAAAAGAGTTGGGTTGCCACCTTTCGACACCACAAATAGTGCACAACTGAAGCTTAGAGAGCCTAGACGTGCTCGAGATTGGCGGCGATTGGTGGCATAATGGCAATAATCAATGGCGTTTCTTGGAAGTTACATACTTTTCTTTCATTTTATTTATTATTCTAGCAAATGATCAGTTAAGGTTAGGTTTTCTTCTGGCTATTACTGTTCCCGACTACCTGGTGGTCGGGCGGTGGTGATAGTGGAACTAAGGGGTAATGCTTGCTGAGAGCTTTTCAACCACTACTTATTTGCTAGATTTGGTGGTTGGAGGAGAAGCAAAGAACCGAAAAAGGGTGGTGGCAACCATCTGGTCAGGATTGAGTCGTCGAGGAACCAAGTCACATCAAGCAGGTTTGGGCTTAGTGGCTAGGTCCAGGTCCAGGTCCCCCCAGGACCCATTCCGTCCTACACAACGTGTCAGGTCGCATGTCCTACATTTAAACTGTGTCTATGTCAAACGCGTCAATAGGCACACGGATATGATGACATGATTTGCATGGTGTTAGCATGACATCGTGACAGCATCATCACCTGTCCAGTTGGTGTTGGTTTCGGGTTTGTGTCCAGTTTTGTGTCTGGTTCGGGTCAGTTCAGTTCCGTGTCGATAATGGTTTTGTCCTGGACCCAGTGGATCGGGTTAGGTCTAGATCTATGATGAATAGTAACTAGTCTGGATTTAACAGTTCGTATCCAATTAAGTTCTTTTTAATCTTATTATGGTTTTTGGGCTTTTTAGGGGCCTTCCAACATCCGATTTGAGCCTAGTTTGAAGCGTTAGACTCGTGATAGAGTGAGCTTTAATATTATGACAACTTTATTTATATAGGACATATTAAAATAGTGATTAATAGAAAATATTGAATCTAGATGCTTTTGGTAGGATCCATTATAATATTTTGGGGATTCCAGAGGCGTTTGGACTCCAATTAGCACATGGTTTAAACCACTAATCTTGTTACTAAATGATATATAGATTAATATTTATTTGATGTTTAAATAGAATGAGATGACTTGGTGATATTGCATGTGAATTGAAAACCGCAATGCTTAGCTAAGGGCCAAACAAAGGGACTTTAGTTCCTCATGAACCCTACAGCCTATAGGAGATTGGGATTGGTGGCGTAACGAGTGGCCTTTCCTATAGTTACATACTTTTCTTAACTTTATTTATTTTCTCCGTGATCGGGCGGTTGTCCGGCGTTGATGAGTGCAAGGAACGTCTTGCTTGTCAATGTGATGGTTGTAGTTGCAAGAATACATGGGGTGGATACAACTGTAACTGTGGCATTGGCCATGTGTATATAAAAGAGCAAGACACATGCGTTGGTAAGAAAGTTAAATAGGAGGTGTATTTTGTTGCTTAGAGAGGAGTGTCGGGAGTTTGTGTGTTTTTTGCATGTACTTTTTCTTGTGGAATAAGATGATGCTTTGGTTTAGCTATAGTCAAGTAACTGCTTGATCTTAATTATGTGACACCCTCACACTGGCATGCCTCTGTCTAGGTTGCACAGATACTGAATTTTGTAGAATGCTTATTTCCTGTTTATGCTTCATAATTGTAGCTGTTGCTGCTCATTTTACTTTTACCCATAGTCTGAAAACACCTAGATTTCTCCTAAAGACTACACGGTTTAGTTTTGTGGCTGGGGTTCAGGAACTGGTATTTGTTTTGGTTTTGCTTCTTCTGTGACACACGGTGATATTTTGACATTGGTTACTTCATCTTAGTCATATCACATCCTCATCTATGTCCAAATCATCTTAAACGATGTTCTCTCATTTTATCCTCTATTGGTGCCACTCCTAATTTGTTTCTAATAACCTCATTATGTATACGGTCATTTCTTGTATGACCACTCATCCATCTCAACATCTTCATTTCTGTCACAGACATCTTTTGTACATGTTGATGATTAACTGCCCAACACTCAGAACCATAAAACATGGCAGGCCCAATTGCTGCTCTATAATATTTACCTTTTAATTTTAATGGTATCTTCTTATCACAAAGAATACTTGATGCTCCTCTCTATTTTAACCAACCAGCATTAATTCTATGTGTAACATCTCCATCAATTCTTCCATCACTTTGAAAAATTGACCATAGGTATTTAAAACTTTCCTTTTGGGGAATGAATGTGTGCAAATTTTAATTTCTATGTCCTCTGAAGTAGCCAAATGATCAAACTAACATTTCATATATTCTGTCTTTGTTCTACTAAGTCGGAGGCCTTTGCTTTTTAATGTTTCTCTCCATAGTTCCAATTTTCTATTAACTTTTTCCATAGACTCCTCCACTAATACAATGTCATCTGCAAATAACATACACCAAGGTACTTCATCTTGAATATGTTTTGTTAACTCATCCATCACCATTATAAATAAGTATGAACTTAAAATTGATCCTTGACGTAACCCAATATTAACTTCAAAGAAGTCTGTCGTTCCTTCATGAGTCCTCACACATGTTTTTGCACTATCATACATGTCTCTTATAAGGTTAATATATGTCAATGAGATACCTCTTTTTTCAAAAGTTCTCCAAAGAACCTCCCT
This sequence comes from Brasenia schreberi, assembly GCA_036023115.1. NCBI lineage: Eukaryota > Viridiplantae > Streptophyta > Magnoliopsida > Nymphaeales > Cabombaceae > Brasenia > Brasenia schreberi. The sequence goes on from JAYKKT010000073.1 coordinate 3,755,479, forward strand.
CGGTACCCTATCATAAGCTTTTTCTAGATCAATAAATATCATGTGAAGATCTTTCTTTTTTGCTCTAAAATGTTTCATAATACGTCTCAAAAGGTGAATCACTTCAATAGTAGATCTGCCTGGCATGAATCCAAATTGGTTCTTTGTTGTACTTGATACTTGTCTCAACCTACGTTCGATAATTCTTTCCCAAAATTTCATAGTATGACTCATTAACTTGATACTTCGATAATTCACACAATTTGGAATGTCTCCCTTTTTCTTATATATGGGTATAAGTGTACTTGCTCTCCATTCCTCGGTCATCTTTTGGTTTTTCCATATTTCATTAAATAGTCTTGTGAGCCAAGTGATTCCTATTTCTCCTAGTATTTTCCAAACTTCTATAGGAATATTATCTGGTCCTACCGATTTACCACTCTTCATATGTTTAAAAGCCTCTTTGACTTCATTCTTTTGAATACGTCGGTAGAAATTATGGTTTATATACTTTTCTGACTTGGTTAAATCTCCTAAACTAATACTAACATCTTTATTTTCCTTAAAAAGATTATAAAAATAGTTTTTTCATCTATTTCTTATATCATCATTTGTCACTAGAATTTTTTCATCCTCGTCTTTTATGCATCTAACATAATTAAGATCTTTAGATTTCTTATCTCTAGCCCTAGCAATCCTAAAAATATCTCTTTCACCCTCTTTTGAGTTGAGTTTTTTTATATAAGTCATCCCAAATCTTAGCTTTTGCTTCACTAACGGCCTTTTTTGCTTTCTTATAAGCTTCTAAAGTTTCACTAGTTTTCTTAGCATAATGTAATTTGTAACATGCCCTCTTTGCCTTGATTTTATTTTGTACTACTTCACTCCACCACCAAGCTTCTTTTTGTGCCGGTACACCTCTCTTAGATACCCCTAACACATCTTTCACCACTTTCCTAATATGTATAGCCATATTGTTCTACATATCAGAGGGTGTGCCAACATAATTCCAAACATCTCCTTGAAGGACTTTCTGTTTAAATATATATTCTTTCTCGCTTTTGAGGTTCCACCATTTAGTCTGAATAGCTCGATGTACTCTTTTCTTATTTGTCCATTTTTTTATTTGTAAATCCATAACTAAAAGTCAATGTTGGGTGGTTAAGCTTTCTCCTGGAATTACCTTTCAATCTTTACAACACGCTCTATCTTTTTTTCTATAAATAAAGTAATCAATTTGTGTTTGTAATAAGCCACTCTTATAAGTAATTAAATGTTCATCTCGTTTTTTGAAGATTGTATTGACTATAAAGAGATCAAATGACATAGCAAAATTTAAAATCTCCCTACCTTCCTCATTTATAATCCCCAAAACCAAAGTTTCCATGAATCCCTTGATGTCCTAATGCCTCTTTACCGACATGTCCATTTAAATCTCCTCCTAAACAAATCATCTCCCTTTGTGGAATCTTTTGAAACGCCTTATCTAACTCTTCCCAAAAAACTGTCTTTATACTATCTTCTATTCCTACTTGGGGTGCGTAAGCACAAACTATATTCAAAACCTCTGCTCCTAACACTAATTTCAACGTCATGATTCGGTCACCATATCGTGTATGTCTACTACACTCTCCTTTAAATCTTTATTTATGATAATACCAACTCCGTTTCGAGCCTTTTCTTTACCTGAGTACCATAATTTAAAACCTGTATCCTCTATCTCCTTTGTTTTTTCTCCAACCCATTTTGTTTCTTGTAAACATAGAATATAAATCTTTCTCCGAAACATAGTATCTACCACCTCCATTAGCTTGCCGATAATATTCCGATATTCCGAGAACCAATACGAATCTTATTATCTAGGACTAGCTTTCTTACCCCCTGCATCCGTCCATATTCAAAATGCGGAGACCCTCTCTGAAAAATTTTCACTACATTCGGGCGGCAATGTAGCGGGACTAACTTCTTTACCCACACCCGTTCATGATGTGGGAACTCTCTCTGCAATTGATTCACTACATTCGGGCGAAAATGTAGTGGCCCTTGCTTACTTCTTACTGCATTCGGGCTCTGCAGCACGTCGCTAGGCCGGGACGCCTCAAAGCAATGCTCATAATTTTTGTAATCCACTTTGTAAAAATCCGACGAAGTTTTACGCTGGTTGTCCTTCTCCTTTATCCGGGCTTGGGGCTGGCAATGCAAGGGTGATCCCTTACATGGGCGGAGTTCATCCTGATATAATCTTAGCTGCATAAAAACTTATTGGTTATAGAATGTTGCTTACTTGTTCATACCATATAATTCTATTTATGCTAACTTAGAGCATGCATGCAACATTGTCCTGCTGGTCCTTGTTTAGGGAAGTAACTTGGAATTGACAGATGTCCACTGCATGCGGAGAAAATTATAAGTTGTCATAAAAGGGAAGGACCAGTTGTTCCTTACAGTAGCATAAGAAGCCATTAAATTAGCATCAGTCAAGTCATTTAATCAATTTTGAATGATATAATAAGCAGAGAATCAAGCTCCAAGCCTAAGAGGAGATCAACTTTGAGCATGGCCAAGGATATATTTTCTCACATAACGGACCTACCCTATGTGGGGTTAAGGATTTAGTTGCTTTGTATTGGGTTTATTTTTTAATTAAACCGACAATTCTAAGTTTGGTTTTGACCCAGAATTGAAACTAATTAATGAGACATGACAGCCAGTGAGACGTGGTGTTGGCTGGCTGGGCATGGCTGTAAATGGGCACTGTGTGGTGCTCGATGGCTAGCGAGGATGTCATCTTGGTGTCCTAGGTAGCCAGCAAGTGCCATTTGACTCCCGCTAATAGTCAACCCGATTGTCACATTGCGCCCCAGTTTGTTTGTCTATATTTTAAAATATAAACTATTTATTAATAATATTTTTGTTCTATAAATAGCAGTTTTTAAAAACAAAAATCACGAACTCACTTACTCTTGTTCTTCCATTTGCTCTTACTCTTGTAGCCCTACTCTTTATCTAGTTGTTAAATTCAGTTCATTTGAGACTTTGAGTATTTCATTTTTAATTCAATAGTTATATTTCAACAATAGATATAAAAGTCACATTTAATTGGTTCTTAAATTTTTTGCTCTATTTTTTTATATCATTATACTGATATTTTATTTATTTTTTAATTTATTTCATTATTTTTAATGGCTTACTATGGTGATGATTCTTCTAGTTCTAAAAATAAAAGAAAAGCCATTTTGAATATCAATTGGAGTTGCCATATTCCTCAAAGAAATGGTGTGCCAATACCACTATGTCAAGAAAGCCCGACAAGTATAGGTAGTGGTACAAGTACTAATATATCATTTATGTAGAAATCCATTTTGCCACAAAAAGTTCAACAAATATGGTCTATACATGGAGAACACCCTCCAAAATCTAAGTCATTGGGATTCAATTTATTTAAAATTTACTTTATAAAATTATATGATGAATAAGGCAATGTGAATCAGGTGAAGTGAAACTACTATGATAAGGTATACAATTTTATGCTAGTAGATGGTTATGGCACATTAATAAATCATTATATAAAAAAAAAATCCAACAATAATGGTCTTAGATATTTATCAAGCTTAATTTTATCCACATAAGAGTTCCTCTACTAGTGGATTTGCTTTTATGAGGCTTTTTCACTACAACTCCACTTGAGATAGAGGAGTTTGTACATTTTGTTTTAGTAGAACATCTTCCTTTTAATTTTGGTTAAAAACTAGGATTTGTTGGTTATGGCACATTATTAAATCATTATATAAAAAAAAAATCCAACAATAATGGTCTTAGATATTTATCAAGCTTAATTTTATCCACATAAGAGTTCCTCTACTAGTGGATTTGCTTTTATGAGACTTTTTCACTACAACTCCACTTGAGATAGAGGAGTTTGTACATTTTGTTTTAGTAGAACATCTTCCTTTTAATTTTGGTTAAAAACTAGGATTTGTTGATTATATAAAAAATGCTCATAATCTTTTAGTTGCACCTATTTCTAGGCAATCAATTACTACATCTTCGTAAATTATATAAAAAAAAATAGTTAGCTTCATTTTCTTGTTTATTTGAGCATAGTGTGTCACTATGTGTTGATATATGGATTGATAATTGGCACTTGCATGCATATATGGTACTTGATAATGTTGCTACAAATACGTATACTATTTCTAAATTACAAAGAATATATCATACTATTTTCGGCGGTAAATTTTTTAAAATTCAATATGTTTATCATGTACTTAACTTATGTGTATAAGATGGTTTAAAGATTATACTATATGAAAATAACCTATTAGAGATACACTTAATTTTCTTTGAAGTCATCCTAATATTAAAAAAGAATGGTAGATTTTAATAAACAAAAAGGTAGAAGGCCAAGAAATCTTTTAAAAGACATTGGACTTCGTTGGAACTTGATCTATCAAATGTTGTCTATGGCTATGCCCTATAAAGACTTATTAGTGGAGTTTATGCACCTTCATTTTCTATAATCAAATTTGTTTGAATCTAATTGGGATATTTGTAAATATCTCTTAGATCTCCTTTTTATTTTTAACAATACTACAAGCATATTATTTGGTGTTTACTATCTCACTTATCATTTATTTTTTTATCAAGTTTTAGAAATAGTTTATGTATTATCATAATTTAGTACCAATTTTTTACTTATCTCATATTGTGCAAGAAATGACAAAAATGACTTAATTATTATATAGATCTTTCAATAATCAGTTTAGTTGCTACTACATCATATCCTAGATTAAAATTAGAAAGGCTTATAATTATTTTTAAATGCTTATTATACTAATCTTTCATTAAATGGGCTTAAAGATATCAATAATATAATTAATGATATAAATTAAATACTAATCAATTATGTGTTGATTATAGTTTTGAGTATGGTTATCTTGTTCCACAAGTAGAAGAAGAAAACAATAACAGTAATGCATCCTCCTCTCTTGGTGATAAGTTTTTCAGTCATATTTTGAAATCTAGGCTTAGAAAGCGGCTAAAATCTATATACTTCATTGAGTTTAAGGTATATAATGCTACTCATTATGATCTTCATGAATTTGAAGAAGACGAGGGTGGAGAGAAATTAATATTTTAAAATAGTGGCAAGAGCATCAACTTAGTTATCCAAATTTATTTTAATTGCTAAGGATGTTTTTATTGTTCCAGCCTTAACTGTTATTGTAGAGTAAGTATTTAATGTAAGAGTTAATATATTAGATGAATACCGTTCTAACTTACAACCCAAGAACTTAGAAGTTTAGGTTTACCTAGATGATTGAACAAGAGCAAGGCGTCCAACATAGGAGTGTAAAGAAGTGTCAGTTGACATATATACCAAAGACTATACTACTGAAGGAGGAACTGGTACAAGTATTATTTACACTGATCCCATGCAAGTATAGAACGACAATGATGATTAAGCTCAAAGTCAATTATTTTAGGTAAAAAATTTATATCAAAAGATAAGAGAACTACATAGCTTTGGTTCATCTCTACCCAAGAGTGTACATAAGGGGCATAATTCCTAAGTAAGTGAATTATAGTCAAGCCCATTATTTCTTTTATTTTGATTATATATTGTAACTTTTATGATTTTTATAATATATTGTATTCTATTTTATAATATTATAATTTCATATTAATGCCTTATTATTTTATATATTTATATATCATGTAATATATAGTTATATTACATAATACATTACATATATCATATATGTAATATGCTATATACTTATATTATTATATTATTACATTACATATATTAATATATACTTACATAGCTACATTACTACTACATAGCCCACATATAATTTGTAATATAATATAACATGTATACATAAATTAATTAATGAATATAATTGTAGATGTGAAATTTTACTCAAAGTCTATGTAAAGACTTGAAATAATTTTTCACACACTACGTCGTGCGCGATCGTGCCAGCTAGTTTTACTTATACTAGAAAAGTTGTATTTTCTAACTTATGGAGCGATTGTGGGGAATTGAGATCTTTTCGACTTAGGCCTTCTTAAACCGATGCTCAAGAGTCAACCTAGACACTTTGAGGATTCATCTTGATTAGGTGTTATTTTAAAATTCACTTTTCAACCCAAATAACTTAACCAAATTCGTGAGTTAGGTCTTTAGAAGAAAATTTTTCTAAGTTTTGAAAAATAGAAACTGGTTCTGTTTTCAAAACTGGTTTTTAGATTTTTTAAAATAGCTTCTGAATCTTCAAAAATCACAAAAATTTTATAGTGAAAATAGACCATATGGAGGTTTATAAACTATTTTTATTATGATTTTTAGGGTTGTGACAATTTACAATTAAATTCGGGAATGATCCTTGCTCAGACGTCCGAAATAGTTATGTGATAGAAATATAGAGGTTTAGAGAGACGTCTGTATCTCGGTGCCCAAATCTCTGATCTTTATGAACTAAGTTGTTTTGGAAAAATATGGATGTCAAATTTCCAATGAAACAAGTTTTAATGAAATTGGTTCACTACAGAAAAAGTTATGGGATGATAACCCAAGTTTTGTTCCGATAAACACAGGTGTTACAGATTCAACTCTAGTTTTGTCTAATTTTCTCTAATTTTAATTATATAGTTGCACGACCCTAAAATTCTTGAAAAATTAAAAAGAAGTGGGTTGTTGTGTGAGAATTCGGTGTTTAAAATTTCATATCATTCGAAGCAGAGGATAAGAAATTAAAAATAAATTATCATACGGATACAAGATGCTTAAAATAGATTTTCGTGTTTAGAAAATATATGAATGCATCTTATCCGAAATTGAAGGACAAATCATAACCATTTGAATGTAAATGACTGAAGAAAATGAATTGAAATATATCTATAGCTTAAGCATATAGAGGGATTAGGAGATATAAGAGATTATAATGTATAGAGAGGTAGAGGAAACTTAAAATCAAACAAATAATAGGCATGAATGTAACGAAATGAAATGGGCAACATATCTATCTATTACATCATGGGGGGAGTCAATTGCTCCATTAATACAACTCCTTTTTAATGAATGAAAGTAAGGAAGAAGAAATTAAAGAAGAGAGAAGAAGATCGACCTTGTAAGGGAGCCTTCCTTGGTACCGAATTTGGAAGAATTTGGAGGGGACGGTTCCTCCTTCTTCCTCTCTTCTCTCTCTCTTTCTTTTCCTCTCTCTCTCTCTCTCTCTTGTTGCAACTCTCCCTCTCTCTCTTAGGCTCTTTCTCACCTTTCTTCAATGATCATGAATGCTGGAAACCCAACCCTAAGGTCTCTATTTATAGGCCTCAAGGGGGGAAGGCTTAGAGCCTTCCACGGTTTGGGCATGGATATGCTTCTTGGCCCAAGCTTTGATCCAACTCCATTGCTAGCTACATGGCTTCACGTGGACCTTAGAGTGATCCTTCTTTGGTCAAGGTAGGTGGATTGGGTCGGACAAGGTTTGTATGTTGAGCCAAGTAGGTTTGGTCACAGTCGGCCAAGGTGGAGTCCGGCTCGACTTGGTGCAACCTAATTAAATCCTTGGTGCCATTCCTCTTGATCCAAGGTTAGCCCCTTCACATGCATGGGCTGGGTACAACCCTCCATGAGCTGCCTCACACTTGAGTAGGTGAGCTCAACCCACCCTAGTCTCTTGCTCGCCCATAGTGCTATGTCGTAGGGGCCAAATTACCACACAATTCACTTGTGGGTCAACTAAATGGGTGATAATGTCCATAGGGAGATGACAGTTCATTAGTATCTACAACAACTATTTTGGCCATTTGCCAAGGTTGTTCAACATGTCGGTTGAACATCACTTGAGGATCTCCATTGTACATTGATAGTCATTGTTAATTCTACCATGATAAAGCAAATATCCTCTGACTTGCACTAATAGGTACAATTGCGAATGCAATTATCTTTTCCTAAGGAAAATGATTTTGGGATGCCAAGGAAAATAATAACCTAGGCTTATGGACATGATAGGTGTAGTCTATATTTTAGAATGTAGACCATACACAAGATAAGAAAGAATGAAAACACATATTTAACCAACTCTTAGTAATTACCTACAAGATTCTAAGAGATGAGCACTACAAATAAAATAAACTTCCATCTATATGGTGACATGTTTAGTCGCATTTTGCTGTAGAAGATCTATAAAATGTTTTAAGATGGAATTAATACATATTTATTATTTGCACACTCTTTTTACTACTCACACATATATTTTATTAAAAGTACCCAAAATACCCCTAACACCATCTCTCTCCTTTCTCTCCTACAAATGCACACCTTACCGCATGATTTCGGCATCGTTCTCGACATCTTCCGGCAACTTTTGACAACCATTCAGAGTCTCCTTTTCAGATATTTTAGGTATTACCGATTTATATTTGACATTCGAAAAGAAAATAGTTGAATTGAAGAGCTAATGAATCCTCAAAATAATTAACAACATATCTTGTTGATTCAGAGAAGGAAAAAAATAAAATCTATTGTATTTGATGTTGTTTATGTTGGTGTAGGGCACTTGTTTATGTTGGCATAGAGTACTTGAAGATGGCATGGTTTGTGAGAGGCATCAGGGTGCTTGGTGCGTGACACGTAGGGTACTTGGCATGCAGCATGCAGACATGGATGTGGTGTGTAGGCATAGGCACGGTGCATAGACAGGATCTTGATGCACAATGTGCAAAGATTGTATAAAGGAGTCTAAGTTTGAGTAGATTCTAAGTATAAGTATGAGTAGTGGGGTCTAAGGTAGATGGGTCTGGATCCACAATGGATCTAAGTAGTGGTTATGCCATGCCCACTACTCATACTCATACCTAGATTACTCAAACTTAGACTATTTTCTATTGTTTTTGTACCATCTTTGCACACCATATGCCAAGCTCCCATGCACCGCATCCATGTCTACATGCCAAGCACTCTACACATTGTTAACCAAGCATTCCTATGCCTCTCACAATTCTCCACCTCCGGCCTCTGGAATCATCCTCGAGGCCATGTGGTAATATTCAATCAACTCTTCATATTCTCATAACTTCATCACCGACAACCATGAATAATCCTCTAGCCTATGTTCTTCCCAATGTATTAAGTACCAAGTCAACTAGGGTCTTGTATCCTAGATTTCATTATTAATGATTTCAATCACCTGATTGATATCTTTTCTTACCAAAGGTGGTGGATGATGTTCCTCTATGGTAGGGTCTTCATAAAAGGGTTTCAATTGATTCAAGTGGAAAACCAAGTGTATCTTGAGGCACTCCTGCACTCTAAGCCCTATGCCACTCTTTCTATCTATTCCACGATCTTAGATGGACCATCATACTGAAGTTTGAGTTTAAGATGTACACCCTTATAAACTTTCTTCTATATATAATCATGTGTCTTCAACCATACTTAATCATCCACTCAAACTCACATTCTCTTTCGGTATTGGGTTTTGTAAGTCATCATATGCACCCGTGCCCACTTTAGCAATGTTTGTGCCTCTTCCAACATCCTATGGCGCTCATGGATCTCTTGTACTGCTGTAGGGCAGCTCTAGTTAGTGCTCCCTTGCACCACATCCAAAGGCAACAACAATTGTCATCCTATAGCCAATTCAAATGGACTCTTACTTGCAGCCGAACTGCAATGAATGTTGTAGGAAAATTGTATTGTATCTAGTAAGCTAATCTAATTATTCTAACTTGCTATAACATAGTGGTGTAGGTATTCTTCTAGTAGTGCATTCAACCTTTTTATCTACCCACCTGTTTAAGGATGGTTGTTCGTAGAGAAGTGCAACATTGTTCCCATCCATTATCTGATACAATGTTTTTAGGAATGCCGAAGTATTTTACCATGTTCACCATGAACAATTGGGTTGCTTCCTTGGTTGAGCATTACTGGGATGCAACCATAAACACTGCATACTTCAAAAATCTATCAACCACTATGAAAACTGATTCACAGTCATCCAAACATGGAAATCCATTGACAAAGTCCATGAGCACCAATAGTGGTTATAGGAGTCTCATTGGATGAGCCCATGTCTTATCTTGGTGACAGATCGGGCATGCACAAACATAGTCTATCACTTCCCTTGACATCCGCATTCAATAGAATTCTTGCTAAAGAAGGGCTAAAGTGTGCTCTTTGCCAGGATGCTCTGCATAGGGTGCATCATGTAGTTCTTATAGGATAACTTGTTTTAGGCTGCCAGTAGCTAACACTACCAATTGCTTATTTCTAGTCCACAACAATTCATCCTTCTCCACAAATCGGTTTGTAATGCCTTCTTATACTTGCCATCGGGTTTGCTCATAAGCTGGGACTTTCGAAGCATGTCGCTTCACTTGTTGCAGCACATCCCCTTCCAACTAGGTTAGGTTCACCACAATTTCAATAACTCGTTTCTTACTTAGTGTATCGGTCGCAACATTCATCTTTCCAAGATGATAGATTTAATTAAACTCATATTCTTCCATTAGCTCCAACCATTAGGCTTGCTAGGCAATAAGATTCTTTTGGGATTTTAGGAATGTGTTGGCAACATTATCCATTACAGTAGAGAAAGATACTCCAAGGAGGTACACCCACCATACTTGAAGGCAATGGATGATGACCACCAACTCCTTCTCATGCGTTGGATATCGAAGCTTTGTGCTTTTGAGACTACGGCTCTCAAAGGTGACTCGGTGTCCTTGAATTAGGACATTGTACACAACATAGTCGTTGGCATCAATATGGACTTTGAAGGGTAATCAAGAAGCTTTATGACATGTTCACTTGAGATAGCCTTCTTGAGCATGCCTTGGTACAATGATTGTCCCAATGCCATGAGACTACTTTCTTCAATAGTTTAGTAAGGGGTGAGGCCAACCATGAGAACTCCCTTATGAATCTATGGTAGTAGTTGGCTAATCCTAGAAAGCTATCCCATCTACATTAGGTTGTGGGGTGTCTCCCATTCAACGATGACCTTTTATCTTTCGGGGATCCAACTTCACTATCCCATGACCCACAACATGGCTTAAAAAGGAAATTGTCCTTCAAGCAAACCGACACTTTTCTTTCTTTATAAATGAGTGTTCTCTCAGACATTCAAAAACACAACACGTGTTCTTCTAGGTTTCAACTATATGCTATAATATCATCTAAGTACACAATGACAAACTCATCTAACAACTCATACAATACCTTATTCATCAACCTACTAAATGTTGCTAGAGAGTTGGTAAGCCCAAAAGGCATTACAAGAAATTCATAGGATCCATAACGCATCATCATTGTTGTCCTCTTCATCTCCTGGGACAATCATCTCTTGGTAAACCACCAAGCTCTACTCAACTAGTCAAAAAGATCTATGATCAACCATAACAAATAATTGCCCCTCACCATCAACTTATTGAGGGTATAGTAATCCACACACATACTCAATGATCCATCATGTTTCCTTTCAAATAACACCTTTGAGTCATATGGGCTCTTAGATGGCTATATTATATCGACTTCCAACAATTCTCTCAATTGTCTACAGAGTTCACCTTACTTCGTAAGTCCCATCTAATAGGCAGCACAAGACGGGGGCTTAGCTTTGGGTAGGAGTGTAATTGTGTGATTAGTTTGATGCCGAGGAGGTAGATGCTTAGATAGCTCGGGGCATCATATCCTCAAATTCTTCCAACATTGTCTTCATTCTAGCCAAACAACTAAAAGAGTAGGATGTCCCCTTCGAAATCCTTGTGCACCTATAGGGTAGATAGAAACACCATTGAATTAGCAGAAGGTCCCAGGCACCACTCATGCAAAGGTGGCAACCCACTATTGGGTATTTCTAGTAGTAGATATAAGTGTTGTAGGTCTAACAAGGGCCCCTTCAGGGTCACACTACGATATGAACCCTTCATCCACCACAATAAGTTCCCCTAGGGATGGAGCTACCATCACTCATCTCTGTCTCAAGAAATCCATTCCTAAGATCAAGAAGTCATCCAATGTAATCACAATCAAATCAAGTGTTCCTAACCAACACCCAATGTCCATTTTCACTACCATGGTCATGCCCTGAATTTCAAGTGGCTGAGTTCACTATCTTTAGCTTCTTATCTAATGTAGATATCCTTAGGTTGATTGTTTAAGTGCTAGAAGTGGCCATTATAGAATGTGTAGCCTCGCTATCAACCATACCCCAAACAAGATGATTTCCTATCCAAACCTCCACATACGTGAGCCTCCCCTTCAAAGGCTATTCCATTGCGATGGAATTAAGGAGATAGAAGGGAGTAGATTGAGCCTCCCCTTCCATCTCTTTGGTTTCTATATTAGCCACAACATTGGTCTGAGCATGATTTGGACACTCCTAGGAATAATGTAGCTCATCACACTCAAAATATCTCACACTGTATATGTCCTTGTTTTGCCTTCACCATCCTTATGCAGCCTCACCTCTAGTTGTTTGCTTTTATTCCCTTGCAGGCACTGCTCGAGCTCCTTGTTGTTGGCTTCCTATGGTCGCGCTCAACACTAGTGTTGTTTTGTGCCCCTTGGTCACCACGGCCTGAGGCTCCACCTTGATTTTGACATCTTCCATCATCACCAAGGCCACATCCAACTCCTCCCTCTCATTGAGACTTATTTTTCTCCTTGGATCCATGGTCACCATGTAGGTCTATCATGCTTTCAACTATGGACATAGCCATATAAACATTAGTCATGTTATGATGCTTCAACTCAATTTGTACCCATGGTCGAAGTCTATGTATAAGGAAGAAGAATTGGTACTTTAGGTTCATATCTTATACCTCTAGAAGGGTAGTGTTAACTTCCTTAGTATTCCCTTACGCTTCGAGTGTGCTTAGCTCGAGCAGAGGTTCCCTTGCTTGCCATAACATGTAGGATGATATGAAGTGTTGTATGACAATTGCAACCAACTGCCAATGATTGGTTGACCAGAGATGGTTCACCCATTACTTCACTCTCCACCATAACTTTGCATTCCCATCTAGGTATAAAACAACTTGAATCACTAGTCCTCTTCTAGCATCAGAGTGGCCTCAAAGTATGCAACAACATCATAAATACAATTTTCATTAACTTTATTATCTCTAGCACACATATACTTAGTGATTTAGTGTTTCCACATTAGGAGTCGCAACATCCATAGTCGAGGGTCGTAGGAGAGTTTGTAAAACATCAGTAGTGAGCAGCATCTGCGATGGACACATAATAGTGTTTGGAGATGGTTGGGTACTACTCGCTTCATCCAATTCTGCTTGCAATCTTTGGAGTTGGGTTTCTAAGAAAGCAATACGGTCTCTAACTGGTGTAGATTCAACTGTGATAGGATCAACTGGTAGGACTAAAGGTGTTGAGGCTTGCGATCGGGTTTGCACCATGATTGTCCAAGTGTTATCGCAGTTGTGGTGGTAGGCTAGGTCTTCTCTTGGTTGAGGATGGTTGGAGAACCCGACCTCCCTCACTTCTCTTCTTCATTTCCCATGACCAAAAAGGAAACCCCCTCTAAGTCAAGGAAGTCTCCTTAAATAAATGAATAGAGTGTCCTAAAGGATAGGAATGGTTAGCCACCTACCCTTTCTTTTCTGCCAAAGGTATTCGGATAGATCGCCCTTTCTATAACAACTCTCCTTGACTTTAGAAAATTTAAACAAAAGTTTGAATTTCAAACAAGGCCTCTTCTTATCTACCCTACTCATTAAAGTTGGCCTTATATCTAGGAAATTCAAACGTAAGGTTTGAATTTCAATCAAGCCTCCCCCTGGGTGGCTCGTACCTAGGGTGAAACCGAATCTTCATACTAGTTTGATCCCTACCTGACTAACCACGGTAGCTACACTTGACCAACCCTCTCATATCATCTTCCACGATCACAACTCGACCTAGTCCTTTAACCACTTCGCACAAGTTAGGCCACCGATTGATGGACAAGAACCTCATGAACAAGGTCAAATCTCTTATAGAAACAACATCCCGCTTCAACCTAAAGTGGGTAGTCCACCGGCAATATGGACACTATTCTCCCTTGGTGGACCTGATTGTAACTTACTCCAAATATGCCTTGAGTACCAACCCATAATCTTGAATATAGACGGATGACCCTACAACCATATGCTTGAGTACCAACAATTTTTTACCGCCTCCAGCAACTATGAAGCAATCACCCACAACCAACCAAGGCACGATATTGCTTTGATACCAAATATGTTATTGGATAGACATTGATAACTGGAATTGGCACTTTGGTGCCAACCAGTATGTGGTTAACAAGAACAAACAAATCCATGACCTGACCCTTAATGAAATCTTCTTCAAAGGTAGCCTACGAATACAAATAGGGTTTATTTGCAATACTTAGAATCTGTCAACCACAAACCCACATGAGGAATCCATTTAACACCGCCCTATCATGCTTGGTTCTACCTATGGGGTTGAGGATGATAGTGGTTGACCAGTAGGGAGGTGTCCCGAACAACCTCTCCCTACTCTCCTCCTTCAACACTTACTTGCCTATTGTTCTTAAGAATATGTCTAAGTGTTTAACCTTATGAGACTCCCAACACTTTCTTGCCTATTCTTCTCAAGAATATGTCTAAGTTTCTAACCTTTTGAGACTCCTAGCCGGCTCCCTTTTACAAACTAAGGGACATGATACAACCACTACTTAGACTCATGGTGTGGATCCAGACCCCACTAATCATACTCATACCTAGACTCTACTCAAACTTCGACTCCTTTCTACCATTTTCACATTGTGCCCATGCACCATACCTATGCACATGAGCCGCATTCATGCCCAAATGCCAAACACCTTGATGCCTCTCACATGGTTTCTTGAGTGGTTGGCATCTGAGAGGTCAAATTTAACACCATGAAAAAGAAGGTTAGGATAGTACTATTTTTTGAGGGTAATAAATACTAACATTTAGGTTTATTTACCATCATCAATATCAAATAACTGAATGTAATAGACCTAGTAAGTATCTTTAGGATAAAAGAATTGCCCAGGTGCAAAACCAATCCATCTTTTTTTACTAAAGTTTCGAAGAGATTTTGTTTTTTATACACATAGGAAGTAGTGCTAGAGACTACCTACTAAGATACAATATCTTTTATTATATTTACTTCTAATATGATGACAACAAGATTGTCCTTGGAAGAATTAGGACTCTTATCTTTGTTCAACTTTTCCAAGTATCAACATTCACTCTTATAAAGACTAGACTTTCCATAATGGTAGCATCGACGTTTCTTTTTCTTAGGATGAGTGTCCCGTTACTATTTTCATGAGTTTTTTAAAATCTCAGTTTCTTTTCTTTGAAGGTTACATAGATTTAACTTCTTCTATGACATGGACTTTCTCTTCAGAGTAGATTGGTTTTTAGAATATCTTACTTTTGGTACTCCTCCTCAAGTCTAATATGATTAGCTAATTCTTCAATAGAAATGTCTTCCTTCTAATATTTAAAAGTTCTTTTAAAATCTTCCAAAAAAAGAAGTTTATCTATAATAGAGGAAACAATAATGATTTTATCCATACATATCTTATATTGTTTGAAATTAATAAAGATTCATTCAAGCTCATGCAATTGCTCTATAAGAGTTTACTATTTACCATCTTATAATTATTGAAATGGGTAACAAAAAATTTCTTACTTTTAATATCCTTCATCATGTACCTCGCTTGAGATTTGTCCCACAAGTCTTTTGCGCACGTTGATGTTTGGTGGGTATAAAATAAGGCATTTGACATGTTAAAGATGTAACCCATGCAAATGTAATCATCATTGTTTCACTTTTGTCCCTTGCAAGCTTTTTCAAGGGTCTCATTCTTCTTCTCCTCCATCCTTGATATAGTGAGAACATATATAACCTAAGAAGTGGTAAGAAGGAAGTTTATCTTCTTCTGGCACCATAAGAAATTACCACTATCAAACTATTTTTCAAGGTTACAACCTTGAAGGTTAGGATATCACTATTCTTCAAGGTACGATAAACACTAACCTATAAGTTTATTTGTCACCACTAGTATCAAATAACTGAATATAGTGGACCCCGACAAATACCTTCGGGATTTAACGAAGACCCTCGGTTTTTCTTGCACAAATAGGACCGAATCTTAGACAAACTGACAACAAAGATGATGATGTTACAAATTCAATTAGAGCTACAATAAGACTTACAAACTCTATTGAAAAACTAAGTTAGATGAATCTTGTTTAACCACACCATTATATATAGATAAGGTGAAGATGCAACTCATAATGTCCTACTAATGAGTATAATTTCTACCCAAGTAAGTGGGCTCTTAAAGCCATAATATGATTATAAAATGCTTATGAGTTATAGTCATTATCAAGTGCTACCAATGAGTATAATTGTCACTCAAATAAGTGACTTTTAATGTCATACCATGACTACAAAATGCTTATGAATTACAACCACTATCAAGTGTTACTAATTAGCTCTTAAGTGGTTTTTAATGCCACAACATGACTCCAAAATGCTCATGAGTTACAACTACTATCAAGTGCTACTAATTAACATAATTACCACTAAAGAGATTATTAATTCCATAACATGGTTGCAACCATAACCCTTCATCATATATTTTGAAAATCACCCAACATGTTGGTTGGTTAGACAGAAAAAATAGGTATTATTAGCCCCTCATCGAATCTTATTCTTCATCTTCTTTTTCATTGGGTCACCATAGTCGAGGATAGAGATGCAACTCAACTGCGTCTCCACCCCCAACTCCCAATGCCTTACAATTGCCAACCTACGACATGAAATATGCTAAAAAAAGAAAAATGTGGCTAAATCCACAAATATACCTTTGGAAAACACAAAATACCTCATTTAATCAAGCACTCAAACCTCCTCTTCCTTTTCTTTTTTCTTTTTTCTTCTTCTATAAGAAAAGGTAATGAAGCCATGAATGAATCTAGTTATTCATCGTCCAATTGTAGAGAAGGCAGCGGCATCAATAAGAGCAAATAATATCCTAATTTGCACCATTGCTTTCAATCATAGCCCACGAGCTTTTCTTCAACCTTCTAATTTCAGGTTAAAAAACTTCCAGGGTAGGATGAATAGTCCCACGTGAGGCAAATGCGGCAAGGTAATAATACCTTGGGCTTTTTGGTAATAGTTCATGGACTCAAGCGTGGGTAATATTTTTCTTAAAATTTTTAAAAGGTCGGAGGATGCTCCAACTCACCTCAACGTAGATCCGCTAGTTTTGGCCTTTTAACGGCCAGAAAGTAGATGGTTAAGTGGTTCTCAGCTCTTTTTCTTTCTGGTTTATCTCACAGAAACCATTTTGTGATGCATGTAAAGCTCTGAGGTTGGAACTTTCCTCGAGGCGTATGTTGGTAATCAAGTTATATGATACCGCTTGTGGGATTTTAACTCACTAACGGGCACTTTCCTCCATTGGGATGGTTCCCAACTCCTTATGCTGTCAGAAGGCTCAAATGGCACTAAAACGTTTCAGTATAAATGAAGTTTGTAGTTAACATTTTAAGGTTTATGGCTATTTACGACGAGTAGAATTTGTAAATATCTATCACAATTCCAATCCCCTTTTAAAAGAACTATATTCCTTCTGAAACGAGGCCTCAAAGAGGGCGAACAAGCACTACACAAACATCTTTCAGAGAGATCACTGCAGGGACGAATTAGAAACCACTTGTTAACATTAGCTATTAAGAAGTGGTGATCAGTTGTAATCAAGTAATGTCAAGACACCGTATCCAACCCTGTCTCGTATGGAGACCAGCACGGGTATATTTTATGGTATTGTACTATGATACAGTACGATGGTATGATTGCTTGCTTTATGGAAGTGATTCGTGGAATCCTTCTCTGCACCATTGTTCAGCCACACCTATGACCATTTCTATCAAGCATGAGTAATACAGAGATGTAATAATCGCGGATAAGCTTGAACTTTCCCATGAAACAGCAATGAATTTCTTAATGTAATGCACTAGAGCCAAGTGAACATATATGGTCATTTTATTTCCTTAAAATCTCATCTTACAGATGATCAACAAGAGGAAACGAATAGGTCAGTAGAAGGTGACCAGAATGCAGTTGGCATGCAATAATAAGCTACAAGGACTATTGAATCAGAGATTCTGTACGAGCTTTCGGAGTAGGTGACCAGAATGCAGTTGGCATGCAATAATAAGCTACAAGGACTGTTGAATCAGAGATTCTGTACGAGCTTTCGGAGTAGGTGACCAGAATGCAGTTGGCATGCAATAATAAGCTACAAGGACTGTTGAATCAGAGATTCTGTAAGAGCTTTCGGCAATCCCATCACGCTGTCAATTGTTCCTACCTGCAGAAATCACACAAGTGACGGTTTGAGATTCAAGCGTAAGAATTATTTTTCCAGGAATTTCACGGTTGCAAGCAAGAAGTTTTTCTTCACCTCTTCTTTTTCTCGCCTTAATAAAGTATACAAGGGTGTTTTAATCGTTATACGTATAAAGCATGAATAAATTTATTAAGTTTTTGTCGGAGTCCGCATTAATATTTTATATTGGAAAGAACTTGCACCATGCAGAACCGTTCAATGTGGAGCACCATGATGAAATTATGAGACGGCCACGGACTTAAAATAAAAAAGAATTGCTGCCACCCCATCCTCACACTTTACGTATTCACATAGGAGCCAAAAGAAGTAGGATGAGGTCCACTGGAGAGCCACAAAAGGTGGGCCGATGGACATTGGATACACATGGCTAGAAACATAAAGACAAAACTGGAATGAGGTAAACCTAGTCTTTTTCAAAATAGTTACTACTTACCGTCAAAGGGCATAAATTACTACCTATAGCCAGAAAGTTGCTGCGTTTCTTTCGTGTGCTTATACAATTACCAAAATTCAATATGCATTTGATAATATCCCAACTGTTAGGGACTGGTGAATTTCAATCACCACCGAAACCATGCATATTAACAATATGCATGAATGTGTAGGACTACAGTACTACACCACAGTTCCCAAATTCAGAAGGATGACCGAAGTACAAATTCACGAGAAAACAGAAACCATGAACTAACCACAGCTTCAACGAAAGGCCATGTAAGAGGGTGCTCAACCAGCAGCCCACCTGCCACTTTGAGCACAAGGCCCTCCTCAATCTGACCAAAGGACAACCAATATTAGTGTATTCACCAATAGAAGTCATCTAGTATGCTTGATGTCATATGACACGGTTTAAGAAGAAAGACTTGCCAATGCATCGATAACTTCATCAGGTATCTCATGGAAATAAACCTGCACAATGAAATGATCAGAGAAGAACTTCAGGAGAAAAATTAAAGAAATTTCAGAGCAATCCGGACCTCAGTTTTATCATACTCTCCCTTCTTGCAACCTGTTTTCAGGTTGGTTACAAGTACAGATCCCACTGTAGATGCATGTCCTCCAGAATAACCTGAAGCATACATCAACCACAAAAATTAGCAGCAACATCCATAACGTCATCACTTAAGGATGAATCCTCCATAATCTGCTACCTTTAATAAATTCACGCGCTTCTTCTTTGCTTGATGGTTTTTCTCTAATTACACCGCCATGGACAACAACCTTCAAAAATATCATACCACCAATAATCAATGAGATCAGAAAAATTCACACACACACACACACACAGAGGATGTGCAGCATTCCTGAAGCCATCCACACTAAAGGATTCCACATAGAATCAAATAAAACAATACACAGTGGACTGTATAAGTATAACTAACCGCATGAATCATGCATTGCTAGATGAAACTAACGATATTAGCTTTCATTTGTATGAACTCAAATATTTCAAATAACCTTCACTGTTTATCATGAAAATCCACACATGAAGGAAAATGATGTTGGGTCTAACTTCCTTATGGACATTGACATAGTTTATTTTAACTACATCAGCATATTGTGTCATTTAGATTTAACACAATCTTTCAACAACTTTATGCTTTTGGCAACAAAAATACCAGACGAGTGGGAAAAAGTAATAGTTACCTGATCTGCAGTTATGAGAAGTGTTGGGATAGTGTCATCATCCTTGTAAGCATCTATTTGAAGCTTGGACATGATCGTTTCTGCCTGTGAAAAGAACCTCACTGGAAACAGTTTACTTACTTGGATGGACTACAACAGTGCACTGGAAAGATCCAGGAGGAAAATTTATTCAAACCAATTCATTTTCTTTTGGGACACGATAAAATTGTGAGAACATAACTGTTATATCATGACATTAACAACCAGGAAAGGCCGGGTCAGAATAAGTGGAACTCACGTGGCATTCCCAAGCAAAATGAAATGCAATTTGATATGGCAAAGCAACAGTGGTATTTCTCCACCAAGTTTTTGGTGCTTCAGATAGAGCAAACAGCAAACCTCTTTTAGCTGCTCACTATTTGTTTACTAGGTTTCATCTAATTAAGAAATTTGATAAAATGGGTAAATACATAGAACAAGACATGTTATTTAACCGATAAAAGTAGAATATTGCTGTGTTGTTCAGTTGATCTAAGTGTAAAATAAACAGTAAAAATAGCAATAAATCATTAATGTTGAAGATCAGGTGCATATTTATGAAACAATATGTTCATATGTATGCTCAAGAAAAGCTAGTGTGTGATATTAGAATCTATTTTTCATATTATGAAGCTGGAGTATCTACCATACCCACATACATAACATCCAACTGTAGAAAGAAACTTTTCCAGTGAGCCCTCCCGCCAAATGATGCTCCTTCGAGAGGGAAGGTAACTTTTATTGTTCAAGGTGTAATATTTTGTTTTTATTTTTGTCGTTTAGACTAGTTGTTGCGCTCCTCTTTAAGCACACTATGGATAATTGTCTAGCTGTTATCTCTCTCCATCTTGTATGTATATTCCCAATAAAGGGGAAATTATCCCCGCTGGATATGTAACCTTTTATTCCTCTCTCTTGAGAGGCTTCAAGCAATAAAATTATATTCTTTCACCTGGTTTCTTTTCTTCATGAGTTTGCTTGTACTTATTTGAACATAGGACCAACAAACAGGTTCAGAATCTAAGCTATGACACAGGGGTGCAGCTACTGGCACAGATGTGGGACACACAATTATTAACAATATTTTATTATATTCATATACTTTAATACATAAATATATTATGATGGTGCCACACCTCACTGTCCTTATAAAGGCTTTTGGACTTCCAAAGACTGGCTGTGACCACCAGTGGAGGTGGCCAATGTTGGTTGTAGTGTATCGTAACACATAATTTTTGTCCCATGATGTGATACAGCTGTTTCATATGGGCCATGAACCAGAAAATGAGCAGATATGAAGAACCTCTGTATCGTGTCTATATAACACAGAATGAAGTTGTTGGCTTGATTCCCCCATGTTTTGGGCACACTAGTAAAATGACCACTTAGTAGCAAAGCAACAAGCTTACTCTGCGTTGCTAGAGAAACCATGAACTGTGATGTTCCTAACCCAAATTGAGTAACCTAAACATTCTAAACTGCATAAAGCCTGTTCTCTGGAGTGCAAGAATAGCATATTGCCAATGGCTGACCCTTGCGGTCTAGGTTCTCATAAGTTGATCCCTAAACCTTGTTTTTGAGCAATTTAGATCAAACCTTAGTGTCTTAAATTCTTTTTCAAATTCTGGATTCAGACTCATTTTCATTCTCAGCCTTCTCATACTACAACTGCAAAAACTACCAAAAGGAACAACTGCGACTACCACTGAAACAACGGAAGAAACAAAAGAAGGGAACTACAACAGAAACAATTGCTTGAACTACTGCAAGAATGACTGCTACTCTTGAAAGAAGCAACCAGAATAACTCTTAGGAGCTACAACAACAGCTAGAACAACTGCCAGCTAAGCAAGATTACTTGATGCACTGCAAGGGAACAAACCCCCACTCCGTTCCCATCTAACACTTCGGGTTTAGAGAGGAGAGAATCTGCCAAGTAGGTATACAGTGCATAGACGCTTTGTTACAGCCAGAATGTGGAAGCTTATCTGGTGTAAACCAGTAGCCGTCAAAACTATGATAACAACTACCTCAGCCTACAGACAGCTCCCAACCCCTTTTGCCTCTTCTTTTTATTGGTTTATTTATTTTTTATTTCCCCAATACTTCATTGCAAATTTTAAATGTTATTTCTAAAATTTCATAATTCTTTTGGTATAGTTCATTTCCTTTTAGCCTCACTTATGCTGCCACAACACCAATTGTGAAATTTAAATTTCAAGTGTGCTGCATCAACATTGCCTAGAATTTGGCCCAAAATAAGCTAAAGGCTTGTTCAAAGAACCCCACTCCAGCAACAAGCCGTTTTCAACTTATGCATGCATACTTTTCAGAAATCAGAGGCAAGTTCAGAAACCAAATTTTCCAAAGTTCACTGGGTTGTACAGTGAACAGAACCCGCCAGCATTTAAGGGCAGAGGCAGATATCTCGGGGTTCCACACCATGCCAATAGGGGCATCACTTTTGGTACTATAGACATACATATAGGTGTATAGGGCCTAGGGGAGACATGGCCCCTAAATTCCCCCTGGCTCTTCCCTGCCCACATTCACTCAAGATATAACCAAAACAGTTGTTCGGTTAGAGGCTTGTAATGCTTCTACAGCCATAAATTTCCCAATGTTCCTCGCTCTTATTGATAGTAATTCTCTTTCCAAAGGATAATTGACCATGCGTGTGTGTGTATATATATGTGTGTGTGTGTCTGTAAGATATTAATTATTGACCATCATTGCAGGCTAACAGAGGAACAATGTCAGTGTTAACACGAAGAACCAAAATGTAAAGGAGAAGACAATGTTGCAAAAAAATGACAAGGATCTATCATGCTACGTGCCTAGGAAGTTTCAGGATCAAAAGTCAGGACTAACCTTTGCTTCAGCCAGTGCCATAACAAGTTCTTCAGGAGTTTCTTTACGGATGGCTTTTTCATCGATATCTGCAGTCTGAAACATGATTGTACCGCTTATGAAGACATGAAAGAAGTGAGAACAAGAAGATAGTCACGAGAGAATTATGCATATACCACTACGGTGAAGTAATATCCCATTTCAGTTAAAATCTGTCTGCGAGTTGACGAGGAAGACCCCAAAACAATCTGCATCAAGCACTCAACATGTAATGACATAAGAACCCATGTGAATTATCGATTGACTCAAACAGAAAGAGTACACAAGTGTAGATATGAAATCAAGTGGACCAACACTTTGAAACAGAGAACTAAGAAACGTTTTGTCGGCATGAGCTAACTAGATTCTGTGACATGGATAGCACACATCAATTGCTACCACACAGCATATAATGCAGGGCTCTGTTTTAAGTTTCTGAACTATGTTGGACACCGTCAGAAGTTCTTCAAAGCCAGATAATGTTAGGGGAAATGAATCGAGTCAGCGTTCAGTTGTTCATGATTCACAACGTTCTCGTCTGACCAATCTTTGCAAGGAAAAGTTGATCCACCTTCCACAACGAACAGTATGAAGGTCTCCCTCTCTCTCCCCCCCCCCACACACTAGACATCCTTTTGTTGAATCTCTTTCGATTCAGTAGAAATCTTCACCAACCACAATCTTTGCATTGGTTCTGACATACACTCTACGAGCAAAGCCGCCGGAAATGAAATGGTAAAGAACACCGCCTCGGCGAGTTCGAAGGGAGAAGACAGTGAGACAAAGAAGATAGATGCAAATAGTCTCGTACCTCGAAGGAAGAGGAATTGGAAGGAGGCATCTCTGGTTTAGCTTTTATATCGCTCTCAGGAGATTCACGAGCTTGAAAAGGAAGGGACGAACGAAGAGGAAGCAGAAACTCCTGAACCCTTCGGATAGTTGGAGAACCGTGTGTAATTTGAGTCTTTGCCTGTGCGAGTGTTGGACAAATACATACATATCACGAGAGGGCCTTCAGTTATTTTACGAAATCGCCCCTTAGGCTTCAGTTCTACAAGAATAAATTCCTCTTTTAACTGGTTTAGACACTTCTAATACCAACATGTTGGATTAATTCTGTCTGTTTCGTAGCCCGTCCTCTTTCGGGCTGAAACCACCGGTCCGGTTTCAATATGGTCACGTCTAATTTTAGCGAGTAAGAATCTTTCGACCGACACTATCCCCATCATGATTGATACCCGCACACTTCTTTTGCTATACACATTTTTGTTTGTTGCTTTTTTAAAATATCTCTACTCTTTTTTCATATTTACGAAAATATCATTGACAAGAATCATGAGCTTCTTCCTCCTACTATGGTAACTGGCTGTTTGCCTTTGTTTCCATCCATTCATCGCTCCTTGACTCAATATTACTCGATTTACAATTATTTTCAGTAAAAAAATGAATTGAAATTCGTTGAAACATGAGAAAAGAGAAGCACGAAGAAGAAAAATAAGAATTCTTGGGTTGATTTAAAGAGAGATTCATTGATTTATCAAGGTATACTGTTGATTTGATTCGGTTTTTCTATTTTCTAATCAGTTTAGGTAGAAAAATAGGATTTTCGTTTGATTTATCACAAAAAACCCAACATTTTTTCTGGCTAGAGACACCCCCAGGTGCGTCTCTTTCACACATATGGCTGGTAGGGTACAAATAGAATGGTATAATATTACCACTTTATCTATAAGATGTAAATGTTGTGTCGTATGAAGGACGCTCCCGTAGATGACAGCGAGGAGAAGAAGAAGCCAACGTTTCATGTTATGAAGAGGATACATCAACCTCGGATATTGAGATCAATATTATAGACACTGAGGATGAGGGATCCTTTGATATGTCATAATTATTCTTGAGTTTTGAAAGTCACATTGTCTATAAGATTTGGGAGGAATATATAGTTTATAAGTTTAGTGTAATTTTATATTTGATATCAATACTCTGTATTCTAACTGATTATATAAATATATATTTATAGATAATATGAAAAGTGTTAACAACCCACATATGCTACATTGTTAGTAGAGCTTGGCAATGAAGAGCATGGATGTGAGGCTCGTTAATTGGGTTGAGATTGCAGATAAGTATGAGTTGATTGGCAACCGGATTTTTGTATACAAAGTGATAGATCATGTGCCGCTTGATTACTTTTATCGAGCATTGACAACCAGACATAAACAACTTCTACATGCGATGGGTGAGATCACTATCATATTTCACGATGTCCATGAGATACTGGTCTTCTAATAGAGAGCCAACTTATTGCCTTAACACATATGATGATGCCTAAAAGAAAGAAGATATCTTGAGTGACATGTTGGGATGAGCATTGATGAAATAGTATGTGAAATTAAGTCTGGGGTCATTAAGTTTGAGATATTCTTAAGTAATTTTTCAAAAAGGAGAGTGAGTATTAAAAACAAGGATTTATGTTATTTTAAATAAGTATAGAAATAGAGTGTCAATAATGTTTGTGAATTTGCTAGCATATGATATTTAGAGGGTTGACATATATGTATAAGGTGTTGCAATATTAACCTATTTGTACAAACAACTAGGAAAGACATCCCATATAAAAGCACAACTTAATGGACATACTTTTTTACTTTAGGTAAGAATGTGTACTATTGTTGCTTGGTATATGTATATTTTATATAGTCATTTTTCATAATTCAAAAAATATGTTTTAATTATAGGCATAAATTTATGGGTACTTTCTAACTTTTAGAATTAGCATGAGACTAGAATGACAGGATGAAGAACCAAGAGTAGGTTTATGGATGAGAAGTGTGTATCACAAGAAATCTTCTGTTGATTAACTTACTAAATATCGTAAGCAATTAGATTTGATGATAACAAAACAATCATATTTCCAACTATATTCTTAATCTTTTAATTAAACACAACCTTTTATATTATATACTTTTAGTTGCTATTTTGTACACCAGAGATTGACTTATAACTATATAGTTATGCAAAATACTTGGATTGTTCATATAAATTGTCCAGATGCCACGAATGCATTTGTTGTAGATATTGTAGAATCTTATATGTCAGATCATGTAGTTCGCTAGTTTAACTGTCATCAAGGCATCTCATATCATCCATTACAAAGAGACATACAAAGCTCCATTCATATAAGGTACAATATGAGTCACATGACGTGACTTGAGAGGCACAACACTTACATTGTCTTTTAGCTTAAGTATTTTGGAATTACAACACTTTATCCTTATGAGTGTGATGAGTTGTACATTCAAATGACATATCGATTTATTTTGAGAGATTCTAGTAGTCAATTACATCTTGCTCATCCTACTCTAACTAGGCAATATGATACATCATTCTATATGCAGGTAAATGAATGATTGTATCTATATTAGTAGCATTTTCAATTTTATTTTGCTTTAACCTTACATACTAACTTTTCTCTATTGAATTTCTTATACCAATATTTTGTTGCGAGACGTGACACTTAAAACGACTTTAGTACATTTAGAGCGTGTGCCACAACTATTGTTAGGTGATTGTATATTGCTTGACCTAAAAAGGATGTATGAGAAATGCCATGAATGAATCCATCGATTGACACTTGATGACAATGATGATGACAATGTGTGATACTTTTTGTTTGGGTTATATGTGAAATGTTATTTAGTAATTTTCAATAATCATATATGTAAATGATAATTGTAATGATTTTTTTATTTTTTTGCTTCTCACATTTACATACATGATTGCAATGAAATCATGCTCTCAATCAACAAAATACATTAATATCATTCAAATCTAAAATTCATGCAATTACATATCCAAATTGATAATAACACCTACTCATTGTTCTCAATATCGTATATAACATCTTTTGATCCGATCATTTGTATATATAAGTCAATACGTTCTTGAAATGAAGTTGGTGAACTCTCAATACTTTCATCTCGGTAACATTACCATATTGAAAATATATGAGGCATTAGAGAGCCATCAAATATGTGTATCTATGAAAAAACATAAGCAGAAGTACTTTAACCAAAACTTATGTGTGCACTTTCCACCTTGGCAAATATGAATTATAATCATTATATATTTCATGAACAGTAGTTGATATGTATGCATGAAAACTAAATTGATATATCTATTAGTTATATGAGTACCATAATGAATCACTCTATATACCTATGTCAAGACAATTTTCTTCTTATACGAATTCAACAACTGCTCTTTAACATAAAAGAGCGAAAACATTTATCCTCTTTAGTTCTATTACCTCCTTTTAACTGCTCTTATTTAATGAGTGAACGATATTTCTCCATCTTATACCAAACGCCCTTGGCATCTCTTTGTTCTTTGACAACTTGACAATAAATGCTTCAATATTTTTAGCTACATTCTTGACAAAAAAGTGTGTCACATCTAAAAAAATTATTTGAATGGTATTCACTAAAGCCAAATCATAATCACTTTAGATAACATATGGAATGTTGTTCGGAGTACATAAGTCTCTCATACACCTCAACTCCCAAAGGTAATTCTCTTTCTTTTCCGTACCCATAAAAGTGAAGGATACGGAGAAGTTCTTCGAGGTTTATGTGAACCAGACAATATAAAAGAAAGGTATTTTATACCTGCAAAATATAAAAAATATATATAACCATTAGACATTAATATAAGGTGAAAAATATACATGTTTATCTTAGATGTTCTATCAAATTTCAATACTCATGAAAATACATGAAGCAGGTGTACAAAATAAGGATGTGCAAATATAATATCATTGACAATATCTATGTCAAAATTTTTATAATGTCATGTATGATAATGATTAGTGTTTAGATTATATAATAGTTATTATAGAACACTTCTAGAACTCATATCTTCCTTCTTGATTTTCATCCTTTCATTATAAATATGTCTTGTCATACTCACATTTTTCTCGTTCACCCACATTAAATGCATCAAAATGTTCTTCGATTTGCAATGAATTTATGTGAAGTCCTTTGTTATACTGTACTGAGAACTATTCAATCTCCCTATAAAAGCATGCCCTTCGAAATACAAGCCTAGAGGGTGGTTATATGTCCCATTAACTTTCAACTTCTAATAATCATCCAATGCACTCTCTCATCTCAATAAAAATTTATAGTCTACCTTCTTAGTGAAACCAAAATTGAATCGAGTGGTCCCCGGTTCTTAGCTTGGTTCAATTCCTTCGATTTTGATTGAAACCACTAGACCGGCTCAAAACCAACTATGTTTAACATAAGGTTGTGATTGATGGTTCACTTAGCGAGTGCCCCCATAATTGGGGTGAGTGGGAATACACTAGACTGAAAATCGGTTTGTTTCGGAGGAGAATTCCATTAAACGAGACTAGTTTTTTCACTTTGATGATTGATAAGTTTGTATATGTTCCATTAATTAATTATTAGTTTGATTACCACACTCAGAATGGATTGGGTCCTCATAACTAGAGATATCAATATGAACTAGCGAAAATGTGGGTCGGGCCAGCCTATCCCACATTTTATATGGGCTGCTAAAGTGTTGGCCTGGCCCACATATAAAAATATTATATATATATTATATATATATATATATATATATATATATTATACATATATAGTTTTTCGATTACATATATATACTATATATGTATAGTTTTTTCGATTATATTTATATATGTAAAGTTTTCCTTGTTACATGTATAGTTTCTTAGTACATGCATATATAGTATATATATTAATTATATATAAGCACATATATATATGTATGTGTGTAATTTTTCCATTAGATGTACATATGTATATATATGAATATGAGCCATATATATTATATACATATATATTTTTAATATATATGTATATATGTATATGCATATATATATATATATATATATATATATATATATATATATATATATATATATAAAATTCAAATAGATTCACATAAGGTCTAATAGGCCCAATCCAATATCTAATAGCCTTGTGGCCCCATGGGCTAGCATGTTCCGGCAACGTCGTACCTAGGGCCAGACGTGTTTTGCCATTAGCTGCTTCAAATATGGGTTAGAAATCTCTAATTTGGCCTCTACTTTTCCAAGGTCGGGCCCATTTTAAGGTCTCTATTCATAAGGTATGATAGGTTGGATTACTTATCAATGTTTTTTTGAGTGGATACTCCAATTTATAGCACATTTTAGTAGCCACTTAGTTTATTATCTTGATACTCACTAAAAGGTAGACAATTACCATACACGATAAAAGCAAAGAAAGAGAAGTCACCTTTTCTTTTGATAATTTATTTCAACAATTTTTCTTAACAAGTAGAGTTCTCTCCTTCTCTTTGACAGCATTATTAAGCTCGTTTGTAGGTAAGTATGATTATTTGCATTGAATATTTGTTGTTGTCAGAAGTGACAATGAATTCCAATGACACTCATATGACTCGCTAGCAGAGTTAGAAGTGATGGGAGTAGACAGGAATCCGGCAATGAGTATGGTATTCTAGTGTTGTGACTCGAGCAACTAGCAAACCAGACAAATCGTATCGTGAAAAGGGAAGTATTGTCACGTTGAAGAAAGAGTTGGTATAAGACTACATTTTTCTACTCCTAAAACAACAAAGAAAAAATAATAAGAGTAAATCATGTTTATTCTTTCTCCTTAATAGGCAACCATATTTATAGACTTCTGAAGGATGCTGTGAATCCGTCTTTGATTTTCATTCACACGTTCTTTAACTTTTCATTCACCTCGCTTATGGTGTCTTTATTTCTTGATGTGAGGTGTGCGTGTTCAATGAGTGTCAGTGGTCATTACGGTTGCCCCCTCGATTTTCGTTAAAATTATTGAAATTAATCTCATTTAATGTCTTCAACCGTTCTCTCTCTTATGTTCCGCTACACCCCAGGGAGAAGTGGAACGATGGTGGCAGGATGACCTCCATGGTTGCATCACCGTTTCCGCCGCTTAGAGTCAATGGCTGCCTCTTTTTCACTGGTACATCAACCTATCAGTTTCTTTCTTAGTTTCTGGTGATGGACAGCATAAAGATGGCACCACCAGTGCCTCCATGGTTGCATCACCGTTTCGGGAAGGAACCACTCTTTGTTTTGTAGGGAAAATGACCATCATCTGTGTTCGGCCAAATGGTCGGCATCAAGAGTGCAGTGCATGTTTCCTGTCATTTTAGTTTCTCTCTCTCTCTCTCTCTCTCTCTCTCTCTCTCTCTCTCTCTCTCTCTCTCTCTCTCTGTGGGGGCATCCATCTCTCTGTCCTGGGGGATACTCTTTATCTCCTCTTTACGGTGCAATGAGCATCGCCAAGCACAATAACCGGCCGATCGACCATCAAGGTCACATTTGTGTTTCTCATTCCTGCTGCACACTCCCAGTCTTCTTCGTCGAGAAAATAGACGGGACAATGAGAGGGAGCCATCGCAGCTTCACGTGGAGCCACCACCTCCTTTTTGTTTAAATTTTTCTTAATATATAGCCCGTAAACTATGTTGAAGAGTCTCGCTCTAGATGATGTCTCTTGGTGAGGGATGCATCCTTTCATCCATCATCAGCAAATCAACACCTCTCGAAATCAAAGGTCTATCTCAATTTTTTGCAATGAAATTCTTAGGCCAAAATTGAATAGGGACCAAAGAACCAGGACCTCTACCTAACTTGTTTTTAATAACTACAAAGTATCTAATTTTATGTGAATAATAATAAAAAAGGGAAAGGTGCATACTTGCCTCTAAACTTATTACCTATAGCAAAAATACCCTGAATATTAAATCCATCTCGAAAGTACCCTTCTTGTGTTATAAGTGCTACCGTTGAGTTTCCATGCAAGGTATGCTAGCAACACGAGAGAGAATGAGGTGCTTAGCTTTTCAAGTGAAGCCCCTAGGTCTAGTTCTTGTAAATCACACCAAAATGAGGCCTATGGAACAACAATTACACACTACCAATGGATTTAATATTTGATACATACGAAACATGGAACCATGTATGAACACCAAAATGAAGGTCTTGTTCTCTTGGAACCCATTGTCAAACACACTCTTAAGGTTATGAACAGGCTCATTAATACCCTTTTATTGACAATAAGCCTAATTTATTAAATTTATTTTTGAAGACTCTTTTTTATCCTTTTCTACCTCTCTCCCCTCCAATACGCCATCTTCTCCCGAGTGACTTCTCTCTCTCCCTCTATCTATAAAAGGCATCTATTATTTTGCAAAGTGTGTATTTTATCGGGAACTGCACATCGAACCCAATCTTCTTGAAAAAATTGAAGGCACTAAGAAAGTTAAAGTTTGATTTAGGAGATGGAAAACTTGTTTCATTTAGTATTAAAAAAGTTGAGTTGATCTTGGACCTTGAATGAAACTACAGGGAAATTGGTGACACTGTATATGTTCTCATCGAAGTTGACACTAATAAGTTTAGAATTAGGAGGCCTAGGACAATTGTTAGCTTTTAGTGTTAGAAGAAACCATAAAGCAACATGCATAAATAAATAATATGAATAAAATCAGTAAAAAACTTATTTGATCGAGCCATCCTCACAAACATATCCTAGAGAAATCAATGCCCAGTATCAAGTATGCAGTGTACCAATACCTTTTTCCTAAGATAAACTGATCACATAATGAGAGCACATACCTCAACTCGAGTCATCTTGGACCATGCCTATCACCAGCTGTTTGGAAAGCACGAACAATCAGTGTGAAAAGCAGAAGAAACAAGGAGATGAAGTAGAAAACAAGAGGGACAGAGAGCGATCGACATTTAGTTTTCTTAAGAGCATGGATTAGGGAGCCCTAATGCAAGTTTTGTAAAGCATAGAGGGACGGGCCTCTTCGAATCCACTCCATGGGTTGCACCTACTCAGATCTGCCCCACAACTACTCCATGTCTTTTCTTGAGAGGACTTATTTGACTGTTAGATAAAAACTTTTTTTGTAAAATGAATACCAAAGAAAATTCTTGAACCCGAACCCCAGTCAGGTCCAAAGCGCATGCGTGCATGTATAGTCATCCATTCCTCAACTCAAGCTCTTTGAACTATGTTCAAGAGATACCAACTCTATAAAAGGACATGTGAAATTTTTCCAACTATCAATATGGTACTAAAAGATATCCAATGGTATTCACATGCATGTGCCCCTCACACATCATGACTTTAATACTTTTGAACTTTAATCTTTATTAAAGATATATCATATTAAGCATTTAGAGGTGCATATCATGAACTAAGCATAACTAATATTACATAGGCTTAAAAGAGAAGTTATTTAACATATCTTTTGAAGGAGTGCACAAATCTTCAAGTCTTATTCTCAATCCTTACATGGCACAAATCAAGTAGGTGTTCTATTAATTTCGTATTAGAATTATTTATAATAAATTAGGTTGCATACTTGCATGCATCATCGGTTTTCTATCTCTAATTTAATTTGCACCACTCATATTGGTTCTTTAATCAAATTAGAAGTGTTGATTATTCCGGTTTATATATACATATGATTTTGATAGTTCATGCATCATGTTAGTTTTTATATTAAGTAATCTTGATAGTTCCCTTGTTATTAATTTGTTTTAGTTTGCATGCATAATACTTACTTTCAATATACATATTAGTTTGCATTCACTTTTTATATTAAGTACATTAGTTTCTTAATTTAGCTCTCATATTTGCATGCATAATAGGCATCAAACACATTCTTTTTACTATCTTGAGCATATTAGTTTCATTCGTCCTAATACATAATAGTTTCATTGGTCCTAGTGCATATTGGTCTCGTTAGTCTTAATGCATATTAGTTCATCTTATTGCATATTACTCTTATTACACATTGCATGTTAGTTTATTAATCGTTGCATAATCATTTTATAGCATCCGGTTATTCATTGCATATTAGTTTGATCCATTGCATGTTAGTATTCCAATCCAAACATCTCTTCTTAACAAATCTGCCATTAGTCATCCTATTTGTTGCATTTAATTCATCTTTAAGCAACATCATGCATTGATTGACATTCTACTCATTAGCATCATAACCTACAAGCAACATTTGAACATTCTTCCCTTGGTGAATGATTCTGATTTCGTATATATATGGCGCTTCGGTTTTTGCTTTCTACCAAAAATGATACATGCCCATCCAACCTTCCTTATAGCCAAACCCATAGTCAGCTTTGGCCGAAACCTGTCCCAATTGTATTAATCCTATTAATATTCAATCAAGATCTACCTCAAGCCTTGCCTTAGACAAATTTGAATATCAGATCCCTTAAGAACCTTCCCTTAAGCAGCCTAGTCCCGAACTAGAACTTGACCTAATCTCCTGAAACCCCTTTTGTTATACACAAAGCAAGTCACAATCCAACTTTGCTAAACCTGAATCAAATTCCCTCTTCACTGAATACCCTAAAGCTACCCAATAGCGCTGCAATACCTGTGCATTACTACACCCAAAACCTCACCTCTTGGACCCGACAATGGGTTACTCGTCTACTACTGCTTTCTTTTCAGTCCTAGTCAAGATTCTGCTTATTCTGAGGTAGCATCATTGAAGAAAGACTAGGTAGGTAGGTAGGTCTGACATAGTGAGTGCATCCTCGATGGGGTTGAGAGGACTCTCAAGTATATGCATGACCACTTGTAGAGCTAATACTATAGTAGAATAGATAAGAATAAATATTTGACAAGAAGATGAAGAGACCCTAAACTCAAGTGGTTCAAGATTGACTCTAGACCCTAGTGATAATAACGACAAAAGCGGTAGTAGGGATGATGGTATCTTGGAAGAAGGGAGAAGCATTGTGTCCAATGATACTAAGTCTAAGGATAATTTCTTAGTAGTGAGAGAGATAAGGATTCAATGGGTGGAGACTCTAGGTTGGCTTTGGTCATCACTAATCTCCCCCCATGACTCTACTACTTCACAAGAGACCCTTCCTCAACTTAGCCAAGATGAGCTTATAAAACTTGATAATGTTGTCCTCAATGACTACCATCCATCCATTGACTCATCCAATTGGAACAAATGGACCTAGACCCATCCTCTCTTTTTCAATTAGTCACCATGTCTTAGTAGGGGAACCTAGTCCACTCCCTCTAGACATACATTCCTCATATCAGGCTTTATCTTCAAGTCACAACCTTCTTAGAGTCTATCTTCTAGTTTGATGTCTCATTCTGACTAGGTTGCTTCTAGATATACCTTCTTTTGACCCCCTAGGGTCTTCACCTTCAGAGAGTCTATGCCGTCTCTAGTGGTGGTTGGCTCCAACAACATCAAAATTGATGCTTGTTTACAACAACACTTGTCCAACAATTTTACACAAATGAATCATTCTAATCATGCTCGATCTCTATAACGACGACACTCTCCTCTCATTATTTGTATGATGCTTCACTTCCCTCACAATGGATGACTACCATCCTTACCAAGACCCATCATAACTTAAACTCTCTTGTTCACTCTCACTTGCAAGAGGAAGGAAGAAAGATAGCTACTGAAAGTGATGCACTATCAATGGGGCAAATTGTCTTATTACAAAGAATGTTGCCTATTTCTAAAGGGCAACTTGTGTCCATGCAACCTACTAGAGCACTTCTACATACTTCTAGCATAATTATACTCTAACCTGCTGACCCATCCAAGCTAAGTGGACCAGATCCTAGTGACCTGGATCCAACTCAAATCCCTACCTTATTACATATGGATTAAATCACCCCATAATGATCCAACCCATACAAGACCTAACTCAAGGTACATATAAAGGCAATAAGTGGCTCGCGTACAAGCAAGGTATCCACCCCTAGGGCATCATGTGGTATGCCTTATCCTATAGAATGCACTCCACAATGCATGCGGTGTGCATGAGCGGTGCATATGCTACTCCGTAGGCATATGAGTGTGTGCAACAAGTATATAAGCTTTACGCTATATGCACATTGCGTAGAGTATTTCAACCAATTTTTTCAAAAGACAAGCAGAAATTTTAAACCTAGAGTAACCAAATGGATCGTTAGACTTGTAGGTCTCGCCGCCATGCCAAAAGAGAATTGTGTGAAACCTTTAGCGGAACCTTGATTTACAACAATTTACTTAAAAGAAAGGAACAAAAATAGGATTTTAGGACTCACCTCCGACTACTCTGAGTGTGTGGGCCCGTGTCAATTCTTTTCACAAAAAACACTTTTTATGACACTGGACAAGGATCAACTTTTGCACTAGTGATTCATTTGGCTTGTTCAAATATGAAATTTCTATACACTTGAAAGAGGATGAACTTCAAGCGAGAGATCTCGTGCTTGTTCAAGTAGCGACGTCAGCTGGACTTGGATTACTCAGCTAATGGGAGTGCTAGGAACATTTTTGGTTTTGGATTATATGGTTTTCATTGGATAGTCAGCCAAGTCACATAGGATTGGGAAAACTAATCATATGTATTATTTTTATAACTAGGTTTTAACAAGTTGACACAAGGAAGGGCCTAACTAGTTGGGATCACAAAGACTATCAAATCCTATATTTGTATTGCAATTAAATCCATGGGATAAGCAAGGTCAACTACACAAACTAAGGAAAATGCTGTGATTAAAAGAGTTTGATCACAATCGGGTGACACCTTTTGATATGAATGAATCTTGAGAATTTCCCTCAGGATAAACAAAAGACTTTTGGCCTAATATAATATATAATGTGTTCACAAAAACATAGGAAGAACTAAAGACAAGTTACGGTGAATATTGGTTGATGGGTTTGAGTGCAACAAAGAAAATTTTCTACACTTCATTTGAACATTGCAACCTTTACTTTTGATGATGATGTGATGATATACTTAAAAAAGGGAAGCAATGAATTAGGTGATGATGTGTCAGCAAATCGCCAATCTTGCTCTTGCTCCTACGACTTTCTCTTGTTGATCTTGATTTGCTTAATGACTTGCAACAGAAAACCAATAGAAGCTGCATGCCCCAACAAGAGAAAGAGAGAAACAATTTTTTTGGATTAGTTGGTGTGAGACCCTTGTTTATATAGAGGTTTCCCTAATTACATTATAAAAGAAACACAAATAATAAATGTGCATAAATCTTCTCATTAAAGGAATTCCAAATTGTACAAGGAAATTTGATGTTTGGAAGTTGGAATTTATTTTCATGCAGCCCACTAAAAATCTTGCTATCAATATTAAGTTTCCTTACCTATATTAATGGGTTTTCCTTCGTCAATGAGTCTTTCTCTCCCAAGGGGTGAATGTCAATTCTCGTCTCCTCTCTTTTACCTATACCAATGGTCTTGCCAGTTTGGTTTTTATAGTCCTTGATAATTGTAAACACCCTAAATAAAAATTTTCTGAAAACACTCCCAATTTCGAAAGCTAACTTATTTTAAAAGTTTTTGGCTTTAAAATTAAAATTTCAAATCTTTAAAATAAAGATTTTTAAAATGTTTCAAATTAAAGTAAAAAAGATAAGACCCAAGAGATTGAAGTAAATGAGGCAGAAATCAGGGTGACAGGTGAGGCCCACTTTGAGCTAGGAAACCCAATAAAATTCAACTAAATCCTAGACTTGATTTGATTGAATTAAACATGAAGCCTAACTAAGTTTAAACCAAATACCTTAACTTGACCAAACCGAGTTTTCCTAGCCTTGTCTACCCTACATCTTTGGGCTAAACATCAAATGTCATTCTTACCTAGCTTGGATTGAATGGAACGAGCCAACAAAGAAGAGCCACTTCAACTTAAAAAGCAAGTTCGGCCCAAGTGCACCTGGAATCATCAAGCACCTAGCCGATCATGACTAGGTGCACATGACTCAAACCACAACGAGCCCACATGGGGCTGGTCCATATTTGACCAAGGGTGACCACTCCTCTCTCTCCTCCACGTGAATATTGGTGGACATTACTGCTGGACTTGGATCTTGGGCCACCTACCCCAAAGAAGGGCCTAGAAAGGCCCCCCTTGGCCTATAAATAGAGGCCAAGGGGGGGCGTGTTCTCTCATCTTGAAATGTTTTGAGAAGTGTTGCTCCTTGAGCTGCTTTGTGGGGAATTAAGGCTACTAGCGAGAGGTTTAGAGAGGGAAGAGAGTGCTAGGATTAAGGCAAGTGCTACCACTTAGGTTTGAGTGAAAAAGAAGAGTGAAAAGAGGGAAGGTGAGAGTCGTGTACCACCATTAGAGGCCAGCTTCTTGGGAATCCATGTAAGTATTGTTCTAACTTGATTCATCTCCATCTCTTCTTCATATTCAATTCAAAAGGGTTGTATTAATGGAGCTTTGTCTCTCCCATGATGTAATAGAAGTAGATGTGCTGAAATTTCTCTTTTCTTTGCTTATGCACTCTATATGTTTGTGTTCTTGACTTTATCTCTCTATATGTTATAAACACTCTATATCTTCTAATCCCGTCTATGCTTAAGCTATTATATATATTTCAATTCATTTTCCTTCAACAGTTTAATTCGGGATGTTGTCTTGTTGCACTTTAATTCGTGTGAGTTTTGCATCACGTATGTTATAAAAACTTAAAATCTGATTTTTAGCAATCTGCAAACGATGATTGTTTGATTTTTTATTACTGAACTCCTGCTCCAATCACTCTAAATTTTTTTACACTATATGTACACACAAGCCCACTTACAATAAAATTTTCAAGAATTTTAGGGTTGTACAACCATGTAACTAAAGCTATGCAAGATTAGGGTAATTTCTAAAAATTGTTTGTCAACTCTATTTTCTTGCAATAGATCCTGGGTATTCATCCCATAACTCTGTCTTTAGGTGTTCAAACTTAGTGATTCTTGGTTCATTGGTAATATCCATAGATTTTCAACAAGACCAAGTGCACTAAATTTGGAACTCTGAGCACCGAGATACAAGCGTATCTTTGGGTCTTTGTATTTCTGTGATAAAACAGTTCTGTGAGTCTGATAAGAGGTATTTTGCCGAATTAATTTTACATCATCCCAATCCCGAATTCAAAACCAAAAGGTATCCTAAAATCTTCACATTTCAAACTCTGTCCTTTAAATTTTTGACAAATTTTGGAGGTCTCTAAGTCACCCAAAACAATTCGGGAAACAAGTCATGAAAATAGAACCAATTTCTGTTTTTCAAAACTTGTGAATTTTAAACTTTAAAAGCAAGTACACTAGTTTATCATTTTCAACACCCTATTTTCATGTGAATTTGAAACATCACCAGCTCATTTTGAATCCTTAAAGCGCTTAGGCTGACCCTTGAGTATCGGTTCAAGAAGGCCTAAAGCGAAAAGTGTCCTCTTAGCCACAATCGCCAAGTCAGATTCATAATTTTGCTAGTTTTTAGAAACTAGCTGGCACACTCACGCATGAAGTAGAATTGAAAGGATTGCTTCAAGTCTCTACATAGGTTTGGAGTAAAATTTTCACATCTACAATAATCATACCTTTTGTCATCAATAATTTCACTAAATTGGAAAGCATTAGAGGATGCCTTTTTCTATTGGATTCTAACTTTCTATTCCCATGATGCATACATATTTATCATATCACATGATATTAAAATTTTGGCAGATTCAACCATTTTCACGAGAATAGAAATTCTTGACTACCTCTTTTTGTTTGGTTAAACTTTGTTATTTTCATGCCTTTCAACTTCATGAGTGATACATCCTTCATGATGCTCAGCCGTTCTGTAGGTTATGTTTACATTGTATATATAGCATATATGTAATATGTATGCATGACTTTCTATAATAGCTAAAAACATTTTAGATATTTTTGTCATGGTGAAATTTTCTTCAATGATAAACTCATCTATATTCCAAATAAATCAAGTAGATGTTGCAAATTTTCCTTTCTTTTTTCTATTTTCTTATATCAACCTCATATTTGATTTGATTCATTATAAGACAAACTTGTACCCTCTTAACAAATATCCTATGATCAAAGGTTCATAGAATCATTTCACCAATTTTAAAATTTTAAAATTTAAAACCATTGTTATTGCTAAAACATATTTTTTTAAGAAAAAATTTGGGTGTCTACAAAAGTACAATGACCATAATAGGAGGTATATTATAGAAACGTGAGGAGCAGGCCTCAATGTTTGATTATAATTGGTTTTTGTTTCTCTAATCTTGGAATCTTCTTAGTATAGTCAAGTTCATGTTAAAGGGCAAAATGAGGATTGGGGCCTACAACCTCAAAACTCAACAATTTGATCTTGTACAAGATATCCTATGCCCATATGCGATCTTTGCTAGGAACCATGCCTCCTCAACAAATGAAGTGAAGTTTCTTGTGTTCCCACGACCAATTTCACTTTGGTGACCCACTTGAGTGTTCAAGGGTTTTAGTATAATATGAGAATTGCTCACAAACTTGACAAATGGTTGATGTTGGTGACTCTAACCATATTGGATTTTATAGCTCGATGAATTTGTACCACTCCTCACAACACCATCCACTCTTGAGATGGCTCAAGCCAGATCCAGTTTGTTCAGTGCCCCATCTTTTTTCTCTATTAGAGATGATTGAGCCACTATCCAAGTGTCAAAAGAATGATAGATTTCAGTAAAGTAGGTCCCCACCTTACAAATGATTC
This sequence comes from Brasenia schreberi, assembly GCA_036023115.1. Classification (NCBI taxonomy): domain Eukaryota; kingdom Viridiplantae; phylum Streptophyta; class Magnoliopsida; order Nymphaeales; family Cabombaceae; genus Brasenia; species Brasenia schreberi. Next base: position 3,795,097 of record JAYKKT010000073.1, read on the forward strand.
TTTGCATTAAGCCCTCTTCACCTTTGTATATTCTCATACACTATCGTCTTTGCCACTTTTTTTTTATTAGGTGATTGGTGACAAGGAGGAGGACAACTTTAATTATCAGTTGCCGATTGAAGGCTTAGTAAGATCTTTGATACTTAATTGATTTACTCACTCATGTCATCCTTGTATATTTTGTCCATGTGAGCACTTTCACAAAGAGAGTGGGTGTGCCTGACATTGACATGTTTTGACCTTTCGAGAATCTCTAAGAGATAGGGATGTCTTGATGACCTTCTATGAGGAGACTAGGAATGTTGAGTTGGTAGAGGTCAATTAGCAACCTAAAGGTGATAAGACAAGAGGAAGAGGAAGACGGTAATGCACCTTTAATTCTTCATTGCAGATTGAAGGCTTAGCAAGATCTTGGACACTCAATGATGAAATGGGTCTAGATATGATTCATAAATCCTTGATTCTCATTTGTCTTCTCCCAAATGAATCATGATATGAGTTTGATTCTAGATCTGAATCTTAATTTGGATATAGGTGTTGTATCAATTTTTACTTGTAAGAGAGCTCTAAATTACGAGCTTCTTTTTTCTCTTGAAACCATCTCCATTTTATTCTTGTGTGAGCTAAATTTGTAAAAATCAAGACTTCGGGTCTCACCCCAAATGCATTGAATTGGCCTTTAAAAGGAAAATTTTAAAGCTATATTTTCCTAAGAAATTATAGTTTGTGCTTATGCACCCCAAGTAGGACTGGAAGATAGTATAAAGATGGCTTTTTGGGAAGAGTTAGATAAGGTGATTCAAAGAATTTCACAAAGGGAGATGATTTGTCTAGGAGGAGACTTAAATGGACATGTCGGTAAAGAGACATTAGAATATCAAGATATTCATGAAAACTTTGGTTTTGGAGATATAAATGAAGAAGGTAGAGAGATCTTAAATTTTGCTATGACATTTGATCTCTTTATAGTCACTATAATCTTCAAAAAACAAGATGAACATTTAATTACTTATAAGAGTGATATATCACAAACACAAATTGATTACTTTATTTGTAGAAAACAAGATAGAGCGTGCTGTAAATATTGCAAGGTAATTTCAGGAGAAAGCTTAACCACCCAACATCGACTTTTAGTTATGGATTTATAAATAAAAAAATGGACAAAGAAGAAAAGAGTGCATCAAGCTATTCACACTAAATGGTTGAACCTTAAAAATAAGAAAGAAGATATATTTAAACAAAAAGTCCTTCAAGGAGATGTTGAAAATTATGTTGGTACACCTTGTGATATGTTGAACAATATAGATATACATATTAGGAACGTGGCGAAAGATGTGTAGGTGAATTTAAGGGAGGTGTACCAGCACAAAAAGAAGCTTGGTAGTGGAGTGAAGTAGTGCAAAATAAAATCAAGGCAAAGAGGGCATGTTACAAATTATATTATGCTAAGAAAACTAGTGAAACTTTAAAGGCTTATAAGAAAGCAAAAAAGGCCGTCAGTGAAGCAAAAGCTAAAATTTGAGAGGATTTATATAAAAGATGATAATATTAGCTTAAGAGAGTTAGCCAAACTAGAAAAGTTTATAAACCACAATTTCTACCGACGTATTCAAGTGAATGAAGTCAAAGAGGCTCTTAAACATATGAAGGGTGATAAATCGGCAGGACCATACAATACTATAGAAGTTTGGCAAATCCTAGGAGAAACAAGAATCACTTGGCTCACAAGACTATTTAATGAAATATGGATAAACCAAAAGATGCCCAAAGAATGGAGAGCGAGTACACTTATACCCATAAATAAGAACAAGGGAGATATTCAGAATTGTACCAATTATCGGGGTATCAAGTTAATGAGCCATACTATGAAATTATGGAAAAGAATTAACGAACATAGTTTAAGACAAGTATCAAGTTCAACAGAGAACCAATTTGGATTCATGCTAGGTAGATCTACTGTTGAAGCAATTCACCTTTTGAGATGTCTTAAGAAATATTTTAGAGCAAAAAAGAAAGACCTTCACATGATATTTATTGATATAGAAAAAGCTTATAATAGGGTAACGAGGGGGTTCTTTGGAGAACCTTGGAAAAAAGAGGTATCCCATTGACATACATAAACCTTATAAAAGACATGTACGATAGTCGAAAACATGTGTGAGGACTTATGAAGGAATGACAAACTTCTTTGAAGTTAATATTGCGTTACGTAAAGGATCAACTTTAAGTCCATACTTATATATAATGGTGATTGATAAGTTAACAAAACATATTCAAGATGAAGTACCTTGATGTATGTTATTTACATATGACATTGTGTTAGTGGAGGAGTCTAAGAAAAAAGTTAATAGAAAATTGGAACTATGGAGAGAAAAATTAGAAAGTAAAGGCTTCTGTCTTAGTAGAACAAAGACAAAATATATGAAATGTAAGTTTGATCATGTGGTTACTTCAAAGGACATAGAAATTAAAATTGGCACACATTGCATCCCCCAAAAGGAAAGTTTTAAATACCTAGGGTCACTTTTTCAAAGTGATGGAAGAATTGATGGAGATGTTACACATAGAATTAATGTTGGTTGGTTAAAATGGAGAGGAGCATCAGGTATTCTTTGTGATAAGAAGATACCATTAAAGTTAAAAAGTAAATATTATAGAGCAGCAATTAGGCCTGCCATGTTTTATGGTTCTGAGTGTTGGATAGTTAATCATCAATATGTACAAAAGATATCTGTGACAGAAATGAAGATGTTGAGATGGATGAGTGGTCATACAAGAAAAGACCGTATACACAATGAGGTTATTAGAAACAAATTAGGAGTGACACCAATAGAGGATAAAATGAGAGAATATCGTTTAAGATGGTTTGGACATATAGAAAGAAGATTAAAAGAAGAACCTGTGAGAATGTATGAAAAACTAAATTTAGAAGGTATTAAAAGAGGTAGATGACGACTACAAAAGTGTTGGAAAGAAACAGTAAAAAATGATCTAGCTTATTGTAAGTTAACTGCTAATATGGCACATGATAGGGCTCTGTGGAAACAAAAAATTCATGTAGCCAACGCCATCTAGTATGGGAAAAGGCTTAGTTGTTGTTGTATATTTTCATGGGAAAAGGCTTAGTTGTTGTTGTTGTATATTTTCCTTAAACAATTTTGAGTGTTTACAAGATTTTTACGTAGAAAGCAGTTGTGCCTAAGGTCAATGTTGTGTTTACCTTTTGAGGGTCTTTAGGAGATAGGAACGCTTTGTTGACCTTCACCAAGGAAGCTAGGAATGTTGAGTTTGCGGAGGTCAACTACAAACCCAATTTGGCCAATGTGGGCTACCTTCATCAGGATGACTAGGGAATCCGATGTTTGTAGTTCCTTGTACCTATCTCCTAGAGGTCTCGTTTTAAGGCTTAGGAGTAGAGGAAGCTAACATTGCTTCATCTCCTAAAGGACCATGACATCATACAAAGTGGCCTCATAAAAGATGGTCTAGATCCACTCGAGAGCAGTCTAGAGGAGAAACATATTAGTGCTACAATTCCCACCTCGAAAAGGTTCCAAATAATTATGTATTGTGAGGAGGAACAACGCTCTAGTAAAAACTTGGAACAATGCGAGGAGAAACCTATTGTTAAGGACCAACCATGAAAGGACAATTATTTGTATGGAATCATTGGCTACATATAAGGCTCTTTCATCATTGTCTTACCGAACATGCGAAGACATGATGAACATTCGAGATGAGCTTTCTAACTTCTCAAAGAGCTATGAAAGGTCAAAGGGTACTCATGATAAGTTGAAACACCTTTCTCAATACCACCAAGAGGTCAAAACACATTCTACTTTAAGCTTGTTAGCTGGCCTGGTGCAAGAGCACTAGAGAGTATACAAAGAGATGGAGGCACTCAACATTGAGTATTTGCATGTGTCCCAAGAGATCAAAGCTCCCAAGTCTCGCCTCTAGGGTCTCAAATGAGAGACGGGCTTCCCTATTCGAGCAGTTTTCAAACATAAAGATCCACTATAATAATTTCATGGAAAGAGCCTATAAGTATAGGGACGCATAGTCAGCAATTCATAGTAAGCGACACAATACATAGTGTTGATACTCTTAGTATGCTCCATCAGTTCGAGCTTTTCCAGTCTATAGGCTCCCATTGAAACACCTCTGTTATGATGTATGGACCTTCTTAAAGTAGAATCAACTTCTTGAGTTCAAGATCTTTTGCTCTAATAGGAACGATTGCTTTCCAACAAAGTTGGTTTCTTGAAATCATTTAGATTTTACCCTCTTGTTGACCATGTTCTTGAAATCCCATGCAAACTCTCTCATGACCTTACCCTTTTTAAATTGGATATTATCCAATGCCATGAAGTGATCCTCATGAGCAGAGTCTAACTCCATGAGCATGAATTACAAATATTTGATATATTGATGGTCCTTTTGTTTGATGACTCTTAAAGACTTAACATTTATCTTCATTGGTAACACGATGTCCTAGCCATATGTTAAGTAGAATGGTGTAAGGCTAATCACAATGGTCTTAGAGGCACATAGGACCTCAGCTAAAGTTTTTTGCCATTGACTTCGATTATTTCTAAAGGATTTTTTTGTCATATCAATGATAATTTTTCTTGTTACCTTTGTCATATCCATGATCATTTTTCTCTCGCAAAAGCAATTCTTTGATTGGTCATAATAGCTTGAGGGCTTGAATTGGAAGATGATTTGATTCCTAATGAATCTAATAGCATCAACTTGCTTTGTTGCCTTCATGATTTGAGCTTCTATCCATTTTGTAAACTAGTATGTAGCAACAATTTTGAACTACTATTTCTTAGAGGAAGAGGGGGTTTATTTGGCTGACTAGGTCTATAGCCCATTCTCTAAAAGGCCACGAGTCAATGGTTGGATTTGCTATTGACATCCTAGGAACCTATTGAATCTAAAAGCATCGACTATCTCAGTAGGAGATCTCTAAATCACCATGTGTTGTTGACATGCATGAAAACTCTTACATAACCTATGTAATTTTAGTAGGTCATAGGCCAAAATTATTTGTAATACTACATGCGCCATTTGATTTTTAGCCTTGATTGATTTACTCTATAGATGGCTTCGTGGACATCTCATGACTCTAAAGGCCTCCAAGTTGTCTATACATTTTAGGAGCATATCCTAATGATTACATTTATATAGGTTACCATAATTTGAGCGTAATTCAAGGCTCTTCATTTACTCTTAATGACTATTTTAGTTGACAGGTCTCATAGGTACTAGATCAACTCTTTTTGCTAGTCATAGATTGGTCTCCCCTATTGAGGTGGCTGAGATTGAGTAGCTGATTTGATTAAGGGGCTTGAATCTTGATGCAAACTATGTCAAGTTGTTAGCTGTTAAGGGGCTTCAAAGAACCATATTCGTCCTAAAGTTTTTTTATGTAAACACACCAAGTTCAAATGATAAGGGATGGTCAAGAATTTATCAAATGTATCACTAAGGCAAGTAGAAAATTTTATCTTACTAATCAAAGAAAAAGTTATTTGTAGATGACATTGTGTTAGTGGATGAGTCTAAGGAAACGTTAATAGGAAATCAGAACTATGGACAGAGGCTTCTCACTTAGTAGAACAAAAAGAATATATGGAACATAAGTTTGATCATTTAGGTAGAGAACATAAAAATTAAGATTGACACATATTGCATCCCTCACAAGGAAAGTTTTAAATACCTAGAGTCAATTTTTTAGGGTGATAAAAAAATTAATGGAGATGTTAAGCATAAAATTAATGCCAATTGGTTAAAATGAAGAATGACATAAGGTATTCTGTGTAAAAACAAGATACCATTAAAGTTGAAAGGTAAATATTATAAAGCAATAATTAGACCTATCGTGTTTTATATTTCTTAGTGTTGGGCAGTTAATCATCAATATATACAAAAGATGTCCGTAGCAGAAATGAAGATATTGAGATAGATGAGTGGTCACACAAGGAAAGACCGTAAAGATAATGAGGTTATTAGAAATAAATTAGGAGTAGTACCAATAGAGGATAAAATGAGGGAAAATTGTTTATGATGGTTTGGATATTTTGAAAAATGACCAAAAGATGATCCCATCAGGAGATATGAAAAACTAGATTGTGAAAATATTAAAAGAAGAGGATGACCACAAAAGTGTTGGAAAAAAAAAAAAAGAATGATCTAGTTTATATTGAGTTAACCACTGGCATGACACATGATAGGGCTCTGTGGAAATAAAGAATCCATGAAGCCAACCCCATCTCGTATGAAAAAAGGCTTTGTTGTTGTTGTTGTACTGATCAAGAAATTTTCAGAATTAGGGAGCAACAATGTCTCATTGAATATGTTGTAGTTTCTTCCCCTTGTGATGATTTGTTGAAGCCAACAACATACAATTCTCAGTATTGTGATTAGCATACATAAAGATCTTTGAGGATTTGAGGCTCTTGATTTTTTACAACATGGACCAAGACTTATATCGCTCAAGGTAATCACGTGACCGATTGGATTTGTCTATCAAGCAGGTTGTGGCCTCGCTAGCCTCTATCAATGCTTCCTTGGATGTTAATTGAGGCTACATTGGTTGTGGTTCCCAAGATGGCCATGTCCTTTGATAGAGAAGGATTTGGAGATTATTGGGGTCATCTATTCTTGAGATATCATCATCATGAGTGAGCAAGCTTCATAGTGAGCTTCTTTTGCACCCTTCTCCTCTATAGGTGCCTCTTCAGAATCAAAGAGGATGGCATAGGGGAAGCTTATCGTATTGTATGGATGATTGTCAACCCATTTTCTTGCCTTACATTGGCCTTAGACTTCACCATAATGGATCACCTTTGTAGTTTATTTGTATTCAATATGTTATAGGGGCAACCCCTTCACTAGTATGTAATTTTGTTGTTTGCCAATTGTTTTAGTGGTTGTTGTCATTCTGAGTGGGGATCTTGTTAAATGCAAAAGTTTTTTTTCATTAGTGTGTACTAAAGGATCTTAGCAAGATGTTTTGGAGTTGGACATTTGGCCCACTTTTGGGTTGATAGTACTTGTAATTGCATCGATGGTATAAAATTGGTTAGAAATATTGCTCCATAGTTAGATATCACCCTCTTCGACCTGCATAATAAGATACCAACAAGGCCTTCCGTTTCTCAAGAGTATGAGTCGTGTTGGTTCTCATAGACTCCTATGTAGACTTTGTTAACATGTGTGGTCTCAAGAGGCCTACCTCCGTTAATTGAGGCATGATCCAAGCTGTCATGTCATCATGAGGTGTCTTTTTTCTGCATTTGGTCTTCATATCTTTCAACCATAAGAGTGCTTTGGAGATGGCCAGCTAGGACCTACAATTTGTTCTTCAATGTGGGTAAAAGACATGCAAAAAGGTATGATCAAGCATGCATCTATGAGAGCATCTAAAATGGAGAGAATAGATCGACAATTATGCTATGCACCTTGGTGTCAAGGTTCAATCAGCCATCTTTATGTGTTTTCTAGACACAATGCAAAACTTGATGCACGAACTGATGTTGTGAGTATAAATTTATATTATATCATTTGCAATACTTTTCAATTTTCTTGACTTTTTCTTAGATGGTATAGAGTGACCTTTTGGTAGATTGATGTATTAGTCTTTTAGGAGAATGTTAAAGGTTTGATCCTCTTTGAAGATATCAAAGAGTTGCGGATCCTTATTACTAAAAGCTTTGTCCTTTCCCTTGGGAGGCTTCATGGTTGAGCAAATATATGGAGTATCTAATGTGAACTTGGCTACCATGATGTTTGGAGCCTCAAGTTCCTTGGCTGAACAATCTCTTCGATGGAGGAGACTATTGATTGTCTCCATGACCTTTGAAATACTCTTTCAATATGTCATAGGGGAAATGATGTTGTATACAACCTAGCAGCCTTGTTGGCCAACTTATCCAACATTGGGCAATAATTGCGGGCTAGTAGATTCCTATCTCTAGCAGGAGGCAATTCCTTGTCACGGTAGCATACTAAGTGTCTATAGCTGGCAAGTAGTCATCATTTCGTAGAATCTCTCAAAGAAGGCTTCAACTTACTCGTCAGGTCAGGTTTTTGGTGGAGATTCACCAGGCCATTTGTAAAATCTTATTACATAGAGGAAGCCCTTTTGCATGTCTTCACATGTTTGAATTGATCTTGGCTTGAACATTATGTAGAAAACATATTCTTACTCGCTTAGAGGTGAGATGAATAGCCATAACTTGTGATATTCACTCTCTCCATGTTCTATGCAGTACAGTATGAATCGGATAGATGTTTCCCAAGATATTTCTTATCTTGGCTGGAGGAAGCGAAAATTTTACCTTGAAACCTCTTGAGATAGGGGATACTATATCTAACCCAGTCGAGAGAGGGCTCTCGATCCACTTTGGCATAGAGTGATTGAAGCTTGATATGAAAGGCATTAGATAACAAGTAAATGTCCTCATTTTTATTTAGTGGAGAATCATCCTGGTCAAGAAGCGGCTATCACCCTGGGTTCGGTTGAGGGTAACTTTGCTGATTTTCTACTAAGGGGAAAATAATTGTACTACTCGAATGAGTTGATTAGTGTTTATTGGTGGCATTGTTTGAGCCAAAAAAGTACAAAGCTTTTACCCACTAACAAATCTGACTAAATTGATGATTAACACCTGTTGGGGCAATCATTGGGCCACTTGAAAGAGGAAATTACTGGCTAGCTCTTATTGTTGATGCTGAATATGAGAATTATATCAAGTACTCACATATGCACACCCAAAAGTACCCGAATTCAAATTTTCTAAAATACAGGTACGGTACGTGTATTCGTACCTTTAACTAGTATGTATTGGTACGTGTACTCTACCTTAGGACACGTACTCGTGCATCAGTGAATTTCAGTACGCAACTGCATGCAAGATGGGCCTTCCGACTTTTGGAAGAAAAGATGGCATCCTTAGGGAGGATGATTGATATACATAACCCCATATAGAAAGATACCCACGACATACAAAAAACAACAGTGGTTCCTTTACATTCTCAATATAGACATCGCTGGTTTCCAATCAGCCTGGCAATTTCAATCGAAGCCAAACTAGACAAGGAAACCGCAAGAACCAGAACCGTTAAAACCAGGACTCGAACTGGGACCATCTAGTTCGGGTTTCACCTTTTATGGAACCAGAACGAACAGTTCTAAAACACCTACTCTTTGTAAATCCTTTTAAATCCATGAAAATCAGTAACAGTACACGAAGGTGAACAATGTCTTTGAGGTAAAAGTTAACAAGCAGATTGACATGTTTGGCAAGCCACTTGGTAATGCCACAAAGAGAGCCTGGAACTTACAAGAACAGAACATGAAAGAAGAACCTTCATATTCTTGAAAACGACAAAACACCCATCTTGCCTTCTTCAGACTTAAAACAGATCAAAGAATTGGCAAAGTCGCAAGGTCACCCATGGTGGGAAAAAGGCTTGGTTTGGTTTGGTCATGGAAACTACTACACATTTTTTTACGATCTACATCCTCTCTTTTTTAAAATACCAAAATTACTCTCCATATAAATTCTATTTTCTCTCACGTTTCATCCCAATATTTTTCTCTCCTTTTTCATCCAATCTCTCCTCCCGTCCAATTTCAGCAAAAGTAAATTTGACTGGATCTTTTTAATCCGGACATGAAAGTTTCACTTACATTATTCTCTTCTTCGCAACTCAATGCATATTCTTACGAATTTTGTTGAAAAAAAATAGAACAAATAAGGAAACAATAAAAAATAAACTAAAAATGAAATCAATAAAAAGAAAATACAACTCAATAATATGAAAACAACAAGAACCATAAGAATGAGAGCAAAAGAAAAAGAAGAAAAAATAAAAAAACATACGAAAAATTTTGAGAAACACGTCTCTCCCTTTGGAGAAGACGCGCACAAAGCGTGTCTCTTCCATTGAGATGCTCTAATTTTTTATTTTCAATTTCAATGTATAAATCTATCAAAAAAACCAAAAAAAACAAAACAAAAGCAACGTAAATTGGTAAATCGACGAATCCCCTTTAAATCAGTCTTTTTTATCTTCTTTTTCTTCATTTATATCTTTTTTTTCCTTCTTTTAATTCCTTCTTTTTTTATTTTTTGATAGATTTTGATTTATTTTTTTGTCAAAAATAGTTATAAATTGAGTCATAGGGGGTTGAAGGTGAAGAATGAGAAAGGAGAACTGCGGGCGCACAAGGAAAGAGAACATCCCTTTTTGGTTGAGGGTTGTTTTTGTAATTATTGAAAATGATAAAAAAAATGGTAAAAAACGGTTGAGTTGATAGTAAAAAAGGTGTGCGCGTATCAATAGTGTTCAACAAAACTATTATACAGGAAACGAGACTGGTCATTTACTTAAATCACATAAATTAAAGCAAACAAATGTTCGTGTTCAACTTTCCTGTAGTTTGCATTGATTGACACAGAAGTAACAGTATATCAAGCCATAACTTTGAGATAGACAGATACAAAGTAACAACAACTAAGCCTTTTCCCATACTAGATGGAATCGGCTACATCAATTCTGTAAGCAAGAACAACCATGCCCCATTCACAAATCATATCATAAAAAAAGAGAAAAGTAAAACCACATGCATTGTGGTATTTATCTTCATATATGGACGGTGAACAATTAATAGTATATAGCAAAATCACGGCTTTAAGGAAGATCAAGATGATGGGAGAGTATGCAGTTCATCCTTCAACCAAAGAACATGTTATGTTCCACATTGCAGTGCAGCTTGGGGAACGTCTCATGGTCAAAGCCTTGAGATGTGGAGGAAGAAGTCGACAATGATGAATGAGATTCCAACCAACCTTCATAGTAGAGCCGCCCTCTGTATGCCACCAGGTCTGCGTAGTATACTGGTGGTACCAATGAAACTGGTTTCGTGCACCTAGCAAATGTGAAGCACAGGTTGTACACAACTTCTTGCAATTCATCAGATGAGAACTTGTTTTCATCCCACAACACATGGTAATGAGTGGGCTTGCTTGTTCCTAGCAGGCCATAGTGGCTGCAGAGAAAAAAATCGAACTCCCTCACGTGAACAATCTTTGTATCGACAATTGTCCCTGGGGGCACATTTCCGTGTTTTGTCCCGTCGCTTGGAGATACAGGGAAAAGCCGGGTGCGATGCCGCTTCTGAGCAATGATAAGAGTGATGGAAGGATTGTATCCAATACTCGAAAATGCCATCTTGATTATATCCAACTCCTCATTGAGCACCATGTTGAATTGCCCCTCACTAACACCATCCCGGAAGAACACAATCTTTTCTGGAAATTTTCCATTGTTCTTGTGGTACATATGCACAAGTTCTATGCACATCTCACCAAGGTTAACAATCTTTTCCTTCCTGTTATTTTGAGATCGGAGCTTCGCCTCATAGATGTTAGCAGCAGGCCAGTTCATGGTGGCAACAACAGCAGCAATGGAAGGGCTGATCCGATCCCCTGGGCTTGGATGGTTCACATCAGCACCCATGAACATGACATGTACATCTTTCCCAATGCACCTTGCCCGTGGCGCAGAACAGAGGGCCACATTGCTGCCACCAACTTTTGCGTTGATCTTAAGAGCAAGGTTGGCAAGGTACTGTGAGCCCTTTCTCAAATTCTTTCCAAGGACACACTGGGTCATGACACCCACTTCGGTCTCACTGATGAGCTTAAGAACCTTGTAACCTGAGTGCTTAAAGGCTATGACACAGACTAATAATTGCAACTGGTTACCTGCCTTGGCTAAGATGTTGGTGAGAAGCCCTCGAAGCCGAGCCTGATCAGATAAGCAATTTATATCTTCACAGCGTAGGTCCAATGGGTCGCGTTTTATCTTGACACCTATCTCACTGCATCGTCCAACTAATTCTTGAGCGAAGTTAGAGATCTCTCTAGTGTTTCTCATCTGGTTTTGTGGCAAAAAGCCAACTACAGCCCAGCAGTCAATTGGCTTTGGATCATACAATTGGCAATTCATTAGATTCCACTGACAGTTAGGATCTAACCTCACTTTCCTATTGGCTGGTCCAACTTTCAATTCTGGATGGTTCAGGATTCGACCTTGGACATCCGTTAGGTTCCTACTACCTGATAATCCGAAATGTGCGGCTACATCTCCCCTGCAAAACAGAACAACTAGATGAAATTGGCAAACCTTAAGTGCAGATCAGACTGAATCTGTCTCCTTACCCATACAAATGCAGATCAGCAGTGACAATTCAGAATTAAGCACACAAACATAGTTTTGAGAAAGAGCAATTGAGGCAAACTGCTTTAGATCCAGTACCCAGAAAATGCACAGTTGCATAAAAGAGTGAATTAGCACGAGGACACACACACACATTTGAAGGAAGAGCAGAAAGATGAAAGATTACCCCCAAGGCCCTTCTTCTGCAGCAACAATTTGCTCGATGGAATTATATCTGTTTGCAGGAGTCAAGTTTGTCATGTTTCTCAGCTCTTTGAGAGATTCCTCCGGCAAATTATCCATTGAAAACTTCTGCCCCTCTACCAACATGCAGAACTCCATAGGAACATAGTTAGTGGACTTCTTGCTGAAATTCAGGCAAGGGAGGTACCAACACCTTATCTCTTTCTTATACTGATCATAGAAATAATTCTCAATCGTCACCTTGGCCGGGCTGGGGGTCATCATCCTGGCTGGGCCGGTGCTAGCAGTACCTTTGCCTTTCCTAAATTTTCCTTTTTGATCTGTGAGCTCAAATGTTTCCTCTCGGGCAGACCTCTTCGACAATCCAAATATGGTGAAGGTATCTGTGCTCTTCCTATGAGTGACTCTCACCTTTAGTCCCTTCAGAATCCGCTCCATGCATCTTCTGTCAAAGTCATTAATTCGAGACCATGCCCTCTGCATCAAATCAGGCGCATACTCATTGAGGAAATCAAGCACGGAGATGCTCTTGTAGAAAGCCATGGCCGAGAAATCGACATTGAGTATGAGGCCTTGGACCGTAGGCCGGAGGCTCTGAAAGAATCCCCTGAGTGCGCCAACTCCACTACCCAAATCAAAAATTCGCTTCATGGAGTAAAAATTCCGTCCACGAGCTATCATTGAGTTCGTGGGGTGCTCCCTCATGACCACTTCAAGCGCTTGTATCGTGCTTTCTATGGTGGTAGCAGTCGATCTCTCCAAGTAGTGGCGGAGGTGAATGAGATCGGCGCGGGCTGCCAACTTCAAGGTGCATTTGTACTCGCGAGCATCACTTTCATCTCCCTTCGATAATTTGACTGTGTATGAGCCTTCTTGCAATTGAACTTTAGTATACATACTTTTCTGACCATCATAACCAAATTTTATCGTCGAAAATAGTGCCGGATTTTCGGCGAAAACCTTCCTTGCGATGAGGCGGGAGTCGGATTTGCTAACACGGGCCTTAAGCTCTGAACCTGATGATGATCCTTCTCCTCCTTCGCGATTTACAGGCGCTATAGAGACATCATAGTGAAAGATCGTAGCATTGCAATCAAAATCAACCAGGAAGTGATTGGCAAATAGCCGGATCTGTCGTGACTTGGAGGTTCCACCGGAATCCGGCCTATCGATTGGGTGCCGGTTAGAAATAGGTGTGTTCTCTTCGGATGGTTTCGATTTGCTCGATTGGGGAACTGAAGAACCTGAAAATAGAAGGGAAATTTTTCATTTCTCTTAGTAAATCGGTAAGTATGTAATTGGAGACTAGTTTGGTTCTTATTGCTGCCCCTTTTTAGTACACAAAGAGCCTGCGTTGAATGCTTTAATGCAGCAATTGCGGGGAGTTCGTTATAGAGAAAATGGTATCATACGGGAGAACTCTCCTGTGTGTGTGTGTGTGCGTGTGTGTGTGTGTGAGAGAGAGAGAGAGAGTACCGGGGCCACTGGGTGTCGGTCCAACAGCGTGGACATGGCCGCAATCCGACGGCAAAGGGACGCAACTATGAAGATGGTCCAAATCCGATGGCAGAAGGGGCACGAAGCAGGATGCCGGTGGCGGTCCTCCGCCTCCCCCTCTTCCACACCACGCTCCACCACCACCACCAGACTCTCCTCCTCTTCCTCTCTCACTATGATCTCTTCCTCTGCCGCTTCCACCATGATCTCCTCCTCTCCTTTCCCACCGTGGCCCACCTCCGGCAGACTGTCCTCCTCGTCCTCTCCCACTATGATCTCTTCCGCTTCCGCTTCCGCTTCCACCATGATCTCCTCCTCTTCCTCCCCGCCATGGTCCACCACCGGCAGACTCTCCTTCTCGTCCTCTCCCACTGTGATCTCCTCCTCTTTCGCTTCCACCATGATCTCCTCCTCTTCCTCCCCACCATGGTCCATCACCGGATTCTCCACCTCTTCCACTATGATCTCTTCCGCTTCCACCATGATCTCCTCCTCTTCCACTATGATCTCTTCCGCTTCCACCATGATCTCCTCCTCTTCCATGATGAACCCCTCCTCTTCCACCGCGCCACACTCCACCAGACTCTCCTCCTCTTCCATGATGATCCCCTCCTCTTCCACCGCGCCACACTCCACCAGACTCTCCTCCTCTTCCATGATGATCCCCTCCTCTTCCACCGCGCCACACTCCACCAGACTCTCCTCCTCTTCCACCAAAGCCTCCATTTCTTCCCCTTCCTCTCCCCTGCGCCTCCATCTTGTTCTCTCCTGCACAAATTACAATGTCTGGTTTAGAAGGAAGGACAAGGAAGAGATATGGAACTTAAATAGCAAGCATAAAGCCACATCATTTGCACGTTTTAAGTTGCGATAACTCCGAATAAGGGAGTTTCTATCTACACACTCGATTTAAAAAATACCAATAATTTCTCCTTCCTTTTCACACCTAATTTCCATATTTCTTTCCTTTTTCTCTTACTCATATTTCATTTCTTTACGGCTATTATTGTTTTTACTATTATTATCTTACAAATCTAAATCTCTTAAACAAAAAAGAAAAAAATAATTAATTCTATTGATTTTCAAATTTTTGTAGGTTTTGATAAATTGATTATTAATAATATCTTCGTATTTTTTTTAGGTTTCTGTTGTCTTTTTTATTTTGATTGACGTTTCACGAATTTTGGTGAAAGGATTAACTTATCGGATTTTCGATTTGAAATGTTAGGCGTGAAACAAGCACGAGAGATGTGACCGAACAACTTCTCTCCCTAAAGGATAGATATGGTTGCTTCGCATCTCTTCCTCAAAATGTTCTCTAAAACGTCTCACTAAGTGAATCACTTTAATAATACATATGTTGGGCAAGAATCCAAATTGGTTATTTGTTATACTTGATCATTGTCTTAACCTATGTTTGATAGTTCTTTACCATAATTTCATAGTGTGTCTCATTAACTTGATACCTTGATAATTCGAACAATTTTGAATGTCTCCCTTATTATAATATATGGGTATAAGTCCACTCGCTCTCCATTCCTTAGACATCTTTTGGGTTCTCTATATTTTATTAAATAGTCAAGTGAGCTCCATCCCTCTTAGGATTTTTCATACTTCTATAGGAATATTGTCTAATCCTACAAATTTACCAACCTTCATATATTTAAGAAACTCTTTGACTTCATTCTTTTGAATATTTCGATATAAATTATAGTTTATATACTTTTTTTATTTGGCTAACTCTCATAAGCTAATATTATCATTTGTAATTTCATTAAAAAGTTTATAGAAATATTTTTTTTCTATTTTTGGTATAATCACTTGCTATTAGAATCTTCTCATCCTCATCTTTGATGTATCTAACAAAAATAAGATCATTAGTTTTCTTATATATAACCTTAGTTACTCTAAAAATATCTCTTTCACCTTCTTTTGAGTTAAGCTTTTGATATAAGTCTTGTCAAATTTTAGCTTTTACTTCACTAATGACGTTTTTTTGCTTCTTTCTTTGCTTTCTTATAAGCCTCCCAAGTTTCACTAAAAAAGTAGAGGAAGGTTGTTGGTTCACTTTTGTTCTACAGTGCGTCTGAGGGGGAGACTCATGTTTCTTATATCTAGGGGTGTGCATAAGTTGGCTCGGTTCACTAACTAAACCAAATTATTCGAAAATCGAATTGGATGTCTTTGAGTGAAAACCAAACTTTGTAGTTACTCAAACTGAATTAGTTCGATTTGGTCTTTATATCCACAATAAGAATGCTTCAAATATCCCTTATGCTCTCAAAACAAAAACAAGCATGACATTCATGCCAATCCATTTGAGTGAGAAATTTTGATGGTGTATAAGCCAAAAATGCAGAGAACTATATGCTTACCAAGCTATTACAAATGATAGAATATACGATGGAAGAAAGAAAAACAGTGCATACGAGTACATAAAATGCTGAGAATGTCATTGTTGTAGCACTAGAGGTAGATGTGATACAAGTTGTTTGATCCTACAGATTTAACAACCTTCGTATATTTAAGAAAATCTTTGACTTCATTCTTTTGAATATGCTGATATAAATTATGGTTTATATACTTTTTTGGTTTGGCTAACTCTCCTAAGCTAATACTATCATTTGTATTTTCATTAAAAAGTTTATAGAAATAATTTTTCTATCTATTTTTTATATAATCACTTGCCACTAGAATCTTTTCATCCTCATCTTTGATGTATCTAACAAAAGTAAGATCCTTAGTTTTCTTATATCTAGCCTTAGTTATCTTAAAAATATCTCTTTCACCTTCTTTTGAGTTAAGCTTTTGATATAAATCCTCCCAAATTTTGACTTTTGTTTCACTATCATCTTTTCGCTTCTTTCTTTGCTTTCTTATAAGCCTTCCAAGTTTCACTAAAAAGGTAGAGGAAGGTTGTTGGTTCACTTTTGTTCTATTGCTTATTGGGCCCCCACCAGAGGGAGACTCAAAATTCTTTTTTTCTATTGGAGACGATTTTCGTATTTCGGGTTAATGGTATTTCTTGTCTTCCTTAAGAACATCTCATTCCCCAAAGACGATCCTATTATTTTCTCATGTTACTTTGCATGCCTGTCACCTTTTGTCATGTTCGTGTCAAAACCAGATCGACCAAATTTCTTTTAATCTTACTTTGGGTTGAGAAGATGACCGCCTTTTTCGAGCCATGTTCATGTTGGGTTATGTGTCATGTCTTATATTGCCATCCTTACTTAAACACCTTAATACTGAGTTTGATCTTTTGGGCACCATGGACTCAAACAAGAACATTGCAATAATAAGAAAATGGGCGTGTTTCATGAGAAAGCACCCTATTTTCCCTTGAAACCAGGCCCCCTATTTTCCAACAGAAATGTATAAGCTTGTTGCCGCTATGTGCTAAATCTGTGAACTTGCTTGTCACGTACTTGCATTCCGCAAAGAGGCGTTACTTTGGAATTCTCTGTCACGTTATTCGTTGTAATGGATCATAAAAGTAAGAAGAAACGATTATAGAAGGTGATTGTCCCATGTGAGAAGCAATGACCGCCTTCCTTCGTTGCTCACAGAATAAATAAATACATAGCGATTGGTGATGTTTATGGTGGGTAACACAAACACGACTATGATTGATAATTAAAGCAGCTGAAAGTAGGTTATAAGGGAGCAAAAGCAGAGAAATGTCTTTGAAAGAAACCAATAGAAGGCAAAGAAGGTCTTCGGAATCATTTCCACTACGAAAAGGGCACACGAGCACTAGAGGAGAATCAAACAATAATTACATTATAACCATGGTTATGGATTTCCTTTTCTTTTTTGTAGCTGGAACTTCGTTATTGTAGTTACGGGTGTGCATCGGTTGGTTCGGTTCACTAACCAAACTGAATTATTCGAAAATTGAATTGGATGCCTTTGAGTGAAAACTAAACTTTGTAGTTACTCAAACTGAATTAGTTCGATTTGTTCTTCATATCCACAACAAGAATGCTCCAAATATCCCTTCTGCTCTCAAAACAAAAACAAGCATGGCATTCATGCCAAATCCATTTGAGTGACAAATTTTGATGGTATATAAGCCAAAAATACAGAAAACTATGTGCTTACCAAGCTATTACAAATGATAGAATATAGGACGGAAGAAAAAAAACAGTGCATATGAGTACATAAAATGCTGAGAATGTCATTGCTGTAGCACTAGCGGTCAAGCATCATGTGAAAGAAAAAAGAAAAAAGAAGAAGAATTAAGAACAAGAAAACAAAACCATGGTCAGCAAATAGCCTCTCAACTATAATATATATATATATAATTTGAAAGAGATAGCAGGAAAACCCCACATTAGGAAATACAGAGAACTATGTGTTCGTGTCAGATTCTCGTGTTGTGCCTTATTCTATCCTTTTATTTAGACGATCTCTTTTTGTTTACAAGACCTCTTCTAGTCTTCATCCACAAATGCACATTAAAGCTGGCGCGTGCTCTCCGTCAAAGCTGTCGCATTCCGGAAATTTCTATTAAAGTTCCGGAGCCCACCGTCTATTTTGTATTTGATTGGTCTAAACTTGCTTTTGACCTGATCCCAGATATCAACCTCGAAGGTTCCCCACTGGACCCTCTACCAAGGAAAGCTACAACAGCCTTGTTCCTGAGGCGGACTTAATAAAAGAAGAAAACCCCACCAGAACGTCCCCCTAAAAGTAATAGTCTGTGTCCACCTAACTTGACACGAAAAAGGTCATGTTCAGCTTGACCTGCTTTTTGTAAGAACATGACTCGGCATGACATAAAAAACAAAATTGCTGGCAATCGTACCCAACTTAAAGTGGCATGCAAAAATCAGGTCGCGCTTGGATTTACATCTTTTTTGGCACCAAAATGAAATGTCACACACAAACATGAGTGCCTCCCCGACGGAACTTGGGTTATTGCATAATAACAAAACCCCATGGACTCTTAAAAATAACGAGACAAATAGCGAAGAAGGAGAAAATGCTGTCATGTCGAAGGAAGAGTTGAAACAAGGCTATACTCCTAAAAACAATAAGAAAAGCGAAGAAACAAGACTGGTGATGCCTCTAGTGATTTATTCAACTGCTATCTATAAACTTCTCTTGAGGTTGCAATATGTGAATTCTTCATTCATTTATGTTTGCACGTCTATCAATCCCAACTTCCCATTACCTTCTCTTTTATGTGCCTCGGGTGCTCATCACATACAAAAATCTTCTAACATTTGTATCTATGCGACTTTTGAAATTTTGTACTTTTTAAGGTATAATAAAAGAATCTATCTATCTTCTTTCTTTCCACTCTTCCTCTTTTAAAAGTACAATAGTGATTTCTGATTCTCTCTACGTTCATTATCCCAAAAAGGAAATGGAATCAATTTTGCCGAGACCTAGAATGCAAGAGAAGTATATAGAAGTTGGTCGCCAGAATGAATTGGTTTGTTTTTGTTCTTCAACACAATCAAACTGGTCAATATAAAGGTGATTAAATGATGACCAAAAATAGATGAAGCTAGGGTACTAGAACATTATAAGTTCATCATAGATCAATGGTAGAGCATCAACTTAAAAATCAACAAGGCCATCTCTAGATGTGTCAGTAGGAGGAAGGACAACATATTGTTGACCCTACTTTACTAGTTGGCGAGGAGTTCGTTGTTCCTATACTCTCTACAACTCTCTTGAGATGATTTTGTGCTTGCTTTCATAGCACCAAAGTAAATGACGAGTATTCATGGTATATTTCTACTATTATGTCCGACGTGAAACTATCACTTATCTCTTTCTTCTTAGAGATGGTATTTTCTAGAGTTTGAGTTTTGCTTGCTTACCTTCACAACTGCTTGTGTTGGATTTGCTGGGGACAACTTTATGCTCATTTTCTCGTCACTTTATCCGGTGAGAAGACTTTTCTATTTAAGACCACCCGACTCATTCTATACTATGACACTCGTCGAGGACTTTCAGTTAGCTTGTCCTTTTTCATGACTTTCCTTGAGGACTTTCAACGTATGGGGGTGGCAAGTCTTCTATCTACGACTTCTTTTTTTAGGGCATCTCAGTCTTGAAGGTTTAATTCGGTAGTTGTCAAGCCTTACTATCCTCACTATCTTGCTCGATAATTAGGATTCTCGCAAGGTTTACCTATTATTGACTTATCGGGTGACCAATCATGAGGAATAATGGGGCTTGGTTTTTCTCTTTAGTTCCTTTACTCATATCATTGTCTTGGGAGACTCTCGATTTTGTTACTTGGTGGGTCAACTACTATGGAGTCATGGACTCAACCATCAAGAATAATCCTAGTTTGAGTGGTATCTATCGTAGGCAATCACGTGGACCAACCGATTGGCCCATCTTCTACATCTATTTCTTCTCGAAAAAGATCTCTTGGCTTGGCCACCTCAATTAGAGTTATTAGTAGCAAAATATTTTTTTGTGTTTTCTAGAGTTATTGAGTCGTGAAGATGGGTGTTTTTGATGTGTAGGGAGTTCAGGTGTGTAAGAGTCAAGAAAAGGGATGAATCTCCTGTGTCCCTAATGCAACCTTCATGGAGGATTTGACCAAAAGTGCCAAGGTAAGAACCTTAAAAAATTGTGTATAATCTTCTTAGGTTTTATAATAATATTTCCTTTATAGCTTTCTCTCTCAAGATCCTGCTCTAGAAGTTATCGGTGGACACCATTTCTCTGTGTAAGTCACCCACCGATCAAGTTTTGGGGCCTTTTAGTTCTAAGCTCGCTACCACTGGCATGACTCTCAGGCCTAAAGATTCATTCTTGATTATGTTTTAGGCCATTTTAATTTTTATGAATCAACGACTCAATAGGAGGCTCCCTTCTGAAGTATCCACCCTTGAGGCTATACTTGATGGTCTGCAACTGTTGTTCGGCTCTGATAAGATATCCTTCCTCTTGAATTGGCAGATCGAGCAAAGCGTGCCTTTAGTATTTGCGCTAAAGTCTGTAAACAACTCGATGTTCAGCATCTCTGAAAGTCATCTACATAGGCCAAACTTGCCTCCATCACCGATTGTCAAGAACTGGCCCTCTCTCTCTCATCAAGTGATTGCTACGTCTTGAGCCTGTCATGAGGTGCCTATGAAGTTTAAAGAGGTGGCATAACGTGTTCGAGACATGGAGAATGTAGATGCGTCAATCAAACCTATGATCGAAACTCTCTCAAGCGGCACCTCAGCATCCTTCATGGTGATTGTTGCAAACTTGTTGTCGCGGCTTCTCAGGTACTGTCCAATCTCAACATTTTGAAATGTCAAGTTTCAATCATTGGTGAGGCAGAGAATTGGATCATCTCGCATGAGAGACAGAAGACTTGTAGGCCTTGCTAGATTAGTGCCTAAGAATTTCATAAGGATGCCAAACTCATCACCATCAAAGGCCACAAGAAATACTGGGCAAAACTTTAGATCTTTCGAGGGATGTTGGGGTTAAAATAATAATCATGAGGTGTAACAAAAGCTCTTGAACATCCTTGATCTGAGCATCCATTCAGTTTAAGACATGGCTTCAAACTTTCAAATGCCACCTCATTGTTGACCGGAGGATGGAGACTAGATGGAGGATTCTCATGCTACAATCGGACATCATAACAAGTTGAGGCCTGCTCAGATTTATCATTTGGTGTCAGCATGTGTGAACTTTGAATTGGTAAACCATGTTCCTAATCAACAATTGAAGAAACCATCGAGTACAATAGAACGTGCCTGCATACAACGCATAGTATCAAGAGAGCCGAGTTTCATCGGGCATGACAAAGAATGTCTTGTTGTCAAAGGTGGAGACGCAATTCTAATGGCGCTCGTATGATCCCTATTGAAAATGGTAGATGTGATGTAGGGCATGCTAGAGAACTTTGACCCTCGTTTTTAAAGGATAATCAGATAATACTCACGAGATAAACGTGAGTCCTCAAGAGTCTTATTAAATGTACTGAAAAGTTACTAAATGTATCTAGGTACCAATCTCTTCTTTCAAGTGTCTTAGGTGCTCATCAAGTTACCTCAATTTTTTATGCTAATAAAGCTGAATCAAATTCTCTTGGATACTCAACTGAGGCCTTGAATGTGGATTATACAAAGAAGGTGAGTCTTAGAAGGAATCAAGTTCAGTTCCAACATGTGCTGAAAGGGCAACCAACATTTTCTCTTCAAGAATAGAGAACAAGATAATTGAGTGAGAAAGGATATGTTAAGGATCACATTCGACAAATGTTAAATTGGTGCGAGAAACAAAACTGATAGTTTAATTGTCGTTATTAATTCAAACAAGGAAAGAGGCGGGAGGGAGTTTCACAATAACATATTACAAGGTAGCCCTTCAATTTGAGAAATCAACTCATGTACATCACGGGAGAAGCTAAAGGGACATGCTCTAAAAGTCTCCTGATTGTGATTTGAGGAGACTAAATTGGACCACTAACTTGTGGTAACCGACCTGGGAAAGTAACATATTGCAGGTTAATTGATGTAAACAAAGACATGCAATACACAACATGTTGCTTCTCTTATTTTACATTCCTAGTTTAATGAAAAGTTTCCTTTTGTTTCGTAGCCTAGCCTCTTTTAGCTCATCTTAGTGTATATTAACATGACAGACTCCATCGCCATTAGACCACTTGAGGCAATTCTAAGCTACTTCTCCAAGGATGCCCAAAGATCCATAGCTCGCCTAATCCTTTCAAGCTTTGCCCCATCCAACTCAGTGTTCCTTCTCTTGGTTGGAGCTTAGTGCCCTTTAGCATGTACATGTACCTAAGACCTGACCCGTATCAAGTGACTCATGTGGGAGCATTATGTCGAACCGAAGTGTCCGACCATTGAAAACTTCTTTGACATGTCTGGTGAGACATGCTCTTAGGTGTTCCCACACCAACCCTAGTCTTAAGATGCAATTAAGGTCAGGAAACATATACAATATGGTGTCTTCTTGTGACAACAATCCTTTTCCTCTCCCTCTCAGTTTCGAGTCTCGGAGAGAAGAGGATCAGTTCATGATGATCAAATGGATGGTACCTCGACATTATGTGTTCATGAATCGGGAGGACAATCATCAACTATTCTTGAATCAGGAGGATGACCTTTATGTGAACAATCTAGGATTGAATAGTTTAGACCTTCTTTAAACATTGTTTTAATAAATCAATAGGAGACACTTCTTTTTCAATATCCCAATACTTGAGTGAAGTTGTATCTCCACTTAGCTAATCAAAAGGTGGTTGTCCAAGAATAAAAACAAATGGTTGAATGCCCAAGGTAGAATTTTGAGACAACC
The DNA here is from genome assembly GCA_036023115.1 of Brasenia schreberi. Classification (NCBI taxonomy): domain Eukaryota; kingdom Viridiplantae; phylum Streptophyta; class Magnoliopsida; order Nymphaeales; family Cabombaceae; genus Brasenia; species Brasenia schreberi. Next base: position 3,818,335 of record JAYKKT010000073.1, read on the forward strand.
ATCATTGTGGCTAACTTTGGCCAAACCCAAGGACTTCCGGTGCAAGTTCAACATTATTAAAAAATTATTAAGCCACCCGGATGCAATGATTACTATCGACCACTTGTCCACCTTTGTTCCACCCCCCTAAGGCTTCACCACCATATCAATTCTCACAACAACTTTATGTAGTACCTCTAGTGATTCTCAAGCTAGCTTGAAATGGAAACCAACAATTTAGTATCCCATTAATATCTCCAAACAATCGGTATCATCACTAAATTGTTCCTTTCATGCATTGGAAACCAATATCTGTAATAAAAACGATGCTTCAATGTAGTAGCAGAAGATTTATGAATATCACACACAAAAGCTTTAGAAAAAAGTTATAATAAAACGTATGCAACAAAGGTACAATATACCAAAAATAAATATTATTTAACTACAAAAGGCGTGAAATATACATGAGTGAGGTATTTATAAAAGATTATAAGAGAGAATTAGAGAGAGACTACATGAGAAGAGAGGAGAGGGGGGTTGGTCATAACCAGCCCCCAACGACTACACAACTAGCCATTGGGGGCCTGGCCCTCAATGGCTAGTGGCCCTAGGGGACCTGACCCTCACAACCTGACTAGACAGGGTCTGTTAGGGTCGGGCTCGAGCGACCTATTTTCTAACCCCTCTCAAAGTGACAACTCCAAGACCTTAAGTTTGCTAATCAAAAACTGAAATTGAGAAACAGGTAATGACTTGTTAAATACATCTAAAAACTTATATTCTGATTTTATAAACTGAAATACTAAATTGCCTTATAGATACTCTTCACGAACATAGTGACAGTCTATCTCAATATATTTTATATGCTTATGAAATGTATGATTGTTGGCTATATACATAGCACTTTTAATGTCATATTACATGATTGGAGAAGCTTCCAATTATATGCCAAATCCTGAAGTAATCGTCACAATCAAGTTAGTTCGGTGGTTGTGTTGACCATTACACGATACTCAACTTCGGTAGACACCTTTTGTTGTTTCTTATATTTTCATGAGATGAGAGAATGATCAAGAAAAATACAATAGCTAGTGGTAGAGTGTTTGTCATTCACGTCACTACTCCAATCAACATCAGTATATGCAATCAACTGAGATAAAGAGAAAGATGATAGAAATACTCTCTTAGTTGAGGTTTATTGAATATAACAAATAATCCTCATAACACTCATATGCATTGAGGTAGGTGTATGTTGAAACTGACTTACAGTATGAACAACATGAACAATATCTTATCGTATTATGATAAGATAAGTGAGTGCCCCAACCATCTATGTGTAAGGTATGGGATCACTCAAAAGTTCGCCATTAATTAAGCACATCTTATGGTTGATTAGCTTATGTCTCTCAACAACCTTGTCATTTATAATTCTTGATCTAAGAAAAATATCGTTACTAAACTTAGTTTGAGATAAAAGGAAGCTTCTATCAACACGAGTTATCTCAATGCCAAGAAAACAAGAAAGTTTGCCAAGATCCTTAATTTCAAATATTTTACCAAGTTCTTACTTATTTGCTAGATGCTGGAATTATTAGTACCTATAATAATCATATCATCGATGTAGAGCAAAAAAATAATAATATCTACAAAAAACTTTCTTATAAACAAAATTTTGTCACTATAACAAATAGAAAAACCATGCAATATCATAAATTAAATCATTCTACAAACCAAGCTTTGGGAGCTTGTTTGAGACCATACAAAACTCTTTTGAGCTTTAAGGCTTGTCTTTTAGGAAGATTGAGACTAGGAAGAGGTTTTATATATACTTCTTCCTTCAACCAACCATTCAAAAATACATTTTTAACATCTAACTTATAGATATTTCAATGATGAATTGTACAAATAGTTATAAGTGTTGTAACAGTTGTCATTCTAGCCACAAGAATAAAAGTTTTTTCATAATCAATTGCATACTCTTGTGAGTAACCTTTCACAACTAATCTAGTTTTATAGCAATCTAATGAACCATCACCATTAGTCTTAATTTTATAGACCCACCGACAACCTATAGTCTTTTTATTTGGTGGTCTAGAGACAACATCTCAAGTTTGAGTTATATATAAAGCATCCAATTCTTCGTTCATGGTATGAATCCAGTCTTGTAATAATGGAGTTTTTTTACAGGTTATAGGTTCCTTTATAGCTGAGATATTTATTACCAATGCTTTATACCTTGGTGAAAAGTTATCATATGAGACAAACCGTTTAAGAGGTCTAGAATTATAGTTTGACATTCTAGGAATAGGCACAATTCTCCTAGTATAATATTAATCAAAATGTGTAACAATATGCCTTAAAGTCATATATTAATCAAGGTCATTTTCTACATGAATCACCTCTTCACCTAAAATATCATTCAAGAAGGAATAGGAGTCATCAATAGAACTACCATCATCCATTACTTTAAAAATATATTCATTTTCAAAAAACTTCATCTTGCGATATGTAAAGTTTATCATTATTCTACCCTCAAACCACTTGTATAACCCCATAATTTTTTGAAATATAGATAACTTTTTATATTTTACATTTTCATGAGTACTCATAGGACCGTTCGATGACCTCCTTCATATTCTTTCTTTTTCTCAAGTGTAACATTAATGGAGGGTTCTACCTTCGAACCACTTGCATAACCCCATAAGTTTTTGAAATATAGATAATTTTTTATAGTTTAGGCTCATGTTTTATAGTTTGAAGGTGTTAAATGAAAATTAAAACATCCCTTTTCATCCATATTTCAAGAAAAAATAATTATAAAAAGGTAAACTTACAACAAAATCAATAGCATTATCGGCATGCTTCCCGAGAGGATAAACTTCATTCCCATGATCGAGAATGACTATGATACAATATAATGAAGACGATGCTTCAATGTATCAGCGAAAGATTGATGAATATCACCTCCAAATATCACACATAAAAATCTTAGAAATAACCGTTGATTGGCCCTGACAACCCGACTAGCCAGGGCCTATCAAGGCCTAGCCCAAGCAGCCCATTTTCTAACAATATCTTCCTCCACAGTCCAATCACTTCTACCATAGTGGATGATTGTCAGAACATGGAACATCTGCAAGTTGGTGATAGTAGACCTAATCCTTAGTATTGTTGATTCTCTCACCAAATTTAGGTTTGAATCCTGCTCCTTAAGAACAAAATCTCTGAATGCATGCTAGGGACTTAAGGATCAAAGCCTATACAATTGATAATCTCATGCATTGAAGACGTCAAGAATTCTGAGTTTGAAGATTCAGAAAAAGCTGAAGTAATAGCAACCAAACTAGTTCTAAGAGCACCATATACTTAGTTTTGAAATCTCTAGAAAGAGAGGAGAAGATGTTGAATAGCAAAGAACCATGTCTCTTTGACATCTCTAAAACCAATCAAATATTTAACATTATCCTTCAAGATCAATAGATAAAACTTTTCCAAGGACATTGGATTTGACAAAGGAGGTGAATATTGTAAGTGCCACAATGTGAACTCCCATGATATAAAGAACTGAATGAATTTCCACAAAGTAATTTAGAAGCCATAAAGGAAGGCTGCCCCAAACTGGTTGATAAGTATATGATGATGGATACTAACCAATTTTCACTTATTTTTGCATTTGTCATTGAGTCATATCTTGTGTTACCTTTATGTATGGTTTCATATAACAATTTACAAACAATAACAACAACTAAGCCTTTCCCCATACTAGACAGGGTCGGCTACATGGATTCTTTGTTTCCATAGAGCCCTATCATGTGTCATGTTCGCAGTTAACTCACAATAAGCTATATCATTCTTTATTGTTTCTTTCCAACACTTTTGTGGTCGTCCTCTACCTCTTTTAATACTTTCGAAATTTAGGTTTTCATACCTTCTCACAAGTTCTTCTTTTGATCTTCTTTCTATATGTCCAAACCATCTTAAACGATATTCTTTCATTTTATCCTCTATTGGTAACACTCCTAATTTGTTAGTAATAACCTCATTATGTATATGGTCTTTTCTTGTATGACCACTCATCCATCTCAATATCTTCATTTCTGTCACAGATATCTTTTGTACATGGATGATTAATTGTCCTACACTCAGAACCATAAAACATGGCAGGTCTAATTGTTGCTCTATAATATTTACCTTTTAACTTTAATGGTATCTTTCACAAAGAATACCTGATGCTCCTCTCCATTTTAACCAACCACCATTAATTCTATGTGTAACATCTCCATCAATTCTTCCATCACTTTTAAAAATTGACCCTAGGTATTTAAAACTTTCCTTTTGGGGAATGCAATGTGTGCCAATTTTAATTTCTATGTCCTCTGAAGTAGCTAAATGATCAAACTAACATTTCATATATTCTGTCTTTCTTCTACTAAGTCGGAGGCCTTCTCTTTCTAATGTTTCTCTCCATAGTTCCAATTTTCTATTAACTTTTTCCTTAGACTCCTCCACTAACACAATGTTATATGCAAATAACATACACCAAGGTACTTCATCTTGAATATGTTTTGTTAACTCATCAATCAAATAAGTATGAACTTAAAGTTGATCCTTGATGTAACCCAATATTAACTTCAAAGAAGTCTGTCATCACATTTTGTTTTTGTTCATAAACAGTTTAGGAAGAATAAAATACTTTATAAAAGGAAATTATTGCATAAATTATCATCTATATGAAAGGTGAACGAAAGATGTCACAGATTGACATCCTAGGAGGCAACATCACCAGGTTTGATCTGCATTTCTGAAAGAGGTTTACCGATGTCATTCTTGCTAAGGAGGAACATTTTTTAGCATCTATGACAAGAGCAACACATATCCCCAATAAAGGGAAATGGCCAAAAATGGTATAGTCAGCATAACATCCAACTAGATGACATAATCAATCGTCTTAGCATTTAATCAAGCTCATATTACTATTAGAAATAGGTTACGATATAAATGATCCTGAAACAACATGAATAATGCTCAATTGTCAGACAGGAGAATAGATTCATCCGATCTAAGGAGATCTAGTTCAAGGAAAGGTGAACTTCCATAAGACATCGGAATAAGATTGTCTCCCCTTTTTGAAGGACAATGATCTAAGAGGGAAATCTCTAAAAGCCATGATAAATGAGAAGGTTACAAATCCGAGAAAGTGTTGCTACACTGAAGATTTCCATGATAGATGATCAACTAGCATGCTCTTGAAAGATAAATCCATGCATCGATACCAAGGTAGACGAAGGGCTTGAAAATGTCTGTTAATAACATAGAAAACAACTCTATAAAATTCCCCTTCCCAACCCTCATGAACTCAAAAAAGAAGGTTACAATGGTGAAAGGTGCAACAAAGATTAATTGATATGATCTAAACGATGACCAAAATCACAAAGGAGGAATGGCAACAGATAGTGCCACAAAATATCTTGAACATTGAGACGCCCAATAAAGATCATAGTTAGAAGTGAAATTGGATAAGCAAAGAGTTGAGAATCCCCAGCAACAAGCTCAGTCCAATTCACATTTGAAGGTAAAAGAAAACTTTCTAGCTATTTGAATGATGAGTCAAACTCATCTAGTGTTTGTATAAAAAGGAGAGCAACAAGATCTCAATCTTCCCTTGATGAAATTGAGCATAACCTCACGAAGAAGTATTCATTTGATGATCTAGATTATTGGGTAGTTCAAGTAGCTGAACACTTGATAAGAATAATTTCTAAGTATGTAATTTACTTCAGTGCATAATCATTCAATTGGCATGAAGGACATGTTTGGAGTGCGCCAACCCTAAAAGTTGATGTGCCTATGTCATGATTTACATAGAGTTGGGCACGTCTCCCCTTTAGAGTTGGTGTGACTTGATGAAATCCTTTTTTTATGTGAGATGTTGCATGGTCACATCACTCTCGAAATAGAGGTGCATTGTGAGCATGGCTTGTAAGGCATTCTAAGCATGTCTCTTTCATCAATTACTAACTCTCACTCGCCTTAGCCTGTCCTGTATGGGAAAGCTTGTGAAAGGTCAAGATTACCTACTAGAACTGAAAATAGAGTAAGAGGTTGAGAGACAAGTTCAAAGTGAGGTAGATAAAGCGAGTGAGAGAGAATTCTAGAGAGAGCTTTATACGAAGAGATCAAGAGTGAGAAGTGGAGAGAGATTGAAAGGAATGTTGATACATGAAGAAAGAGTATATGAATAGCAATTACGTTCTTTTATGTAGTTAAAAGCTAATACGGATTGGATCGAGTTTGTGGCGACTAAGAATTGAGACAGCATACCCCACTTAATGTGAAAAAGTCTTGGTTTTGTGTGTACCAATTTCCTACCTAATCCTTTTCCCAGAAGAATGAGATGAGATGAGAGAGAGAGTAAAACAAATTACCAAAAGGTGCATCTTTTGTTTTACGCCATGAATCTAGAAAACATAATAAGAACCCTAGTTTACAATTTGTAATTTTTCTTATCAAAACTTGGTTCTTATTTACTGAAGTTACTTTTTATGTTTTCTATTATTGAATGAGCCACTCTCAATCAAGTTGGCAGTGTAATTTGTTTTACAGAATTTGAATTTCCTTGGTATTTCGCCTCCCCTCCGTTTCCCTTCCAAACAAGGAAGCCATGGCTTCTTGTGGTTGAATTGTTTCTAGCAATATTCTCTTGGACAATCAGTTCTAACCATACTCAAAGTCGTTTCTTCCTGTGAATAGGCCTGGTTAAGGAGTCTATCAATCGGAACTCCGGGGGATGATCGGTTGCTCTCCTCTTTTCTAACTTTTTTTAAACAATTATATTCTTGAGGAACTGCGGTGGTTCTGCAGTCCATTCACCATGATGACCATCGTCTGCATAGTGAGCAAGAATGTCAGCTACCTGGTTAGCTTCCCGTGGAAGTGCTTCACTGTGGAACCGATCAAAACGAGCTGCTGGAATGACAGATTTCTCTGAGGATGGTTCTATTTTGTGAGTTATCCTCATCCGCGATACTATCAAAGACATTTCTGGCGTCCACCTCAAGAATTACCCTCCTGGCACCCTTATCCGAAGCAAGATTAAGTCCTTTGCCACTTGCAATTCACCCTGGTAAGGCTCATTACTGTGGTTTGCGCGATTAGTATTCCCTGCTTCAAAGGCTCCAGTTTCATCTCTGATCAGCCCCTACAGTGGCTACTCCGACGTTTACAGCTGCATCGACATTAATTTTTAGGTGCTCCTGTAGGCGGTTTTCCCCACCTGGCTAGTGCCTTGAACGTTCTTGCATCCCGGATCCTTATTTTTCATAATGTGCTTGACAGCCTTCACATTCATGGCTGCCATCATTCCCGATTCCCAGGTTGATTTTCCTCTCTTTCCTTTACAAATATCATCCCTCATCTGCCATATTTGATGCCATACAGAACAAAGTTTCTCTTCGTTCATTGGAGACTTCCTGTAGTAGTGATCCAACTGCAGTTGTGATGTTCCAGCTATTCCGGCCCTGCATGGATTGCACGTCTTGCATGCTTCTTTCGTGATACTGCAATCAAGAAGGATATGGTGAAGATTTTCTTGTTCACGCTTGCACAAAAGAACATGTTCCCCCACCTGCATGCCAGCTTTCTCTTGCAGCCCTTCTTTGGTAGGAATTGCTATGTTAGTTATAGATATTTTTTACCATGTCTCTGCACCCATGATTTTCAAAGTTGTTGTATTTGAGTCTGCGGATATTCGAGAAGCTCTGTGTGGGTTCAAATGGACGTGAATCCTCATTTGCCTTTGCATTACTATGGAGATTGGTATTCAATGATTGGTTGTTTTTCATTATCTACACCCGCCTGGTGCAGTGGGATTGGCTTCTCCAAGTTCTGCGGAAAAATTACAAGGCTTATAAGAATCAATTCAATATTCTTTACTGAAGCATTTGAATTACTTAGAAGATTCCAAGCGTCAGAGACGTTCCTAACTCATGCAACTGTATAACCTCTATCACCTAACTACAGCAGACTTCATGGGGTAGCTGATGGAAGGGTTTCTCCAATGTTCATGTTAGACCGAACTTCTGAGTCGCAATTTGGTGCTATTCTATATTCATACAAGTCAGGGTAGGCAAACTCCAGCTGCTGTCAGGAAGTATAGAATATGATATCAAATTGGCCCAACTTGGTTCTATTTTGACATGACTGGTTAGTAAGAGTGCTCTAGCTATCGATCTACCAAAATCAAACCAATACTTAACCTTATCCAACACCAAATGGGGGTACTCTAGCATAGGCTGATATAAAATTCATATTCATAAAAGGCAATTTATTTTCAAGATGCCTTGATGATGAAATGGTAGATGATCGCATAATCAACTCATGAACGCTTGAATTTGTTGTAATTTATGATACCATCTGATTTTGATGAGGATGCCAGTAATTTCAGTCATTTATACCAGTGATGAGAGCAGGATCTGACTATTGCTCAAGCAGTAAATGATGATAAAGAGGATCATGATATGAGTTGATCCATTACTTGAAACGATTGGATTTTTTTTCTTTGTTGCAGGCTATTGCAAATAATGCACATTACGGAAATATGATTGTGCATAATTTGTTGCTTCTTTTTTTGTCTAATTTGTACTTTTTGAAACTAGCATTCCCTTCTTCCTTGAAAAGGGCTTGTGTTGACTACAACTATGCCCAATTCAAAATGATTACAAAACTCAATAGAACTATTATCTTGAACAAACGGGCATGGCCTTCTTGTGAAAGGAATAAAAATATGAAATAATCGGCGGCTGGGGAGAGAGAAACCAGTTGTGTTGTTTAATGACTAGGCCGAGTTAGGCATCACAAAGTTTTAGTATTCTTTCTCAAATAAAAACAATATATATATATTATAACTAGCAGTGGATTTTCTACACTACATGTAGGAAACATAAATTCTCAATAAATGGAATGTATTAAACACTTCAACATCTATAAAAGATGAAAATTTAGTTAACAGCTGTAACTGAAACAATACACGCATGATGAATGCACCAAATTTAACAATTGAGGTCTGAGGCAGCCCAACTGGAGCTGACTCAGGCAATTCAGCAGGGATAAAGCCCGATCCTGGCTTGAATAGAATCGGCTAGGATCCCCAAACTATTTTATAAGTGATCCAGGTTTACTTGGAAGGTTCTTGTCTTGATCATAGGATTTGCCCCCTCAACACACATACAGAGTAACAAGCTCAAGGGCACCCAAAAGAATAACACTCATGCTTCATTTAGACTCAAACTCAGAACCGATAGTTTGATTTGATCTCAGACCCAGAACCAGTGGTTTGATTGGGAATTGAAACGGCCCAACCGTTTGAACAGGAACCCAAATCTTCGATTTTTACAATAGTTTTAGTTTTGGGCTACCTTTTCAAATAGACAAACCATAACTAAACTAGGACATGTCCCAATCCGAGTATGATTATGGTTTCGAAAACAAAACCATAGGGTTGTGCCTGGTTTGTGTGCCATTTTGTTTCAGGTTGAACTGCTAGGACAATTCTGAGCCAACCATGTCTATCTAAGCCCAAACATCGAAGTCTTCCACTAGCTTCTAATGTAATACATTTTAAAGTTTCTTCTTTTGCAAATAAAGTACATGTTAGCATGTGGTTCTTATGCTAACAAGAAAATTTTGATTCTTATATTACAAAAAAAAAAAACATATCTGAGCCCATATATCGATTAAATCATTCAATGAATGGCTGATCGAAGAATATATTGATTAAATCGAAGTAACTGGTAATACCTAATGATTGTAGGGGAAATCTACTAATGGAATAGGGAGACTGCAACTCTATTAGTGGAAGCAATGATAGGAGAGAACGAATATGCTAGCGGCAGCAACGATGAGATATGGATTCCACATAGAGAGAAATAGAGAGCGAGCGGGGTACGAGGGCGAATGTAGGAGAGAGAAAGGAAAGGGAGAAAATATTCTCACATGAGCAAAACATATTCCAATTATTGTACTTAAGTTATTCCGATTGTTAAAAGAGACAAACAATCGGAATAAAAACACTAGGATAAACAACCAAAACCCTCCAACAAATACACAATATATCTTATTCATTTCTTCTAGCCAAGACTAAGATAAAAACATTATAGGGACAAATTATCATATAAAAAAATTATAAGGTAGTGACATGATAACAAAATATAAGGTACTAAAGTGAAAAGTGTCATTTCATTATATACCATATCAAACATTTTATGTTGCATGTAGAGAAAATGAAAGAAAGTGTAAACTTATACATTTCATGTTCTATGTCTCAGATTTCCTATTATAGGACTAATATCATTTATCATATAAGACTCCACATGGACTATTATAAGATAAACAAAGAAATTCAATCGAACGCAAAGGCATTAGTGAAATATATGAATAGAACAAAAGAGAGTGTGTATGTGATAAAACATATCATATAAGAATCAATGAGACCCATTCTTTTTGACACATGGGAGCGAAGAAACACTTGATCGGAACTATAGACACCGAGTGGAAAAGGCAAGATAGCATGCCTCTCATAAAATGCCACTTCCAATAGATGACATTGAAGTCGTTTATCAAACAATGATTGAAAAAGATAGAGACCCATACTCTTTAAGAATCAACCAATCACCCAAAGGAGCGAAAAACCATCATAGGAGAGAGGAAACACCGATTGAAAAAGAAAGAAAGTAGAGAGCAAGAAAAAGTACCTATCACAGTTACCACATAAAATCGATGACGATGATGCCGTTTATCAGGTACAAGACGAAGATTTTTGTGAGAAAGAGAAGTGAAGAACTTAGGAATTACTGGGGGAAGAAGAAAAAGACAAAAGATAATGAACTCTTTTGGATGTCTACGAAACTATGGATATTAGATACTTAACTTGAAACGAATCGTAATCCTACTAACCGGTTGACATAGATGTAGAGTCAATGACAAGTACATGCTCCCGTCTGCTACATCGGACGGTCACTAATAGTAGTGTCAGCCTCAGGGTACCTAACGATGAGTTTTTTTCTTCTATTAAAGATAATAATGACATTTCTTCGTAGTCATACAATATGTCATAGGTACTTACGTCTACTTTCTTAGGGACGTAAACTGTTTTATTCTTACATAATACGATATATCAAGTTTTCGAAGATTAAAGAATAGAAAAGCATTGACCTATATCCGATCCGATTACAATCCAATCCAATCACTTCACAAATGCACCCGAAACCTCGATGTCTAGTGCCGCGAGAGTGGAGTGTCACCGTAGGCATGAGCGGTCGCGAAGGATGCTCGGCCACCTCTGCCTTGTTCCCAATCGCACCCACTGTCTTCTTCTTCGTCTTCATTCTTCGCACTCTCATTTCGACCTTCCCCATCGTTCCGTTTTCTGCCCCTACAGACGAGACGCTCGCTTCACTTTCGCGTTAGGGGTCGCGTTCTTCTTGGGCACGGTCGTCGTCTTCTGATTACTATGCCACGCTGCACCTCCACAGGGACGCCTCTGTCCAGGAAATCAAGGGCGCGTACAGGAAACTCGCCCGTCAGGTTGGTCGATGCCGGATTGACGCTCCATTCCTGATCGTTTTCCCTCTTTATGTGGTTTCTTAACATGAATGGTATCAAAATGACATGGATGGGTGAATTGTTGGTTATCTGATTTGGTGGCGTCTTTATTTCTGTTTTCGTTTTTCATTCACGTGCCCAAAGTTGGTAAGACATGCGCGGGAAGATACAAAGACCTACATCGTGTTACTTAAGTTTCAGCATTGTTGTGACAAACTGGTGGAGAAGAGTTGTTTGTGAACTTGTTTCTTTGCTTCTTTGCTGCGTTTGTTTGGAAGTCAGTCTATGTTACTATCTTGTGTGCATTTCACTGATTTTCCACTCGAATATATATATATATTGCTCTTGTATCCTTGCTTTCACGGTAGGTTTTCCTCTTTTGAGCAGTAAATCCGGATTGTTACCGAAAAATCCAATAACAGCCCGGCGGTTACAACCCAGGCCCTATCCGTAACTCCTCTCCGGGTAACGGTCTGGATGGTCAATCCAGCCGTTATCCAGCTGAGTTACCGAGAATGACCACTGTTATCAGTAACATCTCCCACTTAACCATTTGAGCCAAGTGTATTGACATAATGGTTTTTCTCCCACTTTTTCAGGGTTTACCTAGTAATGTTATTTCCTGATTACTATTGTAATCAGTACCTATTGTGTGTTTATTTTCCAACACAACAACCTGCCTATTGTGTGGTTATTTTTTTACACAATATTTTGCCTGTTGTGTGGTTGTTTACTACCACAACAATCAAACATACCTCAATTCCATGTTTGTAACATGTTTTGAGAATAGTTCTTCTATTATGCCTTTAGTCAAGGGGTCTGCCAACATATCATTTGTTGGCATGTATGAGATAAATATTTTCTTTCTCATAACCATATCATGAACATAGTGGTATTTTACCAATATATGCTTGCTTTTTGAGCAGTCAGCTCCACTCTTGATAAGAGTAATTGTTACATTGTTATCATAGTAAATAATAACTGGCTCATTGATTATTTCTAACTTCAAATCATGTATGGAGCGACTTATCCAAACAACACTCGTTGCAGACATACAACAAGCTACATACTTAGCTTCCTGTGTATGCAATGCTACACAACCCTGTTTCTTACATGCCCAATAAACATCACCACCTCCAAATAAGAATATTTGTCCCGAGGTTGATTTGTTGTCATCTTTGCTCCCAGCAAAGTCAGCATCTGAGTATCCTACCACTTTCGGTTCATTTGCTTTAAAACATAGTTTCAAGTCTTTTGTTACTTTCATATATCTTAAAATCATTTTCACAGTTACTCAATGTTGTCATATAGGATTACTTTGATATCTACTTACAAGACCAACAACAAAGCTGATATAAGGTCTTGTACACAACATAGCATGCATCAAGCTACCAATAGCTTGTACATAAGGAACATTAGGCTTATCGTCTCCTTCACCGGTTCAATCAGCCTTACTTAGTTTGACTTCTTTTGTAATAAGCATATCAGCAGACTTGCATTCACCCATTTTAAACTTCTTTAGGATATAGTCAATATATCTCTCCTGATTCAGGCATAAGAGTCTAAATTCTCTATCTTGAAAAAACTTTATTCCCAGGATATAGAATGCTTTCCCCATATCCTTTATTTCGAACTTGGAGTTCAACCATGACTTGGTTTTGACAATCATCTTGTTGTCGTTTCTAGTCAACAAAATGTCATCTATATATAACGATAGGATGACAAAGTGGCTCCCACTGTTCTAAATATATATATAGTGATCAAGTTTATTAACCACAAACCTAAGTTCTATAATGACATTTTAAAAAGTCAAATACCATTGGCGAGGTGACTAATATATGATGTGCAACAGATCCCCACCTCTAGAGATGACCTAGGTTAGGTTTTCTTCCAAACCACATCTCGTATGGTGTAGTGAATACAGCTTTACACGGTACCATATTAAGTATATAAACCGCTATATTTACTGCTTCTCCCCAAAATACCCTTGGTAGAGAGGCATCGATGAACATAGACCTTGTCATATTCAGCAAGGTTCTGTTGTATCTCTTAGTTACACCATTTTGTTGAGGTGTTCTGCGTATTGTATTTTGCTTTGCAATACCAAAGTCTTTACAAAATTCAAGAAATTCTGCAGAGGTATATTCACCACCTCTGTCTGATCTTAGGACTTTGATTGCATGCCCTAATTGGTTTTCTACTTCTTGCTTATATTCTTTAAAAGAATCAAGTGCCTCAGATTTATGTGCCAAAAGATATAAATACATATATTTAGAGTAATCATCGATAAAGGTTATAAAGTAAATATTTTCATGATATGACCTTACTCTAAATGGTCCACATAAATCCGTGTGAATGACCTCTAACAGGGTTGTTGCCCTTGTTGAATCTTTGGGAAAAACTTTTCTTGTCATTTTTCCTTGTATACAAGCTTCACACTTGTTGAAAGTATTTTCTTCAAATCCAAGCAATAAATCAAAGCTTGATAATTTCCTCAACTTTTTCAGACTTATATGCCCAAGGCGTTTATGCCACATATTCACATCAACAGAAAAGGCACAGTCAATATAAGCAGAAGAAGTACCAATTTCATTATCACATAGTTTAAAGAGACCATGCTCTACATCAAATTCTCCAAAGAATAGTATTCTCCCATGTTTTTCCACAATCACCTTATCAGGAGTAAACCTGACCTCAAAACCTTTCTTTACTAAGGCAGGGACCGAGACCAGAATGTGCCTTATAGATGGCACAATTAATACATCAATTAATACAATCGGTTTGCCTTGTACAAATATTCTGAAGGACCCAGTACCCAAAACATCCGAGAAAGTATTATTTTCCACATAGACTCTATGTTCGTCGGGTTTGTATTCCTTTAGGTCCATTGCCCCTTCCTTGGTCTTTGAGATATGTCGTGTAGTTCCCGAGTCTATCCACCAACCTGTCATCGGGCGGTCCATGTACAAACATTCTGAAATCATGCAGATTATATTCTGCTTCTTCGACTATCCGTACTGTGGGTTGTTTCCTCCACCTTTCTTGTTGCGGCAGTCCCTCTTGAAGTGTCCCAACTTTCTGCAGTTGAAGCACTTTACTTGAAAAGCGGTTTCCTGCGATTTCTTAAAATTTTGACCGCCTTTCTTGTTATTCTTGCCAAACTTCTTGTTTGGTTTATTTATTTTTTAGTTGGTTTTGGAGTTAGACGCAATCTCATCCAGTGCTACTAGCAATTTTTCTTTCTTGTTCATGTGTTCCTGCTCTATTGCTAGTTTCAGGGGCAATTCAGAAAGGTTAATCTCTGGCCCTAATCTGAGGGTAGTGGTGACCATATTCTATGACGGGGGTAGACTGTTTAATATGATAGATATCTGCATCAGTTCTAGGATGGCTGACTTTGCTACAGCTAAGTCCCTAGCCATTACTAACATGTGGTTCACATGTTCTACTACATTGTGTCCTCTCATTTTGAAGGAGTTATACTTTTGTAGTAGCAACTGCACATGCAACTTGGCAATTGTATCATACTAAGTTGTTATTGAATCAAACAACTCTTTTGCGGTCTCGTGTTTTTCGAAGACCCTAATTAAGTCATCCTCCATGTAGGTTAACATTACTGTCTTGACTATTGTGTCATCTTTTAGAAATGTTTTGTACATCTCTACTTGTTGCTCAGTTGCGTATGGAGGTGGCGGACGCAAAGTTTCTTTCAGCACATACTCAACACCTTCAAGTGTTAGAGCTAGTGGGATTCGCCTTTTCCATGTTTGGAAGTTAAGACCATTTAATTTCTCAGTTTTTGCCAATTCTAACACACATTCTATAACTTATTTTTATGTGTTTGACAATTTTAACAATTAGACGGTCTAAAAAGAATATAATCATAAAGCAACAACCATACATAGTAGGGAGCATGTTAGATCGATGCATAATATCATAAAAATAGACTAATAACATTTCTTTAAACTACTTGGGACAAACTTGTAATTTTCCCAAAAGTTGTTGCCTTTTGTATTTTACAAATAATACCAAGGGTAAAATAGTAATTTTAGCTATCTGCCCACTTTTGAAATTTTTAAAAAGGCCTAAGGATAGACTTGTAAAATTATTCTTTGGTATTTTTGTAAAATTCGTAACTGATTGGGGTTAAAACTGTAATTTTAACTCTCAGCCTGAGTTTGTAAATCTTTCAAAAATATAGGGGCAAACTTGTCTTTTCACTAAATGGAAAAACTGTAATAATTTAAACCAAGAAGGGCATTAATGTAAAACAATAGCCCTAATATACCGTAATTTTCACAAACCGTTAGAGGGTAAAACAAACTTTTTGCATATTAAGGACAAAACAATCTTTTTACATGAAAAATATCTGGATATATCTTTAATTTTACATGTGGTAATTTAGTAATAATTGAAAACCGGTCAGGGCAGAACGGACCTTTCAGTCCGCTGCCTGAGGTGGTTTTAGGCAGTTTCCTGAAAACCACTTGTTTCAGCTTGCGGTTTTTCTGAAACCGCCTGGCGGTTTTCGTCCTATAAAAATAGGAGGAGAGAGAATGGGAGAGAGAGATTGAGTAAGAGTGAGAGATGGAGCGATGCTCCGCTCCTTGGCTCTCTACTGCGGCCGCCTTTAGCTGCTTCCAGCAACGGACTCCTTTGGCTGCCTCTGCAGCTCGTTTTCGGACGTTTAGGCTTCGGCTGTTCAGGCCTTCCTTCGCTGCTTGTTTCTTGCCGTTCAGGCTTCGGCCGTTCTGCCCTTTTTCCGCGGCTTGTTTCTTGTCGTTCAAGCTTTGGCCATTCAGGCTTTTGCTGGCCTTTGCGGCTTGTTTATGGCCGATTCTCGGGCTGCGGCCGTTTAAGTCTTTGCTGGCCTTCTTGCCTGGCCTGTTCGCTTTTTGGATTTATTCTCTCCCTCCTTTTTTTATTTTTTTATTCTTCCCCTTCCCCCTTTTTTGTTTACAAAGTAGTAAGTGTACTTTTTTGTTTTTGTTTTTGTAGGATCAAAAACCTGAGCCCTGATACCAATGATGGCCTCTATGCTTTTTCCTCCGGTTCGTTCAGTCTGCTCAGTTGCCGGCTTTCCGTGTTCCCGGTAGATCTACAACGAAAAAAGGTGTAGAGTGGAGTTTGAGGTTTCCTCAACGCGGCCTTTCCAAGGATACGCTATATATTCTGAGTATTTTTCTCTTTCAATGTATCTGTATATCACACACTCTATTTCCCCTTCCCCCTCTATATATATATATATATATATATATATATATATATATATATTGCTCTTGTATCCTGGCTTTCACGCTGGGTTTTCCTTTTTTTGAGCAGTAAATCTGGATTGTTACCGAAAAATCCGGTACGGTCCGACGATTACAACCCAGGCCTTATCCATAATTCCTCTCCAGGTAACGGTCTGGATGGCCAGTCCAGCCATTACCCGGCTGAGTTGCCTAGAATGGCCACTGTTATCTGTAACATACCTTGCACCCTTGATGTTTGAAACATGGTTGCGAGGAATTTTGAATATTTCATCAATTGATTACGTGGTTGCTAGACTTCCTTTTGCTATATATGGAAATTAATATAAATCATATGTGGGAATATGTGAAAAGGTTCCTCTTCATTGCTTAAATTTCGAGAGGATAAAGAGTGATAGAATGATAAAAGTGAAAAGCAAAGATTAGCCATACCATAACCCAAAAGTAAGTCAAGACCCAGATGTCATTTGTCCATCAAAATTTTTGTTGCCAGTTATACGAAATGTGCAAAATTGTGAAAAGCATAGACATTCAAAATTGTGCGAATTATCGAGGTATTAAGTTAATGAGTCATATTATGAAATTATGGGAAAGAATTATCGAATGTAGGTTAAGACAAGTATCAAGTACAACAGAGAACCAATTTGGATTCATGCCAGGCAGATCTACTATTGAAGCGATTCACCTTTTGAGACGTCTTATGGAACATTTTACAACAAAAAAGAAAGATTTTCACATGATATTTATTGATCTAGAAAAAGCTTATGATAGGGTACCGAGGGAGGTTCTTTAGAGAACTTTGGAAAAAAGAGGTATCACATTGACATATATTAACCTTATAAGAGACATGTATGATGGTGCAAAAACATGTGTGAGGACTCATGAAGGAACGACAGACTTCTTTGAAGTTAATATTGGGTTACATCAAGGATCAACTTTAAGTCCATACTTATTTATAATGGTGATGGATGAGTTAACAAAACATATTCAAGATGAAGTACCTTGGTGTATGTTATTTGCATATGACATTGTATTAGTGGAGGAGTCTAAGGAAAAAGTTAATAGAAAATTGGAACTATGGAGAGAAACATTAGAAAGCAAAGGCCTCCGACTTAGTAGAACAAAGACACAATATATGGAATGTAAGTTTGATCATTTGGTTACTTCAGAGGACACGGAAATTAAAATTGACACACATTGCATTCCCCAAAAGGAAAGTTTTAAATACCTAGGGTCAATTTTTCAGAGTGATGGAAGAATTGATGGAGATGTTACACATAGAATTAATGCTGGTTGGTTAAAGTGGAGAGGAGCATCATGTATTCTTTGTGATAAGAAAATACCATTAAAGTTAAAAGGTAAATATTATAGAGCAGCAATTAGGCATGCCATGTTTTATGGTTATGAGTGTTGGGCAGTTAATCATCAACATGTACAAAAGATGTCTGTGACAAAAATGAAGATGTTGATATGGATGAGTGGTCATACAAGAAAAGACCGTATACCTAATGAGGTTATTAGAAACAAATTAGGAGTAGCACCAATAGAGGATAAAATGAGAGAACATCGTTTAAGATGGTTTGGACATATAGAAAGAAGATCAAAAGAAGAACCTTTAAGAAGGTTAGAAAAACTAAATTTGGAAAGTTTTAAAAGAGATAGACGACGACCACAAAAGTATTGGAAAGAAACAATAAAGAATGATCTAGCTTATTGGGAGTTAAGTGCTAACATGGCGCACGATAGGGATCTGTGGAAACAAAGAATCCATGTATCCGATCCTGTCTAGTATGGGAAAAGGCTTAGTTGTTGTTGTAGTTATACGAAATGTGGAAAAAACTTGAACTCTTTTGCTTTGAGAATCATATTGTTGAGATAACGGAAAGTGCTGGAGATGAAGCAGTACTGGCAAATGTCTTGTAGTTGTCTTTGGAGAATTCATTTGCTCACTGGGAAATTATTCTTACGATATCAAAGGGATGATGAAGTCATATCAGCTGATGCAAAGGAAACGAGAGAAAAGAAAAAATATCACAAAGTGACAGAAATTGTCTTGCCTTTTGCTCCAAAAGGACTGCTTTTTTACTAGTTCATCTGAATTTTCTTGTGCAGCAATAGTGAATCAAGTACAACCAAATTATGCAGAACAAAGTGACAGTAGTCGTCTTGCCTTGTGTCTGCTACCCGTGGTACAATGATTTAGTGTCTGAGCAGCATTGATTGGTTAGTAGCTGGCTGGGCCAATGTGATTTGGCCTAGTCATCCTTCTTTCACCATTAATCTTTTCAAAACCACCTAACACTGCCAGAACTGTTGTCGTTTCGAGCACTTAGTCTAGCACATCATTACCCATCATCGCCACTTTCTCCACTCTTTTTCATCATTTTCACAACCTTAACCATCATCACCGACCATCAATGTCTCCGACTTTGGTGACAATCACCTCCACTCTTAACAGCAGCCGCTAGGTCTCTGCGAGCCTCATCATCACCATCACCATCACCTATGTCATTGTGTCTGCCCTACTCTTCTAGATTCACCTTGCTGCTCATCTATGTAAAACCTGTGTATTCTTTTTTCCTGCAGGGCAGCATTCAAGTTATTATCTGTACAACTGATTTTATCCTAACCTTAATTTTGAGTTAACTAGGTCCAAACCATCACCCTATACCTTATCATAATCCATTCACATTTGAACCTACCTACCTAATTTCCTCTCTCATAAATAAAATATGAGCACAACAACAACAACTAAGCCTTTTCCCATACTAGTGTGGTCAGCTACATGGATTCTTTATTTTCACATAGCCCAATGCTCATAATTTGTAGAATCCATGGTAGATAAGTTTGACAAAGTTTTATGCAGACCGTCAGGAGCCTAACACAACCCTCCTCCTTTATCCGGGCTTGGGATCAGCCATGCAAGGGTGTTCGTGTAAAATTAATACCAATATCTTGCCATTGTCATCCACAAATCCAAACACAAGTAATTCCGAAAGATTCTCAACAAGCCAAATCGCCAAATAAACTCCCAAACACTTGTGTACAAGCCACCAAATAACAAATCAAGTGAGCATTAAAAGCTCTAATATTATTGATAACAAATGCCCTCTATTTATAGAGGTTTTACAAGAGTCATTGGAAGAGCAAACACTACACAACTAGCCGTCCATTGGGAGTTCCCAACTGCTAGTTGTGTAGCCGTTGGGGAGAGAGAGGGGGGATTGACCCGTGAGGCCCAGTCCAATGATCCCCCCCCCCCCCCCCCCCCCCCCCCCCTTGGTGGACTTGTTGGTCCTATTGGCCCAATACACCTATTAAAAGTTAAGACTAACCAAAACTTGTGATGCATATACCGAAAGTTTGTATGACAAAAACATAAATCTAGGAGCTGACAAGGACTTAGTGAAGAAATCTGTTAACTATAACTCAAGGAATATAACATAAAGTCAATATTTTTTCCAAGCATTCCTCTCGAATATAGTGGCAATGACAACCTATTTCAATATGTTTATTTCTTTTATGAAATGTATTATTTGAAGCAATATACATAATGTTTTTGTTATCACAAAATAATTTTGTACAGTTCTCAAGGGCAACCTCCATGTCTGCTATGAGCACATTCCTTGCCCTTATTGCATCCTTTTGCATTTGGCTGTAAAGAAAAAATATTCAAATTATAAAGAATATCAAATGTAATATAGCCACATCAATCATTGATTATTAATAATATTAAGAAAGAACTATGCAATAATAAACAATATATATTTTAAAATTATTACCTTTGCCTTAACTTCATGTTATAAGCAACGTATACCAAATCACGCAGTCGAGCATGCTCCAGTCTGTTTCACTTTTTCATGTGAATGCATTCAAAAAAATTCTAATTCCTCTTGCATCCACTCAAACTACATGTTTGACTCAATATACGTTGAGCAAACCTTACCAAGTTTGGTGCATCTACACCAAAACGAGCCCACCATTCATCTGAAATAAAATATGATAATGATTAATAAGAAACACATTGAGTCAATCAATTAATAACTTAAATGAATATCAATAAAAACACAATCCCTGATCGCATCTCGGAGCGGAGTTGGATTGCGATTGGCCTTCCAAAATGTCTAACACTCTGTATATACTTGCTTAACTCTAAATGGATATTACAACAAGTAGGTGAATCTTCAACAAGGTCAATTGCATTTAATATATCCTTTTTCACTTCTTCATCCTCCATAAAGTTATGAGAAAATCAAATAGAAGGATTAAGGAAATATGCAATAACATGCAAATCATGATGGATTTGGCGGTTCCAACGTGCATAAATTATCTTCCAAACCTTTTTTTAGAAGTGACCGCTTGTAGTTAATGTTTGTTTGTATTTCCAATTTCGCCTTATCCATAGAATCATATATACAAGGCATAGGAGGTCTATTTTCACTATCCACCATTCTCATTACCTTAATTAAAGGTACAATCATCCTAAAAAATTGGTGCAACATTGCAAAAAATCAACATTAAAAACATTTACCACAACAATCCCCTCTCTTTTTCTAGACCAACTAATAGAACCCCATTCATCAGATGCAAACAATTTTTTGAATGCATTTTTCTATATGATAAGACTTTGCATAATAATAACATTTGTAGCAAATCTTGTCCATAAAAGCCTAATCAATTCCCTTCTACCTGTATGAATTTGCATCACATGCAATAAAGAAGAATGATTATATATAAACTTTGTAACATTTCTACATACATCTATAGTCCCTCTTATTTCATCCATTGCACTCAAATCTTCAAGCATTTGGTCTATGCAATGTGCAACAGATGGAGTCCATACTAAGGATGGATGGTTTGCCTCAAGCATCTTACCAATTGCTCTAAAATTTGTAGTATTATCAATAATGAATTAAACAACATTTGAAACACATACTTCTTCAATAACTTTCTCAAAAATATGGAGTAAATTATCTGCAGTTTTATCAATATGGGACAAGTCATATGATTTCAAAAATAATGTGCCTTTGAGACAATAGACTAGAAAGTTTACCAGAGACCTGCGCTAACTATCTGTCCAACCATCAGTCATAGCAAAACATCCTGGATTCTTTCATGACTCCCTAAATTTAGAACTCCATGCATAAACAATATCAACCCATTTCTGCAATAGCGTGCTATTCAAAGCATGATAAGTAGGAAGTTTATAACACGATCCCACACTAGCAATAGCATCTGTCATACTTTGAAAAGAAAATGAGTTTGCAATATTGAAAGGGAGGCAATTTTCATAAAAAGATTTAGTACACTTAAAATATAGTTTCTCAATTACTTTGTTTGAAGTCATAACTAATCTAATGTCTGGCTTAGCTCAACGAGTCGTACGTGGGGAAAAAAATGAAGGCATCCCACTAGGACAACTACCCTCTCTAGCTCCTCTTCTAGTACCTCTTGTAAACATCGGGCGAGTAAGAGCTCTTGCAGTGGAACAAGAGCTAACTCCACTGCTAATACCACCAGAACCTATATTTTTTCCCCTTTCTCACGTTCTGCTCCCCTCTTCAGCCATCTCTTCTTCCATCTCGGCTGCAACATAGAATTCATCACCACCATGACTATAAATCCCTTCAGCAGAAGCATCTTCAAATGGTTAAGACATATCCCAATCACTTATTTCTGCCCTCTCTCTCACCCTTAATCTCTTCTTTTTCTTTGAAGCCTCCAATACCTACTAAATCTCATACTTCAATGCTTTGGTAACCCGAGGACATGTACTAACATCCTTCTTGCTTCCTGTAAGGTAGTGTTTTATACGAGAAATACCACTATGTTTTACAATATTGTAAAATATGTACTTGTTTACAAGCCTATTGCCTTCATACATCGGAGTGCAATATTTCTAAGTAGGATCGACTCGATCGAAAGCCATTAAGACAAGAGTGGACAATCAACCAGAAGGAAAAAACTTTTTAGAGATTAAAAATCACAAAATCTTTAAAACCCCCAAAATTTTCAAGTGGAAAATCGGGTAGAATGACAAAGGAATGAGGTATGACACAGATTTGAAAAAAACCCTAGAGATGAGGAGTTGGATTGGGTGAAATACTTGAGAATATTGTGAATAAACCACGAAATTAACAAGAACAAGGTAAGAAGAGGATCTGAAAGCAAGGGAATGACGTGAAAAAGGGTTTGAGAAGAAGTAGAAATGAAATACGTAAGTTTCGAATTTTTGAAATTTATAACAAAAAAATCAACATCGACGTATGATACGGGTGTATTGTATGATACGATGCGATACACCCTCGTATCATATGATACGGTATGATACGACATGATAAATTGTGATAAGCGATACGTGTCACTGTATTCTATCATATCTTTATATGATACGTGATAAAATTATATCGTAGGATACAATACAATTTTTATAACATTGCTTTCTTGTCATCTGTCAAACCGAACCTGTTAACAATATCACTAGCAAACTTGTTTATAACATAAAATAACTTCTGTTATTATGAGTTACTTCTATTCCCAAGAAGAAAGTAAGAAGTGTGAGATCTTTCATTTCAAATTCTTTATGCAAATCTTGTTTTATTTATAATATCTCATTTTTATCATTGCCAATGATGATCATATCATCTATATACAAAAGTAGAATCACAATACCTGTATAAGTTTTTCTCACAAGCAAGGCAATGTCATATAACAAGAGTTCAAATTTTGTGCATCTATCAAACTAAGTCTTAGGAGCTTGTTTGAGTTAATATAGAGCTTTTTTTTTAGTTTAAGAACATAATTACTTGGAATAATGAATCCCTGAGGGGGAGCCATATAGATATCTTCGCTAAAGTTTTCATTCAAAAATGTATTTTTAACATCCAATTGATATATATCTCATTTTTTAATTACACAAATAAAAACTAAAATATGAAAGTTGTCATACGGGCAACTAGCGCAAAAGTTTCCTCATAATCAATCCCATATTCTTAAGAGTATCCCTTATCCAGAAGTCTTGTTTTGTACCATTCGATAGAACCATCATTATGAGTTTTGACCTTATAAACCCATCTACAACCAATAATTTTATTTTCTTTAGGTTTCATAACAATATGCCAACGACAATTTCTTTCTAGAGCTTCTAATTCAACATTTATAGCTTTCTTTCATTCTAGTTTATTCTTTGCTTGTTCATAATGATTGGGTTCAAGACTACTCGATATGGTAGCTATATAATTTGTATGTTGTGGTTGAAATGATTCATAAGACACAAATCTTTGAGGGGGTTTATCATTCTTTTGCTAGAGAATTATCATTTTCTCTATTCCTCTTTATATAATGATGCTCAAAGAGTCTTAGGATATGTTCTATAGTTTCAAGGTTTTTAGATTCATCTTCTAGTTGAACCATGCTATTCTCTCATACTTCCTCATTCTCATCTAACCTTTCATCTGATATTTCATCAAAAAACGTATAACTATCTGGTATCTTTTGTACTATGAGACTCATTTCCATAATAACATTTATCTTCAATGAATTTTACATCTCTAGACATCGATTTTATCTTCTTTTGGGTTATAACATCTATACTCTTTTTTATCAATACCATACCCAAGAGAAACACATTCAATGGCCATGGAACTTAACTTATCATTCTTATCTGTATAAATATAACATTTACATCCAAAAACTTTCAACCGATCATAACAAGGTTTATTAGAAAATAATTTTTCTACGAGAGAACAATTTTCAAGTTTAGATTTTGACATTCTATTTTTTAAATATACGTATGTTAGAGTGGTTTTGACCTACAAATATTTAGGAATTTTACTAGCTAGCAACAAAGTTCTACTAGTTTCAATAATATACTTATGTTTTCTTTTGGCTAAACCATTTTGTTATAGGGTTTTGGTACAAGATTTTTTATGCTAAATTTCATTTTCTCCAAGATAATTTTTGAAATCATTTGAGAGATATTTACCCGTGGAATTGGTTCTTAAGATTTTGATATTAGTTTCAAATTCGGTCTTGATCATATTGTGAAAAATAAAAAACTATTTAAAAACTTTTAATTTGTGTTTTAAGAAATATATTAAATGTATAGAGTGAAATCATCTACAAAAATAATATAAGAGGTCATTCCTTCTTTTGAGGTTATGGGAGCGGGTTCCAAAATATCGGAGTGTACTAATTCGAAAGCTTTTTTTGTGATACACGTTTTTTCGCCAAATAGTGCATGATGTGCTTTGCCAAAAATACAATATTTACAAATAAAATCATTCTTTTTATTAATCTTTATTCATAGATAATTGCTCATTTTGCTTACATAAGGTGCTCCAATCTTTTGTACCACAACCCAAAATCATTACAAGTAATCCCAAAAGTTTCAAAATTTGACATAACTAAATTATCCATGGTATAGAGACCACATTCTCTATGTCCTTGCCCAATCATTTTCGTCGATTGATGATTTTCAACTCTATTTGGTGAGAAGGTAACAATGCAACCATTATCACAAATTTGAGAAATCAAGAGAAGATTAAGATTTAATTTTGATATAAAATGTATTTGGGGTATTTTAAAAGAATTACTTTCTAAATTACCAATTTCTTTAACATCAAGTTTAGTTCCATCGGTCGTAAATACTTGTGCTTTAACTTTGGTGCATTTGTCTAATAATTTATATTCATTAGTCATATGAAAAGAAGTATCATAATCTACAAGTCATGACATACCTTAGCCTTTGAAAGAAGATGATATTGCCGACCTGAAGATGCTTGCCTTTTATTTGAGCATTTGTTCAATATAGGCCTTGATCTTCGATGGTAATACTTCTTTCTTGTGGTTAATGGCCTCAATATGAGGAAACATCCTCAATAAGAAAGGACACAAAGTCTTGATATATCTATTCTCTTTTCAATAATAGCAAATCGTGCTTTTGTCGGTCCAATGCTCAATATTATTCTTGATTTGCCTATTGCTTTCACTAGTTTTTACATGTGAAGGTTTTTAGCTTTTCAAATAATTTTTGGGTCTAGATGCAACAAGAATTATTTCTTTTTGATCTTTAATATTCTCCAATCTAGTTTTCTTCATAACTACATCAACCAAAATCTCATAACTTTTAAGTCTTGGTTTTCTATGAATCAAGTTTGATTTAATGTTTTAAACTATCTCTTAATCCTCTTATAAACAAGAAAAAATATTGGTTATCAAGGTACTCTTCAAATTCATCCACACTTTAGAGTTTTCCAAATTTGTCAAAGCTTTTAAGTTGATTCCAAAGATCAAAAACTTGATTATGATAATTCCTAATGTTCATGGAACCTTGTTTGAGCATTATTATTATTTTTAAATTTATTTGAAAAACAAAGTCATCTTAGGAATGAGTTTTTCTAAGATATTCCTAAGTCTCCAGAGCATTGCCAAACATACTAATTCGGCTACAAAACTTCTTATCCATATTTTGACTAATAATCAAAGTGATTTTGGTATTGTACTTTTCTCATTTTTTAAACTTTTGTTTATATTTCTCTTGTAATTTGATAAAATCATCACGCTCATACCCTTCCTCTGTCATTTATTTTTTTTTTATGGTACCATGAATATAATACCAATAGTCTTTAAAAATGAAGTATTTTTTCATGGTACGTGCCCAACTTTGATAAAAGTTTAACACCATTAAATAACAAAAAGTTTCACTTTTTTCTTTTATTCTTCTAAATAATAATAGAAAATATGAAGAGTACCTTGATTCTCTTGAAATGATCAAATGATTCTCAAATTTTGAGGACCAACATGAATCCTAATGCAACATTAATCAAACCTTTTCAACTCTGATATCATGTAAAATTAGCACCAATATCTTACCAATGTCATCTACAAAATCAAACACAAGTAATTCCGAAAGATCCTCAACAAGCCAAATCGCCAAATGAACCACCAAACACTTGGTGTATAAGCCAAATCAAATAATCAAATAACAAATCAAGTGAGCACTAAAATGTCTAATATTATTCATAACAAATGTCCTCTATTTATGGAGGCTTTATAAGAGTCATTGGTAGAGCAAAGGAGTAGGATCTCATTGGCTAGTTGTTGTAGTCGTTGGGGAGGGAGAGAGGGGGCGATAGGCCCTTGAGGCCCAAGCCAATAGTCCCCCCCTTGGTGGACCTGTTGGGCCCTATTCCTAATACACCTGTTACAAGTTAACAAATTTTCCCTTAATGTTGTAATAAGCATATCATATTCTTTTATCTATGAAATTTTATCGTATATGAGTGCTTGAATCATTAAGTATCTTTATCATGTTTAGCCATTTACTTGTATGTATTTCATTGTGCTTTGAGACATGTGTTGTTCCATATCATATGATGCAATTGCTTTCTTTTCTTCTCTTTAACTTTCCATCACCGAAAAATTAACAACTAAAGGTATAACAACAACTAAGCATTTTCCCATACTAGACGGGGTCAGTTACATGGATTCTTTGTTTTCACATAACCTTATCATGTGCCATGCTAGCAGTTAACTTAACATAAGCTAGGTCATTCTTTATTTTTTCTTTCCAATACTTTGTGGTCGTCTTCTACCTCTTTTAATACTTTCAAAATCTAGTTTTCCATACTTTCTTATAAGCCTTTCTTTTGATCTTTCTATATGTTTAAATCAATGTTATCTATATCGCACCGTATCGTACGATACACCCAAATTTTTTTAATTTTTTTTAAAAAAAAAATTTCCCCAAGTTTCTCGTCTCTGGTCTCTCTTTGCCTCTCTTCACTTCTCTCCAAGGCATCCTCCGGTATGCTTGTTTGGGATTGCAAGCTGTGTATGTAACATGTAAATTCGGGTTAGTTTATAAGAAATTTATTGAATAAGAATAATTTATGAATAAATAAAAATGTGAAAATCATTTCCCTTTCTGTTGCCAACTATTAGGTATATTTTTGCTATCAGTTTTTAATTTCATGAAATCGTAAACAATGAAGAACAATTTGGTTGTCTCAGTTCATTGAATGGGCATTTCACAACTTCACTATTTTAGGGTTCACCTTACATGACTTCCATTGAGTTGAACATGATCACTGTGTGTGAGGCTTAACTCAGTTTGTGAAGTGAGATCAGAAGTAATCAAATTACTTGATTTTAACCCACATCCATCTTCATCTTTAAGTTTCAAACCACTTCAAGCATTAGTTAAAAAGCTAGTATCGAGTAAGAGAAAAAGAGGATATCAAGTAATAATATCACATCACTGGGGTGTCATAGACTCAATAATCAAAGAAATGGAGCTCATCGTTTTACTCACATATTAAAATTAGCAAATATGCCAACTATATGTACAAAGATAACAGTTTGTTAATTTTGATATATTAGATGACTTAATTATGGAAGATAACGAAGAAAATGCACTCCTAAGTCCTAATAGAAGAAGACATTGCATGGATTAATTTGGAATGAGCGCAATAACATTATGAAGGAGATGAAAATTTTGATTTTGAAGCAGAAGGTGGTGAGAAACTTTGAATCTTCATCAAGGAGAAGATGAAGATTATTTAGCTAATGATCCTGATATAAATTTCCAATATGTAAATGCAAATATGTATTTTTTTATTTTTACTATTTTTTTAAAATATTTTTTCTATTTTTTAATATTAAAGTACGATACAATACGATATGATATGATACAATACGATACACTATGATACGATACGCCCGTATCGTGGAGCAAAACAATACACGATACGATACGTGTAGAACAATACTGGTTTAAATCATCTTAAAGGATATTCTCTCATTATATCCTCTATTGGTATCACTCTCAATTTGTTTCTAATAACCTCATTATTTATAGGATCTTTCCTTATATGACCACTATCCATCTCAACATCTTCATTTCTGCCACAGTCATCTTTTTGTATATATTGATGATTAACAACCCAACACTCAAAACCATAAAATATGGCAGGTCTAATTACTGCTCTATAATATTTACCTTTTAACTTTAATAATATCTTCTTGTCACAAAGAATACTTGATGCACATCTCTATTTTAACTAACCTACATTAATTCTATGCGTAACATCTTCATCAATTCTTCTATCACTCTGAAAAATTGACCCTAGTATTTAAAACTTTCCTTTCATAGAATGCAATGTGTGTCAATTTTAATTTCTATGTCCTCTGAAGTAACCAAACGATCAAACTTAGATTCCATATATTTTGTCTTTATTTTTACTAAGTCAGAAGCCTTTACTTTCTAATGTTTCTCTCCATAGTTCCAATTTTCTATTAACTTTTTCCTTAGACTCCTCACTAACACAATGTCGTCTCCAAATAATATACACTAAGGTACTTCATCTTGAATATGTTTTGTTAACTCATAAATCATCATTATAAATAAGTATGAACTTAAAGTTGATACTTGATGTAACCCAATATTAACTTTAAAGAAGTCTGTCATTCCTTCATAAGTCCTCATACATGTTTTTGCACCATCGTACATGTCTCTTATAAGGTTTATATTTGTCAATGGGATACATCTTTTTTCCAAGGTTCTCCAAATAAGATCTCTTGGTACTCTATCATAAGCTTTTTCTACTTAAAAAAATAATCCTTAAACACATTGGAGGGCCTACTTTCAAGCCTCACCCACACCCTCCGAACTCATCCCCTCATACTTCCTTACAAAATCATGAATTTTTGATCATTTTATGAAATTCAAGCCCCTCTTTGAAGTCCAGACAATCTAATGGTTTCTATTACTGATCTAGTTTGAAATATGAATTCCCTTGAAGGATAATGTAGTACATAATACCTTTATTATGTGTTGGTTCATGAAGGGAATATAGTGTTAAATGTAAATAAATATTGTATTTTTCCTTTTCTTATTTTATTTTTATTTCATATAATTCAGCTGCCATGGCATGGTAGTGAAGAGATTTCTGCATTAAGCATTATATTATACATTTCTACTGTTATTTTGCACTTTGTTTGAGTGCAATATAGTCTTTCTGTGAATGGTTTGGTTTGAGGTGAATTGTGGCAGCTACCTTAGTTATTAATAGCGCGCTATAGCAGACTGCTTAACGCTATAACGGCTCGCACTTAATGGCCGTTTAAAGAAAATGCAATTAGTGCCGTTAACAAGATTATTGCGGTCCACTATGTTAGTTATAGCATACATGCCGGGTCGATCCAAATGCCCTATTTTATACCCTAATCGATCGATTAGGGTTACTTCTTTCTCTCTTGCTGCTTCCATTGGCATCGGTCCATCACCACCACCACCAACAATGGCAAACAACCAACCACCAGCGACAAACATCCCACCACCAGACAGTCTCTCTCTCCTTTGCGGTTTCCATCGCCACCACTTCCACCGTTCCATTCCCACAATGGATGCTCTCCCTCATGTGGCTTTCGTCACCACCACCCCACTTCTACCATCCCCACCACTCCACTTCACGATCTTTCTCTAGCATGGTTCGGTGGTTACCTTTCTTCTTTCTAATGTCCAGGGACTCAGTCCACCACTCTCTCTCTAGGCACAACTAGAAGAGAGTATTTATACTGACCATGATTTTTGCATTATGTTGTGGATATTGGACATCTGGTTACACAATTTGTGTATCATGTTGACCATAAATTTTTTTGCACTATATTGTGGATTGTGGACATCTGGATACATAATTTGTGTATCATGCTAACCACGATTTTTTGTATGTTGTTGTTCCTAATGGACTCTGCCCATGTAAGGGATTACCCTTGCATGGTCGGTCCAAAGCCCGGATAAAGGAAGAGGGTTGTGTTAGGCTTTCGACATCCAACGTAAAACTTTGTCGGACTTATCTACCATGGATTCTACAAATTATGATAGGGTTACGTGGAAACAAAGAATCCATGTAGCCGACCCCATCTAGTATGGGAAAAGGCTTAGTTATAGTTGTAGTAGTTGTAGCAGTGTTATTCCTAACAAAAATGCTTTTAGAATGCTGTATTAACAATTTTGTATCATCAAAGAATCCATACTCCTATAGCTCAACTTTCTAATGGTTTCTATTTCTTTAATCATGGATTACTAATATAGATAGTAAGCAATCTATTTCTCCAATCCTTGGGATGTATCATATATTATTTTTTCTTTTATTTTATAGTTTCACTCTTGAAGATTTTTTCATGTTATAAGAGCACTTTTCTCCATACTAACATTGTCTTATTCTTTTTGCAGGCAAGTATAATCCTTTGCTCAAATTAGAAACAAATTAGGAGTGACACCAATAGAGGATAAAATGAGAGAATATTGTTTAAGATGGTTTGGACATATAGAAAGAAGATCAAAAGAAGAACCTTTAAGAAGCTATGAAAAACTAAATTTGGAAAGTATTAAAAGAGGTAGAGGATGATCACAAAAGTGTTGGAAAGAAACAATAAAGAATGATCTAGCTTATTATGAGTTATCTGCTAACATGGCACATGATAGGGCTCTGTGGAAATAAAGAATCCATGTAGCCGACCCCATCTAGTATGGGAAAAGGCTTAGTTGTTGAGCATATAAGTGTAATATATTAGTTTTTTTTAATTCTTCTACTTGGTATTAGAATAACTTGGTGACATTTATGTCTTTATTTTTTAACAATTCAATATGCATATACTGCACGATATTTATTGGTTGTCTTCTTAAAATTTATGTACTTAAATGTGGTGGTTTTGTATTTCTTGATATTCTTTAAAAATTAGAAAATCTATTATATATATTAGTTTTTAATCTTAAATGATAGTGTACCGCTAAATCCACTATATCCTCACTACTGTTATATGAAGATCAACTACTAACAGTCCACTAACCGCTATTGATAACATAGGCAATTACCATTGAAGTATTCTAGGAGTAAAATCTTATATGGTATCCGAGTATTACTCAATTTGGCTAATACTTTCATATGTACATTGATTTGCGTGTAGATTAAAAAATTACTGAAACTGTTGTTCTTGTTGATGTAGTTTTTATTGGGCTATTTGGGCATATTGTGGAGGTTTTCTTATAAGGTTAGTACTTTATAATAGCATGGAAAGTGAGAGATTCAATTTTCGCTTTACGAGTTCTAATTATAAAATATAGGTTAAGTCCATGGAGAATTATCTCTATTTCAAGAGATTATAGGGATATGTGAGTGAAACAAAAATGGAACCACTTATCCATACTACTCAAGAGCAAAAGCAATATTGCAAAAGAGGTCATAGGACTGTATTAGGGATCCTTATGAGCAATGTAAGTGATCACTTTCGTGACAACTTTTTGGAATTCATAAACGCAAAAGATGCATTGGAGTATTTAGCGAAAGTTCATGTGCAAAATGATGTTGCACATCAAATGGCTCTTCAAGACAAAATATCCTCACTAAGATAAGGTGACAAAGGAATATTAGACATAGAACATACATTGTCTTAGTATACGACAATATAAATAAATTGACGCTTTTTGTCATCAATTTTTAAGAGGACTAAGAAAAGAATTTGAGAGAGTTCGATCTTTCCTCATTTATCGAAAACACTGGAAGTTCTCTATAATATCTTAATGACAAAAACTGAATTCAATGAAGCTAGAATTCAAAAGGACTCTACCTTAGGTGCTTTTAGATCGAGAGTCAACATAAAGTCATACCACCCTCCACATTCCTCCTCACACTTAAAAAAAAATGAGACAACCATAAAGGAAACTAAAGGAAAAAGCATTTGTCTTCGATGCAATGTGCTCTTCAACCTCCTCATAGTTGCTTTTAGAGCGAGAGTCAATATAAAGTCATACCACCCTCCACATTCTTCCTCACACTTCAAGAAAAAATGACAACCATAAAGGCAAGTTAGGCAACTAAAGGAAAACACATCTGTCTTCGATGCAGTGTATTCTTCAACCTCCTCATAAGGTATAAATTCTTGGTTACTTTATTTCGAAGCTTTATTTTACATGACATGCAATGAAAACCTCTTGATAAAATACACAAGAAAACTTTTTCAAAGTTAAACTTTTTCCATTCCAAAAGTTAGTCTAGTTCCAAAATTATAAACAACAACAATAACTAAGTCCTTTCTCATACTAGATGGGATCGGCTACATGGATTCTTTGTTTGCCTATCATAATTTATAGAATCTATGATAAAGAAGTTCGACGAAGTTTTGTGTTGGCTGTCAAAAGCCTAATCTAACCTTATGTTAAGAAATATGAATATCTTCTGTTTTTAGTTTTAATATTTTTGATGTTTTAGGTATTATTGTAATTGCGTATAATACTAAGAGTATTTTAGTTATTTTATATATAACAACCCATTATATAAGAGTTGAACATAATGTATTAGGGTTAAGAGACTAAGATAAGAGAGAGAGAGGAGAGAGCAACCTCCATTAGAGGACTTGCCCCCTCATTTGATCACCACATTGTCTCTTCATTTGTTCTCTCATGTTTGTAATATTCGATCTCCACTGTGATACCACATTTTTCAACATGGTATCATACCCGTTTTATCAATCGAAATAGGCAAACGGACTGGAGGTTGAAAGAGTAGAAGACTCCTATGAAATTGGTAAAGGCGAACGAGGGGGCATGGAATTGGTCAAGACCGACGTTTATTGGCGAATCCTCTGTTGGCTTGAGCCGCTTCTCTAATACGGTTTGGCTCTTCTCGTCTCGAGAAGGGAGAAGTTGGGGCTCCTCTGTATCGATTGCGAATCTTTGTATCATCCACCGTAGTTGGTCCTTTCTTTTATCTTTGATCTCTTTCTCTCTATTTGGAGATGACTGTTGTGAATGATTATTGCCTAAAATAGTTCGAGGCTCGTCTCTATTTGTTTTGGGTGAGGTTTTTTGTGCAATCTCATCTCAGTAGAAAACAATTTGTTCTTCATCGTGTTTTCCTGGAAAAAGAGTTTGTTTCCTGTTGTTGTTGTTCGTCTCGACGATAATATGCCCTATTTGCATGCTTCCATTGACGACGCTTATTGGAAAGAAAGACAATGAAGAAGGAAAGAAGCCGAAAATAAGAAAAGGGCACAACTTGTTCCAAAAGAAGGGTTTACCGCTCTTCTTCACAGAGAGTAAGAGAATGGAAGCATCGGCAAACGGGATGAAGCCTGCATCGAACATCTCCGATATCGTTAATAAATTTGTGAAAGTTTGCCGTGTGAGATCGATAGGTGTCTTTACGAAGGAGAACGACAATAGGAACGGTCACGCCTTCGAGGATGGAAGCGACACAACTACCACTGCAGGTTCGAAGGAGACAGACGAGAGTGCACACAACCAGAAGGTCCACCCTCAACCATCGGACAATGCCCTGCCTTCATCGGAAGCAGTCGGATGGAACTGAGAAGTACTCGAGATGCTGATCTCGAAGATCTTCGCGAACATCTCCAACCTTTCTATGCCCACTAAATTGTTGCTTTGCCTCTCTTCCTTGACGTCATGCATGCTGCCTCTTCTTGGCCGGAACCTTCCCCGTTGTCTTAGCTTTGGTGGCAATCTTAACACTCCTTGGCTTCTTAACCTTTGCGGTCTTCACCACTGACGGTTTCTTCACACCAGTTGGCTTCTTCGTTGGCTTCTTTGCTCCCGGTGAAGCCTTAGACGAAGTCTTTGCCACCTTTGCTAAGGGTTTTAATGTCGTCAACTTCTTTGCTGTGACAGGTTTCTTTGATACGGTCGTCTTCGCCTTCGGCTTTGCAGCAGCGGCAACCTTTGGCTTCGGCTTAGATTTTGGCTTGGCTGCAGCTACATTGGCTTTTGCAGAAGCTGCGGGCTTCTTTGCCGGGGCGGGCTTCTTCTTTTCAGACAAAGCTTTGTCCTTAGCAGGAAGTTTATAAAAACCCTTTACCTTCGTCAGCTTGCCCTGAGCAACCAACTTCTTCAACTGCACCAGCAGCAACTTTCGGAAATTGGAGTGCAACTGATTTTTCCTCTTGTCCTCAAGGAACTTGGCGATGGCATACTGGCTCACGCCTTTGCGATCCTTCGTTGCATTAATTGCTTCAACGATCATCGCATAGTAGGAACAGTGAGAGAGAGCCGCTCTGGGCTTAGAAGCGGTTGCCTTCTTCGATTTCGCCTTCTTCTTTTTGGGCTTCTCCTCTACTGTCGGAGGAAAAGAGTTTGCCGCAGTTGTAGCGTCTTCTGTCGGAGCCATATTTTAACTACAAAAGGCAGATGGGAGCCAAGAGACTTCGGAAGCAGAACAGAGAGATGAAGCCGATGAGGGGACCCAATGACGTGAACACGAGGAGAGGGAGAATGCTCAGAGTGATGTTACGGAGAGTGTCAGCAAAGAGAAGAGAAAAAATAACGGTGCTACAAATAAGAAGAAGGATGCAATCGAAAATTCAATTGATTTCACTAGTGAAATCATCATTAGGCAGCAGTTCGACAATCCTTGTGCAAATCCAGGTGATGTTGGTAGTCTAAAAGAGGATCAGGCTGTAGGAATCAAGAGCGACCTCAAGAAAATGTCGTTGTCGTCTCGTCGGTGATCGCTGGAGCAGATGGGCCGAGATCAGATGTTCAACGATCAAGTCTTCTTTCAGGTTGGAGATGCACTGGCTCAACCTTTTCCTGATGGGTAGTTCTATCTAGTTTGGTCCATGGAGAGTGGAGAGCACATGCCTGACAAGAAGAAGTTTGTGAGCGAGGTAGCCTGAGTTGCAGCACCAGGGCCACCATTATCATTGCCACATGGTGCCATAGAGACCTGTCGCCAAATGAGGAATGTCTGCAACCACAAGATCTTGGATTATTAAAGCGCATATGTGATAGCTTCTACCTTCCGTCCTGGTGCTCTGCAACCAATTATGTTAAGATAGCTGAATCCCTCTCCCTCGAGGATATTAGGACTGTAGATTGGTCTGAGTATGTTGCATCTTTACAGTGTATGGTGTTTTTCAGGGTGAGTTGTGGAGTAGTTCTCTGATCATGTATGTGATGCCTAAGGGAGATGTCTTCACAACATGTTAACTATTTGATGAAATGCCTAAGAAGAAGGGGTGATTAACCTGCACACCAAGTGTTTGATGAAATGTAGATTGAAGGTTGTGAAGTGGCTCATGATTGATATGAAAATCGGGTTGCAAGGGTGAAGTCCAAAGAA
Source organism: Brasenia schreberi (assembly GCA_036023115.1). Taxonomy (NCBI): domain Eukaryota; kingdom Viridiplantae; phylum Streptophyta; class Magnoliopsida; order Nymphaeales; family Cabombaceae; genus Brasenia; species Brasenia schreberi. Next base: position 3,854,300 of record JAYKKT010000073.1, read on the forward strand.
GTGTTGTGAATAAACTTGTTTTTTTATGAGTTGAATATTACAGTCATGAGGGCTGCTGAAATGTAATTTACAATCAAAGAAGGTGTTAAAAAATGTTGTAGCTAAAGAAGTTGCTGAAAAATGACTAGCCCGGAAGGCTGAGTAAAGTTGCAGTCAAAAAGATGCTGAAAATGTTGTAGTCAAAGAACCTGTTAAAAATGACTAGCCATGAAGGTTGACTACCCATGAAGGTTGTGTTGAAGATGTTGCAGCCAAATAAGCTGCTTTAAATAACCAACTATAAAGGTTAGAGTTGAACTTATTGCAGTGAAGAAGCTGCTGAAAATGACCAACCATGAAGGTTGAGTTGAAGTTGTTGCAGCCAAGAAGCTGTTGAAGATTGGTGCAACCATGAAGCTGCTGAAGAATAACCATGAAGGCTGATGAAGAATGATGCAGTCGTGAAGGTTGTAGAAAAGCGAACAACTAAGAGGGCTGAAAAATCAGAAAAAAAATATGAAAAAAGAATTAGTTTTTTTTGTCAAGTTTGGAGTTTGAAGTATCTCACTCTCAACTTGAGGGGGGTGTTAAGAATATGAATATCTGTTGTTTTTAGTGTCAGTTTTAGTCAGTGTTGTCCGTATCGCACCGTATCGTATGATACATATCGTATCGTGGGCCACCACGATACGATACGGGACCCCGTATCGTAGGTACGGGCGTATCGCACCGTATCGTGCGATACGGCTCGTATCGCACGATACGGTGCTGTAGACGCGCGAAAATCCCCATGCCTCCCCTGCCTTTTTTGGGCTTGGAGTGGATCCTCTTGTGCGTCTAAGGCCTATTTATGCAAACAGGGCGTGCCAGCTAGCTTACCTAAGCTAGCGAAGATATATTTAAAACTTGACTTCTAATCGTGGCGACTGTGAGTAAGTAAGCTCTTGTCGTCGCAGACCTTCTTGCACCGATGCGCAAGGGTCAGTCTGTACGCTTTGCAAAAAATCGAGTTTTGGGATAGAAAGCCTACGAAGCGGTTCGAGGTGTCTAATTCGGGTCTTTTAGATGCGGTTGCATATTTTAGATCACGTGGATTTGCACGTGCCTAAGTCTTTCCTTTTATCCCTTTTCGGGCCACCTAGTTTGTGTGTTATGAACACTCCACTACATGGGCGAATTCGAGCGGGGCTTGCTTTGATGCAATATGCGTCTTACCTCGTGGTATGACGTAGATGCAATGCAAACTCACGCTACTCCAAAGGAAAAACCCGAATGTAAAGACAATACTGAAGGGAAATAACCGAAGGGAAATAACCGAAGGGAAATGACTTGTAAAGTAAGTGCCGAAGGGAGATATGTATATAGAGTAGGTATATGGGCCCTTACTCGGGTCTTGCAAATAAGAGCGAAGGCTCAATGTGGGTGCGTGCTTGAATTGAAAGACTTACACACACGACCCAAATATAAATTACAGTATGGCCTTAACTAAGGTCTTGGGAATAAGAGCGAAAGCTCAATGTGTGTGAGTGCTTGAATTGAAGTACTACGCACACAACATGAAATGAAACCCAAATATAACTGCAATAGGCCTTGACTAAGGTCTTGGGAGTAAGAGCGAAAGCTCAATGTGTGTGAGAGTGCTTGAATTGAAAGACTTACACACACGACATGAAATGAAACCCAAATAGTATAGGTCGACCCTTACTTGGGTCTTTCAAATAAGAGCGAAAACTCAATGTGTGAGAGTGCTTGAATTGAAAGACTTACACACACGACATGAAATGAAACCCAAATAGTATAGGTCGGCCCTTACTTGGGTCTTTCAAATAAGAGCGAAAGCTAAATGTGTGTGAGAGTGCTTGAATTGAAAGACTTACACACACGACATGAAATGAAACCCAAATAGTATAGGTCGGCCCTTACTTGGGTCTTTCAAATAAGAGCGAAAGCAAAATGTGTGTGTGAGTGCTTGAATTGAAAGACAACGCACCCAACTTAAGCAAAACCCTTCAAAAATGAAAGTATATGTATATACTTATGTATTAGGGGCTGATTAGGCCCGTGTGTGTTCAAAATCGTGCACAACTAAGGGAGTGCACATGTGTGGGTGTGCCAAGCCACGTTATTACAAGCGGGGGGGAGACTATGCTCTGTTATTACAACCCCGAATCGAATTGAATCTCAAGCAAGTATACAACTAAAGACCGAGTTAGGCACTTACTAGTAGCTGGTCCGTAGAGGCCTTGCTTGAGCGTGGGCTTGGCCTTCGCCTTGGGCTGCAAACGGGAGCTCCGCGAGGGTGAACGACAAAGGGTGCTGGCCGGGTGCTTTGAGGGTGGCCGGCTGCAAGCAAGGGTGTCGCCTTGATGTGGGGGATTAAAGGGACTGCACAAGGTGAGTATATAGGGTCACTAGGAGAGGATATAGTGTTAGGGAGTATGGCCCTAAGGGGAGCCTAAGGGAAGACCGAATGGGACACCTAGGGGAAAAGAGATGGCTGGCCGAATGGAAGGGATAGTCGGTTGGAGTGGCCGAGTAGGGGAATGTGGTGGTGGCGGGCTGCTGGGATAGCTATGGGTGGAGTATGGGAAGGAAGCTAGCTAGGTGATGGGGCTAGGTGGTAGTGGGGGTAGTGGGTGTAAGGGAGTGCTAAGGGCAGGTCTTAGGAAGTCGAATAGGGTGGCCGGGTGTAGCTAGTGTAGTTAGGTAGTGGCGGGTAGCTAGGGTGACTAAGGCTTGGCCGAGTGGGAGTGGTGGCAGTAAGTGGCCGATATTAGGGTAAGGTGGTGGTATGGTGGGTGGCTGGGAGTGGAGAGGGAGTGGAGGAGGAGCTAGGTAGAGTGTGGGGTACTAACCGGATGAAGAGGTGGCGGGTGGTTGAGGAGCAGCCGGATGTGGAGGTTTTACCTTGGATTTTCAAAACTGGTTTTACCGGGGTTTCCACTTTTGGTGGTCCCCGAATGACGACTTGGGCGGGCTTCTTGTATAGTACAAGAATGGGCGCACAAGTAGGTCGACCAGGTTCTGGTATTTGTACTAGTTCCTTGGAAATGGTGAGGGTACATACCTCCTTTCCTTTCCCACTGCCACTGGCGTGTTTGGGAAAGGGTTCCTTGAAGATAGCTTGAGGTGGCTCAGGTTCCGCAGTGACCTGGAGCCGGCCTTCTGCTATCAAGTTCTCAATTTTATTTAAGAGGGAAAAGCAGCGTTTGGTATCATGGCCTTTGAGCTGATGATACTTACAAAATCGGTTTAAATACCCCCCCTTGAAAGTGATTCCTTCGGGGATTTCAGGGAGTTCTATCATGCCCTGGGCAAGTAGGAGGTCTAGGACCTCCGACACAGGTTGCCCCAGCGGAGTATACTCCCGTTTTTCAACTGGTTTTTGAAAATTTCGCTCCCTCTTATTTTCTAATTTTTCAAAATTTTTGGAAGTGCCCGCCACGCCTGGATCCACCCGGACATTGGCGATTTTATGGGGCTTTGCCCCTTTGTCCGTCGTGGACAGCCCATATGCGATGGGCTTTTCCAAGCGGGTTTTTGGAACGACACTTCCTTTCCACAAGTGATCGTATGTCCCTTTTCGCAAGTTGGTTTCGAAAAGGGAGGCCTTTTTGATCAACTTATGGAAAGTTGAAATCTCATGAGCGAGAGAAGGGTTTTTAACTCGCTTTTAAAATTATCCAGGATGAGCATTACTGCGCATCCTTCGGATATGGGCTCTCGCACTTGGCCCAAAAGCGACCTCCATCTTATAATAAAGGCATGTACGTCTTCGTTCATGCCTTGCTTTGTATCCCTTAAGGTATTCAGAGTCGGTGTGACTTCTACGTTGTGTGCAAATCTTTGCATTAAGCAGCTCGCTAACTCTTCAAAAGTAGTGAACTGGCTTAAGTCGTAGGAAGCCAGCCATTTGGCAGCTGTGCCTTTAAGGGATAAAGGGAACCAATACACCCATTTCATCGAGTCCTTTTTCTTCTTATGGGCTCGACGCGAGAAAAGCTGCAAGTGAGACCTAGGGTCTCCCATGCCATCATACTGATGGAAGTTCGGTATTTCATCGTCACTGTCTGTTTCGTAATCCATAAGAAGGAAATCAGACAGGGCGTAGTTTCTTTTCTCTTTATTCTGCCCTTTCAGCAACTGCTGTAGAGCTTTACGGTCCTTTTGTGTGAAGGACTCGTGGTATTGGTTGCCTTCCATTACGGAGGCCTCTTTATGCTTGCAAGGTTTTTCAGATTTCTTTTTAGGCCTTTGTTCACCGTTTGATGAACATGAATCGCCTACTTCAGCCTCTTGGCTGAGAGCATCGATTTTGGCCTCAAACTCCCTTCTCAAGTCCTCGATTTCATCTAGTTTTATTTTGTTTTTGAAAATCCTCCTAGAGTGAGAACTTGATGCGCATGAGCCTTGGCTCGACACTTCACTTGGATTGGATTTTGACATGCTTTTCAAGCTTTTTCAAAATATCCTAAGTACAAGCAAAGAAAAACAAGTTAAAATGACACCTTTTTACAAAATTTTCGCAAGACTTCTACTTAAAAACTCGATTTTTGAAAGGCTCACGTCCCACCGGGCGTGCCAATCTCTGTAGAATCGCGAAAATCCCCACGCCTCCCCTGCCTTTTCTGGGCTTGGAGTGGATCCTCTCGTGCGTCTAAGGCCTATTTATGCAAACAGGGCATGCCAGCTAGCTTACCTAAGCTAGCGAAGATATATTTAAAACTTGACTTCTAATCGTGGCGACTGTGAGTAAGTAAGCTCTTGTCGTCGCAGACTTTCTTGCACCGATGCGCAAGGGTCAGTCTGTACGCTTTGCAAAAAATCGAGTTTTGGGATAGAAAGCCTACGAAGCGGTTCGAGGTGTCTAATTCGGGTCTTTTAGATGCGGTTGCATATTTTAGATCACGTGGATTTGCACGTGCCTAAGTCTTTCCTTTTATCCCTTTTCGAGCCACCTAGTTTGTGTGTTATGAACACTCCACTATATGGGCGAATTCGAGCGGGGCTTGCTTTGATGCAATATGCGTCCTACCTCGTGGTATGGCGTAGATGCAATGCAAACTCACGCTACTCCAAAGGAAAAACCCGAATGTAAAGACAATACTGAAGGGAAATAACCGAAGGGAAATAACCGAAGGGAAATGACTTGTAAAGTAAGTGCCGAAGGGAGATATGTATATAGAGTAGGTATATGGGCCCTTACTCGGGTCTTGCAAATAAGAGCGAAGGCTCAATGTGGGTGCGTGCTTGAATTGAAAGACTTACACACACGACCCAAATATAAATTGCAGTATGGCCTTAACTAAGGTCTTGGGAATAAGAGCGAAAGCTCAATGTGTGTGAGTGCTTGAATTGAAGTACTACGCACACAACATGAAATGAAACCCAAATATAACTGCAATAGGCCTTGACTAAGGTCTTGGGAGTAAGAGCGAAAGCTCAATGTGTGTGAGAGTGCTTGAATTGAAAGACTTACACACACGACATGAAATGAAACCCAAATAGTATAGGTCGGCCCTTACTTGGGTCTTTCAAATAAGAGCGAAAACTCAATGTGTGAGAGTGCTTGAATTGAAAGACTTACACACACAACATGAAATGAAACCCAAATAGTATAGGTCGGCCCTTACTTGGGTCTTTCAAATAAGAGCGAAAGCTCAATGTGTGTGAGAGTGCTTGAATTGAAAGACTTACACACACGACATGAAATGAAACCCAAATAGTATAGGTCGGCCCTTACTTGGGTCTTTCAAATAAGAGCGAAAGCAAAATGTGTGTGTGAGTGCTTGAATTGAAAGACAACGCACCCAACTTAAGCAAAACCCTTCAAAAATGAAAGTATATGTATATACTTATGTATTAGGGGCTGATTAGGCCCGTGTGTGTTCAAAATCGTGCACAACTAAGGGAGTGCACGTGTGTGGGTGTGCCAAGCCACGTTATTACAAGCGGGGGGGAGACTATGCTCTGTTATTACAACCCCGAATCGAATTGAATCTCAAGCAAGTATACAACTAAAGACCGAGTTAGGCACTTACTAGTAGCTGGTCCGTAGAGGCCTTGCTTGAGCGTGGGCTTGGCCTTCGCCTTGGGCTGCAAACGGGAGCTCCGTGAGGGTGAACGACAAAGGGTGCTGGCCGGGTGCTTTGAGGGTGGCCGGCTGCAAGCAAGGGTGTCGCCTTGATGTGGGGGATTAAAGGGACTGGACAAGGTGAGTATATAGGGTCACTAGGAGAGGATATAGTGTTAGGGAGTATGGCCCTAAGGGGAGCCTAAGGGAAGACCGAATGGGACACCTAGGGGAAAAGAGATGGCTGGCCGAATGGAAGGGATAGTCGGTTGGAGTGGTCGACTAGGGGAATGTGGTGGTGGCGGGCTGCTGGGATAGCTATGGGTGGAGTATGGGAAGGAAGCTAGCTAGGTGATGGGGCTAGGTGGTAGTGGGGGTAGTGGGTGTAAGGGAGTGCTAGGGGCAGGTCTTAGGAAGTCGAATAGGGTGGCCGGGTGTAGCTAGTGTAGTTAGGTAGTGGCGGGTAGCTAGGGTGACTAAGGCTTGGCCGAGTGGGAGTGGTGGCAGTAAGTGGCCGATATTAGGGTAAGGTGGTGGTATGGTGGGTGGCTGGGAGTGGAGAGGGAGTGGAGGAGGAGCTAGGTAGAGTGTGGGGTACTAACCGGATGAAGAGGTGGCGGGTGGTTGAGGAGCAGCCGGATGTGGAGGCTCGGCTGGTTCGGTCGGGTGAAGAGGATGACGATGGAGGGGGCTTCGGCTGGAATGGTGGTGGCGGTGGTGGTGCTGGTGGTGGTGGGATATGGAGCAGGTGGAGCTTGGGAAAGTGGAGGAAGGAGAGGACCCGGCTGGCTTGGAGATGGCCTCTTGATAGGAAAACCTGCCCCAAGGGGGGGGGTTTATATAGGGATGGGTAGGTCGGTTAGGGCTGGGTTTGGGGTAGTGGTGTGGTGGTTTAGGTAGGGTGGTATGAAGATAAGGTGGGCTGGAAATGGTAGGGCCATATATTTTAAATACTAGTGGTTTGGGTAGATTGTGGGCTAGGGGTGGTTTAGGGGTTTAGGGCTTGGTTAGGTGGTTGGGTTCTAGGGTGAGGTTTAGTGAGCTAGGTTAGGTGATTAGGTTAGGATTAGGCTAGGTTTAGGAAAATTAACCTAGGTTTAGGGAAGGATTAGGGAAGTGGGTTAGGTGATTAGGTTGGGATTAGGCCGGGATTAGGGAAGTGGGTTAGGTGATTAGGCTCAGATTAGGGGTGGATTAGGGTGGAAGGCTAGGATTAGGTGTTTTGGGTTAGGTTTAGGTGAAGGAGCTCCCTTTGCATGGCCCATAGACCTTAACCACCTCATGTTGGTGCAGCCCTAAGTTAGGTTTTGGCTAATTACAAGCTTAAACCAACTCAATTAGGCTAACCCACATGATTAACCCCAAACTTGACACACAAGTCAAGCTTAATTACAACACTCTTGATCTTATCCACCCCCACTCTCTCTCATGCCCATGATCCCACGTGAAATTCAAGTAGGCCCTACCTCCATTTATGAGAAAGTGATGTGGGCCATGGATATGGATATTGGATTGGATTTTTGAATCCGAATCCAAATCCAAGTCCATACATGGGTTTGGATTGGGATTTGGATATATATGGTCCAGATCCAATCCAAACTGAACTCTGACTCCTTCGAGCAGTATTCGAAACGAACGGTTTATGCGGGGCCTGACAGCATCAGTGCTCCGTCTGCGTTGGGTCTTCGCCAACATGATCGTTCGCCTCTATTTTCGCCTTCCGGAGATGACTTCAAAGGATGTTTTGATGATAACAGGGTCTTGGACGTTCGAGATCCTGGGGGTATGGATTTGATACGAGAGTTGCTGTGCCGGGCTCGACATGTGCTCCGGTTCCGGGCTCTCTTTGACTTCGCTGGTCCTGTCTTGATTAGGCCAAGCTGCTTTGGGGTTTCAAAAACGTGTTTTAAAAGGTTTTTAAAAGCCATATTATATATTTTTGAAATATGAAGTTTAAAACATATATACAGGGTTGTCTAGAAGGCTCCTGGGTTTCCAGACTCAAAAATGGCCCTTTGGGGCTGCTTTTACAAAACCAGATGAATTTGAGAAATTCGTGGGATTTCGGGGTGTTTACAGATGCCCCTCTTTGGCCTTGTCCAAATCGATTTGGATAAGGGCAAAGATGACAAACACCCCTTTCAATGTCTCCCTAAATCTAGCCACGAAGAATATGGGATCGTCCCAATTTTTAACAAAATCTCAATTTACAAACTCTGGTAGGAGATATCACGCCAAAGGGTTCTACATGGAATCTGGTCCTAAATGGGATCATGTTCATGCAAGTACCATGCGTGGAATGCAAATGACATGGGTATGGTGCCAAAAGTGGCGACCTCCCAGGGACCAGATGTGGTCGAACTCTAGAGACTTACAGGGCCTATTGCTCCAGGTGAGCAAATCCTATGCTGTTCGATGTTCGGTTTTCAAAACTTATTTACAAAAGCTATTTACAAAAGGGACAACTGTCTTGAGCCTCAATCCTAAGGATCTCGAGCTCTTCGTGCTTGCCCTTGTTTGAGTCTTAACACTCGCTTATCTAGCAGAGGTTTTATAAGCAAACAAGCTGTATTTCAAATTCCTACGCCTTACTCGAAACGTCGAATTCTCAAACAAGATGAAATTCAAGTAAGTCCTATTTTTACTTTAGGATTCCTCAAAATGAACCATGCTTTAGCTTGGGATAAGCCAGGGATGGGAAAGAGATACCACGGTCCCTTCTGAAGCGTCCCGTGGTTTGAAGCACAGAAGGCGGAAAACTGCTCTTTTTGAGCTTTTTGGCCTCTTTTTCCTGTTTTTCATCAAGGGTCTCCCTTTGGGAGTATTTTTTTCTTTAATCCCTCTTTTTTATAAGAGAATCGATTTTCTTTTAAATTCTGGTTTCTTTCTTTTGGAAAGAGACTTTGAATGGGAAATTCCCTTTTGTTTTGGGCCTTTGTTTTCCTTTTGGAAGTAGAAGAGAAGAGGGGAGGACTTATCCCAAGCCTACACTCGATCCATTCCAGATTAGCCTATTTAGAAATAGCACGTACTACTTGCACGTACTCGATTTGAGTGTTATTTGAAGATTGGGGGATTTACGAAGTGCTTTTATTTTCAGGTTTTTGTTTGAATTAAAGTACTCCATTGAGATGACAGGAAGGGGTGGTAGAGACTCTCATTCAAAGTCTGATGATCCGGCATGGCAGTGGGGTATACCAGTTGAGAGTTCAAGGTTAAAAATAAGATGTTTATTTTGTGAAAAGGTGGTTAGTGGTGGAATTTCATGGTTGAAATACCACCTAGCAGGAATCAGGAAAGAAGTTGCTCCATGCACAGGCAGAGTTAGAAGTGTGCTAGAAGGTATTAAATGGCAATGCTTGCAGATGATTGAGATAATATAGGAAAGGAGACAACAAAAGGATGATTTCCAAATGTGTGAAGAAGCTGATGATGCTACTGCCATTGGAGTTGGATTCACTGATAGTTTGCCTTCAGATGCTAGAACAGATATTGGTAGTAGCAGTTCGCGAGCACCTAGCAGAGGAAAGAGGGTTGCAGTTGAAGACTTTGGAGGTGGCAGAAGAGGAAGTTCAGGAAGGAGTAGAGGAAGAGCTTCTTCTTCTAGCATACATTCGTTCTTTCCTCCTTCCACTACACCTGGTGCTCAGCCAGGAATTCGTGCTGCTATGGCTTCAGAACAACTGCACGATCAAGCAGACCTTGCAGTGGGCAGATGGTTTTATGATGCATGCATTCCATTTAATGCAGCAAACAGTTTTCATTTTCAAGCAATGGCAGATGCAATTGCTAACATTGGTCCAGGATACAGGATGCCCTCTTATCAGAAGTTGAGAGGGAAGATATTAGATCAGACCGTGATTGAAGTGCAGCAATACTGTTCGACTTTGAGACAATAGTGGAAGGAAACAGGATGCACTATCATGGCAGATGGATGGACCGATAGGCGAGGAAGGACATTGCTAAACTTTCTTGTATATTGTCCTAAAGGACTCATGTTTTTGAGATCTCTAGATATGTCAGAGGAGAGGCACACTGCTGAGATCCTACGAGAGGAATTTGATAAGGTTATACAAGAGGTTGGGCTAAAAAATATAGTCCAATTGATTACAGATAATGCAGCTAACTACAAAGCAGTTGGAAAGGAGTTAGCTGATATTTATGGGACTTTCTACTGGACACCATGTGCAACCCATTTATTAGATCTCATCCTCGAGGACATTGGTGAGATGGATGAAATAAAGGCAGCAACTGAGTGTTGCCAAGATATTACAAAATTTATTTACAACCATGCATTTGTTTTATGTATGATGAGGAGATACACAGAAGGTGCAGAGCTTCTTCGCACAGCTGCAACTTGGTTCGCAACAAACTTCTTATCTGTACAGAGTATTGTGAGACAGAAGGAAGCTTTAAAGAGAATGTTCTCCTCAGATGAGTGACAACAATTTGCAGAGTTGCCACAAAACAGAAGGAAGAGAAAGTTAAATGAGATTACAGAAACGGTTTTTAGAAGTTCATTTTGGAATGCATGTATCAAATTATTGAAAATTACTTGTCCTTTAGTGAAAGTTTTGAGATTGGCTGACAGCGAGGAGAAACCATCTATGGGCTACCTTTATGAAGCCATGGACAGGGCAAAAGAAGCGATAAAAAATAACTTTAATGGAAAAAAAAAAATTATGTGCCCGTGTGGAAAATAATTGATAGTAGATGGAATAAACAATTGCATCAGCCTATTCATGCAGCAGCCTACTATCTAAACCCATCATTGAGGTACTCAGCAACCTTCAAAAGGGACGGTGAGGTTAATCGAGGAATCATTGAATGCATCGACAGATTAGTCCCTGATGAGAGCATAGTAGATGCGATACATCGAGAGATGGAGATATATGATAATGCTCTTCACTTGATGGGTTTGCCTGTTGCAATTCGCAACCGCTCTACGATGCATCCAGGTACATTATTTATTTTCATATTTAAGTTGCATCTTACATTACTGTGGATTATTATGTCTCTAATGTTTATATTTTTTTTACAGATGTTTGGTGGAACAGGTTTGGAAGTGATTGTCCAAACCTTAGAGATTTTGCAGTTAGAGTCTTAAGCCAAACCTGTAGTGCAACAGGTTATGAAAGAAATTGGAGTGTTTTTGAACACATCCATACAAAAAACCGCAATAGGTTGGAACACAAAAGGCTTAATGATTTGGTTTATATTCGTTGTAACATGCGCCTTCGTGAAAGGTAATGTTGTATTACTTTCAAATTTTCAATTCGATATTTTTTAACTTCAGTTTTCAATTATTAATATTACTTACTAATTGTTTATCTTTGTTTGTGTCGTAGGCAATTAAAAAAAGTAAATAGAGAAGAAAGTCAATTCGATCCAATAAGTTTGGATAATTTTGATATATTAGAAGATTGGGTTATGAAAGACACTGAAGAAAATGCCCTCTTAACAGAAGAAGATGTTGGCTGGATTAATTTGGAAGGAGCACAACAACATTATGGAGATGAAGAATTTGATTTTGAAGAAGAAGGTGTAGGCGTGGCTGATGATGATGAGGATCTGCAACAAGGAGAAGATGAAGATTATTTAGTTGATGATCCTGATTACAATTTGTAAAATGTAACATTATATGTAACTGTAGTGTACTGTAAAGTGTAAACTATGTCTGTATTTTATTTTTTGGATTCAAAATATGTAAATTTGGATGCAATTGTTCAATGTTGAATGCTCAATCTGTACTAAACTTACATTATATGAATTTAAAGCAATTATCAGATTTTTCCTGATTTTTTTTTTTATTTTTTACTATTTTTTACTATTTTTTATTAATTTTTAATTATTTTTTGCATTATTTTAATATTAAAATACGATACGATACGATACGCCCGTATCGTGGAGCCCAGCGATACACGATACGATACGCGTCAGACAACACTGGTTTTAGTATTTTTGATGTTTTAGGTATTATTGTAATTACCCATAGTACTAAGGGTATTTTGGTCATTTTGTGTCTAACAATCCATTACATAAGAGCTGAGCATGATGTATTAGGGTTAAGAGACTAAGATTAAGAACGAGAGAGAGAGGAGGGAGCGACCTCCATTGGAGGGCTTGCTCCCTCCTTCGATCTCCACATTGTCTCTTCATTTGTTCTCTCATGTTTGTAATATTCGATCTCCTCTACGCTACCACATTTTCGGATACCCTCTTCCTTTATTCGGGATTGGGACCGGCCATGCAAGGGTGATTCCTCACAAATAATTCACTACTTTTTAAAATCTCATAGCACCGAAAGTTTGATGCTGAAACTGAACGATGAACCCAGAAAAGGGAAAAAAACATTAAAAATAAACTGCGAAGATAAAAGGAAGAAAAATAATTTTTAAAATGAACCACAAAGCTGGTGTACTCACCACAAAAGAAACCTCATTAAGGCAGCAAACACCCATTTCCATCAAATCTTTTAATCATCGAGGGGTGCCAACAACATCAACACCAGCCTTCAAGAACAATAAAGGGCGTGTTGCTTCTTTTTTCATCTAAACTTTATAGAAGGTGATTGGATATGACCATAAAGAAGGGGGTTTGTATGTGATGGACAAGTTGCATATTGAAGATTTTGGTTATTGCAATACTTTAACAAATGATGTACTTCCATGACATAAAAGACTTTAACATTTAAATATTAAAAAATTATATTAATGTTCTCCTCGTGGCATTAGTATTTAAAACTTCTTTTAAAGATTGCCTTTGAAAAAATGAAACATCGATCTTTCCCTAATATAAGTTTTGTTTGAAGTAAACATTTTGAACTTATACGTTATGATGTTCGGGTCTCGTGCCAGTCATGTCGAAAGTAAGTGTTTCATATTACTTAATATTTGTTGATGATTTTACTAGGTATACATGGAGATACCTGTTGAAAGCTAAGTCAAAAGTGTTTAAAACTTTGTTGCTTTCCATAATCTTATAAAAAATCATTTTGATGTGAACATTAAATTTTTTAGATTTTATTTTGGGGAAAATTTATCTCAAAAAAATTTGAAAAATATCTTGAAAATAATTGTATTTTACATTAAAAATCTTATATAAAACTTATAAAGAAAACAGAGTTATCGAATACAAACATCGACATATAGTAGAAACCACTAAGACCCTACTAGTATCTAGTGGAATTCTGAAAATCTTTAGGTCGAAGCAGTAATGACATCAGTTTACTTATAAATATGATGCCATCTTCTCTTTTACAAAATCCATCACCTGTTGAAAAGTGATTTAAAGTTGTTCCTAACTATTCTCGCTTAAAAGTTTTTGGATGTAAATGTATTACTTTTTAGATAAAGTTGATAAACTTTCTTCCTATGCTATTAAGTATGTTTTTATGGGTTATTGTAAACACCCTAAATAATTTTTTTCTAAAAGTACTCCAAAATTCAAAAGCTGACTTGTTTTAAAATCTTTTAGCTTTAAAATAAAAATTTTAAATCTTTAAAATAAAGATTTTAAAAGGTTTCAAATTAAAGTTAAAAGTATAAAGCCCAGAAGATTGGAGTAAATCAGGCAGAAAACAGATTGACAAGTGGAGCCTGCTTCGAGCCAGGGTCGGATTCGCGAATGCTAAGCCGGAAATCAAGGGAGTAGATCAAGACAAAGCATACCTTCATCAAAGATCAAATCAAAGTGGACGGCCTCATCAAACCCATCCAAATTCAACTAAAGTCATAGACATGATGGAATTGAAAAGCCTAGCTTAGCTTGAATTAAATGTTTTTCGACCCATATCAAAAATTTTCTAGCCTTGTTCACCCCACACCCTCGGGCTAAAATATCAAATCATATTCCTACCTATCCTTGGTTAAATGGAGGAATCGACAAGGGAAGCCAAGATGACTTGAAGAAGCAAGGACTGACCAATTGGACTTGGAGGCCTCAAGCACCTAGCCGACCATGGCTAGGTGCACTTGATTCAAACTACAACCAGCCCACATGGGGCTAGTCCACGGTTGATGAAAGGGGGACCATTCCTCTCACTCCTCCACGTGAATTTTTTGAGAAAATGGATTGGATATGGGCCTTGGGCCACCCGCCCCCCCCCCCCCCCTTGACCTATAAATAGAGGCCAAGAGGGGGCGTGTTCTCCAATCTTGCAGTAATTGTGAAGAGTGCTACACCTTGGAGTGCTTGTGAGAGATTAAGGGCTGCTAGGGAGAGGCTTAGAGAGGGAAGAGAGGGTAGGTAACAAGGCCAAGGGGTGCCACTAAGTTTGAGTGAGAAGGCAAGAGTGAAAAGAGGGAAGGTGAGGGTTGTGCACCATCCTTGGAGGCTGGTTTCTTGGTAATTCATGTAAGTATTATTCTATCTTGATTCATCTCCATCTCTTCTTCATATTCAACTCAAAAGGAGTTGTATTAATGGAGCTTTGTCTCCCCCCATGATGTAATAGAAGTAGATGTGTTGAAATTTTCCTTTTCTTGCTTATGCACTCTATATGTTTGTGTTCTTGATTCTACCTCTTTATATGTTATAAACACTCTATATCTTTTAATCCTCTCTATGCTTAAGCTAATAGATATATTTCAATTCATTTCCCTTCAGCAATTTAATTTGGGATGTTGTATTGTTGTATTTTAATTCGTGTGAGTTTTGCATCACGTATGTTATAAAAACCTGAAATATGATTTTCAGCATCACTGTATACGTTGATTGCTTGATTTTTAATTTTAAAACTGTTGCTCCGATCACCCTGAAATTTTGCACACTGTATCGACACACACAAGTCCACTTACAATAAAATTTTCTAAGAATTTTAGGGCAGTGCAACCACGTAATTAAAGCTTTACAAGATCAGGATAATTTCTTAAAAGTGTCTGTCAACTTTGTTTTCGTGTAATAGAGCCTGGTTATTCATCCCATAACTCTATCTACAAGTGTCCAAAATCGGTGATTCTTGGTTCATTGAAAAGCTAACATCCATAGCTTTCCAACAAGACCAAGTGCACTAAATTTGGAACTCTGAGCACCAAGATAAAGGCGTATCTTTAAGTCTTTGTATTTCTGTGATAGAACAGTTGCGGGTGTCTGAGTAGAGGCAATTTGCCGAATTAATTCTGTATCATCCCAATCCCGAATTCAAAACCAAAAGGCGTTATCTCTACATTTTAGGCTATGTTTTGTAAATTTTGGATGAATTTTGGAGGTCTCTAAGTCACTCAAAACAATTCGGGAAACAAGTCTTAGAAACAGAACCAGTTTTTGTTTTTCAGAACTTGAGTTTTGAACTTGAAAATCAAGTGCACTAGTTTATCATTTTCAACACCCTATTTTCACGTGAATTTGAAACATCACCAGCACATTTGAAATCCTTAAAGTGCTTAGGCCGACCCTTAAGCATCGGTTCAAGAAGGCCTAAACTGAAAAGAGCCGCTTAGCCACAATCGTCAAGTCAGATTCATAATTTTGCTAATTTTTAAAAACTAGCTAACACACTCGCGCATGAAGTAGAATTGAAAGGATTGCTTTAAGTCTCTACATAGGCTTGGAGTTAAAATTTCACATCTACAGTTATGACATTAAAATAAAGGTTATAGGTGTTATCCCATGAATGATAATATTTATGTGTCAAGAGATGTTTAATTCTTCGAAAAGGAATTCTTGTTTCAAAGTGATATCCCAACCTCCATTTGAAAGATATTATACTAGAAGAAACCTAACCTATTACTCTTAAGAGATCTAGTAGAGACTTTAGACCCCTAGATGGGTTTGTTTTCTATGAAACCTTCTCACCATAACGTAGATCTCTCCTAACTATTATCACAACCATTAATGAACCAAAAACCTTGAAAGAAGCTTAAACCTCACAAAATTGGCTTACAACCATCGAAGAAAAATTAAAGGCTTTAGAAAAGGCTCAAATCAAGACAAAAAGAGTGATGGATTTGGAGATAGATATAAAGCCCGATTAGTTGCAAAAAGATACTCTCAAGAATATGGAGTAAACTACGAAGAAACCTTTGCACCTGTAGCAAAAATAAGCAATGATAGGAAAATTATAGCTATTAGGAATTGGGACATATTTGAAATACATCAACAAACAACTAAGCCTTTTCCCATACTGGACGGGGTCGACTACATGGATTCTTTGTTTCCAGTCCACAGATCCCTATCGTGTGCCATGTTAGCAGTTAACTCATAATAAGCTAGATCATTCTTTATTGTTTCTTTCCAACACTTTTGTGGTCGTCCTCTAGCTCTTTTAATACTTTCCAAATTTAGTTTTTCATACCTTCTTAGAGGTTCTTCTTTTGATCTTCTTTCTATATGTTCAAACCATCTTAAACGATATTCTCTCATTTTATCCTCTATTGGTGCCACTCCTAATTTGTTTCTAATAACCTCATTATGTATGATCTAGCTTATTATGAGTTAAATGCTAACATGGCACACGATAGGGATCTGTGGAAACAAAAAATCCATGTAGCCGACCCTGTCTAGTATGGAAAAAGGCTTAGTTGTTGGTTGTTGTTGTTGTACTTCTGATTTATGTTTTAATAGATAGATCTAAGTAAATCGAATAAAATAATCTATAAATGTTACATAATACTGTACTCCTTTGGAAACAATAGGGGTAGGTCTGTAAACATCGGAACTTATTAATTCAAAGGATTTACTTGTTACAAAATTTCTTTCACCAAAATGAAGATGATGCATTTTTCCAACATACATTCTTTACAATCAAAATTGTGATTTCTGTTTGTCTTTAACAAAGAAAAATTACCTAGTGTATATATATCAAAATGTCCAAGTCGTTTATGCTAAAGAGTAGCATTATGAACTATATTACAAGATTCAAAATTTGGCATAACTAGCATTTTTTATATGACCTTGACCAATCACCTTATTTGATAGGTGATCCTGCACCACATAATTCTTAGATGAGAAAGTGACTATACAACCATTATCACAAATTTGAGCAACCGAAAGAAGATTTAGTTTTAATTTAGGTATTAAACTTATATTTTGAATTTTAAAATCCTTTTTTTTCAAAGTTTTCAACTTTTTAAATTTGAAGTTTAGTACTATTGGGTAATTGATTCATGGGCTAGTGATCATATGGTAGGTGATAAGTCTAACTTTACAGAGTATGAACTTACTAGCACCTCAGTACGTAAAGGTGGCAAACGGTTCCTTGATTCCAATGGAAGGAAAAGAAGTAATTGAAGAGAAAAATCTTAAGCTTAATTCAGTGATATACATTCCCAAATTTCCAGTAAATCTATTTTATGTAAGTTCTTTGGTTAGAGATATGAAGTGTTCAATCACGTTTTCTCCATTGGGTTGTGTTTTTCAGGATTTGAGAACGGGAATAACTTTTGGACGTGGTGAACTAAGGAATGTGTTGTATCTATTTCCCAGACCACACATTGCAATACAGAGAAGAGCATTGACAGCTACTCTTGCAGAAGAAGAGATAAGACTTTGGCATAGTCGGTTAGGTCATTTACCTATGTCTAAAATTCGTGAGTTTGTCTCTATTGTAATTCCAAGGGATCTAGTTATCTAATGTGATGTAAAGTCACAGGGCTAAACATTATCCTCGTTTCTTAGTAGTGATTTTAAGTCGTCAGTTCCATTTGAGTTAATTCATTTAGATGTATAGGGTCCATGTTTAATACCTTACTTGAGAAATTTTAAATACTTTTTTACTTTCATTGATGACTATTCCAGACTTACCTTTGTTTATCTTATGAAATCTAAATCACAAGTATCATCGATTTTTCTTGTGATTCACAATCTCATTAAAACTCAGTTTGGGTTCACTATTAAGACCCTTAGATCTGATAATGGTAATGAATTTTGTAATTCTAAGTTGGAATGATATAAGTCTGCTCATGTAAGGGATCACCCTTGCATTGCCGGTCCCAAACCCGGATAAAGGAGGAGGGTTGTGTTAGGCTTTCGATAGTAAGCGTAAAACTTTATCGGATTTTTATACCATGAATTACACAAATTATGAGCATTGTTTTGGGGCATCCCCACCTAGCGACACGCTGCAGAGCCCGAATGTAGTGAAAAGTAAGAAGGGTCACTACATTTTCGCCCGAATGTAGTGAATCAATTGCAGAGAGGGTTCCCACATCATGGACGGATGTGGGTAAAGAAGTTAGTCATGCTACATTACTGCCATAATGTCGTGAATGAATTACAAAGAGGGTCTTCGCATTTTAAATATGGACGGATGCGGGGGGGTAAGAAAGCTAGACCTAGATAATAAGATTCGTATTGGTTCTTGGAATATTAGAACATTGTCCGGTAAGCTAATAGAGGTGGTAGATACTATGATTCGGAGAAAGATTCATATTGTATGTTTATAAGAGACAAAGTGGGTTGGAGAAAAAGCAAAGGAGATTAAGGATACATGTTTTAAATTATGATACTTTGGTAAGGAAAAATTTCGAAATGGAGTTGGTATTATCATAAATAAATATTTAAAGGATAGTGTAGTAGACATACAACGATATGGTGATCGAATCATGACGTTGGAATTGGCATTAGGAGCAAAGGTTTTGAATATAGTTTGTGCTTACGCACCCCAAGTAGGCCTAGATAGCATAAAGACAACTTTTTGGTAAGAGTTAGGTAAGGTGATTCAAAAGATTCCACAAAGGGAGATAGATTTGTTTAGGAGGAGAATTAAATGGACATGTCGGAAAAGAGGCATTAGGATATCAAGGTATTCATGGAAACTTTGGTTTTAGGGATATAAATGAGGAAGGTAGGGAGATTTTAAATTTTGCTATGGCATTTGATCTCTTTATAGTCAATACAATCTTCAAAAAACGAGATGAACATTTAATTGCTTATAAGAGTGGCTTATCACAAACACAAATTGATTACTTTATTTGTAGAAAAAAAGATAGCGCGTGTTGTAAAGATTGCAAGGTAATTCCAGGAGAAAGCTTAACCACCCAACATCGACTTTTAGTTATGGATTTACAAATAAAAAAAATAGACAGAAGAAGAAAAGAGTGCATCTAGCTATTCAAACTAAATGGTGGAATCTCAAAAGTGAGAAAGAAGATATATTTAAATAGAAAGCCCTTCAAGGAGATGTTTGGAATTATGTTGGTACATCCTGTGATATATGGAATAATATGGCTATAAATATTAGGAAAGTGACGAAAGATGTGTTAGGTGAATCTAAGGGAGGTGTACCGACATAAAAAGAAGCTTGGTGGTGGAGTGAAGTAGTGCAAAATAAAATCAAGGCAAAGTGGGCATGTTACAAATTACATTATGCTAAGAAAACTAGTGAAACTTTAAAGGCTTATAAGAAAGCACCGGAGGAAGCGAAAAAGGCCGTGAGTGAAGCAAAAGCTAAAATTTGGGAGGATTTATATTAAAAACTCAACTCAAAAGAGGGTGAAAAAGATATTTTTAGGATAACTAGGGTTAGAGATAAGAAAACTAAAGATCTTAATTATGTTAGATGCGTAAGGACGAGGATGAAAAAATTCTATTGGCAAATGATGATATAAGAAAAACTATTTTTATAAGCTTTTTAATGAAAATAAAGATGTTAGTATTAACTTAGGAGAATTAGCCAAATTAGAAAAGTATATAAACCACAATTTCTACCGACGTATTCAAAAGAATGAAGTTAAAGAGGCTCTTAAACATATGAAGGGTGATAAATCGGTAGGACCAGACAATATTCCTATAGAAGTTTGGAAAATACTAGGAGAAACACGAATATTTAATGAGCCAGTACACTTATACTCATATATAAGAAAAGGGAGACATTCAGAATTGTGCGAATTATCGAGGTATCAAGTTAATGAGCCATACTGTGAAATTATGGGAAAGAATTATTGAATTTAGATTAAGACAAGTATTAAGTACAGCAGAGAACCAATTTGGATTCATGCCAGGCATATCTACTGTTGAAGCGATTCACCTTTTGAAACGTCTTATGGAACATTTTAGAGCAAAAACGAAAGACCTTCACATGATATTTATTGATCTAAAAAAAGCTTACGATAGGGTACCGGAAGAGGTTCTTTAGAGAACCTTAGAAAAAAAAGGTATCTCTTTGACATACATTAACCTTATAAGAGACATGTACGATGGTGCAAAAACATGTGTGAGGACTCGCGAAGGAATGACATACTTATTTGAAGTTAATATTGGGTTATATCAAGGATCAACTTTAAGTCCTTACTTATTTATAATGGTGATTGATGAATTAACAAAACATATTCAAGATGAAGTGCCTTGGTGTATGTTATTTGCAGATGACATTGTGTTAGTGGAAGAGTCTAACGAAAAAGTGAATAGAAAATTGTAACTATGGAGAGAAGCATTAGAAAGCAAAGGCCTTCAACTTAGTAGAACAAAGACACAATATATGGAATGTAAGTTTGATCATTTGGTTACTTGAGAGGACATGGAAATTAAAATTGACACACATTGCATTCCCCAAAAGGAAAGTTTTAAATACCTAGGGTCAATTTTTCAGAGTGATGGAAGAATTGATGGAGATGTTACACATAGAATTAATGTTGGTTGGTTAAAATGGAGAGGAGCATCAGGTATTCTTTGTGATAAGAAAATACCATTAAAGTTAAAAGGCAAGTATTATAAAGCAACAATTAGACCTGTCATGTTTTATGGTTCTAAGTGTTGGGCAGTTAACCATCAACATGTACAAAAGATGTCAGTGACAAAAATGAAGATGTTGAGATGGATAAGTGGTAATGAGGTTATTAGAAACAAATTAGGAGTGACACCAATAGAGGATAAAATGTGAGAATATCGTTTAAGATGGTTTGGACATATAGAAAGAAAATCAGAAGAAGAACCTGTAAGAAGGTATGAAAACTAAATTTGAAAAGTATTAAAAGAGGTAGAGGACGACCAGAAAAGTGTTGGAAAGAAACAATAAAGAATGATCTAGCTTATTATGAGTTAGCTGCTAACATGGCACGAGATAGAGCTCTCTGGAAACAAAGAATCCATGTAGCCGACCCCGTTTAGTATGGGAAAAGGCTTAGTTGTTGTTGTAAGTTGGAATCATATCTCCAAATTTATGGAATCCTTCATCAGACTTCCTGTCTTTAGACTCCATAACAAAATGGAGTAGCTGAACGGAAAAATTGACATATTTTGGAAATTACATGAACCCTTCTTGTGGAATATAGTGTTCCTAAATATTTTCGGCATGAAGTTGTTCTTACTGAAGTGTATCTCATGAATAGACTTCTGTATGTGGTTCTTCGTGGAAAATCTCCATTTAACTTATGAAACCTAAAACTAATCCATTTCATCTTATTCCTAGAGTGTTTAGATGTGTTTGTTATATTCATGTTCATAGTCAATTTTGAGATAAATTCGATCTAGGGACGATCAAATGTGTTTTCGTTGGATACAACAACAACAACTAAGCCTTTTCCCATACTAGACAAGGTCGGCTATATGGATTCTTTCTTTCCACAGATCCCTATCGTGTGCCATGTTAACAGTTAACTCACAATAAGCTAGATCATTCTTTATTGTTTCTTTCCAACACTTTTGTGGTCGTCCTCTAGCTCTTTTAATACTTTCCAAATTTAGTTTTTCATACCTTATTACAGGTTCTTCTTTTGATCTTCTTTCTATATGTCCAAACCATCTTAAACGATATTGTGTGACTAAGGCACTTAACAGAAGTTTATTGCTTAGATTATGTACCAAGTTAGGTGTAACATTCATCTTTCACCCAACTTGAGGGGCTTATGAACGGTCGATTACATTAAAGAATGAGAGTAGACAACATGAAAAATGGGACAGCATTGACAACATTATGTTTTATGTTTTAACTTATGTTTTTATGTTTTTAAAGGTAGCTTTAAATAAGCCTCATTAATGGCACTTAGGTAAATTAGTTCTTTGTAATGCTAATATTTAAAGGAGTAAAAACTCTATTAGCATAAGACATTTTAGAGAGGAAGAAGAGGTACAGGGTTGCGACCGCACATAGGCAACCGACTGCCCCTTGACCCTCCTCTCTTGTATTGAAGATGTGAAATGATATTTCTATGATATTTTTCTTTGTTATTTCATAGTTTCTTTGCTTATGCATTATCATTCTTTCTATCAAATCTTTGAAACACAAAGTCATCTTGAGAATAAATCTTTTTCAAATCTTTGTAAGTTTCAAATACATTTTCAAACACACTAATTCAGTTTTTAAGTTTTTCATTAACATTTTTACAAATGACCCATGTTATTTTTGCATTCATTTTCTCTCTTTTAAGTCTTGCTTATATTTTTCTTGGACTTTAATAATATCATCATCATCTACGCTTTCAAAATCTAATTTTGGTTCTTGAATCGTTCTATCTATGAAATTCCAAAAATCTTTTGATAAAAAATACTTTTCATAGTTCTTGCTCAACTTTAATAGCATTTTGGGTTAAAAATGCACTTAAAAGACTCATTTTTACCTTCCATTTCAAGAAACAAATAAGAGGTTGATGTTACCTCAATGTTACGTCAAATATGTAATATCATGAATTTTCTAATCTTGGCACGCTTCTTGAAGTGTTCGATTTTTTCAAAACGAGGCTCTAATACCATGTAAATAATCATCGATATTTATATTTGGAAGCAACTCGATCATATATCATCAAGTGTCAAACTAAGAAGTCAAATACAAATATATCTAAGAATGGATATTTCGAGTCAAGAACAAGTCAATATCATAAGGCAAACCGTATGTGAAAGGGCTGCAAGTCACAACACACTTTATTGATTATAAGAAGCTCTATTTCTAGAGCAGAGGTTACAAGTGAGAGAGAAGAGAGGGTTGAAGAGGGCCTCCAACGGTTGGCCAACAGGCTAGCTGTTGGAGGCCAGTGCCGTTGGGGATGCCCAACAGCTATCTCCTGGCAGTTTTGGCGAGAACTAATTATACATGGGCCCTAGTGGCCCGTGGTCCTGTTACAAGATATTCATAGGCCCTAGTGGCCCAATTACATTATATTTAACAGTAGGCATAGCATAAGCTACAATGTTAATAGCTATCGGCTAGAGCTTGTTAGAACTTTTTTAAGGGCTTGGCAAAGCTGAATGTAGTTAACTTGTTTTAATGGAGTTAATTGAGCTAAGCTCATGCTTGCTTGAATAAAGCCCAAATCGAGCTTGATTTTGGTAACTGAAACTTGGTGGAGTGCGAGCTTGAGCTTGACCCTAGCTTTTTGTTAATTGAGTCAAACCGAGCTAAGCTCACTTATACTCAAGCTCGCTCAGTTCGATTACATCCCTACTACAAGCCTATCAGACGCCATAAGTTAAGGAGACTCTCCTCCTTTCTATGCATTAATGACTCAATTTGGTGTATCCTGCTAGTTGGTTAGCTCTTATAAGTTAATTTTAGTACTTTTGCTTCCATAAAAGATCTTATGATTTTTTTCCCATCTTATTTGATATATTCGCTTATCACAAGAATATTTTCTTTCCCATTTTTTATACATTTCATTGGAGCAAGTTATATGCTTTTTTGTTCTCTACTCTTAACTAATCTAAGAAGTATCTCTTTTACCTTCTTTTCAGCAAAAGGACTAGTTTCTATTTTTTCCCTTTTTCCTTTGTCCTCTTATAATCTTTTCAACTTTCATTAGCTTTGTTTCTATAATGCATTTGTAACATACTGTCTTTGCCTTATTTTACTCTAATGCCTTATTTTAGTTACCCATTCTCTAGATTCTCCTAGCACCTCTTTTACCTTCTTATATTGATTGCTATAGTTTTCTATGTACTTCAGACAGTGACCTTGCAGACTTAAGCTTTTCCTTGGAGTACTTTTACTCAAACCTTCTTGTTCGTTTTTTTATTCCAACATTTAGTACAAGTACCTTTATAAACTCTTCTCCTCCTTTTTAATTTCTAAAGGTAAATCCTTTATTGATAGTCAATGTTCGATGGTTAAACTCCCTTGTGAGAACTTTGTAATCTTTACAACACAATCAATCTTTGTTCCTTGTGGCAAATTAGTCAACTAGAGATTTAGGTAACCACTCTTGCAAGTAATCAAATATTCATCTCGCTTTTGAAAAAAATTACTATGAACATATCATAAATCACAGAAAATTTGAGTTCTTTGCATCTTCATATTGTTCCTTGAAATCATAGTTCCCAATTTCCCATGAACATATCTATATTGCAAAGTCTCTTTAACCGGATGGCCATTCAAATGTCCTATTAAACAAATCATCGCTTTCAGTGGGATTTTTTCAATCTTTTACCTAACTCCTTCTACAGTTCCTTTTCCAGTCTTTCTTCTAACGCCATTTGGTTAAAAATGTAGACAATGTTTAGAATCTCTTCTACTGCTGCACAGTTTTATGATTTTATGTGTACTACATTATGTTTCAAATCTGTTACTAGAATAATACCAACCCCACTTCAAGCTCTTTTATCCTGAATACCATAATTTCAACCCCATGTTTTCGATCTCCTTGGCCTTTTATGTTACCCACTTTATTTCCTTTATGCATAGAATCCAGACCTTTTCTCTGATCATAGTGTCCACCGATCGGATCTTGTTATTCTCAATAAGCTTCCTTATCCCTAGCTAAAAAAGCAGGGGAACCTTTAACAATTTTAGCTACATTCTGGTGCTGATATAGTGGGACTTGATTCTTTGATCACATTATCCCTTCACTTCTCATTCCTTGGAATTGATTAAATGTATATGGGTGAAGATGTTTAACCATTGTTTAAAACTCCAACGGTCGAGTCTTGCAATGCATTACTAAGATGTAATTGCGAAGAAATTCTCATAATTTTTCATATCCAAGATAAAGGTCCAGTTATTTTTTTATCTATGTTATCAATAGCGGTTAGCAGGAATAGCGGTAGCGGGGATATAACGGTACACTTTCATTTATGATTAAAAAATTATATATATATATATAATGGATTCTCTAATTTCTAAGAAATATCAAGAAACACATAACTACTACTTTATCAAACTAAATAAACAAATTTTAAGAAGACAAACAATAAATTTCACGTGACATATGCATATTGAATTGTTAAACTTATATTTAAAAACAAAAACATAAATGTAACCAAATTATTCTATATATTAGGCAGAATAAGTAAAATAAACTAATATATATTATACTTATCGACTCAAGTATGGATACAAAAGACACTGGCAATTGCCTGTAAAAGAACTCTTACTCGTCTTACAAAAAAAAGAGTCCAACTCTTCGACATAATGAGAACAAACACTATGATAAACTTCTACACGCTCTTTTTGCATGCAAGGGTTTATAAACAAGGCTTTTATAAACAAGGTTTTCTAAATTAAGGCTAAGATCTCATACTTAAATTTGGCATACTACCTCCCCATGTAGAGGTTTTCTTATGACCATTTTATTCATTTAACATGTTTACTCAAACGACCTTTCACATCTCCAAGAGTCACCATAAGTATCCCTTTATAGGACACTAACATAGCTTCAACAACTACAATGCTTGATGAGATATACATTATTATTTTGAAAATACATCTTTTAGCTATTATGATAAACCATTATACAAATAAGCATACAACAAAATAAGCTAACATGTTTACTCAAATGACTTTTAACATCTCCAAGAGTCACCATATGTATCCCTTTATAGGACACTAACATAGCTTCAACAACTACAATACTTGATGAGATATACATTATTATTTTGAAAATACATCTTTTAGGTATTATGATAAACCATTATACAAATAAATAGACAACAAAATAAGCATTTATTAACTTGTGCAAGTAAATCAAGTCAAAATATAACAAAATAAGCATTGATAAACCATCTTATACACTATTCTTGATATAGCGGACCACTATAGCAGTCATAGCGCTGCTATTAACAGCCAAGAAGATCGCCCACTAATCTTCCAGCGATATAGCGGTTCTCTGGCCGCTAATACGCAATAGCGCTCTATTAACTACTTAGTCTTTTATAGTAGTCGTTGCTATGTAACATTCCTTGCTCATTTAGGCTTGGGATGGCAATGAGTGGGAAATGAAAATTTTCTTCTAACCATTGCTTAACGTGACTAAAAAGCAAGAAGCTCAGCCTCAAATGAAGGAAATGTTAATATGGCTACTTCTGTCAATAGGGAAAAGCCAAAGAGAAAGGGGACACGTGCATTGTGCTTTCAGTTTATGTGTAGCTATGTTGCACACTCTTTTCCCCTTTATTTTCAGTTTGGTCACTGTTTGTGTGCATTTATTTAACACCATTCACTATTCATATTGACTAAGCTATTGGCAAGAGTAACGGTATTACATGGGGGAGTAACAGATAGAACAGCTATGCAAAGGACAAAAAAAGAAAAAGACTATGGGTTCATCTTCAAAAGGATATCTTGATGATTTTAGTCAACCATCAAGAAAGAAATTTTAGATAAAAATGCCAATATTTGATTCGTTCATTCTTTTCTACCTTGATGGTCCCCTGTGTTAGCACTTAATGGTCAAATATGTCTTCAAAGTAAACCACCTTCTGTTTGCATCAACAGTGGTACTGGTGTCTAGAATCTTGATCACATAGGGTGGCTCACCTAGATTGGATGGATATTTGGAGGGTGTGTTGAACTTTCTATATCAAGATTAATGTTTGTATTGGCTTCTCCTAAGTGACAAGTCATTTTGAACCACCCCAAACCACCCTTTGCACAAAAATAACGTTTTTCAATGGGTTTAGTTCCTGGAAGCAACCAAGGTATATAAGAAACTGTGACATCTGAAAAAGATGAGGAGATAAGTAGGAAAGCTTCCTGATATGCTACTGTCGAAGTCCGCAGAAGTTACACAATTGGTTTTCTGAACATATAATTGTTGTGTTGCCTTAGGTGTCGTCTACTGCTGCTTCACTCTTGGTTGAATCTTTACATCATAATGGTTGCTATAATACATGCTTTCCATGTTGCACTTAAAAATTCAGCAAAAATGGTTCTGCCTGTAGGTGTGTTGCTTTAATCAGTTGCTACAGTGTTATAGTCCCACTCATCTGCCTCTATCTGAAGTTCCTGAACGTGTTGATGAAGCTGATTACACGAATGATTGATTTTGTGTGAATTTATTGCTTGTAGAAATATGGTTACTTGATGCCACTCCAATGATTGCTTTTCAGGTGGAAACTGTGGAAGGCACCCGGAACACAGCCTGGAGAAACAATAAAGGTTCCTTCTGTGGGCGTCCCTAATATCAACAACCCTTCCATTCGTGGTGATCACTATTTTGTTGTGAATGCTCAGATCTCCAAAAGTATCAGGTTAGCTCATGTTCAGTTGTCATCTTCAGTGGCGATATGTTCTGTCTGAAAAGTTAAAAGTTTCAGGACCTTTCTGTTACATGTGAACTATTCTATTTCTCTCTTTAATACAAGAACCAAGTTATTCGGATCCCTAGGTGTTCTCATGTCTGTCAAATTTTGATCAACTTATTCATGGGCTATCTGACATTTTCTATTGGTTGTTTAGCTATTTAACAATGATCCATGAAACTAGACTATTTTGAGAATGATATTGAAATGTTATGCATGAAGCTGGAAGTTAAGTCCAAAGGATAGAAATTGATTTACAGGATAAATAGATGATAAACAACAACAACAACAACAACTAAGCTTTTTCCTATACTAGACGGGGTCGGCTACATGGATTCTTTGTTACCACAGAGCCCTATCATGTGCCATGCTAGCAGTTAACTCACAATAAGCTAGATCATTCTTTATTGTTTCTTGCCAACACTTTTGTGGTCGTCCTCTACCTCTTTTAATACTTTCAAAATCTAGTTTTTCATACCTTCTTACAAGTTCTTTTTTTATCTTCTTTCTATATGTCCAAACCACCTTAAACGATATTCTCTCATTTTATCCTCTATTGGTGCCACACATAATTTATTTCTAATAACCTCATTATGTATACGGTCTTTTCTTATATGACCACTCATCCATCTTAACATCTTCATTTCTGTCACAAACATCTTTTGTACATATTGATGATTAACAATCCAACACTAAGAACCATAAAACATGGCAGGTCTAATTGTTATTCTATAATATTTACCTTTTAACTTTAATGGTATCTTCTTATCACAAAGAATACTTGATGCTCCTCTCCATTTTAGCCAACCAGCATTAATTCTATGCATAACATCTCCATCAATTATTCCATCACTGTGAAAAATTGATCCTAGGTATTTAAAACTTTCCTTTTGGGGATGCATTGTGTGCCAATTTTAATTTATATGTCCTCTAAAGTAACCAAATGATCAAACTTATATTTCATATATTCAGTCTTTGTTCTACTAAGTCGGAAGCCTTTACTTTCTAATGTTTCTCTCCATAGTTCCAATTTTCTATTAACTTTTTCCTTAGACTCCTCCACTAACACAATGTCACCTGCAAATAATATACACCAAGGTACTTCATCTTGAATATGTTTTGTTAACTCATCAATCACCATTATAAATAAGTATGAACATAAAGTTGATCCTTGATGTAACCTAATATTAACTTCAAAGAAGTCTGTCATTCCTTCATGATTCCTCACACATGTTTTTGAATTATCGTACATGTCTCTTATAAGGTTTATGTATGTCAATGGGATACCTCTTTTTTCCAAGGTTCTCCAAAGAACCTCCTTCGGTACCTTATCTTAAGCTTTTTCTAGATCAATAAATATCATGCGAAGGTCTTTTTTTTTTGCTCTAAAATGTTTCATAAGACGTCTCAAAAGGTGAATCGCTTCAAGAGTAGATCTGCCTGGCATGAATCCAAATTGGTTTTGTGTTGTACTCGATACTTGTCTTAACCTACGTTCGATAATTCTTTCCCATAATTTCATAGTTGATATCCCGATAATTCACAAAATTCTGAATGTCTCCCTTGTTTTTATATATGGGTATAAGTGTACTTGCTCTCCATTGCTTAGGCATCTTTTGATTTCTCCATATTTCCTTAAATAGTCTTATGAGCCAAGTGATTCCTGTTTCTCCTAGGATTTTCCAAATTTCTATATAGGAATATTGTTTGGTCTTACCGATTTACCACCCTTAATATGTTTTAGAGCCTCTTTCACTTCATTCATTTGAATATGTCGGTAGAAATTATGGTTTATATATATTTTTGATTTGGCTAACTCTCCTAATTTAATATTAACATCTTTATTTTCATTAAAAAGCTTATAAAAATAGTTTTTCCTTCTATTTCTTATATCATCATTTGCCATTTATATAAATCCTCCTAAATTTTAGCTTTTGCTTCACTGACATCCTTTTTCGCTTCCTTCTTTGCTTTCTTATAAGCCTCTAAAGTTTCACTAGTTTTCTCTCTGTGCCTTGATTTTATTTTGCACTACTTCACTCTACCACCAAGCTTCTTTTTGTGTTGGTACACCTCCCTTAGATTCACCTAACACATCTTTTGCCACTTTCCTAATATGTATAGTATGGTCAGAATCTAATGCTTTTAGTACTTGCATCGAGTGTAAGGGAGAGATCTCTACCTTCGCCACCCACCCTGAGGCTCCTGTCCTCAGTCTTCTATGCTGGGTGGATCCAATCCTTGGAGGTGGTTATTGCGAATTATGTCAATAAAGAAAAGGTGGTATTAAACATATTACTGTCCTTGAATCCATGTTATTTTTCCCGGATAGTATGTCATCCATATGAATATTTATGTTACGTGATCTGAGTTATGTTTGATTTGAAGTTAGATTCATGTTTTTATTATTTTGTTCTGGGATTTGTCTGCTTAGTGGTAGATTACATCTCTAACGTTTTTGTTTCAATATCTCTGCAGTGATATAGAGAAAGACCTTATTCAACAATTGCATTCACTGTCATCCTCTTCCAAAAAATAGTAACCAAATCGATTTAGAGAGTTCCTGCCTTTCCATGTGCTATTCTATTTCACTTATTCTTTTTGGTGCCTGTTCTTTTGTTGTTCTAGGTAAATGTTGTGCATATGAGAAGAAAACTGATCAGAGACCCATGGATAAGGAAAATAGTAGGTCTGCAAACTCATTTTGGGACTCCTTCATGTCATTTCTCAGGTACATTGCATCTTTCCAGTGGAATAAGTACAACTTCCTCTTGATTCCTTTTTTATGCCAAAATACCAATTGGAATGACACCTTACAAGTGCCATCGCCAGGACCAGCAATCTAGTGACTATCCCAAGCCAAGACAAGACCAGAAATCCTTTGAACACATGATTTTTGCCAACAAATCTTGACAGCTCTTTTCCGTTCATCCCCTTGATGGTGTTGTGCATCGGTTGTTCATCATGGAAGGTGACAAAACTGAAACCCTTGAACCAATCGTCTCACGGTCGTTGATGACCTTGGACTCAATAACCTCCCCAAGGAACTAAAGGCCAGAAGAGTGAAAATATTATCTCTTTCAGTCTCTTTCTGTCTTCAAGGGTTGAAAAAACACGTATAGGGCGATGGAGCTTGTCATCCATCTTGACGCCTCTAATGACAACGCGACCAGCAGCCATCTGCCATCCTTATGCTCTAATACAATGTTATGGAAGCATTGAGGTAGGTTCCGATGGAATCAATGATGAAACAGTTTTATTGTAGAGGCCTCTTGAAAGAGAGGAAAAATAATAATTACAATGGATTTGAAACCCGTATTTATAGTGTACAAAGAAAGGGAAGAAGAAACGGTAACTTTACTAGCCATTGAAGGTCTACTTCTGTCCAATGGCTATTACAAAAAATAAATAAAACAAAGAAAAAGAATTACACAAAAGAGATACTATATTTTAACACTTTTATTGGGCATATTGTTGCTTCTTGACGGCAACTGTTCCTCAATTGTTTGATCACATGATCCATGTATCTATTTGTGTGGCTGCGACTAGTTATAGTTGATAATTATAATGCCATCATGATTCAACAGGCATGTTTTGACAAACGTCTTGAGTAATTATATATGGATATAAAATGATTAAGTAAGCTAGTGTTTATATGCAATATTCACATAATCCTGCAGACATATTGGCAAATTACCACATTTTGAAATATAGTATCCTGTTTGTATTAATGCTGGGAACAGAATCGTGCTTCATTCCTACTCCTAGGACCTCATATACAAGCTCCAGCATATGTCAATAAAAACAGACTGGTGTATTAAATATGCAGTATGTTCCGCTCCTTAAGTCACTACAACTGAAATCTACTTCAATATCATATTTGCACAAAAGCCATTATATAACGCCATTATATAATGAAATCTGCACACATGCATGAAAGATGTGAAAAATTGTCAAACACATTTATAACAGAAAATTCATACAGAATTACGACAAAGTTGATCAACAGATTATACCATATAAACCAGAAAGCTTGCCTCTGCCTTTGCACAGTTCCAAGAATGCAACCTTTTCTCCATGTTTTTTGTGCAATATAGGTTCCTAGCTCACCCTTTAATGAAGACACTCATGACTTCTTTGAAGTAGTTATATGAAGCACTTTAGATTTCTTCACTGGTTTAAAAACGTTGGCTTCTTCCTTAGAGTGAGAAGGGTTCTCAGGGTGCACTCATCCACCAGACGCTGGCAATGCACTTTCAGATTTTTTCTTTTGTTTGACATTTTGTGACGAAAACCAGCACTTTGGGATTACTGATTCTTATTGTTACTAAATTATTTGCAGGAAGAAGCAGACTAGAACAAAGTTTGCAACACTGACCATAGATGTCTCATTGAGCCCCATGAGTCATAGTGTCAGAATGTATCCATCTAACCTGTTTTTTATGATTATGGTTGTAACATAAGTTGGCTTTTCCATGATAAGGCGCCTTCCCTGTAGAATACAGCAAGGGAAGCCTTCGGCTCCTAAATGTAGAACAAAGGAATCACTCATTCGGTACATTGAGCAGTCACAGGTTGAATAATGTTCATAAGCTTTCAAAGGGTCCATTTGTTACTTTAGATGATTTGTCCACGTTTTTTTTATGGGCACTTTCAAAGTCCTTATGAAGCTCAAATTCTTGTGCATTCTTTTGGCTATAGGTGAAAATCGCATTGCAGGTTAAAGGTGACCGGTCTTCTTGTTAGAAAATTTTCTTCAGGAAATTCTATGATATTTCAAGTGATGTTTCAGATGGCAATCAGTTCAGGTGGCTTTTGAAAAGGAACCAGCCACTTTTCTCTCTAGGAGACAGTATTGCGATCTTTTTGAGGCCTCAACATGAGCGATCTAGCCGTCGCTCTTCATCAATCCCCCCATCATGTGGACAAGAATAGAAGTTGCCACCATCATTTCCTAATGTGGTACCGGTTTTGACTTCTCTACGCTCTACCTAGGGGATATATTTTTCAATATCTTGCTATGTTAAACTAAGGTCCAAGCATATTGTCGACTGCAAAATCAGTTATGAGTATTTATAGTCAATTGGATTCAGTTTTTGCCGCACCCAACCTAATTCTTTGCAACCTACATTGCTAACTAACTTACGTTTCCAAGTAAGGGGCACACTCATGATCAAGGCTGCAAAAATCATACTGGAGTTAACAGTGCCTTTCTTAAGACTCATCTTTACCAAAAAGGGAAAAGGGTTCATGAATACTTGATTCACAGTTTGTGATTTGGAACCTCAGCAACAGCTCCCTGGGGGTAGGTAGGCATATAGCTATGGAGGAAATTGCGCTATAGTGGCCCGCATAGGTCAATTACACTTGGTTTTGGAAGCGCAAGATGGCAAGTCTATGTTCATGCACGCGCGATGCGACATTGAATATATTGAAGGCATCATAAGGGAACTTGACAAACAAAGGAAACATGGGGACTTACAAGGTCAGGAGCTTGATGGTGGGTGTGCACCTAAACGGGTTCCGTTAACATGGTCCGGAGAAAAGATCGTGACCTTTGTCCTATGTTTTCGAATTCTCCTGCTAGTGCGTAAACACGAAAACAATTCTTTGGCTAACCGCAACCTAGTCAAAATGGCTCCTCCGCCAACCATTAAATTAAGGATGGCAACGGGGCTGGGTGGGGTGGGTTTGCACTCCACCTGCACCCGCCCCGCACTGCGGGTCTTGGGGATCAATCCTGCACTGCCTCTCATCCTTTTGTTACAACCTGGCATTGCTTCGTGTTACCATGAGTTCTAGTGACCAGCATTAATGTCATGCGTTAACCAGTTTTTTGTCCAAACACCAAAATGTTTACTTCAACAATCAAGCGGAAGCATAATAAACTCACATATAACAATGAACAAAAGAGATACCAAAAGCCTGAAAAGAGGTTCCTTTATTGATTTATGGCTTGTCAAATACAAAAAAACTTAGACAGGATTCCACACAATACTATGATAGTGCCACCCAACAGCATAATTCACCTAGTATCCTGCTCTACCCTCCAAGGCATAGATGGGAAGTCAACTAACAAAGAACTCTCGCCCTTCACCTAGATCTCTCTCTCACAAGCTCTCTCAAACCTTAATGGCCCAACCCATACAATGTACTATTTGGCTCCCTTTTTTAATCTAAGGGATCGATTGCATGGATCCTAATGTGAGACAAGATACAGATCCCGCTCCCATACTAGAGTCTTCGTACACTAGAACCAAGACACCTAAAAACCTTAACATGACTCAAATGCAAACAAACATACTCAATACCTTTGGATGAACCCAGACCGTATGCAACACTACTGTAGAAAAACTACCTAGAGCCCGGTAAACCTCCCAAGACTGAACTCAGTCTACCTGCCATAGAGTCTTCCCGAACCCGATGAGCCTTCTCATTGCCTATTTTGCCAGTGTATGCGGTAAATCTCTCAAACAGAGCTAACTAATGCAACACTCATATGATGCGCTTATTACATGACTCAAGCATAAACAATAAACACTACCTCCTTGGATGCTAGATAAACCTCCCTAGCTCCAAGGTCTTCTCTCCCTCCTAGCGCTCTCGACCCACTAACACCCTGCACCACCTAACTTCAACCTATAAAAATAGTTTTTAAGAAAATATCATTTAATATTATATTCTACATAAAATAGAAATGAATTTTTATGGTATTTTATATTATTAAACTAAAAGTTATTATGTATATAAAAAATATACATATAAGCATGTAAATTACTTATAAAATATATAATAAACATATATTTGTATAATAAATACACATTATATATATAAACCCTATCCTGCTCCGCTTGCGGGTCTTTCCTACCTTTCCCCACCCTGCAATGGGACGGGTTTTCCTCTTTGAGAACCGGCACCTTGTAAGGTTGGGGTGGGGTCGGTGGGAATTGCCATCCCTACACTATATAGCAAGGGAACGGAACATTTGACATCCAAAAGTGTGTTCATTACTATGGACAGTTTCCTGAAGTCAACTTCGTTGCAACAAAAGAATGACCAATGAAAGCATCTTTTTGAAAGCATTTGGACTCATGTGAATTTGAGGAAAAGGAAATTCAAAAGTTCCTAACTCTAGTCTCATGTTTGGGTTTCAAATGCAGCCCCTTAACACGTCTGTCCGGATTTCCCAGACATTGCATCGGAATTTGAATTTTCACAGAAGTATGAAAGTACAGTAAACAGGCCTTCACGCCATATGTTCGGTCTAATTAGAGAAGTGTAAGGATGAATGTGTTGGCACATATGAGATGTGGGTTAATTCTTGGGAACTATTAGAATGCAGAATACTCGTTCTCAAGTGATCTTGAGAATTTACCACACCCTCAATCTTATTGAAGGGAGGTTGCTTTCATAAACAAGATGATTCATGTAGAATGAAAGAACTGTGTGCCTGTAGCTTTATCCCCGGAGTGAGCCGACCTGGGTTGAACCGAATTAGTCAGGGTCCTCGTGGGTTCCGGGTACGGGCTGTGTGGACCCAGAAAATCACCAAAATTTAGAGTTAGTGGAAGTGCAGATTGGAGTGAGAAAATCACAAATCTTTCTCAATTATTAACTGACAAGGGTAGGTGGAACACTGATCATCTGATCCGAAGAGCACGGATTTATGCTGATAGTTCTCCTGTGTAAACACTTCAAAATTTTTGTTCTCATAAATCGAGTAATCAAATTCGAAAATAAGTGAGATCGGTCTTAAACCTTTTAATCATTTGAACATCATAAATCAAATAATGCTAAAGATTAAGAAGCAAAGATACAATATTATTCACTTCAAAATACATCAAGGAATAACAAGTGATATATATAACAAGGTACAAATGACGGACAAACTGCTACAACACAGATCAGGAATCCCTTTAGTTGACAAAGATCAGAAATACAGAACCAACATCAACAAGTGAACAGTACGAAACAAGAAAAAGTGACTAAAAAGGTTGTAAATGGTTGCTGTTAGACCTCTGTAGTTCACACACTGCCCACATCCAGCCACTTGAACAAACAACTGCTCCTTAGCCCACACATAACCACCTTCAAAGGAAAGGACAGCCACCCTGAGCAGCGTATTTCAACATCTCTAGGCTTGAAATCTGAACTCATTGAAAGCAAGTCTACTGAATTTCCAGAGTCTCTTGAGAATAGGCATTGATGAGTATAAAAAGAATAGGCATCTCTCCCAACCCAAAAATTGCATATCCCACTTGAGAGATCTCTTCTCGTCGAGTGCTGGATGAGATAATTTCCAGAGTCTTATTATAAGTGCCAATTACCCATGAAAATCCCTTGTTATCCCATCTTCCCAATGAATGTTATGAAATCTGTAAAAGAAAGCAACAGAAAAAAGAGCTGATCTTCTCACATCTCCAGAAAAGAAAACAAAGACAAAGGAAGATATGACATCGAAAACTCTTTATTGACAGATTATGACACCCATATAGATGATGAAATCCCGTAGTTCCACCAATTTGATGCTCATTGAGATCCTAATGCATACCTCCCAACTATTGACTAAGAGATCTATTAAAAAGAAGATAGTACTAAGTGGATATATTAGTTTTCTCAGTCTAAAAGGTGAAGCCTCTAAGTGGATGGTCAATTAAAACTTTAGTCATTTTCAGACCTTTGAAGATCTACCCACATCTTTTATGAAAGGATTTGACTATAATGTATAAGTTTTTCTCACACTAAATACTTTGAGAAATACAAATCAACGTAAAGGTAAGGATGCACACACCTTCATAACCCAATGGAGAACTATCTTACGACCAATCAAAAAATCTCTTAGCGAGACATGCACAATTATGCTCATCTTCAAAAATTCACTGATATCTTCAAGCTATATTAGCCTTGCATGAAATTTCCTCCTTTGAGAAGCTCATCAAAAATACTACTTTATTCGAGTCTAACCTTAGGAAAGGTGTTTATGATGATTTTATTAGGCTCGAATCTACCAAAAACCCACCTAGGATCCATATCACCAACGAAGATAAAACTAGAGATCAAGCACTTAGGTTCACTTAGAAACCAAAGGACCCATAACTTCAAACTTCCAACCTTCAATATTTAAACCTAGAGTTCTCCCAAGTTTGAGCTCAATTTTGAAGACAAAAGGAAACTAAAGATAAGAATATTCTAGAACACCACATGGACCTTGGATCATAAATTCACTTTATTAGGACAACTTCTTACAAAAGTCCTATACATTTTCTTAGAATGGGAACGGATAACACTTTAATTTGTTCCCTTTAATGCTGCTTAGAAAGGGAGATACTCAGATCAATATTGTTAGTTCCATAAACTCTTAGGATATGACATAAATGAATGAATATTCCTTAAACATCAGGTACAAGACCTGATTGATCAAGAAAATCTTGATGTCTCAAATGAGCCTGATTAAGGGGTATTGAAGAACCCTTTTCCTCAATACCATAGAACCCAAGTTGCCATGTATCATTCTAATGGTTCGACTTTGAAGAAGTCTAGATCAGAAGAGTCAGTATCTTCTAGTTTACTTTCATATTCGTCACATTCACCTTACCCTTCACCCCTTGATTAATGGAGTACACTTTGAAAACTCTTCCTAGATCATCAGAATATACTCCAACGGCTCTCCTGATTTACTAGATTATACTATGATGACACCTCTCAATTCTTTGGAATACATTTTAGAATGGTCTTGTTAGAATGTATCCAAAAGACCTTACCGTACCTCTTTCTAAAATATCACCCAACCACTCCTAGTCCACTTTTATAAATTTCTTCTTTCCACCAAGATTCATACTCAAGCATGTTTGAGTCAAACTTATGGTCCTCATCTAGACCTTGGGGTATTCACCTTCAGTTCACAAGAATTTAGACAATTCCTTCCCTTATGAACTCACTAGAAGGCAAACCCTTATAGTCATCCAGGGCCCAAAGAGTTTCTCCACTAATGCAATTCCCACTTTGAGACCATACGAGTTTGGACCATTCCTTCCCTATGAACTTGCTAGAAGTTTAACTCCTAAGAGCTCCCCTACTAATGCAAATGAAGAACCTCAAGGTCTCATTGTTACATGGTGATGACTGACTCCTCGAAGCCAATTGCCTTCATTCTCTCCTCATCCCATGTGGACTACCAACTCGAATATCTCAAGAACCCTCTTAGACATACTAGACAAGAACCCGTTAGGATCCGAATTACTAGAGCTCCAACAATGACCAAGGATAAGGGAAAAGTGCGATTACTCAAGTATAACTTTGATAACTTAAAAAGGTTAATATGTTCATCCTCAAGCTGATAAGATCCTCACCCACACACTTAAAGGTGATGGAGGATGATGTACTAAAAGGTCAATGTCCCCAAAACCACTTCTCTTGAGTCTTTGGCCATTTTAGAGTCACACATTCTAACACGAATACTTTTGACTTTCTTAGATGATATGCTTAGACCAATACTCCTACATGACCAAACCCTATAGATAGGACTGAAGATCAATGATAAGTTCATTTCTAGGTGTCTTATAGACTGAGGTGGAGACCTCACCATCCTTCCCTTTCGGCTTACCCCCCAATAGGAATCTCAAAAAAAAGTCACTCTCACTGATATCCAAATTATAGGGTATGATAGTCACGATTCCACTCCTAAGGGTACCGTCATCCTCACCATCGAGATAGGTGACATTATTCATCAAGCCCAATCTCATATTATGCACCAAAACTCCTTATACAACCTCCTCTTATGTCATCATTGGATTCACGACCTAAAAGACATGCCATCGACTTACCATTAATACATAAAAATCTCTTGGCACAACCAAACAGTGATAGTTATATGGGAAGACAATACAATCTAGTCAAGAGGTCTTAGTTTTGACCTCCCCTTTTTCGTATCTCATACCACAAAAGTTGGCTCATCTACCCTAATTGCTCTATCCATAGATTCAACTAAGCTTCGTACAACTCTTACTCCCTCCTCCAAAGTTCTCATCATAGATTATATGCCTAAGGTCTTCTCCTTGGGAGAATGGATTGATCACTCACCCTTTCGATCCTATCCTAAATACCTTACTTTTACTCGCTTCAGAAATGCTTAGAGGATGCTCCTCTCTATGGGGCACTCTTCCTTTCAAGGTCTTAGTACCCACTCATAAGGTCTTTTCATACCTGTGGAACCTAGAGTTCGCTATGATAAGTATGACCTAGGCTACGACACTTGCTCTAACCTAGGGTCTCATCCTAATGGTCCTCCTACTTGGATCAGGGGAATATACTCTATAATCCCTCACTCATCCTCATTATTGATAGGGTTACATATGATTGTGAGACTGACTGTTAAGACCTTAAATTCATATTCTTAAAATCACCCTTTGATTCTTGTCGTGGTTCATCTCCCTTTTCTCTAGGTAAGGAAGGTTCTTTAGTGACTTAATATGGACCCACTCTCGAGACGCCATTAGGTGCATCTTCTCACTCTACTATATTTCAAATATAAAAAAATAAGCTTTCAAAAGGTTCCTTTGGTACTTCGGTCATTTTAGTTTTTTTGCATTTGCTTCTACTTACATTACTCCTCTACGTCACAATACATTCACATCACTTCACTATATCATATACAACCCTTTTTGACTTCGGATATCTCCTTGCAATCTCTACTTATCGTTCACAACTGCAACGTAGGAGAGAAGTTGAACATTAATAAGACAATCCCTAAGTTTAGAGAGAATAATGATGAGATCACTGCCCTCCCTAAATTTGGCTAAGCTATAGAATGTTAGCAAAAACCATCTAACATGGTAGGAGGAGATTTTGTCAAAGTCAACCTCAAATCGGAGTCAAACCCAAAGATTCTCATGGTAGAAACATCAATTTGGGGACAATTTGACTTAATGAATGTATGCAACCCTAACATAGTCAACCGAATTTTCATTCGTGTTTGCCAATATTTAAAGCAAGAGCTAACAAAATTTTCTAACACCTAGGTCACGACAACCTTTGGTCGGAGAGAAATAGACGACGACATGAATGTTGGTGAAAACTGCAGGGCTACATGCATAAAATGTAACATGCCAACATCAATCAATGTTGTAGATCTAGAGAAATTCATAAGAAAATAGTGGACCACAGAAAGCAAAACAAAAGTTAATAAAGTATTTATCTTGTCTTAGAGAAATTAGCACCCTACTATCAAGTATGCACAGGTACCAATGCCTTTCTCCAAAGATAAAACAATCACCACAGTAGAAACACATACCTCGACTTTAATGAGCCTTAGTCACTTAACTGAATGGAGAGTAAAGACAGTCACCGCAAAAATGCAAATGCTGGGAAGCAAAGAACGAGAGAGAAAGTACATGGATTTTCACTAACTAGTCTGATTAGGGAGCCCTAATAAGGTTTTATAATAAAACCAGTGAATCTCGGATTTGCTCTAAGAGTAGCGCTTTCTCGGGTCGACTGCATAACTAATCCATGTCTTTTTGTAAAAAGACTTATTTAATCATTAGATCAAAATTCTTTTGTACAAAAAATATTGAATATCGAAGACGATTCCTGAACCTGAGCCCAACCTAGCATGCGTACGCAGCGTGCATATGTTCATCCTTCCTCCCTAAGCTTTTTGAATCAATGTTCATGAACTATCATCTATACAAAAGGACATGAGAGATTCTTTGAACCATCAACATGGTACTAAAGAATACATAATGGTATTCACATGCAAAAGTCCCTCACTCACATGTGAATTTCACATTTATCATAGATATATCATATTAAGCATTTAGGAGCACTTATTATGAACTTAATGTAATTAATATTACATGAGCTTAATTAGGCTCAACCATCATTAATTAACATTAAGTCCAATGCGGTCATCTTCTCATAGAAAGAACTGTTGGCCCGTAGCTTTACTCCCATGTGGGTTGACCCTACTGGAACCAAATTAGTTGGGGACCTTGTGGGTTTCAGATACTAGCGGTGTAAAAGAAAAAATGGAACTGTTGGCCGTGCCTACAGTCAGAATTTTACCCAAAATATTGCACTATATTGATGGAGTGTGAGAGATTTCATCATGGAGTAGGTCATCTTGGCCATCTATAGTGAAGTCATCTCATCATGGGTTTATTTATTGTCACAGCATTACTAACTATTCTGTCCAGACAACCCCCCACATGAAAAATCATGAAAAACATACAGTTTGCCTTTTCGAAATCTGATCCAAAAAACTGTTTACCTATTGTTGGTTTCATGGTTCACTTTTACAGGATTCTCTCTTTCCCTGTGTCGAGATTCAGCACACCACATTGAATCTTCTAAAGAGAAAAAGCCTCTGACTGTGCGAGGTAGTGATGGAGTCATACTTTGGTCAGCCTATGCCTACACTATTTTGGAGGACACTCACTATTCAAGAGTCTGTGCGGGATATTCTTAGCAAATGGGGAGCACAAAAGTTTCAATACCAAAACTCCATGTAGATTGTGGCCCCTAATATTTCAAATGGTAATTAAGGAGCCATGGATCATTCATATTCGAAAGAGTAGCTGGAAATACGAATCCTTATTGGACCACCAACTTAGACAGTGCTCAACAATATAAAGTGGTAGTTCGAAGGCAGGACTCCCAATTAATAATAAATGTAAAAGTATTCGTGAACCTTGATCATGCATACCGTCAGTGTCAATTCCTTCCTTCCGGCGGCCGCGCCATGTTATTAATCATAAATTGTTGAGCCCAACATCAGATCGAACACACCTTTCATATGAAGTCAGAAAGCAGATTTACTTACCAAGTATGATCATAAGCTGCAGATTTTATCATCGCATTGTCGAGAAATCAAATCCCTTCTTTGGTAGTAAATACCTATCTCTACATGCAACCCATTAAGGCCACACGATGTCATCTGGCATGTATGTTTAAATACCGCAAATCCTTCATCACATTCCCCCAGGTCTTAACACCATTACACACGATCATGTTCGAAATGACAATATCATAAACATTAACATGTGTAATTATCATTTTGGTTGTCACGTTCAGTCAACCGTTATGATATAGGAAGCTTATGTGAGAATTACCAGTTTATTATCTTTAATATCACATATTAATCATGATCCGGACACATAATGATCTTAATGACACAAAAATCCTAATTGTGTATTTTTGTATTATCATGAATTGTTTCAAATATTTGAATATGAATATTCTGTCACTCATGTTCCCAACCCTTTGCGAATGGTTGTAATATTCAAGGGATAATTGCATATTGACAAAATATGCAATTTAGATTGAAATATCTAAATTATATTAGCCAAAGGTAATTACGAGTACATATCTTCATATGGCTCAAGGCCTCATATGTAACAAAAATCTCTAAAAGGTAGTTACGCAATATGATAATAGATTACTTAAGAAGCGTATAATGAGTGAAGTAGACGTGAATGGACATGACACATACATGGTAGCTAATCTGATCGTTTTATTACTAGATTATCAAAATTGGAGTTCATTGATTTGGATGGAAAAAGAGAAGATTCTTTAAACTTGGCCCAGTATGTTAATCTTTGAATTTAACAATGGATGAATGCAGCTTGAATCTGAAAAAGTGAAGGGTTTTGGAAGTTAGCCCAAATGATACAATGCAAGCAAAAGTTCCTAGATTCATAGAGATATAGAGAAAAGGAGGAACTGATTGGCCAAAGAAGGAAACGATGAAATTTTTATATAGGTAATTTTTACTGGACTTGGATTATAAAAATTCATGATCAAGCCTAGACCCATTTCCCCACTAGTACTGGAGTTTTTGTTATACATGCTCTTTTATGATTTTATCCCTCTTGTTTGTATGTTGGGAATGTCTAAAAGGATTTTTTTTGGGTTACAAGAGGAGGCCGAAGCCCTACACATGCACCGTATGGGATTCCAACTCCCAGCAGCAGCAACGGCGCTAGAGTGCGCTGCCGTTGAGCTAACGCTCTGCCACTATGCTGAAATTACAGGGCATATTCAGCCCCCCCCCCCCCCTCACCCCCCCCATGAAACCTATCTACTTCAATAATTCAGTGTATCTTGATCCTCTCGCATCACATGGGTGCACAAGGATTTTATATGGAGATTGTATGGTCCACTTTCGAGTCTCTATTATTTGATTCCTGCATGCTAATGCTTTTCCAATATCCACCCTTCCTCGATATCATTTCACATGATTCTACATTACTTTAGAAATACTTATATCAAATAGTAAAAGCGACAAGGGCAAGTAAAACAGGAACCACTCAAATCAGGGCTGTGAGAATCGGCTGATGTAAATAATTAAATTGAACTGGTGGGAGCTAATTATTTTAGATAAATTCATTTTTTTTAGTTTTGAAAAGTCTCTGTCCACGCTGAACTCAACTAGATTTGGTTTGGCGAATTCCGAAAATTTTGTTTAAGAAATGGTTCTATTTAGAACCTGATTGATCACGATCTTGGTGTAAAAGAAAGTACAAAAAGAAGTTGTAGCTGCGTTTGAGAAGGTGTATAGAGGCACGGTTAGGGTGGTAAACAAGGTGAACAAACCGACCTAAGGTTTCGACCAGCCGAAAGTTGGTACGAAGATGAGCCGCGAGCCGAACAAGCCAAAGAAGACCCTGTTTCTTGCATTTACAAGTATCCCAAAAATAGCTAGCAAGTTTAAGAAACTTCACATAGAGCCCCCGTTCTTTTACGAATTTATAGCATTTGACAAAAATAGCTAAATCTAATGGGTCCCGATATACCTAAAAATCATATGCGTACTGCACAAATGAGTCCATTCTGCATGTTATGCAAGCGGTAAAAAAGGTTAAATGTGAGTATGTGAAGAAATTTGAGAATTTCTGCTGCTAATTAATTCTGAAATGCTTAAATTACACATGGCTATTCAAGTAAGTTCGACTGTTTTTTGTATAATAATTCCGTTTTAAACAAGAAACTCATGCTCCATGTATTGTCTAAAGAAAGTTCAGATGGGGCATTCGTAAATAGGTAGTCATGGGCCTCTTTGGCTTAGAGAGAGGTGGTGCGAGTGACTCGACAGCGAAAAGAAGAAAACCAAGTTAAAGGGAAAGGAATTTTAGCCGGAGGAGGAAAACCAATGCATAGATCATGAGCCATATCTCTAGCTTATTGCAACTTGGACGTCACTTTGAGAGCTGTGGAAAATGACAAGCTGCAATAAACTACATAGGACATGTTGAAGGTGGTGGCTCACCTTCTCCTTAGTTCCATTCATGGTGGCTAATGGACACATAACGTGATGATTCTCACGCCATGCAGCCATTGTGGTACCACAACGACAAACAAGAATGGTGTTCCATCTTCATCATCCTCCTCATCATCTATCATACTTTTTCCATCTTTGTGGACCACCTTCCGGTGAGCAAGTTAGTAGTTGGCCCGTAGCTTAATTTTCTTGCTTTTGCTTGATTTACTAACTGGAAAACGGTGCCCGGGTTAAAAGACTTGGCTGCGCACACACACATACATGAAAATATACCTTAAGGTACAGGACACTTGAGTTTTATAACTTTTGTTTCATTCATAATTTCAGAAAGCTTATGTATTGGAAATTATGTAACGATACATATTGCACAATTTTCTTTTGATGTGCAATTAAGACTT
This sequence comes from Brasenia schreberi, assembly GCA_036023115.1. Lineage (NCBI taxonomy): Eukaryota > Viridiplantae > Streptophyta > Magnoliopsida > Nymphaeales > Cabombaceae > Brasenia > Brasenia schreberi. Next base: position 3,898,407 of record JAYKKT010000073.1, read on the forward strand.
TATATGCCCAAAGAGCTATCATGGTCGTTTTTTCATACTTATAAAATACAATCTAGTCACAAAAACAGTGAATAAAAGGTCGAAAGATTCTAGGCAAATAGGTACTTAAAAGTATGCTTATTTTCGTGAAAATGGACTCTGTATACTACTCCCTTTGTTTTGGAACATTGTATATAAGGTTTTTTTGCTAGAGCTCATTTCCAAACACATAAACTCTCTCTCTCTCTCTCTCTCTGTGTGTGTGTGTGTGTGTGTGTGTGTGTGTGGTGGTGGTGGGGGGGGGTGGGGCAGCCGGAGAACAACATGGCCCATCCCACTATGTCGATTACCACGGGGCTATAGGAACTATACTTATTATTAGCTTGTAGTTGCTACTATATCTCGAGTAACTTGAACTGTACCAAATCCTGAAAGCACTTAACCATAAAACGATAATGTTGTAAAATAGGGTACCCAATATCATCTCAATATCTAGCTAAACAGCATTGGTGAATTATTTATAATTTTTGTGAGATAATTTTCAAAAAAATAGTTTCAGTTAAATTGTGATTTAATTTTCAAAGTAATTGCATTCAATTATGATTCTGTGCAGAAATAAAATGATGCTTTGAATGAATTCAGTTATAAGTGTGGGCAGTATATCCATATTGTTATAAATAAGAGTTTGTTACAACTTTATGTGGCAATTGAATGCTACGTATAATGATCATGAGGCAAAAGTGACAGAGTTAGTTAATGTTATAGAAAACAATTAGAGTTATGGCCTTTATGCTGATTGGCTATAACAACTAAGCGTCAAGGAGAGCCATTGCATCTAATAATTTAATACAAGTGATGACGAATAAGCCTAAAGGTTATCGTTACCGTACCTTGAAGAATAACGCTTTTCTATCCTCCTTTCAAGTTAATGAAACTCTGAAGAAAACACCGATTGCTATTTGAACTTTACCATTTACCGATTTCAATTTGCCATTTGATGATTACAAAAAAGATCAATTGTTGCTTGCAGTTTGTCGTTTATCGATTACAATTTGTTGTTTGCTGATTGTAGAAAAGGTTGATCGCCGTTTGCCAATTCCAGGAAAAGCCGTTTGCTATTTATCGATTCGAAGCAAAGGTCGATTGCCGATAACTCTTAAGATATGCACTTTACATAACTAGGATGTTTTCTTACCAATTTCGTTAAGTATGATGCTTGTTGTACATACTGCATGAATATAAGTTCATTAATACAAAGCCAATACGCAGGGTACCCTCATGCTTTTGATCTAACTATTTTTAAGGGTAGATGAATAATCGACTATCATGGGCAACATGTTACAGTCCACACGTCATACGAAGAGATCGCTTATACGAGACTAAAACTCATATTATAGCTGAACAATATACCTTGGGCTTCTTTTGTTCAGCTCAAGCTTAGATAGTTGCCTACAAATAAAACGTGGGCTATTCTTACATCTCACTACTTTACATCTTTTATTGTCATCTTTAGATGCGAATGTGGATTCACCACTGTTTGCTTTTTGAATATGCGTCGCCTGCTTTATTAGTTCGTATCATGCTATATCCTTTCTTAAAGGCTATAGGAAGAAATCAAATTTCTTGTTGTGGCCATGCCACACAAAGTAAAAGCGGAGAAGAACAGAAGACTTTCTGTATCTAGTGGATGACAAATAGACCTAGTCGTGACTAATCGGAAATCAAATCACCTATAGAACCATAATCAAAACCGAGGACCTCTCAATTTGGTTACAATTCATTCGTGGTTTTAAGAACCGGAATTGAAACCGACGGTTCCAAACCGTCACTATATTTTAAGTATATTTTCCAAAACCCCTTATCAAAAACAGTTCGTTAGCCATTGCAGTTGGTAGGAAGTTCGACTTTGAGAAGATGCTTGTATTTCAAAAAAAATGGCACCAACGGTTCCTGGGTGGTTCCGAAACCGAAAATAACTTAAAACGATTCGATTCCGGTTCCAAGTTTCCAGCAAACTGAAACCGAAGCACGGTTCCAGTTGAACATGTCTAAGTAGACCTAAGAACTAGATGTGATGAAAAATAAGCATAGCATAAGGTGTCACAACTCTCCTGGATAGGTTGTCGACGCAGAAAAACCTTCAATGTAAGAAGGTCCTGAATTCAATACCCAAGGGTGTGCACATCTACTGCCTAGTCCGAGCTTGCCTTACAAAAACAGGAAAAGAGAATAAAAGGTGAGATAAGATTAAAGTAAAAGGTGGTCATCTAAAAGTGGTGAATTAATATAATATTTAAAAGGGAGCAATACTTCTACTGTTCCTACTGTCCCAATGCCATTAATGGTCCTCTAGAACTCTACTAAAGGCCACCTCCTTTCAAAAATAAGATGTCATTTCCCGCTTTTTAAGCATGGAAGGATTCATACTTTTTAATATTTACAACAAGATAAAATGCATGAGAAAAGTTGACACCTTTTCAGAATACTTTACACTAACTATTGCATCATTCTTCAATAAAAAGACTATATATATATATATATATATATATATATATATAGAGAGAGAGAGAGAGAGAGAGAGAGAGAGAGAGACTCTTCCGTACAAGGAATCTACTTAAAAGAATAGGAATTATATTGGTATGTTAATAGATTATTAGTCAGATGAGATACATACTGTGGATCTTGACCTGACTCTAAGCACAATTAGTGTGTGGTTCATCAAACATGATTACTTAAATAATTCTGATGGATGAAAATAACAGTTTAGAAGAAAAAATTTGTGTTTTTCTTAATAGAAGAGCCTTTGCAGGTATTTGGCCAACAAAAAATAGGTTAACCAAAAATCAGATAACGAGAAAGCTTGAAAACTTCTTATCTGGTGCATATAGTTAGAAACTTTTTAAGCCAGTTTTTTCTTATTTTAAGAGAAAGTGAAAAATAATAAGTTTTGCAATTCATTGGTTTGCAGTTGGATATCCAACTGAATCTAAAAATAATAAGTTTCTTCTTTGGTTGGTGAAGATAAGTATCTGTGTTAATGAACCTTGAAGTCGTTCTTATAATACTGATTTAAATCCAGATCCGAATCCAAATCTGACTGAAAATCCATAAAATCGAACCAACGTACCTCAATGTATTTCATCAGACCACCTATTTGTATAGAGGCATTATCGGAGTTCGATATCTTCTCTACGATACTGACATCAGTTTATCTTAATCCTGCTGATTACTTCTGATCTTGGAGTTATGGTTTAAAGCCTATAATATTTTTCACACTTTCGCATTTATCTCTTGAGGAAGATATAAAATGATGGAGGATGACTTTCCAAACCGCTATCATTCTGCTAAAAGGTCACTGTCGTCAACCTAGTCTGAAAGGAAAGTAGCAGAAATCAAACCTCTCTGTTCCCACAGCAGCTTCGGAGTCTCGTTTTTCTCGCCGACTTCCTCTTGCTTCAGCGAAGGGATTTTAGTTCCTCTGACAGTAAACTTCACAATCAGATTGAATGCGCCACTGTTTTTTCGTTGATTTATTCTTGTTAGGGGGACTGGCATTTATGAACTTCTCTAACAACGCGTACTGGCCGGTCTTATCCAACTAACCACACTGTTAACAGGAAAACTAGTGGTGAAATATTGGAGGTATCATGTAGCTTCAATGATATTCAAAATGTTAAGACCAAATGGTGTCATAGTCAATACTGTGGGACTCAAGATGAGTTGAATCTCTCTCTCTCTCTCTCTCTCTCTCAAACAATAACTTTGTAAAATCTCGTCTCGTGTGTTATATATATGCCAAATTTACAGATGATAGCATGCAGTGCTTAAAATTATTAATTGGGTAGGACTCTTTTTCTGATAACCATTGATTTAGGGATATCTATTCCAGATTCACACTGGATGCAGTCTAACAGTTGTAGTACGACCGGTTAGGGTAGATTGACCTAAGTTGCTTTATCTTTAAATTGATCTATTCACCCATATCATACTTACAACAAGTAAAAAAGTATTAAATAACATCAAATGGATGACAATTATAAGTAAAGGTGAATGTGCCAATTACTACTCTTGGGTGTTATCCCATGAGAAGGTGAGAACCTGTAGGGGAAGGTCCACATTTTTTAGCGGTCTTCCGAAATATGTTATAAGGTAGGGGTCCAAAAGTAAATCTCCAAACAAAATTTTGTTGATCGTGGACCTCTCGAGTAACATTGCAAGGCTATACATGTAAGTCATTTGACTCGTGTGGATTAAACTTTACACCAGGAGATTGTAAGTATATATTATAAAAAGCCGATCCTACTTACTAGTGATATGTTTACGTATATATTATGAAAAGCATATCCTACTTACTAGTGATATGTTTACTCATGTTCACTTATTACTTTTCGTTGTATGAGAAAAAATTATTTTTTTTAATATTTAAAGAAATATATAAAACAGTGCCATGTTTTTTAATAACATATATATCATTTCATTTGACTACTGTTGACTGAACTCAGGACATGGAAAGTGGGCCCTCGACTTGTGTCTGGTAAACCACAAGTTCCACTCGCGAGGCGTGCATGCCCCGCTTCGGCCTCCCGTTGTACCAAAAAGAAAAAAAACTATCATCAGTTCTTCTACCAACTTTCGAAAAACTAATGTGTAGAACAGGTGAGCACCAACTTTAAACTGTGAAGTGCATGGTCGCAATGCTGTTTCTATGACGTAGTTCAAGTACACCAACTCTCTCTTCCATGCGTGTTTTTGTGTAAGTGCGTGTGTGAATGACAACCATACTGATTAGGCTGATTTTCTTTTTCTAAAAAAAATCAAGTAAGGAAACCGATTTTAAATTAACATTACTTAGGAATTTCGCCATCTTTCTCTAGGGTACAGGGGATGATAAGGTCCAACTCCTTCAGTACACGTCAGTTGCCATAAAACCCCCAAGAGTCGCCTCCTCCATACAAGCACGGTTGCACATTCTTTTTACTCCAATTAATTGAAGTCCTGGCAACACCGGATTGCCAAACTCGGGTTCATAGCCAGTGGCTCCAAGTTTTGCTCCCTTTTGATAAGATGGGAAAGGACGACATAGGTCCTTTTCAAATGTCCTCTTGTGTCGCGCAGATTGCATGCAACAGGTTGTGGTCCTTACTGCAAATACCAACGAACACTAAAAAACATGCCCAGTGATTTTATCTGCCCTGCAAAAAGTTCACCTAAACAATACCTCTTTGAGATCTTACTGAAGTTCTCAGAATGTAAATCTCTACGGTGATCGATGCTTCATACAAACAAAGAAGAGATAAAACTCACAGAAGTGACAAACCACTAAGAAAGCCTACAAAAATTTGGCTATATCTACTTTCGTTCATGAGGTTCACGCTGAGTGTAGTCCTACAGAAAGATGGAAGTTTCCCAAGTTATACCTTATATTTGCTACGACACAACCTTCCTTCAAGTTAGAAAGATGGCTTCCACATGACCTTTGATGAGACAAGCACCTTTTTAGCAGATTTATTAAAACGTTTATCAAAACAAAATGTCGACACAGAGGAAAAACCCGGCGACTCAATATAAACTATTCGAGGGTGCCCGGTTGGACTTCCTAGTAGTTCACCGTGGGTACGTTTGTTTTTGATGGCGAATCCGAGTCGACTCTCCGGTGTCTTCTGCACTAGCTTGGCTTGGAAAGCCTCGGTTAGGTACGCAGCAACGGATCATCTGTTTTGAGTGAACAGGTACGTATGATCTTGTGTTTAAAGGTTTTCTCATAGTAGGATTTGCCTCAGTTTGTATTCACTGACTTTATGATCTCTCCGCTCTTCTCTATTTATAAAGCAGTGCTTGCTCCATGACCTCCCAGATTTTTTATTGGGCTTTTCTTTTTTTGAGCTCTTATTCAGTCGGTTACGGATAAGCATTGTAACCGCCCGACGATTTCAACTAGTCATGACTGTTATAATCTTCTTTATAGTAGTTTATCCACAGATAACGACTGAATGACCAATCCAGTAGTTTATGTGCTGGGATTGTCGAGAATGATCATTATTTCCTTACATCTCCCACTTAGCCATTCGAGCCAAGTGAACTGACATACTGGTTTTCCTCCCACTTTTGCAAGGTTTTCCTAGTAATGTCATTTCATGATTTCTAATAAAATCACCATTCATTGTGTGGTTTTTTACCTAAACAACAATCAAACAAATCTCAACCCCATGTTTGTAACATGTTTTGAAAAAAGATCCTCTGTTATACCTTTAGAAGGGGTCTGCAAACATATCATAAGTTAACATGTATGAGATGGATATTTTCTTTCCCATAACCATATCATGAGCATAGTGGTATTTAACCATTATATGCTTGCTCTTCGAGCTGTCAGCTCCACTCTTGATAATAGTAATTGCTGCGTTCTTGTCACAATAAATGACAACTGGCTTGTTGGCTATCTCGAGCTTCAAATCTCGTATGAAGCAACTTATCAAAACGACACTCGTTATAGCCATACAGTAAGCCATATACTCAGCTTCTTATGTATGGATTGCTACACAACCCTATTTCTTACATGCCCAAGAAATAACACCTCCAAATAAGAATATTTGTCCTGAGGTTGATTTGTTGTCATCTTTGCTCTCAGCAAAATCAATATCTGAGTATCCTACAACTTTCAATTCATTTGCTTGAAAACACAATTTCAAGTCTTTTGTTTCTTTAAGATATATTAAAATCTTTTTTACAGCTATCGAATATTGTCATCCAGGATTACTTTGATATCTACTCACAAGACCAACAATGAAGCTGATATCAGGTCTTGTACATAACATAGCATACATCAAGCTACTAATAACTTGTGCATAAAGAATGTTAGGCTTATCGTTTCCTTCATCGAGACAATAAGCCTTACTTAGTTTGACCCCTTTTGCAATGGGTGTAATAACAGGCTTGCATTCACCCATTTTGCACTTCTTGAGGATATAGTCAATATCTCTCTCCTGAATTAGGTATAAAAGTTTAGATTCTCTATCTCAATAAATCTTTATACCTAAGATATAGGATACTTCTCCCGTATCATTCATTTCGAACCTTGAGTTTAACCATGACTTGATTTTGACAATTATCTCATTATCAATCTCAATCAACAATATGTCATCTACATATAATGATAATATGACAAAATGGCTCCCACTATTCCATATATATACATAGTGATCAAGCTCATTAGTCATAAACCCAAGTTCAATAATGAAATTTTGAAAAGTCAAATACCATTTGTGAGGTAACTGTTTCGGGTTATATAAGGATTTTCTCTACCTATATACTTTATCTTCTTGGCCTTCAACTAAATATCCTTAGGGTTATTGCATGTATATGATTTCATCTAAATCTCTATTTAGAAAAGTTATTTTTATATCTAAATGATGTAAATCCAAATCATAATATACAGATATTGTCAGGATTATCGTTATGGATGTAAATTTCACAACAGGAGAATATGTCTCAATATAATGTATCCCCTCCTTTTACGAGAAACCCTTTCCAACAAACCTCGCTTTAAACTTGTCGATTGAACCATTGACCTTATACTTCTTTTTCAGAACCCATTTACGACCTATGACTTTTCTTCATTTTGGTAAATCAACTAGTTACCAAACTTAGTTTTTCTCAATGGATTCAATTTTCTCATCTATGGATTTCTCCCAATTTGTTGCTTTCGATGAGTTTATAGCTTGCTGATAAGTCAAGTTATCAGTCAACTCATCTAAATCCACCAAATTACACATTTTTTCTTCAAGATAAGTGTGATAATCCTTTAAGTAGGATGGTATGTCCCTAGGACTTTTATGTCCACTTAAAGTTTCGGTTGTTTCAAGAAAGTCTTCTATAGGTTATATTTCAAGATGTCATTCTTAGTATATTCTAAGAATTCAACATCTCTGCTCTCTATCAGTCTGTGGTCCTTATGATAAAACCAATATCCCTTTGAGCCCTTAGGATATCCGATGAATATACATTTCAAGTATCTAGTGTCTAGATTATCTCTAGACTGATGAGGGATCTTTACATGAACAATAGATCCCCACCTTCTAAGATGACTTATGTTGGGTTTTCTTTTAAACCACATCTCATATGGTATAGTAAATACAACCTTACACAATACTCTATTGAGTATGTACACTGTTGTACTTATTACTTCTCTCGAAAATATCTTTGGTAGAAAGGTATCAATTAACATTAACCTTATCATGTTCAGCAAGGTCCTATTATATCTTTCAGTTACACTATTTTGTTGAGGTGTCTTGGGTATTGTATTTTGCTTTAAAATATCAAAGTCTTTACAAAATTTCAGAAATTTTGCAGAGGTATATTCACCACTTCTATATGATTTTAAGACTTTGATTGAATACTCCAGTTGATTTTCAATTGCCTGCTTATATTCTTTAAAAGCTTCAAGTACCTCAGATTTATGTGGTAGGATATATATATATATATATATATATATATATATATATATATATATATATATATCTCGAGTAATCATCAATAAAGGTTATAAAATAAACTTTTTCTTTATGTGACCTTATTCTGAAGGGTCTGCATAAAACAGTGTGAATAACCTCTAATAAGGTTGTTGCCATTGTTGTTTTTTTAAAAAAAACTTTTCTTGTCATTTTTTCTTGTATATAAGCTTCGCACTTGTTAAAAGTATTTTCTCATGTACATCAGGTAGGGACCGAAACAAGATTGCGCCTTATAGATGACAAAATCAATACATCAATCAATACAACTGGTATAACTTATACAAAAATTCTAAATGAACTAATACCTGAAACATCTAAGAAAATATTATTTCCTATGTACAACCGATGTCCTCCTAGTTTGTACTCCTTTAGATCCATTGTCCCTTCCTCTATCTTCGATATATATCTGGTCGCTCCTCAGTCAATCAACCAACCAGTCACCAGGCAGTCCATATAAAAACATTCAAATATCACGCAAATTATGTCTTGTTTATCCAATTATTCGCATTGTGGGTTGTTTCCTTCACTCTTCTTGTTGCAATAATCCCTCTTATAGTATTCCATCTTTCTATATTTAAAACACTTGATCCGAGAAACAGTTTTCTATATTTTATTAAAAGATTGACCGACCTTTTTGTTATTTTTGTCAAACTTTTTGTTTGGTTTATTTCTCCTTTGATTGGATTTGGAGCTAGACTCTATCTCATCTTAAGCTACTAACAATTGTTTTTCTTTTGTTTTTACTCATGTGTTCTTGCTCAATTGCTAGTTTCAAAGACAATTCTGAAAGGTTGATTTTCAGCCCTAATCTAAGGGCAGTGGTAACCATGTTCTATGACGGGGAAGACTGTTCAATATTGTGGATATCTGTATCGGTTACGGAATGACTAATTTTGCTACAACTAGGTCTCTTGCCATTATTAGCATGTGGTTTACATGTTCTACTACATTATCACCATCCTTTATTTTGATATTTTTGTAGTAACAACTGAACATATAGCTTGACAGTTATATAATATTTAACTATTATTGAGTCGAACAACTCTTTTGTGGTCTTGAATTCTTCAAAAACCCTAATCAGGTCATCCTCTATGTACATCAACATTACGGTTCTTGCTATTGTGTCATCTTTAAGAAATGTTTTATACATTTGTATTTGTTGCTCTATTGCGTATGGTGGTGGTGGATGCACAGTTTCTTTTAATACATACTTTACACCTTGAAGTATTAGAGCGAGTGGTATTCTTCTCTTCCATGTTTGGAAGTTCAGACAGTTTAGTTTTTTCGTCTTTGCTAATTTTGACACATATATTCTTGAGTTCATTGTTATGTGTTTGACAATTTTAACAAATAGACAGTATAAAAAGAAAACATTCATCAAGCAACAAACCACAAATAACATAACTCTAATTAGCATGATACATAATATCTAAATAATGAGCTGAAAATAACTCATTTATAATATAAAAAACCAGTTGGGATAAATATATAATTTTTCCCAAAAAGATTCTACCTTTATTAATTTCCCAAAACACCAAGGGTAAAACGTTAATTTTATCTATTTGTCCGATTTGTAATTTTCCAAAAAGACCAAGAATAGAACAATAAAATTGGTTTTTGGTATTTCTGAAAATTCGTCACTGATCGGCGTTAAATGCGTAATTTTGACCCTTAATTCAAATCTATAATTTTCACAAAAGATAGGGGTAAATTTGTCTTTTGATACTGTGATAATACTATAAAATATTTAACCAATAAGGGTAGGAAAGTAATTCAATCTCCAAGTTTTTCGTAATTTTCATAACTTGACAAGTGAAATCGTCTTTTTATTTGAAAACTTTTCACCTGAATTTTCACCTAAAACCGTCTTTTCGTAATTTTCATAACTTGACAAGTGAAACCGTAATTTTCATAACAAACTTTTCACCTGAATTAAAACCATCTTTTTATTTGAAAATATCTAGATATTTTTATAATTTTATCAAGTGAAAGTTTTGAAATTTTACAAAATCGACTGGGGCAAAATAGACTTTTCAATCCACTGCTCGAGGCAATTTTTGTTTGCGGTTTTATGAAACCGTTGAGCAGTTTTCCTGTCGGTTTAAAAAAGGTAGAAGAGAGAGAGAGAGAAGCGGGAAGGTGGCCGACTACCTCTCCTCCTCTGCTTCCTAGCCTACGACTACCCGCTGGCCTTCTGGCCGGGGTTCTACCGATGGTTTTCTTGCGGTCACCCTCTGGCCTTCTGGCCGAGGTTTTGCCGATGGTTTTCCTGCGACCTTTTATGACCGTCTGACAACCTTTTTTTCTTAGCCTTTTTCTCTTGGCTCTTGTATCCTTCTGTCCTGTCTCTACTTGGGTTGATTGTTATCGCCTCTGTCCTATCTCTACTTGAGCTGGTGGTTGTTGCCTCTACCCTGTCTCTACTTGGGCTGGCTGTTGCTGTCTCTGCCCTGTCTCGACTTGGGCTGACTATTTCCACCTCTGCCCTGTCTCAACTTGGGTTGGTTGTTTCCGCTTCTGCCCTATCTTGACTTGGGCTGGCTGTTTCCACCTTCTGCCAAGACCTGCAACAGCTTGTTTCGACTTGGGCTGGCTATTGTCGCCTTCTATCGAGACTTGCAATAGTGAGTCCTCTTCCTCTGCTTCTTCTTCTTTTTTTTTAATTTCTAATGCGTTCCTTTTCTGTAGGGACAAAGCAGGCTTTGATACCAATTGATGGCGAATCCGATCGATAATTCAGTATCCTCGGCGATTCCTGTCAACTCTCCAGCGTTCTTTGCACTAGCTTGGCTTGGTGAAGCCTCGGTTAGGTATGCAACAAAGGATCGTCTGTTTCTAGTGAAAAGGTACGTGTGATCTTGTATTTCAAGGTTTCCTCATAGTAGGATTTACTTGAGAGGTATTTCAATTTGTATTCACTGACTTTATGATCTCTACGCTGCTCTCTATTTATAGAGCAACGCTTGCTCCATGTCCTCTCAGATTCTCTACTGGGCTATCTTTTTTGGAGCCCTTATTTGGTCAGTTATGGATAACCATCGTAACCGCCTGACGGTTTGAGCCGGTTATGATTGTTACGTCCTTCTTTCCTTCGATCTATCTACAGATAACGGTTGGCTGGCTAGTCTAGCCGTTTCTGTGATAGGATTGTCTAAAATAGCCACTATTTCCTTACAGTTTTGCCCTCTAATTTTGATATTTAGACATGGACCTTCAATTGTCAATTACAACAGAGACGCACTAAAACAAACCATTTCAACTAAGGAAGTTGAGTAAGCGTTTTTCCGTCTATGCTGTGATTCGTGACACCCATTTCAACTATCGTTGGTAGTCACATGCATTACACAGTGACCGATCATCATCTAAATTAAATAAATAATAGAGCCTTTAAAAAGTGACTCTGTCTAATCATAGCTCCTGTTAAATCTCAACTCTTTTAAACAAACAAGAGAAAGCACTTGAACTGGTGTTTGTGAATACTGCTACAATCATAATTGTAGTCAGTGATTAACATATCAAGAACCGCGCCTCGGAGCCTCAAGATCGGTAATGAAAGCATATGAATCACGATAATATATATATATATATATATATATATATATATATATATATATATATATATATATATATATATATATATATATATTCGAGAGAGAGAGAATCGACATCATAGCTTCAATTCACTAAAAAACGATCAGTTATATCTCACCGTTCTGCGTATAGACTCCAATTGCACCAACTCATTAACATAACGATCAATTTTGAGGTATCTGAACAACACCTCACTTTTGCAAACAAAAGGAAGGAGGCATCGAAATGCGAAGCAGTAAGGGCGTTTGCCTTTTTCTGACAAAAGAAATTAGTGTGGCAGGGTTCAACACGAAAAGATCTGATATCGATGCGCTCCAAAGGCATATCACGCTTCCCCGGCGCCAAAACAAGAAAAGAAAGCCAAATTCAATGCCCATTCTGGTGCCTAGTGCTTCCTGAATCCAGTTACACTTCTTTTCCATATAGCTTGAAAAAACCCTACCTAATGCCATCTAATGGATGAGAAGGCTGGACAGTAAAATTGAACCGTCACAGTCGGGGGAAGGTACAAACTACGAACCCTATGGAAGAAGAGAAACCACTTCTCCTATAGCTTCAAAAAAACCTACCTAATGCCATGTTGGTTATGGCTGTAATTATTGCACAGAGAGAGAGAGAGATTGCGTATAAAGCAAAAGCGACATTGAGAACATCCGCTCATCCAAATCATACAAGCATCATCCGCACCGGAATATCCCTGTTTCTTTTTCCCGCCCCTCCATCCTCTAGCTTTCATGTAAAGCAGAGAGAGAGAGACGTCCAGGCAACCACATTTCTGCTTCGTTTTACATCTCACAAAGAGAGATGAGCTCCACATTGCGACCACTTCTCTTTTTCTTTTTCCTCCTCGTCTTGTTCCTCCCTACCACCATTAATTCAGATTCCTCTTCTCACTCTTTCATATACGGCGGATGCTCCCAAATCAAGTGCCCCGCCACCGTTAACACTCCGCACCAAGCCAACCTCGAGTCCGTCCTCTCTTCTCTCTCCTCCGCTTCTCTCTCCGCCCTCTACGCAAACTCTACTGCCGGCGGCAAAGGCTCCGACGCAGTTTCCGGCGTGGTGCAGTGCCGGGGCGACGTCACGCCCTCCGAGTGCGGACAATGTGTCCAGGACGCCGTGTCCCAGCTGCGACTCCTCTGCACGGACGCTTGTGGTGCCGCGATTCAGCTGGACGCCTGCTTCCTTAAGTACGACGCGACACTCTTCCTGGGCGTTCTCGACACCACACTCATTCTCAAGAGGTGCGGCGCCGCGGCCGGCGATTATTCCGGTATTGCCGACCACAGGGAGGAGGTTTTTCGCCAGCTGACCTCCGACGAAGGGCCTTCTTTCCGGACGGGCAGCTTCAGCGGCGTGGATGGGTTGGCGCAATGCGTGGGTGATTTGAGCGCCGAAGACTGCACCCTCTGCGTCTCAGCGGCGGTAGGGAGGCTCCGAGCTGACTGCGGTTCGTCGGTTTCCGGTGAGGCGTTCCTTGGCAAGTGCTACGCCCGCTTCTCGTCGTCGCTGCCAACTTCCACGCCTTCTTCGGGCGGCGGCTACACCCGTCCAAATCCCGGTGAGTTGCTATCATTAACACGGACACGCGAATCAGCTGGAGTTTTGACTCATTTCTCCTCCCGTGAGAGCAACGATGGTTATTTTCATGTTTTACAATCTAGTACCTACTTCTACTCAAACATTTTCATACTGGTCCTTATGCTATAAGAGTAGGAAGCAATACGCAAAATACTTTAGCCACGACGGTTTTGCGAAGAGAATAACATAACCTGTTTTTTTTTCATCGAACATCAATTTTTGCCTAAATAACGAAAAGCAGACATACCTACAGGTATTTTGTACGGCAGAACCATCTTTACTTTTCGTTACTTTGTCACGTAAAGATTCAGAACACCTGTAATGGGCAATTGGGCAGGCACCATTACACGCAGGATCATGTATGGGTTGGGTCCTTTTCCCTATACCCGTACACCAACTCCAACCCTAATAACATTCTTAAAATAAAATTACGTTAGATTAAAATCCTATCATTTGTAAATCTAATCCAAACAATTTTAAAATGTTTGAGGTTAATTTGTTTAATCATTTGAAAAGTCCCATATATACGGTGGCCGATCTACATTCAGTCTTCCAAATTCTAAAATTCAAAAGAAAAACTATGTCTTAGATCTGATACTGTGAGATTGAAACAGCCCCCCTCCCTCACACCCCCCCACCAAATGGCTCCATGTATATATAGTTATTGTATACAAATCAAAGATATTAAGGTTTTCCTCAAGTCTAGGCTCAGTGAAACTTCGTAATATCTGCCTCATTTGGGTTGGATTAGGCCGAAACCAACCAGTCAAGCCAATATTATCATCCCAAAAGCTAGAGACTAAATTGCAATATACAATAAGAAGGAGATGCTTTTGACAAAAGACAAACAGTTGAGGTCCATTATGTAATCTACCCAATTTTATTTCAAAAAATTCTGATAATAAATCTCATAATTAGTCCACCACCAAAAACAAACCAAACCAAACATATATATTTTTCCCGCACTAAATGGAACTTAACTGCATTGTTTTGTTAGAAGCCATTGTAACTTCATCTTGTAACATGTTAATTAGAATTTAACTCAAAAAAGCCATATTACGGTTTATCATTCTCTTCTGACACTTTTGCCTCCTTGAGGTATTCATCATTAAATTGCTTATAATTTTGGTTTATCGAATATTCAAGCATGTCTTAGCTTCATATTACACCAATTGTTTCTGTAATGACTACATTGTGACTCTAGACTTCATCAATATTATCATTTGTCTCTACCGGCTTCTGTACATGCAGCTGCCGGTACTTGGGGTGGTTGGTTGTTTATGAAATTTACTGGACTTCATCTCATATTTAATCCAAATATAACTAGTTATCAAGATCTGCTAATATATTAGTCGGCAAAATAGTTCTGCAACTACGGGAGAAGGAGTGCCTCCTCGAAAAGGGTGTTGTAGTGACTAGGCCGGCCCGGGCAACTATTTACGAAAAGCATACATTTCCGGAAAGAGGTAAAGAATATGTGTGGGGTTGATGCTTTCCCAGTGCTGAAAGTATGAACGGGAGTTGATATTTGAGATAACCAATGTACTTCTGGTAAAACCAAAAAAGAAGAGAAAAACCAGTCTACATTGATGAAACCCATTGATCGAGTTTCAGCTTCGACGGATGATAGAGATGAAGCCTGGACTGGACCTAAATCGACTGTAGGACGAGTATGGTGATGGCGACAAAGGTGATTTGAAAGACGACTTTGGACTAGTTTGTGACTTTCGGAAGTACACTGAAAGATCGGATATGGGTATATGTTGGGTGCATATACAGACCTGATTCCAGGTCCGTGTCAAATATTCAAGACTTGGTTCGTGGCCTGCAATTCATATATAGCTTGTCCATCTATTGATGCTGATGATTTCTTTGTGAACGACGGATCGCTAAGCTTTGACTGACCCGAGAACTGAGCCACGCTCGAACCAGTTGCACCTGATTACAAGCATTCATTCGCATTAAAAATTTAACATTTTGTGGTTATTTTTGACATGCATGCATGCGTAATCTTGTGCTTTTCACTTAGGTTCATATCATGAGGACGAAGCGGGGAAGACACTGGCCATAATAATCGGATTGTTCGCGGGGGTCGCCCTCCTCATTCTCTTCCTCTCCATGATCAGGAGGTCATACAATGGCAAAGGTAAGAGAAATAGCCATTTCGATTTCCCTTTTAATTGCTTTTTTCTCTTCCCTTCACTTAACCGCTGTGATATCTCCTTTTCCCACTACTAGTGATATCGAGCTAAGATGGGACGTCTGCAACTAAAATACTGTAATTCAAAATCTAACTACGTACTCTGTATGTAAGCCGTAGTTGTCTCTACCACTATATATTTGCACCATCCTAAGAAAATTCTCTAGATCTTCACCTCAATTTTGGCATTTCCCGAGGGGAAATTTATGTTTTTGCCGGCAAACCGATGGTATGGATCACTAACCGGAGTCGGGAAATTAGCATGTTAGAATGATGCGTTAGTTCTTTTATTTAATCGAAACCATTGTCAATTAGCATCTATGTACTTTTTGCAGCACAATGAGGGTGCCATTTTCAAGCTAGAAAACAACCTCAAAAAAGTTCAGTACCTCGAAAAGCTAAAACTAACGGATCACACACACATATGATGCAAGTCCTTTGGGTGTACATTACTGGGTTGGTGAGACTAATGGATCACGAGCCGGTTTTGGTGAACTTACAAGACGCAAAAAGGTCTGCAATTTATTGGACTCAAAATTTGATACTTCTTCCACAGACCCACGATCAAGTTTGCGAGCTTGGCCGTGTTCCCCATGAGTAGAAACTAGTACTTCTTTTTCTATTTCAAGCTGGATTAGGCAGATTACCATATGATATGCATGCCCCAAATTATCAAAGTCACAATTTTCAACTAGAAGGGTCTAATCAATCCCCCAACCATAAGAATCTTTGTTGGCTCATTATGCGACACTTTTTTTAGGAAGGATATACATCAATACTGATGTAGAAAATGGTAATTCACAAGATACAAACTGGTAATATGGTTTTTCACATGATCGGCGATATGATATATAGCCAAGCTCGATCTTAAACATCTTTTGAAATTTGCAGGGTAAAATGGAGGAGACGTCAGGACTTTTTGTGCATGCCCATAAAAAGATGTCCATTGGACTTAATATGCTCTTGTTGCATAAAGTTAGCTGCTTAAAGCTGGTGGGATTCCCCATGTTCTTACTTTTAACATTTCTCCTTGTATTCTCTTCCTGTGTAATTCCTCATATCCATAGTTTAGCATTTCTGTATGCATAAAAAGCTGTCAGTAAAAATTTATTGAAAGCAGCTAAAGCCGACAGGTTGAGGTATTTAGTGTGGACTTTTTTGGAGATGGCCTAGCTTCTTGAGAGGTGGGCACTGAAGAGCTTGAACTTAGCACTTTAAAAAAGGGGTTGAGGAAAGGCGTTATTCTTCAAGATACGGTAAATAGGTCTATTTGCTTTTATCGGTATCAAATTATCGGATGGAATGGATCTCTGCAAACACATTCAAAATACAACAAAGACTATTGGTCTGTCTTGTACAAACATAATCGAGTCAATGACAAAATCGATAAAGTGAAGTGATGAGGTTAAAGTCTTATTCGCATTAAAATAGGACTTGAAAATAGTGTCTTCAATATCAAGATAGCAATATCTTTATATATATATATATATATATATATATATATATATATATATAATACATACTGAAATAAGACTCATTTATTTATAGGCATCATGCGCTTGCAAGAGAGGCAAAAGAATTGGTGTATATGCTTACAATGACTTTAAGGCTCATGTATTCACGACTATGTTCGACCACATATGGTCAATAGTTGGTGCTTCCATTCAACCTATTACACTATTTTGTTCGTGAACACCACTTTTTTTCATCCAACTTTTTGAAGATTACCATTTATTTCATAGGCTTAACAACTCCAATAAGCATGCGACGCAAAATTGTAGCCACTTCATATTTTTGCAAAAAAGAGAAACTGTCCTCATAAAAACTAGTCTTACCCAAAAAACGAAAACAGTAGCAAAAACTAATAACAAAATAGAAATCAAGAGATCAGCCACTAAACATATTTACCCTAAAAACCAAAATAGCCAGTTTAAGACGCATACAGCATTAGTTACAATCTTAGTAACAACAACTACCTTTACTTTTTTGTTTCTAGCCCCTTTGCTCCTATTCTTGAAGCTGCCTACTAATTCTACGCCTCACATACATCTAACTAAGTCATAGAGTTTCTCATCGCATTTGATCAATCTATGTTGAGTGAGGATTTTTCATCATCCTAAAATGATTCTCTTTTCTCCAATAGGTAAAGGGGCAAGTACAAGGAAAGGAAAGGATATATATATATATATATATATATATATATGAAAACTGAGAGTTGCTAGACACCCTCTCATACCAAACTCTATAGACGATCTATACCGTCCATCAACATTTACATAATCAATCAGACGGTGGTGATGATCAAACAATTATATATATATATATATATATATATATAAACAATATATATATCTCTCTATATATATATATATATATATATATATATATATGCATAAGTGTGTTTGTGTTTGTACTTGTAGAAATTCCTTATATCTATATTGATACTTGTAATATTGAAATATTGATTGTCAAGCTAATGGAGGTAGTGATACTAGGAGAAATATTCACATTCCATGTTTATGAGAGACAGTGAGTAAGAGAAAAGACTAAGATAAAAAATATATCTTTTAAATTATGATACTTAGAAAAAAAGACTTGAAATGTAGTTTGTATTATTGTAAATAAGAATCTAAAGGATAGTATAATAGGCATACAATAACATAATGACCAAATTATGATAGTGAAATCAATTATAGAAGTAAAGGCTTTGAATGTAGTTGGTGCCTATGTACCCACGTAATTCTAGAAGAAAGTATAGAGAAAGCATTTTGAGAGGAGTTAGATTATGTGTTTGAAATAACTCCACAAATAAACATAATTTGTTCGTGAGGAGATTTAGATAGACATGTGGGTAAAAGGCATTAGGATAATAAGGTATTCATAAAAACTGTCTTTGGGGATTTAAACGAGGAAGGTAAGAAAAAAATTAAATTTTGCTATAACATATGATCTCATTATACTATAAAACATTTAATTACTTATTGCCAAAAACACTTTGCTTATAGGTGGAAAGATAGACCATACTCTAATGATTGAAAAATAAAATTAGAGAAATACTTAACTATCAAATATCAACTTTTAACACAAGATTTACATGTAAAAAAAATACAAAGAATCAAAGAATACACAGAACTACTTGAATTAATTGGTGACACCTTAAAAATAATTAAGAATGTATATTAAAAAAGAAATTTCTCGAAAGAGATGCTTGGAAAGTTGACATTGTGTTCAAATTTATAAAGTACTTTAATTTATGTTACTCACAAATGACATTGTGTTAGTCTCAATCAGTCTAAGAAAGAAATTTGAACTACGGAGAAATATTGGAAAATAAAGACTTTTGACTTAGTAGAATAAAGATAAAATGTATGGAATGCAAGTTTGATCATTTGATTACTATACATGCCACTAAAATTAAGATTGTCACACATTGTATCTGTAAAAAAGAGTTTTAATATCCTCCATTTTTGTTGGACACTCTCTCTCTTCTTGTCCTATGTACCATAATAGTTGTCGAAAGAGCCTAATTTTTTATACTTCAATCTTATTTGGAATCTCATTGGTTGGACCCATAATTTGTAGTGATGGTTTCAAGATTTTTCTTGCATCTAACAAGTTCTTTATCTTTATTATTCTTGATTCCTCTATCTACATAGAAAATAACCCCATTTCTTCTATTGTACCAAATCTTGATCCCATTTTCTTGGTTTCGCAGTACTTAGGGATGCCCAAAATTGAATCTAAGTAGAGAACATTAATGTTTCCTTGTTTATTGGGAGTTCCTTCTTCTATTTCTTAACATGAATAAAATGGTTCTTGAATATTCGTGAGACCATTGAATGAAATGTAGCATATCTTACTCGTTAACAAAACAAAATTGAAAAACATTGTGCTCAAGGTTTCTACTCTAAAAGCTTGAGGTTGACCCCTATAAACAACCAAATGTTTTCTAAGAAAATATGCATTTAATTTTTTTTCAAAAGGCTAATTTCAAGGTGCATAGAGTGAGCCCCTAAATCTTGAATTTTATAAAAATTAGAGCTTCCATGAAGGACAAATAAAAATATTTTATAAGAGAGAAGAAGAAAAGGAAGAATTTCGAAATCTTTTGGCTCCAAATGACAAAGCAAGCTTCACTAAAATTTATTCCATGAAGGAGGTTGACCATGATTACTATTTTACCCCCTTCTTAGGTGTTTCTAACCTTAAATGAACTTTCTTCAAAATTTCTAGAATAGTTACTTTTACCAAAAAAGGGCCATGCTAACCCAACATCAAAAACCTGCTTTTAATGTATTTGTCCATGCGATTTTATTAAAACAAAAATTATTTGTATTTAATATTTAATATTTAATATAGGCTAGTTTGTATATTCATTATACATAAGAATTTTAGAACTTACATGCACACGTAAATTTATGAATATTCATGGCACCAAATGAGGTTCTATTTACAAAAATAATGATTTCAATATATATGTATATGTATAAGGGGATTTTTTGTAAAAACTTTATATTTTGGGCATTATTAGATACATAAATGTATGAGAAAAACTAAATTCATGGAAAATAGTTTTCATGCTCTCCTTTTGTTCTTATTACTATCATTTTGCTAAAATGCTCTACATTTATATTTCTTTTCGAAAAACAAGATAAAAGAAGAGTCTTTATTTCAAAAGCTTATTATACAAGGCTCAAGCCTTGATTCAATTAACCTTAAGTTTTATTTGAACCTAGCCTAGGTGACCCAAGACTATTGAGTCCACATTTGTTCTAGTTAACCATGCTATGGTGCTGAAAATTCATTTTAAGTTAAATTACTTAGTTCAAGCATTATCTTAAAACTTCAATTTTGAGCCAAACCAAGCCTACCTTAGCTATGACTCAAACCAACTCACCTCATTGGAATCAGCTCCACTTCAAGCCATAATGGGTCATCCCACATTGATACAAGGCCAATAATTATTAATCTTCATCAAGGTTTCAAGATAAAACAACCACTCAAATTAGAATCGGACCATCCTGAGAAGCCATCCAAGCCATGTCAAGCCCCAAACCAAGACGAGCCACTCAAGGAGCCCCCAAGCCATGTGAGAATCAGCCATGTTATTAAGCCAAAATTGAAGCCACTTATTTATATATCATTTTAAAATCAAATCAAAATTATTTCAATTCTTTAAAGTCCTATCTTTTTGGTAAGAATTAAAATTTGGTTCTTCCTTATCTCAAAAGGGGTTGGATCCCTCTATAAATAGACCCCTTCGCCTCTCCTTATAAGCATCTTCCTCTCATTATCAAGCAACAATAATATTTTCAAGTATTCATCAAGTAATGTCATCCCCTTCTCCTATCATAGATCCACTACTAAGGAGAGACTTGCTTAGGCCTAGGATGTGTTCAAGTTACCATCACACATTTAGTTTCTCAACTCGTTTAACCAATCACCACATATCCCCTTAAGTCCTAATCGACCCCTAATAGATTGCTTAGCCTTGTCACATTTTCCTTAGAGTTAATCGTATTAGACATTCATTAATTCATATATACTATTCTTTTCTATCCATATTAGTCACATTAAATCCATATTTCTTAGTCATCATTAATTAGTCTCTTATGTCTTAGGGTTCTTAAAAGATTTTGATTTTCTTGTAAATCTATTTTTTATTTATGCATCAATAAGTCACCGTAAACATACATAGTATCCATCGACCACCCTATCTAATTCCTTTATATTATTCTCATACCTTAGTAGCATTGATTCTTCATAGCATACATATTCATATTAGTCACATCAAGTTCCTTAAATCCACACATCTTGATTGCCATTAATTAAGTTCTAAGCATCCATTAAATCCCTTAGTCCTTGCATCAATCCCTTTTGCGTCATCTTGCATCTTTATTCTTTAGTTTTGTTCTTATATAGATAGTTTAATTCTTGGTTAGGATAGAATTATCTTGCATATTAGATATAGTTCATGCATCTTCAAGATCCTATTCTTGCATCCCCTTGCATAGGTTTTCTTTAAATTTTGTATACATTTGATTTTATAAAAATATTTAAAATTCATGCACACTTCATATGTGGATCTCTTCAAATCAGGAATTTCTGCATATTAGAATTTTTTGCACCTTAGAATTTTTGCATCTCAACACTTTTATAATCAATTGTATATTTGATTTATTATAAAATTATTAGTTAGGACATTATTTTCTTAGGGTTGATTCTATCCTTAACCATTTTAGAGATCCATATCCATTTTAGAACCAAATCCAATTAGACACCAAAACCAATAGGAATAGGAACCCTTTTCGCTCACATTTCAATTTAAGTGTGCACTTATTTTTTTCTTCTTGCCTATCAGAGCAAGATGGTGATTTGTGAAAAGAATTTGATTGGGCCCATAATGCAAAAAGGGTGCCGCAAAAATTGAGGGTTCCACAAAACCTAAAATCTGTATACAACCCAAATGCCATAAAGGGTATTTCTGATCATACTTGCTCTGAATGGTTTGTCAAGGAACCGACCTATGAGACTTTTTAAACAATTCGAATCAAGATCCAAATGAGAAGCATTGATGGGCAAGAAAGATTAACAATAAGAGGAAACCAACCTAAGGTGGCACTATCATGTACAAAAGAAAGTTCCATCTCCAAAGGAGAAGAAAGAGAGGTGGATGAAAGAACTCAAGAAAATGAAATCTAATTGGGGAAAATGAAACCATGACAACTAATAAAGACATTTAAGAAAAACATCTACAATAGCAAAATGACATTTCAAAATCAAGTTCTAGTAACAAAAGAGACATGTTACTAGACAAAGGAATAAAAGGAAAAACCAAAGGTACAAAATGCTGAAAAATGAGGAAGTAAACAAAAAGAAAGTGAATGTCTAAATGGAAGATAAGAAGAAAACAAACACAAAAGGAAACTAAGACAGACCAATGACAAACAATACCTAAAGAATAAAAGAAAATTGGAGGAAGATAAAGAGACTCAATTAAACAAAAAAGTGTGAGGTGTGAATGAAGACATTTCAAGAAATGGAGTAGCCCAGTTGAAAGATAAGAAGAAAACAAACAGAAAAGGAAACTAAGACGGACCAACGACAAACAATACCCAAAGAAAAAAAGGAGAAAAGGAAATCGGAGGAAGAGAAAGAGATTCAATTAAATAAAAAAATGGGAGGTATGGATGAAGATATTTCAAGAAATGGAGTAGCCCAACTGAGAAATAGTGCCAAACTAGGATTGAAAATCTTATTGGGTTATTATTAGGGATTGTGGAAAACCCTGAAAATTCATAGTTTGAAGGAGTTTTGTAAAGCTCATTTCTTGGATATATTATTCTTGATGAAAACAAAAAATAAAGTTACTCTTGTGGGAAACAAATTGTTTCTAATGGGGTTATAACCACCAACTCATGGTAAATCCCAATGGAATAATAGGAGAACTGGCAGTGGGCTAGAAAGATTAAGGAATTGTTACAATAAATAAAAATGACATGTTCTATATGTGTATCACTATTGGGATGCACAAACAAAGGGAATCTAGCCAATGATGTGTGTATACAAAGAAATTCTAAACTTGTATCCAATCTTCTTAACTTTATAAAAATAAATAAAAACTAATTTAAGAGCAACTCACCTCTTATTTATTTATTTATGCATTGTGGGCCCAAATCAAGTTCTTCTCACAATTGCTTTCTTGCCAGGATGGACAAGAGTCTGTTCTTGCTTTACAAAATTCCTAAGTTGAATTAGATTAATAAGAATGTTATTTGTGCTTATATTATTGACTATATAATTTGTATCATTTTTGTTTGAGGCATATAAATTTTTAGAAAATTGTATGATATCGCTAAATTAGATTTGATTAAAAAAATAACAAAATTATGTATTCACGTTCTACTTGCATGGGTACCAAAATCACTGGACTCACATTTTTCAAAAATTGAAAAAAATTTCAAAATTATAGATTGAATTCATTTCGATGTTTACAATTTTGGTTGACTTATAATAGGTGGCAAATAGTATTTTATAATGATTGTATTAGATTTTACTATGCGTATTTGATGCAAAGAATGAAACACTTGAAAAGTTCAAGATTTTTAAAATTCAAGTAAAACTTTGATTAAATGTTTGATACCAATAGAGGAGCATACTATAATCTAGGCTATTTGAGTCTAAGGAAATCATATATCATATTATGTCTCCTTATTCTCCACAATAAAATGGTATGCCTGAAAGAGAAAATAGTGTATTACAAGAAATGGTAACTACTATATTATCATATTATGTTTTATTTAATGGTTCTTGGGGTCAAACCTTTAGTAATTGTTTGTTTTAGTCTAAATACAGTTTCAAATGAAAGAAATTGGTTTATCCCATATCAGCTCTTGAATAATAGAAAGCCTAACCTAAACTATCTTAAAGTTTTGGGTTGTATGACTATTATCCAAGTTCTAAAACTCAAAAAAAATTGGATGAAAGAGGAGTTGAATGTATCTTATTATAATATACAAAATATAATAAGGTATAGATATATTCATTATAATTAAATTGAATAAATTATATCCTATTAATATGGTGATTGAGCCAAGAGATGCAAATTTTCAAGAAGATAGATTTACCTTAATTTCAAAATAAGTAAGTTATGCCTATAAAAATAGATATAATCTAGAAAATAATAAACTTATAATGACAATATACAGAGTTAAATACCTAGACAAAGCAAAAGGTAAGAAAAATGAAAGACTTTTGGACCAAATTTTCATATGTTCCTAGCTGAATGATTCATATGTTATTTTGTTATAACACAAAAAATAAACATGAAACTTATGAATAAGGTATGAAGTCTCTTGATATGGCTCTTTGAAAATAAGTTATCCAAAACTCAATAATGAATAACAAAATTAGAAATTAGTAGATATTTCTCCTCGATATGAAGAAAATGGTTGTAAATAAATTTGTAAAAGGAAAATAAAAGTTGAGAGAACAATTGATAAGCTCAAAGCTAGGCTTGTTGTTAAGAATCTTTCTAAAAAAGAAGGATTTGATTATTTTTGATATATATATATATATATACTAATAGCTAAAACAACTACAATTAAAGTACTTTTAACCTTTACATCTATATATAATCTAATAATTTATAAAATATATGTTAATACAATATTTTTAAATAGTAATTTAGAGGAGAAGGTGTATATGGAACAACATAAGGAATTCGTTGCTATTGAATAAAAACATAAACTTTGTAACTTAGTCAAGCCCTTGTATGTCATAAAGCAAGCCCCTGAGTAGTAGAATAAAAAATTTGATAAAATTGTTCTTACAAATGGTTTTACAATAAATGAATCAGACAACTATGTTTATAATAAATGTTATCATGAAAAAGATTGTTTGATTTGCATATATGTTGATGACATGCTCATTTTTGTATTGATTTAAAGAAGTTAAAAATCAAAATATTTTTGTCTAGAAATTTTGATATAAAAAACATTAGAGAACATCATGTTATTTTAGGTATTAGAATAACAACACAAGAAAATAGTATAGGTCTTTAAGAATCTCATTATGTTAAAAAGCCTTATAGAGATAGAAAAACTTCAAATAAGTTCCATGTGGTTTACTGAAAATATAATTTAGCACCCTATATTTTACTTTTTATTATTTGAATGTTTAAACACATGTCTAAACTAACTTGTAAAAATAACCTTATCTAGGTATTAATTATCAAATAAATTTAGTTTATTTAAGCAATTAATTATTAATTTGAATATTGATTTACATTAATAACATTAGTTAAGAAATAAACCAACCAATGTTATAAATCATGAAAATGACATGCTATATTAATTTATATTAATACATAATCAACTTTGCTATTAAAATTGATTTTCATGCTATTAAATGTTAATTACCAAACATTTATTTTATAAATTTAATTTACATGTCATTAACATAAACTTAGCTTTGATAACTATCAAACTAATAGTCTTTAACATCAACTCAGTCAACTTAAATATTAATTTCATGGCCATCAAAATTTAAAAATTATTCTCATAAACAATCAAAAGTCACTAATTTAAATTAATATTTAAATTTATAATTATAATATTTAAATTAAATCAAAATTTATTAATATTTAATATTTAAAATAATCTTATTATCACAAATTAATTTTAGATATATGTTCCAAATATTTAGTGAAGTTTTATTAATTATAATTTGAATTAATAAACTTGATTTAAATATTAAATATTTATTTACTTTAAATATTTAATCTTTTATTTAAATATTAACAATTTGGTGCTCAAATGGATTTTCAAGATAAAGAGCCCTAAACTAAAGAGTTAGTACCACGTCATCATTGAATTAATGTCACATCAACACTGGCATAAGTGCCATGTCACACGTTACATCAACATTAACATAAGATATATATGCTATGTTACAACAACAACAACTAAGCCTTTTTCAATACTAGATGGGGTCCGCTACATGGATTCTTTGTTTCTACATATCCCTGTCATGTGCCATGTTAGCAGTTAACTCACAATAAGCTAGATCATTCTTTATTGTTTCTTTCCAACACTTTTGTGGTCGTCCTCTACCTCTTTTAATACTTTCTAAATTTAGTTTTCCATACCTTCTTAGAGGTTCTTCTTTTGATATTCTTTCTATATGTCCAAACCATCGTAAACGATATTCTTTCATTTTATCCTCTATTGGTGTCACACCTAATTTGTTTTTAAAAACCTCATTATGTATATGGTCTTTTCTTGTATGACCACTCATTATCTCAGCATCTTCATTTCTGTCACAGACGTCTTTTATACACGTTGATGATTAACTGTCCAACACTTAGAACTATAAAATATAGCAGGTCTAATTATTACTCTAATATTTACCTTTCAACTTTAATGATATCTTTTTATCACAAAGAATACCTAATGCTCATCTCCATTTTAACTAACCAACACTAATTCTATGTGTAACATCTCCATTAATTCTTCCATCACTTTGAAATATTGACCCTAGGTATTTAAAACTTTCTTTTTGAGGGATGCAATATGTGCCAATTTTAATTTCTATGTCCTTTAAAGTAACCAAATGATCAAACTTATATTCCATATATTCTGTCTTTATTCTACTAAGTCGGAGGCCTTTGCTTTCTAATGTTTCTCTTCATAGTTCCAATTTTTTATTAACTTTTTCCTTTGAATCCTCCACTAACACAATGTCATATGCAAATAACATACACCAAGATATTTCATCTTGAATATGTTTTGTTAACTCATCAATTACCATTATAAATAAGCATGGACTTAAAGTTGATCCTTGATGTAACCCAATATTAACTTCAAAGGAGTATGTTATTTTTTCATGAGTCTTCACACATGTTTTTGCACTATTGTACATGTCTCTTATAAGGTTAATGTATGTCAATGGGATACCTCTTTTTTCTAAGGTTTTCCAAAGAACCTCCCTCGATACCCTATCGTAAGCTTTTTCTAGATCAATAAATATGTGAAAGTCTTTCTTTTTTGTTCTAAAATGTTTCATAAGATGTCTTAGAAGGTGAATCACTTCAATAATAGATTTGTTTAGCATGAATCCAAATTGGTTCTCTATTATACTCGATATTTGTCTTAACCGACATTTGATAATTCTTTTCCACAATTTCATAGTATGACTCATTAACTTGATACCTTGATAATTCACACAATTCTGAATGTCTCCCTTGTTCTTATATATGGGTATAAGTGTACTCGCTCTCCATTCCTCGAGCATCTTTTGGTTTCTCCATATTTCATTAAATAGTCTTGTGAGCCAAGTGATTCCTATTTCTCCTAGTATTTTCCAAATTTCTATAGGAATAGTGTCTTGTTCTACCGATTTATCACCCTTCATATATTTAAGAGCCTCTTTGACTTCATTCTTTTGAATACATCGATAAAAATTGTGGTTTATATACTTTTTTGATTTGGCTAACTCTCTTAAGTTAATACTAACATCTTTATTTTCATTAAAGAGCTTATAAAAATAGTTTTTTCCATCTATTTCTCATATCATCATTTGCCACTAGAATTTTTTCATTCTCGTTTTTGATGCATCTAACAAAATTAAGATCGCTCTAGCTATCCTAAAAATATCTCTTTCACCCTCTTTTGAATTGAGTCTTTTATATAAATCCTCCCAAATTTTAGATTTTGCTTCACTAACGGACTTTTTCGCTTCCTTTTTTGCTTTCTTATAAACCTCTAAAGTTTCCCTAGTTTTCTTAGCATAATGTAATTTGTAACATGCCTTGCATTGATTTTATTTTGCACTACTTCACTCCACCACCAAGCTTCTTTTTCTGCCAGTACACCGTCCTTAGATTCACCTAACACATCTTTCGCCACTTTCCGAATATGTATAGCTATATTGTTCTACATATCACAAGGTGTACCAATATAATTCCAAGCATCTCCTTGAAGGACTTTCTGTTTAAATATATCTTCTTTCTCACTTTTGATATTCCACCATTTAATCCGAATAGCTCGATGCACTCTGTTCTTCCTTGTCCATTTTTTTATTTATAAGTCCATAACTAAAAGTCGATGTTAGGTGGTTAAGCTTTCTCCTAGTATTACCTCGCAATCTTTACAACACGCTTTATCTTTTTTTCTACAAATAAAGTAATCAATTTGTGTTTGTGATAAGCTACTCTTATAAGTAAGTAAATGTTCATCTCATTTTTTGAAGATTGTATTGACTATAAAGAGATCAAATGTCATAGTAAAATTACCCCCCGTATTCGTCCATATTGAAAATGCGGAGATCCTCTCTCTAAATTATTCACTACATTCGGGCGGCAATGTAACGGGACTAATTTCTTTACCCACACCTGTACATGATGTAGGAACCCTCTCTGCAATTGATTAACTACATCCAAGAGAAAATGTAGTAGCCCTTACTTATCACTGCATTCGGGCTTTGCAATGCGTCGCTAGGCGGGAATGCCCCAAATTAATGCTCATAATTTGTGTAATTCATGGTATAAAAATCCGACAAAGTTTTACGCTGGCTGTCGGAAGCCTAACACAACCCTCCTTTATTCGGGTTTGGGACAGGCAATGCAAGGGTGATCCCTTTTATGGGTAGAGTTTATATATGTTATGTTAGTGTTACATTTTTGACACATCAATAACTTAGCCACGTCAACATTCTCCATCAACCATATTAGACCACATACTTATGATATCAATGACAACATAATATAATGATGAGTTTTTTAAACTTAGATCATTTAAGTGATAAAAAGTAAAATAAATGATACCATAGTGGATTTTCATAAACCACAAGGTACTAATATGAAGTTTTCCTAAATAAATTCACTCAATTTTGATTGTTAACTTGTCTTTTCTCTATTTGTAAGATCAGTAGCAAATATAGGATACCCTTGTGGCAATTGGAGTATGCAAAAATTATTGGATGCTTGATGTAGGCAGATTAAGCCGTTATACAAGCAATCCAAGTGAGAACCACTAATATGGTGTCCATCGAGTATTAAAATGCTCGAGAGGAACAATTAACTATACCTTAGTTTCTAGTGGAAGTCCTTCAGTTTTAGGTGGATATTTAGATGCTAGTTAGATTAGCTGCTCAAAAGATCATGATTCTATAAGTGGTTGGATCTTCACTCTTTATGGGGTATGAATGGAAATATAAAGCAATAAAGGTTTTCCTTGCTTTGGAGGTTTTAAAATCAGAGGATTTACCAAATAAGCTTTCAATCTTTCGAAAGCCTTTTGGCAAATGGCATCCCATTCAAATTTCACCCATTTTCTCAAAAGCCTATTGAAAGGTTGACATCTTGTTGCTAGATTGGAGATAAATCTTCGGATTGCTTGGAGTCGACCTTGGAGGCTTCGGATTTGGGTCAAGTTGGAGGGGTCAAGTTGGAGGAGTCGACCTTGGAGGCTTCGCATGTCTATGATGGCTCGACACTTAGAGGGGTCGACTTCTATGCCACTTTGGCTTACCATGAACCCTAAGAGTTTTTCCGATTCTACTCCAAAAACACATTTTTGAGGGTTTAGTTTCACTTTATAAAGTCTAACTCTTTCGAAAACCTTTTGCAAAGATTGTATGTGTGTGCATCGGGTTTTTTATTTTACCAAAAAGTCATCCACATATACTTCCAAGAGCTCATGGAATTGATCATGGAAAATAATAGTCATGACTCTTTGGTATATTGTACCGACATTTTTCAAACCAAATGGCATAACCGTGTAATAGTATGTGCCCCAAGGTGTAGTAAAAGTAGTTTTGCCTGATCTTTTGGTACTAACTTGATTTGATTATAACCCGAATAATCATCTATGAAAGAAAACATTTCATGATTTGTAGTGCTATCCACTATCAAATCAATGTTTGGAAGAGGAAAATTATCATTTGGAGTGGCTTTGTTCAAGTTTCCAAAATCGATGCAAATTCTAATTTTTCCATTGGATTTTCCAACTACAACAATATTTGAAAGCCATTCGGAATAAGCAATTTGTTTTATAAATCTAGCTTTTAAAATATCATCTAAACCCTCTTTCACTTGGGAGTGAACATCGGGATGAATTTTTCTAAGCTTTTGCTTCATAGGTTTTGCATTGGGTTCTAAGAGAAGATGATGTTCTACAATTCTAGGGTCTAAACCTGGCATGTCTTCATAGGTTCATGCAAATAAATCTGTATAAGATTTCAAAAATGCAATGAATGATGCTTTCTCATGTTCATGCAAACATGCACCTATTTTGACACACTTTGGGTTAGACTCGCTCCCTAGATTGATTTCTACTTCCCTCCTACGAAATTTGAAGGTTTTTCCAAGTCAAGGATTCTTTGAAATTCGGGAAGCTCAGAGGCTTGATCTTCCTCATTGATGAGGGGATCTTCCTCCTTGCTTTAATCATTCTCAAGCACTTTAATTTCTAGGAAAGTATTAGGCAAGAGAGTGGGGTTGTGAATGATGAACTTAGACTATTTTGATTTGGGAATATATACAAGTTTGGAAGAACTCAAAAATGGGCTACATGGCCAATTTTTTTTGGAATTTTCAAAATTTTCAATTTTTTTTGTCTTTTTCAAAGCAAATGCTAGAAGGATGAATATAAAAAACTTTCTTTTTGAAACTTTGAGATTTTTCAATTTTTTTGGCTTTTTCCAAACAAAGACTACGAGAATGAACATAAACAACTTTCTTTTTAGAATTTTCAGGTTTTTCAAATGTTTTTGGCTTTCGAAAGTTTTCCAATTTTTTTTGGTTTTTTCAAATATATAATTTTTTTTTGTCTAAAGAGGTATCTTCCATCAAACCTACAAAGAAAACACCATGAATTAGACTCTAAACAAGAGGTCTAAGCCATAGGTTTCGGTGCTAGTGGGTTCTAGGGCACCCTTGACCCAAGTGGTCTTAGGTGGTGGCTCAGGGGGTATGGATGGGATGTATCCCAATCTATGTCGATTTGGGTTTGAAAGTGACAAGATGAGTTCTAACCTACCTTGGTTCTTGGCTCCTAGACCTTGGTAAGGTATATATCTCATGTTCAACATCATATTCCTTGGCTTCTTGAGTTTGACAAAATTTTTATAAAGTTGATGGCCTTGGAATAAGGTGTCGTCCATATCATGGATGTACACACGAGTGGGTTTGGCTAAGAGTTGTAGGTTTGGGATGGTGAAAGAGTTGGACTTCCCTAAGGGACACACGACCCTAGGTTTGGATGGCTTGGGCTTTGACTTGGGTGCCTCTAGGGAATATGTGACTCTTGACGGCTTGAGATTGATCCAGGTGCAACCCATTGTGCCCCTAGGGGTGGATGACTTGTGTTTATTTGGGTGTAAAGGGAAAACATGCTTGATCCCTTGTAATTTGGAGAGGTATGGATTTCAAGAAAAACCATGATCAATCCCTTGGTGGATTTGTGAAGATTTAGGAAAATCACAGCCATAGGCTTGGGTTTATAATGCAAACCTAGGCTCAAGGATACTTGTTTATGCATGGTAGGGTTAGGTGTACCAAGGATGTCGATGCATGCCTTAGGAATAGCCATGTCTACCATATTTTGAACTTTATTTCGATCTTGTTTTTCTTTTTGAAATTCTTTTTCTTGGTGCGGGACATTCGGCACACCTTGAAAATCTACATCCTTGAGCACATTTTGTGGGTCTGTGGGTGCATGAGTGTGATTCGATGTATCCAATGTATATGAATGATTTACCGATCCTATACTAAGAAGGGGAGGATCGAGTAGGGAGTTTATGGAGGAATGAGTTTCAGACATACCTTTTTCAAGCTTGTCTATCTTTTCATGGTGAGAGCAAGCATCCTTGATGGCGTCTTGAGGTTGCTCTAGCTCATGCACAGCTTCGAGCTCCCGTTGCTTTTCAAGGTCTTGGATTTCATCCTCCAAGTCTATGTGTGTGCAACACTCATTCTCCCGTAAAGCATGTGAAGTGGTGCTCATGGGATTGGAACCCATCGGAGTGAATATTTGTGGAAAATTTAGAGTGACTTGAGTGAAATGATCCTCGTGCCTCACTCGGCTTATGTGCCTAGAAACGTGGACTTCACTTTCAATTTTCAAAACTTCAATTTTTTGTTTTTCAAATATTTTTTATTTTTGAAGATTTTCCATTTTTTAATCTTTCCAAACGTAAAAAACTTTTTTTGGTTTTTCGATGGAAAATGGGGTGCTTGGAGGATTTGCAAGGTTAGATACTTGAATCTCAACACATGCTGCATTTGTAGCCTCATTTCCTTCATCGGATTTTGGGCTCCATTTGGTTTTCCGAGTATACTTTTTCTCTCTATGTACCCAAGATGAATTTTCATGGGATCAATGTACCTTGGCCTTTTGGCTTAGGGCAACGATTTTTTCTTTCATTTCCTTTATTATTTCCCTTTTAAGTTACCTTGCTCTTTCCCTAAAAGAGGCAAGTTTTTCATCTCGGGTTTTAGAGGATTTCCTTAAGCTTTTAGAAAACTGATTCGGGAAATATGATGAGTCTTTCCTTGGCTTGTTTTCAAACAAATCATCTAAACTTGACATTATTTTTGAAACAAAATTGACCTATGCACAAAAAATGTATTAACACCAAAGTTTTGAAGAATTGGAGTTTGAAAAGCTACCTAAGTTTGAAATCCTAAAAGACTCGAGTCTCATTGGGCGTGTCAATTCTGTAAATGTGAAAATTTCACTCCAAGCCTATGTAGAGACTTGAAGAAAACTTTTTAAAACTTGTAAACACCCCAAAAATCCCATGATTTTCTCAAAATTACCTGGTTTTGCAAAAGCAGCCCCAATGGGCTATTTTGAGTCTGGAAACCCAGGAGCCTTCCAAATAACCCTGTACATATGTTGAAACCATATATGTTTTAAAAATATATACATACAGTTTTAAAACCTTAAAAAGGTGTTTTGAAACCCCGAAAAGCAGCTTGGCCTGATGAAAGTAGGACCGAAAAAGCGAAAGAGAGCCCGGACCCGGAGCATATTTCAAGCCCGGCACATCAACTCTCGTATCAAAATCACCCCTAGATTCTCGGACATCCAATCCCTAGATATCAACAAATTTGTTCAAAATGATCTCCGAAAGGTGAGAAGAAGAGCGGACGACAATGTTGGCGAAGACCCAACGCAAGATGGAGTACTGATGCAGTCAGGCCCCGCACAAACCGTCCATTTCAAAATGCCATGAAGGAATTAGAAAATCAGATTTGGGCCAGATCTGGACCATATATATCCAGATCCAAACCCAAACATGCATTTGGATTTGGATTTGGATTTGATCCAAAGATCCAAATCCAATATCCACATCCATGGCCCACATCACCTTCTCATAAATGGAGGTGGGGCCCACAGAGATTTCACGTAAAAAGCTTGGGTAGAGAGAGAAATGGGGTGATAAAGTATGAGTGAGAAAGTTGGTGGGCTTGACTTTTAGTCAAGGGTGGGTTAACCATGTGGGTTTAGCCTAGAGTGTGGGTTTGAGCTTGTATGCACCTACACCTAACCTAGGGCTGCACCAACATGAACATGGTTGCAACTAGGTCCATGGATCGATGCCAAGGGGATGCTCCTAAAACCTAGCCCTAAGCTAACCCACCTTACCTAGCCACTCCCCCCTAAACCTGACCCAATCCTAGCCATCCTTACCCAAAACCACCCCAACCTCACCTAGCCGACCTCACCTAGCTCACCCCACCTACCTAGACCACCTAGACCCTAACTAAACTAAACCTAATCCCACCTTAATACACCTAATTAGACCCTAACCATTAATCCCCAGCCACCCTAACCGACCTACCCTAAACCACCAGACCACCCACCCTAACCGACCTACCCAAACCACCCCACAAGCCCACCTTATCATAAATATCTAGCCTAAACCACTCCCAACCGACCCAGCCCTTTTGCCTATAAAAACCCATTTTTTCTTGTGTGAAAAGGGGACTCTCTCTCCTCTCTCTCGTGCCCTCTCTTCCATCCCATCACACTCTCACTCTCCCCTAGCTGTACCACCTCCATCGCCACTCCACCCGACTGCACACTCCACTCGGCTGCCACCTTCCCACTCCATCACCCGGCTGCACACTCCGTTCGGCTGCCACCTCCTTCCACCACCTCCGACCACCACCTCATCCACCAGCACCCCGATTAGTACCCCATCTCATTCCCATCTAGCCTCTCATCCCCCCTTTCTTACCCAACCATACACTCCCTCACTCGCCACCACAGCCCGACCTTCTTCCTTACACCCGGCCACCTCACACCCTACCTCACCACCTTCCCTTAGACATCCACTTCCTAGCCCCTAGCAAAACCTTCACCCTTGACCTGTCACCACCTAGCCAACAACCTACTTGCCCCCACCCTAACCAACCACCTTAAACCGCTGCACCCTAGCCACTCCATCACCCGACCATCATCAAGACATACACCCGGCTCGCACCCTACTTGCCGCCCACACGCATCCAAGGAGCTCCCCTTCGGCTGTCCAAGGCGACCCACTAGGCCAAATTCAAGCAAGTTGAGCCCGGACCAGCTACACGTAAGTGCCTAACTCGGTCCTTATTATGAACTTGCTTACATTTAATTAAATTTGATACGGGGTTGTAATAATGGAGTATTGTCTCCTCCCGCTTGTAATAATGTGGTTTGGCACACCAACACACACGTGCACTTGAGCCACTTCGCTCTTAGCTGCACACAATTTTGGCACATACACGGGCCTAACCAGCCCTTAAGATATAGTTATACTTATATATATTAAGCTGCGTGGGTTTTAACTTAAGTTGTGGGTTTTGTCTTTCAAATTCCACACTCACACACATTGAGCTTTCGCTCTTATTCCCAAGACCCTAGTAAGGGCCGTATTGCAATTTCCCTTGGGTGTTTTAATTCAAGTTGTGTGCGTGGTCTTTCAATTTCCACACTCACACACATTGAGCTTCCGCTCTTATTCCCAAGACCCTAGTAAGGGCCATATTGCAATTTCCCTTGGGTGTTTTAATTCAAGTTGTGTGCGTGGTCTTTCAATTTCCACACTCACACACATTGAGCTTTCGCTCTTACTCCCAAGACCCCAATAAGGGCCATATTGCAATTTCGTTTGGGTTTTAATTCAAGTTGTGTGCGTAGCATTTCAATTCTACACTCACACACATTGAGCTTTCTCTCTTACTCCCAAGACCTTAGTAAAGGCCATATTGCAATTATATGTGGGTTTACATTACAAGTCGTGTGAGTTGTCTTTCCATATACACACAATACCCACGCACACGTTGGTGACCTTCGGGCCCATATATATTATAAGTATTTTCCTTCGGCTATGTCTTTAAGATTTAGGTTTTAAGGTTCAGTTGTGTGCGTGGTCTTTCCATATATACACGACACACACTTGCACAATTGAGCCTTTCCGCTCTTAAGATATAGTCATATTTCCCTTTTGCAATTTCCCTTTTGCAATTTACATTAAGTCATTTCCCTTCCGCATTGTCCTTCAATTCGGGTTTTCCCTTTGGAGTTGTGTGAGTTTGCATTGCATATTCGCCATACCACGAGTTAGGACGCATATTGCATCAAAGCAAGCCCCACACTCCCGTGCAAAAATCGCCCAACTTAGGTCACTTGTGCACACACCTAGTTGGCCCTAAAAAGCTTAAAAAGAAAGACATTGGCACGTGCAAATCCCACGTGTAATAAAACTTGCAATCGTACAAACAAAGCCCAAACACGTCGGGTATTTTTCAAAGTGTTTTGATTTTAAAGACTTTGCCAAGCGTACAGACTGGCCCTTGTGCATCGGTGCAAGAAGGTCTGCGACGAAAAGAGCTCACTTGCTCACAATCGCCCCGATAGAGTCAGATTTCAAAAACTTTCTTCGCTAGCTTAAGCAAGCTAACTGGCACGCCCTTTTGTTAAAAACGACTTAGACACACGAAAAGGTTCACTTCAGGCCTAAGAACCAGAAGTGGGAATTTTCCGTGTCTACACGGTTTGGCACGCGCGGTGGGACCTGGGCCTTGTGCAGAGTCAGTTTATGTAGAAAAACCTCATGAAATTTTTTTCTAAAGTGTTTTAACTTTGTTTGTTGCATTTTCATACTTAAGATTTGTTTTGAAAAGCATATTGAAGCATGTCGAGTCCAGGCTCCCAAGAGGTATCTAGCCATGGCTCATGCGCATCAAGTTCTCAATCTAGAAAGTTTTCGAAAAAACAAGAGATTGAAGACTTGAGAAGGGATTTCGAGGCCAAGATAGCCGCTCTTAGCCAGGAGGCTGAAGCAGGCGACTCATGTTCGTCAAGCGGCAAACCAAAGGCCAAGAAAAAATTTGAAAAACCTCGCAAACACAAAGAGACTTCCGCGATGGAAGGTAACCAATACCACGAGTCCTTCACACACAAGGACCGTAAAGGCCTACAGCAGCTGCTAAGAGGGTAAAATAAAGAGAAAGGAAGTTACGCCCTGTCTGATTTCTTGCATGTGGACTATGAAACAGACAGTGACGACGAAATACCGAACTTCCATTGGTATGATGGCATGGGAGACCCTATGTCTCACTTGCAGTTTTTCTCTCATCGAGCCCATAAGAAAAAGAAGGACTCGATGAAATGGGTGTATTGGTTCCCTTTGTCCCTCAAGGGCACAACTGCCAAATGGCTGGCTTCCTACGATCTTAGCCAGTTCGCAACTTTCGAAGAGTTAGCGAACTGCTTTATGCAGAGATTCTCGCATAACGTAGAAGTCACGCCGACTTGAAACACCTTGAGGGATACAAAACAAGGTGAGAACGAGGATGTGCATACGTTCATCGTTCGTTGGAGGTCTCTCCTCGGTCAAGTGCGAGAGCCAATATCCGAAGGATGTGCTGTCATGCTCATCCTGGATAATTTTAAAAATGAGTTGAAAACCCTTCTCTCGCTTCATGAAATCTCGACTTTTCATAAGTTAATAAAGAAAGCATCCCTTTTCGAAACAAATTTGAAAAAAGGGGTGTATGATCATTTATGGAAAGGAAATCCAATTTTGAAAACTCGCTTGGAGAAGCCCATCACTTATGGGCTACCCACCGCGGACAAAGGGGCAAAACCCATAAAATTGCCAATGTCCGGGTGGATCCAAGCCCGACAAGTGCTTCAAAAAGCTTTGAAAAACCAGAAAATAAAAAGGAGAGTAGTTTTCAACCTGTGTCGGGCTTGCCCAGGGTATGATTGAACTCCCCGAGATTCCCAAGAGAGCAAGGTGCCCCAAATCTCTCGATTAGAGCCATGATTAGTGCGAAACCTAGGTTGATCGTGGGGGAGGTGACAAGATCTGGGAGGATCTACCAACCCCCACATCTGCAAAGTGCTAAAAAGGTGGTCAGTGTGCCTGGCCCCTCAAAAGCATGTGTTCCTAGAGTTCCGTCGAAAACGGACAAAGGAAATGTCGTTTTAAAGGTATATGATTTCGAAAACCATCTTTCAAAGATTCCTATCAATATGTCCATCCTAGAGCTAATACAAACTTCGCCTAGGCATAGACTAGTGTTAGATAAAATTCTAGAAAGAGCAAGGGTTAGTTCGAACATTACTCCTGAATCTTTGTCCAAACAAGTGGCCTCCATAGGAGTAAAAATGCCCATCGTATTCTCGGAAGACGATGTAGAAAGACCCTACGAGTCCCATAACCAGGCCCTGCATATCGAGGTAGTTCTGAATAACCACTCTCTAGATAGGTACCTTGTCGATGGGGGAGGAGGGCTCAACATCCTTCCACTTCAAGTGGCGAACCAAATCGGAGTCACCTTGACATCCGTTCATCCAAGTCCCATCATCATCACTAGATATGATGGGAATGCGTCTAGACCGCTAGGATCTATCGAACTCTCTATGGAAACGGGAGGGATAGCACACATGGGGGTGTTCCATGTCCTGGACATCCACCCCCATTATAACCTATTGTTGGGAAGGCCATGGATACACAGCTTGTGCGCTGTGCCATCCGCCTTCCACAGGTGTGTCAAAATCCCTTTCAGGGACAAAGTCATAGTAATCCTAGGTGAGAGTCATCCTCAGCTTCAAGGAGTCATAAATTCTCCTTGCTTGTCAAGCTCCCAGACCCATGAGGTAAAAGTGGGGTAAATCATGCTCGAGCCACCAAGGCTCACATTATACAACCCTAGGAAGGTCGTATATGTGAAGGGGCCATCCAAAGTTGGCCCCCTCAAAGTTCTGACCATTCTAGGAAGACCCAAGAATCCCTTATTTCCAAAACCCCTGGACAAGAAGCCCTATGTACACAACATAGATGACAGCAAGTTCCAAGACCACGATTTGTATCCAAATTTCTCCAAAAACAAAAAATCGTGGAACATGTTGTTAAACATGGGCTATTTGCCTTATAAGAGTCTAGGGGCATAAAATCAGGGTCTCCTAGAACCCATACTTCCTAGGGTCAGTCCAAGCCGATATGGGATCGGCTATACTCCCAAAATACCACCAGAGCCACCCCCTGTGACCACCTGGGTCAAGGGTGCCCTGGAGCCTACCCTAGAAGAAACCTACGATTTAGATCTCCTATTCCGAGTCTAACCCGTAGTGTTTTCCCTTTGTAGGTATGATGGAAGATCCCTTTAGCAAAAATACAAAAACATTTGAAAAACTCAAAATCCAAAAAATGGAAAAATTACAAAAACCAAAAACATTGGAAAATGAAAAACTCGAAAAAAGAGTAGTTGCATAGTTCCCAAAATACTCGTTTTGCAAAAGCACAAAAAAATCAAAAATTTACAAAACTCCAAAAAGATTTTGTACATAGCTGCTCCTGGTAAGGATTTGGAAAAAGGAAAGGATTTCGAAAGAAACGTTGTCTGTATAACCAGACCAAAAATTTCAAAATCAATAGAAATTCCAAGTGTAAAACCAAGTCTTTTGAAAATCCATGCATCAAATTCCCTAAGATCTATAAACCACGAGAATGATCGAAGCCCTGAAGTGGATCCCCTTGAGGAAGATCCCACTTCTAAGCTCCTAGAATTTCATAAAATTCTCGACTTTGAAAAGCCTTCCAATTCAGTAGGAGGAGATTTCATAGAGGTAAACCTAGGGAGTGATTCCAAGCCCAAACTCATTAAGGTAGGCGCATGTTTGCATGAGCATGAAAGATCAGCATTCATTGCATTTTTATAAACCTACTTAGATGTGTTTGCATGGACGTATGAAGATATGTCGGGCATAGACTCCAATATTGTCGATCATCGTCTTCCCTTAGATGCGGATGTGAAACCCATAAAGCAAAAGCTTAGGAAAATACATCCGAATGTACACACACAAGTCAAAGAGGGTTTAGAAGATTTGTTAAAAGCCGGATTTATAAAACCCATTGCGTATTCTGATTGGTTATCCAATATCGTTGTTGTTCGAAAAACCAATGGGAAGATTCGAATATGCATCGATTTCAGAAGCCTGAATAAAGCCACTCCAAAGGATAATTATCCTTTACCAAACACAGATTTGATAGTCGATAGTACTGCAAATCACGAAATGTTTTCGTTTATGGATGGCTATTCAGGGTATAATCAAATCAAACTAAGTCCACGAGATCAGGGTAAGACCGCGTTCACAACCCCATGGGGCACGTACTGCTATACAGTCATGCCCTTTGGTTTGAAAAATGCTGGCGCAACATACCAAAGAGCCATGACCACGATCTTCCATGATCAGATTCATGAGCTCGTAGAGGTATATGTGGATGATCTCTTGGCAAAATCCAAAACTCGATGCACTCATATCGAATGCTTACAAAAGATTTTCGAAAGGCTTAGACTTTACAAAGTAAAGCTAAACCCTCAGAAGTGTGTGTTCAGAGTAGAATCTGAAAAGCTCTTAGGCTTTATGGTGAGCCAAAGGGGTATAGAAGTCGATCCATCTAAGTGTCGAGCCATCATAAACATGGCTCCACCCTCCAATCTCACACAGATTCGTAGCCTCCATGGTCGATTACAATCCATTCGCAGGTTTATATCAAACTTGGCGACTAGATGCGAACCCTTCAACAAATTGTTGAGGAAGGGCACGAAATTTTCATGGGATGATGACTGCCAAAAGTCATTTGAAAGACTAAAGGCATACCTAGTTAATCCTCTTGTTTTAAATCCTCCAAAGCAAGGAAAACCTCTTTTGCTTTACATTTCCGTGCATGCGAATGCCTTGGGAGCTTTGTTAACTCAATACGAGGATGACACCCACAAGGAGTATGCCATCTATTATATTTCAAAAACTCTCTTGGCTTACGAAAGGAATTATCAAGCCATGGAGAAGACGTGTTTGGCCCTAGTTTGGGCCTGCCAAAAATTTCGATACTATTTCCTAGATCATGAGATCTAGATAGTGTCCAAGCTTGATCCAATCAAGCATTTGTTCAAAAAACCCATTCTCACTGATAGACTGGGCAAATGGCAACTCCTTCTAATGGAGTATGACCTGAAATACCATCA
This sequence comes from Brasenia schreberi, assembly GCA_036023115.1. Classification (NCBI taxonomy): domain Eukaryota; kingdom Viridiplantae; phylum Streptophyta; class Magnoliopsida; order Nymphaeales; family Cabombaceae; genus Brasenia; species Brasenia schreberi. Next base: position 3,939,286 of record JAYKKT010000073.1, read on the forward strand.
TCAGATCTCCATTAAGGGGCAAGCCCTAACTGACTACGTGGCTGAGTTCCCCCTAGAGGACGCAAATCCCACATTTAGTGAAATGCCTGATGAAGGCATATTGCAAAACCAATTTCAAAACCACATTTTGGCAAACTCTTTCGAAAACCATGTGTGGAAAATACACTTTGATGGGGCACGAAACCAACGAGGGGCTGGTGCTGGGGTCATCCTCATATCCCCTGAAAAGGATGAGATCCCCACAGCAATTCGCCTAGATTTCGAATGTTCCAACAACATAGTTGAGTATGAAGCACTCATACAAGGCTTAAGGGTTTCGAAAACTCTAGGGGCATCATGCATCGAGGTCTTTGGAGATTCACTCCTTGTTATAAACCAAGTTTTGAAAATTTGGCAAGTGCGAAATGAAAAACTTCTTCCATATCACGAGTTGGCCACTCAATTGGTTGAATCATTCCAATCGTGTAGACTCACACACGTAGGAAGAGAGGATAATGGCATTGCCGACGCCCTCTCCTCCTTGGGTTCAGCCCTAAAGGTCAATCCCACTTTGGGAACCCGATCCTTAGAGATATGGCATGCGCCCACCCCATCCACACACGATTTGGATATTTGCCAAAATAATTCAGATTCTGTTGAAAAACCTTGGTTTTATGACATTAAATGTTCTATAGAAAATGGGGGATTCGCTGAGGATGCCACATCTAAAGATAAGACATTCATCCAGAAAATTTCTACCGATACACGATTTTGGGTAGGGTTTTGTATAAAAAGTGTTTTACCGGCATCCTACTAAGATGTGTCGACTTAGAGGAGGCTAGGACTGTTATGCATGAATTCCACGATGGAGAATGTGGAGGTCATGTTAATGCCAACATGATGCTAATGAAAATACTTAGAGCGGGCTATTTTTGGTCCACCCTGAAAAAGGATTGCCACGATCATGTTAGAAAGTGTCATCCATGTCAAGTGCATGGGCACGCCATTCATATCCCCTCATCTTCATTGCATTCCGTGGTCAGCCCCTGGCCATTCACCATGTGGGCGTTTGATATTGTAGGCCCAATATTTCCAAAGGCATCGAATGGGCATAGGTTCATTTTAGCAGCCATTGAGTACTTCTCCAAATGGGTCGAAGCCATTTCCCTGACCAACGTACAGGGGCAACATGTGGTGGATTTCATTAGGAGGAATATCTTGGCTCAATTTGGAGTTCCAAGAGATCTTGTGTCCGATAATGGCACCCCATTCAAAAACGAGCGGATGGTTAAGTTGTGCAATATGTATGGCATAACTCACCACTTCTCCTCGCCCTACTACCCTCAAGGCAACGGCCAAGCCGAAGCCACGAATAAGACTCTCATTAGCATAATTAAGAAGACTTTAGAGAAGGGTAGGATGTGGCACGAGAAGCTGGATGAAGCCTTATGGGCTTATAGGACTTCCATCCCGACTCCCACGAATGCCACGCCATTCGAATTGGTCTATGGTACAAACGTCATTCTTCCCATTCATACACAATTGCATTCATTCCATACATCCATTGCACTCGACCTCCCCCTAGAGACGCTCCAACATGCTAGGATGGCCGAACTAGATTTGCTAGATGAGAGGCGACTCCTTGCTATGGATCATGCTCATGCATACCGGCAAAGGATAGCCCAACATTATGACAAACACATGAGACCTCGCCACTTTGAAGTGGGAGATCTGGTTTTAAAAATCATCCACTATTGTGGCCCACATCCACTTGGAAAGTGCACCCCAAATGGGATGGACCCTATGTTGTACGTGCAACCATCACGAACTACTCATATTGGTTAATCGATGTTGAAAGTAGGAATTTAGCAGATCCTATCAATATTCAATACTTAAAGAAGTATTATGTGTAGGATTTGGGTTAAATCCCTATTTTTCGAAAACCCTTAGGGATAGCTGCTTTGAAGCTTCGAAAGTAAGGTTCAAAAGCAAATTGTATGACCCTGAGTGAGAGAATTCGCACTTGTGAAAGAGTGGAGTTTTCCAAATACGTGGTTACATTTTAAAATCCTTCTTCTTACAAAGAAAGGCCTAGTTCAATATAGCAAGATACTTGCAAGTAGTACGTGCTATTTCTAAATAGGCTGATCTGGAATGGATCGAGTATGACCTTGGGATAAGTCTTCCCCTCTTCTCTTCTCCTTCCAAAAGGAAAACGTGGCCAAAACAAAGGGAAATCCCGCCAAAAATCTTTTTCCCAAAGAAAGAAACCAGAATAAAAAAGAGAAATTCGATTCTCTTATGGAAAAGAGGGATTAAAGAAAAAATACTCCCAAAGGGAGACCCTCTATGAAAAAAGGAAAAAAGGCCAAAAAGCTCAAAAAAGAGCAGTTTTCCGCCTTCTATGCCTCAAACCACGAGACGCTTCAGAAGGAACCGTGGTATCTCTTTCCCATCCCTAGCTTATCCCAAGTAAAACACGGTTCATTTCGAGGAATCCAAAAGTAAAAATAGGATTTACTTACTTAAATTTCATTTTGTTTGAGAATTCGACGTTTCGAGTAAGACGTAGGAATTTTGAAATATAGCTTGTTTTCTTATAAAACCTCCGCTAGATTAGCGAGTGTCAAGACTCAAGCAAAGGCAAAACACGAAGAGCTCGAGATCCTTAGGATTGAGGCTCAAAGCAGTTTTTCCTTTTGTAAATAGATTTTGAAAAATCGAACATCGAGCAACATAGGGTCTGCTCACTTGGAGCAGCAGGCCTTCGTAAGTCTCAAGAGTTCGACCATGCCCTCTGGTCTCTAGGAGGTCGCCATTCTTGGCGTCTCATCCATGACATGCATGTACATATCCACACATAAACACTTGCATAACATGATCCCGTTTAGGACCAGAAACCATAGGGACCCCTTTGGCATGATATCTCCTCCTACCATGGTTTAAACGAGAGATTTTGCTTAAAAATTGGGACGATCCCATATTTTCATGGATAGATCTAGGGAGACATCGAAAGGGGTGTTGTCGTCTTTGCCATTATCCAAATCAATTTGGATAATGCCAAAGAGGGGCATCTGTAAACACCCCAAAAATCCCATGATTTTCTCAAAATTACCTGATTTTGCAAAAGCAGCCCCAAAGGGATATTTTGAGTCTGGAAACCCAGGAGCCTTCCAAACAACCCTGTACATATGTTGAAATCATATATGTTTTAAAAATATATACATACAGTTTTAAAACCTTAAAAAGGTGTTTTGAAACCCCAAAAAGCAGCTTGGCCTGATGAAAGCAGGACTGAAGAAGCAAAAGAGAGCCCGGACACACACTTGCACAATTGAGCCTTTCCGCTCTTAAGATATAGCCATATTTCCCTTTTGCAATTTCCCTTTTGCAATTTACATTAAGTCATTTCCCTTCCGCATTGTCTTTCAATTCGGGTTTTCCCTTTGGAGTTGTGTGAGTTTGCATTGCATATTCGCCATACCACGAGTTAGGATGCATATTGCATCAAAACAAGCCCCACACTCTTGTGCAAAAATTGCCCAACTGAGGTCACTTGTGCACACACCTAGTTGGCCCTGAAAAGCTTAAAAAGAAAGACATAGGCACGTGAAAATCTCACGTGTAATAAAACTTGCAATCGTATAAACAAAGCCCAAACACTTCGGGTATTTTTCAAAGAAGTTTGATTTTAAAGACTTTGCCAAGCGTACAGACTGACCCTTGCGCATCGGTGTAGGAAGGTTTATGACAAAAAGAGCTCACTTTCTCATAGTCGCCCCGATAGAGTCAGATTTCAAAAACTTTTTTCGCTAGCTTAAGCAAGCTAGCTAGCACACCCTTTTGTTAAAAATGACTTAGACACACGAAAAGGTTCACTTTGGGCCTACAAACTAGAAGTGGGAATTTTCCATGTCTATAACACTACTTAGTTGCACGAGCGTGCCAGCTAGTTTCCAAAAACCAGCAAAGTTATAAATCTGACTTGGCTATTATGGCTAAGCGGGATCTTTTCACTTTAGGCCTTCTTAAACTGATACTCAAGGGTCAGCCTAAGCACTTTAAGGATTTCAAATGTTCAGGTGAAGTTTCAAATCCAAACGAAAACAAGGTATTGACAAGAGCAAACTTGTGCACTTTGGTTTCAAGTTTTAAAAATCAACAAGTTCTGAAAAACAGAAACAGGTTCTCTTTTCAGATCTTGTTTCCCGAATTTTTTTGAGTGACTTAGATACCTCTAAAATTCATGAAAATTTGTAGCATATGTAATAGTTGTAACTCTTAAGAATTTTTCAACATATTTTGGCATAAAGACCCATTTTCTTGAGTAATAATATGCTTATTAATAACACATAAAATAGATACACATAAAATAGATGTAACTCCTGAGTATTTATTATCCATGTTATAATATTAAGAGTCACCTTCTTAAGTAGCAATTATGTTCATTAGTAATATATCATGAGTTACATCTTCACCATGTATATATAGTGATATTATAAACAAGATTCATCCAACTTTTCTCTCATTGTGTGAGTCCTTTCCAGCTTAGTTTCTAAGAGAGCTTGCAAGTCCAATTGTAGTGCTAATTGGTTTTGCAACCTCATTATCTTTATTTTGCGGATTTCTATATAACTCGATTACATTTGTATTAGACAAACCGAGGGTCTTCATTGTATCCTAAAGGTGTTTGTCGGGATCCATTGTATTCGGTTATTTGATTCCAGTGGTGGCAAATAAACGTAAATGTTAGTGTTTACCATGCCTCAAAGAGTAGTACTATCATAACCTTCTTTTCAGGGTGATAAATTTGATCTCTTAAGTGTCAAATACTCAATAACCGTGCCACCTATAAGATCTCGACTTCGTATAATCTTTAGGTTTATTTTGCCAAAATAACTATTTCCCTTTGAGAAATGACATCCAACTTCATCAAGTTGGATAGATTTGATGGCGGTAATTTCTTACAGTGGTAAAAGAAATTGCACTTCCTTCTTACCACATTAAAGGTTTGTATGCTATCACAACATCAAGGCCAAAAGAGAAAGAGAATGAGACCCTTGACGAAGCCCGCAAATAACAAAAATAGGATAAGGACAATTAAATGTTTGTATGGGTCACATCCTCAATGGTGTGGCAGATGCCTTATTTAACATCTACTAAATATCAACATGTGCAAAGGACTTATAGAACAAACTTGAAGCGAGATACATGATGGAAGATGCTAAAAGTAAGAAATTTTTTATTACCCATTTCAATAATTATATGATGGTAGATGATATATCTGTCATAGAGCAATTGCTTGAGCTTGAATGAATCTTAAATAATTTCAAATAACATAAGATGAGTATGGACAAAATCATCATTGTCTCCTCTATTACAGACAAACTTCCTCCTCCTTAAAAAGATTTTAAAAGAACTTTAAAACATAAGAAAAATGATATTTCTTTTTAGCAATTGGCTAATCATCTTAGGCATTAGATGGAATAATGAAAACAAGATGATTATAAAGACTAACCTACTCAAGAGAAAGTCAATGGTACGGAGGAAGATAATTCTATACACCCTTCAAAGAAAAGAAATCGATATTTCAAAAATTCTCATAGAAATAATGGTAGGGACAACAAGCTTAAGAAAAAGAAAGGTCAATACTACCATTATAGAAAATCTAGTCATTATAAGAGTGAATACTCATACTTGACAAAGTTGAATAAAAACAAGAGTATTAATTCGTGTAAGGATAATCTTGTTGTTGTCATATCAGAAGTAAATATGATGAAAGATATTAGATCTTGGTGGGTTGACTCCGGTGCTACTCGTCATATGTACATGTATCTTCAAAACTTTTGTAGAAGAAGATGAATCAGTTTTATACATGGCAATGATTCTATAGCTCAAGTGAAAGGTAAATGAATAGTTGAACTCGAATTTACTATGTATAAAGTTTTTAATCTTTTGGATGTGCTCTTTGTACTAGATGTAAGAAAAAATTTGGTGACAGATTTCTTATTTAATAAGTATGAGTTTAAAGCATATTTGAGGGCAACAAATTCATTTTGTCTAAAGGAGACATGTTATTTGAAAAGGGTTATCTATGTGAGTCTATGTTAAAGTTGAATCTCAATAATAAGGATGTTGTTTCTGCTTATATTGTTGACTTGCCAAATTTAGGGCATTTTTGTTTGGGACATGTGAATTTTAAAAAATTACATGAAATGACTAAATTAGATTTGATTCCAAAAATTGATAAATCAATTTATAATTGTTCTACTTGCATACATACCAAAATCACTAGACTCTCATTTCCAATAATTAAAAGTTCTAAAATTTTAGAGTTTCACTTCTTTTTCTTACATTTTGATATCTGCGTTGCTTTGTATTTATAGAGCAACGCCTGCTCCTGAAACCCCTCAGATTTTCTATTGGGCTTTCCTCTCTTAGAGTCATTATCCAGTCGATTATGGATGAGCTCTGTAACTGACCGACTGTTACGGCTTGTTATGACTGTTACAACCCATTCCCGACCCCTTTCCACAAATAGAAGTTGGATGGCCAGTCTAATTGTTTCTATGCTGAGGTTGTCGAGAATGGCCACCTTATCTTCACATTTTCCATTTGGCCATTCGAGCCAAATGATCTGACATACTAGTTTTCCTCTCACTTTTGCAAGATTTTTCTAGTAGTGTCATTTCATGATTACTATTGCAATCATTACCCATTGTGTGGTTTTTTACCTACACAACAGTCAAACATATCTCAAACCCATGTTCGCAACATGTTTTGAGAAAAGATCCTGTGTTGTGCCTTTAGTCAAAGGGTCTGCCAACATATCATGAGTTGGTATGTATGAGATGGATATTTCCTTTCTCATAACTATATCATGAACATAGTGGTATTTAACCATGATATGCTTACTTTTGGAGTTGTCATCTTCACTTTTGGTTAGAGTAATTGCTGCGTTGTTGTCACAGTAAATGACAATTGGCTCGTCGGCCATTTTCAGCTTCAAATCTCATACGAAGCGGCTTATCCAGACGACACTCATTGTAGTCATACAACAAGCCATATACTTAAGCTTCTTGTGTATACAATATAGTTAATATTCCTATTTCTTACATGCCCAAGAAACAACTCCACCTCTAAATAAGAATATTTGTGCCAATGTTGATTTGCTGTCATCTTTGCTCTCAATAAAATCAATATCTAAGTATCCTACTACTTTAAGTTCATCTACTTAAAAACGCATTTTGAAGTCTTTTGTTCCTTTTAGATATCTTAAAATCCTTTTTACAGTTATCCAATATTGTCATTCACGATTACTTTGATATCTACTTATAAGACCAACAACGAAGCTGATATCAGGTCTTGTACACATCATAACATACGTCAAGCTATCTATAGTTTGTGCATAAAGAACGTTAGGCTTATCGTCTCCTTCACTAGGACAATCAACCTTACTCAATTTGATCCATTTTGCAACGGGTGTAATAGAAGACTTGCATTCACCAATTTTGAACTTCTTGAGGATATAGTTAATATCTCTCTCCTAACTTAGGTATAAGAGTTTAGATTCTCTATCTCGAGAAATCTTTATACACAGGTGTCAACACCCCAAATCTTCTATATTTCAAAAACTCTCAAAACACCAAAAAGCTCGTTTGAGCCAAAACGACAACCTGTTTTGAAATGTGAAAACAGGTACAGAAGGCAAAAGAAGACCCTAGGCCCAAAGAGGATTCAAGCCCAGAGCTTCAGAAGCCACTCCCTGATAAAAAAACAAAAGAAAGCTGAGCCCATTTGATGAAAAGCTCAACGGAGTCCAGAATGGCGAGACGGAGTTCGGACGACAAAGTTGGGGAAAACCCAGCACCAGACGGAGCGCTGATGAAGCTAGTGCCCGCACAGATCGTTCGCCTCGAGAAGCCAAGAAGGACTGTCCGAAGAAATTTTGATTTGGATCTGGACCATAAATATCCAGGTCCAAATCCATGTAATGAATAGTGTTTGGATTTGGGCCAATCCAAATAGTGTTTGGGTCGATCCAAATAGTGTTTGGATTTGGATTGGATCCAAATAGTGTTTGGATTGGATCGGATACGGATCTCAAAATATCCGAGATCCAATATCCAGATCCAAATAGTGTTTGGATTTGGGTATGGATCCAAACCCAAACCCAAACCCAAATCCAAGACCCACCTCAAATCTCTATAAATAGAGGTGAGGGGGTCCATGTAAAGGGTGTATGCAAATATTTGGGAGGAGAGAGAGAGAGTGATAGACCTAGCCATGTGGGCTCATTGGGTGAGGTGGGTTCAAGCCATGTGGGCTAAGTGGGTCTAGACCAAGGGGCTGCAACCAAAGTGGGCTGGACCAAGTGGCTGCAACCGTGGAGAGGTGGGTTCAAGCCATGAAGGACCGGCTCCAAGAGGTAAGCCTAACCTAACCTAGCCATTCTCTCTACACCCCTCTAAACCTAACCCCCAACCTAGCCTAGGTTCGAACCTACCTAACCCCAACTGAACCTAACCCTAACTGAACCAACCTAACCCTAACTGAACCCTAACTAGACCTAACCTAACCCCAACCGCCTCAAAACATCCCCCAAACCACGAACCGAAACCCCCGGACGTGACCACCCCCCTGGCCGTGACCTGTACCTCTTCTAGCCACCTAGGACAGACCCTAAACAACCCCCGTCTTGGCCAAACCTAAGCTTCCCTAAGGCCCTAACCGTGCCCCATAGAACCTCCCTCAAAGCCACCTAGGATAACCCCCTCTTGGCTGCCCAAAGTGAACCGTGAGCCCACGTGCAAGCAAGTTGAACATGGACCAGCTATTTGTAAGTGTCTAAACTTAGTCTATTACATTAACTTGCTTTATATTCAATTAAATTTTGATACGGGGTTGTAGTAAAGGAGCTTCGTCTCCCCCCGATTGTAATAACGTGGTTTGACACACCCACACACACGTGCACTTGAGCCTTTCCGCTCTTAGTCGTACACTTCTTGCACACACACGGGCCTAACAAGCCCTTAATATATAGTTATATTTATATATTTTAAGTCAAGGGGTTTTTTAATTAAGTCGTGTGTGTTGTCTTTCCATTTTTCACACGCACCCACATTGAGCCTTCGCTCTTACTCTCAAGACCTTAGTAAAGGCCTTATTGCAGTTATATTTGGGTTTCATTTATGTCGTGTGAGTTGTCTTTACATTCCCACATGCACATACATTGAGCCTTCGCTCTTACTCCCAAGACCTTAGTCAAGGCATACTGCAATTCATATTTGGGTTTCATTTCATGTCGTGTGTGTAAGTCTTTCAATTCAAGCATGCACACACATTGAGCCTTCGCTCTTATTTGCAAGACCCAAGTAAGGGCCCCTACATATACTCTATATAAAGTATTTCTTTCGGCTATGTCTTTAAGATTCGGGTTTTAAGGTTCAAGTCGTGTGCGTTGTCTTTCAATATATACACGACACACACTTACACAATTGAGCCTTTCCGCTCTTAAGATATAGCCATATTTCCCCTTCCGCTATTTACTTTACAAGTCATTTCCCTTCGGCTATTTACTTTACAAGTCATTTCCCTTCGGTTATTTCCCTTCGGCATTGTCTTTTAAATTCGGGTTTTCCCTTTGGAGTTGCGTGAGTTTGCATTGCATCTACGTCATACCACGAGGTAGGATGCATATTGCATCGAAGCAAGCCCCATACTCCCGCTCAAATTCGCCCCATGTAGTGGAGTGTTCATAACACACACCTAGGTGGCCCATAAAGGGATAAAAAGAAAGACTTAGGCATGTGCAAATCCACGTGATCTAAAAATCTGAAAATCGTACAAACCCGAATCAATCGTGCAAACACGCCAAGACTTAGGCTATTTCGATACACGCCCATCGTGCCTAAGCAGATTAAAATTTGAAAGACTTAGGGTCGTCCAACACTTACAAAATCAAAAATCGCCCAAATGCATGGTTTTTAAAAGGTTTTAAACACTTCTTCATTCAAGATATATTGAGTTAAACTTGTTTTCAAAACGAAGTCTCTAAGCGTACAGACTGACCCTTGCGTATCGGTGTAAGAAGGTCTGCGACGTAAAAATCCTGCTTGCCTACAATCGCCTTTCAAAAGTCAGATTATTTTTCAAAATATACTTTGCTAGTTAAAGTAAACTAGCTGGTATGCCCATAAAGCGAAGTAGATTGCGAAAAGGTTCACTTTAGGCCTAAGAACCCGTAAGTGAAAATTTTCGGTGTCTACAACAGGATATAGGATGCTTTCTCATATCCTTCATTTCGAACCTTGAGTTTAACCATGACTTGGTTTTGACAATTATCTCATTGTCATTCCCAGTGAACAATATGTCATCTACATATAATGATAAGATGACAAAGTAATCACTGTGCCACAAACCCAAGTTCAATAATGACATTTTGAAAAGTCAAATACCATTGACGATGTAACTATTTCAGGTCATATAGGGATTTTTTCAACCTATATACTTTATCTTTTTGGCCTTCAACTATATATCATTCAGGTTGCTGCATATACTAACCTCGCTTTAAACTTTTTGATTGAACCATTGACTATATATTTCTTTTTCAGAACCCATTTACAACCTATGACTTTCCTTTCTTTTGGCAAATCAATCAATTCTTAGATTTGGTTTTCTCAATTGACTCAATTTCCTTATCCATGGCTTTCTCTTAGTCTGTTGCTTCGATGAGTTTATAGCTTGCTGATAAGTGAAGTTATAAGTCAATTTATCTAAATTCACCGAATTACACACTTCTTCTAAAAGATAAGTGTGATAATCCTTTAAATAGGACGGTGTGACCCTAGACCTTTTATGTCTACTTAAAGTTTCGGTTGTTACAAGATCTTCTATGGGTTTGAATGATGATTGATCTAGATCTAGTAGATCATCAGCATACTCATCATTATTTTTTAAGATGTCATTCTTAATATCTTTTAAGAATTCAACATCTCTGTTGTCTATCAATCCATGGTCCTTATGATAAAACTGATATCTCTTTGAGCATTTAGGATATCTGATAAATATATATCTCAAGGACCTATTATCTAACTTATCTCTAGATTGATCAAGGATCTTTACATGAGCAATAGATCCCCACCTCTTAAGATAACCTAATTTGGGTTTTCTTCCAAACCACATCTCATATGGTGTAGTGAGTACAACCTTAAAGGGTACTCTATTGAGTATGTATATCGTTGTACTTACTGCTTCTCCCCCAAATATCTTTAGTAGAGAGGCATCTATTAACATTGACCTTGTCATATTTAGTAAGGTCCTGTTGTATCTTTTAGCTACACCATTTTATTGAGATATCTGGGGCATTATATTTGGCTTTTAAATACTAAGGTCTTTACAGAATTCTAAAAATTATGTAGAGATATATTCTCCACCTCTATCTGATCTTAAGATTTTGACTGAATACCCTAGTTGATTTTCAACTTCCTACTTATATTCTTTAAAAGCTTTAAGTACCTGAAATTTATGTGTTAGGAGATATATATACGTATATCTCAAGTAATCATCGATAAAGGTTATCAAATAAACATTTTCTTGATGTAACCTTACTTTGAAGGGTCTACATAAATAAGTGTGAATGACTTCTAATAGGATTGTTGCTCTTGTTGTCTCTTTGAAAAAACTTTTCTTGTCATTTTCCCTTGCATACAAGCTTCACACTTGCAGAATTTGTTTTCCTTAAATCTTGGCAGTAAGTCAAAATTGGATAATTTTTTCAACTTTTCTAGACTTATATGCCCTAGGCGTTTATGCCATACATTCATATCAGTATTAAAGGCACAATCAATATAAGTAGACGAACTTTCAATTTCATTAACTTTCAACTTGAACAATCTACGTTCTATATCAAATTTCTCAAAAAAAAATACTTGCTCATATTTCCCCACAATCACTTTGGCAGGAACAAAAAACCCTTTTTTACTAAGGTATGGCCCGAAACCAGATTGCGCCTTATAGATCATACAATCAATACATCATTTAATATAATCAGTGTACCTTGTACAAAAATTTTAAAAGATCCAATTCCTAGAACATCTAAAAAAGTATTATTTCCCTTTTATACCTGATGTTCTCCTTGTTTGTACTCGTTTAGATTCATTGCCCCTTCCTTGATCTTCGAGATGTGTTTGATCGCTCCTAAGTCAATCCAATAACCAGTCACCAAATAGTCCATGTAGAGACATTTTGATATCACGCAGATTATGTCTTGCTTCTCCAATTATCCATATTATGGGTTGTTTCCTCTACTCTTCTTGTTGCGAGAATCCCTTTTGTAGTATCACATCTTTTCATAGGTGAAACATTTGACCCGAGAAGTGGTTTCTTGCTTTTTCTTAAAGGATTGACCGCCCTTTTTGTTATTTTTTTGCCAAACTTCTTATTTTGTTTATTTCTCCTTTGGTTGGGTTTGGAATTAGACCCTATCTCATCTTACACTACTAGCAATTTTTCTCTTTTGTTTTTGTTCATATGTTCTTCCTCAATTGCTAGTTTTAGGGGCAATTCAGAAATACTGATTTGAGGCCTAGTCTAAGGGCAGTAGTGATCATGTTCCATGATGGGAGAAAATTGTTCAGTATGATAGATATCTCCGTTGGTTATGAAATGACTGATTTTGCCATAGCTGAATCTTTTGCCATTACCAGCATATGGTTCACATGTTCCACTACATTATCTCCTTCTTTCATTTTGTAGAGTTATATTTTTGTAGCAGTAATTGAACATGCAATTTGATAGTAGTATCATATTTAGCTGCTATAGAGTCGAACAACTCTTTTGTTGTTTCAAATTCTTCGAAGACCCTAATAAGGTCATCCTCCATGTATGTCAACATGACCGTTCTCGCTATCATGTCATCTTTAAGAAATATTTTGTACATTTCTTTTTGTTACTTTGTGGTGTTTGGTGGTGGTGGATGCATTGTTTCCTTCAAAACGTACTCTACACCTTTAAGTGTTAGAGCCAATGATATTCTTCTTTTTCATGTTTGTAAGTTTAGATCATTTAATTTTTCTGTCTTTTCTAGTTTCGATATGCATATTCTTGAGTTCATTTTTATGTGTTTTACAAATTTAACAAATAGACAATCTAAAAGAAAAACATTCACCAAATAGCAAACCACAGATAGCAAAATTTTAATTAACATAATGCACAATATCCAAATACTGAACTATAAATAACTCATGGTTATATTATAAAATCAAGCTAGGATAATTCTGTAATTTTTCCAAAAATTCCTATCTCTAATAATTTCCCAAAACTCCAAGGGTATTATAGTAATTTTATTTGTTTGTCTGGTTCTGTAATTTTTTAGAAAGACCAAAAAGAGAATAGTAAAATCAGTATTTGGTTTTTCTAAAAACATTCATCACTGAGGGAGTAAATTCATAATTTTGCACCTTAGTCTGAATTTGTAATTTTCACAAAAGGCAAGGGCATCTTTGTCTTTTGATACAGTGGCAATATTGTTAAAATTTTTATCAAGTAAGGGTAGGAAAGTAATTCAGTCTCTTAATTTTTCATAATTTTCATAAACTGCTAGAGGGCAAAAGGATTTTTTACCCGTTTGAGAGTAAAATTGTCTTTTTATTTGAAAATATCTGGATATTTTGGTAATTTTACCCAGTGGTAGTTTGTAATTTTCAAAAATCGGTTGGGACATAATGAACATTTTAGTCCACTGCCTGAGGCAATTTTCCAAAATAGGGGACGGTTTCGAAAAACAACTAGTTTTTGCCCATGATTTTCTAAAACTGTTGAGCGGTTTTCCGGTTGATATAAAAGGGAGGAGAGAGAATTTTTGAGAGGAAGAGAGAGAAGGGTGGGAGTGGCTGTCCGCCTCTCCTCCGCCGCTTCCTAGCTGGCCTATGGCTACTTGAGTTTCCCTCCGACTATCCTCCGATCGCCTATGGGTTCCTCTTCTCATCTCACCTTAGGTCGCAAGGGTCTTTGCCACTGGCTGGCTTTCTAGATGCTTGGCTCTCCTTTTCGCCTGACATGAGGCTGTCAGGGTTTGCCTATGGCTAGTCTGTCGGTTACCTCGGTTTTTCCTTTCGGTTGGCCTCAGGCTGCTAGGGTCTATTTGGCTATTTCGGGTGTCGGGGTTTTCCCTTTCGTCTGGTCTCAGGTCGCTAGAGTTTGTTTGGCTAGCCTTCCAATTGCCTGGGTTTTCCCTTTTGCTATTTTGGTCGATTTCCTTTCTATCTGAGACCACAAACTATGATTTCTGACAGTATTTCGGCCAAGAGTGTTCTCTTACTTTTTTGTATTTTTCTTTCTTTCTTCTCTCTTTTTATATAAAAAACTAATCATGTACATGTTTTGTAGGATAAACGAGGCCCTAATACCAATGTTGGACTCCGGTGGGCTATTTCGACATCCTCTGCAACTTACGGTCTCCTTTTGTCAGGTACACAACAACAACTCAATCTATAAAGTAGAAACAAAAAAAATGTATGAGTGGTTTTGATTTTGAGGTTTCCTCGTAGTAGGTTTTCCCTTAGAGGGTTTCACATCTTTTTCTTATATTTTGATCTTTGCGCTACTCTGTATTTATAAAGCAGTGCTTACTTGTGAACCCTCTCAGATTCTCTACTGGGCTTTCCTTTCCTAGAACCCTTATCCGGTCGGTTACAAATGAGCTCCGTAACTGACCTGCTATTACGGCTTGTTATGACCGTTACAGCCCATTCCCGTAACCTTTCCACATATAGCATTGGAGGCCAGTCCAACTGTTTATGTGTTGAGGTTGTCGTGAACGGCTACCTTATCTTCACATCTTCTGCAGCAACACCTAGAGTGAATGAAGCCTTGAACCTGTTGTTTGAGAGAAGTGGCTCTCCAGCAGGCGTGTATGTATCACAGATCACCTAAAACATAGTATAACAAGGCAGAACATTGTGATCGATAATTGTCAAAAGCAGTTAAAGATGGAAGGCTACGTCCTTGACAATAAGTAGGAAATCAAACATCAAAAACTCACCAAAATGTTCTTTCCTCTTCAAAAAGGACCAGGAAAGATGGCCTGGGGGCTGTTTCACATAGTAGAGCTTCACAGAAGTTTCAATCACAAGGCAAACATGGTGAAATATAGAATGACTTTCACTGTCTTCACCAGGAGCTTGGTTGGTGCTGGATCCATCATAGTTCCACTTTGGAAGTTGTCTAGGATTTGTTACCGGCCCAGAAATCGTCTGCAACCAGCAAATACATGTTGATCAACAAATACACACGCGCACACACATATATGATACTAAAAGTTCAAAGAGCTCATAGGAAACGGAAAAAGGAGATGAAAACGTTACCCTTCCTTTGCTTCTGAGATCCATTCCAGAGCCACCAATCCTGTTTACAAACAAAACTAGATTATACTTTTCGGAAAAAACAGATTGATGGAATCAGCAGATTATAGAACACCATAGAGATAAAGCCAAGAGATTACCATATGTACTCAGCAATGATCTTGTCTGTCGAGTCAGAGAGATTCAGGTTAATCAAATCCGAAAGAAGAGACATGTTGAATTCTTCCAACAAAAAAAAGGAAAGGACAGAAACAGAGTTTCCTTTCCCTTGTTATGCTTTCCGGGAGAAGATGAAGATGCGCATTGGATGCACAAGAATTTATACAGGTATTTCAACCCTGGAATTTTATTAACCCACTATTTTATTGCCATTATTGGAATAAGAAAATGTTCCTACTTTACAATACACTGTGGTTATTAGAAAATTTTCAGAAATGCCATAAGGGACAACAATTTCCTTGTTGACTTCTGTAAACCTATTCATTCACACGTCAAGCATGAGATCAACTAGATCCCCACATGCATGATTGTTGGCCAATGAGATTTGCTGGATTGTTGGCTTCCAGTTAGTTGCGTCAGTTTTAGATTCCATCAATTGTTGTGGCCTTTTCATGCTGAGTTTTTTATTTCATTCTTTTCCGAAGTCAACCCGTTAGGGAATCCTTTGAATACCTGCATATTTAGGACTGTCAACGTTTGGGCCCTGTGATTTTGCAACCCATATCATGCTTCCACTGTATATAACTAACTATTTTTTATTACATTAATTGTTGCATGCAACCTATGTCCTCTCAAAAGAAATACAATTCTGAAAATATTTTTCAAAATTTTGCTGCTTTGGGCTTCAAACGCTGTCTTCATATTGAAGATTATTAGAGATATAACAATCTCAAAAATCTATCAATATCCACCTGCATCGTCTAATATCCAAAGTGGTATCACTGATGATGTGCCACTGTCTGCTATTGGCTCTCTTCAACTTGTCTTGGTCGTTGCTTGCCTCCGACTCCCTTGGTTCTCACGTAGCCCAGCCTTTGGCTGCCACCAAGTTCGCTTCTTGGTTTTTCGTGCACAATTCAGCCGTCAGCTTCCTTCGGAGTGGCCACCAGGTTCATTGTCTAGCGTTCATCAACAATTAGAGAACGTCCGCTGTTTGTTAGCGTTGCCTGACCGCAATGCTGGTACCGTAACAAGCTTCCTAGGAACCTATCTTCTCTGTCGCGATACGTTTGGTTGTTTCCTCATTTCTTTAACTTTGTCACGTACCACGATCTCTAAACGCTCAAATGCTCCTTGATACCACTTTTTACACAACAAGATTGGAAAAGTTTTCATATCGATAGTGTGTGCGTTACCCTCGAACACCAGTTGCAATCCGGAGTCATGCAACGAAAGTCTTTCAACATGGGAAAAATTACACTTTGGTTTACCAAAAATCTAGTTTAGTATCTCGTATTAATTTTCTATCACTTCAAAAAGAACATAAGTTTTAAAAACTCTCACATTAATATCCTATTACGCCAGCTGATCGAGAATGCTAGCCACCTGTTGCAATGCCGACTCATGCAACAAAAGTCTTACATGAGAAAACTTCATATTGTTGCACTTTAGTTCATGGAAAAAATTCACATTAACTTAAGATTATTATATTTTGGTTTACCAAAAATCTAGTTTATTATTTCGTATTAATTTTCTATTAATTCAAAAGAACATAAGTTTTAAAAACTCTTATCACTTTAATACCCTCTTACACTACCGCATCGAGAATGCTAGCACTCATTGTAAGGCCGACTCATGCAACCAAAGTCTTATAACATGAGAAAACTTCATATTGTTACAGTTTGGTTTACCGAAAATTTACTTTAATATTTTATAGTTCACTTTCTATCACTTAAATGATCTCATTTTAAAAAACGGTATCACTTTAGTACCATACAACACTGTCATTGTGGCATCTGACATAGGTGACAGAATGCTCATGGGTTACAATAACTGATGTGGCATATCTAATGTAGCATTGACAAGTTAGATGGTGCTAAATTTTTACTTCAGTATCATGAAAATCCACTTTATTATCCCATGGTAATAACCTTACTTTAAATATTAAATATTAAATATTAAGTAATATTAATAACTTAGTTTTATTTAACATTTAATTATTAATTTATCTTAACATTATATACTTAATATTAAATTAATAAACAATAATTGATATTTAATAGCATGAAAAGTTAAGTTGATTCATATGAAAATTGATATTTAAGTTGATTGAATTGATGCTAAACGCTATTAAGTTGATACACACCAAAATTAAGTTGATATCAAAAACTATTATTTTCTATCACCAAAGACATATTTGTAATAAATAAAATTAGTTAAGAAAATTATCAAATACTAACATCAACTTAATTTTCATGTCATTAAATATCAATCATTAACTTAATTTCCAATCTATTAAATATTAAATACTAATTATTGATTATTAATTTACTTTTAAACATATATTTTATGTTTAAAAATCAATTTATTAACATAAATTTAATCATTTATTGTTAAAAAAGGTCATTATCATAAAGTAATCTTAAATATACTTTTAAAAATTTACTCTAATTTATTAAATTAATTTATTAAGCATTAATTATTAATTTATCTTAAAATATTTCATTATTTAAATTTATTTTATTATTAATCTATATTAATAATTTGGTACTAAAATGCTTTCTGAAGACAACACAAGTTACTAAAGTGGATTTTTGTGATACCACATGGTATTAAAATAAAATTTTTTCACCTTGTCAAATGTCAGCACTTAAGTTAATGCCACGTGAGTATTAATGTTATACATACCATGTTAGCCATGCGTTAGAGATATATGCTACATCAACATTCTTCGTCTACGATGCTACGTAGAAGGTATTAGTGGTAGGATAATAAAATGATGAGCTTTTAAAATTTAAGTCCTTGAAGTAATAGAAAATAAAACTACATACAATGGATTTACAGTAAACTGAAAGATACTAATCTAAAATTTTCCCTTACAATAATAAACCAAATAGACTATAAGTGGTTGAGAAGCCGAGTTCCTACACACGTGGAAGAATAAAGGATGAAAGTACAATATGACCCATAAAAACCCAATGAACAACCCTTATTCTACCATAACTCAGGATATTCACTCGTAGCTTGGTTGGTTGTTGTTGGTGTCGGATGAGATCTTGGAGAGCTTTGATAATGGTTGACTTTATGGGAAAATTATTACAAACTTAAAGCTTACACAAAATTGGCCTTTTTCAAAATCCTTTACAAAATCAACATTTTCTTAACATCGGTAAACAATATTTGGCATTTGCTTAATAGTGTCCGAAAACATCAAATAGCATAAGAAATAATTATATTAATAATTTGATACTAAAACACATTTTCAAGATAACATAAGTTACTAAAGTAGATTTTTGTGACATCACAATGGTACTAACCTAAAAATTTAGCACCTTGTCAGGTGACAATGTTGACATCAATAACGTGTGAGCATTAATGTTAGACATGCCATGTAAAAGGCGTTAAGGTAGGGTAATAAAATTATGAGTTATTGAAATTTAAGTTTTTTAGATGATAGAAAGTTAATTAAAGAAAGTGAATTTTCAATAAACTACAAGGTATTAATCTAAAGTTTACCCTTACAACAATAAACCTAAGAGACTACAACAATGGCTAATAAGCCAACTTCCTCCACATGTGGAAGCATAATATGACCCATAGACCCATGGAACAATCCTTACTTATTCTACAAGTAACTCATCACCAATAGTTATTCACCCGTAGCGTAGATGGTTGTTGTTGGTATTGGAGGGCTTTGATAATGATCGACTTTCTAAAAAAGAACAACTTTTACTTTTAAATATTGCTAAACTTGAAGCTTGCGTAAGATCAACTTTTTTCAGAATCCGGTACAAAATCAACATTTTCTTAAGTATAGTCAGTATCGGACTCATAATGTGGAGAAATGTTAGAAGATGTTCACTTAAGAGTATCAGGAAACAGGAAAAGGCATTTGTTTCAAAATGTTAGGAAACTGAAAACACCATTTGCTTAAGGTTGCCAAAAACAAGAATCCCTCTTAATGAATACCCGAAAACTTTTACTAATGGTTTGTGTTTGACTCTCTTCAAGATGTACTTGATTACTAACCTTTAGACTTTCTCGTCTTCCTAAGATTCTAACTAAAGGTCTAACAATCCCCTAGAGGATGAAATGAGGAGCTCTTGATACAAGAGTTGTCAAGTCCTCGTCAATATTGGCATATCGAGATTTTTGCATTACAACTCTCTTTTGTGTTTAAGGAATTGCAATATGTTACTTGGAAAAGTTAGTTAAAAAAGCAAGAGTATAAATATAGAATTGGTAAAACAGAATTGGTGAGGAGATTGTAAGGGTGTTCATAGGCAACTTTTGATCTTAAGATCTTTCTTATATTCTTTTGATTTTTAGATCTATCATTTCTCTTACCTTAAAATTATTATTTATAATTATCAATATATAAGTCATATGAAAAACATAATCATTGAGAAAAGCCATCATTTTCCAAAAGCTACAAACAATCTGTTTTTCTCAAGAGGCATGGCTTTCTAACTTATAATGTGAAAATTATCAAATACTAACCCAAAGTTAGCACCCTTTCATAAATTGTTGCTTATTATAATAATCTTTTCACAATCATATTATTTTTAACGTAAGTCTCAAAACCACCTTCTTTGAAATCTTATACCTTTAGTATATATATCTTGCAATAATCTATATACCTAGTAAGAGGTGGGTTTCCGCTCATCTAAGTTGGCATAATATATGAGCCTTGAACAATCCAATCTATTTGAACAAGCACGCACAACTTAATTATAGAAGTTAAGTACGAAAAGGCCAAGATTTAAAGTCCACACATTCTATAGTGGCCTTGTATCTCATATTTAAGAGTCCAAACCCAAGACTCCATAAAGTGGGTCCACTTCACCCTCGTATAAGTCTATTAAGGGTATAGTTCAACTTGTTCCTATTACATTTGTAGGACCTAATACATTTATCTTAGGATAGTTAATTAACAAGTACTTGCAACTACACTAATTTTGTACTTTGACCCATGAACTCAAGGCTTGATGTTATTTAAGTGTTAGTCTGGTTTCTATTATTGGTGGTTATGAAACCATTTGGACTGATACTTTACGAACCAAAACCCTTGTAAAACCTTTAATCAAAGGATCTACAAGAGTTAACAAAACCTAATATGGACAATAAAATAATTCAATTTTTGATCAAATATCTCACACAACTTTACCTCATACCAATACGTTTAGATTTCCCTCTATATATCTAATAATATGCCTTGATAATGTACTTTAACTATTATAATTCATTTATATAAGTGTCATTGGCTTTGGCCACATCGAAATCTCATGAAGTAAATTTATAAACCACTTTGTTGCCTCCCTTATTGCTAAAGTAATAAATTCAATAGTTATGTTGGAGTTGCTAATACATGTTTATTTCTTTGAACCTTAAAAAACCACACCCCTATCAATTATGGAGACTCCTCGACTTGTGAAAAGCATGGTCTTCTATATAGGTTACCCAACTAATATCTGAATATTCTTGTAAGACAGAAGGACTTCCGTTACACACCAACTTATATTTTGCCACTCTTTTAAAGTATTTTAGTACTCATTGAACATCTTGCCGATGGTCCTTATGTTGGTTGATTGTGTACAAGACTAGCCGACCTATTGCATATGCAATATCAAGTCAAGTATATGCCATCTCATATATCAAGAAATTTATCACTTTGGTATTTTCAAATTTTGCAACTAAACACTCTTTATTTAGTATTAATTTTGCATTAAGGTCAAAAGGAGTAGAGACAATAATATAATTAAATGCATCAAGTTTGCTTAATATTTTTTGTAATGAGAGTTAGGTCTTATGTTGTCTCCTTTTTTAATTATTCTAATACCTAGAATAACATCAACCACTCTCCTATCTTTTATGTGAAAATTACTAAATAAAAATTTCTTATTATTTTCAACTTTATTTAGATCTTTACCAAATCTAGACATATCATCAACATACAAGCAAATCAAGACACTTTTCTATCATGAAATTTACTTTACACATATTCATTCATTTTATTAATTTTGAAACCATTAATAGGAAGCACTTGATCAAAACTTTCGACGTAATTTCTTAGGAGTTTTCTTTATATACAAGGATTTAACTAACTTGTGAACTTTATATTCTTGCATGGTACAACAAACCCTTCAGGTTACCCCATATACATGTTTTCATCTAATTCATCATTTAAAAAAGTTATTTAATATTCATTTGGAGAATGACAAATTTATAAATAGGAACAAGTGCTAATAGTACTCTAATTGTAGAAGATCTTGCTACCGTTACATATGTATCAAAGTAGTCAATCCCTTCTCTTCTCCTATATGAGCTTAAGTATTTAATGAAATTTCATTAAGAAAGTTTTACTTTAAATTTGAAGCCTTGAACTTTTCTAAAAATTTATCTTTAGAAGGTATTAAATAAGCATGACAATATCTAGTACAATCATCAATAAATATAATAAAATATTTCATTCTACCTATAGTAGGACATTCATTGAAATCACAAACATCACAATAAATCAAATCCAAAACTTAAGAACTTCTTCCTACTCTAATAAAAGAAAGTCTTATGATCTTAGTGAACATGAAAGAAGTATATGATTATTTTTATTCATTTTAGGAAATAGAATTGATTTAACCATATTACCTAATTTCTTAAAATTTACATGGCCCAATCGATAATGTCATACATCACAAGAATCAACAATATAAACCAAATCAACATTTCTATTATTAGAAAAATTCAATTTGAACTTGTTCTTTTTCAACAAATTGTAAGAAGAAACTCCTTGAGTGATTCAATGGTTGCCATAGTCTACCAATATGAATCTTTAATGTATGATCATGAAAAGAGACTATCTCATACTCTTCTCAATCTCAACACGTAAATAAACTGAAAATAATTGAGAGAGAGAGAGAGTGAAGTAATCCTTCAATATATGTCATAATCATGCCACAAGCATACCAAATAATATATAAGATGTGGTTAAAATAGGGAAAGGTCAACAACAATCACAAGCCTCCAAATAGCTAGAATTCTAGCCATTGGAGATTAGGCCTAACGAAAACAGAAAAATAAAAAAATTAAAGTATATTTGACATTTGTTAGCTACATTTAACACTCCTTAACTTTTACAATGATATTACCAAAAGTTTGCTAATTAAAAATTAAAACCATGGAGCAAGAAGTGATTTGGTGAATACATTTGTAAGTTGATACACAAAGTATACAAATTTAAGAGCAAGATGTCCCTGTATATATTATTCATGAATGCAGTGACGGTTCATCTCAATATACTTCATGCATTCGTGAAAGGTATTATTGTTGATAATATACATAATACTTTTGTTGTCACATTACATTATAGGAGTAGACTTGAGACGCACGTCCAAACCTTGACGAAGCTTTCATAAGCTAGTCAGTTCAGTTGTGGTATTAGCCATAGCTTTGTATTAATCTTGTCTAGAGGAGACACTTTTTATTGTTTTTTATATATCCATGAGATAAACAAGTTGCCAAGGATGATATAATATCCAATTCTTGAATGCATCTCATTACCACCACCTCTCCAATTTCAACATGCATCTAGTTGTCATGATAATAGTAAAATATATCAGATACACTAATAGGAAGGGAGTTTTATATATTCTTCCTATTTGATATACCCGAAAAGGCCTAAAAATATTGGTGTTGGGATGAAATCTTAGGGCTTTGATGAAGATTGAGTTTCAAGGAGAAAATGACTTTTCTACCTATAAACATCGGCAAGCTTAGAACTTGCACCACATCAACCTTTTTGTAGAATAGGCATTTTCTTCATTATTGTAAACACCCCGAAATCCCACGAATTTCTCAAATTCATCTGGTTTTGTAAAAGCAGCCCCCAAAGGGCTATTTTGAGTCTGGAAACCCAGGAGCCTTCCAGACAACCCTGTATATATGTTTTAAACTATATCTTTTAAAAACATACGATATGGCTTTTGAAAACCCTTTTAAAACATGTTTTGAAACCCCAAAGTGGCTTGGCCTGATCAAGACAGGACCAGGAGAGCTAAGAAGAGCCGGAACCGGAGCACATGTCGAGCACGGTGCAGCAACTCTTGTATTTGATTCACACCCCAGGATCTCGAACATCCAAGACCCTGTTCTTATCAAAATAGCATTTGAAGTCATCTCCGGAAGGTAGAAACGGAGGCGGACGACTATGTTGGCGAAGACCCAACGCAGACGGAGTACTGATGCTGTCAGGCCCGGCACGAATCGTCCGTTTCGAACCCAGCTCGAAGGAGTCAGAGTTCAGTTTGGATTGGATCTGGACCATATATATCCAGATTCCAATCCAAACCCATATGTGGACTTGGATTTGGATTTGGATCCAGAGATCCAATCCAATATCCATATCCATGGCCCACATCACCTTCTCATAAATGGAGGTGGGGCCCACTTGAAATTCACGTGGGATATTGGGTATGAGAGAGAGTGGGGGTGAAAAATATCAAGAGTGTTGTATTAAGCTTGACTTGTGTGTCAAGTTTGGGTTTAATCATGTGGGTTAGCCTAATTGAGTGGGTTTAAGCTTGTAATTAGCTAAAACCTAACCTAGGGCTGCACCAACATGGGGTGATCAAGGTCTATGGGCCATGCTAAGGGAGCTCCCTCACCTAAACCTAACCCAAAATGACTAATCCTAGCCTAAACCCCTAATCCACCCCTAATCCCGACCTAATCACCTAACCCACTTCCCTAATCCCGTCCTAATCCCAACCTAATCACCTAACCCACTTCCCTAATCCTTCCCTAAACCTAGATTAATTTCCCTAATCCTAGCCTAAACCTAGCCTAATCACCTAACCTAGCTCACTAAACCTCACCCTAAAACCCAACCACCTAACCTAGCCCTAAACCCCTAAACCACCCTTAGCCCACAATCTACCCAAACCCCTAGTTTTAAAATATCTGGCCCAACCCTTTCCAGCCCACCTTATCTACATACCACCCTACCTAAACCACCTAACCACTACCCTCAGCCCAGCCCTAACCGACCTACCCATCCCCTATTTAAACCCCCCCCCTTTGGGGGCGGGTTTTCCAAGTGGGAACCCTCACCTCACCCAGTCGGGCCCTCTCCTTCCCCCACTTCCTCATCTAGCCGGGACCACTCTCCATCACCTCCGCCTGCTCCACCTGCTCCACCAGCCACTACCTGCACCGCCACCTTCCCTCTTCCATCCACCACCATTGCCCAGCCGGACGCCACCACCTTCATCCAACCGAACCAGCCAAGAGCCCACCTGCCCGCCTACTTCTCCTTGCCTTCCACCGCCTCTCCCCATTCGGTAAGTACCCAATCTCCATCAAAGCCCCTTCTCTTCCACCTCTCCACTCTTAGCCACCTACCCTATCCTCATCTCAGCCCCTTTGCCACCACCCTTTGCACCTAGCCGAACCTAGTATAACCTAAACTATCGTCCACTACCTAGCCATCATATTCCATTCGGCCTTCCCCTAGGTGTCCCATTCGGCCTTCCCACAAACCCTCCTTTAGGTCCAGCTTTCCCTAAACTCTCAACTCCCCTAGTGACCCTAAGAACCCACTTATTTAGCCCCTTTGAACCCCCTACCTTGAGGCGACATCTACTTGCCACCGGCCACCTTCGAGGCGCCTATCCCGCGCCCCACTTGCAGCCGACCAGCACTTTGGTTCACCTATCTTCGCGGAGCTCCCGTTTGCAGCCCAAGGCCAAGCCCACGCTCAAGCAAGACCTCTACGGACCAGCTACTCGTAAGTGTCTAAACTCGGTCTTTAGTCGTACACTTGCTTGAGATTCAATTTGATACGGGGTTGTAATAACGGAGCATAGTCTCCCCCCGCTTGTAATAACGTGGCTTGACACAACCACACACGTGCACTCTCTTAGTCGTGCACGATTTTGAACACACACGGGCCAAATCAGCCCCTAATACATAAGTGTATATATATACTTTCATTTTCGAAGGGTTTTGTTTAAGTTGGGTGCGTTGTCTTTCAATTCAAGCACTCACACACATTGAGCCTTCGCTCTTAGTTGAAAGACCCAAGTAAGGGCCGACCTATACTATTTGGGTTTCATTTCATGTTGTGTGAGTAAGTATTTCAATTCAAGCACTTTCACACACATTGAGCCTTCGCTCTTACTCCCAAGACCTTAGTAAAGGCCTTATTGCAGTTATATTTGGGTTTCATTTATGTCGTGTGTGTAGTACTTCAATTCAAGCACTCTCACACACATTGAGCCTTCGCTCTTACTCCCAAGACCTTAGTTAAGGCCATACTGCAATTTATATTTGGGTTTAATTTCATGTCATGTGTGTAAGTCTTTCAATTCAAGCACGCACCCACATTGAGCCTTCGCTCTTATTTGCAAGACCCGAATAAGGGCTCATATACATAAGCTATATACATATCTCCCTTCGGTTATTTCCCTTCGGTTATTTCCCTTCTGTCATTTCCCTTCAGTATTTTCTTTACATTTCGGGTTTTCCCTTTGGAGTAGCGTGAGTTTGCATTGCATCTACGCCATACCACGAGGTAGGACGCATATTGCATCAAAGCAAGCCCCGCTCGAATTCGCCCATGTAGTGGAGTGTTCATAACACACAAACTAGGTGGCCCGAAAAGGGATAAAAGAAAAGACTTAGGCACGTGCAAATCCACGTGATCTAAAATATGCAATCGCATCCTAAAGATCCGAAATAGACACCTCGAACCGCTTCGTAGACTTTCTCTCCAAAACTCGATTTTTGCAAAAGCGTACAGACTGACCCTTGCGCATCGGTACAAGAAGGTCTGCGACGACAAGAGCTTACTTGCTCACAGTCGCCACGTTTAGAAGTCAGTGATAAAAATATCTTCGCTAGCTTAAGTAAGCTAGCTGGCACGCCCTATTTGTATACATAGGCCTTAGACACACGAGAAGATCCACTCCAAGCCCCAAAAGAGGCAAAGAGGCGGGGATTTTCGCGCGTCTACAATTATATCACGTGTTTGCTTCAAAAATTGGGGAACAATAAATGGTGTTTGCTTCAAAATATTGGAAAACGGGAAATGGTGTTTAATTCAGAATATCAAGAAAAAGGGAAATGACATTTGCCTCATAATGTCATGAAACGGGAAATGACGTTTGCTTCAAAATGTTGATAAATAGGAAGTAACATTTGCTTCTTACGGTGCAAGAGTAGTCAAGTCCTTGGTAATATCGACATACTAAGATGGTTGGGACTAAATCTCCTATGCATATTTAAGGAATTGTAGAATATTATTTGAAAACTTGCTTAAAGAAGTAAGAGTATAAATGAAGAATTAGTAAAACAGAATCAATGAGGAGATTGTATGGGTAAACAACTTCAAATCTTTAGGTCTTTCAGATGTTATCTTTTTCAAATGTCATGTTTCTTGCACCATTGCCTTAAGATCATTATTTATAATGATCATAATCTAGTTTATGTCAAAAAATATGACCATTGAGAAAAACCATCCTTTTACAAGGGTTGCAACCAATCAGTTTGTGTGAAGTGGCAAGGCTTTCTAAGTGATAACAAAATCATGTTCATTCAAGATGTCATTACACATCACAAGATAACCAGAGCTTTGGGCTATGTGACATCTCTTTTTTAGCAGGCACTAACCCAAAAGTTAGCACCCTTTCTAAAACTGTTTTATTTTGAAAAAATTTCATAGTTGTAGTCATCAAACCCTTGGTTGAATACTCCATATAGATTCCACTCCCTCTCTTTGCATTCCAATGCTTCCCTTTCTTTTGGTCGGCCTTCTCCATTTAAAGACTTGGGTTGTGTTTGAATTCAAGCCACCTCTTCAAATTCAAGCATCATTGTGTAATCATTCTCGTTGTCTGGTCTATAATCAGTTCTCCATCAGTCCTCACTAGTTGATATGTAAGTAGCATGCATAGATAGAATATAACTCCATCATCTATGTCTCCCATCCATAGTTTGGCTTTACTGCTTGCACTATAATTAAAATCCTGCACATGAAACCTCTTGGTAAGCATCTCTACTAAAATGTTGTCCCTCTTTTGCTTGTTAACCGACAATTGTTTTCCTTCTAAACCATGTGACCTTGTTAGTTTGACAAGTGCATTTTGGCTTATCAACAATCCTCCTTTGAGTAGATACTGAGCTTCCTTTAATTTGACAGACTCTTGTCATTGTTGTCAGACTTCTTGTGGGATGATCATAAAGGTTTTATTAGGTAGGGTTCACCCAATGCCACATTCCTTCACCTAGTCGACCATGACTAGAGGAAAGTTTGTTGCAACAGTGTCGTTTATGATCGTAGCCAGCACATACTATACATATCCTATTTACAAGCATATATATTCTAGATGTAAAAATTTTATTCCAAAGCCTATGTAGAGACTTGAAATAAACTTCTCAACCTACATTGTTTTATGCGCGAGCGTGCCAGCTAATTTCACTAAAACTAGCAAAGTATAATTCTGACGTCGTGGGCGATTGTGACTAAGTGAGATCTTTTCATCTTAGGCCTTCTTAAACCGATGCTCAAGGGTCAGCCTAGATGCTTTGAGGATTTATTTGTCCTGGTGTATGTTTCTAAAATTTACTTTGAAAGATGGTTTTCAATCAAATCAAACTCGTGCACTTAGTCTAAAGATTGAAGGTTTTTCAAGTTCTAAAAAACAGAAACTGGTTATGTTTTTAGAGCTTTTTCTAAATTTTTTTGGACGACTTAGAGATCTCCAAAATTTATGAAACATTCACAAAATGTAGAATAGAAGGTGAAGATTATAAGCCTATTTTTACTTTATGTTTTGGTGCTATTGATTTGCAGATTAAATCCAGAACAACCCATTGCTCAAGTGTTTCAGGATACTCTCTTATAGAAACATAGAGGCCTAAAGAAGCCTTTGTATCTTCGTGGACAGAACTCCAAATTGTATGATTTTAGTCTTGTTGGAAAGCTTTCCAATGAGACTAATTTTATGAATTTTGGTTTACTACAGACAGAGTTATGAGACTTTTATCTAACCCCTATTATAGGAAAATAAATTGTGCAGAAAAATAATTTGAACTAGATCGATATTTTCCTGTTTTATTCATGAGTCTACATGGCCCTAAAATTCTTGAAAATTTTATCTCTAGTGGGATTGTTTGTGTAGATTCGGTGTCCTAAGTTTTAGATCATTCAGAGTAGTAATTTAGCATTGAAAATTGAAACAATCGATATATGTAGGATGCAGAAAAATAAAGTTTCAGTTTTTAGAATATAAATGCAAGCATCTATCCGAATTTAAATGGCATCCACAATGAAATTAAAGCACATTACTGAAGGAAAATAAAAGTAAATATATGTATTAGCTTAAGCATAGAGGGGGTTAGGAGTTATAGGAGTTTATAGAATATATAGAGGTAGAGAATAAAGAAAGCAAACAAGTAGAGTGCATAGACATGAAACGAAATTGGCAGCATTTCAAGTTGCTATTACAACATGGGGGGAGACAAAGCTCCGTTAATACAACCCCTTTTTCAAATTGAATATAAAAAAGAGAATCAAGATTATCAATAGAGGAATAATACTTACTTACTAGCCCTCAAGGGAACCTGGACATAAGAAAGAGATCGTCCCCTTCCTCTTCTCCTTTCACTCTCTCCTTTCTCTCTTTTCTCTCTTCTCTTTTTTTCTCTCTTTCTTGTTGTAGCCACTCCTCTCTCTCCTAGACCCTCTCCTACTCTTCACTCTAGCCTTAGGAAGCCCTTGAATGGGACTTTTGGAACCCAAGTCTTGACCCAACTCTTGGTTGGCCACATGGGCTCATGTAGGCCTTAGAGTGGTCCCTCTTGGGTCAAGGTGGGTGGATTAAGCTGGCCAAGGTATGTGTGTTCAGCCAAGTAGGTTCAGTGACAATCAGCTAGCATGTATTGAGTCAAATGATGGGTTCGGTCAAGCTTGGCCAAGGCATGTTCAACCAAGGTTATTTGGTTAGGTAAGGCCAAGGTGGCTTTATCAAGATATGTTCAATCAATTAAAGAGAGGATGGATTGGCTATGGTGGGTTCGGTCAGCCATGTGCACTTAGGCACGGTCGGTTGGACTTGGTACAAATCGTTGGCTTGATGATGCGGTCTTCGATCATTTGATTTGAACTTAGGATGTATAACATGACTAGCCCACCACTTGTTTGGTTCCATTTGAGCTTCAATTGACTTGTATTTAAACTTGATCTCGAATCTCCTTTGTTCCATTTCAGTCGTGATCTGCTTCATGCTCTTCTTAATTATTCGGTTCGAACTTGAGGCTTTGAATGAGTTCTAACCTTTATTTGAATCCACCTTGGATGCTTGAGCCAAGTCCCCTTCTTCATGGAGCTTTGCCTAGACGAGTCCCATTGGTCTGATCAAGGTATGTGAGCTTGGCCTAGGTGAGTCTGGCCGTGGCTTGATGCGGGCTTGGTTCAACTGTCGCTTTGATCCTCGGTCCCATCCTGATTTATTCTTATCCTTGATTTGATCTGGGCTTTATCCCTTTTCATTTATGGTTTTAAATATTTCATTTTTATTATTTAAAACCATTTCATTTGAGATATATTTGAAAATATTGAGTTTTGTCAAAATCTTCAAATATTCTTTTCTTTGAGAACAATTGAGTTACATTTCCAGTATTTGTTTGCATGCACGACCTGCTTTCGCCCCGTGAGTTGGTCTTCACCGTTTCAACTACTTTAATCCTTTGTTGGGTGTAGGGTATCAAACCACTTTAACCCCTTGTTGGGTGTAGGGTATCAAACCACTTTAACCCTGGATATGTGTAGGGTGTTCGACCACTTTAACCCTTGATGGGTGTAGGGTCTTGGAGTAGGACTATCCTCAATCGGGCGAATTTTTGAGGCGTGATTTGATTTTAATTTTAAGATTTTGGTAAATTTGTCAGTTTGCAAACATTTTTTGTGTTTGGTTTCCAATGTCTCATTTCTATTTGTTTCTTTGAAGAAAATGGTTTGAAACCATCATTTCTTTAGATGAAATCATTTGAACAGGCAAAATCCTATCAATTTGAGCTTGAGGGCAAAGCAATCATTTTTTTGTCTCTTGGTCAAAATTTGATTTTTTTTAAGAGAGGTGTAATTTACCTTTATTTTGAGGCTACCATAAAATTTTGGTGTGGAAATGAGTTCGTTTAAGGTGTTTTTATTTGAAAATCCTTAAAACACTCAAAACTGCAATTTTTTTCTTTTAAAAGGTAAATTTTCTAAAAGATCAAATTATCGAGAAAATTTTTGGGTATTTACAGATGCCCCTATTTGATATTAACCCAAATTTATTTGGTTAATGGCAAAGAATAACACCCATAAAAAAAATTATTTTTTTAGAATTCTAGAGTTGATTTGAGTTGAATCAAGGTTTTATGAACTTTCCCATTTTTGTTAAGGAATTCCTTTCTTCGACTTAGGTTATCCTAATTCCGATGGAAGAGGATTTATAGCAACGGTGACTCAACATTGATGATAGTCGACCAATGCAAGGATCATATATGCATAAGACCATCTATGAATGCACATGGGCATGAGATGTATGCAATGTATGAATCATATATGTTTGATGATCTCCACGATTTATTTAGGGGAGTGTAAACACCTAAAAAAAATTTAAATAAAAATTTTTTACCTTTTAGAAAATTAGCTATTTTTGGTAGCTTTGGGTTTTTAAATAAAAATGCATCAAATGAGCTTGTTTTGGTATCAAAATTTTATAGCAGCCTCAAAATGATGGAATGTTGCATCCCTTTCAGAAAAAATCGAATTTGGATAAAATTTTATGAAAATAACGATTTTGCCCTCAGGACAAAATTGGTAGGATTTTGCCTTTTTAAATGATTGCCTTCAAAGAAAGGATGATTTCAAACAATTCCTTTTATATAAACAAATGAAAAAAGTAACATTGGGAATCAAACCCAAAATGTTTGCAAATTATAAATTTATGAAATTCCAAAACCCTTGATATTCAAAAATAAATTAAATCAAACCATACCTCAAAAATTCACCCGATTGAGAAGGGTCTCATTCCAAGACCTGATACCCAAGGTTAAAGTGGTTCAACACCTTACACCCGTTGAAGTGGTTCGATACCCTACACCCATGAAAAGGGTTAAATGGTCAAGGTAGTTATAGACTGACTCACGGAGCAAAAGTATGTCACCCTTTCAAACAAAAAATAGGAATGAAACCCAATGCTTTTCCAAAGCAATATTTGAAGATTTCATTAAATTTGATGTTTTCAAATATAAAATGTTTTTTTATAAAGTGTTTGAAACCTGTCATATATGAATTCAGACTGGAAGGAGGCAAATTCCCCAAAAAGAGGAAATGGCATGAACAAAAAAGGCAACAATCGAGTACCTACCAATTTTGGCATTGTTGGGTAAGATAACCTATCATTTTTAGTTTCATGTATTAAAAAGGAAAGTCAACATTCAAAAAAGAAAAGTCAACATTCAAGAAGGAAGGTCGACACTCGAAGAAGGAAAGTGGACTGCCAAAAAGGAAAGCTGGCACCCAAGGAGGGAAAGTTTAGACTCGAAAGGAAGACCAACATCCAAGAAGGGAAAGTCATCATCAGCCAAGAAAAAGGAAAGCAACGTGTGGTTTGGCGAGTTGTGACACTAAATTTGGCAAGTCACCGGGAAGAAACTTACCATAAATAAGTTATATGGCTGGGCGTAGGTGGCTTTGGAATGTAATTTGGTAAGTCACCAATTTGAATCATCTTCAATATAGAAGGAACGTGACTTTCCATATTTAGCTCAATCACCAAAGTCTCTATGTTTAGGAAGCTCGTTGGGAGAGTCCACTCCATGAGAAAAGTTTAGCAACCTTCCTAAATGACAGTCCTATCTAGCAACATTCCTAAATGAAAGTACTATCTAGCAACCTTCCTGAATGAAAGTCATGTCCAACAACCTTCCTAAATGAAAGTCATGTCTAGCAACCTTCCTAAAGGGAAGCCATATCCAGCAATTTTCCCAAAAGGAAACCACGTTCAGCCACCTTCCATTGTCGTTTGGCCTAACTCAGCTAGCTAAGAACCAACCTAGCCGAACCCAGCTAGCTAAGAACCAACCTGGCTGAACCCACTTAGGTAGGTCTGCTCTTGACTGAATCTGCTTACCAAAGAGGGATCAAGTGGTGGGTTTGGAAGGTTGTGCACAGCATAACACCTGCCTAATATGATGAATGGTGGATTTGGAAGGCTGTGCACATCACAACACCTACCTAATTAGAATCTTTAAAAGATGATTTTCAAAATCATACAAGGTTAAAATAACTTTGCCTTTGTCCGTTTTTGGCGAGACCCTAGGAATACATGCTTTTGAAGGGCCAGGAACACTGACCACTTTTTTAGCACTTTGTAGATGCGGGGGTTGATAGATCCTTCCGGACCTCGTTACCTCCCCCACGGTCAACCTAGGGCTCGCGCCTATGATGGCACCTTGAATTTGTAAAACAAGTTTAACTGGGGTGGGCTTTTAGGCACTCCCTGGATTACTACTTGGGTGATTTTCCTATGAAGGATAAGAGATGGTGCACAAGTAGAAAACCCAGAATGATATGCATGCGCTAGACTCTTTAAAATCGTTAAAGCACATACCTCTTTGCCCTTCCCACTGGTACTTGCGTGGTTGGGGAAGGGTTCTTTGAAAATAGCTTGGCCAGGCTCTGGTTCCTCAATGACCTGGAGTTGGCCCTGCTCGATCAAGTTCTCAATCTTGTTGAGTAGGGAAAAACATTGCTTTGTATCATGGCCTTTGAGCCGATGATACTTGCAAAATCGATTTAAGAATCTCCCTTTGGAAGTAGTTCCCTCAAGAATCTCGGGGAGTTCGATCATTCCTTGAGCAAGTAGGAGATCCAAGACCTCTGACACAAGTTGCCCCAGCGGAGTATACTCCCGTTTTTCAAAAGGTTTTTGTATTTTTTTGTCTTTTTTGTTTTCAAAACTCTCAAAAATTTTTGAAGTGCTCGTCGGGCTTGGATCCACTTGAATGTTTGCAACTTTGTGGGGCTTTGCCCCTTTGTCCATTGTGGGTAACCCGTAAGTTTCGGGTTTTTCCAAGCAGATTTTTGAAACCGCACTCCCTTTCCACAAGTGATCGTAGACGCCTTTCTTCAAATTAGTTTCAAAAAGGAACGCCTTTTTAATTAACTTGTGGAAAGTCGAAATTTCGTGTAGGGAGAGAAGGGTTTTCAACTGATTTTTTAAATTATCCAGGATGAGCATTACTGCGCATCCTTCGGATATGGGTTCTCTTACTTGCCTAAGGAGGGACCTCCATCGAACGATGAATGCATGTACATCCTTGTTCGCTCCTTGTTTAGTATCCCTCAAAGTATTTAAAGTGGGCATGACTTCTACATTATGCGAAAATCTTTGCATAAAGCAGTTCCCAACTCTTCAAAGGATGCGAACTGACTTAGATCGTAGGAAGCCAGCCATTTTGAAGTTGTGCCTTTGAGAGAAAGGGGAAACCAATACACCCATTTCATCGAGTCCTTCTTTTTCTTGTGGGCTCGACGAGAGAAAAGTGGCATGTGAGACCTAGGGTCTCCCATGCCATCATACCGATTGAAATTCGGTATTTCATCATCACTGTCTGTTTCATAATCTAAAGGAAGAAAATCAGATAGGGCATAGGTTCTTTTCTCTTTGTTTTGCCCTTTTAGCAGTTGTTGTAGGGCTTTACGGTCCTTGTGAGTGAAGGACTCATGGTATTGGTTTCCCTCCATAGCGGAGGTCTCCTTGTACTTTCGAGACTTTTCAAATTTCTTTTTGGCTTTTATGGGTTCGTCATGTGACAAACACGAATCAGCTGCTTCAGCCTCTTGGCTAAGGGCAGCGATTTTGGCCTCAAAATCCCTTCTCAAATCCTCGATTTCCTCTCTTTTGTTTTGATTTTTCGAAAATCTCCTAGAGTGAGAACTTGATGTGAGCGAGACTTGGCTGGTCACTTCGTTGGAGTCTGAACTCGACATGACTCCGATGCTTTTTAAAACCCAACTATGAAATGCACAAGACAAAGCTTCCAAGCTCTCTGGTTCCACTCTCACGTGCCCCGGACTCCATAAGAAGAAGGTGGACTCGCATCTTGTACAATCCCAAATAAAAAACCTGGAAAAGTGTAAGTCTTTTTGATATATATCGAGTTTCTTTTCCATTCAATTCAATTCTTTATACGGGATTGTAATAACGGAGCATTGTCTCCCCCCGGATGTAATATTGGTGTTGGACACACGAGACAGACTAGTGCACTTGAGCCTTAGCTCTTATCTCGTACACGAGACACACACGTGCACTTGAGCTTCAGCTTTTATCTCGTACACCAAGCACCCACGTACACAATTGAGCTTTCGGTCTTACTCCAAAGACTCTAGTAAGAGCCATATATGCTGCAATTTCATTCGGGTTTTAAGGTTCAAGTCATGTGAGTTTGTCATTTCAATTAACACACTCACACCCAAGGAACACCCGAGCACTTGCTCAAACACACACGCACATTTTGGCCTCAGAAGCCACTAAGATATAGTCATATCTATATATTTTCTGCTGCATGAGTTTTCCCAGTTCAGCTATGTACGCATTACATTTCGGGTTGTTAATTTCAGTCGTGTGTGTTGTCTTTCAATTTATACACAAACACACATGCCAAATTGAGCCTTTCCACTCTTATATCTATATCTCCCTTTTAGCTGCGTTTTACGGTTCAGCTGCATGAGTTGTCTTTCAATTTATACACAACACCCACGCACACATTGAGCCTTTCCACTCTTAAGATATAGATATATTTAAATTTCTGCAATTTACATTCAAGTCGTGTGAGTTGCACTTAATTTGGGTTTTCCCTTCAGCTATGTCTTTCAATTTCGGGTTTTAAGGTTCAGTTGTGTAAGTTGCATTGCATATCCGCCATACTTGAGATAGTGCGTATACTTGCATCAAATAAACCCCGAACAAATCGTGCAAAAACACCAATCTTAGGCCACTTGATGCACACACCCCACGCCTAAGTGGATAAAATTGAAAGACTTAGGGTCGCCCAACCCTCGTAAAGTAAAACTCGCCAAAATGCATGATTTCCAAAGATTTCAAAACACTTATTCGTTCAAAGTAAATTTTGAAGTTAACTTGTTTTAAAACGAAGTCTCTAAAGTGTACAAACTAACCCTTGAGCATCGGTTCAAGAAGGTTTGAGTAAGCTAGCTGGCACGCCCAAAAGCAAATGTAGGTACGAAAAGGTTCACTTTAGGCCTAAGAAACTGGAGTGAAAATTTTTGGCGTCTACAGATTTTGGCACGCCTGGTGGGACCCGGGACTTAAGTAGACTTCAAAACAAACAAGTTACACTCAAAATTTTTGAAAAAAGTGCTTTCCAAAAAAATCATGCATACTTAGAAAATTGCAGAAAAATAGAGCAAAAACCAAGAAAATCCTCGTCGAGTAAAACAAAAGAGGTTTTCAAAATAGCCAAAGAACGAGAAAGGCTAGCTGATGTATGGGCGATTTTTCAAAGAATGGATGCTTTAAGTAAGGAGCTTAAAGCCCATCGATCCCATAATAGCTCATCTCGGGCACACAAAGATCGTGAAAAGAAAACCGATCTTAAACTCAACGAAGGATGTGAAGTAAAAGGCCCAACCCTAGAAAGGGGCAAGCCATCTACTCCCACATTTACAAAATCCCAAAAATCCAAAGAAAAATCAAAAGATGTTTCTTTTTCAAAAACTCAAAAAAATCTTGAAAACTTTCAAAAAGACAAAAAAATTGAAAAACAAAACTTTGAAATTTCGAAAAATTCAAGTGAAATCCCTAAGTCTAGGTACACACACTGTGGGACATGAAATCCACACCCCACAAAGAGACGAGAGTGAAAAACAGGAAGGTTTCGAAAAAGAACGCCTCGTAAAACCTTGGGAGCTCAAAATAGAGTCACCCGGGAAAACGGCCTGCTTTCACCATGAAAAGGTAGACAAGCCACAAAGAGGTATGCCTGAAACCTATCCTCTTCAAATATCTCTGCTCGAAATAGGGTCATCAGATGCATTGGCTCACACCCATGCACACACAAACCCATGAAATGTGCTCAAGTTAGAGGATTTTCAATGTGCGCCAAATGTCCCGCACCATCCAAAAGAATTTCAAAAACAAAAAGAAAAAGAAGTTCAAAAAATGGTAGACATGGAGACCCCTAATGCATGCATCGACATCTTAGGAGCTCATAACCCTACCATAGAAAAATCCACCTCTTCGAGCCTAGTCTTGTACCCTGGAACCAAGGCTATGGCTTTGAAACAAAAAAATCCACCCCTAGGGGCACCACGAGTTGCACCTAAGGAGCAGGTTGAAATTTTCAAGGGAGCAAGCTTGGCTTCCCTTGAAAAATGTGTCTCAAAAACCCAAGTTGCGTGGAAACCCAAGTCTTCCACCAACTTGAAAAATCCAAAATCTCTCGAGGGACCAAGCCTGGTTTTCCTTGAAAGATATATCTCCCAAAACAGGGATGCGTGGAAGCCCAAGTCTTCCATCACCCTGAAATATCCAAAGTCTCCCAAGGGACCAAGCACGGATTCCCTTGAGAAACAAATCTCCCAAACTAGGGTCGTATGATCACCTCAGAATCCAAACTCCCAATATCCAAAAGGGTATATATCCCTGACATGGACGATTCTATGTTCCAAGACCATGAATTATACTAAAACTTTTCGAAAAACAAGAAGTCTTGGAACATAATTCTAAATATGGGATATAAACCCTACGAGGGCCTAGGAGCCAAAAACCAAGGTAGGATAGAACCTGTCCTACCTAAAGCCAATAGGGAACGATATGGACTGGGCTACAACCCACCCATACCTCTTGAGCCACCACCTACGACCATTTGGGTCAAGGGTGCCCTGTAGAACCTCTAAAACCGAAACCCATGTCTTAGACCTATTGATTAGAGTCTGATTCATGAAAGTTTTCTTTGAAGGTTCAATGGAAGATACCTACCTTTCAAAAATCCAAAAAAAAATTAGATATTGCCAAAAAAACAAAAAAAATTGAAAACTCTCAAAATCTCAAAAACATTTCAAAATCTCAAAAATTCCAAAAACAATGGCCATGTACAAAGTCCATTTTCGAAAATTGTAAAAAGCTTTTTAGAAAAATGTATATACTCCCAAAAACCCAAGAATATCCAAAAGCTGGTCCTATACACCTTTTTGCCTAGAGCTCCTTCAAAACTGAAAAGCTCGAGAATCACCAAAACAAGGAGGAATAAACACCTCCAAGCTTCCTAAAATTAGTAAAATCCTTGACTTATAGGAAATTTGGGAATTTTTAGAAGTGAGTCTAACCCATAGTGTGTGCATAAGCATCATGCATTGCATTATGAAATCATACATGTGAACAAAACATCAGGTCTAGACATCATCTTAGAACTCGAGCTTATGTGAAACTAAAGGGGCAATAAGAGTCGACCCCCTAAGTATCGAGCCATCATAAGCATGTCTCCATATGAATCAAATCCGAAACCTTCAAGGTGGATTTCAAAAGAAATGAGAATCTCGAAAAAGGGTTAGCATTTCACAAAAAACCTTTCAAAAATGTTTTGATAAAAACCTCCCAAGCATTACAATTCATGCATTGTGTGCTTGATCCGATCAAAATGAAGATGGTATTCATCCAAAGTGTGCCATACATTTTCGAAAACTCTATTGGCATGCGAAAGGAATCACCAAGCCAAAAGAGAAATCGTGCTTGGCCTTGCTATAGGCCTCCAAATTCAAGACATCATCTCCCATGTCATGGAAAAGGGAATGATGTTCATCGAAGCACTCATTCGAAAAACCTATCTTAACAGGTAGGCAAGATAAATGGCAGCCCCTTTCAACAGAATATGAGTTCAAAACTCAAGACTCCATTAAGGGACAAGCCCTGTGTCATGTGGCTGAAGTGCCTCTTTGAGACGCATTCCCTACACTTGATCAAATGCCCCATAAAGGCATGAATTTTGAAAATGAATTCCAAAAACCATGCTCGACCAAAATCAAGTATAGGAAACATATTTCAATCAAAGGGCAGGTATCGAAATCATCTTCATATAGAAAGGGAGGATTTCCCAAAATTGCTTTCTCAAAGGGGGATCAAAGTTTCAAAAATTTAAACCCTACATATGACTTTAAAAAGAAAGATTTTTAAACTTCTGGTTAATATGAAAACCTTGATTGTGTTAAGATAAGCACATGAGTTCCACGATGAAAACATGGAGACCATGTCAAAATCAAATATGATGACCCTGAAGATCACTTAGGGCTAGTTATGTTTTCCATCCTTAAAAAGTATCATGATCTTGCTAGAAAAACAATAAAAATGTGTGGACATGAACATACCATCGTCCACCCAAAAATCCTTTTGAAAAACCATGACCCTTCACCATGTGGCCGGGTAAAATCATGCATCTCCATCAAGCTAGGGGCATTTTAAATGCAGTCCCTAGATGCCTTCCATGGAAAACCAATTTCGTAAAAATGTATCTCCCTCATAACTTGTGAGATACATTTCATGTATTCATCATTGCATAAAAACATGTATTTCCATTTTGAATCACATGGAGTGCATAGCATGCATCACATTCATATCACATCACCCCAAAGAAAGCCCAAAAAGGTGGCAACCCGAGTAGGAATGTCCCCATGTCTTCAAAAGGGCAACAAAAATCGAAAAATTTGTTGATATCGTGGGTAAAAATTTAGCAAAACTCGAAAATACCCGAATATTCAAAAAGGGTTTATTGTTACATCCTTTTCAAAAAGATTTTTGAAAAATCGAACTCCTTTGAAACTTCTTAAAAGAAGGATCAAGGTTGATTGTATAATCCTGAATGGAGGAATTTATACTTTTCGAAAGGTAGTCTTCCAAAAATGAATTGGCGATATTTCAAAGAGCCCTGGCTTACAAGATTAAGCCTTGTTCAAAGTATCAAAATATTTTCAAATAGCAGATGCTATTAAGAAATAGGACGATCTCAGTTGAATCGAGTAACCAAAGGGATAAGCTTTCCCCCATTTTACTTTCTTTCCAAAAAGGAAAATTGGCTACATCCAAAAGAAAAAAAAAACGAGAATACAAAAACTCTTTCGAAAGAGGTCTTCCCTTCATAAACAAGGAATACAAAAACTCCTCCAAAAGAGGTCTTCTCTTCAAAAGAAAAAAAGGAGAATACAAAAACTCCTTCGAAAGAGGTCTTCCCTTCATAAACAGGGAATACAAAAACTCCTCCGAAAGCGGTCTTCTCTTTTGAAAGAAAAAAGGGAATAAAGAAAAAATACACCCAAAGGGAGACCCTCTATGAAAGAAAAGAAAAAGCCAAAGCTTGAAAGAGCAATTTTCTGACTCTTTGCCTAAAACCACGGGACGCTTCAAAAGGGACCGTGGTATCTCTTTCCCATATCCCCGCAGCTTATCCCCAAGAAAAAAGGTTCAAATTTACGAAAATCCTAAAGTATGAATAAAATCTACTTATTTGGATTTCATTTTGTTTGAGAACTCGACTTTGTTTTGTAGGAAATGGAACTTTGAAATCTTTTCCAAGATTTCCTACCCAAAAACCTCTACTTAGTAGTAGGTATTGAAACCCGAATAAAGGAAAGCATGAAAAATTGGAAATCCTTTTCGATACAAGCTAAAAGGAGTTCTTTTTGAAAAAGAAATTTTTAAAAACCCGCAAAAGTCAAAAAGACAAATGGGTAGAACCTGCTTGGAGCAGACAGCCTCAAAAGGCTCTCTCCAAGCTCGAAAACCCAAGAATGTCAAAAAGACATGAGTAAAACCTGCTTATAGCAGTTAGCCTCAAAAGGCTCTCTTCGGGCTCAAAAACCCCAAAAACAAAAATTTTCTCATGCATGCATTCAAAGAGTCGTTCATGCACAATTGTACATATAGAGAAAAAGCTAGGAAAAGTCTCCCTTTTGCTAAAAATCCCCCCCTATGGTAAAAAAAATAGGATTTTTACGAAGTAAAGAATGGTGTATTTTCGAGAAAATTTGAGAGAAAAACCAAAATGGGGTGTTTCTTCTTTGCCATTATCCAAATCAATTTGGATAATGCCAAAGAGGGGCATCTGTAAACACTCCAAATTTTCCAAATTTCAAAACTCTCAAAAACACAAAAGCTCTTTCAAAGCCAAAACAACAATTTTGTTTTAAAATGCTAAAGCAGGTTCAAAAGGCAAAAGGAGAGCCCAGACAAGAAGAAGAATTCAAACCCGAAACTTCAGAAGCCTTCCCAAGCCGAAAAATAAGAGAAAGGAGGGCCCGTTCGGAGAAAAGCCCGACAAAAGGACAAAAGCATAATTTGGATAAAAAAAAGCAAAAAGCAGCTCAAAAATACATAAAAAAGCCAAAAACCTGATGAAGTCGACAGAAGTCCGAGACACATCCCGTTAGAATAAAGAACGGAATCCGTGCTTCAATTTAAGATCGATAGCACCAGGAACTGGCCAGAAACCAAAACGGCGGATCGAAACAAACACCGAAAAAGTCCTCAAAAGCAGAACATCAGTTGGAAGAAGACTTGGGGAAGACCCAGGCCAAAGATGGGTCGCCGATGAACCAGAACCAATGATGAAAAGCACCAGAAAGAACTGAAACAAGGGAGAAGAAGAAAATTTTGGATTGGGTCTGGACCCAAAAATATCTAGATCAAGATCCAAATAGTGTTTGGATCGGATGTGGATCTCAAAATATCTGAGATCTGTGATCCAGATCCAAATAGTGTTTGGATCGGATCTAGATTTCCAAACCCATATCCAAGACCCACCTCAAATGTCTATAAATAGAGGTGAGGGGTCTCCAAAATAAGCCCACGTGAAATTCAAAAGGGGGAGCCTAATCATGTGAAAAAGATGGGGAGGAGAGAGAGTGGGCCCTAGTGGCCTTGGGCTTGTTGCCTTGAGTGTGGGATTGGGCCATTGTGGCCTGGGCTGCACCAATCAAGGGACGTCTTCTTCTTCAAGGAGGGTGGAGCTGCAAATGGTGGAGCTTGGCTGCGTGGAGGCGGCTTGGGGTGGAGTTGCAAGTCACGGTTAGTACCTAAACCCTAAACCTAAACCGACCTCTTCCCTAACCTCTCTAGACCACCCAACCTAAGACAACCTAAACCCAGCCCATCCTCCATTAAAAACAAGCCAAGTTCGGCCAAGTGTTGGCCGAACTCAACCCTAAACACCCCTCTAAACTCTACCCCAAAACAAAACCAAGTTCGGCCAAGACCTGGCCAAACTCCCCTTGAACCACCACCATCTAAGCTCGGCCAAAGTTGGTCGAGCCATCCCTAAGACCACACGGCCTGCACCAGCAGGCCGTGTTCCCTTCTTTCGCCAAAGACTAGGCCTGCCTTTAGGCAAGCCACCTACCTAAAAACACGGCCTGCACCAGCAGGCCGTTTGGGGTTTTAGGGAGAGGGCCTACCGAGTGGCAGGCCATTGGGGTTTCTTTGTAAGGAGTGGCCTGCCGAAGGGCAGGCCTTGGCTGGATTAAGAGAAGCGACCTGCAACAAAGCAGGCCATGTGGGGTTTTAGGGAGAGCTCAGCCAGCACTTGGCCGAGCTTAGGTAGGTTTAAATGGGTGTGGTTTACGTGGTTTTTGGGGGAGTCTAAACAAGGCACAACACTTGACTGAGCTTAGGTAGGTTTAAATGGATGTGGTTAGATAGCTTAGAGGGTTAGAGAAAGAAGGCTTAGGATTAGGTTTAGTAACTAACCTTAGTTTGCAACCAACCCCCAAGCTTTTCCATGCAACCAAGCTCTCGCCGTGTGCAGCCCATCTACGCCTCAAGGTGCAACTCCTTGCTTGGTGCAACCCATTTAGCCCACAAGGCTTGAACCCACACTCACCCTTGAGCCAACATGGCTTAGTCTACTTGAAAATATCAAGCCCACCTTTTCTCTCTCCTACTTTATGGGTTTTGGATTTGGGTCTTGGAATCCAGATCCAATCCAAACACTATTTGGGTTTGGATCTCGTATCTCGGATATTTTGGATCCATATCCGACCCAAATCCAAACATTTATATGGATACGGATCTGAATATTTTGGTCTAGATCCGATCCAATCCAAACACTATTTGGATTGATCCAAATCCAAACACTATTTGGATATGGATCTGGATATATATGGTCTAGATCCAATCCAAATTTTCTCTAGATGATCCTTCTTGGCTTTTCGAGGCAAACGTTTTGTGCGGGCCCTAGCTTCATCAACACTCCGTCTTATGCTGGGTTTTCCCCAGTTTTGTCGTCCAAACTCCATCTCGCCTTTTGGACTTCGTTTTGCTCGATTTTCAACGTTTCGGGCTTGAATTTCTGCTGCTTCAGTGGGTGATCGTGGCTTCACATTTGATGCTCTAGGCTTGAAGTCTACTCCTGGCTTGGGCTCTCCTCTCGCCTTTTGATCATGCTTTCTATCAGGTTGTGCTGTCTCCTAGGCTTCGAACCTGCTTTTTGGGGCCGCTTTCGATCAAGGTTCACCTGTTCGTCTTGGCTCTTTGGCAAAAATGGGGCTTGGCCCATATGTGGGAAAATCAAGTTGAACGGGGTTTTAACCAAAATTTTGGGCTTTTACAGCCCCCGAGGTTTCAAAAACTTCAAAATCTGGTTTTGAATTGAATTTTTAAACCAGACGTTTGTTTTTGAAATTTATTTTATTTTGGGGTGTTTACAGGCGTGGATCAAGGATGGGCTACACATGGTGGACCGGCTCCAAGAGGTAGGTCTCTCAACCTAACCCTAACCTAGCCGCTCAACCTCACCCCAAGCTAGCCTAGACCTAGCCTACATGCCCCAAACCGACCCCATTTGACCACCTAGCTAGACCAACTCTCACCCCAACCGACTTACCCTCTTTGTCCCAAACTGACTCCCCATTCGACCTAAACCGACCCACCTAGACCTAGCCCGACCACCCCCGAACCTACTCTACCTAACCCCTAGACCTAGCCAACCTGTCCCAGCTGCCCACTCAACCGACCACCTGCCACTCACCCAGCTCCTGTATGCCACAACACCCCAACTCCCAACAACCTGTCACCGCTCGCACCCTCACAATCCCCCCGGCCTGCATCCCAGCAGTGCCTAGCACCCCACCGCTTCACACCACCTTGTTGTGCACCCCACACCAGTCCCAGCCAGCGCCTGCCACACCAGCACTCGTGTCGCACACCCTGTTGTGCACCCCAGCCTGTCGCACCCTGTCACCCTCCACCCGCCTGCCGCACCTACACTCCCAGCACCTCACAGCCACCCGGTTGTCACTTGCTAGCCGAACCCCAGCAACCCACCGTGCCACACCCTGCCGACTCCTAGCGCCCCATCACCAGCCCCTTGCCATCACCCGCACCTCACATCTCCATAGCCAATACCCCCGACCAACTGCCCACTCACCAGTTGCGTCACAATACCCCACCTTGCTGCTATATCCCAGCCATCTCCCTAGTGCCCGCCGACCTACCTCAGCATCACCCCAATACCCGTTACACCCTAACCTGCGCCTTGGCCGAACCCAGCCCATCCTAAACCCTTAAACACTTGGCTGCCCCCAAGCAAACCTAAGCCTAAATTCTCACGTCTAGACCCACCTAGGGAGACCTAGCTCGTGGTTGTCAATGAGGACGGACCCGAGCAACTCGAGAGGAGAAGCCGATCACGTGTACGTGTTTAAGTTCGGTTTTTGCCTTACTCATTTAAGATTAAATTCAATTTGATACGGGGTTGTAATAATGGAGCGTAGTCTCTCCCCAAAATGTAATATTTGTGCTTGACACACATCCACACACGTGCACTTGAGCTTTCATGCTTTTAATTACACACAAAGGACACCCACGTGCACTTGAGCCTTTCCGCTCTTAAACTAA
Source organism: Brasenia schreberi (assembly GCA_036023115.1). NCBI lineage: Eukaryota > Viridiplantae > Streptophyta > Magnoliopsida > Nymphaeales > Cabombaceae > Brasenia > Brasenia schreberi. Next base: position 3,983,735 of record JAYKKT010000073.1, read on the forward strand.
AGTATATATTTTTATTCGGGTATTTACTTTAGTGAAAGCTGTGTGAGTTGCAATTCAATTCGGGTAATTACATTCAAGTCATGTGAGTTTGTCATTTAAATTCCACACTCACACATGCGTGCATTGAGCCTTTCTGCTCTTAAGCTAAAGTATATATTTCAATTCGGGTATTTACTTTAGTGAAAGTCGTGTGAGTTGTCATTTCAATTCTACACAACCACACACATTGAGCCTTTCTGCTCTTAAGCTAAAGTATATATTTCAATTCGGGTATTTACTTTAGTAAAAGTCGTGTGAGTTGTCATTTCAATTTTACACAACCACACACATTGAGCCTTTCCACTCTTAAGCTAAAGTATATATTTCAATTCGGGTATTTACTTTAGTGAAAGTTGTGTGAGTTGTCATTTCAATTTCACATGAGAAGCACACAAAAGCACTCGAGCCTTTCCGCTCTCCACTCTCACACACTTTTGAGCCTTTGTTGCTCATAGGATATAACATACTTATATATTTTCAAGTTGTGTGAGTTTACTTCACGTCGAGTTGCATTTCCCTTCATGTGGATTTACATTAAGTCGCATGAGTTGCTTTACATTTCGGGTATTTACATTAAGATGCGTGAGTTGCACTTCAATTTCGGGTATTCACATTAAGTCGTGTGAGTTGCTTTCAATTCAAGCCTAGCTCACATCATCATCTCAAAACCAAAAAATATTTGTGTATCTTTGCATTCGTTAGCTTTCAAAAGCACCCCGAATCTACGTACAAACCACATTGAAAATAGGCTACTTGTGCACACACATATCCGACCTAAATAGCTAAAACTCAAAGACTTAGGTTCGTCCAAAGTCGTGATAAAACTTGCAAAATAGGCATACATCGAGTTTTTCAAACACTAATCTTACAAAGTTTTGTAAAAACGAAGTTTTAAGCTTTTAAACTGACCCTTGAGCATCGGTTCAAGAAGGTTTAAACGAAAAAATCACGCTTTCCCACAATTACCAAAAGAAGTAAGAATACTTTCAAAAATCTTCGCTAGCTTAAGCAAGCTAGCTGGCACGCCCTTAGAAACGAACTTAGGTGCGGAAAGGTTCATTCCCGATCTCAAAACCAGGAGTAGAAATTTTTATGCCTATAGCTTTTTGGCACGTCTGATGAGGCTCGGTTCTTAAAACTTCGATAAAACAGACAAAACTCTGCGAAAGTTTTCTAAAAGTGTTTAAAATTTTCGCCTATTTGCATTTTTAGGATTTCAAACTTTTGTTGAGTCATGTCTAGTTCAGGCTCCAACGAAGTAACTAGCCGAGCCTAGTGCTCGTCAAGTTCCCTTTCCAAAAAGATTTCAAAATCTCAACTCAAGTGCAAGAAAGAAGAGTTAGAAAACTTGTGTAGGGAATTCGAGGCTAAAATTGATGCAAGAATCGACGCCCTTAGCCAAGAGGCTGAGGCGGCCGACTCTTGTTTGTCACATGGCGAACCTACCAAAGCCAAGAAAAGAACTACCAAGACCAAAAAACCCAAGGAAACCTCCGCAATGGAGGGGGACCAATACCATGATTCCTTCACATTAAATGATCGCAAAGCCCTTCAACAACTGTTGAAGGGGCAAAACAAGGAAAAGAAATCATACGCCCTATCTGACTTCCTTCCTTTGGATTATAAAATAGACAGTGACGACGACATACCGAATTTCCATCGGTATGATGGCACGGGGGATCCTAGATCCCACTTGCAACTCTTTTCACGCAGAGCCCATAATAAGAAAAGGGACTCTGTAAAATGGGTATATTGGTTCCCCCTTTCCCTCAAGGGGACTGCTTCAAAATGGCTTGCTTCCTACGATTTAAGCCAGTTTGCTACTTTTGAAGAGTTAGCAAACAGCTTTATGCAAAAGTTTTCACACAACGTGAAAGTAACGCCTACATTGAACACCTAGAGGGACACGAAACAGGCTTCGAACGAGGACGTACATGCGTTCATTGTTCGATGGAGGTCCCTCCTTGGGCAAATAAAAGAACCCATCTCCGAAGGATGCGTAGTCATGCTCATCCTTGAAAATTTTAAAACGGAGATCAAAACTCTTCTCTCATTGCACAAGATTTCTGTAAACACCCCGAAATCCCACGAATTTCTCAAAATCCATCTGGTTTTATACAAGCAGCCCCAAAGGGCCATTTTTGAGTTTGGAAACCCAGGAGCCTTCCAGACAACCCTGTATATATGTTTTAAACTTTATCTTTCAAAAACATATGATATAGCTTTTGAAAACCCTTTTAAAATATGTTTTGAAACCCCGAAGTGGCTTGGCCCGATCAAGACAGGACCAGGAGAGCCAAGAAGAGCCCGGAACGGGAGCACATGTCAAGCCCGGCACAACAACTCTTGTATCTGATTCACACCCCAGGATCTCGAACGTCCAAGACCCCGTTCTTATCAAAATAGCATTCGAAGTCATCTCCGGAAGGCAGAAACGGAGGCGGACGACTTATGTTGGCGAAGACCCAACGCAGACGAAGTACTGATGCTGTCAGGCCCCGCACAAATCGTCCGTCTCGAACCCAGCTCGAAGGAGTCAGAGTTCAGTTTGGATTGGATCTGGACCATATATATCCAGATTCCAATCCAAACCCATATGTGGACTTGGATTTGGATTTGGATCCAGAGATCCAATCCAATATCCATATCCATGGCCCACATCACCTTCTCATAAATGGAATTGGGGCCCACTTGAAATTCATGTGGGATATTGGGCATGAGAGAGAGTGGGGTTGAAAAATATCAAGAGTGTTGTATTAAGCTTGACTTGTGTGTCAAGTTTGGGTTTAATCATGTGGGTTAGCCTAATTGAGTGGGTTTAAGCTTGTAATTAGCTAAAACCTAACCTAGGGCTGCACCAACATGGGGTGATCAAGGTCTATGGGCCATGCTAAGGGAGCTCCTTCACCTAAACCTAGCCCAAAATGCCTAAACCTAGCCTAAACCCCTAATCCACCCCTAATCTGAACCTAATCACCTAACCCACTTCCTTAATCCCGTCCTAATCCCAACCTAATCACCTAACCCACTTCCCTAATCCTTCCCTAAACCTAGATTAATTCCCCTAATCCTAGCCTAAACCTAGCCTAATCACCTAACCTAGCTCACTAAACCTCACCCTAAAACCCAACCACCTAACCTAGCCCTAAACCCCTAAACCACCCTTAGCCCACGATTTACCCAAACCCCTAGTTTTAAAATATCTGGCCCAACCCCTTCCAGCCCACCATATCTACATACCACCCTACCTAAACCACCTAACCACTACCCTCAGCCCAGCCCTAACCGACCTACCCATCCCCTATTTAAACCCCCCTCCTTGTGGGCGGGTTTTCCAAGTGGGAACCACCATCTCACCCAGCCGGGCCCTCTCCTTCTCCCATCTCTCACCCAGCCGGGACCACTCCCCACCTCCGCCTGCTCCATCTGCTCCACCAGCCGCCACCTGCTCCGCCACCTTCCCTCTTCCATCCACCACCACCACCCCTCAGCTGGACGCCATCACCTCCACCCAACCGAACCAGCCAACAGCCACCTGCCCGCCTGCTTCCCACTTCATCCGCCACCTCTCCCCATTCGGTAAGTACCCCAAACTCCCTCAAAGCCCCTCTCTACTACCTCTCCACTCTTAGCCACCCATCCTACCTTCATCTCAGCCCTTTTGACACCACCACTTTAACCTAGCCGAACCCAGCATAGCCCAAACTGCCGGCCACTACCTAGCCATCCTTTCCCATTCGGCCTTCCCCTAGGTGTCCTATTCGGCCTTCCCACTAGCTCACCTTTTAGGTCCAGTTTCCCTAAACTCAAAACTCCCTAGTGACCCTAAGAACCCACTCATTCAGCCCCTTTAAACCCCCTACTTTGAGGCGTCATCTACTTGCCACCGGCCACCTCCGAGGCGCCTATCCCGTGCCCCACTTGCAGCCGGCCAGCACCTTTGATCACCTACCTTCGCGGAGCTCCCGTTTGCAGCCCAAAGCCAAGTCCACGCCCAAGCAAGACCTCTACGGACCAGCTACTCGTAAGTGTCTAAACTCGGTCCTTAGTTGTATACTTGCTTGAGATTCAATTTGATACGGGGTTGTAATAACGGAGCATAGTCTCCCCCCGGTTGTAATAATGTGGCTTGGCACAACCACACACGTGCACTCTTTTAGTCGTGCACAATTTTTAGCACACACGGGCCTAATCAGCCCCTAATATATAAGTGTACATATATACTTTCATTTTCGAAGGGTTTTGTTTAAGTTGGGTGCGTTGTCTTTCAATTCAAGCACTCACACACATTGAGCCTTCGCTCTTAGTTGAAAGACCCAAGTAAGGGCCGACCTATACTATTTGGGTTTCATTTCATGTCGTGTGAGTAAGTCTTTCAATTCAAGCACTCTCACACACATTGAGCTTTCGCTCTTATTTGAAAGACCCAAGTAAGGGCCGACCTATACTATTTGGGTTTCATTTCATGTCGTGTGAGTAAGTCTTTCAATTCAAGCACTTTCACACACATTGAGCCTTCGCTCTTACTCCCAAGACCTTAGTAAAGGCCTTATTGCAGTTATATTTGGGTTTCATTTATGTCGTGTGTGTAGTACTTCAATTCAAGCACTCTCACACACATTGAGCTTTCGCTCTTACTCCCAAGACCTTAGTCAAGGCCATACTGCAATTTATATTTGGGTTTAATTTCAGGTCGTGTGTGTAAGTCTTTCAATTCAAGCACGCACCCACATTGAGCCTTCGCTCTTATTTGTAAGACCCGAGTAAGGGCTCATATACATAAGATATATACATATTTCCCTTCGGTTATTTCCCTTCGGTTATTTCCCTTCGGTTATTTCCCTTCTGTTATTTCCCCTTCAGCATTGTCTTTACATTTCGGGTTTTCCCTTTGGAGTAGCGTGAGTTTGCATTGCATCTACGCCATACCACGAGGTAGGACGCATATTGCATCAAAGCAAGCCCCACTCGAATTCGCCCATGTAGTGGAGTGTTCATAACACACAAACTAGGTGGCCCGAAAAGGGATAAAAGAAAAGACTTAGGCACGTGCAAATCCACGTGATCTAAAACATGCAATCGCATCTTAAAGACCCGAAATAGACACCTCGAACCGCTTCGTAGACTTTCTCTCCAAAACTCGATTTTTGCAAAAGCGTACAGACTGACCCTTGCGCATCGGTGCAAGAAGGTCTGCGACGACAAGAGCTTACTTGCTCACAGTCGCCACGTCTAGAAGTCAGTGTTAAAAATATCTTCGCTAGCTTAAGTAAGCTAGCTGGCACGCCCTATTTGTATACATAGGCCTTAGACGCACGAGAAGATCCACTCCAAGCCCCCGGAAGGGACGAAGAGGCGGGGATTTTCGCGCGTCTACAGAGATTGGCACGCCTGGTGGGACGTGAGCCTTTTCATAAATCGAGTTTACTTGTAGAAGTCTTGCGAAAATTTTGTAAAAGGGTGTCGTTTTAACTTGTTTTCTTTGCTTGTACTTAGGAAATTTTGAAAAAGCTTGAAAAGCATGTCAAAATCCAATCCAAGTGAAGTGTCGAGCCAAGGCTCATGCGCATCAAGTTCTCACTCTAGGAGGATTTTCAAAAACAAAATAAAACTAGATGAAATTGAGGACTTGAGAAGGGAGTTTGAGGCCAAAATCGATGCTCTCAGCCAAGAGGCTGAAGTAGGCGATTCATGTTCATCAAACGGTGAACAAAGGCCTAAAAAGAAATCTGAAAAACCTCGCAAGCAAAAAGAGGCCTCCGTAATGGAAGGCAACCAATACCACGAGTCCTTCACACAAAAGGACCGTAAAGCCCTACAGCAGCTGCTGAAAGGGCAAAATAAAGAGAAAAGAAGCTACGCCCTGTCTGATTTCCTTCCTATGGATTACGAAACAGATAGTGACGATGAAATACCGAACTTCCATCGGTATGATGGCATGGGAGACCCTAGGTCTCACTTGCAGCTTTTCTCGCGTCGAGTCCATAAGAAGAAAAAGGACTCGATGAAATGGGTGTATTGGTTCCCTCTATCCCTTAAAGGCACAGCTGCCAAATGGCTGGCTTCCTACGACTTAAGTCAGTTTGCTACTTTTGAAGAGTTAGCGAACTGCTTCATGCAAAGATTTGCATACAACGTGGAAGTCACGCCAACCCTGAATACCTTAAGGGATACAAAGCAAGGCATGAACGAAGACGTGCATGCCTTCATTATAAGATGGAGGTCGCTTTTAGGCCAAGTGCGAGAGCCCATATCCGAAGGATGCGCAGTAATGCTCATCCTGGATAATTTTAAAAGCGAGTTAAAAACCCTTCTCTCGCTCCATGAGATTTCAACTTTCCATAAGTTGATAAAAAAGGCCTCCCTTTTCGAAACCAACTTGCGAAAAGGGACATACGATCACTTATGGAAAGGAAGTGCCGTTCCAAAAACCCGTTTGGAAAAGCCCATCGCATATGGGCTGCCCACGACGGACAAAGGGGCAAAGCCCCATAAAATCGCCAATGTCCGGGTGGATCCAGGCATGGCGGGCACTTCCAAAAATTTTGAAAAAATAGAAAATAAGAGAGAACGCAATTTTTCAAAACCAATTGAAAAACGGGAGTACACTCCGCTGGGGCAACCCGTGTCGGAGGTCCTAGACCTCTTACTTGCCCAGGGCATGATCGAACTCCCTGAAATCCCTGAAGGAGTCACGTCCAAAGGGGGGTATTTAAACCGATTTTGCAAGTATCATCGGCTCAAAGGCCATGATACCAAACGTTGCTTCTCTCTTTTAAAGAAAATTGAGAACTTGATAGCAGAAGGCCGGCTCCAGGTCACTGCGGAACCTGAGCCACCTCAAGCTATCTTCAAAGAACCCTTTCCCAAACACGCCAGTGGCAGTGGGAAAGGAAAGGAGGTATGTACCCTCACCATTTCCAAGGAACTAGCACAAAAGCCAGAACCTGGTCAACCTACTTGTGCGCCCATCCTTGTATTATACAAGAGGCCCGCCCAAGTCGTCATTCGGGGACCACCAAAAGTGGAAACCCCGGTAAAACAGGTTTTGAAAATCCAAGGTTCTCCTCAGCTCATCCTTAGAGCCAAGTTTAGCGCGAACTCTAGGCTGGTCGTGGGGGAAGTCACTAGATCCAGGAGGATCTACCAACCCCCGCACCTTCAAGGTGCTCAAAAGGTGGTCAGTGTGCCTGGCCCCTCAAAAGCATGTGTCCCTAGTGGTCTGCCAAAAGCAGATAAGGACAAAGTCATCCTAAATCCTCATGATTTCGAAAACCACCTTTCAAAGATTCCTATTCACATGTCTATCCTAGAGCTTATCAAAACCTCGCCTAGGCATAGACTTGTCTTAGAGAAAATTCTAGAAAGGGCCAAGGTTGATTCGAACATAAGTCCGGAATCCTTGTCTGCCCAAGTGGCTTTATTAGGAGCAAAATCGCCCATCACCTTTTCGGAAGATGATGTAGATAGACCCTACGAAACCCATAACCAGGCCCTGCATATCGAGGTGGTTCTAAACAACCACTCTCTGGACAGGTGCCTAGTCGATGGTGGAGGAGGGCTCAACATCCTTCCACTTCATGTGGCGTACAAAATCGGAGTCACCTTGACTTCAGTAAACCCAAGCCCCATCGTTATCACTAGATACGATGGGAATGCGTCTAGGCCTTTAGGATCCATCGAACTCCCAATGGAAACGGGAGGGATCGAACACACGGGGGTGTTCCATGTCTTGGACATCCACCCCCATTATAACCTGTTGCTGGGAAGACCCTGGATACACAGTTTGTGCGCTGTGCCATCCACCTTCCACAGGTGTGTTAAGATCCCTTTTAGGGACCAGGTCGTAGTGATCCTAGGTGAGAGTCACCCACAACTTCAGGGGATCATAAACTCCCCTTGTTTATCAAGCTCCTAGGCCCATGAGGCTAACCTGGGGCAGATTATGGTTGAGCCACCTCGGCTCGTGTTGAACAACCCTGGGAAGGTTGTATGTGTGAAGGGGCCGCCTAAAGCAGCCCCCCTCCCGACTCTAATCCTCCTAGGAAAACCCAAACATTCCCTATTTCCAAAACCCCTGGACAAAAGGCCATATGAGCCTAATATGGACGATAGCATGTTCCAGGACCACGACTTATATCCCATCTTTTCAAAAAACAAAAGGTCGTGGAACATGCTATTGAACATGGGCTACACGCCCTACAAAAGTCTAGGGGCACAAAACCAGGGTCTCCTAGAGCCCATCCTTCCTAGGGCCAACCCAAGCCGATATGGGATCGGCTATACTCCCCGAATACCGCCGGAGCCACCCCCTGTGACCACCTGGGTCAAGGGTGCCCCGGAGCCTGTCTTAGAAGAGACCTACGATTTAGACCTCCTATTCCGAGTCTAACCCATAGTGTTTTCCCTTTGTAGGTATGACGGAAGATCCCTTTTTCTAAAAATACCAAAAACATTTGAAAACCTAAAATCAAAAAAATCTAAAAAACAAGAAAACCAAAAACAATGGAAAAACAAAAACTCGAAAAAAGAGTGCTTTGTATAGTTCCCAAAGTTCTTGTTTTACAAAAACCCAAAAAAATCGAAAATTTGGAAAATACCAAAAAGATTTTGTACATAGCTGCTCCTGGTAAGACTTTGGCAAAAGAAAAGGATTTCGAAAGAAGCGTCATCTGCATAGCCAGACCAAAAATTTCGAAGTCACTTGAAAATCCAAGTACAAAACCAGGTTATTTTGAAAACCACGCATCAAGTTCCCTCGGGTCTATAGCCCACGAGAATGATCAAAGCCCAGAAGTGGATCCCCTTGAGGAAGATCCCACTTCTGAGCTCCCAGAATTTCATAGAATTCTCGATTTTGAAAGACCTTCCCAATCAGTAGGAGGAGATTTCGTAGAGGTGAACCTAGGGGATGATTCCAATCCCAAAACCATCAAAATAGGCGCATGCTTGCATGAAACTGAAAAGTTAGCATTCATTGCATTTCTACGAACCTATTTAGATGTGTTTGCATGGACGTATGAAGACATGCCGGGCATAGATCCCAGCATTGTCGAGCATCGTCTTCCCTTAGATATAGATGTAAAACCAATAAAGCAGAAGCTTAGGAAAATACACCCGAATGTACACACGCAAGTCAAAGAGGGTTTAGAAGATCTGCTAAAAGCCGGATTTATAAAACCCATTGCGTATTCTGATTGGTTGTCAAATATCGTTGTAGTTCGAAAAACCAATGGGAAAATTCGAATATGCATCGATTTCAGAAACCTGAATAAAGCCACTCCAAAGGATAATTATCCTTTACCAAACATAGATTTGATAGTCGATAGTACTGCAAATCATGAAATGTTTTCATTCATGGATGGCTATTCAGGCTATAATAAAATCAAACTAAGTCCACGAGATCAGGGTAAGACCGCCTTCACAACCCCATGGGGCACGTACTGCTATACAGTCATGCCCTTTGGTTTGAAAAATGCCGGCGCAACATACCAACGAGCCATGAACACGATCTTCCATGATCAAATTCACGAGCTTGTAGAAGTGTATGTAGATGATCTCTTGGCGAAATCCAAAACCCGATGTACTCATATCGAATGTTTACAAAAGATTTTCGAAAGGCTTAGGCTCTACAAAGTAAAGCTAAACCCTCAAAAATGTGTGTTCGGGGTAGAATCAGGGAAGCTTCTAGGCTTTATGGTGAGCCAAAGGGGAATAGAAGTCGACCCCTCTAAGTGTCGAGCCATCATAGACATGGCTCCACCCTCCAATCTCACCCAAGTCCGTAGCCTCCAGGGTCGATTACAGTCTGTGCGCCGATTCATATCGAATCTGGCAACTAGATGCGAACCCTTCAACAAACTGTTGAGGAAGGATACGAAATTCTTATGGGATGACGAATGCCAAAAGTCCTTCGAGAGACTGAAGGCATACTTGGTTAATCCCCCCGTTTTGAATCCTCCAAAACAAGGAAAACCGCTTTTATTATACATCTCCGTGCATATGAATGCTTTAGGAGCCCTGTTGGCTCAATACGAGGATGACACCCATAAGGAGTATGCCATCTACTATATTTCGAAAACTCTCTTGGCTTATGAGCAAAATTATCAAGCCATGGAGAAGACGTGCTTGGCCCTAGTCTGGGCCTGCCAGAAGTTCAGACACTATTTTCTGGATCATGAGATCTGGATAGTGTCCAAGCTCGATCCAATCAAGCACTTGTTCGAAAAACCCATTCTCACGGGTAGATTGGGCAAATGGCAACTCCTTCTAATGGAGTATGATCTTAAATACCATCACCAGATCTCCATTAAGAGGCAAGCCCTAGCAGATTACTTGGCTGAATTCCCCTTAGAGGACGCATATCCCACTCTTGTCGAAATGCCTGATGAAGGCATATTGCAAAACCATTTTCAAAACCACATTTTGGCAAATTCTTTCGAAAACCAAGTGTGGAAGATGCACTTTGATGGGGCACGAAACCAACGAGGGGCTGGTGCCGGGATCATCCTAATCTCCCCTGAAAAGGGCGAGATTCCCATAGCAGTCCGCTTAGATTTCGAATGTTCCAACAACGTAGCTGAGTATGAAGCACTCATACAAGGCTTAAGGATTTCGAAAACTATAGGGGCATCGTGCATCGAGGTCTTTGGAGATTCGCTCCTTGTCATAAACCAGGTTTTAAAAATTTGGCAAGTACGCAATGAGAAACTACTTCCATATCACGAGTTGGCCACTCGATTGGTCCAATCCTTCCAGTCGTGTAAGCTCACACATGTGGGAAGAGAGGACAATGGCATCGCCGATGCCCTCTCCTCCTTGGGCTCAGCCCTGAAGGTCGATCCCATTTCAGGGACCAGATCTTTGGAAATATGGCATGCCCCCCATCCATCCACACACGACTTGGATATTTGCCAAAACAACCCAGAGTCTATTGAAAAACCCTGGTTCTATGACATAAAACAATTTTTAGAAAATGGGGGATTCACCGAGGATGCCACATCCAAAGATAAGGCATTCATTCGTAAGATTTCGACCCGATACACCATTCTGGGTGGGGTCTTATACAAAAAGAGTTTTACCGGCATTCTGCTTAGGTGTATCGACCTAGAGGAGGCTAGGATAGTGATGCACGAGTTCCACAATGGAGAATGTGGAGGTCATGTTAATGCCAACATGATGGCAATGAAAATACTTAGAGGGGGCTATTTTTGGTCCACCCTGAAAAAGGATTGTCACGATCATGTTAGGAAGTGTCATCCGTGTCAAGTGCATGGGCACGCCATTCATATCCCTTCATCTGCATTGCATTCCGTGGTCAGCCCCTGGCCATTTACCATGTGGGCGTTTGACATTGTAGGCCCAATATTTCCAAAGGCCTCGAATGGGCATCGTTTTATTTTAGCAGCCACGGAGTATTTCTCCAAGTGGGTGGAAGCCATTTCCCTAACGAATGTAATGGGGCAACATGTGGTGGCTTTCATCCGGAGGAATATCTTGGCTCGATTTGGGGTTCCACGAGACCTTGTGTCTGATAATGGTACCCCATTCAAGAATGAGCGGATGGTCAAGTTGTGCAACACGTATGGCATAACTCACCACTTCTCCTCGCCCTACTACCCTCAAGGCAACGGCCAAGCCGAAGCCACAAACAAGACTCTCATTAGTATTATTGAGAAAACCTTAGAGAAGCGTAGGACGTGGCACGAGAAGCTGGATGAAGCCTTGTGGGCTTATAGGACTTCCATCCGGACTCCCACGAATGCCACACCATTCGAATTGGTCTATGGCACAAACGCCATTCTTCCCATTCATACTCAACTGCATTCATTTCATACATCCATAGCACTCGACCTCCCCCTAGAGACGCTTCAGCATGCCAGGATGGCCGAACTAGATTTGCTAGATGAGAGGCGACTCCTTGCCATGGATCATGCTCGCGCATACCGGCAAAGGATAGCCCGACATTATAGCAAACACATGAGACCTCGCCACTTTGAAGTGGGAGATCTGGTCTTGAAAACCATCCACCATCGTGGCCCACACCCCCTAGGCAAGTGGCGCCCCAACTGGGATGGACCCTATGTTGTACGAGCAACCACTACGAACAATTCGTATTGGTTGATCGATGTAGAAGGTAGGAATTTAGCAGATCCTATCAATATTCAATACTTAAAGAAGTATCATGTGTAGGATCTGGATTAAATTCCAGTTTTCGAAAAATTTTAGAGGGATAGCTGCCCTGAGACATGTGAATAAGGTGCAAAGGCGAACTTGTGTGACCCTAAGTGAGAGAATTCGCACTTGTGAAAGAGTGGAGTTTTCAAAATCGTGGTTCCATTTCAAAATCCTTCATCTTACAAAGAAAGGCCTAGTTCAACATAGCAAGATACTTGCAAGTAGTATGTGCTATTTCTAAATAGGCTGATCTGGAATGGATCGAGTGTAGGCTTGGGATAAGTCCTCCCCTCTTCTCTTATATTTCCAAAAGGAAAACAAAGGCCCAAAACAAAAGGGAATTTCCCATTCAAAGTCTCTTTCCAAAAGAAAGAAACCAGACTTCAAAAAGAAAAATTGATTCTCTTATAAAAAAGAGGGATTAAAGAAAAAATACTCCCAAAGGGAGACCCTCTATGGAAAAAAAGGAAAAAGAGGCCAAAAAGCTCAAAAAGAGCAGTTTTCCGCCTTCTATGCCTTAAACCACGGGACACTTCAGAAGGGACCGTGGTATCTCTTTCCCATCCCTGGCTTATCCCAAGCTAAAGCATGGTTCATTTCGAGGAATCCTAAAGTAAAAATAGGATTTACTTACTTGAATTTCATCTTGTTTGAGAATTCGACGTTTCGAGTAAGACGTAGGAATTTGAAATGAAGCTTGTTTTCTTATAAAACCTCCGCTAGATAAGCGAGTGTTAAGACTCAAACAAGGGCAAGCACGAAGAGCTCGAGATCCTTAGGATCAAGGCTCAAGACAGTTGTCCCTTTTTGTAAATAGCTTTTGTAAATAAGTTTTGAAAACCGAACATCAAACAGCATAGGATTTGCTCACTTGGAGCAACAGACCTTGTAAGTCTCTAGAGTTCGACCACATCTGGTCTCTGGGAGGTCGCCACTTTTGGCACCACACCCATGTCATCTGCATTCCACGCATGGTACTTGCATGAACATGATCCCATTTTAGGACCAGATTCCATAAATAACCCTTTGGCGTGATATCTCCTCCTACCAGAGTTTGTAAAATTGAGATTTTGCTAAAATGGGACGATCCCATATTCTTCGTGGCTAGATCTAGGGAGACATTAAAAGGGGTGTTTGTCATCTTTGCCCTTATCCAAATCTATTTGGACAAGGCCAAAGAGGGGCATCTGTAAACACCCCGAAATCCCACGAATTTCTCAAAATCCATCTGGTTTTATACAAGCAGCCCCAAAGGGCCATTTTTGAGTTTGGAAACCCAGGAGCCTTCCAGACAACCCTGTATATATGTTTTAAACTTTATCTTTCAAAAACATATGATATAGCTTTTGAAAACCCTTTTAAAATATGTTTTGAAACCCCGAAGTGGCTTGGCCCAATCAAGACAGGACCAGGAGAGCCAAGAAGAGCCCGGAACCGGAGCACATGTCGAGCCCGGCACAGCAACTCTTGTATCTGATTCACACCCTAGGATCTCGAACGTCCAAGACCCCGTTCTTATCAAAATAGCATTCGAAGTCATCTCCGGAAGGCAGAAACGGAGGCGGACGACTTATGTTGGCGAAGACCCAACGCAGACGGAGTACTGATGCTGTCAGGCCCCGCACAAATCGTCCGTCTCGAACCCAGCTCGAAGGAGTCAGAGTTCAGTTTGGATTGGATCTGGACCATATATATCCAGATTCCAATCCAAACCCATATGTGGACTTGGATTTGGATTTGGATCCAGAGATCCAATCCAATATCCATATCCATGGCCCACATCACCTTCTCATAAATGGAGGTGGGGCCCACTTGAAATTCATGTGGGATATTGGGCATGAGAGAGAGTGGGGTTGAAAAATATCAAGAGTGTTGTATTAAGCTTGACTTGTGTGTCAAGTTTGGGTTTAATCATGTGGGTTAGCCTAATTGAGTGGGTTTAAGCTTGTAATTAGCTAAAACCTAACCTAGGGCTGCACCAACATGGGGTAATAACGGAGCATAGTCTCCCCCCACTTGTAGTAACGTGGCTTGGCACAACCACACACGTGCACTCTTTTAGTCGTGCACAATTTTTAGCACACACGGGCCTAATCAGCCCCTAATATATAAGTGTACATATATACTTTCATTTTCGAAGGGTTTTGTTTAAGTTGGGTGCGTTGTCTTTCAATTCAAGCACTCACACACATTGAGCCTTCGCTCTTAGTTGAAAGACCCAAGTAAGGGCCGACCTATACTATTTGGGTTTCATTTCATGTCGTGTGAGTAAGTCTTTCAATTCAAGCACTCTCACACACATTGAGCTTTCGCTCTTATTTAAAAGACCCAAGTAAGGGCCGACCTATACTATTTGGGTTTCATTTCATGTCGTGTGAGTAAGTCTTTCAATTCAAGCACTTTCACACACATTGAGCCTTCGCTCTTACTCCCAAGACCTTAGTAAAGGCCTTATTGCAGTTATATTTGGGTTTCATTTATGTCGTGTGTGTAGTACTTCAATTCAAGCACTCTCACACACATTGAGCTTTCGCTCTTACTCCCAAGACCTTAGTCAAGGCCATACTGCAATTTATATTTGGGTTTAATTTCAGGTCGTGTGTGTAAGTCTTTCAATTCAAGCACGCACCCACATTGAGCCTTCGCTCTTATTTGTAAGACCCGAGTAAGGGCTCATATACATAAGATATATACATATTTCCCTTCGGTTATTTCCCTTCTGTTATTTCCCCTTCAGCATTGTCTTTACATTTCGGGTTTTCCCTTTAGAGTAGCGTGAGTTTGCATTGCATCTACGCCATACCACGAGGTAGGACGCATATTGCATCAAAGCAAGCCCTGCTCGAATTCGCCCATGTTGTGGAGTGTTCATAACACACAAACTAGGTGGCCCGAAAAGGGATAAAAGAAAAGACTTAGGCACGTGCAAATCCACGTGATCTAAAACATGCAATCGCATCTTAAAGACCCGAAATAGACACCTCGAACCGCTTCGTAGACTTTCTCTCCAAAACTCGATTTTTGCAAAAGCGTACAGACTGACCCTTGCGCATCGGTGCAAGAAGGTCTGCGACGACAAGAGCTTACTTGCTCACAGTCGCCACGTTTAGAAGTCAGTGTTAAAAATATCTTCGCTAGCTTAAGTAAGCTAGCTGGCACACCCTATTTGTATACATAGGCCTTAGATGCACGAGAAGATCCACTCCAAGCCCCCGGAAGGGACGAAGAGGCGGGGATTTTCGCGCGTCTACAATTTCTACCTTTCATAAGTTAATAAAAAAGGCTTCCTTGTTTGAAACAAATTTGAAAAAGGGAGTCTACGACGACTTGTGGAAGGGAAAAATACTTCCCAAAATGAGATTTGAAAAACCCGAAACTTACGGGTTACCCACGACAGATAAAGGGGCAAAACTCCAAAAGATTGCGAATGTCAAAGTGGAGTCAAGCCCGACGAGCACTTCAAAAAAGCTCGAACAACAAAAAATTGAAAAACGGGGGTATACCCCACTGGGGTCTCGGAGGTCCTAGACCTCCTACTCGCCCAAGGTTTGGTGATACTCTCGAAAATTCCCGAGGGGACCCTGCCAAAAGGGAGGTTTTTTAACAGGTATTGCAAGTATCATCCGCTCAAAGGCCATGATACGAACAAATGCTTTTCCCTTTTGAATAAAATTGAAAACTTGATCGAGCAGGGCCGGCTCCAGGTCACTGAAGAACCTGAGCCTGCCCAAGCTATGCTCAAACAACCCTTCCCCAATGTAGACGTGAATTTTTATTTCAAACCTTTTAGGATTTGAAACCAAATTCTCGAACTACGTCGTATTGCGCGAGCATGCCAGTTAGTTTACTAAAACTAACAAAGTTTGATTTTCTGACTTCAAAAGACGATTGTGGGCAAGTGAGATCTTTTCAACATAGGCCTTCTTGAACCGGCCCCCAAGGGTCAGCCTAGACGCTTAAAAATTGTTTGAATCCGTTAAAATGAAAAAGAAAAAACCAGATTTTTTAAAGTTTCAGATTTGTGTCTAAGTTCTTGATTTCTGAAAATTTTCAGATTCTGAAAATTGCAAAATCTATTTAGTTTCAGGGGCTTGTTCTTCAAATTTTTAAAAATACTTCTGATTATTCAAAAATTCTAAACATTTTACAAAAGAAAGATCCATGTGTGTAGAATTAGAACATACTTTTATTTTATGATTTTGTTTTGTAATTTTCGAGAATTAAATCCAGAACCAGAAACTGTTATAAAACTCGGAACAGCTCTGTTTCTGTGAATCAGAGGCTTAGAAAAACAGCAATATCTCAGCACTCAGACATCAAATTTCGATAAAATTTGTTGGGTTAGAAATCTACAGATGTTAGATTTCCAAAGAATCAAATTTCATCAAATTACATTCAGTGGTTGCAGAGATATAATCAAAAGAATAGAGGTCTGTTTCTGAACGTTCTGTTTCTGAAAAATGCAATCTGATTTTTTTGTAAACTTCACAGATCTAATTAACTAAGCAAGTGATCATAGAAATTCCTCAAAATTTTACCTAATGATGTTTGATATATCTAGATCATACATACAAAATTTTGAATCAATTAGATTAACCGTTTGTTCAGAATAATTTCGTGACCAGACGTGTGTGCACAGACAATTTCAAAAACCAAAATTTGCAGAAATTCTTATAACATTCCTAACATGGTTTTGGAATGATTCTTAACATAAAACCAATCTTAACCTACATGGGAATCATACATGTCTATGATGTTTATCTCATTTATAAAGAAACACTCATGTTTAACATCGATATAGTCCACGAACATAGGCCATAATCCGGTTCATATACATTTTCTGCAAAAATCTGCACAAGTTCAATTCACATGAATCAAAGTCATGCTAAGAACAGTTTTCACCTGTAGAATTGAGGGGAACGTGAATGAGAAGCTTTGTCGAAGGATTGTTCAGACGTTGGAACAGGGTTGAGTCCTCTTCTTCTTTCTTTTCTCTTTCTTCCTCTCTCTTTCTCTCTCTATTTCTCTGTTCACGGTGGACTTCTGTTCTTGGTTGATCGTCCCTAGTTGATGCCTTGCCGGTTGATGCCTTGTTGTTTCTTTTGATTCTGAGTTCCTGGTTCGTGCCTTGTTGTTCCCTGGCTGATCGTCACTGGTTCATGCTTCTGTAGCACCTGGGGGAGCCCTTTTATAGGCTCTGGCTGTGATTTAGATAAGCCTGATCTTGGTTGTTTAGATAAACTCAATCTGCTAACTGATCTCATCTGATCTGGAACGTGATCTCCATGTGATCATCTTTTGATTTTATCTGTGTTAGGTAAGCTTTGATCACTACCTGATTCGATAAGCATGATCTTCTTTATTTGATTCCCTCTGAGTTTGCTGAATATTATCCGTATTTTGATAGGCATCCTTTTGTTGAACATTACCCGATTTTGATTTTATCTGCCTTGGACATCCTTGAACGTGATCTTCTGATTCTTCTTCAATCTGTCACATCTACGGATGAGAAGCTCTAGGAGTTGTTTACGTTATCTGCAATTTGAGAACACCATCTGTAATCGTTATCTGCATTTGATCTCATCGTGATCTTCAGAGCCTTCATCCATCTGTTGCAGATATGCTGCAGTTAATGTATTTTGAAGATTTGTTGAAGGCTGCAGCTGGGAATCGGAACCGTAAACACCCATGAAGTCAACAAATCTTGACAGATTGCCAAGAGCCCTCACAGTATTTGCCTTGACCTTTCTTTTCGGAAGCTATCGTTCTTGTTTCAGTCTTTCCTTTCTTTTGATAATACCGACCTTACCCTCTAGAAATTGATTTCCTTCCAAGTATGAGCTTTTCTTTATGGGAAGCTCACATTCCCTTTTTAACGTCCGTTTTCACTTTCTGGGCGTTCACTTCCTTTTCAGGTGTCAACTGGTCTCTTTGATACGTGTAACTTTTCAAAGGGCAAGTTTTCAACATGCTTTGCAACAAAAATCTTTTGAGGAAACGAAATTCTATTTTTCTAGTGTTGAGGGTAAAATCGTCATTTTCCCCAATTTTGTCAAAATCTGAAATTTTCAGAAAGAAAAGCATTCTTTCATCATTTTAAAGCTTCCATAAAATTTTGATACCGAGATAAGCTCGTTTAGTGCCTTTTTCATTCGAAAACCCAACATTGCCAAAAATAGCTATTTCCCTAAAAAGATAAAAATTTTATAAGAAAATTTTGGGTGTTTACACCCAATCACGCAAGCAGTGGAAAGGGAAAAGAGGTATGTGGTTTCTCAACCTCGAAAGGTTTAGTGCATGCATCATATTCGGGCTTCACTACTTGTCACACACCACCATCTCTCATCATATACAAAAAAGTCACCCAAGTAGTGATCCGGGGAGCGCTTAGAGTCCCGCACCCGGCTAGAGCCGTCTTAGAAATTTCGGGTGCTCTAAAGCACACAAATAGAGCCAACATAGGAGCGAGCCTTAGGCAAAGTGTGGGGGAGGTGACAAGGTCCGGGAGGATCTATCAACCCCCACATCTAGAAAATGCTAAAAAAGTGGTCAGTGTTCTTGGCCCTTCAAAAGCATGCATTCCTAAGGCTTTGCAAATCATGGATAAAGGTAAAAATGTTTTAACCTCATATGATTTTGAAAATCATCTTTTTAAGATCCCGATAAACATGTTCACCCTAGAGTTGATACAAACCTCACCTAGGCATAGACTAGTTTTAGAAAAAATCTTAGAAAGAGCCAAGGTTAACTCAAGTATAACTCTTGGGTCCTTGTCATTTCTAGTTGCACCCATCTGTGCAAAAATGCCAATTGTGTTTTCGAAAGACGAAATCGAAAGACCATATGAAACCCTCAATCAAGCCCTACATATCGAGGAGGTATTGAATCACCATCCTCTAGACAAGTGCTTGGTTGATGGGGGAGGAAGTCTCAACATCCTTCTGCTACACGTGGCATGTCAAATTGGAGTCACCTTGACTTCTGTCAACCTAATCCCCATCGTTATCACTGGATGCGATGGGAATGCATCTAAACCTTTGGGAGCCATAGAGTTACCCATAGAAATAGGGGGCATAACCCACGTAGGGGTATTCCATGTCTTAGACATACATCCCCACTACAACCTACTTCTGGGAAGACCCTGGATACACAGCCTTCGTGCTGTGCCATCCACCTTACATAGGTGTGGGGTTCCCTTCCGCTATGTCTTTAAAATTTGGGTTTTAAGGTTCGGCTGTGTGAGTAGTCTTTCCATATATACACGACACACACTTACACAATTGAGCCTTTCTGCTCTTAAGATATAGCCATATTTTCCTTTTGCAATTTTCCTTTTGCAATTTACATTACGTAATTTCCCTTAAGCATTGTCTTTCAATTCGGGTTTTCCCTTGGAGTTGTGTGAGTTTGCATTGCATATTCGCCATACCACGAGTTAGGATGCATATTGCATCAAAGCAAACCCCACACTCCCGTGCAAAAATCGCCCAACTTAGGTCACTTGCGCACACACGTAGTTGGCTTAAAAAATATAAAATTGAAAGACATAGGCACGTGCAAATCCCAGGTAAAATAAAACTTGCAACCAAACAAACAAAGCCCAAACACTTCGGGTATTTTCAAAGAGGTTATTTGATTCAAAATAACTTTGCCAAGTGTACAGACTAACCCTTGCACATCGGTGCAAGAAGTTCTGTGTCGAAAAGAGCTCACTTGCTCACAGTCGCCCCGAAAGAGTCAGATTTCAAAACTTACTTCACTAGCTTGAGTAAGCTAGCTGGCACGCCCTTGTTATAAAAATAACTTAGACACATGAAAAGGTTAACTTCGGGCCTAAGAACCGGAAGTAAGAATTTTCCGTGTCTACAAGATTGGCACGCCCGGTGGGACTTGGGCCTTGTGTAGAGTCAGTTCATATAGAAAAACCTCATGAAAAATTTTCAAAGAAGGTATTTTTAACTTTGTTTTGTTGCATTTCATACTTAGGATTTTTGAAAAAGCATTGAAGCATGTCGAGTCCAAGCTCCCAAGAGGTATCTAGCCATGGCTCATGCGCATCAAGTTCTCACTCTAGGAGGTTTTCGAAAAAGCAAAACAAACTAGAAGAGATTGAGGATTTGAGAAGGGATTTCGAGGCCAAGATCGCTGCTCTTAGCCAAGAGGCTGAGGTAGGGGACTCACACACAAGGACCGTAAAGCCCTACAGCAGCTGCTGAGAGGGCAAAATAAAGAGAAAAGGAGTTATGCCATGTCTGATTTCTTGCCTGCGGACTATGAAACAGATAGTGACAATGAAATACCGAACTTCCATTGGTATGATGGCATGGGAGACCCTAGGTCTCACTTGCAACTTTTCTCTCGTCGATCCCATAAGAAAAAGAAGGACTCGATGAAATGGGTGTATTGGTTCCCTTTGTCCCTCAAAGGCACAACTGCCAAATGGCTGGCTTCCTATGACCTTAGCCAGTTCATAACTTTTGAAGAGTTAGCGACCTGCTTTATGCAGAGATTCTTGCATAACGTAGAAGTCACGCCGACTTTAAACACCTTGAGGGATACAAAATAAGGTGTGAACGAAGACGTGCATACGTTTATCGTTCGTTGGAGGTCTCTCCTAGGTCAAGTGCGAGAGCCAATATCTGAAGGATGCGCAGTCATGCTCATCCTAGATAATTTTAAAAACGAGTTGAAAACCCTTCTCTCGCTTCACGAAATCTCAACTTTTCATAAGTTGATAAAAAAAGCATTCCTTTTCGAAACAAATTTGAAAAAAGGGGTGTATGATCACTTATGGAAAGGAAGCGTAGTTTTGAAAACTCGCTTGGAGAAGTCCAACACTTATGGGCTACTGTAAACACCCCAAAATCCCACGAATTTCTCAAATCTATCTGGTTTTGTAAAAGCAGCCCCAAAGGGCCATTTTGGGTCTGGAAACCCAGGAGCCTTCCAAACAGCCCTGTACATATGTTTTAAACTCTGTATTTTAAAAACATATAATATGGCTTTTAAAACCTTTTTAAAACATGTTTTGGAACCCCGAAGCAGCTAGGCCTAATCCAGACAGGACCAGGAGAGCTAAGGAGAGCCCGGAACCGGAGCACATGTCAAGCCCGGCACAGCAACTCTCGTTCAAATTCACACCCTCAGGATCTCGAACGTCGAAGACCCTGTTATCATCGAAACATTGTTTAAAGTCATCTCCGGAAGGCGAAAACAGAGGCGGACGATCATGTTGGCGAAGACCCAACGCAGACGGAGTACTGATGCTGTTAGGCCCCGCACAAACCGTTCGTTTCGAACACAGCTCGAAGTAGTCAGAGTTCAGTTTGGATCAGATCTGGACCATATATATCCAGATCCCAATCCAAACCCATGTATGGACTTGGATTTGGATTTGAATTCAAAAATCCAATCCAATATTCATATCCATGGCCCACATCACCTTCTCATAAATGGAGGTGGGGCCCACTTGAATTTCATGTGGGATTATGGGCATGAGAGAGAGTGGGGGTGGATAAGATCAAGTGTGTGTTGTAATTAAGCTTGACTTGTGTGTCAAGTTTGGGGTTAATCATGTGGGTTAGCCTAATTAAGTGGGTTTAAGCTTGTAATTAGCCAAAACCTAACCTAGGGCTGCACCAACATGATGTGGTTAAGGTCTATGGACCATGCAAAGGGAGATCCTTCACCTAAACCTAACCAAAAACACCTAATCCTAGCCTTCCACCCTAATCCGCCCCTAATTTGAGCCTAATCACCTAACCCACTTCCCTAATCCCGGCCTAATCCCAACCTAATCACCTAACCCACTTCCCTAATCCTTCCCTAAACCTAGGTTAATTACCCTAAACCTAGCCTAATCACCTAACCTAGCTCACTAAACCTCACCCTAGAACCAACCCACCTAACTAAACCCTAAACCTCTAAACCACCCCTAGCCCACAACCTACCCAAACCACTTGTATTTAAAATATCTGGCCCTACCCTTTCCAGCCCACCTTATCATCATACCACCCTACCTAAACCACCTAACCACTACCCCAAACCCAGCCCTAACCGACCTAACCCAGCCCTATATAAACCCCCCCCCTTGGGGGCGGGTTTTCTAATGAAGCAGCGCACCCATTCCCAGCCGGGTCCTCCACTTCCCCAAGCTCAGCCAAATTCCGCCGGCTCCACCTGCTCCACATCCCACCACCACCTGCTCCACATCCCGCCACCACCTACACCACTGCCTTCCAGCCGAACGCCACCACCATCGCCACCATCATCCGGTTGATTCCCTTCCACCCGCCACCATTTCTTCACTCGGTAAGTCCCCTACATCCTACCTTACTACTTCTTCACTCCCTCTCCACTCTCAGCCACCTAATCCACTCCCCTATCACCCTAACATCAGCCCTACCACTTGCTGCCACCCTTCTCACTCAGCCGAACCCATAGCTCCCTAACCACCCGCCACCACCTAGACCTTTTAGACCCATTCGGCCACCCTATCCGACTCCCCAAAACCTGCCCACATCACCCCAATACACCTACCATACCCACTACCACCTGGTCCCATCTCCTAGCTAGCTCCCTTCCCTTACACCACTCCTAGCCACCCTAGCAGCCCGCCACCACCAAAATTCCCCTAGTCGGCCACTCTAACCGACTGTTGTCCCTTCACTCGGCCAGCAACTCGCCAACCTTAGGTGCCCCATTAGGTCTTCCTTTGAGCTTCCCTTAGTGCCATACTCCCTTAGTGACCCTCCTTAGGCCCCTTTAGCCCTACACGCCAAAAAGAGCCCTTCCTTAGTAGCCGGCCACCTTCAAGGCGCCTCTTCCGTGCACCAAGAACATCCGGCCAGCACTTCCCCTTGCCGTTCAACCTCGCGGAGCTCCCTTTTGCAGTCCAAGGCGAAGGCCAAGCCCACACTCAAGCAAGGCATCTTCTGACCAGCTATTAGTAAGTGCCTAACTCGGTCTTTAGTTGTATACTTGCTTGAGATTCAATTCGATACGGGGTTGTAATAACGGAGCATAGTCTCCCCCCGCTTGTAATAACGTGGCTTGGCACACCCACACACGTGCACTCTCTTAGTTGTGCATGATTTTGAACACACACGGGCCTAATCAGCCCCTAATACATAAACATATACATATACTTTAATTTTGTAGGGTTTTGCTTAAGTTGGGTGTGTTGTCTTTCAATTTAAGCACTCACACACATTGAGCTTTCGCTCTTATTTGAAAGACCCAAGTAAGGGCCGACCTATACTATTCAGGTTTCATTTTATGTCGTGTGTGTAAGTCTTTCAATTCAAGCACTCACACACATTGAGCCTTCGCTCTTATTTGAAAGACCCAAGTAAGGGCCAACCTATACTATTTGGGTTTAATTTCATGTTGTGTGCATAGTACTTCAATTCAAGCACTCACACACATTGAGCTTTCGCTCTTATTCCCAAGACCTTAATCAAGGCCATACTGCAAGTTATATTTGGGTTTAATTTCATGTTGTGTGCGTAGTACTTCAATTCAAGCACTCACACACATTGAGCTTTCGCTCTTATTCCCAAGACCTTAATCAAGGCCATACTGCAAGTTATATTTGGGTTTAATTTCATGTCGTGTGTGTAAGTCTTTCAATTCAAGCACGCACCCACATTGAGCCTTCGCTCTTATTTGCAAGACCCGAGTAAGGGCCCATATACATACTCTATATACATATCTCCCTTCGGCATTTACATTTCAAGTCATTTCCCTTCGGTTATTTCCCTTCGGTTATTTCCCTTTGGCATTGTCTTTACATTTCGGGTTTTCCCTTTGGAGTAGCGTGAGTTTGCATTGCATCTACGCCATACCATGAGGTAGGACGCATATTGCATCAAAGCAAGCCCCGCTCGAATTCGCCCATGTAGTGGAGTGTTCATAACACACAAACTAGGTGGCCCATAAAGGGAGAAAAGGAAAGACTTAGGCACGTGCAAATCCACGTGATCTAAAAACTGCAATCGCATCTAAAACCTGAATTAGGCACCTCGAACCGCTTCGTAGGCTTTCTACACCCAAAAAACTCGATTTTTTAAAGCATACAGACTGACCCTTGCGCATCGGTGCAAGAAGGTCTGCGACGACAAGAGCTCACTAGCTTAGGTAAGCTAGCTGGCACGCCCTGTTTACATAAATAGGCCTTAGACGCACGAGAGGATCCACTCCAAGCCCAGGAAAGGCGGGGAGGCGTGGGGATTTTTCATGCGTCTATAGAGATTGGCACGCCCGGTGGGACGTGAGCCTTTCAAAAATTGAGTTTTAAAGTAGAAGTCTTGCGAAAATTTTGTAAAAGGTGTCATTTTAACTTGTTTTCTTTGCTTGTACTTAGGACATTTTGAAAAAGCTTGAAAAGCATGTCAAAATCCAATCCAAGTGAAGTGTCGAACCAAGGCTCATGCGCATCAAGTTCTCACTCTAGGAGGATTTTCAAAAACAAAATAAAACTAGATGAGATCGAGGACCTGAGAAGGGAGTTTGAGGCCAAAATCGATGCTCTCAGCCAAGAGGCTGAAGTAGGCGATTTGTGTTCATCAAACGGTAAACAAAGGCCTAAGAAAAAATCTGAAAAACCTCGCAAGCACAAAGAGGCCTCCGTAATGGAAGGCAACCAATACCATGAGTCCTTCAAACAAAAGGACCGTAAAGCCCTACAGCAGTTGCTGAAAGGGCAGAATAAAGAGAAAAGAAGCTACGCCCTGTCTGATTTCCTTCCTATGGATTACGAAACAGACAGTGACGATGAAATACCGAACTTCCATCAGTATGATGGCTTGGGAGACCCTAGGTCTCACTTACAGCTTTTCTCATAAGAAGAAAAAGGACTCGATGAAATGGGTGTATTGGTTCCCTTTATCCCTTAAAGGCACAGCTGCCAAATGGCTGGCTTCCTACGACTTAAGCCAGTTCGCTACTTTTGAAGAGTTAGTGAACTGCTTCATGCAAAGATTTGCACACAACGTAGAAGTCACGCCGACTCTGAATACCTTAAGGGGTACAAAGCAAGGCATGAATGAAGACGTACATGCCTTCATTATAAGATGGAGGTCGCTTTTGGGCCAAGTGCGAGAGCCCATATCCGAAGGATGCGCAGTCATGCTCATCCTGGATAACTTTAAAAGCGAGTTAAAAACCCTTCTCTCGCTCTATGAGATCTCAACTTTCCATAAGTTGATCAAAAGGCCTCCCTTTTCGAAACCAACTTGCGAAAAGGGACATACGATCACTTGTGGAAAGGAAGTGCCGTTTCCAAAACCCGCTTGGAAAAGCCCATCACATACGGGCTACCCACGATGGACAAAGAGGCAAAGCCCCATAAAATCGCCAATGTCCGGGTGGATCCAGGCATGGCGGGCACTTCTAAAAACTTTGAAAAGTTAGAAAATAAGAGGGAGCGAAATTTTCAAAAACCGGTTGAAAAAAGGGAGTACACTCCGCTGGGGCAACCTGTGTCGGAGGTCCTAGACCTCCTACTTGCCCAGGGCATGATAGAACTCTCTGAAATCCCCGAAGGAGTCACTTCCAAAGGAGGGTATTTAAACTGATTTTGTAAGTATCATCGGCTCAAAGGCCATGATACCAAACGCTGCTTCTCCCTCTTAAATAAAATTGAGAACTTGATAGCAGAAGGCCGGCTCTAGGTCACTGCGGAACCTGAGCCACCTCAAGCTATCTTCAAAGAACCCTTTCCCAAGCACGCCAGTAGTAGTGGGAAAGGAAAGGAGGTATGTACCCTCACCTTTTCAAAGGAACTAGCGCAAAATTCTGAGTTTGGTCAACCCACTTGTGCGCCCATTCTTGTACTGTACAAGAAACCCATGCAAGTCGTCATCCGGGGACCACCAAGAGTCGAATCCCTAGCTAAACCAGTGTTAAAACCTCAAGGTGCTCCTCAACTCATACTTAGAGCCAATTTTAGTGTGAACCCTACACTGGTCGTGGGGGAAGTGACTAGATCTGGGAGGATCTATCAACCCCCGCACCTTCAAGGTGCACAAAAGGTGGTCAGTGTGCCTGGCCCCTCGAAAGCATGTATCCCTAGTGTTCTGCCAAAAACAGATAAGGACAAAGTCATCCTAAATCCTTATGACTTCGAG
The DNA here is from genome assembly GCA_036023115.1 of Brasenia schreberi. NCBI lineage: Eukaryota > Viridiplantae > Streptophyta > Magnoliopsida > Nymphaeales > Cabombaceae > Brasenia > Brasenia schreberi. The sequence continues at coordinate 4,010,080 of JAYKKT010000073.1, forward strand.
AACCACCTTTCAAAGATTCCTATTCATATGTCTATCTTAGAGCTTATAAAAACCTCGCCTAGGCATAGACTTGTATTAGAGAAAATTCTAGAAAGGGCCAAGGTTGATTCGAACATAAGTCCGGAATCCTTGTCTGCCCAAGTGGCTTTATTAGGAGCAAAATCGCCCATCACTTTCTCGGAAGATGATGTAGATAGACCCTACAAAACCCATAACCAAGCCCTGCATATCGAGGTGGTTCTGAATAACCACTCTCTAGACAGGTGCCTAGTCGATGGTGGAGGAGAGCTCAACATCCTTCCACTTCATGTGGCGTATAAAATCGGAGTCACCTTGACTTCAGTGAACCCAAGCCCCATCATTATCACTGGATACTATGGGAATGCGTCTAGACCTTTAGGATCCATCGAACTCCCAATGGAAACGGGAGGGATCGAACACACGGGGGTGTTCCATGTCTTGGACATCCACCCCCATTATAACCTGTTTCTGGGAAGGCCCTGGATACACAGTTTGTGCGCTGTGCCATCCACCTTCCACAGGTGTGTCAAGATCCCTTTTAGGGACCAGGTCGTAGTGATCCTAGGTGAGAGTCACCGACAGCTTCAGGGGATCATAAACTCCCCTTGTTTATCGAGCTCCCAGGCCCATGAGGTTAACCTGGGGCAAATTATGGTTGAGCCACCTCGGCTCGTGTTAAACAACCCTAGGAAGGTTGTATATGTGAAGGGGCCGCCCAAAATAGGCCCCCTCCCGATTCTAACCCTTCTAGGACGACCCAAGCGTTCCCTATTTCCAAAGCCCCTGGACCAGAGGCCATATGAGCACAATATGGACGATAGCATGTTTCAGGATCATGACTTGTATCAAATGTTTTTGAAAAACAAAAAGTCGTGGAACATGTTGTTGAACATGGGCTACACGCCCTACAAGAGTCTAGGGGCACAGAACCAGGGTCTCCTAGAGCCCATCCTTCCTAGGGCCAATCCAAGCCGATATGGGATCGGCTATACTCCCCGAATACCGTCGGAGCCACCCCCTGTGACCACCTGGGTCAAGGGTGCCCCGGAACCTGCTTTAGAAGAAACCTACGATTTAGATCTCCTATTCCGAGTCTAACCCGTAGTGTTTTCCCTTTGTAGGTATGACGGAAGATCCCTTTTCTAAAAATACAAAAACATTTGAAAAGCTTAAAATCAAAAAAATCAAAAAACAAGAAAAACCAAAAACAATGGAAAAACAAAAATTCGAAAATAGAGTGCTTTGTATAGTTCTCAAAGTTCTTGTTTTACAAAAACCCAAAAAAATCGAAAATTTGGAAAATACCAAAAAGATTTCGTACATAGCTGCTCCTGGTAGGACTTTGACAAAAGAAAAGGATTTTGAAAGAAACGTCTTCCGCATAGCCAGACCAAAAGTTTCGAAATCACTTGAAAATCCAAGTACAAAACCAGGTCATTTTGAAAACCACGCATCAAATTCCCTCGGGTCTATAGCCCACGAGAATGATCAAAGCCCGAAAGTGGATCCCCTTGAGGAAGACCCCACTTCTGAGCTCCCAGAATTTCATAAAATTCTCGATTTTGAAAAACCTTCCTAATCAGTAGGAGGAGATTTCATAGAGGTGAACCTAGGGGATGATTCCAATCCCAAAACCATCAAAATAGGCGCATGCTTACATGAAACTGAAAGGTTAGCAGTCATTGCATTTCTACGAACCTATTTAGATGTATTTGCATGGACGTATGAAGACACGCCGGGCATAGATCCCAGCATTGTCGAGAATCGTCTTCCCTTAGATGCAGGTGTAAAACCCATAAAGCAGAAGCTTAGGAAAATACACCCGAATGTACATATGCAAGTCAAAGAGGGTTTAGAAGATCTGCTAAAAGCCGGATTTATAAAACCCATTGCGTATTCTGATTGGTTATCAAATATTGTTGTAGTTCGAAAAACCAATGGGAAAATTCGAATATGCATCGATTTCAGAAACCTGAATAAAGCCACTCCCAAGGATAATTATCCTTTACCAAACATAGATTTGATAGTCGATAGTACTGCAAATCATGAAATGTTTTCATTTATGGATGGCTATTCAGGCTATAATCAAATCAAACTAAGTCCACGAGATCAGGGTAAGACCGCCTTCACAACCCCATGGGGCACGTACTGCTATACAGTCATGCCCTTTGGTTTGAAAAATGCCGGCGCAACATACCAACGAGCCATTACCACGATCTTCCATGATCAAATTCATGAGCTTGTAGAAGTGTATATAGATGTGTAGACGCATGAAAATCCCCACCTCTCACCTTTTCAGGGCTCGGAGCGGATCCTCTCGTGTGTCTAAGGCCTATTTATGCAAACAGGGCGTGCCAGCTAGCTTACCTAAGCTAGCGAAGATATATTTAACACTGACTTCTAATCGTGGCGACTGTGAGCAAGTGAGCTCTTGTCGTCGTAGACCTTCTTGCACCGATGCGCAAGGGTCAGTCTGTACGCTTTGCAAAAATTGAGTTTTGGGAGAGAAAGTCTACGAAGCGGTTCGAGGTGTCTAATTCGGGTCTTTTAGATGCGATTGCATATTTTAGATCAAGTGGATTTGCACGTGCCTAAGTCTTTCCTTTTATTCCTTTTCGGGCCACCTAGTTTGTGTGTTATGAACACTCCACTACGTGGGCGAATTCGAGCGGGCTTGCTTTGATGCAATATGCGTCCAACCTCGTGGTATGGCGTAGATGCAATGCAAACTCACGCTACTCCAAAGGGAAAACCCGAATGTAAAGACAATACTGAAGGGAAATAACCGAAGGGAAATGACTTGAAATATAAATGCCAAAGGGAGATATGTATATAGAGTATGTATATGAGCCCTTATTCGGGTCTTGCAAATAAGAGCGAAGGCTCAATGTGGGTGCGTGCTTGAATTGAAAGACTTACACACACGACATGAAATTAAACCCAAATATAAATTGCAGTATGGCCTTAACTAAGGTCTTGGGAATAAGAGCGAAAGCTCAATGTGTGTGAGTGCTTGAATTGAAGTACTACGCACACGACATGAAATTAAACCCAAATATAACTGCAATAGGCCTTGACTCAGGTCTTGGGAATAAGAGCGAAAGCTCAATGTATGTGAGTGCTTGAATTGAAAGACTTACACACACAACATGAAATGAAACCCAAATAGTATAGGTTGGCCCTTACTTGGGTCTTTCAAATAAGAGCGAAAGCTCAATGTGTGTGAGAGTGCTTGAATTGAAAGACTTACACACACGACATGAAATGAAACCCAAATCGTATAGGTCGGCCCTTACTTGGGTCTTTCAACTAAGAGCGAAGTCTCAATGTGTGTGAGAGTGCTTGAATGGAAAGACTTACACACACGACATGAAATGAAACCCAAATAGTATAGGTCAGCCCTTACTTGGGTCTTTCAACTAAGAGCGAAGGCTCAATGTGTGTGAGAGTGCTTGAATTGAAAGACAACACACCCATTTTAAGCAAAACCCTAGAAAAATGAAAGTATATGTATATACTTATGTATTAGGGGCTGATTAGGCCCATGTTTGTTCAAAATCGTGCACAACTAAGAGAGTGCACGTGTGTGGGTGTGCCAAGCCACGTTATTACAAGCGGGGGGAGACTATGCTCCGTTATTATAACCCCGTATCGAATTGAATCTCAAGCAAGTATACAACTAAAGACCGAGTTAGGCACTTACTAGTAGTTGGTCCGTAGAGGCCTTGCTTGAGCGTGGGCTTGACCTTCGCCTTGGGCTGCAAAAGGGAGCTCCGCGAGGGTGAACGGCAAGAGGTGCTGGCCGGCTGCAAATGGGGCGCGGGAGAGGTGCCTTGAAGGTGGCCGGGTGCTAGGGATGGGGTGCCTAGGGAATGTGGCACTAAGGGAGGCTAAGGGAGTACCTAGGGGACGGATATGGGACTGGCGGATGGAAGGGCCGAATGAGTATGGGGCAGTTGGTTGAAGTGGCCGACTGCTAGGGAGACTTGGGGTGGCGGGCAGTTAGGGTGGCTAGGAGTGGTGTAAGGGAAGGGAACTAGCTAGGATATGGGGTAAGGTGGTGATGGTTGTGGTGAGGTGATAGGGGCAGTTCTTAGGGAGTTGGATGGGGAGCCGGGTGTAGCTAGGGTGGTTAGGTAGTGGCGGGTAGTTAGGATGGCTAAGGCTTGGCCGAATGGGAAGGGTGGTGGCAAGTGGCTGGCTGTGGGGGCAGGTGGTGGTAGTGCAAGTGGCTGAGAGTGGAGAGGGAGTGGAGAAGGTGAGATGAAGGATGGGGTACTAACCGTGCTTGAAGAGAGGCGGTGGATGGAAGAGAGAAGCCGGGTGTGGTGGAGCAGGTGGTTCAGCTGAAGGCAGGGGTGGCGACAGGTGGTGGGCCGGCTGGGGTGTGGTGGAGCACGGTGGTGGTTGGTGGTGGTGCAGGTGGACGAAGTGGCTGGGCTCGGTTGGGCTGGACCAAGGTGAGAGAGGATGGGAAGGGAGAGAGGTTCTAGATAGGAAAACCCGCCCCCAAGGGGGGGGTTTATATAGGGATGGGTAGGTCGGGTAGGGCTGGGTTTGGGGTAGTGGTTAGGTGGTTTAGGTAGGGTGGTATGATGATAAGGTGGGCTGGAAAGGGTAGGGCCAGATATTTTAGATACTAGTGGTTTGGGTAGGTTGTGGGCTAGGGGTGGTTTAGGGGTTTAGGGTTTGGTTAGGTGGGTGGGTTCTAGGGTGAGGTTTAGTAAGCTAGGTTAGGTGATTAGGCTCAGATTAGGGGTGGATTAGGGTGGAAGGCTAGGATTAGGTGTTTTGGGTTAGGTTTAGGTGAAGGAGCTCCCTTTGCATGGCCCATAGACCTTAACTACATCATGTTAGTGCAGCCCTAGGTTAGGTTTTGGCTAATTACAAGCTTAAACCCACTCAATTAGGCTAACCCACATGATTAACCCCAAACTTGACACACAAGTCAAGCTTAATTACAACACACTTGATCTTATCTATCCCCACTCTCTCTCATGCCCATAATCCCACGTGAAATTCAAGTGGGCCCCACCTCCATTTATGAGAAGGTGATGTGGGCCATGGATATGGATATTGGATTGGATTTTTGAATCCAAATCCAAATCCAAGTCCATACATGGGTTTGGATTGGGATCTGGATATATATGGTCCAGATCCAATCCAAATTGAACTCTAACTCCTTCGAGCTGTATTCGAAACGAACGGTTTGTGCGGGGCCTGACAGCATCAGTGCTCCGTCTGCATTGGGTCTTCGCCAACATGATCATCCGCCTCTATTTTCGCCTTCCGGAGATGACTTCAAAGGATGTTTTGATGATAACAGGGTCTTGGACGTTCGAGATCCTGGGGGTGTGAATTTGATACAAGAGTTGTTGTGCCGGGCTCGACATGTGCTCTGGTTCCGGGCTCTTCTTAGCTCTCCTGGTCCTGTCTTGATCGGGCCAAGCTGCTTCGGGGTTTCAAAACATGTTTTAAAAAGGTTTTAAAAGCCATATTGTATATTTTTGAAATACAGAGTTCAAAACATATGTACAGGGTTGTCTGGAAGGCTCCTAGATTTCCAGACTCAAAATAGCCCTTTGGGGCTGCTTTTACGAAACCAGGTTAATTTGAGAAATTCGTGGGATTTCGGGGTGTTTACAAGATGATCTCTTGGCGAAATCCAAAACCCGATGCACCCATATCGAATGTTTACAAAAGATTTTCGAAAGGCTTAGGCTTTACAAAGTGAAGCTAAACCCTCAAAAATGTGTGTTCGGGGTAGAATCAGGGAAGCTTCTGTGCTTCATGGTGAGCCAAAGGGGAATAGAAGTCGACCCCTCTAAGTGTCGAGCCATCCTAAACATGGCTCCACCCTCCAATCTCACCCAAATCCGTAGCCTCTAGGGTCGTTTACAATCCGTTCGCCGATTCATATCGAATCTAGCCACTAGATGTGAACCCTCCAACAAACTGTTGAGGAAGGGCACGAAATTCTTATGGGATGACGAATGCCAGAAGTCCTTCGAAAGACTGAAGGCGTACTTGGTTAATCCCCCCGTTTTGCCAACAACTTTTATTATACATCTCCGTGCATGCAAATGCTTTAGGAGCCCTGTTGGCTCAATACGAGGATGACACCCTTAAGGAGTATGCCATCTACTACATTTCAAAAACTCTCTTGGCTTATGAACGAAATTATCAAGCCATGGAGAAGACGTGCTTGGCCCTAGTCTGGGCCTGCCAAAAATTCAGACACTATTTCCTAGATCATGAGATCTGGATAGTGTCCAAGCTTGATCCAATCAAATACTTGTTCGAAAAACCCATTCTCACGGGGAGATTGGGCAAGTGGCAACTCCTTCTAATGGAGTATGATATGAAATACCATCACCAGATCTCCATTAAGGGGCAAGCCCTAGCAGATTACGTGGCTGAGTTCCCCTTAGAGGAGGCATATCCCACGCTTGTTGAAATGCCTGATGAAGGCATATTACAAAACCATTTTCAAAACCACATTTTGGCAAATTCTTTCGAAAACCAAGTGTGGAAGATGCACTTCGATGGGGCACAAAACCAAGGAGGGGTTGGTGCTGGGGTCATCCTAATCTCCCCTGAAAAGGGCGAGATTCCCATAGCAGTCCACTTAGATTTCGAATGTTCCAACAACGTAGCTGAGTATGAAGCACTCATACAAGGCTTAAGAATTTCGAAAACTCTTGGGGCATCATGCATCGAGGTCTTTGGAGATTCGCTCCTTGTCATAAACCAGGTTTTAAAAATTTGGCAAGTACGTAATGAGAAACTACTTCCATATCACGAGTTGGCCACTCGATTGGTCCAGTCCTTCCAATCGTGTAAACTCACACACGTAGGAAGAGAGGACAATGGCATCGCCGATGCCCTCTCCTCCTTGGGGTCAGCCCTGAAGGTCGATCCCATTTCAGGGACCAGATCTTTGGAAATATGGCATGCACCCCACCCATCCACACACGACTTGGATATTTGCCAAAATAACCCAGAGTCTGTTGAAAAACCTTGGTTTTATGACATCAAATAGTTTTTAGAAAATAGGGGATTCACCGAGGATGCCACATCCAAGGATAAGGCATTCATCTATAAGATTTCGACCCGATACACCATTCTGAGTGGGGTCTTATACAAGAAAAGTTTTACCGGCATTCTGCTTAGGTGTATTCTACCTGGAGGAGGCTAGGATAGTGATGCACGAGTTCCACGATGGAGAATGTGGAGGTCATGTTAATGCCAACATGATGGCAATGAAAATACTTAGAGGGGACTATTTTTGGTCCACCCTGAAAAAGGATTGCCACGATCATGTTAGGAAGTGTCATCCATGTCAAGTGCATGGGCACGCCATTCATATCCCTTCATCTGCATTGCATTCCGTGGTCAGCCCCTGGCCATTTACCATGTGGGCGTTTGACATCGTAGGCCGAATATTTCCAAAAGCCTCAAATGAGCATCGATTTATTTTAGCAGCCATGGAGTATTTCTCCAAGTGGGTGGAAGCCATTTCCCTAACCAACGTGATGGGGCAACATGTGGTGGCTTTTATCTGGAGGAATATCTTGGCTCGATTTGGGGTTCCATGAGACCTTGTGTCTGATAATGGTACCCCATTCAAAAATGAGCGGATGGTTAAGTTGTGCAACACGTATGGCATAACTCACCACTTCTCCTCGCCCTACTACCCTCAAGGCAACGGCCAAGCCGAAGCCACAAACAAGACTCTCATTAGCATAATTGAGAAAACCTTAGAGAAGTGTAGGACGTGGCACGAGAAGCTGGATGAAGCCTTATGAGCTTATAGGACTTCCATCCGGACTCCCACAAATGCCACACCATTCGAATTGGTCTATGGAACAAACGCAATTCTTCCCATTCATACTCAACTGCATTCATTTCATACATCCATAGCACTCGACCTCCCCATAGAGACGCTTCAGCATGCTATGATGGCCGAACTAGACTTGATAGATGAGAGGCGACTCCTTGCCATGGATCATGCTCGTGCATACCGGCAAAGGATAGCCTGACATTATAGCAAACACATAAGACCTCGCCACTTTGAAGTGGGGGATCTGGTTTTAAAAACCATCCATCATCGTGGCCCACACCCCCTGGGCAAGTGGCGCCCCAACTGGGATGGACCCTATGTTGTACGAGCAACCACTACGAACAACTCGTATTGGTTGATCGATGTAGAAGGAAGGAATTTAGCAGATCCTATTAATATCCAATACTTAAAGAAGTATCATGTGTAGGATTTGGATTAAATTCCAATTTTTGAAAATTTTAGGGATAGCTGCCCTGAGACATGTGAATAAGGTGCAAAGGCAAAGTCGTGTGACCCTGAGTGAGAGAATTCATGCTTGTGAAAGAGTGGAGTCTTCAAAATCGTGGTTACATTTCAAAATCCTTCTTCTTACAAAGAAAGGCCTAGTTCAATATAGCAAGATACTTGCAAGTAGTACGTGTTATTTCTAAATAGGCTGATCTGGAATGGATCGAGTGTAGGCTTGGGATAAGTCCTCCCCTCTTCTCTTCTACTTCCAAAAGGAAAACAAAGGCCCAAACAAAGGGAATTCCCCATTCAAAGTATCTTTCTGAAAGAAAGAAACCAGAATTCAAAAGAAAAATCGATTCTCTTGTGAAAAAGAGGGATGAAAGAAAAAAATACTCCCAAAGGGAGACCCTCTATGAAAAAAGGAAAAGAGGCCAAAAAGCTCAAAAAGAGCAGTTTTCCGCCTTCTATGCCTTAAACCACGGGATGCTTCAAAAGGGACCGTGGTATCTCTTTCCCATCCCTGGCTTATCCCAAGCTAAAGCATGGTTCATTTTGAGGAATCCTAAAGTAAAAATAGGATTTACTTACTTGAATTTCATCTTGTTTGAGAATTCGACGTTTCGAGTAAGGCGTAGGAATTTGAAATACAACTTGTTTTCTTATAAAACCTCCGCTAGATAAGCGAGTGTGAAGACTCAAACAAGGACAAGCACGAGGAGCTCGAGATCCTTAGGATAGAGACACAAGACAATTGTCACTTTTGTAAATAACTTTTGTAAATAAGTTTTGAAAATTGAACATCGAACAGCATAGGATTTGCTCACTTGGAGCAGCAGGCCTTATAAGTCTCTAGAGTTCGACCACATCTGGTCTCTAGGAGGTCGCCACTCTTGGCACCACACCCAGGTCATCCGCATTCCACGCATGGCACTTGCATAAACATGAACCCATTTAGGACCAGATTCCATAGCAAACCCAATTGGCATGATATCTCCTCCAACCAGAGTTTGGATTGAGGTTTTGCTAAAATTTGGGACGATCCCATATTCTTCGTGGATAGATCTAGGGAGACATTGAAAGGAGTGTTTGTCATCTTTGCCCTTATCCAAATCGATTTGGACAAGGCCAAAGAGGGGCATCTGTAAACACCCCGAAATCCCACGAATTTCTCAAATCTATCTAGTGGGTTATGGGCATGAGAGAGAGTGGGGGTGGATAAGATCAAGTGTGTGTTGTAATTAAGCTTGACTTGTGTGTCAAGTTTGGGGTTAATCATGTGGGTTAGCCTAATTAAGTGGGTTTAAGCTTGTAATTAGCCAAAACCTAACCTAGGGCTGCACCAACATGATGTGGTTAAGGTCTATGGGCCATGCAAAGGGAGCTCCTTCACCTAAACCTAACCAAACACACCTAATCCTAGCCTTCCACCCTAATCCGCCCCTAATCTGAGCCTAATCACCTAACCCACTTCCCTAATCCCGACCTAATCCCAACATAATCACCTAACCCACTTCCCTAATCCTTCCCTAAACATAGGTTAATTACCCTAAACCTAGCCTAATCCTAGCCTAATCACCTAACCTAGCTCACTAAACCTCACCCTAGAACCAACCCACCTAACTAAACCCTAAACCTCTAAACCACCCCTAGCCCACAACCTACCCAAACCACTTGTATTTAAAATATCTGGCCCTACCCTTTCCAGCCCACCTTATCATCATACCACCCTACCTAAGCCACCTAACCAGTACCCCAAACCCAGCCCTAACCGACCTAACCTAGCCCTATATAAACCCCCCCCCCCCTTGGGGGCGGGTTTTCTAATGAAGCAGCCCACCCATTCCTAGGCGGGTCCTCCACTTCCCCAAGCTCAACCGAATTCCGCCGGCTCCACCTGCTCCACATCCCACCACCACCTGCTCCACATCCCACCACCACCTACACCACTGCCTTCCAGCCGAACGCCACCACCATCGCCACCATCATCCGGTTGATTCCCTTCCACCCGCCACCATTTCTTCACTCGGTAAGTCCCCTACATCCTACCTTACTACTTCTTCACTCCCTCTCCACTCTCAGCCACCTAATCCACTCCCCTATCACCCTAACATAAGCCCTACCACTTGCTGCCACCCTTCTCACTCAACCGAACCCATAGCTCCCTAACCACCCGCCACCACCTAGACCTTTTAGACCCATTTGGCCACCCTATCCGACTCCCCAAAACCTGCCCACATCACCCCAATACACCTACCATACCCACTACCACCTGGTCCCATCTCCTAGCTAGCTCCCTTCCCTTACACCACTCCTAGCCACCTTAGCAGCCCGCCACCACCAAAATTCCCCTAGTCGGCCACTCCAACCGACTGTTGCCCCTTCACTTGGCCAGCAACTCGCCAACCTTAGGTGCCCCATTAGGTCTTCCTTCGAGGTTCCCTTAGTGCCATACTCCCTTAGTGACCCTCCTTAGGCCCCTTTAGCCCTACACGCCAAAAAGAGCCCTTCCTTAGTAGCCGGCCACCTTCAAGGCGCCTCTTCCGTGCACCAAGAACATCCGGCCAGCACTTCCCCTTGCCGTTCAACCTCGCGGAGCTCCCTTTTGCAGCCCAAGGTGAAGGCCAAGCCCACGCTCAAGCAAGGCATCTTCGAACCAGCTATTAGTAAGTGCCTAACTCGGTCTTTAGTTGTATACTTGCTTGAGATTCAATTCGATACGGGGTTGTAATAACAGAGCATAGTCTCCCCCCGCTTGTAATAACGTGGCTTGGCACACCCACACACGTGCACTCCCTTAGTTGTGCACGATTTTGAACACACACGGGCCTAATCAGCCCCTAATACATAAACATATACATATACTTTAATTTTTTAGGGTTTTGCTTAAGTTGGGTGTGTTGTCTTTCAATTCAAGCACTCACACACATTGAGCTTTCGCTCTTATTTGAAAGACCCAAGTAAGGGCCGACTTATACTATTCGGGTTTCATTTTATGTCGTGTGGGTAAGTCTTTCAATTCAAGCACTCACACACATTGAGCCTTCGCTCTTATTTGAAAGACCCAAGTAAGGGCCGACCTATACTATTTGGGTTTAATTTCATGTTGTGTGCGTAGTACTTCAATTCAATCACTCACACACATTGAGCTTTCGCTCTTATTCCCAAGACCTTAATCAAGGCCATACTGCAAGTTATATTTGGGTTTCATTTCATGTTGTGTGCCTAGTACTTCAATTCAAGCACTCACACACATTGAGCTTTCTCTCTTATTCCCAAGACCTTAATCAAGGCCATACTGCAAGTTATATTTGGGTTTAATTTCATGTCGTGTGTGTAAGTCTTTCAATTCAAGCACGCACCCACATTGAGCCTTCGCCCTTATTTGCAAGACCCGAGTAAGGGCCCATATACATACTCTATATACATATCTCCCTTCGGCATTTACATTTCAAGTCATTTCCCTTCGGTTATTTCCCTTCGGTTATTTCCCTTCGGTTATTTCCCTTTGGCATTGTCTTTACATTTCGGGTTTTCCCTTTGGAGTAGTGTGAGTTTGCATTGCATCTACGCCATACCACGAGGTAGGACGCATATTGCATCAAAGCAAGCCCCGCTCGAATTCGCCCATGTAGTGGAGTGTTCATAACACTCAAACTAGGTGGCCCATAGAGGGATGAAAGGAAAGACTTAGGCACGTGCAAATCCACGTGACCTAAAAAACTGCAATCGCATCTAAAACCCGAATTAGGCACCTCGAACCGCTTCGTAGGCTTTGTAGACGCGCGAAAAAAATCCCCGCCTCTCGCCTTTTCAGGGCTCGGAGCGGATCCTCTCGTGCGTCTAAGGCCTTATTTATGCAAACAGGGCATGCCAGCTAGCTTACCTAAGCTAGCGAAGATATATTTAACACTGACTTCTAATTGTGGCGACTATGAGCAAGTGAGCTCTTGTCGTCGCAGACCTTCTTGCACCGATGCGCAAGGGTCAGTCTGTACGCTTTGCAAAAATCGAGTTTTGGGATAGAAAACCTATGAAGCGGTTCGAGGTGTCTAATTCAGGTCTTTTAAATGCGATTGCATGTTTTAGATCACGTGGATTTGCACGTGCCTAAGTCTTTTCTTTTATCCCTTTTCGGGTCACCTAGTTTGTGTGTTATGAACACTCCACTACATGGGCGAATTCGAGAGGGGCTTGCTTTGATGCAATATGCGTCCTACCTCGTGGTATGGCGTAGATGCAATGCAAACTCACGCTACTCCAAAGGGAAAACCCGAATGTAAAGACAATACTGAAGGGCAATAACCGAAGGGAAATAACTGAAGGGAAATGACTTGAAATATAAATGCCGAAGGGAGATATGTATATAGAGTATGTATATGAGCCCTTACTCAGGTCTTGTAAATAAGAGCGAAGGCTCAATGTGGGTGCGTGCTAGAATTGAAAGACTTACATACACAACATGAAATTAAACCCAAATATAAATTGCAGTATGGCCTTAACTAAGGTCTTGGGAGTAAGAGCGAAAGCTCAATGTGTGTGAGTGCTTGAATTGAAGTACTACGCACACAACATGAAATTAAACCCAAATATAACTGCAATAGGCCTTGACTAAGGTCTTGGGAGTAAGAGCGAAAGCTCAATGTGTGTGAGAGTGCTTGAATTGAAAGACTTACACACACGACATGAAATAAAACCTAAATAGTATAGGTCGGCCCTTAGTTGGGTCTTTCAAATAAGAGCGAAAGCTCAATGTGTGTGAGTGCTTGAATTGAAAGACAACGCACCCAACTTAAGCAAAACCCTTCAAAAATGAAAGTATATGTATATACTTATGTATTAGGGGCTGATTAGGCCCGTGTGTGTTCAAAATCGTGCACAACTAAGAGAGTGCACGTGTGTGGGTGTGCCAAGCCACGTTATTATAAGCGGGGGGAGACTATGCTCCGTTATTACAACCCCGTATCAAATTTAATCTCAAGCAAGTATACAACTAAAGACCGAGTTAGGCACTTACTAGTAGCTGGTCCGTAGAGGCCTTGCTTGAGCGGGGGCTTGGCCTTCGCCTTGGGCTGCAAAAGGGAGCTCCGCGAGCTTGAGTGACAAGGGATGCTGGCCGGCTGCAAATGGGGCGTAGGAGAGGCGCCTTGAAGGTGGCTGGATGCTAGGGATGGTGTCGCCTTGACGTGTGAGATTAAAGGGGCTGGGCAAGGTGAGTATATAGGGTCACTAGGAGAGGATATAGTGTTAGGGAGTATGGCCCTAAGGGGAGCCTAAGGGAAGATCGAATGGGACACCTAGGGGAAAGGAGGTGGCTGGCCGAATGGAAGGGATAGTCGGTTGGAGTGGCCGACTAGGGGAATTTGGTGGTGGCGGGCTGCTAGGATGGCTATGGGTGGAGTATGGGAAGGAAGCTAGCTAGGTGATGGGGCTAGGTGGTAGTGGGTGTAAGGGAGTGTTATGGGTAGGTCTTAGGAAGTCGGATAGGGTGGCCGGGTGTAGCTAGGGTGGTTAGGTAGTGGCGGGTAGTTAGGGTGACTAAGGCTTGGCCGAGTGGGAAGGAAGCTAGCTAGTGGAAGGTCTGGTGTGATGGGGATATGGGAGTGGATTATGTGGTTGAGAATGGAGAGGGAGTGAAGAGGGAGTAAGGTGGAAGGTAGGGCACTTACCGAGTGAAGAGAGGGTGGCGCTCGGCTGGAAGGAAGCTGGGCAGGCGGTGATGTGCGGCTGGGAGGTGGTGGTGTAGGTGGCGGTGGGATGGAGAGCAGGTGGTGGTGCAGGCGGAGCAGGTGGAGCAGGTGGAGCAGGTGGGAAAGTGGAGGAAGGAGAGGACTCGACTGGGCTTGGGGAAGGCTTCTAGATAGGAAAGCCCGCCCCCAAAGGGGGGGGGGGGTTTATATAGGGATGGGTAGGTCGGTTAGGGCTGGGTTTGGGGTAGTGGTTAGGTGGTTTAGGTATGGTGGTATGAAGATAAGGTGGGCTGGAAAGGGTTGGGCCAGATATTTTAAATACTAGTGGTTTGGGTAGATTGTGGGCTAGGGGTGGTTTAGGGGTTTAGGGTTTGGTTAGGTGGTTGGGTTCTAGGGTGAGGTTTAGTGAGCTAGGTTAGGTGATTAGGCTAGGATTAGGCTAGTTTTAGGGAAGGATTAGGGAAGTGGGTTAGGTTGGGATTAGGCCGGGATTAGGGAAGTGGGTTAGGTGATTAGGCTCAGATTAGGGGTGGATTAGGGTGGAAGGCTAGGATTAGGTGTTTTGGGTTAGGTTTAGGTGAAGGAGCTCCCTTTGCACGACCCATGGACCTTAACCACATCATGTTGGTGCAGCCCTAGGTTAGGTTTTGGCTAATTACAAGCTTAAACCCACTTAACTAGGCTAACCCACATGATTAACCCCAAACTTGACACACAAGTCAAGCTTAATTACAACACACTTGATCTTATCCACCCCCACTCTCTCTCATGTGTAGACGCGCGAAAATCCCCTCCTCTTCGCCCCTTTCGTGGCTTGGAGTGGATCTTATCGTGCGTCTAAGGCCTAGATATACAAACAGGGCGTGCCAGCTAGCTTACTTAAGCTAGCGAAGATATATCAATACTGACTTCTAAACGTGGCGACTGTGAGCAAGTGAGCTCTTGTCGTCGCAGACCTTCTTGCACCGATGCGCAAGGGTCAGTCTGTACGCTTTTACAAAAAATCGAGTTTTAGGGAGAAAGTCTACGAAACGGTTCGAGGTGTCTATTTCGGGTCTTTAAGATGCGTTTGCATGTTTTAGATCACGTGGATTTGCACGTGCCTAAGTCTTTTCTTTTATCCCTTTTTGGGTCGCCTAGTTTGTGTGTTATGAACACTCCACTACATGGGCGAATTCGAGCGGGGGTTGCTTTGATGCAATATGCGTCCTACCTCGTGGTATGGCGTAGATGCAATGCAAACTCACGCTACTCCAAAGGGAAAACCCGAAATGTAAAGACAATGCTGAAGGGAAATAACAGAAGGGAAATAACCGAAGGGAAATAACCGAAGGGAAATAACCGAAGGGAGATACGTATATATCTTATGTATATGAGCCCTTACTCGGGTCTTGCAAATAAGAGCGAAGGCTCAATGTGGGTGCGTGCTTGAATTGAAAGACTTACACACACGACATGAAATTAAACCCAAATATAAATTGCAGTATGGCCTTGACTAAGGTCTTGGGAGTAAGAGCGAAGGCTCAATGTGTGTGAGAGTGCTTGAATTGAAGTACTACACACACGACATAAATGAAACCCAAATATAACTGCAATAAGGCCTTTACTAAGGTCTTGGGAGTAAGAGCGAAGGCTCAATGTGTGTGAGAGTGTTTAATTTGAAAGACTTACTCACACGACAAGAAATAAAACCCAAATAGTATAGGTCGGCCCTTACTTGGGTCTTTCAAATAAGAGCGAAAGCTCAATGTGTGTGAGAGTGTTTAATTTGAAAGACTTACTCACACGACATGAAATGAAACCCAAATAGTATAGGTCGGCCCTTACTTGGGTCTTTCAAATAAGAGCGAAAGCTCAATGTGTGTGAGAGTGTTTAAATTGAAAGACTTACTCACACGACATGAAATGAAACCCAAATAGTATAGGTCGGCCCTTACTTGGGTCTTTCAAATAAGAGCGAAAGCTCAATGTGTGTGAGAGTGTTTAAATTGAAAGACTTACTCACACGACAAGAAATAAAACCCAAATAGTATAGGTCGGCCCTTACTTGGGTCTTTCAAATAAGAGCGAAAGCTCAATGTGTGTGAGAGTGTTTAAATTGAAAGACAACACACCCAACTTAAACAAAACCCTTCGGGAATGAAATATATACGTATACTTATATATTAGGGGCTGATTAGGCCCGTGTGTGTTCAAAGTTGTGCACGACTAAGAGAGTGCACGTGTGTGGTTGTGCCAAGCCACGTTATTACAAGCGGGGGGAGACTAGGCTCCGTTATTACAACCCCGTATCAAATTGAATTTCAAGCAAGCGTATGACTAAAGACCGAGTTTAGAAACTTACAAGTAGCTGGTCCGTAGAGGTCTTGCTTGAGCGTGGCCTTGGCTTTGGGCTGCAAACGGGAGCTCCACGAAGGTATGTGACCAAGAGTGCTGGCCGGCTGCAAATGGGGCGCGGGATGGACGCCTTGAAGGGGATCGGTGGCAAGTGGGCGGCGCCTCCAAGTAGGGAGTTTAGAGTGGCTGACTAAGTGGGTCTTAGGGTCACTAGGGAAGTTAGGGGCTTAGGGAAACTGGACCTAGAAGGTGAGCTAGTGGGAAGGCCAAAGAGGACACCTAGGAGGGTTCGGCCGAATGGGAGGTGGTGGCTGAGTAGTGGCCAGCCGCTTGGGTTATCCTAGGTTCGGCTAGGCTTAGGTGGTGGCGGCAAAGAGGCTGAGCTAAGGGGAAGATGGGTGGCTAAGAGTGGGGAGGTGGTAGAGAGTGGTTTTGAGGGAGTTAGGGGGACTTACCGAATGGGAAGGAGTGGCGGCAAAGGTGGCTGTCGGCTGGTGGAAGATGGGAGAAGGAGAGGGCCCGGCTGAGTGAGGTGGTGGCGTCCGGCTGGTGGGGCAGTGATGGTGGATGGGGGAGGGAGAGTGGCGGAGCAGGTGGCGGCTGGTGGGGCTGGAGCTGCTGGGAAGACGGGTGAGAGATGGGAGAGGAAGAGGGCCCGGCTGGGAGGTGGAGTCGTTCCCACTTGGAAAACCCGCCCACAATGGGGGGGGGTTTAAATAGGGGATGGGTAGGTCGGTTAGGGCTGGGTTGTGGGTAGTGGTTAGGTGGTTTAGGTAGGGTAGTATGTAGATAAGGTGGGCTGGATGGGATTGGGCCAGATATTTTAAAACTAGGTGTTTGGGAAAATCGTGGGCTAAGGGTGGTTTAAGGGTAGGTTAGGTGGTTGGGTTTTAGGGTGAGGTTTAGTGAGCTAGGTTAGGTGGTTTAGGCTAGGTTTAGGCTAGGATTAGGGAAATTAATCTAGGTTTAGGGAAGGATTAGGGGAGTGGGTTAGGTGATTAGGTCGGGATTAGGCCGGGATTAGGGAAGTGGGTTAGGTGATTAGGTTCAGATTAGGGGTGGATTAGGGGTTTAGGCTAGGTTTAGGCATTTTGGGTTAGGTTTAGGTGAAGGAGCTCCCTTAGCATGGCCCATAGACCTTGATCACCCCATGTTGGTGCAGCCCTAGGTTAGGTTTTAGCTAATTACAAGCTTAAACCCACTCAATTAGGCTAAACCACAAGATTAAACCCCAAACTTGACACACAAGTCAAGCTTAATACAACACTCTTGATATTTATCACTCCCACTCTCTCTCATGCCCAATATCCCACGTGAATTTCAAGTGGGCCCCACCTCCATTTATGAGAAGGTGATGTGGGCCATGGATATGGATATTGGATTGGATTTCTGGATCCAAATCCAAATCCAAATCCACATATGGGTTTGGATTGGAATCTGGATATATATGGTCCAGATCTAATCCAAATTGAACTCTGACTCCTTCGAGCTGGGTTCGAAACGGACGATTCGTGCGGGGCCTGACAGCATCAGTACTCCGTCTGCGTTGGGTCTTCGCCAACATAGTCGTCCGCCTCCGTTTCTGCCTTCTGGAGATGACTTCAAATGCTTTTTTGATAAGAACAGGGTCTTGGACGTTCGAGATCCTGGGGTGTGAATCAGATACAAGAGATGCTGTGCCGAGCTCGACAGGTGCTCCGGTTCCGGGCTCTTCTTGGCTCTCCTGGTCCTGTCTTGATCACGCCAAGCCACTTCGGGGTTTCAAAACATGTTTTAAAAGGGTTTTCAAAAGCTATATCATATGTTTTTGAAAGATAAAGTTTAAAACATATATACAGGGTTTTGTTTGGAAGGCTCCTGGGTTTCTAAACTCAAAATGGCCCTTTGGGGCTGCTTGTATAAAACCAGATTCGTTTAAGGAATTCGTGGGATTTCGGGGTGTTTACAGATGCCCCTCTTTGGCCTTGTCCAAATCGATTTGGATAAGGGCAAAGATGACAAACACCCCTTTTAATGTCTCCCTAGATCTAGCCACGAAAAATATGGGATCGTCCCATTTTAACAAAATCTCAATTTTACAAACTCTGGTAGGAGGAGATATCACGCCAAAGGGTTCACTTATGGAATCTGGTCCTAAATGGGATCATGTTCATGCAAGTACCATGCGTGGAATGCAAATGACATGGGTGTGGTGCCAAGAGTGGCGACCTCCCAGAGACCAGGTGTGGTCGAACTCTAGAGACTTACAAGGCCTACTGCTTCAAGTGAGCAAAATCCTATGCTGTTCGATGTTCGGTTTTCAAAACTTATTTACAAAAGCTATTTACAAAAAGGGACAACTGTCTTGAGCCTCGATCCTAAGGATCTCGAGCTCTTCGCGCTTGCCTTTGTTTGAGTCTTAACACTCGCTTATTTAGCGGAGGTTTTATAAGAAAACAAGCCTCATTTCAAATTCCTACGCCTTACTCGAAAGGTCGAATTCTCAAACAAGATGAAATTCAAGCAAGTAAATCCTATTTTTACTTTAGGATTCCTCGAAATGAACCATGTTTAGCTTGGGATAAGCCAGGGATGGGAAAGAGATACCACGGTCCCTTCTGAAGCGTCCCGTGGTTTAAGGCATAGAAGGCGGAAAACTGCTCTTTTTGAGCTTTTTGGCCTCTTTTTCCTTTTTTTCATAGAGGGTCTCCCTTTGGGAGTATTTTTTTCTTTAATCCCTCTTTTTATAAGAGAATCGATTTTTCTTTTTCAAGTCTGGTTTCTTTCTTTTGGAAAGAGACTTTAAATGGGAAATTCCCTTTTGATTTGGGCCTTTGTTTTCCTTTTGTTTTCCTTTTGGAAGGAGAAAAGAAGAGGGGAGGACTTATCCCAAGCCTACACTCGATCCATTCCAGATCAGCCTATTTAGAAATAGCACGTACTACTTGCAAGTATCTTGCTATGTTGAACTAGGCCTTTCTTTGTAAAACGAAGGATTTTGAAATGCAACCACGATTTTGAAAACTCCACTCTTTCACAAGTGCGAATTCTCTTACTTAGGGTCACACGAGTTCGCCTTTGCACCTTATTCACATGTCTCAGGGCAGCTATCCCTATTAAATTTTCGAAAACTGGAATTTAATCCAGATCCTACACATGATACTTCTTTAAGTATTGAATATTGATAGGATCTGCTAAATTCCTACCTTCTACATCGATCAACCAATACGAATTGTTCGTAGTGGTTGCTCGCACAACATAGGGTCCATCCCAGTTGGGGCGCCACTTGCCTAGGGGGTGTGGGCCACGATGGTGGATGGTTTTCAAGACCAGATCTCCCACTTCAAAGTGGCGAGGTCTCATGTGTTTGCTATAATGTCGGGCTATCCTTTGTCGGTATGCACGAGCATGATCCATAGCAAGGAGTCGCCTCTCATCTAGCAAATCTAGTTCGGCCATCCTAGCATGCTGAAGCGTCTCTAGGGGGAGGTCGAGTGCAATGGATGTATGGAATGAATGCAGTTGGGTATGAATGGGAAGAATGGCGTTTGTGCCATAGACCAATTCGAATGGTGTGGCATTTGTGGGAGTCCGGATGGAAGTCCTATAAGCCCATAAGGCTTCATCCAGCTTCTCATGCCACCTCCTACCCTTCTCTAAGGTCTTCTCAATGATACCAATGAGAGTCTTGTTTGTGGCTTCGGCTTGGCCGTTGCCTTGAGGGTAGTAGGGCGAGGAGAAGTGGTGAGTTATGCCATACGTGTTGCACAACTTAACCATCCGCTCGTTCTTGAATGGGGTACCATTATCAGACACAAGGTCTCGTGGTACCCCAAATCGAGCCAAGATATTCCTCCGGATGAAAGCCACCACATGTTGCCCCATTACATTTGTTAGAGAAATGGCTTCCACCCACTTGGAGAAATACTCCGTGGCTGCTAAAATAAAACGATGCCCATTTGAGGCCTTTGGAAATATGGGGCCTGCAATGTCAAACGCCCACATGGTAAATGGCCAGGGGCTGACCACGGAATGCAATGCAGATGAAGGGATATGAATGGCGTGCCCATGCACTTGACATGGATGACACTTCCTAACATGATCGTGACAATCCTTTTTCAGGGTGGACCAGAAATAACCCCCTCTAAGTATTTTCATCGCCATCATGTTGGCATTAACATGACCTCCACATTCTCCATCGTGGAACTCGTGCATCACTATCCTAGCCTCCTCTAGGTCGATACATCTAAGCAGAATGCCGGTAAAACTCTTTTTGTATAAGACCCCACCCAGAATGGTGTATCGGGTCGAAATCTTACGAATGAATGCCCTATCTTTGGATGTGGCATCCTCAGTGAATCCCCCATTTTCTAAAAATTGTTTTATGTCATAGAACCAGGGTTTTTCAATAGACTCTGGGTTGTTTTGGCAAATATCCAAGTCGTGTGTGGATGGATGGGGCGCATGCCATATTTCCAAAGATCTGGTCCCTGAAATGGGATCGACCTTTAGGGCTGAACCCAAGGAAGAGAGGGCATCAGCGATGCCATTGTCCTCTCTTCCCACGTGTGTGAGCTTACACGACTGGAAGGATTGGACCAATCGAGTGGCCAACTCGAGATATGGAAGTAGTTTCTCATTACGTACTTGCCAAATTTTTAAAACCTGGTTTATGACAAGGAGTGAATCTCCAAAGACCTCGATGCATGATGCCCCTAGAGTTTTCGAAATTCTTAAGCCTTGTATGAGTGCTTCATACTCAGCTACGTTGTTGGAACATTCGAAATCTAAGCGGACCGCTATGGGAATCTCGCCCTTTTCAGGGGAGATTAGGATGATCCCGGCACCAGCCCCTCGTTGGTTTCGTGCCCCGTCGAAGTGCATCTTCCACACTTGGTTTTCAAAAGAATTTGCCAAAATGTGGTTTTGAAAATGGTTTTGTAATATGCCTTCATCAGGCATTTCGACAAGAGTGGGATATGTGTCTTCCAAGGGGAAGTCAGCCACGTAATCTGCTAGGGCTTGCCCCTTAACGGAGATCTGGTGATGGTATTTTAGATCATACTCCATTAGAAGGAGTTGCCATTTGCCCAATCTACCTGTGAGAATGGGTTTTTCGAACAAGTGCTTGATTGGATCAAGCTTGGACACTATCCAGATCTCATGATCTAGGAAGTAGTGTCTGAATTTCTAGCAGGCCCAGACTAGGGCCAAGCACGTCTTCTCCATGGCTTGATAATTTCGCTCATAAGCCAAGAGAGTTTTCGAAATATAGTAGATGGCATACTCCTTATGGGTGTCATCCTCGTATTGAGCCAACAGGGCTCCTAAAGCGTTTACATGCACGGAGATGTATAATAAAAGCGGTTTTCCTTGCTTTGGAGGATTCAAAACGGGGGGATTAACCAAGTATGCCTTTAGTCTCTCGAAGGACTTTTGGCATTCGTCATCCCATAAGAATTTCGTACCCTTCCTCAACAGTTTGTTGAAGGGTTCGCATCTAGTGGCCAGATTCGATATGAATCGGCGCACAGATTGTAATCGACCCTGGAGGCTACGGACTTGGGTGAGATTGGAGGGTGGAGCCATGTCTATGATGGCTCGACACTTAGAGGGGTCGACTTCTATTCCCCTTTGGCTCACCATAAAGCCTAGAAGCTTTCCTGATTCTACCCCGAACACACATTTTTGAGGGTTTAGCTTTACTTTGTAAAGCCTAAGCCTTTCGAAAATTTTTTGTAAACATTCGATATGGGTGCATCGGGTTTTGGATTTTGCCAAGAGATCATCTACATACACTTCTACAAGCTCATGAATTTGATCATGGAAGATCGTGTTCATGGCTCGTTGGTATGTTGCGCCGG
Source organism: Brasenia schreberi (assembly GCA_036023115.1). Taxonomy (NCBI): domain Eukaryota; kingdom Viridiplantae; phylum Streptophyta; class Magnoliopsida; order Nymphaeales; family Cabombaceae; genus Brasenia; species Brasenia schreberi. Next base: position 4,032,261 of record JAYKKT010000073.1, read on the forward strand.
CATTTTTCAAACCAAAGGGCATGACTGTATAGCAGTACGTGCCCCATGGGGTTGTGAAGGCGGTCTTACCCTGATCTCGTGGGTTTAGTTTGATTTGATTATAGCCTGAATAGCCATCCATAAATGAAAACATTTCATGATTTGCAGTACTATCGACTATCAAATCTATGTTTGGAAAAGGATAATTATCCTTTGGAGTGGCTTTATTCAGGTTTCTGAAATCGATGCATATTCGAATTTTCCCATTGGTTTTTCGAACTACAACGATATTTGACAACCAATCAGAATACGCAATGGGTTTTATAAATCCGGCTTTTAGCAGATCTTCTAAACCCTCTTTGACTTGCGTGTGTACATTCGGGTGTATTTTCCTAAGCTTCTGCTTTATTGGTTTTACACCTACATCTAAGGGAAGACGATGCTCGACTATGCTGGGATCTATGCCCGGCATGTCTTCATACGTCCATGCAAACACATCTAAATAGGTCCGTAGAAATGCAATGAATGCTAACTTTTCAGTTTCATGCAAGCATGCGCCTATTTTGATGGTTTTGGGATTGGAATCATCCCCTAGGTTCACCTCTATGAAATCTCCTCCTACTGATTGGGAAGGTCTTTCAAAATCGAGAATTCTATGAAATTCTGGGAGCTCAGAAGTGGGATCTTCCTCAGGGGGATCCACTTCTGGGCTTCGATCATTCTCGTGGACTTTAGACCCGAGGGAACTTGATGCGTGGTTTTCAAAATAACCTGGTTTTGTACTTGGATTTTCAAGTGATTTCGAAATTTTTGGTCTGGCTATGCAGACGACGTTTCTTTCGAAATTCTTTTCTTTCGCCAAAGTTAAACCAGGAGCAGCTATGTACAAAATCTTTTTGGTATTTTCCAAATTTTCGATTTTTTTGGGTTTTTGTAAAACAAGAACTTTGGGAACTATACAAAGCACACTTTTTTCGAGTTTTTGCTTTTCCATTGTTTTTGGTTTTTCTTGTTTTTCGATTTTTTTTTTTTGGATTTTAAGTTTTCGAATGTTTTTGGTATTTTTAGAAAAAGGGATCTTCCGTCATACCTACAAAGGGAAAACACTATGGGTTAGACTCGGAATAGGAGGTCTAAACCATAGGTCTCTTCTAAGACAGGCTCCGGGGCACCCTTGACCCAGGTGGTCACAGGGGGTGGTTCCGACGGTATTTGGGGAGTATAGCCGATCCCATATCAGCTTGGGTTGGCCCTAGGAAGGATGGGCTCTAGGAGACCCTGGTTTTGTGCCCCTAGACTTTTGTAGGGCGTGTAGCCCATGTTCAATAACATGTTCCACGACCTTTTGTTTTTTGAAAAGATGGGATATAAGTCGTGGTCCTGGAACATGCTATCGTCCATATTAGGCTCGTATGGCCTTTTGTCCAGGGGTTTTGGAAATAGGGAATGCTTGGGTTTTCCTAGGAGGATTAGAGTCGGGAGGGGGCCTGCTTTGGGCGGCCCCTTCACACATACAACCTTCCTAGGGTTGTTTAACACGAGCCGAGGTGGCTCAACCATGATTTGCCCCAGGTTAGCCTCATGGGCCTGGGAGCTCGATAAACAAGGGGAGTTTATGATCCCCTGAAGCTGTGGGTGACTCTCACCTAGGATCACTACGACTTGGTCCCTAAAAGGGATCTTGACACACCTGTGAAAGGTGGATGGCACAGCGCACAAACTGTGTATCCAGGGCCTTCCCAGCAACAGGTTATAATGGGGGTGGATGTCCAAGACATGGAACACCCCCGTGTGTTCGATCCCTCCCGTTTCCATTGGGAGTTCGATGGATCCTAAAGGCCTAGACGCATTCCCATCGTATCCAGTGATAACGATGGGGCTTGGGTTCACTGAAGTCAAGGTGACTCCGATTTTGTACGCCACGTGAAGTGGAAGGATGTTGAGCCCTCCTCCACCATCGACTAGGCACCTGTCCAGAGAGTGGTTGTTTAGAACCACCTCGATATGCAGGGCCTGGTTATGGGTTTCGTAGGGTCTATCTACATCATCTTCCGAAAAGGTGATGGGTGATTTTGCTCCTAATAAAGCCACTTGGGCAGACAAGGACTCCGGACTTATGTTCGAATCAACCTTGGCCCTTTCTAGAATTTTCTCTAAGACAAGTCTATGCCTAGGCGAGGTTTTGATAAGCTCTAGGATAGACATGTGAATAGGAATCTTTGAAAGGTGGTTTTCGAAATCATAAGGATTTAGGATGATTTTGTCCTTATCTGCTTTTGGCAGACCACTAGGGATACATGCTTTTGAGGGGCCAGGCACACTGACCACCTTTTGAGCACCTTGAAGGTGCGGGGGTTGGTAGATCCTCCCGGATCTAGTGACTTCCCCCACGACCAGCCTAGGGTTCGCGCTAAACTTGGCTCTAAGGATGAGCTGAGGAGAACCTTGGATTTTCAAAACTGGTTTTGCCGGGGTTTCCACTTTTGATGGTCCCCGAATGACGACTTGGGCGGGCCTCTTGTATAGTACAAGGATGGGCGCACAAGCAGGTCGACCAGGTTCGGGCTTTCGCGCTAGTTCCTTGGAAATGGTGAGGGTACATACCTCCTTTCCTTTCCCACTGCCACTGGCGTGTTTGGGAAAGGGTTCCTTGAAGATAGCTTGAGGTGGCTCAGATTCCGCAGTGACCTGGAGCCGGCCCTCCGCTATCAAGTTCTCAATTTTATTTAGAAGAGAGAAGCACCGTTTGGTATCATGGCCTTTGAGCCGATGATACTTGCAAAATCGGTTTAAATACCCCCCTTTGGACGTGACTCCTTCGGGGATTTCAGGGAGTTCGATCATGCCCTGGGCAAGTAAGAGGTCTAGGACCTCCGACACAGGTTGCCCCAGCGGAGTGTACTCCCGTTTTTCAATTGGTTTTGAAAAATTGCGTTCTCTCTTATTTTCTATTTTTTCAAAATTTTTAGAAGTGCCCGCCATGCCTGGATCCACCCGGACATTGGCGATTTTATGGGGCTTTGCCCCTTTGTCCGTTGTGGGCAGCCCATATGCGATGGGCTTTTCCATACGTGTTTTGGGAACGGCACTTCCTTTCCATAAGTGGTCGTATGTCCCTTTTCGCAAGTTGGTTTCGAAAAGGGAGGCCTTTTTGATCAACTTATGGAAAGTTGAAATCTCATGGAGCGAGAGAAGGGTTTTTAACTCGCTTTTGAAATTATCCAGGATGAGCATTACTGCGCATCCTTCGGATATAGGCTCTCGCACTTGGCCTAAAAGAGACCTCCATCTTATAATGAAGGCATGCACGTCTTCGTTCATGCCTTGCTTTGTATCCCTTAAAGTATTCAGGGTTGGCGTGACTTCCACGTTGTGTGCAAATCTTTGCATAAAGCAGTTCGCTAACTCTTCAAAAGTAGCGAACTGGCTTAAGTCGTAGGAAGCCAGCCATTTGGCAGCTGTGCCTTTAAGGGATAGGGGGAACCAATACACCCATTTCATCGAGTCCTTTTTCTTCTTATGGGCTCGACGTGAGAAAAGCTGCAAGTGAGACCTAGGGTCTCCCATGCCATCATACCGATGGAAGTTCGGTATTTCATCGTCACTGTCTGTTTCGTAATCCATAGGAAGGAAATCAGACAGGGCGTAGCTTCTTTTCTCTTTATTTTGCCCTTTCAGCAGCTGTTGTAGGGCTTTACGGTCCTTTTGTGTGAAGGACTCGTGGTATTGGTTGCCTTCCATTACGGAGGTTTCTTTTTGCTTGCGAGGTTTTTCAAATTTCTTTTTAGGCCTTTGTTCACCGTTTGATGAACACGAATCGCCTACTTCAGCCTCTTGGCTGAGAGCATCGATTTTGGCCTCAAATTCCCTTCTCAAATCCTCGATTTCCTCTAGTTTTATTTTGTTTTTGAAAATCCTCTTAGAGTGAGAACTTGATGCGCATGAGCCTTGGCTCGACACTTCACTTGGATTGGATTTTGACATGCTTTTCAAGCTTTTTCAAAATTTCCTAAGTAAACGCAAAGAAAACAAGTTAAAACGACACCTTTATAAAATTTTCGCAAGACTTCTACAAGTTAACTCGACTTTTTTGAAAAGGCTCACGTCCCACCGGGCGTGCCAATCCCTGTAGACGCGCGAAAATCCCCGCCTCTTCGCCCCTTTCGTGGCTTGGAGTGGATCTTATCGTGCGTCTAAGGCCTAGATATACAAACAGGGCGTGCCAGCTAGCTTACTTAAGCTAGCGAAGATATATCAATACTGACTTCTAAACGTGGCGACTGTGAGCAAGTGAGCTCTTGTCGTCGCAGACCTTCTTGCACCGATGCGCAAGGGTCAGTCTGTACGCTTTTACAAAAAATCGAGTTTTAGGGAGAAAGTCTACGAAACGGTTCGAGGTGTCTATTTCGGGTCTTTAAGATGCGTTTGCATGTTTTAGATCACGTGGATTTGCACGTGCCTAAGTCTTTTCTTTTATCCCTTTTTGGGTCGCCTAGTTTGTGTGTTATGAACACTCCACTACATGGGCGAATTCGAGCGGGGGTTGCTTTGATGCAATATGCGTCCTACCTCGTGGTATGGCGTAGATGCAATGCAAACTCACGCTACTCCAAAGGGAAAACCCGAAATGTAAAGACAATGCTGAAGGGAAATAACAGAAGGGAAATAACCGAAGGGAAATAACCGAAGGGAAATAACCGAAGGGAGATACGTATATATCTTATGTATATGAGCCCTTACTCGGGTCTTGCAAATAAGAGCGAAGGCTCAATGTGGGTGCGTGCTTGAATTGAAAGACTTACACACACGACATGAAATTAAACCCAAATATAAATTGCAGTATGGCCTTGACTAAGGTCTTGGGAGTAAGAGCGAAGGCTCAATGTGTGTGAGAGTGCTTGAATTGAAGTACTACACACACGACATAAATGAAACCCAAATATAACTGCAATAAGGCCTTTACTAAGGTCTTGGGAGTAAGAGCGAAGGCTCAATGTGTGTGAGAGTGTTTAATTTGAAAGACTTACTCACACGACAAGAAATAAAACCCAAATAGTATAGGTCGGCCCTTACTTGGGTCTTTCAAATAAGAGCGAAAGCTCAATGTGTGTGAGAGTGTTTAATTTGAAAGACTTACTCACACGACATGAAATGAAACCCAAATAGTATAGGTCGGCCCTTACTTGGGTCTTTCAAATAAGAGCGAAAGCTCAATGTGTGTGAGAGTGTTTAAATTGAAAGACTTACTCACACGACATGAAATGAAACCCAAATAGTATAGGTCGGCCCTTACTTGGGTCTTTCAAATAAGAGCGAAAGCTCAATGTGTGTGAGAGTGTTTAAATTGAAAGACTTACTCACACGACAAGAAATAAAACCCAAATAGTATAGGTCGGCCCTTACTTGGGTCTTTCAAATAAGAGCGAAAGCTCAATGTGTGTGAGAGTGTTTAAATTGAAAGACAACACACCCAACTTAAACAAAACCCTTCGGGAATGAAATATATACGTATACTTATATATTAGGGGCTGATTAGGCCCGTGTGTGTTCAAAGTTGTGCACGACTAAGAGAGTGCACGTGTGTGGTTGTGCCAAGCCACGTTATTACAAGCGGGGGGAGACTAGGCTCCGTTATTACAACCCCGTATCAAATTGAATTTCAAGCAAGCGTATGACTAAAGACCGAGTTTAGAAACTTACAAGTAGCTGGTCCGTAGAGGTCTTGCTTGAGCGTGGCCTTGGCTTTGGGCTGCAAACGGGAGCTCCGCGAAGGTATGTGACCAAGAGTGCTGGCCGGCTGCAAATGGGGCGCGGGATGGACGCCTTGAAGGGGATCGGTGGCAAGTGGGCGGCGCCTCCAAGTAGGGAGTTTAGAGTGGCTGACTAAGTGGGTCTTAGGGTCACTAGGGAAGTTAGGGGCTTAGGGAAACTGGACCTAGAAGGTGAGCTAGTGGGAAGGCCAAAGAGGACACCTAGGAGGGTTCGGCCGAATGGGAGGTGGTGGCTGAGTAGTGGCCAGCCGCTTGGGTTATCCTAGGTTCGGCTAGGCTTAGGTGGTGGCGGCAAAGAGGCTGAGCTAAGGGGAAGATGGGTGGCTAAGAGTGGGGAGGTGGTAGAGAGTGGTTTTGAGGGAGTTAGGGGGACTTACCGAATGGGAAGGAGTGGCGGCAAAGGTGGCTGTCGGCTGGTGGAAGATGGGAGAAGGAGAGGGCCCGGCTGAGTGAGGTGGTGGCGTCCGGCTGGTGGGGCAGTGATGGTGGATGGGGGAGGGAGAGTGGCGGAGCAGGTGGCGGCTGGTGGGGCTGGAGCTGCTGGGAAGACGGGTGAGAGATGGGAGAGGAAGAGGGCCCGGCTGGGAGGTGGAGTCGTTCCCACTTGGAAAACCCGCCCACAATGGGGGGGGGTTTAAATAGGGGATGGGTAGGTCGGTTAGGGCTGGGTTGTGGGTAGTGGTTAGGTGGTTTAGGTAGGGTAGTATGTAGATAAGGTGGGCTGGATGGGATTGGGCCAGATATTTTAAAACTAGGTGTTTGGGAAAATCGTGGGCTAAGGGTGGTTTAAGGGTAGGTTAGGTGGTTGGGTTTTAGGGTGAGGTTTAGTGAGCTAGGTTAGGTGGTTTAGGCTAGGTTTAGGCTAGGATTAGGGAAATTAATCTAGGTTTAGGGAAGGATTAGGGGAGTGGGTTAGGTGATTAGGTCGGGATTAGGCCGGGATTAGGGAAGTGGGTTAGGTGATTAGGTTCAGATTAGGGGTGGATTAGGGGTTTAGGCTAGGTTTAGGCATTTTGGGTTAGGTTTAGGTGAAGGAGCTCCCTTAGCATGGCCCATAGACCTTGATCACCCCATGTTGGTGCAGCCCTAGGTTAGGTTTTAGCTAATTACAAGCTTAAACCCACTCAATTAGGCTAAACCACAAGATTAAACCCCAAACTTGACACACAAGTCAAGCTTAATACAACACTCTTGATATTTATCACTCCCACTCTCTCTCATGCCCAATATCCCACGTGAATTTCAAGTGGGCCCCACCTCCATTTATGAGAAGGTGATGTGGGCCATGGATATGGATATTGGATTGGATTTCTGGATCCAAATCCAAATCCAAATCCACATATGGGTTTGGATTGGAATCTGGATATATATGGTCCAGATCCAATCCAAATTGAACTCTGACTCCTTCGAGCTGGGTTCGAAACGGACGATTCGTGCGGGGCCTGACAGCATCAGTACTCCGTCTGCGTTGGGTCTTCGCCAACATAGTCGTCCGCCTCCGTTTCTGCCTTCTGGAGATGACTTCAAATGCTTTTTTGATAAGAACAGGGTCTTGGACGTTCGAGATCCTGGGGTGTGAATCAGATACAAGAGATGTTGTGTCGGGCTCGACAGGTGCTCCGGTTCCGGGCTCTTCTTGGCTCTCCTGGTCCTGTCTTGATCACGCCAAGACACTTCGGGGTTTCAAAACATGTTTTAAAAGGGTTTTCAAAAGCTATATCATATGTTTTTGAAAGATAAAGTTTAAAACATATATACAGGGTTTTGTTTGGAAGGCTCCTGGGTTTCTAAACTCAAAATGGCCCTTTGGGGCTGCTTGTATAAAACCAGATTCGTTTAAGGAATTCGTGGGATTTCGGGGTGTTTACATCATGCCCATGATCCCACGTGAATTTCAAGTGGGCCCCACCTCCATTTATGAGAAGGTGATGTGGGCCATGGATATGGATATTGGATTGGATCTCTGGATCCAAATCCAAATCCAAGTCCACATATGGGTTTGGATTAGGATCTGGATATATATGGTCCAGATCCGATCCAAACTGAACTCTGACTCCTTCGAGCTGTGTTCGAAACGGACGATTTGTGCGAGGTCTGACAACATCAGCACTCCGTCTGCGTTGGGTCTTCGCCAACATGATCGTCTGCCTCTGTTTCTGCCTTCCGGAGATGACTTCAAATGACATTTTGATAATAAAAGGGTCTTGGACGTTCGAGATCCTGGGGGTATGGATGTGATACAAGAGTTGCTGTGTCGGGCTCGACATGTGCTCCGGTTCCGGGCTCTCTTTGACTTCGCTGGTCCTGTCTTGATTAGGCCAAGCTGCTTTGGGGTTTCAAAAACGTGTTTTAAAAGGTTTTCAAAAGCCATATTATATATTTTTCAAATATGAAGTTTAAAACATATATACAAGGTTGTCTGGAAGGCTCCTGGGTTTCCAGACTCAAAATGGCCCTTTGGGGCTGCTTTTACAAAACCAGATGAATTTGAGAAATTCGTGGGATTTTGGGGTGTTTACAGATGCCCCTCTTTGGCCTTGTCCAAATCGATTTGGATAAGGGCAAAGATGACAAACACCCCTTTCAATGTCTCCCTAAATCTAGCCACGAAGAATATGGGATCGTCCTAATTTTTAACAAAATCTCAATTTACAAACTCTGGTAGGAGGAGATATCATGCCAAAGGGGTCTACATGGAATCTGGTCCTAAATGGGATCATGTTCATGCAAGTACCATGCGTGGAATGCAAATGATATGGGTGTGGTGCCAAAAGTGGCGACCTCCCAGGGACCAGATGTGGTCGAACTCTAGAGACTTACAAGGCCTACTGCTCCAAGTGAGCAAATCCTATGCTGTTCGATGTTCGATTTTCAAAACTTATTTACAAAAGTTATTTACAAAAGGGACAACTGTCTTGAGCCTCGATCCTAAGGATCTCGAGCTCTTCGTGCTTGCCCTTGTTTGAGTCTTAACACTCGCTTATCTAGCGGAGGTTTTATAAGAAAACAAGGCATATTTCAAATTCCTACGTGTAAACACCCCGAAATCCCACGAATTTCTCAAATTCATCTGGTTTTGTAAAAGCAGCCCCACAGGGCTATTTTGAGTCTGGAAACCCAGGAGCCTTCCAGACAACCCTGTACATATGTTTTGAACTCTATATTTCGAAAACATACAATATGGCTTTTAAAACCTTTTTAAAAAATGTTTTGAAACCCTGAAGCGGCTTGGCCCGATCAAGACAGGACCAGGAGAGCTAAGAAGAGCCCGGAACCGGAGCACATGTCGAGCCCGGCACAGCAACTCTTGTATCAAATTCACACCCCCAGGATCTCGAACGTCCAAGACCCTGTTATTATCAAAATGTCATTTGAAGTCATCTCCAAAAGGTAGAAACGGAGGCGGACGATCGTGTTGGCGAAGACCCAACGCAGACGGAGCACTGATGCTATTAGGCCCCGCACAAACCGTTCGTTTCAAATACAGCTCGAAGGAGTCAGAGTTCAGTTTGGTTTGGATCTGGACCATATATATCCAGATCCCAATCCAAACCCATGTATGGACTTGGATTTGGATTTGGATTCAAAAATCCAATCCAATATCCATATCCATGGCCCACATCACCTTCTCATAAATGGAGGTGGGGCCCACTTGAAATTCACGTGGGATTATGGGCATGAGAGAGAGTGGGGATGGATAAGATCAAGTGTGTTGTAATTAAGCTTGACTTGTGTGTCAAGTTTGGGGTTAATCATGTGGGTTAGCCTAATTGAGTGGGTTTAAGCTTGTAATTAGCCAAAACCTAACCTAGGACTGAACCAACATGATGTGGTTAAGGTCCATGGGCCATGCAAAGGGAGCTCCTTCACCTAAACCTAACCCAAAACACCTAATCCTAGCCTTCCACCCTAATCCACCCCTAATCCTAGCCTAATCACCTAACCTACTTCCCTAATCCCGGCCCAATCCCTACCTAATCACCTAACCCACTTCCCTAATCCTTCCCTAAACCTAGGTTAATTTCCCTAAACCTAGCCTAATCCTAGCCTAATCACCTAACCTAGCTCACTAAACCTCACCCTAGAACCCAACCACCTAACCAAACCCTAAAACCCTAAACCACCCCTAGCCCACAATCTACCCAAACCACTAGTATTTAAAATATCTGGCCCTACCCTTTTCAGCCCACCTTATCTTCATACCACCCTACCTAAACCACCTAACCACTACCCCAAACCCAGCCCTAACCGGCCTACCCATCCCTATATAAACCCCCCCCCTTGGGGGCGGGTTTTCCTAGCTAGAACCCCTCACCCATCCCAGCAGGGTCCTCTCCTTCCCCCAAGTCCAACCGAATCCTCCACTTCCCCACCTGCTCCACCTGCTCCACCTGCACCACCACCTACTCTCCATCCCACCACCACTTGCACCGCCATCTCCACCACCTCCCGGCCGAACATCATCACCTGCCCAACTCCCTTCCAGCCGAGCACCACCTTCTCTTCACTCAGTAAGTGCCCTGCCTTCCACCTTACTCCCTCTTCACTCCCTCTCCATTCTCAACCAACCAATCCACTCCCAGCCCCCTGCACCATTCCCAGCCACCCACCATACCACCACTTTACCCTAATATCAGCCACTAGTCGCCACCACTCCCAATCGGCCAAGCCTTAGTCACCCTAGTTACACCCGGCCACCCTATCCGATTTCCTAAGACCTGCCCATAGCACTCCCTTATACCCACTACACCCACTACCACCTAGCCCCATCACCTAGCTAGCTTCCTTCCCATACTCCACCCCTAGCCATCCTAGCAGCCCGCCACCACCAAATTCCCCTAGTCGGCCACTCCAACCGACTATCCCTTCCATTCGGCTAGCCACTTCCTTTCCCCTAGGTGTCCCATTTGATCTTCCCTTAGGCTCCCCTTAGGGCCATACTCCCTAACACTATACCCTCTCCTAGTGACCCTATATACTCACCTTGCCCAGCCCCTTTTATCCCCCACATCAAGGCGACACCCTTGCTTGCAGCCGGCCACCTTCAAGGCGCCTCTCCTACGCCCCATTTGCAGCCGGCCAGCATCCCTTGTCGCTCAACCTCGCAGAGCTCCCGTTTGCAGCCCAAGGCGAAGGCCAAGCCCACGCTCCAGCAAGGCCTCTACGGACCAGTTACTAGTAAGTGCCTAACTCGGTCTTTAGTTGTATACTTGCTTGAGATTCAATTCGATACGGGGTTGTAATAACGGAGCCTAGTCTCCCCCCGCTTGTAATAACGTGGCTTGGCACACCCACACACGTGCACTCAATTAGTTGTGCATGATTTTGAACACACACGGGCCTAATCAGCCCCTAATACATAAGTATATACATATACTTTCATTTTTGTAGGGTTTTTGCTTAAGTTGGGTGCGTTGTCTTTCAATTCAAGCACTCACACACATTGACCTTTCGCTCTTATTTGAAAGACCCAAGTAAGGGCCGACCTATACTATTTGGGTTTCATTTTATGTCGTGTGTGTAAGTCTTTCAATTCAAGCACACTCACACACATTGAGCTTTCGCTCTTATTTGAAAGACCCAAGTAAGGGACGACCTATACTATTTGGGTTTCATTTTATGTCGTGTGTGTAAGTCTTTCAATTCAAGCACACTCACACACATTGAGCTTTCGCTCTTATTTGAAAGACCCAAGTAAGGGCCGACCTATACTATTTGGGTTTTATTTCATGTCGTGTGTGTAAGTCTTTCAATTCAAGCACTCTCACACACATTGAGCCTTCGCTCTTACTCCCAAGACCTTAGTAAAGGCCTTATTGCAGTTATATTTGGGTTTCATTTATGTCGTGTGCGTAGTACTTCAATTCAAGCACTCACACACATTGAGCTTTCGCTCTTATTCCCAAGACCTTAGTTAAGGCCATACTGCAATTTATATTTGGGTTTAATTTCATGTCGTGTGTGTAAGTCTTTTCAATTCAAGCACGCACCCACATTGAGCCTTCGCTCTTATTTGCAAGACCCGAGTAAGGGCTCATATACCTACTCTATATACATATCTCCCTTCGGCACTTACTTTACAAGTCATTTCCCTTCGGTTATTTCCCTTCAGTATTGTCTTTACATTCGGGTTTTTCCCTTTGGAGTAGCGTGAGTTTGCATTGCATCTACGCCATACCACGAGGTAAGACGCATATTGCATCAAAGCAAGCCCCGCTCGAATTCGCCCATGTAGTGGAGTGTTCATAACACACAAACTAGGTGGCCCGAAAAGGGATAAAAGAAAAGACTTAGGCACGTGCAAATCCACGTGATCTAAAAAACATGCAATCGCATTTAAAAGACCCGAAATAGACACCTCAAAAATGCTTCGTAGGCTTTCTATCCCAAAACTCGATTTTGCAAAGCGTACAGACTAACCCTTGCGCATCGGTGCAAGAAGGTCTGCGACGACAAGAGCTCACTTGCTCACAGTCGCCACGATTAGAAGTCAGTGTTAAATATATCTTCGCTAGCTTAGGTAAGCTAGCTGGCATGCCCTGTTTGCATAAATAAGGCCTTAGACACACGAGAGGATCCGCTCCGAGCCCTGAAAAGGTAAGAGGCGGGGATTTTCGCGCGTCTACACTACGCCTTACTCGAAACGTCGAATTCTCAAACAAGATGAAATTCAAGTAAGTAAATCCTATTTTTACTTTAGGATTCCTCGAAATGAACCATGCTTTAGCTTGGGATAAGCCAGGGATGGGAAAGAGATACCACGGTCCCTTCTGAAGCGTCCCGTGGTTTGAGGCACAGAAGGCGGAAAACTACTCTTTTTGAGCTTTTTGGCCTCTTTTTCCTTTTTTTCATCGAGGGTCTCCCTTTGGGAGTATTTTTTCTTTAATCCCTCTTTTTTATAAGAGAATCGATTTTTCTTTTAAATTCTGGTTTCTTTCTTTTGGAAAGAGACTTTGAATGGGAAATTCCCTTTTGTTTTGGGCCTTTGTTTTCCTTTTGGAAGGAGAAGAGAAGAGGGGAGGACTTATCCCAAGCCTACACTCGATCCATTCCAGATCAACCTATTTAGAAATAGCACGTACCACTTGCAAGTATCTTGCTATGTTGAACTAGGCCTTTCTTTGTAAGAAGAAGGATTTTGAAATGTAACCACGATTTTGATAACTCCACTCTTTCACAAGTGCAAATTCTCTCACTTAGGTTCACACGAGTTTGCTTTTGCACCTTATTCACATGTCTCAGGGCAGCTATCCCTTTTAGATTTTCGAAAAATGGAACTTAATCCAGATCCTACACATGATACTTCTTTAAGTATTGAATATTGATAGGATCTGCTAAATTCCTACCTTCTACATCGATCAACCAATACGAGTTGTTCGTAGTGGTTGCTCGTACAACATAGGGTCCATCCCAATTGGGGCGCCACTTGCCTAGGGGGTGTGGGCCACGATGGTGGATGGTTTTTAAGACCAGATCTCCCACTTCAAAGTGGCGAGGTCCCATGTGTTTGCTATAATGTCGGGCTATCCTTTGCCGGTATGCACGAGCATGATCCATGGCAAGGAGTCGCCTCTCATCTAGCAAATCTAGTTCGGCCATCCTAGCATGCTGAAGCGTCTCCAGGGGGAGGTCGAGTGCTATGGATGTATGGAATGAATGCAGTTGAGTATGAATGGGAAGAATGGCGTTTGTGCCATAGACCAATTCGAATGGTGTGGCATTCGTGGGAGTCCGGATGGAAGTCCTATAAGCCCATAAGGCTTCATCCAGCTTCTCGTGCCACTTCCTACCCTTCTCTAAGGTTTTCTCAATAATACTAATGAGAGTCTTGTTTGTGGCTTCGGCTTGGCCGTTGCCTTGAGGGTAGTAGGGCGAGGAGAAGTGGTGAGTTATGCCATACGTGTTGCACAACTTAACCATCCACTCGTTCTTGAATGGGGTGCCATTATCAGACACAAGGTCTCGTGGAACCCCAAATCGAGCCAAGATATTCCTCCGGATGAAAGCCACCACATGTTGCCCCATTACATTGGTTAGAGAAATGGCTTCCACCCACTTGGAGAAATACTCCGTGGCTGCTAAAGTAAATCGATGCCCATTCGAGGCCTTTGGAAATATTGGGCCTACGATGTCAAACGCCCACATGGTAAATGGCCAGGGGCTGACCACGGAATGCAATGCAGATGAAGGGATATGAATGGCGTGCCCATGCACTTGACATGGATGACACTTCCTAACATGATCGTGACAATCCTTTTTCAGGGTGGACCAAAAATAGCCCCCTCTATGTATTTTCATTGCCATCATGTTGGCATTAACATGACCTCCACATTCTCCATCGTGGAACTCGTTGTAGACGCGTGAAAATCCCTGCCTCTCACCTTTTCAGGGCTCGGAGCGGATCCTCTCGTGTGTCTAAGGCTTTATCTATGCAAACAGGGCGTGCCAGCTAGCTTACCTAAGCTAGCGAAGATATATTTAACATTGACTTCTAATCGCGGTGACTGTGAGCAAGTGAGCTCTTGTCGTCGCAGACTTTCTTGCACCGATGCGCAAGGGTCAGTCTGTATGCTTTGCAAAAATCGAGTTTTGGGATAGAAAGCCTACGAAGCGGTTCGAGGTGTCTATTTCGGGTCTTTTAAATGCGATTGCATGTTTTAGATCACGTGGATTTGCACGTGCCTAAGTCTTTTCTTTTATCCCTTTTCGGGCCACCTAGTTTGTGTGTTATGAACACTCCACTACATGGGTGAATTCGAGCGGGGCTTGCTTTGATGCAATATGCATCCTACCTCGTGGTATGGCGTAGATGCAATGCAAACTCACGCTACTCCAAAGGGAAAACCCGAATGTAAAGACAATACTGATGGGAAATAACCGAAGGGAAATAACCGAAGGGAAATGACTTGTAAAGTAAGTGCTGAAAGGAGATATGTATATAGAGTATGTATATGAGCCCTTACTCGGGTCTTGCAAATAAGAGCGAAGGCTCAATGTGGGTGCATGCTTGAATTGAAAGACTTACACACACGACATGAAATTAAACCCAAATATAAATTGCAGTATAGCCTTGACTAAGGTCTTGGGAGTAGGAGCGAAAGCTCAATGTGTGTGAGTGCTTGAATTGAAGTACTACGCACACGACATAAATGAAACCCAAATATAACTGCAATAAGGCCTTTACTAAGGTCTTGGGAGTAAGAGCGAAAGCTCAATGTGTGTGAGAGTGCTTGAATTGAAAGACTTACACACACGACATGAAATGAAACCGAAATAGTATAGGTCGGCCCTTACTTGGGTCTTTTAAATAAGAGAGAAAGCTCAATGTGTGTGAGAGTGCTTGAATTGAAAGACTTACACACACGACATGAAATGAAACCCAAATAGTATAGGTCGGCCCTTACTTGGGTCTTTCAAATAAGAGTGAAGGCTCAATGTGTGTGAGAGTGCTTGAATTGAAAGACTTACACACACGACATGAAATGAAACCCAAATAGTATAGGTCGGCCCTTACTTGGGTCTTTCAAATAAGAGCGAAGGCTCAATGTGTGTGAGTGTTTGAATTGAAAGACAACACACCCAACTTAAGCAAAACCCTACAAAAATGAAAGTATATGTATATACTTATGTATTAGGGGCTGATTAGGCCCGTGTGTGTTCAAAATCGTGCACAACTAAGAGAGTGCACGTATGTGGATGGGTGGGGCGCATGCCATATTTCCAAAGATCTGGTCCCTGAAAAGGGATCGACCTTCAAGGCTGAACCCAAGGAGGAGAGGGCATCAGCGATGCCATTGTCCTCTCTTCCTATGTGTGTGAGTTTACACGACTGGAAGGATTGGACCAATCGAGTGGCCAACTCGTGATATGGAAGTAGTTTCTCATTACGTACTTGCCAAATTTTCAAAACCTGGTTTATGACAAGGAGCGAATCTCCAAAGACCTCGATGCATGATGCCCCTAGAGTTTTCGAAATCCTTAAGCCTTGTATGAGTGCTTCATACTCAGCTACGTTGTTGGAACATTCGAAATCTAAGCGGACTGCTATGGGAATCTCGCCATTTTCAGGGGAGATTAGGATGACCCCAGCACCAGCCCCTCGTTGGTTTCGTGCCCCATCGAAGTGCATCTTCCACACTTGGTTTTCAAAAGAATTTTCCAAAATGTGGTTTTGAAATTGGTTTTGCAATATGCCTTCATCAGGTATTTTGACAAGAGTGGGATATGCGTCCTCTAAGGGGAATTCAGCCACGTAATCTGCTAGGGCTTGCCCCTTAATGGAGATCTGGTGATGGTATTTCAGATCATACTCCATTAAAAGGAGTTGCCATTTGCCCAATCTACCTGTGAGAATGGGTTTTTCGAACAAGTGCTTGATTGGATCAAGCTTGGACACTATCCAGATCTCATGATCTAGGAAATAGTGTCTGAACTTCTGGCAGGCCCAGACGAGGGCCAAGCACGTCTTCTCCATGGCTTGATAATTTCGTTCATAAGCCAAGGAGTTTTCGAAATATAGTAGATGGCATACTCCTTATGGGTGTCATCCTCGTATTGAGCCAACAGGGCTCCTAAAGCATTTGCATGCACGGAGATGTATAATAAAAGCGGTTTTCCTTGTTTTGGAGGATTCAAAACGGGGGGATTAACTAAGTATGCCTTCAGTCTCTCGAAGGACTTTTGGCATTCGTCATCCCATAAGAATTTCGTACCCTTCCTCAACACTTTGTTGAAGGGTTCGCATCTAGTTGCCAGATTCGCTATGAATCGGCGAACGGATTGTAAAGACCCTGGAGGCTACGGATTTGGGTGAGATTGGAGGGTGGAGCCATGTCTATGATGGCTCGACACTTAGAGGGGTCGACTTCTATTCCCCTTTGGCTCACCATAAAGCCTAGAAGCTTCCCTGATTCTACCCCGAACACACATTTTTGAGGGTTTAGCTTTACTTTGTAAAGCCTAAGCCTTTCGAAAATCTTTTGTAAACATTCGATATGGGTGCATCGGGTTTTGGATTTTGCCAAGAGATCATCTACATACACTTCTACAAGCTCATGAATTTGATCATGGAAGATCATGGTCATGGCTCGTTGGTATGTTGCGCCGGCATTTTTCAAACCAAAGGGCATGACTGTATAGCAGTACGTGCCCCATGGGGTTGTGAAGGCGGTCTTACCCTGATCTCGTGGACTTAGTTTGATTTGACTATAGCTTGAATAGCCATCCATGAATGAGAACATTTCATGATTTACAGTACTATCGACTATCAAATCTATGTTTGGTAAAGGATAATTATCCTTTGGAGTGGCTTTATTCAGGTTTCTGAAATCGATGCATATTCGAATTTTCTCATTGGTTTTTCGAACCACAACGATATTTGACAACCAATCAGAATACGCAATGGGTTTTATAAATCCGGCTTTTAGCAGATCTTCTAAACCCTCTTTGACTTGCGTGTGTACATTCGGGTGTATTTTCCTAAGCTTCTGCTTTATTGGTTTTACACCTACATCTAAGGGAAGACGATGCTCGACTATGCTGGGATCTATGCCCGGCATGTCTTCATACGTCCATGCAAACACATCTAAATAGGTCCGTAGAAATGCAATGAATGCTAACTTTTCAGTTTCATGCAAGCATGCGCCTATTTTGATGGTTTTGGGATTGGAATCATCCCCTAGGTTCACCTCTATGAAATCTCCTCCTACTGATTGGGAAGGTCTTTCAAAATCGAGAATTCTATGAAATTCTGGGAGCTCAGAAGTGGGATCTTCCTCAGGGGGATCCACTTCTGGGCTTCGATCATTCTCGTGGACTTTAGACCCGAGGGAACTTGATGCGTGGTTTTCAAAATAACCTGGTTTTGTACTTGGATTTTCAAGTGATTTCGAAATTTTTGGTCTGGCTATGCAGACGACGTTTCTTTCGAAATCCTTTTCTTTTGCCAAAGTCCTACCAGGAGCAGCTTTGTACAAAATCTTTTTGGTATTTTCCAAATTTTTGATTTTTTTGGGTTTTTGTAAAACAAGAACTTTGGGAACTATACAAAGCACTCTTTTTTCGAGTTTTTGTTTTTCCATTGTTTTTGGTTTTTCTTGTTTTTCGATTTTTTTGATTTTAAGCTTTTCAAATGTTTTTGTATTTTTAGAAAAGGGATCTTCCGTCATACCTACAAAGGGAAAACACTACGGGTTAAACTCGGAATAGGAGATCTAAATCGTAGGTCTCTTCTAAGGCAGGTTCCGGGGCACCCTTGACCCAAGTTGTTACAGGGGGTGGCTCCGGCGGTATTCGGGGAGTATAGCCGATCCCATATCGGCTTGGATTGGCCCTAGGAAGGATGGGCTCTAGGAGACCCTGGTTCTGCGCCCCTAGACTCTTGTAGGGTGTGTAGCCCATGTTCAACAACATGTTCCACGACTTTTTGTTTTTCGAAAAAGTTGGATACAAGTCGTGGTCTTGGAACATGCTATCGTCCATATTATGCTCGTATGGCCTCTTGTCCAGGGGCTTTGGAAATAGGGAACGCTTGGGTTTTCCTAGAAGGATTAAAGTCGGGAGGGAGCCTACTTTGGGTGGCCCCTTCACACATACAACCTTCCTAGGGTTGTTCAACATGAGCCGAGGTGGCTCAACCATAATTTGCCCCAGGTTAGCCTCATGGGCTTGGGAGCTTGATAAACAAGGGGAGTTTATGATCCCCTGAAGCTGTGGGTGACTCTCACCTAGGATCACTACGACCTGGTCCCTAAAAGGGATCTTGACACACCTGTGGAAGGTGGATGGCACAACACACAAACTGTGTATCCAGGGCCTTCCCAGCAACAGGTTATAATGGGGGTGGATGTCCAAGACATGGAACACCCCCGTGTGTTCGATCCCTCCCGTTTCCATTGGGAGTTCGATGGATCCTAAAGGTCTAGACGCATTCCCATCGTATCCAGTGATAACGATGGGGCTTGGGTTTACTGAAGTCAAGGTGACTCCGATTTTGTACGCCACATGAAGTGGAAGGATGTTGAGCCCTCCTCCACCATCGACTAGGCACCTGTTTAGAGAGTGGTTGTTTAGAACCACCTCGATATGCAGGGCCTGGTTATGGGTTTCGTAGGGTCTATCTACATCATCTTCCGAGAAAGTGATGGGCGATTTTGCTCCTAATAAAGCCACTTGGGCAGACAAGGGTTCCGGATTTATGTTCGAATCAACCTTGGCCCTTTCTAGAATTTTCTCTAATACAAGTCTATGCCTAGGCGAAGTTTTTATAAGCTCTAGGATAGACATGTGAATAGGAATCTTTGAAAGGTGGTTTTCGAAGACATAAGGATTTAGGATGACTTTGCCCTTATCTGCTTTTGGCAGAACACTAGGGATACATGCTTTTGAGGGGCCAGGCACACTGACCACCTTTTGAGCACCTTGAAGGTGTGGGGGTTGATAGATCCTCCCAGATCTAGTGACTTCCCCCACGACCAGCCTAAGGTTCGCGCTAAACTTGGCTCTAAGGATGAGCTGAGGAGAACCTTGGATTTTCAAAACTGGTTTTACCGGGGATTCCACTTTTGGTGGTCCCCGAATGACAACTTTGGCGCGCTTCTTGTATAGTACAAGAATGGGTGCACACGTAGGTCGACCAGGTTCTGGTTTTTGTGCTAGTTCCTTGGAAATGATGAGGGTACACACCTCCTTTCCTTTCCCACTGCCACTGGCGTGTTTGGGAAAGGGTTCCTTGAAGATAGCTTGAGGTGGCTCAGGTTCCGCAATGACTTAGAGTCGGCCTTCTGCTATCAAGTTCTCAATTTTATTTAAGAGGGAGAAGCAGCGTTTGGTATCATGGCCTTTGAGCCGATGATACTTACAAAATCGGTTTAAATACCCCCCTTTGGAAGTGACTCCTTCAGGGATTTCAGGGAGTTCTATCATGCCCTAGGCAAGTAGGAGGTCTAGGACCTCCGACACAGGTTGCCCCAGCGGAGTATACTCCCGTTTTTCAACCGGTTTTTGAAAATTTCGTTCCCTCTTATTTTCTAATTTTTCAAAATTTTTGGAAGTGCCCGCCATGCCTGGATCCACCCGAACATTGGCGATTTTATGGGGCTTTGCCCCTTTGTCCGTCGTGGGTAGCCCATATGCGATGGGCTTTTCAAAACGGGTTTTTGGAACGGCACTTCCTTTCCACAAGTGATCGTATGTCCCTTTTCGCAAGTTGGTTTCGAAAAGGGAGGCCTTTTTGATCAACTTATGGAAAGTTGAAATCTCATGGAGCGAGAGAAGGGTTTTTAACTCACTTTTAAAGTTATCCAGGATGAGCATTACTGCGCATCCTTCGGATATGGGCTCTCGCACTTGGCCCAAAAGCGACCTCCATCTTATAATGAAGGCATGTATGTCTTCGTTCATGCCTTGCTTTGTATCCCTTAAGGTATTTAGAGTCGGCGTGACTTCTACGTTGTGTGCAAATCTTTGCATGAAGCAGTTCGCTAACTCTTCAAAAGTAGCGAACTGGCTTAAGTCGTAGGAAGCCAGCCATTTGGCAGCTGTGCCTTTAAGGGATAAAGGGAACCAATACAGCCATTTCATCAAGTCCTTTTTCTTCTTATGGGCTCGACGCGAGAAAAGCTGCAAGTGAGACCTAGGGTCTCCCATGCCATCATACCGATAGAAGTTCGGTATTTCATCGTCACTGTCTGTTTCGTAATCCATAGGAAGGAAATCAGACAGGGCGTAGCTCTTTTTCTCTTTATTCTGTCCCTTTAGCAACTGTTGTAGGGCTTTACGGTCCTTTTGTGTGAAGGACTCGTGGTATTGGTTGCCTTCCATTACGGAGGCCTCTTTGTGCTTGCGAGGTTTTTCAGATTTCTTTTTAGGCCTTTGTTCACCGTTTGATGAACATGAATCGCCTACTTCAGCCTCTTGGCTGAGAGCATCGATTTTGGCCTCAAACTCCCTTCTCAAATCCTTGATTTCATTTAGTTTTATTTTGTTTTTGAAAATCCTCCTAGAGTGAGAACTTGATGCACATGAGCCTTGGCTCGACACTTCACTTGGATTGGATTTTGACATGCTTTTCAAGCTTTTTCAAAATGTCCTAAGTACAAGCAAAGAAAACAAGTTAAAATGACACCTTTTACAAAATTTTCGCAAGACTTCTATTTAAAACTCGATTTTTGAAAGGCTTACGTCCCACTGGGCGTGCCAATCTCTGTAGACGCGCGAAAATCCCCGGCTCTCACCTTTTCAGGGCTCGGAGCGGATCCTCTCGTGTGTCTAAGGCTTTATCTATGCAAACAGGGCGTGCCAGCTAGCTTACCTAAGCTAGCAAAGATATATTTAACACTGACTTCTAATCGTGGCGACTGTGAGCAAGTGAGCTCTTGTCGTCGCAGACTTTCTTGCACCGATGCGCAAGGGTCAGTCTGTACGCTTTGCAAAAATCGAGTTTTGGCATAGAAAGCCTACGAAGCGGTTCGAGGTGTCTATTTCGGGTCTTTTAAATGCGATTGCATGTTTTAGATCACGTGGATTTGCACGTGCCTAAGTCTTTTCTTTTATCCCTTTTCGGGCCACCTAGTTTGTGTGTTATGAACACTCCACTACATGGGCGAATTCGAGCGGGGCTTGCTTTGATGCAATATGCGTCCTACCTCGTGGTATGGCGTAGATGCAATGCAAACTCACGCTACTCCAAAGGGAAAACCCGAATGTAAAGACAATACTGAAGGGAAATAACCGAAGGGAAATGACTTGTAAAGTAAGTGCCGAAGGGAGATATGTATATAGAGTATGTATATGAGCCCTTACTCGGGTCTTGCAAATAAGAGCGAAGGCTCAATGTGGGTGCATGCTTGAATTGAAAGACTTACACACACGACATGAAATTAAACCCAAATATAAATTGTAGTATAGCCTTGACTAAGGTCTTGGGAGTAAGAGCGAAAGCTCAATGTGTGTGAGTGCTTGAATTGAAGTACTACGCACACGACATAAATGAAACCCAAATATAACTGCAATAAGGCCTTTACTAAGGTCTTGGGAGTAAGAGCGAAAGCTCAATGTGTGTGAGAGTGCTTGAATTGAAAGACTTACACACACGACATGAAATGAAACCGAAATAGTATAGGTCGGCCCTTACTTGGGTCTTTCAAATAAGAGAGAAAGCTCAATGTGTGTGAGAGTGCTTGAATTGAAAGACTTACACACACGACATGAAATGAAACCCAAATAGTATAGGTCGGCCCTTACTTGGGTCTTTCAAATAAGAGTGAAGGCTCAATGTGTGTGAGAGTGCTTGAATTGAAAGACTTACACACATGACATGAAATGAAACCCAAATAGTATAGGTCGGCCCTTACTTGGGTCTTTCAAATAAGAGCGAAGGCTCAATGTGTGTGAGTGTTTGAATTGAAAGACAACACACCCAACTTAAGCAAAACCCTACAAAAATGAAAGTATATGTATATACTTATGTATTAGGGGCTGATTAGGCCCGTGTGTGTTCAAAATCGTGCACAACTAAGAGAGTGCACGTGTGTGGGTGTGCCAAGCCACGTTATTACAAGCGGGGGGAGACTATGCTCCGTTATTACAACCCCGTGTCAAATTGAATCTCAAGCAAGTATACAACTAAAGACCGAGTTAGGCACTTACTAGTAGCTGGTCCGTAGAGGCCTTGCTTGAGCGTGGGCTTGGCCTTCGCCTTGGGCTGCAAACGGGAGCTCCGCGAGGGTGAACGACAAAGGGTGTTGGCCGGCTGCAAATAGGGCACGGGATAGGCGCCTTGATGGTGGCCGGCTGCAAGCAAGGGTGTCGCCTTGGTGTGGGGGATTAAAGCGGCTGGGCAAGGTGAGTATGTAGGGTCACTAGGAGGGTATATAGTATTAGGGAGTATGGACCTAAGGGGAGCTTAAGGGAAGATCGAATGGGACACCTAGGGGAAAAGAGGTGGCTGGCCGAATGGAAGGGATAGTCGGTTGAAGTGGCCGACTAGGGGGATGTGGTGGTGGCGGGCTGCTAGGATGACTAAGGCTGGAGTATAGGCAGGTAGCTAGTTAGGTGATGGGGCTAGGTGGTAGTGGATGTAGTGGGTATAAGGGAGTGCTATGGGTAGGTCTTAGGAAATCGGATAGGGTGGCCGGGCGTAGCTAGGGTAGTTAGGTAGTGGCGAATGGCTAGGGCGGCTAAGGCTTGGCCAAGTCTAGTGGTGGCGGCAAGTGGTGGTGGGATGGAGAGTAGGTGGTGGTATGGTGGGTGGCTGGGAGTGGAGAAGGAGCTAGGTAGAGTGTGGGGTACTTACCGAGTGAAGAGAAGGTGGCACTCGGCTGGAAGGAAGCTGGGCAGGTAGTGAGGCTCGGCCGGGAGGTGGTGGAGATGGCGGTGCAAGTGGTGGTGGGATGGAGAGATGGTGGTGGTGCAGGCGGAGCAGGTGGAGCAGGTGGAGCAGGTGGGGAAGTGGAGGACATAGAGGGCCCGGCTGGGATGGGTGAGGGGTTCTAGCTTGGAAAACCCGCCCCAAGAGGGGGGGTTTATATAGGGAGTTGGGTAGGTCGGTTAGGGATGGGTTTGGGGTAGTGTTTAGGTGGTTTAGGTAGGGTGGTATGAAGATAAGGTGGGCTGGAAAGGGTAGGGCCAGATATTTTAAATACTAGTGGTTTGGGTAGATTGTGGGCAAGGGGTGGTTTAGGGGTTTAGGGTTTGGTTAGGTGGTTGGGTTCTAGGGTGAGGTTTAGTGAACTAGGTTAGGTGATTAGGCTAGGATTAGGCTAGGTTTAGGGAAATTAACCTAGGTTTAGGGAAGGATTAGGGAAGTGAGTTAGGTTGGGATTAGGCCGGGATTAGGGAAGTGGGTTAGGTGATTAGGCTCAGATTAGGGGTGGATTAGGGTAGAAGGCTAGGATTAGGTGTTTTCGGTTAGGTTTAGGTGAAGGAGCTCCATTTGCATGGCCCATAGATCTTAACCACCTCATGTTGGTGCAGCCCTAGGTTAGGTTTTAGCTAATTACAAGCTTAAACCCACTCAATTAGGCTAACCCACATGATTAACCCCAAACTTGACACACAAGTCAAGCTTAATTACAACACTCTTGATCTTATCCATCCCCACTCTCTCTCATGCCCATGATCCCACGTGAATTTCAAGTGGGCCCCACCTCCATTTATGAGAAGGTGATGTGGGCCATGGATATGGATATTGGATTGGATTTTTAAATCAAAATCCAAATCCAAGTCCATACATGGGATTGGATTGGGATCTGGATATATATGGTCCAGATCCGATCCAAACTGAACTCTAACTCCTTCGAGCTGGGTTCGAAACGGACGATTTGTGCGGGGTTTGACAGCATCAGCACTCCGTCTGCGTTGGGTCTTCGCCAACATGATCGTCCGCCTCCGTTTCTGCCTTCCGGAGATGACTTCAAATGGCATTTTGATGATAATAGGGTCTTGGACGTTCGAGATCCTGGGGGTGGATTCAATGTGAGAGTTGTTGTGCCGGGCTTGACTTGTGCTCCGGTTCCGGGCTCTCTTTAGCTTCTCTGGTCCTGTCTTGATTAGGCCAAGTTGCTTCGGGGTTTCAAAAACGTGCTTTAAAAGGTTTTCAAAAGCCATATTATATATTTTTGAAATATGAAGTTTAAAACATATATACAGGGTTGTCTGGAAGGCTCTTGGGTTTCCAGACTCAAAATAGCCCTTTGGGGGCTGCTTTTACAAAACCAGGTTGTTTTGAGGAATTCGTGGGATTTCGGGGTGTTTACACTCGTGCATCACTATCCTGGCCTCCTCTAGGTCGATACACCTAAGCAAAATGCCAGTAAAACTTTTTTTGTATAAGACCCCACCCAGAATGGTGTATCGGGTCGAAATCTTACGAATGAATGCCTTATCTTTGGATGTGGCATCCTCGGTGAATCCCCCATTTTCTAAAAACTGTTTGATGTCATAAAAACAGGGTTTTTCAATAGACTCTGGGTTGTTTTGGCAAATATCCAAGTCGTGTGTGGATGGGTGGGGCACATGCCATATTTCTAAAGATCTGGTCCTTGAAATGGGATCGACCTTCAGGGCTGAACCCAAGGAGGAGAGGGCATCGGCGATGCCATTGTCCTCTCTTCCTATGTGTGTGAGTTTACACGACTGGAAGGTTTGGACCAATCGAGTGGCCAACTCGTGATATGGAAGTAGTTTCTCATTACGTACTTGCCAAATTTTTAAAACCTGGTTTATGAGAAGGAGCGAATCTCCAAAGACCTCGATGCATGATGCCCCTAGAGTTTTCGAAATCCTTAAGCCTTGTATGAGTGCTTCATACTCAGCTACATTGTTGGAACATTCGAAATCTAAGCGGACTGCTTTGGGAATCTCGCCCTTTCAGGGGAGATTAGGATGACCCCGGCACCAGCCCCTCGTTGGTTTCGTGCCCCATCGAAGTGCATCTTCCACACTTGGTTTTCAAAAGATTTTGCCAAAATGTGGTTTTGAAAATGGTTTTGCAATATGCCTTCATCTGGCATTTCGACAAGAGTGGGATATGCGTCCTCTAAGGGGAATTCAGCCATGTAATCTGCTAGGGCTTGCCCCTTAATGGAGATTTGGTGATGGTATTTCAGATCATACTCCATTAGAAGGAGTTGCAATTTGCCCAATCTACCCGTGAGAATGGGTTTTTCGAACAAGTGCTTGATTGGATCAAGCTTGGACACTATCCAGATCTCATGATCTAGGAAATAGTGTCTGAACTTCTGGCAGGCCCAGACTAGGGCCAAGCACGTCTTCTCCATGGCTTGATAATTTCATTCATAAGCCAAGGGAGTTTTCGAAATATAGTAGATGGCATACTCCTTATGGGTGTCATCCTCGTATTGAGCCAATAGGGCTCCTAAAGCATTTGCATGCACGGAGATGTATAATAAAAGCGGTTTTCCTTGCTTTGGAGGATTCAAAACGGGGGGATTAACCAAGTATGCCTTCAGTCTCTCGAAGGACTTTTGGCATTCGTCATCCCATAAGAATTTCGTGCCCTTCCTCAACAATTTGTTGAAGGGTTCGCATCTAGTTGCCAGATTTGATATGAATCGGCGAACGGATTGTAATCGACCTTGGAGGCTACGAATTTGGGTGAGATTGGAGGGTGGAGCCATGTCTATGATGGCTCGACACTTAGAGGGGTCGACTTCTATTCCCCTTTGGCTCACCATAAAGCCTAGAAGCTTCCCTGATTCTACCCCGAACACACATTTTTGAGGGTTTAGCTTTACTTTGTAAAGCCTAAGCCTTTCGAAAATCTTTTGTAAACATTCGATATGGGTGCATCGGGTTTTGGATTTTGCCAAGAGATCATCTACATACACTTCTACAAGCTCATGAATTTGATCATGCAAGATCATGGTCATGGCTCGTTGGTATGTTGCGCCGGCATTTTTCAAACCAAAGGGCATGACTGTATAGCAGTACGTGCCCCATGGGGTTGTGAAGGCGGTCTTACCCTGATCTCGTGGGCTTAGTTTGATTTGATTATAGCCTGAATAGCCATCCATGAATGAGAACATTTCATGATTTGCAGTACTATCGACTATCAAATCTATGTTCGGTAAAGGATAATTATCCTTTGGAGTGGCTTTATTTAGGTTTCTGAAATCGATGCATATTCGAATTTTCCCATTGGTTTTTCGAACCACAATGATATTTGACAACCAATCAGAATACGCAATGGGTTTTATAAATCCGGCTTTTAGCAGATCTTCTAAACCCTCTTTGACTTGCGTGTCTACATTCGGGTGTATTTTCCTAAGCTTCTGCTTTATGGGCTTTACACCTGCATCTAAGGGAAGACGATGCTCGACAATGCTGGGATCTATGCCCGGCATGTCTTCATACGTCCATGCAAACACATCTAAATAGGTTCGTAGAAATGCAATGAATGCTAACTGTAGACATGAAAATTCTCATTCCAAAGTTTATGAGACAAACTTGAAATGAACCTTTCCACCCCTACGCTTGCGCGAGCGTGCCAGCTAGTTCAAAACTAGCAAATGTTTGTAAGACTTCTAGGCGATTGTGTACAAGCGGGATCTTTCCACTCACACCTTCTTGAGCCGATGCTCAAGGGTCAGTATTGAGCGCTTAGGAACTTCATTTGACAGCAAACATGACTCCCTTTTACATAAACAAATGTCTTTGAAAAATTTGTTGAACTTGTGCACTCGGATTCAATACTTGGAAAAACACAAGTTGCTGAAAACAGAGAATTCTGTTTTCAGAGCTATTTTCTAGGGGAGGTTTCAAGGCGTTACAGACTTCCAAAAATTATCAAAATTTTACCAGACAAAGTTGGTAGTGTGGAGAGACTGTAGCCTTTTTCAAATCTGCATTTGGAGCAGTATTGAATCAGAAACAAATAATCTACTCAGACCACCTCATTGACCCGGAACAGCTCTGTTTCAGAAATATAGAAACTCAAAGATGAGTCTGTATCTCTCTGCTCAGAACTCCGATTTTAATGATTTTGATGTTGCTGGAAAGCTATGGATGTTAGCTTTCCAATGCATCAAAAATCAACCAATTTGGACTCCTGTGGACAGAGATATGGGACTTTTACCCGACCTCTGTTTCAGGAAATCCGACTGTGCAAACAGTGATGCAGAAATCTGGTCGTTCTTAATATGCTTTTATTACATGGCTGAGCGGCCCTAAAATCTTGCTAATTTTATACAGAGTGCCCAAAGGTGTCTGTAACAAGTGTGCAAAATTTCAGATAAAAAGGATCAACCGTTCGGAAATTAAAATTGCTGCAATCATCAGATATAGAGATGCTGAAAGCTCAGATTTCGGTTTTTAAGAATCTAATGATGCAAACTCACCCGAATTTAAAATGCAACAACTCTACATTCCCAAATTAAATTGCTGAATTGAAATGAAGGGAAATCATGTTTATAAGCATAAGCATAGAGGGGGTAGAGAATATAGAGTGATTATAGATTATATTGGGGAAGAAGCATATAAGCAAACACATGGAGTGCGTATGTGCAATAATGAAAATTCTGCAAATGTAAATGAGGGCATCAAATCTACTCACTATTACAACGTGGGGGGAGACTTTGCTCCATTAATACAACCCCAATTCAATTGAATTAATATGGAAGAAGGTTTTAAAAATAAAGGAAGAAGTACTTACAACTTTTGTCTTCGATCGGCCGGAATTCCAAGAGTGGAATCCGGCCAGCCCTTCTTCTTCTTCCTTCTATCTTCCGCACTCTCCCTCCTATGTCTACCCTCTTTTTCCCCTCTCTTTCCCTTCACTTGCAGCCCACGATTTTCCCTTGTGCAGGCCCTCTTTTCCAGCCCCAATTCCCTAAAATTTTGATGAGAGATGAAGATAACCCAAGCTCCTTTCAACTTGCTCCCCCTTGGCCCCTTTTATAGGCCAAGGGGGCTGGTTTCTAGCCCCTTCCATGGGGCGGATTGGACCAGCTCCTTGTTGGTTCTTGATCCAATTTGGCCCAGCTATATGTGGTCCCTCTTGTTGACTTGAACCAGCCCCTGTGGGCTGGGCCTAGTTGCAGCCGACTTAGTCTTTGGGTGTAGCCGATTCAAGCTTGTCTAATGTTTTGTCCTAGCATGTATTGAACTTGATACCAAGTAGTGGCCGGGTATGCCTAATTAGGCTCTTCCAATTCAATGCCTCATTTGGTATTTGATTCTTTGAATGATCCGGCTCCACTTTGATTTTGATTCCATACGGCTTCACCATGGTCTCGAGTTCAACTTGAAATGTTCTTGAATTGGATGAGCTTGAACTGGGTCCTGGATAAGCTCGATCTTCTCCTGGTTTCGGATAAGCTTTAGAATTTGATCTTGATTCTAATATGCTCTGACTTTATCTTCTTTGCTTTTTGGGAATCGATGTGGATCCAAGATTGGGTCTCCCCTGTTTATCTGCTTCAAAAACTCATGAGTTGTTTGAATTTAAAATCTTTATTTTGAAATATTCCCTAAAAGGCTTAAACTTTAAAATTTGGGGTTTTGAATTTAAAGGTTCATAAAGGCTTTAAATTGGCTTTCAAAATTTAGGAGTTTTTGAAAATATTTGAAAATTTTTGGGTGTTTACAGATGCCCCTCTTTGGCATTAATCCAAATTGATTTGGATAATGGCAAAGAAGAAACACCCTTTTATGGATTTACTTCCCAAATTTTCTTGAGAATATAAATCAATCCTTCATTTTGTAAACTCCTTTTCTTGGATCTCAGGAGAGGGATTTTCAGCCAAAAGGGACTTTGTTCCTATATGGGATACGATCATGCATGAATGACTTCTGAATGCATGTATGGTATGAGTGAAGTGAGCTTTTTGGGAGAGTCAATTTTTGGGGTTTTTGAGCTTGGAGAGAGCCTTTGAAGGTCGGCTGCCCCAAGAAGAATTTTCCCATGCCTCTTGACATTTTGGGTTTTCAAAAACTTTTAAAAGGAACTCCTTTTACCTTCCATCAAAAGGACTTCCAATTTTTCATACTTCCCTTCATTTGGGTTTCGATACCTACTACTTGGTAGAGGTTTTTGCTAGGAAATTTTGGAAAACATTTCAAAGTTCCATTTCCCACCTAACAAAGTCTAATTCTCAAACAAAATGAAATCCAAATGAGTAGACTCTATTCCTACTCTAGGATTTTCATGGTTGAACCTTTTTCCATGGGGATAAGCTATGGGGACATGGGAAAGAGTTACCACGGTCCCTTCTGAAGCGTCCCGTGGTTTAAGGCAAAGAGACGAAAAATTGCTCTTTTTGAGCTTTGGCTTTTTCTTTTTTTCTTTTTCTCATTTTTCGAGAGAAGACCTCTTTTGAAGAAGTTTTTGTATTCCCTCTGTCTATTCGGGGAAGACTTCTTCTCGGAGGAGTTTTTGCATTCTCTTTTCTTTTTTCTTTCAAAGAGAAGACTCCTTTTGAAGAAGTTTTTGTATTCCCTTTTCTTTTTGGGGAAGACTTCTTTTCCGAGGAGTTTTTGTATTCTCTATGTCTTTTCTTTTTCTTTTGAACATTGCCAATTTTCCTTTTTGGAGAGAGAAGTAAAATGAAGGGAAAACTTATCCCTTTGGTTACTCGATTCAACCAAGATCATCCCATTTCCTAATAGCATCTACCATTTGAAAATATTTTGCTATTTTGAACAAGGCTTCATTTTGTAAGCCAAGGATTTTTGAAATGTCACCAATTTGATTTTGAAAACTCTACTTTTCGTAAAGCATCAATTCCCTCATTCGGGGTCATACAATCAATCTTGATCTTTCTTTCAAGAAGTTTCGAAGGAGCTCAATTTTAAAAATCTTTTCCAAAAGAATTTATCATAAACCCTTTCAATTATTGGGCATTTTCGGGGTCTACTAAATTTCTACCCACAATATCAATCAATCAACATGTATCATCGATTTTTTGTTGCCCTTTTATGACATGGGGACATTCCTACTTGGGCTGCCACCTTTTCGGGCCTCTTTGGGTGTGTGATGCATGACATGTACAATGGAAATATATGCTTTATGAAATGATGACAATATGAAATGTATTCCACATGATATGATGGAGATACACGTTTTTATGAACTTGAATCTCCATGAAAGTGTCTAGGGGATGCATTTTCAATGCCCCTAGTTTGGTGGAGATGAGCGATATCACACGGCCTCAAAGTGAATGGGCTATGGAATTTCTTTATGGCATGTAAGATGGACGATGGGATATGGATGGCTCATGCATTTGACATTTACGACATTTCTAACATGATCATAACGAATTTTTGCTTAAGGGTGGACTAACATTAACCAACCCTAAGTATTTCATGGCCATCATATGGTATTGACATGAACTCCACGTTTTCCATCATGGAATTTATGTATTGATTCTAACCTTGCCAAGGTTTTCATATCAACAAGATGCTGAAATTTTTTTCTTTTCAAAGTCATATGTAGGGTTAAAAATTTTTTCAATCAAAACTTTGATCTTTCGAAGAAGTAAATTTGGGAAATCCTCCCTTTCTAAAAAAAATTCAATGTCTTAAAACCAAGGCTTTTTAATACAATTTTGGTCATTTTGGCAAGCATTCCAAATCGTGAGTGCCAATGGTGCATATTTTTAAAAAGCCGATCACTCCAATGGCCAATTCTTGATGAGTTTTCGTCTTGCCAAATTTTTTAAAAGTTGGTTTATAAAGGCATAGAATCTCCAAAGATTTTAATGCATGAGACCCTAGATTTTCGAAATTTTTAGGCCTTGTATGAGTGTTTCATACTTGGCAACATCATTTGAACATGTAAAATCTAGTTGAATGGCACTTGGTATTTCTCGAGAGATATGAAGATGATTCTTATACCTGCCCCTTTATTCTTTTTCCCATCAAAATACATTTTCCATACTTGAGTTTGTTTAAAACAATTTGTTAAAGTATGGTTTTGAAATTCATTTGCAAAATATTCGGCATTTAATCAAGTATGGAATGTGTATCTCAAGAGGCAATTCAACCATATGATCTAGGGGCTTGTCCCTTTAATGGAGCTGCCATTTATATAGCCTACCCGTTAGGGATAGGATTTTCAAACAAGTGCTTGATTCAATCGACATTATTCCTCTTTCATGACATGGGGAATAATGTCTCAATTTTGGAAGCCTATACCAAGCACGATTTTCTCTATGGCTTGGTGATTTCTTTCACATGCCAATAGAGTTTTTGAAAATGGCATACTTCCTATGGATATCATCTTCACATTTATCAAGTAAAACACCCAATGCATTCGCATGAATTGGAATGTAAAGCTTTACTTTGGAGGTTTTGAAAATTGGAGGATTTACCATAAACTTTTCGAAAGCTTTTTGGAAATTATCGTGCAAATTTTTAACCCGTTTTCAAAAGCCTATTTGAGAGAGTAGCATCTTGTTGGCCTGGAATTAACCTTGAAGGTTTCAGATTTGATTCATATGGAGACATGCCTATGATGGCTCGATACTTAGGGGTCAACTCTCATGCCCCTTTGGCTTAACACAAACCTTAAACTTGAGTTCTAAGATGATGTCTACACCCGATGCAAATATCTGACTTCAAACTGCAATGCATGATGCTCATGTAAACATGCACACACTATGGGTTAGACTCACTCTAAAATCCCTTTCTATGAAATTTCCAAGTCAAGGATTCTACGAATTTAGGGAAGCTTGGAGCCATGGTCTTTCCTCCTTGCTTTGATGATTCTCAAGCATTAAACTCTAGGGAAGTACTAGGTAAGAGAGAGCTATGACCAGCTTGGACGATTTTGACTTGGGATTATATCCATTCCTCGAAAGGATTTTGAAATTGGTTTTGTATATGGCCATTGTTTTCGGAGTTTTTGAAATTTTTTGATTTTTTTGTTTTTTTCAAAACACAATTTCAAGGATCCTTTTAAGAGACTTTCTGTTTGAAACTTTTTCTCAAATGAAGAGTGGGGGAATGAAAACAATTTTCTTTTTTGAAATTTTCAGATTTTTCAAATGTTTTTGGATTTTGAAGGTTTTCTAAATTTTTTTTTTTTTTTTTTTTTGGTTTTTGAGAATATTTAATTTTTTTGATTTTTTTAAAAGGAGGGATCTTCCATTGAACCTACAAAGAAAACTTCCATGAATTAGACTCAAAGAAAGGGTCTACGCCATAGGTCTCGGTTTTAGTGGGTTCTAGGGGCACCCTTGACCCAAGTGGTCTTAGGTGGTGGCTCAGGGGGTATGGATGGGATATAGCCCAATCCATATCGATTTGGGTTTGGTCTAGGTATGATTGGTTCTAGACAACCTTGGCTATGGGCTCCTAGTCCTTGATATGGTGTATATCCCATGTTTAAAATCATATTCCAAGGCTTTTTGATTTTTGAAAAAGTTTTATAAAGTTCATGCCCTTGGAATATGGAATCGTCTATATCATGGATATATACCCGTTCTATTTTCGGTAGGATATGGGATGGATGGGTGGTGGAAGACTTGTGCTTCCACACGAACCTAGGTTGGGATGGTTTAGGCTCTAAATGGGGGATGGTTTTGACATGCTCCCTAGACACAACTCGAGGTGCCCCTAGGAATGGGTTAGTTGGGTTTCTTGCCATAGACTTGGGTTCATGGCACAAGACTAAACTCGAGGAAGTTTGCATGGTAGAGTTAGGTGTTCCTAGGGTGTCAATGCATGCCTTAGTAACCATGTCTACCATATTTTGATCTTTATTTGGTTTTTGATTTTGAAATTCCTTTTGGTGCGGGACATTCGGCGCACCTTGAAAATCCTCATTTTCGGGCACGTTTTGTGGGTTTGTGGGTGCATGAATGTGATTTGATGCATCCGATGACCCTATGCTAAGAGGAGAGTTTAGAGGAGGATGAGTTTCAGGCATACCTCTTTTCGGCTTGTCTACCTTTGCATGGTGAGAGCAAGTCTCGTCCTCGAGTGACTCATGCGTGGCTGTGAGCTCCCGTTTCCTGTCCGTTTCCAATCCTAGGTGTTTACGACTCTCATCCTCTCGTGAAACTCGTGAGGTGTGTTGAGTGTGAATCTCATGCCCTACTCTGTGTGTGTGCCTAGGGATGTGGACTTCATTCTCGACTTTCAGAATTTCAACTTTTTGTTTTTCAAGTTTTTTTGGTTTTTGAAACTTTTCCATATTTTTTTGGCTTTTTGAACTATAAAAATCTTTTTTTGGTTTTTGCTTGGAACTTGGGGTGCTTGGGTGCTTGGAAAGGTTGGATGACTTGATCCGCACTCTGGCTTCATCTCCAGCCTCATATCCTTCATCGACTTTTGGATTTGATTTGGTTTTCCTTTCGTGATTTTCCTCTCTATGTGCCCGAGATGAGCTTTCATGTGATCGATGCGCCTTAGCCTCATGGCTTAGAGCATCGATCTTTTTAAAGATTTCCTTTATAGCAGCCATCTCTTCTTGGGCTTTAGAGGATTTGGAAAACCACTTTGAAGCTTTCGATGAGGATTTCCTCGGCTTGCTTTCATCCATTGTTTTCAAAATTTGTGCACAAGTTTGAAAAAAAACACTAAGTTTTTGTAAGGTTTTTGGAGTTCACTTTTTGAAAGAAAGTTCCTCAAGACCCGAGTCCCACCGGGCGTGCCATTTCTGTAGACATGAAAATTCTCATTCCAAAGTTTATGAGACAAACTTGAAATGAACCTTTCCACCCCTACGCTTGCGCGAGCGTGCCAGCTAGTTCAAAACTAGCAAATGTTTGTAAGACTTCTAGGCGATTGTGTACAAGCGGGATCTTTCCACTCACACCTTCTTGAGCCGATGCTCAAGGGTCAGTATTGAGCGCTTAGGAACTTCATTTGACAGCAAACATGACTCCCTTTTACATAAACAAATGTCTTTGAAAAATTTGTTGAACTTGTGCACTCGGATTCAATACTTGGAAAAACACAAGTTGCTGAAAACAGAGAATTCTGTTTTCAGAGCTATTTTCTAGGGGAGGTTTCAAGGCGTTACAGACTTCCAAAAATTATCAAAATTTTACCAGACAAAGTTGGTAGTGTGGAGAGACTGTAGCCTTTTTCAAATCTGCATTTGGAGCAGTATTGAATCAGAAACAAATAATCTACTCAGACCACCTCATTGACCCGGAACAGCTCTGTTTCAGAAATATAGAAACTCAAAGATGAGTCTGTATCTCTCTGCTCAGAACTCCGATTTTAATGATTTTGATGTTGCTGGAAAGCTATGGATGTTAGCTTTCCAATGCATCAAAAATCAACCAATTTGGACTCCTGTGGACAGAGATATGGGACTTTTACCCGACCTCTGTTTCAGGAAATCCGACTGTGCAAACAGTGATGCAGAAATCTGGTCGTTCTTAATATGCTTTTATTACATGGCTGAGCGGCCCTAAAATCTTGCTAATTTTATACAGAGTGCCCAAAGGTGTCTGTAACAAGTGTGCAAAATTTCAGATAAAAAGGATCAACCGTTCGGAAATTAAAATTGCTGCAATCATCAGATGTAGAGATGCTGAAAGCTCAGATTTCGGTTTTTAAGAATCTAATGATGCAAACTCACCCGAATTTAAAATGCAACAACTCTACATTCCCAAATTAAATTGCTGAATTGAAATGAAGGGAAATCATGTTTATAAGCATAAGCATAGAGGGGGTAGAGAATATAGAGTGATTATAGATTATATTGGGGAAGAAGCATATAAGCAAACACATGGAGTGCGTATGTGCAATAATGAAAATTCTGCAAATGTAAATGAGGGCATCAAATCTACTCACTATTACAACGTGGGGGGAGACTTTGCTCCATTAATACAACCCCAATTCAATTGAATTAATATGGAAGAAGGTTTTAAAAATAAAGGAAGAAGTACTTACAACTTTTGTCTTCGATCGGCCGGAATTCCAAGAGTGGAATCCGGCCAGCCTTCTTCTTCTTCTTCCTTCTATCTTCCGCACTCTCCCTCCTATGTCTACCCTCTTTTTCCCCTCTCTTTCCCTTCACTTGCAGCCCACGATTTTCCCTTGTGCAGGCCCTCTTTTCCAGCCCCAATTCCCTAAAATTTTGATGAGAGATGAAGATAACCCAAGCTCCTTTCAACTTGCTCCCCCTTGGCCCCTTTTATAGGCCAAGGGGGCTGGTTTCTAGCCCCTTCCATGGGGCGGATTGGACCAGCTCCTTGTTGGTTCTTGATCCAATTTGGCCCAGCTATATGTGGTCCCTCTTGTTGACTTGAACCAGCCCCTGTGGGCTGGGCCTAGTTGCAGCCGACTTAGTCTTTGGGTGTAGCCGATTCAAGCTTGTCTAATGTTTTGTCCTAGCATGTATTGAACTTGATACCAAGTAGTGGCCGGGTATGCCTAATTAGGCTCTTCCAATTCAATGCCTCATTTGGTATTTGATTCTTTGAATGATCCGGCTCCACTTTGATTTTGATTCCATACGGCTTCACCATGGTCTCGAGTTCAACTTGAAATGTTCTTGAATTGGATGAGCTTGAACTGGGTCCTGGATAAGCTCGATCTTCTCCTGGTTTCGGATAAGCTTTAGAATTTGATCTTGATTCTAATATGCTCTGACTTTATCTTCTTTGCTTTTTGGGAATCGATGTGGATCCAAGATTGGGTCTCCCCTGTTTATCTGCTTCAAAAACTCATGAGTTGTTTGAATTTAAAATCTTTATTTTGAAATATTCCCTAAAAGGCTTAAACTTTAAAATTTGGGGTTTTGAATTTAAAGGTTCATAAAGGCTTTAAATTGGCTTTCAAAATTTAGGAGTTTTTGAAAATATTTGAAAATTTTTGGGTGTTTACACTAACCTTTCGGTTTTATGCAAGCATGCGCCTATTTTGATGGTTTTGGGATTGGAATCATCCCCTAGGTTCACCTCTATGAAATCTCCTCCTACTGATTGGGAAGGTCTTTCAAAATCGAGAATTCTATGAAATTCTGGGAGCTCAGAAGTGGGATCTTCCTCAAGGGGATCCACTTCTGGGCTTTGATCATTCTCGTGGGCTATAGACCCGAGGGAATTTGATGCGTGGTTTTCAAAATGACCTGGTTTTGTACTTGGATTTTCAAGTGATTTTGAAATTTTTGGTCTGGCTATGCAGACGATGTTTCTTTCGAAAGCCTTTTCTTTTGCCAAAGTCCTACCAGGAGCAGCTATGTACAAAATCTTTTTGGTATTTTCAAAATTTTTGATTTTTTTGGGTTTTTGTAAAACAAAAACTTTGGGAACTATACAAAGCACTCTTTTTTCGAGTTTTTGTTTTTCCATTGTTTTTGGTTTTTCTTGTTTTTCGATTTTTTTGATTTTAAGTTTTTCAAATGTTTTTTGTATTTTTAGAAAAAGGAATCTTCCGTCATACCTACAAAGGGAAAACACTACGGGTTAGACTCGGAATAGGAGATCTAAATCGTAGGTCTCTTCTAAGGCAGGCTCCGGGGCACCCTTGACCCAGGTGGTCACAGGGGGTGGCTCCGGCGGTATTCGGGGAGTATAGCCGATCCCATATCGGCATGGATTGGCCCTAGGAAGGATGGGCTCTAGGAGACCCTGGTTCTGTGCCCCTAGACTCTTGTAGGGCGTGTAGCCCATGTTTAACAACATGTTCCACGACTTTTTGTTTTTTGAAACAGTTGGATATAAATCGTGGTCCTAGAACATGCTATCGTCCATATTATGCTCATATGGCCTCTTGTCCAGGGGCTTTGGAAATAGGGAACGCTTGGGTTTTCCTAGAAGGATTAAAGTCGGGAGAGGGCCTGCTTTGGGCAACCCTTTCACACATACAACCTTCCTAGGGTTGTTTAACACGAGGCGAGGTGGCTCAACCATAATTTGCCCCAGGTTAGCCTCATGGGCCTAGGAGCTTGATAAACAAGGGGAGTTTATGATCCCCTGAAGCTGTGGGTGACTCTCACCTAGGATCACTACGACCTGGTTCATAAAAGGGATCTTGACACACCTGTGGAAGGTGGATGGCACAGCGCACAAACTGTGTATCCAGGGCCTTCCCAGCAACAGGTTATAATGGGAGTGGATGTCCAAGACATGAAACACTCCCGTGTGTTCGATCCCTCCCGTTTCCATTGGGAGTTCGATGCATCCTAAAGGTCTAGACACATTCTCATCATATCAAGTGATAACGATGGGGCTTGGGTTCACTGAAGTCAAGGTGACTCCGATTTTATACGCCACATGAAGTGGAAGGATGTTGAGCCCTCCTCCACCATCGACTAGGCACCTGTCCAGAGAGTGGTTGTTTAGAACCACCTCGATATGCAGGGCCTGGTTATGGGTTTCGTAGGGTCTATCTACATCATCTTCCGAGAAAGTGATGGGCGATTTTGCTCCTAATAAAGCCACTTGGGCAGACAAGGATTTCGGACTTATGTTCGAATCAACCTTGGCCCTTTCTAGAATTTTCTCTAATACAAGTCTATGCCTAGGCGAAGTTTTTATAAGCTCTAGGATAAACATGTGAATAGGAATCTTTGAAAGGTAGTTTTCGAAGTCATAAGGATTTAGGATGACTTTGTCCTTATCTGCTTTCGACAGAACACTAGGGATACATGCTTTTGAGGGGCCAGGCACACTGACCACCTTTTGAGCACCTTGAAGGTGCGGGGGTTGATAGATCCTCCCAAATCTAGTGACTTCCCCCACGACCAACCTAGGGTTCGCGCTAACTTTGGCTCTAAGGATGAGCTGAGGAGAACCTTGGATTTTTAAAACTGGTTTTACCAGGGATTCTACTTTTGGTGGTCCCCGAATGACGACTTGGGCGGGCCTCTTGTATAGTACTAGAATGGGCGCTCAAGTAGGTCGACCAGGTTCTGGGTTTTGCGCTAGTTCCTTGGAAACGGTGAGGGTATATATCTCCTTTCCTTTCCCACTGCCACTGGCATGTTTGGGAAAGGGTTCCTTGAAGATAGCTTGAGGTGGCTCAGGTTCCGCAGTGACCTGGAGCCGGCCTTCTGCTATCAAGTTCTCAATTTTATTTAAGAGGGAAAAGCAGCGTTTGGTATCATGGCCTTTGAGCCGATGATACTTACAAAATTAGTTTAAATACCCCCCTTGGGAAGTGACTCCTTCGGGGATTTCAGGGAGTTCTATCATGCCCTGGGCAAGTAGGAGGTCTAGGACCTCCGACACAGGCTGCCCCAGCGGAGTATACTCTCGTTTTTCAACCGGTTTTTGAAAATTTCGCTCCCTCTTATTTTCTATCTTTTCAAAATTTTTGGAAGTGCCCGCCACGCCTGGATCCACCCGGACATTGGCGATTTTATGGGGCTTTGCCTCTTTGTCCGTCGTGGGCAGCCCATGGGCTTTTCAAAACAGGTTTTTGGAACAGCACTTCCTTTCCACAAGTGATCGTATGTCCCTTTTCGTAAGTTGGTTTCGAAAAGGGAGGCCTTTTTGATCAACTTATGGAAAGTTGAAATCTCGTGGAGCGAGAGAAGGGTTTTTAACTCGCTTTTAAAATTATCCAGGATGAGCATTACTGCACATCCTTCGGATATGGGCTCTTGTACTTGGCCCAAAAGCGACCTCCATCTTATAATGAAGGCATGTACGTCTTCGTTCATGCCTTGCTTTGTATCCCTTAAGGTATTCAGGGTTGGCGTGACTTCTACGTTGTGTGCAAATCTTTGCATGAAGCAGTTCGCTAACTCTTCAAAAGTAGCGAACTGGCTTAAGTCGTAGGAAGCCAGCCATTTGGCAGCTGTGCCTTTAAGGGATAAAGGGAACCAATACACCCATTTCATCGAGTCCTTTTTCTTCTTATGGGCTCGACGCGAGAAAAGCTGCAAGTGAGACCTAGGGTCTCCCATGCCATCATACCGATGGAAGTTCGGTATTTCATCGTCACTGTCTGTTTCGTAATTCATAGGAAGGAAATCAGACAGGGCGTAGTTTCTTTTCTCTTTATTCTGCCCTTTCAGCAACTGTTGTAGGGCTTTACGGTCCTTTTGTGTGAAGGACTCGTGGTATTGGTTGCCTTCCATTACGGAGGCCTCTTTGTGCTTGCGAGGTTTTTCAGATTTCTTTTTAGGCCTTTGTTCACCGTTTGATGAACATGAATCGCCTACTTCAGCCTCTTGGCTGAGAGCATCGATTTTGGCCTCAAACTCCCTTCTCAAGTCCTCGATTTCATCTAGTTTTATTTTGTTTTTGAAAATCCTCCTAGAGTGAGAACTTGATGCGCATGAGCCTTGGGTTGACACTTCACTTGGATTGGATTTTGACATGCTTTTCAAGCTTTTTCAAAATGTCCTAAGTACAAGTAAAGAAAAACAAGTTAAAAATGACACCCTTTAAAAACTTTTTCGCAAGACATCTACTTAAAAACTCGATTTTTGAAAGGCTCACGTCCCACCGGGCGTGCCAATCTCTTTAGACAAGCGAAAAAAATCCCCGCCTCTCGCCTTTTCAAGGCTCGGAGCGGATTCTCTCGTGCGTCTAAGGCCTTATTTATGCAAACAGGGCGTGCCAGCTAGCTTACCTAAGCTAGCGAAGATATATTTAACACTGACTTCTAATCGTGGCGACTGTGAGCAAGTGAGCTCTTGTCGTTGCAGACCTTCTTGCACCGATGCGCAAGGGTCAGTCTGTACGCTTTGCAAAAATCGAGTTTTTGGATAGAAAGCCTACGAAGCGGTTCGAGGTGTCTAATTCGGGTCTTTTAAATGCGATTGCATGTTTTAGATCACGTGGATTTGCACGTGCCTAAGTCTTTTCTTTTATCCCTTTTCGGGCCACCTAGTTTGTGTGTTATGAACACTCCACTACATGGGCGAATTCGAGCGGGGCTTGCTTTGATGCAATATGCGTCCTACCTCGTGGTATGGCGTAGATGCAATGCAAACTCACGCTACTCCAAAGGGAAAACCCGAATGTAAAGACAATACTAAAGGGAAATAACCGAAGGGAAATAACTGAAGGGAAATAACTGAAGGGAAATGACTTGAAATATAAATGCCGAAGGGAGATATGTATATAGAGTATGTATATGAGCCCTTACTCGGGTCTTGTAAATAAGAGCGAAGGCTCAATGTGGGTGCGTGCTTGAATTGAAAGACTTACACACACAACATGAAATTAAACCCAAATATAAATTGCAGTATGGCCTTAACTAAGGTCTTGGGAGTAAGAGCGAAAGCTCAATGTGTGTGAGTGCTTGAATTGAAGTACTACGCACACAACATGAAATTAAACCCAAATATAACTGCAATAGGCCTTGACTAAGGTCTTGGGAGTAAGAGCGAAAGCTCAATGTGTGTGAGAGTGCTTGAATTGAAAGACTTACACACACGACATGAAATAAAACCCAATTAGTATAGGTCGGCCCTTACTTGGGTCTTTCAAATAAGAGCGAAAGCTCAATGTGTGTGAGTGCTTGAATTGAAAGACAACGCACCCAACTTAAGCAAAACCCTTCAAAAATGAAAGTATATGTATATACTTATGTATTAGGGGCTGATTAGGTCCGTGTGTGTTCATAATCGTGCACAACTAAGAGAGTGCACGTGTGTGGGTGTGCCAAGCCACGTTATTACAAGCGGGGGGAGACTATGCTCCGTTATTACAACCTCGTATCAAATTTATTCTCAAGCAAGTATACAACTAAGACCGAGTTAGGCACTTACTAGTAGCTGGTCCGTAGAGGCCTTGCTTGAGCGGGGGCTTGGCCTTCGCCTTGGGCTGGAAAAGGGAGCTCCGCGAGGTTGAGCGACAAGGGGTGCTGGCCGGCTGCAAATGGGGCGCGGGAGAGGTGCCTTGAAGGTGGCCGGATGCTAGGGATGGTGTCGCCTTGACATGTGAGATTAAAGGGGCTGGGCAAGGTCACTAGGAGAGGGTATAGTGTTAGGGAGTATGGCCCTAAGGGGAGCCTAAGGGAAGATCGAATGGGACACTTAGGGGATAGGAGGTGGCTGGCCGAATGGAAGGGATAGTCGGTTGGAGTGGCCGACTAGGGGAATTTGGTGGTGGCGGGCTGCTAGGATGGCTATGGGTGGAGTATGGGAAGGAAGCTAGCTAGGTGATGGGGCTAGGTGGTAGTGGGTGTAGTGGGTGTAAGGGAGTGTTATGGGTAGGTCTTAGGAAGTCGGATAGGGTGGCCGGGTGTAGCTAGGGTGGTTAGGTAGTGGCGGGTAGTTAGGGTGACTAAGGCTTGGCCGAGTGGGAAGGAAGCTAGCTAGTGGAAGGTCTGGTGTTAGGGGGATATGGGAGTGGATTAGGTGGTTGAGAATGGAGAGGGAGTGAAGAGGGAGTAAGGTGGAAGGTAGGGCACTTACCGAGTGAAGAGAGGGTGGCGCTCGGCTGGAAGGAAGCTGGGCAGGCAGTGATGTTCGGCTGGGAGGTGGTTGTGTAGGTGGCAGTGCAGGTGGTGGTGGGATGGAGAGCAAGTGGTGGTGCAGGCGGAGCAGGTGGAGCAGGTGGTGGTGCAGGCGGAGCAGGTGGAGCAGGTGGGAAAGTGGAGGAAGGAGAGGACCCGGCTGGGCTTGGGGAAGGCTTCTAGATAGGAAAGCCCGCCCCCAAAGGGGGGGGGGGGGGGGTTATATAGGGATGGGTAGGTCGGTTAGGGCTGGGTTTGGGGTAGTGGTTAGGTGGTTTAGGTAGGGTGGTATGAAGATAAGGTGGGCTGGAAAGGGTAGGGCCAGATATTTTAAATACTAGTGGTTTGGGTAGATTGTGGGCTAGGGGTGGTTTAGGGGTTTAGGGTTTGGTTAGGTGGTTGGGTTCTAGGGTGAGGTTTAGTGAGCTAGGTTAGGTGATTAGGCTAGGATTAGGCTAGGTTTAGGGAAGGATTAGGGAAGTGGGTTAGGTTGGGATTAGGCCGGGATTAGGGAAGTGGGTTAGGTGATTAGGCTCAGATTAGGGGTGGATTAGGGTGGAAGGCTAGGATTAGGTGTTTTGGGTTAGGTTTAGGTGAAGGAGCTCCCTTTACACGACCCATGGACCTTAACCACATCATGTTGGTGCAGCCCTAGGTTAGGTTTTGGCTAATTACAAGCTTAAACCTACTTAACTAGGCTAACCCACATGATTAACCCCAAACTTGACATACAAGTCAAGCTTAATTACAACACACTTGATCTTATCCACCCCCACTCTCTCTCATGCCCATGATCCCACGTGAATTCCAAGTGGGCCCCACCTCCATTTATGAGAAGATGATGTGGGCCATGGATATGGATATTGGATTGGATCTCTGGATCCAAATCCAAATCCAAGTCCACATATGGGTTTGGATTAGGATCTGGATATATATGGTCTAGATCCGATCCAAACTGAACTCTGACTCCTTCGAGCTGTGTTCGAAACGGATGATTTGTGCGGGGTCTGACAACATCAGCACTCCGTCTACGTTGGGTCTTCGCCAACATGATCGTCCGCCTCTGTTTCTGCCTTCTGGAGATGACTTCAAATGACATTTTGATAATAACAGGGTCTTGGACGTTCGAGATCCTGGGAGTATGGATGTGATACAAGAGTTGCTGTGCCGAGCTCGACATGTGCTCCGGTTCCGGGCTCTCTTTGACTTCGCTGGTCCTGTCTTGATTAGGCCAAGCTGCTTTGGGGTTTCAAAAACGTGTTTTAAAAGGTTTTCAAAAGCCATATTATATATTTTTGAAATATGAAGTTTAAAACATATATACAGGGTTGTTTGAAAGGCTCCTAGGTTTCCAGACTCAAAATGGCCCTTTGGGGTTGCTTGTACAAAACCAGATGAATTTAAGAAATTCGTGGGATTTCGGAGTGTTTACAGGCTTTCTACACCCAAAAAACTCGATTTTTTTAAAGCGTACAGACTGACCCTTGCGCATTGATGCAAGAAGGTCTGCGACGACAAGAGCTCACTTGCTCACAGTCGCCACGATTAGAAGTCAGTTTAAAATACATCTTCGCTAGCTTAGGTAAGCTAGCTAGCATGCCCTGTTTACATAAATAGGTCTTAGACGCACGAGAGGATCCACTCCAAGCCCAGGAAAGGCAGGGAGGCGTGGGGATTTTTCGCGCGTCTACAGCTACCCACCGCGGACAAAGGGGCAAAACCCCACAAAATCACCAATATCCGGGTAGATCCAAACTTGGCAAGTGCTTCACGAAATTTTGAAAAAATAGAAAATAAAAGGGAGAAAAGTTTTCAAAAACCCTTTGAAAGATAGGAGTACACTCCGCTGGGGCAACCTGTATCGGAGGTCCTAGACCTCCTACTCGCTCAGGGTATGATTGAACTCCCCGAGATTCTTGAGGGAGTCACTTCAAAGAGGGGATTTTTAAACAAATTCTGCAAGTATCATCGGCTCAAAGGACATGATACAAAGCGGTGTTTCTCTCTCATAAATAAAATTGAGAACTTGATAGCAGAAGGCCGGCTCCAGGTCGCTAAGGAACCTGAACCTACCCAAGCTATCTTCAAAGAACCCTTCCCCAATCGCGCAAGTACCAGTGAGAAGGGAAAAGAGGCATGTGCTCTCACGATTTTGAAGAGTCTAGCGCATGTATGTGAGTCTGGTTTGTCTACTTATGCATCTACTCTCATACTTTACAAAAAACCTGCCCAAGTAGTTATCTGGGGACAACCAAGAGTTCTGTCACTGGTTAAACCAGTTTTAACAATCCAAGGTGCTCCAAATCTCTCGATTAGAGCCATGTTAAGTGTGAAACCTAAGTTGATCGTGGGGGAGGTGACAAGATCCGAGAGGACCTACCAACCCCCACATCTGCAAAGTGCTAAAAAGGTGGTCAGTGTGCCTGGCCCCTTATAGACGCGCGAAAAATCCCCGCCTCTCACCTTTTCAGGGCTTGGAGCGGATCCTCTCGTGCGTCTAAGGCCTTATTTATGCAAACAGGGCGTGCCAGCTAGCTTACCTAAGCTAGCGAAGATATATTTAACACTGACTTCTAATTGTGGCGACTGTGAGCAAGTGAGCTCTTGTCGTCGCAGACCTTCTTGCACCGATGCGCAAGGGTTAGTCTGTACGCTTTGTAAAAATCGAGTTTTGGGATAGAAAGCCTACGGAGCGGTTCGAGATGTCTAATTCGGGTCTTTTAGATGCGATTGCATGTTTTAGATCACGTGGATTTGCACGTGCCTAAGTCTTTTCTTTTATCCCTTTTCGGGCTACCTAGTTTGTGTGTTATGAACACTCCACTACATGGGCGAATTCGAGTGGGGCTTGCTTTGATGCAATATGCGTCCTAC
The DNA here is from genome assembly GCA_036023115.1 of Brasenia schreberi. Lineage (NCBI taxonomy): Eukaryota > Viridiplantae > Streptophyta > Magnoliopsida > Nymphaeales > Cabombaceae > Brasenia > Brasenia schreberi. The sequence continues at coordinate 4,076,720 of JAYKKT010000073.1, forward strand.
CTCGTGGTATGGCGTAGATGCAATGCAAACTCACGCTACTCCGAAGGGAAAACCCGAATGTAAAGACAATACTGAAGGGAAATAACCGAAGGGAAATAACCGAAGGGAAATGACTTGAAATATAAATGCCGAAGGGAGATATGTATATAGAGTATGTATATGAGCCCTTACTCGGGTCTTGCAAATAAGAGCGAAGGCTCAATGTGGGTGCATGCTTGAATTGAAAAGACTTACACACACGACATGAAATTAAACCCAAATATAAATTGCAGTATGAACTTAACTAAGGTCTTGGGAATAAGAGCGAAAGCTCAATGTGTGTGAGTGCTTGAATTGAAGTACTACGCACACGACATAAATGAAACCCAAATATAACTGCAATAAGGCCTTTACTAAGGTCTTGGGAGTAAGAGCGAAGGCTCAATGTGTGTGAGAGTGCTTGAATTGAAAGACTTACACACACGACATGAAATGAAACCCAAATAGTATAGGTCGGCTCTTACTTGGGTCTTTCAAATAAGAGTGAAGGCTCAATGTGTGTGAGAGTGCTTGAATTGAAAGACTTACACACACGACATGAAATGAAACCCAAATAGTATAGGTCGGCCCTTACTTGGGTCTTTCAAATAAGAGCGAAGGCTCAATGTGTGTGAGTGCTTGAATTGAAAGACAACGCACCCAACTTCAGCAAAAACCCTACAAAAATGAAAGTATATGTATATACTTATGTATTAGGGGCTGATTAGGCCCGTGTGTGTTCAAAATCGTGCACAACTAAGAGATTGCACGTGTGTGGGTGTGCCAAGCCACGTTATTACAAGCGGGGGGAGACTATGCTCCGTTATTACAACCCCGTATCGAATTTAATCTCAAGCAAGTATACAACTAAAGACCGAGTTAGGCACTTACTAGTAGCTGGTCCGTAGAGGCCTTGCTTGAGCGTGGGCTTGGCCTTCGCCTTGGGCTGCAAACGGGAGCTCCGCGAGGTTGAGCGACAAGGGGTGCTAGCCGGGTGCTTTGAAGGTGGCCGGCTGCAAGCAAGGGTGTCGCCTTGATGTGGGGGATTGAAGGGGCTAAGGTGAGTATCTAGGGTCACTAAGAAAGGATATAATGTTAGGGAGTATGGCCCTAAGGGAAGCCTAAGGGAAGATCTAATGGAGCACCTAGGGGAAAGGAGGTGGCTGGCCGAATGGAAGGGACAGTCGGTTGGAGTGACCGACTAGGGGAATATGGTGGTGGCGGGCTGCTAGGATAGCTATTGGTGGAGTATGGGAAGGAAGCTAGCTAGGTGATGGGGCTAGGTGGTAGTGGGTGTAAGGGAGTGCTATGGGCAGGTCTTAGGAAGTTGGATAGAGTGGCCGGGTGTAGCTAGGGTGGTTAGGTAGTGGCGGGTAGTTAGGGTGACTAAGGCTTAGCCGAGTGGGAGTGGTGGTGGCAAGTGGCTGATATTAGGGTAAGGTGGTGGTATGGTGGGTGGCTGGGAGTGGAGAAGGAGCTAGGTGGAGTGTGGGGTACTAACTGGATGAAGAGGCGGCGGGTGGTTGAGGAGCAGCCGGATGTGGGGGCTCGGCTAGTTCGGTCGGGTGAAGAGGATGATGATGGGGGGGGGCTTCGACTGGAATGGTGGTGGTGGTGGTGGTGGGATGTGGAGCAGGTGGAGCAGGTGGAGCTTGGGGAAGTGGAGGACCCGGTTGGACTTGGGGAAGGAGAGGACCCGGGCTGGGATGGGTGAGGGGTTCTAGATAGGAAAACCCACCCCCAAGGGGGGGGGGGTTTATATGGGGATGGGTAGGTCGGTTAGGGCTGGGTTTGGGATAGTGGTTAGGTGGTTTAGGTAGGGTGGTATGAAGATAAGGTGGGCTGGAAAGGGTAGGGCCAGATATTTTAAATACTAGTGGTTTGGGTAGGTTGTGGGCTAGGGTAGGTAGTTTAAGGTTTAGTTAGGTGGGTTGGTTCTAGGGTGAGGTTTAGTGAGCTAGGTTAGGTGATTAGGCTAGGATTAGGCTAGGTTTAGGGAAATTAACATAGGTTTAGGGAAGGATTAGGGAAGTGGGTTAGGTGATTAGGTTGGGATTAGGCCGGGATTAGGGAAGTGGGTTAGGTGATTAGGCTCAGATTAGGGGTGGATTAGGGTGGAAGGCTAGGATTAGGTGTTTTGGGTTAGGTTTAGGTGAAGGAGCTCCCTTTGCATGGCCCATAGACCTTAACCACATCATGTTGGTGCAGCCCTAGGTTAGGTTTTGGCTAATTACAAGCTTAAACCCACTCAATTAGGCTAACCCACATGACTAACCCCAAACTTGACACACAAGTCAAGCTTAATTACAACACACTTGATCTTATCCATCCCCACTCTCTCTCATGCCCATAATCCCACGTGAATTCCAAGTGGGCCCCACCTCCATTTATGAGAAGGTGATGTGGGCCATGGATATGGATATTGGATTGGATCTCTGGATCCAGATCCAAATCCAAATCCACCTATGGGTTTGGATTGGGATCTGGATATATATGGTCCAGATCCGATCCAAACTGAACTCTGACTCCTTCGAGCTGTGTTCGAAATGGACGATTTGTGCGGGGTCTAACAGCATCAGCACTCCGTCTGCATTGGGTCTTCGCCAACATGATCGTCTGCCTCTGTTTCTGCCTTCCGGAGATGACTTCAAATGACATTTTGATAATAACAGGGTCTTGGACGTTCGAGATCTTGGGGGTATGGATTTGATACAAGAGTTGCTGTGTCGGGCTCGACATGTGCTCCGGTTCCGGGCTCTTCTTAGCTTTCCTTGTCCTGTCTGGATTAGGCCAAGCTGCTTCGGGGTTTCAAAAACGTGTTTTAAAAGGTTTTCAAAAGCCATATTATATATTTTTGAAATATGAAGTTTAAAACATATATATAGGGTTGTTTGGAAGGCTCCTGGGTTTCCAGACTCAAAATAGCCCTTTGGGGCTACTTGTACAAAACCAGATGAATTTGAGAAATTCGTGGGATTTCGGGGTGTTTACACCCCTCTCAAAAGCATGTATTCCTAGAGTTCCGCCGAAAATGGACAAAGGAAACGTTGTGTTAAAGGTATATGATTTCAAAAACCATCTTTCAAAGATTCCTATCAACATGTCCATACTAGAGCTAATACAAACTTCGCCTAGGCATAGACTAGTGTTAGAGAAAATTCTAGAAAGAGCAAAGGTTAGTTCGAACATAACCCTAGAATCCTTGTCCAAACAAGTGGCCTCCATAGGAGCAAAAACGCCCATCGTATTTTTCGGAAGATGATGTAGAAATACCCTACGAGTCCCATAATCAGGCCCTACATATCGAGGTGGTTCTGAATAACCACTCTCTGAATAGGTGCCTTGTCAATGGGGGAGGAGGGCTCAACATCCTTCCACTTCATGTGGCGAATCAAATCGGAGTCACCTTGACATCTGTAAACCCAAGCCCCATCGTCATCACTGGATACAATGGGAATGCGTCTAGACCACTAGGATCTATTGAACTCCACATAGAAACGGGAGGGATAGCACACACGGGGGTGTTTCATGTCGTGAACATCCACCCCCATTATAACCTATTGTTGGGAAGGCCTTGGATACACAACTTGTGCACTATGCCATCCACCTTCCACAGGTGTGTCAAAATCCCTTTCAGGGACAAAGTCATAGTAATCCTAGGTAAGAGTCATCCTCAGCTTCAAGGGGTCATAAATTCCCCTTGCCTGTCGAGTTCCCAAACCCACGAGGTAAAACTGGGGCAGACCATGCTCGAGCCACCAAGGCTCATGTTGAAAAACCCTAGGAAGGTCGTATATGTGAAGGGGTTACTCAAGGCTGTTCCCCTCAAAGTTCTGACCATTCCAGGAAAACCCAAGAATCCCCTATTTCCAAAACCCCTGGACAAAAAGCCCTATGTGCACAACATAGACGACAGCAAGTTCCAGGACCACGATTTGTATCAAAATTTTAACAAAAATAAAAAATTGTGGAACATGCTGTTAAACATGGGCTATTTGCCATATAAAAGTCTAGGGGCACAAAATCAGGGTCTCCTAGAACCCATACTGCCTAGGGCAAATCCAAGCCAATATGGGATCGGCTATACTCCCAGAATACCACCAGAACCACTCCCTGTGACCACCTGGGTCAAGGGTGCCCTGGAGCCTATCTTAGAAGAGACCTACGATTTAGACCTCTTATTCAGAGTCTAACTTGTTGTGTTTTCCTTTTGTAGGTATGATGGAAGATCCTTTTATCAAAAATACAAAAACATTTGAAAAACTCAAAATTCAAAAAATGGAAAAATTACAAAAGCCAAAAATACTTGAAAATGAAAACTCGAAAAAAGAGTAGTTTGTATAGTTCCCAAAGTATTCGTTTTACAAAAGAACAAAAAAATCAAAAATTTACAAAATTCAAAAAAGATTTTGTACATAGTTGCTCCTGGTAAGGATTTGGAAAAAGCAAAAGATTTCGAAAGAAACGTTGTCTACATAACCAGACCAAAAATTTTGAAGTCAATAGAAATTCCAAATGTGAAACCAGGTCTTTTAAAAATCCATGCATCAAATTTTCTAGGATCTATAAACCACGAGAATGATCAAAGCCCGGAGGTGGATCCCCTTGAGGAAGATCCCACTTCTGAGCTCCCAGAATTTCATAAAATTCTCGATTTTGAAAAGCCTTCAAATTCAATAGGAGGAGATTTCATAGAGATAAACCTAGGGAGTGATTCAAAGCCCAAACTCATTAAGGTAGGCGCATGTTTGCATGAGCATGAAAGGTCATCATTCATTACATTTCTTAAAACCTACTTAGATGTGTTTGCATAGACATATGAAGACATGCCGGGCATAGACCCCAGTATTGTCGAACATCGTCTTCCCTTAGATACGGATGTGAAACCCATAAAGCAAAAGCTTAGGAAAATACATCTGAATGTACACGCACAAGTCAAAGAGGGTTTAGAAGATCTGTTAAAAGCTGGATTTATAAAACCCATTGCATATTCTGATTGGTTGTCCAATATAGTTGTTGTTCGAAAAGCTAATGGGAAGATTCGAATATGCATCGACTTTAGAAACCTGAATAAAGCCACTCCAAAGGATAATTATCCTTTACCAAACATAGATTTGATAGTCGATAGTACTGCAAATCATGAAATGTTTTCGTTTATGGATGGCTATTCAGGGTATAACCAAATCAAACTAAGCCCATGAGATCAAGGTAAGACTGCTTTCACAACCATGGGGCACGTATTGCTATACAATCATGCCCTTTGGTTTGAAAAATACCGGCGCCACATACCAGAGAGCTATGACCATGATCTTTCATGATCAGATTCATGAGCTCGTAGAGGTATATGTGGATGATCTCTTGGCAAAATCCAAAACTCGATGCACTCTTATCAAATGCTTACAAAAGATTTTCGAAAGGCTTAGACTTTACAAAGTAAAGCTAAACCCTCAGAAGTGTGTGTTCGGAGTAGAGTCCGGAAAGCTCTTAGGCTTTATGGTGAGCCAAAGGGGCATAGAAGTCGACCCTTCTAAGTGTCGGGCCATCATAGACATGGCTCCACCCTCCAATCTCACGCAAATTAGTAGCCTCCAAGGTCGATTACAATCCATTCATAGGTTTATCTCAAACCTGACGACTAGATGCGAACCCTTGAACAAGTTGTTGAGAAAGGGCACAAAATTTTCATGGGATGACGACTGTCAAAAGTCATTTGAAAGACTAAAGGCATACTTAGTTAATCCCCTTGTTTTAAATCCTCTAAAGCAAGGAAAACCTCTTTTGCTTTACATTTCCATGCATGCGAATGCCTTGGGAGCTTTGTTAGCTCAATACAAGGACGACACCCACAAGGAGTATGTCATCTATTATATTTTGAAAACTCTCCTGGCTTACGAAAGGAATTATCAAGCCATGGAGAAGACATGCTTGGCCCTAGTTTGGTCCTGCCAAAAATTTCGACACTACTTCCTAGATCATGAGATCTGGATAGTGTCCAAGCTTGATCCAATCAAGCATTTGTTCGAAAAACCCATTCTCACTGGTAGATTGGGCAAATGGCAACTCCTTCTAATGGAGTATGACCTGAAATACCATCATTAGATCTCCATAAAGGGGCAAGCCCTAGCTGACTACGTGGCTGAGTTCCCCCTAGAGGACGCATATCCCACACTTAGTGAAATGCCTGATGAAGGCATATTGCAAAACCAATTTCAAAACCACATTTTGGCAAACTCTTTTGAAAACCAAGTGTGGAAGATGCACTTCGATGGGGCACGAAACCAACGAGGGGCTGGTGCCAAGGTCATCCTCATATCCCCTGAAAAGGGTGAGATCCCCATAGCAATTCGCCTAGATTTCGAATGTTCCAACAACATAGCTGAGTATGAAGCACTCATACATGGCTTAAGGATTTCGAAAACCTTAGGGGCATCATGCATCGAGGTCTTTGGAGACTCACTCCTCGTTATAAACCAAGTTTTGAAAATTTGGCAAGTGCGAAATGAAAAACTTCTTCCATATGTCGAGTTGGCCACTCGATTGGTTGAATCATTCCAATCGTGTACACTCACACACGTAGGAAGAGAGGATAATGGCGTTGCCGACGCCCTCTCATCCTTGGGTTCAGCCCTAAGGGTCGATCCCACTTTGGGAACCCGATCCTTAGAAATATGGCATTAACCCACTCCATCCACACACGATTTGGAAATTTGCCAAAATAATCCAGATTCTATTGAAAAACCTTGGTTCTATGACATCAAATGTTTTCTAGAAAATGGGGGATTCATTGAGGATGCCACGTCCAAAGATAAGGCATTCATCCGGAAAATTTCTACCCGATACACGATTTTGGGTGGGGTTTTGTATAAAAAGAGTTTTACCGGCATCTTACTAAGATGTGTCGACTTAGAGGAGGCTAGGACTGTTATGCATGAATTCCACGATGGAGAATGTGGAGGTCATGTCAATGCCAACATGATGGCAATGAAAATACTTAGAGCGGGCTATTTTTGGTCCACCCTGAAAAAGGATTGCCACGATCATGTTAGGAAGTGTCATCCATGTCAAGTGCATGGGCACACCATTCATATCCCATCATCTTCATTGCATTTCGTGGTCAGCCCCTGGCCATTTACCATGTGGGCGTTTGATATCGTAGGTCCAATATTTCCAAAGGCATCGAATGGGCATAGGTTCATTTTAGCAGCCACTGAGTACTTCTCCAAATGGGTTGAAGCCACCTCCCTGACCAACGTACAGGGGCAACATGTGGTGGCTTTCATTAAGAGGAATATCTTGGCTCGATTTGGAGTTCCAAGAGACCTTGTGTCTGATAATGGCACCCCATTCAAAAACGAGCGGATGGTCAAGTTGTGCAATACCTATGGCATAACTCACCACTTCTCCTCGCCCTACTACCCTCAAGGCAACAGCCAAGCCGAAGCCACGAATAAGACCCTCATTAGCATAATTGAGAAGACTTTAGAGAAGGGTAGGACGTGGCATGAGAAGCTGGATGAAGCCTTATGGGCTTATAGGACTTCCATCCAAACTCCCACGAATGCCACGCCATTTGAGTTGGTCTATGGCACAAACGCCATTCTCCCCATTCATACACAATTGCATTCATTTCATACATCCATTGCACTCGACCTCCCCCTAGAGACGCTTCAGCATGCTAGGATGGCCGAACTAGATTTGTTGGATGAGAGGCGACTCCTTGCTATGGATCATGCTCATGCATACCGGCAAAGGATAGCCCGACACTATGACAAACATATGAGACCTCGTCACTTTGAAGTGGGAGATCTGGTTTTGAAAATCATCCACTATCGTGGCTCACATCCACTTGGAAAGTGGCGCCCCAAGTGGGATGGACCCTATGTTGTGCGTGCAACCACCACGAACAACTCATATTGGTTGATCGATGTCGAAGGTAGGAATTTAGCAGATCCTATCAATATTCAATACTTGAAGAAGTATTACATGTAGGGTTTGGGTTAAATTCCCATTTTTCGAAAATTCTTAGGGATAACTGCTTTGAAACCTTGAAAATAAGGTTCAAAGGCAAATTGTGTGACCCTGAGCGAGAGAATTCACACTTGTGAAAGAGTGCAACTTTCCAAAAATGTGGTTACATTTCAAAATCCTTCTTCTTACAAAGAAAGGCCTAGTTCAATATAGCAAGATACTTGCAAGTAGTACGTGCTATTTCTAAATAGGCTGATTTGGAATGGATCGAGTATGACCTTGAGATAAGTCCTCCCCTCTTCTCTTCTCCTTCCAAAAGGAAAATATGGCCAAAAACAAAGGGAAATCCCTGCCAAAATCTCTTTCCCAAAGAAAGAAACATGAATCCAAAAGAAAAATTCGATTCTTTTATGGAAAAGAGGGATTAAAGAAAAAATACTCCCAAAGGGAGACCCTCTATGAAAAAAAGGAAGAAATGGCCAAAAAGCTCAAAAAGAGCAGTTTTTCGCCTTCTATGCCTCAAACCACGAGACACTTCAGAAGGGACCGTGGTATCTCTTTCCCATCCCCCTAGCTTATCCCAAGTAAAACATGGTTCATTTCGAGGAATCCTAAAGTAAAAATAGGATTTACTTACTTGAATTTCATTTTGTTTGAGAATTCGATGTTTCGAGTAAGACGTAGGAATTTTGAAATATAGCTTATTTTCTTATAAAACCTCTGCTAGATTTATCCCAAGTGTCGAGACTCAAGCAAAGGCAAACGCGAAGAGCTTGAGATCCTTAGGATTTAGGCTAAAAGTAGTTTTTCCTTTTGTAAATAGACTTTGAAAAATCAAACATCGAGCAACATAGGGCCCGCTCACTTGGAGCAGCAAGTCTTCGTAAGTCTCAAAAGAGTTCGACCATGCCATCTGGTCTCGGGGAGGTTGCCCTTCTTGGCGTCTCATCCATGTCATGCATATATCCACGCATGAACACTTGCATAACATGATCCTGTTTAGGACCAGAAACCATAGAAATTCCCCTTTGGCGTGATATCTCCTCCTACCAGGTTTAAAAGAGAGATTTTGCTCAAAAATTGGGACGATCCCATATTTTCGTGGATAGATCTTGGGAGACATTGAAAGGGATGTTGTCGTCTTTGCCATTATACAAATAAATTTGGATAATGCCAAAGAGGGGCATCTGTAAACACCCCAAAATCCCACGATTTTCTCAAATATGACTGGTTTTACCAAAGCAGCCCCAAAGGGCTATTTTGAGTCTGGAAACCCAGGAGCCTTCCAGACAACCCTGTACATATTTGCAAATTTATACATATAGTTTTAAACCTTAAAAAAGTGTTTTGAAAAAAGCATACTTCAAGCCCGGCACATCAACTCTCATATCAAAAGCATCCCCAGGTTCTCAGACATCCAAGCCCCATATATCAAAAATTTGCTCAAAAAGAACTCCTGAAGGTGAGAAGAAGAGCGGACGACAATGTTGGCGAAAACCCAATGCAAGACGGAGCACTGATGAAGTCAGGCCCCGCACAAATCGTCCTTTTTAAAACGCCATGAAGGAATAAAAAAATCAAATTTGGGTCGGATCTGGACCATATATGTCTAGATCCAAACCCAACATGGATTTGGATGTGGATTTAGATCCCAAGATCCAAATCCAATATTTATATCCATGGCCCACATCACCTTCTCATAAATGGAGGTGAAGGGCCCACAACATTTCACATGAAAAGCTTGGGTAGAGAGAGAAAGCGGGGATAAAGTATGAGTGAGAAAGTTGGTAGGCTTGACTTTTGGTCAAGAGTGGGTTAACCTTGTGGGTTTAAGCTTGTATGCACCTACACCTGACCTAGGGCTGCACCAACTTGGACATGGCTGCAAATGGAGCAATGGACCAGCGCCAAGGGGAGGTTCCTAAACCTAGCCCTAAGCTAGCTCACCTCACCTAGCCATTTCCCCTAAAACCTAAGCCATTCTCACCCAAAACCGCCCCAACCTCACCTAGCTGACCTCACCTAGCTAGACCACCTAGACCCTAACTAACTAAGCCTAAACCCACCTTAGTGCACCTAATTAAACCCCTAACCACTATGTCCCAGCCCACCTAACCGACCTAACTTAAACCACTAACCAGCCCCCCCTAACCGACCTACCCCAAACCATGTCCCATGCCCACCTTATTACAAATATCTAGCCCACAACCCCGTAACCGACCCAGCCCACTCCCAGCCTATAAAAAAACCCCTTCATTACGGGTTTCCCTCTCTCTCCTCCACTCTCACCCCCCACTCTCTCCAAGCTCCAAGGACCCGGCCCATCCACCTGCCATTCCACCGCCACTCCACCACCCGGCCAACACTTCTCCATTCCAGTCGACTCCACCACCTTCCACCTTCGGCGAGGAGCCTCTTCCCCGGTCACTCCTTCCATCTTCTTCCATCCGGCCACCACTTCCATCCACCAGCACCACCTCCATTCACGGTTAGTACCCCACCTCAACCTCATCTAACCACTCCTTCCATCTCATCCACCCGCCACAACTCCCATCCACCCACCACCTTTCGTTCATCTCTTCTCCCTTCCACCCGGTCGACTTGCACCATACCCCACTAGCTCCCAGCTGAACACCTCCCTTAATCCCCCTTCTTCCCAGCCAAACACCACACCAACCTAGCCCATCCACCTGCCACTCCACCACATGGCCAACACCCCTACCTGCCACTCTTTCCACTCGGCCAACATCAAGACACCACCCGGCCAACACCCGTACCTGCCACCAACATACACCCAAGGACTCCCCTTTGGCTGCCCAAGGCGACTCACGAGGCCAAAGCCAAGCAAGTTGAGCATGGACCAGCTACATGTAAGTGTCTTAACTTGGTCTATTATATGAACTTGCTTACATTTAATTAAATTTGATACGGGGTTGTAATAATGGAGCGTTGTCTCCCCCCGATTGTAATAACGTGATTTGACACACCAACACACACGTGCACTTGAGCCTTTCTGCTCTTAGTTGCACACCCTTTTGGCACACACACGGGCCTTGACAGCCCCTAAGATATAGTTCTATTTATATATATTCAGTTGTGTGGGTTTTTCCATTACAAGTCGTGGGTGTTGTCTTTCAATTCCACACTCACACACATTGAGCTTTCGCTCTGATTCCCAAGACCCTAGTAAGGGTTTTATTTGGGTGTTTCATTCAAGTTGTGTGTGTGGTCTTTCAATTCCACACTCACACACATTGAGCTTTTGCTCTTACTCACAAGACCCTAGTAAGGGCCATATTACAATTTTATTTGGGTTTTACATTACAAGTCGTGTGAGTTGTCTTTACATATATACACAACACCCACGTACACGTTGTCGACCTTCGGGCCCATATATATATAGTTGTATTTCCCTTCCACTATGTCTTTAAGATCTGGGTTTTAAGGTTCAGCTGTGTGAGTAGTCTTTCCATATATACACAACACACACTTACACAATTGAGCCTTTCCGCTCTTAAGATATAGCCATATTTTCCTTTTGCAATTTTCCTTTTGCAATTTACATTACGTAATTTCCCTTAAGCATTGTCTTTCAATTCGGGTTTTCCCTTGGAGTTGTGTGAGTTTGCATTGCCTATTCGTCATACCACGAGTTAGGATGCATATTGCATCAAAGCAAACCCCACACTCCCGTGCAAAAATCGCCCAACTTAGGTCACTTGCACACACACGTAGTTGGTTAAAAAATATAAAATTGAAAGACATAGGCACGTGCAAATCCCACGTAAAATAAAACTTGCAACCAAACAAACAAAGCCCAAACACTTCGAGTATTTTCAAAGAGGTTATTTGATTCAAAACAACTTTGCCAAGCGTACAGACTGACCCTTGCGCATCGGTGCAAGAAGTTCTGCGTCGAAAAGAGCTCACTTGCTCACAGTCGCCCCGAAAGAGTCAGATTTCAAAACTTACTTCACTAGCTTGAGTAAGCTAGCTGGCACGCCCTTGTTATAAAAATGACTTAGACACACGAAAAGATTCACTTCAAGCCTAAGAACCGGAAGTGAGAATTTTTCGTGTCTACAACAACTCACCTAGCCCGCTATGTGGGGTGTGTCTAGGACGCATACGCCTTCTTTGTGTTGAGCACGGGTCACGGCATTGTAGACGCGCGAAAAATCCCCGCCTCTTTGCCTCTTTCGTGGCTTGGAGTGGATCTTATCGTGCGTCTAAGGCCTATGTATACAAATAGGGCGTGCCAGCTAGCTTACTTAAGCTAGCGAAGATATACTCAACACTGACTTCTAAACGTGGCGACTGTGAGCAAGTGAGCTCTTGTCGTCGCAGGCCTTCTTGCACCGATGCGCAAGGGTCAGTCTGTACGCTTTTGCAAAAATCAAGTTTTTAGGGAAAAAACCTACGAAACGGTTCGAGGTGTCTATTTCGGGTCTTTAAGATGCGATTGCATATTTTAGATCACGTGGATTTGCACGTGCCTAAGTCTTTTCTTTTATCCCTTTTTGGGTCGCCTAGTTTGTGTGTTATGAACACTCCACTACATGGGCGAATTCGAGCGGGGGTTGCTTCGATGCAATATGCGTCCTACCTCGTGGTATGGCGTAGATGCAATGCAAACTCACGCTACTCCAAAGGGAAAAACCCGAAATGTAAAGACAATGCTGAAGGGAAATAACAGAAGGGAAATAACCGAAGGGAAATAACCGAAGGGAAATAACCGAAGGGAAATAACCGAAGGGAGATACGTATATATCTTATGTATATGAGCCCTTACTCGGGTCTTGCAAATAAGAGCGAAGGCTCAATGTGGGTGCGTGTTTGAATTGAAAGACTTACACACACGACATGAAATTAAACCCAAATATAAATTGCAGTATGGCCTTGACTAAGGTCTTGGGAGTAAGAGCGAAGGCTCAATGTGTGTGAGAGTGCTTGAATTGAAAGACTTACTCACACGACAAGAAATAAAACCCAAATAGTATAGGTCGGCCCTTACTTGGGTCTTTCAAATAAGAGCGAAAGCTCAATGTGTGTGAGAGTGTTTAAATTGAAAGACTTACTCACACGACATGAAATGAAACCCAAATAGTATAGGTCGGCCCTTACTTGGGTCTTTCAAATAAGAGCGGAAGCTCAATGTGTGTGAGAGTGTTTAATCGAAAGACAACGCACCCAACTTAAACAAAACCCTTCGGAAATGAAATATATACGTACACTTATATATTAGGGGCTGATTAGGCCCGTGTGTGTGCAAAATTGTGCACGACTAAGAGAGTGCACGTGTGTGGTTGTGCCAAGCCACGTTATTACAAGCGGGGGGAGACTATGCTCCGTTATTACAACCCCGTATCAAATTGAATTTCAAGCAAGTGTATGACTAAAGACCGAGTTTAGACACTTACAAGTAGCTGGTCCGTAGAGGTCTTGCTTGAGCGTGGCCTTGGCTTTGGGCTGCAAACGGGAGCTCCGCGAAGGTGTGTGACCAAGAGTGTTGGCCGGCTGCAAATGGGCGCGGGATGGACGCCTCGAAGGGGGCTGGTGGCAAGTAGGCGGCGCCTCCAAGTAGGGAGTTTAGAGTGGCTGACTAAGTGGGTCTTAGGGTCACTAGGGAAGTTAGGTACTAAGGGAAAACTGGCCCTAAAAGGTGAGCTAGTGGGAAGGCCAAAGAGGACACCTAGGGGGGTTGGCCGAATGGGAGGTGGTGGCTAAGTAGTGGCCAGCCACTTGGGTTATCCTAGGTTCGGCTAGGCTTAGGTGGTGGCGGCAAAGGTGCTGAGCTGAAGGGGAGATGGGTGGCTAAGAGTGGAGAGGTGGTAGAGAGTGGCTTTGAGGGAGTTAGGGGGACTTACCGAATGGGGAGGAGTGGCGGATGGAGTGGGAGAGTGGCGGGCAGGTAGCTGTCGGCTGGTGGAGTTGGGGGAAGATGGTGGTGTCCGGCTGGGGGGGCAGTGGTGGTGGACGGAAGAGGGAAGGTGGCGGAGCAGGTGGCAGCTGGTGGAGGAGCTGGAGCTGCTGGCTGTCGGCTGGTGGAAGATGGGAGAAGGAGAGGGCCCGGCTGAGTGTTTGGAGTCGTTCCCACTTGGAAAACCCGCCCACAATGAGGGGGGTTTAAATAGGGGATGGGTAGGTCGGTTAGGGCTAGGCTGTGGGTAGTGGTTAGGTGGTTTAGGTAGGGTGGTATGTAGATAAGGTGGGCTGGATGGGGTTGGGTCAGATATTTTAAAACTAGGGGTTTGGGTAAATCGTGGGCTAAGGGTGGTTTAGGGGTTTAGGGCTAGGCTAGGTGGTTGGGTTTTAGGGTGAGGTTTAGTGAGCTAGGTTAGGTGGTTTAGGCTAGGATTAGGCTAGGATTAGGGAGATTAATCTAGGTTTAGGGAAGGATTAGGGGAGTGGGTTAGGTGATTAGGTTGGGATTAGGCCGGGATTAGGGAAGTGGGTTAGGTGATTAGGTTCAGATTAGGGGTGGATTAGGGGTTTAGGCTAGGTTTAGGCATTTTGGGTTAGGTTTAGGTGAAGGAGCTCCCTTAGCATGGCCCATAGACCTTGATCACCCCATGTTGGTGCAGCCCTAGGTTAGGTTTTAGCTAATTACAAGCTTAAACCCACTCAATTAGGCTAACCCACATGATTAACCCAAACTTGACACACAAGTCAAGCTTAATACAACACTCTTGATATTTTTCACCCCCACTCTCTCTCATGCCCAATATCCCACGTGAATTTCAAGTGGGCCCCACCTCCCTTTATGAGAAGGTGATGTGGGCCATGGATATGGATATTGGATTGGATCTCTGGATCCAAATCCAAATCCAAGTCCACATATGGGTTTGGATTGGAATCTGGATATATATGGTCCAGATCCAATCCAAACTGAACTCTGACTCCTTCGAGCTGGGTTCGAGACGGACGATTTGTGCGGGGCCTGACAGCATCAGTACTCCGTCTGCGTTGGGTCTTCGCCAACATAGTCGTCCGCCTCCGTTTCTGCCTTCCGGAGATGACTTCAAATGCTATTTTGATAAGAACAGGGTCTTGGACGTTCGAGATCCTGGGGTGTGAATCAGATACAAGAGTTGCTGTGCCGGGCTTGACAGGTGCTCCGGTTCCGGGCTCTTCTTGGCTCTCCTGGTCCTGTCTTGATCGGGCCAAGCCACTTCGGGGTTTCAAAACATGTTTTAAAAGGGTTTTCAAAAGCCATATTATATGTTTTAGAAAGATAAAGTTTAAAACATATGTACAGATTTTGTTTGGAAGGCTCCTGGGTTTCCAAACTCAAAAATGGCCCTTTGGGGCTGCTGTATAAAACCAGATTTGTTTAAGAAATTCGTGGGATTTCGGGGTGTTTACAGGCATCTCCATGTTGCAGCAACGGGGGCCGACTCCTTCCAAAGGCGAGCCTTGATGGCATGCAGCCAAGAGGTAAGCCATGTGGGGTGGGGTTCATGCAAGAAAAAATTGAGAGCTTAGGGGATTTGAGGCTTGGCGGGACTTGTGGTTAGGGTCTTAGGGGAGCTTATGTTCGACCAAGAGAGGATTCTCTAGGTTATGTCCTAGGTTGCAGGTCACGGCCAGGGTATAGGTCAGGTCGGCAGGGAGCAGGTCAGGCGGCAGGGAGGCGTCGGGTGACTGGCGCAGCAGTCGCTGCGTGCAAGAAGGCTGTCGGGCGCAGGGCGCTGGGTGCACTGGAGGTGTCAGGGGCTTCGCAAGGGTGCGTTGGGGTTCGGGTGATGTGCAGGGCACGCGGACAGGGCGTGGGGCGCACAGCAGGCGCCCGGGGGGAAGCGAGTAGCGACTGGCGTGGCCAGGGCGCGTCTGGCTGGTCGGGGGCTTGACGATTTGGGGGGAATAGCTTGAGGCGGTTGGGGTTAGGTTAGGTCCAGTTAGGGTTAGGTTGGTTCAGTTAGGGTTAGGTTCAGTTGGGGTTAGGTAGGTTCGAACCTAGGCTAGGTTGAGGGTTAGGTTTAGAGGGGTATAGAGAGAACGGCTAGGTTAGGTTAGGCTTACCTCTTGGAGTCTGTAAACACCCCAAAAACCCAAATACTTTTCAAAACCAAATGCCTGGTTCGAAAACCAGTTCAAAAGATAAGAATTTTCGAAAAACTCAGGAAATCAAAACATTTCAAAATTCTGTTTTCCAACCCTGTTTGAAACATGAAAAATCTTGAAAATGGACGAAAGTCCTATTTTTATGAGAGACCAGACGAACAGATGAAGCCTGGCTCAAAACAGTCGCAAAAGAATCAAAAAGTTCAAAGGTCAAGCCCAACCCGATGAAAAGTGAATTTCGAGGACGAAAAAGAAGCCCAGGCCACAAACGCATTTCAAGCCTGAAGCATCAAAAGCCAAGCCAAAAGCATCTCTGAAATCACGGAAAATCCAAGTCAAATGCAAGAAGAAACAGTCGAAACAGAGTCCAGAAAGACGAAAAGAAGCTTGGACGATGAAAATGGGAAAAACCCAGCGTAAGACGGAATCTTGATGAACTCAGGACCCGCACGAAGCATCCAGCTTGAAACGCCAGAAAGGACTGAAGAAGAGAAAAATTTGGATCAAATCTGGATCCAAAAATCTAGATCCAGATCCAAGATCCATATCCAAACGAAACTTGGATTGGATTGGATCCGGATTTTAGAGACCAACAAAGGATCCATATCCACACAAGGGGCCTATAAAAGGACGTGAGTGGGCTGGCTTTGAAGGGGACGATTTTTCCAGCACTTCACGTGGATAGTTGGGGGGAAAAGAGAGAGAGAGAGAGAGAGGAAGGTCAACAAAAGGGGCTGGCCTTCCCCTCTTGTTTTGTAAAATTGTGGGTTGGTCTTGTGGGCTGCACTCAAGTGCAAGTGAGAGCATCTCACGCTTTGTATGTTGCTGGAAACGAAATCAAATCTGGCGGCATTGGATGGCCCTTGCTTGGTGAGGATTGGCTGCGTGGGAACCAAGGATCAAACGGCTGAAATGTTGTCAAGGTAAGTCCCCTAGTTCCTGCCCAAAACCATCTCTTTTCTCACCTCTCTAAACCACCTAGACCACTAATGACAAGCCACAGCAAAGTCCAGCCAAGGAGCTGGCCGAACTTCACTAAAAGGGCTGACCTAGTTCTACCTAAGACCATCCTAACCTAGGACCATACCCAGCTCGGCCATTGGCTGGCTGAGCTCACCTTAGATCTGTCCTAAAGAAAATCCTAAACTAAAAACCACTACCCAACTCATTTCCTAACCCAAAAACCACTCAACCTGGCAAAACCGAGTGTCTAAAACACTCGGTTCCCTCCTCTTGTCGAACCCATCCTCACCCATTTAGCTTGGTCCATAGTGGCCGAGCTCATCTTAGGTCTATCCCTAACATTCAACCATTACCCAAGTTAGACCCTAACTAAAAGAAAAAAAAAAACCACTCTAAACCTACCTAGCTCGGCCACCCTTTTGGCCGAGCCATTCCCTTAGGATCTCACCCGAGATCAACCGTCTAATATCAGCCAAAGCTCGGCCACCATTTTGCCGAGCTCTTTCCTTAGGATCTCCCCTAAGATCATTCACTAATCCCCACCCAAGCTCGGCCATTAATTGGCCGAGCATTCCATAGTGTCTCACCTAAAATAATCCCGTAGACACCACCTAACTCGACCATTAGTTGGTCGGGTTTTTCCCTTAGGACCCTGGTCTAGCTTTTAACCAAAACAACCCGCCTAGACCTGACCCAGATCCATTAGTTCTCATCCTAGATCTATCGTGTCTAACTCCAAAAACCATAGCAACTTAGTGTGTCAACCAAGCCCAGGTCACGATCTAGGATCAACCTCCCACGCAGCTGGTCGTTTCACAGAGAAAGGTCCATCCAACGGCTATATCCAAGGTCAGATTTCGCTGATAAAGGGAGCCCAAGCAAAAGTCGAGTAAGTGCTCGAATCTGATTCTTTACGTTGTTTCAAATTCAATTCAATTTGATACGGGGTTGTAATAATGGAGCGTAGTCTCCCCCCGAGATGTAATATTATGGTTTGAAACACGAATCACACACGTACACTCGAGCCTTTCCGCTCTTATCTGCACACCTTTTGCACACAAAATGGGCCTCGACAGCCCATAAGATATAGTTCTATTTATATACATTCAGCTGGGTTTTAAGGTTCAAATTGCGTGAGTTGTCTTTCATTTTATACACCCAAAAGCACTCACTCACAATTGAGCCTTTCCGCTCTTACATATATATACGTATTTCCCCTTTCCGCTGGGTTTTTAAGGTTCAAGTCGTGTGAGTTGCCCTTTCAATTTATACACTTAAAGCACTCACTCACATTGAGCCTTCTCGCTCTTAAGATATAGCTATATATATTTTCCCTTCTGCATCTAAGATATAGCCATATTTCCCTTTCTGCTATTTCCCTTTCCGCTATTTCCCTTTCTGCTATTTCACTTCTGTTATGTCTTTAAATTCGGGGTTTTCCCTTCAAGTTGTGTGAGTTTGCATTGCATATCCGCCACACTCGAGATAGGGAGCATACTTGCATCGAACCAGATTGGTCAAAACGTGTAGTACTTACCTTAAATCGAGCACTGGATGCACACGACTACACGCCAAAATCTGCTAAAACCCGTGAGATACAGGAGCGCATAGATCCCATGTGTAAAAGTTGCAAATTTGACAAAACCAGTAGATAAAACACTTTTCAAGTTTTCAAAAAGAGTCGTGTTTGTAAAATCGAGTTTTTCTAAAGCGTACAGACTGACCCTTGTGCGCCGGTACAAGAAAGTCTGCGACGAAAAGAACCCACTTATCCACAGTCGCCCCAAAAGTCAGATATTTTCAAAAAAACACTTCGCTAGTTTGAGAAAGCTAGCTGGCACGCCCTCTTTAAAAGCAACGTAAGCACGAAGAGATTCGCTTCAGGCCTAAGAACCCGGAGTCGAGGATTTTCCGTGTCTACAGAGTCGATCCAGCCCATGTCCAAGCTTGGTTGCCGCCACCTCTTGTCGAGCCCACTTAGCCCACATGGCTTGAACCTACCTCACCCAATGAGCCCACATGGCTAGGTCTATCACTCCCTCTCTCTCCTCCCAAGCATTTGCATGAACCCTTTGCATGGACCCCCTCACCTCTAATTATAGACATTTGAGGTGGGTCTTGGATTTGGGTTTGGGTTTGGGATTTGGATCCAAACCCAAATCCAAACACTATTTGGATCTGGATCATGGATCTCGGATATTTTGAAATCCGTATCCGATCCAAACCCAACATTTTTATAGATACGGATCTGGATATTTTGGTCCAGATTCGATCCAATCCAAACACAATTTGGATCGACCCAAACACTATTTGGATTGGCCCAAATCCAAACACTATTCTTTATATGGATTTGGATCTGAATATTTATGGTCCAAATTCAAATCAAAATTTCTCCGGATAGTCCTTCTTGGCTTCTTGAGGCGAACGATCTGTGTAGGTACTGGCTTCATCAGCGCTCCGTCTGGTGCTGGGTTTTCCCCAACTTTGTCGTTCGGACTCCGTCTCGCCATTCTGGACTCTATTTTGCTTGATTTTGAGCTTTTCTTCGAATGGACTTTGCTTTCTCTTGTTTTTTATCAGGGAGTGACTTTTGAGACTCTGGGTTTGATTCCTTCTTCTTGTCGAGGCTCTCCTTTTGGCTTTTGTACCTGTTTTTGTATTTAAAACAGGTTGTCATTTTGGCTCAAACGAGCTTTTTGTGTTTTTGAGAGTTTCTGAATTTTAGAAAATTTGGGGTGTTTACAACCTGCTCCAAGAGGTAGGTCTCTCAACCTAACCCTAACCTAGCCGCTAAACCTCACCCCAAGCTAGCCTAGACCTAGCCTACATGCCCCAAACCGACCCCATTTGACCACCTAGCTGGACCAACTCTCACCCCAACCGACCTATCCTCTTTGTCCCAAACCAACTCCCCATTCGACCTAAACCGACCCACCTAGACCTAGCCCAACCACCCCCAAACCAACTCAACCTAACTCCTAGACCTAGCCAACCTGTCCCAATTGCCCACTCAACCGACCACCTGCCACTCACCCAGCTCCTATACGCCATAACACCCCAACTCCCAACAACCTGTCACCGCCCGCACCCTTTACTTGTCATAGCTGCACCCTCACAATCCCCCCGGCCTGCATCCCAGCAGCTCCTAGCACCCCACCGCTTCACACCACCTTGTTGCACGCCCCACACCAGTCCCAGCCAGCACCTACCACACCAGCACCCATGCCGCGCACCCTACTGCGCGCCCTAGCCTGTCGCACCCTATCACCCTCCACCCACCTGTAGTCCCAGCACCTGACAGCCACCCGACTCACTTGCTAGCCGAACCCCATCACCCCATCGTGCCACACCCTGCCGACTCCCAACGCCCCATCACCAGCCCCTTGCCATCACCCCCACCTCACCTCTCCACAGCCAATACCCCAACCAGCTGCCCACTCACTAGCTGTGTCACAATACCCCACCTTGTTGCCATATCCTAGCCATCTCCCTAGTGCCCGCCGACCTACCTCAGCAGCACCCCAACACCCGTTACACCCTAACCTGCGCCTTGGTCGAACCTAGCCCATCCTAAACCCTTAAACACTTGGCTGCCCCCAAGCAAACCTAAGCCTAAATTCTCACGTCTAGACCCACCTAGGGAGACCTAGCTCGTGGCTGTCAAGGAGGACGGACCCGAGCAACTCGAGAGGAGAAGCCGATCATGTGTAAGTGTTTCAGTTCAGTTTTTACCTTACTCGTTTAAGATTAAATTCAATTTGATACGAGGTTGTAATAATGGAGCGTAGTCTCCCCTCAAAATGTAATATTTGTGCTTGACACACATCCACACACGTGCACTTGAGCTTTCACGCTTTTAATTGCACACAAAGGACACCCACGTGCACTTGAGCCATTCCGCTCTTATATTGCACCCGATTGCACACACATTGAGCCTTTCCACTCTTAAGCTAAAGTATATATTTTCATTCGGGTATTTACTTTAGTGAAAGCTGTGTGAGTTGTCATTTCAATTCGGGTAGTTACATTCAAGTCGTGTGAGTTTGTCATTTAAATTTCACACTCACACATGCGTGCATTGAGCCTTTCTGCTCTTAAGCTAAAGTATATATTTCAATTCGAGTATTTACTTTAGTGAAAGTCGTGTGAGTTGTCATTTTAATTCTACACAACCACACACATTGAGCCTTTCCTCTCTTAAGTTAAAGTATATATTTCAATTCGGGTATTTACTTTAGTGAAAGTTGTGTGAGTTGTCATTTCAATTCTACACAACCACACACATTGAGCCTTTCCGCTCTTAAGCTAAAGTATATATTTTAATTCGGGTATTTACTTTAGTGAAAGCTGTATGAGTTGTCATTTCAATTTCACACGAGAAGCACACAAAAGCACTCAAGCCTTTTCGCTCTCCACTCTCACACTTTTGAGCCTTTGTTGCTCATAGGATATAACATACTTATTTATTTTCAAGTTGTGTGAGTTTACTTCACATCGAGTTGCATTTTCCTTCGTGTGGATTTACATTAAGTCGCGTGAGTTGCTTTACATTTCGGGTATTTACATTAAGCTGCGTGAGTTGCACTTCAATTTCGGGTATTTACATTAAGTCGTGTGAGTTGCTTTTAATTCGAGCCTACATCATCATCTCAAAACCCGAAAATATTTGTGCATCTTTGCATTCATTAGCTTTCAAAAGCGCCCCGAATCTACGTACAAACTACGTTGAAAATAAGCCACTTGTGCACACACATATCCGGCCTAAATAGCTAAAACTCAAAGACTTAGGTTCGTCCAAAGTCGTGATAAAACTTGCAAAATAGGCATACATCGAGTTTTTCAAACACTAATCTTGCAAAGTTTTGTAAAAACAAAGTTTTAATCGTTTAAACTGACCCTTGAGCATCACTTCAAGAAGGTTTAAACGAAAAGATCCCGCTTTCTCACAATTGCCAAAAGAAGTCAGAATACTTTCAAAAATCTTCGCTACCTTAAGCAAGCTAGCTGGCACACCCTTAGAAACGAACTTAGGTGTGGAAAGGTTCATTCCCGGTCTCAAAATCAGCAGTGAAAATTGTTACGCCTACAATGGGATGATGATTGTCAAAAAGCTTTCGAAAGATTAAAAACTTATTTGGTAAATCCTCCGACTTTAAAACCTCCAAAGCAAGGAAAACCATTGTTACTTTACATTTCCATGCATGTGAATGCATTAGGTGCTTTACTAGCCCAATATGTGGATGATAGCCATAAAGAGTATGCTATTTATTACATTTCAAAAACTCTATTGGCATATGAAAGAAATTATCAAGCCATGGAGAAAACGTGCTTGGCATTGGTATGGGCCTGCCAAAAGTTCAGACACTACTTCTTAGATCATGAGATATGGATAGTGTCTAGGCTTGATCCGATCAAGCACTTATTTGAAAAACCTATCCTCACAGGTAGGCTTGGTAAATGGCAACTTCTCTTAATGGAGTATGACTTAAAATGTCACCATCAAATCTCCATTTAAGGGACAAGCTCTAGCTGATTATGTGGCAGAATTCCCCTTGGAAGAGACATATCCCATACTTGATGAAATGCCCGACGAGGGCATCTTTACTTTGAAACCATGTTTTAGCAAATTGTTTGAATGAAAACCAAGTATGGAAAATGCACTTTGATGGGGCAAGAAACCAAAGAGGGGCAAGTATGGGAGTCATCCTCATATCCCCTGAAAAGGGAGAGATCCCCATTGCTATTCGCCTAGATTTCGAATGTTCCAATAATATAGCCGAGTATGAGGCACTCATACAAGGCTTGAAAAT
Source organism: Brasenia schreberi (assembly GCA_036023115.1). Taxonomy (NCBI): domain Eukaryota; kingdom Viridiplantae; phylum Streptophyta; class Magnoliopsida; order Nymphaeales; family Cabombaceae; genus Brasenia; species Brasenia schreberi. Next base: position 4,099,543 of record JAYKKT010000073.1, read on the forward strand.
TTTGAAAAATCTAGGGGCATCATGCATCGAAGTCTTTGGAGATTCTTTACTTGTTATAAACCAGGTTTTGAAAATTTGGCAAGTCAAAAATGAAAAACTTACTCCATACCACGAATTGGCCACCAAACTGGTCGATTCCTTCAACACATGTACACTCACTCACGTAGGTTGAGAGGACAATGCCATAGCAGATGCCCTCTCATCCTTAGGATCAACCCTAAGGATCGATTCCACCTTAGGAACCCGATCCTTAGAAATATGGCACTCACCCACTCTATCCACCCACGATTTGGAGATTTGCCAAAATAACCAAAATTCTATTGAAAAACCCTGGTTTCAAGATATTAAAAACTTTTTAGAGAATGGAGGATTTTCAGAATTTGCTTCTTCTAGAGACAGCTTTTATTCAAAAGATTTCAATCTGATACATGATTTTGGGAGGAGTTCTTTACAAAAAGTGTTTTACCGGCATCTTGTTGAGGTGTGTAGACTTTGAGGAGGCTAGGACTATCATATGCATGAATTCCACGGTGGAGAATGTGGAGGGCATGTCAATGCGAATACGATGGCCATGAAAATACTTAGAGTCGGTTATTTTTGGTCCACTCTCAAGCAAGATTGTCATGATCATGTTAGAAAATGTCACCCATGTCAAGTGCATGGATATACCATTCATATCCCATCATCAACCTTGCATTCCATTATCAGCCCATGGCCTTTCACCATGTGGGCCTTTGACATCGTAGGACCAATCTCCCCAAACGCATCAAATGGACATACGTTCATCCTAGCAGCCACCGAATATTTTTCTAAATGGGTTGAAGCTATATCCTTGGCTAATGTCCAAGGACAACATGTGGTGGCATTCATCAAGAAAAATATTTTGGCCCGTTTTGGAGTTCCAAGAGACCTAGTGTCTGACAATGGCACCCGATTCAAAAATGAAAGGGTGGGAAAGTTGTGCGCTACATATGGCATAACTCAACCCTTCTCATCGCCCTATTACCCTCAAGGCAACGGTCAAGCCGAAGCCACAAACAAAACTCTCATAAGCATGTAGACGTAGAAAATTTCTGCCTCCTGGTTCTTAGGCTTGGAGCGAACCTTTTCGTGTGCCTAAGCCCTATTTAAACAAACAGGGTGTGCCAGGTAGCTTACTTAAGCTAGTGAAGATATATTCTAAAACCTGACTTCAACGTGGCGACTGTGAGCAAGCAAGCTCTTGTCGTCGCAGACCTTCTTGCACCGATGCGCAAGGGTCAGTCTGTACGCTTTTAAAAATCGAGTTTTGGAGTGTAAGAACCTACGAAAGCGGTTTGAGGTGTTTGATTCAGGTTTTGTTTGTATGATTTTCAGATTTTAGATCACGTGGATTTGCACGTGCCTAAGTCTTTCTTTTTATCCCTTTTCGGGCCACGTAGATGTGTGTTATGAACACTGCACTAAGATGTGGCGACTTTGAGTGGGAGTATGGGGTTTGCTTTGATGCAATATGCGTCCTAACTCGTGGTATGGCGTATATGCAATGCAAACTCACGCAACTCCAAAGGGAAAACCCGAATTTAAAGACAATGCCGAAGGGAAATGACTTTGTAATGTAAAATGCCGAAGGGAAATTGCAAAAGAGAAATATGGCTATATCTTAAGAGCGGAAAGGCTCAATTGTGCAAGTGTGTGTCGTGTATATATTGAAAGACTACGCACACTGCTGAACCTTAAAACCCAAATTGAAAAGACATAGCCAAAAGGGAAATACGTATATAGTATATATGAACCCTTACTTGGGTCTTACAAATAAGAGCGAAGGCTCAATGTGGGTGCGTGTGAAAATGTAAAGACAACACACACGACTTCAAATGAAACCCAAATATAAATTGCAATATGGCCTTAACTAAGGTCTTGGGAATAAGAGCGAAAGCTCAATGTGTGTGAGTGCTAGAATTGAAGTACTACGCACACAACATGAAATTAAACCCAAATAGAAATTACAATATGGCCTTAACTAAGGTCTTGGGAATAAGAGCGAAAGCTCAATGTGTGTGAGTGCTAGAATTGAAGTACTACGCACATGACATGAAGTTAAACCCAAGGATAGTATAACACGGCCCTTACTTGGGTCTTGCAAATAAGAGCGGAAGCTCAATGTGTGTGAGTGCGAGAATTTAAAGACAACACACCCAACTCAAGCAAAACCCTACGCTACTTAAAGTATATACATAAACTTATATTTAAAGGGCTGATTAGGCCCGTGTGTATTCAAAATCGTGCACAACTAAGAGCGAGGTAGGCTCAAGTGCATGTGTGTGTGGGTGTGCCAAGCCACGTTATTACAAGCGGGGGGAGACTATGCTCCGTTATTACAACCCCGTATCAAATTTAATTTAATTTAAGCAAGTCTACAACTAAGGACCGAGTTAGGCACTTACTTATAGCTGGTCTAGAGGTGACTTGCTTGAGCGTAGGCTTGGCTTCGCCTTGGGCTGCAAGAGGGAGCTCCTCGAAGTGGAACGGCAAGGATGTGTGGCCGGGTGACAAAGAAGCACGGGTGAGGCGCCTTAGTGCTTGCCGGCTGCTAAGGGGGTGCTGCCGTGGTGTCAAGGGCCGAGTTGTCTAAGGAGGGTCACTAAGGGATAGGTTGGTGCTAGGAAAGGTTGCGCTAAAGGGGAGCCTAAAGGAAATACCTAAGGATATGGGTGTGGCTGGCCGGGAGGACTTGGGTGTAGTCGGCTAGGGGTGGCCGACTAAGGGGAGTTTTAGTGGTGGCCGGCTGGGGTAGTGGGGATGTTATGGATGGGAAGGGAGCTAACTAGGGTGTTGTGGAAGGTGGGATTAATGGGTGACTAAGAGTGTAGATGGCAGGTCCTAGGGAATAAGGTAGGGTGGCCGAGTATCACTAGGGGAAAAGGATAAGGAATCGGGTGGTGTAAGGGGTTTAGGTCTTGCCGAATGGGTGAGGGTGGCGGGCAGGCTGTGATAGAGTTAGGTGGCGGTGATATGGGTGGTTGAGAGTGGAGGGGGAGTGAAGAGGAGGTGGAGCTAAGTGTAAGGTACTAACCAAATGGTGAAGGAGTTGGCGGATGGAAGAAGGGCAATCGGGTGATGAAGGAAGATGGAGTTCGGCCAGGAGGTGGTGGCGACGTGGAGTGGAGCAGGCTGGGAGGCAGTGGTGGCGCGAGGTGGAGCTTGGCCGGATGGAATTGGTGCAGGTGGAGCAAGGTGGAAGGTTCGGCTGGGAGGAGATGGGAGAGGCCAAGGTGGAAAAAGATCAGCCAAAATGGGCTGGAAGAAGATGGGAAAACCTACCCCTTAGGGGGGGGCTTATATAGGTTTTTGAAGGGCGGTTGGGGCTGGTTCTTGGAAGGTGGTAAGGTGGTTTAGGTGGTGGTGGTGTAGTGATAAGGTGGGCTGGTTTTGAGGAGGGGCCAGATATTTTACTTAAAGGGGTTTTAGGTATATGGTGTGCTAGGTTTAGGTGGGGTGTGTAGACGCGCGAAAATCCCCGCCTCTTCGCCTCTTTCGTGGCTTGGAGTGGATCTTATCGTGCGTCTAAGGCCTATGTATACAAATAGGGCGTGCCAGCTAGCTTACTTAAGCTAGCGAAGATATACTTTAACACTGACTTCTAAACGTGGCGACTGTGAGCAAGTGAGCTCTTGTCGTCGCAGACCTTCTTGCACCGATGCGCAAGGGTTAGTCTGTACGCTTTTGCAAAAATCGAGTTTTGGGGAGAAAGTCTACGAAATGGTTTCGAGGTGTCTATTTCGGGTCTTTAAGATGCGATTGCATGTTTTAGATCACGTGGATTTGCACGTGCCTAAGTCTTTTTCTTTTATCCCTTTTTGGGTCGCCTAGTTTGTGTGTTATGAACACTCCACTACATGGGCGAATTCGAGCGGGGGTTGCTTCGATGCAATATGCGTCCTACCTCGTGGTATGGCGTAGATGCAATGCAAACTCACGCTACTCCAAAGGGAAAACCCGAAATGTAAAGACAATACTGAAGGGAAATAGCGGAAGGGAAATAACCGAAGGGAAATAACCGAAGGGAGATATGTATATATCTTATGTATATGAGCCCTTACTCGGGTCTTGCAAATAAGAGCGAAGGCTCAATGTGGGTGCGTGCTTGAATTGAAAGACTTACACACACACGACATGAAATTAAACCCAAATATAAATTGCAGTATGGCCTTGACTAAGGTCTTGGGAGTAAGAGCGAAGGCTCAATGTGTGTGAGAGTGCTTGAATTGAAGTACTACACACACGACATAAATGAAACCCAAATATAACTGCAATAAGGCCTTTACTAAGGTCTTGGGAGTAAGAGCGAAGGCTCAATGTGTGTGAAAGTGCTTGAATTGAAAGACTTACTCACACGACAAGAAATAAAACCCAAATAGTATAGGTCGGCCCTTACTTGGGTCTTTTAAATAAGAGCGAAAGCTCAATGTGTGTGAGAGTGTTTAAATTGAAAGACTTGTTCACACGACATGAAATGAAACCCAAATAGTATAGGTCGGCCCTTACTTGGGTCTTTCAAATAAGAGCGAAAGCTCAATGTGTGTGAGAGTGTTTAAATTGAAAGACAACACACCCAACTTAAACAAAACCCTTCGGAAATGAAATATATACGTACACTTATATATTAGGGGCTGATTAGGCCCGTGTGTGTTCAAAATTGTGCACGACTAAGAGAGTGCACGTGTGTGGTTGTGCCAAGCCACGTTATTACAAGCGGGGGGAGACTATGCTCCGTTATTACAACCCCGTATCAAATTGAATTTCAAGCAAGTGTATGACTAAAGACCGAGTTTAGACACTTACGAGTAGCTGGTCCGTAGAGGTCTTGCTTGAGCGTGGCCTTGGCTTTGGGCTGCAAACGGGAGCTCCGTGAAGGTATGTGCTCAAGGGTGCTGGCCGGCTGCAAATGGGGCGCGGGATGGACGCCTCAAAGGGGACCGGTGGCAAGTGGGCGGTGCCTCCAAGTAGGGAGTTTAGAGTGGCTGACTAAGTGGGTCTTAGGGTCACTAGGGAAGTTAGGGACTTAGGGAAACTGGACCTAAAAGGTGAGCTAGTGGGAAGGCCAAAGAGGACACCTAGGGGGGTTGGCCGAATGGGAGATGGTGGCTAAGTAGTGGCCAGCCACTTGGGTTATCCTAGGTTCGGCTAGGCTTAGGTGGTGGCGGCAAAGGTGCTGAGCTGAAGGGGAGATGGGTGGCTAAGAGTGGAGAGTGGTTCCCACTTGGAAAACCCGCCCACAATGAGGGGGGTTTAAATAGGGGATGGGTAGGTCGGTTAGGGCTGGGTTGTGGGTAGTGGTTAGGTGGTTTAGGTAGGGTAGTATGTAGATAAGGTGGGCTGGATGGGGTTGGGCCAGATATTTTAAAACTAGGGGTTTGGGAAAATCGTGGGCTAAGGGTGGTTTAGGGGTTTAGGGCTAGGTTAGGTGGTTGGGTTTTAGGGTGAGGTTTAGTGAGCTAGGTTAGGTGGTTTAGGCTAGGTTTAGGCTAGGATTAGGGAAATTAATCTAGGTTTAGGGAAGGATTAGGGGAGTGGGTTAGGTGATTAGGTTGGGATTAGGCCGGGATTAGGGAAGTGGGTTAGGTGATTAGGTTCAGATTAGGGGTGGATTAGGGGTTTAGGCTAGGTTTAGGCATTTTTGGCTAGGTTTAGGTGAGGGAGCTCCCTTAGCATGGCCCATAGACCTTGATCACCCCATGTTGGTGCAGCCCTAGGTTAGGTTTTAGCTAATTACAAGCTTAAACCCACTCAATTAGGCTAACCCACAAGATTAAACCCAAACTTGACACACAAGTCAAGCTTAATACAACACTCTTGATATTTTTCACCCCCACTCTCTCTCATGCCCAATATCCCACGTGAATTTCAAGTGGGCCCCACCTCCATTTATGAGAAGGTGATGTGGGCCCTGGATATGGATATTGGATTGGATCTCTGGATCCAAATCCGAATCCAAGTCCACATATGGGTTTGGATTGGAATCTGGATATATATGGTCCAGATCCAATCCAAACTGAACTCTGACTCCTTCGAGCTGGGTTCGAAACAGACGATTCGTGCGGGGCCTGACAGCATCAGTACTCCGTCTGCGTTGGGTCTTCGCCAACATAGTCGTCCGCCTCCGTTTCTGCCTTCCGAAGATGACTTCAAATGCTATTTTGATAAGAACAGGGTCTTGGACGTTCGAGATCCTGGGGTGTGAATCAGATACAAGAGTTGCTGCGCCGGGCTCGACAGGTGCTCCGGTTCCGGGCTCTTCTTGGCTCTCCTGGTCCTGTCTTAATCGGGCCAAGCCACTTCGGGGTTTCAAAACATGTTTTAAAAGGGTTTTCAAAAGCTATATCATATGTTTTTGAAAGATAAAGTTTAAAACATATATACAGGGTTTGTTTGGAAGGCTCCTGGGTTTCCAAACTCAAAAATGGCCCTTTGGGGCTGCTTGTATAAAACCAGATTTGTTTAAGAAATTCGTGGGATTTCGGGGTGTTTACAGATGCCCCTCTTTGGCCTTGTCCAAATAGATTTGGATAAGGGCAAAGATGACAAACACCCCTTTTAATGTCTCCCTAGATCTAGCCACGAAGAACATGGGATCGTCCCATTTTAACAAAATTTCAATTTTACAAACTCTGGTAGGAGGAGATATCACGCCAAAGGGTTCACTTATGAAATCTGGTCCTAAATGGGATCATGTTTATGCAAGTACCATGCGTGGAATGCAGATGACATGGGTGTGGTGCCAAAAGTGGCGACCTCCCAGAGACCAGGTGTGGTCGAACTCTAGAGACTTACAAGGCCTACTGCTCCAAGTGAGCAAAAACCCTATGCTGTTCGATGTTCGGTTTTTAAAACTTATTTACAAAAGCTATTTACAAAAGGGACAACTGTCTTGAGTCTCGATCCTAAGGATCTCGAGCTCTTCGTGCTTGCCCTTGTTTGAGTCTTAACACTCGCTTATCTAGCGGAGGTTTTATAAGAAAACAAGCTTCATTTCAAATCCCTACGCCTTATTCGAAACGTCGAATTCTCAAACAAGATGAAATTCAAGTAAGTAAATCCTATTTTTACTTTAGGATTCCTCGAAATGAACCATGTTTTAGCTTGGGATAAGCCAGGGATGGGAAAGAGATACCACGGTCCCTTCTGAAGCGTCCCGTGGTTTGAGGCATAGAAGGCGGAAAACTGCTCTTTTTGAGCTTTTTGGCCTCTTTTTCCTTTTTTCCATAGAGGGTCTCCCTTTGGGAGTATTTTTTCTTTAATCCCTCTTTTTCATAAGAGAATCGATTTTTTTTCTTTTTGAAGTCTGGTTTCTTTCTTTTGGAAAGAGACTTTAAATGGGAAATTCCCTTTTGTTTGGGCCTTTGTTTTCCTTTTGGAAGGAGAAGAGAAGAGGGGAGGACTTATCCCAAGCCTACACTCGATCCATTCCAGATCAGCCTATTTAGAAATAGCACGTACTACTTGCAAGTATCTTGCTATGTTGAACTAGGCCTTTCTTTGTAAGATGAAGGATTTTGAAATGCAACCACGATTTTGAAAACTCCACTCTTTCACAAGTGCGAATTCTCTTACTTAGGGTCACATGAGTTGCTTTTGCACCTTATTCACATGTCTCAGGGCAGCTATCCCTCTAAAATTTTTGAAAACTGGAATTTAATCCAGATCCTACACATGATACTTCTTTAAGTATTGAATATTGATAGGATCTGCTAAATTCCTACCTTCTACATCGATCAACCAATACGAATTGTTCGTAGTGGTTGCTCGTACAACATAGGGTCCATCCCAGTTGGGGCGCCACTTGCCTAGGGGGTGTGGGCCACGATGGTGGATGGTTTTCAAGACCAGATCTCCCACTTCAAAGTGGCGAGGTCTCATGTGTTTGCTATAATGTCGGGCTATCCTTTGCCGGTATGCACGAGCATGATCCATGGCAAGGAGTCGCCTCTCATCTAGCAAATCTAGTTCGGCCATCCTAGCATGTTGAAGCGTCTCTAGGGGGAGGTCGAGTGCAAATGGATGTATGGAATGAATGCAGTTGGGTATGAATGGGAAGAATGGCGTTTGTGCCATAGACCAATTCGAATGGTGTGGCATTCGTGGGAGTCCGGATGGAAGTCCTATAAGCCCATAAGGCTTCATCCAGCTTCTCATGCCACCTCCTACCCTTCTCTAAGGTCTTCTCAATGATACCAATGAGAGTCTTGTTTGTGGCTTCGGCTTGGCCGTTGCCTTGAGGGTAGTAGGGCGAGGAGAAGTGGTGAGTTATGCCATACGTGTTGCACAACTTAACCATCTGCTCATTCTTGAATGGGGTACCATTATCGGACACAAGGTCTCGTGGAACCCCAAATCGAGCCAAGATATTCCTCCGGATGAAAGCCACCACATGTTGCCCCATTACATTCGTTAGGGAAATGGCTTCCACCCACTTGGAGAAATACTCCGTGGCTGCTAAAATAAAACGATGCCCATTCGAGGCCTTTGGAAATATGGGGCCTACAATGTCAAACGCCCACATGGTAAATGGCCAGGGGCTGACCACGGAATGCAATGCTGATGAAGGGATATGAATGGCGTGCCCATGCACTTGACATGGATGACACTTCCTAACATGATCGTGACAATCGTTTTTCAGGGTGGACCAAAAATAACCCCCTCTAAGTATTTTCATTGCCATCATGTTGGCATTAACATGACCTCCACATTCTCCATCGTGGAACTCGTGCATCACTATCCTAGCCTCCTCTAGGTCGATACACCTAAGCAGAATGCCGGTAAAACTCTTTTTGTATAAGACCCCACCCAGAATGGTGTATCGGGTCGAAATCTTACGAATGAATGCCCTATCTTTAGATGTGGCATCCTCGGTGAATCCCCCATTTTCTAAAAATTGTTTTATGTCATAGAAACAGGGTTTTTCAATAGACTCTGAGTTGTTTTGGCAAACATCCAAGTCGTGTGTGGATGGCTGGGGCGCATGCCATATTTCCAAAGATCTGGTCCCTGAAATGGGATCGACCTTCAGGGCTGAACCCAAGGAAGAGAGGGCATCGGCGATGCCATTGTCCTCTCTTCCCACGTGTGTGAGTTTACACGACTGGAAGGAGTGGACCAATCGAGTGGCCAACTCGTGATATGGAAGTAGTTTCTCATTACGCACTTGCCAAATTTTTAAAACCTGATTTATGACAAGGAGCGAATCTCCAAAGACCTCGATGCATGATGCCCCTAGAGTTTTCGAAATCCTTAAGCCTTGTATGAGTGCTTCATACTCAGCTACGTTGTTGGAACATTCGAAATCTAAGCGGACCGCTATGGGAATCTCGCCCTTTTCAGGGGAGATTAGGATGATCCCGGCACCAGCCCCTCGTTGGTTTCGTGCCCCGTCGAAGTGCATCTTCCACACTTGGTTTTCAAAAGAATTTGCCAAAATGTGGTTTTGAAAATGGTTTTGCAATATGCCTTCATCAGGCATTTCGACAAGAGTGGGATATGCGTCCTCCAAGGGGAAGTCAGCCACGTAATCTGCTAGGGCTTGCCCCTTAACGGAGATCTGGTGATGGTATTTTAGATCATACTCCATTAGAAGGAGTTGCCATTTGCCCAATCTACCTGTGAGAATGGGTTTTTCGAACAAGTGCTTGATTGGATCAAGCTTGGACACTATCCAGATCTCATGATCTAGGAAGTAGTGTCTGAATTTCTGGCAGGCCCAGACTAGGGCCAAGCACGTCTTCTCCATGGCTTGATAATTTCGTTCATAAGCCAAGAGAGTTTTCGAAATATAGTAGATGGCATACTCCTTATGGGTGTCATCCTCGTATTGAGCCAACAGGGCTCCTAAAGCGTTTACATGCACGGAGATGTATAATAAAAGCGGTTTTCCTTGCTTTGGAGGATTTAAAACGGGGGGATTAACTAAGTATGCCTTTAGTCTCTCGAAGGACTTTTGGCATTCGTCATCCCATAAGAATTTCGTACCCTTCCTCAACAGTTTGTTGAAGGGTTCGCATCTAGTTGCCAGATTCGATATGAATCGGCGCGCATATTGTAATCGACCCTGGAGGCTACGGACTTGGGTGAGATTGGAGGGTGGAGCCATGTCTATGATGGCTCGACACTTAGAGGGGTCGACTTCTATTCCCCTTTGGCTCACCATAAAGCCTAGAAGCTTTCCTGATTCTACCCCGAACACACATTTTTGAGGGTTTAGCTTTACTTTGTAAAGCCTAAGCCTTTCGAAAATTTTTTGTAAACATTCGATATGGGTGCATCGGGTTTTGGATTTTGCCAAGAGATCATCTACATACACTTCTACAAGCTCGTGAATTTGATCATGGAAGATCGTGTTCATGGCTCGTTGGTATGTTGCGCCGGCATTTTTCAAACCAAAGGGCATGACTGTATAGCAGTACGTGCCCCATGGGGTTGTGAAGGCGGTCTTACCCTGATCTCGTGGGCTTAGTTTGATTTGATTATAGCCTGAATAGCCATCCATAAATGAAAACATTTCATGATTTGCAGTACTATCGACTATCAAATCTATGTTTGGTAAAGGATAATTATCCTTTGGAGTGGCTTTATTCAGGTTTCTGAAATCGATGCATATTCGAATTTTCCCATTGGTTTTTCGAACTACAACGATATTTGACAACCAATCAGAATACGCAATGGGTTTTATAAATCCGGCTTTTAGCAGATCTTCTAAACCCTCTTTGACTTGCGTGTGTACATTCGGGTGTATTTTCCTAAGCTTCTGCTTTATTGGTTTTACACCTACATCTAAGGGAAGACGATGCTCGACTATGCTGGGATCTATGCCCGGCATGTCTTCATACGTCCATGCAAACACATCTAAATAGGTCCGTAGAAATGCAATGAATGCTAACTTTTCAGTTTCATGCAAGCATGCGCCTATTTTGATGGTTTTGGGATTGGAATCATCCCCTAGGTTCACCTCTACGAAATCTCCTCCTACTGATTGGGAAGGTCTTTCAAAATCGAGAATTCTATGAAATTCTGGGAGCTCAGAAGTGGGATCTTCCTCAAGGGGATCCACTTCTGGGCTTCGATCATTCTCGTGGACTTTAGACCCGAGGGAACTTGATGCGTGGTTTTCAAAATAACCTGGTTTTGTACTTGGATTTTCAAGTGATTTCGAAATTTTTGGTCTGGCTATGCAGACGACGTTTCTTCGAAATCCTTTTCTTTCGCCAAAGTTATACCAGGAGCAGCTATGTACAAAATCTTTTTGGTATTTTCCAAATTTTCGATTTTTTTGGGTTTTTGTAAAACAAGAACTTTGGGAACTATACAAAGCACACTTTTTTCGAGTTTTTGCTTTTCCATTGTTTTTGGTTTTTCTTGTTTTTCGATTTTTTTCGATTTTAAGTTTTCAAATGTTTTTGGTATTTTTAGAAACAGGGATCTTCCGTCATACCTACAAAGGGAAAACACTATGGGTTAGACTCGGAACAGGAGGTCAAAACCATAGGTCTCTTCTAAGACAGGCTCCGGGGCACCCTTGACCCAGGTGGTCACAGGGGGTGGCTCCGGCGGTATTCGGGGAGTATAGCCGATCCCATATCGGCTTGGGTTGGCCCTAGGAAGGATGGGCTCTAGGAGACCCTGGTTTTGTGCCCCTAGACTCTTGTAGGGCGTGTAGCCCATGTTCAATAACATGTTCCACGACCTTTTGTTTTTTGAAAAGATGGGATATAAGTCGTGGTCCTGGAACATGCTATCGTCCATATTAGGCTCGTAGGGCCTTTTGTCCAGGGGTTTTGGAAATAGGGAACGCTTGGGTTTTCCTAGGAGGATTAGAGTCGGGAGGGGGCCTGTTTTGGGCGGCCCCTTCACACATACAACCTTCCTAGGGTTGTTCAACACGAGCCGAGGTGGCTCAACCATAATTTGCCCCAAGTTAGCCTCATGGGCCTGGGAGCTCGATAAACAAGGGGAGTTTATGATCCCTTGAAGCTGTGGGTGACTCTCACCTAGGATCACTACGACCTGGTCCCTAAAAGGGATCTTGACACACTTGTGGAAGGTGGATGGCACAGCGCACAAACTGTGTATCCAGGGTCTTCCCAGCAACAGGTTATAATGGGGGTGGATGTCCAAGACATGGAACACCCCCGTGTGTTCGATCCCTCCCGTTTCCATTGGGAGTTCGATGGATCCTAAAGGCCTAGACGCATTCCCATCGTATCCAGTGATAACGATGGGGCTTGGGTTCACTGAAGTCAAGGTGACTCCGATTTTGTACGCCACGTGAAGTGGAAGGATGTTGAGCCCTCCTCCACCATCGACTAGGCACCTTTCCAGAGAGTGGTTGTTTAGAACCACCTCGATATGCAGGGCCTGGTTATGGGTTTCGTAGGGTCTATCTACATCATCTTCCGAAAAGGTGATGGGCGATTTTGCTCCTAATAAAGCCACTTGGGCAGACAAGGACTCCGGACTTATGTTCGAATCAACCTTGGCCCTTTCTAGAATTTTCTCTAAGACAAGTCTATGCCTAGGCGAGGTTTTGATAAGCTCTAGGATAGACATGTGAATAGGAATCTTTGAAAGGTGGTTTTCGAAATCATAAGGATTTAGGATGATTTTGTCCTTATCTGCTTTTGGCAGACCACTAGGGATACATGCTTTTGAGGGGCCAGGCACACTGACCACCTTTTGAGCACCTTGAAGGTGCGGGGGTTGGTAGATCCTCCCGGATCTAGTGACTTCCCCCACGACCAGCCTAGGGTTCGCGCTAAACTTGGCTCTAAGGATGAGCTGAGGAGAACCTTGGATTTTCAAAACTGGTTTTGCCGGGGTTTCCACTTTTGATGGTCCCCGAATGACGACTTGGGCAGGCCTCTTGTATAGTACAAGGATGGGCGCACAAGCAGGTCGACCAGGTTCGGGCTTTCGCGCTAGTTCCTTGGAAATGGTGAGGGTACATACCTCCTTTCCTTTCCCACTGCCACTGGCGTGTTTGGGAAAGGGTTCCTTGAAGATAGCTTGAGGTGGCTCAGATTCCGCAGTGACCTGGAGCCGGCCCTCCGCTATCAAGTTCTCAATTTTATTTAGAAGAGAGAAGCACCGTTTGGTATCATGGCCTTTGAGCCGATGATACTTGCAAAATCGGTTTAAATACCCCCCTTTGGACGTGACTCCTTCGGGGATTTCAGGGAGTTTGATCATGCCCTAGGCAAGTAGGAGGTCTAGGACCTTCGACACAGGTTGCCCCAGCGGAGTGTACTCCCGTTTTTCAATTGGTTTTGAAAAGTTGCGTTCCCTCTTATTTTCTATTTTTTCAAAATTTTTAGAAGTGCCCGCCATGCCTGGATCCACCCGGACATTGGCGATTTTATGGGGCTTTGCCCCTTTGTCCGTTGTGGGCAGCCCATATGCGATGGGCTTTTCCACACGTGTTTTGGGAACGGCACTTCCTTTCCATAAGTGGTCGTATGTCCCTTTTCGCAAGTTGGTTTCGAAAAGGGAGGCCTTTTTGATCAACTTATGGAAAGTTGAAATCTCATGGAGCGAGAGAAGGGTTTTTAACTCGCTTTTGAAATTATCCAGGATGAGCATTACTACGCATCCTTCGGATATAGGCTCTCGCACTTGGCCTAAAAGAGACCTCCATCTTATAATGAAGGCATGCACGTCTTCGTTCATGCCTTGCTTTGTATCCCTTAAGGTATTCAGGGTTGGCGTGACTTCCATGTTGTGTGCAAATCTTTGCATGAAGCAGTTCGCTAACTCCTCAAAAGTAGCGAACTGGCTTAAGTCGTAGGAAGCCAGCCATTTGGCAGCTGTGCCTTTAAGGGATAGAGGGAACCAATACACCCATTTCATCGAGTCCTTTTTCTTCTTATGGGCTCGACGTGAGAAAAGCTGCAAGTGAGACCTAGGGTCTCCCATGCCATCATACCGATGGAAGTTCGGTATTTCATCGTCACTGTCTGTTTCGTAATCCATAGGAAGGAAATCAGACAGGGCGTAGCTTCTTTTCTCTTTATTTTGCCCTTTCAGCAGTTGCTGTAGGGCTTTACGGTCCTTTTGTGTGAAGGACTCGTGGTATTGGTTGCCTTCCATTACGGAGGCCTCTTTTTGCTTGCGAGGTTTTCCAATTTTCTTTTTAGGCCTTTGTTCACCGTTTGATGAACATGAATCGCCTACTTCAGCCTCTTGGCTGAGAGCATCGATTTTGGCCTCAAATTCCCTTCTCAAGTCCTCGATTTCATCTAGTTTTATTTTGTTTTTGAAAATCCTCCTAGAGTGAGAACTTGATGCGCATGAGCCTTGGCTCGACACTTCACTTGGATTGGATTTTGACATGCTTTTCAAGCTTTTTCAAAATTTCCTAAGTAAAAGCAAAGAAAACAAGTTAAAACGACACCTTTATAAAATTTTCGCAAGACTTCTACAAGTAAACTCGATTTTTTGAAAAGGCTCACGTCCCACCGGGCGTGCCAATCACTGTAGACGCGCGAAAATCCCCGCCTCTTCGCCTCTTTCGTGGCTTGGAGTGGATCTTATCGTGCGTCTAAGGCCTATGTATACAAATAGGGCGTGCCAGCTAGCTTACTTAAGCTAGCGAAGATATACTTTAACACTGACTTCTAAACGTGGCGACTGTGAGCAAGTGAGCTCTTGTCGTCGCAGACCTTCTTGCACCGATGCGCAAGGGTCAGTCTGTACGCTTTTGCAAAAATCGAGTTTTGGGGAGAAAGTCTACGAAACGGTTTTGAGGTGTCTATTTCGGGTCTTTAAGATGCGATTGCATGTTTTAGATCACGTGGATTTACACGTGCCTAAGTCTTTTTCTTTTATCCCTTTTTGGGTCGCCTAGTTTGTGTGTTATGAACACTCCACTACATGGGCGAATTCGAGCGGGGGTTGCTTCGATGCAATATGCGTCCTACCTCGTGGTATGGCGTAGATGCAATGCAAACTCACGCTACTCCAAAGGGAAAACCCGAAATGTAAAGACAATACTGAAGGGAAATAGCGGAAGGGAAATAACCGAAGGGAAATAACCGAAGGGAGATATGTATATATCTTATGTATATGAGCCCTTACTCGGGTCTTGCAAATAAGAGCGAAGGCTCAATGTGGGTGCGTGCTTGAATTGAAAGACTTACACACACACGACATGAAATTAAACCCAAATATAAATTGCAGTATGGCCTTGACTAAGGTCTTGGGAGTAAGAGCGAAGGCTCAATGTGTGTGAGAGTGCTTGAATTGAAGTACTACACACACGACATAAATGAAACCCAAATATAACTGCAATAAGGCCTTTACTAAGGTCTTGGGAGTAAGAGCGAAGGCTCAATGTGTGTGAAAGTGCTTGAATTGAAAGACTTACTCACACGACAAGAAATAAAACCCAAATAGTATAGGTCGGCCCTTACTTGGGTCTTTTAAATAAGAGCGAAAGCTCAATGTGTGTGAGAGTGTTTAAATTGAAAGACTTGTTCACACGACATGAAATGAAACCCAAATAGTATAGGTCGGCCCTTACTTGGGTCTTTCAAATAAGAGCGAAAGCTCAATGTGTGTGAGAGTGTTTAAATTGAAAGACAACACACCCAACTTAAACAAAACCCTTCGGAAATGAAATATATACGTACACTTATATATTAGGGGCTGATTAGGCCCGTGTGTGTTCAAAATTGTGCACGACTAAGAGAGTGCACGTGTGTGGTTGTGCCAAGCCACGTTATTACAAGCGGGGGGAGACTATGCTCCGTTATTACAACCCCGTATCAAATTGAATTTCAAGCAAGTGTATGACTAAAGACCGAGTTTAGACACTTACGAGTAGCTGGTCCGTAGAGGTCTTGCTTGAGCGTGGCCTTGGCTTTGGGCTGCAAACGGGAGCTCCGCGAAGGTATGTGCTCAAGGGTGCTGGCCGGCTGCAAATGGGGCGCGGGATGGACGCCTCGAAGGGGACCGGTGGCAAGTGGGCGGTGCCTCCAAGTAGGGAGTTTAGAGTGGCTGACTAAGTGGGTCTTAGGGTCACTAGGGAAGTTAGGGACTTAGGGAAACTGGACCTAAAAGGTGAGCTAGTGGGAAGGCCAAAGAGGACACCTAGGGGGGTTGGCCGAATGGGAGATGGTGGCTAAGTAGTGGCCAGCCACTTGGGTTATCCTAGGTTCGGCTAGGCTTAGGTGGTGGCGGCAAAGGTGCTGAGCTGAAGGGGAGATGGGTGGCTAAGAGTGGAGAGTGGTTCCCACTTGGAAAACCCGCCCACAATGAGGGGGGTTTAAATAGGGGATGGGTAGGTCGGTTAGGGCTGGGTTGTGGGTAGTGGTTAGGTGGTTTAGGTAGGGTAGTATGTAGATAAGGTGGGCTGGATGGGGTTGGGCCAGATATTTTAAAACTAGGGGTTTGGAAAAATCGTGGGCTAAGGGTGGTTTAGGGGTTTAGGGCTAGGTTAGGTGGTTGGGTTTTAGGGTGAGGTTTAGTGAGCTAGGTTAGGTGGTTTAGGCTAGGTTTAGGCTAGGATTAGGGAAATTAATCTAGGTTTAGGGAAGGATTAGGGGAGTGGGTTAGGTGATTAGGTTGGGATTAGGCCGGGATTAGGGAAGTGGGTTAGGTGATTAGGTTCAGATTAGGGGTGGATTAGGGGTTTAGGCTAGGTTTAGGCATTTTTGGCTAGGTTTAGGTGAGGGAGCTCCCTTAGCATGGCCCATAGACCTTGATCACCCCATGTTGGTGCAGCCCTAGGTTAGGTTTTAGCTAATTACAAGCTTAAACCCACTCAATTAGGCTAACCCACAAGATTAAACCCAAACTTGACACACAAGTCAAGCTTAATACAACACTCTTGATATTTTTCACCCCCACTCTCTCTCATGCCCAATATCCCACGTGAATTTCAAGTGGGCCCCACCTCCATTTATGAGAAGGTGATGTGGGCCCTGGATATGGATATTGGATTGGATCTCTGGATCCAAATCCGAATCCAAGTCCACATATGGGTTTGGATTGGAATCTGGATATATATGGTCCAGATCCAATCCAAACTGAACTCTGACTCCTTCGAGCTGGGTTCGAAACGGACGATTCGTGCGGGGCCTGACAGCATCAGTACTCCGTCTGCGTTGGGTCTTCGCTAACATAGTCGTCCGCCTCCGTTTCTGCCTTCCGGAGATGACTTCAAATGCTATTTTGATAAGAACAGGGTCTTGGACGTTCGAGATCCTGGGGTGTGAATCAGATACAAGAGTTGCTGCGCCGGGCTCGACAGGTGCTCCGGTTCCGGGCTCTTCTTGGCTCTCCTGGTCCTGTCTTAATCGGGCCAAGCCACTTCGGGGTTTCAAAACATGTTTTAAAAGGGTTTTCAAAAGCTATATCATATGTTTTTGAAAGATAAAGTTTAAAACATATATACAGGGTTTGTTTGGAAGGCTCCTGGGTTTCCAAACTCAAAAATGGCCCTTTGGGGCTGCTTGTATAAAACCAGATTTGTTTAAGAAATTCGTGGGATTTCGGGGTGTTTACAGGGTGGTTTAGGGGTTCAGGGCTTAGCTAGGTGGGTTGGTTTAGGGGTTAGGTTTAGTGAGGTGGGTTAGGTGATTAGGCTAGGATTAGGTTAGGTTTAAAGAAATTAGGCTAGGTTTAGGGAAGGATTAGGGAAGTGGGTTAGGTGATTAGGCTAGGTTTAGGCCGGGATTAGGGTAAAAGGCTAGGATTAGAGGTTTTTGCTTAGGATTGGGTTAGGGAGCTCCCTTTGCATAACCCATAGACTTTATTGCCTCATGTTGGTGCAGCCCTAGGTTAAGTTTTGGCTAATACAAGCTTAAACCCGCACTAATTAGGCTAACCCACATGATTAACCCCAAACTTGACACACAAGTCAAGCTTAATTACAATTACCCTCAAATCTTATCCTCCCCACTCTCTCTCATGCCCATAATCCCACGTGAATTTCAAGTGGGCCCCACCTCCATTTATGAGAAGGTGATGTGGGCCATGGATGTGGATATTGGATTGGATCTCTGGATCCAAATCCAAATCCACACATAAGTTTGGATTGGGATCGGGATATATATGGTTCAGATCCAATCCAAACTGAATTCTGACTCCTTCAGGTTGTGTTCGAAATGAACGGTTTTTGCAGGGTTTGACAGCATCAGTACTCCGTCTGCGTTGGGTCTTCGCCAACATGGTCGTCCGCTTCTGCTTTCACCTTTCGGAGATGATTTCAAATGATGTTTGTTGATAACAGGGTCTTGGACGTTCGAGATCTTGGGGGTGGATTCAACACGAGAGTTGCTGTGTCAGGCTCGACATGTGCTCCGGTTCCGGGCTCTCTTTGGCTCTTATGGTCCTGCTTTCATCAGGCCAAGCCACTTTGTGGGGTTCCAAAACATATTTTAACAGTTTTTAAAACATATTATACATATTTAAAATATATAAAAGTTTAAAACATCTGTACAGGGTTGCCTGGAAGACTCCTGGGTTTCCAGACTCAAAATAGCCCTTTGGGGCTGCTTTTACAAAACCAGGTTGATTTGAGAAATTCGTGGGGTTTTAGGGTGTTTACAGATGCCCCTCTTTGGCCTTGTCCAAATCGATTTGGATAAGGGCAAAGATGACAAACACTCCTTTCAATGTCTCCCTAGATCTAACCATGAAGAATATGGGATGGTCCCAATCTTTAGCAAAATCTCAGTTTAAAAACTCTGGTAGGAGGAGATATCATGCCAAAGGGATTCGTTTATGGAATCTGGTCCTAAAATGGGATCATGTTTATGCAAGTGTCATACGTGGAATGCAAATGCATGGCATGGGTGTGGTGCCAAGAGTGGCGACCTCCAAGAGACCAGATGTGGTCGAACTTTTGAGACTTACAGGGCCTGCTGCTCCAAGTGAGAAAATCCTATGTTGTTCGATGTTCGATTTTCAAAATCTATTTACAAAAGCTATTTACAAAAGGGACAACTGTCTTGAGTCTCAATCCTAAGGATCTCGAGCTCTTTGTGTTTGCCCTTGCTTGAGTCTTGATACTCGCTTATCTAGCGGAGGTTTTGTAAGAAAACAAGCTTTATTTTAAATTCCTACATCTTACTCGAAACGTCGAATTCTCAAACAAGATGAAATTCAAGTAAGTAAATCGTATTTTTACTTTAGGATTCCTCGAAATGAACCATGCTTTAGCTTGGGATAAGCCAGGGATGGGAAAGAGATACCACGGTCCCTTCTGAAGCGTCCCGTGGTTTAAGGCACAGAAGGCGGAAAACTGCTCCTTTTGAGCTTTTTAGCCTCTTTTTCCTTTTTTTCATAGAGGGTCTCCCTTTGGGAGTATTTTTTCTTTAATCCCTCTTTTTCACAAGAGAATCGATTTTTCCTTTTGAATTCTGGTTTCTTTCTTTTGGAAAGAGACTTTAAAATGGGAAATTCCCTTTATTTTGGGACTTTGTTTTCCTTTTGGAAGGAGAAGAGAAGAGGGGAGGACTTATCCTGAGCTCACACTCGATCCATTCCAGATCAACCTATTTAGAAATAGCACGTACTACTTGCAAGTATTTTGCTACGTTGAACTAGGCCTTTCTTTGTAAGAAGAAGGATTTTGAAATGTAACCACGATTTTGAAGACTCCACTCTTTCACAAGTGCGAATTCTCTCACTTAGGGTCACATGATTTTGCCTTTGCACCTTATTTTCAGGTCTTAGGGCAGCTATCCCTAAAATTTTTTAAAATGGGAAATTTACTATAAATCCTACACATAATACTTCTTTAAGTATTGAATATTGATAGGATCTGCTAAATTCCTACCTTCTACATCGATCAACCAATATGAGTTGTTCGTGGTGGTTGCACGTACAACATAGAGTCCATCCCACTTGGGGCGCCACTTTCCAAGAGGATGTGGGCCACGATAATGGATGATTTTCAAAACCAGATCCCCCATTTCAAAGTGGTGAGGTCTCATGTGTTTGCCATAGTGTCGCGCTATCCTTTGCCAGTATGCACGAGCATGATCCATGGCATGGAGTCGCCTCTCATCTAGCAAGTCTAGTTCGACCATCCTAGCATGCTGAAGCATCTCTAGGGGGACGTCGAGTGCTATGGATGTATGAAATGAATGCAGTTGAGTATGAATGGGAAGAATGGCGTTTGTGCCATAGACCAATTCGAATGGTGTGGCATTCGTGGGAGTCCGGATGGAAGTCCTATAAGCCCATAAGGCTTCATCCAGCTTCTCGTGCCACGTCCTACCCTTCTCTAAGGTTTTCTCAATTATACTAATGAGAGTCTTGTTTGTGGCTTCGGCTTGGCCATTGCCTTGAGGGTAGTAGGGCGAAGAGAAGTGGTGAGTTATGCCATACGTGTTGCACAACTTAACCATCTGCTCATTCTTGAATGGGGTGCCATTATCAGACACAAGGTCTCGTGGAACCCCAAATCGAGCCAAGATATTCCTCCTAATGAAAGCCACAACATGTTGCCCCAGCACATTGGTTAGGGAAATGGCTTCCACCCACTTGGAGAAATACTCAGTGGCTGCTAAAATGAATCGATGCCCATTCGAGGCTTTTGGAAATATGGGGCCTACGATGTCAAATGCCCACATGGTGAATGGCCAGAGGCTGACCATGGAATGCAATGCAGATGATGGGATATGAATGGCGTGCCCATGCACTTGACATGGATGACACTTCCTAACATGATCGTGACAATCCTTTTTCAGGGTGGACCAAAAATAGCCCCCTCTAAGTATTTTCATTGCCATCATGTTGGCATTAACATGACCTCCACATTCTCCATCGTGGAATTCATGCATCACTATCCTAGCCTCCTCTAGATCGATACACCTAAGTAGGATGCCGGTAAAGCTTTTCTTGTATAGAACCCCACCCAGAATGGTGTATCGGGTCAAAATTTTACGGATGAATGCCTTATCTTTGGATGTGGCATCCTCGGTGAATCCCCCATTTTCTAAAAATTGTTTGATGTCGTAAAAACAGGGTTTTTCTATAGATTCTGGGTTATTTTGGTAAATATCCAAATCATGTGTGGATGGGTTGGGCGCATGCCATATTTCTAAAGACCAGGTCCCTGAAATAGGATCGACCTTTAGGGCTGAACCCAAGGATGAGAGGGCATCGGCGATGCCATTGTCCTCTCTTCCCACATGTGTGAGTTTGCACGATTGGAATGACTCAACCAATCGAGTGGCTGTAAACACCTCGAAATCCCACGAACTTCTCAAAACAACCTGGTTTTGTAAAAGCAGCCCCAAAGGGCTATTTTGAGTCTGAAAACTCAGGAGCCTTCCAGACAACCTTGTACAGATGTTTTAAACTTTTATATGTTTTAAATATGTATAATATGTTTTAAAAACTGTTAAAATATGTTTTGAAACCCCACAAAGCAAGCTTGGCCTGATCAAAGTAGGACCAGAAGAGCTAAAGAGAGCCCGGAACCGAAGCACAAGTCGAGCCTGGCACAGCAACTCTCGTGTTGAGTCCACCCCCAGGATCTCGAGCGTCCAAGACCCTGTTATCAGCAAACATCACTTGAAATCATCTCCGAAAGGTGAAAACAGAAGCAGACGATCATGTTGGCGAAGACCCAACGCAGACGGAGTACTAATGCTGTCAGACCCCGCACAAACCGTTCATTTCGAACACAGCCTGAAGGAGTCAGAATTCAGTTTGGATTGGATCTGGACCATATATATCCAGATCCCAATCCAAACCTATGTGTGGATTTGGATTTGGATCCAGAGATCCAATCCAATATCCACATTCATGGCCCACATCACCTTCTCATAAATGGAGGTGGGGCCCACTTGAAATTCACGTGGGATTATGGGCATGAGAGAGAATGGGGAGGATAATATTTGAGGGTAATTGTAATTAAGCTTGACTTGTGTGTCAAGTTTGGGGTTAATCATGTGGGTTAGCCTAATTAGTATGGGTTTAAGCTTGTATTAGCCAAAACCTAACCTAGGGCTGCACCAACATGATGCAACAAGGTCTATGGGTTATGCAAAGGGAGCTCCCTAACCCAATCCTAAGCCAAAACCCCTAATCCTAGCCTTTTACACTAATCCCGTCCTAAACCTAGCCTAATCACCTAACTCACTTCCCTAATCCCGACCTAATCCTAGCCTAATCACCTAACCCACCTCCCTAATCCTTCCCTAAACCTAGACTAATTTCCTTAAACCTAACCTAATCCTAGCCTAATCACCTAACCCACCTCACTAAACCTCACCCCAAAACCAACCCACCTAACTAAGCCCTAAACCCCTAAACCACCCCACCTAAACCTAGCACACCATATACCTAAAACCCCTTGTATTAAAATATATGGCCCCTCCTCAAAACCAGCCCACCTTATCACCACACCACCACCGCCTAACCCACCTTACCACCTTCCAAAAACCAGCACCAACCGCCCTTCACCTACCTATATAAACCCCCCCTAATGGGCGGGTTTTTCAATCACTTCCAGCCCACCTTGGACCAACCGACCTTGGCCAACCTCCTCCCAGCCGAGCCTTCCACCTTGCTGCCCTCCTTCCACCTGCACCACCACTACTCCAGCCAAGCTCCACCTCGCGCCACCTTCATCCCCCCCGGCCGAACTCCACTCCACGCTGCAATCTTCACCACCCGGCTGCCCTTCTTCCATCCATCGCCAACTCTTCACTAGCCGGTTAGTACCCTACACTTAGCTCCACCCCTTCTTCACTCCCCCTCCACTCTCAACCACCCACACCACCACAACCTCTCGCCAACACCACCTACCCGTCATCCCTACCCATTCGGCCAGACCTCCACCTTTACATCACCCGCCTTGAATCACTTCCCCTAGTGATACCCGGCCACCCCACTTGGCTCCCTAAGACCTGCCCCTTCCACTTTCCACCGGCCCTTAGTCTCACCTTCAACAACACCCTAGCTAGCTCCCTTCCCATCCATAACATCCCTAGCTACCCTAGCAGCCGGCCATCATTAAATCACCCCTTAGTCAGCCACCCCAACCGACTGCACCAAACCCACTCGACAGCCACCCCATTTCCCTTAGGCATTCCCTTGGCCAATCCCCTTTAGCGCCACCTTCCCTAGCACCACACTATCCCTTAGTGACCCTCCTTAGTCACCTTAACCCAAAGCATCAAGGCAGCACATTCCTAGCAGCCAGCCACCTTCAAGGCTTCCTTCCCGCGCACCCAAGTCACCCGGCCAGCATCTCCCCTTGCCGTTCCACTCCGAGGAGCTCCCTCTTGCAGCCCAAGGCGAAGCCAAGCCCACGCTCAAGCGAATCATCTTCGGACCAGCTATAAGTAAGTGCCTAACTTGGTCCTTAGTTGTAGACTTGCTTAAATTAAATTTGATACGGGGTTGTAATAACGGAGCATAGTCTCCCCCCGCTTGTAATAACGTGGCTTGGCACACCCACACACACGTGCACTTGAGCCTACCTCGCTCTTAGTCATGCAAGATTTTGAACACACACGGGCCTAATCAGCCCTTTATATATAAGTTTATGTATATACTTTAAGTAGCGTAGGGTTTTGTTTGAGTTGGGTGTGTTGTTTTTAAATTCTCGCACACACACACATTGAGCCTTCGCTCTTATTTGTAAGACCCAAGTAAGGGCCGTGCTATACTATCCTTGGGTTTATTTCATGTTGTGTGTGTAGTACTTCAATTCAAGCACTCACACACATTGAGCCTTCGCTCTTATTCCCAAGACCTTAGTTAAGGCCATACTGCAATTTATATTTGGGTTTAATTTTATGTTGTGTGCGTAGTACTTCAATTCAAGCACTCACACACATTGAGCCTTCGCTCTTATTCCCAAGGCCTTAGTTAAGGCCATACTGCAATTTATATTTGGGTTTAATTTCATGTTGTGTGCGTAGTACTTCAATTCAAGCACTCACACACATTGAGCTTTCGCTCTTATTCCCAAGACCTTAGTTAAGGCCATATTGCAAGTTATATTTGGGTTTCATTTTATGTCGTGTGTGTAGTACTTAAATTCTCGCACGCACCCACATTGAGCCTTCGCTCTTATTTGCAAGACCCAAGTAAGGGCCCATATATACATTATATACGTATTTCCCTTCGGCAATTTCCCTTCGGCAATTTCCATTACAAGTCATTTCCCTTCGGCAATTTTCATTACAAGTCATTTTCCTTCAGCAATTTTCCTTCGGCATTGTCTTTTAAATTCGGGTTTTCCCTTTGGAGTAGCGTGAGTTTGCATTGCATATACGCCATACCACGAGTTAGGACGCATATTGCATCAAAGCAAACCCCATACTCCCGCTCAAAATCGCCACATCTTAGTGGAGTGTTCATAACACACACCTAGGTGGCCCCAAAGAGGGATAAAAAGAAAGACTTAGGCACGTGCAAATCCACGTGATCTAAAATCTGAAACCATACCAAAAGACCCGAATCAAACACCTCGAATCGCTTTCGTAGGTTTTCTACACTCGAAAACTCAATTTTAAAAGCGTACAGACTGACCCTTACGCATCGGTGCAAGAAGGTCTGCGACGACAAGAGCTTGCTTGCTCACAGTCGCCACGTTAGAAGTCAGGTTTTAAAGTATATCTTCACTAGCTTAGGTAAGCTAGCTGGCACACCCTGTTTATTTAAATAGGATTTAGGCACACAAAAAGGCTCACTCCAGGCCTAAAAACTAGGAAAGCGGAGATTTTCTGCATCTACAGTAGTTTGGCATGCCCGGTGGGAGGTGAGTCTTTGAAAAGTCGAGTTATTCTAGGAACTTGCGAAATTTTTTTCAAAAGAGGTATTGTTTTAACTCTTGTTTTCTTTACTTGTACTTAGGAATTTTGAAAAAGGCTTGAAAGCATGTCAAAATCCAACCCAAGTGAAGTGTCGAGCCAAGGTTCATGCGCATCAAGTTCTCACTCTAGGAGGGTTTTGAAAAACAAAATCAAACTAGACAAGATAGAGGACCAGAGAAGCGAATTCGAGGCCAAAATCGATGCACTCAACCAAGAGGTTGAAGTAGGCAATTCATGTTCATCAAACGGTGAACAAAGGGCCAAGAAAAAATCTGAAAAACCTCTCAAGCATAAAGAGGCCTCCGTAATGAAAGGCAACCAATACCACGAGTCCTTCATACAAAAGGACCGTAAAGCCCTACAGCAGCTGCTAAAAGGGCAAAATAAAGAGAAAAGGAGTTACGCCCTGTCTGATTTCCTTCCTATGGATTACAAAACAGACAGTGACGATGAAATACCGAACTTCCGTCGGTATGATGGCATGGGAGACCCTAGGTCTCACTTGCAACTTTTCTCGCGTCGAGCCCATAAGAAAAAAAAGGACTCGATGAAATGGGTGTATTGGTTCCCTTTATCCCTTAAAGGCACAGCTGCCAAATGACTGGCTTCCTACGACTTAAGCCAGTTCGCTACTTTTGAAGAGTTAGCGAACTACTTCATGCAAAGATTTGCACACAACGGAGAAGTCACGTCGACTCTGAACACTTTAAGGGATACAAAGCAAGGCATGAACAAAGACGTACATGCCTTCATTATACGATGGAGGTCACTTTTGGGCCAAGTGCGAGAGCCCATATCCGAAGGATGCGCAGTCATGCTCATCCTGGATAACTTTAAAAGCGAGTTAAAGACCCTTCTCTCGCTCCATGAGATCTCAACTTTCTATAAGTTGATCAAAAAAGCATCCCTTTTCGAAACAAACTTGAGAAAAGGGACATACGATCACTTATGGAAAGGAAGTGCCGTTTCTAAAACCCGCTTGGAAAAGCCCATCACTTATGGGCTACCCACGATGGACAAAGGGGCAAAGCCCCATAAAATCGCCAATGTCTGAGTGGATCCAGGCGTGGCAGGCACTTCCAAAAATTTTGAAAAACTAGAGAATAAAGGGAGCGAAATTTTCAAAAACCGATTGAAAAACGGGAGTACACTCTGCTTGGGCAACCTGTGTCGGAGGTCCTAGACCTCCTACTTGCCCAAGGCATGATAGAACTTCTCGAAATCCCCGAAGGAGTCACTTCCAAAGGGGGGTATTTAAATCGATTTTGCAAGTATCATCGGCTTAAAGGCCATGATACCAAACGTTGTTTCTCCCTTTAAAATAAAATCAAGAACATGATAGCGGAGGGCCGGCTCCAGGTCACTGCGAAACCTAAGCCACCTCAAGCTATCTTCAAAGAACCCTTTCCCAAGCACGCCAGTAGCAATGGGAAAGGAAAGGAGGTATGTACCCTCACCTTTTCAAAGGAACTAGCTCAAAATTCTGAGTCTGGTCGACCCACTTGTGTGCCCATTCTTGTACTGTACAAGAAACCCATGCAAGTCGTCATCCGGGGACCACCAAGAGTCGAATCCCTAGTTAAACAAATGTTAAAACCTCAAGGTGCTCCTCAACTCATACTTAGAGCCAATTTTAGTGTGAACCCTACGCTGGTCGTGGGGGAAGTGACTAGATCAAGGAGGATCTATCAACCCCCGCACCTACAAAGTGCTAAAAAGGTGGTCAGTGTGCCTGGCCCCTTAAAAGCATGTATTCCTAGAGTTCTGCCAAAAGCAGACAAGGGTAAAGTCATCCTAGATTCTTATGATTTCGAAAACCACCTTTCAAAGATTCCTATCCACATGTCTATCCTAGAGCTTATACAAACTTCGCCTAGGCATAGACTCGTGCTAGAGAAAATTCTAGAAAGAGCCAAGGTTGATTCGAACATAAGTCTGGAATCCTTGTCTGACCAAGTGGCCTTAATAGGAGCAAAATCGTCCATCACTTTCTCAGAAGATGATGTAGATAGACCCTACGAGTCCCATAACCAGGCCCTACATATCGAGGTGGTTCTGAATAACCACTCTCTGGACAGGTGCCTAGTCGATGGGGGAGGAGGGCTCAACATCCTTCCACTTCATGTGGCGTATCAAATCGGAGTCACCTTGACTTTTGTGAACCCAAGCCCCATCGTTATCATTGGATACGATGGGAATGCGTCTAGGCCTTTAGGATCAATCGAACTCTCAATGAAAACGGGAGGGATCACACACACGGGGGTGTTCCATGTCTTGGACATCCACCCCCATTATAACCTGTTGTTGGGAAGGCCCTAGATACATAGTTTGTGCGCTGTGCCATCTACCTTCCACAGGTGTGTCAAGATCCCTTTCAGGGACCAGGTCGTGGTGATCCTAGGTGAGAGTCACCCATAGCTTCAGGGGATCATAAACTCCCCTTGTTTATCGAGTTCCCAGGCCCATGAGGCTAACTTGGGGCAGACTGTGATTGAGCCGCCAAGGCTCGTGTTAAACAATCCTAGGAAGGTTGTATGTGTGAAGGGGCCACCCAAAGCAGGCCCCCTCCCGATCTTAACCCTTCTAGGAAGACCCAAGCACCCCCTATTTCCAAAGCCCTTGGACAAAAAGCCATACGAGCACGATATGGACGACAGCAAGTTCCAGGACCATGATCTTTATCAAAACTTTTCAAAAAATAAGAAATCATGGAACATGTTAAATATGGGCTATACGCCCTACAAAAGTCTAGGGGCACAGAACTAGGGTCTCCTAGAGCCTATCCTTCCTAGGGCCAACCCAAGCCGATATGGGATCGGCTATACTCCCAGAATACCGCCAGAGCCACCCCCTGTGACCACCTAGGTCAAGGGTGCCTTGGAGCCTACCCTAGAAGAGACCTACGATTTAGACCTCCTATTCCGAGTCTAACCCGTAGTGTTTTCCCTTTGTAGGTATGACGGAAGATCCCTTTCATAAAAATACAAAAACATTTTGAAAACTTAAAATAAAAAAAATCGAAAAAGAAGAAAAACCAAAAACAATGGAAAAACAAAAACTCGAAAATAGAGTGCTTTGTATAGTTCCTAAAGTTCTTGTTTTACAAAAACCCAAAAAAATTGAAAATCTAGAAAATACCAAAAAGATTTTGTATATAGCTACTCCTGGTAGGACTTTGGAAAAAGATTTCGAAAGGAACGTCGTCTGCATAGCCAGACCAAAAATTTCGAAATCAATTGAAAATCCGAGTACAAAACCAGGTCTTTTTGAAAATCACGCATCAAATTCCCTCGGGTCTATAACCCACGAGAATGATCGAAGCCCAAAAGTGGATCCCCTTGAGGAAGATCCCACTTCTGAGCTCCCAGAATTTCATAAAATTTTCGATTTTGAAAGACCTTCCAATTCAGTAGGAGGAGATTTCATAGAGGTGAACCTAGGGAATGATTCCAATCCCAAAACCATCAAGATAGGCGCATGCTTGCATGAACATGAAAGATCAACATTCATTGCATTTCTACGAACCTATTTAGATGTGTTTGCATGGACGTATGAAGACATGCCAAGCATAGACCCCAGCATTGTCGAACATCGTCTTCCCTTAGTTGCGGATGTAAAACCCATAAAGCAGAAGCTTAGGAAAATACACCCGAATGTACACACGCAAGTCAAAGAGAGTTTGGAAGATCTGTTAAAAGACGGATTTATAAAACCCATTGCATATTCTGATTGGTTGTCAAACATCCTTGTAGTTTGAAAAACCAATGGGAAAATTCGAATATGCATCGATTTCAGAAACCTGAATAAAGCCACTCCAAAGGATAATTATCCTTTACCAAACATAGATTTGATAGTCGATAGTACTGCAAATCATGAAATGTTTTCGTTTATGGATGGCTATTCAGGCTATAATCAAATCAAACTAAGTCCACGAGATCAAGGTAAGACCGCCTTCACAACCCCATGGGGCACATACTACTATACAGTCATGACCTTTGGTTTGAAAAATGTCGGCGCAACATACCAGAGAGCCATGACCACGATCTTCCATGATCAGATTCATGAGCTCGTAGAAGTGTATGTAGACGATCTCTTGGCGAAATCCAAAACCCGATGCACTCATATCGAATGTTTGCAAAAGATTTTCGAAAGGCTTAGGCTTTACAAAGTAAAGCTAAACCCTCAAAAATGTGTGTTCGGGGTAGAGTCTGGGAAGCTTCTGGGCTTTATGGTGAGCCAAAGGGGTATAGAAGTCGACCCCTCTAAGTGTCGAGCCATCATAGACATGGCTCCACCCTCCAATCTCACTCAAATTCGTAGCCTCCAGGGTCGATTACAGTCCGTTCGCCGATTCATATCAAATCTGGCAACTAGATGCGAACCCTTCAACAAGCTATTGAGGAAGGGCACGAAATTCTTATGGGATGACGAATGCCAGAAGTCCTTCGAGAGACTAAAGGCATACTTGGTTAATCCCCCCGTTTTGAATCCTCCGAAGCAAGGAAAACCACTTTTACTCTACATCTCTGTGCATACGAATGCTTTAGGAGCCCAACTGGCTCAATACGAGGATGACACCCATAAGGATTATACCATCTACTATATGTCAAAAACTCTCTTGGCTTATGAACGAAATTATCGTGCCATGGAGAAGACGTGCTTGGCCCAAGTCTGGGCCTGCCAGAAATTTAGACACTATTTCCTAGATCATGAGATCTGGATAGTGTCCAAGCTTGATCCAATCAAGCACTTACTCTAAAAACCCATTCTCACAGGTAGATTGGGCAAATGGCAACTCCTTCTAATGGAGTATGACCTGAAATACCATCACCAGATCTCTATTAAGGGGCAAGCCCTGGCAGATTACGTGGCTGAGTTCCCCTTAGAGGACGCATATCCCACGGTTGATGAAATGCCTGATGAAGGCATATTACAAAACCATTTCCAAAACCCCATTTTGGCAAACAATTTCGAAAACCAAGTGTGGAAGATGCACTTCGATGGGGCACGAAACCAACGAGGGGCTGGTGCTGGGGTCATCCTCATCTCCCCTGAAAAGGGTGAGATTCCCATAGCAGTCCACCTAGATTTCGAATATTCCAACAACGTAGTTGAGTATGAAGCACTCATACAAGGCTTAAGGATTTCGAAAACTCTAGGGGCATCATGCATCGAGTCTTTGGAGATTTGCTCCTTGTCATAAACCAGGTTTTGAAAATTTGGCAAGTACGTAATGAGAAACTGCTTCCATATCACGAGTTGGCCACTCGATTGGTTCAGTCCTTCGAATCGTGTAAAATCACACATGTAGGAAGAGAGGACAATGGCATCGCCGATGCCCTCTCCTCCTTGGGTTCAGCCCTAAAGGTCGATCCCATTTCAGGGACCCGGTCCTTAGAAATATGGCATGCGCCCAACCCATCCACACACGATCTGGATATTTGCCAAAATAAGCCAGACTCTAGTGAAAACCCCGGTTTTATGACATAAAACAATTTTTAGAAAATGGGGGATTCGCCGAGGATGCCACATCCAAAGATAAGGCATTCATCCGTAAGATTTCGACCCGATACACTATTCTGGGTGGGATTTTGTACAAAAAGAGTTTTACCGGCATCCTGCTTAGGTGTATCGATCTAGAGGAGGCTAGGATAGTGATGCATGAGTTCCACGATGGAGAATGTGGAGGTCATGTTAATGCCAACATGATGGCAATGAAAATACTTAGAGGGGGCTATTTTTGGTCCACCCTGAAAAAGGATTATCACGATCATGTTAGGAAGTGTCATCCATGTCAAGTGCATGGGCACGCCATTCATATCCCATCATCTGCATTGCATTCCGTGGTCAGCCCCTGGCCATTCACCATGTGGGCATTTGACATCGTAGGCCCTATATTTCCAAAAGCCTCGAATGGGCATCGATTCATTTTAGCAGCCACGGAGTATTTCTCCAAATGGGTGGAAGCCATTTCCCTAACCAACGTGCTGGGACAACATGTGGTGGCTTTCATTCAGAGGAATATCTTGGCTCAATTTGGGGTTCCACGAGACCTTGTGTCTGATAATGGCACCCCATTCAAGAACGAGCGGATGGTTAAGTTGTGCAACACGTATGGCATAACTCACCACTTCTCCTCGCCCTGCTACCCTCAAGGCAACAGCCAAGCCGAAGCCACAAACAAGACTCTCATTAGTATAATTGAGAAAACTTTAGAGAAGGGTAGGACGTGGCACGAGAAGCTGGATGAAGTCTTATGGGCTTATAGGACTTCCATCCGGACTCCCACGAATGCCACACCATTCGAATTGGTCTATGGCACAAATGCCATTCTCCCCATTCATACTCAACTGCATTCATTTCATACATCCATTGCACTCGACCTCCCCCTAGAGATGCTTCAGCATGCTAGGATGGCCGAACTAGATTTGCTAGATGAGAGGCGACTCCTTGCCATAGATCATGCTCGTGCATACCCGCAAAGGATAGCCCGACACTATGGCAAACACATGAGACCTCGCCACTTTGAAGTGGGGGATCTGGTTTTGAAAATCATCCATTATCGTGGCCCACATCCCCTTGGAAAGTGGCGCCCCAAGTGGGATGAACCCTATGTTGTACGAGCAACCACCACGAACAATTCGTATTGGTTGATAGATGTAGAAGGTAGGAATTTAGCAGATCCTATCAATATTCAATACTTAAAGAAGTATTATCTGTAGGATTTGGATTAAATTCCCCATTTTCGAAAATTTTAGGGATAGCTGCCTTGAGACATGAAAATAAGGTACAAAGGCAAAGTCGTGTGACCCTGAGTGAGAGAATTCGCACTTGTGAAAGAGTGGACTGTTCAAAATTGTGGTTACATTTCAAAATCCTTCTTCTTACAAAGAAAGGCCTAGTTCAATATAGCAAGATACTTGCAAGTAGTACGTGCTA
This sequence comes from Brasenia schreberi, assembly GCA_036023115.1. Classification (NCBI taxonomy): domain Eukaryota; kingdom Viridiplantae; phylum Streptophyta; class Magnoliopsida; order Nymphaeales; family Cabombaceae; genus Brasenia; species Brasenia schreberi. The sequence goes on from JAYKKT010000073.1 coordinate 4,131,294, forward strand.
TTTCTAAATAGGCTGACCTGAAATGGATAGAGTATGAGCTTAGGATAAGTCCTCCCCTCTTCTTTTCTCCTTCCAAAAGGAAAACAAAAGCCCAAATAAAGAGAATTTCCCATTCAAAGTATCTTTCCAAAAGAAAGAAACCAGAATTCAAAAGGAAAAATCGATTCTCTTATGAAAATGAGGGATTAAAGAAAAAATACTCCCAAGGGGAGACCCTCTACAAAAAAAGGGAAAAATAGGCTAAAAAGCTCAAAAAGAGCCGTTTTCCGCCTTCAATGCTTTAAACCACGGGACGCTTCAAAAGGGATCGTGGTATCTCTTTCCCATCCCTGGCTTATCCCAAGCTAAAGCATGGTTCATTTCAAGGAATCCTAAAGTAAAAATAGGATTTACTTACTTGAATTTCATCTTGTTTGAGAATTCGACGTTTCGAGTAAGACGTAGGAATTTGAAATATGCCTTGTTTTCTTATAAAACCTCCGCTAGATACGCGAGTGTTAAGACTCAAACAAGGGCAAACACAAAGAGCTCGAGATCCTTAGGATCGAGACTCAAGACAGTTGTCCCTTTTGTAAATAGTTTTTGTAAATAAATTTTGAAAATCGAACAACGAACAGCATAGGATCTGCTCACTTGGAGCAGCAGGCCTTGTAAGTCTCAAGAGTTTGACGATATCTGGTCTCTAGGAGGTCGCCACTCTTGGCACCACACCCATGTCATGCATCTACATTCCACGCCTAGCATTTGCATAACATGATCCCATTTTAGGACCAGAAACCCTTTTTGTACATCCCTTTGGCGTGATATCTCCTCCTACAAGGGTTTTAAATGTGAGATTTTTGCTAAAGATTGGGACGATCCCATATTCTTCATGGTTAGATCTAGGGAGACACTGAAAGGGGTGTTTGTCATCTTTGCCCTTATCCAAATCGATTTGGACAAGGCCAAAGAGGGGCATCTGTAAACACCCCGGAATCCCACGAACTTCTCAAAACAACCTGGTTTTGTAAAAGTAGCCCCAAAGGGCTATTTTGAGTCTGGAAACTCAGGAGCCTTCCAGACAACCTTGTACAGATGTTTTAAACTTTTATATGTTTTAAATATGTATAATATGTTTTTAAAACTATTAAAATATATTTTGAAACCCCACAAAGCAAGCTTGGCCTGATCAAAGCAGGACCAGAAGAGCTAAAGAGAGCCCGGAACCGAAGCACAAGTCGAGCCCGGCACAGCAACTCTCGTGTTGAGTCCACCCCCAGGATCTCGAGTGTCCAAGACCCTGTTATCAGCAAACATCACTTGAAATCATCTCCGAAAGGTGAAAACAGAAGCAGACGATCATGTTGGCAAAGACCCAACGCAGACGGAGTATTGATGCTGTCAGACCCTGCACAAACCGTTCGTTTCGAACACAGCCTGAAGGAGTCAGAATTCAGTTTGGATTGGATCTGGACCATATATATCCAAATCCCAATCCAAACCTATGTGTGGATTTGGATTTGGATTTGGATCCAGAGATCCAATCCAATATCCACATCCATGGCCCACATCACCTTCTCATAAATGGAGGTGGGGCCCACTTGAAATTCACGTTGGATTATGGGCATGAGAGAGAATGGGGAGGATAATATTTGAGGGTAATTGTAATTAAGCTTGACTTGTGTGTCAAGTTTGGGGTTAATCATGTGGGTTAGCCTAATTAGTATGGGTTTAAGCTTGTATTAGCCAAAACCTAACCTAGGGCTGCACCAACATGATGCAACAAGGTCTATGGGTTATGCAAAGGGAGCTCCCTAACCCAATCCTAAGCCAAAACCCCTAATCCTAGCCTTTTACCCTAATCCCGTCCTAAACCTAGCCTAATCACCTAACCCACTTCCCTAATCCCGACCTAATCCTAGCCTAATCACCTAACCCACCTCCCTAATCCTTCCCTAAACCTAGACTAATTTCCTTAAACCTAACCTAATCCTAGCCTAATCACCTAACCCACCTCACTAAACCTCACCCCAAAACCAACCCACCTAGCTAAGCCCTAAACCCCTAAACCACCCCACCTAAACCTAGCACACCATATACCTAAAACCCCTTGTATTAAAATATATGGCCCCTCCTCAAAACCAGCCCACCTTATCACCACACCACCACCGCCTAACCCACCTTACCACCTTCCAAAAACCAGCCCCAACCGCCCTTCACCAACCTATATAAACCCTCCCCTAATGGGTGGGTTTTTCAATCACTTCCAGCCCACCTTGGCCCAACCCACCTTGGCCATCCTCCTCCCAGCCGAGCCTTCCACCTTGCTGCCCTCCTTCCACCTGCACCACCACTACTCCAGCCAAGCTCCACCTCGCGCCACCTTCATCCCCCCCGGCCGAACTCCACTCCACGCTGCAATCTTCACCACCCGGCTGCCCTTCTTCCATCCATCGCCAACTCTTCACCAGTCGGTTAGTACCCTACACTTAACTCCACCCCTTCTTCACTCCCCCTCCACTCTCAACCACCCACACCACCACAACCTCTCTCCAACACCACCTACCCATCATCCCTACCCATTCGGCCAGACCTCCACCTTTACATCACCCGCCTTGAATCACTTCCCCTAGTGATACCCGGCCACCCCACTTGGCTCCCTAAGACCTGCCCCTTCCACTTTCCACCGGCCCTTAGTCTCACCTTCAACAACACCCTAGCTAGCTCCCTTCCCATCCATAATATCCCTAGCTACCCTAGCAGCCGGCCATCATTAAATCACCCCTTAGTCGGCCACCCCAGCCGACTGCACCAAACCCACTCGGTAGCCACCCCATTTCCCTTAGACATTCCCTTGGCCAATCCCCTTTAGCGCCACCTTCCCTAGCACCACACTATCCCTTAGTGACCCTCCTTAGTCACCTTAACCCAAAGCATCAAGGCAGCACATTCCTAGCAGTCGGCCACCTTCAAGGCTTCCTTCCCGCGCACCCAAGTCACCTGGCCAGCATCTCCCCTTGCCGTTCCACTCCGAGTTGCTCCCTCTTACAGCCCAAGGCGAAGCCAAGCCCACGCTCAAGCGAATCATCTTCGGACCAGCTATAAGTAAGTGCGTAACTCGGTCCTTAGTTGTAGACTTGCTTAAATTAAATTTGATACGGGGTTGTAATAACGGAGCATAGTCTCCCCCCGCTTGTAATAACGTGGCTTGGCACACCTACACACACGTGCACTTGAGCCTACCTCGCTCTTAGTCATGCACGATTTTGAACACACACGGGCCTAATCAGCCCTTTATATTTAAGTTTATGTATATACTTTAAGTAGCGTAGGGTTTTGTTTGAGTTGGGTGTGTTGTTTTTAAATTCTCGCACTCACACACATTGAGCCTTCGCTCTTATTTGTAAGACCCAAGTAAGGGTCGTGCTATACTATCCTTGGGTTTATTTCATGTTGTGTGTGTAGTACTTCAATTCAAGCACTCACACACATTGAGCCTTCGCTCTTATTCCCAAGACCTTAGTTAAGGCCATACTGCAATTTACATTTGGGTTTAATTTCATGTTGTGTGCGTAGTACTTCAATTCAAGCACTCACACACATTGAGCCTTCGCTCTTATTCCCAAGGCCTTAGTTAAGGCCATACTGCAATTTATATTTGGGTTTAATTTCATGTTGTGTGCGTAGTACTTCAATTCAAGCACTCACACACATTGAGCTTTCGCTCTTATTCCCAAGACCTTAGTTAAGGCCATATTGCGAGTTATATTTGAGTTTCATTTTATGTCGTGTGTGTAGTACTTCAATTCTCGCACGCACCCACATTGAACCTTTGCTCTTATTTGCAAGACCCAAGTAAGGGCCCATATATACATTATATACGTATTTCCCTTCGGCAATTTTCATTACAAGTCATTTCCCTTCGGCATTGTCTTTTAAATTCGGGTTTTCCCTTTGGAGTAGCGTTAGTTTGCATTGCATATATGCCATACCACGAGTTAGGACGCATATTGCATTAAAGCAAACCCGATACTCCCGCTCAAAATCACCACATCTTAGTGGAGTGTTCATAACACACACCTAGGTGGCCCCAAAGAGGGATAAAAAGAAAGACATAGGCACGTGCAAATCCACGTGATCTAAAATCTGAAACCATACCAAAAGATCCGAATCAAACACCTCGAATCGCTTTCGTAGGTTTTCTACACTCCAAAACTTGATTTTAAAAGCGTACAGGCTTACCCCTACGCATCAGTGCAAGAAGGTCTGCGACGACAAGAGCTTGCTTGCTCACAGTCACCACGTTAGAAGTCAGGTTTTAAAGTATATCTTCGCTAGCTTAGGTAAGCTAGCTGGCACGCCCTGTTTATTTAAATAGGACTTAGGCACACGAAAAGCTTCGCTCCAGGCCTAAAAACCAGGAAAGCGGAGATTTTCTGCATCTACAGTGGCCAACTCGTGATATGGAAGCAGTTTTTCATTACGTACTTGCCAAATTTTCAAAACCTGGTTTATGACAAGGAGCGAATCTCCAAAGACCTCGATGCATGATGCCCCTAGAGTTTTCGAAATGCTTAAGCCTTGTATGAGTGCTTCATACTCAACTACGTTGTTGGAACATTCGAAATCTAGGCGGACTGCTATGGGAATCTTGCCCTTTTCAGGGGAGATGAGACCCCAGCACCAGCCCCTCGTTGGTTTTGTGCCCCGTCGAAGTGCATCTTCCACACTTGGTTTTCGAAATTGTTTGCCAAAATGTGGTTTTGGAAATGGTTTTGTAATATGCCTTCATCAGGCATTTCATCAAGCGTGGGATATGCATCCTCTAAGGGGAACTTAGCCACGTAATCTGCCAGGGCTTGCCCCTTAATGGAGATCTGGTGATGGTATTTCAGGTTATACTCCATTAGAAGGAGTTGCCATTTACCCAATCTACTCGTGAGAATGGGTTTTTCGAGTAAGTGCTTGATTGGATCAAGCTTGGACACTATCCAAATCTCATGATCTAGGAAATAGTGTCTGAATTTCTGGCAGGCCCAGACTAGGGCCAAGCACGTCTTCTCCATGGCTCGATAATTTCGTTCATAAGCCAAGAGAGTTTTCAAAACCTGGTTTATGACAAGGAGCGAATCTCCAAAGACCTCGATGCATGATGCCCCTAGAGTTTTCGAAATTCTTAAGCCTTATGAGTGCTTCATACTCAGCTACGTTGTTGGAACATTCGAAATCTAGGCGGACTGCTATGGGAATCTTGCCCTTTTCAGGGGAGATGAGGATGACCCCAGCACCAACCCCTCGTTGGTTTCATGCCCCCATTGAAGTTCATCTTCCACACTTGGTTTTCGAAATTGTTTTCCAAAATGTGGTTTTGGAAAAGGTTTTGCAATATGCCTTCATCAGGCATTTCATCAAGTGTGGGATATGCGTCCTCTAGGGGGAACTCAGCCACATAATCTGCTAGGGCTTGCCCCTTAATGGAGATCTGGTGATGGTATTTCAGGTCATACTCCATTAGAAGGAGTTGCCATTTGCCCAATCTACCCGTGAGAATGGGTTTTTCGAACAAGTGCTTGATTGGATCAAGCTTGGACACTATCCAGATCTCATGATCATAGGAAATAATGTCTGAATTTTTGGCAGGCCCAGACTAGGGCCAAGCACGTCTTCTCCATGGCTTGTTAATTTCGTTCATAAGCCAAGAGAGTTTTCAAAATATAGTAGATGGCATACTCCTTGTGGGTGTCATCCTCGTATTGAGCCAGCAGGGCTCCTAAGGCATTCGCATGCACAAAAATGTAAAGTAAAAGTGGTTTTCCTTGCTTTTGAGGATTCAAAACGGGGGGATTAACCAAGTATGCCTTTAGTATCTCGAAGGACTTTTGGCATTCATCATCCCATAAGAATTTCGTGCCCTTCCTCAACAGCTTGTTGAAGGGTTCGCATCCAGTCGCCTGATTTGATATAAATCGGCGAACGGACTGTAATCGACCCTAGAGGCTACGAATTTGAGTGAGATTGGAGGGTGGAGCCATGTCTATGATGGCTCGACACTTAGAGGGGTCGACTTCTATACCCCTTTGGCTCACCATAAATCCCAGAAGCTTCCCAGATTCTACCCCGAACACACATTTTTGAGGGTTTAGCTTTACTTTGTAAAGCCTAAGCCTTTCGAAAATCTTTTGCAAACATTCGATATGAGTGCATCGGGTTTTGGATTTCACCAAGAGATCGTCTACATACACTTCTACGAGCTCATGAATCTGATCATGGAAGATTGTGGTCATGGCTCTCTGGTATGTTGCGCCGGCATTTTTCAAACCAAAGGGCATGACTGTATAGCAGTACGTGCCCCATGGGGTTGTGAAGGCGGTCTTACCCTGATCTCGTGGACTTAGTTTGATTTGATTATAGCCTGAATAGCCATCCATAAATGAAAACATTTCATGATTTGTAGTACTATCGACTATCAAATCTATGTTTGGTAAAGGATAATTATCCTTCGGAGTGGCTTTATTCAGGTTTCTGAAATCGATACATATTCGAATTTTCTCATTGGTTTTTCGAACTACAACGATGTTTGACAACCAATCAGAATACGCAATGGGTTTTATAAATATGGCTTTTAACAGATCTTCTAAACCCTCTTTGACTTGCGTGTGCACATTCGGGTGTATTTTCCTAAGCTTCTGCTTTATGGGTTTTACATCCGCATCTAAGGGAAGACGATGTTCGACAATATTGGGGTCTATGCCCGGTATGTCTTCATACGTCCATGCAAACACATCTAAATAGGTTCGTAGAAATGTAATGAATGCTGATCTTTCATGTTCATGCAAGCATGCGCCTATTTTGATGGATTTGGGATTGGAATCATTCCCTAGGTTCACCTCTATGAAATCTCCTCCTACTGAATTGGAAGGTCTTTCAAAATCGAGAATTTTATGAAATTCTGGGAGCTCAGAAGTGGGATCTTCCTCAAGGGGATCCACTTCTGGGCTTCGATCATTCTCGTGGGTTATAGACCCAAGGGAATTTGATGCGTGATTTTCAAAAAGACCTGGTTTTGTACTCAGATTTTCAATTGATTTCAAAATTTTTGGTCTGGCTATGCAGACGACGTTCCTTTCGAAATCTTTTTCCAAAGTCCTACCAAGAGCAGCTATATACAAAATCTTTTTGGTATTTTCTAGATTTTTTATTTTTTTGGGTTTTTGTAAAACAAGAACCTTTGGAACTATACAAACCACTCTATTTTCGAGTTTTTGTTTTTCCATTGTTTTTGGTTTTTCCTCTTTTTCGATTTTTTTATTTTAAGTTTTCAAAATGTTTTTGTATTTTTATGAAAGGGATCTTCCATCATACCTACAAAGGGAAAACACTACGGGTTAGACTCAGAATAGGAGGTCTAAATCGTAGGTCTCTTCTAGGATAGGTTCGAGGGCACCCTTGTCCCAGGTGGTCACAGGGGGTGGCTCTGGCGGTATTTTGGGAGTATAGCCGATCCCGTATCGGCTTGGGTTGGCCCTAGGAAGAATGGGATCTAGGTGACCCTGGCTTTGTGCCCCTAGACTTTTGTAGGGCGTGTAGCCCATATTCAACAACATGTTCCACGATTTTTTATTTTTCGAAAATTGATGATATAAATCGTGGTCCTGGAACTTGCTGTCCTCCATATTATGCTCGTATGGCTTCTTGTCCAGGGGCTTTGGAAATAGGAGATGCTTAGGTCTTCCTAGAAGGATTAGGATCGGGAGGGGGCCTGCTTTGGGCGGCCCCTTCACATACACAACCTTCCTAGGGTTGTTTAACACGAGCCTTGGTGGCTCAATCATGGTCTGCCCCAGGTTAGCCTCATGAGCCTGGGAGCTCGACAAACAAGGGGAGTTTATGATCCACTGAAGCTGTGGGTGACTCTCACCTAGGATCACCACGACTTGGTCCCTAAAAGGGATCTTGACACACCTGTGGAAGGTGGATGGCACAGCACACAAGCTGTGTATCCAAGGCCTTCCCAGCAATAGGTTATAATGGGGGTGGATGTCCAAGACATGGAACACCCCCGTGTGTGTGATCCCTCCCGTTTCCATCGAGAGTTCGATCGATCCTAAGGGCCTAGACGCATTCCCATCGTATCTAGTGATAATGATGGGGCTTGGGTTATAGAAGTCAAGGTGACTCCGATTTGATACGCCACATGAAGTGGAAGGATGTTGAGCCCTCCTCTCCCATTGACTAGGCACCTGTCCAAAGAGTGGTTATTCAGAACTACCTCGATATGCAGGGTCTGGTTGTGGGACTCGTAGGGTCTATCTACATCATCTTCCGAGAAAGTGATGGGCGATTTGGCTCCTATTAAGGCCACTTGGTCAGACAAGGATTCTGGACTTATGTTCGAATCAACCTTGGCACTTTCTAGAATTTTCTCTAGAACGAGTCTATGCCTAGGCGAAGTTTGTATAAGCTCTAGGATAGACATGTGGATAGGAATATTTGAAAGATGATTTTCGAAATCATAAGGGTTTAGGACGACTTTCCCCTTGTCTGCTTTTGGCAGAACTCCAAGAATACATGCTTTTGAGGGGTCAGGCACACTGACCACCCTTTTAGCACTTTGTAGGTGCGGGGGTTGATAGATCCTCCCAGATCTAGTCACTTCCCCCACGACCAGCCTAGGGTTCGCACTAAAATTGGCTATAATTATGAGTTGAGGAGTACCTTGAAGTTTTAAAACTGGTTTAACCGGGGATTCAGCTCTTGGTGGTCCCCAGATGACGACTTGGGTGGGCTTCTTGTACTACTACTGGCGTGCTTGGGAAAGGGTTCTTTGAAGATAGCTTGAGTTGGCTCAGGTTCCGCAGTGACCTGGAGTCGGCCCTCCGCTATCAAGTTCTCGATTTTATTCAAAAGGGAGAAACAACGTTTCGTATCATGGCCTTTGAGCCGATGATACTTACAAAATCGATTTAAATACCCCCCTTTGGAAGTGACTCCTTCGGGGATTTCGGGAAGTTCGATCATGCCTTGGGCAAGTAGGAGGTCTAGGACCTTCGACATAGGTTGCCCCAGCGGTGTGTACTCCCATTTTTCAATTGGTTTTTCGAAATTCCTCTCCCTTTTGTTTTCTAGTTTTTTAAAATTTTTGGAAGTGCCTGCCACGCCTGGATCCACCCGGACATTGGCGATTTTATGGGGCTTTGCCCCTTTGTCCATCGTGGGTAGCCCATAAGTGATGGGTATTTCCAAGCGGGTTTTAGAAACGGCACTTCCTTTCCATAAGTGATCGTATATCCCCTTTTTCAAGTTTGTTTCGAAAAGGGATGCTTTTTTGATCAACTTATGGAAAGTTGAGATCTCATGGAGCGAGAGAAGGGTCTTTAACTCGCTTTTAAAATTATCCAGGATGAGCATGACTGCGCATCCTTCGGATATGGGCTCTCTCACTTGGCCCAAAAGTGACCTCCATCGAATAATGAAGGCATGTACATCTTCGTTCATGCCTTGCTTTGTATCCCTTAAAGTGTTCAGAGTCGGCGTGACTTCTACGTTGTGTGAAAATCTTTGCATGAAGCAGTTCTCTAACTCTTCAAAAGTAGTGAACTAGCTTAAATCGTAGGAAGCCAGCCATTTGGCAGCTGTGCCTTTAAGGGATAAAGGGAACCAATACACCCATTTCATCGAGTCCTTTTTCTTCTTATGGGCTCGACGCAAGAAAAGTTGCAAGTGAGACCTAGGGTCTCCCATGCCATCATACAGATAGAAGTTCGGTATTTCATCGTCATTGTCTGTTTCGTAATCCATAGGAAGGAAATCAGACAGGGCGTAACTCCTTTTCTCTTTATTTTGTCCTTTCAGCAGCTGTTGTAGCGCTTTACGGTCCTTTTGTGTGAAGGACTCGTGGTATTGGTTGCCTTCCATTACGGAGGCCTCTTTGTGCTTGCGAGGTTTTTCAGATTTTTTCTTGGCCCTTTGTTCACCGTTCGATGAACATGAATCGCCTACTTCAACCTCTTAGCTGAGAGCATCGATTTTGGCATCGAATTCCCTTCTCAGGTCCTCTATCTCGTCTAGTTTGATCTTATTTTTGAAAATCCTCCTAGAGTGAGAACTTGATGTGCATGAGCCATGGCTCAACACTTCACTTGGGTTGGATTTTGACATGCTTTCAAGCCTTTTTCAAAATTCCTAAGTACAAGTAAAGAAAACAGAGTTAAAACAACACCTCTTTGAAAATCTTTTCGCAAGTTTCCTAGAGTGACTCGACTTTAAAAGACTCATGTCCCACCGGGCGTGCCAAAATGCTGTAGACGCAGAAAATTTCCGCCTCCTGGTTCTTAGGCCTGGAGCGAACCTTTTCGTGTGCCTAAGTCCTATTTAAACAAACAGGGTGTGCCAGCTAGCTTACTTAAGCTAGCGAAGATATATTCTAAAACCTGACTTCTAACATGGCGACTATGAGCAAGCAAGCTCTTGTCGTTGCAAACCTTCTTGCACCGATGCGCAAGGGTCAGTCTGTATGCTTTTAAAAATCGAGTTTTGGAGTGTAAGAACCTACGAAAGTGGTTTGAGGTGTTTGATTCGGGTTTTGTTTGTATGATTTTCATATTTTAGATCATGTGGATTTGCACGTGCCTAAGTCTTTCTTTTTATCCCTTTTCGGGCCACCTAGATGTGTGTTATGAACACTCCACTAAGATGTGGCGACTTTGAGCGGGAGTATGGGGTTTGCTTTGATGCAATATGCATCCTAACTCGCGGTATGGCGTATATGCAATGCAAACTCACGCAACTCCAAAGGGAAAACCCGAATTTAAAGACAATGCCGAAGGGAAATGACTTTGTAATGTAAAATGCCGAAGGGAAATTGCAAAAGGGAAATATGGCTATATCTTAAGAGCAGAAAGGCTCAATTGTGCAAGTGTGTGCCGTGTATATATTGAAAGACTACGCACACTGCTGAACCTTAAAACCCAAATTGAAAAGACATAGCCAAAAGAGAAATACGTATATAGTATATATGAGCCCTTACTTGGGTCTTACAAATAAGAGCGAAGGCTCAATATGTTGCGTGTGAAAATGTAAAGACAACACACACGACTTCAAATGAAACCCAAATATAAATTGCAATATGGCCTTAACTAAGGTCTTGGGAATAAGAGGGAAAGCTCAATGTGTGTGAGTGCTAGAATTGAAGTACTACGCACACAACATGAAATTAAACCCAAATAGAAATTGCAATATGGCCTTAACTAAGGTCTTGGGAATAAGAGCGAAAGCTCAATGTGTGTGAGTGCTAGAATTGAAGTACTATGCACACGACATGAAGTTAAACCCAAGGATAGTATAACACGGCCCTTACTTGGGTCTTGCAAATAAGAGCGGAAGCTCAATGTGTGTGAGTGCAAGAATTTAAAGACAACACACCCAACTCAAGCAAAACCCTACGCTACTTAAAGTATATACATAAACTTATATTTAAAGGGCTGATTAGGTCCGTGTGTGTTCAAAATCGTGCACAACTAAGAGCGAGGTAGGCTCAAGTGCACGTGTGTGTGGGTGTGCGAAGCCACGTTATTACAAGCGGGGGGAGACTATGCTCCGTTATTACAACCCCGTATCAAATTTAATTTAATTTAAGCAAGTCTACAACTAAGGACCGAGTTAGGCACTTACTTATAGCTGGTCCAGAGGTGACTTGCTTGAGCGTAGGCTTGGCTTCACCTTGGGCTGCAAGAGGGAGCTCCTCGAAGTGGAACGGCAAGGATGTGTGGCCGGGTGACAAAGAAGCATGGGTGAGGCGCCTTAGTGCTTGCCGGCTGCTAGGGGGAGGCTGTCGTGGTGGTTTGGGCTAAAGTGATTAGGGAAGGTCACAAAGGGATAGGTTGGTGCTAGGAAAGGTGACGCTAAAGGGAATGCCTAAGGGGATACCTAAGAGAAAAAGTATGGCTGGCCGGGTATCACTAGGGTGCGGTCGGCTAGGGATGGTTTAGTGGTGGCCGGCTGCTAGGGTAGTTAGGATGTTATGGATGGGAAGGGAGCTAGCTAGGTTGCTGTGGAAGGTGGAACTAAGGGCTGGTGGAAAGTGGAAGGGGCAGGTCTTAGGGAGCCAAGTAGGGTGGCCGGGTATCACTAAGGGGAATGGTTTAAGGAGGCGGGTGATGTAAAGGTTGAAGTCTGGCCGAATGGGTAGGGATGACGGGCAAGCTATGATGGAGTTATGTGGCATGGTGTTATAGACGGTTGAGAGTGGAGGGGGAGTGAAGAGGAGGTAGAGTTAGGTTGGGGTATTAATCGAATGGTGAAGGAGTTGGTGCATGGAAGAAGGGCAGCCGGGTGGTGAAGGAAGATGGAGTTCGGTCGGGAAGTGGTGGTGACGTGGAGTGGAGTAGGCTGGGAGGCAGTGGTGGCACGAGGTGGAGCTGGCCGGGGGTAGTGGTGGTGCAGGTGGAGCAAGGTGGAAGGTTCGGCCGGAAGGAGATGGGAAAGGCCACGGTGGAAGAAGCCAAGGTCGGCTGGGGGAAGAAGAGGGAAAACCCGCCCCTTAGGGGGGGGTTTATATAGGCTTTGAAATGGCGGTTGGGGCTGGTATTTGGAGGGTGGTAAGGTGGTTTAGGTGGTGGTGGTGTGGTGATAAGGTGGGCTGGTTTTGAGGAGGGGCCAGATATTTTACTTAAAGGAGTTTTAGGGATATGGTGTGCTAGGTTTAGGTGGGGTGGTTTAGGGGTTTAGGGCTTAGCTAGGTGGGTTGGTTTTGGGGTAAGGTTTAGTGAGGTGGGTTAGGTGATTAGGCTAGGATTAGGTTAGGTTTACGGAAATTAGGCTAGGTTTAGGGAAGGATTAGAGAGGTGGGTTAGGTGATTAGGTTGGGATTAGGCCGGGATTAGGGAAGTGGGTTAGGTGATTAGGCTAGGTTTAGGCCGGGATTAGGGTAAAAGGCTAGGATTAGGGGTTTTGGCTTAGGATTGGGTTAGGGAGCTCCCTTTGCATAACCCATAGACCTTGTTGCATCATGTTGGTGTTGCCCTAGGTTAGGTTTTGGCTAATACAAGCTTAAACCCATACTAATTAGGCTAACCCACATGATTAACCCCAAACTTGACACACAAGTCAAGCTTAATTACAATTAACCCTCAAATCTTATCCTCCCCATTCTCTCTCATGCCCATAATCCCACGTGAATTTCAAGGGCCCCACCTCCATTTATGAGAAGGTGATGTGGGCCATGGATGTGGATATTGGATTGGATCTTTGGATCCAAATCTTTCAAGTGCCCCACCTCCATTTATGAGAAGGTGATGTGGGCCATGGATGTGGATATTGGATTGGATCTCTAGATCCAAATCCAAATCCACACATAGGTTTGGATTGGGATCTGGATATATATGGTCCAGATCCAATCCAAACTGAATTCTGACTCCTTCAGGCTGTGTTCGAAATGAACGGTTTATGCGGGGTCTGACAGCATCAGTACTCCGTCTGCGTTAGGTCTTCGCCAACATGATCGTCCGCTTCTGTTTTCACCTTCCGGAGATGACTTCATATGATTTTTTATTATAACAGGTCTTGGACGTTCGAGATCCTGGGGCTGGATTCAATACGAGAGTTGCTGTGCCGGGCTCGACTTGCACTCCAGTTCTGGGCTCTCTTTAGCTCTTCTGGTCCTGCTTTGATCAGGCCAAGCTTGCTTTGTGGGGTTTCAAAACATATTTTAACAGTTTTTAACACATATTATACATATTTAAAACATATAAAAGTTTAAAATATCTATACAGGGTTGCCTAGAAGGCTCCTAGATTTCCAAACTCAAAATAGCCCTTTGGGGCTGCTTTTACAAAACTAGGTTTTATTTGAGAAATTCGTGGGATTTCGAGGTGTTTACAAAGCATCATTGAGAAAACTTTAGAGAAGGGTAGGACGTGGCATGAGAAGCTCGATGAAGATTTGTGGGCTTACAAAACTTCCATCCAAACTCCCACAAATGCCACCCCATTTGAGTTGGTCTATGGTACAAATGTTATACTCCCCATTCATACAAAATTGCATTCATTCCATACATCACTTGCATTAGATCTTCTATTAGAAACCCTACAACATACCAGGATGATGGAACTTGATATGTTAGATGAAAAGAGTCTCCTTGCTATGGATCATGTACATGCATATAGGAAAAGGGTAGCCTGACATTATGAAAAGCACATGAAAGCTCACCACTTCAAAGTGGGAGACCTCGTGCTTAAGACCATCCATCACTGAGGCCCCCACCCCCTTGGAAAGTGGTGGCCCAAGTGGGATAGCCCTTATGTTGTACGTGGAACCACTACAAACAACGCATATTGGTTAATCGATGTCAAGGGTAGGAATTTAGTAGACCCTATAAATGCCCAATATTTGAAAAAATACCATGTGTAGGGTCTAAGCTAAATACCTTTTGAAAATGTTTTGAGGGGATCTCCTTTGAACTTCATGAAAAAAGGATCGAGGTGGATCGTGTGACCCTGAATAAGGGAATCGATGTATGTGAAAAGTAGAGTTTTTGAAAATCGATGGGTTACATTTCAAAAGTCTTCATCTTACAAAAGAAGGCCTTGTTCAATATAGCAAAATATTTTCAAGTAGTACATGCTATTTTAAAATAGGGTGATCTGGGATGAATCGAGCAAGCCATTGGGATAAGTCTCTCCCCTCTTCACTTCTCTTCTCGAAAAGGAAAATTTGGCAAAAAGCAGAAAAAGAGAAAAATCCCTCCAAAAAGTCCCCTTTCAAAGGAAGGCAAAATAGGAAAAAGAAAGAAAATCGTTCTTCCATTGAAAAAGAAAAGAGGGAAAAACAAAAAGAAAAATCCTCCAAAATGGGAGGCCCTTTATGAAAGAAAAAAAAAAGAATTGCCAAAAAGCTCAAAAGAGAAAAATTTTCGTCTCTCTGCCTTAAACCACGAGACGCTTTAGAAGGGACCATGGTAACTCTTTCCCGTATCCCTACGATTTATCCCAATGGAAAAGGGTTCATTTGGAAGAGTCCTAGAGTAAAAATAGGATCTTCTTATTTGAATCTCATTTTGTTTGAGAATTAGACATTGTTGGGTAAGGTGTAGAAATTTTGCAATGTTTACTGATTTTCTTATAAAACCTCCACTAAAGTAGTGAGTGTTAAGACTTAAGTGAAGGGAAGCACGAGAAAATTTTCCTCATTTCGGGGTTCTCCTCTTTCCAAAATCAAATTTGGAAAACCCCCGAACATCAAGCAACATAAGACCATTTCACTTGAGGGAGCCAGCCTCCTTGAGCCTCCCAAGTTCGATCATTGCATGTTTTAGGGTCTCTAGAAAATCATTTCTCCAGCATATCATCCATGTCACACACTCATGATCATGCATGCACACAAAGTCGTAGAGCACATGATCCAAATTAAGACTAGAACCACAACAGGCCAAGTCCCCTTTTTCACAAAATTCCCTCTTACCTTTTTCATTCTCATAAGAAAAAGGGTTTTTCGAAAATCGAGATGATCCATATTCTCGAGAAAGGATTCGGGAAGGAAAATGAAAGGGATGTTTTCTTCTTTGACATTATCCAAATACATTTGGATCAATGCCAAAGAGGGGCATCTGTAAACACCCCGAAATGGGAATGTTTTCAACTAACTCCTAAATTTTGAAAACCAAGCCAAAAAACCAAGGATTGCAAAGCAGCTTAAACAAATAGGAGAAACCCGATCCAAAATCCAGCTCAAGATCGGGTCAAAAAGTGAAGGAGAGGCTCAGCCCGTCCGAATAAAAACAGGAACATATGGATCAAATCAAACATCCAGAAACCCTCAAAAGCAAAACATCGACCGAAAAAAGAACCTAAGAAAAACCCAAGCTAAAATCGAGTCACCAAGGAACCGGAGCCTGCTTGAAACCGATCGTTGCATGCACTAGAAAGGACTCAACAAAGAAGGAAAAGTTTGATTGGATTTGGACCAAAAGATCCAGATCCAATGGAAAATTGGATCGGATTTAGATCTAAGGATCTAGATCCAAATCCAAATAACCCCCCTTGGCCTATAAAAGGGCCCAAGGGGGGGTTCACGTTAAAGGGGGAGTCCGTTGGTTTTTTTTCCCGATCAACTTGAACATCCCGAAAGAAAACAACATCTGTCGATCCACCAGAATTCCTCCCTCTCCCTCTCTCTATGTCTACCGGAGATTCCAGCCACCGACCACCGTCCATCCTGCAACAGCCACTTGAAAACCCTTCTCACAACCATGCCTTCCATCCTCCTCTCCTCAACAGCAAGCGGCCGAAATAGAAACGAAAAAAGGGAGAAACAACGGAGAGCTTGTTGCGGTCACCGTCACACGCTACCGGAGCCACCTCATCTCCCCTTTCCATAGCCACCTTTCCCTCGAGCATCCGAGCCAGGGGAGCCATGCAATTGGCATCTTCAAAAACCTTCATCTCTAGCACTCTCCACCATCGATCGCAAGCTTCGCTGCCGCCCGCAGTTGATGTTGGCCGTTGCTCCAAAACGGCTAGCCAACTGCGAAACGACCCTTGAAGTTGAATTGAGAGAATCAAGGCTTGAGGTTGCGTGGTATCATCTTTGTTGAATCGATGGCGTTCTCTGGTTGGATTTTGTTTCATTGTCTGTGGTAACTAATTGGGATTGCAGAGAATGAATTCAGATAAGAAATGAAGACTGTCTAGAATTTGTTGCTGAAACTGAGCAGTTCGTTGTTTTTTTTGTTTCTCCATATTCTCAATACGAGAATATCAACTTGTTGGCCAACCCACTTGAACTTGGCCAAACCACACCCACTTGGAGGACCCGGTGGACCACCTGACCGAACCACGAGTTCGGCTCAGTGAAGCGAAAGGGGCCATGCACAAGAGCCTAAATCGAAGGAAAAAAATGCGTAAGTACTTTTAACTTCGGTTTTAAACCGCTTTCTTTCATTCAATTCAATTCGAAACGGGGTTGTCTTAATGGAGCAAAGTCTCTCCCCGAGTTGTAATATTTGTGCATGAACACGATCGCACCCATGAGCACTTGAGCCTTTTCGCTCTTAAACTGGTGGATGGACACGATCACACACACGTGCACTTGAGCCTTTTCGCTCTTTATACCCACGAGCACTTGAGCCTTTTCGCTCTTAATTTGTTGAATTGAACACGAGTACACCCAAACTCCGCCCATGTAAGGGATCATCCTTGCATTGCCGGTCCCAAGCCTGGATAAAGGAGGAGGGTTGTGTTAGGCTTCCGACAGCCAGCATAAAACTTCGTCGGATTTTACAACATGGATTACAAAAATTATGAGCATTGCTTTGGGGCGTCCCCGCCTAGCGACGTGCTGCAGAGCTCGAATGCAGTAAGAAGTAAGCAAGGGCCACTACATTTTCGCCTGAATGTAGTGAATCAATTGCAGAAAGGGTTCCCACATCATAGACGGGTGTGGGTAAAGAAGTTAGTCCCACTACATTGCCGCCCGAATATAGTGAAAAATTTTCAGAGAGGGTCTCCGCATTTTGATTATGGACGGATGTGGGGGGTAAGGAAGCTAGTCCTAGATAATAAGATTCGTATTGGCTCTTGGAATATCGGAACATTATCGGGTAAGCTAATGGAGGTGGTAGATACTATGATTCAGAGAAAGATTCATATTCTATGTTTACAAGAGACAAAATGGGTTGGAGAAAAAGCAAAGGAGATAGAGGATACAGGTTTTAAAGTATGGTACTTAGGTAAAGAAAAGGCTCGAAACGGAGTTGGTATTATCATAAATAAAGATTTAAAGGAGAGTGTAGTAGACATGCAACGATATGGTGACCGAATCATGACGTTGAAATTAGTGTTAGGAGCAGAGGTTTTGAATATAGTTTGTCCTTACGCACCCCAAGTAGGACTAGAAGATAAAGACAGTTTTTTGGGAAGAGTTAGATAAGTGTAGACGCGCGAAAATCCCCGCCTCTCACCTTTTCAGGGCTCGAAGCAGATCCTCTCGTGTGTCTAAGGCCTATTTATGCAAACAGGGTGTGCCAGCTAGCTTACCTAAGCTAGTGAAGATATATTTAACGCTGACTTCTAATCGTGGCGACTGTGAGCAAGTGAGCTCTTGTCATCGCAGACCTTCTTGCACCGATACGCAAGGGTCAGTTTGTACGCTTTGCAAAAATCGAGTTTTGGGAGAGAAAGTCTACGAAGCGGTTCGAGGTGTCTAATTCGGGTCCTATAGATGCGATTGCATATTTTAGATCACGTGGATTTGCACGTGCCTAAGTCTTTCCTTTTATCCCTTTTCGGGCCACCTAGTTTGTGTGTTATGAACACTCCACTACATGGGCAAATTCGAGCGGGGCTTGCTTTGATGCAATATGCGTCCTACCTCGTGGTATGGCGTAGATGCAATGCAAACTCACGCTACTCCAAAGGGAAAACCCGAATGTAAAGACAATATTGAAGGGAAATAACCGAAGGGAAATAACCGAAGGGAAATGACTTGAAATATAAATGCCGAAGGGAGATATGTATATAGAGTATGTATATGAGCCCTTATTCGGGTCTTCCAAATAAGAGCGAAGGCTCAATGTGGGTGCGTGCTTGAATTGAAAGACTTACACACAAGACATGAAATTAAACCCAAATATAAATTGCAGTATGGCCTTAACTAAGGTCTTGGGAATAAGAGCGAAAGCTCAATGTGTGTGAGAGTGCTTGAATTGAAAGACTTACACACACGACATGAAATGAAACCCAAATAGTATAGGTCGGCCCTTACTTGGGTCTTTCAAATAAGAGCGAAGGCTCAATGTGTGTGAGAGTGCTTGAATTGAAAGACTTACACACACGACATGAAATGAAACCCAAATAGTATAGGTCGGCCCTTACTTGGGTCTTTCAAATAAGAGCGAAGGCTCAAAGTGTGTGAGAGTGCTTGAATTGAAAGACAACACACCCAACTTAAGCAAAACCCTACAAAAATGAAAGTATATGTATATACTTATGTATTAGGGGCTGATTAGGCCCGTGTTTGTTCAAAATCGTGCACAACTAAGAGAGTGCACGTGTGTGGGTGTGCCAAGCCACGTTATTACAAGCGGGGGGAGACTATGCTCCGTTATTACAACCCCGTATCGAATTGAATCTCAAGCAAGTATACAATTAAAGACTGAGTTAGGCACTTACTAGTAGCTGGTCCGTAGAGCCCTTGCTTGAGCGTGGGCTTGGTCTTTGCCTTGGGCTGCAAAAGGGAGCTCCGCGAGGTTGAGCGACAAGAGGTGCTGGCCGGCTGCAAATGGGGTGCGGGAGAGGCGCCTTGAAGGTGGCTGGGTGCTAGGGATAGGGTGCCGGATGCCAAGGATGGGGTGCCTAGGGAATGTGGCACTAAGGGAGGCTAAGGGAGTACCTAAGGGACGGATATGGCTGGCGGGTGGCTGACCAAAGGGGCAGGTGGTAGTCGGTTGGAGTGGCCAACTAAGGGGACTTGGTGGTGGCGGGCTGCTAGAGTGGCTATGGGTGGAGTATGGGAAGGAAGCTAGCTAGGTGATGGGGCTAGGTGGTAGTGGGTGTAGTGGGTGTAAGGGAGTGATATGGGCAGGTCTTAGGGAGTCGGATTGGGTGGTCGGGTGTAGCTAGGGTGGTTAGGTAGTGGCGGGTAGTTAGGTCGGTTGAGGCTTGACCGAATGGGAGTGGTGGCGGTAGGTGGCTGGTGTTAGGGTAAGGTGGTGGTAGGGTGGATGGTTAAGAGTGGAGGGGAAGTGGAGAAGAGGTGAAGTAGGGTATGGGGTACTAACCAAGTGATGGGAGGCGGCGGGTGGCTGAGGAGAAGCCGGGTGTGACGGTGGATGGGGCAGGTTCGGCCGGATGAAGAGGGTGACGAAGGATGGTTGGTCGGCTGGGGCATGGTGGAGCAGGTCGAGCGAGGTGGTGGCTGGTGGTGGTGTAGGTGGAAGGTCCGGCTGGAAGTGGTGCAGGCGGCTGGGTTCGACTGGGCTGGGAAGTGGGGTCCAAGGCTCTTCTTAGCTCTCCTGGTCCTATCTTGATCGGGCCAAGCCGCTTCGGGGTTTCAAAACATGTTTTTAAAAGGGTTTTAAAAGTCATATTGTATGTTTTCGAAATATAGAGTTCAAAACATATGTACAAGGTTGTTTGGAAGGCTCCTGGGTTTCCAGACTCAAAATGGCCCTTTGGGGCTGCTTTTACAAAACCAGATGAATTTGAGAAATTCGTGGGATTTCGGGGTGTTTACAGATGCCCCTCTTTGGCCTTGTCCAAATTGATTTGGATAAGGGCAAAGATGACAAACACCCCTTTCAGTGTCTCCCTAGATCTAGCCACAAAGAACATGGGATCGCCCCAATTTTTTGCAAAATCTCAATTTACAAACTCTGGTAGGAGGAGATATCACGCCGAAGGGTTTGTACTATGGAATCTGGTCCTAAATGGGATCATGTTTATGCAAGTACCATGCGTGGAATGCCGATGCATGACATGGGTGTGGTGCCAAGGGTGGCGACCTCCCAGAGACCAGATGTGGTCGAACTCTAGAGACTTACAAGGCCTGTTGCTCCAAGTGAGCAAATCCTATGCTGTTCGATGTTCGGTTTTCAAAACTTATTTACAAAAGCTATTTACAAAAGGGACAACTGTCTTGAGCCTCGATCCTAAGGATCTCAAGCTCTTCGTGCTTGCCCTTGTTTGAGTCTTAACACTCGCTTATCTAGCGGAGGTTTTATAAGAAAACAAGGCATATTTCAAATTCCTACGCCTTACTCGAAACGTCGAATTCTCAAACAAGAAGAAATTCAAGTAAGTAAATCCTATTTTTACTTTAGGATTCCTCGAAATGAACCATGCTTTAGCTTGGGATAAGCCAGGGATGGGAAAGAGATACCACGGTCCCTTCTGAAGTGTCCCGTGGTTTGAGGCACAGAAGGCGAAAAACTGCTCTTTTTGAGCTTTTTGGCCCCTTTTTCCTTTTTTTCATCGAGGGTCTCCCTTTGGGAGTATTTTTTCTTTAATCCCTCTTTTTTTATAAGAGAATCGATTTTTCTTTTAAATTCTGGTTTCTTTCTTTTGGAAAGAGACTTTGAATGGGAAATTCCCTTTTGTTTTGGGCCTTTGTTTTCCTTTTGGAAGGAGAAGAGAAGAGGGGAGGACTTATCCCAAGCCTACACTCGATCCATTCCAGATCAGCCTATTGAGAAATAGCACGTACCACTTGCAAGTATCTTGCTATGTTGAACTAGGCCTTTCTTTGTAAGAAGAAGGATTTTGAAATGTAACCACGATTTTGAAAACTCCACTCTTTCACAAGTGCGAATTCTCTTCACTTAGGGTCACACGAGTTTGCTTTTGCACCTTATTCACATGTCTCAGGGCAGCTGTCCCTTAAATTTTTCGAAAAATGGAATTTAATCCAGATCCTACACATGATACTTCTTTAAGTATTGAACATTGATAGGATCTGCTAAATTCCTACCTTCTACATCGATCAACCAATACGAGTTGTTTGTAGTGGTTGCTCGTACAACATAGGGTCCATCCCAGTTGGGGCGCCACTTGCCTAGGGGGTGTGGGCTACGATGATGGATAGTTTTTAAAACCAGATCCCCCACTTCAAAGTGGCGAGGTCTCATGTGTTTGCTATAATGTCGGGTTATCCTTTGCCGGTATGCACAAGCATGATCCATGGCAAGGAGTCGCCTCTCATCTAGCAAATCTAGTTCGGCCATCCTAGCATGCTGAAGCGTCTCTAGAGGGAGGTCGAGTGCTATGGATGTATGGAATGAATGCAGTTGAGTATGAATGGGAAGAATGGCGTTTGTGCCATAGACCAATTTGAATGGTGTGGCATTCGTGGGAGTCCGGATGGAAGTCCTATAAGCCCATAAGGCTTCATCCAGCTTCTCGTGCCACGTCCTACCCTTCTCTAAGGTTTTCTCAATAATACTAATGAGAGTCTTGTTTGTGGCTTCGGCTTGGCCGTTGCCTTGAGGGCAGTAGGGCGAGGAGAAGTGGTGAGTTATGCCATACGTGTTGCACAACTTAACCACCCTCTCATTCTTGAATGGGGTACCATTATCAGACACAAGGTCTCGTGGAACCCCAAATCGAGCCAAGATATTCCTCCGGATGAAAGCCACCACATGTTGCCCCATTACATTGGTTAGGGAAATGGCTTCCACCCACTTGGAGAAATACTCCGTGGCTGCTAAAATAAATCGATGCCCATTCGAGGCCTTTGGAAATATTGGGCCTACGATGTCAAACGCCCACATGGTAAATGGCCAGGGGCTGACCACGGAATGCAATGCAGATGAAGGGATATGAATGGCGTGCCCATGCACTTGACATGGATGACACTTCCTAACATGATCGTGACAATCCTTTTTCAGGGTGGACCAAAAATAGCCCCCTCTAAGTATTTTCATTGCCATCATGTTGGCATTAACATGACCTCCACATTCTCCATCGTGGAACTCATGCATCACTATCCTAGCCTCCTCTAGGTCGATACACCTAAGCAGAACGCCAGTAAAACTCTTTTTGTATAAAACCCCACCCAGAATGGTGTATCGGGTCGAAATCTTACGAATGAATGCCTTATCTTTGGATGTGGCATCCTCGGTGAATCTCCTATTTTCTAAAAATTGTTTTATGTCATAAAACCAGGGTTTTTCAATAGACTCTGTATTGTTTTGGCAAATATCCAAGTCGTGTGTGGATGGGTGGGGTGCATGCCATATTTCCAAAGATCTGGTCCCTGAAATGGGATCGACCTTCAGGGCTGAACCCAAGGAGGAGAGGGCATCGGCGATGCCATTGTCCTCTCTTCCTATGTGTGTGAGTTTACACGATTGGAAGGACTTGACCAATCGAGTGGCCAACTCGTGATATGGAAGTAGTTTCTCATTACGTACTTGCCAAATTTTTAAAACCTGGTTTATGACAAGGAGCGAATCTCCAAAGACCTCGATGCATGATGCCCCTAGAGTTTTCGAAATCCTTAAACCATGTATGAGTGCTTCATACTCAGCTACGTTGTTGGAACATTCGAAATCTAAGCGGACTGCTATGGGAATCTCACCCTTTTCAGGGGAGATTAGGATGACCCCGGCACCAGCCCCTCGTTGGTTTCGTGCCCCATCGAAGTGCATCCTCCACACTTGGTTTTCGAAAGAATTTGCCAAAATGTGGTTTTGAAAATGGTTTTGCAATATGCCTTCATCAGGCATTTCGACAAGAGTGGGATATGCGTCCTCTAAGGGGAATTCAGCCACGTAATCTGCTAGGGCTTGCCCCTTAATGGAGATCTGGTGATGGTATTTCAGATCATACTCCATTAGAAGGAGTTGCCATTTGCCCAATCTACCCGTGAGAATGGGTTTTTCAAACAAGTGCTTGATTGGATCAAGCTTGGACACTATCCAGATCTCATGATCTAGGAACTAGTGCCTGAATTTCTGGGAGGCCCAGACTAGGGCCAAGCACGTCTTCTCCATGGCTTGATAATTTCATTCATAAGCCAAGAGAGTTTTCGAAATATAGTAGATGGCATACTCCTTATGGGTGTCATCCTCGTATTGAGCCAACAGGGCTCCTAAAGCATTTGCATGCACGGAGATGTATAATAAAAGCAGTTTTCCTTGCTTTGGAGGATTCAAAACGGGGGGATTAACCAAGTATGCCTTCAGTCTCTCCAAGGACTTCTGGCATTCATTATCCCATAAGAATTTCATGCCCTTCCTCAACAGTTTGTTGAAGGGTTCGCATCTAGTTGCCAGATTCGATATGAATCGGCGAACGGATTGTAAGCGACCCTGGAGGCTACGGATTTGGGTGAGATTGGAGGGTGGAGCCATGTCTATGATGGCTCGACACTTAGAGGGGTCGACTTCTATTCCCCTTTGGCTCACCATAAAGCCTAGAAGCTTCCCTGATTCTACCCCGAACACACATTTTTGAGGGTTTAGCTTTACTTGGTAAAGCCTAAGCCTTTCGAAAATCTTTTGTAAACATTCAATATGGGTGCATCGGGTTTTGGATTTCGCCAAGAGATCATCTACATACACTTCTACAAGCTCATGAATTTGATCATGGAAGATCGTGGTCATGGCTCGTTGGTATGTTGCGCCAGCATTTTTCAAACCAAAGGGCATGACTGTATAGCAGTACGTGCCCCATGGAGTTGTGAAGGCGGTCTTACCCTGATCTCGTGGACTTAGTTTGATTTGATTATAGCCTGAATAGCCATCCATGAATGAAAACATTTCATGATTTGCAGTACTATCGACTATCAAATCTATGTTTGGTAAAGGATAATTATCCTTAGGAGTGGCTTTATTCAGGTTTCTGAAATCGATGCATATTCGAATTTTCCCATTGGTTTTTCGAACCACAACGATATTTGATAACCACTCTGAATACGCAATGGGTTTTATAAATCTGGCTTTTAGCAGATCTTCTAAACCCTCTTTGACTTGCGTGTGTACATTCGACTGTATTTTCCTAAGCTTCTGCTTTATGGGTTTTATACCTGCATCTAAGGGAAGACGATGTTCGACAATGCTGGGATCTATGCCCGGCATGTCTTCATACGTCCATGCAAACACATCTAAATAGGTTCGTAGAAATGCAATGAATGCTAACCTTTCGGTTTCATGCAAGCATGCACCTATTTTGATGGTTTTGGGATTGGAATCATCCCCTAGGTTCACCTCTATGAAATCTCCTCCTACTGATTGGGAAGGTCTTTCAAAATCGAGAATCTTATGAAATTCTGGGAGCTCAGAAGTGGGATCTTCCTCAAGGGGATCCACTTCTGGGCTTTGATCATTCTCGTGGGCTATAGACCCGAGGGAATTTGATGCGTGGTTTTCAAAATGACCTGGTTTTGTACTTGGATTTTTAAGTGATTTCAAAATTTTTGGTCCGGCTATGCAGACAACGTTTCTTTCGAAATCCTTTTCTTTTGCCAAAGTCTTACCAGGAGCAGCTATGTACAAAATCTTTTTGGTATTTTCCAACTTTTCGATTTTTTTGGGTTTTTGTAAAACAAGAACCTTGGGAACTATACAAAGCACTCTTTTTTCGAGTTTTTGTTTTTCCATTGTTTTTGGTTTTTCTTGTTTTTTGATTTTTTTTATTTTAAGCTTTTCAGATGTTTTTGTATTTTTAGAAAAGGGATCTTCCGTCATACCTACAAAGGGAAAACACTACGGGTTAGACTCGGAATAGGAGATCTATATCGTAGGTCTCTTCTAAGGCAGGCTCCAGGGCACCCTTGACCCAGGTGGTCACAGGGGGTGGCTCCGGCGATATTCGGGGAGTATAGCCGATCCCATATCGGCTTGGGTTGGCCCTAGGAAGGATGGGCTCTAGGAGACCCTGGTTCTACGCCCTTAGACTCTTGTAGGGCATGTAGCCCATGTTTAACAACATGTTCCATGACTTTTTGTTTTTCAAAAAAGTTGGATGCAAGTCATGGTCCTAGAACATGCTATCGTCCATATTGTGCTCATATGGCCTCTTATCCAGGGGCTTTGGAAATAGGGAACGCTTGGGTTTTCCTAGAAGGATTAGAGTCAGGAGGGGGCCTGCGTTGGGCGGCCCCTTCACACATACAACCTTCCTAGGGTTGTTTAACACGAGCCGAGGTGGCTCAACCATAATTTGCCCCAGGTTAGCCTCATGGGCCTGGGAGCTTGATAAACAAGGGGAGTTTATGATCCCCTGAAGCTGTGGGTGACTCTCACCTAGGATCACTATAACCTGGTCCCTAAAAGGGATCTTAACACACCTGTGGAAGGTGGATGGCACAGCACACAAACTGTGTATCCAGGGCCTTCCCAACAACAGGTTATAATGGGGGTGGATGTCCAAGACATGGAACACCCCCGTGTGTTCGATCCCTCCCGTTTCCATTGAGAGTTCGATGGATCCTAAAGGTCTAGACGCATTCCCATCGTATCTAGTGATAACGATGGGGCTTGGGTTCACTGAAATCAAGGTGACTCCGATTTTGTATGCCACATGAAGTGGAAGGATGTTGAGCCCTCCTCCACCATCGACTAGGCACCTGTCCAGAGAGTGGTTGTTTAGAACCACCTCGATATGCAGGGCCTGGTTATGGGTTTCGTAGGGTCTATCTACATCATCTTCCGAGAAAGTGATGGGCGATTTTGCTCCTAATAAAGCCACTTGGGCAGACAAGGATTCCAGACTTATGTTTGAATCAACCTTGGCCCTTTCTAGAATTTTCTCTAATACAAGTCTATGCCTAGGCGAGGTTTTTATAAGCTCTAAGATAGACATGTAAATAGGAATCTTTGAAAGGTTGTTTTCGAAGTCATAAGGATTTAGGATGACTTTGTCCTTATCTGCTTTTGGCAGAACACTAGGGATACATGCTTTTGAGGGGCCAGGCACACTGACCACCTTTTGAGCACCTTGAAGGTGCGGGGGTTGATAGATCCTCCCGGATCTAGTGACTTCCCCCACGACCATCCTAGGGTTCGCGCTAAATTTGGCTCTAAGGATAAGCTGAGCAGAACCTTGTATTTTTAAAACTGGTTTTACCGGGGTTTCCACTTTTGGTGGTCCTCGAATGACGACTTGGGCGGGCTTCTTGTATAGTACAAGAATGGGCGCACAAGTAGGTCGACCAGGTTCTGGTTTTTGCGCTAGTTCCTTGGAAATGGTGAGGGTACATACCTCCTTTCCTTTCCCACTGCCACTGGCGTGTTTGGGAAAGGGTTCCTTGAAGATAGCTTGAGGTGGCTCAGGTTCTGCAGTGACCTGGAGCCGGCCTTCTGCTATCAAGTTCTCAATTTTATTTAAGAGGGAGAAGCAGTGTTTGGTATCATGGCCTTTGAGCCGATGATACTTACAAAATCGATTTAAATGCCCTCCTTTGGAAGTGACTCCTTCGGGGATTTCAGGGAGTTCTATCATGCCCTAGGCAAGTAGGAGGTCTAAGACCTCCGACACAGGTTGCCCCAGTGGAGTATACTCCTGTTTTTCAACCGGTTTTTGAAAATTTCGCTCCCTCTTATTTTCTAACTTTTCAAAATTTTTGGAAGTGCCCGCCACGCCTGGATCCACCCGGACATTGGGGATTTTATGGGGCTTTGCCCCTTTGTCCGTCGTGGGCAGCCCATATGCGATGGGCTTTTCCAAGTGAGTTTTTGGAACGGCACTTCCTTTCCACAAGTGATCGTATGTCCCTTTTCGCAAGTTGGTTTCGAAAAGGGAAGCCTTTTTTATCAACTTATGGAAAGTTGAAATCTCATGGAGCGAGAGAAGGGTTTTTATCTCGCTTTTAAAGTTATCCAGGATGAGCATTACTGCGCATCCTTCGGATATGGACTCTCGCACTTGGCCCAAAAGCGACCTCCATCTTATAATGAAGGCATGTACGTCTTCGTTCATGCCTTGCTTTGTATCCCTTAAGGTATTCAGAGTCGGCGTGACTTCTACGTTGTGTGCAAATCTTTGCATGAAGCAGTTCGCTAACTCTTCAAAAGTAGCGAACTGGCTTAAGTCGTAGGAAGCCAGCCATTTGGCAGTTGTGCCTTTAAGGGATAAAGGGAACCAATACACCCATTTCATCGAGTCCTTTTTCTTCTAATGGGCTCGACGCGAGAAAGCTGCAAGTGAGACCTAGGGTCTCCCATGCCATCATACCGATGGAAGTTCGGTATTTCATCGTCACTGTCTGTTTCGTAATCCATAGGAAGGAAATCAGACAGGGCGTAGCTCTTTTTCTCTTTATTCTGCCCTTTCAGCAACTGCTGTAGGGCTTTACGGTCCTTTTGTGTGAAGGACTCGTGGTATTGGTTGCCTTCCATTACGGAGGCCTCTTTGTGCTTGCGAGGTTTTTCAGATTTCTTTTTAGGCCTTTGTTCACCATTTGATGAACATGAATCGCCTACTTCAGCCTCTTGGTTGAGAGCATCGATTTTGGCCTCAAACTCCCTTCTCAAGTCCTCGATTTCATCTAGTTTTATTTTGTTTTTGAAAATCCTCCTAGAGTGAGAACTTGATGCGCATGAGCCTTGGCTCGACACTTCACTTGGATTGGATTTTGACATGCTTTTCAAGCTTTTTTTCAAAATGTCCTAAGTACAAGCAAAGAAAACAAGTTAAAAATGACACCTTTAAAAAAAAATTCGCAAGACTTCTACTTAAAAACTCGATTTTTAAAAGGCTCACGTCCTACCGAGCGTGCCAATCTCTGTAGACGCGCGAAAATCCTCTCGTGTGTCTGTAGGCGTGCCAGCTAACTTACCTAAGCTAGCGAAGATATATTTAACGCTGACTTCTAATCGTGGCGACTGTGAGCAAGTGAGCTCTTGTCGTCGCAGACCTTCTTGCACCGATGCGCAAGGGTCAGTCTGTACGCTTTGCAAAAATCGAGTTTTGGGAGAGAAAGTCTACGAAGCGGTTCGAGGTGTCTAATTCGGGTCTTTTAGATGCGATTGCATATTTTAGATCACGTGGATTTGCACGTGCCTAAGTCTTTCCTTTTATCCCTTTTCGGGCCACCTAGTTTGTGTGTTATGAACACTCCACTACATGGGCGAATTCGAGTGGGGCTTGCTTTGATGCAATATGTGTCCTACCTCGTGGTATGGCATAGATGCAATGCAAACTCACGTTACTCCAAAGGGAAAACCCGAATGTAAAGACAATACTGAACGGAAATGACTTGAAATATAAATGCCGAAGGGAGATATGTATATAGAGTATGTATATGAGCCCTTATTCGGGTCTTGCAAATAAGAGCGAAGTTTCAATGTGGGTGCGTGCTTGAATTGAAAGACTTACACACACGACATGAAATTAAACCCAAATATAAATTGCAGTATGGCCTTAACTAAGGTCTTGGGAATAAGAGCGAAAGCTCAATGTGTGTGAGAGTGCTTGAATTGAAAGACTTACACACACGACATGAAATGAAACCCAAATAGTATAGGTGGGCCCTTACTTGGGTCTTTCAAATAAGAGCGAAGGCTCAATGTGTGTGAGAGTGCTTGAATTGAAAGACTTACACACATGACATGAAATGAAACCCAAATAGTATAGGTCGGCCCTTACTTGGGTCTTTCAAATAAGAGCGAAGGCTCAATGTGTGTGAGAGTGCTTGAATTGAAAGACAACACACCCAACTTAAGCAAAACCCTACAAAAATGAAAGTATATGTATATACTTATGTATTAGGGGCTGATTAGGCCCGTGTGTGTTCAAAATCGTGCACAACTAAGAGAGTGCACGTGTGTGGGTGTGCCAAGCCACGTTATTACAAGCGGGGGGAGACTATGCTCCGTTATTACAACCCCGTATCGAATTGAATCTCAAGCAAGTATACAACTAAAGACCGAGTTAGGCACTTACTAGTAGCTGGTCCGTAGAGGCCTTGCTTGAGCGTGGGCTTGGTCTTTGCCTTGGGCTGCAAAAGGGAGCTCCGCGAGGTTGAGCGACAAGAGGTGCTGGCCGGCTGCAAATGGGGCGCGGGAGAGGCGCCTTGAAGGTGGCTGGGTGCTAGGGATGGGGTGCCGGATGCCAAGGATGGGGTGCCTAGGGAATGTGGCACTAAGGGAGGCTAAGGGAGTACCTAGGGGACGGATATGGCTGGCGGGTGGCTGACCAAAGGGGCAGGTGGTAGTCGGTTGGAGTGGCCGACTAAGGGGACTTGGTGGTGGCGGGCTGCTAGAGTGGCTATGGGTGGAGTATGGGAAGGAAGCTAGCTAGGTGATGGGGCTAGGTGGTAGTGGGTGTAGTTGGTGTAAGGGAGTGATATGGGCAGGTCTTAGGGAGTCGGATAGGGTGTCCGGGTGTAGCTAGGGTGGTTAGGTAGTGGCGGGTAGTTAGGTCGGTTGAGGCTTGGCCTAATGGGAGTGGTGGCGGCAGGTGGTAGGGTGGATGGTTAAGAGTGGAGGGGAAGTGGAGAAGAGGTGAAGTAGGGTATGGGGTACTAACCAAGTGATGGGAGGCGGCGGGTGGTTGAGGAGAAGCCGGGTGTGATGGTGGATGGGGCAGGTTCGGTCGGATGAAGAGGGTGACGACGGATGGTTGGTCGGTTGGGGCGTGGTGGAGCAGGTGGAGCGAGGTGGTGGCTGGTGGTGGTGCAGGTGGAAGGTCCGGCTGGAAGTGGTGCAGGCGGCTGGGTTCGGCTGGGCTGGGAAGTGGGGTCCAAGGCTCTTCTTAGCTCTCCTAGTCCTGTCTTGATCGGGCCAAGCCGCTTCGGGGTTTCAAAACATGTTTTTAAAAGGGTTTTAAAAGTCATATTGTATGTTTTCGAAATATAGAGTTCAAAACATATGTACAAGGTTGTCTGGAAGGCTCCTGGGTTTCCAGACTCAAAATGGCCCTTTGGGGCTGCTTTTACAAAACCAGATGAATTTGAGAAATTCGTGGGATTTCGGGGTGTTTACAATAAGGTGTTTCAAAAGATTCCACAAAGGAAGATGATTTGTTTAGGAGGAGATTTAAATGGACATGTCGGTAAAGAGGCATTAGGATATCAAGGGATTCATGGAAACTTTGGTTTTGGGGATATAAACGAGGAAGGTAGGGAGATTTTAAATTTTGCTATGTCATTTGATCTCTTTGTAGTCAATACAATCTTCAAAAAATGAGATGAACATTTAATTACTTATAAGAGTGGCTTATCACAAACACAAATTGATTACTTTATTTGTCGAAAAAAAGATAGAGCGTGTTGTAAAGATTGTAAGGTAATTCCAGGAGAAAGCTTAACCACCCAACATCGACTTTTAGTTATGGATTTACAAATAAAAAAGTGGACAAAGAAGAAAAGAGTGCATCGAGCTATTCGGATTAAATGGTGGAACCTCAAAAGCGAGAAAGAAGATATATTTAAACAGAAAGTCCTTCAAGGAGATGTTTGGAATTATGTTGGCATACCCTATAATATGTGGAACAATATAGCTATACATATTAGGAAAGTGGCGAAAGATGTGTTAGGGGTATCTAAGGGAGGTGTACCGGCACAAAAAGAAGCTTGGTGGTGGAGTGAAGTAGTACAAAATAAAATCAAGGCAAAGAGGGCATGTTACAAATTACATTATGCTAAGAAAACTAGTGAAACTTTAGAAGCTTATAAGAAAGCAAAGAAGGAAGCGAAAAAGGCCGTTAGTGAAGCAAAAGGTAAGATTTGGGATGACTTATATAAAAAACTCAACTCAAAAGAGGGTGAAAGAGATATTTTTAGGATAGCTAGGGCTAGAGATAAGAAAACTAAAGATCTTAATTATGTTAGATGCATAAAAGACGAGGAGGAAAAAATTCTAGTGGCAAATGATGATATAAGAAATAGATGGAAAAACTATTTTTATAATCTTTTTAATGAAAATAAAGATGTTAGTATTAGTTTAGGAGATTTAGCCAAGTCAGAAAAGTATATAAACCACAATTTCTACTGACGTATTCAAAAGAATGAAGTCAAAGAGGCTCTTAAACATATGAAGAGTGGTAAATCGGTAGGACAAGATAATATTCCTATAGAAGTTTGGAAAATACTAGGAGCAATAGGAATCACTTGGCTCACAAGACTATTTAATGAAATATGGAAAAACCAAAAGATGCCCGAGGAATGGAGAGCTTATACCCATATATAAGAACAAGGGAGACACTCAAAATTGTGCGAATTATCGAGGTATCAAGTTAATGAATCATACTATGAAATTATGGGAAAGAATTATCGAACGTAGGTTAAGACAAGTATCAAGTACAACACAAAACCAATTTGGATTTATGCCAGGTAGATCTACTATTGAAGCGATTCACCTTTTGAGACATCTTATGGAACATTTTAGAGCAAAAAAGAAAGACCTTCACATGATATTTATTGATCTAGAAAAAGCTTATGATAGGGTACCGAGGGAGGTTCTTTGGAGAACTTTGGAAAAAAGAGGTATCCCATTGACATATATTAACCTTATAAGAGACATGTATGATGGTGCAAAAACATGTGTGAGGACTCATGAAGGAACAACAGACTTCTTTGAAGTTAATATTGGGTTACATCAAGGATCAACTTTAAGTCCATTCTTATTTATAATGGTGATGGATGAGTTAACAAAACATATTCAAGATGAAGTACCTTGGTGTATGTTATTTACAGATGACATTGTATTAGTGGAGGAGTCTAAGGAAAAAATTAATAGAAAATTAGAACTATGGAGAGAAACATTAGAAAGCAAAGGCCTCCGACTTAGTAGAACAAAGACAGAATATATGGAATGTATGTTTGATCATTTGACTACTTTAGAGGACATAAAAATTAAAATTGGCACACATTGCATTCCCCAAAAGGAAAGTTTTAAATACCTAGGGTCAATTTTTCTAAGTGATGGAAGAATTGATGGAGATGTTACACATAGAATTAATGCTGGTTGGTTAAAATGGAGAGGAGCATCAGGTATTCTTTGTGATAAGAAGATACCATTAAAATTAAAAGGTAAATATTATAGAGCAGCAATTAGGCCTGCCATGTTTTATGGTTCTGAGTGTTGGGCAATTAATCATCAACATGTACAAAAGATGTCTGTGACAGAAATGAAGATGTTGAGATGGATGAGTGGTCATACAAGAAAAGACCGTATACATAATGAGGTTATTAGAAACAAATTAGGAGTGGCACCAATAGAGGATAAAATGAGAGAACATCGTTTAAGATGGTTTGGACATATAGAACGAAGATCAGAAGAAGAACCTGTAAGAAGGGTAGAAAAACTAAATTTGGAAAGTATTAAAAGAGGTAGAGGACGACCACAAAAGTGTTGGAAAGAAACAATAAAGAATGATCTAGCTTATTGGGAGTTAACTGTTAACATGGCACACGATAGGGATCTGTGGAAACAAAGAATCCATGTAGCCGACCCCGTCTAGTATGGGAAAAGGCTTAGTTGTTGTTGTTGTTGTTGTTGTTGTTGTTGAACACGAGTACACCCACGAGCACTTGAGCCTTTTCGCTCTTAAACTGGTGGATGGACACGATCACACACGTGTACTTGAGCCTTTTCGCTCTTTTCACCCACAAGCACTTGAGCATTTCTGCTCTTAATTTGTTGAATTGAACACGAGTACACCCAAGAGCACTCGAGCCTTTTCGCTCTTTACACTCACGCGCACTCAAGCCTTTTTGCTCTTAAGCTAAACATATATATTTTCAATTCGCGTGAATTTACTTCGTGAAAGTCACGTGAGTTGCTCTTAAATTCGGGTGAATTTACTTTCAAGTCACGTGAGTTGCATTTAAATTCAGGTGAATTTACTTTCAAGTCGTGTGAGTTGCATTTAAATTCGGGTGAATTTACTTTTAAGTCGCGTGAGTTACATTTAAATTCGGGTGAATTTACTTTTAAGTCACGTGAGTTGCACTTAAATTCGGGTGAATTTACTTTCAAAGTCGTGTGAGTTTACTTTTGTGAAAGTCGTGTGAGTTGCAATTTCAATTTGGGTAATTTCGCATCATCGCTCTCGAAAACCCAAAAAGGATTTCTAGCAACCCTGCATTTGCTCGTCGCTTTCAAAGCCCTCGAACAAATCTCTCAAACCACACTAAAATTAGGCCACACATTGCACATTCATCAGGCCTAAACAAATAAAACTCGCAAGAACTTAGGGTCGTCCAACCTTCGTAATAAAAAGGGAAAAAGGCACAAACCCGAATTCATCGAAACACTTATCGTTTGAAGTCAAAATTGTTTGAAAAATTGAAGTTCCTAAGCGCTTAAACTGACTCTTGAGCATTGGTTCAAGAAGGTTTAAAGCGAAAAGAGTCTGCTTGCCTACAATCGCCAAAGTCAGAAAATCATTTCAAAAACCTTCGCTAGTTTTGAGTAAGCTAGCTGGCACGTTCACACAAGCATAGGCACGAAAAGGTTCACTTCTAGTTTGCTAACTCGAGAATGGAAATTTTCATGTTTAAAGATTTGTGCATGAACACGATCGCACCCACGAGCACTTGAGCCTTTTCGCTCTTAACTAGTGGATGAACACGATCTCACACACAAGTACTTGAGCCTTTTCGCTCTTAAACTGGTGGATGAACACGATCGCACCCACAAGCACTTGAGCCTTTTTGCTCTTATCTGGTGGATGAACACGATCGCACACACGAGCACTTGAGCCTTTCCGCTCTCTGCCTCAATATACATTATAAAAATTTTATACTTCGAACCCCTTCTGTTCTTAAGCAAGTATATGTATTTCAATTAGCGTGAGTTTTACTTTTGCGTAAGTAGAGTGGCTGCATTTAAATTCGCGTGAGTTTACTTTCATAAAAGCAGAGTGAGTTGCACTTAAATTCGCGTGGGTTTACTTTGTGAAAGTCGTGTGAGTTGCTCTTAAATTTGCGTGGGTTTATTTCGTGAAAGCAGAGTGAGTTGCACTTAAATTCGCGTGGGTTTATTTCGTGAAAGCAGAGTGAGTTGCACTTAAATTCGCGTGAGTTTACTTTCATGAAAGTAGAGTTGCACTTAAATTCGTGTGAGTTTACTTTCGTGAAAGTAGAGTTGCACTTAAATTCACGTGAGTTTACTTTCGTGAAAGTAGAGTTGCACTTAAATTCGCATAAGTTTACTTTCGTGAAAGTAGAGTTGTACTTAAATTCGCGTGAGTTTACTTTCGCATAAGTAGAGTGGGTGCAATTTCAATTTGGGTGAGTTCGCATCATCGTTCTCAAAAACCCAAAACAGAATTTATAG
Organism: Brasenia schreberi; assembly: GCA_036023115.1. NCBI lineage: Eukaryota > Viridiplantae > Streptophyta > Magnoliopsida > Nymphaeales > Cabombaceae > Brasenia > Brasenia schreberi. The sequence goes on from JAYKKT010000073.1 coordinate 4,165,987, forward strand.
CATCTCTGCATCCGCTCATTACGGCAAAACACTCGAACCCTCACTCCAAACACATTGAAACTAGGCCACACAGTCACACACACATCAAGTCTAAACAGATAAAACTTGCAAGAAAATTAGGGTCATCCAGCCCCGTAATAAAATTTGCAAAGAGTGCACGAACCAAATTCGTCAAAAACACTTGTCGTTCAAGTTAGTTTGAAGTAAAAACTTGTTTGAAAATTCGAAGTTCTTAAGCTTGTCTACCTTTTCATGGTGAGAGCAAGCACCCTTGCAGGTGTCTTGAGGTTGCTCTAGCTCATGTACGGCTTCGAGCTCCTGTTGCTTTGCGAGGTCTTGGATTTCATCCTCCAATCCTATGTGTGTGCAACACTCATTCTCTTGTGAAGTGGTGCTCATGAAATTGGAACCCATCAGAGCGAATATTTGTGGAATATGTGGAGTGAAGTGAATCTCATGCCCCACTCTATTTGTGTGCTTGGAAATGTGGATTTCACTTTCAACTTTCGAAATTTCAAGTTTTTTATTTTTAAGTATTTTTTATTTTAGAAGATTTTCTAATTTTTTTTATCTTTTGAAACATAAAAAACTTTTTCTGTTTTTCAATGGAAAATGGGGTGCTTGGAGGATGGGCAAGGTTAGATGATTCAATCTCAACACTTGCTGCATTTGTAGCCTCATTTCCTTCATCGGATTCTGGGCTCAATTTGGTTTTTCGAGTATACTTTTTCTCTCTATACACCCAAGATGAATTTTCATGGGATCGATGTGCCTTGGCCTTTTGGTTTAGGGCATCGACTTTTCTCTCCATTTCCCTCATTATTTTCCTTAGAGAGACAAGCTCTTCATCTCTTGATTTAGAGGGTTTGGAAAACCATTTTGAGAAATGCGATGAGGATTTGCTTGGCTTATTTTCAAATGAAACATCTAAACTTGACATTGTTTCAAAATCAATTTTTGCTCAAAAAGAGGTATTAACACCAAAGTTTTGAAGAATTGGAATTTAAAGAATCACCTAGACTTGGAATCCCAAAAAACTCGAATCCCACAGGGCGTGCCAATTCTGTAGGCGTGAAATTTTCACTCAAAGCCTATGAAGAGACTTGAAATAAAAGTTTAAAATCTACTTTATGCGCGAGCATGCCAGCTAGTTTTCAAAACTAGCAAAGTGTGTAAAAATCAGACTTGATTGGCTATTGTGGTTAAGCAGGCTCTTTTCACTTTAGGCCTTCTTTAACCGACGCTCAAGGGTCAGCCTAAGCACTTAGGAATTTCAAGTTCATAGGTAATAGACTCCAATTCACGTGAAAATGAAGTGTTTTGCTAAGAAACCATGTGTGCACTTGGTTTCAAGCTTTGAAGATCACCAAGTTCTGAAAAACAGAAACCGGTCATGTTTTCAGAACTTGTTCCCAAAATTTTCTTGGTGATCTCCAAAATTCATAAAAAATTTATAAGCTATAGCCTGACATATTGGGATCCTAAACTACCTTTTACTTTGAATTTTGGGATAATAGATTTTCATAATTAAATCGGGAAATTCACTTGACTCAACAGTTTCAGGACATTCTATAACAGAAATACAGAGGCTCAAAGAATCCTATATATCTTGGTGTACAGAACTCCAAATGTTATGATTTTAATCTTTTCAAGGATGTCAGGTTTCTAGTGAGACTAATTTCAACAAATTTGGATTCTTACAGACAGATATATGGGACTTTTACCCAACCCCTATTACAGGAAAACCGACTGTACAGAAAACAGAAATGAGTTTGTCCGATCTTCCCAATTTTATTCACGAGGTTGCAAGGTCCTAAAATTCCTGTCAATTTTATTTCTAATGTTTTGGTGTGTGTAGATATTGTGCCTAAAATTTGAGAGCATTCGTATTATAGATCAGAGAATTAAAATTACAGCAATCAAAGTATACAGATGCTGAAAAACCATAATTTCATTTTTTAGAACATACATAAATGCAAACTCACCCGAATTTAAATTTCAACAACCCAACAACACCAAGCAAATTGTTGAAGGGAAATGAATGGAAATATGTATCTTAGCTTAAGCATAGAGGGGATTTAGAAAATATAGAGTGTTTTATAGAATATATTGGGGTAGAATCACAAAATCAACCACATAGAGTGCGTAAGTAAGAATGAAAAATTCACAGCACATTTACTTCTTATTACATCATGGGGGGAGACAAGGCTCTATTAATACAACCCCTTTTAAATTGAATAGGAAGAAGAGATGTGTAAGAATCAAGGATGAAAAATACTTACAAAATTTTCTGCAAGAACCGACTCCCCAAGATGCAATTCGGCCCACACTTCCCTTGACTCCCTCACCTATTCTTACTCATGATTTTTCAAGTGTTGCAGCACTTAGCCTAGAAACTACCTTATTTTCCCTCTCTCCACTCTTCCCTTAGCAGCCCACGACCTACCTAGGTGCAGCCCTCTCTTCCTTGAACCTCTCTTGCTGGCCCTTTCCCCTTAGTGCAGCCCTTTCTTCCCAATCTCTCCCATATGGAAATCACGCCCCCCCCTTGGCCCTATTTATAGGCCAAAGGGGGGCCTCTTCTACAATCTTCCTTGGGGCGGGTCCTCCTTGGCCCAAATCCAGCCCAGGGGCTGGTTGTGTGGTCCCCCTTTAGATAATATGGACCAGCCCCATGTGGGCTGGTCTTTGGCTCCATTAGGCACACCTAGCCCTAGCCGTGTGAACCCACATGTGCTCGGCTAGGCTTGAATGGGTGCCTTGTTCAATCTTCAATATGTCTTGTTCGTTTGAGTCTTGATACATGAGTTGAATAAGGCTTTAATACGTTTACGGAACCGGCCTCAAAATGTCCTTCCACCTTGATTCGAAATGAACCAGTTCATCTTCATCTTATCCAAACGGTATCCTTGATTTTCATAACCAATTCGAAACTAATTTGAGATGCTTTTATGGCCCTTGTAGATTGATTTGTTTGGGGAAGAGGTGCCTTTGACTTAGTCCATCCCTTCGCTTTCGGACTTGAGCTCAATCTCGAATTGAATTGGGTCTCACCTGTTCGCCTGATTTGTTCAAATCATTTGGGCTTTTTAACTTGATTTTAAAACCTTTATTTTGAAGTGTTTCTAAAAAGATTTGAACTTTTTCAAAAGGTTTTAAATCATTTGAATTTTCAAAATCTGGAGTTTAAGAAAAATTTTGATTTTGGGTGATTAAAGTGTCTACATAGGCTTGGAGTGAAAATTTCACGTCTACGCCCACCTAATTCACCTTGGCCAAACCAAATGGACTTAACCCATCTAGTCCACATGGGCCAAACCACTTTGACTTAACCCACCTAGTCCACATTGGCCAAACCACAGTAACCTACTTGATCCATCTTGGCAGAATTCCCCAAAGGAGGACAACTCTAGCCAATTAAACCCAAGCCTAGATGCCTAGTCGGGTTCACACCTAGCTCGAGCCAAGGCAAAACTGACCCACCTAGGGCTGCACATGCTGGATTCATATTGACCTAGAGGACCACTTCAAGACCACGTGAAGGAGCTTAGAGCTGGCCATGAAGTTTGGGTTGGATTTTTACCAAGGAGCTTTCCGTCCCATGGAAGGCATTAGAGACCCCCCCCCTTGGCCTATAAATAGACGTCAAGGGGGGCTCATTTCTAGCATCTTGCATATTGGAGGGACTTACCAAAACGTGAGGGAAGAGAGAGGGAGATCCTAGGAGAGAGGGGAGGTGCTGCAAACACCAGAATTAGCACTCCTAGAGGGACTCTAGACTTTGAGGATTTCAAGCTTAGATGATTTTTCCAAACTCCACTTCTTCAAAAACTCTTGGTGTTTAATACCTTTTTTGTGCACAAGTATACAATTTTTGTTCAATCATGTCGAGTTTAGCAGTAAACCAAATTCAATGAAAATAGTACAATTGAAAAGTTGAGATTCATAGCTTTTCATCAAGACCAAGTTCATAGAAATTAGAGGTTTTTGTGCTAAGATACAACTGTTTTACTAAACCTCTATATTTCTATCACAAAATTGTTCTGAAAGTCTGAGTGATAGTCATTATCTGATTTAATTATGCACATCTACAGCACCAAACATTAAAATAAAACTAGTTCCTGAATCTATATATCAGGCTCTTTTGCCTATAAAATTTTCAAGATTTTTGGAGATGTAGAAGCTATCGAGAAAAATCCATAAATTAGTATTTGAAAATAGAATAAGTTTCTGTTTTTCATAACTTTGAAATATTTCCTTTCAAGACAGTCGATGTGAAATTTTCACTCCAAGTCCATGTAAAGACTTGAAGCAAAACTTTCAATTCTACTTTGTGCGCGAGCATGCTAGCTAGTTTCTAAAAACTAACATAAGTTCAGTATGATGAGGCGATTGTAAATAAGCGGGCTCTTTTCGCTTTATACCTTCTTGAACCAATGCTCAAGGGTCAGCCTAAGCACCTAAGGATTCCAAATAGATAGGTGATATTCTAAATTCATATGAAAACAAGGTGTAGAAGAATGGAAAACAGGTACACCTGGTTTTATGTTCAAAATGTAGAAGTTCTGAAAAACAAAAAAACTCTATTTTCAGGACTTGTTTCTTGAATCTCTTTGAATGCCTTAAAGACCTTCAAAAATCACCAAAATTTTACAAGACTAAGCCTGATATGTGTAGAGTCTAGGACATTTTTTAGATTTATATTCACAGTTATGGTTGCAGAATTAATTCAAAGAAGTACCTCTGCTTAAACACCCGGAACTTTTTTGTCACAGAAATATAGAGGCTCAAAGATGAGTCAGTATCTCGGTGCTCAAAGTTCCAAATTTAGGGAATTTAGTCTTTTTGGAAAGCTATGGATGTCAGCTTTCTAATGAACCAAGAATCACTGATTTTGTATGCCTACAAACAGAGTTATATGATGAATACCCAAGCTCTATTACAGGAAAACTGAATGAACAGACAATTTATAAAAATTTTCCTCATCTTTTACCATTTTAATTATAAGGTTACACAACCCTTAAATTCTTAAAAATTTTATTAGGAGTGGCCCTGTATGTTTAGAAGTAGTGTGAAAAATTTTGGAAGGATTGGAGTAGAGCTTCAGAAATGAAAAATCAGACAATCAACATATGTAAGGATGCTGAAAATCAGTTTTCATGTTTTAGAACATACGTGAATCAAAGTGCAACAACACAACATCCCAAAATTAAATGCTGAAGGAAAATGAATTAAAATGTATCTAATAGCTTAAACATAGAGTGGATAAGAAGATATAAAGTGTTTATAGCATATATTGGGGTAGAATCAAGAACTCAAACACATTGAGTGCGTAAGCAAAGGAAAGAGAAATTTCAGCACATCTACTTCTATTACATCATGAGGAGAGACAAAGCTTCATTAATACAACCCTTTTTCAATTGAATAATGAGAAGAGATGAAGATTTAAACAAGATAGAACCAGCACTTACCCGGATTCCCTTAGAGATGGCCTCCAAAAGTGGTGCTCGACCCTCTTTTTCCTTGGTCGGCTATGTGCCTTGAACCTCTACTTCAAATCGGTCGGTCCTTGTTTGCATTTTTTGATTTCTTCACTTGATCAATGGATAAGTAAGAAAGGGATTTTGATAAATTTTGGTCCAAGGATATAAAGTGAACAAGGCTAGAGAAATCCAATATTGGTTTGAATTAAAAACGTTTGGTTCAAACAAGGCTTGATGTTTAATTCAAACTGCTCAAGTCTAGCACTGGGCTTAATTAGGATAGGTTTGATGAGGCCGTTCATTCTTGATTTGATCTTGAGTGAGGATATGGTTTTGACTTAATCCTCATCCTTGATTTTCGGCTTTACCTTCGTTGAATCGTTCGTGCCCCGAAGCGGGGCCCACTATCGACCTGTTTTACTCCAATCTTCTGGGTTTTTTATACTTTTGACTTTATTTTGAAATCTTTTAAAATATTCATCTTAAAGACTTTAAAATTTTCATTTTAAAGCTAGAAGTTTTAGAACAAGTCAGCTTCGAATTTTTAGAGTATTTTCAGAAAAAAATTATTTAGGGTTGTAAACACCCCGAAATCCAAAGATTTTGCAAAAACCAACACTTGGTTCGAAAATCAGCTCAAAAAGCCAAGTCTAGAATTTTCAAAAACTCAGGAGCTCAAAATACTTCAAACCTCTATTTTCCAACCCCAGTTAAAACATGAATTTCTCAAAGACGGACGAAAGTCCTATTTTGCACAAGCGGACTTCAAGCCCGGAGCATCGAAGGCCAGGCCAAAGGCATCCCCGAAATCACAAGCAATCCAAGTCTGAAACAGTGGAAATTAGTTAAAACGGAGTCCAGAAAGGTGAGAAGGAATTCGGACGACGAAATTGGGAAAAACTCAGCATAAGACGGAGCACTTATGAAAACGTCCGACTTGAAACGCCAAGAAGGACTGAAAAAGAGAAAAAATTGGATTGGATCTGGATCCAAATATCGATATCCATATCCAAATAGGATTTGGATTGGATCCGGATTTCAGAACACAAGTCCAAGATCCAGGATCCATATCCAATTCCCTTGCCTATAAAAGGACATGAGGGGGGGGTCTCCAGGATGCTTTTCACGTGAAATTTTGGTGGGTGGAGAGAGAAAGAGAGAGAGAGGGAAGCAAGTCAAAAATAGTGGCTTGACTTTGCTTTTTGAGTGTAGGCTTGAGCCTTGTGGCTAAGGGCTTAGTGTGGGCTGCACCTTGAGGCATGGATAGGCTGCAAATGGCGAGGAAGTGGCTGCATGAAGGGAGCTTGGACCTAGCTCGGCTGCAACCTACGGTTAGTCCCTAATCAACCTTAACCCCTCTTTGTCCTAACCCTCTAAACCACCCAATAGCGCACCCATTTAAACCCATCTAGCTCGGCCAAGTGCTGGCCGAGCCTTGTTTAGATTCCACTAAAACCTAATCCCCTTTACCCATTAAACCATACCCATTTAAACCCACCTAGCTCGGCCAAGTGCTGGCTGAGCCTTGCTTGGACTCACCCTAGACTAAGCTAAACCAAAACCATTAAACCATACCCATTTAAACCCACCTAGCTCGGCCAAGTGCTGGCCAAGCCTTGCTTAAAACCACTCCTAAAACTACCCAGCTCGGCCACCATCTGGCCGAGCCTTTTCCTTAGGATTCCACCATAGATCCTACCTAAAACAATCCCCTAAAACCTACCCAGCTCGGCCACCATTTGACCGAGCATTCCCTTAGAACATCCCTTTAGGATCTCGCCTAAAATCATCCACAAGACACCACCTAGGTCGGCCATTAGCTGGCCGAGCATTCCTTTAGGATCTCGCCTAAAACTACCCACAAAACACCACCTAACTCGGACATTAGCTGGCCGAGCATCCCCTTAGGAGCCCCACTTGAACCTTACCTAAGACGATCACTTTAGACCTGGCCTAGATCCCTGACATCTCCCCTAGATCTGTCCGTGTCTTGAACATCCCCAACAACCCTTGGCTGTTAACCTGGCCGCAACCCCACTTAGTAGCCCGAACTAACCCAAGGCTCGAGTTGTGCCTTGAACCTTGGCCTACCTTGCCCCGAAAACTTAGCCAAGTTGGGTGTTGACGGCATCTAGCCCACCTCCCAGCTTTCAACCTAACCTAGATCTAAACTAGGACCAACTTAAACCTACCCCTTTGGCAAAACCCAGCCCAAGCTAAGTCCAAGACCATCCCGCAGCTGCACCAAGGAAGATGGATCCAAGTGACGAGAGAACCCCAAACAGACCACCTGTAAGTTTTAAATTCGGTCTTTTACATTACTCTCTTAAAGTTCAATTCAATTTGATATGGGGTTATAATAACGGAGCTTGTCTCCCCCCGAGATGTAACATATGTGCTTGATACACGAACACACACATACACTCGAGCCTTCCCGCTCTTAATCGTACACAAGCACATACGTGCACTTGAGCCTTTCCGCTCTTAGCTGCACACAAATGGGCCTTGACAACCCCTAAGATATAGCTCTATTTATATAAATTCAGTTGTGTGGGTTTACATTAAAGTTGTGTGAGTTGTCTTTCATTTTACACACTCAAAGCACTCACTCACATTGAGCCTTTCCACTCTTACGTATATATATAAAATTTCTCTTTCAACTGGGTTTTAAATTCAAGTTGCGTGAGTTGCCTTTCAATTTATACACTCAAAGCACTCACTCACATTGAGCCTTTCCGCTCTTAAGATATAGCTATATATTTTCTTTCTTCACCTAAGATATAGCCATATTTTCCCTTCTACTATGTCTTTAAATTTTGGGTTTTTCCTTCAAGTTGTGTGAGTTGCATTGCATATACGCCACACTCAAGATAGGGAGCATACTTGCATCAAACCATCCTGAGCAAAATCGTGTAGAACTTGCCAAAATCGAGCACTTGATGCACACAACTACATGCCTAAATTGGTTAAAACCCAAAGACATAGGAACGTGTAAATCCCATGAATAAAATCTGCAATTTGACAAAAACCATTTGATCAAACACTTTCATACTTTTCAAAAAGGTCGTATTTATTCAAAATCGAGTTTTTCTAAGCGTACAGACTGACCCTTGAGCATCGGTTCAAGAAGGTCTGTAACGAAAAGATCCCACTTATCCACAATCGCCCCATAAGTCAGATATTTTTCAAAACTTACTTTGCTAGTTTGAGAAAGCTAGCTGGCACACCCTTAAAAGTGACGTAAGTATGAAAAGATTCACTCCAGGCCTAAGAACCCAGAGTCGAAGATTTTCCGTGTCTACAGAATTGGCACGCTCGATGGGACCTGGGTCTAAAGGAAAAATCGATACAAACAAACAGATCTCTTGAAAATTTGTTTTCAAGAAAAAGGTTTTTTAACTCTTTGTCTTTTGTATTTCATAGTTTGGATTTTAAAGCGTCGAAGTCATGTCGAGTTCAGACTCCAATGAAGTGTCTAGCCATGCCTCATGCGCTTCAAGTTCTCATTCTAGGAGATCTTTGAAAACTCGAAAACAAAGAGAGGAAGAGATAAGAAGGGAGTGCGAGGCCAAGATCACTACTCTTAGCCAAGAGACTGAAGCAGTTGATTCGTGTTTATCACATGGCAAACCAATGAAGGCCAAAAAGAGGTTTGAAAAAACTCGCAAACACAAGGAGACCTCCACGATGGAAGGCAACCAATACCACGACTCCTTCACTCACAAGGATCGTAAAGCCCTATAGTAGTTGCTGAAAGGGCAAAACAAAGAGAAAAAAATGTACGCCCTGTCTGACTTTCTCCCCTTAAACTATGAAACAGACAGCGATGATGAAATACCGAATTTCCATCGGTATGATGGCACGGGAGACCCTAGGTCTCACTTGCAACTTTTCTCTCGTCGAGCCCACAAGAAAAAGGACTCGATGAAATGAGTGTATTGCTTCCCTTTATCCCTCAAAGGCACAGCTTCCAAATGGCAGGCTTCCTACGATCTGAGCCAGTTCGCAACTTTTGAAGAGTTAGCAAACTGCTTTATGCAAAGATTTTCGTATAACGTAGAAGTCACGCCAATTTTAAACACTTTGAGGGATACGAAGCAAGGTATGAACGAAGATGTGCATACATTTATCATTCGATGGAGGTCCCTCCTTGGGCAGGTGCGAGAACCCATATCCAAAGGATGCGCAGTAATGCTCATCCTGGATAATTTTAAAACTGAGTTGAAAACCCTTCTTTCTCTACACAAAATCTCTACTTTCTACAAACTGATTAAAAAAGCATCTCTTTTTGAAACAAATTTGAAAAAAGGGATTTACGACCATTTGTGGAAAGGGAGCATGATTTCAAAAACTCGCTTGGAGAAGCCCGGCAATTACGGGCTACCCACAATAGACAAAGGGCCAAAACCCCACAAGATCGCCAATGTTTGGGTAGATCTAAGACTGACGAGCACTTCAAAGAATTTTTAGAGTTTTGAAAACAGAAAAGACAAAAAAATGCAAAAACCCTTTGAAAAACGAGAGTACACTATAGACGCAGAAAGTTCCCGCTTCTGGTTCTTAGGCCTGAAGCGAATCTTTTCGTGTGTCTAAGTCCTATTTAAGCAAAAGGGCATGTCAGCTAGCTTGCTTAAGCTAGCGAAGAGATATTTTGAAATCTGACTCCTAACGTGGCGACTGTGAGCAAGCAAGCTCTTTTCGTCGCAGACCTTCTTGCACCGATGCACAAGGGTCAGTTTGTACGCTTAGAAAATCGAGTTTTTTTTTTAATATGAAAACCTACGAAGATGTTTGAGGTGTTCAATTCGGGCTGTTTTTGTATGATTTTCAAGTTTTATTTCACGTGGATTTGCACGTGCCTATGTCTTTCTTTTTATCCCTTTTTGGGCCAACTAGGTGTGTGTTATGAACACGTGACCTAAGTGGGGTGACCTTGAGCGGGAGTGTGGGGTTTGCTTTGATGCAATATGCGTCCTAACTCGTGGTATGGCGTATATGCAATGCAAACTCACGAAACAACAAAGGGAAAACCCGAATTGAAAGACAATGCGGAAGGGAAATGACTTGAAATGTAAATTGCAAAAGGGAAATATGGCTATATCTTAAAAGCAGAAAGGCTCAATTGTGCAAGTGTGTGCCGTGTATATATGTAAAAACTACGCACACTGCTGAACCTTAAAACCCAAATCTTAAAGACATAGCCGAAAGGGAAATACTTATAATATATATGGGCCCGAAGGTCGCCAACGTGTTGCGTGGGTGTTGTGTGTATATTGAAAGACAACTCACACGACTTAAATGAAACCCAAATATAAATTGCAATATGGCCTTAACTAAGGTCTTGGGAGTAAGAGCGAAAGCTCAATGTGTGTGAGTGTAGAATTGAAGTACTACGCACACGACATGAAATTAAACCCAAATATAAATTGCAATAGGCCTTTACTAAGGTCTTGGGAGTAAGAGCGAAAGCTCAATGTGTGTGAGTGTAGAATTGAAGTACTATGCACACGACATGAAGTAAAACACCCAAAACGAAATGGTAATAAGCCCTTACTTGGGTCTTGAAAATAAGAGCGAAAGCTCAATGTGTGTGAGTGTGAGAATTGAAAGACAACACACACAACTTAAACAAAACCACATGCAACTTAAATTATATAAGTAAGTTTATATCTTAAGGGCTGATTAGGCTCGTGTGTGTTCAAAATCGTGTGTAGCTAAGAGCGAGATAGGCTCAAGTGCACATGTGTGTGGGTATGCCAAACCACGTTATTACAAGCTGGGAGAGACGATGCTCCGTTATTACAACCCCGTATCAAATTTAATTAAGCATAGCAAGTCAATATAACAAAGACCGAGTTAGGCACTTACGGATAGCTGATCCGAGCGTGACTTGCTTGCGCTTGGGCTAGTATATCGCCTTGGGCTGCAAGAGGGAGTTCCTTGGAAGGGCGCGGCAAAGGGGTTCTGGCCGGGTGGCAAGGGTGCAACGGGTGTGGCGCCTTGGCGCTAGCCGAATGGTGGGGGCTGCCTTGGTTGAGGTTGGGGCGCTTAGGAAAGTGAGGGGAGCTAATTGGGGCTGTCACTAAGGAGTAGGGCAGGTCTTAAGGGAAAGTGGGGGCTGAGGGAGTTTAGCTAGGGGTGCTGTCTAAGGAGATGTAAGGTGACGGGTGGTGCAGTCGGTTGTGGCTGGCCGACTGGTGGCAGGTAGTTAGGTGGTGGCCGGCTGGATGAAGTGGAGGTTAGACTAAGGAAGGGTGGTATGTGGTGGCTGAGAGTGTAGGGGGAGTGAAGAGAGGGTGGTGTTAGGATGGGGTACTAACCGGAGAGGGAAGCTGGCCGAGAGGTGAAGGTGCTGCGGGTGTCCAAGGGAGGCAGCCGAACAGTGGCAGGTTGGTACAGTCGGGTGTCAAGGAATGGAGCTGGCCGGGAGGTGATGGTGGTGTGGAGTGGAGCTGGCCGGGAGATGATGGTGGCGGGTTCCAAGATGGAGCAGGTGAGAGAAGAGTGAAAGGGGTGAGAGAGGAGAGGGGGCTCGGCTGGCCCAATAAGGCCTGAAAAACCCGCCCACTAGGGGGGGGTCTTTATAGGATTTGGGTGGGTCGGTTTGGGCTGGTTTTGGGGGGATGGTTTAGTGGTTAGGTGGTGATGGTTTGGGGATAAGATGGGCCAGATATTTAGGGGGGGCAGATATTTAGGTTAGGTGGTTTTAGGGATATGGTGTGCTAGGGTTTTAGGTGGGGTGGTTTATAGGTTTAGGGCTTAGCTAGGTGGGTTGGTTTTAGGGTGAGGTTTAGTGAGGTGGGTTAGGTGTTTAGGCTAGGATTAGGTCGGGATTAGGGGAATTAGGCTAGGTTTAGGGAATGATTAGGGAGGTGGGTTAGGTGATTAGGTTGGGCTTAGTGAAGGACTAGGGAAGTAGGTTAGGTGATTAGGTTGGGATTAGGCCGGGATTAGGGTAAATGGCTAGGATTAGGGGGTTTAGCTTGGGATTAGGTTAGGAGCATCCCTTTGCATGGCCCATGGACTTAATTGCATCATGTTGGTGCAGCCCTAGGTTAGGTGTAGGTTCATACAAGCTTAAACCCACACTAATTAGGCTAACCCACATGATTAACCCAAAACTTGACACACAAGTCAAGCTTAATACATTTGCACTCATATCTAATCCTCCCCATTCTCTCTCATGCCCAAGATCCCATGTGAATTTCAAGTGGGCCCCACCTCCATTTATGAGAAGCTGATGTGGGCCATGGATGTAGATATTGGATTGGATCTTTGGATCCAAATCCAAATCCAAATCCACATATACGTTTGGATTGGGATCTAGATATATATGGTCCAGATCCAATCCAAAACTGAATTCTGACTCCTTCAGGGTATGTTCAAAACGAATGGTTTGTGCGGGGCCTGACAGCATCAGTACTCCATCTTGCATTGGGTCTTCGCCAACATGGTCGTCCGCTTCTGTTTTTACCTTCCGAAGATGATTTCAAAGAGTTTGTTTGATAACAGGGGCTTGGATGTTCGAGATTCTGGGGATGAATCTAACACGAGAGTTGTTGTGCTGGGCTCAACATGTGCTCTGGTTCCGGGCTCTCTTTTGCTCTTCTAGTCCTATTTTCCTCAGGCCAAGTCGCTTTGTGGGGTTTCAAAATACCTTTTTAAAGGTTTTAAAACTATATTATACATATTTTAAAACATATATATAGTTTAAACATATGTACAGGGTTTTGTCTGGAAGGCTCCTGGGTTTCCAGACTCAAAATAGCTCTTTGGGGCTACTTTTACAAAACCAGGTTGTTTTGAGAAGTTCGTGGGATTCCGGGATGTTTACAGATTTGGTCTAAATATATGGGCTACTTTTACAGATTTATATATAGTTTAAACATATGTACAGCCCCTTTGATCTAAATATGTTTTCCATACTTGGTTTTGGTCAAGCATCGTTTTTGGAATTCATTTTGAAGATTCATGCCTTCATGGGGCATTTGATCAAGTATGGGGAATGTGTCTCAAAGAGGCACCTTAGCCACACGACATAGGGCTTGTCCCTTCATGGAGTCTTGAGTTTTTGAAACTCATACTCTATTGAAAAGGGCTACCATTTACTTTGCCTATCTGTTTAAGATAGGTTTTCAAATGAGTGCTTTAATGAACATCATTCCCTTTTCAGGATAGGGGAGATGATGTCTCGAATTTTGAAGGCCTACAGCAAGGCTAAGCACGATTCTTCTCTTGGCTTAGTGAATCCTTTCACATGCCAATAGAGTTTTCGAAAATGTATGGCACACTTTCTATGGACACCATCTTCATTTTGATCGAGTCAAGCACCCAATGTATGAATTGTAGTGCTTTGGAAGGTTTTGATCAAAATATTTTTGAAAGCTTTTGTAAAATGTTCACCCTTTTTCAAGATTCTCATTTTAGCATCTTGCTTTGAAATTTTTGAAATCCACCTTGAAGGTTTCGGATTTGATTTATATAGAGATATGCCTATGATGGCTCGATACTTAGGGGGTCGACTTTCATTGCCCCTTTTGTTTCACAAAAACCTTTAACTCAAGTTCTAAGACATTGTCTAGACCCGATATTATTTACGCACATGTATGATTTCAAAATGTAATGCATGATGCTTATGTAGACATGCACACACTATGGGTTAGACTCACTTCTAAAAATCCCGAATTTTCTATAAGTCAAGGATTTTACGAATTTCAAGAAGCTTAGAGGTAAGTATCCCTCCTTGCTTTGATGATTCTCGAGTTTTTTCAACTCTTTTGAAAGCTCTAGACAAAAGGTATAAATGACCAGCATTTTGGATATTTTTTTGGTTTTTGGGAGTACATACAGTTTTCGAAAAGGCTTTTTACAATTTTCGAAAATGGACTTTGTACATGGCCAAAGGCTTTTGAAATAATTTTCTTTTTAGTTTTCCAAATGTTTTTGAGATTTTTGAGGGTTTTCAAATTTTTTGATCTTTTTCAAAAGTAGGGATTTTCCATTGAACCTTCAAAGAAAACATTCATGAATCAGACTCTAATCAGATAGGTCTAAGACATGGCTTTCGGTTTCAGAGGTTCTATAGGGCACCCTTGACCCAGATGGTCTTAGGTGGTGGCTCTAGGGGTATGGGTGGGTTGTAGCCCAGTCCATATCGTTCCCTATTGGTTCTAGGTAGGACAGGTTCAAGCCTACCTTGGTTTCGGGTTCCCAGGCCCGCGTAGTGTTTATATCCCATATTCAGAATCATGTTCCAAGATTTTTTGGTTTTCGAAAAGTTTTGGTATAAATCATGGTGTTGGAACATGGAATTGTCCATGTCGGGGATATATACCCTTTTGGATATCAGGAATTTGGATTCAGGAGTGATGGAAGACTTGGGCTTCCATACAAACCTGTTTTGGGAGACTTTGTCCTCAAGGAAAGCCAAGCTTGGTTCCTTGAGGAGTTTTGGACATAGCAGGGTTATGGAAAACTTATGGTTCCATACAACCCCATTTTGGGAGAAATTTACTTCAAGGGGAGCCATGCAAGGTCCCTTGAAGTTTTTGACTTGGTCCCTAGGTTCAACTCGTGGTGCCCCTAGGGATTGATTTTTTTGTTTCAAAGCCATAGTCTTGGTTCCAGGGTACAAGACTATGCTTGAAGAAGTGGGTTTTTCTATGGTAGGGTTATGATTTCCTAAGATGTCGATGCATGCATTAGGGGTCTCTATGTCTACCATTTTTGGAACTTCTTTTTGTTTTTGAAATTCCTTTGAATGGTGCGCGACAGTTGGCGCACCTTGAAAATCCTCAAGTTTTGGCACAGTTTGTGGGTTTGTGTGTGCAAAGGGGTTATCCAATGCATCTGATGACCCTATATGAAGAAGAGAGTATTGAGAAGGACAGGTTTCAGGCATACCTCTTTGTGGCTTGTCTACCTTTATACGGTGAGAACAAGCCATTTTCCTGGGTAACTCTGTTTTGAGCCCCCGGGTTTTCACGAGGCAATCCTCTTTGAAACCTTCCTGTCTTTCACTCTCGTCTTTTTGTGGGGTGTGGACTTCATGTCCCACTATATGTGTGTGCCTAGACTTAGGACTTTTACTTGAAGTTTTTGAAATTCCAAAATTTGTTTTTCAATTTTTTGGTCTTTTTCCAAATTTTCAAGATTTTTTTGGTTTTTTGAAATAGAAAAATCTTTTTTTGGTTTTTCTTTGGATTTTGAAAAGCTTGAAGCTGTAGGAGTGGATGACTTATCCCTTTACCGGGATTTGTCTTTAATCTCCAATCCTTTGTTGAGTTTGAGATCGATTTTCAATTCACGATCCTTATGTGCTCTCGAAGAGCTGCTATGTGATCGATGGGCTTTAAGCTCCTTGTTTAAAGCATCCATCTTTTGAAATATCTTTTCAATCTCATCGAGCTCTTTTTGGGCTTTATCTGTTTTGAAAACCTCTTTTAGTTTACTCAACGAAGATTTTTGTAGCTTTCTATCCATTTTCATGCAATTTTCCTAAGTATGAACGATTTTTGGAAAAACACTCTTTTTTTCAAAAATTTGAGTATAACTCGTTTGTTTGAAGTCTGCTCAAGTACCACCGGGTCCCACCGGGCATGCCAATTTTGTAGACGTGCGAAAATTCTCACTTTTGGGTTTTTAGGCCTAAAGTGAACCTTTTCGTATCTACTTCGCTTTATGGGCGTGCCAGCTAGTTTACTTTAACTAGCAAAAGTATGTTTTGAAAATAATCTGACTTTTGAAAGGCGATTGTAGGCAAGCGGGATTTTTACGTCGCAGACTTTCTTGCACCGATGCGCAAGGGTCAGTCTGTACGCTTAGAGACTTCGTTTTTAAACAAGTTTAACCCAAAATATATTTTGAATGAAGAAGTGTTTTAAAACCTTTTGAAAACCATGCATTTGGGCGACTTTGATTTTATAAGGGTTGGATGACCCTAAGTCTTTCAAATTTTAATCTACTTAGGCACGATGTGCGTGCATCGAAATAGCCTAAGTCTTGGCGTGTTTGCACGATTGATTCGGGTTGTTTTTGTATGATTTTCAGATTTTATTTCATGTGGATTTGCACATGCCTATGTCTTTCTTTTTATCCCTTTTCGGGCCAACTAGGTGTGTGTTATGAACACGTGACCTAAGTGGGGCGACTTTGAACGGGAGTATGGGGTTTGCTTTGATGCAATATGCATCCTAACTCATGGTATGGCGTATATGCAATGCAAACTCACGCAACTTCAAAGGGAAAACCCGAATTGAAAGACAATGCGGAAGGGAAATGACTTAATGTAAATTGCAAAAGGGAAATTGCGAAAAGGGAAATATGGCTATATCTTAAGAGCGGAAAGGCTCAATTGTGTAAGTGTGTGTCTTGTATATATTGAAAGACAACGCACACAGCTGAACCTTAAAACCCAAATCTTAAAGACATAGCCGAAGGGAAATACTTATAATATATATGGGCCCGAAGGTCGCCAACGTGTTGCATGGGTGTTGTGTGTATATTGAAAGACAACTCACACGGCTTAAATGAAACCCAAATATAAATTGCAATATGGCCTTAACTAAGGTCTTGGGAGTAAGAGCGAAAGCTCAATGTGTGTGAGTGTAGAATTGAAGTACTACGCACACGACATGAAATTAAACCCAAATATAAATTGCAATAGGCCTTGACTAAGGTCTTGGGAGTAAGAGCGAAAGCTCAATGTGTGTGAGTGTATAATTGAAATACTACACACACGACATGAAATTAAACCCAAGGGAAAATATAACACGGCCCTTACTTGGGTCTTGAAAATAAGAGCGAAAGCTCAATGTGTGTGAGTGTGAGAATTGAAAGACAACACACACAACTTAGACAAAACCCCACGCAACTTAAATTATATAAGTAAGTCTATATCTTAAGGGCTGATTAGGCCCGTGTGTGTTCAAAATCGTGTGCAGCTAAGAGAGAGATAGGCTCAAGTGCACGTGTGTGTGGATGTGCTAAACCACGTTATTACAAGCGGGGGGAGACGATGCTCCGTTATTACAACCCCGTATCAAATTTAATTAAGCATAGCAAGTCAATATAACAAAGACCGAGTTAGGCACTTACGGATAGCTGGTCCGGGCGTGACTTGCTTGCGCTTGAGCTGGTATATCGCCTTGGGCTGCAAGAGGGAGTTCCTTGGAAGGGCACGGCAAAGGGGTGCTGGCCGGGTGACAAGGGTGCAGCGGGTGTGGTGCCTTGGCGCTAGCCGAACGGTGGGGGCTGCCTTGGTTGAGGTTGGAGCGCTTAGGAAACTGAGGGGAGCCAGTTGGGGCTGTCACTAAGGAGTAGGGCAGGTCTTAAGGGAAAGTGGGAGCTGAGGGAGTTTAGCTAGGGTTGCTATCTAAGGAGATGTAAGGTGACGGGTGGTGCAGTCGGTTGTGGTTGGCCGACTGGTCGCAGGTAGTTAGGTGGTGGCCGGGCTCAACATGTACTCCGGTTCCGGGCTCTCTTTTGCTCTTCTGGTCCTGTTTTCCTCAGGCCAAGTCGCTTTGTGGGGTTTCAAAATACTTTTTTAAAGATTTTAAAACTATATTATACATATTTTAAAACATATATATAGTTTAAACATATGTAGAGGGTTTTGTCTCGAAGGCTCCTGGGTTTCCAAACTCAAAATACCCCTTTGGGGCTGCTTTTATAAAACCAGGTTTATTTGAGAAATTCATGGGATTTCGGGGTGTTTACATACACTCCACTGGAACAACCTATGTCGGAGGTCCTAGACCTCCTACTCGCCCAAGGCACGATCGAACTCCCTGAAATCCCTGAGAAAATTATTTCCAAAGGGAAATTTTTTAACAGATTATGCAAATATCACCGGCTCAAAGGCCATGATACTGTAAACACCCCAAAATCCAAAAATTTTGCAAAACCAAATGCCTGGTTTGAAAATAAGCTCAAAAAGCCAAAATTGGAATTTTCGAAAACCCAGGAGCTCAAATACTTCAAACCTCTGTTTTCCAACCCTATTTAAAACATGAAATTCTCAAAAGTGGACGAAAGTTCCATTTCTGCAAAAGCCCAGACGAACAGGTGAAGCCTAGTTCAAAGCAGTTGCAAAAGAGATTCAAAAGCTAAAGATCAAGCCCAACCCGATGAAAAGCAAATTTCAAAGACAAAAGAGGAGCCCAGGCCACAAATGGACTTCAAGCCGGAAGCATCGAAGGCCAAGCCAAAAGTACCCCTGAAATCATGAGCAATCCAAATAAAAAACAAGAAGAATCAGTTAAAACAGAGTCTGGAAAGGTGAAAAGGAGCTCAGACGACGAAATTGGGAAAAACCCAGCATAAGACGGAGCGTTGATTAACTTAGGGCCCGCACAAGACGTCCGGCTCGAAACGCCAAGAACGACCGAGGAAGAGAAAATTTTGGATCAAATATGGATCCAAATATCCAGATCCAGACCCAAGATCCAGATCCAAATAAGACTTGGATTGGATCCGGATTTCAGAACCAATCCAGGATCCATATCCAATCCCCTTGCCTATAAAAGGACGTGAGGGGGGGAGGTCCAGGATTCCTTTTTTTCACGTGAAAGCTTGGTGGGTGGAGAGAGAGAGAGAGAGGGAAAAGCAAGTCATGAATGGTGGCTTGACTTGGCCTTTCCATTGTGGGCTGATGTTGTAGGTTGATATTGTGGGCAACAAGGATTTCACGCAAGGAAGATGCTGCAAATGAAATCCGGCAGCTTGGATGGCTCTCCCATTGCGTGAAGGTTGGATGCGTGGAAGCCAATAGGAGCTGGCTGGTTCCCCACTAAGGTTAGTTCCTAAACACTACCCTAAGCCCTTCTTTCCCTAATCCTCTAAACTACCTAAAACCATCCATTAAATCCCACCAAAGCTCGGCCAAAGTGCTGGTCGAGCCTTGCTAAAAACCATCCTACTCAACCCAAGATCGTCCCCACCTAAGACCATCCCAAGCTCGGCCATTAGTTGGCCGAGCTCACCCTAGATCTGCCCCATTAAGCTCCTAAGTCATAAACCTCTACCTTAGTTTAAACCCAACCTAAACTAAGCCCAAAAACTACCCAGCTCAGCCACCCATTGGCCGAGCCATTTCCTTAGGATCTCTCCCTAGTTTCTACCTAAGACGAACTCCTAAACCTACCCAGCTCGGCCACCCTTTGGCCTAGCCATCTCCTTAGTATCTCACCCAAGATCAACCACACGACACCAAACAAGCTCGGCCACCATTTGGCCGAGCATTCCCTTAGACCCTTTCCTTAGAATCTCGCCTAAGATCATCCTCAACACACCAACCAAGCTCGGCCATTAGCTGGCCGAGCATTGCTTTAGGATCCTGCCCAAATCTACCCATAAAACATCACCCAACTCAGCCATTAGCTGGCCCAGTATCCCCTTAGGATCTTGACTCAAATCTTACCTAAGCCCTTCCCTTAAATCTGGCCTTAGATCCCTTACACCTCGCCTTAGATCTGCTCGTGTCCTACCCAAAACCATAGCATCTTCGCATGTCAACCTAGCCTAGATCATGAACTAGGATCAACACCCCACGCAGTTGACCGGTTCGCAGAGAGAGGTCCATCCAACGGTTGTATCCAAGGTCGGATCTCATTGATAAAGAAAGCCCAAGCAGACGACGTGTAAGTGCTCGAATCTGGTCTTTTACATTGCTTCAAGTTCAATTAAATTCGACACGGGGTTGTAATAATGGAGCGTAGTCTCCCCCCAAGATGTAATATTGTGGTTTGAAACACGAATCACACACGTACACTCGAGCCTTTCCGCTCTTATCTGCACACTTTTGCACACAAACAGGCCTCAACAGCCCATAGGATATAGCTCTATTTATATACATTCAGTTGGGTTTTAAGGTTCAAGTCGTGTGAGTTGTCTTTCATTTTATACACTCAAAGCACTCACTCACATTGAGCCTTTCCGCTCTTACGTATATATACGTATTTCCCTTTCAGCTGGGTTTTAAATTCAAGTTGCGTGAGTTGCCTTTCAATTTATACACTCAAAGCACTCACTCACATTGAGCCTTCTCGCTCTTAAGATATAGCTATATATTTTCTTTCCGCATCTAAGATATAGCCATATTTTCCCTTCTGCAATTTTCCTTCTGCTATGTCTTTAAATTCCAGGTTTTCCCTTCAAGTTGTGTGAGTTGCATCGCATATACGCCACACTCGAGATAGGGAGCATACTTGCATCAAACAATCCCAAGCAAACTCGTCTAGAATGTGACGAAATCGAGCACTTGATGCACACAATCACACGCCAAAATTTGCTAAAATCCAAAGACATAGGAACGTGTGTAACCCATGAATAAAATCTGCAATTTGACAAAAACCATTTGATCAAACATTTTTGTACTTTTCAAAAAGGTCATATTTGTTCAAAATCGAGTTTTCCTAAGCGTACAGACTGACCTTTACGCATCGGTGCAAGAAGGTCTGCGATGAAAAGAGCCCACTTGTCCACAGTTGCCCCAAAAGTCAGATATTTTCAAAATTTACTTCGCTAGTTTGAGTAAGCTAGCTGGCACGCCCTAAAAGTGAACGTAGATTGCGAAAAGATTCACTCCAGGCCTAAAAAACCTGGAGTCGAAGATTTTCCATGTCTACATATTTGGCACGCCCGGTGGGACGTGGGTCTTAAGGAAAATCGATACAAACAAACAGATCTCTTGAAAATTTTGTTTTCAAAGAAAAGTGTTTTAACTCTTTGTCTTTTTGCATTTCATAGTTGGATTTTAAAGCATCGGAGTCATGTCGAGTTCAGACTCCAATGAAGTGTCTAGCCGTGCCTCATGAGCCTCAAGTTCTCATTCTAGGAAATCTTCGAAAACTCGAAAACAAAGAGAGGAAGAGATAAGAAGGGAGTGCGAGGCCAAAATCGTTGCTCTTAGCCAAGAGGCTGAAGTAGCCGATTTGTGTTTGTCACATGGCGAAACCTATGAAGGCCAAAAAGAAGTTTGAAAAAACTCGCAGACACAAGGAGACCTCCACGATGGAAGGCAACCAATACCATGACTCCTTCACTCACAAGGATCGTAAAGCCCTATAGCAACTGCTAAAGGGGCAAAACAAAGAGAAAACAACGTACGCCCTGTCTAACTTTCTCCCTTTAGACTATGAAACAGATAGTGACGATGAAATACCGAATTTCCATTGGTATGATGGCATGGGAGACCCTAGGTCTCACTTGCAACTTTTCTCTCGTCGAGCCCACAAGAAAAAGGACTCGATGAAATGGGTGTATTGGTTCCCTTTATCCCTCAAAGGCACAACTTCCAAATGGCTGGCTTCCTACGATTTGAGCCAGTTCGCAACTTTTGAAGAGTTGGCGAACTGCTTTATGCAATGATTTTTGCATAACGTAGAAGTCACGCCTACTTTAAACACTTTGAGGGATACGAAAAAAGGTATGAACAAAGATGTGCATACATTTATCGTTCGATGGAGGTCCCTCCTTGGGCAGGTGCGAGAACCTATATCCGATAAATGCGCAGTAATGCTCATCCTAGATAATTTTAAAACTGAGTTGAAAACCCTTCTTTCTCTACACGAAATCTCTACTTTCCACAAATTGATTAAAAAAGCATCTATTTTTGAAACAAATTTGAAAAAAGGGATTTACGACCATGTGTGGAAAGGGAGCGTGATTTCAAAGACTAGCATGGAGAAGCCCGGCAATTACGGGCTACCCACCATGGACAAAGGGCCAAAACCCCACAAGGTCACCAATGTCCGGGTAGATCCAAGGCTGGCAAGCACTCCAAAGAATTTTGAGAGTTTTGAAAATAGAAAAGACAAAAAAATGCAAAAACCCTTTGAAAAACGGGAGTACACTCTGCTGGGGCAACCTGTGTCGGAGGTCCTAGACCTCCTACTCACTCAAGGCATGATCGAACTCCTTGAAATCCCCGAGGGAATCACTTCCAAAGGGAGGTTTTTGAATCGATTATGCAAGTATCATCGGCTCAAAGGCCATGATATGAAGCAATGTTTTTCCCTCCTAAACCAAATCGAGAACTTGATAGCTGAGGGCCGGCTCCAGGTCACTAAGGAACCAGAGTCTACCCAAGCTATTTTTAAAGAACCCTTCCCCAATCATGCAAGTACTAGTGGGAAGGGCAAAGAAGTATGTGCTCTCATAATTTCGAAGAGTCTAGTGCGTACATATGAGTCTAGTCTTTCTACTTGTGCATCTACACTCGTCCTTCATAGGAAACCTGCCCAAGTAGTGATTCGGGGACCACCAAGAGCTCCGTCCCTGAATAAACCAGTTTTGAAAATTCAAGGTGCTCCAAAACATTCGATTAAAGCCATGTTAGGTGTGAACCCTAGGTTGATCGTGGGGGAGGTGACAAGATCTGGGAGGATCTATCAACCCCCACATCTGCAAAATGCTAAAAAAGTGGTCAGTGTGCCTGGCCCTTCAAAAGCATGTGTTCCTAGAGTTCTGTCGAAAGCGGACAAAGGAAAAATCGTCTTAAACTTGTATGATTTCGAAAACCATCTTTCAAAGATTCCCATTTACATGTCCATCCTAAAGCTGATACAAACCTCGCCTAGGCATAGACTCGTGTTAGAGAAAATTCTAGAAAGAGCAAAGGTTAGTTCGGATATAACCCCAGAATCCTTGTCGAATCAAGTGGCGTCCATAGGTGCAAAAACACCTATCATGTTTTCGGAAGAGGATCTCGAAAGATCCTACGAATGCAATAATCAGGCCCTATACATCGAGGTGGTATTGAATCACCACTCTCTGGATAGGTGCCTAGTTGACGGAGGAGGAGGGCTCAACATCCTTCCACTTCATATAGCATACCAGATTGGAGTCACCTTGACTTCCATGAATCCAAGCCCCATCGCAATCACTGGATACGATGGGAATGCATCTAGTCCTTTAGGATCCTTTGAACTACCCATGCAAATAGGAGGGATAGCTCATATAGGGGTATTCCATGTTTTGGACATCCACTACAACCTATTACTGGGAAGGGCTTGGATACACAACCTGCATGTTGTGCCATCCACCTTCCATAGGTGTGTCAAAATCCCTTTTGAAAATCAAATAGTTGTGATCCTAGGTGAGAGTCACCCACAGCTTCAGGGAATCCAGAATTCCCCATGTTTTTCAACTTCCCAGTCCTACGAGGCCAACCCAGGGCAAACTATGGTCAAGCCACCAAAGCTCACACTTCAGATACCTAGGAAGGTCATGTATGTCCAGGGGCCGCCCAAGGCTGGCCCACTCAAAACATTAACTATCCCAGGAAAATCCAAGCGTCAACTGTTTCCAAAACCCCTAGACAGAAAGCTTATGTGCATAACATGGACGATAGCAAGTTCCAGGACCACGAATTATATGAAAACTTTTTCAAAAACAAAAAATCATGGAACATGTTATTGAACATGGGGTATATGCCATATAAGAGTCTAGGGGCACAAAACCAGGGTCTCGTAGAACCCATATTGCTCAAGGCCAACCAAAGCCGACATGGGATCGGCTATACTCCAAAATACCACCAGAACCACCCCCTGTGACCACCTGGGTCAAGGGTGTCCTGGAACCTACCCAAGCAGAAACCTACGATTTAGACCTCTTGTTTAGAGTCTAACCTGTGGCATTTTTCTTTGTAGGTATGATGAAAGATCCCTCAATCGAAAACCCAAAAACATTTGAAAAACTCGAAATTCAAAAAATTGAAAATTCCCAAAAATCAAAAAAAATGGAAAAAGACAAAAAACTCGAAAAAAGAGTTGTTTGTATAGTTCCCAAAGCTCTTTCCTTACAAAAATCCAAAAAAATCGAAAATGTGCAAAATACCAAAAACAAAATCCTGTATTTAGCTGCTCCTGGTAAAGGTTTTGAAAAAGCCAAGGATTTCGAAAAGAAAGTCCTCTTCATAAGATGACCAAAATCTTCAAAACTTATAGAAAATCCAAAACAAAAACCAGGCATTTGTAAAAATCGTGCGTCAAGTACAAATTCCCTAGGTTTTAGAATTCTTCAGAATGATCAAAGCCCGGAAATGGATTCCCTCTAGGAAGATCCTACTTCTGAGCTCCCAGAATTTAATAAAATTCTCGATTTTGAAAAACCTTCGAAATCAGTAGGAGGGGATTTCATAGAGATAAACTTAGGGAGTGATTCAAACCAAAAACTCATTAAGGTAGGCACATGTTTGCATGAGCATGAAAGAGCATCATTCATAGCATTTTTGAAAACCTACGTTGATGTGTTTGCATGGACATATGAAGACATGCCGGGTATAGACCCGAATGTTGTAGAGCATCGTCTTCCTTTAGATTCAGATGCAAAACCCGTAAAACAAAAGCTTAGGAAGATACATCCGAATGTGCATTCACAAGTCAAAGAGGGTTTAGATCTGTTAAAAGCTGGATTTATAAAACCCATTGCATATTCTGATTGGTTGTCCAATATAGTTGTTGTTCGAAAAACCAGTGGGAAAATTCGGATATGCATCGATTTCAGAAACCTGAATAAAGCCATGCCCAAAGATAATTTCCCTTTACCAAACATTGATTTGATAGTCAACAGTACTACAAATCATGAAATGTTTTCATTCATGGATGGCTATTCAGGGAATAACCAAATCAAACTAAACCCACGAGATCAGGGTAAGACCGCTTTCACAACCCCATGGGGCACGTACTACTATACAGTCATGCCCTTTGGTTTGAAAAATACTGGCGCCACATACGAGAGAGTTATGACCTCAATCTTTCATGATCAGATTCATGAGCTCATAGAGGTATATGTAGATGATCTCCTGGCTAAGTCAAAAACTCGATGCACTCATCTCGAATGCTTACAAAAGATTTTCGAAAGGCTTAGACTTTAAAACATAAAGCTAAACCCTCAAAAGTGCGTATTCGTTGTAGAATTCGGTAAGCTTTTAGGATTTATGGTAAGCCAAAGGGGCATAGAAGTCGACCCCTCTAAGTGTCGAGCCATCATAGACATGGCTCCACCCTAAAATCTCATGCAGATTTGTTGCCTCCAGGGTCGCCAACAGTCCATTCACAGGTTTATTTCAAACCTGGCAACTAGATGCGAACCCTTCAACAAGTTGTTGAGAAAGGGCAAGAAATTTTTATGGGATGACGAGTGCCGAAAATCATTTGAAAGTCTAAAGGCGTACTTAGTTAATCCCCTTGTTTTAAACCCTCCAAAGCAAGGAAAACCTCTTCTACTTTACATTGTCGTGCATGCGAATGCCTTGGGAGCCCTGTTAGCTCAGTACGAGGATGACACTCACAAGGAATATGCCATATACTATCTTTCGAAAACTCTCCTGGCTTACAAAAGGAATTATCAGGCCATGGAGAAGACGTGCTTGGCCCTAGTTTGGGCCTGCCAGAAATTTCTACACTATTTCCTAGATCATGAGATCTCGATAGTGTCCAAGCTTGACCCAATCAAGCACTTGTTCGAAAAACCCATTCTCACGAGTAGATTGGGCAAATGGCAACTCCTTCTAATAGAGTATGAATTGAAATACCATCACCAGGTCTCCATTAAGGGACAAGCCCTAGCAGACTACGTGGCTGAGTTCCCCCTAGAAGATGTGTATCCCACACTCAACAAAATGCCTGATGAAGGCATATTGCAAAACCATTTTCAAAACCACATTTTGGCAAACTCTTTCGAAAACCAAGTGTGGAAGATGCACTTTGACGGGGCACGAAACCAACAAGGGGCTGGTGCCGGGATCATCCTCATATCTCTTGAAAAGGGAGAGATCTCCATAGCAATTCGCCTAGATTTCAAATGTTCCAACAATATAGCTGAGTATGAAGCACTCATACAAGGTTTAAAAGTTTCAAAAGCTCTAGGGGCATCATGCATCGAGGTCTTTGGAGATTCACTCTTTGTTATAAACCAAGTTTTTAAAATTTGGCAAGTTCTGAATGAAAAACTGCTTCCATATCACGAGTTGGCTACTCGACTGGTCGAGTCGTTCCAATCGTGTACACTCACACACGTAGGAAGAGAGGATAATGGCGTTATCGATGCCCTCTCATCCTTGGGTTCAGCCCTAAGGGTCGATCCCACTTTGGGAACCAGCCCCTTAAAATATGGCACGCACCCACTCCTTCCATACACGATTTGGAAATTTGCCAAAATAGCACAAATCTTGATGAAAAACCTTGGTTTTATGATATAAAGTATTTTCTAGAAAATGGGGGATTCGCTGAAGATGCCACATCTAAAGATAAGGCATTCATCCGAAAATTTTCTACCCGATATACGATTTTGGGGGGGGTTCTATACAAAAAGAGTTTTACCGACATCTTCTAAGATGCGTCGACCTAGAGGAGGCTAGGACTGTTATGCACGAATTCCACGATGGAGAATGTGGAGGTCATGTCAATGCCAACATGATGGCGATGAAAATACTTAGAGCGGGTTATTTTTGGTCCACCCTGACGATCATGTTAGGAAGTGTCACCCATGTCAAGTGCATGGTCACGCCATTCATATCCCCTCATCATCACTGCATTCCATGGTCAGCTCCTGGCCATTCACCATGTGGGCATTTGATATCGTAGGACCAATTTTTCCAAAGGCCTCGAATGGACACAGGTTCATTTTAGCAGCCACTGAGTATTTTTCCAACTGGGTCGAAGCCACCTCCCTGACCAATGTCCAGGGGCAACATGTGGTGGCTTTCATTAGGAAAAACATCTTGGCTCGATTTGGAGTTCCAAGAGATCTTGTGTCCGATAATGGCACCCCATTCAAAAACGAACGGATGGTCAAGCTGTGCAACAAGTATGGCATAAATCATCACTTCTCATCGCCTTACTACCCTCAAGGCAACGGCCAAGCCGAAGCCACCAACAAGACTCTCATCAGCATTGTTGAGAAAACCTTAGAGAAGGGTAGAACATGGCACGAGAAGCTGGATGAAGCCTTATGGGCTTATAGGACTTCCATCCGCACTCCCACGAATGCCACGCCATTTGAGTTGGTCTACAGCACAAACGTCGTTCTCCCCATTCATACACGTCTGCATTCATTTCATACATCCATAGCACTCGACCTTCCCCTAGAGACACTTCATCATGTTAGGATGGCCGAACTAGATCTATTAGATGAGAGGCGACTCCTTGCTATGGATCATGCTCACGCATACCGGCAAAGGATCGCCCGACACTACGAGAAATATATGAAACCTCGCCACTTCGAAGTGGGAGAGCTCGTTTTGAAAATCATCCACCATTGTGGCCCACATCCACTTGGAAAGTGGCGACCCAACTGTGATGCCCCTTATGTCGTGCGTGGAACCACCACGAACAATTCTTATTGGTTAACCAATGTCGAAGGTAGGAATTTAGCAGATCCTATCAATATTCAGTATTTGAAAAAGTATCACGTATAGGGTCCGAGTTAAATTCCCATTTTGCAAAAATATTTTAGGGAAATCTACTTTGAAACTTCGAAACCAAGGATTAAAGGTGAGTTGTGTGACCCTGAATGAGAGAATCGGCATTTTGTGAAAAAGTGGAGCTTTCCAAATGCGTGGTTACATTTCAAAATCCTTGTTCTTACAAAGAAAGGCCTAGTTCAATATAGCAAGATACTTGCAAGTAGTACGTGCTATTTCTAAATAGGCCGATCTGGAATGGATCAAGTATGACCTTGGGATAAGTCCTCCCCTCTTCTCTTCTCCTTCCAAAAGGAAAACTTGGCCAAAACAAAACGAAATCCCTGCCAAAATCTCTTTCCCAAAGAAAGAAACCTGAGTCAAAAGCAAACAAAAATCGATTCTCCCATGAAAAAGAGGGATTAAAGAAAAAATACTCCCAAAGGGAGACCCTCTATGAAAAAGGAAAGAAAAAAAGGCCAAAAAAAAAAGAAAGAAAAAAAGGCCAAAAAAAAAAGAAAAGCTCAAAAAAGAGCAGTTTTCCGCCTTCTTTGCCTCAAACCACGGGACACTTCAAAAGGGACCGTAGTACTTCTTTCCCATCCCTACAACTTATCCCAAGCGAAACATGGTTCATTTCGGGGAATCCTAAAGTAAAAATAGGATTTTACTTACTTGAATTTCATCTTGTTTGATAATTCGACGTTTTGAGTAAGGCATAGGAATTTTGAAATGTAGCTTGTTTTCTCATAAAACCTCCACTAGATTAGCGAGTGTTGAGACTCAAGTAAAGGCAAACACGAGGAGCTAAAGGTCCTTAGGATTGACGATTCAGAAAGGTTTTCCCTCTTAAAACGAATTTCAAAAACTCGAACATCGAGCATACGTAAGCCCGCTCACTCGGAGCAACAGGTCTTCATAAAATCGCAAAAGTTCGACCATATAATCTGATCTCTAGGAGGTCGCCCTTTCTGGCACCTCATCCATGTCATGCACTTTGCATATCCACGCATGAACACCTCATACATGATCTCCATTTAGGGCTAGATCCATAGAAAGCCCCCTTTGGCGAAAAACCCCCTCCTATCGGGCTTAAAAGAAAATGTTTTTTTCAAATTTGGGACGATCCCATATTCTCAAGATCAAATCCGGGGAGAAAACAAATAGGGGTGTTATCTTCTTCACCATTATCCAAATCAATTTAGATAATGCCAAAGAGGGGCATCTGTAAACACCCCAAAATCCAAAAATTTTGTAAAACCAAATGCATAGTTCAAAAATAAGCTCAAAAAGCCAAAATTGGAATTTTCGAAAACCCAGGAGCTCATATACTTCAAACCTCTATTTTCCAACCCTATTTAAAACATGAAATTCTCAAAAGTGGACGAAAGTCCCATTTCTGCAAAATCCCAGATGAACAGGTGAAGCCTAGTTCAAAGCAGTTGCAAAAGAGATTCAAAAGCTAAAGATCAAGCCCAACCCGATGAAAAGCAAATTTCAAAGACAAAAGAGGAACCCAAGCCACAAATGGACTTCAAGCCGGAAGCATCGAAGGCCAAGCCAAAAGTACCCCTGAAATCACGAGCAATCCAAATAAAAAACAAGAAGAATCAGTTAAAACAGGGTCTGAAAAGGTGAAAAGGAGCTCAGATGACGAAATTGGGAAAAACCCAGAATAAGACGGAGCATTGATGAACTCAGGGCCCGCACAAGACGTCTGGCTCGAAACGCCAAGAAGGACCGAGGAAGAGAAAAATTTGGATCAAATCTAGATCCAAATATCTAGATCTAGACCCAAGATCCAGATCCAAAGAAGACTTGGATTGGATCCGGATTTCAGAACCAATCCAGGATCCATATCCAATCCCCTTGCCTATAAAAGAACGTGAGGGGGGGAGGTCCAGGATTCCTTTTTTTCACGTGAAAGCTTGGTGGGTGGAGAGAGAGAGAGAGAGGGAAAAGCAGGTCAAGAATGGTGGCTTGACTTGGCCTTTCCATTGTGGGCTGATGTTGTGGGTTGATATTGTGGGCAAGAAGGATTTCATGCAAGGAAGATGCTGCAAATGAAATTCGGCAGCTTGGATGGCTCTCCCATTGCGTGAAGGTTGGATGCGTGGAAGCCAATAGGAGCTGGCCGGTTCCCCACTAAGGTTAGTTCCTAAACACTACCCTAAGCCCTTCTTTCCCTAATCCTCTAAACTACCTAAAACCATCCATTAAATCCCACCAAAGCTCGGCCAAAGTGCTGGCCGAGCCTTGCTAAAAACCATCCTACTCTACCCAAGATCGTCCCC
The DNA here is from genome assembly GCA_036023115.1 of Brasenia schreberi. Taxonomy (NCBI): domain Eukaryota; kingdom Viridiplantae; phylum Streptophyta; class Magnoliopsida; order Nymphaeales; family Cabombaceae; genus Brasenia; species Brasenia schreberi. The sequence continues at coordinate 4,196,169 of JAYKKT010000073.1, forward strand.
ACCTAAGACCATCCCTAGATCTACCCCATTAAGCTCCTAAGTCATAAACCTCTACCTTAGTTTAAACCCAACCTAAACTAAGCCCAAAAACTACCCAGCTCGGCCACCCATTGGCCGAGCCATTTCCTTAGGATCTCTCCCTAGTTTCTACCTAAGACGAACTCCTAAACCTACCCAGTCTGGCCACCCTTTGGCCGAGCCATCTCCTTAGTATCTCACCCAAGATCAACCACACGACACCAAACAAGCTCGGCCACCATTTGGCCGAGCATTCCCTTAGACCCTTTCCTTAGAATCTCGCCTATGATCATCCTCAACACACCAACCAAGCTCAGCCATTAGCTGGCCGAGCATTGCTTTAGGATCCTGCCCAAATCTACCCATAAAACATCACCCAACTCAACCATTAGCTGGCCCAGTATCCCCTTAGGATCTTGACTCAAATCTTACCTAAGCCCTTCACCTTAAATCTGGCCTTAGATCCCTTACACCTCGCCTTAGATTTGCCCGTGTCCTACCCAAAACCATAGCATCTTCGCATGTCAACCTAGCCTAGATCATGAACTAGGATCAACACCCCACGCAGCTGATCGGTTCGCAGAGAGAGGTCCATCCAACGGTTGTATCCAAGGTCGGATCTCATTGATAAAGAAAGCCCAAGCAGACGACGTGTAAGTGCTCGAATCTGGTCTTTTACATTGCTTCAAGTTCAATTAAATTCGACACGGGGTTGTAATAATGGAGCATAGTCTCCCCCCGAGATGTAATATTGTGGTTTGAAACACGAATCACACACGTACACTCGAGCCTTTCCGCTCTTATCTGCACACTTTTGCACACAAACAGGCCTCAACAGCCCATAGGATATAGCTCTATTTATATACATTCAGTTGGGTTTTAAGGTTCAAGTCGTGTGAGTTGTCTTTCATTTTATACACTAAAAGCACTCACTCACATTGAGCCTTTCCGCTCTTACGTATATATACGTATTTCCCTTTCAGCTGGGTTTTAAATTCAAGTTGCGTGAGTTGCCTTTCAATTTATACACTCAAAGCACTCACTCACATTGAGCCTTCTCGCTCTTATGATATAGCTATATATTTTCTTTCTGCATCTAAGATATAGCCATATTTTCCCTTCTGCAATTTTCCTTCTGCTATGTCTTTAAATTCCAGGTTTTCCCTTCAAGTTGTGTGAGTTGCATCGCATATACGCCACACTCGAGATAGGGAGCATACTTGCATCAAACAATCCCAAGCAAACTCGTGTAGAATCTAACGAAATCAAGCACTTGATGCACACAATCACATGCCAAAATTTGCTAAAACCCAAAGACATAGGAACGTGTGGAACCCATGATCCCTTACACCTCGCCTTAGATATCCTCGTGTCCTACCCAAAACCATAGCATCTTTGCATGTCAACCTAGCCTTGATCATGAACTAGGATCAACACCCCACACAGCTGATCGGTTCGCAGAGAGAGGTCCATCCAACGGTTGTATCCAAGGTCGGATCTCATTGATAAAGAAAGCCCAAGCAGACGACGTGTAAGTGCTCGAATCTGGTCTTTTACATTGCTTCAAGTTCAATTAAATTTGACACGGGGTTGTAATAATGGAGCGTAGTCTTCCCCCGAGATGTAATATTGTGGTTTGAAACACGAATCACATACGTGCACTTGAGCCTTTCCGCTCTTACTGCACACTTTTGCACACAAATGGGCCTTGACAGCCCCTAAGATATAGCTCTATTTATATAAATTCAGCTGTGTGGGTTTACATTAATGTTGCATGAGTTGTCTTTCATTTTACACACTCAAAGCACTCACTCACATTGAGTCTTTCCGCTCTTATGTATATATATAAAATTTCCCTTTTAGCTGGGTTTTAAATTCAAGTTGCATGAGTTGCCTTTCAATTTATACACTCAAAGCACTCACTCACATTGAGCCTTTCCGCTCTGAAGATATAGCTATATATTTTCTTTCTGAACCTAAGATATAGCAATATTTTCCCTTCTGCAATTTCTCTTCTGCTATGTCTTTAAATTTCAGGTTTTTCTTTCAAGTTGTGTGAGTTGCATTGCATATACGCCACACTCGAGATAGGGAGCATACTTGCATCAAACCATCCTAAGCAAAATCGTGTAGAACATGCCAAAATCGAGCACTTGATGCACACAACTACACGCCTAAATTGGTTAAAACCCAAAGACATAGGAACGTGTAAATCCCATGAATAAAATCTGCAATTTGACGAAAACCAATTGATCAAACACTTTCATACTTTTCAAAAAGGTCGTATTTGTTCAAAATCGAGTTTTCCTAAGCGTGCAGACTAACCCTTGAGCATCGGTTCAAGAAGGTCTGCGACCAAAAGATCCCACTTATCCACAGTCGCCCCATAAGTTAGATATTTTCAAAATTTACTTTGCTAGTTTGAGTAAGCTTGCTGGCACGCCCTAAAAGCGAACGTAGATTGAGAAAAGATTCACTCCATGCCTAAAAAACCTTGAGTCGAAGATTTTTCGTGTCTACAGATACGAAGGAGTGTTTTTTCCTCCTGAACCAAATCGAGAACTTGATAGCAGAGGGCCGGCTCCAGGTCACTAAGGAACCAGAGCCTGCCCAAGCTATTTTCAAAGAACCCTTCTCCAATCACGCAAGTACCAGTGGGAAGGGCAAAGAGGTATGTGCTCTCACGATTTTGAAGAATCTAGTGCATGCATATGAGTCTGGTTTTTCTACTTGTGCATCTACTCTCGTCCTTCATAGGAAACCCGCCCAAGTAGCGATTCGGGGACCACCAAGAGTTCCATCCTTGGTTAAACCAGTTTTGAAAATTCAAGGTGATCAAAACATTCGATTAGAGCCATGTTAGGTGCGAACCCTAGGTTGATCGTTGGGGAGGTGACAAGATCCTGGAGGATCTATCAACCCCCACATCTGCAAAATGCGAAAAAAGTGGTCAGTGTGCCTGGCTCTTCAAAAGCATGTATTCCTAGAGTTCCGCCGAAAGCCAACGAAGGAAAAGTCGTTTTAAACTTACATGATTTCGAAAACCATCTTTCAAAGATTCCCATTAACATGTCCATCCTAGAGCTGATACAAACCTCGCCTAGGCATAGACTCGTGTTAGATAAAATTCTAGAAAGAGCCAAGGTTAGTTCGAACATAACCCCAGAATCCTTGTCCAACCAAGTGGTGTCCATAGGTGCAAAAACGCCTATCGTGTTTTCAGAAGAGGATCTCGAAAGACCTTACGAATCCCATAATCAGGCCCTACATATCGAGGTGGTATTGAATCACCACTCTCTGGATAGGTGCCTAGTTGACGGAGGAGGAGGGCTCAACATCCTTCCATTTCACATAGCATATCAAATTGGAGTCACCTTGGCTTCCATGAATCCAAGCCCCAGCGTAATCACGGGATACGATGGAAATGCGTCTAGACCCTTATGATCCATTGAGCTACCCATGGAAACAGGAGGGATAGCTCACGTGGGGGTATTCCATGTTTTGGACATCCACTCCCACTACAACTTATTGCTGGGAAGGCCTTGGATACATAGCCTACATGCTGTGTCATCCACCTTCCATAGGTGTGTCAAAATCCCTTTTGAAAATCAAATCGTTGTGATCCTAGGTGAGAGTCACCCACAGCTTCAGGGAATCCAGAATTCCCCATGTTTGTCAAGTTCCCAGGCCTATGAGGCCAACCCAGGGCAAACCATGGTCGAGCCACCAAAGCTCACACTTCAGATACCTGGGAAGGTCGTTTATATCCAGGGGCCACCCAAGGCTGGCCCACTCAAAACATTAACCATCCCAGGAAAATCTAAGCGTCAACTATTTCCAAAACCCCTGGATAGAAAGCCTTATGTGCATAACATAGACGATAGCAAGTTTCAGGACCACGAATTATATGAAAACTTTTCCAAAAACAAAAAATTGTGGAACATGTTATTGAACATGGGGTATATGCCATACAAGAGTCTAGGGGCACAAAACCAGGGTCTCGTAGAACCCATAGTGCCTAAGGCCAACCAAAGCCGGCATGGGATCGGCTATACTCCCAGAATACCACCAGAACCACCCCTTATTACCACCTGGGTCAAGGGTGCCCTGGAGCCTACCCAAGAAAAAACCTACGATTTAAACCTCTTATTTAGAGTCTAACTCGTTACGTTTTCCTTTGTAGGTATGATGGAAGATCCCTCAAACAAAAACACAAAAAAATTGGAAAAACTCGAAATACAAAAACATTTGGAAAAATCCATAAAACAAAAACATTTGAAAAAGATGAAAAACTCAAAAAAAGAATCGTTTGTATAGTTCACAAAGTTCTTTCCTTACAAAAATCCAAAAAAATCGAAAATTTGCAAAATACCAAAAACAAAGTCCTGTATTTAGCAGCTCCTGGTAAAGGTTTTGAAAAAGCCAAGGATTTTGAAAAGAAAGTCCTCTTCATAAGAGGACCAAAATCTTCAAAACCTACAGAAAATCCAAAACAAAAACTAGGCGTTTGCGAAAACTGTGCGTCAAGTCCAAATTCCCTAGGATTTAGAGTCCTCGAGAATTATCAAAGGCCATAAGTAGATCCCCTTGAGGAAGATCCCACTTCTAAGCTCCTAGAATTTCATAAAATTCTCGATTTTGAAAAACCTTCGAAATCAGTAGGAGGAGATTTCATAGAAATAAATTTAGGGAGTGATGCAAAGCCAAAACTCATTAAGGTAGGCGCATGATTGCATGATCATGAAAGAGCATCATTCATTGCATTTTTGAAAACCTATGTTGATGTGTTTGCATGGACGTATGAAGACATGCCGGGTATAGACCCGAATGTTATAGAGCATCGTCTTCCCTTAGATTCAGATGCAAAACCTGTAAAACAAAAGCTTAGGAAGATACATCCGAATGTGCATTCACAAGTCAAAGAGGGTTTAGATCTGTTAAAAGCTGGATTTATAAAACCCATTGCGTATTCTGATTGGTTGTCCAATATAGTTGTTGTTTGAAAAACGAGTGGGAAAAATTGCATATGCATCGATTTCAAAAACCTGAATAAAGTCACGCCCAAAGATAATTTCCCTTTACCAAACATTGATTTGATAGTCGATAGTACTGCAAATCATGAGATGTTTTCATTCATGGATGGCTATTCAAGGTATAACCAAATCAAACTTAGCCCACGAGATCACGCGAAGACCGCTTTCACAACCCCATGGGGCACGTACTGCTATACAGTCATGCCCTTTGGTTTGAAAAATGCTGGCGCCACATACCAGAGAGTTATGACCTCGATTTTCATTATCTGATTCATGAGCTCGTAGAGGTATATGTAGATGATCTCCTGGCTAAGTCAAAAACTCGATGCACTCATCTCGAATGTTTGCAAAAGATTTTCAAAAGGCTTAGACTTTATAAAGTAAAGCTAGACCCTCAAAAATGCATGTTCGGGGTAGAATCTGGTAAGCTTTTAGGATTTATGGTAAGCCAAAGGGGCATAGAAGTCGATCCCTCTAAGTGTAGAGCCATCATAAACATGGCTCCACTCTCTAATCTTATGTAGATTCGTAGCCTCCAAGGTCGATTACAATTCATTCGCAGGTTTATCTCAAACCTGGCGACTAGATGCGAACGCTTCAACAAGTTGTTGAGAAAGGGTACGAAATTTTTATAGGATGACGATTGCCAAAAATCATTTGAAAGGCTAAAGGCATACTTAGTTAATCCCCTTGTTTTAAATCCTCCAAAGCAAGGAAAACCTCTTCTGCTTTACATTTTCGTGCATGCGAATGCCTTGGGAGTTTTGTTAGCTCAATACGAGGATGACACCCACAAGGAGTATGCCATATACTATCTTTCGAAAAATCTCCTGGCTTACGAAAGGAATTACCAAGCCATGGAGAAGACGTGCTTGGCCCTAGTTTGGGCCTGCCAGAAATTTCGACACTATTTCCTAGATCATGAGATCTGGATAGTGTCCAAGCTTGATCCAATCAAGCATTTGTTCGAAAAACCCATTCTCACTAGTAGATTGGGCAAATGGCAACTCCTTCTAATGGAGTATGACCTAAAATACCATCATCAGATCTCCATTAAGGGGCAAGCCCTAGCTGACTACGTGGCTGAGTTCCCCCTAGAGGACGCATATCCCACACTTAATGAAATGCCTGATGAAGTTATATTGCAAAACCAATTTCAAAACCACATTTTGGCCAATTCATTCGAAAACCAAGTGTGGAAGATGCACTTCGATGGGGCACGAAATCGAGGGGTTGGTGCCAGGGTCATCCTCATATCCCCTGAAAAGGGTGAGATCCCCATAGCAATTCGCCTAGATTTCGAATGTTCCAACAATATAGCTGAGTATGAAGCACTCATACAAGGCTTAAGGATTTCGAAAACTCTAGGGGCATCATGCATCGAGGTCTTTGGAGATTCACTCCTCGTTATAAACCAAGTTTTAAAAATTTGGCAAGTTAGAAATGAAAAGCTTCTTCCATATCATGAGTTGGCCACTTGATTGGTTGAGTCCTTCCAATCGTGTACACTCACACATGTAGGAAGAGAGGATAATGGCATCGCCGACGCCCTCTCATCCTTGGGTTCAGCCCTAAGGGTCGATCCCACTTTGGGAACCCGATCTTTAGAGATATGGCATGCACCCACTCTATCCACACACGATTTGGAAATTTGCCAAAACAATCCAGATTATGTTGAAAAACCTTGGTTTTATGACATAAAATGTTTTCTCGAAAATGGGGGATTTGTTGAAAATGCCACATCCAAAGATAAGGCATTCATCCGAAAAATTTCTACCCGATACACAATTTTGGGTGGGGTTTTGTATAAAAAGAGTTTTACCGACATCTTACTAAGATGTGTCGACCTAGAGGAGGCTAGGACTGTTATGCATGAATTCCACGATGGAGAATGTGGAGGTCATGTCAATGCCAACATGATGGCGATGAAAATACTTAGAGTGGGTTATTTTTTGTCCACCCTGAGAAAAGATTGCCACGACCATGTTAGGAAGTGTCATCCATGTCAAGTGCATGGGCACGCCATTCATATCCCCTCATCATCATTGCATTCCGTGGTCAACCCCTGGCCATTCACCATGTGGGCGTTTGATATTGTAGGACCAATTTTTCCAAAGGCATCGAATGGACACAGGTTCATTTTAGCAGCCACTGAGTATTTTTCCAACTGGGTCGAAGCCACCTCCCTGACCAATGTCCAGGGGCAACATGTGGTGGCTTTCATTAGGAAAAACATCTTGGCTCGATTTGGAGTTCCAAGAGATCTTGTGTCTGGTAATGGCACCCCGTTCAAAAACGAGAGGATGGTCAAGTTATGTAACACGTATGGCATAACTCACCACTTCTCATCACCTTACTACCCTCAAGGCAACGGCCAAGCCGAAGCCACGAACAAAACTTTCATTAGCATTATTGAGAAAACTTTAGAGAAGGGTAGGATGTGGCATGAGAAGCTGGATGAAGCCTTATGGGCTTATAGGACTTCCATCCGAACTCCCACAAATGCCACACCCTTTGAGTTGGTCTATGGCACAAACGCCATTCTCCCCATTCATACCAAATTACATTCATTTCATACATCCATTGCACTCGACCTCCCCCTAGAGACGCTTCAGCATGCTAGGATGGCCAAACTAGATCTATTAGATGAGAGGCGACTCTTTGTCATGGATCATGCTCATGCATACCGGCAAAGGATCACCCGACACTATGAGAAACATATGAAACCTCGCCACTTTGAAGTGGGTGATCTCATTTTGAAAATCATCCACCATTGTGGCCCACATCCACTTGGAAAGTGGTGGCCCAAGTGGGATGGCCCTTATGTTGTGCGTGGAACCACCACGAACAATTCTTATTGGTTAACCGATGTTGAAGGTAGGAATTTAGCAGATCCTATCAATATTCAGTATTTAAAAAGTATCATGTGTAGGGTCTGAGAGAAATTTCCATTTGCAAAAATGTTTTAGGGAAATCTGCTTTGAAACTTCGAAAGTAAGGATCAAAGGTGAAGTGTGTGACCTTGAGTAAGATAATTCACACTTACGAAAAAGTGGAGCTTTCCAAATACGTGGTTACATTTCAAAATCCTTCTTCTTACAAAGAAAGGCCTAGTTTAATATAGCAAGATACTTGCAAGTAGTATGTGCTATTTCTAAATAGGCTAATCTAGAATGGATCGAGTATGACCTTGGGATAAGTCCTCCCCCTTCTCTTCTCCTTCCAAAAGGAAAAGTTGGCCAAAACAAAGGGAAATCCCCGCCAAAATCTCTTTCCCAAAGAAAGAAACCTGAGTCAAAAATAGAAAATCGATTCCTCTATGGAAAAGAGGGAATGAAGAAAAAATACTCCCGAAGGGAGACCCTCTATGAAAAAAAGAATGAAAAGGCCAAAAAGCTCAAAAAGAGCAGTTTTCCACCTCTTTGCCTCAAACCACGGGACACTTCAGAAGGGACTGTGGTATCTCTTTCCCCATCCCTGCGACTTATCCCAAGTAAAACATGGTTCATTTCAAGGAATCCTAAAGTAAAAATAGGATTTACTTACTTGAATTTCATCTTGTTTGAGAATTCGACGTTTTGAGTAAGGCGTAGAAATTTTGAAATTTAGCTTGTTTTCTTATAAAACCTCCGCTAGATTAGCGAGTGTTAACACTCAAGTAAAGGCAAATACAAAGAGCTAAAGGTCCTTAGGATCGAGGCTAAAAGGAGTTTCCCTCTTCAAATGAATTTTATAAACTCGAACATCGAGCAACATAAGGCCCGCTCACTTGGAGCAACAGGTCTTCATAAGACTCGAAGGTTCGACCATTCGATCTGGTCTCTAGTAAGTCGCCCTTCCAGGCGTACCATTCTTCATAAGACTCCATACATGATCCCAATTAGGACTGGAACCCATATGAAAGTCTCCTTTGGCGAAAATCTCCTCCTACCGAGCTTAAAAGAAAATGTTTTCTCAAAATTTAGGACGTTCCCATATTCTCAAGATCAAATCCAGGGAGAAAACAAATAGGGGTGTTATCTTCTTCACCATTATCCAAATCAATTTGGATAATGCCAAAGAGGGGCATCTGTAGACACCCCGAAATCCAAAGTTTTTGCAAAAACCAACACCTGGTTCGAAAATCAGCTTAAAAAGCCAAGTCTGGAATTTTCGAAAACTCAAGAGTTCAAAATACTTCAAACCTCTGTTTTCCAACCCCAATTAAAACATGAATTTCTCAAAGACGGACAAAACTCCCATTTTGCAGAAGCAAGATGAACAGGTTAAGCCTGGTCCAAAGCAGCTTCCAAATGCAGGTTCAAAAGCTCAAAAGTCAGCCTAGCCTGATAAAAAGCAAAATTCAAAGCAAAAGAGGAGCCCAGGCCACAAGCGGACTTCAAGCCCGGAGCATCGAAGGCCAAGCGAAAAGCATCCCTGAAATCACAAGCAATCCAAGTCTGAAATAGTGGAAATCAGTTAAAACGGAGTCCAGATAGGTGAGAAGGAATTCGGACGACGAAATTGGGAAAAACCCAGCATAAGACGGAGCACTGATGAAGCCAGGGCCCGCACAAAATGTCCGCCTCGAAACGCCAAGAAGGACTGAAAAAGAGAAAATTTTGGATTGGATCTGGATCCAAATATCCAGATCCATATCCAAATAGGATTTGGATTGGATCCGGATTTCATAACACAAGTCCAAGATCCAGGATCCATATCCAATTCCCTTGCCAATAAAAGGACATGGGGGGGGGGGGGGGTCTCCAGGATGCTTTTCACGTGAAATTTTGGTGGGTGGAGAGAGAAAGAGAGAGAGAGGGAAGCAAGTCAAAATTAGTGGCTTGACTTTGCTTTTTGAGTGTGGGCTTGAGCCGTGTGGCTAAGGGCTTAGTGTGGGCTGCACCTTGAGGCGTGGATAGGCTGCAAATGGCGAGGAAGTGGCTGCATGAAGAGAGCTTGGACCTAGCTCGGCTGCAACCTAAGGTTAGTCCCTAATCAACCTTAACCCCTCTTTGTCCTAACCCTCTAAACCACCCAATACCGCACCCATTTAAACCCATCTAGCTCGGCCAAGTGCTGGCCAAGCCTTGTTTAGATTCCACTAAAACCTAATCCCCTTTACCCATTAAACCATACCCATTTAAACCCACCTAGCTCGGCCAAGTGTTGGCCGAGCCTTGCTTGGACTCACCCTAGACTAAGCTAAACCAAAATCATTAAACCATACCCATTTAAACCCACCTAGCTTGGCCAAGTGTTGGCTGAGCCTTGCTTAAAACCACTCCTAAAACTACCCAGCTCGGCCACCATCTGGTCGAGCCTTTTCCTTAGGATTCCACCTTAGATCCTACCTAAAACAATCCCCTAAAACCTACCCAGCTCGGCCACCATTTGGCCGAGCATTCCCTTAGAACATCCCTTTAGGATCTCTCCTAAAATCATCCACAAGACACCACCTAGCTCGGCCATTAGCTGGCCGAGCATTCCTTTAGGATCTCACCTAAAACTACCCACAAAACACCACTTAACTCGGCCATTAGCTAGCCGAGCATCCCCTTAGGAGCCCCACTTGAACCTTACCTAAGACGATCCCTTTAGACCTGGCCTAGATCCCTTACATCTCCCCTAGATCTGTCTGTGTCTTGAACATCCCCAACAACCCTCGGCTGTTAACCTGGTTGCAGCCCCACTTAGTAGCCCGAACTAACCCAAGGCTCGAGTTGTGCCTTGAACCTTGGCCTACCTCGCCCCGAAAACTTAGCCAAGTTGGGTGTAGCCCACCTCCCAGCTTTCAACCTAACCTAGATCTAAACTAGGACCAACTTAAACCTACCCCTTTGGCAAAACCCAACCCAAGCTAAGTCCAAGACCATCCCGCAGCTGCACCATCGAAGACGGATCCAAGTGACGAGAGAACCCCAAACAGACCACCTGTAAGTTTTAAATTCGGTCTTTTACATTACTCTCTTAAAGTTCAATTCAATTTGATACGGGGTAGTAATAATGGAGCTTGTCTCCCCCCGAGATGTAACATATGTGCTTGATACACGAACACACACATACACTTGAGCCTTCCCGCTCTTAATCGTACACAAGCACATACATACACTTGAGCCTTTCCGCTCTTACTGCACACTTTTGCACACAAACGGGCCTTGACAACCCCTAAGATATAGCTCTATTTATATAAATTCAGCTGTGTGGGTTTACATTAAAGTTGCATGAGTTGTCTTTCATTTTACACACTCAAAGCACTCACTCACATTGAGTCTTTCCGCTCTTACGTATATATATAAAATTTCCCTTTTAGCTGGGTTTTAAATTCAAGTTGCATGAGTTGCCTTTCAATTTATACACTCAAAGCACTCACTCACATTGAGCCTTTCCGCTCTGAAGATATAGCTATATATTTTCTTTCTGCACCTAAGATATAGCCATATTTTCCCTTCTGCAATTTCCCTTCTGCTATGTCTTTAAATTTCGGGTTTTTCTTTCAAGTTGTGTGAGTTGCATTGCATATACGCCATACTCGAGATAGGGAGCATACTTGCATCAAACCATCCTGAGCAAAATCGTGTAGAACTTGCCAAAATCGAGCACTTGATGCACACAACTACACGCCTAAATTGGTTAAAACCCAAAGACATAGGAATGTGTAAATCCCATGAATAAAATCTGCAATTTGACGAAAACCAATTGATCAAACACTTTCATACTTTTCAAAAAGGTCGTATTTATTCAAAATCGAGTTTTCCTAAGCGTACAGACTAACCCTTGAGCATCGGTTCAAGAAGGTCTGCGACGAAAAGATCCCACTTATCCACAGTCGCCCCATAAGTCAGATATTTTTCAAAACTTACTTCGCTAGTTTGTAAAAGCTAGCTGGCACGCCCTTAAAAGCAACGTAAGCACGAAAAGATTCACTCGAGGCCTAAGAACCCGGAGTTGAAGATTTTCTGTGTCTACAAGGGTGTTTACATATGCCCCTCTTTTACATTAATCCAAATTTATTTGGATAATGGCAAAGAAGAAAACACCCTTTCTGATTTACGTCCCAAATTATTTTTGAGAATATAAATCATCCTTCCTCTTATAAAATCCTTTTTCTTGAATTATAGAGGGGATTTTAGCCAAAGGAGACTTTACACATACTAGGTGCTAGTCCTAAACATGATGATGCATGTATGACTTTGGATGTATGCATGCATGGCGTGGGTGATGCAAATAAAGTGTGGAGTTAGAGACTCATTTAAGAGATGGGTGAACTTGAGGAGAAGCCTATGAAGGCCGGTTGCCCCAAGTAAGACAATCCTATGTCGTTTCATATTTCGGGTTTTTAAAATTCGTTTTCAAAAGGAAACTCCTTTTAGCTTCAATCAAAAGGACTTTCAATTTTTCATATTTCCCCTCATTCGGGTTTCAATACCCACTACTTAGCAGAGGTTTTGTAGGAAATTTTGGAAAATATTTCAAAATTTTATTTCCCACATAATTCTCAAACAAAATGAAATCCAAATAAGTAGATTATATTCCTACTTTAGGATTTTTATGGATAAAACCTTTCAACATTGGGATAAGTTGTAGGGATTTGAGAAAGAGTTATCACGGTCTCTTCTGAAGCGTCCCGTGGTTTAAGGCAAAGAGATGGAAAATTATTTTTTTTGAGCTTTGCCTTTTCTTTTCTATCAACATGGAGGGCCTCCTTTTTTTTCTTTTTGGAGGAATTTTTGTATTCCCTCTTTCTATTTGAAAGGAAGACATCTTTCGGATGAGTTTTTGTATTCTCTTTTTCTTTTGATTTTACCAATTTTCCTTTTGGAAGAGAAGTAAAATGGGGGAGAAAGCTTATTCCTTTGACTACTCGATTCAACTAAGATCATCCCATTTCCTAATAGCATCTACCATTTGAAAATATTTTGCTATATTGAATAAGGCTTCATTTTGTAAGCCAAAGATTTTTAAAATGTTACCAAATGATTTTTGAAAAACTGTACTTTTCATAAAGCATCGATTTCCTCATTTAGGGTCATACAATCAATCTTGATCCTTCTTTCAAGAAGTTCAAAGGAGATCCATTTTAAAAATCTTTTTCAAAAGAATTTAACATAGACCCTATACATGATATTTTTTTCAAGTACTGGACATTTATAAGGTCTACTAAATTTTTACCCTCAACATCAATCAACCAATATGCATTATCGATTTTTTGTAAACCCTTTTATGACATGGGAACATTCCCACTTGGGCTGCCACCTTTTTGGACCTCTTTGGGTGAATGATGTGCATGTGATGTATGACGTGAAAATGTATTCCATATGATATGATGGAGATGCATGCTTTATGAGATGATGAATATATTTAGCCTCCATGAAAGGTGTTTAGGGAATACAAGGTGGACGATGGGATATAAATGGCATGTCCATGCACTTGACATTGATGACATTTTCTAACATGATCATGAAAAACTTGCTTAAGGGTGGACCAAAAATAACCAGCCCTAAGTATCTTCATGGCCATCATATTTGCATTGACATGGCCTCCACATTCTCCATCATAGAACTCATACATTACAGTCCTAGCCTCATCAAGGTCTACACATCTCAACAAGATGCCAGTAAAACTCTTTTTGTAAAGAATTCCTCCCAAAATCACATATCGGGTTGAAATTTTTCGAATAAAAGTTTTATCCTTGTAAGAAGCAAATTCGGGAAATCCTCCATTTTCTAAAAAGTTTTTAATGTCTTTAAACAAAGGTTTTTTAATAGAATTTTGGTCATTTTGGCAAATCTACAAATCGTGGATGGATGGAGTGGGTGAGTGCCAAATTTCTAAGGTTCGAGTTCCCATGGTGGGGTCAACTCTTAGAGATGAGCCTAGGAATGAGAGGGCATCTGCTATGGTGTTATCCTCTCCACCTATGTGGGTGAGTGTGCATGATTTGAAGGAATTGACCAACTGAGAGGCCAATTAATGGTAGGATATGAGTTTTTCATTTTTGATTTACCAAATTTTCAAAACTTGGTTTATAACAAGCATAGAATCTCCAAAGACTTCAATACATGTTGCCCCTAGATTTTTCAAAATTTTTAGGCCTTGTATGAGTGCTTCATACTCAACCATATTATTTAAGCATAAAAAATTTAGTCGAATTGCAATTGGGATTTATCCTTTCTCGAGAGATAGGATGATTCCCACACCTGCCCCTTATTGATTCTTTGCCCCATCAAAATACATTCTCCATACTTGATCTTCCTTAAAACAATTTGCTAAAACATGGTTTTGAAATTCATTTGCAAAGATGCCTTCATCGGGCATTTCGTCAAGTATGGGATATCTATCTTCAAGAGGCAATTCGGCCACATGATCGGCTAGGGCTTGTCCCTTAATGGAGGTTTGATGATGAAACTTTAAATCATACTCCATTAAGAGGAGCTGCCATTTACCTAGCCTACCCGTTAAGATAGGTTTTTCAAATAAGTGCTTGATTGGGTTTAGACACTATCCAAATTTTATGATCTAGAAAATAATGTCTAAACTTTTGGCAAGCCCACACTAAGGCCAAGCACGTTTTCTCCATGGCTTCATAATTTCTTTTATAGGCCAATAGAGTTTTCGAAATATAGTAAATTGCATACTCTGTAAGACTATCATCCTCATATTGAGCAAGCAAAACACCCAATGCATTTGCATAAATGGAAATATAAAGCAATAAAGGTTTTCCTTGCTTTGGAGGTTTTAAAATCGGAGGATTTACCAAATAAGTTTTTAACCTTTCAAAAGCTTTTTGGCAATCGGCATCCCATTCAAATTTAACCCCTTTTCTCAAAAGCTTATTGAAAGGTTCGCATCTTATTGCTAGATTGGAGATAAATCTCCGGATTGCATGGAGTCGACCTTGGAGGCTTCGGATTTGGGTCAAGTTGGAGGGTGGAGGCATGTCTATGATGGCTTGACACTTAGAGGGGTCGACTTCTATGCCCCTTTGGCTCACCATGAACCCTAAGAGTTTTCCCGATTCCACTCGAAAAACACATTTTTGAGGGCGTAGCTTCACTTTATAAAGCCTAAGTCTTTCGAAAACTTTTTGCAAAGATTGTATGTATGTGCATCGGGTTTTTTATTTTACCAAAAGATCATCCACATATACTTCCAAGAGCTCATGGATTTGATCATGGAAAATGGTAGTCATAGCTCTTTGGTATATGGCACTGGCATTTTTCAAACCAAATGGCATAACCGTGTAATAGTATGTGCCCCAAGGTGTAGTAAAAGCAGTTTTTGCCTGATCTTTTGGTGCTAACTTGATTTGGTTATAACCCAAATAGCCATCCATGAAAGAAAACATTTCATGATTTGCAGTGCTATCCACTATCAAATCAATATTTGGAAGAGGAAAATTATCTTTTGGAGTGGCTTTATTCAAATTTCTAAAATCAATGCAAATTTGAATTTTCCCATTGGATTTTCGAACCACAATAATGTTTGAAAGCCATTTTGAATAAGCAATGGGTTTTATAAATCTGGCTTTTAAAAGATCTTCTAAACCCTCTTTCACTTGGGAGTCAACATCGGGATGGATTTTTCTAAGCTTTTGTTTCACGGGTTTGGCATTGGGTTCTAAGGGTAGATGATGTTCTACGACTCTTGGGTCTAAACCCAGCATATCTTCATAGGTCCATGCAAATACATCAACATAGGATTTCAAAAATGTAATGAATGATGCTTTCTCATGCTCATGCAAACATGCACCTATTTTGACACACTTTGGATTAGACTCACTCCCTAAGTTGATTTCTACAAAATCTCCTCCTACGAAATTTGAAGGTTTTTCCAAGTCAAGGATTCTATGAAATTTGGGAAGCTCGAAGGCTTGATCTTCCTCATGAATGAGGGGATCTTTCTCCTTGCTTTGATCATTCTCAAGCACTTTAATTTCTAGAGAAGTGTTAGGCAATAGAGTGGGGTTGTGAATGACAAGTTTGCATGATTTTGGTTTAGGGGTATATACAATTTTGGAAGAAATCGAAAATGGGCTTTGTACATGGCCAATATTTTTGGAATTTTCAAATTTTTCAATTTTTGTCTTTTTCAAAAGCAAAAGCTAGAAAGATAAACATACAAGACTTTCTTTTTGAGATTTTCAGATTTTTCAATTTTTTTGGCCTTTTCTAAACAAAGACTAGGAGATGGAATATAAACAACTTTCTTTTTGAAATTTTTAGATTTTTCTAATGCTTTTGGGTTTTGGGAGTTTTCTAAATTTTTTTGGCTTTTGCAAATATATAGTTTTTTGGATTTTTTGATAAAGAGGGATCTTCCATCAAACCTACAAAGAAAACACCATGAATTAAACTCTAAACAAGAGATCTAAGTCATAGGTTTCGGTTTTAGTTGGTTCTAGGGCACCCTTGACCCAATTGGTCTTAGGTTGTGGCTCAAGGGGTATGGATGGGATGTAGCCCAATTCATGTCAATTTGGATTTGGCATAGGTAGGATGGACTCTAACCTACCTTGGATCTTGACTTCTAGACGTTATACACTCGACTTATTTTAGGTTTTTCTTTGTAAAGTGGGTGGCCTTGGAATCGAGTGCCATAAATATCATGGTTATACACTCCATCCTGAGGGTGTTGTAGCTTTTTTACCTTTTTCAAGCTTGTCTACCGACCCTACACATCCATTGAATTCTGGTTCTATTATGGTGGATGACATTTGCCTACTATTTATGTCCGATTGATTGAAGGATTGCAGACCAAGACAAGCTTGCCATTTATTACAGGATGGAGTCATCTACTCTGTGTAATCATTTATGATTTGGTGGGTTCTACATACACATAGTTGGTATCTATTACTACTGTTCATCATACGGGAAACGTGGTGAGAGATTCTATCAACATTCTCACATACGGAAAATAGGATTAGAGAAATTGAAAAGAGGCTTGTTTTGCTTGAGGAAAAGATCTTGACTCCAAACTCCCCTTCTGATTCCATCATGCAGACCATTGCAAGGGATTCTGATTTAGAGGAAGCCTTAGAGTACATCGAGGTTGTTTCTAATGTTCAAAAGTTGATAGAAAGCTTGGGAAGCATGTCTCTTACTGCCGATAGGGAAGAGCAACAGATTCTTCGAGGTGCCACCAGCGTCCTTTAGACGGCCATGGTTATGCTTAAGGAAGAATTTACTAATGTTTTGTCTCTGAATAAACAACCATTGGACATTGAATTCTTGTCTTTCCATTCAAGTGAAGGCTATGCTAGCGGAGATGATTCTTGTTGTTCCTTTGATAGTGATCGGGTCGATGATAGCCAAGTAAAGAGCGGTGCAAGCAGTCGATGGTTGGAGGGTTTGTGATTTGTTTGATTAATCCTAGTGAAATTCTGGAGTTGAGAAATATTGTTGAACTTATGCTTCAGTGAGACTATGATCAAGAGTGTTGCAAAGCATACAACAGTGTCCGAAAAGATGTGCTAGATGAAGTCATCTTCATTTTGGGATTGGAAAGACTTACTATTGAAGATGTGGAGAAGATGGAGTGGGGGATTCTTGATAGACATAAAAAAATGGATCCGTGCCATGAAGATATTCTTTCGCATTATTCTATCTAATAAGAAGCACCTATGCACTCAGATCTTTGTAAAGCTAGGATCGATGAGCAACCTTGGTACTTGATTTGGTATGCCATAGATAGCCATGGGCTGGCCAATTTTAGTAGGATTAGGGAAGGTAACTTACCATTCTTTTTAGGTCTAGACATTAGGCAAGTGGCCTAAGTTGGTACACAAGGAATTGGGCATCCAAGAGAAGAAGGATCAGCCAGCAACAAGAGAAAGGAAACTCTACATCTATAAAAGGGGCCTTGAGGGGGAACTAGTATCATCAACCAAGATCATCGAGTAGCATCAATCATCCACGATCAAGAGGAATCTGTGAGCAGCAAGAGAGAGAGAGAAAGAGAGGGAGAGAAAGAGAGAAAGAGAGAGAGAGAGGGAGAGAGAGAAGAGAGAGAGAGAGAGAGAGAGAGAGAGAGAGAGAGAGAAGAGAAAAAGAAGAAGGAGGAGGAGGAGGTTATCAACCGCCGACCACCATCCCATTCTTGCGCATCATAGGTCCCTTCTTCCCTTATTTTTTAAATATTATCTTTTTCTTTTTCATTAAATTTAATAGGGTTGTAATTAAGGAGCTTATGTCTCCATTTTGATGTAACAATTAAGGATTATATGTTTTCCGTTTCTTTTATGTTTATAGATTACATGCTATGTGTTTAGTTTTTGATTCTTTCTACTCCAATATACATTATAAGATCTTATACCTCCTAATCTCCTCTATGCTTATGTTATAATCATAATTTCATTCATTTTAATTATTGTAGATTGTCTATAATTCGGACGAAATGCATGCATGTATCTTGTAAAAATTGAAAATCTGTTTTCTACACTCTACACACGTCTGATGAATGACTTTTATTTCCTTACTCCCTACTCAAAATGTGCTAAAATTTTACACACCTAATCTACACACAATATACTATTCATAAAAGTTTTAAGAATTTTAAGATCGTGCATATCTGTAAATAAAATTAGAAAAATCAAATAAAATTGGAACAAAATCTGTAAAATCCATAATTTCTACAATAGAGGTTGGGTCATAATCTCATATCTTTATATACACTAAACCATTTTGATTGAAAATAATCTCATTGAAAAGTTGAAATCTATAGCTTTCCAAACTAAGCCTCTATTTCTCTATCACAGATCTATCCTGAACACTTGAGTAGGGTATATTCTCGGATTTAATTGCATACATACACATACTTAAAATAAAAATTTTAAAAACAAATCTGAATTTATGTATAAAACTTTACTTTTTGTAAAATTTTGAGATTTTTTTGAGATTTAGAAGCCATCCAAAAATATCAAGAAATAAGTCTTTGAAAACAAAACCAAATTCTGTTTTTCAAGATTTCAAATGTTTTCATTCATGGATTAAGTTCATGATTTTTGTCAAGTTTTTGGAATTAAAATTTGGTTATGAAAATTCACTAGATCTCAAACAATTTTCAAAGCATCTAGGCTAACCCTTGAGCATCAGTTTAAGAAGGCCTACGTCGAAAAGAATTCACTTATCTACAATTGCTAGAGAAGTCAAAAATCAATTTTGCTAGTTTGAGCAAACTAGTTACAACGCTCGTGCACTCATAGTTTGCGAATTTATTTTCAAGTCTCTACATAGATTTGAGAACAAAAATTCACATCTACAAGCGTATGTTTTTAAGAAAATGGTTTTTGATGAAATTTTTTGTTTCAAAATTTTTTATCTTTTTCTTTGGTTTTTCAGAATTTTTGGCATTTTCAATACAAGCTTTTGAAGAAGAAATGTAAAACACTTTCTTTTTGAGATTTTTGAATTGTGCATTATTTTCATTTTTTTCAAGATTTTCTATTGTTTTTGGCTTTTGAAGATTTTCTAATTTTTTGGGGGTTTTTCGTATATATTTGTTTTTAGATTTTTGATAGAGGAAGTGGTACTTTCCATCAAGCCTATAAAGAAAACACTACGAGTTAGGTTCTGAAGAGGAGATCTAAATCATATGTTTTGGTTTTAATAGCCCTAGGTTATATCGAACCCAAATGATTTTGGGTGGGGGTTCAGGAAGTTTCAGTGGGTCAAAGCCTAACCCATATCGACCTTGGTAATATGTATAGCTCGTGTTTAGGAGGATGTTCCAATGCTTTTTAAGTTTGAAAAACTTGCATGAAAATTTTTACTCCGAAGCTATGGAAAACTTGAAGTGAACCTTTTCGTATCTACGCTTGGGCGAGCGTGCCAGCTAGTTTACACAAACTAGCAAAGATTTAAACAATTTTCTGACTTTCTTGGCGATTGTAGGCAAGCAGACTCTTTTCACTTAAGCCTTCTTGAACCGATACTCAAGGGTCGATTTAAGCGCTTAGAAACTTCAATTTGAAAATAAGTTTAACTCCAAATCACGTGAACAACAAGTGTTTTAAAAGAGTTTTGTTTGTGCACTTTGATTCAATGTTTGAAATGAATAAGTCCTAAAAAACAGAGTTTTTTGTTTTCAGGACTTGTTTCTAAAATCGATCTGAATGTGCTACACGTCCCCAAAAATTATCAACATTTTATCGGATCAAGCTGGTAGTGTGAAAAAACTTGTGCTTTTTATATATCTGAATTTGAAGACGTATTGAAACAAATTTAAATGTTTTAATGGGACTGACTCACTGAACCGGAACTGTTCTATTACAAAAATATAAAGGCTCAAAGATGAGCCTGTATCTTTGTGATCTGAATTCCGAATTTAATGATTTTGATGTTATTGAAAATCTATGAATTTATCTTTCCAATGCATCAAAAATCACATGAATTGGATTCCTATGGACAGAGATGTTGAATTTTTACCCAACCTCTATTTCAGGAAATCCGACTATGCAAAAAGTATTTAGAAAGTGATTCGATCTTTGCATAATTTTATTACGAGGTTGGATGGCCCTAAAATTCTTGTAAATTTTATTTAATGTGGCCTAAGTGTAGAACAAGTGTGCCAAGTTTCAGTCCAATCGGAGCAAGCATTAGGAAATTAAAATTGCAGAAAGAAACATATGCAGAGATGCTAAAAATCCTGTTTTCGGTTTTTAGGAATATAATGATGCAAACTCACCCGAATTTAAAGTGCAACAACTCTACAATCCCAAAGTAAATTATTGGAATGTAAATGAATTGAAAATATTTTATAGCTTAAGCATAGAGGAGATTAAAAGTATGAGTGACTATAGAATATATTGGGGTAGAATAGTGTAAACACCCAAAATTTTCTTTTAAAATTCTTACCTTTTTGGGAAAGTAGCTATTTTTGGTAATTTTGGGTTTTCAAAGGAAAAAGGCACTAAACGAGTTATTTCGATACCAAAATTTTATGGAAGCTTTAAAATGATGAAAGAATACTTTCCTTTCTGAAAATTTCGAATTTTGACAAAATTGGAAAAAATGACGATTTTGCCCCCGGCATGGAAAAGCTGGATTTTGTTTTCTTAAAAGATTTATGACAAAAAAATATGTTGAAAGCTTGCCTTTTGAAAAGATACAGGCATTTATAAGACAATTTGACACCTATAAAGGCAAGTGGGTGCCCAAAAAGGAGAGCGGGCATCAAAAAGGGAAAGTGAGCTTCCCAAAAAGAAAAGTTCATATTCGGAAAGAAATCAGTTGCCCGAGGGAAAAGTTGATGTTATCAAAGGAAAGGAAAGATGGAAACAAGAACAATAGCTTCCGAAAAGAAAGGTTTGGTATCGAATGCATTTCGTAACATGTCCATGTTATGTTTGATTGTCAAGGTAATTAGTGTATCGATATGCATCAGTTTGGCATTGTCATCTGTTACTTTTATGTTAAGAACAATGTTAAAGTTTTAACACTCATGAGGGAAATCTAGTGAGCATGATGGTTGGTTTTCAAAAACGTAACATGGGCTTACTTGAACACCTTTGTAGTAAAGCATGTAACATGGATTTGCACAGCAAATGTGCAGTTAGGTTCTCAAATTGCAAAAGGATGGAGCCACCTTTTGCAATGTTGCATAGGCACAATAGTCATCAGGCTTGCTGAGTTTGTGAATCATGGCCTTTTTAAACGGACATGGATATTACAGCAGCAGATAGCTAAACCAGCTGATAGTTGTAGTTCTTCCAATGGTGTATCATTCCTTGATAAAGTTATTTCCCCCCTTTATGAAGTTACGGCACAGCTAATGGGAGCACGATCATGTTCAGCAGACAACAACATTGATGTTTAATAAGAATGACTTTCCTCCAACTTAGCTGATATGATATTAGAGGTTATTAAAGAATTTTATGTGAGGAATGTTATGGACGATGTTCATCAAGTGCAACTGCGATGGCGTCTCTGAAGAAGCATATTGAATCCCTCAACTGATGCTATTACACAGGGTGCTGCATTGGGACAGTTAGCTGCTAAAGAACTAACTCAAGTTACATCTCGATTCCCATCAAACAATTTGATTGGAAAAGGAGGTAGCAGTCAAAGGTCGTTTTCAGATCGTAAAAAGTTAGCTGTGAAAATACTGAAGTTCGTTGGTGATGATTGGAAAGAATTCTTATTTGAGATTGAAATCGTGACTACCTTGGAACTTAGTTTCTTCGGTTTTTTAGTTTCACAGAAAGTAAACATCTCTTTGTTTACAACTTTGTATGTAAGGGAAGTCTGGAAAGAAACCTTCATGGTTCAACAGATAAAAGTATACTTGGTTGTTCAGAAAATCTAAAGACGTGAGATCAATCAACTGAAGCGTGTCCGTGGCAAGTGTTCCTCGGATATGAGAGGCCAGTCTGATCTTAAGGAAGCACTTGGCCGCAAAGAAGAGACTGAAGGAAATCTGATGCTAGAGCAGGAGTTCAGCTCTCTCAGAGAGGAGGTCTCACAAGCTGATGCTCACATCAAATCCATTGAAAAGGAATTGTCAGATTGGTACCGGGAAATTGTTTTTTTTTCACGATCTCAGGTAGCTTCTGCAAATAATGTGTGTCAGGAAGTATATCTAAATCTGAAAGATCTCAAGCAACAAGAGTATGAGAAGAACAAACCTTTTTTTTATCAGAACAGAAGAGATATTCAGATGGCTTATGAGCTGGCAAAGGAACCAGATGCAACTGAGTGAATATGCCATGGGAAGATCACGCACGAATGGAGATGGCAAAAGCTTTAGTGCTGCGTCTCAATCTATCATGCAAGCAGAAACACCATCAGGTACACAAATGGCTGCGCCAAAGAAATCATGCCATCACAAGGACAAAAACTACCTCAGCGTTGCCTACCAGACATCCTGATTTCAAGTTAAATCCGAAGCACGTCCAGGTCGAAGGTGGAACTTGTCGTTTACAAGGACACGCTTCCCCGGCTCATCCCCTACACAGTCCACATTCAGAATGTTTAGCACCACCAACCATACCTGCAATTCCATGTAACTTGATGCCTGTCCTTCCACGATTGAATATCTTGTGCCTAAGCTATCGCGACAAGGATGAGCTGATAAAGCAAATTCTGAATTCTGGCCTAATTCAGCAACAAGGAAAGATCGAGCCAATAAATCTTGGCAAGAAAAAAAAGAAACCTCCCAAAGCTAGCAGCTCACCGACGGATTTGGAAGACACTAATCACTACCCACTTACCAAAATACAGCGATCCGTTTCAGCAAGAAACGGTGGTGATTGACTTGGTGAAGATTGGTCCATCTACAGCAGCAGGAAACAGCTCCAACTTACCTCATCCGGTTCCATGTTGATAAATTCAGCAACCGTCTACAGCAAGCAATTGCCAGAACCAGCGATACTTTCCAAAACCTCTTTTTGCAGCAATTACATGCTAAAAACGAATTTGATCAGCAAGGCAACTTGCCTTGCCCAATGCTACACCCAAGGGGCACCTTTTGGCCTATAAAAGGAGCTTGAAGGAGGCTGCAAAAGGAGGGACCAAGACACAAGAACATTCAGTCCGAAAATTCAGAGAAATAGAGAGAGAGAGAGGGAAAGGAAGAGAAGAAGGAGAAGAAGGAAGTCCGGCCTGGTTCCGACGTTCGACGATCGTCCGGCGAAGTGCTCCTACGTCCCCTCTCACTCACACAGGTTAGAATTCTTGCACAAATTGGTTTTAATCCATGAGAACCTGAAAAAAGCACAGATTCTGGAAATTTGTACATGAATCAAGGCTTTGAGCCCATGTTCTTCATTTATATCAATACAAACATGCATAATTCCTTCATGAACGAAACAAAAATCCATGTTTGTATGATTTCCATGCTTTATTAGGACTGATACAGGTTGAACTTTGTTCTAGAATCATCTTAGGAACCTTCTGAAATTTTCTGTAAAACCGGTTTCTAAAACTGTCTGTGCACATGCGTCTGATCACGGAATTTTTATTGACAAACGGATAAGCCAATTGCTTCGATATTTTGCATGAATAATCTAGACATATCAGACGTTTTTAGATAAAATTTTGAGGAATTTTTATGAAATTTTGCCTAGCCAATTATATCCATGAAGTTTATACAAAATCCAGATTGCGTTTTACAGAAACAGAACGTTCAGTGACAGACCTCTGTTCTTTTGCCCATATCTCTGCAGCCACTGAATGAAATTGGATGAAATTTGATTCTTTGAAAACCTAACATCCATATCTTTCTAACACAATAAATTTCATCGAAATTGGATGACTGAGCACTGAGATATTGCTGTTTTTCTGAGCTTCTGATCCACAGAAACAGGGCTGTTCTAAATTTTATAACAGTTTCTGATTCTGTATTTAATTCTCGGAAAATAAATAACTAAATTATAAAATAAAAATATATTCTGATTCTACACATACTGTCTCTATTCTGTAAAAGTTTTAGAATTTTTGGAGAATCAGAAATATTTTTAAAAATTCAGAGAACAGGCCTCTGAAACTGAACAGGTTCTGCAAATCTAAGAATCTGAAATTTTTCAGAAATCAAGAACTTAAACACAAATCTGAACTTTGGAAAATCTGGTTTTTCCTTTTTCGAATTAACGGATTCAAACAAATTTCAAGCGTCTAGGCTGACCCTTGAGCGCCGGTTCAAGAAGGCCTAAGTCGAAAAGATCTCACTTGTCCACAATCGTTCTAAGAAGTCAGAAAAACATAATTTGTTAGTTTTGGTAAACTAACTGGCACGCTCGCGCAACCCGATGTAGTTCGAGGGTTTGATTTCGAATCCCAAACGATTTGAAATAAAATCACGTCTACAAATAGTAATCAAACACATGGAGTGCATGTGTGCAATAGTGAATCATCCATCAATTGAAATGTAAAGCAATTAAATCTAATCACTATTACAATGTGGGGGGAGGCTGAGCTCCATTATTACAACCCCAATTTAATGAAATTGGAAGGAAGAGAATGAGATTTGCATTAATCAAACAAGCACTTACCCGAATTTGGAATACAAAAAGGGCTAGGATTCAAGAGTGAATTTGGCCTTTAGAGCTCCTTCTTCTTCCTTCTATCTCCCACACTCTCACCTATCTACCCCTTTTTTGAACCCACACTTGGAAGTCACGTCCCTCTAGGCTGGAAGTCCTTCTCCTAACCTAGCACATGACCCCTTTTGAGCAGCCTCTCTTTATCTCTCTTATGGATGATCAACCCGCCCCCTTCTTGGCTCCTTTTATAGGCCAAGGGAGGCTGGGTCTAGGGTCTTCCAATGGGGCGGGTAGGACCTGCTTTCTTAGAGGATCTTGATCCAATACCCAGCTCCTAATGGTCCCCCCCTTGAGTCAACATAAGCCAGCCCATGTGGGCTGGTCATGGGTGCAGTCGGGTTAGCCTTGATTGGAGCCTTGGTTCATATGGTCGGTCTTTACAACTTGGATATGATTTGATGCAAACCAGTCGTGCTCTTTCAATTCAATTATGTCTTGCATTTGTTCCTTGATTCATTCAGCTTCATCTTGCATTTAATTTCCTAGGAGCAGGTGTTTGATCTTTGAGTCCATTCTTAATTCGGTTCCACTCCTTATTGTCTCAACTCCAACTTGACTCGTTCTTCGGCTTGTCCACTTGAGGCTTAGATCGATCGGTTCAGCCTTGCTTTGGGTTTGTGTTTGCTGAAATGAACTTCATACACTTGGTTATTGGGTTTGCATTGAATGTCCTCTGCATCATATCCTTTGGTAAAATTGGGCTTCATGCGGCCATGCATGGACTTGAGCTTCATCGATCATGTATTGAGTTGGAGTTGGATTTACGCTTCATCACGGCTAGGTCTTGAATTGCATTGTGGTCTTGTTCCAAGTCGAGTGTGTCTTGGCACTTGTTGTATTTGTCTTGAACTCCTTCATGAGATGCGATGGAATTTAGACTTGGGTGGTTTGATTCGGCTTTGACTTGCTCTTGGGAATGTAATCAGGGTCTTTGTACGAGTTTTTGGACAAAACATGGAATTTGAATTGATTTGTAACCTTTTTGAAAACCTGTCTAAACAAGTTGAATTCAAAATTTTGAAACTTTCTTGAAAGAGATCTTCACACTAATGGAATTTAAAACCCGACAAACCTTTCTAAAACTTCCTTTTAAATTTTTTCAAAAACATTTTTTATTTTGGGTGTTTACTGCTATCATCTATAGAATAGGATGTATTATGCACCCTAGGTCTTTGTAAGTAGTTTAGAACATGGATGTTTGAGGTGGGGGTTGACTTGATGGGGATAAACCCCATGATGATTTTCCCTTTCTTATAAATTTGGTTTGGATATGGTTCACTCATAATGCATTGTGAGTTTTGGACTCCTTTGATAGGAAATATCCTTAAAGGAGTGTATCCAAGGCCTTCCTACCAACAAGTTGTAATAAGGATTGATGTATAAGATATAAAACAACCCTACTTGTTAGATTGGGCCGATTTTTATAGAAAGTTCGATCGATCCAAGGGAATAAGAGGAATTGCCATCATACTGTATAATGATAATTGCATTTGGTTCGAGCCTCTCTAATAAAACTCCAACTCGGTGGGATATATGTAAGGGAAGGATGTTTAGGCCTCCATCACTATCAACCAAATACTTTCCCATAGAATGGTTATTCAAAACCACTTCTATATGTAAGGTATGATTGTTGGTTGTTATCGGCCTACTCAACTCATCTTCGAAAAAGTCGATTGGAGTTTGAGTGAGAATGGGTGAGTCGAAAAAAGACAATGACTAGGGATTCATGGATGTACTAACCTTTGTTTTCTCTAGAATTCCATCAAATACTTGTCTATATTTAAGTGAGATTTTGATCAACTCTAAAATAAACATGTTGATTGGAAGTATTGATAAATGCTTTTCTATGGAGGTACCACAATATCTTTACTCTTATGCCCACTAGGAAATGATGCATGCTTTTTTAAGCCAGGGTAAAAGGACCATTCCCTTGATTTTATACTAGAATTGAAAATAAAAAACTAGAACAGAAGAGACATGCCTGTCTCTTCCATCAGGATTACACAGTTTTTTATTTTCATTTTTTTCTATATTCCTTTATTCTTTTTTTCTTCCATTTGTAGTTGTTTTCGTATTATTGAGTTGCATCTTTCTTCTTATTGATTTTGTTTTTAGTTTAATTTTTTTCTTTTTGTTCTATCTTTTTTTCAAAGAAATTAGTAAGAATATTCATTGAGTTGTAAAGAAGATAATAATGCTACGTGAAACCTTTGTCATCGGAGTAAAAAGATCCGACCAAATATACCTTTTTTGAAATTTAGTGGGGATGAGAGACAAGAGTTGCTGGAATTGGATGAGAAAGGAGAGATTGGATAAGAGAGGAGGGAGCAATGTTGAGAGGAAATGAGAGAGGAAAAGTATTTATATAAAAGGTAATTTTAGTATTTATGAAAATTGGGGTGTGTGGATAGTAAAAAAGGTGTGTAGATAGTAATGTCCTTTCTTTTTCATGCTACCTTCACCATTTAAGCGGTCTTTCAGGCTAAATTTGTGTGGCCAACAAAATACATGAACGAGAAACTAGACACGTATGGCTGGTCTAGTTTCTGTTTTGGGTCGTGTTTGAGTCTCAAATGATTCAGAATTGTTGGAATATTATTTTTCAATGGTGTTGCCCTGGTTTCGTGTTTCAAAATGGCGAATTTCGTGTCTCTAAAGCATGCATGGCATACGATTATGGTGCTTGTGCAATGTGAGACTGAGGGCGATACTCGATTATTTTATTTTGCTTTCCATGCAACCATAGTGATTAATCTGTGCAAGGACCACAAGTACAATAACAGACAGAGTTTCATGCAAAATAAGACCCTGAATTGCCAGATTCCAAAAGATGGTGACAGTCACGAAACGGTACAAGCACGAACTGAAATTAAAAGGTCCGAAACCCTCAAGTGACACATAAAGAAAGGATATTGTTGAACCATGTCCATTCTCAGCGACACGAAAAAGAAAACCCCTCGAGGTTATGAGTTCGATATTCAGGGAGTGCATCTGGCTTCTATACGTTATATTCAGTATATTTGGAAATGTATAAATGACATATACATAGAGTAGTAATAAGTATTGTACGGGTGAAAGAAGAAGTGGCGCACCACAATTACTTTATTTAGAAGGAAAAAGAGAAAAGGATCAACGCACCAAACTATTGGAGAAATAATTGAATATGAAACTTCACTTTTGGTTCCTATAATTCTGTTCGCTAGGAAAGAATTAACCTGGACCCGCTCGGTGCAACTCGTGATACTCGTTGGACACAAATTATTATTTCGACAATATGTCAGTAGTCAAACTCCATGGAGAGGGAGAGAGAGAGTAGGATGGCTGTTTGGCTTGCTTCAATCTCCCTTTTTTCTTTTCTTATGAAAACCGAGTATAGAAATGAGAGAGCACAGCCATGCAATTACTCCTTTCAACTTCTATTTTTTAATTTTCTTCTCTCTTTTTTTCTTTTTATTTAAATGATTTTGTACTTAACGGAGAACCAGTCTTTTTTATACTTACAAACGATTTTGAGTAAGTATTTGTGTATCAAGAAAATAATAAAGAATGATCTAGCTTACCTTAAGTTGACAACTAGTACAAAACATAATCAAGTTTTATGAAAACAAAGAATTCATGTAACCGATTTCATGCTGTAATTTCTATTGGTGTTTTATATTTTCTATTTAAAATATCCTCTATTCTTTTGTAGTATGATGTAATTACAGGGTCATTTCAATGAACCGATTTCCAGCTCGTACCTTCTTTAATGAACGGAGTCTCGACAGGCTCCTTCTTTTCGTCTAATGGGATACAACATAAATGGATAGACCCAATACCTTAGGCCTTCCCACCTGAGCTGGAAGTTGCACTGACACAGGCTCTTAAATCATGTTTCCACAAAACTTTGAGTCGTGTCTACAACTGTCATTGAATTTTGTTTTGGATTATGTCTGTGCCATTTAATGTTTGTAACAGAGGAGTTCAACCCAACACTACGCGATTTTGTTTGCAACTTTTCCATCAAACTGGGAAGAACCTTTAGGCAAAAGTGCTTGCAAATTTTCATGGGCACATCCCTTTTACTATTCACATACCGTAATTTTCATAAATATCAAAATTATCTTTCATATAAATACTCTTTTATCTCTTCTTTCATCCCAACATTTTTCTCTCCTCTCTCACTTAATCTCTGGTCTCCCCCCTCCCCCCTCTCCCCCACAAATTCTATAACTCTCCTCCTCCACCCAATTTCAATAAAAGTATATTTGATCGGATTTTTTTACTCCAATGACAAAGGTTTCACTTAGCATTACTATATTTTTTACAGCTCAATGCATATTCTTACTAATTTCATTAAAAAAATGAAAGAAAAAAAGGAAAATGAAAATTAAAAAATGAAACTAAAAACAAAATCAATAAGAAGTGACGACTTAATAATACGAAAAGAACAACCATACCAATGAAAAAAAAAAGAAAAAAGAATCAAGAAACATAAGAAAACATTGAAAATAAAAAATATCATCCCAACGAAAGAGATGTACTTTCTTCCATGGAGATGTCCTAGTTTTTTATTTTCAATTTTACTTTATAAATCAATGAAAACAACTAAAAAATAGAAAAACCAAAACCAAATCAACATTATAAATAGATAAATCTCCTTAAATCAGTTTTTTTTTATATTTTTCTTTAGATTCTTTATTTTTTCATTTTTCAACAGGTTTTGATTCGTTCTTTTGTTGAAAATAGTTGTAGATTGAGTAATAGGTGGTTGAAATGAGTATTGAGTAATAGGTGGTTGAAATGAGTCGGACAGCAAAGAATGAAAGGAAGTATAACTGAAAATAGGGCTGAAAGCTTGTTGACATAAAAGATCCCCTTTTATTACTAAAAGGTATTTTTATAATTACTGAAAATGATCAGTGTTTTGAAAAAAAACGTGTACGCGTATCAATCCTGATTTTCATTACTTAAATAGTAAAGCGCAAATTCAAGACTACTCTGACTCGCTGGTAAACATTCTTCTCTCTGAAATAGGGAGAAAGCGGAAACCCGAAACTGTTTACCGCACCCAATGTATATCTCCACACGCTAACACTTCGCACTCGGGCGAGAGCCACGAAGCAAATGAAGTCCGTACGGAAAGATGGTGGGCCGCTTTCCATTTCGTGCGCTTTACTTAACCATGGTTAAATGGTGGAATTAACTCATTAGTTGAAGACAACATTTTCAAATACACACCTTCATTGTTGACTAATTCCGAACTAGTCAGATACTGTTGGGTAATAACGTAAAGCCTTCACTTGTGTGGCATCAATTTTTTTCGTGTAAAAAGCAAACAACAACAACTACAACAACTAAGCCTTTTCCCATACTAGACGGGGTCGGCTACATGGATTCTTTGTTTCCACATATCTCTATCGTGTGTCATATTAGCAGTTAACTCCCAATAAGCTAGATCATTCTTTATTGTTTCTTTCCAACACTTTTGTGGTCGTCCTCTACCTCTTTTAATACTTTCCAAATTTAGTTTTTCTAACCTTCTTACTGGTTCTTCTTTTGATCTTCTTTCTATATATCCAAACCATCTTAAACGATGTTCTCTCATTTTATCCTCTATTGGTGCCACTCCTAATTTGTTTCTAATAACCTCATTATGTATACGGTCTTTTCTTGTATAACCACTCATCCATCTCAACATCTTCATTTCTGTCACAGACATCTTTTGTACATGTTGATGATTAATTGCCCAACACTCAGAACCATAAAACATGGCAGGCCTAACTGCTGCTCTATAATATTTACCTTTTAATTTTAATGGTATCTTCTTATCACAAAGAATACATGATGCTCCTCTCCATTTTAACCAACCAGCATTAATTCTATGTGTAACATCTCCATCAATTCTTCCATCACTTTGAAAAATTGACCCTAAGTATTTAAAACTTTCCTTTTGGGGAATGCAATGTGTGCCAATTTTAATTTCTATGTCCTCTGAAGTAGCCAAATGATCAAACTTACATTCCATATATTCTGTCTTTGTTCTACTAAGTCGGAGGCCTTTGTTTTCTAATGTTTCTCTCCATAGTTCCAATTTTCTATTAACTTTTTCCTTAGACTCCTCCACTAAGGTACTTCATCTTGAATATGTTTTGTTAACTCATCCATCACCATTATAAATAAGTATGGACTTAAAGTTGATCCTTGATGTAACCCAACATTAACTTCAAAGAAGTCTGTCGTTCCTTCATGAGTCCTCACACATGTTTTTGCACCATCATACATGTCTCTTATAAGGTTAATATATATCAATGGGATACCTCTTTTTTCCAAAGTTCTCCAAAGAACCTCCCTTGGTACCCTATCATAAGCTTTTTCTAGATCAATAAATATCATGTGAAGTTCTTTCTTTTTTGCTCTAAAATGTTCCATAAGACGTCTCAAAAGGTGAATCGTTTCAATAGTAGATCTACCTGGCATAAATCCAAATTGGTTCTTTGTTGTACTTGATACTTGTCTTAACCTACGTTCGATAATTCTTTCCCATAATTTCATAGTATGACTCATTAACTTGATACCTCGATAATTCGCACAATTTTGAATGTCTCCCTTGTTCTTATATACGGGTATAAGTGTACTTGCTCTCCATTCCTCGGGCATCTTTTGGTTTTTCCATATTTCATTAAATAGTCTTGTGAGCCAAGTGATTCCTATTTCTCCTACTATTTTCCAAACTTCTATAGGAATATTATCTGGTCCTACCGATTTACCACTCTTCATATGTTTAAGAGCCTCTTTGACTTCATTCTTTTGAATACATCAGTAGAAATTGTGGTTTATATACTTTTCTGACTTGGCTAAATCTCCTAAACTAATACTAACATCTTTATTTTCATTAAAAAGATTATAAAAATAGTTTTTCCATCTATTTCTTATATTATCATTTGCCACTAGAATTTTTTCATCCTCGTCTTTTATGCATCTAACATAATTAAGATCTTTAGTTTTCTTATCTCTAGCCCTAGCTACCCTAAAAATATCTCTTTCACCCTCTTTTGAGTTGAGTTTTTTATATAAGTCCTCCCAAATCTTAGCTTTTGCTTCACTAACGGCCTTTTTTGCTTCCTTCTTTGCTTTCTTATAAGCTTCTAAAGTTTCACTAGTTTTCTTAGCATAATGTAATTTGTAACATGCCCTCTTTGCCTTAATTTTATTTTGTACTATTTCACTCCACCACCAAGCTTCTTTTTGTGCCGGTACACCTCCCTTAGATACCCCTAACACATCTTTCGCCACTTTCCTAATATGTATAGCCATATTGTTCCACATATCATAGGGTGTGCCAACATAATTCCAAACATCTCCTTGAAGGACTTTCTGTTTAAATATATCTTCTTTCTCGCTTTTGAGGTTCCACCATTTAGTCCGAATAGCTCGATGCACTCTTTTCTTCTTTGTCCATTTTTTTATTTGTAAATCCATAACTAAAAGTCGATGTTGGGTGGTTAAGCTTTCTCCTGGAATTACCTTACAATCTTTACAACACGCTCTATCTTTTTTTCTACAAATAAAGTAATCAATTTGTGTTTGTGATAAGCCACTCTTATAAGTAATTAAATGTTCATCTCATTTTTTGAAGATTGTATTGACAATAAAGAGATCAAATGACAAAGCAAAATTTAAAATCTCCCTACCTTCCTCGTTTATATCCCCATAACCAAAGTTTCCATGAATCCCTTGATATCCTAATGCCTCTTTACCGACATGTCCATTTAAATCTCCTCCTAAACAAATCATCTTCTTTTGTGGAATCTTATCTAACTCTTCCCAAAAAACTGTCTTTATACTATCTTCTAGTCCTACTTGGAGTGCGTAAGCACAAACTATATTCAAAACCTCTACTCCTAACACTAATTTCAATGTCATGATTCGGTCACCATATCGTTGTATGTCTACTACACTCTTCTTTAAATCTTTATTTATGATAATACCAACTCCGTTTCGGGCCTTTTCTTTACCAGAGTACCATAATTTAAAACCTGTATCCTCTATCTCCTTTGCTTTTTCTCCAACCCATTTTGTCTCTTGTAAACATAGAATATGAATCTTTCTCCGAATCATAGTATCTACCACCTCCATTAGCTTACCCGATAATGTTCCGATATTCCAAGAACCAATATGAATCTTATTATCTAGGACTAGCTTCCTTACCTCCCGCATCCGTCCATAATCAAAATGAGGAGACCCTCTCTGAAAATTTTTCACTACATTCGGGCAGCAATGTAGCGGGACTAACTTCTTTACCCACACCCGTCCATGATGTAGGAACCCTCTCTGCAATTGATTCACTACATTCGGGCGAAAATGTAGTGGCCCTTGCTTACTTCTTATTGCATTCGGGCTCTGCA
Organism: Brasenia schreberi; assembly: GCA_036023115.1. Lineage (NCBI taxonomy): Eukaryota > Viridiplantae > Streptophyta > Magnoliopsida > Nymphaeales > Cabombaceae > Brasenia > Brasenia schreberi. Next base: position 4,229,624 of record JAYKKT010000073.1, read on the forward strand.
GCACGTCGCTAGGCGGGGACGCCCCAAAGCAATGCTCATAATTTTTGTAATCCATGTTGTAGAAATCCGACGAAGTTTTACGCTGGCTGTCGGAAGCCTAACACAACCCTCCTCCTTTATCCGGGCTTGGGACCGGCAATGCAAGGGTGAACCCTTACATGGGCGGAAGCGAAACTGTAATTTCGTGTAAAAAGCATTGCAACATAAATGCTGCCAGCTATCCAGTAGCATTTTGGATGAACACTGATCTAGACTTTTTTGGGTTGTGCTTAGGTTTTCATGCATGGTCTTGAAGTTGCTCGGTGTTTCATGTTTTAAGTCAATGTTCGTGCTTAGTTATAGGTCAATTCTTTGCATTAAATTACATTTTGTCAAATTTGAACAGAGGCAAATATGAGACTGAATCGTACTTATGTCGATTCTCAGGGCTGGTTTTAGATCACTATATGTGGAAGATTGGTAAACGAGCTAAATTAATCAAATAAAACATGTTTGTTGCTCATCTTGTTTTCTGTATGAACTAGCCAAACAACCTTTTGTCATCGATGTTCAAAACCAACTCACCATCCTTTAACCGATTTTATAAATACACTACATAGTCCATTTATGTAAAGTCTTCCCCATACTAAAATACAATCATATTGGGAACATAGTTTAGGTTGAATTTTTAAAAATATGAATAATGAGCTTTTATGAGCCACACCGTACCAAACAAACTGTTTTCATGTTCAATTCACATAGTTTAACAAAATGAATACAAACTAACCAAGAAGGATCAAGCCAAACTACGAGTGGGTTGGTTCATTTACCAGGCCAACCGAGAGGAAAGATGGTTTTTCTGTTAATAGGAAAATGTTGACTCCGTTTTCGGCATTTTCCTTCAAAATAAGAGCGCAGTATGGAAAAAACCCGAAAGCAAACCCTTGGTTGACTGTGGTTACCTTGTGGCGGCACCCACAAACGGCCTTTGGTTTCGCTCCCTTTTCCTCCTTTCTGTGTGTGTTTCTTCTTTTCTACTTCCCCTTCTGCAACAGAGAAGGCGAAGCAAGAGCAGCGACGAAGAAGAAGAAAAGAATAAAGAGGAGGGTGTTTGCGGTTGGATGAAGAAGGGAAGATGAAGGGAAACGATTCGTTTTCGTCTTGGGAGCCTCCGAGGAGAGAGACGCTCGATTTCGAACTACAATTGGTGGTTTCGGGAAGGAGAGGAGGCAGAATCAGGGATTCCGAGCTCCAGAATCTGATCCAAGCATGTCCTACGCCGGACAAAACCGTGCTTCTGCCCGCCGGTGTGGTCGCCGCCCGGCTTCGGTTCAGGAGCTGGCCGGACGTCGTTGAGGCTTTTGTCTTTATTTGGGAGCGGAGGCTCTCCGGTGGGCACATGCTCACTCCGAAAGTCTCCTTTTTCCCTAGGGTTCCGGCGGGATTCGAGAAGCTCAAGGCGACGGTTAAGGCGGTGTTTGTGAAGCACATCAACGGGCTTCTTGTCGGAGAAGCCGTTCAAAAGTGCCAGGCTAAACTCGAGGCCGTCGAGAAGGAGGCCGCTGACGTCCTTGCTGCAATGAAGGTTCGGCAGGTTCCGATGGGAAGGTACATGGTACTAAACGAGAAGGTTGAAGGGCTCAACGTAGAGAGGAAGCAGATTTATCGCCGGCTTGAGGAGTTCCGTAGCTCTCTTCTTTGTATAATGTCCGTCCTGGAGTCAGCCGGTGAAGACGACGTCGAGGGTGAGGCCAGGCTGTTCTGGTTCGGGGACGAAAACAAGCGGAGTTGGGATCAAATTCATCGCACTCTGTTAAGGGAATGCAGGCGGCTGGACGAAGGTTTGCCCATCTACTCTTGCAGGCGTCAGATTCTGAAGCAAGTCAATTTGCGCCAGGTGAAATAAGGCGATCTTTCTTCCGCCGATTTTGCGTACTTCTGAGGAGCTCTCGTTACTCTGATTTGAACTGCTGATGGCTTTGTTAATATTGTTGTTGATACTTGGGAGCCTTTTTTAAAAAAATCTTTCTTTTGGCTGAAAATCCTTCTTTTTCACATTTTAGTAACCTCTTTTGCCCATATGGCACAAAAATAAACTATCATATAACTTGCAACGGTAGACTGTTTTTAGTAGTCAAATTGGCAAGTTGGTATCAATGCTTTAGAGTAACCAGTCGTTGTGATCTCAAAATGTGTAAGGAACATGAACATGTGAAGATAGTGCAAGAGTTATCTTTCTCACACCAAGTTTCATGCACTACAGTGAAAAGAACTAGCACATAAAATAACTGTATGTGATGTCCAATTATCCATTTCCAGAAACTTCATAATCGGCCACTTACACGCTTAATATTTATGAATAGATCCTATACTATGAGTGCATGATCAATCACTGTAACCTTTTCGGATTAATTGAAAAGCAATATGTTTACACACTAGTCAGAAACTTGGTACGGTACGTTTTCTTCGAGAAACCGTTGTCACGTCCCGTTTAGGATTAGGAAGAGGTGTACTGGACGTGCAATGATTATTTATGTATCATGTTACCTTCTTTTGGCTTCTATGAACTTGGTTACTATGGACTCTCACATCCCGGTTGGATCCGCCAGGCCTGTTAGAAAACGGCCATGTTTACCTGGAATTACACTACATATACGTTAAAGCTCAAGCTTTAGTCTCAATGCTATGTTCATTGTTTACCACCATTTGCTCTTTTATAGTCCATGGACAAGGTAGTGGTATATCCAGCCATTACTATCGAAGGCTGAGTACATTTATGATATGGAAGTGCACCTCACCCCCGATATTCCTTAATATTTATTGATCAAGGGTTCTATTTTTGCTCTACAGATGCATAGGTGTTTTTATCTAATATTCAGTTTGACATTCTGAATTTTATTCTGCTTCTCAAGATATCAAGATAGGAGCAACTTGGCTTTATGGTCCTCGACTCCTCGTTTCTTAAGATATGGGGGCATATTCTACCTGCATTTCTTTCCTATCATTGTGTATCATTTTTCTCCATGAGACATGTGTATTGTATTGTACCATATTGTAAATTTTAAAAGTTATTTTACAAATCAGAAATATTGAGAAAAATCATAAAAAATCAAGAACAATTCTAAAATCTAAACAATTTCTATAGATCAAAATCTTTCTTTAAACATATGTCATCTTTGGCGGATGTTTCAAGCTGGGAAAGTTTAGAACATTTTTGATTGATCATCTTGCCCTTTTACTGTAGAAATGGAAGATTTTGTGCAAGCTGATGGCTACCATTCCTTGCTTATGGGCAGCTTGCCAATTTCATGAACAAGTGGTGTTGTTTGGCAGGTTCTTTAGTTTGGACAATGATTCACTTGCCATTTTCATGAGCTACAAGTGGAGGCTTTGATCTTAAAGTAGTAGGAAGGTGCCTTTTTTTTGTTCGTGAGTTCTAGTTAGTGTAGTTTCTTAATTCGTGGACTGATAGAGCTCAATTGGGAAGGTATTAAGGTGCCATTGGAGTTGTCAAACTTGGGCATAAATAGTTGGGCAACCTACCAAATTTGGATGTGGTAATAACCGGGAAGTTGCCCAAGTAAATTGCCTTTTTCGTTGGTAAGAACTCTGAAAATTATTTATTCTCGTGGGCCTTCGTTGCTGTTCTTGGGAGGTTGCTCTTAAAAGCAAGAAGTCTCTCTTGCTAAAAGAGATGAGATCAGATTAATCATTTTTTATTCCAAGGAGCATAAACCGTGCAAAAGTGGAGCACTTAAGTATAAATTACAAAATAACACAAAAATCATATTAAAAGGGCCAGGGCGATACACACATGTATCGTGCAGTACATACCGATATAGGGGCAATATGCAATACACCCCCTTGTATAATTTGTGACTTCTCAAGATACGATACGATACGTGCCATATTGTATGATATGGAACAATACAAATAACCTTGCTTTTTTCTAGAAGAAGTTAATAATACATTAAAGTTTGTATCATACACTTATCATTTCTTTGGGCTTTTAGGATGGGTGTTACATGCTTATACTTATTGCCTAGAATAATCAAATCAGAGGGAAGTTTTCTAGAGAATCACTTAAGCACAAGTGGCTCAGAGTTTTAGAAATTGAGTGCTTTGCATTGCACATGAAAGGGAGGGGAAACCAATTTCCATAAATGTCTGTGAAATATTGTAACTCCGCCCATGTAAGGGATCACCCTTGCATTGCCGGTCCCAAGCCCGGATAAAGGAGGAGGGTTGTGTTAGGCTTCCGACAGCCAGCGTAAAACTTCGTCGGATTTCTACAACATGGATTACAAAAATTATGAGCATTGCTTTGGGGTGTTCCCGCCTAGCGACGTGCTGCAGAGCCCGAATGCAGTAAGAAGTAAGCAAGGGCCACTACATTTTCGCCCAAATGTAGTGAATCAATTGCAGAGAGGGTTCCCACATCATGGACGGGTGTGGGTAAAGAAGTTAGTCCCGCTACATTGCCGCCCAAATGTAGTGAAAAATTTTCAGAGACGGTCTCCGCATTTTGATTATGGACGGATGCGGGGGGTAAGGAAGCTAGTCCTAGAAAATAAGATTCGTATTGGTTCTTGGAATATCGGAACATTATCGGGTAAGCTAATGGAGGTGGTAGATACTATGATTCGGAGAAAGATTCATATTTTATGTTTACAAGAGACAAAATGGGTTGGAGAAAAAGCAAAGGAGATAGAGGATACAGGTTTTAAATTATGGTACTCAGGTAAAGAAAAGGCCCGAAACGGAGTTGGTATTATCATAAATAAAGATTTAAAGGAGAGTGTAGTAGACATACAACGATATGGTGACCGAATCATGACATTGAAATTAGTGTTAGGAGTAGAGGTTTTGAATATAGTTTGTGCTTACGCACCCCAAGTAGGACTAGAAGATAGTATAAAGACAGCTTTTTGGGAAGAGTTAGATAAGGTGTTTCAAAAGATTCCACAAAGGGAGATGATTTGTTTAGGAGGAGATTTAAATGGACATGTCGGTAAAGAGGCATTAGGATATCAAGGGATTCATGGAAACTTTGGTTATGGGGATATAAACGAGGAAGGTAGGGAGATTTTAAATTTTGCTATGTCATTTGATCTCTTTATAGTCAATACAATCTTCAAAAAACGAGATGAACATTTAATTACTTATAAGAGTGGCTTATCACAAACACAAATTGATTACTTTATTTGTAAAAAAAAAGATAGAGCGTGTTGTAAAGATTGTAAGGTAATTCCAGGAGAAAGCTTAACCACCCAACATCGACTTTTAGTTATGGATTTACAAATAAAAAAATGGACAAAGAAGAAAAGAGTGCATCGAGCTATTCGGACTAAATGGTGGAACCTCAAAAGTGAGAAAGAAGATATATTTAAACAAAAAGTCCTTCAAGGAGGTGTTTGGAATTATGTTGGCACACCCTGTGATATGTGGAACAATATGGCTATACATATTAGGAAAGTGGCGAAAGATGTGTTAGGGGTATCTAAGGGAGGTGTACCGGCACAAAAAGAAGCTTGGTGGTGGAGTGAAGTAGTACAAAACAAAATCAAGGCAAAGAGGGCATGTTACAAATTACATTATGCTAAGAAAACTAGTAAAACTTTAGAAGCTTATAAGAAAGCAAAGAAGGAAGCAAAAAAGGCCGTTAGTGAAGCAAAAGCTAAGATTTGGGAGGACTTATATAAAAAACTCAACTCAAAAGAGGGTGAAAGAGACATTTTTAGGATAGCTAGGGCTAGAGATAAGAAAACTAAAGATCTTAATTATGTTAGATGCATAAAAGACGAGGATGAAAAAATTCTAGTGGCAAATGATGATATAAGAAATAGATGGAAAAACTATTTTTATAATCTTTTTAATGAAAATAAAGATGTTAGTATTAGTTTAGGAGATTTAGCCAAGTCAGAAAAGTATATAAACCACAATTTCTACCGACGTATTCAAAAGAATGAAGTCAAAGAGGCTCTTAAACATATGAAGAGTGGTAAATCGGTAGGACCAGATAATATTCCTATAGAAGTTTGGAAAATACTAGGAGAAATAGGAATCACTTGGCTCACAAGACTATTTAATGAAATATGGAAAAACCAAAAGATGCCCGAGGAATGGAGAGCAAGTACACTTATACCCGTATATAAGAACAAGGGAGACATTCAAAATTGTGCGAATTATCGAGGTATCAAGTTAATGAGTCATACTATGAAATTATGGGAAAGAATTATTGAACGTAGGTTAAGACAAGTATCAAGTACAACAGAGAACCAATTTGGATTTATGCCAGGTAGATCTACTATTGAAGCGATTCACCTTTTGAGACGTCTTATGGAACATTTTAGAGCAAAAAAGAAAGACCTTCACATGATATTTATTGATCTAGAAAAAGCTTATGATAGGGTACCGAGGGAGGTTCTTTGGAGAACTTTGGAAAAAAGAGGTATCCCATTGACATATATTAACCTTATAAGAGACATGTATGATGGTGCAAAAACATGTGTGAGGACTCATGAAGGAACGACAGACTTCTTTGAAGTTAATATTGGGTTACATCAAGGATCAACTTTAAGTCCATACTTATTTATAATGGTGATGGATGAGTTAACAAAACATATTCAAGATGAAGTACCTTGGTGTATGTTATTTGCAGATGACATTGTATCAGTGGAGGAGTCTAAGGAAAAAGTTAATAGAAAATTGGAACTATGGAGAGAAACATTAGAAAACAAAGGCCTCCGACTTAGTAGAACAAAGACAGAATATATGGAATGTAAGTTTGATCATTTGGCTACTTCAGAGGACATAGAAATTAAAATTGGCACACATTGCATTCCCCAAAAGGAAAGTTTTAAATACCTAGGGTCAATTTTTCAAAGTGATGGAAGAATTGATGGAGATGTTACACATAGAATTAATGGTGGTTGGTTAAAATGGAGAGGAGCATCAGGTATTCTTTGTGATAAGAAGATACCATTAAAATTAAAAGGTAAATATTATAGAGCAGCAGTTAGGCCTGCCATGTTTTATGGTTCTGAGTGTTGGGCAGTTAATCATCAACATGTACAAAAGATGTCTGTGACAGAAATGAAGATGTTGAGATGGATGAGTGGTTATACAAGAAAAGACCGTATACATAATGAGGTTATTAGAAACAAATTAGGAGTGGCACCAATAGAGGATAAAATGAGAGAACATCGTTTAAGATGGTTTGGACATATAGAAAGAAGATCAAAAGAAGAATCTGTAAGAAGGTTAGAAAACCTAAATTTGGAAAGTATTAAAAGAGGTAGAGGACAACCACAAAAGTGTTTGAAAGAAACAATAAAGAATGATCTAGCTTATTGGGAGTTAACTGCTAACATGGCACACGATAGAGATATGTGGAAACAAAGAATCCATGTAGCCGACCCCGTCTAGTATGGGAAAAGGCTTAGTTGTTGTTGTTGTTGTTGTTGTCTGTGAAATATTGTAGCAAAATATATTGAAAAGATCATATCTTTTGAAAAGAAATGTGAAAGATCGTGTGACTTTTGTGTTAAGAAGTGGTATCGGGTCCGTATTTGATCCTTGTGTTTGATTGTTAAGTGTGGTTAAGTAAAGATAGATTAGTCATTTAAGTTATAAAATATTATAAATAATAGCATTATTTAGGGTTAAAAGGAAGAGAGAAAAATCGATAGCAACAAGTGGGGCACTGAAGAAGCTGATGGTGGTGTCCATGATGAGAGATTACCTCCAACCAAAAATTTGTATTATGAAATCTGTATCAATAAAGATTAACATGGTATTAGAGCCTATCGACAACAAAATAAGTGCTTTTCTGGAACGATAGCAGTGCAAGCTCAAACGTTTGTGTCAAACATCGTCGCACAAAGATTCCATATCATATCGATTTGCGTTTAGAGCAACCATAATAGATTTGAGAGAAGATTCAGGAAAGGGTTAATTGTGTTTTGGTGAACCGGTTGAAAGCAAGAGAAACCTTCAAATATTGATTGAAATCTCCACGTGCTAGAGTCGTGTAAGGGCCCACAACCTGTCTACTGTCCTTGCATGTCTTGTTACGCACAACATTGTTGTGTATTAAAGAGACAATATGACAGATAAAGGTAATTCTATTGAAGTTTTGTTTATCGTTTTAGCCCGAAGAGAAAATAGATACATTCCAAATCACAAATATCAAGTTAGATGACAGAAAATTTTCAGGTCTAGATCAATTGAGTATCGTATGATACGGTGCAATATAGATAACACTGCCTCATGTATCTTGAGTCAGCATGTGAAATATGGAGAACTATTTCTTGAGTTTATTCACGATAGAAAAATGCAGGAAAGGAATATGAAATCTTAAAAAAAATTAGAAAGTGTAGACAACAACAACAACAACAACTAAGCCTTTTCCCATACTAGACGGGGTCGGCTACATGGATTCTTTGTTTCCACAGATCCCTATCGTGTGCCATGTTAGCAGTTAACTCCCAATAAGCTAGATCATTCTTTATTGTTTCTTTCCAACACTTTTGTGGTCATCCTCTACCTCTTTTAATACTTTCCAAATTTAGTTTTTCTAACCTTCTTATAGGTTCTTCTTTTGATCTTCTTTCTATATGTCCAAACCATCTTAAACGATGTTCTCTCATTTTATCCTCTATTGGTGCCACTCCTAATTTGTTTCTAATAACCTCATTATGTATACGGCCTTTTCTTGTATGACCACTCATCCATCTTAACATACTAAAATTATTAGCTAGTACTATGCGGATCTTCGTGGTCTCTAGGATGAGTTATAATTCTATATAACTATCAAATGCCCAAACTGCTTCAAAGTAAAAATGAGTCTAAAAAAAGGTGTTCGATTAAGTGTGGGAGTTCTTGAGTACAAAGTAGTGAAAGGCAACATTCTTGGATGTGAAAAGATGCCTTCCCTAGAACGGTGTATTCTATACTTTTTAGAGAAGAAGATAGGAGCAGTGTTGTTTGACGCGTATCGTATCGCGTATCGCTGGGCTCCACGATATGGGCATATCGTATCATACTTTAATATTAAAAAAATATTTAAAAAATCAGGAAAAATTAGTAAAAATCTAAAGTTTTTTCAATTGTCCATAAGTTTACCAAAACTGATAATTTTGATTGTTAAAAACTAAACTCTGCTTAATGTTGATTGGCTGAAAAGTAAACGGACCATTCAAGTGCATATTTGTGCATGCATGGATCCATGCATGTGTCGCTGGGACTTTGTTACCAACTTGTAAGGTTGTTTCTTCTACCTTTAAATGACCTGAAATCTTGTGGTGGACATTGTTTTCCCAAAATCCAACAACGTTCATGTATCAGCATCATCTTTGTTGGGGATCAACCATTCGGTCATGTTTTTCATAATCTAAACCACCACTTTTTGCATAATGAAAATCTAAGTTCTATATAACCATCATCTTTTGAATCACTGAAATACTTGTTTACATGTAAGATTCTGACAATGAGAAGTTGATCTCGCATATTTTGACCTCTAGATATCATATGCAGTGTCAGATATCACGAAAACGTAAAGAAATCGGTTATTTTACTTCTAGGGCACTCAGGTAACCATTTCAGCAAATTGTTAATCTTTTATTTTGGGGTAAATTTGACAATGACAAACAACAAGTAAGCCTTTTTCCCATACTAGGAGTAGGCTACATGGATTCTTTGTTTCCATAGCATTATCATGTGCCATCATTCTTTGTGCACACTATGGTTTGTGCAAGGGACGCGAGCCAGCCACAATTTACTGTGCAGCAGCCTTCGTTTTCTCCTAAATACAGTTGTCCTTTTTAGACTTTTCTCTTCAAGTGTGATGACAAACCTTCTCATTCATATTTTTCTGAGAATTGGAAGACTTAAACGCAAAGAAACTAAAAGACGCAATTAGTTCTGCAAATAGAACTGTTGCATATAATAGCCTGAGGATGCAATTTCAAGAAACATTGTCAGTTGCATTCTTTGCTTTAATTGTTAGTATGACAAACTGCGTCTAATTCTGTATATGATTTGAGATCAGCTAGTTGCTTCATTTGGTAGTGCTGAACATCATTCCAACTTTGCTTTCTGCACGCTCCCCTTTTCTCACAATTTCCATTGTTACATGTTATTCTGCTAACAGGTTATGATTTTGGTCGGTGAAACTGGTTGTGGGAAGAGCTCACAATTGATCCAATATCTTGCGGATTCAGAATTAACTAAAGATGGGTGTGTTGTATGCACTCAGCCACGGAAGATTGCTGCTGTATCTTTAGCACAGAGGGTAGGAGAAGAAAGTGATGGGTGCTATGGAGAAAAGTCTGTTACTTGCTACCCTGCTTATTCTTCTTTGCAGCAACTTAGTTCTAAGATAATTTATATGACAGATAATTGCCTTCTCCAGCACTTCATGAATAATTCAGATTTATCTGGTATTTCATTCATTGTTATTGATGAAGCTCATGAAAGAAGCTTGAACACAGATCTATTATTGGCTTTGGTGAAAAAGGAGCTGTTTCAGAGACCTGAGCTTAGACTTGTTATAATGTCTGCAACAGCTGATGCAGAAAAGCTTTCAGATTACTTTTTTGGCTGTGACACATATCATGTGATGGGCAGAACTTACCCTGTTGATATTAAATATATTCCAAGCGTATCCCCAGAATCTTCATACAATAATATTTCCAAAGGTATCTCTCTAAGCAGTCCATATGTTATTGATGTTGTCAAGATAGTTAATGAAATTCACAAAACGGAGGAGGATGGGACTGTTCTTGCATTTTTGACTTCACAGGCAGAGATAGAGTGGGCTTGTGAAAAATTTCAGAATCCTTCTGCAGTTGCATTGCCACTTCATGGGAAACTCTCTCCTGATGAACAACATCATGTTTTCCAGAGTTATCCTGGTAAAAGAAAAGTTATTTTTGCAACAAATTTGGCAGAGACTTCTTTGACAATTCCAGGTGTAAGATATGTGATTGATTCTGGTATGGTTAAGGAGAGCAGGTTTGACCCCACTACTGGAACGAATGTACTGAAAGTATGCAAAATCAGCCAAAGTTCTGCTCATCAGCGAGCTGGTCGTGCAGGTCGAACAGAAGCTGGCAAATGTTATCGGCTTTACTTGGAGGAAGAGTTCCAGTCCATGCCATCTCACCAAGATCCGGAGATTAGTAGGATTCATCTTGGCATTGCTGTTCTGAAGATTGTCGCTTTAGGCTTTACTAATATACTAGATTTTGAATTTGTGGATTCACCTAGTCCACAGGCAATAGAACTGGCGATCAGAAACTTGGTTCAACTGGGTGCCATCATTCGGAAGGGTAGCATTCTGCAGTTAACAGATTGTGGACATTACCTTGTGAAACTAGGTATTGAGCCGCGTCTTGGTAAGCTTATTCTTCGTAGCCTTGACTATGGTCTGCGCCGGGAAGGAGTCATTCTTGCTGCTGTAATGGCAAATGCAAATAGTATATTTTGCAGAGTTGGCACTGATGAGGAGAAAGCAAAGTCTGATTGCCGTAAGCTTCGTTTCTGTCATCCTAATGGTGATTTGTTCACTCTCCTTGCTGTTTATAAGGAATGGGAGGAAACACTCCAGCCTACAAAAAATAAGTGGTGCTGGGAGAACAGTATTAACGCCAAGTCCATGAGGAGATGCAAAGAAGCTGTACTCGAGTTGGAACAGTGCTTAAGACATGAGCTCAACATTATCACTCCTAGTTATTGGCTGTGGCAAGCACATCTCGGTGGAAAGCATGATAGTTTGTTGAAGATGATCTTACTTTCTTCTCTTTCAGAAAATGTTGCTGTGTTTAGTGGATATGACCGTCTTGGATATGAAGTAGCTATGACGGGACAAATGGCTATACTCCATCCATCATGTTCACTGCTAGCATATGGTCAGAAACCTGATTGGGTAGTTTATGGTGAGCTTCTTTCAATATCAAAGCAATATTTGGTCTGTGTAACAGCCATTGACCGTGAATGTCTGAGTACAGTTGAGCCTCCTCCTTTGTTTGATATTCTGCGACTGAGTAACCGGATGATGCTGAACAGAATTGTCTCTGGAGTAGGAAACAATGTTTTGAGAAGATTTTGTGGAAAATCAAACCAGAATCTGCAATCTATCATTTCACGGATCAGAAGGTCATGTGAGGATGATCAAATTTTCATTGATGTTGACTTTGACAGGGGAGAGGTTCAAGTATTTACTTCCTCTAAATGTTTGGATAAGGCTTTTGCCATGGTAGACCGGGCACTTGAGTGTGAATCACGATGGATTAAGAATGAATGCATCGAGAAATATCTGTTTCATGGATCACATGGTAACACTCCTTCCTTGGCATTGATTGGTGCTGGTGCTGAAATTAAGCATCTTGAACTAGAAAAGAGATTCCTGACAGTTGAAGTTTCACATCCCAGAGGTCACAGTCTTCATGATAAGGAACTGCTTATGTTGTTCGATGACTGTACCTCTAAGGTAGTTAACTTTTACAAGTATCCTGGAGCGTCACAGGAAAGCGATAACTTGGAAAAATGGGGGAGGATAACGTTTCTTTGTCCAGAAGCTGCTGAACAAGTGATTGCTGAAATGAATGAAGTAGAGTTTGATGGAATTCCCCTGACAGTGCATCCTCTGAGGCCATCTTTTGGTGTTGATCCTAAAGTGTTTTCGTTCCCTGCAGTTAAAGCAAAGATTACATGGCCTCGTAGGCAAAGCAAGGGCGTCGCCATTATCAGATGTGCACCTTGTGATGTGGCCTCTGTTGCAGAAGAATGTTCACCTATACTTATTGGTGGAAGGCAGCTCTATTGTGATATTAGCACAAGGTTTCCAGATTGTGCTGTTATAATGGGGATTGGGAAAGATGTTTTGGAAGGTGAAATATGGGAGACGTTAAGAAATAGGACAACAAAGAGAATACTAGATGTTCACTTATTACGAGGAGATGTAGTTGATCAGCCTTCAGGTACCGCTTGTGAGGAGGCTCTTCTTAAAGAAATCAATGATTTTGTGTCCAGTGATAAGTGCCATGTCCATGTCTATCACTCGGAACCGAAAGATTATTCAGTGAGAGCATTGATAACTTTTGATGGAAATCTTCATCTTAGGGCAGCGATGGCTTTGGACCACCTTAACGGAAAAGCACTTGCTTGTTGCCTCCCTTGGCAAAAAATAAGATGTGAACAAATGTTTCACAGCTTGCTCTCTTGTTCTTCTTCTGTCTATTTTGTTATCAAAAAGGAGTTGGATTCTTTATTGGAAAAGATCAAATTTCGAAAAGGTATTTCCGTTGGATGTTTCTAGTATGTAAAATTTACTTCAAACTCCTGCTTGCCTCCTTGTCTGGTTGCCCATTGACGGCTTATATTGTTGTTGACTTGATTTTTGTGCCATATTGTTGTCTAGGTCTACTAAAATGAAACTGAATCTTCTATTTCTTTCATTCTCACTTTGAGATCCTGCTTATTGTTAATTGTGTCTTTAGGTGACAAACATTGTCTGTAAGATGAACTTTCTCATTCTTCTGCTGTGTAGTGGATGAAGAACCATTAAGTTGTCTGCTTTGATTCTGTTGATTTCTCTAGGTGCTCTTTACATTGTTTCGGGTGGAAACATACTATGCTCAGAATCATGTTAGTTGTCATTGGGTGTGCACCTGTCTTTTTGTGCTTAGAGACAATTGGACCTAATGTACCAATGTGTGTATGATGTTAATTTACTGCGTTGAAACGTTTCACCATTCATGATATCCAATTCTTCGTGTATCCCTTCTCCACAAAACTGGATTGAACTCAAATGCTGCAGTTTGTAATATCACATATTTATACAGCCTTTCCCATTTTTAAAAGGACGGAAATATGGTTTATAATGGTAGTTTTACTAGTAGAATAAGACATCTCTAGCTAGACAGGAAATCATTTCCCTTGGCTGCTTTCGTCCACCCTCTGCTGCTCTTTGGCTTCCTTTTGGTTTTCATTTGGGAAATGTGGCAGAAAGTATTTTGTCAAATGGAAAAAATTCATTTAGGAGTACTTGTGAATATAATCCTAGAAATGACTGAGAATTGGGCCTGCAGGCATTCTTTGGCTCTCACCAACAAAATGAGATGAATGACTTTGGAGTAATCATTTTCTTGCTCCAGAAAAGGAAATCCTAGAAGCAATCATTGATAATGCTATACCATTGCTACCTGCTGGTATCGCAAGTGATTTCTTCTTTATACACTGTGTGCAGTAGGGTACCTTCCAAACTCCTAGTGCCCTGTAGACACAATAATTTTGTGCTAAAATTTGCTGGACACCACTACTTCAGGGTTGCCTCCATATACTTTTGCAGTACACTGTGTTGTTAAAGTTCTAGAATCTCGTAGAACAGTTAGACTTCATCTTGCACCCTCCTGTGTTGTTAAATTTTGCCTCCATATACTTTTGTCTGAACACCCTCCTGGTTAATCTAAATTGGTCTACCTGACTTGGAAGGATAAAATTCTGATTCTAAAGTTTCTTATTTTCTGTTATTAGATGTAATGATAAATTTAGACAGAACCGAGAGTGGCTCTTTCAGAGTGAAGATATTGTCTCCTGCGATGCGCACTGTTGCACAAACTCGGTTACCTTTTGAGAAGCTGATGAAAGGAAAAACCATCAGTCACAATGACCTCACATTTAGTGTGCTTCAGTTGCTTTTTACAAAAGAAGGAACCCAACTATTAAAGTCATTGGAGAGAGAAACAGGGACGTGCATCTTGTTTGACAGGCACAGCCTGAGCCTTAGAGCTTTTGGACCTCTACAGAAAATAACAGTAGCGGAGAAGAAGTTGGTGGAGTCTTTGTTATCTCTTCACAAAGAAAAGGGATACGAGATCCTACTCCGTGGTCCTGGAATGCCTCATAACCTCATGAAGGAAGTAGTCAATCGGTTTGGCCCTGATCTGCACGGCCTCAGCCAGAAGATCGATGGATCCCTTGTCAAGCTTAATGTTCGTTGGCATGTGCTTTCCTTTTCAGGGAGCAAGGAGCAGAAACATGAACTTCAGAATATAATTGCTGGTATTGTCCGAGATTTGAGTGGGAAACCAGTGATGGTGCACGATGAAGATGCTACATGTGCAATATGTTTGGACAAGGTGGAAGATGGCCTCAAGCTTGAGGCTTGTGGGCATGAATTTTGCAGGTTATGCTTAAAGGAACAGATTGAGGCAGCAATCTCAAGTCGGGATGGCTTTCCCTTATGCTGTGTTCGAGAGGGATGTAGCACCCCATTGCTATTGGTTGATATCAAGTCCGTTATCTCCAATGAGCAGCTCGATGAACTGTTCCGAGCATCTTTGACTTTCTTTGTGGCATCTAGTGGGGGAAGATACCGATTTTGTCCAACTCCAGATTGCCCCTGTGTTTATAGAGTCGCGGAACCAGAATCTGTTGGGTTGTTTGTGTGTGGAGCTTGTTCATCAGAAATATGCACTAAGTGCCACATCGAGTATCATCCGTTCATGACATGCGAGCAATACAAATTGTTCAAGGAGGACCCAGATGCATCACTGAAAGAATGGTGTAGAGGAAAGGAACATGTGAAGAGATGCCCTGAATGCAATTTCACAATAGAGAAGGTAGAGGGATGCAATCATGTAGAGTGCCGATGTGGGAATCACATCTGCTGGGTCTGTTTGGCAGGGTTCATTAGCAGCGACGAGTGCTATACACATTTAAGATCAGTACACCTTTCGTTGGGTCTGAATTTTCAGTAGAGTCCTCTGCGCACGCAAGTGTCTATATTCGATCTGAAGCTTTGTTTTGTTCCATGATTTAGGCAATCCCAAACTGACCGAGCAGAGGAACACAACAAATATGATATGTATATAGTATATAGAAGTGAAGAACTATATTCGAGTATGAGATGTTTATGCATATATGTACATATGGTACCTAGGTCCCTTAATATCGTGTATATTCGTATAGAATGCATATAACTTTTTGTGATGATCATTAGTTTATCATATGGTTGCATGTGTGATAGCTTATGGTGATACTTTTACCTTTATCTGTTTTGTGGGTTGATCTCATTAACTGTTTTTTTATCGTTTTGACCTTTTAGTGATGTAGCGTCACTTGGTATAGAATCTTCTTCGATTAGGGTTATTTTGGGTTTTTTGATCTTCTTGTTTTAGATTTATAATTTTGTACTTTTTTGCTATATGGGTTGATCTCTTTAATCTTTTTGAACCACTTTTATGTTATGATGAGTTTAGGGTTGCTTGGTGTAGGATCACCCTTGGTCGGGGTATTTTAGACTTTTGACTTGATGCTTGAGCTTGATCTTGAGTCATTGTTGAACTTAGTTTTTTGAGGTCCATATCTTTCTTATCATGTTTGTGTTAATTTTTTCTATTTTTTTATCCTTTTAATTCAAATATTCTATAGAGGTAAAATTGTCATTTTATTGGTAGAATTTATTTTGCTTCTACGTCTTATTTTAGCTTTTTCAACCATTTCTTTGAATGAAACACACTTGAAATAGTGAAATTTTGCTAATAGAGCTTTGAGTGCAAAATGTTTTTTTTTAGATTTTGATAGAATTCATTTTTTATTGGTTTCGAATTAAGTTTCCACAAAATGTTTGTTTGAAAATTGCAAAGAAAATTTGTTGGTCATGAATCGACTTAAAACTTCGTTTGCAAAAATTATGTGCGAGTGTGTCAACAAGTTTAATCAAATTTGCAAAGTGATTTTCTAACTATTAGGTGACTTTGGATTAGTATATTCTTATTATCGTAAGCCTTCATGAACTGACGTTCAAGGGTAAGTATAGACACTTAGGAAGAGTGATTTATGATTCAACGTTTTTTAAAACAATTTTCAATCAAAATGATTTTTTTAAAACAAGATATCATTCACTTTGCAAAACTGGTTTGTGTTCTATAAAATAGAATATGTTATATTTTTTAATGGAGGAGTTTTTCAAATTGTTGGTTATCTTATAAGGATTCAAAAATTCTAAAAAATTTACGTAAGACCTAGGTGTGAAGCTTTATTGGAGATTTTGTTTTGTATTTTTGGTTCTTTGAATAATCATAATTAAATTTGAGAAGTTTGTTAATCGAATGATATTATGAAATTTAGAACAGTCTCTGTAATTGAGAAACAAAGGCTTAGTAAAATGCTTGAATCTGTGCACATGAGATTCTAATTTTTATTGTATTAGTGAAATTGGAAATCTATGGAATTTATCTTTCCAACGAAACTATTTTCATGATTTTTGGGTATATGCGGACAGAGTTATAAAGATTTTACTAAACTTTTGTCGTAAGAATTTTTGCACAAATAGATTCTATTTTGAGTTGAGTTCAGTTTTTGATGATTTTTTTACTTGGTTTCACACATGTTTAAAATTCTTGCAAATTTTATTAGATATTAAACAATGTGTATACAACCTTTGGACCATGTTTCAGAATATTTCACTAAGATACGAGGGTTGGAAAATTCGATGACCCAACACTACTTATGCAAGATGCTGAAATTTTTAGAGTTTTCTTTACACAAGCTAATGATGCATTCAATTTGATCTTTAATATTTCAATGATCATCCAAAGAAATTTAGTTATTGACTTTTTGTTTGAGGAGAAACTCATATACATATAAATCCTCAAGGTATCTTTTTCCACGAGGATAACTCTCTTGGAAAATATATGTGATCATGTCTTAATATCCGCTCTTATACAAACTTATAAATATTTAATCTACCATAAGAGTGATTTACATACATCATTGTATGTAAAACGTGGTTTTTAATGTCTCTTTTATAGTTTCTTGAATTAATTTGGAGGCAATCACAAGAGAAAATGATGATAATATATTTAAGCATAGAAAAAATGAGGAAGTATAAGATACGACTTATATTGAGGTAGGGGCCAACAAAGAAATGGATTAAGACATGGGTCAAGGAATCCATGCCCAATCCGCATCAAGGAAGGGTTTAGCCTCTCCCTTGGCCTATAAATAGAGGCCAAGGGGAAGACGATTTCCGGCAATTGGAGATTGGGAGAGGCTTGCCAAGGTTGGGGAGAGGTCTAGGAGAGGGTCTAGGAGAGAGAAGAGTTGTTGCAACAAGAGAGAGAGAGAGAGAAAGAGAAAAAAAGTGATTAGAGAGAAAAGAGAGTGTGGGAAGAAGAAGAATGGGATGACCTCCTTCTTGAATTCGTGCACCATTGGAGGGCCAGTAAGTAAGCATTCTCCTTCCATTGATGATCTTGATTTCTTTTCTAATATTCGATTTGAGAAGGGGTTGTATTAATGGAGCTTGAGTCTCTCCCAATGTTATAATAGCAAGTAGATATGCTGCCTATTTCATTTCGTGTATGTTTATGTACTCTATTTATTTGCTTTCGTGATTTTCTACCTCTCTATATTCTATACACTCTTATATCTCCTAATCCCTTCTATGCTTAAGCTAAAGTATGTCTTTACGTTCATTTTCCTTCAGTAATGTGCTTTAATTTTGTTATGGATGACTCTTAAATTCAGATGGATGCATGTATATATATTCTAAAATTGAAACTCTGTTTTTCTGCATCCTACATATGCCAATTGTTTCATTTTTCATTGCTCAACTCATGCTCCGAATGATTTAAAACTTAAGTACTGAATTTACACACACAAGCCCACTAGAAATAAATTTTTCAAAAATTTTAGAGTCGTGTAGACTCATAAATAAAACCGGAAAAGATCGGTTCAATTCAGATTCTATTTATACACAATCTATTTTCCTGCAATAAAGGTTAGATAAAAGTCTCATAACTATGATTGTAGTGAACCAAAATTGATAAAATTAGTCTCATTGAAAATCTGATATCTATAGCCTTTCAAAAAGACTAAAATCATATAATTTGGAGTTCTGTGCACCGAGATATAGAGGTTTCTTTAGGCCTCTGTATTTTTGTAACAAAATATCCTGAAACACTTGAGCAATGGCCTGTCTTGGATTTAATTCTGCAAATCCATAGCACCAAATCGCAAAGTAAAAATAGGCTTAGATTCTCCATATTCCACTTTATGTTCTATTTCATGAATTTTAGAGATCTCTGAGTGCCCAAAAAAATCTGAAAATCCGCTCTGAAAATAGAATCAGTTTTTGTTTTTCAGAACTTGAAAATCTTCAATCTCTAGACTAAGTGCACGAGTTTGATTTGATTGAAAATCATCTTTCAAAGTGAATTTTGGAAACATACACGAGCACAAATAAATCCTCAAAGCGTCTAGGCTGACCTTTGAGGATCGGTTCAAGAAAGCTTAAGGCGAAAAGATCTCACTTAGCAACAATCGCATCACAAAGTCAGATTTACAACTTTGCTAGTTTTAGTAAAACTAGCTGGCATGCTCGCGCATAAACGAAGTAGATTGAGAAGTTTGTTTCAAGCCTCTACATAAACGGTTTCGTGTCTTGACCCATTCCTTGCTTCAAGCTTTGCTAGATCTGATCATAAATCATCGGCATTGCTTTTACAAATTAATCCTTATCTCCTTTTTATCCATGCTTTACTCCATCAGCATCTCTTTAATTTTCAAAACTCTATTTTGTAATTTCAAGTTAAAAAGTACTTTAATTTCAAAATGTAATGTTTTTGGTATTTTATGAAATTCATAGGTTGTGTTCAAATCATAAAATTAAAACAAGCCTAGATTTATTTTGAAAATTTAAAGCATGCTTAGATTTATTTTTGAAAAACATTTTATTGTGTTTACACTTATCAATTGGGATAGGCATATCCTTTTAGGATTGAAAGGTTATCGCTATAGTTAAAACAATAGTTAATTATTCATTTTGAGTGTCTTCATGCTGATCAGGATTACTTAGATTACTTGGATACTCTCATCAGTCTACTAAGAACTCATGCAAAGTCTAGTGGTGAACATATTATATTATACATCAAACATTTGGTATCCGGGTATATTCAAGTTGTGCAATTAAACACCTATTTATTTGCTATTGGTAACAATCAAACATGATAGCAATTTGTAAATACCCAAAAAAATTTAACTTTTATAAAATTGGTTATTTTTTACAGCTTTGGATTTTTAAATAAAATGCATCAAATGAGCTCGTTTTGGTATCAAAATTTCATAATAGCCTCAAAATGATGGAATGTTGCATCCCTTTCTCAAAAATTCGAATTTGGACAAAATTTTATAAAAATGATCGATTTTGTCCGCAAGACCAAATTGGTAGGATTTTGCCTTTTTAAATGATTGCTTTCAAAGAAATGATGATTTCAAACAATTCCTTTTATATAAACAAATGAAAAAGGTAACATTGGGAATCAAATCCAAAAATGTTTGCAAATTATAAATTTATGAAATTCGAAAACCCTTGATATTCAAAAACAAGTTAAATTCAAACCAGACCTTAGAAATTCACCCGATTGAGAAGGGTCTCATTCCAAGACCTGATACCCAAGATTAAAGTCGTTCGACACCTTACACCCATTGAAATGGTTAAAGTGATTTGATATCCCACACCCATAAGAAGGGTTAAATGGTCAAGGTGGTTATAGACTGACTCACAGAGCAAAAGTATGTCACCTTTGCAAACAAAAAACTGGGAATCAAACCCAGTGTCTTTCCAAAGTAATATTTGAAGATTTCATTAAATTTGATGTTTTCAAATATAAAATATTTTCTTATATAAAATGTTTGAAACCTACCATATATAAACTCGAATTGTACGGAAACAAATTCCCTGGAAAGAGGAGATGACATAAAAAGGCAATAACCGAGCACCTGGCAATTTCGACGTTGTTGGGCAAGGTAACCTATTATTTTTACTTTCAGGTACAAAAAGGAAGGTCGGCATCAAGAAAGAAAAGCTGACAAACTGGCATAAAAAAAGGAAGTTGATGTTCAAAATGGCAAGTCGACACCCGAAAAGGAAGGTCGACACCCAAAAAGAAAAGTCGAGGTTAAAAAGGAAAGCGGGTACCCAAGGAAGGAAGGTTCACATTCGGAAAGAAGACTGATGTCGAAAAAGAGAAGGTCATCATCAGGAAAGCAACGTGTAATTGGGCAAGTTGTGATATTAAATTTGGCAGGTCATCAAGAAGAGATTTGTTGAAGCTACCATATTGCTAAGCATGGGTGGATTGGGAGTATGTTTTGGTAAGTTACCATTTCGTATGGAATTCAACATAGGAGGAAGGCAACTTTCCATATTTGGCTCAGCCACCGAAGTTGCCAAAACCAAATGACACAAGCTGGCCGACTTCAACAATGAATAAAAGGGCTTGCCATGCACAACCATAGTGCTTAATTGGGTAAGTCATCCAGCTCTTGGTGGGTCAACTTGGACAAATTAGACAAGAGAATTTACACGAGCAACGTCAATGCCCTATTTGGAAAGTTATGAATACAATCTTTGCCAACCTCATGCATGATCGATTGGAGAAGATACCTGCCATTCCAAGCCTTGCTGACCACAACATGGAAGGAATATGATTTTGTAAGTCAACAAATCACCATGGTGTAGCCGAGTTTGGTAAGATGGAACAAGGAAAGTCACCATCAAGCCACCAAGCAATGACCTAGCTAATTGATAAGGCAACGTACCAGGTTCATCCGATCCTAGCATGGCAACGAGGAGGCAGCCATGGGACTCAATTTGGCAAGCCATCAAGGTTGCCTAACTAAACTTAATATCATCATAACACAATCTTGGTATTAGGATTGGTTACCAAGTCATCAAACTGCAAGTCTGACTGGTCTCTTAACCTTCATGCCGAGTACCATGAATTGGAGAAGTAGCAAATCATAAAGAACTTGCGTGTTGACTGTCATAACTTTATTAAATCTAAGGCTATGGATCGAGCCATCATGTTACCTGTGAACACGGTTCCAAGCCTGCTTAATATGTTCAACTTTTGCTCAAGGGAGCTGAACATCACGTTCAACACCTGTCTAAAGGGAGCTGGCTGAGGGAACCGAACTCGAGTTGGCTGAACCTGCCTAAAGGGGACTGAAGATCACGTTCAACACTTACCTAAAGGGGTCGACTGAACATACCAAAGAAGAGGTGGCTGAACATGCCTAAGATAGCTGAACACGGGTCCATACTTACCTTACACAGAAAACACAATTTTGGAAGGATTGGACAACACTTACCTTCCAAAATGAAGGCCCAACCACTAAGGCAACTTGTCTTGGGAGTATTTGCAACAACTAGGGAGTATTTATAGGCAAGTGAAGTGGGTCTTGGATATGGGTCTTGGGTTTAGATCGTGGAGAGAAATCCAATCCAAGTTTATAGAATCCCATCCGAGCTGAGAGAGATCCAATCTGAGTTGATAGAATCCAATATGAGCTGTGGGAGATCAAATCCGAGATTGAGAGAAGTCCATCACAGCATAACGTCCAAAAGAGGAGAGAAAGAGAGGGAGAGAGGAGAGAAAGAAAGGGAGAGAAGGAAGAGGAAGGTCGCCACCCGCCATCCACGTCCAGCTGCCTGCTGCCCATCATAGCCACATCATCCTCTATCTCTATTCATAGGTTTCTATTCTTGTATTAGTTGCATAATTCTTGAAGAATCTGTAATTAAGGAGCCTAAGTCTCCATAAAGATATGTTGATGCAAACCTAAGGACCATATTCATCTTTCTTTCATGCTATTGTTAATATAAACTTATATATCGATCCCTTCGACTCCATTAACACACTCAAAATCATAAACCTCTTTGTTTCCTCATGATTCACGTGATTTCTAAGATTGGAATTGATTGATTTATTGCTATAGATCATTTAAATGAAAGATAACACACACATTTTTCTGCAAATCTGCAATTCTCAAACTACAATTTACACATGATTGATCATGGAATTTTCTGTAATTATCTGTTGATACAATCAGGTCGAGATTTGGTACGTCTAAACTAGACATATCTATGAATCTCTGGTAAAAGTTTGAAGATTTTATACATCATAAAACATGGTCAATTAAATCTGAAAAGTTTTACAAAAACCAGAACAGGTTCTGAAAAATCAGAAAACTCTGTGACATATGTCTGCTATTTCTTGAATATCTATATACATACTGCATGAAATTGAATGAAAATTCTTGATTTGATAACATCCATACCTTTCTAGCAAAACAAATTTCACAAAAATTGAATGTCTGAGCACAGAGATATCATGGTTTTTCTGAGTCTTTGATGTTCTGGCACAGAACTGTTCCGAGTTCCTGACTGATGTGTAGTTTTAGATTTAATTTTAAGAATCTATAGCACTAAAATCAACAATAAAAATATTTTATGATTATGAACATGCATGTTTACCTTCTGTAAAATTTTCAGAATTTTCTAAAACAGAAGTATTTTAAAAAAACAGAGAACAGGTCTCTGAAAACAGAATCAGTTTCTGTTTTTGAGAACCTAAAATTTTCCAAAATCAAGAACTAAATCACGATTTTCTCAAACTTTCAAAATTGGGATTTTGCTTTTTTCAAAATTTAACGGATTTCAAATATTTTCCAAGCGTCTAAGCTGACCCTTGAGCATCGGTTCAAGAAGGCCTACGTCGATAAGAGCTCACTTGTCCACAATCGTCTAATGAAGTCAGAAAATCAATCTTTGTTAGTTTTAGTAAACTAACTGGCACGCTCGCGTATACAACGTAATTTCGAGAATTTTATTTCAAATCTTTATAAGTTTTGAAATAAAAATTCACGTCTACACAATTAAATAAGTCTTTCTTATTAAGCTCATCATTAAGTTTTGTATGCATACAATTATCATTCATCATATATCATTGGGAAGAAACACTACATTATTTCAATGTTTATGGCTTCTGAAGCATATAAAGACTTCATTATTTTAGAAACCTTGCCATCAAAGAATAAGTAATCCTTTGGATCATTTCATATACATCTCCTTATCTAATTTTTCATTTCTCAATATTGTTTAGATATTTATTTGGTAAATGATATGTTTATAAATAATACTCATAGTACTATTGTTATAGCAGTTATAACTAATGTATATATATCTATAAAATCAATCAAGTCTTTCTTCATGATTACAATCCTTAGCCTTATCAATTGTTATGATAATGATGCACATGGATCAATGTAATCCATCTAGATATTGAAACTGATAGTTAGAAGGGAAGAATACTAAATTAAAAACATAACTTTTAATTATTGGGTCCATCTTAATACCTTCTTCAAGAAATGTCAAACAAGAGACTTTATAGCCTCTTAATAAATAACAAGATCATACATAGTGTTATATCAAAATGGTACATAATTGAGTCATATACTCCTTTAATTAGGAATACAAGACTATTTTGGTTCAAAGGTATTAACATTCCTATAACCATAGCCTCATCTAGCATATGAACTCTTTTAATTTATCAACACAAATTCCAACCAGTACCTATGTTCATTTTTAATGAATGTAGCCTTTGGATATTGAATCAAGGTAAATCATCTTCTTGCAAAGTTACTACTCTTAATTCATGAGTCATTTGATTCAATCATTACGAATCCACTTGTCGGTAGATCCTAGAAGATACATTTTACCTAGATTCACATTGTGTTGTACCTTACATTGTTCTAGAGTACATATTCTTGGGGCTTTTCTAGTATCTTTTTTTAAGAAAATAATAAATTAATATTACTTCATCCCGAGAGCCATATGATATACCACAATAATATATTTTACCATTTGCCTGCCACTTTATTCTTTCCTTCAGCACCATTACTTTATAAGTAGCTTTATAATACATGAGGACTCTTATTATTATAAATATAGCGTTCTCCTTTATTTAACTTCCAACATACATGATTGTTCCATCTTTAACTAAAGCAAGCATTTAAATATCGTGAAACATTTTTGCTATAAGAAAAAGTCACATAGATATGTTATAAGCATGCATGCACATAAATATATCATAATCTTGCACATAAATACATGTACGGCTCTACTTGCATATATAAAATATGGAAAACTTCATAAAATTCTGTTCCTGAATTCTTTAATGGTAATAGTAGGTAACTCAATGCTCATATCCCCTCAACTCCCTTCGAAGCTAAACCTAGAATCTTCATATATGTGAATGTAGTGTAATTTTTCTTTTTTATGAACTTCACAATACATACATACATATATATATATATATATATATATATATATATATATATATATATATATATATATATATATATATATATATATATATATATATACATGTGTGTGTGTGTCTCTGCGTGTACATCATGCATGACATTCATTTAGCGGATCTTTTAAGCAATTGAGATAATTTTTGAGAAAAGTGGGGAAACCATGTACGTTTCTTTGGGTCTCGAGGCACCAATGATGTATAGAGCTTCTTTTATATTGAATTCTGCTTTCCAAGTTGCAACCATTTCCATTTCCATTGTGAATGTATTTGACTTTATTTTTTTCACCTAGTGTGATTTTAGGTGAAAAGGGTTGTGATTATTTTCCTGTATCAACTGTACAGGTGGTATGAGATACCTTAAATAGATGAAGTTGTATTGAAGATGGTAATGAAGCTTCACTACACGATATTCAACAAGTACAAAGTTGGTCAAAGTAATTAAAATTGTTGTTTAAGACTAAAGGTTTTGTTAACTGGATCAGCTAGCAGACTCAATATTATTTTATTAAGATGGCTAGTTCTAAATATCTTTTGTTATTCTGAACATCTATGTTTAATGTAAAGGTCCCTTATAAAAAAATGCATTAGTATTTAATTTCATTATATGTGTATTTGAGAATGTCATGATTTGAAGTAGAACTGGGAACTACCTGGTTCAGTTCTGGTTTCATCTCTTATAAAATCGGAACTGGCGGCTCCAAACTGCTGGTTCCAATATGTTTTTTAAATGTTGCTTATACTTTTCAATTTTTTTAATAAAGTATTGGTTTCATGCGATTCTGGACTCGAACTGAAACTGCCCGGGAACCAGAACCGGCTCCAGGCTGGTTCAGGGCTAACAGGACATGTCTAATTTGAAGCAACATGCAACTTAATTACTGTTCACATGATCAAATAAGAGTTGTTATAACAAAATGAAAAGAATAAATTCAAGAATTATATGGGTCAGAACCAAGTTATATTTTAAAGCGTGAGCAGCTTAAGGCTAATTCCATACTTAGCAGTGTAATAAAGATATGTAAAAATTCTCCACGTCTTAATGCACGTGCAAAAGCTTGAAAAATGTCTATGCTATGCATCATAGATAAAAATGTGTGACATATCTCAAGCCTTAAAGGATGAGAATAAGTATAGGATTATCCACGATTTAGAGTGTGTAAAGATTTCGATGCTTTCAGTTCTCTACTCTCATTTTTGTGATTCTCAATAAAGCATCAAAAACCAAAATTTTCACACTTGAAGCAGGGAAAAGAACTGAAAAAGTGTGACAATAGCCCATTCACATGTATATATATATATATATATATATATATATATATATATATATATATATATATATATAGAGAGAGAGAGAGAGAGAGAGAGAGAGAGAGAGAGAGAGAGGGCGTCTTAACTACGTAATATCTTTTGGTGTATAATCTTACATAAACATATCTATTGTTTAATCTTTGATACCAACAATAAAGATTTGAATAACTTTGCATTTAATATGACACATTAAATGCAAAATTGAAATCAAATATCTACCATTTATCTCAAAAATAACAGTCGATAAGATTATGCATCAAAAGACATTATCCAACTAAGACTCTCTCTTTATGTGCGTATATATATATATATATATGTGTGTGTGTGTGTGTGTGTGTGTGTGTGTGTGTGTGTGTATGCATACATATATTATTTAAGGTGGACCATGGCCTGAGTGTTGCATTCTCATTCAATCGCATGGTCGGGAGTTTATGTTGTAATAATGTATAATATGCAACTAAGTTAAGACCATCTCTATAAATTCCGGGCGTAGAATACGCAACGGATGCATCAAGCCAACCAAATGACCCACCATCGTTTCTGCTTCCTATTATTGGTTTTAAATAAGGAACCACGTAAAAATAAAGACTCTTTCCATTAAGAATTGATCAAAAGGAGCTTCAAATAGAACTTTTGAAGACGGAAAGGCAGAACTTTCTTTTTAAATTCATTCTAATGGTAATGAACTTCTCCTTTTTATCATTGACAACTATGTAATTCTTGAACTTTTTATGTTAGTAATTCTTGTATTCAGGCACAATCTTCTTGTTTATGCACCTACTTCTTCCTCCTTCCCACAATTGTGTCCCTTCTGAAAAAGCAGTCTGCTGAACCGTTTTTCACTCACGTGTATTGACGACCCGTTAGTCAGGGGTGGAAGATTCCAATCTGAGTTCGGAAACAGTAACTTGAATTTCTAATCGATTTTTATTTAGTAAATCAGGTTTTCTGAACCAATAACTCGTCCATTATAATTTTTAGAAAATCTAAGGTGCAGATTTATAAGCGTGGTCCCGATTGACAGGCGAAGCAGGAGGAGGTCTATTTACGATACGTTCATAATTGCCTTTACAGAAAAGTTAAAGACTGCGTTAATTTCAGACAGACCAACCATTCGCCCATGTTAAAAGAAAATACTTTTATATCCTTCTTTCATTATTTGGAAAGGGGTCATTCAATGTCATCTTACACAAGATCTGAGCCGTCCAGAAACCTCCCGCTGCAGGATCCGAATGCACTTGAACGGCTCAGATCGTGTTCAGGATCATATGACATTATAGGATTTTCTTCTTTTATCTATTAAAGAGTGAAAATAAGCTCGTGATTACTATTTGTTTTCACCGAGAATCTAGCATTGTGTCTTGGTTTTATTACCGCAATAAAGATTAAAATAAGAATATGGTGTTGGTAATTACAGTAGCGGGCAGAATGCAAAAGGTAAGGTCTCCTTGCATTGGTGAAACAGGAGGAGCGCCTATTTCAAAGCCGTGGAAACTAATGTAGGGACAAAAGATTAATGGTTTATTGTTTAAATTTTAAATTTTTATTCCTTTTCTTTTGATTTTATTTTTTCAATTTTTAAGGAGGAACCCATCACTGGATTTTGTTGCCATCACTCTTTAAAAGGTTAAAACGGGGGAAGGTCTAGTCTTTTGCCTTTCTGAAGTTTTCCTCCCATACCCCTTTGGAAGAATAGGGCCAAGTGCTCTCGCAAGAGAGAGACCGAGAGAGATGGTCTGAGAATGTCATCATGACATGTTAAGAGGTAAAAGATCAGAGGGAGCAAAAGGATGGTTTTGTTTAGTGGTTTTCGGCTTTGATTACGGGGATTTCTGGCATTTGTGTGGTAGTCTGCGATCATGATTGATTTCCGGCTTCCGTGTGGGGCTTGAGTATGCTGTAATCTATGTACTGTTTCCATCTGCCGTTTCTATGGTCGATGGTCTGATCTGATTAAGTATTTACAGCATTTCCCTCTTTGACATCTTTGCGTTTCGTTGTTCTTTTTACTTGGTTAGTTGCTTCCTCTTTCTATTTCCTTGTCAATGTTTTGATAAACATTTGGTTTTCCTGAATTGCTTTAAGATGTTAGTTTTTTGGTTTTGAATCTTGTTTTGGTAGATCTGATCTTCTTGTTAGATGTCAGTTGTTTGAGTTTGAGAATCAAACACTGTTGGTGTTTTTGCCTTGAGGCAATTGAGTCTTTATGGGAGATCAGATCTTCCCATCTTTCTTTGGGTAACAGTTTCCTGTATACGCGTTGTGGTAAACTTCATCTCTCCACTTTGATTTTGAAATTTCTCTCTAAAGCTCTCCTAATATTGAGCTCGATTGCGGTGGTCTGATGATGATCTGCTTCATGCGTTAGATGATTTTGTTCAAAGTGGATTCCGTTATTTCTTGGCTTGTTCAAAACACATATACCATCTTATTGGAAAGCCCTTTCCTAAGCTGCCTTTGGATGTTTCTTTCTCTTCTAAGATAGATAGCACCGTTCATTATTTGTCCGTTAACGCGCTCGACCTTACGCTCGACCTTACAGATGCTTCCTTCTTTATGCTACCTTCAGTGGGAGTAGCATAGGAATTGCCTCTAATCTCTCCTCTACCATAGCTCAGGGTTCTTTAGTTTGACTCTCTTGGCTACCATTTCATAATGGCCTTCTATTTCACAATTTAAGGATCTCTTTGTCTCCATAATGAGGAGCGTTTGTACCAGGAGATTGTTGCCTTTGTATCTGGATGTTCTGCTAGTACTGTTCTATCCTTTGGGATGACGAACTAGATGATTGGTAACTCCTGGAGGGATTCTATGAAATGCAATCTTGCTACTTTAAAAACTCTGTGTCTGTTCCTTTTGCTGGACAAAATTCTCCGAAGTCATGGCATGTCTAGATTTGGACCTATTCTTGGCTGAAAATTGTCTCGTGACTTCTCAATTATGAGGGGCTTGGGTCATCTGAAACTCATATGGGCCTCTGAAGCTAATGAGTAATGAGTGCTCTGAATTCTCAGTAAATACTAGGGTCTGAGTTGGGATTCTTAAATTTATTCCAATCCTCTACATAATGCCTATAAAGATAATATGGAGGGTTAGTAAATAAATTCTGAGTCATATTTTGCCTGTTATCCGTGTGCTTGTTGCTGGTAGAATTCCACTTATCTACACCTGCTACTGCTAAATGATATCATTGTGTGATACGAGGTACATTGTTTTACCTGATGATAGCTTCTCTCTTTTTGCCCATGACACCACCTGCTGATAACATGTCTCTCCATTTTCTGTTTGTTTTCACATGATACGTATCCTTTGGACCACTTAGTAACAGTTCGTATCACATCTGGGAAGTGGGAACAGACGTTTCACTTCATTTGAGATCTCTGCTTCCAGCCAGAGAACTTTTTTTTAGCCATGTTTGATGTGGTATAAGTGGCTCTTTTTCAATGTTTTGTGGTGATTCTGAGTTCGGTTAAAAAACAATTGGTTGAAATTTATTCCAACGATCAAGATCATGATCTTGCTGATTATGCTTGTTTGGAAAACAAAGCACGGGCTGTTTGAGAGAATGCTGACAAGATATATGCATAACATGCAGTTTTGGGCCTTTTAGCCTCTTCTTTCTGTTTATGTCAGTGATGGAGCCTGTGAGATTGTATCATTGTTAAAGAGATCTTTCTTAAAAATTAATGATATTTAATTAGAAGTACATCACCATGAGCATAATGGAAATTCAGAAAACGAAATCTAATTGCATGTATAACTAATAATCGCATCAGAAGGGATAATGGGTGGTTTAATTTATGGGGCACACTGCATACTATAAGGCTTACATTGTTCTGTTTATGGTTATTTGTATCAGACTGAGTCTGCAACCTAGGAGTTTTAAAAGTAGCTCATCATTTTGACTGGGGAAAAGAGCAAGACATGCCCAGCTTGAATTTAGCTTCAGTGATATGACTTTCAAATGGTCAGCTGCCAGCAGTATGAGGAATGACGACAGGAACATGTAGTGATTTACCAACAATAATGAATTAGGTCATTTGTTCTCCATTTTTCGAACAAACAAGTTGTACAGCAAGCCACTGGATAATAACCAATTGGTTAGGCTACTGCCACCTGATCATCAAGTTAGCTTGTTCAATCTTCTAGTTAATGAAGCTGAAGGTACTGATAACTAATTATTCGTTTGTATTTGCTTTTTGAGGAGTTCAATGGGCTTTGTTTCATGCACCTGCAGTGTTTTGTGATGGGACATGGTTATGTCTAAAGTTAACCTGAAGCCACTTGTGAGATGCTTTGGGCTTTCCGGAAACTAGTTCAAATTTATTTCTTGTAAATATGTCCTTTGTTTATAATATATCATGAAACATTCACTTGTTCATCCTCGAATCTGAAGCTCCATATTAAAAAATCCATATTTCTTATTGTTAATTTTGTCAAATATGGAAGTCTTTTCCAATTCCCCTTAAAGGTAGCAATTTCTAGTAGTATGCAAGTCATGATATGGTTTGAGATGTGATCAATTTTTTATTAGCATTATTTTCAGGCAGTAAATTTTGTTTTCCAGGTTGAAGACCTACTTACTAGACAAGCATGCTGAAAGCCAGTGTCCTCTTCTGATTATCGATTATCGAAGTAGCTGGAATTTGAGATAGAGTAAAGCGACTATGGCACCGATTGGTAGCATATGCAAGGAAGATCCTGAATATTACTTTGCAGATTATGATGTGTCGACTACAAGTACAGAATCAGAAAATGGGCAACCAAAAGCATCCAGTGGGTGTGGAAGTAAATTGGGCATGTCTTCAACAAATGGTGTGCATGAGCTACTTGAGTGTCCTGTTTGCACAAGCTCGATGTACCCTCCCATTCACCAGGTTTTTCTCTCACTATCTTTCATATTGCATGTTGGGCAAATGTGCCGAACTAAAGTACCAAGCTTTGCTTTACAGAAATCACTTGAACAGAATCTGTTTTCATAGTTTTTCACTAGCTCTGAGGTAAGCGGACAATGTTACTAGTCAGGGCATCGGGAACAAGAATGGAGGAGTAAATTAACGATACGACTTTTCAGTTAATAGATTTTACTTGTGTATCATCATTGGAAGAATGATTGTCTTGGATTTGCATATTTTATGATAATGTGGTCATTAGAACTATGATCTCCTAGTTTCAGAACATGATACAATGATGATGTAAAGAGTGAATTCCTGAACCGTGACTAGATTGATCGCTGTCACTTTGACTAAGAAGAGCTCTCAGCTGTTTCATTTCATGTCCTTTTCCTTTGTCATTCTCATTCTTCATTTTTCTTTCTCGAGACTTCTTCCTCTTCTTTTAGCTTGTTTCTGGTTGGGGTGCTTTTTCCAGTATGTAAGGTGATATGTTCTCATTTGTGGATATCATTTCTGTGTGTAACTACAGATTATTGCTGAATGTTCTAGGTGGAGTACTAAATTAGCTATGCAACTGATCGTTTAAAGGTCTATTTTTGTTGGTTAGTCATGGTTGCAAACCGAGTCTAATTACTAACTTAGCCAGAGGTTGCTAGGCGAGCCCATGGAGGAGTTCAAATTATCAAGTTGAGCTATTAGATCCAAGTAAAATTATGTATTATGTAATGTTATTTTTCCTTTTGGTTCTTCTTTCTCAGTGTCCTAATGGTCACACTTTGTGCTCAAAATGCAAACTGAGGGTGCACAACCGCTGTCCAACTTGCCGTTATGAACTGGGTAACATAAGGTGTCTGGCTCTCGAGAAAGTGGCGGAATCTTTGGAACTGCCATGCCGATACCAGAATTTGGGTTGCCATGACATTTTTCCTTACTATAGCAAGCTGAAGCATGAGCAACAGTGCAGATTTCGACCATATAATTGTCCCTATGCTGGCTCAGAATGCTCTGTTACTGGTGATATTCCATCTTTGGTTGCGCACCTTAAAGATGACCATAAGGTTGATATGCATGACGGGTGCACATTTAACCACAGATATGTCAAGTCAAATCCGCAAGAAGTTGAGAATGCTACGTGGATGCTAACTGTAAGTTATTTCTTCTTTACTAAATCTTTTTCATACAGTTTATGTTTAGTAAATGCAACTGTTGTGTACAACTGCAAGTTGAAACTCTGTATATCTCAAGGCCACTTAGAGCCATGCATTTTTCTATTGAGTTGGCTTCATCTATGAAGAAAAAAATTTGCTGGCAGTTATTGCCTGTTGTATGATTATTCTTGTGTTGAAACTAATGTGCTTTATTGGTGTTATGCATATTATGCACAGAATTTTCTTGGGATAATAAAATCCACTGCCTGCTTCAGTTCATTATGAAAGAAAACTGCTTCATTATGTTTCTCAAAATTACTTAAGGTAGTTTGTTAAGGACATATTATATCTTGATCGTAGGTTTGTAGCCAAAGTCCGAGAAAACTATATGGGAAGGGGGCCTCATGCATCTGCAGTATAGAGCTATTTTCTCTCTAAACTGAAAGGGCCAGCTTAATGACTTACTAAATAGTAATTTTCTTTGAGATAAAAGTATTCTTGGTATTGTTCAGTTGCCTGCGATCTAAGTGGGTTTCCTTAAGTTGATGTTTGATGATTTCTTTGCTGATTTTCTCATTCCTTTTCAAATTAAGAGGATGCCATTGTAAACGGGTACTGGTTTTAGTATTGGGCCAAATATTCTATAACCTATTCATAATCGCTGTTTCAGGTGTTTAATTGTTTTGGCAAACAATTCTGCTTGCACTTTGAGGCTTTCCAGCTTGGAACTGCACCTGTTTATATGGCGTTTCTTCGCTTTATTGGTGATGATAATGAGGCAAATAACTTTAGTTATAGTCTAGAAGTTGGCACAAATGGTCGGAAACTAACATGGCAAGGTGTCCCAAGGAGTATCCGGGATAGCCACCGAAAAGTTCGTGATAGCCTGGACGGATTGATCATTCAGAGAAACATGGCACTTTTCTTCTCTGGTGGGGATAGGACAGAATTAAAGCTGAGAGTAACCGGGCGCATATGGAAAGAGCAGTAATTTTATGGATCAAAACCTTTTCGCTTTCTATGGTAAAAAGTAAGGTCATTCTAATAAGCTGTTGTCTCTGGTTCAAACCTTGATGCTTTATTCTCTGAAGATTGTTAACTAGTTCAAAAAATCAGGCCACGTCCTCTCAAATGAGAGCGCTTTTCTACTATAATACGCTAAAATTTAAATCCTTGAATTTCATACCCACTGTTTTCTGGGTCTGCATGTTAGATCTATTGTTCTTCACAACTGTTATCTCCAGTTTCTTCACTTGCACACTTGATGGTCTAAGGGGCAACGAAAGGAGAAGCAGGTCGTTCATGAGACGGTCTCAAAACCAGGAAAGAGTTCTGCTGGGACTGATCAACAGAACAGGAAGAGGAGTTTGAGTAGGGCCGCCTTTAGTAGTAGAATGGGACGACGATCTATATGGAAGGGCTTTTTCAGTGACCACTATAGGGTAATGAAGAACAAAAGGGAGAATGAAGTGAGAGCCACCTCTAGTAGTAGCTTGCTCCGCGGAGACGTCCTCACTTGCACACTCATAGTCTTCTCTTTTTAAACTTGTCCTCAAAGAGATCCTGCTACATCGAACTTCACATGGTGAAGTTGTGAGAAGTTGAGGATGTGCACTATAAGAGAGAAGCCATAAAAGGCTTCACAACTGTTAGGAAGGTAATATATCTGCTTATGACGAAAACAGAAAAACTTCGAGCGGCCGCCTTTTTTCTGATCATCCATTTTGCCCGTCACTTTTGAACTTAGTATCATATGTTCTCGCAACAAAAATATTCAAAAACTTCTAGGAACATGAAACTTCGTTTGCCCAGAGAGAGAGAGAGAGAGGTGAAGGGTCACCATATGCATGAAGTAGCGCATGGAAAAAAAGATGGGTGCGTTCTTATGATGAGCAGGAAAGGTTGCTACTTCGTATGGCCGTTCAATACTTCAATTCGTTTTGAAGTAGCTTAAACTTGAAACAACTTTATAAGAAAAAATATATTTCAAAATGAAGTATACATAGGACTCAAACTTGATATCACTTGAAAAAATATATAAAGCCCTGCATTAGAGTTAGGATAAAGTCTGGTTCAAGGCACACGGGGGGTAGATTCTATAAACACCATCCAAGTTTGTCTAAAAGCCCAAGGAGGTTCAGTGGAAAGAGGGCTGACTCGCATCCTAGTTTCATCTGAAAGGCTTGCACTGGTCCGGAGAAGGAAAACTATATATATATTGGTACAACGAGAGGCCAAAAGCCGGGTGGGCATGCACCTGAAGTCAAACTTGCGATCTGCAAAGTGTAGGTTGAGAGCCCTACCAGGTGGGGCTAGCACCCGGAGTGCATACGGAAAACTAATTATCAACCACCAACATGCATGTGTCAATCCCTTTCCCGGGAAAATGTATCCATCCTTAGTAACTTTTAATGGAAAATTTTCAGGAACCCGTAATTGGTTTCCATGTAAGATTGCACAAGCCAGGCCTGTGTCCATGTTTTAGTTGGATGTTGCACAAGCCACCCGGTTCAGTTCTGGTTCCTCCTATTATAGAATCAGAACTGGGATTGGCAGTTTCAAACTACCGATTCTTTTGATCTTCTTTTAACAATTTCAAAATCTTCTAATGGTTTTTCCCGTTTTCAAGCTGTCTAGGACAAACCAAAATCAGAACCAGAACCAGCTGGTTCCCGTTTGGTTTCAGTTCCTGGTTCCAAGAAAATAGGAACCTGCCAATGTTACCGGGTAACCCACAAAATTTACCTTGAGTCTTTAAGAATTTGTTTAGGGGTATGATCATCTTATCACTTGGAAGGTCTTTAAGATAATTAATTAGTGCCTAAACGTCAATTTAAGATCTACAACCACACCATTCAACGCCCCGCCCCGCTCATATCTCCGTTTGCATAAACCGCAGATTGTCACCGAGTTCGGAAACATCATCGAATTCCCTCTCTCTCTGTCTCTCTCTCTCTCTTGTCTGTGTGTCTGCGCTGAGTGATGACGGACACCAGCAAGGGGTCGTTTCTCGTGAAAATAAACGGTGTCAGTGGCGAGGAGAATGGCGATGATCGTATTTGGAAGGCGAGGGAGCAGTTTTTCCACAGGTATTCCGTCAGCCGGAAGCAGAATTACGAGCTAGATCCGTCCATGTTTCACCGACGTTCCGGCGCTTACCGCTTTAGAGGTACGCCTTATTCCATTTCTCTGGGAATGCCGGTAAATCTTTTCAGTTATGATGTTGATCATCCTGTTAACTGTTGAATTATTGATTTGCCCTGACGGTCACACGATATAATGAACATATCACGATCTGAAAGGAGATAAATGACATCTAAGGTGGGTTTCTTTCAGAGATCCTACAATGCACGAGCAACTGCTCCCCTGGCTACGAGGTAGACACAAAGGTCATGAGTTCGATAGCCAGCGTGTGCCTCCAGCCACAGACTCACCATTGTACCAAAAAATTCCTCGAATACCTTGTACGTATATACGAGTTATATACAGGCCAAGCAAACTGGCTAGACCACATTAAGGCATGGGAAGTGTTGGCCTCAGCAAATTCTTAAATTTCAAAATGTTTTAACTCACGGTCAATCAGCAGGCTGTGCGAGTATTCAGGACTAACTAGGCCATATATCAAAAAGAGACGGCTATAACACACAGTTCATGGTTGTG
The DNA here is from genome assembly GCA_036023115.1 of Brasenia schreberi. Lineage (NCBI taxonomy): Eukaryota > Viridiplantae > Streptophyta > Magnoliopsida > Nymphaeales > Cabombaceae > Brasenia > Brasenia schreberi. Next base: position 4,265,789 of record JAYKKT010000073.1, read on the forward strand.
CTATGCTTCCCTCGCCCTAAAAGATTTTAGAAACCCCATTGAGCGGAACAACTTCTGGTTTGGTGGTGCCCTTTTAGCCCACTAATGCTTGGTGGCCATACGTGATCAACTTATGAAAGCAAATTACATAACTCGAAGGATGAACACTGGACTCAGATTGGCTTCATGGAAGATCGTATAGTCGACTATATGATATTTATGAATACTTCTTAAAAACACTCTCCATCAACCTGTTGGGCAATATAGATGGACGTACTCCCAGAACCACGAAATTGACTTTTACCATAATGGTGGTTGACATTTAGAATGCTAACAAGCTAACCCGCCTGGTTTGCAAGCACAAAAATCCTTGAAGTCTAACGAATGTATGGGTTCGGCTCGTTTTTCGAGTTCTTGCCCAACCGCTTTAGCTAATTTGGTCAAAACAAGTACACAATCAGCGGATTACCAGATCTTAGTGTCACCATGTGCAAAAGTTCTCTCTCTGAAAATTCATGGTTAAGACAAAGAGGCGACGTGTTTGATCACTTGAAAGGCTAGTTGGAGACACTCTTCTGCATCAAAGTGCTTGCAATTATTTCTTCTACGGCTACGAAAAAATTGAATTGAAGTGTGTGAGAATCGATGAACTTCAAATGCTTAGTTGCTGACTTAAGGAAACCATTGATCACTGAATGTCTTATAGGACAAAACAGATTGCTTTTGTCAATGGTGCGACTTAAGAGAGAGACTTTAGTTTGGACAGTTCCAGAACTGAACATTTGAGTAGTCAAAAAGTCCAAAGGCCTCAAAAGTATTGGAATGAAAAGATAAATATGTGGAGATCGGACGCATCTTGAGCAGCCAAATCACAATGGAAGCCAAGCCGAAGAGCAACAGGAGGATGAGGATGAACACGGTTACCTGCATTGGGCTTTGCACGGGGAAGGCTATTTATATATCTAATTTTTCCATTCTCCATGATTTTCTCTCTGAGCTTTCCGTTTAAGACTTTTATTTATTTATTGAGAGATGTTTGTTAACTTTAATAAAGCAAAACTGTTTTTGCTAAAGACATGTTTATCTTTTGAAAGTCATTTCAAAACATCCAAGAAGAGGGTAGTTATCTTAACCTCAAGAGGTCACACGATAACTTACATATCCTACTTGCCTACTTAAGCCAACTTCTGATATAGTGGTTTCCTCCTACTATTCTGTGATTTTTCAAGTTGTAACATTTTTAGTTGTAAGTGAATTGTAACTTATACCCGTTATGCTATTTTTTGTAATCAATATGTTTTTCCTAGAGTGTGTTTCAACATTAAAACTCTAGGCATATCTCAAACTCATGTATGGAACATGCTTTGTAAAGAGATCTTTAGAAATGGCTTTAATCAAGGATCAATCAACATATTATTAGTTGACATATAAGATATAAATATCTCATTCCTCTTAAGCATATCATGAACATAGTGGTATTTAACTATTATATGCTATTAGTTACATAAGAGTAATTGTTGCACTATTGTCACAATAAATGACAACTAGGTTGTTGGTTATATTAAGCTTCAAATCACATATGAAGCGGCTTATCTAAATATCACTTGTTACCGTCATGCTACAAGCAACATACTCATCTTCTTATATATGCAACGCTATATAATTCTACTTCTTGCAAGTACAAGAAACACCACCACCCCCAAATAAGAATATTTAACTAGAAGTTGATTTATTGTCATCTTTGCTTTCATCAAAGTCAGCATCTAATTATCCTACCACTTTTAGTTCATCTGCTTGAAGGTATAATTTTAAATCTTTTGTTTCTTTAAGATATTTCAAAATCCTTTTCACATTTATTCAATACTGTCAACTAGGATTAATTTGATATCTAATCACAAGACCAACAAAGCTGATGTACGATCTTATATACAAAATAGCATATATCAAGGTGCCCATAGTTTATGCATAAGAAACATTAAACTTGTTTTCTCTCTCATTAAGACAATCAACCTTACTCAGTTTAACCCTTTTAACAACATGTGTATTTATAGGTTTACAATCACTTATTCCAAATTCTTAAGGATATAATTAGTATATTTCTCTTAACTCAAACATAGAAGTTTAGATTCTTTATTACAAGAAATCTTTATAATCAGAATATAGGATGTCATATCCTTCATTTCAAACTTTGAGTTTAACAATAACTTGGTTTTGATAGTCATCTCATTATCATTTCTAGTCAATAATATGTTATCTGCATATAATGATAGAATGATAAAGTGACTTCCACTATTCTAGACATATACCCCATGGTCAAGTTCATTAGCCACAAACTCAAATTTTATAATAGCATTTTAAAAAATCAAATACCATTAATGAGGTGATTATTTTTGTCTGTATAGAAATTTCTTCAACCTATATATTTTATCTTCTTGACTTTTAATAATATATCTTTATGATTGTTGCATATAAATGATTTTATCTAAATAATTATTTAAAAAGGTGATTTTACATCTAGCTGATGTAAATCTAAATAATAAAATACCAAAATAGCTAAAATAATATTGATTAGTACAAATTTCGCAATAGGAGAATATGTCTCTATATAATCTATCTCCATTTTGTAAAAATACATTTACAACCAACATCGCCTTAAACTTGTTGATTGTTTCATCGACTTTATATTTATTTTTAAGAACTCATTTACAACTTATGACTTTCCTTTCTTTTGACAAATCAACTAATTCATAAACTTAGTTTTGTCAATGGATTCGATTTTCCCTCATTTCTTTGTCAGTCTGATTATATAGATGAGTTAGCTTGTTGATAAGTCAACTTATCTAATTCTACTAAGTTACATACATCCTCTACAAGGTAAATGAGGTAATCCTAACTAGGACAGTGTGACTTTATGTCTTCTATGTTCACTTAAAGTTTTAGTTCATTCAAGAAGATCATTTGAATCATAATCTATATGTTTAAATGATGATGGATCCACATTTTCTATATCATTAATGCTCTCATCATCATTTTAAAGGATGTTATTCTTAGTATCTTCTAAGAATTCAACATCTTTAATTTTTATTAAACTATGATCATTGTGATAAAATCTATATCCCTTAGAACATTTAAGGTATAAATGAAAATACAGCTCAAGGACCTACACCATATTTGAGTCATCTTCAGAAGTGGGGATCTATTATTTATATAAAGATCTTTCATCAATTCAAAGATAAGCTAGACAAACCACATCTCATATGATCTAGAGAATACAACCTTATATGGTACTTTATTTAATATATATAGTTGTAGTTATTGCTTTTCCAAAATATACTTAGAAGAAAAACATGTATTTATATAAAATAGTCATATTTAATAAGGTTTTGTTATATCTTTCAGCTATAAAATTTTGTTAAGGTGTTACAACCATAGTATTTTGTTTTGAAATACCAAAATATTTATAGTATTATAAAAATTTTGTAGAGGTGTATTCACCACTTTCAGATCTTAAGACTTTGATTATCTACCCTAATTGATTTTCAACTTTCTATATATATTCTTTAAAGATATTTAGTACATCAGATTTATGTGCTAGAAGACATAAATATTCATATCTTAAATAATTATCTATAAAGATTATAAAATAAATCTTTCCACGATGAGATTTTACCCTAAAGGGTCTCTATATATATGTATGAATGATTTTTATTAGGATTTTTGTCCTAATTATTTCTTTAGGAAATGAATTTTTAGTCATTTTCCCTTCTATACATGTTTTACACTTATTAAAAGTATTTTTATGAAACTCAAACAATAAGTCAAAGTTGACTAATTTTCTCAACCTATTAACACTTACATTCACATCAGTCAAAAGGTACAATTGATATAAGCAAAAGGAATTTCATTATTATCAATATTTAACTTAAAAAACTATACTCAGAATAAAAAAAAACTACAAAAAGGTATCCTACTATGTTTCCCTAGAGTGACTTTTTAGGGACAAATCAAACCTCAAAGTCTTTTTTTATCAAGGATGGATTGATACAAGATTGCTTGTAGTAGAAGGTACAATTAGTATGTCAGCAAGTACAACTGTTGTGTCTTTTACAAAAATTCTAAAGGACCCAAGTATTAGAACATCAACAAATAAATTATTTCTTATGTAGATTTGATGTTCCTTAGGATTGTATTCGTTTAGGTCCATAGTTACCTCTTTTCTCTTTGAGTTAGGTAGCTTTAGAATTGATTCACCAACTAGTCATAGAACGTTCAATGTATCAAAATTCTCTGCCCTCGAGTCTCTACATAGGCTTTGGAACAAAATTCACATCTATACATTTCAGAACAAATTCTCAGGCAAATTGAACATCTACTTAAGGTTTTCAAATCAGTTCATGTTCAATTTGCTAGAAATTCACATCAATTCATGTTCAATTCACATCTACATGAATCTTCTCAACCAAAGTTTCATATCAGAAGCAAAACTTTGCGTAAGAGTTCCTAGGATGTTTTAAGTTGTTTTATCATTTTCTAAGTAGTTTTAACTAGTAGTTAATGTTGCATGGTGACATTAGTTCCTTAAGAATTTCTAGCTAGTAGTTTTGATGGATCTTTAATGCATTGAACTGTAAAACCTAAGAAATAACCCAATTTCACAAGAAATGAAAACAATCCACCTAGTAAATTGTAGGGTATTAATGTTTTTTTGAACTCAACTCAGAGGGTCTGTTATGAGCATTAATAGATAGATTTTAGAATGAAAAAATGGGTGTTTTCTCCTAAGTTTTTTTTTTTCTCTCTCTCTCTCACTCTTATCCTACATAGGTGGGGAGTGAACCAGGCCTTATCACCGTCTCCTTGGTGTGGTGGTTATGGTGTGTGTGTGTGTTTGTGAGTGGGACTCAGTTCTATAAGTGTATGCGTGAGTGTTTTCAGGTTCTCACACACAGGGTTTCTCAACTCTCTCTAACTAGTTCATATCCTCTCAACTCAATCTGTTTCATATCATTTTGGTACTTTCATTGAGATTAAGGGGATGGCATATTAGAATTTTGTCCCTCCACCAGTACCGCACAGATTATCTATGGAGCAATCCCAGATCATGGCGTTGTAGTGAAGTCAGGATTAGTTGAAGGCACAAGTGGAGAAACTCACTCGTTCCATTAACAATTTGTTGCGACACCAAACAACTTCGTCCAACTAATCTCATCACAATGAGCCTGAAGAAGAAATGAATCAATTTGATTGAGGTTTTGCATTTTGGAATCCTCATGATGTACGAACCGAGCGACAGGAAAGAGACCATAAAAAATATGCATCAAAATCCCTCTATTCATATGGTTTAGTTCATGTGAAGAATTTTTTTATTGGGTTCAGCATGTGGATAAAAGTTTTGAGTACTATCGATACTCCGAAGAGCAAAAATGCAGGTTGGTTGCACTCGAGTCACTGACTATGCTAATCTATGGTGGGAGAGGCTTCAGGACCATCGAAGGAGAGAAAAAGAAGGTGATGTCATCAGTTGGGGTGTGATGAAATAGACCATATGTAGATGATTTGTACTTGATTCCTATCGTTAAGAACTATACCTCAAGTTATAAAGTCTACGGCAAGGAGGACTTAATGTCGAGGATTATGTCAAAGAATTTGATATCCTCATGCTATAGTATGAGATTCAAGAATCAAAGGAAAAAACAATTGCTCGTCCTTGGTGGTTTGAACAAAGAGATCGCTGACATTGTAGAACTACAACTCTTTACATTCATTAAAGATGTTGTCATCTTTGCACTCAAAGTTTAGAGACAACAAAAGAAAGGTCCTTTCAAAGCTATTTCTCCAAAACTGTTTCCTATCAAATCTGGCCCCAATATCAACCAGGCTACAATAGAGGGCAAAAAACATTCTCTGCCTCATCCAAACTGTCTGGCACTAAAGCCATAGAGTCGGTTATGCCCCCAAGCTCGGCTCCCGTAGTAGAGACATTAAATGCTTTAAGTGTCTCGGGTATGACCACATAATTGCATAGTGCCCAAATGAGAAAACAATGGTTCCGCGTGGAGTATAATGATGAAGGTGAGTTGCTTGTCATTCGATGAGTTATAAACTCCCAAATCCCACCCGATCTTGGACAGTGGGAGGTTGTTTTCTAGACTTGTTTTACCATCAACAATAAGGTTTTCTCGCTTATCATTGATGGGGAAGCTGCACTAATGTGACATCCATGGAAGTTGTAGAAAAGATACAACTATCCACCAACAAACACCCCTACCCTTATAAGCTAAGGTAGCTTAACGAGCAAAAAGAGAGATTCTAGTGCAAAGCTAAGTCTCGATCTCTTTTACTATTGGAAAATCTTATAAGGACACCATCTTCTGCGATGTGATACCCATGAGTGTTGGTCATCTCTTATTGGGGCACCCATGACTGTTTGATTGAAAGTTCACGCATGATAGATACTGAAATATGTATACCTTTTTATTGGATGACAAACATATCACATTTGCATCATTATCAACTCAAATAACTCCTTCACCTAGACTTTTAGAAGTATCAACATCCAAGGAAAGTATGTATCTTTCCAAAAGAGGCTTAGAGAGGGTCTTAAAATAAGATAGAGTTGCTTATGTGTTGACCTGCAAAGAGACAACAATCAACTCATCAAACTCATACCTACCTCTATTTGAGCAACTAATCACCAAGTTTGCAGATATATTTTCGAAAATGCTTTCAGATGGACTATCACCAATTCGGGGTGTAGAATATCTCATCGACTTCATTCCAGGTTTATGACTTTCAAATAAACTTATTTATCATTATAACCTTCATGAAGCAAAAGAGTTACAACGCCAAATCGAGGAACTGATCACCAAAGGGTTTGTTCGGAAATCAATGTGTATGTGTGCAGTTCCGATTATGTTAGTACGCAAGAGGTATGGATCAATGTTGATGTGTATCAATAGCCAAGATATCAACAAAATTACCATCAAGTATTGCTATCCTATTATGTGATTGGATGATATGTTGATGCGTTGAACGGTTCGTAGGTTTTCTCCAAAATTGCTTTGAAAAGTGGCTATCATCAAATCTGAATCGAAGAAGGGGATGAGTGGAAGATGACATTTAAAACAAAATTGGGTTTGTTTGAATGGTTGGTAATGTCATTTCGACTCACAAACCCACCCAACACCTTCATGCGATTCAGACAACCACAAGTTCAGTTCATAGGATTCATTTTTTTAAAACTTGAAGATCAAAACAATCCAAGATTTGATATTCTCTGATTTTATTTATAGCCTTAAACGATCCTAAAATTCTTGCAATGTTTACAGATAGTGGGCCTGTATGTAGATCAGGTATGTAAAATTTCATCTTATTTGAAGCATGGTGTAAGAAAAGAAAATTCAACCAACGGATGTATACGGGATGTAGAAAACCGAGTTTCATTTTTTTAAAAATACGTGAATGCATTCGACCGAATTGAAATGTAATCTATAACAATCAAAGCATAAGGAATTGAAATAATTGAAGGAAATTATCATTATAACATAACCATAGAGAGGATTAGGGGATAAGATCTTACAATGTATATTGAAGTAGAAGGAACTAAAAATCAAACATATAGCATCAACAAACATAAAAGAAATTGGGCAGTATAACCTATCAAATTTTACATTAAAGATGGAGACATAAGCTCCATAATTATAACCCCATTAAATTGAATGGAAGCGAATAATAGAGTATTTAAAAAGAGAATGGAAGAAGGGACCTAAAATGTGAAAGAAGCCTTCGATGGCTGGTGGCTAGGGGAGATGGACGGTGCCTCCTCTTTTTTCTCTCTCTTTCTCTCTTTCTCTCCCTCTCTTGCTATAGAAATTTTTCTCTCTTTTTGATGCCTCTAATAAGCCCCAAAGTCTTCCTTTTATAGATTTTCAAGGGGAGCTCTAGGGCCTTCCTTAGATCAATCTTTGGGCTCATCATGAGAGACCCTATTTGAATCATGATCCACCCAAAACTTCCAGATTTTGGAGTTGCACATGGGCCATGCGGGACATGGGAATGGTCCCCCATGAGCCCATGTGGGCTGGTCTTGGTCAAGGGTGCAACCCTAGGTGCAATCAGTCAAGATAAATTGCATGCACTTGCGTAGTTTGGAGTGGCTCGAACCTTAAGGTGGTCTTGGTCTTAAGGCAACCTACTTTACTGCTTGGTTGGGTTGTAGCCTTGATCCTTGGTGTCTAGTGTAGCTCGTGTCTAGGTGTAGGAGTGTGTCCTTCATTTTGTCATTGATTTTGATTCACTTTGATCGAGTACCTATCTTGATATTTGAGCTTGGCTCGCTCTACCCGTGACTTAATCATGGTCTGATTTGGCCCTTCTTAGGTCTTGGCCTTGACTTGCAACTTGATCTTAAACTTTGAATTTTGGTTAGTCACTTGAATTTAGATCGGGCTTCAACTTGCACTTATCTCTGAATCGATTGGGCTTGATCTGGATTTGCCTTGCATTTGGCTTTGAATTGAATCAGGCTTCGTAGTTGGTCTCGAGCCTGATTTGATTTTGTGTGCGCTTGGTCATGTGCCACCCACTTTGACTTGGTATGGGCTAGTCATGACCCCATCTTTGATTTGGTATTGATTTGATTTGGCACTTGATTTGAATTGATCCATTGTCGGTATTGGAGTTGCTTTCATCCAAGTTTTTGGGGATTATGCTTCGCTTGATTAAGGTAAGATTTTATTTTATGGTTTCAAATGTTTTCTTTTTTATTATTTAAAACCATTTCATTTGAGATATATTTAAAAAATAGAGTTTTATCAAAATGTTCAAATACTTTTGGAAAACAACTAGTCTCATCACTAGCTTTTGTTTGCATAAGTGACCTACTTTCGCTCTGTGAGTTAGTCTACCGTTTCAACCACTTTAACCCTTTGTTGGGTGTAGGTTATCGGACTACTTTAACCCTTTTGATAGGTGTAGGGTCTGAGAGTAGGACTATTCTCGATCGAGCTAGTTTTTTAGGTCTGGTTTGGATTTAATTTGTTTTGGATTTCAAAAGATTTTGTAATTTTATAAATTTTGCTTTTTGCAAATATTTTGTGAATTTCTTTCTCAATGCCTCATTTCAATTTGTTTCTTTAAAAAACTAGTTTGAAACCGTTCTTTCTTTGAAAGAAATCTTTTGAATTTAAAGAATTTCGCCAATTTGGCCTTGAGGGAGAGCAGTCATTTTTTCTTAGGCTTTTGTCAAAATTTAATTTTTTTAAGAGGGGTGTAATGTATCCTTATTTTGAGGTTCCTACAAAATTTTGGCATGAAAATAAGTTTCTTTAAGGTAACTTTATTTGAAAATCCTTAAAAGACCCAAAACTGTAATTTTTTCTTGAAAAGAAAATTTTCTAAAAGATCAAATATTTTGAGAAAATTTTTGGGTGTTTGCAGATACCCCTCTTTATCAAAGAATTACACTCATAAAAATTTTATTTTTATGAATACAAGAGTTGATTTGTGTTGAATCAAGATTTCATGAATCTTTTCATTTTTGTTAAGGGATTTATTTCTTAACTTGGGTCTCACGGGAAAGAGGATTTCTAGCAAAAGTGATTCAACATGGATAGTGGTTGATTAATGTAAGTTTCATATATGCATATGGACATGAGATGTAAGATGCAATTGATGTATGATGTATGTTTGGAGATTTTCATGATTTATTTAGGGAGCTTCCATGAAAGTTGAATGTCCTAAGTGGGATGACATCCATGTTCATTTGCTTGATGCATTGGGTTTTCTAAAAATTATTTTGAAAGGGATATTTTTTTTTTGTTTCTATCAAAAAGGACTTTCATCTCTTATATTTTCCTTCACTTTGATTTTAATATAAAATTACTTGATAGAGGATTTTATTGTTGAAAAAACTTGACAACATTTCAAAACTCCATTTTCCACACTACAAGGCTTCATCCTCAAACAAAATGAGATCTAAATTGGTAGGTTCTATTCCTACTTTAGGATCGTACTGACAGACTTTTTTCTTTTAGGATAAGTTGTAGGAGAATGGGGAGAGTTTCCATGGTCCCTTCTGAAAAGTCCCGTGATATTAGGAAGAGAGATTTTTTATGAAAATTTGTTTTTTTGAGCTTTGACTTTTCTTTTCTTTTCTTTCAAATGGGACCTCTATATTAGAGGTTTTTGTTTTTCTCTTTTTAGGAAGGCTTCTATATTGGAGGTTTATTTTCTTCTTTTTTTTTCTATTTTGACTTTTTTTTACCAAATTTTCTTTATAGAGAACGGGATGAGAGAACAACTTATCCCTCTAGATACTTGGTCTAATCAAGTATGCCCTATTTTATAATAGCACATACTATTTGAAAATATTTTGCTATCTTGAACTAGGACCAATCTTATAAAAGAAGGAAATATCCTTTCATGATTTTGAAAAACTCGACTTTTTATAGAGCATTAATTCCTAGTATATATTTAACTTGGTCCATTCTTCAAGAAATTGAAGAAGATCCATTTTTTCAAATCATTTTGAAAGAATTTGTGCTAGACACTAAATATCTTTTTGGGTATTTATAGGGTCTACCAAGTTTCTTTCCTAGGCATCAATGAGCTAATATACATTTTGGTTGTTGCCCCTTTTATAACATAGGGACCTTCCCACTTGGGCCGCCACTTTTTGGGCCTCTTTGGGTGAATGATGTAAATGGGATGCAATAACATGTAAAAATGTATTCCCATATGATATAATGGAGTCTAATGTATTCAAGTCTCTATAAAAGATGTTTAGGGAATGCAAGGTATATGCCCCTAGTTTGGTGGAGATGAAATGGGCATTCATACACTATGGTTGACCCTTATTATGACGTGTGCTGAATGATTTTTAATGAAATGCATAAATGACTCCTATATGTTGTTGGACATCTTGGGTTTTTCGCATGGCTTAGGAATATGCATGATATGACCCTAGCCTTTGATGCATTTTGGGTTGGGTTTGACTCCTATGTTGGTTACCTTTTAGGAAAGTTGAATGTTTGGCCAAGTCCAATATTTTTTTATTTTGAAGTTCATGTAAATTGACATCACTCAAATTATCTCTAAGGGAATTGATAATTTTTTTGAAAAATGGTTTTAATTTTTCTTTTTTTCTTTTGAAAATTTTTGTATTTTTGGTTTTTTCTTTTTCAATTTTTTTTTGAATTTTGGGAATAACCTGTACAATATATACAAAACTCGAAGTTAGCATCTTGTCGAAGGAGGGTCCGGGGGTTTGGGTCCATCCAGGATGCGCACCCGAGGTGTGACTTGGTTGATATTTTTGGGATAGATCCTAGGTACAACCCAATGTGTTCTTAGAAGTAGACAATGTGTGTATGTGTATGTGGATGCAAAGGGAGACCATGTTTGATCTCTTGCAATATAGAGAGATATGGATTCCAAGAGAAACCATGGTTGGTCCCTTGGTGGGTATGTAGATGTTCGGGGAAGGCATGACCATAGGCTTAGATTTTTTATGCAAACCTACGCTAAAAGAAATTTTTTTATGCATGGTAGGGTTAGGTGTACCTAGGATGTCGATGCATGCCTTAGGAGTAACCATGTCTACCACATTTTGAATTTTATTTTCTTTTTGTTTTCATTTTGAAACTCTTTGTTTGTGCGGGATATTCGGTGCACCTTGAAATCTACATCCTTGGGTACATTTGGTGGGCTTGTGGGTGCATGAGTGTGATTTAAGGTATCAAATGCATATGAATGATTTATCGATCCTACACTGAGAAGGAGAGGATCGAGTAGAGAATTTCGGGGAGAGTGAGTTTTAGGCGTACCTTTTTTGAGCTTGACTACCTTTCTAGGATGGGAGCAAGCTTCTTTATTGGCATCCAGAAGTTGCTCGAGCTCATGCGTGGCTTCGAGCTCCCATTGCCTTGATAGGTCTTGAATTTCATTCTCCAAACTTATGTGTGTACAACACTTATTCTCCTTTGTGTTTGTTTCAAAAGGAGAAACCTCTAAAGTGTGTAAAGTGATGCTCATGGGAATGGAACCCATTAGAGTATATCTTTTTAAAAAATTTGGAGTGACTTGTGTGAAGTGAATCTCATATCCTAGGAATGTGGACTTTTTCTTCATTTTCATTTTCAATTTTTAGAATTTCATCTTTTTTATTTTCAATTGTTCTTTATTTTTGAAGATTTTTTTGGTTTTTCCAAAGTAAAGAATTTTTTTGGGTTTTCCATGGACAAAGGGGTGTTTGGATTATTAGCAAGGTTAGATAATTTGATCTCAACACTTGCTACATTTGTGACCTCATATCTTTCATTGTATTTTGGGCTTCGTTTGGTTTTTCAAGTATGGTTTTTCTGCCCATGGACCCGAGATGTTTTTTTATGGGAATGATGTGCCTTGGCCTCTTGGCTTAAGAACTTAATTTCTCTTTCAAGTTGTATCTCCGTCAATTCCCAAGGCAATTCTTTCTTCTCGGGTTTGAGAAGATTTCTTTATGGTTTTAGAAAATCGATTTGTGAAGTTCGATGAGGCCTTCCTTGACATATTTTCAAAGGAATCATCGAAACTTAACATTATTGAGTTGCTGGACATTGAACTTAAAGCAAGAGATTTAAAAAAAGAAAGAAGTTTATAATCATAATTTGAAATTAGAATTTATTTTGTTTGAAAATTGTAAACACCCTAAAAATGGTGATGTTTTCCAAAACTCCTAAGTTTTAAAATCCAGCTTACAACCTCCTGAAACCTTTAAAAACCCAAAATTTTAAATCTTAAACCCTTTTGGGAAATATTTTAAAATAAAGGTTTTAAATTCAAAGCTAAGAGCCCATGGATTTCAAAGCATATCAAAACAGAAAAGTGAAATCCGATTCAAAAAGCCAGCTCGAGGTCAAGTCAAAAAGTGAAGGATGGGCCAAGCCTGTTTGGATGAAAGCCAGATTGAAGATCAAACCATATGTTCATATCGAAGCAAGTTCAACTTCAAAAAGGCAAAATGAAACCAAGACCCTGATGAAGCCATCAAAAATCAAGAACCGGGCCTGTCAAAACAGAAATCAGTGTCCGCTTGAAAATCTAGGATCGACCTCATCAAAAACAAGTTCGAAATGGGACCAGACGGATCAAATCAAGCATCAAATGAAAGGTCCTAAAAGCAGACATCGGCCAGTTAAAGGGGTTGAAAAAACCCAGGCTAAAATCGGGTCACCGAGGAACCGGAGGCCGCTCGAAAAACCGTCTGTTTCATGCCCCAAAGAAGGACACAAAAGAAAAAATTTGGATTGGATCTGGACCAAAGGATCCAGATCCATCTCCTATTGAAAATTGGATCGGGTTAGACCCAATGATCCAAATCCGATTCAAAGATCCATCCTTGACCTATAAATAGGGCTAAGGGGTTCACGTGAATGGCTTGGAGGTTTGGAAGGCTTGAGGAGAGAGAAGGAGTGAAGCATGGAAAGGTGCTTCACGTGGGAGGTTTTCAAAAAGTTGTGAGCTTGAACAAGGTGGAATTGTGGGCTGTCTTGGAGCACCAAACGGGCTACACCAAAGGGTTGACTTGGGCTTAACCAAGCCCAAAAGGTGGGTTGCCTTGGAGCACCAAACCGGCTGCACCAAAGGGTTGACTTGGGCTGAACCAAGCCCAAAAGGTGGGTTGCCTTGGAGCATCAAACCGGCTGCACCAAAGGGTTGATTTGGGCTAAACCAAGCTCAAAAGGTGGGATGCACCAGGACCGAGTGGGTTAGCTTTGACCGGACCAAGGACCAAGTGCTTGGAGTGGAGGCTCGACCAAGGGAGGACTCGACGGTGGGCTGCACCTTGGAGGACCCGGCTGCAACAAAGAAGAAGCTCGAGCTTGAAGGTGGAGCACCCAGTCAAAGAGGTAAGCCTAAACCTAGGGCTTGGCAAGGGTGAAACCCGAGTGCAAAGTTGGAGCCGAGTGAAAATCTTGGAGCTGCACTTTAGAAGAATGGAAACCTTAGACGCCTTGGCCGGGTGCAAGGTCACAAGCTTGGACTGAACCTAGAGAGAGAAGAAGCTCGAGTGAAGCAAAGGGGCTACATCAAAAGAGCAAAAAGCGAACGGGGAAACTTGTAAGTACTTTAAAGTTCTGTTTTAAACCGCTTTCTTCATTAAATTCAATTTGAAAAGGGGTTGTATTAATGGAGCGAAGCCTCCCCCCATGTTGTAATATTGGTGCATGAACACAATCACACCCACGAGCACTTGAGCCTTTTCGCTCTTAATTGGTGGATTGAACACGAGCACTCGAGCCTTTTCGCTCTTAATTGGTGGATTGAACACGAGCACTCGAGCCTTTTCGCTCTCTTAAGCTACATATATATATATATTTCAATTCGCGTGAGTTTTACTTTCGTGAAAGTAGAGTGAATGCACTTTCAATTCACGTGAGTTTTACTTTCGTGAAAGTAGAGTGAATGCACTTTCAATTAGCGTGAGTTTTACTTTCGTGAAAGTAGAGTGAATGCACTTTCAATTCATGTGAGTTTTACTTTCGTGAAAGTAGAGTGAATGCACTTTTAATTCGCGTGAGTTTTACTTTCGTGATAGGAGAGTGAATGCATTTTCAATTCGCGTTAGTTTTACTTTCGTGAAAGTAGAGTGAATGCACTTTAAATTCGCGTGAGTTTTACTTCGGATGTAAAGTGAGTGCAATTTCAATTCGGGTGAGTTCGCATCATCGTTCTTAAAAACCCAAAACAGAATTTATAGCATCTTTGCATCCGCTCATTGTGGCAAATCGCTCGAACACTCGCTCCAACCCCATAATAAAATTGGCAAAAGTGCACGAACCAAATTCTTTCCAAAACACTGAGCATTCATGATTGATTTGAAGTAAAAACTTGTTTGCAAATCGAAATTTCTAAGCGCTTAAACCGACCCTTGAGCATCGGTTCAAGAAAGTTTAAAGCGAAAAGAGTCCGCTTACCTACAATCGCCAAAAGTCAGAAAAACGTTTAAAAAGTCTTCGCTAGTTTGTATAAGCTAGCTGACACGCTCACGCAAGCATAGGCATGAAAAGGTTCACTTCGAGTTTTCTAACTTTGGAGTGGAAATTTTCATGTTTATTAAAATCAAAACCAGATCAAATCAATTTCCTAAGACTCAAATCCCATTGGGCGTACCAAATCTATATATGTGAATTTTGTTCCAAAGTCTATGTAGAGACTCGAGGGCAAAGAATTTGAAAACCGGATCAAATCAATTTTCCAAAGCCTATGTAGAGACTCAATTTCCTAAGAATCGCAAAATTTCACCAATTTGACCTTGAGGACAGAACAGTCATTTTTTTAACTTTTGTCAAAATTTTATTTTTTTGAGAGGGGTGCAATGTACCCTTATTTTGAGGCTCCTATAAAATTTTGACGTGAAAATGAGTTTGTTTAAGGTAATTTTATTTGAAAACCCTTAAAAGACTCAAAACTATAATTTTTTCTTGAAAAGTCAAAATTTCTAAAGATCAAATCTTTTGAGAAAATTTTTAGGTGTTTGCAATTGCTCCTTTAAATAACTTTGCCAAGTAAGGGCGAGAATTTCATTGGACATCTTCATGTAAGTGTAGTTTTGATGAGATCAAGACTAGAATTTGTTCAACTCCTATTCTTGCATTTTATATTTCAGCAAATCCTTTGAGGTGAAAGGTGAAGTGTGATGCTTCAGGTGTGAGCATCGGGGTTGTGCTCATGCAAGGAGGAAAACCCATAGCATTTTTCAACAAAAAAATCAAAGGAACCAATTTGAACTACTCCACCTATGAAAAGGAGTTTTTTGCACTACTGAGAGCACTACAAACTTAGCAACACTATTTGTCACCCAAAGAATTTATGATTTATAAAGATCATGAATCCCTTAAACATCTCAAAGGCTAAGGGAAGCTAAGCAAGCATCATGCCAAGTGGGTCGAGTATCCAGAAACTTTTTCCTATACAATTCAATATAAGAAAGATGTACTATAAAGAAGACACTCATCTTTGTTCTTTATGCTCGAATGCTCAGGTTTGATGTACTCAAAGAACAATATGCCCAAAACCCTTATTTTCCTCTAATCATTGTTGTTAGCTGTAAAAAGGTTATGGATGGCTACTATCAAATTGACGGATACTTGTTTCAGATGGGTTGGTTGTACGTGCCAAGGGATTCTATTGGCCCTAAATGCATTGAGACATTCATAAAATTCTTGAGAGGTGTGTTACTTGCAAACTGGCTAAAAACAAGAAAACCAACTAGGGTCTCTATATGCTACTTTCCATTCTAAATCAGCCTTGGGTTGATGTTAGCTTAGATTTCATGTTGGGGCTTCCTTGAACTCAAAGTGACAAAGATTCAATTTTGGTTATTGTAGACAGGTTCTCCAAGATGACACATTTTATACTATGCCATAAGACCGATAATGAAGTTCACATAACAAATTTATTCTTTCGGGAAATAGTAAGGCTTCATGGTATTCCAAGCAGCCTCTATCAGATCGAGATGACAAATTCATAAGTTATTTCTCGAAGACACTTTAGAAAAGGTTGTGAACAAAGCTATTGTTTAGCACGTCATACCATCCACAAACTGATGGCCAAACCAAAGTGGTTAACTATATGCTTACAACTCTTCTTAAAGCTTTTGTCTCCAATAACATGCGTGATTGGGAGGATCAACTTTCCTGAGTGGAGTTTGCTTACAATCAAGTTACTCATAGCACCATAGGCCAATTTCCATTCAAAATCATCTATGTTATTAATCCAACAACACCCTTGGATTTAACTCTCATTCGGGGATAAGACGGAGTTGATGCAACTAGGAGTACTTATGTTGAAGCCATACATGATTTTCACAAACAAATTGAATAATGAATCAAGAAGCAAACCAAGATCTACACTAAACTGGCTGACAAGAAGCGTTGGAATGTCACACTCGAACCTAGTGACCTTGTTTGGATACACTTACACAAAGAGCATGTTTTCCACTAACGTTGATCCAAACTCATAACCCGAGTAGCTGGACCATTCAAAATATTGTAGAAAATCAACAATAATGCCTATATAGTGGATTTGCCTAGAGAATTTAATGTTTCTAACACTTTTAATGTCACATACCTTACTCCTTACAAGGAAGATTCCAACAATCTAGATTTAAGGTCAAATACTAATCAACCCCAAGAGGATGATGGAAATGAAGTATCAACAAATAATATCACAAACTATTACCAGGGACCTCTCACACGTGCACAAGTTAACTAGTCTATTGGGGCGATGCTCCTCGCTATGGAAGCCTAGGCCAAGTAGAACATGATGGGTCCACCTAATATCCAAGTAGTTTGCATCCTCCAACAACAGAAGATTTCAGAAGAAATTGGAGTAAATGCAATTCAAGGCTTTAATTAGAAGCGCAACTGATGCAAAACTTTGTATAAGAGTTTCTATAACATTTTAAGTTGTTTTGTCATTTTCTAAATAGTTTTAACTAGCAGTTAATATTGCATAATGACATTAGTTCTTGAGAATTCCTAACTAGTAGTTTTCAAGGCTCTTTAATGCATTCATAGGAAATGAGAACAATCCATCACGTAAATTGTAGTATATTAATGTTTTTTGAACTCAACTCAAAGGATTTGTTCTGAGTATAAATAGATAAGATTCCATAATGAAAAAGGAGGTTGTTTGCTCTTGATTTTTCTCTCTTACTCTCATAGGTGATGAGTGAACCATGCCTTATCACCATTTCTTTGGTGTGGCGGTTCGTGTGTATGTTTGTGAGTGGGACTTCGTTCCACAAGTATATGCACGAGCATTTTCATGTGCTCGCACTCTAACTAGTTTAGTTAACACTCTCTCAATTCTAACTGTTTCACATCATGAGATCACTTAAACTTCAATGAAGGTCATGCGACTCATGTCCCTCTTCAGACTTGGCTCAGTAAGCAACCGTATGAGGCCTATCCCACTTAGCAGGCAAGTTCAAGCCAAACTTAGAATAGAGAGAGAGAGAGAGAATCCGAGTTGTTTGCAGGCGTTTGAAGCCGATGGTTCTTCCACTCATTTCCTGGACATCGGACTTTAGTGTCTTCCCTTTTCCTTTTGGTATAATGGGGAGGACAGAACCAGATGCACGCTCCGGGTGTCCAACTCATGACCTAATTCAACTTGCGGGTCGACTGTTGTTGCGCTGCCTTCTTTTTATGTGCCTTGTAAGGCCAGTCTAAGAGATGACCACTTCAAAGCCCTTTGGACTATCAAAGTTGGGCGGAAATGTCGACAGAAAAGTGAGATTTGGCCCCCATGGGAAGCTAAAGATTGAACTACGTTTGGATCCTTGGTGCTGCACGTAGTCTCAATCGTTCATTTGCATCCATTTAGACGGTTTAGATCCCTCTTCCACATATGGCAAGGAGTGGTGGCAACATCATCTTGACAACTCACTGTGCATCAGATCCTCGTCATCCAAATGAATGCAAGGAGTGGTGGCAACATCAGGACGGTTTGGGATAATCCCAAATCCGTCGACCGTCCTCCCGGTCTCAACGGTAAGTACTGACTCTCAGCGTTCAAAGAATCAAAACCTGCCGATTTTGCGGGGATTCTTTGTTATAACCGTAAAACCAAGAAGCCATGCTCATGAAATTGTCACGCATTCTCTTCCTTGTCTCGTTCTCAAGCGGCAATGATTTTGAGAATCCATGTAGAGACCCCACCACCCCACCATCCAATCTTTCGGAGAGTGACCGAGAAAAAGACACTGCCATTCTAAACCAAAAGGTTTCGACTCTCTGTATTGTAGAAAATAACCGTACTGTTCTATTGGTGAATGCTCTGTATTGCTCGTGTAAATATCGTGCGAGCATGTCATAGAAAACAAACAAGAAAACGGAGTGTCTATTCTGAGGGCCCCTCTGCCATTTTCTGCCCATTGACCGCCACCCATCAGCCGTAGTGACCAAGAGATTGAGGGACTGCCAAAGTCATGAAGAAATGCATAAATCTAGTTTCATTATGTAGTTGATCAGGAGAGAAGAGAAGAAAGGATAAGAGAGGAAAGCTTTTAAGGGTTGGGGGTTTCTGTTTGAGAATGGAAGAAGCAAAATCACCGTTAATTGGTGGTGATCAATTTGGAAGCTCTCATGGAAGGAGAAGGGTGAGTAGTCGGTATTCTTTGAATTCGTTGAGAGGAGATTTCATACGGAAGCTGCCGGAGAAGGTGAAGGTCGCACTCGATCCCGAGCGGCCGTTTACCGTCGACTTGTCGAGGACTAGAGGTCTTATAAAAGGTGATATTTGGGTTTTTGAGTTTGTTATTTTAGTAATTTCTGGCCTCTCTTTCCTCTCTTCGGGGTATATTATGTGACGTCAATCGGTTCCAAGTGCGAACATGAATTTCGTGTGATTAATTATTTTTTGTTTGGGATGCTTTGTGGGGAGATGAAGTGATATCGAAGGCGTTACCTGATGTGGTAATCATCGCGTTGGTGCGAAATGCTATTTCTTTTTAGGTTCAGTAAGCGCTATTTAGAAGAATGCTCATTGTCGTTGACGTTGGTGCTACAACAGAGAGAATTTTACAAGAAACAAAAGAAATGAAAGAAAGAATATCTTCTTGGCTTCTGATCTGCACCAAGACGTAAACGGGGAATTCACGGTTTACCCATTTGATTAAAGAAGCATTTGCAGGGCAGAATTATATTAATATTGTTGCATCCTTGGTTTCTTTTGTCTTAGAACATTCAAATCCGTGACTTCGAAATTGGTTTCCGTAACATGAACATCCTGATACGCTTGAAACTGGTGTTTAATGAAGAAGTGTAGTGGGGCCATATTTATGTTTATGGTGAATTAAATAGAGACCTGTGACATGCATGCTATTGTGGACCATGGCATTTGAACAGTTGGCGCCTATCTGATATAACTATTTCTCAGTATCTTGAAATAAAAACACGCAGAGACATCTATCTGTGAGAAAACCTTTTGTATATCCAGGGCACCAAGAGAAATGTGTAATTTGACAAGGAAAATACGCAAGGTGAGGGGAATTTTGGTATGTTTTGCTGCAAAGAACATCCCACTGAGGTTTTTATGATGCCGTCTTTTGGCAAACTTCTTCATTGTAACGAGTGGAAAACATTTATTTCCACCTTTACTCTGATTAGAGTTGCACTTTTAACGAATTGAATGTTTGTAAACGTAAATCACTCAATGTTTTGTCTTCCAGTCTTTCAGCTCTTCCCAGTTGCAATTGGTTGTTGGTCTTTTCTCTGTATTGATAAACCAGAGAAAGTGATTCTAAGGTCCATTCTATGTGCACCGTGAAGTAGCATTGCATAGGAACTGTTTATGTACATGCAGGAACTTATTGTAAGCTTTTCTTCTGTGTCTAAATGGAAATGTTTTGGAACCATTGAGTTCCATATTAACTGCTAAAAGAAAGTCTCTATTCTCTATTTGTTGCTCATATATGCGGTCTTTCTTTAAAACAATTGCCTTCTGCATAGAACGTGTTACTTTTGGCAAATTAATTAAGCTATATAATGTTGTTGGACAGATAGACAACATACCTATATTGAAGGCTGCTTCTTTAGGGATGATATATCAATGCATTCTTTTTTGATGCATGTGATTCTGCTCTTTGGTGTCAGGGGAGAAAGAGTATTACGAACGGCAGTTTTCGACCTTGCGATCATTTGAGGAAGTTGATTCATTACTCTCATCTGAGGTAAACGATGATGATGAAGGTGGAGGAGAGGAAGCACAGCAGGAACTTGCGATCAGGTTGTCGAATATTGCTAACGTCATCTTGCTAGCACTGAAGGTAATGATCATCTTTTAATGACCGAGTAAATCATTGATGATGGAATGGGTAACAGTATTTGAGTCATATGGGGTTTGGGCTGCTGCCTATTTACTAGAATGTTATGAACAGCTGCATTGGCACTTGAAACATTAAGTGTGTAAACAAATTTCCAAATAATTTTCTTCGTCTGTAACCAGCTTTAGATATTAAAAAGGCACTCTAAGGAGATGGCAACTTGTTGGTTTTGAAGATTTAGTTAATCATGGGTTTTCTTGCAGGAGCTCAGAAATCTCGTCATCTTTCCCTTTTAGTTATTATGATACCTCAAGCAAAACATCTTTGATTCTACGGAATGCTTATAGGTAGTCACTAATTGCTCAGAGAAATAAGACAAAATTGATGTTAAACCTAGTCAACTGCAAGTATGTTCAGGATGAGCAGTGAGGAAGGTCTGGGTTTCCTCATGTTTTGGCGGCATGATATATAACCAGAATTGTTTGTAAAAGCAACTGCAACATTAGAGTAGCAGCTGAATACATTCAAGGTACTAGGCGATGGAGCTGGTGGTTCTGGTACCAGCTTCCTGTTTATTGATGAGAAACTGTAAAAGGAATTCTAATGCAAATGAAGTGTTCCTTCCTGTTTATTAGGAAGGTTATCGAATTTGAATTTATGTCATCATATCAAATAATATTAGATTATCATTGGAAGCTGGAGGGTACAGTTGCCTCTGTTTTATCTCCTAGAATTCATCTTTTTCATAATTAGCACGTGCAAGCAACAGATAGGATCTATTGCACAAATAGAACAAGTTTGTATACACACTTGCTACATGCCACCAATGTACTTGGCAAATTTATGCTACTCTCTCTCATGAAAATTTAACAAGGTTGTATAATAAAATGCAGATTTATGCTACCATAAAGAGCAGATCCTTGGCTATTGCTGCTTCAACATTGGATTCCTTGTTGGATCTGATGGCAGGCGGAATTCTTTATTTCACGCATTTGTCGATGAAAAACATAAACATCTACCAGTACCCCATTGGAAAGCTGCGTGTACAGCCAGTTGGAATTATTATTTTTGCTGCTGTGATGGCTACTCTAGGTATGTTTGACACTGCAAGGCATAATCTTTTGGGCTATTATACTTTGGTTGAGTTTTGGTTGTATAAGATCAAATAAGCCTTAGTGATTCAAAAGGATGTGATAGTGTATTTATGCTTTGAACCTTTTCTGTCATGGTCATTTGAACTGGACAACCGATGCACCTGGGGCTTGGAGGATTTTGCTATAGAGAAATGATCCACACTGACGTGAAGTACTTTTCCTTTTCTGCATGAATTAGTCTGCTGTAGACTATTAATTTAACATTCGTGCAAGCCTTTCATTGTTAATTATTTTTCAGCAGGAGCTTTTGAATTATATCTTAGATCTGGTAATGCTTATTTCCTCTTGGATTTATATTGAACTTTGATCAATCATTTTGCTTTTTCTCCCACGATCATCTCATTTAATAGATGTTTGTGGTCACATTATGAAGAAACATGTTGCTTGTAACCATCATTGTTTAACACTTCTTTATGCTTTTGTTAAATCTCTAGAAACGAAAGTGATGGATTTGGACAATGATAGGTATCACATGCAAGTGGTGTCTAATAATAACATGCAAGGTTCTGATCTATCTGAATCCATTGCCCTAATGAAACAAATGTAAAAGCATTCAGATTTTTCCTGAATGCCCTTCAGTTCATGTAGTGTCCAGTCTTATCGTGTGTGCGTCAATGAATATAAGTTAACAGGAGTGGATTGCTTTCCGGTTGACTATAACTCTACCAAGCTGACCTGCAGGTTTTCAGGTATTGATCCAAGCTGTAGAAGAATTGGTAAAGGATGAAGCTACATCCAAAATGACTTCAGTGCAGTTAGTGTGGTTGTACTCGATTATGCTAACTGCCACTGTTGTGAAACTTGGACTTTGGTTCTATTGCAGGCGTTCAGGCAGCGATATAGTTCGAGCTTATGCAAAGGTCCTGATAAAATGCCATGCAGCTTTTAGGTTGATCTTTTTTCCCCTTTGAAGCCAATTGCTGAGGATTTTCTTTTTTTCTGTGGTTATTCAGGATCATTATTTTGATGTAGTCACGAATGTAGTAGGACTTGCTGCAGCTGTTTTGGGAGACAAATTTTATTGGTGGATAGATCCCATTGGTGCCATCATTCTTGCAGTTTACACAATTACTAATTGGTCAGAGACTGTTTTGGAAAATGCAGGTTGGTCGCCTTCCTATTTTTGATTTCTCACTTTAACCTAAATCTGCAACGTTAAGAGTTCAAATATCGATACTTGGTAATATATTTAGTCTAGGAACAAAAAGAAAATTTGATTTGAGTCCATCCTTGGACCGGTACTCTTCAGAAAATATGTAGGTAAAAAGCAATACTAATGTTCACTACCTAACGTTACTTCTTATTAGAATGTAAATTGATGAGTTCTAAACTATGATGCAGCTTCATTGGTAGGACAATCAGCGCCACCTGAAATGCTGCAGAAACTGACGTATCTTGTCATAAGACATCATCCTCAAATCAAGCGAGTGGACACGGTTCGAGCCTATACATTTGGAGTTCTTTACTTTGTTGAGGTCAGTAGTGAAACTTGGAAGTTAATGAGGGAATATCTATGTAGGGCAACTCAATGATCCTGTTATATTGAGTATCTCTTTCTCATCTTCTTTTGTTACTGGTTCTCCTGCTTGAGTGTTTTGCAGTTAGCATGTAGAAGTTAAGGCGCCTAAAATTTCTGATCGTTGACATTTCATATGCCCCATTTACTCAAAGAAAGATCTTCTATGGATATATAGATCTCCGTATAGAAATGAATTGCTGAACAGCGGTACCTCTAGCTTATCTCATGTTCTGGTTATCTCTGTGAAAAGAGACTTTTAACCCGTATCTTGGTTTCACAAACGCATCAATGGCTTTGCATTGGTTGTCTTGAAATTTCATGTCTCAGAGAGGAAGCCTTTCTAACTATTTTGATTCGGTATTGTTGCCCATATAATTCGATATTCTTTCTGATAATTTAAGATCTTATATATGTTTCTGATAGAATTCGGTCTTTCTACCGAAAATTTGGAGATTTATTTTCTTTAGTAAAACGGAGTAAATAGATATTGTTAATATATTGATCCCAATAAATGCCTCGAACAAATGATCAGGCATGTGAACAATATGCCCATATGTATGCATATTATTTGTGTTAGTAACTTTAGCACATGCTTATCAAGCGTAGCAAAATATTCATTGCAATCCGTCATATTCTAATCAATTTATGAACTTGCGCTTCCTTGAGAGCTTGTATTGTTGTGACATAGGTAAAAAGTCCGAAATACTTGGAGTGAATTAATCATTCCACAGCCGTATTAGTGTGAGAGAAGACTTGGTTTTGGCTGGAAGTAAAACAAGCTAATTTTTTATGCTTTTATTTGATACCATATCATTCCATCTCTTTTATGTTTTAAGGTTTCATTTCTCATGCATTTCTCAGAAGCATGCCTATGACTTTCTTGATGATCGGAATGAGTTTTGCTTATTCATTAGTGTCCCCATTTTAGGTTGACATTGAACTTCCAGAAGATCTACCATTGAAAGAAGCACATGCTATTGGAGAATCTTTACAGATGAAGATCGAGGATCTTCCTGAAGTGGAGAGAGCTTTTGTTCACCTTGATTTTGAATGCGATCATAAACCAGAGCATTCTATTGTCAGTAAGCTGCCAAGCAACCAGTCTTAGCTTGAGACCTTCAGTGCTCTGTGTATCAAGGTTTTATGGGTATCGAAGCCCTTTGCTTGTTGGACTAAATTTTTGCGGCAAAGAAACATAATGATATTATAATCTACTTGATTTCCTCTCTCTCTCTCTCTCTCTTCTCTCTCTCTCTCTCTCTCTCTCTCTCTCTCTCTCTCTCTCTCTCAGAGACACACAAAACACACAGAATGCCTATGCGCAAACCACTTGCCTGGAAAACCGTACGAACTGGTTATATTAATCTTCATCGTCTGCAGTTTAGCATAAGAGCAATAGCTCGCATTCAGAACCTCAGCTCATGGTAGGGCTCTCGAGTCCCACCCTGCATTGGCGAGCCTGATTCCCATGGAATGGGTTTAAGCGTGTCCGGGTGTGTTAGGCTTCGGCCTCCCTTTGTAACAAGCGATAGCGCACCTGGCTAGGGGGTCGACTGGCAAGTTGAACTGCATGAGTTCGATACCTGGGAACTTGCATCTGGCTTCAGCCGCCCCATTGTAAACGCCCTGCACACCCCAAAAAAAAGTATGGTTTATATGGAGAAATAATTTGTGCAATATTTGATTGCGTGTTGTTACCACAGTTGATTCAATGAAGTGTTTGGTCGAACCTAGTGTGTGCGGGAAGAATAATAGGGAATTTACTTTAGTGCTTTGTGGCTAGGTCAAAGTCTATTTCAACTATATGATAAAGATTCAAATAAATTGATCATGGAGGTCTCCGCCGTCATAACTTTGTTCCTTTTAGTTCACGTTTGGCGTGACTCGTCCATGATCTCTTTCCCTAAAGTAAGAGTCTTACCGCTAGACCGATGCTTGATTTGATTCCACCCTACAATGTGTCTTACTTATAGACCAATACCTATAAAAAGAAAACATTTCATTTTAATAAGTTTCAGGGTGGGGGGGTGCTAATGTATTCATTGACAAGATTATGTTTTGCCACTTAATTCAATTATGTTGGAGCTACGTCAACCAAAAATGATGTTTAATCAAACCAATTAAAATTATAAGTGTAGCAATTAACTGGATAACTTATCATTGATTCTAACTAAATGGTTTCTAAAGTAAAATTTTCTATGTAGAGCACGTAAGTGTGTATGAGACTTGCTTGAAGAAATCTGTACATCAATAATTGTGATGGGATATGATCATGTGTAATGCCAATTCAAGCTAGAAAAATTGGTGCCTCTCTTGATCTGGTTCTAAACAACTAGCAAAATGAGTAGCATATGCTAAGAAGGTTCATTTATTTACTGGATGAGTTATGACGCTAAACTATTGATGTGCACTCAGTTTATTGAAGTAATCCGCACGAATCCACGATAAGGATCACGACAACTAGTCACTAAGCCTCACACAAGACTTAAATAAGAGAAATAAGGGACAAGAAGGCCTTTGGAAGGAACCTTACTTGAAACTTGTAGGACTTTTATTATCTTCAAGAGTGATTGAACCAAATCCCCCAACATCAGAGAGGCCTTATTTGACATCCCTCGTATAATATAGCCTTGGAGATTTGAAAGTTTTCCAATGCCCATCAATTATGGTTTCCTTTCTACATAACTTACTAAACGCATCCTTGATACTTGAAGTAACAAAGGAAATATTAGACCAACAATATGGGCCTTATTATAGGTAAGAAATAAAAAAACATGGGTTTGACTTGACATATTGAGACTACTTGGGTTTAAGTCAAGTAATGTAATTTACATAACTTGACTCGTGACAATTTTGGAATGTGTGGGGCCGTCTTTAATTGCATCAAGTTTTTTACTAGAATAGTAATGGATGGCTTCAACTTCAATTGGATGAAGACACATCAAATTATGGAAGGTGGGGTTCCATCCTGGTGTTAGACGAGTTTTAGATGTGGTCATGAGTCCTTCAACTTGTCCCATTGTATTATTGGAACACGAGCCAATGGTTACGTCCTGGTTAAAGTCATTTGAACCTGGTTTGGTGTCGAGGTTTAAAGTCAACGAGTTAGAGTCGATGTCTTCATCAACTATCCAATTAAACAATAGAGATAACTAATTAAGTAAATGTAACGTATGTTGACATTTTGTTTTGTATCAAGAACCGCATCAGACCAAAAGCTATTCGGAACTAGAGTAAGTCAAAAGTGGACAAACCCAAGTGATGCTTGGTTCATTTATGGTTCCTTTTATCGAAACAAAATTGGATATTGGTGGCTCCAACCACCTATCCAACTCCTTTTTTATAAGTTTTCTTAAGGTTGCTATGCACACCCACTTTTACTATCTAAGCACACCTCCAATACCCTTTTTACCAAAATACCATTCACACTCTCCCTCGGTCCTTTTCTGAGTTGCTCTCTTTCTCTCTCTTCCCCTTCCTCTCGTCTCTCTTTCTGGTTCACTAGGGCAGATGTCCCCAAGATCTCGCCTAAGTCGCTGCCACCACGGTTTCCATAAAGTATGTCCACCGTCTCATTTCCCCCTCTCCCACCTTCTGCCTTCTCATCCCGTTCTCTCCTTTTCTCCTATTGTACACTAGGAGTAGACACGCCCACACGTATCTATCCTTTGGTCTCTCTCCTCTTCTTTTTCTCTCTTCCCTACCTCTCTTACGAATTGTTATATCCCTGTCTCTTCTCCTGTCACTCACTATAGGTTAGATGTCTTGGAGATCTCGCCACTGCCACAGTCATCAAGTATGTCCATCCCTCCATTTCTCCTCTCCCCTTCTCCCTTCTCCTCTTGTCCTCCCTACCTTTTTTCCTATTGTACACCATGAGTAGACACAATCACACGTCTGATGTAGAGTAGAGAAGTGCATAAACGCATCTCAACTTCTTGCCACATCCATATGGGCATGCTTCTTTTCCAGCTAGATACACCCACTCGCGTATGATATATGGCAAAGACGTGTGATCTTCCAAACAATTGCCATATTGGCATGTTTGATCTTCCAAAGAGATATTCCCATGCATTTCCTTGCTATACATCAAACGTGTGTGGGCATGTTTGGAGATCCTCTTTGTTTTCCTAGATTGAGTGTTATGGTGATGGAATTGTTTATTCATTTGGATTTGTAACTGATGAAGTGTGTTATAGTTAAGATGACTTGATTCATTATATACAAAAAGGTTAGAATCAATTATGGTATTTATTGTAATAATTTATTTGAAACAAAATGGTGAAAAGGGTAAAGTTGGCTTGGATATGATAGAAGTGAATATAGAATTAAGAAAGTAGTTGATGTTGGAAGTAAATGTTGGACCGATAAGAGAAAAGTATGATAACCATTCTCACTTTAAGGAGTCGGTGAGGTGGATGGATTATAGAAGTTGACTGTGATTAATTGGATATATAACTAGAGATTGATTGTACTTGTAAGACAAATAGGTATAAAATACCTTTCGTTGAGGTCATGGGATTTACATCTACTAATGAAACTTTTTTTGTGACGTTTACTTTCTTAAATTTAAAGAAAAAGAAAATTATATTTAAGTAAGGTGTTGGAGAGAGTTATATGCTCCAAGCAATTTTCCTAATATAATGTAATAGGTATAAAATACCTTTCGTTGAGATTATGAGCTTGCATTAATGAATGCAATTGATATTGTTTTCCTTTTAATATGTCCAATACCTGATTGTTAATGTATTCATTGATAGGATTATGTTTTGCCACTTAATTCAATTATGTTGGAGCTACATCAACCAAAAAGGATGTTTAACCAAACAAATTAAAATTATAATGATGAAAGTCACAGGTAGAAATTAACTTGATAACTTATCATTGATTCACCTAACTAAATGGTTTCTAAAGAAAAATTATCCTCTATGTAGAGGGTGTTAGTGTGTATGAGACTGTTGCTAAAAAAATGTATGCATCAATAATTGTGATGGCATCTGTTCTTGTGTAATGCCAAGTCAAGCTAGAAGAACGGGTGCCTCACTTGAGTTGGTTCTAAACAACTAGCAAAACGAGTAGCATTTTCTAAAGAAGTTCGTTTATTTGGAGGATGAGTTATGGCACTAAACTATATCCAGTTAAACGTTAGAGATAACTATTTAAGTGGATGTGACACATGTTGACATGTTTGTTTTGTATCAAGAAGCGCATCATACTGAAAACCAGCCGGAACTAGATTAAGTAAAAAATGGACCCAAAATTGTAGCAAACCCAGGTGATGTGTGGTTCATTTATAGTTCCTCTTATCAAAACAGAACTAGAAACTGCTGGCTCCAATCACCCATCCAGGTCCTTTTTTATAAGTTTTCTTAAGGCTACTATGTGCACACCCACTTTTGTTATCTAGGCACACCCTCAACACTCTTTCTACTGAAATACTCTTTGATCTCTCTCTCTTCCCTTTCCTTCACCTCTCTCTTTCTCACTCACTAGGACAGATATCCCAAAGATCTCACTGCTACCACCAAGTAGGTCCACTCTTCCATTCTCCCCTTCTCCCTTCTCCTTCTGCTTTCCCCTCCTTTTCTTCTATTATATGCCATGAGTAGATGCACCCACAGGCTTAATGTATAGTGGAGACACATATAGACATGTCTACTCTTCCAACTAGACACTGTGATATATGGCAAAGAAGCACGTGGGCGTTTTTGGTCTTCCAAATGGACACTTCCATGCACTTCTTTGCTATACATCAAACCCACGTGGGCATGTTTGGAGCTCCTCTTTGTTTCTCTAGATTACTATGTTTTTTCATTATTGTACTTCACTTGCTTTTCTTACATTGTTATGCTTTTGGTAAAGGATGTCAAATGATAGACAAGAATATGGATATACTTCTAATGAAGAAATTGACAGTTCTATAATAAATGCATTGATTAAGTGACATGATGATGGAATTGATTATTCATTTGTATTTGTGATTGTAATAATGTATTTGAAACAAAAAAGTGAAAAGGGTAAAGTCTAACTTAGATGCGATAGAATGGTGAATATAGAACTAAGAAAGCAGTTGATGTTGGACCAATACGAGGAAAGTACGATTTCTATTTTCATTTCAAGGAGTTGGTAAGGTGGATGGATTATGAAAGTTGATTGTGATTAAGGGGATACGTAATTATCCTTTTGGATTGTATTTAGGATGTGCATTTATTGGTAGATTGACTGGTACTAAATTTAAATTGATAAAAGAGATAAAAAGGTCTTTGTAAGCTGAAACAAATATTAACATAGTTGAAGCTAAGTGATAAATGTTAGAACAACAAATGCATATATAATGTGATGGTGAAGGTAAAGCATGAATAAGTGGTAGTTGAATAATTCTCTAGCAACTCTATATGAAATGGATCTTCATAATTATTGCATATGGCATTGAAGCATATAAGAGACAAAATATTTTATTGATATTGTATTTACAAATCCTACTTCAATTTGTCTTTTACATGCAATTCCAAATGTGATAGAGATTGATTGTGCTTGTAAAATAAATAGGTAATAAAATGTCTTTTCTTGAGGTCATGATGTTTACATCTACTAATGAAACTTTATATGCTCTAGGCAATTCTCCTAATATGTATAAATTGTATGCTTGCATTGATGAATGTAATTGATACTGTTTTCCTTGAATTAATATATTTATTATGTGTGCAACATATTACAAAGAATATTGAATGGTGTGAACCAGGAGGTTCATGGCTGTAACAATGCTATAATAAGACCAAGGTCAACACCCAACATTGTTGAACCTTAGGCTATACTTCAGTAGTTGGAGAAACAAGAAGTAAAAAATGAAAAGAAGAAGAAGGATTTTCGTCCAGAAGAATGTCAAGCTCTTATTCTAACCTTGATTTATATAGCCTGAACATTCCTCTAGGCTGAGTTGGGTTCCAAGAGGTAGCATTCAAAATTATATTAGGAAACAACAAATTTCATGTTCCAAAATGAAGTTTTGGGCTTCCCAAGGACTCTTCCTTAGGTTATTGGGAATCTTAAGAGTAAACCTTTCAAAATATTGCAGATTCTGCATCTTTGGGAATTGTTCACTAATTATAGAGGTTGGAGTTGCATGACTAAAGGTGCCATCCTGGAGATATTCTTTACATTAAATGCTAGTGTAGGAAGTGTTGTAACTATAATGAGTGGTTGATGCAATAGGAGGCAAGATATATGAGGACATAAAAAGCTAGGATGACAAAATTAATGGGCTTGGTGTCCGCTTTGATAAGTGCATATACTTCATTGCATAGTTGTTGTAGTTGTCTGGCCTTAGACCTTGTAATTGACTCCTTGTAATTTAGTTTGTCCACTTCTCCTCTTTCTTCAACCTTGATCCTTTCAAAGGTTGTGCTCTTCTCATCATCTCCTATGGGTGTGTTTTGATTTGCCCTCAAATCATAAAGTGATTCATATGCCTGGCATGGAGTTAGGTCTTGAACATTGGAAGTGGATGAACCATGGTAGTCAGCAGGAAGTTCTAACTTATAGGCATTATCATTGACCTTTAACAAGTCCTTGAAGTGCCCATTTGCACGAGGTAATAGCTTGGATTGACGTTTGGTGGGGAAGCGTTCTTCCTTAGATGAATCCATAGAAGATCTCCTAGTTGAAAGATGATATGCTTGAGATGCTTATTACAGGCTTGTTGCAACTTGAAAGAACGACTCTTGATACATTGTTCTATATTTTTATGTTGTGCCTTGATATTTAATGTAGTGCCTTGATAACTTCCGCCTAGTGGTACCCTTGCTGGTTTGACCCATCTTTGTTACCGGTAGGTGTCAGGTCAAGTAGAGTAGTAGAGTTTTGGCTATAGACAATTTGGAAGGGGGAGTATCCAGTGGTGCTATGGGGTGCTCAGTTATATGTGAATTTCGCCCATGATAAAAGTTATTCCCATCCTCGAAGGTTTCTAGATATAAGGGTTCTAAGGAGTGTGAAAACAGTTCTATTAACAACCTCAGTTTGACCATAAGTTTGTGGATGACACACAGTACTAAAAAGTAGTTTGGTTCTTAGCTTCTTCCACAAGGTTTTACATAAATAACTAAGAAATTTAGTATCATTATCAGATACTATAGTGTGGGGTATCCCATATAGCCTAACTATTTCTTGGAAGAACAAGTTGACTATTTGAACAACATCATTGGTATTGTTGCAAGGTATGAAGTGAGCCGTTTCTGAGAACCTGTCAATAACTACAAAAGCAGAATCTTTACCTATCAATCCATGGCCTGGTAAGCATGGGCAATGACATGAATAATCCTTGAGGTTTGACTTGGCTTTTGGTCTAGATGCTGGTGACACAACTGTTTACAATATTGTGCACATCTTTCTTCATAGAGGGTCAGTAAAAATGTTCTTGCAGTAGCTCTATGGTTTTGGAGATACCGAAGTATCATGCAATTTCTCCTTCATGTGCTTCTCTGATCAAGAGTTCTCTTGTAGAACCAACAGGTATACAAAGTCTGCCAAATCTAAATAGATATTGAGCATAGATGTGGTATCCCTCAACAACTTGGTTACCTTTAATGTTGTCCAAAGAGGGGAATTCAGGATCAAGGTTATAGAGGTTTTTAATGTGCTCAAATCCTATTATTCATGCATTGAGCATACTGATCAATACATGTCATTGGGACAGGGCATCTACTACAACATTGATCATTTCTTTTTTATATTGGATGGCATAAAGAAAGGTTTCAAGGAATTCGACTCACTTGGCATATTGTCAGTTTAGTTTTTCTAGTGTTTTTAGGAACCTTAAGGATACATAATTAGTGTGTATAATAAACTCTTTAGTGAGTGAAGATGTGAATTTTGTTCCAAAGCCTATATAGAGACTTGAAACTCAATTCACAAACTATGAATGTACGAGCGTGCCAACTAGTTTACTCAAACTAGCAAAGTTTTATAAAAAATTCTAACTTCTTGGCGAATGTAGGTAAGTGATGTAGAGATTCTCAAATAGGTTGCGAATCTCTAAAAATCCTCAAAATTTTACGCAAAGTAGAGCAGGATGTAAGATTCTTAGACTATTTTTGTTCTAATTTGATGTATTGTAGACATGTGAAATTAAATCTGAAAATGTCCCTTACTCTAGCATTTAAGACAGATTTGTGATAGAAACATAGAGGATTAAAGAAGTGACTGTATTTCAACACTAAATCTTGGATTTTTATGAAATTGGTCTCGTTGGAAAGATATGGATCTCAACTTTCCAATGGTACATTTTCAATCAAATTGGATTATTACAAATAAAGTTATGGGACTTTGACACAACTTCTTTTGCAGGATGTGCAAGGTTTATAGACTTTGTTCTATTTTTATTCGGTTTTACCCAATTTTGTTCATGAACTTTGACACAACTTGACACATGCTGGTTTGATATGGATTTGCTTGCACTTGACTTTGAATTGAATCAGGCTTCATAGTTGGTCTAGGGCTTGATTTGATTTTGTGTGGGCTTGGTCATATGCCACCCATTTTGACTTGGTATGGGCTGGTCATGAGCCTATCTTTAATTTGATTCTGATTTGATTTGGGGCTTGATTTGAATTGGGCTAGCAACATGTGTCGTGCAATTTTATTTGATTTGATCCATTTTTGGAGAACCTCCTCAGCTTTCATCCTAGTTTTTCGAGATTCTACTTCGCTTGATTTGGGTTTTAGGCATGGTTTCAAATATTTTCTTTAAAATCAATTTTATATTTGAAAATATCAAGTTTAATGAAATCTTCAAATACTTTTGGAGAGTAACTAAGTCTCATCCCCACAACATGCTTTCGTTGTGAGTTAGTGTTTACCATTTTGACCACTTTAACCTATTGTTAAGTGTAGGGTGTCGGACCACTTTAATCATTTTGATGGGTGTGGGTCTCAAACCTTTTTAACCCTTAGGTGTAGGGTCCTAGAGTAGGAGGACTATTCTCGATCGGGGGAGTTTTTGAGGTTTAGTTTTGGATTTTAAAGGTTTTTGTAATTTTGTAAATTTGATATTTTGCAAACATTTTATGGGTTTAGTCTCCAATGTCTCATTTTTTATTTGGTTTTTTTGAAAACTTGTTTGAAACCATCCTTTCTTTGAAAGAAATCATTTGAATTTGCAGAATTTCGTCAATTTAGCCCTGAGGGCAAATCAATCATTTTTTTAGGCTTTGTCAAAATTGGATTTTTTGAGAAGGGTGTAAAGTGCCCTTATTTTTAGGCTTCTACAAAATTTTGGTGTGAAAATGAATTCTTTTAATGTGTCTTTATTTGAAAACCCTTAAAAAACTGAGAACAACAATTTTTTCTTGAAAAAACAGAATTTCTAAAAGATAAAATCTTTTAAGAAAATTTTTGGGTATTTACAAGGAGGAAATAGTTTTGTTAGGTTTGGAGGGTGCGAACCAATACAAAGAACTCCTTTTCATAGGTAGAATAGTGTAGGTCAACTCCTTTGAGTTCTTCACTGAAGTATGCTATGAGCCGGTTGTCTTGTAGTAGCCCTGCCCCTATACCAGTCCCACATGCATCAAATTCTATTTCAATGGTTTTGGAAAAGTCTTGGGGCAAGCATTGGGGCAAAACATAGTTTTTCCTTAATGAGATCAAAATTGGCTTGAGCTGACTGTGTCTACTTGAATTTAGTTCCCTTCTTCATGCAATCAATGATCAGAGTCACAATACTACAAAAGCCTTGAATGAACTGCCTATAGAAATATGGAAGCCCATGAAAACTCGAGGCTGAAGTGAGATTGGTGGGAGTCGGCCAAGATCATATGGCTTCTAGTTTATCATGATCAACATGAACCCCTTGAAATTACAACAAAACCAAGGAAGATCACTAAGGATCCGCTATTAAAAGTACATTTTTCCAAATTAGTATACAACTTTTCTTTTCTTTAATGACATATGCAAACAATAGTCTGTTAAGTGTCTGCGATGTTCATTCAGGTTGTTACATATCATCAGATATCATCAAAATACACAAACAACATGAACCGCCTAGAAAATCCCTGCGAAGACATGGTTCATTAGCTGCATGAATGTGGTGGGGCATTGGATAACCCGAAGGGCATTACCAGTTATTCATAAAGATTCTTTTTAGTCTTGATTGTCATTTTTCACTCCACTTCTCGAATCCTTATTTGGTGGTATCCACTCTTTAGATCTATTTTGGAGAAGAATAGGGTTCCATGGAGTTCATTCAATATGTCATCTAGTCGGGGTATAAGATGATAATATTTGATTGTGATCTTATTGATTGCCCAACTGTCAATACACATGTGCATTGTTTCAACTTTATTTGGTACTAGTAGTGCATGAACATAGTAGGGGCTTAGGGATTCTCTTACAAAACCCTTTGAAATGAGTTCCTGAACTTGATGTTGTAATCCCTTAGTATCCAAAGGATTACTTCGATAGGTAGGTTGGTTGGGCAGCGTAGCTTCAGGTATTAAGTCAATTTGATATTCAATGCCACATAAAGTTGGAAGGCCTGGGGGTGGTTCAATAGAAAACACATCGTGGAATTGTTGTAACAGGCTATCAATTTCAGGGGGAGTGGGGAGTTGGGTACAACTAGTTGTTCCGTGTTAGCTAATATGGCAAAGACTAGTTAGCAATTGAAGAGAGTGATTTCGACATTCTTTTTGAGAATGAATAAGTTTTCAGAGGGGTGGTAGTGGTGAAGAGTTGTGGTAGAAGAGGGGCCACAACAATATGTTTGTCATCCTTGATGAATGAGAAGGTGTTGAGATAGCCATCATGTACAACTTGCCAATCAAATTGCCATAGATGCCCTAGTAGTAGGTGGCCGACCATCATTGGCACATCACATGTTACTAGGTCTTTGTAGACCTTGTTGATGGAGAAGTGTACCTATACTTGTTGATTGACACTTAGTTCACCTTGATCGTTTAGCCACTTGAGCTTGTAAGAGCTAGCATGTTGGAAGGTTTTCAGTCCCAATTTGGTGACAAGTTTAGTTGAAACTACATTAATACATCTTTCTCCATCAATGAGCACCATGCACACTCGATTATCAATGGTACAATGCATGTGGAAAATGTCTCTTTGTGACAAATTGGTACAGTTTGTATGTATAGAATTCATCGAACAACAAGTAGGTGCCATTCATTTGCATGTTCAATGATGGGCTCATCGACAGTGGGTGATTCGACCTCATTCTCAGTCTCTATTTCATCATGCAACATAACCATGACCCACTTATTTGGACATTGGGAGGCAATATACCCATGACCCAAACATTTAAAATACTTGATTTCTCGTGTACATGATGGGGTGAGGGTGGAGTCAGTTGGGTTTTTGTTTTGTTGGGTTCAAAGGGTTTGCTTGGACGATTTGACCTTGATTGAGAGGGGTCAGGTTTACTCAGTTGAGTTCTTTGTGAGTAGATGTGGTTTCTCCTTTTCTTTTGGCATTTGACCATGGTAGTTAGCTTGATGACATCATCTAGTTCAACATAGGGTTGGAGTTCAACTAGATCAATAATTTCTTTGTGAAGACCCCCAATGAATCTAGATATGGTATGCTCTCTAAGCTCTCTGACGGTACAATAGAACATGAGTATTTCAAATTCTTTAATGTAGTCCTCAACACTCAAGCCTCCTTGTCGAATGCTTTGTAAATGGATGCCTCATGGACAAAACAATGATGCATCAACTGCCTCATATGCCTCAAACTAGTTACTTCTCGTTTGCCTTCATGATGGCATTGGTCGATGAGATTCCTTCACTACAGACTGGCATAACTAGTGAACTCTAGTGGGGCTAGGCAACACTTTCTAAGTTTAAGGTAATTGCAGTATTCAAATATTTGGTTAGCATTCTCCACCCAATCTAGATATTCCTCAAGTGATGGTTTAAATCCTATAGGGTTTTCATATAGTTCAGTTACTGGATTGTCATTATGAAGTGGTCTACGACTTGCAAGGTGGAAATGGTTAAGTTGTTCTATGGATTGTCGAAGCTAGGCTAGTTCTCTCATCATTTCTTTTTGGTAAAACTGAAGGCGTCAAAATATAGCCTATTCAGTTGATAATCCTCAAGGAGTTCTGGGAGGAACTTTGGAGGATGGATTGTTACTCACAGTGAAATGGTGGGTGAGACATATTTTTTCAATCTAGATGGGAGGGAAATCATATGAGCAGGATGAGATGAAAGTGGAACTTACATTTTATTGATATGGATATGACAAAAATATTTTGATGA
Source organism: Brasenia schreberi (assembly GCA_036023115.1). Classification (NCBI taxonomy): domain Eukaryota; kingdom Viridiplantae; phylum Streptophyta; class Magnoliopsida; order Nymphaeales; family Cabombaceae; genus Brasenia; species Brasenia schreberi. The sequence goes on from JAYKKT010000073.1 coordinate 4,302,521, forward strand.
CAAATGGGTGGAAGGTTGTGGATGCTTTCAGCTTGACAACTTTGTATCTCAATGAAAGAACCACGATGGTGTGAACCAGGAGGTCCACAACTGTAACAATGGTATGATAAGACTAAGGTCACCATCCAACACTATTGAGCATCGGGCTATACTTCAATAGTTGGAGAAACAAGAAATAAAAAGAAAATAAGAAGAAGAATTTTCATCCAAAATAGTGCCCAACTCTCATTCTAACCTTGATTTATATAGCTTGAACATACATCTAGGTTGAGTTGGGTTCCAAGAGGTAGCATTCAAAATTCTGCTAGGAAATAGTAGATTTTATGTTCCAAAATGAAGTTTTGGGCTTCCCAATAAGGACTCTTAGGTTATTGGGAATCCTACATATCCTACATGTTTGAGTATCCTACATGTTTGAGAATTATTCACTAATTATAGAGGTTGGAGCTACATGACTAAGGTGCATCCTGGAGATATTGTTTACATTAAATGCTAGTATGTGAAATGCTGCAACTGTAATGAGTGGTTGATACAACAGGAAGCCCTAGATTTATGAGGGCATGAAAGTTGAGATGACAAAATTAATAAGTGCATGTACTTCATTGCATAGTTGTTGCAGTTGTCTGGCCTTGGAGCTGCTAAGTGGCCCATTATGATTTAGTTTGTCCACTTCTCCTCCTTCAACCCTGATTCTTTCAGAGGTTTTGTTTTTTTCATCATTGAAGGACATATTATCCAATATATGAAAAAGAAAGAATATCCCATTATATTTGGTCTTAGTTTAAAGAAAGTTATTGAGTTTGGAGATGAGATGATTTATGCGAAGCAGTTTGGTTTACTAGAAGTGAAGTAGAAGAACTTTTCTACCATACTATTTTAAGTAATAACACTTAGGTATGTATAAAGAAAAAATTGTGTTACCATAAACTGATTAGGTTTTGAACTATAGCACTCACACAACTAACATGAACAAAATAGAATGTTCTTCATACATACGTACATACATACATACATACATATATATATACATACATACATATATATATATATATATATATATATATATGTTCTAATGATAGTATTTATGTAGGGTTAGCTCGATTGAGAGGTTTAATATGATATGGACCAACTTCATTTATCGATTGAGTTATTAATTATAAAATTAAAGAAATTATTTGAAAAATCTTCGATCATTAGCAGGCACTATTTTATAAATTTCTTTGAGCTTTTCAAGAAGATAGAAAAGAAGGATTCACTGTATGCACTTGATTTCATTAGAAAATAAGCTAATTGAGAAGTTGTTGATTCAAATCTAGTGGCAAGTGGAGACGGGTTGCAGCATTCCCATACACTCATTAGATATTTATTTTGTTGAAAGCATGCCAACTGATATAATTGTTATCCATTGATTCATTCTCGAGAAAACTCGATAGAAAGAGGGAATAGTTTGATATACTTGAGAGGATAAAATTGTAAAATGGAGAGACAAAATTGAATTTGGAGAAATTTTTCAGTAGTTGAAGAACCATCCTATTTGGGATCGACGTAACTAACTAATTGAGCTATTGTGAGAGTATTTGAATCCTTAATCTACATCTTTATATGAGCCACCTATTTTTATCTTAAAGATCGACCATTTAGAAAATTAACAAAGAGGGAGTTGTCCTCATGGGAGTATACATAGAGGAGTACTTCTCAGGGAAAAATCTACTTCCTCATGGAGTTATCTAGTCTCATAATGTCATGGTCATGGTTGAGGACATAAGGTGTCTTTAGAACTTATGCCTTATTCATTGTCAAGTAGTATTTATAGAGACATAATGAGATACCTTATCTTTTAATATCAGATGTTGATGTTATGGGAGATGGTAACTATGGATATCAAGTTGTTGGGAGCTTTCTTGAAAAGGAGAGGCATATTAGGTTGAGATTTTGAGTTTTTTAGTATATCACTTTTTAGTGGTATTACAATGCTTCAACTTATATTTTCTATTGTATTCTCTAACAAATGAATATTTAACTTATATTATATTATGAGAGGATTGAGAGATGATACCATTCATGTTATTGACAAGTAGTTTTTATTTTTTGTATTTGATATATATTAACTCTTGTATATTTATTAGATCACAAATAATGTGTTGTAATTATATGTTATATGAATCAATGTCATTTGAGTCGAGTCTTGGCCCATTCAGTTGAAAAGAAGATTGAGAGAATATGATTCAAAATTGCTGATATGAAAAGTTTCAATGTCATTGATATCAAATAAGTACAATCTTCAGTTAATGTCATGATGTTTCATTGTCATTATTATCATCGTGAGACTTATCAATAGGAATGGTGGTGGACATAATAAAGCGATATATATGTTGGCAACATTGCTCAAGGTTCCTATGCACTGTCATGTACTTTGATCCAACGGACGTATAATAGGTGTCATGACCCATATGACTTCCGAGAGGCACTAGAAACAATAGCTAAGTATAACTTAACATCTTCACTTAATCAACCATATGAACAACATAAGAAAAACACTACTTTACCTGTGCTAAATTCAATGATGTAGGGTGATTGCTTGGTGGAGTGAGTGAGTCTCCTTAATGATAAACTGAATTTCTCAATAAAAACTGATGAGTGCAAAAGATGTAGCAGGCCATGTATGATCCATCACACTCAAATGAATAGGAAGATATGAAATCAAAGTATTGTGATAGATCCAAGCAGTATGAGAACTTAGCATCCCAAGACTCATTTCATGAGTCATGCTCCAGGATATGGCTTCTCTGGCCTGTGGATTGTCAAGTATATACGTACGTCTTCACAATGTCTAAGCAATGGATGTAATCATAATATCGAGACAGTTTGTATCTAGGGAGGACGATAGAAGACACCACATGATGAAAAGTCGATAATCCTGTCACAGGTATACATCTTTTTTTGTTGTGTTCGTGTCCACCTAGAGTAATAGATAGGATTGTATGGGGGAAACCTGCTTATGACATAGATATGAAATGGCATGGCATGGCATGAATAAGATCTAAAAGATGAAATTACCACTCAAACTGGAAATATAGCATCCGACACGAAAATTTGGCACAAGCACGTTCACCAAAAATATCATGTTTGGGTTGAGGTACTTATGGCACGAAAACGAAGTTGCACGACACAAAAAATGATTCGCAAGGAGGAATTGGCACCCCTAATCACATCCACCATCGACAAACACCGTAAAATTTTACGAGAGATCTTCGGGTCGCTGAGCTGAGTTCCCGAACTTGGATAGATTTTGTTCCTGACTTTTCCTAGCCCAGCATGATTACCACTTTTTCGAAAACCAAACCGGGTATATATATATATATATATATATATATATATATATATATATATATATATAGAGAGAGAGAGAGAGAGAGAGAGAGAGAGAGAGAGAGAGAGAGATGGCCATGGTGATGCGGGGCTCGAAATGCGCAGACAGCCTGGTGGTTGTGGGCATCTCCATCTGTACCGCCTTCCTCTGCGAGGCCATCTCCTGGCTCCTCATCTACCGCACCTCTTCCTACAAATCGCTCCGTTCTTCCATCGACAAGGCCGCCAAGAAACTCGAAACCATGAAAACCACATCCAACTCCTCGAATTTCTCCTCCTCTTCCCTCTCTTCCTCCCTCTCGAAGCGATCCAAGTCCAAGAAGATCGACCGCGTCGAAACGAGCCTTAAGGAATCCAGTCGCGATCTCTCCCTCTCCAAATTCAAGTCCGGGGGTGTGGTCGCCGTTGTGCTCTTCGTCGTCTTTGGCCTTCTTAACTCCCTTTTTGAAGGGAAGCCGGTTGCAAAGCTCCCCTTCGCTCCCATTGGCTTCGTTCAGAAGATGAGCCACCGCGGTCTCCCCGGAGACGACCCTACCGATTGTTCGATGGCCTTCCTTTACTTCTTGTGCTCCATCAGCATCCGCACAAACCTCCAGAAATTCCTCGGGTTCGCCCCCCCACGCGGCGCCGCAAATACTGGACTCTTCCCTATGGCTGATCCCAAGACCAGCTGACGGATTCTGCTTCTTCCGCTGTCTTTGGATCTTTCCCTTTTTCGGTATGATCCGTCGGAATTAAGGTTTTATGATCTGATCCAAAATTAGTTTTTTTTCCTAGGGGAATTCCTCTTTTCGGGGATTGGATTGAGGACGGTGGGTTTGGGTTAGTTTTGAAATAAATTTATTCTCTGCTGTATAATTTTGTTTACGAGGATAGTGGTAGAAGAGTTTTAGGGAACTAAATAAGTGGAGAATCTTTTGGTTGCACTATTTCTTACTAAGTTTCATTACTATGGTGCTATAACTTTCTTACAATTTATGTTTCCGATTGTTTGGAAGATATTAAGAAGAGTATGCTTAAATTTAGCTATTAAATTCTGTCTAATACTTCTTCGATCTGTAACGTCCAGAGATGTTCGCGAAATTTGAAGGAAAAAGAGTATGCGATGGAAAAGAAGTGTTTTAGGATTACCTTGTTTAATTAGTTGGTGTTGTTTACACGAATTGTGCTCATCTGATATGTCATTTTACCTGCTCACACATGCATGTGCTTTCCTTTGCCCTCCTTCTGCAAGAAGTTGCAGCAAAGTTCGGGTTAGGGAGACCTCCACCAGTTTGTTTCCTGAAGTCATATATCCTTTATAGGATGTTAATTGTCATAATTAATTCTCTATACAGCGTAATGAGAAATCTAAACAATACCAAAACTATTCTAGTTGGCGCATTAATATCATGATTGATATCACCGTTTTATGGTGGTACCAATACCTCAACTGTGAGATCTTTCATGATCCAACTGTTGATAAAGAAGCATTATTGCCTATCTTCATATCATTTCTTTATGTCGAGTTGATGGGAAAATATCCTGTAATGCTAAAACTTGTGGAATTTGCTTATCATTTGTTGGAGAATGTGATTGAGGGTTCAGCAGACCGTGATAGGATGGTTGGGCACATCTCTTCTAGTCATTAGCAACATTGGCTTTTGACATTACAAAATGGTCTCAAGAAAAGGGAGTGTTCTTTATCTCCTTGGTTTCAGTCGTGCAGTTACTCTAGGCTCTAGCAATCATATTCTCCTTCAAGATGCAAGAATAGTTTTTGGGTAACCAGGAACATGAGCTGTCCCTTTAGTTAGACAGAATAGGTTGCTCTTCAAAGTAAAACATAAGAGGTGGTGCCAAAGGAGAAGTCCTTCTGATTGCACATTCATAACAGATTGCATTCAAGGATTTCAACTGTAAACTAGTAATGGGTGCAATTGCCTAAATAGTCATCTGGTTCATTAATTCTGTTCTACTTTTTAGGCTTCATGCAATTTCTACTGAAATGATCTTCTTTTGGTTGTTGACAAGAAGACCTCAAAATGCTACCTCTATAGTTATATAATTAGCTTGATGGTATTTGCAAGATTTGTTGTCGGTATGAGAAATTGAACTTTGAGATGGAGGGGCCTTTAAGAGATGTATTTGCAGTTTTAAAAGCAAGTGTCAAGTGTAAGTAAGATCCTTCAAACTAGCCACCTTACTAGAAAAACACAAAAGTTCTGAAAACTTTTGATGCAAACCAAACAGATGTTAGACGTTATGGTTGTAATGGTTTCTAGTCTTTTAGGAATTCTTCGTCACAATCATAATGAACTTGGTAATCGCCACTAAACCCAACTAGCCGAGTTTAGATGAGATAAGAGGAAGAGAGATACTTCTGAACATCAAAATGCTTTAGCCAAAAACTCTACAATTCATTTCATTCCAATGGCTTAAATAGAGATTACAGAGCAGTAATGACAAGCATTAAAAACAAGTCTGAAACAACACCTAGGAAGCATTAAAACAAGTTGAAAATAACACCTAGGAACTAATACTACATGGTTATCCTTCAAATTAAGGAAAATGAGTATGGTTTAATGGTTAACCAGCTCATTAACGAGCATAGTAATCCCTAGCTTGTCTTTGCATGCTCTTGGATTCCTATCATACTCTCGGAGTTGGTAAGGATTTGTCCTAATTATCTGAAACCCGTATGATGTATTTCATCCTTTAGCAAGTTGTTCTGACACTGTTCATGGGTTTGAGCATGTGCCTAGAGTTATAACTATTGTTATCTGTATCGTGGGACTCTACGATACGATACACCATAGTGTATTATATAAGATACATTATCGTAGATAAAAGGCATATTGCCCATATCATACGATACATCTTAAGCCCTTTATAAAACTTGCTGGTTGAACATAATCTCGTGTTTCTGTGAGGTTTCTGGCTTTTGTCCGCATTTTTCTGTTGATCTAAGGCGACTTCCAACGAGGGTGAGGTATTTCTAAAGGTTTTCAAGGGTTTCTAATGCCACCATCACTCCGATAGTGACAACACCAACAATCTGGTGGTTATGATATAGTTTTTTTTTCTGCATTTTCTTTATGCATTTGGTATTTTCTTGTGTCATTTGTTTTTTCTTTTTTAAATGATAATATATGAAGTGCATGAATAACCTTTTGTCCTATTTGTGAAGTAGGAGATACTTTATTAATTTATTTTAGTGTTTTGGTGGTTTATAAAGTGAAGATTCGAGATTTATGAAGTGTTTTTATTTTAATGTTTATTAAGATTGAAGTATTAAATTAAGATGGCAGGAAATGGTGTTAGGGACTCTAAATCTTGGTATGATGATCCAACATGATAGTGGGGTATTGTAGTTGAGGGAAATAAATTAAAAATTATATATGTTTTTCATGAGAAGGTGATTAGTGATGAAATTTCTCGTTTCAAACGTCACTTAGCAGAGACTAGGAAAGAGGTTGTTCTTTACACAGGCAAAGTGAGGTGTGTCAGAAGCTATTAAATGGGAACACAAATAGATGATTGAGAGTATAGTTAAGAAGAGACAACAAAAGGAAGATATATAGACATGTTTGAGGAAGATGATGATGTTGTTGGACTTTGGTGATATCATCCCATCCAATTAGGACAAAGGTTGGTAGAAGTAGTTCTTCACCACCAACCAAAGGAAAGAGGGTTGTTGAAGAGTTTGGAAGCAATGTTAATTGTTATTGTAATGTTGGGGACCCCAGCAGCTAATAGCCATTAGGATGTGTTGAAGAATGAGTTTAGAGTCATTTTTAGTACATATAATGTCTTAGAACAGTAAAATTGATGTTTAGAGCAGTGTTATCCGTATTGCACGATATGGGCGATATGCTAAAAAAAAAAAAAATTCAATTTTTTTTTTGCATGTTTCTGCCCTCTCTTCTCCTCTCTTCACTTCCCTTCAAGGCATCCTCCAATATGCTTATAAATTGGGTTTATAATTTCATTTATTGAATAAGAATAATGTATGAACAAATAAAAATTGTGACAAAATCATTTCCCTTTCTGTTACAACTTTTAGGTATATTTTTGCTAACAGTTTCTAATTTCATGAGATCGCAAACAATTAAAAACATTTAGTTCTCTCGGTTCATTGAGTGGGGATTTCACAACTTCACTATTTTAGGGTTCACCTTACATGACTTCCATTGAGTTAAACATGATCAATGTGTGTGAGGCTTAACTCAGTCAGTGAAGTGAGAAATGGAGCTCAAGCATTAGTTAAAAAGCTAGTCCCCAGTAAGAGAAAAAGGGGATATCATCAAGTAATAATATCACATCATTGAGGTGTCATAGACTCAATAATCAAAGAAATGGAGCTCATTGTTTTTGCTCACATATGAAAATTAGCAAATATGACAACTGCATGTACAAAGATAGCAATTTGTTAATTTTGATATATTAGATGAGTGGATTATGGAAGATAACGAAGAAAATGCACTCCTAAGTCCTAATCGAAGAAGACATTGCATGAATTAATTTGAAGTGCAACAACATCATCAAGGAGAAGATGAAGATTATTTAGTTAATGATCGGATCCTGATACAAATTTACAATATGTAAAATGTAAATGTATTTCATTTTTTGATTCAAAATATATAATTTTGGATGCAATTGTTCAATATTGAATATTCAATTTGTGCTAAACTTTGCATTATATGAATTTAAAGCAATTACCAGATTTTTCTTGATTTGTTTTCGGATTTTTACTAATTTTTATTGATTTTTTAAATAATTTATATATATATTTTTTAATATTAAAGTACGATATGATATGTCCGTATCGTGGAGCCCAGCGATACATGATACGATACGTGTCAGACAACACTGGTTTAGAGTATTATTGTAATTATCCGAAGTCATAAGGGCATTTTGGTAATTTTTTGTATTAGGGGTATTTTGGTCATTTTACGTTTTACAGCTCCTTATATAAGGGCTGATATGCTGTATTAGAAATGAGTATTGCTGGGATTAAGAAAGAGAGAGAAAGAGAGGGGGCGGCGGTCCCCTCCTCCGATCTCCATTGTTACTCCTCTTTTATATTAATATATTCTAGTGTTTATTATCTGCTGCATTCCTCCGCAATTTAAACATGGTATCAGAGCCTATAAGGGTTTTAGATCAATTTTTAAAAGAAAGATCATGTTGAGAGAGCACACACCATTGCCATTGCCATTGCCATTGCCATGGAGGTTACCGCTCAACCTGAAGTGAAGATGTTCAATCGATGGTCCTTTGACGAAGTGGAGGTTGGTGATATTTCACTGGCAGATTACACAGCTGTTACTCAAGGGAAGCATGCAATGGAGATCATTCATTGGTTGATTGACCAAAACCCAATTCAAGTGATCGTTGATACTGTAATCAACAGAGGACCTCCTTCTTCAATGGGATAACGTAAAGAAACGCATAACATATATGATTTTCTGCAAAAAATCACCCCGACTTTTTGAACTGTACAGGGATCAAAGGGGGTGTAATCTGGTGTGGACTCACTCAGAAATCTGAGGAGCTTCTTGAAGAACAGGAAAAGCTTCAAAAAGTTTTTTGATGATGGCAGTCGATAAGTGACTTACCGTTGATAAGATCACATACTTTCGAAGGGATTTGGGCCTCCTTGATGATTTCAGAAAGATCTGGATTCATAGTTTTTCCAGAAAACTTCAAGGAAAGGCAAGAGTTTCATCATACAGCCATTGTTGTTGCTGATGAGCAATGCAAGTGAGAGTCATCAGTTTCTCAAAGTGTGCAAGGAGACAGTGATGAAGCTGTCCCTTCCAATAAACGAAACTTGGTGGGAGTATTGATTGCTGGAGGTCACGCGTAAACATTATATTTTGTTTTGGAACTACTGGTCTTTCTTTTCCTCATTGCAGGGAGTTTCTCCTTTCTACTTCATCTGTGTAATTTCTATTACATGATAAAATACAACTTTTTTTTGGCTGCTCTCGAGGACCCTTTCCATGGAGAAGGATCAGGTGACTCTGAATTGGACGTTGGAGAGATTGGAAAAGAATATGATTATGATAAACCAAGGGAAGTTTGTTTTATTAGAGAGTGCATTTGTTGATGATGATTTTTGAAAAGTTGAAAAAGGAAGTTCTCATGGAAGAAGAAGGTGAAAAAGGAAGTTGGTGGCTGACCCATTCTTTCCAGATTACTTTTCCTGATTTTGTGGAAAGTAAACCAGAAAGGTAGATATGAAAAGTACTTTCCTGATTTTGTAGTAGAGCTAACCATAAATAGTTATGGAAATTAAATTCCTGATTTAGTGGAAATGATAAGATAAAAAAAAGGAAAGCTTATCTCCACGTTTTTAGAAAAGGAAGAAAAGTGTAACTGCTGCCCCTCATCTGAATAAAGGAAAGTTATGTGGATATTATCTACTGATCCAATGGCCAAGATTCTGGTCTTTTCAAGTTGGAATGATGTTCTTGACGTACTGGAGCATGCTCTAGGTGCAAACAGTATTTCCTTTGTTAGAATGAAAGGTGGAAGGAGATCACATGTGGCTCTTAGGGAATTCAAAGAGAGCAATAAATCAACGGACAATCAGATATCTAAAGAAGAATGCAAACCTCAGTTGGTACAGGTGCTGCTGCTATTGATTCAGCATGGTGCAAATGGCCTTAATCTTTTAGAAGCACAACATGTGATTCTTGTAGAGCCACTACTAAATCCTGCAGTAGAAGCTCAGGCAATTAACAGAGTTCACAGAATTGGACAAGAGAAGCCCACTTTTGTGCATCGTTTCATTGCAATGTGAAAAGAGTTTTCTCTTGCAAGATCCTTGTCAATTGCACAAGTTCAAACTCTACGGGCACATGAGGAGATGAAAATGGCAACTTCACGCATACGATTAAGAGCGACACAGGATGAAGGTTCTACTGTTGATGCACTAAGTAAGAAAGAGCTATTTTCATCTAACATGCACTTTTCAAGTGAAAAATTCATGGCATTATCAATGTTCGCTCGTATTAAAGGGCAGCTCCTTTATCTTAAGGGATTAATAGTAGCTAAGCAGATGAAGAAACTAGATGGCTCTGATCCTCTCTTGGTGGAGCATCTAGGAATTTCATCAGCAGGTCTTCAAATAAAGATGGAAGAAGTGGCTGCTAGGGAGAAAGTTGATGATGAGGCTTCCCCAGTTTGTCGTGAGAAACTTAGTGACTAGAAGATGGTATTTCAATGTGGACATGTCACTTGTTGCCAATATTGAAGCTGTTATAAGGAAAGTTAATGGATCCCTGAAACAGGTTCTACAAAAGAAAGACAAAAGAAATTGATAGGCTGAAGCAGTTAATTATTGCTATGGATGCGTCATTTGGAATGGAAGATTTGCATGAGGAAAAGGATTGTTCATTTTGATCTGAAGTGTGAAAACCTATCGGTGAAGGATCCTCACAGGCCTGTGTGTAAGATTGGAGACTTAGGCTTGAGAGAGGTGCGACAACATATCTTTAGTTTTCATGGTGACTGTATTCGTTCGGCATTGCCATGTGGAAACTGCTCACCAGGAGAATGCTGGAATATCCAGCTACCTGGACCTAAAAGTAACTCAGCGACTGAGTCAGCTGCAATTGTGCTGTGTCATCTGAAGGTGTCGCTGATTGTCATGTGACAGTGCTTTGACGCCAAGATTTGATTGTTGATATCAAATGGATGGTGATGACTGTACTTTGTACATCCAACAATATGGAAACCTGGGGTGCTTGACCTCAGATTTTTGAAGGAGCATCTTATTATCAAATTGCAAATCTGAAATGTCTCAAATCATCAGGAAAATAGCTGTCACAAATGAATTATGTAACAATGCTGCTAAGAAAGGCACTTAAAGACTTCGGAAGATCAGTGCCAGAAAAGAGATGGTTGTAATTTTGAAATGCATAAAAACACAACTGACAGAAGGTAGCTCATGGTTTGATGTAGTGAACCGTTTTGCATAGTGATGAAGGCATAGTGATGATCACAAGATTAATTATACTATTTGCTAGAATTATCTGCTGTGTTGGTTAGGGGCAGTCATTGATGCAGCTAGAGAATTATGGAAATCATGAAATTCATAGATGAGAAATCATGCAGTTCAGAGTGTAGCATCATGTGGAATACATTCTGCTACATAGATCAATTGGGCATCGTCTTGTGATTTTTTTTTTGATGATTATGGTCTTCATTTATCTTATCATACGATTCATCAAAACCCGTCGGGTTGCAGGAATTTACAACAATGAAAGCTGCTGGAAAAGACAGTCACAAAGACTGAATTGAAGAAGTGTTATAGCCATGAAGGCTCATGAAAGTTAATTTGCAGCAATGAAAGCTGCTAAAGATGAAAAGCTAAGAAGGCAAAATTGAAGAGTTATTGCAGCCATAAAGCTGTTGAAAATGACAAACCAAGAAGGCTACGTATTGCAGCAAAGAAGATTGCTTGGAAAATGGGCAACCAAGGGGCTGAAAAATCCAAAAAAATACACAAAATCAGTCTTTTCACTACATATGCATGAAAATTCATTTATTAAAGAGGCCAGAGGAATTTGTTGATATAGAATGTGGCAGTATCACCAAGAATCATGAAAGTTAAAACCTTTGGTTGCTAAATAAACAACTAGGAGGGCTGAAAAAGCGGCTGCAGTCACCATGTGAAGGGGCGCAGACCGACTAGTATAAGTAGATGTCTGTATTCTGCTATTTGAGTGGTAGAGAGAGGGCACTCAATCAACACACTGGCTGCAGTCACAATGTGAAGGGGCACAGAAAAAGCCGTGTGAAGTGTGTATAGTGGAGTAGTACATCCTATCACAAAATATCTTCTTTCTCAAGAGTAGAAGAAACATGACTTTTAAGTGTAGCTGCCAAATCACTTTATGGAGAAGAAGAGAGAGGGAGCAACCGACACCCATAGAAAGGTCGAGTGTTACCTCATGTGTTCTTGATTGTTCAAGTTGTTTTACAGAAGCCTCAAAGAAACTACTAGTGCACGTGTGATGAAGAAAGTCATGATAAAGATCAGCCAGGAAGGCATAGTTGATGTTGCAGTCATAGATGCTGCTTGAGATGATTAGTCAGGAGGGCTGAATTGATGTTGCAGCCAGAGATGCTGCTTGAGATGATTAGCTAGGAGGGCTAAGTTTATATTGCAGCCAGAGATACTGCTTGAGATGATCAGCCAGGATGGCTGAGTTGATGTTGCAGTTAGAGATGTTGCTTGATATGATCAGCCAAGAAGGTTGAGTTGAAGATGTTACAACCAAAGAAGCTGTTGAAGATTAAACCAGTGATGCAGACACATGAATATTTTTGGCATGTTTGGAGTTCGAAGTATCTCACTCCCAACTTGAGGGAGGGTGTTGAAGAATGAGTTTAGAGTCGTTTTTAGTACAAACAGTAAAATTGATGTTTAGAGTATCATTGTAATTGTCTGAAGTCGTAAGGGCATTTTGGTAATTTTCTATACTAGGGGTATTTTGGTCATTTTACATTTTACAGCTCCTTATATAAGGGTTGATAGGCTGTATTAGAAATGAGTGTTGCTGGGATTAAGAAAGAGAGAGAAAGAGGGGGCCGGCCTCCATTGGAGGTCCGCCCCCTCCTCCGATCTCTATTGTTACTCCTCTTTTATATTAATATATTCTAGTGTTTATTAGCCACTGCATTCCTCAGCAATTTCAACAAGATGTCCCCAACAGCTAGCAAAATACCCTTAGTACATACTCATTTCTAATACAGCCTAGCACTAGCAAGGCCAGCACATACAGTATGTATGTGCGGATTGTATGCACTAGCAAGGCAAAATACATGAATTTTAGTGTATAGGCTGATAGGATTGTATGCACTAGCAAGGCAAAATACCTCCATTGGGGGTGTTAATGTTGGGGACCCCAACAGCTAGCAAGGCCAGCACTAGGAATACCTCTTGTCTCTTGTCTCATTTATTTTCCCTACTTCAAATCCCTTGTATGATGTCTATAAATACTACTTCAACACATGAATAAAGCATGCAGTCTAGCACTGCTTTTTGACTTGTTTTGTATGTGCTTCCGCTCTTGTTGATTATTCTTGAAGATCGACATTCGTGATTGAATGCCATTTGACTCTTGGCGACTTGGTGATCTTGATTCATGCAACATAACATTCGTTCATTGACAAATATTTACATGGTATCAGAGTCTCGGATTGAAGAAATTGAGTGCATTGGGAAGCGTGTCATCAGTACAAAATTTGAAGAATTTCACCAAACTTGAGGTTAGTTTATAATTCTTGATTTTGCACAAAATAGAAGGTAAAAACGAGTCGTTTAGATGTATCCTAGACCCAAAATGTTATCAAAGTTGGGCTAGGACCATGAAAAAGTATTTTTTGTCGAAAGAATTTTGGGATTACATAGATGAAACCATAAAGGAACCAACTTTAAACATTGATGGTTTAGACGATGATGAAATCGTTAAAGCTCATGAAAAATACAAGTTAGATTTGAAATTATGGGAAAAGATGAATGCAAAAATCACATGAATTATTTGTCAAAATATGGATGAAAAGCTTAGAAATAGGATTAGTGCTTTTGAAAATGCTTTTGAAACTTGGGAATACTTGAAAAACTTCATTCTCAAGATGACTTTGTTTTCCAAATCGATCTAATGGAAAGAATGGTTATGGTTAAACAAGGGAACCTAAGCATTAGAGACTATCATAATGAATTTTCGGAGTTATGGACTCAATTAAAAAGTTTTGATAAATTTGAAAATCTTCACAAATTAGATGAATTTCAAGAATTTCTAGACAACCAATACTTCTTGTTTATGAGTGGGTTGAGAGACAAATTTGAAAATATTAGGCCAAACCTTATACATAGAAAACCTAGACCTAGAGGGGATTCCTTTTTGGCCGATCTTGTTATAGAGGAAACAATATTGAAGAATATGAATGTGGCTAAAGAAGCCGTGCTTGCCGCATCAAAACTGGGAGCAAATTTGAAGACCTACAAGCCTCCGCATGCAAAGAACAATGAAGGCATGTCAAAGAAGCCCATGGGACCGTGGCCCAATAAAGACACTATTTACCACTATTGCAAGGAAAGTGGACACATCAAACCACTTGTCCTTTACTTCGGAAAAGAAGTGGAAATGTGGGAGCTGTAGAAGAAGGGGGTGTCTTGCCCAACAACATCAAAGCTTACATAGAAGAAATCTTCAAAGAAAAAGTAAGCATCTCCGGGAATGCTCTATCCACTTTTCAAGGTATGTCTTGGTTTTTAGATTCCGGTGCATCTTTTCATATGACACATAGTGAAGATTCTTTGACTAATTCTTGTGAAACCATTGGAAAACATGTGTTTACGGCCGATGGAACAAAACTCCAAATAAAAAAAATAGGAAATCTTGAAAAATAAAACTTTAAAATTCAAAATGTAAGTTTTATACCTAAACTTAATTTAAACATACTTTCGGTGGCTCAAATATGTGATAACAATTGTATAGTCACTTTCTCATCCAAACATTGTGTGGTGTAGGATCACCTATCGAGGAAGGTGATTGGTTAAGGCCATAGAGAAAGTAGACTATACAAAATGAACTATCTTGTTATGCCAAATTCCGTTTTTTGTAACATAGCCTAAGATGCTACACTTTGGCATAAAAGACTTATACTTGGACTCTAAAAAATTATGTAATATTTCCTTGATGAAAACCATTAGAGAGAAAAAGTTTGAATGTAAAGATTGTATTCTTGGAAAAATGCATCATCTTCCTTTTGGAGAAAGAAACTATGTACCAAAGAAAGCTTTTGATCTAATACATTCGGATGTTTGGGGTCTCGTGCTCGTTGTTTCTAAAGGAGGAGTGCAATACTATGTGATTTTTGTGGATGACTTTACTCGTTTTACATGGATATATCTCTTGAAATACAAATCCGAGGTGTTTTGAAAAATTTGTAGTCTTTTGTAATATGATTAAAATACAATTTGGAGCCACCATTAAAATCTTTAGATGCGATTCGGGAGGAGAGTACATGTCTAATGAATTTCAAAAATTTATTGAAACTAACGGTATTCTTCATAAAAAATCATGCACTAAAACACCCCAACAAAATGGTCTAGCTGAAAGAAAACATAGACATATTATTGAAACTTGTAGAACTATGCTAATTGCTAGTAGGGTTCCTAAATATTTATGGGCCGAAGCTACTCTTACCGCAGTATATCTTATAAAAAGAATGCCTTCATCTAACCTTGAAAATACTTCACCTTTCGAAAAATTGTACAATATCCCTCCATACTATGAACGACTTAGAGTTTTTGGATGTAGATGTTTTGTGTATACAGACAAGAATGATAAACTATCACGTAGAGCTATTGAATGTGTATTCCTTGGTTACGGCATTGACAAGAAGGGTGGTGTTTTGATCCCATAGAAGACAAATTGTACGTGTCTAAGGATGTAAATTTTTTTGAGAATGATATTTATTATGAATCCAAACCCTTGGAAAATTCTGAACCTTGCATTCCTCAAGATTTTTTTTTGAGCTAGAAGAAGATAATGTTGTGACTTAGTAGATCATCAAGACATTCAAGAAAATCATGTTAAAGACAATGACACTTCACACACAACTATTGATACTCAATCAATTGTCGAACCCTTTCCCTCACATTATAAAAGACGTCCTAGAGAAACCAATGATACCCACATAGAACCTGATATTACAAGATTAGAACCTAGGGTTTCAAGACCTCCCCAGCGATTTGTGTCCTATGAATCTTTTGAACCACAATGGAGAAACCTGATTGCCACCCTTCGTCAAATCAAGGAACCTAAGTTCTATAATCAAGCTAAAGGTATTCCAGAATGGGAAGATGTTATGAAAGATGAACTCAACGCCCTAGACAAGGCTCAAACATGGATCGTTGCACCCATACCAAAGGATAAAAAAATCATTGGATGTCGATGGGTATATAAAATAAAAACTCATAGCAATGGTCACATTGAAAGATACAAGGTTAGACTAGTTGCTAAGGGTTATGCCAAAGAATATGGAATTGACTATGATGAAACTTTTGCCCCAGTAGCTAGAATGATCATAATTAGAATTCTGATAACCATTAGTGCAATTAAGCAATAGAATATTTATCAACTTGATGTTAAGAATAGTTTTCTGAATGGTTATTTGAATGAAGAAGTCTACATGAGTCCTCCTCTTTGTCTCAATCTTCCTCTTGGACATGCTCTTAAATTGCGAAAAGCCTTGTATGGGTTGAAACAGGCTCCTAAAGCTTGGTTTGATCGATTTGAAAAATTCATGCATCTGCATAATTTTACAACTTGCTACATTGATACTGCATTGTTTATACGAAGAACAAAATCAGGTGTTATTTTGCTTTTGTATGTGGATGATATGATCATCACAGGAAGTGATGAAGCAAGAATTGCAGAAGTTAAACTTAATCTTCATCATGAATTTGACATGAAAGACTTGGGCCTGCCGAATTACTTTTTAGGCATTGAAATAACTAAAAACAATTGTGGATACTTTATGTCTCAAATAAAGTTTGCAAATGATATCATTGAAAGATCTAGTCTTATAGATACCAAGATAGTTGACACACCGGAAGTTCTAGGCACCAAGTTAAGATCCACTGATGGTGAGAAATTAGTTGATCCCACCCTTTATCGACAGCTCATAGGAGCCCTTACTTATCTTACCATTACCAGACCAGATATTTCACATGCAGTACACACAAATCAATTTCAGCAGGCACCCACTTCTGTTCACATGAGTGTTGTTTTGCGCATTATTCGATATATCAGAAATACCCCTAACAAAGGAGTTCTCTTAACTTCTTCTTCATCTTTTGATTTATCTGTATATACCGATGCTGATTGGGGTGGAGATGACAATGATGAACACTCTACGACTGGTTTTTGTGTGTTTTTAGGTGAATCTCTCATTTCTTGGAAGTGCAAAAAGCAATAGAAAGTCTCACTCTCATCCACTGAAGCTTAGTATCGAGCTATGGTTACAGCTGCGATGGAGATCTCTTGGATCACAACCATTCTAGCAGATATGGGGGTTACTTTGCAACGCCCTGCCATCATGTATTGTGACTACAAAAACGCCATGTACATTGCCTCCAACAATACTTTTCATGAGAGGACGAAGCATATCGAGATGGATTGCCACTTTGTTCTTAAGGAATGCTTGAATAAGAAGATTTCACTATGTTATGTCATATCTGAGATGCAACTAGTAGATTTTTTCACAAAATCCCTTTCAGCTACTCGGTTTCAATTCTTGTTGGACAAACTTTCAGTGTATACCCCATAAGTTTGAGGGGGGTGTTATTGTAATGTTGGGGAGCCCAACAGCTAGCAAGGCCAGCACTAGCAATACCTCTTGTTTCTTGTCTCATTTATTTTCCCTACTTCAAATCCCTTGTATGATGTCTATAAATACTACTTCAACACATGAATAAAGCATGCAGTCTAGCACTGCTTTTTGACTTGTTTTGTATGTGCTTCCGCTATTGTTGATTATTCTTGAAGATCGACATTCGTGATTGAATGTCATTTGACTCTTGGCGACTTGGTGATCTTGATTCGTGCAACATCAACCTTCGTTCATTGACAAATATTTACAATTATATCGTATCGTATCGTGTATTGTTTTGGTTCATGATACGTATTGTATAGAATCACATTATATCACTTTTTTAATACTAAAAAGTTAAAAATAAAAAAATCATAAAATTTCAAGAAAAATCACTAAATTCCTAACAATTCATATAATTCATAAGTTGAGTAAATATTCATCAATCACCATTTAATTTTTAATGTATAAAACATTTAAGAAGTACATCTTTAGGAAAATTATAACTTTCATAATCGAGAAAACAAATTACATATTATAACCAGGATCAATTAAATACTTCCAATAATATAGGAGCATTATGCCTTAACTTTATATGTTCTTTTCGTAGGATTACAACTCCGCCCATGTAAGGGTTCACCCTTGCATTGCCGGTCCCAAGCCCGGATAAAGGAGGAGGGTTGTGTTAGGCTTCCGACAGCTAGCGTAAAACTTCGTCGGATTTTTACATGGATTACAAAAATTATGAGCATTGCTTTGGAGCGTCCCTGCCTAGCGACGTGCTGCAGAGCCCGAATGCAGTAAGAAGTAAGCAAGGGCCACTACATTTTCGCCCGAATGTAGTGAATCAATTGCAGAGAGGATTCCCACATCATGGACGGGTGTGGGTAAAGAAGTTAGTCCCGCTACATTGCCGCCCGAATGTAGTGAAAATTTTTCAGAGAGGGTCTCCGCATTTTGATTATGGACGGATGCGGGGAGTAAGGAAGCTAGTCCTAGATAATAAGATTCGTATTGGTTCTTGGAATATCTGAACATTATCGGGTAAGCTAATGGAGGTGGTAGATACTATGATTCGGAGAAAGATTCATATTCTATGTTTACAAGAGACAAAATGGGTTGGAGAAAAAGCAAAGGAGATAGAGGATACAGGTTTTAAATTATTGTATTCATGTAAAGAAAAGGCTCGAAATGGAGTTGGTATTATCATAAATAAAGATTTAAAGGAGAGTGTAGTAGACATACAACGATATGGTGACCGAATCATGACGTTGAAATTAGTCTTAGGAGCAGAGGTTTTGAATATAGTTTGTGCTTACGCACCCCAAGTAGGACTAGAAGATAGTATAAAGACAGTTTTTGAGAAGAGTTAGATAAGGTGTTTCAAAAGATTCCACAAAGGGAGATGATTTGTTTAGGAGGAGATTTAAATGGACATGTCGGTAAAGAGGCATTAGGATATCAAGGGATTCATGGAAGCTTTGGTTTTGGGGATATAAACGAGGAAGGTACGAAGATTTTAAAGTTTGCTATGTCATTTGATCTCTTTATAGTCAATACAATCTTCAAAAAATGAGATTAACATTTAATTACTTATAAGAGTGGCTTATCACAAACACAAATTGATTACTTTATTTGTAGAAAAAAAAGAAATTCCGCCCATGTAAGGGATCACCCTTACATTGCCGGTCCCAAGCCCGGATAAAGGAGGAGGGTTGTGTTAGGCTTCCGACAGCCAGCGTAAAACTTCGTCGGATTTTTACAACATGGATTACAAAAATTATTAGAAAGAAACAATAAAGAATTATCTAGCTTATTGGGAGTTAACTGCTAACGTGGCACACGATAGGGATCTGTGGAAACAAAGAATCCATATAGCCGACCCTGTCTAGTATGGGAAAAGGCTTAGTTGTTGTTGTATTTGTAGAAAAAAAGATAGAGCATGTTGTAAAGATTGTAAGGTAATTCGAGGAGAAAGCTTAACCACCCAACATCGACTTTTAGTTATGGATTTACAAATAAAAAATGGACAAAGAAGAAAAGAGTGCATCGAGCTATTCAGACTAAATGGTGGAACCTCAAAAGCGAGAAAGAAAATATATTTAACCAGAAAGTCTTTCAAGGAGATGTTTGGAATTATGTTGGCACACCCTGTGATATGTGGAACAATATGGCTATACATATTAGGAAAGTGACGAAAGATGTGTTAGGGGTATCTAAGGGAGGTGTACCGGTACAAAAAGAAGCTTGGTGGTGGAGTGAAGTAGTACAAAATAAAATCAAGGCAAAAAGGGCATGTTACAAATTACATTATACTAAGAAAACTAGTGAAACTTTAGAAGCTTATAAGAAAGCAAAGAATGAAGCGAAAAAGGCCATTAGTGAAGCAAAAGCTAAGATTTGGGATGACTTATATAAAAAACTCAACTCTAAAGAGGGTGAAAGAGATATTTTTAGGATAGCTAGGGCTAGAGATAAGAAAACTAAAGATCTTAATTATGTTAGATGTATAAAAGACAAGGATGAAAAAATTCTAGTGGCAAATGATGATATAAGAAATAGATGGAAAAACTATTTTTATAATCTTTTTAATGAAAATAAAAATGTTAGTATTAGTTTAGGAGATTTAGCCAAGTCAGAAAAGTATATAAACCACAATTTCTACCGACGTATTCAAAAGAATGAAGTCAAAGAGGCTCTTAAACATATGAAGAGTGGTAAATCGGTAGGACAAGATAATATTCCTATATAAGTTTGGAAAATACTAGGAGAAATAGGAATCACTTGGTTCACAAGACTATTTAATGAAATATGGAAAAACCAAAAGATGCCCGAGGAATGGAGAGCTTATACCCATATATAAGAACAAGGGAGACACTCAAAATTGTGCGAATTATCGAGGTATCAAGTTAATGAATCATACTATGAAATTATGGGAAAGAATTATCGAACGTAGGTTAAGACAAGTATCAAGTACAATAGAGAACCAATTTGGATTTATGCCAGGCAGATCTACTATTGGAGCGATTTACCTTTTGAGACGTCTTATGGAACATTTTAGAGCAAAAAAAAAGACCTTCACATGATATTTATTGATCTTGAAAAAGCTTATGATAGGGTACCGAGGGAGGTTCTTTGGAGAACTTTGGAAAAAAGAGGTATCCAATTGACATATATTAACCTTATAAGAGACAGGTATGATGGTGCAAAAACATGTGTGAGGACTCATGAAGGAACGACATACTTCTTTGAAGTTAATATTGGGTTACATCAAGGATCAACTTTAAGTCCATACTTATTTATAATGGTGATGGATGAGTTAACAAAACATATTCAAGATGAAGTACCTTGGTGTATGTTATTTGCACATGACATTGTATTAGTGGAGGAGTCTAAGGAAAAAGTTAATAGAAAATTGGAACTATGGAGAGAAACATTAGAAAGCAAAGGCCTCCGACTTAGTAGAACAAAGACATAATATATGGAATGTAAGTTTGATCATTTGGTTACTTCAGAGGACATAGAAATTAAAATTGGCACACATTGCATTCCCCAAAAGAAAAGTTTGAAATACCTAGGGTCAATTTTTCAGAGTGATGGAAGAATTGATGGAGATGTTACACATAGAATTAATGTTGGGTGGTTAAAATGGAGAGGAGCATAAGGTATTCTTTATGATAAGAAGATACCATTAAAATTAAAAGATAAATATTATAGAGCAGCAATTAGGCCTGTCATGTTTTATGGTTGTGAGTGTTGGGCAGGTAATCATCAACATGTACAAAAGATGTCTGTGACATAAATGAAGATGTTGAGATGGATGAGTGGTCATACAAGAAAAGACCGTATACATAATGAGGTTATTAGAAACAAATTAGGAATAGCACCAATAGAGGATAAAATGAGAGAACATCGTTTAAGATGGTTTGGACATATAGAAAGAAGATCAAAAGAAGAACCTTTAAGAAGGTTAGAAAAACTAAATTTGGAAAGTATTAAAAGAGGTAGAGAACGACCACAAAAGTGTTGGAAAGAAACAATAAAGAATGATCTAGCTTATTGAGAGTTTACTGCTAACATGGCACACGATAGGGATTTGTGGAAACAAAGAATCCATGTAGCCGACCCTGTCTAGTATGGGAAAAGGCTTAGTTGTTGTCTTCGTAGGATTACAAAAGATCTATGTTATCGATAGCGGTTAGCGGGTTGTTAGCGGTCGGCCGTGATATAGCGGTAGCGGGGATATAGCGGATTTAGCAGTACACTTTTATTTATGATTAAAAAATTATATATATATATAATGGGTTCTCTAATATCTAAAAAATATCAAGAAACACTGAAGTTAAAGTACAAAATTACATGCCATATGCATTAAAAATTTCTACTTGCACAAGTAGAAGAATCCAATTGATGTTAAACTACAAAATTACATGCCATATGCATTAAAAATTTGAGTAATGGGACAACTATGAACAAAGAACGAATTGAAGAGAAGGGAGCAAACTTGCTCATCCCAAGTAATATCTTTGTTGACATCCAAATGTTTGAACTTTGAAGAACCTTTGAATAAGAGGCATAACTGAAATTGCACCTCGATTAGATATTCTAGACAACGTGCAAAGACACTTGAAAAGCAAAAGAATGATAGATCCAGTGCATCACTTGTACTACAAAGTTAAACAAATGTCTCAAATGAAATGAAATGCCAATCATGTAGAACAAAACTATCCAGAACAAAAGCATAAATAGAATCTATTTTTACTTTTCATCTAGCACCGTGCATAAATAGATATTCATCTCCACAGCCCATGCTACCATCTCATGAAGGTTTGCAGTGGCATACCATAACCTGTTTCGTGATTGAAAGCAAAATGGGTTAATGGACAAAAAGCAACCGAATTCAATAATAAGACAAGAAAGGGGCCGTGAAAAATAAGGGTGATTCTTTGAGGGTTGCTATGGATGCTTGCTTGCCACTGAAGAATCACCTAGAATAAAAGATAACGAATGTGCCATAAGTTTATAAACAACATGAGATTCCCAGACATGTTCAATAGTTCAAATAATGAGTGATTAAGGCAATAGCACCTGGACAAATATATCAAATGCACATGAGTGACATGAGATTCCCAAATGTTCTTGAATTTGTTGGATAGCATATGAAATACATCATTCTATGTCAACAAGCAACATTACAGGCAATAAAGCAACCCTCCAAGCATCACCCTTAGCATAGTAGTTGAAAATTGTTGCTGGAAAGATTACTCCCATAGCGCTCACTGTGGAAACATAAACATATTACTTCTCAAATACAAGAACTGAAACCTAGCCACCATCAAGTAAACAAGATCCATCAAAAGTACATAAATACCAATAAGCTAATTCAAAAAGTACATAACATCTATCAAAATCTAATTACAAATTTACAATCACACTTAATTGTTTAGGTCATGTTTACTCATTTTCAGAAAAAGATTCGTATTCTTCTATTTCTTCTTCCTCTTCATCTGTTTCTTCAAAATTAAATTCTTGTTCTTCATCTTTTATAAGCATCTTATCATTTCCTTTGCTTTGCCTTCTTTGTCGCTTTCGTGTTCTTGACCTTGTATAAACAACACCTGCTCTTGATGCTTCGGATGCCATATCGACATTTCGCCATGTAAGGGAATCATCGTCACTAACAAACTCATCATCAGTAGGATAATCATCGTGATCTTCAACCGATGCCAACATAATGGAGTCAAAATTTGCTCCATTAGATTTTCTCTCTTCGTATCTTCTTTTTAGTTTTTTGTTGTATTGCACAAAAGCTAAATCGTTAAGCTTTTGATGTAATAAGCTATTCCTTTTCTTCGTATGAATCTAATATAAGAGAAAGAATTTAGGTAAGTCGTTAGCTCAATAAAAAAACTTTGATTTAATTATAGTGTAAATAAAAAGCATAATTCTTAATTTCTTACCATTTCAAAGGTATTCCAGTTGCCTTCACATAGGGTAGCACTAAAAGTAAGACTCAAAACCCGTATAGCAAAATTTTGTAATTCAGGATATCCATAACCAAAGGTCATCAACCATTCAGCTATTACAAAAAGTTAAAAATCATGTGCAAACAATAAATTAATCATATTCAAAACCCTAAATCATATCTTAATAATGAAATAATTAAGAAAGCAAAGTTGCTTGAATTAATTACCTGGTGCATACGCTTTCCTCGAACTTATAGCTAATTCTAGTCCAAAACCACTTGCTACACTTTGATAATTTATAAGTTGTTGACTGATTTGTTGTTGTTCTTCCTTACTTCGTACAAGTATAGCTATAACTTGAAACAAACCACCTTTAATCTCAACATTAGATTCTATCTTATCATAATCATAATACAACCCTAGATTCAGATAGAATGCAACAACATGTAATGACTTATGTATTTGTCTGTCACATCTTTTGTCTGTGATCTCCCAAATAAAAGCATACTCTGCTCTTTTTTTTTTCATATTAACCTATAAAACAAGAAGTTAAATGTTATTATAAGATTAAGAAGTAAAGATTAACAAATAAGTTAATAACACATAAAATTGAAATATTTATGTACCTTTATTTGTTCCTTTACACGATCCATCTTCTCATAGATGTAGTTCATGATTGGTTTTTCATCACTGTCGACCATACGTAAAACATCTACCAAAAGACCCATTACTATAAGTGAAAAACTAATGCCCTTCCAAAATCTAAGTTGCAAAATTATTGCCTTAGATTGATTTCCTTTAATACTATTTGATAAAGGGTATTTTTCATCCATGATCCTTAGAAGCTGGGGTTTGTAGTTGTATGCTGGATTAGAAAACCGAATACCAATTGTATTATTAGTGTCGGTGCCACAACTGCCACTATCACTGCCACTTGGAGAACAAGCCGTTGCACTTGTTGATGATTCCATACTCACTACAAAAAAAAAAAACTACTCAGCTTGAGTTTTCCAACCTTATACAAGAAATAGAACATTAAATAAGTAACATTATTTGGTATGGACATGCCCATTTGATGGCATGTCCTATGTGGAAACATGAGCATGATTGGACATGTAAATCCATTATTTGGTAAATGAAACTTGAAGAAATAATTTAGTCCAACATGTTAAAATATTTAAAATAGACTTGTCCACTTGTGGAATCTTTTACATTGATTAATTATGGTAAAAGAGGTCACTCGAAGAACTATTGCAAGGGAAGCATGTTGTTCATAACATTCGTTTTGAGAGAACGATGCCTACTAAGCATCATTTAGTACTTCATGCCACTCTTTGCCTGATTTTATAAACAAATTCCATAGCTGATGTCCATAGCTTTCCAACTCAGTTCGAAACTTTTACTAGATATTAACAAGTGCGTATGCAACTTATGGACAAAATTTTAGAATATTTCATAGAGATGAAAGCTAGAAAATTCGATGATTAGACAAAGTTCATGTAAGATCAGTGTTATTCGACGCGTATCATATTGTGTATCGTTTTGCTCCATGATATGGGCGGATCATATCGTATTGGACTTTAATATTAAAAAAATAGAAAAAATTAAGAAAATTTTGTAAAAATCAGAAAAAATTTAGGAAAAATCTGGTAATTGCAAATAATTCATATAATGCAAAGTTTAGTACATATTGATGATTTGATCATTCACCATTGAACAATTGATTTTTTTTTACATATTTTGAACTAAAAAATGAAATACATTTACATATTGTAATCATGATCATCAACTAAATAATCTTCATCTTCTCCTTACTGAAGATCCTCATCACCACCTTTTGTTTTAAAATCAAAATCTTTTTCCTTTATAATGTTGTTGCGCTCCTTCCAAATTAATCCATGCAATGTCTTATTCATTTAGGAGGGCATTTTCTTTACTATGTTCTATAATCCAGTCTTCTAATATATCAAAATTATCCAAACTTATTGGATTAAATTGACTTTCTTCTCTATTTACCTTTTTCAATTACCTACAAGAAAGAAAGATAAGTAATTAGTAAATAACATTAACAATTGAAGTCAAACAATATATTGAATCAATGTTGTCCGTATCGCACCGTATCGTAATGATACGATACGGGGGCTCGTATCGCAAGTGCGGGCGTATCGCACCGTATCGCCCGTATGGGACCCTTATAAAGGGTCCCGGGCCGACTGAAACCCACATTTTCTCTCTCCTCTTGGGTTCCTCAAGCTCCCTAAGAGCCGGTTTTCGCCTCCTTAGTGTTCAAAGCTCCAAAATCATGTCCTACGGTGTTTGTGCAAGCCTCCAAACTCGGATTTTGATATATTTTTAATGTTTTTTTCATTTTTTTCCTTTATATTTATTGTTTTTTGTGTTATTTCATTTTTTTTTGAATGACAAAATATGAAGTTATTAAGTGTGTATACGATTTTTATTGCATTCATGAAGTGGGAGACACTCGATTTGGGTGTTATTTGAAGATTGGGGGATTTACGAAGTGCTTTTATTTTCAGGTTTTTGTTTGAATTAAAGTACTCCACTAAGATGGCAGGAAGGGGTGGTAGAGACTCATTCAAAGTCTGATGATCCAGCATGGCAGTGGGGTATACCAGTTGAGGGTTCAAGGTTAAAAATCAGATGCTTATTTTGTGAAAATGTGGTTAGTGGTGGAATTTCAAGGTTGAAACACCATCTAGCAGGAACCAGGAAAGAAGTTGCTCGATGCACAGGTAGAGTTAGAAGTGTGCCAGAAGGTATTAAATGGCAATGCTTGCAGATGATTGAGAGCATACAGGAAAGGAGACAACAAAATGATGATTTCTAGATGTGTCAAGAAGCTGATGATGCTACTGCCACTGGAGTTGGATTCATTGATAGTTTGCCTTCAGATGCTAGAAAAGATATTGGTAGTAGCAATTCGCGAGCACCTAGCAGGAGAAAGAGGGTTGCAATTGAAGACTTTGGAGGTGGCAGAAGAGGAAGTTTAGGAAGGAGTAGAGGAAGAGCTTCTTCTTCTAGCATACATTCGTTCTTTCCTCCTTTCACTATACCTGGTGCTCAGTCAGGAATTCGTGCTGCTATGGCTTCAGAACAACTACATGATCAAGCAGACCTTGCAGCGGACAGATGGTTTTATGATGCATGCATTCCATTTAATGCAGCAAAAAGTTTTCATTTTCAAGCAATGGCAGATGCAATTGCTAACATTGGTCCAGGATACAGGATGCCCTCTTATCAGAAGTTGAGAGGGAAGATATTAGATCAGACCGTGATTGAAGTGCAACAATATTATTCGACTTTGAGACAATCGTGGAAGGAAACAGGATGCACTATCATGGCAGATGGACTGATAGGCGAGGAAGGACATTGCTAAACTTTCTTGTATATTGTCCTAAAGGACTCATGTTTTTGAGATCTCTAGATATGTCAGAGGAGAGGCACACTGCAGAGATCCTACGAGAGGAATTTGATAAGGTTATACAGGAGGTTGGGCTAGAAAATATAGTCTAATTGATTACAGATAATACAACTAACTACAAAGCAGCTGGAAAGGAGTTAGCTGATATTTATGGGACTTTCTATTGGACACCATGTGCAACCCATTGTTTAGATCTCATCCTCGAGGACATTGGTGAGATGGATGAAATAAAGGCAGCAACTGAGTGTTGCCAAGATATTACAAAATTCATTTACAACCATGCATTTGTTTTGTGTATGATGAGGAGATACACAGAAGGTGCAGAGCTTCTTCGCACAGCTGTAACTCGGTTCGCAACAAACTTCTTATCTGTACAGAGTATTGTGAGACAGAAGAAAGCTTTAAAGAGAATGATCTCAGATGAGTGACAACAATTTGCAGAGTTGCCTAAAAACATAAAGAACAGAAAGTTAAATGAGATTGCAGAAACGGTTTTTAGAAGTTCATTTTGGAATGCATGTATCAGATTATTGAAAATTACTTGTTCTTTAGTGAAAGTTTTGAGATTGGCGGACAGCGAGGAGAAACCATCTATGGGCTACCTTTATGAAGCCATGGACAGGGCAAAAGAAGCAATCAGAAATAACTTTAATGGAAAAAAAGAGATTATGTGCCCGTGTGGAAAATAATTGATAGTAGATGGAATAAACAATTGCATCAGCCTATTCATGCAACAACCTACTATCTAAACCCATCATTGAGGTACTCAACAACCTTCAAAAGAGACGGTGAGGTTAATCGAGGAATCATTGAATGCATCGACAGATTAGTCCCTGATGAGAGCATAACAGATGCGATACATCGAGAGATGGAGATATATGATAATGCTCTTCACTTGATGGGTTTGCCTGTTGCAATTCGCAATCGCAGTACGATGCGTCTAGGTAAATTGTTTATTTTCATATTTAAGTTTCATCTTACATTACTATAGATTATGTCTATAATGTTTGTCTTTTTCTACAGATGTTTGGTGGAATAGGTTTGGAACTGATTGTCCAAACCTTAAAGATTTTGCAGTGAGAGTCTTAAGCCAAACCTCTAGTGCAATAGGTTGTGAAAGAAATTGGAGTGTTTTTGAACACATCCATACAAAGAAGCGCAACAGGTTGAAACACAAAAAACTAAATGATTTAGTTTATATTCGTTGTAAAATACACCTTCGTGAAAGGTAATGTTGTATTACTTTCAAATTTTCAATTCAATATAGTTTAACTTCAGTCTTCAATTGTTAATATTATTTACTAATTGTTTATCTTTGTTTGTCGTAGGCAATTAAAAAAAGTAAATAGAGAAGAAAGTCAGTTCGATCCAATAAGTTTGGATAATTTTGATATATTAGAAGATTGGGTTATGAAAGATACTGAAGAAAATGTCCTCCTAACTGAAGAAGACGTTGCTTGGATTAATTTGGAAGGAGCGCAACAACAATATCAAGGAGATGAAGAATTTGATTTTCAAGAAGGTGTCGCTGATGATGATGATGAGGATCTGCAACAAGGAGAAGATGAAGATTATTTAGTTGATGATCCTGATTACAATTTGTAAAATGTAACCGTGTCTGTAATATGTATTTCATTTTTTGAATTCAAAATATGTAAATTGAGATGCAATTGTTCAATGTTGAATGCTCAATCTATACTAAACTTACAGTATATTAATTTAAAGCAATTACCAGATTTTTTCTAAATTTTTCCTGATTTTTTTTCTTTTTTTTTTTGGATTTTTACTAATTTTTATTAATTTTAATTAATTTTTGCATTATTTTAATAATAAAGTACGATATGATACGATACGATACGCCCGTATCGTGGAGCCCAACGATACACGATACGATACGCGTCAGACAACACTGTATTGAATTGAATTTTTAAATATTAACTAATACAAGATTACCTTTCGCGAAGTCGCATGTTACAATGAATGAAAACTAAGTCATTCAGCCGCTTAGGTTTCAACCTGTTACGCTTTTTTGTATGGATGTGTTTAAAGATACTCCAATTCCTTTCACAACCCGTTGTATTATAGGTTTGGTAAGAACTCTTACTGCAAAATATCTAAGGTTTGGGCAATCACTTCCAAACCTATTTCACCAAACATCTGTAAGAAAAGGCAAATATTAGAGACTTAATCCACAATAATATAAGATTTAATAAACTTAAATACAAAGATAAATAATTTACATGGGTGCATATTAGTGCGGTTGCGAATTGCTACAAGCAAACCCATTAAGTGAAGAGCATTATCATGGATCTCAATCTCTCGATGTATAGCATATGTTGTGCTCTCGTCAGGGACTAATCTATCTATATAATCAATGATGTATCGATTAACCTCACCGTCCCTTTTGAAGCTTGTTGAGTACTTGAATGCTAGGTTTAGATAATATGTTGTTGCATGAATAGGCTTATGCAATTGTTTGTTCAATCTATTATCTATAATTTTCCACACGGGCACATAATCTCTCTTTTTTCCATTAAAATTATTTCTAATAGCTTCTTTTGTCGTAACAATGGCTTCATAAAGGTAGCCCATAGATGGTTTCTCCTTGCTATCAGTCAATCTCAAAACCTTTACTAAAGGACATGTAATCCTCAACATTCTAACACATGCATTGCAAAATGTACTCCTGGAGGCTGTCTGAAATCTCATTCAACTTTCTGTTTCTTTTATTTTGAGGCAACTCTATAAATTGTTGTCACTCATCTTAGGAGAACATTCTCTTTCAGGTTTGCTTGTGTCTCACAATACTCTGTACATTTAGTTGCAAACCGAGTTTACAAAGAAGCTCTGCACCATTTATATATCTCCTCATCATACATAATACAAAGGCATGGTTGTAGATAAATTTGGTGATATCTTGGCAATACTCAGTTGTTGCCTTTATCTCATCCATCTCACAAATATCCTCAAGGATGAGATCTAAACAATGGGTTGTGCATGATGCCCAATAGAAAGTCCCATAAGTATATGCTAACTCCTTTTCATTTGCTTTATAGTTAGCTGCATTATCTGTAATCAATTGGACTACATTCTCTAGCACAACCTCGTATATCACCTTATTAAACTCTTTCCTTATGATCTCTATAGTGTGCCTCTCCTCTAACATGTCTAGAGATCTAAAAAACATAAGTACTTTAGGACAGTAAAGAAGAAAGTTTAACAAGGTCTTTCCCCGCCTATCTGTCCATCCGTATGCCATGATAGTGCATCCTGTCTTCTTCCATGACTCTCTCAAAGTCGAACAATATTCTTGCACTTTAATTACGGTCTTATCTAATATATTTCCTCTCAACTTTTGATAAGAGGGCATCTTATATTCTGAACCAATATTAGCAATTGCATCTACCATTGCTTGAAAATGAAAACTGTTTGTTGCATTAAATAGAATGCATGAATCATAAAACCATTTGCTCACTGCAAGGTCTGCCTGATCATGCAATTGTTCTGAAGCAATAGTAGCACGAATTCAAGGTTGAGCACCTGGTATAGTGCTAGGAGGAAAAAATGAATGTATGCTAGAAACAACTCTTCCTCTACTCCTTCCTGAGCTTCTTCTCCTATCACTTCCACTTTCAAAATCTTCAGCAATCCTCTTTCCCCTGTTTGGTGGTCAAGAACTACTACTATCAATATTTGTTCTAGCATCTGAAGGAATACTATCAGTCAATCTAATAGCATCATCATCATCTTCCTCAAACATCCCTAAATCATCATTTTGTTGTCTCCTCTCTTGTATGCTCTCAATCATCTTAAGACATTGCCATTTAATGCATTCTGACAAACTTCTAACTCTGTCTGTAGAAGGAGCAACTTCTTTCCTAGTCCCTGTTACGTGGTGTTTCAATAATGAAATTCCACTACTAACCACGTTCTCACAAAACAAACATTTGATTTTTAATCTAGAACCCTCAACTTGTGTACCCCACTGTCATGCCGAATCATTAGACCGAGAATGAGAGTCTTTAACACCCCTTCTTGTCATCTCAATTTAGCACTTTAATTCAATAAAAAACCTAAAAATAAACACTTTATAAATCCCCAATCTTCACATAACACTCAAATAGAGTGTCTCCCACTTCATGAATGCAATAAAAATCATATCCACGTACTTAATAACTTCATATTTTGTCATTCAAAAAAAGAAAAACGCAAATAACACCACAAAACAACAAATACAAATAAAAAAATTCATAAAACACTCAAAATATACCACAATCCGAGTTAGGAGGCTTGCACGAACACCGTAGAGCACTTTTTTGGGAGCGTTGAACAACAAGGAGGGGGAGAACCACTGGAAGACAACTTGAGGTGCTCCGAAAAAACAACAAAAACCCAAAAAAATGCGGGTTTCTGTTCGGCCAAGAACCCTTTATACGGGTCCCTGGACATATTGCCCGTATAATATGGGTGATACGTGCCGTATCGAGATTGCCCACGATGCGATATATATCGTAACGATACGGACAATACTGATCTCACTATTTATATGGTGTTCTGATGCAGTGAAGTCAGTTTCAGGTAGTTCACATTCTCAGCAACACCTGCTGTGGGGAAGTTCACTTTTCCTTTTGCTGCACAGCAGCAAACCTAATGTATTTACTTCAGGACTCAATTTCCTATTTCTATTTCATGGATAGCTTCCTATATCTATTTTGTATCCTCGTAACTAAAGTCCAGACAAAGTTTCTTGTATTGGTTTAATCAAATAGATCTATTATGTTTGTATAAATTTTATTACAGATTTTGTTGAAGATTAACTAATGTTCATATAGAGTTTTGTGAAGTCAAGATCAATGTTATAAATATTGTATCGTACGATACATGATACGGGATATATTGGTACTTGAACCGATATGATTCAGGTACATATATTGCAATACACATGTATTGCACCCGTATCACAATGTATCATATGATATACTGTGATACGGGGTATTACGATACGCGATGATTTTTTATTTTATTGCATAATACAGCATCTAAAAGGAACTTTTTCTCATTTGAGTTTTCTCATAATGTTAAAACAGAATCTTTGGGAAACTAGCTAATGCTATCTTCCATGAAAAGGAAAAATGCAATATGATGTGTTCGACAAAGGATTGGCTAATGGCATAAGAAGCTGCAAGTCTGGTGGCTAGGGAGTAGACTCACGAATACATGAAGGTAGCAAGTTTGATATCCCGTGCGTGTTTGACATGGTTGGACTGACCTCAGCATGCTAATAAATAAGATGGGGTTTTGTAATACAGCCCATTGTAGACAGATGTACGAATTAATCTTGGAGAGATTAGTGTTTTTATGATCTTTGCTGGTTTGAGTTTTCTTGATGGTACATATTCTCCAATTGCTTAAATGTTGAAGATAATTGTTTCTTTTCTCTTTTCCTGCACTATTTGGAAGGCTTATGTTCTTTTTTGCGAGGATTTATGCTGTGCCAGAATAGGATTCCTGGCCTAGAAGACAATTGGGTTTCATTTGGAATTCGTCAAAAAAGAACACTCGTCGTTTAAAAGAGGACCACCGTGTTGTCTTCTGTACTGAGGGTTTATCATGTGATGCAAATGTTTACACATGTTTTATGAATTTTTTTCTTGATTGGAATGGCTACTAATCTTTTGTTTTCTTTCCTACCCTTTTCGCTAATGCTTTAAGCCCCAAAACTCTTGTGTTTGCATTCATAGCAGAAATAAGATATCGGATGCTATGAACTCAGGAAGTCCGTTGCAGCATTAATTGATTAATATGGGGCACTTTCTAGAAGTCCTCAATTACCGACAGGTGACATTAGTGTAGTGGTTAACTCAAACATTGCACATTCATCTGGGCGCACAAGTTGTACTGCACTCTCTGGGTACAGAAAACCAGTTATAAAATGAATTTTAACTACATCAATTTGATTTTCTTAGATTCTTAACTTTGTCTCTCTACAGCGGTTCCAACATAGGTGAAAATCTCAAAGTCAACTTTCATTCGGATAGCTTGTTTGACAACAAAAGTACAGATCCTGATATTTTCTAGAGTAGATCTAATAATAAATGGTGGCTATATCCGTGTCTACAACGGTGATTTGGTCTGTTCGGAAACTAACAATGAGAGCATGTTTTTTTTCAAGACATGGCAGCTAGGAATACCTTGATTTGGCTGCTTCCACCTATTCGGTAGCCACCAAGCCTAATTTACAAAGGGGTGATGGTCACACTGCCTTTCTCAAAACACAAACATCTCCTTTATATTATTCTTTTACAACCACAAGGAAGGTAGCCTGTCCAAAATTGTACCAAATGCATTAACTCTTCCACCTGCTAGTTCTGAAATAGAGCTTGGGCATCAGAGGCTGGAAAGGTTATTACCACTACGAAGACTACTCGCAGTCTGAAGGAAAACCACATTTTGGATAAACACCACCTCCAGCTTGAAAATCAAATAAGGGTTAGCCATGGCCCATAATACAAGAATGACACTTAACGTCTATGCCTTTGCCCCGGTTAGGCCAAAATAAATGGGATGTCAGAGGGATAAATGTAATTATGTAAGACAAATAAGTGCTGTGAGATTAGCATCACGGAAGCCAACAAGCTTTTAGGACTAGCGGTACTTTTTCCTTTTTTGGATTGCCAAGATGGGCTTAGGAAAGACCCTTACCAATACAAAAAAAAATTGGTTTATACAATATGCAAAGAAGGTAGAACAATTACCTTCCAAAACAAAAAGGAAAAGACCAGTTGCACAATACTATAAGGAGACAGTTGTGAGGGAACTCTATATTTTTCTATTGATGATCTTGGAAGGAATTGTTCCTGGGAGATGGTATGCCTTTGCTAATCACAGTAAAGTGTCTGAAAAGCTGCAATGTGTTGTATAGCTTCTATTGGACCAAGTGCCTTGTTCTGTTGACACTGTTGCAAGGTATTGTTCCTTTGGGGTGAACACAACGGCTGCTCAAAATAAAGTGTCTAGAGATTTGCAGTGTGTTGTTCAACTGCTATTGGAAACAGGTCAAAATGCCTCTCCATGTGGTCAAATATATGTGGCTTCAATGGAGGTTGTTTGCAGGCGTATACCCCCATTTCCACCTGTCTCTGTCTGTACGGTCGTTTAGTTTATATAAACAACTGGATGAATTACAGTAGCTGAAAACTCTACCTGTTGTTACCTTAGCTCACCATTGAGGGTAGTGTGTAGAAGGTTACACGGAGTTGTGATACATTCTGGTATTTGAAACCTCGCCCCGAATCTCCTAAAGCCACCTATATTGTTCGGTCCTTTAACTTCTCTACTTCAAACTTTTGGTCAGCAACCAGCACAACGTGAAGGGTCTAATGAAGTCAATATAGGTACCCGTTGTTGAGTGAGGTGAGATTGATCTGCAAGTTACCGATCGCATGCGCTTCTCTAGCATTGACCTCCTAGAATGTGTTGAGACAGGCCTTTCAGCTCCTTTGACTGCTTCCACAGAGTTGTTTTTTGCTCCTATCTTATGTGTTCTTCAATCACTTTGGCACTCATTACTAGTTATCTAATTAGAGAAGCAAAAACCAGTAACTCCATGGACTCCAGTTAGGAATACCTCCCATTTAGATGAAAGGCTACCAACTAGGTGGTTTGTCCTAGCTAAAAGAGTTGTCGAGTCCAACCTGCAAGGTATGGTGATGTACTTTTTGTCTAGGTACCCGATGAATTTGGTGTTCAACGATATTGTTGAGAAAGTCACTTATAGAGCTATCGATCTGGATGTGAGAATGCGTACCTTGAAGCGTCTTTCGATTCATTCGTACCATGTCAATCCTCAAGAATTCAATGATAGCTTTGGTCAATTCGTCATTTTCTAGTATCTGGCGCCACCATCACCATTCTGGTTTATAGTTGCTACTTCTCGCGGTGATCCATCCTACCTTCAAAAGGATGCCTTTCCAATCTTTGGCAGTATATCTCGCCCGTCAACCATATCTCCCTTGAAGTACAAGGACAATTTAATCCAAACTTGTAGGGGTGGTATCCAGTTATAGATAAATAACGACCTGTATTTTGTTGGATGGGAATAAGACGAAAGTGTTGGTGCAATGAGTTCTTTGACTCGAAACAAAATGTCTTTTCGTATTCGTTGTAAAGGACGATTATCAGCTTTGTGCACTCGAATATTTCTTTATTCCCAAATCTGTTGAGTTACCGCTTGAAGCAAAATCAGCCAAGCCCTCCTATGTTTGTCTTTGATGCGTTGTTTGCTCCACCAGCAGGTCGCTTGCTCAAGGTCGTGGGTTGCTGCTAGTATATACTAAACAGATATGCAACTTCCCCTAGAGGAACCTAGCAAAGGGGCATGTGATAAAAAGATATGTTGTTTCCACTAGGTGACTACAAAACATGCAGGTGTTGTCAATAATCTATCCCATGTTAATTAGCTTAGATTTTGTTAGTAATCGATCTTCCAATGCGATCTGCAGTATACAGGCTACTCTTGAGAAGAAGCCTTTGCACACACTTTCTTGTGGAAGTGATAAGGTTCCCCCTTTGCTCTAATTGCCTCCCATCCACTTGATATCATAAATTCAGTTTGGTTTTCCCACCTGAGGTAGTCTATCCCTCTTCCATTTAAGTTGTCCCACATCTCGAGTAGTCCTGGTGGTATGTTCAACATGAAACATGTAGCTAGATTTTGATGGGTTTCCTTTAACTCTTCGATTGAGACTGTTTGAAGCACTTTGAATTGTTCCTTGGTGATAGAGATATGGATGTGATGCGCAAGAGGTTCGTTGTTATACCAAGGATCAAATCAGAACTCCGATCGTTCTTCATTACCAATTCTCCATGATATCTTATCAATTAGTACCCTCGCTCCGATTATGACTAATTTTCATCCCAAGACATAGTAGTAGGTTTTCAGTCAAACAAAAAACTATTAATATGAAGAAACTTCCTCATTACTACTTCAGTCCACGGGTCAACATATCTAGCTTCCACTTTCCAGTTGTCTTTGGGTAGCAATGTTTTATTCACTTCTTCAAGTCTATGGATTTCGAAAACACCTTCTCTAGTGGGCTTGCAAACTTGGTCCCAATTGAATAAGTGCATTTCTTTATGTCACCGGGATACGGACCATAAAAATTTCTACATAATGGCTTCAAATTGGTTGAAGTGGCATGATAGAGAAATGAAGTTAATCAAAATGATCTGGTGATCAGGCTTAGAGATGTGTTTTGTATCTTTTTTGATGAGCGATCAACATAATTGAGAAGTTAACTTGCCAAAAAATAGGAGAAACCCCAAATACCTTATTGGGAGTTGTTGCTTCTGCCATCCACTTGCTAAATGTAATTGGTGGCCTCGGGTTCTTGTGATGGAAAATGTGACAGTGGCCGACTTCTTTGCACTCACATGCATGCTTGAGTGGCTCTCAAACCAAGAAAATGCTCAAAAGAAGACCCTTTATCGCGGGTGAAGAAAAGGGTGTCATCGACGGAAAGGGAGTGTCTCCATATATGTCCTCTAATATCGATCGAGGCCAACTCTTTACTAGCTTAGCTTAGTTGTAGTTGTCGAGTGAGTAAGGGGAGAGAGAATCACCTTAGCCTTAGCTTAGTTGTAGTTGTCGAGTGAGTAAGGGGAGAGAGAATCACCTTAGCGAAGACCTCGTATATCAAAAAGAGGTTGCGAGCTTCGCCATTTATGAGGAGAGCGAAACTAGGGTCCATGATTATCTGAATCCACTTGTTGTAAAAGCCAAAGAATACCAGTGTCTTTCTAAGAAATACCAGTCCACTTAGTCATGTCTTGATTAGCATAGATGGTTTTTTGCTTGAATGCATAGTCTACTATTTTATGCGCCATCAAAATGCTCTCTTGGATGCTTCTCCCCTTGAGGAATGCTCTTTGATTGTTGAATATAATTCTTAGTAAGATGGGCCACATCTGTTCAACAATTATCTTGGCCACAATTTCATACATAAAGTTGCACAATCTGATAGGGTGAAAATCCTTTATTCTCCCGTGCATGTTTCAGAATGAGTATAAGGTTGGTGGTATTTGCTTCCTTCAAGAGCTTGGTTGCTTGAAATACATTTCTAATTGCTGGCATAAATCATCTTTAATTATGTGTCAATATGCTTGAAAGAATGATCATGGAAGCCTGTTTGGACCTGAGGTGCTATCCTCTTTCAATTAAAGATTGCTTGATGCACTTCCTCATCTATGACCCGTAGTAGTGACTGATTTTCTTCGCTTTGCATTTTCAGTATTGTTACACCCTGCCACTGGCTTTGATAAGTCTCTTTGCGACTAAAAAGAGATCGGAAAAACAAGAAGGCTTCATCGTGAATGCTCCAGGTTGATGTGCATTGTGATCCATATTCATTTAGTAGTATATGAATATTGCTTGAATTTTAGGTGGTAGTAAGCAATGTTGCGGTCTCCATTATGTAACCATTTGTTGCGCCTCTTTTGCCTCTAGAAATATTCCTTCATGTCTCTTAATTCCTTAAGATGGGTATATACCCGTCCACAATACCTCTCATTGATTCACCACCTTCATCAATATTAGGTTGGAGGAGTTCTAGTTAGTGTTGAGTATCACGAATAACCACAGTGATGTCATCAATTGCTGTTTTATTCCATTATATAAGCTGTTGTTTCACCTCTCTAAGCTTTTTAACCAGCTTGTACACAGTTGATCCTCTCACTTTGATGTTCCATGCAGTTCTAATAATCTGTTCACATGATGGAATAGTTGTCCACATCTTGAAGAATTTAAAAGGAGTTTTGGGTTCTTACGCCTCTTGTGTTAGATGCATAAGTCATTGTGGATCGAAATCATTCGTGGTAGTTTTTGGCCCATGAAGTGGGGAATTCCCGTAGCCATTCACTGGAGCCAAGAGCTCTATTGCTTGCAATAAAATTACTGCCAAGCTGGTGATTGGACCATGTGTAGTGAGACCAAATAGTTGGTATTTCCATTAAATCGTAGTTTGTATGAGCTCGAATTTAGGCTAGGTGGTTCATGCTGCCTCCTAGTCATTCATTGTTGAATTTGGTTGCATTTCAATCCCCAGTATTGAGTGGTTGTTCAAGCATTGCAAAAGTTGTGTGCGAAGGATGTAATTGTTATGTCCATGTATTCCGGTGAGAAAGAGAGATTTTTTGTCCCTAGTATTATACCTTGATGGTAGCTGCTGGTCCGATGTATTAACTACTTCAACCCTCCACTTCCTCCATTTCCAAAGGCATATTATCCTGGCGATCAGCCCTTGGTCAAAATTGCCCACCATTGCGTAATTGCCCCAACTAGAAAAGTATTTTTGTGTTTCCATCATAAGCTTGTTTTCAAAAGGAAAAAGAATATCCAGCTTATGGTTTTGGAGTATTGCTTTGATTTTTACGCATGCCCATGCTGCACATATTTAGCACTAGAATCTTCATTTAACAATCTCTTGGCCTTAAGCCAACACTAGGCCTAAGTCTAGCAACTTCTTAATGCCCATATTTGTGTACTCCGTGGAGTCTATGTTTATAATATCCTATTCTGTTGAGATAGACAATCGTTTGATGTATGTTGATTTCAATCGATTTTTGCTTTTTGCCTTCAGCAACTTACCATCATCTATTTTTGTCATTTGGGGTCTTTTGGGTTTCACCTGGTTTTGCTCCACGTGGTTGTTACTGTTTTGGGGGGGGGGGGGGTTTGTTGCCTCATTCACAGTAATATTGCCTTGAGCTGGATAAAAACATGCCTCTTCTAGGTTTTGTTCTTTCGAATACTCGCCTCTCGCCTCTTCCAGTCTGTTTTGAGACTTGTTCGTGCATTGCCATGGACACTAACACCGTTACATCCTTTTGGGTGATCTAGTATCAGCTACTCCACTTGTAGGCATGTCTATTAAGTATTTGGGGAGCTCCGTACTGTTGGAGAGTCCACTTTGAATGGAGTCTTCTTTCATGTCTTGGAAGGGATTCAAAGAGTCGATGATATTCTTTTCTTGGATTCTCCTTTCTTTGGGTCTATTATTTT
The DNA here is from genome assembly GCA_036023115.1 of Brasenia schreberi. Classification (NCBI taxonomy): domain Eukaryota; kingdom Viridiplantae; phylum Streptophyta; class Magnoliopsida; order Nymphaeales; family Cabombaceae; genus Brasenia; species Brasenia schreberi. The sequence continues at coordinate 4,341,735 of JAYKKT010000073.1, forward strand.
TTGTTCTCATTTTGATGATGCACGACGTCGAGTGATGATATGTGGATCTGCACTCCTCGCAAAAAGAGACACGAGCTTCAATCTCGTTGTGTATAAGGATTGACTCCACCCTCCACTTTGATCTGAATTCCTGCTAAAAAAATATGATTTCTAGGAACTTCAATACAAATGCATGAATATGCTAAGCATTCTTGGTTTTTTGTTATGTCATCCATTATAATATAGCAGCCTCTCGTGTATAGTCCAATGTGGTAAAACAATGATTCCTTCCATAAACAAGGATTTACATCGAGCAATAAGGCCCATTAGTATAGTAGAGGTGGCTTCAAGATGGCATTCTTGTCCAGGAGTCCACTGATTAACTAGTAGAGTTCTACCCGCCATCGTTCATACACCTTGATGCATAATAAAATGCACATCTTCTTTCTCTACTTGGATTAAAAATAATCTTTGTTTAACTGGAAAGAATCTTATGTACGAAGATGCCTCCACCTTAATTTTAGATTTTCAAAAGTGAATCAGAACTCTATTCTTCTATATCTTGCTTCTCCGTTGAATCTGGCTATCATGATTCTAGGGGTTTTCCCATTCCTTAAATGTCTCCTGGGGTATGAAACTTTTTTGTCTACTCCACCACGATTTTTAATCCAGTGTTAGTGTGACGACCACCTACGACTAGATTCGATATTCCTTGATGGTTTCTATGTTTTCATCGGGTAGGGTCTCCTGTATCTGGCACTCCACTAGGAATGGCTGTGGCTTACATAGACATCCACTCGTTCAGGAGTATCTATAAACACTTGGTGTGCGGTAGTCTTAGGCTCAAGTTGTGTCAGTGTCCCATCCTTGCTCCCGTTTGCTGCTGCAGAAGTGATTAGTCTTTGGGTTTACCTTGATTCCTAGACCAACAATACTTTTAGAACAACAACAAAGAAGCCTTCTCTTATTAGATCGAGTCAGCTACATGCATTCTTTATTTTCATAGGGTTCAATCCTATGTCATGCTAACAATTAACTCGACAAAAGCTAGATCATTCTAGAACTTGTACTGACAATACTTTTACGTATCCAACAAAATAAAAATTTTGCACGTCTTGCTTAATCACCAATGTTTGCCTATATGCCAAATTTTCTCGAACAACCTCATTAATGATTCATTTTCTAAACCTTTTGGAGGAGAATATCATGGCGGAACCATGATGAGTGATTATATGTGCAAGCATACTAAACTCCCAAATGCACACTCTAGCTACTGTCTCTAAAGCTTTACACAATAACATCAACACTTACCAAAGGTATATTGATTCTTCATCCCAAAGAGCAAGAGACCTAAGTCTTAACATATTTCAAGGGTTTGCCATGTTTAATTTATCACAAAGGCAATACCTGTAAGAATGCCAGCAAAGGTAATTGGTGACAACTTGTGTGCACGAGACTCTCTAGCTACAATCTAAAACATAAAGTATGGGTAGTTTTTTTCTTCACCAAGCTCATGTACGAACAAAAATGCATACTGACACACCTAAGCATGTACATATTTATACACAAAAAGGTTATCTAGGAGCCTAATGACCTCTATAAGAAAGAAAGGCATGAGGAAAATCCTTAATCGTTAACCAGTAATAAAATTGAACATATTCTTGTAAGAAGGAAATGAGTTATTCGAAGCCCATGTAGCCTAAACCACTAATTAAAATCCCTACGCCATAAAATAATCTTGAAATGTCAGAACTAACAAATCTTGCAAGCCAAGTTCACGGAAAAACACTACCCCTATGTGAATTGATCCACAAACTTTTAGGGATCTAGTAAGTGTATTAGTTTCATATAAAGGTTCTTGTTACGTTTCATCATCCCTTTTACACAAATTGATTCCTTTTCTATAGGTCAAAGAATAGAGACCCATTACATTTGTTTCACATATAACAAAATCACAACATTTGTCACTTCAATGTAAATGATTCTATATATATATATATATATATATATATATATATATATATATATATATATATATATATATATATATATATATATATATATATATATATATATATATATATATATATATATATATTATATCCATTGATTTATTTTTTCTTTGAGCTCTTAAATATACGAAGGTTGGTAAATTTGTAGGAACAAACAATATTCCTATAGAAGTATGAAAAATCGTAGGAGATACGAGTATCGCTTAACTTACAAGATTATTTAATGAAATATAGATAAACCAAATGATGCCTAAAGAGTTGAGGATGGGTACAATTATACCCATAAACAAGGCAAACGTCCCATCGTTTCCATTTCGCCTTAACATAGCTTCCACTCTGAAGAAGAAAGAACTATAACAGACAAGTCGAGGACTTTGATTGATTAATCTCGCTTCACTATAAGGTGAACAAGAGAGACCGAATTGTGTGAATTATAGGAATATCAAGTTGATGAGTCATACTATGAAATGATAAGAAAAAATTATTGGATATAGGTTGAGACATATATCGAGTACAATAGAGAACTAATTTGCATTCATGCTAGGGAGATATACTATTGAGGTTATTCACCTTTTAAGATGTCCTATGAAACATTTTAGAGTAAAAAAGAACCTTGATGTGGTATTTATTGATTTAAAAAAAGCTTATAATAAGGTATCAAAAGATACAACAACAACAACAACTAAGCCTTTTCCCATACTAGACGGGGTCGGCTACATGGATTCTTTGTTTCCACATATCTCTATCGTGTGCCATGTTAGCAGTTAACTCCCAATAAGCTAGATCATTCTTTATTGTTTCTTTCCAACACTTTTGTGGTCGTCCTCTACCTCTTTTAATACTTTCCAAATTTAGTTTTTCTAACCTTCTTACAGGTTCTTCATTTGATCTTCTTTCTATATGTCCAAACCATCTTAAACGATGTTCTCTCATTTTATCCTCTATTGGTGCCACTCCTAATTTGTTTCTAATAACCTCATTATGTATACGGTCTTTTCTTGTATGACCACTCATCCATCTCAACATCTTCATTTCTGTCACAGACATCTTTTGTACATGTTGATGATTAACTGCCCAACACTCAGAACCATAAAACATGGCAGGCCTAACTGCTGCTCTATAATATTTACCTTTTAATTTTAATGGTATCTTCTTATCACAAAGAATACCTGATGCTCCTCTCCATTTTAACCAACCAGCATTAATTCTATGTGTAACATCTCCATCAATTCTTCCATCACTTTGAAAAATTGACCCTAGGTATTTAAAACTTTCCTTTTGGGGAATGCAATGTGTGCCAATTTTAATTTCTATGTCCTCTGAAGTAGCCAAATGATCAAACTTACATTTCATATATTCTGTCTTTGTTCTACTAAGTCGGAGGCCTTTGTTTTCTAATGTTTCTCTCCATAGTTCCAATTTTCTATTAACTTTTTCCTTAGACTCCTCCACTAATACAATATCATCTGCAAATAACATACACCAAGGTATTTCATCTTGAATATGTTTTGTTAACTCATCCATCACCATTATAAACAAGTATGGACTTAAAGTTGATCCTTGATGTAACCCAATATTAACTTCAAAGAAGTCTGTCGTTCCTTCATGAGTCCTCACACATGTTTTTGCACCATCATACATGTCTCTTATAAGGTTAATATATGTCAATGGGATACCTCTTTTTCCAAAGTTCTCCAAAGAACCTCCCTCGGTACCCTATCATAAGCTTTTTCTAGATCAATAAATATCATGTGAAGGTCTTTCTTTTTTGCTCTAAAATGTTCCATAAGACGTCTCAAAAGGTGAATCGCTTCAATAGTAGATCTACCTGGCATAAATCCAAATTGGTTCTCTGTTGTACTTGATACTTGTCTTAACCTACGTTCGATAATTCTTTCCCATAATTTCATAGTATGACTCATTAACTTGATACCTCGATAATTCGCACAATTTTGAATGTCTCCCTTGTTCTTATATACGGGTACAAGTGTACTTGCTCTCCATTCCTCGGGCATCTTTTGGTTTTTCCATATTTCATTAAATAGTCTTGTGAGCCAAGTGATTCCTATTTCTCCTAGTATTTTCCAAACTTCTATAGGAATATTATCTGGTCCTACCGATTTACCACTCTTCATATGTTTAAGAGCCTCTTTGACTTCATTCTTTTGAATACGTCGGTAGAAATTGTGGTTTATATACTTTTCTAACTTGGCTAAATCTCCTAAACTAATACTAACATCTTTATTTTCATTAAAAAGATTATAAAAATAGTTTTTCCATCTATTTCTTATATCATCATTTGCCACTAGAATTTTTTCATCCTCGTCTTTTATGCATCTAACATAATTAAGATCTTTAGTTTTCTTATCTCTAGCCCTAGCTATCCTAAAAATATCTCTTTCACCCTCTTTTGAGTTGAGTTTTTTATATAAGTCCTCCCAAATCTTAGCTTTTGCTCCACTAACGGCCTTTTTTGCTTCCTTCTTTGCTTTCTTATAAGCTTCTAAAGTTTCACTAGTTTTCTTAGCATAATGTAATTTGTAACATGCCCTCTTTGCCTTGATTTTGTTTTGTACTACTTCACTCCACCACCAAGCTTCTTTTTGTGCTGGTACACCTCCCTTAGATACCCCTAACACATCTTTCGCCACTTTCCTAATATGTATAGCCATATTGTTCCACATATCAGAGGGTGTGCCAACATAATTCCAAACATCTCCTTGAAGGACTTTCTGTTTAAATATATCTTCTTTCTCGCTTTTGAGGTTCCACCATTTAGTCCGAATAGCTCGATGCACTCTTTTCTTCTTTGTCCATTTTTTTATTTGTAAATCCATAACTAAAAGTCGATGTTGGGTGGTTAAGCTTTCTCCTGGAATTACCTTACAATCTTTACAACACGCTCTATCTTTTTTTCTACAAATAAAGTAATCAATTTGTGTTTGTGATAAGCCACTCTTATAAGTAATTAAATGTTCATCTCGTTTTTTGAAGATTGTATTGACTATAAAGAGATCAAATGACATAGCAAAATTTAAAATCTCCCTACCTTCCTCGTTTATATCCCCATAACCAAAGTTTCCATGAATCCCTTGATATCCTAATGTCTCTTTACCGACATGTCCATTTAAATCTCCTCCTAAACAAATCATCTCCCTTTGTGGAATCTTTTGAAACACCTTATCTAACTCTTCCCAAAAAACTGTCTTTATACTATCTTCTAGTCCTACTTGGGGTGCGTAAGCACAAACTATATTCAAAACCTCTACTCCTAACACTAATTTCAATGTCATGATTCGGTCACCATATCGTTGTATGTCTACTACACTCTCCTTTAAATCTTTATTTATGATAATACCAACTCCGTTTCGGGCCTTTTCTTTACCTGAGTACCATAATTTAAAACCTGTATCCTCTATCTCCTTTGCTTTTTCTCCAACCCATTTTGTCTCTTGTAAACATAAAATATGAATCTTTCTCCGAATCATAGTATCTACCACCTCCATTAGCTTACCCGATAATGTTCCGATATTCCAAGAACCAATACGAATCTTATTATCTAGGACTAGCTTCCTTACCCCCCGCATCCGTCCATAATCAAAATGCGGAGACCCTCTCTGAAAATTTTTCACTACATTCGGGCGGCAATGTAGCGGGACTAACTTCTTTACCCACACCCGTCCATGATGTGGGAACCCTCTCTGCAATTGATTCACTACATTCGGGCGAAAATGTAGTGGCCCTTGCTTACTTCTTACTGCATTCGGGCTCTGCAGCACGTCGCTAGGCGGGGACGCCCCAAAGCAATGCTCATAATTTTTGTAATCCATGTTGTAGAAATCCGACGAAGTTTTACGCTGGCTGTCGGAAGCCTAACACAACCCTCCTCCTTTATCCGGGCTTGGGACCGGCAATGCAAGGGTGATCCCTTACATGGGCGGAGTTAATAAGGTATCAAAAGATATTCTTCTCAAAATCTTAGAAAAGAGAGGTATCACATTAATATACAATAATATTATAAGAGACATGTATGATGATGCACAAGCATGTGTGAGGACCCAAGAAGGAATGATAAATTTTTTAAAGTTAATATTAGATTATACTAAGGATTAACTTTAAGTCCATATTCATTTATGTAGGTCATTAATAAGTTAATAAAATATATTCAAGATGAATTGCCTTAGTGTATGTTATTTATAGATGACATTATATTAGTGGATGAGTCTAAGGAAAAAGTTAATAGGAAATTGGAATTTCGACGAGAAAATAAAAGCTTCTAACTTAGTAGAATAAAGTAAAGCATATGGAATGAAAGTTTAATCATTTAGTTGCTTCAAATGACATAAAAATTAAGATTGAGCACATTGCATCCCTTATACAAAAAAGTTTTAAATATCTAAGGTCAATTTTTAATAGCGGTGAAAATATTAATGGAGATATTACACATAAAATTAATACAAGTTGGTTAAAATAAAGAGGTGTATTGGATATTCTATGCGACAAGAAGATACCATTAAAATTAAAAATTTTAAATGATGTAGGAATTAAGATACCCTTAATCATTTGGTTACTTCAAATGACATAAGAATTAATATTGGTGCACATTGCATCCCTTATGCAGAAAGTTTTAAATATCTAGGTTAAGTTTTTTATATTGACAGAAAAATTGAAGGAGATGTTATGCATAGAATTAATACACATTGATTAAAATAGAGGTATCCATGAGGTATTCAAAAAGGAAAACTTTAAGGGATATAATTTTGTACCTAAAACAGAAGGGATATAACTATCAAAGATATTTGAATTAAAATGAAATTAAATAAATGATGAGTTTTTTGGATCGATTAATGCCCTTCAAGATGGGTAAACATCCCTTTCTTATAGTGGATGGTGAGCTGATTTCGGATCCTTCACCATTCTCTACATCAATTTCTATAACTTTTGTAGTAGTTGCCTATATAGTCAGTGATAAATATTGTGCCAATTTTTTGAGAAGTGGTTTAGCCATATCTGTCAATAGACAATTACACCTCCAAGTGACCCCTCGGATCCCTTTTCAATTTTTGGCAATAACAGTTAGTAAAATAATATCTGATCTAGACCAAATCCAAATTTAGTTTCTTTTCAAGATTTTCTATCCAATCTAATAACCATCCTTTTTTTATTTGGGTTCCCTACTGCAGGTCCGAGCTCTTTTGAATCTGGTATGCAATGTTCGATGAAGTCAAACTTTTTAGTCCTATAGCCGGACTAAATTTGATTTGGCTGCTTGAGGGCAGTAGAAGTTCTCTGAAAGAAAGCTCAACAATTGTGAGGCCAAGATGACTGCGAGCAGTGGAAGGTCTAGAAATTATTTTATGGTGGGGTGAAGAGACGGGGTCAAGAGACGACGTGACTATTTAGGGTGTGGCTAACTAGTGTATTATATGCCACAGTCATGGTTGGCTCTAGCTTTTTGTTGGTTTTTCAACGCTCAAGGTAGATATACCACTGACCACCGGAGTCCATTTGCTTCCTCCTGCTCTAGCTAGTGATAATAAGTGAAATGCCACGCACTGGAAGCTATAGAACAGGACTTCTCAGGCCCATCAGACCCACACCAAATCCATCATTTTGGTTCAAGATTGGTGAGGGTGTGAGCTGGCTCTGGAGCTACCGAGAGCGACAGCCATCACATAGATAGGTCATAGCCCTCAATTTGCCCATACACATCTTTTGCAAAATGGACCTTAACTAGATCGATCCACTACTTCCTGCTTCTATTACTTCAACTAGGACTTCAAAGAAGGATGAGCTGCTCTTGCTTTGGCTATGTTAAGCTCATCCTGAACTAATTCATTTTTGTTGAACATGGCTACGAGAAAAGTGGATGATTGTAAATTTTATTCAAGAAGACAAAAGCTTCAATTTTAGTGTGAAAAAAAACTGAACGTTTCAATTAAATCAAGCTTGTGCCAGAGGCCTGTTCTGATGATAAAACTTGGAGTTTGGAGATGCTCATCCACAGCTCAAACGAGTAATGATCTGGTTCATTTGGCTAGTTTACCTACTCCAACTCTAACTGCTTATGCTAATAGTACATTGTCATTTATTTCTTCAAAAGAATTTTGAAAGAACAAGGAGTGAAAATAAGAGATAAAGGGCCAGTATCATGTTAAACTTTAGACTTTTGGCAGGGGATTCAACTCACATAGGATCGTCGCAAGTTCAATACTCCCAATCGTACATACCTGGCTTTGGCATGCCCATTGTAACAATTAAGGAAAAAGGTTTCTTAAAGTTCATGTTTCTTGTCTTCCTTTTCTGCATAATATTTTATACAGTTCATTGGTATAAACTCTAGTGTGGAACTATCGTTTGTGGCATCATTTCCATGCATAATGCAGACGGGGAACCAGGTGGACCCGAAGTAAGCTATTTGACTGAACCTCAAATACCCACTGCGTTCTGTGTCATATCCTCCCCAAAGGTCACCATGAAAATGTTGATGGGAGCACTTTCCTTGCTAATATGGATAGTGGTGGTTTCTGTATTCTTGTTTTGTTACATTATTATGAACTGCTGAACACCATCGATTGTTAAGGAAAAGAAAAAGAAAAAGAAAAATGCCGCTACAAGGGAATTTGTTGAAGGTGAAAACTCTCCTCAGAATATATGCTTCTCTTTTCCATGAGAAATAAGTAGACAGATGTACTGGTTTAGTCTAAAATGTGTGGATAATAAACACCAGGCATTTATAATAACTTATACTGATTTCTAAACCATTGAATAATAAGATTTCATACAGCAGCCCATATAAGAAAGTAGGTGCTTCAGGAGAAGTGGGGGACCTGGGAATCTTTCTTTTTATTTTGTGGTTACAGTTGGGAGGTGGAAAACAGATATGTACACCCCAGGTATTCAGCTTCCGAGTCGAGTCTCCTAACCAGGAGAGCTATCACTACGAGTGTGGACCAAGTTGTTTTAGTGCGGGATTATCCGCAGAACTGTTTAAGGTGGTGAGAAATGTGTTGCGGCCCACGGATTCAACTGTGAGCTATAACTATTTTTGTTAGCTTTTCAAATTCTGAGATGTGGATTTATCTCACTCAATGTGAATCTGACACTCTTCAAGAGCATCCCGTCAATCTTTAAGGATAACCATTTTGTTGCCCAAGATAATCTTTGTTGCTCTTCATTTTCAGCTGATCGACCAAGAAAGTGTCACTCCCACATTGCATGGCCAGTTCATCGTGTCACTGTGACAGCATCAACTGACGCGATAAAGCTACAGCCACAGCCTAGCCCTAGTGTAGTGTGGCTCTTAACATCACAGAAGCGGCCCACGGAAAAGCGGGGAAGGGAGGCAGGCAAGCAACCTCCCACCAACGTGTCAGACTGCATTATCTCATCCCTCGCCTACTAGAGCTACAGCCAGGTAGCAGCCCCGCCAGATGCCCACACCCCCAATATCGTAGCTGTGCCACCATTGCTCGCTCTCATGCATCCCACACCGTCCGTGCCCTGCCACTCAGACCCGCACTCACCTTACTAACCCACCCATCGCCCATTCCCAGATCTTCATTGCTGCTTCTAGGCCGCCAAGGAGCACCTCCACTACAAGCCCCGCCACAGTGGCCAGCCCTGGTAGCAGTGACCTCGACTACCATGGCATCAATTGACGGGAATCCCCGGGCAGTAGTCGACCTTGGTGAGGCTGAAGCCAAGCTGTTGCAACCTACTACTGAGCATAACGCTGGTGTCCGGGAACCCATTCCACTGCTGGAGGATGACTCAAGATGGGGAGGGCAAAGTGGGCACCGAGGTTCAGGCAGCCTGGTGCGGCCAAGCTGTTGCCGGAGCTTGCGGCATGGTTTGCACGACTGGAGCCACATTTTGGTGATGGCTGGAAACAGGTTGGCATCTACGGGGCGGTCCGGGCATCCCTTGGGGAGATCAAGCGGCAGAAGGATGCGCTGCTGGAACTCTGGTCTTGGGAGACCAACACCTTCCACTTCCCTTGGGGAGAGATGACCATCACGTTGGAAGATCTTGCAGTGATGGGACTTCCTCTGTTGGGGAAGCTGGCCGGGGACCGGACCTGGGACGCCGGAGATAGGCGATCGGTTGCAGAAAACGAGCTCGAGCATAGGCGGAAGACGAAATTCCCGTCATCTTCGAAGGTCACCTATGCAGCATGGATCAGGGAATGGATGGTCTCGGCCAATGCCGGCGAATCTCCTACGATGCGGGAGAACCAGGCGTTCCTAGTGCTCTGGCTGTGCCGGAGCGTGCTGCCTTCCAGCAGTGGCGAGGTCGTCCGATACGGGGTCTTTCGGATGGCCGTCGATCTCTCCCTTGGCAATCCCATCGCTCTTGCTCCGGCGCTACTCAGCATCCTCTACGAAGGGTTCGGCCGGATAGCGACGTCGAAAGAGCCCGGCCGAGCCAATTGCTACCTCCCCCTTCACTTCCTGCAGGTTTGGCTGTGGGAGCATTTCCCCCAATTCGTGCCAAACAACGGATTCAAGTTCGAACCTGGCGATATTCCGATTTGCCGGTGGCTCGGGAAGACGATGCAGACTGTCACTATGGCGCAGGCACGAGATCGCTTCCGGTCGATGGAGGAACCGGTTGAATGGCGCCTGTACACCAAATGCAAATGCGAAATGCCCAAGTGGTTAACCATGGAGGGAGATGAATGGGTTCCGAATCGGAGCGATCTCTCGGACGATAAAAAATGCTTCCTCCGGTGCATTGTCGCCGGGAAGATCGCCGGCTCTGGCATCGTGCAATCGTATCATCCACACAGAGTGGCTCGGCAGTTCGGTCTCGACCAGGGAATGCCGGAACGGCACGGATCCCCGTCCCACGGGAAGCTCGGCGACAAGGTCGTCGAAGAAGCCTTCTCGGCATATAAGATGCGAAGAGAGAAACCCTCGCTTCCTCATCCCGAGCAAATCGCGAATTGGATCGACGACGAAGAAATGGGCGGAGTGGTGGCTGCAACAGCTAGCGATGGTCCCGATGCGATCTCAGCCGTTTCTGGAATCTGTAATTAACAATGCCGGATCTTCCGACGAAGAGAACGACAGTCCCTCCGAGTGCCTACCCTTCGAGGTCAAGCGTTGCTCCAAGCAGAAGTTGGCTGCGCCATGGAAAACGAAGAAGAAGAAGCGATTGGACAACTCGTGGAAGGAGGATTCTTCGGACGACGACTGCTGGGAGCAAGGGATTCAAATGAAAATCGAAGGAGCGCAGCTGATGCTCCGCGGATTCGTGAAATTCGTCGCCTCGGCGCGCATGGATCAGCTTCCGCCGATCGTCGCGAAGGGAAACGAAGTACTCGAGAGCCTAGTTTCCACCGGACTTTCCGATCCCGGCATCGACGAGCTGCTCAGAAACTTGTGCCGGCAAGCAGACGAGGCTGCCGAGCAACGGGAGAGGCTGGCGAATTGTGCCGCGGACGAAGCAGCCTCAAAGAGGAGATGAATTCCGGGGTTGGAGTCCTAAACAAGCTAGAATTCGAGGTTGCAAGGCTCCGGAAGATCGAGCCAGACCTGTTTCAGGAGGTGGAGGAGGGCGAGGCAGAGGTGGTGAAGGGAAGTGAAGTCGAGGAGGCGGCACGGCGAGCACGGGAGCGACCTATTCACCACATTAAACGTATAAAAGAAGTTTTAAATATGATAAATATCTTCACATTGATTTAGATCATTTATCTAAGATTATGTATCAAAAGATACATTTGAAGACTCTCTCTCTCTATATATATACATACAACAGGGTGGCTGAAGCCATATGTACGCTCGAGGTATCGAACTTGTGAGTGGACACCCTAGCCAGGCGGCCCTATTGCTCTTCGTGCTTCTATGTGCTTAAAGAAATTATAAGAACTGTGCTCAACCAAACACACCAAAAGGAAAGAAACACATGATCAGCTGACAAAGCCTTATGAACCATACTGTCTGGTTATTTTCGATCGTTAAGTAAACAAAAAACGAACTCATCAAGAGCTGGGCGAGGAAAAGCAAGTGCATCTCAGTTTTACCAGCCTAACAAAATGACTCGGTTGATCACGCAGCGGCAAATTTAACGTACCAAACATGAACGAATATTGACACAAAATCAGAAACATAACATCAAATAGTGAAACCGTACGTGTGGATATTTATGAAAATGAAATTCCCTTCGTGTAAGTTTTCCGTTATATCACTTGTTTACCTTTTGGAAGACAAAGTCCTTCAATAATCTGTTGGTGACATTTAAGACTCAATGCCTTATCCTGTACTAACTGGTCTCATGGAATCTTAACCACCATGCCATTAGCATTTAACACACTCTCTCTCTCACGCACACACATGGGCACCTGGAAGGTTGGGAAATGATCGAAATTAAGTATCGGTAATAGCTGGCGGTAATATACAGAAGCGGGAAAATGTGCTCTTGTTGGCTTACACTGCAGTAGACAACATTTAATGATTTCGGCTACTTCATCCATACAAAACAACACTATTACAACAGAACGTTATTTTCGTGGAGAATATTCACGACGGATAAAGAAAGGGCGTGCCAACTACTTCCACAGCCATATAATTGCCGTTTGCAGTTCAACAGCATCCCTGATCAGCACGACTTTCTGTTCAACGATGGTAAGGGGTTCAAGATACAGTACGCCCATAACACACAGAAGCCAGATACAGATTTTTTGCCCATTTCTCCTGCAAAAGAACAGATTGAACAATACTCAAGTCCTTTCCATAATACAATGACCAAATCCAAATATGCTTTCTCTTCTACCAAAACTGGCTAACGCTATAGGAAAGCACTAACTGACAAGGGGCCCCGGGTCGGGCCAACTTCATTCAACCGACTGCCATTGCTCCATACAGACAACTACCTCTGTCTATTCTTTTCTTTCCTAACTCAACACTACGAGCAAAGCCCGACCGAGGAACCACCATCAAAGAGGTATTATGAGTCAGGATAGGTTATCAAAATCAAAAGCTAAAGCCACATGTTCTAATATTTGGTAGACATGACTAAGAAAGATAAAATTATATAGAAGATTCAATAACGCACCTTCACATGGGTACCCGGAAAAGCAGTTGTCCGTAAGGTCTCCTGAGTCTCATCTGCAGGCTTGCGTTTCGGCACACTTAGAATGAGGGCAGCCTGATCCCAAGTTGCTGCTGTCGATGTGATACGGTAGCCACTATCCCATCTCCGGTGTATGCCCTCACTTGGGTAGAGAAAATCCAACTCCACAACCTGTAGAACAGAAGGCCCATCAATCACCTCTTGTGCCGGATTTACCACAAAAATGACAGAAGTGGAAAATTTTGAGAGAAGACAGTTAGTCAAAAGCCTAAATTAGAGAGAGAGAGAAAGACTACCAACCTGATCTGCAAAACCAGCATTGCGAGACATGACAACACCCCATCTACTCCCAGCAGTCGCCATTGACGTTACATGAAATCCTTCTCTCCATTTCTTGTTTATCCATTTAAATGGAAATGAGTCGCTAACTTTGTAGGACTGCTGTGTGTAAAGCGTTCCTGCAATAATACAAGGACCACTTTAATTTCATAAAATGTAAAGCAGAAAGAATATGAAAATCAAGTGCATTAAGTGAAAATATTGCAAGATTGATGAGTGAAAATCCCACGACTTCATAATTTCATCATTGAATCTTGGCTGGACATTGATGACTCAAAATTTGCAAGACTAGCTAATAGGCAGCCAGGATCCATGGAAAGTATGTAATTATGTGGATGGAGATCATTAGTAATACATGGACTATTTTAACGGGCACTTAATGATAGAACCGATATGGTAAACTTATAAATCTCCAAGCAATGTAGTATTCGGTAGAATATAGAACAAAGGATCCATTTCTTTTACATGAGACCAAATTCAAGAAAGTGGACCTGCGAGTCATCGGGTAAGAATGTGATCATAATTATGTACATTATCAAGACCCAGTTTATTAAACCTGATCCGCTTCAGGCTGAACTTGGTTCATATCCACAATGGAACCGAATTATAGTACATTGGGTTCTAAATTTTAAACTCACTTAAAAGATGGGCTTCTGATGACCCAACTCCTGTCTCACCGGCCCATAAGCCTGCTTTGGTCTTAAAATTTTTACGCACCAATGACAATAGCCCGAGATGAAAGTATGAGAAAACAGGTAAAAATTCTTGTTTTCATTTTATTGAAATTAGCAAACAATCTATATACATTCTAGTAAAATAGCCATTGGAGCTCTATGGTAGCCCTGGTGTTTAGGTGACCCTGGTGTAGATGGTCAGCCCTGGTGGTTGGGGTCCGTTGGGACCGGATTACAAACATAAACTTATAGTCCTATTTGCCCAATCCAATTACATTTTAACACCTCTTCAAATTTATGAAGTGTATACTGAAAGTTTGTTTCAATCCTTCGTATGTGAACTTGCATTGATTATTTCAAAAGGAAAATGTTCAACTACAAAAATCTTTTCTCATGCTTCAACCTTGTGATCTACCTTAATATATACCTACAACAAAACTTATAGAATTAATCTCCAATAAAAATATTAAGATCCCATAACTACAAACTTGAAAACCTATGTTTTCAAAAATATTATTTAATGGAAAATATTAACGATCAAATATAACAAATAATTTCATTAATCACCGCAAACTTGTGATATTACAAAAAGGTTTTTATATACCAAACAAGCTTTAAGACTAAGCTCAAACGTGAGTTTTAAGAATAAACTCGAACTCAAACAAGCTTTAAGATTAAGCTCAAAGCCTCAAACCATCCAAATCAAATAAGTTTTAAGGCTAAGCTTAAACCATCTAAATAAAACAAACTTTAAGGCTAAGGTCAAACCATCCAAATCAATCAAATGTCGATGCCCTTAAATAATTCACAATCTCAAACGTGATTCTATGATTGCAAGAATAAGATAATCCACTAAGATGATAAAAAAAGGGTTTAAATATATAAAGAATGATTTATAATCTTCATATTTTTCAAGAATCTTTTCAACATAAATTGTTTGTCAAAAAAACAAGATTTTTTTTAATGCAATTTTTTTCATTCGCACAACATAATCAAAATATAGTAAATGAATAGTCAATACTCAAGGCAAAACTCTTTTTATGCATTATTTTCAAACATTATATTAAGCACAAGGTTATCAAGATAACAATAAGTGCATTTTCAATATTGACTCATCTCCAACCAATAACTAACAATATGAAGCACATTAATCACAAAGGTATTAACAAAAGGCTAACAAACATGACATATAGCCAAACACGGAGATCTTAATCACGTGAAATGCAACTTCAAAGTTATCAAGATTATAAAATATCCAATAAGAATTAGTACAACTTCAAACGTTGACTAATCTCCAACCAATAGCTAACAACATGAACACCTTAACACAAAGGTCTTCAATAAAAGACCAACAAAAGTGACATATAGCCATAACACGAAGATCTTAATCATGCAAAGATTTCCACCCTCATAAAAAGAAGTCAACCAATCGATATATTAAATATCATAAACAATATCAATAATTGAAAGGAACATACATGGATTAACTCCAATTTGAATGTCAAACAAGATCAAATTGGATCCAGACATAGGCTCGAGTTTAGATCCATGACCAACAAGTATCTCGTAACACAGAATGGGTATGAATCCAAGACTGGATCCATGACTCGTCTGTATATAGATGCCCACCTCTGTCTCTGCTGAACATCGATAGACCCGCCTCTCTCCCTCTTTGTCCTCGGCCTCTTCTTCTTCATCACTCCTTGTCTCCTCATCACCATCCATCACAACCTTTGCAATCGCCTTTGTCGTCGGCCATCATCAACCACCATTTGATCCGAAGCCACTCACTACCGCTACCAACCCAACGAACCACCGTGCCACCATCACCGTAGGATTTCTCCTAGCAACCCTTGATCGTTCATCAACCACAAATCCGACCAACCGCCATCATTGCATGCCCTCTTCTCCTTCCCCCTTTTCACCCAAATCTCCTCAGGTTTCTTTGGTTGCGTGCTCGTCAGAACCACTGGCAACTTCACAAGGCCTTTAAGAGTGATAATGGGCTCCACTGCCAACGGCAATTAAGGTTTCACTATGTTTCGCTATGTCATGCATATATTCTTTTGCAACTTGAAAAGCTTCTCTTTCGTGTACTCCCCCACCTGGGACTAAAAGTTTAAAGGGATGAAATACAGCATTGATCGGTCATTCGCGAAAATAATTTTTGTGAAGCGAGGAATTGGATTTTCTTAACATTACACCAAGAGAATTTGGAGTGTTGCCGTCATCAAAGCTAAGGAGGGGGCAGGGCAGATCGGGGCTTTCTCTTCTCCAACTTGTTCCCAGATCTCGATTGGGCGCGACCGAGAAGTGTCCTCGTCGTCGACAAAACTCAACAGTTTTGAGCATCTCTGCGGCCACGGAGGTGGCAGCTTTGGTTTAGTGGTGGTGGTCGATCAGTGTTGTTCGATTTGTATCGTGTATCATTTTGGTCCACGATACGATACATAACGTATTGTCCTGTAACGTAATTTAATACTAAAAAATTGATTAAAAAAAAGGAAAAAATATGATAATTACAAAGAATTCATATAATGCAAAACTTTAGTATATATTCATCCTTCACCATTCCATAATTGGAAAAGGAATTACATATTTTGAAGCAGTACGTAACATCCTTAGAAAAAAATATAACTTTCATAAACAACAACAACAATATAACTTCTATAATTGAAAAAAATAACTTTACACATTCTGAATCAAGTAAATAATCTTCATCTTCTATTGCTAAAGATTCACACCGTCTTCTGCTTTAAAATCAAAATTATCATTCCCTTGATAATATTGTTGTTGTGCTCCTTCCAAATTAATCCACGCAATGTTTTCTTCGGTTAGGAGTGCATTTGCTTCATTATCTTCTATAATTCATTATTCTAATATATCAAAATTATCCAAACTTATTGGATCAAATTGATTTTCTTCCGTATTTAACTTTTTTAATTGCCTGCAAAAAAGAAAGATAAGTAATTAGTATATAATATTAACAATTTAAGTAATATAAAATATTGAATTGAATATTTAAGTAGTAACTAATACAAGGATACCTCTGTCGAAACCGTATGTTACAACAGATAAAAACTAAGTCATTGAGTCACTTATGTTTTAACCCGTCGAAGCCACATGTTACTACAAAATCTCTAAGGTTTTTGAACGCCACAATACGATACAAGAGAGTAACCGTAAGTATCGTGCCAATACGGCCAGGGACTCTTTTAAAGGGTCCCTGACCAAACAAAAACCTCCATTTTGTGGGTTTCTGGCATATGTTCACAACTCTCAACGCTCCTTAAAGCTCCCTTTGGTGACTCTCCCCTTCCTTAGTGTTCAAGACTCGAAAAAAAGTGCTCTAAAGCATCCCGTGCAAGACTCTCAACTCGGATTGTGATATAATTTTAGCGTTTTTCAAAAAAAATTTCTTTGTATTTGTTTTTTTTTGGATGTCATTTGCATTTTTCTTTTTTTTGAACGATAAAATATGAAGTTATGAAGTGCGTGGATATGATTTTTATTGCGTTCGTGAAGTGTGAGATACTCTATTTGAGTGTTACGTGAAGATTAGGGATTTATAAAGTATTTTTATTTTAGGTTTTTGATTGAATTGAAGTGCTCAATTGAGATGGCAGGAAGGGTTGTTAGGGACTCCCAATCTCGATACGATGATCCAGCATGGTAGTGGGGTACAACAGTTAAAGGAAAAAGATTGAAGATCAAATGTTTGTTTTCTAAGAAGTTGTTAGTGGTGAAATTTCACGATTAAAACACCACCTAGTAGAGACTAGGAAATAAGTTGCTCCACGGGCAAAGTTAGAAAATTGTCAGAAGCTATTAAATGGAAATGTCTATTTTGAAAGTGAAAATGATAGAAGATAAAGGAGTAGAGAAAGAGTTTCTTTTAGTATTCTGTCATTTTTTCCTCCTACCACTATATATGGTGCTCAACCTTAATTTGTGTTGCTATGGCTTCAGAACAACTACATGAGCATGGAGACCTTGAAGTGAGCTATGATGCATGCATTTCATTTAATGCAACAAACAATTTTCATATTCAAACAATGACAGATGCAATTGCTAATATTAGTCTAGAATACAAGATGTCATCTTATCAGAAGTTGAAAGAAAAGCTATTAGATAAACTGTCCAAGAGTATTAGACAAATAGGCGATGAAGGACTTTGTTAAACTTTCTTTCTATTATCCTAAAGAACTTATGTTTTTGAGATCTCTAGACATGTTAGAAGAGAAGCATATTACAGAGATCCTAAGGTAAGAGTTTGATAAGGTGATATCCGAGATTGGGTTAGAGAATGTAGTCCAATTCATTACAAATAATGCAATTAACTATAAAGCAACTAGGAATGAGTTTAGCAGATACTTATGGGACTTTCTATTGGACACCATGTGCATCCCATTATTTAGAACTTTAGATCTCGTCCTTGAGGATATTAGTAAGATAGATGAGATAAAGGCGGAAATTGAGTGTTGTCAAAATATCATCAAATTTATCTACAACCATGCCTCATGTTAGAATATGACATGGGCCCCTCGTGCTTGGCCCAGGGCCCCTAGACGTTGGGGCCCAATGGTCACCAGGGCCCCCAATGGCTAGTGATGTAGCCATTAGGGGTTGGCTATGACCAGCCCCTCCCTTTCTCCTCTTTACCTCTTCATGTGCTTCAATCTCATTCTCTCCCTTATATATTCTTCTATAAATTACTCTTATGTATAGTTTTTCTGAAGCCTTTTGTGATAAAATAATATTTTTTCGATATATTGTGCCTTTGTTGCATATGCTTTATTATAGCTTTTTTCTAAGGCTTTTGTGAGTGATATTTTTAGGTGATATTCATCAACCTTCCACTACTACATTGAAACATCGTCTTTATTACATAAAATCAGAGTCATTTTGTGATCATGAAAAGATTATTCATCGCCTCAAGAAGCGTGTCAATTGTATTTTATAAGTTTACCTTTTTAGTTTCTTTTTCGCCTTGAAATATAGACGATAAAGGGGATTTAACTTTCGTTTATCACCCTCGAATTATAAGACATGGCCCAATTTATGAAAAATTATCCATATTTCAAAAAGTTATGGAGTTATCTAAGTGGTTCGAAGGTGGAACCCTCTATTAATGCCACGCTAGAGCAAAAAGAGAATATCAAGGAGGTCATAGAACAATCCTATGAGGGCTCATGAATAATATAAATGAGCATACTAGGGATACCTTGACCGATTTCACTAATGCTAAAGAAGCATGGGAATACTTAAAAAAATCCCATGTTTAAAACGATGTGGCTCGGAGAATGGCATTAAGAGACAAATTGGCCTCACTTAGACAAGGAGATAAAAGGGGTAAATGAATTTTTTGGCGAACATTCTAATGTTTGGAATCAATTATATGATTACAAAAAGAAATGTAGACAATGTCTTAGTGAGAGACAATGTGAGGACAATAAGGATTTTGTATATAAATTTCTAAGAAGTTTCCGAGAAGAATTTGAAGGTGTAAAATCATATCTTATTCATAGAAAACAATTTCCCATGAAAGAACTTCTTACCAATCTCCAAATGGCGGAAACAATAATCAATAAAGCTAGACTTCAAAGAGACATCGCCTTAGCTGTATCAAAACTTGGAGCAAATATAAAGGCTTACCGTCCACCTCATTTCAAAAGTGAAGAAGCAAGAAAATAGATTATTTGCCACCATTATAGAGAGGCCAGACACATAAGGCCAAATTGTCCGAAGTTGAAAAGAAAGGTGACATTATTAGAAGAACAAGCATCATCCTCTCTATTTGCACTCGAAGAAAAAAATAAAAAGACTTAAAAGCTCAAATGAAAGACAAAGCAACAATAGGTGCAGTTTGCTCTTCTTCAACTAACCAAGTTCAAGGTACGGTTTCTTGGATTTTTTTATTCTGGTGCCTCATTTCGTATGAGTTGCAATGAAAATATTTTAAAATCATGTGTTGAAAACCTTTATCATGTGTTTATACTGTGGATGAAACACAATTAAATGTTGATAAAATTGGTGACTTGCAAAATAAAAATTTTGAAGTTTCCAAAATAAGTGTTGTTTCAAAGTTAAATTTGAACTAACTTTCAGTATCCCAAATTTTAAATAAAGATTGTGTTATAACCTTTTCATCCATAGGATGTATTGTACAAGATCTCCTGTCGAAAAAGGTGATTGGTAGAAAGGAAGATTATATATTATGGACTACCTAAATAGCATAAGATATGCTAATGTTTTGACTAGTGATGCTCTCCTATGGCATAAAAGATTGACATTTTAATATTCAAAAGTTGTATCAATGTCCTCTCCGAATAAATAATATTGAAAATTTTTCTTGCAAAGATTGTGTACTTGGCAAAATGCAACAAATACCCTTTTTAAACAAAATGCATATCTCTACAAAACCGTTTGAAATTGTACACTCGGACGTATGGAGACCGACACCTATTTTATCTAAAGGAGATATTTCTTACTATGTCATTTTCATAGATGATTTCACTGGATATACATGGGTATATCTTTTAAAAGCCAAGTATGACATTTTTCATAATTTTGTTATATTTCGTAACCTTGTGAAAAATCAATTTGATTCCAAAATTAAGATTTTTAGATCCAACTTGAGAGGAAAGTTTATGTCGAAAGTGTTTAAAAATCATCTTGACAAATTTGAGATTATATATCAAACTTCTTCCACTAAAGCTCTTCAACATAATCGCGTTTTAGAACGTAAACATCACCATATATTGGAAACTATAAGAACATTGTTATTATCTAGTGGTGTTCATAAAAAATTTTGGGCTGAAATCATTATGACTTCTATTTTCTTAATTAACCGAATGCCATTTTCAGTTTTACAAAACTACGTGATTTTGAAGTAAATATTTTGTTTATATTAACAAAGATGATAAACTATCTTCTCGTGCCATAAAATATATTTTCTTAGGGTATGGGATAAATAAGAAAGGATATAAATGATAAAATAAGTATTTCTTTAAAGGCATGAATGACGCTCATCCTATTGATGAGTCATCGTATTCCTTTTTGAATGATGTCCTAAGAGATGACATAATAAAAGTTGAAAATGACCTTGATAAACATATGACTTCAAGATACCCTATTACACCTTTTGATCAACATTATACTAGGAGAATTGTGCCTATTTCTACAAGGTCAAACCGTAATTCTAGACTCCCTGAAAGGTTTGTCTCCAATGATAGTTTTTCGCCAAGGCATAGAGTCTTAGTAACAAATATTTTAGCTATAAAGGAACCTATAACCTTTAAGGAAACTCAGTTATCACAAAACTAAATTCATGCCATGAACGAAGAGTTGGATGCTTTATAGCAGTGTTGTCTGACGCGTATCATATCGTGTATCGCTGGGCTCCACGATACGAGCGTATTGTATCGTATCGTATCATACTTTAATATTAAAATAATGCAAAAATTAATTAAAAATTAATAATAAAAAAAAAAATCGGAAAAAATCAGGAAAAATCTGATAATTGCTTTAAATTCATATAATGTAAGTTTAGTATAGATTAAGCATTCAGCATTGAACAATTGCATCCAAATTTACATATTTTGAATCCAAAAAATAAAATACAGACATAGTTTACACTTTACACCACAGTACACTACAGTTACAAATGTTACATTTTACAAATTGTAATCAGGATCATCAACTAAATAATCTTCATCTTCTCCTTGTTGCAGATCCTCATCATCATCAGCCACGCCCACACCTTCTTCTTCAAAATCAAATTCTTCATCTCCATAATGTTGTTGCACTCCTTCCAAATTATTCCAGGCAACGTCTTCTTCTGTTAGGAGGGCATTTTCTTCAGTGTCTTCCATAACCCAATCTTCTAATATATCAAAATTATCCAAACTTATTGGATCGAATTGACTTTCTTCTCTATTTACTTTTTTTAATTGCCTACGACACAAACAAAGATAAACAATTAGTAAGTAATATTAACAATTGAAAACTGAAGTTAAATAATATCGAATTGAAAATTTGAAAGTAATACAACATTACCTTTCACGAAGGCGCATGTTACAACGAATATAAACCAAATCATTAAGCCTTTTGTGTTCCAACCTGTTGCGCTTTTTTGTATGGATGTGTTCAAAAACACTCCAATTTCTTTCAAAACCTGTTGCACTACAGGTTTGGCTTAAGACTCTAACTGCAAAATCTTTAAGGTTTGGACAATCACTTCCAAACCTGTTCCACCAAACATCTGTAAAAAAAATATAAACATTAGAGACATAATAATCCACAGTAATGTAAGATACAACTTAAATATGAAAATAAACAATGTACCTGGACGCATCGTAGAGCGGTTGCGAATTGCAACAGGCAAACCCATCAAGTGAAGAGCATTATCATATATCTCCATCTCTCGATGTATCGCATCTACTATGCTCTCATCAGGGACTAATCTGTCGATGCATTCAATGATTCCTCGATTAACCTCACCGTCCCTTTTGAAGGTTGTTGAGTACCTCAATGATGGGTTTAGATAGTAGGCTGCTGCATGAATAAGCTGATGCAATTGTTTATTCCATCTACTATCAATTATTTTCCACACGGGCGCATAATCTCTTTTTTTTCCATTAAAGTTATTTTTTATCACTTCTTTTGCCCTGTCCATGGCTTCATAAAGGTAGCCCATAGATGGTTTCTCCTCGTTGTCAGCCAATCTCAAAACTTTCACTAAAGGACAAGTAATTTTCAATAATATGATACATGCATTCCAAAATAAACTTCTAAAAACCGTTTCTACAATCTCATTTAACTTTCTATTCCTTTTGTTTTGTGGCAACTATGCAAATTGTTGCCACTCATCTGAGGAGAACATTCTCTTTAAAGCTTGCTTCTGTCTCACAATACTCTGTACAGATAAGACGTTTGTTGCGAACCGAGTTGCAGCTGTGCGAAGAAGCTCTGCACCTTCTGTATATCTCCTCATCATACACAAAACAAATGCATGGTTGTAAATGAATTTTACAATATCTTGACAACACTCAGTTGCTACCTTTATTTCATCCATCTCACCAATGTCCTCGATGATGAGATCTAAACAATGGGCTGCACATGGTGTCCAGTAGAAAGTCCCATAAATATCAGCTAACTCCTTTCCAGCTGCTTTGTAGTTAGCTGTATTATCTGTAATCAATTGGACTACATTTTTTAGCCCAACCTCCTGTATAACCTTATCAAATTCCTCTCGTAGGATCTCTGCAGTATGCCTCTCCTCTGACATATCTAGAGATCTCAAAAACATGAGTCCTTTAGGACAATATACAAGAAAGTTTAGCAATGTCCTTCCTCGCCTATCGGTCCATCCATCTGCCATGATAGTGCATCCTGTTTCCTTCCACAATTGTCTCAAAGTCGAACAGTATTGTTGCACTTCAATCACGGTCTGATCTAATATCTTCTCTTTCAACTTCTGATAAGAGGGCATCCTGTATCCTGGACCAATGTTAACAATTGCATCTGCCATTGCTTGAAAATGAAAACTGTTTGCTGCATTAAATGGAATGCATGCATCATAAAACCATCTGCCCACTGCAAGGTCTGCTTGATCGTGCAGTTGTTCTGAAACCATAGTAGCACGAATTCCTGGCTGAGCACCAGGTGTAGTAGAAGAAGGAAAGAACGAATGTATGGTAGAAGAAGAAGCTCTTCCTCTACTCCTTCCTGAACTTTCTGCATTAAATGGAATGCATGCATCATAAAACCATCTGCCCACTGCAAGGTCTGCTTGATCGTGCAGTTGTTCTGAAACCATAGTAGCACGAATTCCTGGCTGAGCACCAGGTGTAGTAGAAGGAGGAAAGAACGAATGTATGGTAGAAGAAGAAGCTCTTCCTCTACTCCTTCCTGAACTTCCTCTTCTTCCACCTCCAAAGTCTTCAACTGCAACCCTCTTTCCTCTGCTAGGTGCTCGCGAACTACTACTACTAATATTTGTTCTAGCATCTGAAGGCAAACTATCAGTGAATCCAACTCCAGTGGCAGTAGCATCATCAACTTCTTCACACATCTGGAAATCATCCTTTTGTTGTCTCTTTTCCTGTATGCTCTCAATCATCTGCAAGCATTGTCATTTAATACCTTCTAGCACACTTCTAACTCTGCTTGTGCATGGAGCAACTTCTTTCCTGGTTTCTGCTAGGTGGTGTTTCAACCTTGAAATTCCACCACTAACCACCTTTTCACAAAATAAACATCTGATTTTTAACCTTAAACCCTCAACTGGTATACCCCACTGCCATGCCGGATCATCAGACTTTGAATGAGAGTCTCTACCACCCCTTCCTGCCATCTCAATGGAGTACTTTAATTCAAACAAAAACCTGAAAATAAAAGCACTTCGTAAATCTCTCAATCTTCAAATAACACTCAAATCGAGTGTCTCCCACTTCATGAATGCAATAAAAATCGTATACACACACTTAATAACTTCATATTTTATCATTCAAAAAAAAAAATTGAAATAACACAAAAAACAATAAATATAAAGGAAAAAATAGAAAAAACATTAAAAATATACCTAAATCCGAGTTTGGAGGCTTGGACGGACACCGTAGGGCACGATTTTAGAGCTTTGAACACCAAGGAGGCGAAAACCGACTCTTAGGGAGCTTAAGGAATCCAAAAGGAGATAATAAACCCGCGAAAAATCGCAGGTTTCTCTCAGGCCAGGACCCTTTATAAGGGTCCCAGGCGATACGGGCCGTATCGCACGATACGGTGCGATACTCCCGCACCTGCGATACGGGGCCCCGTATACGATACGTACGGACAACACTGCTTTATAGAGCCCAAACTTGGAATGTTGTCTCTAGACTATCAAACAAAAAGACTATATGTTGTCGGTGGGTCTATAAAATTAAGACTAATGGTGATGATTCATTAGATCGTTATAAAGCTACATTAGTTGCCAAAGGTTACTCACAAGTATGAAATTGATTATGAAGAAACCTTTGCTCCCTTGACTAGAATGACAACTGTTAGAACACTTATAGCTGTGTGTGCAATTCATCATTGGAAAATCTATCGGATAGATGTTAAAAATACTTTTTTGAATGGTTGGTTGAAGGAAGATGTATATATGGAACCTCCTCCCAGTCTTAATATTCCTAAAAACCAAGTCACGGTATCTAGCCGTTTTTCTCGTCGTCGGCGCAATGCCAAAAATTTTGGGCTTTGTTAATCTTAGAGTTGTCTTTAATCTCCATTCCCGCACGCTACCTCTTTCCAACAAAATATAATATGGTGCTAGTCTAGCTTGCCTGAAACATTCTCGCTTCGTTCGGATGGTTGCGGTCACAGCCTCATTCGAAATCGACGGATCCCTCTCATTATGAGTTCCATATTTTCGTGATTTCTTTTCTCCACTTCTCGACTTCCACCGTCATCGTCACATAACCACACTCATCCTTTGCCTGCTCCACCATTGGCGTGTTCCTTGCCGCCACCTTGGCGGCTGACATCCCGCTATCGGCCGCCCACCTTCATCACTCTACCGATTATGCTCTGATACCATGTCAGAAAATAAGTAAAAATTCATATTTTCATTTTATTGGAATTATCAAATAATCTATACACAATAAGCCACACACACATTATTTATTGAATATAAGATAAAGTATTTATAGAGAGAAATAAGAGAAAAAGCGAGCAACATTCAGTTGTTGGTTGCTAAAGATAGTCCAACAACTAGTAAAATAGTCATTAGGGCCCTTCTAGTATCCCTGTGCTAGGTGGCTCGGGTGGATTGAGTCTGCTGGGACTTGATTACAAACATAAACTTATGGGCCCTGTTAGCAACTCTATTACATTTTAACATAAAGGATAGGGTCCTTACTGAAAATCCAATAAAAAGTGGGACAATAGACCTGATCCATATCTGATCTATGTGCAACTCCTGCAAAATTGCCAAAAAAGAACCTCAAATTGTCGAATCCTGAGAGACGTACATCATAAATCCACCGTACATCCTTGGTTGGACCCTCATTGATAATTCGTACCCAAAAACTAAACGCCGACACATAATTTATCTAAAATCTTTCACTCATGAATAGTTGAACAATCATTGGATGATGAGTCCAAAGGAGCCCCTAGTTTGCATAGCCTCATGAAACTTGATGACAAGAATAAGGACTAGATATAAAGTGCATTCTTAGCATAGACATGATTGTTAAAGTACATCATCATTCTCCTCATAACCATGATGAATACGATGAACCCAAATTGCTCACCTTTAGACATCACCACCAAAGAACTATCATTGCTCGCACCAGCTATGGCACTGATATAGTAATTCTTTTCCCACTGTTCCATAATCCATTCCTACAAGCAAAAAAAGGTTCGGAGATATTCTCAACGACAGGCATAAATGATAAGCGAGTAAGAACTAAGAACACAAAATATGTCTTACTAATGAGTAATTACCTTGTGAAGAAAGCAAGGGGAGAGCTCATATACTTGGGAACTAAAACCAGTTCCTGCATCCATGATAAGAGCCCATAAATTTGAACAAGAAGCTATGGAACTTATAAATAACCCATCTTCATTTCCTTTATCAATGTGCTGCGCCAACCGTGAATCAGACACATTATAATGGTACCTTGTTGCAAATCAAAAAGCACATAAGTTCAGGAAAATTCTGAAAACATTTAGATGGACAAATTTTATGCATTATATGTCAAAAGTGGTGCTCCAAACCAAAACAACCATTATCACACATTAATTGGGTTTCAAAGGTAGTGCTCATGGACCAGAAATTGAAGAGTTATGAACAAACTAGAATCTTTAAGATGCCAAGAGGATGGGGAAAGGTGATGAATGGACAAAGCCTTCCAGCAGAAAATTTATCAGAACGGCCAAAATGAGGACAAATGATGAATACATTTAAGAAGAAACTTTACAGCAAATAAGCATCTGTTGCTCTTTTTACAACATAACATTCCACTAAAGGTACAAACTACTCCCAACTGCAAAATTAGAAGCCTGTACTTTGCGTAAAGGTATAGTTATGGTGAAGAATAATTCTTCGAGTTATTTCGACATAGATTACAAGGAGACAAGACTAAAACTAGAAAGAGAGACAGTGTGAGAGAGAGATGAATTTCAAAGAAAATTATAAAAATGTCACAGACACCTTTACAAAACTAAGAGAGGGGTGGGGGGTCGGGGTCGAGAGAGAGAGAGAGAGAGAAATGAATTTCAAAGATATAGATAGATATTAGAAACAGCATCGCAGACACACCTTTAGAAATCAAACTCGATGAAGAAGCCCAAAAGAGGTGTAGTACACCGGCTAGGTGTTAGCTCTCTGACAGGGTCAAACGTTTGATAACTGAGTGTGCACTAGTAGGTATCTGCCTACCCCTAGTATTATGTAAAAGAAAAATCAACGGAAGTTGGGTGAAAATTTGACATATAAATTAACTATTGCAACAGCATGCATAAAAAAAAACTGTCACACTACAACACATGCATGTCAAGTCAAAGGGCTAAAAAACTCATGTAAGAGAAGATGGATTTTTAGAGATATAAAAAGTTGGATAAGCTTTCCTACTTAGGAAGGGAAAAAAATAACCAAGAATCTGATCTTGATGGTAGCCTCTAATCCCTGAATAAAAGGAAACCCGTGTACCTTTTCGCCTCACATTTTACCTTTTGCATCTCCAAAGAGTAAAACGACAGAAAAAACTTGTTCATTTCTTCCACAAAACTACCTAGCTTTGAAGAACCAGGACCCTATCATCCTCCCCCCCTCTTTTTTCTTGTTCTTCAGTTAAGGATATCCATCCCCCACGTTTCATTATGAAAGAACAGCAAAAGAAAGCTAATGCATACAAGCCTACCACTGATGTTATCTTCTGCATTAAATTTCAATTAAGGTATAGAACTTAGCTGAAACTTGAATCATCTCTCTTTCTGAACAGGAAAAAATATCAGCAAAGATCCAATTACAATTCAATGTGGGGTCAGATCGAGTTTGAAACTTGCGTTGGTAAACTATGACATATCTCTTTGTTGATCCTTTAGTTTTCCATCGCTTCACGGAAATATGTTGGATTATTTTTAACACATATATAGCCAATTGTTTCTCCACGTTAGTTTTCTGCAGGTAAATTGTTCATATGTCAATTTAATAACAAGTCTTTGAATTTTCGCAAGTTACATTTTTCCCATAACAAGTGAATGTTATTTTGGCCAATGTTATAAAAATCATATTATTTCGTACAATACGATACGATACATGTACCAGCTGTATCGGTACTTTAACCGAGTATATGTATCACAAAACACATTTATCGCACCGTATTGGGGCACATCATACGATACATTGTGATATCAATATTGTATTGTATGGCTAAGTCACACAAACACTTCTAAGAGGTGGAGTGTCGACCTCAACACGAGTGCGACACCGACACCGACACCATGTCGGTGCGGCATGGCAAAAAAAACATAATTTTTTTTTAACTCATGGTTCTGCCGTCTATAGTGTATTTATCCTGCATAACTTGATCAAAAAGGGAGTAATCCGTGAAGACGATGAAACCGAAGCCTCTTAGTCGACTCGTGATCTTATCTCCCATGATGACCACCAGAGTTACTTCACCATAGTTTTCAAAATGCTCATTCTGCTTGTCTTCCATCATCTCCCATGAAACTCCGTCGATGAACGTAGAAAAATATATCAACGCGGACCTTCTTCACTTCCTTTTGTGTGGATATTCCAAGATTCAAAATCTGGTATCGATTTTGAAGTTCGGGTCTTTTTGGATAAATGGGTTTGGATAGTGAAGATTGATTTGTGTATTATGATGAAATTAGTAGTTGTCTACAGTTTATGTGTTTTGCTTTAATATAAAGTTGTGTACTTGCTATTGTCATATACTTGTGTTAATTGATGCCTCACTTATTGTAGCTTAAATATTATATATAATATATAATATTATATACCCTAGGCATGTCGCCGCACCCAAAATTTTTGAAATTTGCCGTATCTCGCACCCACACCCGTGTCTGCACCCGCACCCGTGTGACATAGTTGTATGATAAGTTGCAAGTTTCAAAATTCATATTTTTAAAAAAATAATAGTTTAGGTGTTTTAGACCCAATGTTATAAATATTGTATCATACCATACAATATGCGATACGAATGTATCGATACCTGAACCGATACGATTCAGGTACATCATGCATCACCATAGACATTAATCGCACCCAAATCGTAACATATCATACGATACACTACATATGGGTATTGTATTGTATGATACATTGTATTACGATACAACATGATTCTTTTACGGCTTTTTATTTTTAATGTGTAATCCATGGTACAAAAATCCGACAAAGTTTTACGCTGATTGTCGGAAGCCTAACACAACCCTCCTCCTTTATCTGGGCTTGGGACCGGCAATGCAAGGGTAATCCCTTAGATGAAAAGATGTCTGTGACAGAAATGAAGATGTTGAGATGGATGAGTGGTCATAAAAAAAAAGACCGTATACATAATGAGATTATTAGAAACAAATTAGGAGTGGCACCAATAGAGGATAAAATGAGAGAATATTGTTTAAGATGGTTTGGACATATAGAAAGAAGATCAGAAGAACCTATAAGAAGGTATGAAAAACTCAATTTTGAAAGTATTAGAAGAGGTAGATGACGACCACAAAAAGTGTTGGAAAGAAACAATAAAGAATGATCTAGCTTATTGTGAGTTAACTGCTAACATGACACATGATAGGGCTATGTGGAAACAAAGAATCCATGTAGCCAACCCCATCTAGCATGGGAAAAGGCTTAGTTGTTGTTGTTGTTGTTGTTTTATTTTTTAATGATTTTTTTGTTATTTAATATTTTAGTGTACCATATTGTACAATACGATATGATTATCGCATATTGGTGTTCTATATGATATAAACACCAATACGCTAATTACAACATTGTTTAGACCCCTCTAGGTTAGCTTCTTTGGCTCCTTTTGCATGTCTATCCCTTATTCGCTTCAAGACCAACTCATTTCTCTCTAAAAAATACCATATGTATTCGACATTCATTAGTAGTCATCAATCCTAAGTTTGAAAATGAGGCACGAGAACAATGTATATAGTCTCTTGGTATGGTGCATATTGCAGAATTTTTTCATGTTTTTTTATTTTTAACATTTTTAATGACTTTTTGTAAAAATAATTTAAAAATCACATGTATCGTACCGTATCATATGATACATAACAATACAGGTGTATTGATGCCCCATGCAATAGGGGGCGCAATATGATATTTACAACATTGATTTTGGCAAACATACTGTCACCTACTTGAAGCAACATAATTAATGAATTGTGCTCCCTCTGACTTTCATTTTCTCCCTTTGGTTTGCTGTAAGCAAGTTCTTCATAAAGTTTTTACTTTTGCCTAGAAATACGCCTTTTTCATAAACAAGTAAATAATGTTCAGCAAGTATAGTTCTCAGAGTTAAGAGAAATGCATAGTTTGAACCAAAATTGTGACTAGCAAGAATTATGGTGCAGAAGCGGTTGGAAATCTTCATTACCTTGTGAAGTCCCCTAACTCACGTGACTCCAAAGTTCCAAACAGGTGTAAATGAAGATGACAATGCCATGCAACAAGCCTGAACTGCTGCTCATTCTAAAGATGCAACATTGCACAATCACTAGGAAAACGTAAACAACAAAGGCATTTGGAAAGAATTACCAGATACGCAAAGAAAGAAAAAATATCTTTGGACTGGGTTTTAACGAAGTGTTTGCCAAAAAGAACAGATACCCTTACGAAGGAAGACACATTTATTAGGATTTTTTTCCAGTTCCTCTCAGCACACAGTAAGGGCACATGAATCAAGAAAAATCAAAATATACATGTTTGTAGAACCTTCTGAGCACCATCAGTGTTTATTGGCCTGATATCTGGTTGGACCCACAATTCCATCAAAAGGGATATATATTTTGCATAATTTGGTTCTTCATCAAACTTCAAATTCACCACATATTCAACAAACTGCCGGAAAGGTTGAGGACAAAAGCA
Organism: Brasenia schreberi; assembly: GCA_036023115.1. Lineage (NCBI taxonomy): Eukaryota > Viridiplantae > Streptophyta > Magnoliopsida > Nymphaeales > Cabombaceae > Brasenia > Brasenia schreberi. Next base: position 4,372,925 of record JAYKKT010000073.1, read on the forward strand.
ACACAGAGTTTCTGGAGAAGTGGCCATCTTTTCTTGCAGACAAGAAATCCTTTATTTTCTCCCTGCAGCAAACAATTTCATTATAATCACACATTTTCATTTATTAGTAACACTAAAATGACTATATTTGAAACAATGATAACCTGATATCCTTGCCAAGGTAGCCGACCACGAAGAAGGAAGACAAGTGTGTAAGCAAGAGATTCCAAGTCATCTCTCCTGCTACCTGTTCTGCCAAGATGAGCATGCACACTAGCATAACGAACTGTACCCCTGTGGCAAGAATGTGGTATACAACATCATTCAGAAGCCAGACATTCACTAAGGTTATTAGTAAATTAAACAAATAATTTACCTAAATACATCTGGACGTTGATCATACTCAACAACCTAAACATATCAGGGCGTTGATCACCTTCAACATGCTGCCCCACCCCTAGAGGAGTCCTCTCCACTTTGTTGCTGCAAAAACGTGATCATATAAGAAAGAAATTTGAAAAGAAAAATTAAATAAAAAAAAAGAAAGAAACATCTCATCCTTGAATTCAAACTACTAACCTAATCCAAGAGTCCAACAAGAAACAATTTCTTCTCTTGTAGTGCTTAGCTGGCTGACCTAGTAAAAAAGTTCTCTGGTTTTACATCTCCATGCACGTATCTATAACAAACAACGGTAACCAGAAAGATCATGTTCAGAAGCAAGAAATTCAAAATTAGATCAACATAACAAATTAAAACTCACACATAAGTATGACAAACAAATCGGGAAGAAAAAGGCTGAATACAAAAATGTTTTACCAGTAACATACCCTCTCGAGTGCATCTTCTCCAGGATAAAATAAGGACTCAACAGCTATACATGCAACCATTTCCCACTTGAACTTGTCCTAACCATTTAAAAGACAAGTCAAAAACAGAATGCCAAAAGAAAAAACAAGAAACAAATTAGTCACTGTAGAAAGGAAGGAAAAGGAAAAATACAGTGACAAAGCTGGAAGTAGAAGGCACCAAATACAGCATTGATGATGGAAAAAAAATATACCATTAATGCATACAGTGGGTTAAACCATAAGAGTTATTTACTTGAGTGAGTTATTTACATCAAACATGGACATCAAGATGTTTAAAAAACTCCAAGTCAAGACCAACTTTATAAAATTGACCATCTGTAACTATTTACCACTCCAAACTTTGCTCCCGTTTCTTTAATATATTTGGATTTACCCTATGCCATGTGGAAGAAAATGAAACTAAAAACAAAGTCACCTCACTTCAAATATAAAACCTTTCAAAAGAAAGCTTAAAAACCACAAATTAATGTTTAATAGCCCCTTATTTAAAAACACAAGCCCCATAAACAATGCAGCAAATACAAGCCTACAAGGATACAGGTAGCTTATACTCACGCCTGGCAGGGAATTCCACATCATTGCCACTCATAAGGAGGACCATAGTTACAGCCTTTACTGTTTCTATGTTCAAATTTTATAGCCACCTGAAATATGAAAGACAGCAATCAACTAAACCCATACAAAACTCTTTAACCATATAAAACCCTCAGGTAACAAGTGAAGCTTACCTCAGTGGCACCAGGGCCCGTAGTACGGTTATTACCACCTGTAACTCGATGGCCAACAAAAACCTGACCAAACCCACCTTTACCCAGTTTCCTCTCCACCTTGTACATCGGTGATCCTCCTACTTGAACCGAACCTGAGTTCTAGACTTAACCGCCCTGCCTCTTGCAGGAGCTATTGCTGCCTTAGCAGCAGCTTTTGTTGTCGCTTTCCTTGTTCTTGTACAACGCCCAGTCGTGAAAGGCTGCCCTTGCTGCTTCTTTGTGGTGATGTGCCTACGGCATGTCTTTGGTTGCAGATTTACAGGCGGAGCACGGTCTATGCATATTCCACTACGCAACTCAGGCATTCTTTTCCCATGCAATCCACAAATCCCTTTCCAAGTTCGACCATATCTTTGGCATAAGTCTAGCAATTTCATGAGACTAATTTTTCAATAATGGAAGCAGTGAAACTAAACCACAACAATGTTATAAAAATTGTATTGTATTGTATGATACAATGTGTACTGTGCATATTGGTACTTGAACCAATACGATTTAGGTATTTGTATCGCAAAACACCATTTATCACATTGTATTAGGGCGTATCTTATGATACACAGTGATGTGGGCACCGTATAATAAGGTGTAAATTTCTAAAATTGTGTTTTTTCTAAATCAAAGCTTGGGCATGCTTAAGCCCCCGGTAGGCCACCTTCTTTAGCTCCTCTTGCATGTATACCCTTTCCTCTCTTGAGAACCAACCCTTCTCTCTACAAATCCCATATGTATTCTATGTCCATTAATAATCATCAATCCTAAGCAGTGTTAGCCGTATCACACCATGTATTCTACAATACGGTATGATACGTATCGTATCGTGGTACGATAACCTATATCACAAATAGGTTATCATACCGTATCGTGCGATACGCCCAAGGACCCTTTGGTCCCAGGCCGAACAGAAACCTGCAAAAAGTGTTCTCTTCTGAGATCTCTTCATGGCTGCTTAAGCCTTCTCAAGCCTTCTTCCGGTGGTTCTTCCACCCCTTAGTGTTCAAGACTCTCAAAAAAGTGTTTTACGGTATCCGTGCAAGCTTCCTAACTCGGATTGTGGTATATTTTGAGTGTTTTTCAGAATTTTTTCTTTGTATTTGTTGTTTTTTGGTGTTATTTGCGTTTTCTTTTTTTGAACGACAAAATATGAAGTTATTAAGTGCGTGGATATGATTTTTATTGCATTCATGAAGTGGGAGACACTTTATTTGAGTGTTATGTGAAGATTGGGGATTTATGAAGTACTTTTATTTTCAGGTTTTTTATTGAATTGAAGTGCTCAATTGAGATGGCAGGAAGGGGTGTTAGAGCTCGGTCTCATGATCCGACATGACAGTAGGGTACAACAGTTGAGGGCTCCAAATTAAAAATCAGATGTTTGTTTTGTGAGAAGGTGGTTAGTCGTGAAATTTCACGATTAAAACACCACCTAGCAGGGATTAGGAAAGAAGTTGCTCCTTCCACGAGCAGAGTTAGAAGTTTGCCAGAAGGCATTAAATGGCAATGTCTTCAGATGATTTAGAGCATACAAGAGAAGAGACAACAAAAAGATGATTTAGGGATATTTGAGAAAGATGATAATGATGCTATTGGATTGACTGAAAGTATTCCTTCATACTAGAACAGAGATTGGTAGTACTATTTCTCGACCACCAAAAAGGAGAAAGAGGATTGTTGAAGATTTTGCAAGTGGAAGTGGTAGAAGAGAAAGATGCTTATAGCATACATTCATTTTTTTCTCCTAGCACTACACCTGGTGCTCAACCTAGAATTTGTACTGCTATGGCTTTAGAACAACTACATGATCAGGTGGACACCTGATGCTCAACCTAGAATTTGTACTGCTATGGCTTCAGAACAACTACATGATCAGGAGAAAGAGGATTGTCGAAGATTTTGTAAGTGGAAGTGGTAGAAGAGGAAGATGCTTGTAGCATACATTCATTTTTTCCTCCTAGCACTACACCTAGTGCTCAACCTAGAATTTGTACTGTTATGGCTTCAGAACAACTACATGATCAGGCGGACCTTGCACTGGGCAGATGGTTTTATGATGCATGCATTCCATTTAATGCAGCAAACAGTTTTCATTTTCAAGCAATGGCATATGCAATTGCTAATATTGGTTCAGAATATAAGATACTCTCTTATCACAAGTTGAGAGAAAAGATATTAGATAAGACCGTCATTGAAGTGTAAGAATATTGTTCGACTTTGAAAGAGTCATACAAGGAGATAGGATGCACTATTATGGCAGACGGATGGACAAATAGGCAAGGAAGGACCTTGTTAAACTTTATTGTCTATTGTCCTAAGGACTTGTATTTTTTAGAACTCTAGACATGTCAGAAGAGAGGCACACTGCAGAGATCCTAAAGCAGGTGTTTGATAAGGTGATATGCAATGTTGGGCTAAAGAATGTAGTCCAATTTATTACAGATAATGCAGCTAACTATAAAGTAGTTGGGAAGGAGTTAGCAGATACTTATGGGACTTTCTATTGGATACCATACACAGCATTGTTTAGATCTTATTCTTAAGGATATTGATGAGATGGATGAGATAAAGGCATCAACTGAGTGTTGCCAAGATATTACCAAATTTATCTACAACCATGCCTTTATATTATGTATGATATGATGAGGAGATATATTGATGGTGTAGATATTTTTTGTACAATTACAACTCGGTTTGCAACTAATTTCTTATTTGTACAGAGTATTATGAGACAAAAGCAAGCCTTAAAGAGAATGTTCTCCTAAGATGAGTGACAACAATTTACAGAGTTGCCTCAAAATAGAAGAAATAGAAAGTTGAATGAGATTTCAGAAACAGTATTCAGGAGTACATTTTGTAATGCATGTTTTAAACTCTTGAGAATTACATGTCCTTTAGTGAAAGTTTTGACATTAACTGATAGCGAGAAGAAACCATCTATGGACTATCTTTACGAAGCCATGGATAGGGCAAAAGAAACCATTAGAAATAATTTTAATGGAAAAAAGAGAGATTATGTGCCCGTGTGGAAAATTATAGATAATAGATGGAACAAACAATTACATCAGCCTATTCATGCAGCAACATATTATCTAAACCCAACATTCAGGTACTCAACAAGCTTCAAAAGGGACGGTGAGGTTAATCGAAGCATCATTGATTGTATAGATGCATTAGTCCCTCATGAGAGTATAGCAGATACTATACATCGAGAGATGGAGATCTATGATAATGCTCCTCACTTGGGTTTGCTTGTAGCAATTCGCAACAGCACTAATATGCGCTTGGGTAAATTGTTTATCTTCGTATTTAAGTTTCTTAAAACTTATATTATTATGAATTAAGTTCCTAATGTTTGTCTTTTTCTACAGATGTTTGGTGGAATAGGTTTGGAAGTGACTGCCCCAACCTTAGAGATTTTGCAGTAAGAGTTCTGAGTCAAACCTTTAGTGCAACGGGTTGTGAAGGAATTGGAGTGTCTTTGAACACATCCATACAAAAAAGCGCAATAGGTTAGAACATAAGCGACTCAATGACTTAGTTTTCATCCGTTGTAACATGCAACTTCACGAAAGGTAACCTTGTATTAGTTAGTAACTTAGTACTTACAGATTCAATTCAATATATTATTTGACTTCAATTGTTAATGTTATTTACTAATTACTTTTCTTTCTTTCTTGTAGGCAATTAAAAAAGGTAAATAGAGAAGAAAGTCAATTTAATCCAATAAATTTGGATAATTTTGATATATTAGAAGACTGGATTATGAAAGATAACGAAGAAAATGCCCTCCTAACTTAAGAAGACATTGCAGGGATTAATTTGGAAGGAGCGCAACAATATTATCAAGGAGATGAAGATTTTGATTTTGAAGCAGAAGGTAGTGAGCATCTTCATCAAGGAGAAGATAGATTTTGATTTTAAAGCAGAAGGTGGTGAGCATCTTCATCAAGGAGAAGATGAAGATTATTTAGTTAATGATCCTGATTACAATATGTAAATGTAAATGTATTTCATTTTTTGCTTCAAAATATGTAATTTTTTTTAATTGTTCAATGGTGAATGATCTAGCTTATTGTGAGTTAACTGCTAACATGGTACACGATAGGGATCTGTGGAAACAAAGAATCCATGTAGCCGACCCCGTCTAGTATGGGAAAAGGCTTAGTTGTTGTTGTTGTTGTTCAATGGTGAATGACCAATATGTATTAGACTTTGCATTATATGAATTCTTTGCAATTATCATATTTTTCCTTTTTTTATTTTTTTAGATTTTTCTAATTTTTCTTGATTTTTTATAGTTTTTTACTATTTTTTTAATATTAAAGTACGATACGATACGATACGCCCGTATCGTGGACCAAAATGATACATGATATGATACGCGTCGAACAACACTGATCCTAAGTTTCAAAATGAGGCCCGAGGGTAACGTATACATGTAATTTAGCTTCTTCTGTCATTGAATCCTGTTGTCTCTTGGTGTGGTGCATATTGTAGAATTTTTTTTATTTTTTTACGTTCCTTATGAATTTTTTTAAAAAATTAAACTTGAAACTCTGAAATATAGACAACCAATAATGATTACGATACAATTAGCAAGAGAAAGCAAACAAACAACCATCACTAACCCTGAGGAAAAATTCAATTACTTAGTACCAAATACAACAAGATGACCATTCATGGCATTTCATTCTCTCAAAACTGTTAAAATAGCCTACACCAGAAAAAATAATGCTCCAAAATTTGAAATGGATACAGGAAACGCCTCTGCGGCACAAAATGAACCACTGGGGAATAACCTCACCAAACAAAACAGTCAAACTTCTATAGGAAGTCTTCCTAAATCCCACAACCCGCAAAATAAATTGCATGAACACTTTTCAAGAACTTCTGCACATCTTCGAAACGGAAAGAAAAGGAAGATAAAATAATGTCAATACAGCACCAGGTAATCGAAATTGACCACCTATGAACCCCAAAAAAGCAAAAGTTTCCCCCAAAATTCGATGATACCCTCACCGATCTGAATATAGAACCTAGCAATCGACTACAACAATCACCAACACGAGATGTTTCTTCTACGCATCACGCAAAAGGATCCCCCTTAGTACAAGAAGAAATCTATTAGAAAATCAAATAAACAAAATCAGCGAACAGATACCGACACGAATTTGCTTGAAATGAATGAAACTATCAAAGTAAAGAAGCAAAGACAGGAAAGATTGGTGGCGACCAGGATGATCCAAAACCATCTTACCTTCGATTCCAGGGTTTCGATGGATGACGAAACGACTATCAGTCTGAGGAGACAGAGAGGTCCTTGGCTTAAAACAAGGGCAGGGTTAACCAGCTTTCCCCCTTTCTCCTACTCTCACTTTTCCTCATTTTCCGATTATTTTCCACCGTTTCAATTTTGTAATTATTTTACATTCTTCCTTGCTTCTTGCCCCTCTCTCTCCTGCACATTCCTAACCGATCCGGCGGTTTCAATCAGAGTCGAACCGGGAAAGGAACCGGCTAGACCTGGAACACGTGAAACCAATATTGGAACCGGTTCCGGTTTTACCCTTTAGCAAACCGAAACTGAATCCTAACCGAAATCGGCAGTTTCAAACCACCGGTTGTGGTAATTTTTGTTTTTTATAAGAAACAATTTTTTATTAAAATTACCGGTTTCAAGCAGTTACAAACCCAAATGGGGATCGATCTGAAACTAGCGTTTACGGCTCTAGGAGATGAGCCGAACATGTATATATATATATATATATAAAGAGAGTGATAAGATAGTTGACCACTAACGTTACCTAATCACTGCTTTTGACCACATAAGCATAATAAGGTTATCTTTTATCATTTTTAAATACTCTTACAACCTTCAAAATTATAATCGTACCTCCAAAAAGTGGTGATCGGGAGCATGAATTAGTAGGGTTTGGTAGCAAGATTAGTTTTTCCCATATATATATATACAAAAAAGAGTAAATGTGCACACCCATTTACATCAAAAGATCATTAAAGATGCCAATGTTTGATCTTTGATATCAATGATTGAGTTTTGAATTATAAAAAGTTAATTACTTTTAAAGTGAGTATTTAATGTACATACTTATTTTGCTTTTATTTAAAAATCTCAATAATCAAATGGTTGAGATGTTTAAGTTAGATGTATAGCTGAATGTATGCAAGGACTATTGTATATATAGTGAGGGTGAAATCGTAGTCCATGCACATACATATTCATACTTAAATTCGATTGAACATCTTCATCGTTCAATCGGTATGATCAATAGTGGAGACATAAATTTAAAGAGTATTTAATCCACAAGGTGCATTAAATAAAAAATATGAAAAGTAAAATGGGTACTTTTCATTTTCTAAATTTAAATATTTATCGTTGATCATACGAATCAAAGGGTGGAGGTGTTTAAGTGGATTTGTGCATCTATATATAGAGTGAGAGTGATTTAATCTTTCCCACCACTAATACTGCTCATGCATGTTTGACTACTACTTTTTGAAAGTATAAGTATAATAATATTATCTTTTATCTTTTATAAAAATCCTTAAAATTTATTAAATTACATTAATGGGTGGATATGTTAGAGGTAGACAGGATCCAATGTTCTAATATATATATAAAGAGAAGGAAGTTGCCCATATTCAATATTAAATCGTACTCTATATCTTGTTTTACATAATTTCACCATTTCAATCACTAGCCACTACTTTTCAACAATCAAAACCGTTGGTGGTTTGGTAGCAGTTTTGACTAGTAAAAGGTGATGGAAGGCGGTATTCAATAATTGAAAGAGTGTAATCATGCAAAACGAGTCATTGAGTATAATTGTACATTGAGTATTAACTACTTCCTCTCTCTCTTTTTCTATATATATGGAGAGGGGTAATGGTAAATACTCAAATCTGATACATGCTCAAATCTACGGTTCATATTTCAACTATTTATTTGATCTTTGAGATGAATGCTTGAAGTGATAAGCAAAAAGTATTTAACATACACGATATATTAAATACAAATTACAAATTTAAAATGGTATTATTGGTGATGCTAATCAAAATGTAAAGTTGTTTGATCATGGTGGGGAAGATCCACAACTATATATAGAACTTAGTCCATAAACATAACCCAACCATGTTTAATTCTACTTTATCATCCCAACCATTTGATCTTTGAGATGATAAAAAGAAAATCAGTTGATGCACATGGTTAATTAAATATAAAGTATAAAAAGTATAATGATACTTTTTATTTTTAAAATTCAAATCTCTACCATTGATCATAGGAATATAACAATGAGAATGTTTAAGTGGATTTGAGCATACATAGGTATGTGCACATACAACTATATATATAAAGAGAGAGAAAGCGTGGTAAATGCTCAAACACAATTTGTGCTTAAAACTACTTTACCATTTCAACTTTTCGATCTTTTATATGAATGATTGAAGTGATAAAATAAAAACCATTTAATACAAAAGTACAACACTACTCTTAATTCAAATCTCCACCATTAATCATACAATCAAATAGTAGAGATATTTATATAGATTTGAGCATGGATTAGTTTTTGACATTTACCACTACATCTCTCTTTATCTATCTACATATAAAAGATATATATTGTTCTAAATGCATAATGTTTTTTAGTGGATAATCATAAATAAACATATCCACCTTTCAATGCTTGATGTGAACTAATAGAAGTACAACGATACATATACATCTTTTGGTGCATAATTGTAAATATCGCTCGCTAGATTTTTCATACTATTAGGCAGAACGAGAGTATACAACTATCACATATAACGCTTGCAACTAAATGTGCTTTTCTTTTGTGGTAATTGGGTGTTTGTTTAGAACAAGAACCTCTTCGGCTAAAGAATTAGAGGTTTTCTATAGAACTGAGTTACATTCTCTGTCTTCTAGTTTTGTAACTTAAAGTATATAATTATGCACTTACTCTATGAGATGTAACGTTATCAACTGAATTAGAGATAAAAAAAGATATATAGGTTGAATCTATTTATTCTTGGTGCACATGCTATACCTCGAGGCTTTTGCGGTCAAGTTTGGTTCAGTTCTAGTCTCAATCACTGACCAAACAACCAATCTATTTGATTCTCAACTTTTGAGTAGACTGTAGAATATGTTATCTAAAGTACTAGTATACATAAACTATGTAGACCGTCTTATTCTAGATGGCCACATAACGTTCACACTCAAGAATGATATCAAATAACTAGCAAGTTTTGATACCGTTACTTTAATAAAGTATACATAAATATTGATACACATACATGCATTGGCTTGTTCTAGTGATTTAGTTTCAACCATCTAACTGTGAACCGAACATAATTTTTCAATCCAAACCAAACCAAATAGTATAAAAGGGAAACCACTATCTTGGATTGATTAATGCATGACTTCAATTGGATTGGTTAATGCACGGCATGAAAACAACATGAAAAATAGCCTCTTATGGACATAACACCTCGAGGCATGTACGGGTTGGGTCGGTTCACAAAAGCATGACAAATTAATGAGTGGTGCTCAATTTGGCCCTAACACAATGGACATGAACTGAATATGACATCCTTGTGAATTAGTTTAAACAAAGTAGGCATAAAGGGTGAACCTTGGGTCTCAATCCAACCTACATTTATTATTTATACCAATTCAAAACCTTTGAATCGGTCGCGGAATATGCAACACAAGAGTTATGCTTCCAGTCCCAAAGTTGTTACCATCTTCCACATCAAGAACAAATGGTTCTCTCTCTCACTTTGATGACCATAGGGCATCAAGGGATTCACCACTTCTGCCTCACAATGACAACAACTTGATCTCCTTATTTTGGTATGATAGATCATTCTACTATTTTCTCATTATAATATCTCACATCATGCATTCTGTTTTATATATTCTTTCTAGTTATATTTTATTTATGAGCAGGATTGTTCAATGCTATCATATCATTTTCTCTAACCCATTAAACCTTGTTTTATTGTGCATTCTTATTTTAACGAAAAAGTTTAGATTGGTACCTTGTGGTCTTCCAAATTCCACATTCGTACTCTATGATTTGGTTTTTATATCATAAAGTACATGGTTTGCGCATGGGGCTAATCTAATGTGGCTAACAGAGTATGTGCCTAACATTAACCCAGCAACCATGTCAACTTGAAATTGAAGTTGAACCATATGCATTTAGTGTGACTCAAATCCCATCAGTCCTAGAACAATCCAAAAGAAAGATTCATAAACTTCAAACTTGTTGATCCATTATCATGCGCTAGAGCCTCTTCTTCTGTGACATTCTTTTCATTCTTCATCCCTAAACTGTTCAACATCGGCATCTGCCATTGGACATGTTTCGGAAATAGCGTTGATACCCATCAGCTACCAACCAATTTGCCCAATATCTCCATGCACACATCCAATGGTTCTTGTTTTTCCTGTGAATCCCTAAAAAGGGGTTTATCTAGCAATGCCTATAGATCAACTACAACATCACAAGAGACCATGGACTGCAGTGAAGGAGCCTCGTGCTACGACCTTATCGGGAGCTGGCTTGAGATGGAGGTGGTCGACCAAGGAAGGGATGTCCCAAACTGCCTCTCCTTCCTTCTCTCCCTTCAACCTCTAGTGCTCCTCTCTCAAGCTTTCCCCCTCACTAAAAAATGAGATTCACAATAGCCGAACCCTCTAACAATACTATCGACTCCCTTTTATACATGAAGAGTCTGAGCAACATCACATGATACCCAAAAAGACATTAGGACATGCCACACCCATGACACCCAACAAGACACTAATGTCCTAAACATTCAATTGGTGGGTCTCAAATGCAACTCAAAAGCCTCCACACACATTAGTGGAACTTGATGTCAACCAAAGTCTATCTTGGTATGCCTTATGCCTCGGGTATAGCGTGACACACATTGGTCAACCCTCCGGCATCGATGGTGTAATAATTCTCCTAAAAAAGACTCATTGGGACTGGGGAGAATTGTTATCCCACCGGTTTTGGAAACTTGATCGCCGCTCACCGCTCCATGCTCCAGATATAGGCGTGCCAGACAAACTTCAATTGACGTTAAGTTTTGCTCATGTCATATGAAGATTGTGTGTTTTAGTTTTCAGTCCACATAATAAGCAATCGTGAGTGAAGAATGACGGTGTGTTTTATGTATTTAGCATGTTGTCATCTTGTGGTGTCATGAGTATGTCCAGCCTTAATGTCTTAGTGTTAGAAAACCTCATAGAGGAGTGACCATATTTGATTATAGATCAGTGGCAAATCGCCATAGAGTCGCTAAGTTTGAGTGTTGCCTCTAATTCAGATTAGATAAGCAATCTAATTGTTGTAAAGATTCAATTCTTTGGAGAATCACGGTGGAATCGCTCATAGGGGAGTCTTCTTGAATCAACCATAAATTAGAGGCAAAAAATGGCCACTTGTATGCAAAACTTAGTTGCTCTGTCACTGAAAAAACTGAGAGCTCTAGCCTCAATTCCAGTTGCTGTTGGACCTCATGATGTTAATAGCCATTAGCGCCACCCTTGCAATAGATCCCATGGCAGAAGTTGGGCCAGGAGCCTACAATCATCCACCACCCCTGGTACCCAACCCAAACTTAAAAAGTTCATTGCTTTTTGTGTGATGCAACCCAATTGGGAGCCTATTTGTGTGAAGCAACCCAATTGGGGGCCTATTTGTGTGAAGCAACCCAATTGGGGGCCTGCTTGTGTGAAGTAGAGTAAGGTTCGTGAATTTCCCTTCTTGGCTTCACAACCGCAGACAACTCACCTCTTCTGCAAACAATCTTGAGGCCCAATTTGGTAGGTGACAAGTCACCCTTTAGGTTGTCAATTTTGAACTGCATGTCAATCAACAACTTATCATCACGGTGCTTAGTGGTCTTAGGTAGGTTGCCTTAACAACGATACTTGCATTTGTTAAGTCACCATATCCGATGGTAGTATATTTCGCAAGCTACAACAACCTAGGTGTGGACCGTGTTGGCCATGTGGGCCATCTATTGAACCCCCTAAAGATTAACTTTTCCATTTTGTGGGAAGCCAAAAAGGCAACCAATTCAAATATACCTTTTCAATTTTGAACTCCAGGAATCAAGGAAAGTTCCCTTGATCCTAGGGAGGTGATTGACATTAGATAAAAAGGAGACTCTATTGGATCTTAGAAAGATGGATCCTACCAAGTCGAGAGAGCATGACTAAATCAATTTGATTTCCACGCAGACAAGAGAAGGAGTTCTCGTGATTGGTCCCTACTAGACCAAGAGTGAGAGAACTAGTTTTCCCTTGGTGTTGAGACATGTGAGAGAAGGAATAAATCTGAGTTTGTTCAAGATTTGAATAGTAGAACAAGATGATGCTTGTTGTTGTTGTGAATAGGGATGAAGTCTATTACTGGTGTTGTGGATCTGCTTGGAGGATCATACTAATCTGAGTTGTCATGAGCTCTTCTTTGTATAGTTGTTGCTCTGCATAAGTGTTGCAGAAACATAGAAAACAAGGAACTTTTAATCTCCTATAAATGAAGATGTAACTGTTGCGGTATTGCTACTGCCATAGACCTTGGAGAAACAAAACGGGTTGGGAGTGAACCTCCCTTGCTAGACAACCATCAAGCCTTAAAAGTTCTTGTTGCAGAGTTGTCGTTGGGGCATTGTAGAGTATATAATTGATCATAGTTGCTGCTTGTTGACCAAAGGAGAAATTCATGCTCCTTGCGAACTACACTTGCCTTAGGTAGGAGGCAGGCATGATGTTGCAGTAGGAGGGTGATTGACTCTTGCTGTGAAGAAGTCCCTGTTGCGTAGAAGAGTTTCCTACTATTATAAGCATAACCTATTATTGTGGAGATTCATAGCCAAGGTGGTGCTATGAGAAGCATTAGTTATATGTGTTGTAGAGAATCAAGAGCATTCATCTACTATTGGAGACTATGTGAGAATTTTTGTGCTGCTTAGTAAAGAGAAGGATGCTCATATAGGATCAAATTGCCACTTGATGAGGGTTGAACCAAACCTTCCTTACATGAAAGACAGGCTTGTTGTGCTATTCATTGGTAAAGAGCAGTGCAACAAACATTGGTTTCTGTTGAACTATCATATTGTTGTTGATGTGTTATTGAAAGGCTCAATAGATTGTGGTTAGAGGCACAAACTTTATGAAGAATTCTTCTAGGAGTTCAACCCGTGGACTTACCTGTATGTGAGACACTTTGTGTGTGGGCATCAAGGAAGGACACTCAGGCCATTGTCGAGTGTGGACTTGTGGGTATAGATGTGGATTTTTATTTTGAAGCCTATGTAGAGACTTGAAATTAAATTCTTGAACTACGTTGTGTGAGCGACCGTGTAAGTTAGTTTACTCAAACTAATAAAGTTGATTTTCTGACTTTGTATAGCGATTGTGGATAAGTGAATTCTTTTTGACGTAAGCCTTCTTGAACCAATGCTCAAGAGTCAGCCTATATGCTTTGAAAATCGTTCGAGATTCGATAAGTTTTCAAAACCAAACTTCAATTCCAAAACTTGATAAAAAATCATGATTTTACTTCTCAATTCAAAAATATTCCAAGTCTTGAAAAACATAAACTTGTTATTGTTTTCAGAGGCTTGTTTCTGATTTTTTTATACATCTTCTAAATCTCCAAAAATTCTGAAAATTTTTTAGAAAACAGATTTTCATGTCAGATTCAGAAAATATTTTTATTTTTATTTTACATGCTACATATTTATATAATTAAATCCAAAAATACATCCTACTTAGATATTTGGGATAGACCTATGTCAGAAAATGAGTGGTTTACAAAAATGATTGTATCTTTATGCTTGAACCTCCAATTTCTATGAGATTGGTCTTGTTTGAAAGATATAGATTTAAGATTTCTAATGAGATAATTTTCAATCAAATTGGTTCATTGTGTACAAAGATATAGGATAATAACTCAACCTCTATTATAAGAATTTCTGGTTTTCATAATCTGTTCCAATTTCAATAAAAATTCTCTGATTTTATTTGTGATGTTTCACAAGCCTAAAATTCTTTAGAATTTTATCAAAAGGGTATTGGTGTGTAGATTAGACTTGAAAAGTTTTAGTACTTTCATAATTTGAGATCTTGAAATAAAATTCATTCATCGAACATATGTAGAGTGCAGAAAAACAAGTTTTGAGATTTTTAGATTCGTGCATGTGTTTTCATCTGAATTAAAATTTAATCTAAAAATATTCAAAATAAATAAAATCCTAATTACCATGTGAGCATAGGGAGGATTAAGAGGTCTATAATCTTATATTATGCTATGGAGTAGAAAGGATCAAAATTAAAATATATAATGAATAGCATATGAGTGAAAGAGAGACTGGGCAATGTATGAACCTTGATTAATACATTATAATGGGGACATGAGCTCCTTAATTACAACTCCATAAAGCTTAATGAAAAGAAAAAATATAATTATAAAAAAAATAAAGGAAGAATGGACCTGTGGTATAAAGATTTGAGGATGGCCAACGGTTAGTGACGATGCACCTTCTTCTTCCTCTCTTTCTCTTTCTCTCTCTCTCTCTCTCTCTCTCTCTCTCTTTCTCTCCCTCTCTTTCTCTTCCTCTTGTTGGGTCATGGGATGCTGGATGATTTGTGGATGGGATGATTGAACTCAGATTGATGCATTCCAACCCCTTTGAGGTCCCTTTTATAGGCCAAGGGCTGCCTCTTTGCTGCAAATTTTTATAAGGCAAGTTGCCTTATTGAAGATGGTTGTACTTGGTAAGTGAATGCTGGCCCTTCTTGCCAAAACTACTTCCTTGGATAAGGTAAGTGAAATGCTGACTCTTCTTGCCAAAAACTTGGTTCGTCTGAATTGGTAAGTGGGTTCAGCCAAGTGGGTTCTGCCAAGGTAAATGGAACTAGGTCGGCCATGGTGAGTGGAACTAGGTCGGTTAGGGTGTGTGGGTTCAGCCAGGTGTACTATGTCTTCAGTAACAGGATCATAGACACGTTTATATCTAAATATCCAAATTGCTTTTTTGAAGGCTTCTTCATATATTGGTGGAATCGAGACACCACTGAATCTCAAATGAAAAGTAATTTGTCGTCACATTTTTCTGCACGGGCAAGTCCATTTGCTTCTTTGATCGATGTTGAAATGCATGGTATATTTCATAAGTAGGCCTGATTTCTTCCTGAAATGACATTTTAGTAAATGGATGAAGATTGCTTCTTGCTATGCCCTTGACTATGTTCCGTGGCAAGAAGGGTCCCCAAAAACTCCAAGTCACTGCCAAATTGTATACCAAAGTTGCTTTGATCCTTCCATGTTAAAATTGGTAAGGCTTGCTAACTTAAATTAGACATCACAACTTTCCAAATCGAGCATCACTTTTCTTTTTCATGGATGACACTGACTTTTCTTGTTGAACACCGACCTTCCTTTTTGGGTGCAGACTTTCCTTCTTCAACGTCAACTTTCCTTTTTTGATGCCGACCTTCCTTTTTAATACCCGAAACTAAAAATGACAAGTTAGCTTATCCAATAGTACCGAAATTGGCAGGTGCTCGGTTGTTTCTTTTTTGGTTCATACCTCCTCCTCTTTTCGGGAAATTTGCCTCTTTGTAAATACCTAAAAATTTTCTTGATAATTTGATCTTTTAGAAAATTTGCCTTTTAAAAGAAAAAAAATTACGATTTTGGGTCTTTTAAGGATTTTTTAATAAAGACACCCTAAACGAACTCATTTCCACACAAAAAATTCGTGACAACCTCAAAATAAAGGTAAATCGCACATCTCTCAGAAAAATCAAATTTTGACAAAGAGCCAAAAAAATGACTCCTTTGCCCTCAAGCCCAAATTGGTAGCATTCTGCCTGTTCAAATTGTATGTGCTATTATGAAATAGGACATACTTGATTAGACCGAGTATCCAGAGGGACAAGCTATTCCCCCCACTTCATTCTCTCCAAAAAAGAAAAATTGATAAAAAGTCAAAATAGAAAGAAAAAAAAGGAAGAAAATAAACCTCCAATATAGAGGTCTTCCTAAAAAAAAAAGGAAAAAACAAAAACCTCTAATATAGAGGTTCCCTTTAAAAGAAAAGAAAAAGAAAAGCCAAAGCTCGAAAAAAAGAGCAATTTTCCATAAAAAAATTTCTTGGCTTTAAACCACGGGACGCTTCAGAAGGGATCGTGGTAACTCTTTCCCAAATCCCCTACACCTTCTCCCAAAAGAAAAAAGTCTTGTCATTATGATCCTAAAGTAGGAATAGAACCTATCAATTTGGATCTCATTTTGTTTGAGGATTAGGCCTTGTAGTGTGGAAAATGGAATTTTGAAATATTGAGTTTTTCCAACAATAAAAACCTCTACCAAGTAAGTTTGTATTAAAACCAAAGTGAAAGGAAATATAGGAGATGAAAGTCCTTTTTAACACAAACAAAAAGAAAGTATCCCTTTCAAAATGATTTTTACAAAATCCAAGGCATCAAGAAAATGAATATGGAGGCCATCCCACTTAGGGTAACCAACTTTCACGGGATCTCCCCTAAACAAATTGTGGAGATCATCAAACATACATGATTCATCCATAGCATACATTTCATACTCACATGCATTCATAGATGGTCTTATGCACATATGATCCTTGCATTGATTGACTACTATCGATGTTAAATCACCCTTTCTATAAATCCTCTTCCATTGGAATTAGGATAACCCAAGTCCAAGAAATGAATCCCTTAACGAAAATGGAAAAGTTCATGAAATCTTGATTCAACTCAAATCAACTCTAGAATTCAAATTTTTTTTTTTTTTTTTTATGGTTGTTATTCTTTGCCATTAACCAAATGAATTTGGGTTAATGCCAAAGAGGGACATCTGTAAATAACCAATTGCCTTTTAAAAGAAAAAAATCATGGTTTTGAGTCTTTTAAGGTTTTTTTTAATAAAGACACTCTAAACAAACTCATTTCTGCACCAAAATTTTGTGGCAACCTCAAAATAAAGGTAAATTGCACCTCTCTCAAAAAAATCAAATTTTGATAAAGAGCCCAAAAAATGATTGCTTTGCCCTCAAGCCCAAATTGGAAGCATTCTGCCTGTTCAAATGA
Source organism: Brasenia schreberi (assembly GCA_036023115.1). NCBI lineage: Eukaryota > Viridiplantae > Streptophyta > Magnoliopsida > Nymphaeales > Cabombaceae > Brasenia > Brasenia schreberi. Next base: position 4,390,699 of record JAYKKT010000073.1, read on the forward strand.
TTTCATCTAAAGAAAGGATGGTTTAAAATAATTTTCTTCAAAGAAATAAATATAAATGATACATTGGGAACCAAACATGTTTGCTAAATGTCAAATTTATCAAAAACCTTTTGAAATCAAATCAAATCTAAATGAGGCCTCAAAAATATGCCCGATTGAGAAGAGTCCTACTCTAGGACCCTACACCCATCAAGGGTTAAAGTACTCCGACACCCTACACCCATCCAAGATTCAAGTAGTTTGATACCCTACACCCAACAAAGGGTTAAAGTGGTTGAAACGGTAAAGACCAACTCACAGGGCGAAAGCAGGTTGCCCATACAAACAAATGCTGGGAATAGAACTCAGTTGTTTTCAAAAGAATATTTGAAGATTTTGACAAAACTCAATATTTTCAAATAAAATAGTTTTAAATATTTGAAACCATGAATGAAAAGGGATAAAGATGAATCATCCCCGCCAAAGATTCAGGCAACAGTTAAAGCAAACTCACATCAAGCAGTGACCAATCTCAAGTGGACCCAAGCGAAGCAAGAAGTAATGGCCAGGCCCACCTTGGCCAGCCCCACTCACATTCACCAAAGCAAAAGAGAGGCTTCCCAAGGCTGGAGTGAAGAGAGAGGAAGAGTCTAGGATAGGTAGGAGGTGCTGCAAATTAGAGAGAGAAAGAGAGAAAAGAGAGGAGAAAAAAGAGAGGAAGAAGAGAAAGGAGAGGAAGGAAACGATCCTCCTTCTGTCCGTTTGTTCTTGGAGGCTGTTAAGTAAGTATTTCTTTTTCTTTGTTAATCTTGATTCTCCTCTTAACACTCAATTCAAGAAAGGGGTTGTAATAATGGAGCTTCGTCTCCCCCCATGTTGTAATAACAAGTAGATATGCTGCAAATTTCGTTTCCTACTTATGCACTCTACTTGTTTGCTTTCTTGATTCTACCTCTCTATATTCTATAAAGCTCCTATAACTCCTAACTCCCTCTATGCTTAAGCTAATACATATCTTTACATTCATTTCCCTTTAGCAATTTACTTTAAGTTTGCTGTGATTATGCCATTTAATTTCGGGTGAATTATATTACGTAGGTTGTAAATACAGAAAAACTGTTTTCTGTATCTCTGCATACGTCTGATGTTTTAATTTTCATTTCTTCATTTCTGCTCCTATTAACCTGAAACTTGGAACACTTCATCTACACACACAAGCCCACATAAGATAAAATTTTCAAGAAATTTAGGGTCGTTTAACTATGTAATTAAAAGTGTGTAAGATCAGGAAAATCCTGAATCAACTTTGTCAAAACTGTATTTCCTGCAATAGAGCTTGGGTAATCATCCTATAACTCTATCTATAGTGGTCCAATTTTAGTGAAACTTAGTTCATTGGAAAGATGACATCCATATTTTCAACAAGACCAAGTTCACCAAAACCAAAGCTCTGTGCACCGAGATACAAACCTTTTTTTGAGTCTCTATATTTCTGTAACTGAACAGTTCTGAGTGTCTGAACAGAGACACTTTTCAGATTTAATTTTGAATAATCAGAATCTCTATATGTGCCTGTGCACTGTAAATGTTTCATGATTTTTGGAGATTCAAAAACTATTCAAAGAAAATTAAAAAGCAAGTTTTGAAAACAGAACCAATTTCTATTTTTCAGAACTTAACAAAATTTATCCTCAAAACACCTAGTGCACGAATTTGATCAAGTCTCTCGAATTTTTCTTAAAAGTGGATTTGGAATCACACCTACACAAATGAATCCTCAAAGCATCTAGGCTGACTCTTGAGCATCGGTTCAAGAAAACCTAAGGTGAAAAGATCTCTCTTAGCCACAATCGCCCAAAAGTCAGATTTACAACTTTGCTAGTTTTGGAAACTAGCTGGTATGCTCGCGCATAAACGAAGTAGGTTGAGAAGTTTATTTCAAGGCTTTGGAATAAAATTTTCACATCTACACTCCTTTCAGTCTGAGTTTTATATATGGCAGGTATAGTTTCAAACACTTTATAAAAAAAACTTTTTATATTTGAAAATATCAAATTTAGTGAAATCTTTAAATATTATTTTTAGAAATCACTGGGTTTTATTCCCAATTTATGTTTGCAAGGATGACCTACTTTCACTCAGTGAGCCAGTCTTTAACCATCTTCACCATTTAACCCTTTTATTTAGGTGTAGGGTATCGAACCACTTTAACCACTTTAATGGGTGTAGGGTATCGAACCACTTTAACCCTTGGGTATCAGGTCTCGAAATGAGACTATTCCCGACCGAGTGAATTTCTAAGATATGGTTTGAATTTCAAGGGTTTTGGAATTTTGTAAATTTATAAATTTGTAAATATTTTTGGGTTTGATTTTCAATGTTTTCATTTTCATTTGTTTATAAAAAAAGAATTGTTTGAAATCATCATTTCTTTAAAGGTAATCAATTAGAAAGGCAAAATACTGCTAATTTGGTCATGAGGGCAAAATAGTTATTTTTGTGCAATTTTATCTAAATTGAATTTTTTTCGAGAGGGATGCAATATACCATCATTTTGAGGTTGCTAGAAAATTTTGATGCAGAAATAAGTTCGTTTAAGGTATTTTTATTTGAAAAACCCGTAAAAGACCCAAAGCTCCCACAAAAAGCAAAATTTCTAAAAGATATTTTTTTAAAAATTTTGGGTGTTTATAGTGGGCATGCAATCATACCTGTACATGAGCAAATAGGAGATTGATCCCTAGTACAATGAAGGTCGCTATTGCTATTGTGGTGCGAGGTGCCAAGAATTGTAGTGTACAATTTTGTTGAGAGTGGGATCAATAACTCGGTATTTTTCAATGTCAAAGTGCTACTGTGGAGATAGTTGTGTGTGTGCAACTATGGAAAAGTGGTTATACTGACCATTATTAGGGAGCTACTATTGATACCTGTGTGCAGTTGACTGTACTATCATGTGGGATACGATGCCGATCTCACTACCACTATTATGTTGGCATTGAAGGAGACCTGTTAGAAGGAACAAACTCCTCTCCCGCAAACACAAGGAGCTTTTTATTGAGAGGGCTTTGTGACAGGATCAATGCAACAATGAGGTTTCAACCTACCAATAGAAACCTCCCTTCGAAGAGACAATTTGGATAAGGTAATGCAATCACTCTAGACATGCACAATATTATATTGTCAATTTCAGGTGCTCCACATATGCATACCATGCACAGTGCGAGAGTCTGGTGCACCGGGATTAAGCCCTTGGTGCACCTTGGAGTAATTTTGGGCAGGACTTTTGTTATTTGCTTTAGTTATGTAATAAGCGGTTATGTGTCGTATTTAAATAGTATTGCTTATTTGGATTCAATTTGATATCATTCAGGTTTAGTTTTGGATCATTTAGGTGTCATTTAGTTTGCATATGTAGTGGCGAGTTTGGATTTGTTTCCTTTGCTTAGGGTTTTTTTGTTTATAGTTTTATTGAGCTATCGTATTAAGGGTATACAGATTCCATCTTTGGAGAGCCAAAGGAGACTTCTTCTTCTTCTTTTTTTTCTTGCTTCCAACTAGGGCATAGTTGTGCATGTGTGAAAGAAGAGTGAGCAAGAGATTATTGGTGGTGAGCGACTCCAGCTATGTGGAGTGCCGGGCCATGGCTTATTGGGAGGAAGACAAGTTGATTCATCCTAGTTTATTCTATTGCATATTGAGGAGGATTGGACTAAGGCAATTAGGTACGATTATCACCATCACTAGATCACTAGGTGCTTTTGGGAATATTTTCATGGATCCAATAGAGGGCACTGATAACTTGGTATCACATCCTATTGGATAATGTGGGGTGGCCCAAGGAGGTGTTTCAGTGGTGGAAGGTGGTTGGTGGAAGTCTGAGAACCGATTATAGCGGTTTAATGTTCAAATGCCTTTAAAGGTATATTTTTTCATAATTTCAGGTTCTACCACATCTAACAAGTTGCAACAAGGTGATGTTGGTTGTCGTAGTAGTTCTACAAAGGGCAGATAAACCTAGAAAGGTGGTGAAACTCAGCCAAGCATAGTGGAAGCTAAAGGAGTGGGCCTATCCACGGGATTTCTTATGATTTGGTTGGATTTATTCTATATCTAGGAACCAATTTTGGGAAATTTATTATGAATTGATAAGATTGATTTGTTTAGTAAAATTGTTTAGAGAGATGGATGAATTCTTCACAAAGCTATAAAAAAAATTTGGGTGAAAGTAGATTTGGATCTATGAGAAATCACAATTTTTTGGAGCATTGTTCGACCACATCAGGAGTGATAGATTTAACCGGTTGTTGGCTGAATTTTACCAGTTTTGACTCATGTCATTTATAGTGAAAACTACCACTTAGTGGTCGCGATCAACCATAGTTTGAAGGGATTGAATGTAATTGACGAGTCCATATTTTGTTTTAGTAAAGTTACCTTGTAAAATAAAAAGTTTATTACATATTTATTTGTTGAGGTAAGGAACTTTATTACATATTTATTTGTTTTGTGATCAGCCATAGTTTGGAGGGATCTCGTCATATTTGATTATTATAAAGTTATCCTAAGAAATAAAGTTTCATTATACATTTATTCATTCTAAAGTAGGGGACTTTATTATAGATTTATTCACACTAGTAGCATGATATCTCTTTTATTATAGATTTATTCGTCTAGATTAAGATTTATATACATTTATTCGCATTGAGGCATACTATATTTATTTAAGATTCATTCATTCATGAGGAGAATAACTAAGTGCCAATTATCGAAGCTCATATAGCTATGGCTTGTGGGTTCTAGCATAGGTGCCGAAGGACAGTGGCCAAAGGATCTCAGGGCTAGCTTACTGAGTAAGATGGTACAGATCATGAAGATGATAGGGACATTTAATCGTTGAGGTGAACCACCATGCCCTAAAGACCGTAGGTATTCTTATGAACGATGAAAGTATTGTACGATTTTGTTCTTCTTTAAATGGCATGAGTTCACATGGTTGCACTAGTATGGGTGTTATCGAGAATACTTCTTAGGATTATCATGGTGCGGATGTCGATGCCCCAATAGAGGATGCCGATGATAGTCATGCAGTTGCCTATGTTGCAATTAGTTAGTACCTTGCAAGCTCCTTAATGTAATTTAAGAGGAGCTGGATTCAAGAGCGGCCATGTGGCTGAGGAGGCTCATGTGGAGTATGACCCCTTGCCTACGACGAAGACATTGGCAACACTATATTTTGGTGGGATCGCATGTATCAATGGGGAACATACATGATTCTTTCTATAGCGTGGTTTAGATAAGACCACCTCAGGTATGTGTGCCACCCTCTTCTTTAACACTAGGGTGTATTCAAAGAGGATGCAGGGTAGGGGTAGTCGATCTTCATATAGAGTGCATAGAAGTAGTTTCTGATGTTTGGGAGGACAATGACTATTTGTGCAAGGTCAGAAATCTGCTATAGGGGTAGCAACTGACTTGGGTATGAGGCCCAACTAGGAAAGGCATATGTAGGGTTGTGGGTGCACGTTGCGCCAATGGGACAACAATTGCACATGAGTGACTTTGGGGGTGTTACGATAAAGTGACCACTAGCATAGCTTGGGTCCACCCAACTTCAGTGGCATTGAAGACTTGATGGGGCCAATAGAAGGTTCATCATGATAGTCGTGTAAGGCGATCATAGATACATCGAGTGGATGTTGATGCATGGTGTGTAGATGAGTGTCTTTGTGTTTGGACACTTGATGGAGAAGTTGGAGGTTAGAGACGTGTTGTTGGAGATGGAGACCAACTTAGGAGGGAGAGCAATCATCGAGGTGGAGTTCGCTTGTTGGGACCTTGAGGTTGAGGTCCCTCTTGGCTGGGGAGAGCTAGTACAATGTCAATTTCGAGCACTACACATAGTTGGGCCGTGCATAGTGCTAGAGGTACATGCAACGAGGTTGAGCTCTTAGTGTGTCTTTGAGTAGTTTTGGATAGCTATTTTGTTATTTGCTTTAGTTATGTAATGGGAGGTTGTGTGTGGTGTTTAAAGAGTTGCTTATTTGGATTCAATTTGGTGTTATTTGGGTCTAGTTTTGGATCATTTAGGGTACCATTTGGTTTGCATTTGGAGTGACAAGTTTGGATATGTTTCCTTTGCTTAGGGTTTTCTTATTTATGCTTTTATTGAGCTATTGTATTGGGGACAACCAATTGAATAAAGATTCCATCTTTGGTGAGCCAAAGGAGACTTCTTCTTGCTTTCAATCGGGGTGTAGTTGTTTGTGTGTGAAAGAAGAGTGAGCCAAGAGACTATTGGTTGTGGGCAATTCCAGCTACATGGAGTGTTGGCTGACCACCTTGCCATCTCCACCATTGAGTGAGTTGAGTGACCAAGGTGCATGGCAACTACACTGCCCCCTTGGGTTGCTACATGGTCTGTCCTTGGTGGTTGTAGTAGCCAAATCCTTGCCACAACAAACCTCTTTTGAGAGACTTTGTCAGAACGGTATAATTAGGTGAGTGCATTGTGTGCATGTGTTTGCAGAAAAATGAAAGTCATTGGGCGACGCTAAGCATCACGTGTGGGTTACAAGAAACGTTCTAGCAACATAACGTGCCCAATATTGTCAAACATGGGTGACACCTCATTGTACTTAAAGAGGGCCTACATATCCCCTTTTATATGTAACTAACAACAATGATTATGAAGCACATAAGAAAGACTTCATGGGTAGACTGACCCTTTTCGAGTAAACCCAATCGATGGTTTCATTCCAAGGGAACTTAGGAATTTGAACCAAACCTATTTTCGGTTTTGCTTCAAATCTTGGTTCCAGGTCTAGTTTCACAAAATTTTTGGTTATTGTTTCCTTCCGATTTTCCTTGAAAGACTCATGAGATAAAGGTGAGATTTTAGCATTGTTATAGAAAATGTCTTAGTGTGACCCTTCAACTGCAAACACTATTGATGGTTGTATAACTAGGCATATGTGAAGGAACACCTAATAACTTTAGTACTTAGTTTTGGACCCTTTGCTAGACATGGATACCCTTTTGCTTTCTTACTTAATAAGAGTCCCACATCTTGTTATTAAGTGTGTTGTGGGACATGTACCTTTTCTCCTCTAAATATAACTTTACTTTCTTCAATTTTCCTTGCTTACTCCTAATCAACTCTCCTAATCATTGGTTTTAAACTTCTGTTGAACTACTACCACCTTGATGAAGGCTTGCCTAGTTGGGCATGACTAAGCATCTGTCGTGAGTGTCGAGTAGTCTGGTGATTCCAACTCTTGGGGCATTACAACTTAGGTATTAGAGTCGGTTCAACTTACAATGCAGAGTGTAGGTGTGAGACACACCCCTCATGTTGATAGCAAAAATATAACTCACCCACATCAATGTTCTTCATGTTGATACTATTACCACTAACACTGAGATAGTTGGCGACCCCATTCGTTATAGAAAAGAGAAGTCAAAAGTCATACTAGTGGCCTACCTTACTAAGCTAGTATCAAAAATTATGCCTAACATCGACACGTGACTTATCAAGCTCGAAAAGCTAGTAGCCCATCTTGATTCTCCTATTACTCGTGCAATGAAAGGATTCGACCGATTCACAGGAGAAATTCATTCCAACATATAAGACATTAGTGATGAAGTTAATATTGGGTTACATCAAGGATCAACTTTAAGTCCATACTTATTTATAATGGTAATTGATGAGTTAACAAAACATATTCAAGATGAAGTACCTTAGTGTATGTTATTTACAAATGACATTGTGTTAGTGGAGGAGTCTAAGGAAAAAGTTAATAGAAAATTGGAACTATGGAGAGAAACATTAGAAAGCAAAGGCCTCCGACTTAGTAGAACAAAGACATAATATATGAAATGTAAGTTTGATCATTTGGTTACTTCAGAGGACATAGAAATTAAAATTGGCACACATTGCATCCCCCAAAAGGAAAGTTTTAAATACCTAGGGTCAATTTTTTAGGGTGATAGAAGAATTGATGGAGATGTTACGCATAGGATTAATGTCGGTTGGTTAAAATGGAGAGGAGCATAAGGTATCCTTTGTGATAAGAAGATACCGTTAAAGTTAAAAGGTAAATATTATAGAGTAGCAATTAGGCCTGCCATGTTTTATGGTTCTGAGTGTTGGCCAGTTAATCATCAACATTTACAAAAGATGTTTGTGATAGAAATAAAGACGTTGAGATGGATGAGTGGTCATACAAGAAAAGACCATATACATAATGAGGTTATTAGAAACAAATTAAGAGTGACACCAATACAAGATAAAATGAGAGAATATCGTTTAAGATGGTTTGGACATATAGAAAAAAGATCAAAAGAAGAACCTATAAGAAGTTATGAAAAACTAAATTTGGAAAGTATTAAAAGAGGTAGAGGACGATTACAAAAGTGTTGGAAAGAAACAATAAAGAATGATCTAGCTTATTGTGAGTTAATTGCTAACATGGCATACAATAGGGATATGTGGAAACAAAGAATCCATGTAGTCGACCCCGTCTAGTATGGGAAAAGGCTTAGTTGTTGTTGTAGATGTTGTATATAAGATATGACAATACATATGTTTGTGAGAATACCAACAATCTTACTAATGAGTGTGTGGAGTGCCTATATAAGCAACTATACCAAATGGAGACTACTATGTTGACTCGACTATAGAAACTTGAGGAGAGAGTTACTACATCACCTTAGAGAGGCAAGCTTCGAAGTATTCTCTCACTAAGATGTTGACTCGAATAGAAGGAGTCGAGTGCTAGTTGACAAACAATAATAGCCATGGGATAGTGGGAGAGTGAATCTCTCTTGATGCATCAAGGTTCATAAACCTAAGGCATTTGCTCGTGGCCGTGAAACATATGTATTAAAGTATTTCTTGTATCAAATGGAACTATACTTAGAAAGCTAGTAACTATGAGGAAGAAAACAAGCTAGCTGTAGTTGCAATGTTCTTAGAAGATGATACTATGTTATGGTGGTAGTGCATGCTGGATGACACTATTAAAGGGCAGTGTCACATTCATACTTGAGATGAATTTAAACGGAATATACAAGAGCACTTCTTGTACAACATTGGTCATTGCTAAATGAAAACTTAACATGCTAAAACACTCTAAACCCATTCATAATTACATCAAGGAATAATATATGTTGATGTTGAACATTCGAACTGACACTGAAAGATAGGCAATTCAAGTTTCTCAATAGGTTATAACCTTAGACTCAATAAGAGTTGAACTGTGTAAACCCCAAGACCCTATCAGAAGCTACCACAATGGTAGAACAACTTACTGAACCGCTAAATGAGAAAACTGTTATGACACTACCAAAGTATGATGCTACACACAATTTCATATACCATGAATAGGCAAGGCATTTGGGGTTACAAGATGTTCAAAGGGGTTATCGAATGAAAGCTATGAATTCAGAAGCCAAACCCATTGAGGGAGAGGCATTTGACATGCTGATTAAGCTGGGAAGTTGGATGGGTGTCACCAACTTTACCGTGAGTGCTATGAATGATTATAAGGTCATTATAGGATTAGAGTTCTTGTGTAACAGTTGAGTTGAGCTCAACCCCTACTCAAAAGTGATGACTTTTGTAGATAGCCCAACCTCCTATGTCATCTAATTCAAATTTGTTGGAGATGACAAACTGCAAGTCTGCTCAACCCTATAACTGAAAAAGGGTTTGAAGTAGGGAGAATACATATTCTTGATTGCTTTATGGGAAATTGAGCATGGAACACTTGATGAGGAGGTTCCCCTTGAGATAGATGTTGCAGGAGTTCGTAGATGTCATACACAATAAACTTTGAGAGAGTAGTTATTAAATAGAGTTGGTGCTAAATCACCCACTATAGTTTTGTAATACAAGGCCTTTTTGAATTGAAAGAGCCACAAAGATGTTTAGATAACATGTAGGTTTCGGGAACCATTTGACCCTCTAAAGCCCCTTTCAGCATACCAGTATTATTTTAATCTAAACATGATGTATTAAAGAGATTATATGTTCTATGTAGACAATCAAGCTCTTAATAAAGTGATAGTAAAAGACAAGTACCCACTACCTCTTATAGTGGATTTGTTTGATCAATTGGGAAAGGCTCGTGTGTTTTCGAAGTTTGATATTCGATCAGGTTATTGATAAGTGCTATTATAGATAGGGATGAGGCAAAGACGACATGCATCACACGATATAGAACATACGAGTTCGTAGTCATGTTGTTTGGCTTGACAAATGCTCTTACTACCTTATCGACACTAATAATTTTTTTTTACCCATTCTAAGATTAATTCATAATAATCTTTCTAGATGACAACATGGTATGCAATGCATCTTGCCACAACACATTCACTACTTTCATATTATATTTGGGCTTTACACGAAAATGAACTATACGTTAAACAAGAGAAATGTTTATTTGACAAATCAAAGATTGAATTTCTTGGGCATGTTATTGGTAATAGAAAACTTTGGATAAATGTGAAAAAGATTAAGGCAATTTAAGAATGGGACCCTCCAATGAATCTAACATAGCTGAGGTTGTTACTCGGATTGGTAAAATATTACAAACGTTTCATTGAGGGTATGCCGCTATAACATCAACTCTCACAACCCTATTGAAGAGAAGCCAATACTAGGATTGGACTTAGGATTGCCAATATGTGTTTGATCAATTGAAAATGGTTGTTATATGAGAGTCAATTTTAAGGCTGCCTCATCATACAAAGTCGTTTGAGCTATAGACATACGCCTCAAACTTCCCCTTGAGTGGGATGCTAAAGCAGGGGGGGAATCCTATCATCTTTGAAAGTCGAAAGCTAAAAGATGAATGCCAAAGATATCCAATGCATGACAAGGTGACTATTGCCACATTATTATTCATTATTTTCGCCTCTAGTTCCACTACCTCTTGGGAGCTCTGTTCATGGTGAAAATGAGTACTATTGCCACATTATTTTTAGATGCAAAAAGGACTGACTGCTAAGTAGGCGAGATAACAATTTTTGGCTGAATTTGATATGACTATTGAGTACAAGCTAGGAAAGTTGAACTCCTTTGCTGGCATGTTAACTCGAAAGTCAAACTTTATCATTGTGCTTCAAGCTAAAAATAGTGAACACTCCTGTCAAATTCATAGTGATCTTCTTGACCGCATCCACATTGGCTTGGAGAGCAATGATATACTAAAGCAATTACAAGAATTGGTAGATAAAGGTAAAACCAACAATTTTTGAAAATGATATGAATGATTATTGACTAAGGGTGGACATATCTACGTGTCTCGCAAACACAACCTAAGAAGGTACGAGAATGCCACGTTTCCTTGTGAGCATGAAACCCTAGGATAGAATGTGCACTCATTTTGGTGGAGCGAGCTTATTATTGGCCTCAAGATAGATTTGACATAGAGACTTATGTGTATACATACTCGGTTTCTCAATAAGACAAGGTTGATAAGTAACACCCAATAGGATTGTTGGAGCCTTTGTCGATACCTAAGCAACCATGGAAAAGTGTCTCAATGGATTTTATTTTGAATTTGTTGAAGTCTAATGTATACTAATCTATCTTCACGTTGGTAGATAGATTCAACAAATATAGGGTGTTTATGGTAGCCCCTATGAATTGCACTATTGAATGTATGTAAAAATCCAAAAGTTTTTAATAAAAAACTTTTACATTTTTTAAAATTGCCTATTTTTGGCAGCTTTGGGTTTTTAAATAAAAATGCATCAAATGAGCTCGTTTTGGCATCAAAATTTTATAGCAGCCTCAAAATGATGGAATGTTGCTTTCCTTTCATAAAAATTCGAATTTGGACAAAATTGTATAAAAATGACGATTTTGCCCTCATGACCAAATTGGCAGGATTTTGCCTTTTTAAATGATTGCCTTCAAAGAAAGCACAATTTCAAACAATTCCTTTTTATATAAACAAATGAAAAAGGTTACATTGGGTATCAAACCCAAAAATATTTACAAATTATAAATTTATGAAATTCCAAAACCTTTGATATTCAAAACAAGTTAAATTCAAACTAGATCTCAGAAATTCGCCCGATTGAGAAGGGTCTCATTCCAAGACCTGATACCCAGGGTTAAAGTGATTTGACACCTTACACCCGTTGAAGTGGTTAAAGTGATTCGATACCCCACACCCATGAGAAAGGTTAAATGGTCGAGGTGGTTATAGAGTGACTCACGGAGCAAAAGTAGGTCACCTTTGCAAACAAAAACTGGAAATGAAACCCCATGTTTTTCCAAAGCAATATTTGAAAATTTCATTGAATTTGATGTTTTCAAATATAAAATGTTTTTTTATAAAGTGTTTGAAACCTACCATATATAAACTCGGACCGTATGGAAACAAATTCCCCGGAAAGAGGAGATGGCATAAAAAGGCAACGACCGAGCACCTGCCAATTTCGGCGTTGTTGGGCAAGGTAACTTGTCATTTTTTAGTTTGAGGTTTTAAAAAAGGAAAGTTGACATTCAGAAGGAAATCTGGTATCAAAAAAGGAGTTGATGATCAAAAAGGCAAGTCGACACCCGAAAAGGAAGGTTGATGCTCAGAAAGGAAAGCCGACACTCGAGAAAGGAAAGTTGACAAACCGACATTAAAAAAAAAGAGATTTCTGTTGAAAAGTATTTTGAAACTTGCCATTTGAAAGAAACATGTATTAGAAAAGAAGGTCAGCATTCAAGGAAGGAAGGGTGATGCTTGAGAAAGGAAAGATATCATTCAAGAAAGGAAAGTGGATCAAGTTGGCAAGCTATGATGCAGGACTTGGCAAGCTAGTACCAACTTCAAACTTAGATAAATTATGGAACTTGCCATACGTAGCTTGGGTCCATGATTTGGTGAGACATAAGGCCAATCTATCACGTGTTATGGGTTGGACGATTGCATCAAATGGGATGGTGGCTTCAGACATATGGGATGAGGTAGACCGACACACAGACACATAGCTATCCTACCAGAAGTCCATACTCTGAAATAGAGTACATTGAAAAGTCACGGGCTGTTATTGGCCATGTAAAGGATGCAATGTCATTGAAACGGTAAGACAAAAATATTATAGAGTTGGTCTTCTTTCCCATGATAAAGTAGGCATGCCGTGTTCTTGAAAACGGCCAGCATATGACCATGACTTCAACATGGAAAGAAAACGGCCAGCATATTACCATGACTTCAACATGGAAAGAAGTAGGTCAGTATATTACCATTCATATGACCATCAACATGGAAAGAAGTAGGCCAGAATATTACCATTCATATGACCATCAACATGGAAAGAAGAAAGCCAGCCAGCCGAGCTCAGAAAAACGGATAGCAGCTTGGTCAAGCAAGAGCACCTTGCCTTTCAAAGCAGTCAGCCGTATTGAGCCAACATCTTACCAAAGTTGCAGCTTAGCTTAATATGGAAGTCTTTTCCAGCTCCAACCGAACTCTGCAACCATGGCTGAACCTAGCTACTGTCCAAATTTCAGCCAATGTCAGTCCCTTATCTTTCCAAACAGCCTGGATCGAATTCAGCCAGAAACCAGCATGGACCAAATTTAACAATGACAGCAGCAAGTCCACCGATTTTCCTAACTTGAATCAAATGCATCAATGAAGAAGCCATCCACTTACCGTATCAAAGGGAGCCGATTTTGGCAAGAAAGAGCAGCAACCTTAGTTCAACAAGTGGAGTTGCAGCAAAAGGCAACTCATTACCTATAAAATGGCCCTTGAAGGGGCTGCAAAGGAGGAACTAATCCGGGGTGGGGGATAAAATATGTGAGGGAATCCAATCGGGAGAGATCATCAATCGGTGAGTATAAAATCAATTTGTGGTGAGACATACAAGAACCAGAGAAAGAGAAAGAGAGGGAGAGAAGGAGAGGAAGAAAGGGAGAGAAAGAGAGGAAGAACAGGCGGTTCATATCCAGCTGATCTTCATCCACAGGCAGTCCACATCCAGCTGATCTTCATCCACGGGGGGTAGTTCTTCATCCACGTTTAGCCATTCGTCTTCTCCGCATTATTCATCTGCTTCACGTTACAGGTTTGAATTTTCACTTTAGACATGTGACTGTTTGAAAGTTTGGAAATTTGTAAACAAAGAAGCAGCAACTTATGCAAAAAAAATTGTGTTGATGCTGAACTAAGAACGTGGCTCACTCTTGCTTTATGATTGCTGTTGATGTGAACATGCAACTTAACCCTTTCAACTCCAGGAACAAATTCAAAACCATAAAAATCTTTGATTCTCTAGGATTTACATGATTTAGGATTAGAAGTAGTTGATTGTATGCTATAGATCGTTCCAAATCACTAAAGGGATAGGTATAATTTTCTGCAAAAACTGAAGTTCTCAAACCGTACATCTGCACACACCTGGTCACGGATTCTTTTGAAACAAACGGCTGATCCAATCAAGTTGAGACTTGGCAAGTCTAAAGAAGACATATCCATGAGTTCCTGGTAAAAATTTTAAGATTTTATACAGTCTTAACATGGTCAATTAAATCTGAGAAGTTTTGCAAAAATCAGAACAAGTTCTATAAAAACAGAAAACTCAGAAACATGTGTCTGTTATTTCCTGCATATTTCTATACATACAGTGTGGAATTGAATAAAAATTATTCTTTGGAAAGGTAACATCTAGAGCTTTCCAACATAATAAATTTCATCAAAATTGGCTGTCTGATCAAGGAGATACTGCTATTTTTCTGAGTCTCTGAGTTTCTGACACAGAACCGTTCTGAGTCCCTAACTGATCAATAGTTTCAGATTTAATTATGATAATCTAGTATAAGAATAAAAACTAAAAATATTTTATGATTTTGCACATGTATGCCTAGCTTCTGTAAAATTTTCAGAATTTTTCAAAACTTGAAAGCATTTTAAAAAAATCAGAGAACAGGTCTCTGAAAACAGAACAGTTTCTGGAACCTGAAAATTTTCAAAAACAAGAACTTAATCACGGTTTTCTAAAACTTCCAAAGTCAGGTTTTGCTTTTTCCAAATTTAATGGATTTTAAATATTTTCCAAGCGTCTAGGCTGACCCTTGAGTGCTGGTTCAAGAAGGCCTACGTCGATAAGAACTCACTTGTCCATGATCGTCTAAGAAAGTCAGAAAAATCAAACTTTGTTAGTTTAAGAAAACTAACTGGCATGCTCTAACACACGACGTAGCTTTGAGAATTTAGTTTAAAATCTTAAAAGGCTTTAAAATAAAAATTCACATCTACAATGTACTACAAAACTCTTCATAAAAAATATAGTCAAATATTGGGGACTATCGACCAATATTATCAGTGATAGAATGCATGCTTTACAAGCAATTTTTAGTGGAAAATCTTTCGTTTACTTGGTTCAGAATTAGTTTTCTCTATAAGCTGCCAACCCCAAACGGTTGGCCAGACGAAATGGATGAATGCATTGCTTGAGAATTATCTAAGGCATTATGTGAGATCCAACCAAGAGGACTCGATGAAATGACTTGACATTGCTTAATTCTCGTATAACATGCATCATAGTGAATCTACTGAGAAAAGCCCCTTTGAGAGCATCATGAATGTGAGATCCCCATCACACATGCTTTTTGTGCCAACCTATAAGAGCATCATGATATTACCCACACTCTCTTTGAATGACATGAATAGGCATGCTGTCAAATTTGGGGTCGGTGACCAAGTCCTTGTGAAGCTATGCCCAAAGCAAATACAAATCTTTTGTAGTCAACATGTCAGGCTAATCTATAAGTACAATGATCCCTATACTATTGTGAAAACGGTAGAAAACTAGGTATATCAACTGAATATTTCAAGCTACATCCATAAGCATCTTGTCTCAGTATGAGTAACCTAAAGACTTATCATATTGATTGTAAACACCCTAAATAATTTTTTCTGAAAATACTCCCAACTTTGAAAGCTGACTTGTTTTAAAAAAACCTTTTGCTTTAAAATGAAAATTTTAAATCTTAAAAATAAAGATTTTAAAAGGTTTCAAATTAAAGCTAAAATGATAAGGCCCAAAAGATTTGAGCAAATTAGGTGAATATTAAGGCAACGGTTGGAGCCTTCTTCAAGCTAGGATTGAGTTCGCGAAGGTCAAGCCGTGGAGCAAGGGAGTAGATCATGTCGAATCAAGGCACATCTTCATCGAAGATTAAGTCAAGTGGATAGCCTCACCAAAACTAAACCTAGCTGAACTTGACTATGTCTTAAGCTTGAGTCACTTGAGTTAAACATGAAGCACGACCTAGTGTAAATCAAATGCCTTAACTTGACCAAACCGAATTTTCCTAGCCTTGTCCACCCTACATCCTTGGGCTAAACATCAAATGACACTCCTACCTAGCCTTGATTAAATGGGACGAGCCAACAAAGGAGGACACATCAAGTTGAAGAAGCAGCCGATTGCACCTGGAGACGTCTAGGACCTATGGTTTGAACCAACAACCAACCCAGATGGAGCTGGTCCATATTTGACCAAGGGGGACCACTCATCCACGTGAACATGAAGACCTTGGATTGTGTTTTGAGTCTTGAATCACCCGCCCCAAGGAAGGGCCTAGAAGAGCCGCCCTTGGCCTATAAATAGAGGCCAAGGGGGGGCATGAATCCCAGCTAGACATCTTGGAGTTAGAGAGTGGCTGCACCTTGGAGCTTTGGGGTATCTTGGGCTGCATCTTAAGAAGTCATGGGCTGGTAGGGAAGGTCTTAGATAGGGAAGAGAGTATAGGAATTAGGCTAAGTGCTGCAAATCAAGATAGAGTGAAAGTACGAAAAAGAGAGTGAAAAGAGGGTAAAGTGAGGGTTGTGTACCACCATTTGGGAGTCGATCCTTGAGAATCCGTGTAAGTATCCCTCTTCTTTGATTCATCTCTATCTGTTCTTCATATTTAATTCAAAAGGGGTTCTATTAATAGAGATTTGTCTCCCCCCATGATGTAATAAGAAGTAGATGTGCTGGAATTTCCATTTCTTGCTTATACACTCTGTATGTTTGTGTTCTTGATTCTACCTCTCTATATGTTATAAACACTCTATATCTTCTAATCCCCTCTATGCTTAAGATAATAGATATATTTTCATTCCTTTTCCTTTAGCAATTTACTTTGGGATATTGTGTTGTTGCAATTTGAATTCGGGTGAGTTTGCATCACATATGTTCTAAAAACAAAATTATGAATTTAAGCATTCCTGCATACATTGATTGCTTTATTTTTCATTGTTAAACTACTCCTCCTATTGCTCTAAAATTTAGCACACTATATCTACACACACAAGCCCACTTGTAATAAAATTTTTAAAAATTTTAGGGTCGTGCAACCATGTATTAAAAGTTGTGTAAGATCAGGAAAAGTTCAAAAACTTTCTGTCGATCTTGTTTTTCTGCAACAGAGTCGGGTAATCATCCATAACTCTATCTGTAGTTGTCCAAATTTGGTGAAACTTGGTTCATTGGAAAGCTGATTTGTATAGATTTCCAACAAGACTATGCACTAAAATCAAAGCTCTGAGCATTGAGATACAGACCTATCTTTGGGTCTCTGTATTTTTGTGATAGAACAGTTCCGAGTGCCTGAGCAGAGGCACTTTGTCAATTTAATTCTGCATCATCCGAGTCCCAAATTAAAAAAAAAAGTGTCTTAGAATCTTCACATTTTAGGTTATGTCCTATAAAATTTTGATGAATTTTGGAGGTCTCTAGGTCACTCAAAAAAATTTGGGAAACAAGCTCTGAAAATGGAATCGGTTTATGTTTTTCAGAACTTGTTGATTTTCAAACTTGAAACCAAAGTGCACAAGTTTGTTCTTGTCCACACCTTGTTTTCACTTAGATTTGAAACTTTGCCTACACATTTGAAATCTTCAAAGCACTTAGGCTGACCATTGAGCATTGGTTCAAGAAGGCCTAAAGCAAAAAGATCCCGCTTAGCAACAATCACCAAGTCAGATTTACAACTTTGCTAGTTTTTGAAAACTAGCTGGCCCCCTCGCACACTAGACTAGTGTTGAAAAGTTTTCTTCAACTCTCTAAATAGGCTTGGAGTGAAATTTTCACGTCTACATTGACATAAAAGACGCACACCATAACCAGTCAGTGTAGACACTTGTGCTCAGAAGAACCTAAAGAGCTAAGAAAGTAAAGCAAATCCTCGACCATATTGAAGATAAAAGAGAACACATCATGTACTACCTAGTCAAGTAGAAAGGATATGATGATGCCGAAGCAAGTTGAGACAAAAGTTGATGATACACCAATTCTTGAAACAAATGCAAGAATATTGTTTGCATCATGGGTTACCGTGGACATCAACCATTTAGTTGAGGGAGAATGTGACCCTTTAACTGCAACAACTTTAGTACTTAGTCTTGGTCCATGAGTTAGACAAGAGAGCCTTTTTGCTTTGTACTTAAAAAGAGTCCCGCATTTTGAGTTATTAAGTGTGTTACGGGCCACACATCTTTTTTGCTATCAATACAACTTACTTTTCTTTCTTCAAGTTTTCTTGCTTGCTTACTCCTAGTCAACCCTTCTCAATCTAAACTATTGCCACCTTGGTGAAAGCTTGCTTAATTGGGCATCAGTAAGCATTGATTGAGAGTGTCGAGTCATTGGGTGATTCCGAAGCTCGGGACTGTAAACACCCCAAAATCAAATGATTTCCAAAACAAACACGTGGTTTGTAAAACTATTTCAAAACCAATTTTTAGCTTTCGAAAACCCAGGAGTTCCAAATTTTTAAACTTTTTGTTAAAAACCCTTTTAAAATATAGGTTTCTTAAACTCGGGCCGAAACCCAAATTTTGCAAATAGCCAAATCAAGCAGGTGGAGCCTGATCGAAAAGCAGCTCCAAAAGCAGGTCAAAAGCCTAGAATTCAACCTAGCCTAATGAAAGTAGAACCAAAAAGGCAAAAGAAGAGTCCATGCCAGAAGCAGACTTCAGCCCTAGAACATGAAATACAAAGCCAAAAGCATAAGCAAAACCATCAGAAATCTAAGCCCAAGCTTGAAATTCTAGAAATCAAACGAAACGAAGTCTAGAAGATGAGAAAGAGATCGGACGTAAAGGTTGAGGAAAATCTAGCCCAAGACGGAGCACTGATGAAGCCAAGACCCGTGAAAACCGCTCGTCTCAAAACGCCAAGAAGGATTGAAGAAACAAAATTTTGGATTGGATCTGGACATAAATATCCAGATCCAGACCCAAATAGTATTTGGATTGGATTTGGATCATAAAAACCAAATCTGAGATCCAAACCCAAGACCCATCCCTTTTGCCTATAAATAGAGGTGAGGGGTGGATGAAAGTTCACATGAATTTCAAGTGGGAGGCTTGGGAGAGAGAGCATAAAGTAAGAGAGAGAAGATTGGTGGGCTTGACTTTGTCAAGTGGGTTAGCCATACGGGCTTAGCCAAAAGGGAAATGGGTTCAAGCCATGTGAGTTGGACCTAACCTAGGGCTGCACCAACATGAAGAATGGCGTGGGCTTGGATCAAGGCATGGCCTATGTAAGCACGAAAATTCTCTTGCTCCTGGTTTACAAGACAAGAAACGAGCCTTTTCGCGTTTACATCGCTTTTAGGGCATGCCAGCTAGCTTACTCAAACTAGCGAAGGTTTTAAAATATATCTGACTTTTGAAGGGCAATTGTGGACAAGCGGGATCTTTTCGCTTGAAACCTTCTTCAACCGGTGCTCAAGCGTCAGTTCCAGCACTTCAGAAACTTCGATCTTTTAAACAAACCGTATCTTTTGAAAAGAAAAGCGAGTATGAGGATTTGTTTACCTAAGTTGCAGGTTTTATTTATGGGGTTATCCGTATCCAAGTCTTTGAGCTTTTTAAGCTAATTAGGCCGGATGTGTGTGCTTCAAGTGGCCTAGATTTCGCGAAGTTTCAGCATAGTTTGGGGTTTTCTCTTTGAAAATGCGCAAAATGCATGGATGCACGAACTCTCGCGGGTTTAGATATGATGTGAGCTAGGCTCGAATTGAAAGCAACTCACACACCAAGCTTAAAGTAAATACCCGAAATATAAGTGCAACTCACGCAGTTGAAGGGGAAATACCCGAACCTTAAAAGCAACTCACACAACTTGAATGTAAATTGCGGAAGGGAGATATACTTATATTAAGAGCGGAAAGGCTCAACGCACGCGTGTGTGAGTGTAGAATTGAAATGACAAACTCACACGACTTGAATTGAACTTGCTGAAATTGAAATATAAGTATATATATGAGCGGTAAGGCTCAACGTGTTTATGTGTGTTGTGTATAAATGGAAAGACAACTCACACACACGACTTGAATTGAAATTTGCCGAAAGGGAAATATAGATATATATGAGCAGTAAGGCTCAACGTGTTCGTGTGTATTGTGTATAAATGGAAAGACAACTCACACACACGACTGAAATTTAACTTGCTGAAAGGGAGATATAGATATAAGAGCGGAAAGGCTCATTGTGAGCGTGTGTGTTGTGTATAAATTGAAAGACAACTCACACGACTGAATTTGAACCACCCGGATTGTAAAGACCTACACAATTGAACATAAAACTCACGCAGCTAAAAGTATATAGATATTCTATATCTTAGGGGTTGCCAAGGCCAAAATGTGTGTGTTGAGCAAGTGCTTACAGAAACAGAATGTTCAGTAATAGACCTCTGTTCTTTTGCTCATATCTCTGCAACCACTAAATGAAATTGGATGAAATTTGATTCTTTGGAAACCTAACATCCGTATCTTTCTAACACAATAAATTTTATCGAAATTGGATGACTGAGTGCTAAGATATTGCTATTTTTCTGAGCTTCTGATTCACAGGAGCAGGGCTATTCTGAATTTTATAATAGTTTTTGATTCTGTATTTAATTCTCAGAAAATAAAGAACGAAATTATAAAATAAAAATATATTCTGATTCTACACACGAGTGTCTCTATTCTGTAAAATTGTTTAGGATTTTTGGAGAATCAGAAGTATTTTTAAAAATTCAGAGAACAAGTCTCTGGAACTGAACAGATTCTGCAACTTTCAGAATCTGAAAATTTTCAGAAATCAAGAGCTTAAACATAAATCTGAAACTTTGGAAAATCTGGTTTTTCCTTTCTCGAATTAACGGATTCAAACAAATTTCAAGCGTCTAGGCTGACCCTTGAGCACCGGTTCAAGAAGGCCTAAGTCGAAAAGATCTCACTTGTCCACAATCGTTCTAAGAAGTCAGAAAAACATAATTTGTTAGTTTTAGCAAACTAACTGGCACGCTCGCGCAACCCGACGTAGTTCGAGGGTTTGATTTCGAATTCCACGATTTGAAATAAAATCACATCTACACAACCTAGCCCATCTACCTGCCACTTCACCCCTCAGCCAGCACCCCTAACCTGCTGCATCTAATCACTCCATCACCCAGCCAGCATCAAGACTCCACCCGGCTAGTGCCCTACCTGCCACCAACCTACATCCAAGGAGCTCCCCTTCGGCTGTCCAAGGCGACTCACTAGGCCAAAGCCAAGCAAGTTGAGTACGGACCAGCTACACATAAGTGCCTAACTCGGTCCTTGATATGAACTTGCTTACATTTAATTAAATTTGATATGGGGTTGTAATAACGGAGAGTTGTCTCCCCCCGGTTGTAATAATGTGGTTTGGCACACCAACACACACGTGCACTTGAGCCATTCTGCTCTTAGCTGCACACCATTTTGGCACACACACGGGCCTTAACAGCCCCTAAGATATAGTTATACTTATATATATTCAGCTGCGTGGGTTTTAACTTAAGTTGTGTGCGTGATCTTTCAATTCCACACTCACACATATTGAGCTTTCGCTCTTACTCCCAAGACCCTAGTAAGGGCCATATTGTAATTTCATTTGGGTGTTTTAATTCAAGTTGTGTGCGTGGTCTTTCAATTCCACACTCACACACATTGAGCTTTCACTCTTACTCCCAAGACCTTAGTAAGGGCCATATTGCAATTATATTTGGGTTTACATTGCAAGTCGTGTGAGTTGTCTTTACATATATACACAACACCCACGCACACGTTGGCGACCTTTGGGCCCATATATATTATAAGTATTTCTCTTCCACTATGTCTTTAAGATTTGGGTTTTAAGGTTCAGCTGTGTGAGTAGTCTTTCCATATATACACGACACACACTTGCACAATTGAGCCTTTCTGCTCTTAAGATATAGCCATATTTCCCTTTTGCAATTTACATTAAGTCATTTCCCTTAAGCATTGTCTTTCAATTCGGGTTTTCCCTTTGGAGTTGTGTGAGTTTGCATTGCATATTCGCCATACCACGAGTTAGGCCGCATATTGCATCAAAGCAAGCCCCACACTCCCGTGAAAAAATCGCCCAACTTAGGTCACTTGCGCACACACCTAGTTGGCCCTAAAAAACATAAAAAGAAAGACATAGGCACGTGCAAATCCCACGTGAAATAAAACTTACAATCATACAAACAAAGCCCAAACACTTCGGGTATTTTCAAAGAGGTTTGTTTTAAACGACTTTGCCAATCGTACAGACTGACCCTTGCACATCGGTGCAAGAAGGTCTGCAACGAAAAGAGCTCACTTGCTCACAGTCGCCTCGATAGAATCAGATTTAAAAACTTACTTCGCTAGCTTAAGTAAGCTATCTGGCACACACTTTTGTTAGAAAACCGACTTAGACACACGAAAAGGTTCACTTCGGGCCTAAGAACCAGAAGTGGGAATTTTCCGTGTCTACAAGTACCTTTGAGGGAAAGGGGAAACCAATATATCCACTTCATCGAGTCCTTTTTGTGGGCTTGACGGGAAAAGAGTTGCAGGTGGGATCTAGGATCCCCCGTGCCATCGTACCGATGGAAGTTTGGTATCTCATTATCACTGTCTGTTTCGTAATCTAAAGGAAGGAAATCAGACAGGGCGTATGTCCTCTTTTCTTTGTTTTGTCCTTTTAGCAGCTGTTGTAGGGCTTTACAGTCCTTGTGAGTGAAGGACTCGTGATATTGGTTTCCCTCCATAGCGGAGGTTTCCTTGGGTTTTCGAGACTTGTCGAATCTCTTCTTGGCTTTTGCCGGTTCACTGTGAGACGAACAAGACTCAGTTGCCTCTGCCTCTTGGCTAAGTGCAACGATTTTTGCCTTGAAGTCTTTTCGCAAGTCGTCTATCTCTTCTCTCCTATTTTTGAACTTGGTTTTTGAAATATTTTTGGAGTGAGAACTTGATGTGCGCGAGACATGGCTGGACACTTCATTGGAGTCTGAACTCGACATGACTCCGATTCTTTGTTTTGAAAAACCAACTATGAAAATGCAAAAATGCAAAGAGTTAAATACTTTTCTTGAAATTTTTTTTTGGGTAAATCAACATTTCAAAACTTGAATTTTATAATCCCATGGTTTCAAAATATTTTTCAAAATATTTTTTATTTTGAAAATGATGTTTGAGATCTTATGAAATCCATAGGACATGTTCAAATCATGGATTTTTCAAATATGCTCTAGTTTATTTTGTAAAATATTTTTAGGGTGTTTACACTACCAAAATCCATTTTCACAAAAAAAACAACTTGACATAGCATTCCAAAAATAACATGAAAATTTTTAGAAATTCCTGAGATATAAGCATTTCTTTCATTTGATAAAAATGGCCATTGTGTACCTGGTCTCTTGTGTACCAAAAATACATATATTGTTGCCAAAAGTGACAATGTAATTCGGATAACACTTGCACAAACCCGATGCAAGGAAACAAAACAAAAGTTGGTTGTCGAAGTGGACAATATGACAAGGTCATAAATATCCCATTTCACTTCAAGGTGATGTTTCAGTTCCCAAACACAATCTAACCAGTTACGATATAGTTGATTGGTTGATCACTAAGACCGAATGAAATTAGGGCATTTGAACATTCCAAATTCATTCGTCATAGCGATAGAGGCCTAAGATAGAACTCAACAAGACTACCAGGCGATACAACAATAAAAGGAAGAAGATCACTTTCTAAATTTTTCGGCATCAACAATATGTACATACAAGAAACATCAGGTGAGCTAGAGAGACTCTCTTTCTTCCCCCTCCTCTCTCTACATGAATGGTGATAGAGAGAAACAACAGTTGAGTGTATGCAATCATCTTTTGTAATTAATAGAAATGCTAGGGGAAAGGAGACATATGGTGGCAGTTCAACTTCCAGCCATCTCTCCTCTCTTCCTCGTATATCTCGTTTTCTCTTTGTCTTCCTCTAAAGTGAGAGAGTGAGTTTTTGTACTTTTACAGTTGAGTTCTAAACTCATTGAGTATTAATCTCCTTTCTCCATATATATATATATATATATTATGTATTACACAAAAACCAAATCTTGTCCACCACTCGTATAATTTTAAAAACTTTAAGTTTTTTAAAAAGGTACATAGGACAATGTTATTACACTTGTGCCCAAAAAATGATATTCCAGCATTGGTGAGATCCATCACTATTATACATATATATATATATATATATATATATATATATATATATATATATTTATAATAATATACATATATATGTATATATAATGTAATGACTTTCAACTTAGTAAAATAAAGACAAAATATATGGAATGTAAGTTTGATCATTTGGTTACTTTAAAGAACAAAAAAAATTAAGATTGACATACATTGCATCCCTCATAAGGAAAGTTTTAAATATCTAGGGTTAGTTTTTTTGAGTGATGGAAAAATTGATGGAGATGTTATACATAGAATTAATGAAAGTTGGTTAAAATGGAGAAGGGTATCAAATATTTTATGCAACAACAAGATGGTATTAAAGATAAAAAGAAAATATTATAGAACAACAATAGACCTACTATGTATTATGGATTTGAGTGTTAGGTTGTGAATCATCAACATGCATTAAAGATGTCAATAACAGAAATGAAGATATGGAGATGAATGAATGGTCACACAAAAGAAATCATATACATAATAAGGTTTTTAAAAGCAAATTGTGAGTGATCAATAGATGATAAGATAAGAAAAAATCATTTAAGATGGTTTGAATATGTAGAAAGACAATCAATGGAAGCGCCCCTAAGAAGGTAAGAAAAACTAAATTGTGAAAATGTTAAAAGAGGATGAGGAAGACCACAAAAGTATTGAAAAAAATAATAAATAATGATCTAGCTTATATTGAGTTAACTTCTAGCACAACATATGATAGAGCTGAGTAGAAGCAAAAAATCCATATAGCCGACCCCATCTAGTATGGAAAAGACTTAGTGTTGTTGTATATATATGTATATGTAAATATATACATATATATATGTCTCTCTCTATATACATATACATATATACATATATATGTATATACACATGTATATACATATATATATATATATACATATACATATATACATGCATATACATATACATATATACATGCATATATATATATATATATATATATGTATATGTACATATATGTATATATATTTACGTTTTAAAGACCAGCCGGAGTTCAAAATGAAAAAAAGGAAGGATTAATGAGGACCAGGTGGTCTGCAGATTGACCATTTGTCAAGAGAGTTGTTGGACTAAGATGAATGAAGATCGTAAGAATTTCAAGGGTTTCAGTAAACGTCGTCAAGTAGAATGAATGCTATGACGTCCATCCCGACTCCCAAGCCTATTTTCCGGAATTGGTAAAAAGAACCGTCTCCAACAATTAGATCTGGTGCTCTCAGGTTTCGTTGGGAATATTTAGGTGTACTGTTGGATGCGTAACCTGAATCATCTGATCACAGAATAACTAGGTTCGGTTTCTCCTCTTCCGTTACACGAATTCAAATCTGCAATTTTTGGCTGTTCAACTCTAGCAAAAAAGAGTTTTTTTTGACACCCTTCTAATTTTCAAAGAAAATTTTCCGGTGTCAGAAAATTATTTCTTGCGGTTATACGAAACATCTTTGGCAGTCCAAAAAGTTGCTGGAAATTCTTTTTTCCGTTGGGTTCAGTCTTGTGAAGTATTTCTGGCCGTTCGTTCATCTAATTCATCCAACATTCCCTCATGCACGTGCTTCTACTGATTTCATCACACACATATACCCACACAAAGAATGCAAAACCGGTTCAAATACTTCCCTGTACCATATTTAAACAGCACCAAATTCAAAAGTCAAAGTCGTTTTTTCCTTTTTTCTTTTTACTATAAAAGTGAGATAGCTTTTGAATATTGAAATTTGGAGAATTCATCGATTCGTCCTTGATGAATGATATCTACTTTTGTATTTATAATAATGTATGGTAAATAATTGTACATAATCCCACAATTGACAAGGTTCTACCACTTCAACGATTGACCATCACCCTCCACTAACTTCATACTATGACTTATCAACTTATACCTCGATAATTTGCACAATTTTGAATGCCTCTCTTGCTCCTGAATATGGGTACAATTGTACTCTTCCTCCATTCAACATGCATCTTTTAGTTTTTTATATTCCATTAAATAATCTTATGAACTAAGTAATACCTTTTTCTCCTAGGATTTTCTATACTTCTATAATAATATTGTCTAACCTACATAAATTTAAGAGCATCTTTGACTTCACTTTTTTGAATACATCGATAAAAATTACGGTTTATATACTCTTTTGATTTAATTAACTCTCTTAAGCTAATATTAATAGCTATATTTTTGTTAAAAAGTTTATGAAAACATTTTTTTATCTATTCTTATATCATCATTTGCTGTTAGAATCGTTTGATCCCATCTTTGATACATATAACAAAAGTATGATCCTTAATTTACTTATCTTTCACTATTTTTTGAGTTGAGCTTTTTATATAAATTATCCAAAATTTTAGCTTTTACTCACTAACATTTTTTTGCTTCTTTCTTCACTTTCTTATAAGCCCCATAAGTTTCATTAGTCTTATTGGAATCATGCAATTTGTAATATGCCCTCTTCGCCGTGATCATATCTTGCACCATTTCACTTCACAACCAAGCTTTTTTTTGTAACAGTACTCCTTTCTTAGATTCACCTAACACATCTTTTGCTACTTCTCTTATATGCTTAGTCATATTGTTTCACATATCATAAGATGTATCTACATAATTTGAAACATCTCCTTGAAATCTTTTTTGTTATAACTTTTTCTCATTTTTGAGATTTCACCATTTAGTTCAAGTAACTCTATGTACTCTTTGTCCACATTTTTATTTGCAAGTCTATAACTAAAAGTCAATAGTGGATAGTTAAGCTTTCTTCTTGAACTACTTTGCAATCATTAAAACACGATATATCTTTTCTCCTACAACTAAAATAATCAATTTGTGTTTGTGACAAACTACTCTTATAAGTAATTAAATGTTCATCTTATTTTCTGAAAATTATATAGGTGAAAAAGAGATCATATGTTATAACAAAATTTAAAATTTCTTTACATTTCTCATTTAAATCTCCAAACCTATAGTTGCCTTAATATGTTAGTGCCTCTTTACCTTCATGTTCACTTAGATCTTCTCCTAAATAAAGTATTCTCTTTATAGTATCTTTTAAAATTCCTTATTTAACTCCTCTCAAAATACATTTTTTAGTCTATCTTGTAGTTCTACTTATGGTGCTGCATAAACACAAACTATATTTAAAGCCTTTATTTTTAATACTAATTTCACCATCATGATTCAGTTACTATACCATTGTATGTCTACTATGCTAATATTTAAATCTTTATTTAAAATAATATAAATTCCATTTAAAATCTTTTCGAAGTCAAGGATAGAAAAGCATATACGCGTATATTTACCCTCCACATAGAAAGTATATAGGAAAAGAAACTTGCACCGACCTTCCGAAGAAGTTATATTGCATACTATTTTTTTTCACGTTCATAATTGACGGAAACCTAACAGAAAAGATGAATCCCCAAAATTCCTGGCCATTTGACTTGACCTAATTGGTTGTGATCTAGTCCCTCTCAGCAGATGTGAACCAAGTTTGGTCTTCAAAGGAAACAACATTGAGAGATGCGCCATTTTCATAAGTATGATACGATATGCAGGATTATTTTGAGTTGACCTGCGAAATTTCTTTCAACAAACTCCCTATTCCATTGACAAAGTCAAGGAAGCGTCAGCAAGGCATCCATAACGTTCTTCTATATATATGAGACCGGTTGTGCTCCCTGTATCTCACACAAAACGAAAAAAGAGTAGAGTGCTGTTGAGTCTGAGAAATGGAAACAATGGCTTCTGTTCTCAATCTGCTTTTTATGTTGCATACCATACTTGTCCTCGCCGCATATCCTATTCTAGTTGCCTCACAGGAAGTTAGTATGTTGGTCAATTTGATTTTCCTTCATTTATGTATTAAAGATATAGTGTTTGATTTGTATCCAACAAAATGTAAATGCAATTTTGTATGCTGGTTCTTTTTCCTTGTTTTCATATCGGTTCCGCTGAAACTGTTGGTTAAAAATTTTTATATTCAGAGAAAGAGAAGGAGTTTGATTATGTGAAAGGGAGTGAGAAAGGACCTGAACACTGGGGGAAGCTTAAGGAGGAATGGAGAACATGCGGCAGTGGAGAAAATCAGTCTCCCATTGATCTCTTGCATGAAAGAGTAACGGTGCTTCCTCATTTAGGCAGACTCAAGCGATCTTAAAGGCCTGCAAAAGCCTTGATTAGAAACAGAGGCTCTGGTATCACGGTAACGCCCAAGGCTTCAACTTCTTTTCTACTCATGATTTACGATTAAATTGATGATATATTCATTAATTATATATCATGTATGCTGACCATTCTTTTTGGATAAAATAAAGACTTTCAGGTTTATCATAGACTTGTTCTCTCTCTAATATATATGTATATATATATATATATATATATATATATATATATATATATATATATATATATATATATGTATATATATATGTGTGTGTGTGTGTAATTGATATTTACATTTATATTTTGCATACATATGTGTTCCTGGAACACAGCTCAAATGGGAGAATGGAGCAGGAGGCATTCACAGAATTCACTCTCAAGCAACTGCACTGGCATTCTCCGTCGGAACACACATTCAAAGAAATCTATGATGGGCATCTTTTTTTCCATTCGGGTCCAGCCAAGTGAGACCCGATTTGGGTCTCGTTTTTTATTTTTTATAAAAAGGTAAAAACCCTAAGGGAGGCAGTTGCTGCATTTGTTTTAGTAGAGCAGCTGATTGTGGAAAAAGAAAGAGAGAAATAGCTGTCCTTGTGAGAGATCGATCGCGTAAACATCACCCTTCCAAGGTCAGATTTTGCAATCATGGGTTCTTTTTTCTTCGGTATTTTCTATTTCTTGTGATTTTGTAATTCATACTCGGTGAGATCCTCTTCAACTCTATTTTGAGTTTTGGGTGATATTCAACTTCTTCATATTTTGTTATCATTGTTATTAAGTCTCTCTTGTGGATCATTTGCTTATATCTGCTCGCTCTTTTATATAGTGAGTTTTAGGCCTTTGTGGTCTAGTGGTTTTTCCCACTTTTCTTGAGGATTTTCATGTTAAATCTTGTGCTTAATTCATTTTTCATTATTACTCTTTATTTTATTGCATCTTATTGGGCGATCGTTGTTATTGTTGAATTTGAGTTTCTGGAGATCTCAATATATATTGTAAATCTTATACTCTCTAACCCACTCTATGCTTAAGCTATATGATACTTTCTTTTGATTATTGTACTTTCTCTTTGTTGAAATTGTTGTAGATGATCTTTTAATTTGATAGAACTTGGTCAGATCCATCCATTAGTTTATTAAAATCGAAAAATCTGTTTTCTATATTCTGTATCTGCTTTTGCTAAATTCTCTAGCCCTGCTCTACAATCGAAAAACTCTAAAAATTGGTACACATATTCCTCACACATAGGACAACACTCTATAAAATTTGCAAGAATCTGAGAAACATTTAAGGCCCTGAATAAAATTGGGCAAAACTAAACAGAATTGGAATAAAACTCATCTGCACTACAGATCCTGCAACAAAAGTTAGGTAAAAGTCTCTTAACTCTATCTGTAGTGATTCAAATTTCTTGAAAATAGTTTTGCTAGAAGGCTGACTTTCATAGATTTTTAACGTGGCCAATTTCATAAAAATCAAATATCTACATGATGTGACACAATTGCTTTTTTAAGCCTTTATGTTTCTGTTATAGGTTCTTTCTCGAGTTTCAGAGTAAGGGACTTCACTGATTAGATTATGCACTTCCACATATCCAATAGCTAAAACAAAAATAGTCTAGGAATCCTCAACCTTACCTACCTCAAGTAAAATTTTAAAGATTTTTGGAGATCAAAGGGATAGCAAAAAAATTAGGAAAATCGGTCCTTTAAAACAAAACTAGTTTCTATTTTTTGAGCATTGAAGTTGATTTTTGGCAAAAGAATAAACCCACGATTTTGGCAAACTTATTCATATTGAAACTTGGTTTTGAAAATTTCTCAAATCTTAAAGCGATCTTCTAAGTGTTTAGGCCGACTCTTGAGCATTGGTTCAAGAAAGCCTATGGCGAAAACAACTCATTAGTTCACATTCGCCCAAGAAGTTAGAAATCCATCAAACTTTGCAAGTTTTAGAAAGAGATTGTGAATTGAATTTCAAGTCTCTTCACAGGCTTTGTAATTAAATTCTCATCTATAGTTGTAACATAAGCGACTTGGTCATATGGGAGCAAAAGGCATAACTTTTTTATTAAGAATAATTTGATTCCTTGTTTAAATAGAGTGCATGAAAGAGATTGGTGAAAATTGCATTGCAAGTATACAAAATAGAATCTCATTTGCTTCTCCTCCATCTAGAAAATCAAATATTTTAGCACTCTAGAAAATTATAGGTCTATACTTTGAAATCAAAGGATCAAGTATTTGATATAGTTAACAGGTTTCTTGTTATGGTTGAGAGACAAACAAGAAAAAAGTTGAAATGTATACGATGAGATAAATGGTGAATATTCTAGGTCATTTGATTCATATTGTAGAGAGCATAGCATAGGATATGAGAAGACTCCTCCCAAAAAACCATAGTTGAATGATTTAACAAAAGAATAAATTGTACCTTGATGGAGAGAGTTAGAGCATCACTTTCTCAAGCCAAACTATCAATGTCTTTTTGGGGTGAAGCTTTAAGTACTGCAATTCATATTTTAAACCTCTCACCTTGTGTTTCTTTGTAGTTTAAAGCTCCTAGTGAAGTGTGGTTTGGCAAGAAAGTTGCATACAATCATTTAAGAGTATTTGGGTGCAAAGTGTTTGTTATTGAGCCTAAGGATGAAAGGCATAAGCTTGATATAAAGAAAAGATAATGCATTTTTTTGGGTTATGGAGATGATGAATTGGGTTACAAGTACTACGATCCTATTCATAAGAAAATTGTTAGGAGTAGAGATATGATTTTTATTGAGAATCAGACAATAAAATATATAACTAAAGAAAGACAACAAAGTGATTTATCTAAAGCATATTACATTCCAATAAATATTGACATAATAGTTCTTTCTCAGTCCAAAGTAGAGAATGCAATCGATGTGCCAGAAGTACCAACTATAGATACAACTCAGTCCAAAGATATTAGGAGATCATCTAGAACTAGAGAAACCTCTAGGAGGTATTCTCCTAATGAGTATCTTTTGGTCACTCATAGTGGAGAGCCCAAATGTTATGAAGAAGCCATGCAATGTGATTGTAAAGCCCAACCAGTTGAGATCATGCAAGAGAGATGAAGTCTCATCATGATAATAATACTTATGAGTTGGTGAAGTTATATAAAGGCAAGAAAGCTCTTAAAAACAAATGGATTTTCAGATTGAAGCAAGATCAACATGCTTCAAAGCCTAGGTACAAGGAAAGACTTATAGTGAAGGCTTCAATAAGAAGAAATGTATTGATTTTGATGAGATATTTTCTCCTATTGTTAAAATGTCTTCTATTCATGTTGTTTTATGCTTAGCTACAAGCTTAGATTTGGAGGTGGGGCAAATAGATGTGAAAACTATATTTTTACATGGTGATTTAGAAGAAGACATTTACATGGAACAACCAAAGAAATTTACTTTTAAAAGAAAAGGAGAATATATGTGTAAGTTAAAGAAGAGCCTCTATGGTCTTAAGAAAGCTCCAGTGGTACTTAAAATTTGAATATGTAATGGAAAAATAAGGCTACAAGAAGACCTCTACAAATCATTGTATATTTGTGAAAAGATTCTCAAATGATGATTTTATCATTCTTTTATTGTATGTAGATGACATATTGATTGTGGGCAAGAATTTTTCAAGAATTGCTAATCTTAAGAACCAACTGAGCAAGTCTTTTTCTATGAAAGACTTGGGACCAACTATGAAGATTTTGGGCATTCAAATACACAATAATAAAGAGAAAAATAAGCTCTTCTTATCTCAAAAAAATTGTATTGAGAAGGTACTTGATAGGTTTAGCATAGGCAAAAATAATGTGATCAACATTCCTCTTGCAAAATATTTTAAATTAAGTATATATCAATGTCCTTCCACAAATAAAGAAAAGAAGGAGATGACTATGGTTCATTACTCTTTTGTAGTGGGCAGTCTCATGTATGCTATGATTTGCTCTACACCAAATATAACACATGCAGTTGGTGTAGTCAGTAGGTTCTTATCTAATCCTAGGAAGGAACATTGGGATGAGGTAAAATGGATATTGAGGTATCTAAAGGGTGCTGCTGGTTTGAGATTGTGTTTTGGACATGAAAAACCAAAACTTATATGTTATACATATTCATATTTGGGAGGTGATCTTGAAAATTGTAGGTCTACCTCAAGCTACTTTATTACTTTTGCATAGAGCAATTTCCTGGCAGTGTAGACTTCATAAATGTATTGCTTTGTCAAAGTTG
The DNA here is from genome assembly GCA_036023115.1 of Brasenia schreberi. Classification (NCBI taxonomy): domain Eukaryota; kingdom Viridiplantae; phylum Streptophyta; class Magnoliopsida; order Nymphaeales; family Cabombaceae; genus Brasenia; species Brasenia schreberi. The sequence goes on from JAYKKT010000073.1 coordinate 4,423,623, forward strand.
AATGTATTGTTATCAACGAAGGTACCAAAGAGTTACTTTGGATGAAAGAATTCATGCAAGAGTTGGCTTTATGCAAACAAGGTATGTTTGATATTGTGATAATCAAAGTGCTATTTATCTCATGACACTCTACTTATCACTCATAAACAAAGCACATCAATAGGAGATATCATTGGGTCAGATCGGTGGTAAAAGAGAAGATGCTAGAAGTTGAGAAAGGTATACCATTGTGACAATCAATCAGATATGGTAACAAAGATTGTTACTATTTAGAAACATGAATCTTGCAGCAAGTTTGTGGGAATTGTAAACACCCCAAAAATACCATATTTTAAAAAACTCCCGAACTTCAAAAGTCATCTTGAGGCCAAAGCAAGAGAAAAAAGAAAAATTCAAGCCCGTTCGAAGAAAAGCCCGACAGAAGGCCAAAATCGTAATTTGGGTCAAAAAAGCAAAAGTCAGCTCCAAAATGCATAAAGAGGCCAAGAACCTGATGAAGCCGACAGAAATCCAAGACATGGCCCGTCAAAATGAAGAACGGAGTCCGTGGGGAAATTTGAGATCGACAGCACCAGAAACCGGCCAAAAATAGAAAAAGGCGGATCAAAACAGACGCCAGAATGTCTTGAGAAGCAGAACCTCAGTCGGAAAAAGACCTTGCGAAAAACCCAGGCCGAAATCGGGTCGCCGAGGAACTGGAGCCCGCTCAAAACTGATTATGGAAAGCGCCAGAAAAGACTCAAAGAAAGGAGCAGAAAAATTTGAATTGGATTTGAACCAAAATATCCAGATCAAAACCCAAATAATATTTGAATCTAATCTGGATCCCAAGATCCAAATCCGGATCCAATACAAACTCGTGCCTATAAAAGGCCTGAACCTAACTTTCAAGGGGCTGAAATTTTTTTGAAGAAGATCGTGACGCAGAGCTTCATTCACAGGAACCGGAGCTCGCCGACCGTCTCCCATCCAGTCGCCGGCCGTCTCCCAGCCAGAACCCACCTGAGTCGCCGGAACAGTCCGTCTTCCACTCTCAGCCGCAGGTAGCCCGTCTCTCTCAGCCGGAGTCCTTCTGCCGTCAGTCTCCCCTGTCCGCCATCCTCTGCCGACCAGAAATCTGAACAGGAGCCATCCTTCCAGCCGCCTTCCGTCGCCAGCCAGCCGCCAGCCTGCCACAGGAGCTATCCCCAGCCGCCTGTCTCCCTTCCTCAACCTCAACTCTACGCGAATCTCTTGACCGGAATTGAATTAGCGATGTATTCGGGAACTCATGTGTTAGAATGTTTCATATCTTCATGAACTGGCAGTGGACAAACCACTGAATCATGTAGATTGGTTAATGGCTCAAGGTCTCTTACATGACATGGGAAAAATTTCGAATTTATGCTCTGCGTTAGTTTGATCTTGTCATTTTGATGCTGGGATTCATGGCGAATTCGGAGAGGGTGTTAACTGGGAACTGACCGATTGGTGGACGAAGGTAACTAGAGAAGAAAGAGGTGGTTAGCTGAAAGTGCGTTTTATGCAGTCACACACCTGGAGAGAGAGATGCTGGACCGAATTCTCTCTTGTTTCCCTTTTGTTTCCTTGCAGGTGATTTTGATGGACAGAGACTCTTCTTCAGCGATTCGTGGTGCTCTTCTTTCTGTTTTTGTAGGAATACAACAGATCAAGCACTCGATAAAAGGGGACTCCTCTCCAACAATATTGTAGGATGGTGGACGAGAACAGATCTCTCAACCTTCAATTGCTGAAGTGAAGATCTGCTGCTGCTGCTGATTGTGGGCTTTGGGGAGGCTTGTGTTCAACCTTTTGTGCTTGTTCACTTGTTGCTTTTGTTTATTTCGGTCCTTCGTCAAAGAAAGGTGACTAAGCAGCCTTGTGTTATTATTGCTTTCTTTCAATTTAATTCGATACGGGATTGTAATAATGGAGCGAAGTCTCTCTCGAAATGTAATATTTGTGTATGATGCACAACCTCACACATCCACTTAGTCTTCTCACTCTTAATTGCACACAAGGGACACCCATGTGCACTCGAGCCTTTCAGCTCTATACACTCACACACATTGAGCCTTTTCGCTCTTAGGATACAACATATTTATATATTTTCAAGTCGTGTGAGTTTACTTCAAGTCGAGTTGCATTTCCTTTTGTGTGGATTTACATTCAAGTCGTGTATGTACGCACTTACATTCAGGTGAGCTTACTTTAAGTTGTGTGAGTTGTCATTTCAATTTACACACAAAGAACACTCTCTCACATTGAGCCTTTCCGCTCTTAGGATATACGTATATATTTTCAATTCATGTTGATTTACATTCAAGTCGCGTGAGTTGCAATTCAATTTCGGGTGGATTTAATTTCAAGTCGTGCGAGTTGCAATTTAAATTTCACACTTGAGCCTTTCCGCTCTTTAGCACTCACTCACAATTGAGCCTTTCTGCTCTTAAGATATACGTATATTTCAACTTCTGCAAATTTACATTCAAGTCGCGTGAGTTGCAATTCAATTCCAAGTGGGTTTAATTTAAAGTCGTGTGAGTTACAATTTAAATTTCACACTCGCCTTTCCGCTCTTTAGCACTCACTCACAATTGAGCCTTTTCGCTCTTAAGATATACGTATATTTCAACTTCTGCAAATTTACATTCAAGTCGTGTGAGTTGCAAATTCAATTGGCGTGGGTTTTACATTCAAGTCGCGTGCGTTGCAATTCCATTTCGGGTAGTTACATTTAAAGCAGTGTGAGTTGTACGTTCAATTTGAGCATACCTCGCATCATTGTTTTCCAAAAACCTCGAAGAAGATTTCAAAATCCTTGAATACGCTCGCTTTCCCCAAATATTCACACTCGAATCACATAGAAATTAGGCCACATATTCACACACATATCAGGCCTAAATCGTTAAAAAGACTTAGAATCGTGCAAACTCCGTAAACTGAAAACTGCAAATTAGGTATAAATCGAGTTTTTCAAAACACTTATATTTTCAAAGTCCAAATTGTTTTATCGAAGTTTTTAAGCGCTTAAACTAATCCTTGAGCATCGATTCAAGAAGGTTTAAAGCGAAAAGATCTCGCTTTCTCACAATCGCCAAAAAAGTCAGAATATTTTCAAAAACCTTCGCTAGTTTGAGTAAGCTAGCTGACACGCTTACAGAAATGACGTAGGCACAAAAAGGTTCATTTTCGGTCTCAAAAACCAGAAGTTAAAATTTTCATGTTTACAGGAATGAAGTTCACTTATTCTTCAAGTAAGTGAAGATTGTGGTCCTCTTAGCTAGAGGGGTAGTTTAATGGGCATTTTTTTTGCCCAATGAGGTCTAGCCAAGGGAGACCCGACTTGAGTCTTGTTTTTTTTATAAAATGGTAAAAACCCTAAGGGAGGCCATTGGTGCATTTTTTTGAGTGGTGTGGCTAATTGTTTGAAAGGGAGAGAAATAATTGTCCTTGTGAGAGATTGATTGCGTGAACATCACCTTTAAATGCCATATTTTGCAATCACAGATTCTTTCTTCTTCAATATTTTCTATTTCTACCATTTTGTAATCTGTATTGAGTGAGATCCTCTTCAACTCTATTTTGAGTTTTGGGTGATATTCAACTTCTTGATATTTTCTTATCATTGTTATCGAGGCTCTCTTGTGGACCATTTGCTTTATCCACTTGGTCTTTTATCCAGTGGAGTTTTGGGCTTTTGTGGCCTCATGAGTTTTCCCTCTTTTGTTGAGGGTTTTCCACGTTAAATCTGGTGCTTAATTTTTTTCATTATTACTTTATATTTGGTTGCATCTTATTGAGCGGATGTTGTTAATGTTGACTTCGAGTTCCTTCAGAATGACACTTGTTTTATTGTTGGATTTGTAGGTTCAATTTTTTGGTTCGATCTAATAATCTAATCCTAAGCTGATGTATGAAATGTCTTCCTTCACAGTTGAAGTATGAAATAAGGAAGGTCGTTCATAAAAAGGACGGAGAAATTGAAGCTGGAATAGTCAATCCAAGATAGAGGGTGTTACTTGGACCAGAGTTAAGAAGGTTCGAATTGAATTATTTTCCTTTTATGAAGACCATGCAGCGTTCAGAATCCTCTTTACTTCTTTTTTCTGTTGACAACGAAAGTTAAAAGAGAACGCGAAATGTCAGGGAATTCTATGTGATATCTTAATATGAGAAGTATTATTGGCTATTATCAAACGGATACAAAAGATTGACTTGTTGTAGTTGATGACCTCACAGGTGAGGACAGTTTCAAAGGAGCAAGTGAAATTGTTGAGAGATATTGTGCATGATGTAACTGTTAAAGATAGGATGGTCATTCTCGGCAACCTTATCTTGTAATGGCTAGACTGACCATCCAGTTCGTTACTAGAGATAGGGTTACCGGATAGGGCCGAGTGTAACCGCTGAACGGTTACCAGATTTCACGGTAACCGTCCGGATTCAGACTGCTCAGAAGAGAGAAACCTAGTGTGCAAGCCAGAAGACCGTTGTAAACACCCAAAAATTTTCAAATATTTTCAAAAACTCCTAAATTTTGAAAGCCAATTTAAAGCTTTATGAACCTTTAAATTCAAAACCCCAAATTTTAAAGTTTAAGCCTTTTGGGGAATATTTCAAAATAAAGGTTTTAAATTCAAACAACTCATGAGTTTTCGAAGCAGATAAATAGGTGAGACCCAATCCTGGATCCACATCGATTCCCAAAAAGCAAAGAAGATAAAGTTGGAGCATATCAGAATCAAGATCAAATTCTAAAGCTCATCAGAAACCAGGAGAAGATCGAGCTTATCCAGGACCCAGTTCAAGCTCATCCAGGAGAAGATCAAATAAATATGTTGATTGATTGATGTTATGGGTAGAAATTTAGTAGACCCCAAAAATGCTCGATACTTGAAAGGGTCTATGTTAAATTCTTTTGAAAAGACTTTTAAAAATTGAGCTCCTTTGAAACTTCTTGAAAGAAGGATCAAGATTGATTGTATGACCTTAAATGAAGGAATTGATGCTTTACGAAAAGTAGAGTTTTCAAAATCAAATTGGTGACATTTCAAAAATCCTTGGCTTATAAAATGAAGCCTTGTTCAAAATAGCAAAATATTTTCAAATGGTAGATACTATTAAGAAATGGGATGATCTTGGTTGAATCGAGTAACCAAAGGGATAAGTTTTTCCCCCATTTTACCTCTCTCTCCAAAAAGGAAAATTGACAATATTCAAAAGAAAAAGAAAAGACAAAGAGAATACAAAAACTCTTCGAAAAAGAAGTCTTCCCGAAAAGAAAAAGGAATATAAAAACTTCTTCAAAAAGGAGTCTTCTCTTTGAAAAAGAAAATGAGAAAAAGAAAAAAAGAAAGAAAAAGGAAAAAAACCAAAGCTCAAAAATAGCAATTTTCCGTCTCTTTGCCTTAAACCATGGGACACTTTAGAAGGAACCGTGGTAACTCTTTCTCATGTCCCCGTAACTTATCCCAATGGAAAAAGGTTCAAGCATGAAAATCCTAGAGTAGGAATAGAGTCTACTCATTTGGATTTCATTTTGTTTAAGAATTAGACTTTGTTACGTGGGAAATGGAACTTTAAAATGTTTTCCAAATTTTTTTACCAAAAACCTCTACCAAGTAGTAGGTGTTGAAACCCAAATGAAGGAAAGTATGAAAAATTGGAAGTCCTTTTGATGGAAGATAAAAGGGATTCCTTTTTGAAAAAGAATTTTGAAAAAACCCAAAATGTCAAAAAAAAAGACATGGGATAATTCTGCTTGGGGCAACTGGCCTTTAAAGGCTCTCTCCAAGCTCAAAAACCCCAAAATTGACTCTCCCAAAAAGCTCACCTCACTCATATCATGCATGCATTCAAAAGTCATCCATGCATGATCATGTCCCATATAGGAAAAAGTCCCTTTTGGCTGGAAATCCCTCTCCTGAGATCCAAGAAAAGGAGTTTACGAAATGAAGGATTGATTTATATTCTTAAGAAAATTTGAGAAGTAAATCCATAAAAGGGTGTTTCTTCTTTGCCATTATCCAAATCAATTTGGATTAATGCCAAAGAGGGGCATCTGTAAACACCCAAAAATTTTCAAATATTTTCAAAAACTCCCAAATTTTGAAAGTCAATTTAAAGCCTTTATGAACCTTTAAATTTAAAACCCAAAATTTTAAAGTTTAAGCCTTTTGGGGGATATTTCAAAATAAAGGTTTTAAATTCAAATAACTCAAGAGTTTTCGAAGCAGATAAACAGGTGAGACCCAATCCTAGATCCACATCGATTCTCAAAAAGCAAAGAAGATAAAGTTGGAGCATATCAGAATCAAGATCAAATTCTAAAGCTCATCCGAAACCCAGAGAAGATCGAGCTTATCCAGGACCCAGTTCAAGCTCATCCAATTCAAGAACATTTCAAGTTGAACTCGAGACCATGGTGAAGCCGTATGGAATCTAAATCAAAGTGGAGTCGGAGCATTCAAGAATCAAATATCAAACGAGGCATTGAATTGGAAGAGCCTAATTAGGCATACCCGACCACTACTTGGTATCAAGTTCAATACATGCTAGGACAAAACATTATACAAGCCTTGAATCGGCTGCACCCAAAGACTAAGTTGGCCGCACCTAGGCCCAACCCATATGGGCTAGTTCAAGTCAACAAGAGGGACCACATATGGCTGGGCCAAATTGGATCAAGAACCAACAAGGAGCTGGTCCAACCCGCCCCATGGAAGGGGCTAGAAACCAGCCCCCTTGGCCTATAAAAGGGGCCAAGGGAGAGCAAGTTGGAGGAGGCTTGGTTGTGTTTATCTCTCATCAATTGAAGGGATCTTGGGGCATCAAAAGGGTCTGCAACAAAGAAAAAAACGTGAGCTGAGAGTGAAGGGAAAGAGAGGGGAAAAAGAGGGTAGACATAAGAGGGAGTGTGTGTGAGAGCTGAAGCAAAGGAGAAGAAGGGCTGGCTGGATTCCACTCTTGAAATTCCAGCCGATCGGAGACAAAAGTTGTAAGTACTTCCTTTGTTTTTAAAACCTTTTTCCATATTAATTCAATTGAATTGGGGTTGTATTAATGGAACAAAGTCTCCTCCCACGTTGTAATAGTGAGTAGATTTGATGCCCTCATTTATATTTACAGAATTTTTACTATTGCACACATGCATTCCATGTGTTTGCTTATATGCTTCTTCTCCAATATAATCTATAATCACTCTATATTCTCTACCCCCTCTATGCTTATGCTTATAAAGATGATTTCCCTTCATTTCAATTCAGCAATTTAATTTGCGAATGTAGAGTTGTTGCATTTTAAATTCGGGTGAGTTTGCATCATTAGATTCTTAAAGACCGAAATCTGAACTTCTAGCATCTCTACATCTGATGATTGCAGCAATTTTAATTTCCGGATGCTTGCTCCTTTTCATCTGAAATTTTTCCCACTTATTCTACACATATCAGCTCACCTTAAATAAAATTTGCAAGAATTTTAGGACCGCTCAACCATGTAATAAAATCATATTAAGAACGACTCAATTTCGGCACCCCTGTTTGTACAGTCAAATTTCCTGAAATAGAGGTTGGGTAAACGTCCTATATCTCTGTCCACAGGAGTCCAATCTAATTGATTTTTGATGCACTGGAAAGCTAACATCCATAGCTTTCCAGAAACATTAAAATCATCAGAATCAGAGTTCTGAGCAGAGAGATACAGACTCATCTTTGAGTTTTTGTATTTCTGAAACAGAACTGTTCCGAGTCAGTGAGTTTGTTTGAGTTAATTATTTGTTTATGATTCAATACTACTCCGAATGCAGATTTGAAAAAGGCTACAGTCAGCTTCGTCTGGTAAAATTTGTAAAATTTTTGGAGGTCTGTGACGCCTTCAAATCCCTCTTAGAAAATAGCTCTGAAAACAGACTTCTCTGTTTCCAACAGCTTGTATATTCCATGTATTGAATCAAAAGTGCACAAGTTCAACAATTCTTTCAAAAACATTTGTTCATGTAAAAGGTAGTGGTATTTGTTGTAAAAATGAAATTCCTAAGCGCTCAACACCGACCCTTGAGCATCAGCTCAAGAAGGTTTGAGTGAAAAGATCCCGCTTGTACACAATCGCCTAAAAGTCTAAAATTTTCAAATATTTGCTAGTTTTGAACTAGCTGATACGCTCGCGCAAGCGTAGGTGTGAAAACTTTCATTTCAAGTTTGTCTCATAAACTCTGGAATGAAAATGTTCACATCTACAACCGTGAGCAGCCACTGCTCTATAAATAGAGCAGTGCATGACACATATGAAAATAGAAAAAAGAAAAAGAAAAAGTTGCAAGTCTCCTTAGAGTAAACTACTGTGAGGAAACTTCGAAAAGGAGCAACCTCTATTTCTGCTTCCACTACTGCGACGAACCGACTGCCATCGGCTCTTCATCAAGAGTAATCGGGCCCTCCTCAATGGAGTACAGGTGCGTTATTAGTATCAAAGCCTAACAAACCTTGCAAAAAAAAGAGAGGAGGAGAAAATCAGAGAAACAGGAGGAGAAGGTAAGCAAAATATATATATATATATAGGGAGAACGAGACAGGAGAGGGACACAGAAGAGAAATAGAGAAGCCAGCAACAAGGCAACAATAGTGGCCAGATCTGAGGCTAGAAGCGATGACAACGGCCAGATCTGAGATCGAAGCAAGACGGCGGCCAGATCTTAGGCAAGATGGCAACGGTGGCCAGATCTAAGGCCAGAACAAGGTAAAGGCTGGGCCATCAGCCGAAGCAAGGCGACGACCTGCCTGAACCGAAACCAAAACAGGCCGGAAAGGACCAGCCACAGCACAAGCTGAAGCAAGGCGACAACCTACCTGAACTAAGAACAAAGGCCGAAACAAGTCGGAAAAGGCCAACCAATGTAGAAGAAGTCCGGCCAGAGCACTGGCTGCCAGCAACTGGAGCTCCCTCTCTCTGATATCCCTTCCTCTCTCTCTCTCTCTCCCTCTCTCCCTCTCTCTGTCCCGTGTACACTCTCTTTTCTCATTAATTAGTAAATAAAAAAAACCAGTGGTTTCAGAAAATTGTGGGCCGAAACTAGCGATTTCTCGAAACCGCCCATGGTTTTTGGAAATCGCCAACAGTTTCCAAGAAACCACCTCGGGCAGCGAACTAAAAAGTTCATTTTGCCCTTGTCGATTTTACTTATTTACAATTCTTCTACTACACAAAATTATATAATTGTCCAAATATTTTTGGGTAAGAAGACTATTTTGCCCTTACTATGCAAAAAGTTTGTTTTACCCTCTAACAGTTTGTAAAAATTATGAAATACCGGGCTATCACTTTACATTTATGCCCTTCTCGGTTTAGATAATTTTCGTTCTACCATTTAGTCAAAAAATAGATTTACCCCTGTACTTTTAAAAAATTACAGATTCAACCTGAGGGTTAAAATTATAATTTTAACCTCGATCAATTACGAATTTTACAAAAATATCAAAAGTAATTTTACTAGTTTGTCCTCAGGCTTTTACAAAATTACAAAAAGGGGGATAAACAGATAAAATTATGGATTTGCCCTTGGTATTATTTAAGGGGTTCAAAGGCAGAAACTCTTTAGGAAAATGTGTGCGCTTTGTTTTGTATTTGTTTCCTTTTTAGACCGTTTAATTGTTACTATTGCCAAACACATAAAAATGAGCTCTAGGATATGTGTCTGAGTTGGCAAAAACAGAGAAGTTGAACGGTCTTAACTTACAAACTTGGAAGAGGAGAATCCCTCTAGCTCTAACACTTGAAGGTGTTGAATATGTCTTAAAAAAACCATGCGTCCGCCACCCCCAAACACAAATGAGCAACAAGTAGAAATGTATAAAATATTTCTAAAGGATGATACTATAGCAAGGACAATCATGTTAACCTACATGGAGGATGACTTGATTAGGGTGTTTGAAGAATATGAGATCGCTAAAGAGTTGTTTGACTCAATAACAGTGTTTGAAGAATATGAGATCGCTAAAGAGTTGTTTGACTCAATAACAACTAAGTATGATACAACTACAAAATTGCATGTGCAGTTGTTACTACAACAGTATAACTCCTTCAGAATGAAAGAAGGAGACAATGTAGTAGAGCATATAAATCACATGTTAGTAATGGCTAGAGACTTAGCTGTAGTAAAATCAGTCATCCTTGAACCGATGCAGATATCAACCATACTAAATAGTCTACTCCTGTCATGGAACATGGTCACCACTACCCTAAGATTAACCTTTCAGAGTTGCCCCTAAAACTAGCAATAGAGCAAGAACACATGCTCAAAAATAGAAAAAAAAAGTTGCTAGTAGTATAGGATGAGATAGCGTCTAGCTCCAAAACCAACCAGAAGAAAAAATCAAATAAGAAGTTTGGTAAGAATAACAAGAAAGGTAGTCAAAATTTTAAGAAATCACAGAAAACCACTTCTCGAGTCAAGTGTTTCAACTACGAAAAGATGGGACACTATAAAAGAGACTGCCGCAATAAGAAAGGTAGAGGAAACAACCCACAGCGCGGACAGTCGGAGAAGTAGGACATAATCTGCATGATTTTAGAATGCTTGTACTTGGACCATCCAGTGACAGGTTGGTGGATAGACTCAGGAGCTACATGGCACATCTTGAAGACCAAGGAAGGGGCAATCGATCTGAAGGAATATAAACCTGGGAAACATCGAGTCTATATGGGAAATAATGCTTTCTCGGATGTTTTGGGTATTGGGTCCTTCAGGATATTTGTACAAGATAAACAATTGTATTGACTGATGTGTTAATTGTGCCATCTATAAGGCACAATATGGTTTCGGTCCCTACCTTGATAAAGAAAGGTTTTGAGGTTAGGTTTATACCTAACAAGGTGACTGTGGGAAATCATGGGAGAATATTATTCTCTAAGGAATTCGATGTAGAACAAGGACAGTTCAAACTTTGTGATAATGAAATTAGTACATCTTCTGCTTATATTGAGAGTGCCTTTACTGTTGATGTGAATACGTGACATAAACGCCTAGGGCATTTAAGTCTGAAAAAGTTGAGGAAATTATCTAACTTTGACTTATTGCTTAGATTTGAGGAAAATACTTTCAACAAGTGTGAAGCTTGTATACAAGAAAAAATGACGAGGAAAGTTTTTTCCAAGAAAATAACAAGGGCAACAACCCTGTTAAGGTTATTCACATAGATTTATGTGGACCTTTTAGAGTAAAGTTACATCGAGAAAATGGTCATTTTATAACCTTTATTGATGATTACTCTAGATATATGTATCTATATCTTTTGGCACATAAATCTGAGGCACTTGATGCTTTTAAAGAATATAATGAAGAAGTGGAAAACCAATTAGGGCATTTGATCAAAGTCCTAAGATCAAACAGAGGTGGTGAGTATACCTTGACAGAATTTTTGGAATTCTGCAAAGACTTTGGTATTGTAAAACAGAAAACAATGCCCAAGACACCTCAGCAAAATGGTGTAGCTGAAAGATACAATAGAACCTTGCTGAATATGACAAGGTCAATGTTAATCGATGCCTCTCTTCCAAGGGTATTTTGAGGAGAAGCAGTAAGTATAGCGGTTTACATACTCAATAGAGTACCATGTAAAGCTGTATTCACTACGCCATATGAGATGCGGTTTGAAAAAAAACCCAACCTAGGTCATCTCAAGAGGTGGGGATTTGTTGCACATGTAAAAATCCTTGATCAGTCTAGAGATAAGTTAGACAGTAGGTCCTTGAGATGTATATTCATTAGATATCCAAAAGGTTCAAAAGGATATCGATTTTATCATAAGGACCACAGACTCATTGAAAGCAAAGATGTTGAATTCTTGGAAGATACTAAGAATGACATCTTGGAAAATAATGAGGAATGTGTTGATGATCTGGTAGACTTAGACCAATCATCTTTTGAGCCCATTGAAGATCTTCCTAAAACTACCGATATCTTAAGTGGACATAAGAGGTCAAGAGCTACTCCATCCTACTTAAAGGATTATCACACTTATCTTGTAGAAGAAGTATATAATTTGATGGATCTGGATGAGTTGACTGATAACTTGACTTATCAGCAAACAATGAACTCATCAGAAGCGACAGACTGCGAGAAAGCCATGGATGAGAAAATTGAATCCATTGAGAGAAACCAAGTTTGAGAATTAGCTGATTTGCCAAAAAGAAGAAAAGCCATAGGCTGCAAATGGGTTCTGAAAAAGAAATACAAGGTCAATGGTACAATCAACAAGTTTAAAGTGAGGTTGGTTACAAAAGGTTTTTCGCAAAAAGAGGGGATAAATTATGTTGAGACATATTCTCCAATTGCGAAATTTGCATCCATATGTATAATCCTGGCAATATCTGAATACTATGATTTGGATTTACATCAATTAGATGTAAAGACAACTTTTCTAAATGGAGATTTAGAAGAAATCTTATACATGCAACAACCCGAAGGATTTGTGATTGAAGGCCTAGAAGATAAAGTATATAGGTTGAAAAAATCCCTATATGGCCTGAAACAGTCACCTCGCCAATGGTATTTAACTTTTCAAAATGCCATTGTAGAACTTGGGTTTGTGGCTAATAAACTTGATCACTGTGTATATGTTTGGAACAGTGGGAGCCACTTTGTTATATTGTCATTATATGTAGATGACATATTGTTGACTGGAAACGACAACGAGATGATTGTCAAAACCAAGTCATGGTTGAACTCAAAGTTCGAAATGAAGGATATAAGGGAAGCATCCTATATCCTGGGAATAAAGATCTCTCGAGATAGAGAATCTAAACTCTTATGCCTGAGTCAGGAGAGATATATTGACTATATCCTCAAGAAGTTTAAAATGGGTGAATGCAAGTATGAAAATACGCCTGTTGCAAAAGGGGTCAAATTGAGTAAGGTTGATTGTCCCGGTGAAGGAGACGATAAGCCTAATGTTCCTTATGCACAAGTTGTTGGTAGCTTAATGTATGCTATTTTGTGTACAAGATCTGATATCAGCTTTGCTGTTGGTCTTGTAAGTAGATATCAAAGTAATCCTGGTTGGTAGCATTGGGTAGCTATGAAAAGGATTTTAAGATATCTGAAAGGAACAAAAGACTTGAAACTGTGTTTTCAAGTAGATGAACTGAAAGTGGTAGGATACTCAAACGCTGACTTTGTTGGGAGCAAAGATAACAAAAAGTCAACCTTGGGACAAATATTCTTATTTGGAGGTGGTGTTGTTTCTTGAGCATGTAAGAAACAGGGCTTTGTAGCATTGCATACACAGGAAGCTGAGTATGTAGCTTACTGTATGGCTGCAACAAGTGTTGTTTGGATAAGCCTCTTCATACGAGTGGAGCAATTACTCTTATCAAGAGTGGAGTTGATTGCTCGAAAAGCAAGCATATAATGGTAAAATACCACTATGTTCATGATATGGTGATGAGAAAGGAAATATCCATCTCATACATGCCAACAGAAGATATGTTGGTAGACCCCTTAACAAAAGGCATAACAGAGGAACTTTTCTCAAGGCATGTTACAAACATGGGTTTGAGGTATGTTTGATTGTTGTGTAGGAAAATAACCACACAACGGATGAATAGAGTTGTATAGGTAAACAACCATACAACAAATAAATTGTTGTGGAGGGAAATAACCACACAACAGGTATTGATTGCAATAGTAATCAGGAAATGACATAATTAGGAAAAACTCTGGAAAAGTGGGAGGAAAACTAGTATGTCGATACACTTGGCTCGAATGGCCAAGTGGGAGGTGTTACAGATAGGATGGCCATTCTCGAAAATCTTATATGGTAACGCTGGACTAGCCATCCAGTCCATTACTAGAGATAGGGTTACCGGATATGGCCGAGTGTAACCACCGAATGGTTACCCGATTTCACGGTAACTGTCCAAATTCGTACTGCTCAGAAGAGGAAAACCCAACGTGCAAGCCAGGAGACCGTGAGCAGCCACTGCTCTATAAATAGAGCAAAGCATGACACATATAAAAACAAAAAAAAGAAAAAAGAAAAAGTTACATGTCTCTGTAGACACGGAAAATTCTCACTTCCGGTTCTTAGGCCCGAAGTGAACCTTTTCGTGTGTCTAAGTCATTTTTTAGAACAAGGGCGTGCCAGCTAGCTTACTCAAGCTAGCGAAGTAAGTTTTTGAAATCTGGCTCTTTCGGGGCGACTGTGAGCAAGTGAGCTCTTTTCGTCGCAGACCTTCTTGCACCGATGCGCAAGGGTCAGTCTATACGCTTGGCAAAGTCGTTTTAAACAAATAACCTCTTTGAAAATACTCAAAGTGTTTGGGTTTTGTTTGTTTGGTTGCAAGTTTTATTTCACGTGGGATTTGCACGTGCCTATGTCTTTCAATTTTATACTTTTTAGGGCCAACTAGGTGTGTGCGCAAGTGACCTAAGTTGGGCGATTTTTGTACGGGAGTATGGGGTTTGCTTTGATGCAGTATGCGTCCTAACTCGTGGTATGGCGAATATGCAATGCAAACTCACACAACTCCAAGGGAAAACCCGAAATTGAAAGACAATGCTTAAGGGAAATTGCGTAATGTAAATTGCAAAAGGGAAATTGCAAAAGGGAAATATGGCTATATCTTAAGAGCGGAAAGGCTCAATTGTGTAAGTGTGTGTCGTGTATATATGGAAAGACTACTCACACAGCTGAACCTTAAAACCCAAATCTTAAAGACATAGTGGAAGGGAAATACTTATAATATATATGGGCCTGAAGGTCGCCAACGTGTGCGTGGGTGTTGTGTATATATGTAAAGACAACTCACATGACTTGTAATGTAAAACCCAAATAAAAATACAATATTGCCCTTATTAGGGTCTTGGGAGTAAGAGCGAAAGCTCAATGTGTGTTGGTGTAGAATTGAAAGACCACGCACACGACTTGAATGAAACACCCAAATAAAATTGCAATATGGCCCTTACTAGGGTCTTGGGAATAAGAGCGAAAGCTCAATGTGTGTGAGTGTGGAATTGAAAGACAACACCCACGACTTAAAATGGAAAACCCATGCAACCGAATATATATAAATATAACTATATCTTAGGGGTTGTCAAGGCCCGTGTGTGTGCCAAAAAGGTGTGCAACTAAGACCGGAAAGGCTCAAGTGCACATGTATGTTAGTGTGTCAAACCAAGTTATTACAATCGGGGGGAGACAACGCCCCATTATTACAATCTCGTATCAAATTTAATTAAATGTAAGCAAGTTTATATAATAGACCAAGTTAGGCACTTACGTGTAGCTGGTCCGTGTTCAACTTGCTTGGCTTTGGCCTCGTGAATCACCTTGGGCAGCTGAAGGGGAGCTCCTTAGGTGGGCGCTTGCGATAGGTAGGGGGTGCTGGCCGGGTGGTGTCTTGATGCTGGCCGAGTGGAAGGAGCGACAGGTAGGGGTGCTGGCCGAATGGATGGAGTGACAAGTGGATGGACTAGGCTTGGGTGGTGCTTGGCTGGGAAGTGGGCGACTAAGGGAGGTGTTCAGCCGGGATGTAGGGTGTGGTGTTAAGGGGAGTGAATGGGGTATGGTGTAGGTCGGCCGGGTGGAAGGGAGAAGGGAAGGATGCAAGTTGGCTGGTGGATGGGAGTGTGCAGCCGGGAAAGAAGGAGGTGAAGGGTTAGATGGGGTTGAGGTGGGGTACTAACCATGAAGGAGGCGGTGCTGGTGCTGGTGGTGGTGGAGTGTGGTGGAAGAAGAGTGACAGCCGGGATGGTGCTCCTCACCGAAGGTGGAAGGTGATGGAGTCGGTTGGAGTGGAGAGATGCTGGTCGGGTGGTGGAGTGGCGGTGGAATGGCAGGTGGATGGGTTGGGTGTTGGAGCTTGGAGTGAGTGGGGGGTGAGAGTCAAGGAGGGAGAGAGAAACCCGCAATGAAGAGGGGTTTTTATAGGCTGGGAATGGGCTGGGTCGGTTGGTAGAAGGTGGGCCAGATATTTGTAATAAGATGGGCATGGGATATGGTTTGGGGTAGGTCGGTTAGGGGGTGGCTGGTTAGTGGTTTGGGATAGGTCGGTTAGGGTGGCTGGGACATAGTGGTTAGGGGTTTAATTAGGTGCACTAAGGTGGGTTTAGGCTTAGTTGGTTAGGGTCTAGGTGGTCTAGCTAGGTGAGGTTGGCTAGGTGTGGTCGGCTAGGTGAGGTTGGGGCAGTTTTGGGTGAGAAGGGTTAAGTCTAGGTTAAGTTTGGGTCAGGTTTTAGGGAAAGTGGCTAGGTGAGGTGAGCTAGCTTAGGGCTAGGTTTAGGAACCTCCCCTTGGCGTCAATCCCTTGCTCAAGTTGCAACCATGTCCAAGTTGGTACAGCCCTAGGTCAGGTGTAGGTGCATACAAGCTTAAACCCACACTCTTGGCTAAACCCACAAGGTTAACCCACCCTTGACCAAAAGTCAAGCCTACCAACTTTCTCACTCATACTTTATCCCCCCCTTTCTCTCTCTACCCAAGCCTTCCAAGGCTTTTCAAGTGAAATGTAGTGGGCCCCTCACCTCCATTTATGAGAAGGTGATGTGGGCCATGGATATAGATATTGGATTTGGATCTTGGGATCCAAATCCAAATCCAAATACATGTTGGGTTTGGATCTGGATATATATGGTCTAGATCTGGCCCAAATTTGATTTTTTGATTCCTTCATGGCGTTTTGAAACGGACGATTTGTGCGGGGCTTGACTGTATTAGTACTCCATCTGGCGTTGGGTCTTTGCCAACATTGTCGTCCGCTCTTCTTCTCACCTTCAGGAGTTCATTTTGAGCAAATTTCTGATATCTAGGGCTTGGATGTTTGAGAATCTGGGGATGATTTTGATATGAGAGTTGATGTGTCGGGCTTGAAGTATGCTTCGGGTCTGGGCTCTCCTTTGCCTTTTCGGTCTGCTTTTGTCAGGCTAGGTTGCTTTCAGGGTTTCAAAAAGACTTTTTAAAGTCTAAAAGCTATATGTATAGATTTGCAAATATGTACAGGGTTGTCTGGAAGGCTCCTGGGTTTCCAGACTCAAAATAGCCCTTTGGGGCTGCTTTTGTAAAACCAGGCATTTTTTAGAAAATCGTGAGATTTTGGGGTGTTTACAGTCTCCTTGGAGTAAACCGCTGTGAGGAAACCTCGAAAAGGAGCAACCTCCATTTCTGCTTCTGTTGCTGTGACGAGCCGACTGCCACCGGCTCTTCATCAGGAGCAACCAGGCCCTCCTCGACGGAGTACAGGTGCGTCAGTAACCCCGTGTCCACCTTACCACTATACATTCATACAAAACTTAGACATTTTTGGAATAAAAAAATTACGGCAGCTTAAATGTTAGCTGTTTATATCCGAAACGTAGAAGTGTGGTAGGATTTGAGTTTGACCTGATTCGACCCCGAACTCGTTATGGCCATTGTCTTGTAACATCTTATAGATTCACTTACTTATTTATGTAAGATGTAGAAGATCTAACTAAGATATGGAGCTATGCAAGATTTATGAAATTCTTTATCAGATTGGTGTATGGATAAAAACAAAAACAAAACATTAAAGAAACAATTTCTTTGGGAGGCATAGTTTAGATTGTTTTAAGGGATTAATAAAGAGTTTCATTCTTATATCTGGTAGAAGAATCAAATCTGGGTCTTTTGCTGCCATTGTAAAATGATTGCTGGATATGAACTCACCTTGACCTGCTGTGAATTTGATCTCTGGGATGGGGCATGAGTTGAGAACCCAGAGTGTCCAATCCGGTTAGGATCTTGCCCGACCTCCACAAAAGATAACAATAAAAGCACGATAATTAACGATGACTATTATGATTCATTAATGAAAGGTGAAGCTAAATTGTTGCTACATATGTTGTATGATAGGGTTTTGAGAGCAATGCCAGGCCAGTCCAATCTAAGCACCGAAGGAGTGTATACTTCTTTACAACGTTCATCCCACGAGTTCTCTGATTCTCTCTCTCTCCCTTGATGGCAGAATATTTGTATTTCAATAATGTCATAAAGTGACGGTTTGGATATCTGATGTCCTATATTGTTTTGCTTAAATTGTATGATCATGCTATGTTATTATTGCTAATAAAGATCTCATTTCAAAAGAGATCTCTACACAGAAGTAGCTATCTAATGAGCATAAACAACCTAATCTGAGCAATAACATGCATATCGAATGAGATTCTACAGTTTTAAGATCCATCTGTTTGAATGTTTAACTCTTAACATTCTCAGGGTGAGTACTGTCATGGATGCATGTGCTTAATAGACCAAATTGTTGCCTAGATATAAACACGAGAGAGAGAGAGAGTAAATTGCAAGACATGTTGGGGCAGTCGTCAATCTCCGAAGCTGTCCGGTTTGGTTGTGCACAGCAGAAGTTGACTGCGTCTGTGGTTTCCCTCCTTGCTTCCTTTCCTTTTTGTATTTCCTGTAGCAAGTGTAATGAAAGTGTATATTGTTTTTGGGGTTACTCGCAGAGAGTTTTCTTAGAAGACTTAGAAAACACAATCACGTATTTCTTATCTCTTTGTATATAGCTATGTAAACTTTGATTTATTTATGGCTTTTTGTCTTCCATATTTACCATTTTGGGCTTTCCCTTTTTAACCATATCCTTCTTTTATCCGGGAGATGCGTGAGTTTCACTTTCTGAAAACTGAAAATCGTTTTATAAACATTTTAACTTTCGAAAATAGATCTCATGAAATCCGAGAAGAGGGCCCTTCTTCCAGTATTTCATGGTCGTTGTTAGCAATGGGGCCGAGAGTAGCCATCCACTACTTACATCTCCCACTTGGACACTAGAGCCAATCTTTTGATACACTGGTTTTCCTCCCACTACTTTGGGGTTTACCAAATTGTATCATATTTTCTTGTTGCAACTAAATAGCAATTTACATCCGTTATGCGGTTTTTCCACAAAAAATGTGTTTTTCCAACATAACTACCAACTAAGTGTATTTTCTACACTTATTAAACTAGGCATATCTCAACCCCATATGGGTTACATGTTTAATAAACAATTCTTTTAAGATGCTTTTTGCTAAGGGGTCAGCCAACATATCAATAGTTGGCATATAACAAGCTATTTCATTTCTTTTGAGCATATCATGAACATAGTGATATTTAACTATTATATACTTGCTTCTTGAGCTATTAGCTCCACTCTTAATAAGAGTAATTACTGCACTGTTGTCATAATATATAACAATCGGCTCATTGGCTATATCCAGCTTCAAATCACATATGGAGCGGCTTATCCAAACGGCACTTGTAGCAGCCATACTACAAGCAACATACTCAACCTCTTGTATATGCAATGCTATTTATGTAAATACTCTCACGTGTAGATATGGGAGGTTGAGTATGTTATCAACATACAATGCCATAGTCATGTTAGCCTCTTATATATGCAATGCTATTTATGTAAATTTTTTAGGGAGGTGCGCCCTAGTTGCATCTCCCCTTTTGAGTGATATGGGAGGAACAAGTACTTTAAAATTTTAATGTAAATACTCTCTACACGTATTGATGTCAATATAATTTATTCTAATATATTATGTAAATATATATTTACATATAATACAAAAAGTGATAACAACTCATACACATTATATTATGGGTAGAGCCTAGATAGTAAAGATGGATGTTAGGCCTGAAAATTGGGTTGAGCTTGTATATCACAATGGGTTGATTGGACATACAAACTTACTATATAAGGTGATAGATCATGCATTACTAATTGCTTTTATCAAGTGTTGACAACCAGACACAAACAACTTCTATGTGCCATGAAGTGAGATGATTATCACACTCCACGATGTCTATGAGATACTTGATCTTCCAATAGAAGGTCAACTTGTTTCCTTGATACATGAGATGATAGTTAGAAGCAGTGAATACATTTTAGGTGAAATGTTGGGAATGAGCATCGATGAAGTCTAGGGTCGGTAAGTTTGAAGTACGCTAAACTATTTTTTCAAGGAGAAGAGCGAGTAAAGAAAATAAGACCTTATATTATTTGTTGTATCACTTAGGGTACACATTGTATCAAGATAAGTCTATAGATAAGGTACCGATAATGCTTATTAATCTATTGGCACACGATTGTAGGAGTGTTAACAGTTACGTGTGGGATGCAACTACATTAACATATTTGTATAGGCAATTACAGAAGGCATCCCAGACAAAAGCACAACTTAATGGATATACTTTTTTGCTTTAGGTAATAATGTTTACTATTATTGCTTGAATTATGTTTAATTTCATTTTTTATTTAGAAATTAACAAATTATATGTTTTAATTATATGCATGAATTTATAAGTACTTCCCAACTTTCATAGTTGCTATACGACCAAAATGATAAGATGGAGAACCATGAGTATGTCGATGGATAGGTAGTGTGTCTCACAAGCACTCTCTTGTTGATTGGCTAACTCAATATCGTAAGCAATTGGATTTGATGATGGGGAATCATGTATTTTGAATGTTATATATTCATATGTTATATATTCTTATGTGCTATTTTGTTTAATGCAGATTAACTGACAATCATACAGTTCTGCAAAATACATGGATTGTAATGTATAAAAGTTATCATTATATCACAGATGCATTCAATGCATAGATGTTGTTGAACCTTATATGCTACATCATGTAGTTCATCAATTTGACCGGCGTTAAGCCATTCAAGTAGCAAGGACAAGACCTTCCATTTAAAATAAACTTACAAAGCCACACACGTATAAGGTATAATTGCTTGGCCTACTCCAACTAGGCAATGCGATACATCATTATGGTAAACAAATCAATTTATTTTTATTAGATGTTTTCCTTTTTTGTTTTTGCATACTTTCTTCCGCTTATTTTCTTATACTAGTGTATGAGTGCGATACGTGAGACATTTGCAACAACTTCAGTACATTCAGAGGTTGTACCATGACCGTTGGTATGTGATCCTATGTTGTTGGGTCTTATAGAGACATATGAGTGTAAACACCCAAAATTTAAAATGTTTTCAAAACTCTTAAATTTCGAAAGTCAATTTAAAGCCTTTATGAACCTTTAAATTCAAAAACCCCAACCTTTTAAAGTTCAAGTCTTTTGGAGAATATTTCAAAATAAAGGTTTTAAATTCAAGTTAAAAAGCCCATGGATTTCAAAACAGATCAAATGAACAGGTGAGACCCAATCCAAATCTAGCTCGAGACCAAGTCAAAAAGCGAAGGGTGAGCCAAGCCTATCTGGATCAAAGCAAGATTGAAGCCTATTAGAAACAGATAAAGATTATGGATGGATTGAACTAGAATCATGGATCGAATCAAGTTTCACTAGGTGGTTCATTTCAAGGCAATTCAAATTCAAATGCAGGGGTCAAGCTCATGAGGAACCAGTTCAAATCAAAAGAAGCGATTCAAGTGCATATACACGGACAAGATGATCAATCAAAATGGCTTTGAAAGGTTGCAAGAATCATTAACACTTCATCATAGCATCGAGCCACAATGATGCAAGTCCATGACATGGGCAGGCTAAGCAAGGAGGCACACCCAATTAAACTTGGACAAGATCGAACCTACCTAAGGACCCAGCCCACATGGGGCTGGTTCATATCATCATAGAAGAGACCGAGTTTATGGGATTAAATTTGTAAGGCCATTATCAAGTCATATGATCAAGCCAAAATGGGTTGATAGCATCATGGACTGGCCAAACATGGACCAACCGACCAACCATGCACCCGAATTGGACCAAGTTTCCAAGGAAGGGCCGATCCAAGTAGAGGACCCAGCCCACATGGGGCTGGTCCATACCATCATGTGGATCAAGAATGGGACTTGAGGCTGATCCAACTCGCCCCAAAGAAGGGCCTAGAATCAGCCCCTTGGCCTATAAATAGGGCCAAGGTTGGGGGGGGCGGGTGAACCATCTTGTAATACTTTCTATCTTTCATCAATTGGGGGCTAGCTAGGGGCTGATTTTGGGCTGAGAGAGAGAGTGCTGCACAATCAAAATCGTGGGCTGCAAGAAGCCTAGACAGGAGGGAAAGAGAGTGGGGTAGTGTTAGTCATTGAGTGCAAGAGAGTGAGAAGCAAAGAAGAAGGAACAAGGTCGGATTCCATTCTTGGAATTCCGACCGATTGGATGCAAATTTTGTAAGTATTTCATCCTTTGTTCTTAATCCTTCTTTTACATTGATTCAATTGAAATGGGGTTGTATTAATGGAGTATTGTCTCTCTCCACGTTGTAATAGTGATTAGGTTTGATGAATTTCTATTATCTTGCTGAATTTTCACTCACACACACACGCACTCTATATGTTTGATTATGCGATTCTACCCCAATATACTCTATAAACACTCTATACTCTCTGCCCCCTCTATGCTTAAGCTTATACAGATAATTTTCATTCCTTTACTTTTAGCACTTTAATTCATGAGTTGTATCGTTGCAATTTCAATTCGGGTGAGTTTTGCATCATGTATGTTTTTAAAAACCTAAAATTGAACTTTCACATCTTTGCATATATTGTTTGCTATATTTTTAATTCCCGAATCTATGCTTCAATTAATCCAAAATTTTGTACACACCTTCTACACACAGAATTACACTCTTAATAAAAATTTCAAGAATTTAGGGTCATGCAGCTATATAATTAAAATTGTGCAAAATCGGGTTTATACCTATCAACTATCTGAACATTCTGTTTTCCTATAATAAAACTTAGGTTTTTATCCCACAACTCTGTCTGTAGGCCTCCAAATTAGTTTAATTTTTATTCATTGGAAAGCTAACATCTATAGCTTTCCAAAAAGATCAAATTCACCAAATTTGGAACTTAGATCACCGAGATATAAGCTCATCTTTGAGCCCCTATATTTCTGTGACAAGACAGTTTCGGATACCTGAGCAAAGGTACTTCATTGATTTAATTTTGCTTCAAAACTACTGCTAATTATTATCTTTAAAATGCTACAGATCCTTCACATCACAGGCTAAGTATTGTAAAAATTTGGTAATTTTTGGAGGTCTGTAAGATATTGAGATTGATTCGAGAAACAAGGCTTGAAAACAAAACATTCTGTTTTTCAAGACTTGTTCATTTTAAAGCTTTAACTCAAGTGCACTTGTTTCTTCTTTAAAAAACATCACATCTTCACATGAATTGAAGTCTTTCACTTACAACATTAAAGTTTCTAAGCGCTTAGGCTGATCCTTGAGCATCGGTTGAAGAAGGCCTAGAGCGAAAAGAGCCCGCTTAGCTACAATCACTATTTTGTCATATTTTATTAAAACTTTGCTAGTTTTTGCAAACTAGCTAGCACGCTCGCACACTGTGTAGATAAGAAATTATCATTTCAAGTCTTTGTATAGGCTTGGAGTGAAAATTTTCGTGTCTACAATGAGCAATGTCACAAATGAATCCATTAGTTGATACTTGATGATGATAATAGTGACGATAAGTGATATTTTTTCTTTTGGTTGTATTTAGACCTTATTTTATAAATTTGAAACATTATGTCAATGATGATTGTAATGAAAGATGTTTTGGTTTTTTGCTATATACATGATTTCCATGAAATGTCATATTCTATCAATCAAGATAATACATGATATTCATTCAAATCCTGAAATCATGCAATGACATATACAAATGGACAACTCTCTCGTCACCGGAAGTTCCAACTGACGCTCAATCTCCTTTACTTTTTCTTTAATCCACTTTGTCTCTATATTTCTTCTAATTATAGTATATTCCTATAGAAGTTTGGAAAATACTAAGAGAAATAGGAATCACTTAGCTCACAAGACTATTTAATGAAATATGGAAAAACCAAAAGATGCCCGAGGAATGGAGAGCAAGTACACTTATACCCATATATAAGAACAAGGGAGACATTCAAAATTGTGCAAATTATCGAGGTATCAAGTTAATGAGTCATACTATGAAATTATGGGAAAGAATTATCGAATGTAGGTTAAGACAAGTATTAAGTACAACAGAGAACCAATTTGGATTCATGTCAGGCAGATCTACTATTGAAGCGATTCACCTTTTGAGATGTCTTATGGAACATTTTAGAGCAAAAAAGAAAGACCTTCACATGATATTTATTGATCTATAAAAAGCTTATGATAGGGTACCAAGGGAGATTCTTTGGAGAACTTTAGAAAAAATAGGTATCCCATTGACATATATTAACCTTATAAGAGACATGTATGATGGTGCAAAAACATGTGTGAGGACTCATGAAGGAACGACAGACTTCTTTGAAGTTAATATTGGGTTACATCAAGGATCAACTTTAAGTCCATACTTATTTATAATGGTGATGGATGAGTTAACAAAACATATTCAAGATGAAGTACCTTGGTGTATGTTATTTGCAGATGACATTGTATTAGTGGAGGAGTCTAAGGAAAAAGTTAATAGAAAATTGAAACTATGGAGAGAAACATTAGAAAGCAAAGGCCTCCGACTTAGTAGAACAAAGACAGAATATATGGAATGTAAGTTTGATCATTTGGTTACTTCAAAGGACATAGAAATTAAAATTGGCACACATTGCATTCCCCAAAAGGAAAGTTTTAAATACCTAGGGTCAATTTTTCAGACTGATGGAAGAATTGATGGAGATGTTACACATAGAATAAATGCTGGTTGGTTAAAATGGAGAGGAGCATCAGGTATTCTTTGTGATAAGAAGATACCATTAAAATTAAAAGGTAAATATTATAAAGCAGCAACTAGGCCTGCCATGTTTTATGGTTCTGAGTGTTGGGCAGTTAATCATCAACATGTACAAAAGATGTCTGTGATAGAAATGAAGATGTTGAGATGGATGAGTGATCATACAAGAAAAGACCGTATACATAATGAGGTTATTAGAAACAAATTAGGAGCGGCACCAATAGAGGATAAAATGAGAGAACATTGTTTAAGATGGTTTGGACATATAGAAAGAATATCAAAAGAAGAAACTTTAAGAAGGTTAGAAAAACTAAATTTGGAAAGTATTAAAAGAGGTAGAGGACGACCACAAAAGTGTTGGAAAGAAACAATAAAGAATGATCTAGCTTATTGGGAGTTAACTGCTAACATGGCACACGATAGGGATATGTGGAAACAAAGAATCCATGTAGCCAACCCCGTCTAGTATGGGAAAAGGCTTAGTTGTTGTTGTTGTTGTTGTTATAGTATCTATTATCTCCATCAACTTCTCAGTCAATGTTTCCTAGTTGCTAATCTTGTCTTTGATGCATTATTTGATATTGATTTAGGTGCGTTAAAAGATAAGTTGCAAAATATGAGCTTTAGGCTACTCGTGATAGGCTACTCGTGAGGCCTTTATTATCGCTAAGTTGCATGAAGAAAATTAAGGCGCATGAAAAATGTATATAAATATGGTGGACTATCTTCTAAACCTAAACTTGAGGAAATTCTACCTTGTAAGCCTCCCAATGGGAAAAAAGGGCCATAAGAAAGTTGCTCTTACTCCAGGCCAACTTTAGGACCGAAGGCACAAAGGTTTATGCTATAAACGAACTGAAAAGTGATTGCCAGACATAAGTGTAGGAAGTCAGTACCGGTCATGATTATTTATGAGGATTCTAAGACAACGATAAACCCTGTTGAAAATTTTGCGGATAGAGAGATTGCCTTCAACATGAAATTGATGGTAATTGTCACAATGCATTGTCTATTTCAAACCATGGCATGTATATTGGTGGATCTATTAATCATGTTAAGTCTCTTATCTTGATTGATACGGGTGCTACACACAATTTTAATTAGTGCACAAGCTGGCTCATGGCTAAATCTTAATACAGCCTCTATTCGAAGCCATATTTAGGGATGGTAGAGAAGTTACATGCCATCAAGTCTATTTGGGCTCGGAAGTGGATTTGGGTGAAGTATAGAAAAGAACTAGTGTTTATATGCTAGAGACACGCGGTCTTGATTTTATATTGGGACTTTAAATGTTTAAAGGACCTAAGAGGATGTTCTTGGGATTTTGGTTGCATGTCTGTGGCTTTTTCAAAAGAAGGCAAAACCTACACTATTCGTGCTAGACAACCTAACCAAGATGGGTCTAGCCAAATGAAGCCCACAGCAATGACCCACATGACTTTCAACACCTACATTGAGTGCTTCAGAAAAGAAAGAACAAAGACTGCAGTTACCTTTAGCTGGCAATAAAAAGAAGTCTGTAATTCTTGGTCATTGAGAAGCCAACTACATCAGATCCTTCAAGGACTCTAGATGATGCCTCGTGCGGGTATACGTGTTTTTCCTAGTGAAAGGTATGAATTCGTCGACTCCAAAAGGTCAATTACTTCAATCCAAGCCACAAAATGAAGCAAAACGGGTCTGACGTTCAATCTATGTACTTCCACAACCACATAAATTATAATGCTGATAAATTGGAGCAAACTCTCGAGTGACTCTAAATCTGATGACAAAGATCCACGTCTAGAACAAATGAACTTCTATCATCCACAACCGCCTCCTATTGGTTAATTCATCACAGGGAATCCAATAGTTTAGATTTGTTTGCTTATTTTCTTTGATTAAATTGCATTACTTGGGTATAGATTTATTAAGATTGGCATCATTAGGTCAGATACCAATGCAACTTGTTATATTCTCTTGAAATTTGTAATTGGGGAGGGAATTCATTTTTTTATAATCTGCAAAGTTTTAGGACGAGCTGTATAGAGGAGTGGTGGAATGATGGAAATCTGAACCGGACTTCATTATCCACCCTAAAGATCAGTTTTGCATTAGAAGATTCAATTGCATATGCCTCAACAAGAAGATGGCCCAGACAAGGGATCTACACGAGTTTCCCACATTGGTAAGAAGTGAAGAGCCTCAAAGTTTGCTTACTAAAAAGAAGTCTATGAAGATGAGTCTGAATATAGGGAAAATAAGGGTCGATACAAACTTATCTTAGTCGGTTTCTATATTTCATAAGATTTGTATGTAGAAAAAAGCCTATAAAACAAGCGTATCCTAACACATGCTCATATTATTCCACCATAAAACAAGCCTATAAAACAAGCTATAAGGAGGTCAAAACTGCCACCTTATAGCCCTCTACCACCCCTCCCTATCAACTTGCCTAGCCAACCTCCATCAATAATTCGCCGAGCCCCAGGGCATCCCCATGAGCCAAGCTTCGCCACCGCTTGCCACTGAGCACTACTAGAATTATCATTACATCACACTAAAGCCCTTCCCCTATCTCATCGTAAAACCTCCTCTTGTGTAGACGTGCCCTTGCTTGTCATGGTTTGATACAAATCCCAGATACATTAAAGACCCATAGCTCGATTTACCTCATCACAATCTATTTGATTGTATCGAAAGTTTGACCACGACCCTTATTACTTTGACTAAACCAAAACCTAGTTAAATCTAGTCGGAACCCCTCAATATATGCGTCATCGGAAAGCTCTCTCTCGACAAGACCTATCAACGTTACCAAGATCCGACCTCATTCATCTTATCCAGCCTGAACCACCTAGATTTTCGTCCATGGATAAGCATTGATCGAAGTCAACTCGAATTTATGTTTTGCACGTATCGAGACATTATCTGGTATCAAAGCAGGTTCATCCTCAGGAAAAGGTGTCAGTTATAAATTTCTTTGGCTGTGGGTAGGAAAGAGAAGCAGAGTTCTGTTGAGCAAGATTTAATTGAGTTAAAGGCTGCTAAATCGGCTCTTGAGGTCGAAAGCTTTAGGGACGAGTATAATGCTAGATTGAAAATTAACCAATAAGCATACAAGGAGAGGCTTTGTGAGCAATACAATTTAGTCAATCCATTTCCTCGATGTTGACTAATAAAGCATATATATATAGTAAAGGGACCCCGAAGAAGAATCCTATATAGCATTTTTCCATTGTATTCTAAGTTTAAAGCTCATATTTTACACAATCCGGAACTGAGTTACCGAAGTAAAGTTGAAGTTGGGGAAGAAAAAAAAAGTCATTATCCTAAACCTGAATTAGCTCAGCAAAAACAAGCCAAAAGGTATCGACTGGGATTCCTACTTTCCGGGTGGTGATCACAAAATTTGGTTGCAGAAAGTAGTCTATGCATGTAATAACATCATATATATCTAACTTGAAGAGCGGGTCCATGACATACCAAATGGAAGGTCTAGCCTAGCAGTGTATGGTTGGGAGTTTGGTTACCAAGTAAGACTTCCACTGGATGAGCCAAACGGAAGCTATTTTGCAAAGATTTGGTAGTAAAATTTCGGGCAATCCTTTTGATGAAAAAGATTTGAAACAAAAGGGCACTTTAGAAGTATACCAACTAAATTTGAAATGCTTATTTCCCTAGTTGATGATCTTATTTCTGATGCATTATTTGATTTTGTGTTGGTGGGTTAAAAGATGAGTTGAAATATGAGCTATATGCTCAAAAGTTACTACAACACTTGAGGCCTTTATTATTGCTAAGTTGCATCAAGAAAATTTTGAAGTGCAAAGAAAGGTATCTAGATATGGTGAACTTATTATCTAGATGCCTCCAAATCGGAAAAGAGGGCATAAGAAAGTTGTTCTCAGTCTGGGAGGACAGAAGGTGCAGAGGTTTATGCTATACATGCCCTGAAAAGTGATCACCAGAACATAAGTGAAGGGAATCAGTATGGGTCATGATTGTTTGTGAGGATTTTGAGTCCTCGATTAGCCCTGTTGATAATTTTGTGGATGGAGAGGTTCCCTTGCAACATGAAACTTATGGTATTTGTCGTAGTGCATTGTTTATCACTAACCAAATTAAAGACATGTATATTGGTGGATGGATTAATCATGTTAAGTCTCTTATTTTGATTGATACAGGTGTTTTATTAATGCACACGGCCAAATCTTGGTGTGTTGGACAACCACCATTTAAAGTCATATTTGAGGATGGTAGTGAAGTTGCATTTCATCCAGTCTATTTGGGATCAGAAGTTGATTTTGGAGAAGCAGAAACTAAAATTGGTGCTTATGTGCTTGAGATTTATAGTATTCGTTTCATATTGGGACTTAACTAAATGTTTTAGTTGGTTGCTATCGGGATGTTTTGATTGCACGTCTATGACTTTTTCAAAATATGGTAGAACCTACACTATTTGTGCTTGACAACCTAACCAAGATGAGTCTAGCCAAGTCGTGCCCAATGCCTGGACCTGAGTTACTATTTCTTCACCCACATTGAGTGCTTCAGAAAAGAAAGGACAAGGATCATAGTTACTTTTAGAAAGTAGTAAAAAAGGTCTACAATTCTCGGCTGATAGAGAAGCAAACTGCGCTAGATCTTTCAAAGACTCTAGATCATGCCTCAACCCCAATATACACGTTTTCCTTGAAGACAGGTGAACTCATGGGCTCTGAAGGTGAATTACTTCAACCGAACCCTCAAAATGAAGCAAAACGGGTCTGACATTCAAGTTAGTACTTACCTCCAAAACCACATAAAGTATAATTATGATGTTTGGAGCAAACTCTGAAGTGACTCTGAATCGATGATGAAGATCCAACTCTAGAACCAATGGACTTCTAGCATCCGTACCTGCCTCCGATGGATTGAAGCATCACAAAGGATGCAGTAGTTTAGATTTGTTTTTCTTATTTGCTTTGGTTAAATTGCTTTGTTCGAGCATAGATTTAATTTCCAAAAAAGCTTTGCCACATTAGGTTTGCTTTTATTTGTAATTGGGGAGGAAATTTTTATAATCGGCAAAGGTTCTAGATCAGTTTGCCAAGAACCCCAACCTTCCCCCGTTTAAAACAGTCTATTAAGATGAACTGAAGCTAACGAAGAATAAGAGTCAGCAGAAACTTTATGTAGAAAGCCTATAAAAAAAGGTAATGATGTATCTAAAAGGAAACTTGAAGGAAATCAATAATTTCTCTCGTTGTTTGAGGGTTCTCTCTCTTGTTAAGTCCACTTCCCTTTCTTTCTAGTTGCTGTTGGAGAAAAAGCCTTGGCTACCGCTAAGCCATTATAACACCTTCAAACCAATGCCAAACCACCCACATTAATCCACTAGGCTACCGCTCCCTCAATCGTTGCACCTCCTCCTCTCACTACTGTAGACATGAAAATTATCATTCCAAAGTTTATGAGACAAACTTGAAATAAAACTTTCCACCCCTACGCTTGCGCGAGCGTGCCAGCTAGTTCAAAACTAGCAAATGTTTGTAAGACTTCTAGGCGATTGTGTGTAAGCGGGATCTTTTCACTCACACCTTCTTGAGCTGATGCTCAAGGGTCAGTGTTGAGCGCTTAGGAATTTCATTTTACAGCAAATATGATTCCCTTTTACATAAACAAGTGTCTTTGAAAAATTTGTTGAACTTGTGCACTCGGATTCAATACTTGGAAAAACACAAGTTGCTGAAAACAGAGAATTCTGTTTTCAGAGCTGTTTTCTAGGGGAGTTTTCAAGGTATTACAGACTTCCAAAAATTATCAAAATTTTATCAGACGAAGATGGTAGTGTGAAGAGACTGTAGCCTTTTTCAAATCTGCATTTGGAGTAGTATTGAATCAAAAACAAATAATCTACTCAGACCACCTCACTGACTCGGAACAGTTCTGTTTTAGAAATATAGAAACTCAAAGATGAGTCTGTATCTCTCTGCTCAGAACTCCGATTTTGATGATTTTGATGTTGCTGGAAATCTATGGATGTTAGCTTTCCAATGCATCAAAAATCAACTAATTTGGACTCCTGTGGACAGAGATATGAGACTTTTACCTAACCTCTGTTTCAGGAAATCCGACTGTGCAGACAGTGGTGCAGAAATCTGGTCGTTCTTAATATGCTTTTATTACGTGGCTGAGCGGCCCTAAAATCTTGCCAATTTTATAGAGTGTCCAAATGTGTATGGAATCAGTGTGCCAAATTTCGAGATAATCGGAGCAAGCATCACAAAATTAAAATTACAGAAACAGACATATACAGAGATGCTGAAATTCGGTTTTCTGTTTTATAAATGTAATGATGCATAACCCACACGAAATTAAAATGCAACAACCCTTAAAGCAAATTTGTTGGAATATAAATGAATGGAAAGTACTTTATAGCTTAGACATAGAGGGGGTTAGAAGTATAGAGGGTATATAGCATATAGGAAGGGAGAAGCATTAAAGCAAACACTTGGCGTGCATGTGGGTGTATAGTGTTTCATCCATGAAATTGAAATGACAGCAAAGCTAGATTATTACAACTCGGGGAGAAATGAAACTCCATTAATACAACCCCATTTAATGAATTGAATGGAAGAGAATGAAACTTAGATTAAGTAAGAAAGGTCTTACACGAGTTTTTGGATGGTGAAGGACCGGGTTTCAATGATGAAGCCGACCTTCCTCTTGATGGCCTTCCTTCTCAACTCCTACAAGCTCTCACCTAGCTTCCCCTTCTTCCCCCACACTAGAAGACGTCCCTCCTTGCTGAAAATTTCTACACCTAGTCTAGCACACACCACCCAAGGTCTCTCTCTTCTCTCTCTTCTCTCTCCAATCTCCAAGTTATGGAACCCGCCCCCCCCTCTTGGCCTTTTTATAGGCAAAGGGGGGCTGGTTCTAGGGGTTTCTTGTGGGGCGGGTTGGAGCTTTTGCTTGGTAGATTTGATCCGCTCCAAACCGGCTTCTTGTAGTTCCTCATTGAGTCGTTTTGGACCAGCCCATGTGGGTTGGTCTAGGTGCCATAGCTTGGTGCAGCCCTAGAGCATGCGGTTAGTTTTAAACAACCTTACAATGTGTAACATGTTTTGTTTGGGCTGATTTCTTTAAGCTTCGACCCACTTGAATTCGCTTCTTTCTTTGATTCGGCTCCCACCTTTTGCTTTTGAGTTCCACTTGAAATCTTCTCGAATTGAATGAGCTTGTTACCATGGCCTCGAGTCTTGGTTCCAAGTTGGCCCCATCTTGATCGGGCAAACTTGGATTTGTTCGGTCTTGACCTTCCATTTGGATAAGTTGTTGAATTTGAACTTGATATGCTTCAATCTTCTCCGCTTTTGGGAATCAATCTGAATCTGATTTAACTTGATCCGTATCTTGATACACTTTATCTTCTTTCCGGGAATCGAGCCTGGATTGGGTCTTCACCTGCTTCGAAACTCATGGGCTATTTGGATTTAAAACCTTTATTTTGAAATATTCTCCCAGAAGGTCTAAACTTTAAAATTTGGGGATTTTGAATTTAAAGGTTCATAAAGGCTTTAAATTGGCCTTCAAAATTTAGGAGTTTTTGAAAATACTTGAAAAAATTTCAGGTGTTTACAGATGCCCCTCTTTGGCATTAATCCAACTGTGTTTGGATAATGTCAAAGAAGAAAACACCCTTTTACTCTTCTTTCCGAACCTTTCTCAAGAGCATGGATCATCCAAGTGCCTAACTTTTAAAAATAAGTAAGAGGGGATTTAGAGCCAAAGGGGACTCAATCTGCTATGACCTTGGTCCTAATATCGATCATGTACTCAATGGTTTGAATGCATGCATGGGCATGTATGAAGGGTGTGAGTGATATGCACACGATGATTCTTTTAGAGACTCTTAACATGCAAGGATCGAACTTGGGAGGCTTGTGAAGGTCGACTGCCCCAAGTGATCATGGCCCTCATGTGGCTTGATGTTTTCGGGTTTTCACAACTTTCCAAAAGAAAGGGGAAATCCTTTTTAGCTTCAATCACAAGGATTTTCAGCTTCTTGTATTTCCCTTTACTCGGGTCATAAT
This sequence comes from Brasenia schreberi, assembly GCA_036023115.1. Lineage (NCBI taxonomy): Eukaryota > Viridiplantae > Streptophyta > Magnoliopsida > Nymphaeales > Cabombaceae > Brasenia > Brasenia schreberi. The sequence goes on from JAYKKT010000073.1 coordinate 4,456,372, forward strand.
ACCTACTACTTGGTAGAGATTTTTATAGGAAAACTAGGAAACATTGCAAAACTCTCCTACTTACACAACAAAGTCTAATTCTCAAACAAAATAAGATTCAAATGAATAAATCCTATTCCTACTTTAGGATTTTCCTAGATAAAACCTTTCTCCACTAGGATAAGTCTTAGGGATAGGGAAAGAATTACCACGGTCCCTTCTGAAGCGTCCCGTGGTTTAAGGCCAAGAAGAGGAAAATTTGCTCTTTTTGAGCTTTTGGCAATTTTTTTTTTCTTTTTTTTTTTCATAGAGGGCCTCCCTTTTTCTTTTTGGAGGATTTTGCTTTTTTCTCTTTCTTTTCCAATCAAAGCACTCTTTTCTGCTTTGCTTTTCTTTTTCTTTTGAAGATAAATTTTTTGAGGGATATCCTCTTTTCTATTTTGCCAAATTTTCCTTTTTGGGAAGGAGAAGCGAAATGGGGAGAGACTTATCCCAATGGTTTACTCGATTCATCTAAGATCACCCTATTTTGAAATAGCATATACCATTTGGAAATACTTTGCTATTTTGAACAAGGCTCGATTTTGTAAGATGGGGACTTTTGAAATACAACCCATAAATTTTGAAAACTCTACCTTTCATAAGACCCTATTTCCCTTGTTTTGGGTCACACGATCCACCTTGATCCTTCTTCAAGAAGTTCAAAGGAGATCCCATTCAAAATATTTTCAAAAGAGAGTAGACCCTATACATGATATCTTTTCAAATGTTGAGCATTTATAGGGTCTACCAAGTTCCTACCGTCAACATCAACCAACCAATAAGCATTGTTAGTGGTGGTTCCACGCACGACATAAGGACCATCCCACTTGGGCCGCCACTTTCCAAGGGGGTGTGGGCCTCGGTGGTGAATGGTTTTTAGCACTAGGTCTCTCACTTTGAAGTGGCGAGCCTTCATGTGCTTCTCGTAGTGTCGGGCTACCCTTTGCTTATATGCATGTGCATGATCCATAGCAAGTAGCCTCTTTTCATCCAACAAGTCAAGTTCGACCATTCTAGTATGTTGTAGGGTTTCTAATGGAATATCTAATGCTAGTGATGTATGAAATGAATGAAGCTTGGTATGAATGGGGAGTATGGCACTCGTGCCATAGACCAACTCGAATGGGGTGGCATTTGTTGGGGTTCGAATGGAAGTTCTATAAGCCCACAAGGCTTCGTCGAGCTTCTCATGCCATGTCCTACCTTTTTCTAGGGTTTTCTCAATGATGCTTATGAGGGTTTTGTTTGTGGCTTCGGCCTGGCCGTTGCCTTGAGGGTAGTAGGGCGATGAGAAGTGTTGAGTTATGCCATATGTGACACACAATTTTTCCATCTTCTCATTCTTGAATGGGGTGCCATTATCGGACACTAAGTCTTTTGGTACTCCAAATCGGGCCAAGATATTTCTCTTAATGAATGCCACTACATGTTGTCCTTGGACATTGGTCAGGGATGTAGCTTCAACCCATTTAGAGAAATATTCGGTGGCCGCTAGGATGAACCTATGTCCATTGGATGCATTGGGGGATATGGGTCCTACGATGTCGAACGCCCACATGGCAAAAGGCCAAGGGCTTACGATGGAATGCAAAGTGGATGATGGGGTGTGAATGATATGCCCATGTATTTGACATTGATGACATTTCCTAACATGATCATGGCAATCTTGTCTTAGGGTGGACCAAAAATACCCAGCTCTAAGTATCTTCATGGCCATCATATTTGCATTAACATGGCCTCCACACTCTCCATCGTGGAATTCGTGCATTATGGTCTTAGCCTCTTCAAGGTCTACACATCGCAACAAGATGCCCGTAAAACTTTTCTTATAAAGCACCCCTCCCAAAATTACATACCGGGTTGAAATTTTTCTAATAAAAGCTTGATCTTTTGAAAAAGCATATTCGGGAAATCCTCCATTTTCTAAAAAGTTTTTAATGTCATAAAACCAAGGTTTATCATTTGGATTTTGGTCGTTTTGGCAAATCTCTAAATCGTGCGTGGATGGAACGGGTGAGTGTCATATCTCTAGGGATCGGGTTCCCAAGGTGGGATCGACCCTTAAAGCGGATCCTAAGGAGGAGAGGGCATCCGCTATGGTGTTGTCCTCTCTCCCTATGTGAGTGAGTGTGCATGATTTGAAAGAGTCGACCAACTTGGTGGCCAACTCGTGATACGGAATGAGTTTTTCGTGTTTGACTTGCCAAATTTTTAAAACTTGGTTTACAACCAGTAAAGAGTCTCCAAAGACTTCAATGCAAGCTGCCCCTAGATTTTTCAAGACTTTTAGGCCTTGTATGAGAGCCTCATATTCAGCCACATTATTTGAACACTCAAAATCTAGACGAATTGCAATGGGTATTTCTCCCTTTTCGGGGGATATGTAAATGACTCCAACACCTACCATTTGTTGGTTTCGTGCCCCATCAAAGTACATTTTCCATACTTGGTTTTCATTGAAACAGTTTGCTAAAACATGGTTTTGGAAATCGTTTGCAAATATGCCTTCGTCGGGCATCTCATCAAGTATGGGATATGTTTCTTCCAAGGGGAACTCGGCCACATGATCGGCTAGGGCTTGCCCCTTAATGGAGGTTTGGTGGTGATATTTCAAGTCATATTCCATTAAGAGGAGTTGCCATTTACCAAGCCTACCCGTTAGGATAGGTTTTTCAAACAAGTGCTTGATCGGATCGAGCTTAGACACTATCCATATCTCATGGTCTAGGAAGTAATGTCTAAACTTTTGGCAAGCCCAAACTAATGCCAAGCACGTTTTCTCCATGGCTTGATAATTTCTTTCATATGCCAAGAGAGTTTTCGAAATATAGTAAATGGTACACTCTTTGTGGCTATCATCCTCATATTGAGCTAATAAAGCACCCAATGCATTCGTATGTATGGAAATGTAAAGAAGTAAAGGTTTTCCTTGCTTTGGAGGTTTCAAAATTGGAGGATTCACCAAATAAGTTTTCAATCTTTCAAAAGCTTTTTGACACTCATCGTCCCACGAAAATTTTACCCCTTTTCACAAAAGTTTATTGAAAGGTCGCATCTTGTTGCTAGATTTGAAATGAACCTCCTAATGGCTTGGAGGCGACCTTGGAGGCTTCGGATTTGGGACAGGTTGGATGGTGGAGGCATATCTATGATAGCTCGACACTTAGAGGGGTCTACTTCAATGCCCCTTTGGCTCACCATAAAGCCCAAAAGCTTACCAGATTCTATCCCGAATACACATTTTTAAGGGTTTAGTTTCACTTTGTAAAGCCTAAGCCTTTCGAAAACTTTTTGCAAAGACTCAATGTGAGTAACTCGGGTTTTTTATTTCACCAGAAGGTCATCCACATATACTTCCAAGAGCTCGTGAATTTGATCATGAAAGATAGTAGTCATAGCTCTTTGGTATGTGACACCGGTATTTTTCAAACCAAACGGCATAACTGTGTAACAGTATGTGCCCCAAGGTATAGTAAAAGCAGTTTTTGCCTAATCTTTTGGTGCTAACTTAATTTGATTGTAACCCGAATAGCCATCCATGAAAGAAAACATTTCATGATTTGCAGTGCTATCTACTATTAAATCAATATTTGGTAGAGGAAAATTGTCTTTTAGAGTGGCTTTGTTCAAATTTCTAAAATCAATGTAAATCCTAATTTTCCCATTGGATTTTCGAACTACAACAATATTTGAAAGCCATTCTGAGTACGCAATGGGTTTTATAAATCCGGCTTTTAAAAGATCTTCTAAACCCTCTTTCACTTGTGCATGTACATCGGGGTGAATCTTTCTAAGCTTTTGCTTTATGGGTTTGGCATTTGATTCTAGGGGAAGACGATGCTCTACTACCATTGGGTCTAAACCCGGCATGTCTTCGTAGGTCCATGCAAACACATCTACATATGATTTGAGAAATGTGATGAATGATGTCCTTTCATGCTTGTAAACACCCCGAAATCTCACGAATTTCTTTAAAACAACCTGGTTTTATACAGGCAGCCCCAAAGGGCCATTTTTGAGTCTGGAAACCCAGGAGCCTTCCAAACAACCCTGTACATATGTTTTAAACTCTGTATTTCAAAAATATATAATATGGCTTTTGAAAACCTTTTAAAACACGTTTTTGAAACCCCGAAGTGGCTTGGCCCGATCAAGACAGGACCAGCGAAGCTAAGAAGAGCCCGGAACCGGAGCACACATCGAGCTCGGCACAGCAACTCTTGTATCTGATTCACACCCCCAGGATCTCGAACGTCCAAGACCCTGTTCCTATCAAAATGTCATTTAAAGTCATCTCCGGAAGGCAGAAACAGAGGCGGACGACCATGTTGGCGAAGACCCAACGCAGACGGAGTGCTGATGCTGTCAGACCCCGCACAAATCGTCCATTTCGAACCCAGCTCGAAGGAGTCAGAGTTCAGTTTGGATTGGATCTGGACCATATATATCCAGATCCCAATCCAAACCCATGTGTGGACTTGGATTTGGATTTGGATTTGGATTCAAAAATCCAATCCAATATCAATATCCATGGCCCACATCACCTTCTCATAAATGGAGGTGGGGCCCACTTGAAATTCACGTGGGATATTGGGCATGAGAGAGAGTGGGGATGAAAAATATCAAGAGTGTTGTAATTAAGCTTGACTTGTGTGTCAAGTTTGGGGTTAATCATGTGGGTTAGCCTAATTGAGTGGGTTTAAGCTTGTAATTAGCTAAAACCTAACCTAGGGCTGCACCAACATGAGGTGGTTAAGGTCTATGGGCCATGCAAAGGGAGCTCCTTCACCTAAACCTAACCCAAAACACCTAATCCTAGCCTACCACCCTAATCCACCCCTAATCTGAACCTAATCACCTAACCCACTTCCCTAATCCCAACCTAAACCTAGGTTAATTTCCCTAAACCTAGCCTAAACCTAGCCTAATCACCTAACCTAGCTCACTAAACCTCACCCTAAAACCCAACCACCTAACCTAGCCCTAAACCCCTAAACCACCCCTAGCCCACAATCTACCCAAACCACTAGTTTTCAAAATATCTAGCCCAACCCTTTCCAGCCCACCTTATCTATATACCACCCTACCTAAACCACCTAACCACTACCCCAAACCCAGCCCTAACCGACCTACCCATCCCTATATAAACCCCCCCCTTGAGGGCGGGTTTTCCTAGCTAGCAGCCCTCACCAATTCCAGTCGGGTGCTCTCTTTCCCCCATTTCCTCACCCAGCCGAACCTGCCCCAGCTGCTCCACCTGTGCCGCCTGCACCACCACCATCCCTCCATCCCACCACTGCTTGCACCGCCATCTCCACCATCTCCCGGCCGAGCTTCACAGCCTGCCCATCTTCCTCCCAGCTAGGTACCACCTTCTCCCCATTCGGTAAGTACCCTCCACTCTACCTAGCTCCTTCTCTACTCCCTCTCCACTCCTAGCCACCCACCATACCGCCACCTTACCTACACATCAGCCCTTTGCCGCCATCATTCTCCCTTAGCCGAACCTATCACAACCTAAACCACTGGCCACTACCTAACTACCCCAACTACCACCGGCCAGCCATTTCTTCTCCCCTAATACTCCCATTCGGCCTTCCCTTAAACTCCTTTTAGGTCCATACTCCCCAATACTCTCGACTCTCCTAGTGACCCTAAACACTCACTTGGCCCAGCCCCTTTAATCCCCCACATCAAGGCGACACCCATTTGCAGCCGGTCACCTTCGAGGCACCTATCCCGCGCCCCACTTGCATTCGGCCAGCACCCTTTGTCATTCCCCCTCGTGGAGCTCCCGTTTGTAGCCCAAGGTAAAGGCCAAGCCCACGCTCAAGCAAGGCCTCTACGGACCAGCTACTAGTAAGTGCCTAACTCGGTCTTTAGTTGTATACTTGCTTGAGATTTAATTTGATACGGGGTTGTAATAACGGAGCATAGTCTCCCCCCGCTTGTAATAACATGGCTTGGCACACCCACACACGTGCACTCTCTTAGTTGTGCACGATTTTGAACACATACGGGCCTAATCAGCCCATAATACATAAGTATATATATATACTTTCATTTTCGAAGGGTTTTTGCTTAAGTTGGGTGCATTGTCTTTCAATTCAAGCACTCACACACATTGAGCTTTCGCTCTTATTTGAAAGACCCAAGTAAGGGCCGACCTATACTATTTGGGTTTTATTTCATGTCGTGTGAGTAAGTCTTTCAATTCAAGCACTTTCACACACATTGAGCTTTCGCTCTTATTTGAAAGACCCAAGTAAGGGCCGACCTATACTATTTGGGTTTCATTTCATGTCGTGTGTGTAGTACTTCAATTCAAGCACTCTCACACACATTGAGCCTTCGCTCTTACTCCCAAGACCTTAGTCAAGGCCATACTGCAATTTATATTTGGGTTTAATTTCATGTCGTGTGTGTAACTCTTTCAATTCAAGCATGCACCTACATTGAGCCTTCGCTCTTATTTGCAAGACCCGAGTAAGGGCTCATATACATACTCTATATACATATCTCCCTTCGGTTATTTCCCTTCGGTTATTTCCCTTCAGTATTGTCTTTACATTTCGGGTTTTCCCTTTGGAGTAGCGTGAGTTTGCATTGCATCTACGCCATACCACGAGGTAGGACGCATATTGCATCAAAGCAAGCCCCGCTCGAATTCGCCCATGTAGTGGAGTGTTCATAACACACAAACTAGGTGGCCCGAAAAGGGATAAAAGAAAAGACTTAGGCACGTGCAAATCCACGTGATCTAAAACAAGCAATCGCATTTTAAAGACCCGAAATAGACACCTCGAACCGCTTCGTAGACTTTCTCTCCAAAACTCGATTTTTGCAAAGCGTACAGACTGACCCTTGCGCACCGGTGCAAGAAGGTCTGCGACGACAAGAGCTTACTTGCTCACAGTCGCTACGTTTAGAAGTCAGTGTTAAAAATATCTTCGCTAGCTTAGGTAAGCTAGCTGGCACGCCCTGTTTGCATACATAGGCCTTAGACACACGAGAGGATCCGCTCTGAGCCCTGAAAAGGTAAAGAGGTGGGGATTTTCGCGCGTCTACAGAGATTGGCATGCCCGGTGGGACGTGAGCCTTTCAAAAATCGAGTTTTAAGTAGGAGTCTTGCGAAAATTTTGTAAAAGGTGTCATTTTAACTTGTTTTCTTTACTTGTACTTAGGATATTTTGAAAAAAGCTTGAAAAGCATGTCAAAATCCAATCCAAGTGAAGTGTCGAGCCAAGGCTCATACGCATCAAGTTCTCACTCTAGGAGGATTTTCAAAAACAAAATAAAACTAGATGAAATCGAGGACTTAAGAAGGGAGTTTGAGGACAAAATCGATGCTCTCAGCCAAGAGGCTGAAGTAGGCGATTCATGTTCATCAAACGGTGAACAAAGGCCTAAAAAGAAATCTGAAAAACCTCACAAGCAAAAAGAGGCCTCCGTAATAGAAGGCAACCAATACCACGAGTCCTTCACACAAAAGGACCGTAAAGCCCTACAGCAGTTGCTGAAAGAGTAGAATAAAGAGAAAAGAAGCTACGCCTTGTCTGATTTCCTTCCTATGGATTACGAAACAGACAGTGACGATGAAATACCGAACTTCCATCGGTATGATGGCATGGGAGACCCTAGGTCTCACTTGCAGCTTTTCTCACGTCGAGCCCATAAGAAGAAAAAGGACTCGATGAAATGGGTGTATTGGTTCCCTCTATCCCTTAAAGGCACAGCTGCCAAATGGCTGGCTTCCTACGACTTAAGCCAGTTCGCTACTTTTGAAGAGTTAACGAACTGCTTCATGCAAAGATTTGCACACAACATAGAAGTCACGCCAACCCTGAATACGTTAAGGGATACAAAGCAAGGCATGAACGAAGACGTGCATGCCTTCATTATAAGATGGAGGTCACTTTTGGGCCAAGTGCGAGAGCCCATATCTGAGGGATGCGCAGTAATGCTCATCCTGGATAATTTTAAAAGCGAGTTAAAAACCCTTCTCTCGCTCCATGAGATTTCAACTTTTCATAAGTTGATTAAAAAGGCCTCCCTTTTCGAAACCAACTTGCGAAAAGGGACATACGATCACTTATGGAAAGGAAGTGCCGTTCCAAAAACCCGTTTGGAAAAGCCCATCGCATATGGGCTGCCCACGACGGACAAAGGGGCAAAGCCCCATAAAATCGCCAATGTCCCGGTGGATCAAGGCATGGCAGGCACTTCCAAAAATTTTGAAAAATTAGAAAATAAGAGGGAACGCAATTTTCAAAAACCGGTTGAAAAACGGGAGTATACTCCGCTGGGGCAACCTATGTCGAAGGTCCTAGACCTCCTCCTTGCCCAGGGCATGATAGAACTCCCTGCAATCCCGGAAGGAGTCACTTCCAAAGGGGGGTATTTAAACCGATTTTGTAAGTATCATCGGCTCAAAGGCCATGATACCAAACGCTGCTTCTCTCTCTTAAATAAAATTGAGAACTTGATAGCAGAAGGCCGGCTCTAGGTCACTGCGGAACCTGAGCCACCTCAAGCTATCTTCAAGGAACCCTTTCCCAAACACGCCAGTGGCAGTGGGAAAGGAAAGGAGGTATGTACCCTCACCATTTCCAAGGAACTAGCGCAAAAGCCAGAACCTGATCGACCTACTTGTGCGCCCATCCTTGTACTATACAAGAGGCCCGCCCAAGTCATCATTCGGGGACCACCAAAAGTGGAAACCCAGGTAAAACCAGTTTTAAAAATCCAAGGTTCTCCTCAGCTCATCCTTAAAGCCAAGTTTAGTGCGAACCCTAGGCTGGTCGTGGGGGAAGTCACTAGATCCGGAAGGATCTATCAACCCCCGCACCTTCAAGGTGCTCAAAAGGTGGTCAGTGTGCCTGGCCCCTCAAAAGCATGTATCCCTAGTGGTCTGCCAAAAGCAGATAAGGACAAAGTCATCCTAAATCCTTATGACTTTGAAAACCACCTTTCAAAGATTCCTATTTACATGTCTATCCTAGAGCTTATAAAAACCTCGCCTAGGCATAGACTTGTATTAGAGAAAATTCTAGAAAGGGCCAAGGTTGATTCGAACATAAGTCCGGAATCCTTGTCTGCTCAAGTAGCTTTATTAGGAGCAAAATCGTCCATCACTTTCTCGGAAGATGATGTAGATAGACCCTACGAAACCCATAACCAGGCCCTGCATATCGAGGTGGTTCTAAACAACCACTCTCTAGACAGGTGCCTAGTCGATGGTGGAGGAGGGCTCAACATCCTTCCACTTCATGTGGCGTACAAAATCGGAGTCACCTTGACTTCAGTGAACCCAAGCCCCATCGTTATCACTGGATACGATGGGAATGCGTCTAGACCTTTAGGATCCATCGAACTCCCAATGGAAACGGGAGGGATCGAACACACGGAGGTGTTCCATGTCTTGGACATCCACCCCCATTATAACCTGTTTGCTGGGAAGGCCCTAGATACACAGTTTGTGCGCTGTGCCATCCACCTTCCACAAGTGTGCCAAGATCCCTTTTAGGGACCAGGTCGTAGTGATCCTAGGTGAGAGTCACCCACAGCTTCAGGGGATCATAAACTCCCCTTGTTTATCAAGCTCCCAGGCCCATGAGGCTAACTTGGGGCAAATTATGGTTGAGCCACCTCGGCTCGTGTTGAACAACCCTAGGAAGGTTGTATGTGTGAAGGGGCCGCCCAAAGCAGGCCCCCTCCCGACTTTAATCCTCCTAGGAAAACCCAAGCGTTCCCTATTTCCATAGCCCCTGGACAAAAGGCCATACGAGCCTAATATGGACGATAGCATGTTCCAGGACCACGACTTGTATCCTACTTTTTCAAAAAACAAAAAGTCGTGGAACATGTTGTTGAACATGGGCTACACGCCCTACAAGAGTCTAGGGGCGCAGAACCAGGGTCTCCTAGAGCCCATCCTTCCTAGGGCCAACCCAAGCCAATACGGGATCGGCTATACTCCCCGAATACCGCCGGAGCCACCCCCTGTGACCACCTTGGTCAAGGGTGCCCCGGAGCCTGTCTTAGAAGAGACCTACGGTTTAGATCTCCTATTTCGAGTCTAACCCGTAGTGTTTTCCCTTTGTAGGTATGACGGAAGATCCCTTTTCCAAAAATACCAAAAACATTTGAAAAACTCAAAATCAAAAAAATCAAAAAAACAAGAAAAACCAAAAATAATGGAAAAACAAAAACTCGAAAAAAGAGTGCTTTGTATAGTTCCCAAAGTTCTTGTTTTACAAAAACCCAAAAAAATCGAAAATTTGGAAAATACCAAAAAGATTTTGTACATAGCTGCTCCTGGTAGGACTTTGGCAAAAGAAAAGGATTTCGAAAGAAACGTCGTCTGCATAGCCAGACCAAAAATTTCGAAATCACTTGAAAATCCAAGTACAAAACCAGGTCATTTTGAAAACCACGCATCAAGTTCCCTCGGGTCTATAGTCCACGAGAATGATCAAAGCCCAGAAGTGGATCCCCTTGAGGAAGATCCCACTTCTGAGCTCCCAGAATTTCATAGAATTCTCGATTTTGAAAGACCTTCCCAATCCGTAGGAGGAGATTTCATAGAGGTGAACCTAGGGGATGATTCCAATCCCAAAACCATCAAAATAGGCGTATGCTTGCATGAAACTGAAAAGTTAGCATTCATTACATTTCTACGAACCTATTTAGATGTGTTTGCATGGACGTATGAAGACATGCCAGGCATAGATCCCAGCATTGTCGAGCATCGTCTTCCCTTAGATGCAGGTGTAAAACCCATAAAGCAAAAGCTTAGGAAAATACACCCGAATGTACACACGCAAGTCAAAGAGGGTTTAGAAGATCTGCTAAAAGCCGGATTTATAAAACCCATTGCGTATTCTGATTGGTTGTCAAATATCGTTGTAGTTCAAAAAACCAATGGGAAAATTCGAATATGCATCGATTTCAGAAACCTGAATAAAGCCACTCCAAAGGATAATTATTCTTTACCAAACATAGATTTGATAGTCGATAGTACTGCAAATCATGAAATGTTTTCATTTATGGATGGCTATTCAGGCTATAATCAAATCAAACTAAGTCCATGAGATCAGGGTAAGACCGCTTTCACAACCCCATGGGGCACGTACTGCTATACAGTCATGCCCTTTGGTTTGAAAAATGCCGGCGCAACATACCAACGAGCCATGAACACGATCTTCCATGATCAAATTCATGAGCTTGTAGAAGTGTATGTAGATGATCTCTTGGCGAAATCCAAAACCCGATGCACCCATATCGAATGTTTACAAAAGATTTTCGAAAGGCTTAGGCTTTACAAAGTAAAGCTAAACCCTCAAAAATGTGTGTTCGGGGTAGAATCAGGGAAGCTTCTAGGCTTTATGGTGAGCCAAAGGGGAATAGAAGTCGACCCCTCTAAGTGTCGAGCCATCATAGACATGGCTCCACCCTCCAATCTCACCCAAATCCGTAGCCTCCAGGGTCATTTACAATCCGTTCGCCGATTCATATCGAATCTGGCCACTAGATGCGAACCCTTCAACAAACTGTTGAGGAAGGGTACGAAATTCTTATGGGATGACGAATGCCAAAAGTCCTTCGAGAGACTGAAGGCATACTTGGTTAATCCCCCTGTTTTGAATCCTCCAAAGCAAGGAAAACCGCTTTTATTATACATCTCCGTGCATGTAAATGCTTTAGGAGCCCTATTGGCTCAATACGAGGATGACACCCATAAGGAGTATGCCATCTACTATATTTCGAAAACTCTCTTGGCTTATGAACGAAATTATCAAGCCATGGAGAAGACGTGCTTGGCCCTAGTCTGGGCCTGCCAGAAGTTCAGACACTATTTTCTAGATCATGAGATCTGGATAGTGTCCAAGCTTGATCTAATCAAGCACCTGTTCGAAAAACCCATTCTCACGGGTAGATTGGGCAAATGGCAACTCCTTCTAATGGAGTATGATATGAAATACCATCACCAGATCTCCATTAAGGGGCAAGCCCTAGCAGATTACGTGGTTGAATTCCCCTTAGGGGATGCATATCCCACTCTTGTCGAAATGCCTGATGAAGGCATCTTGCAAAACCATTTTCAAAACCACATTTTGGCCAATTCTTTCGAAAACCAAGTGTGGAAGATGCACTTTGACGGGGCACGAAACCAACGAGGGGCTGATGCTGGGGTCATCCTAATCTCCCCTGAAAAGGACGAGATTCCCATAGCAGTCCGCTTAGATTTCAAATGTTCCAACAACGTAGCTGAGTATGAAGCACTCATACAAGGCTTAAGAATTTCGAAAACTCTAGGGGCATCATGCATCGAGGTCTTTGGAGATTCACTCCTTGTCATAAACCAGGTTTTGAAAATTTGGCAAGTACGTAATGAGAAACTACTTCCATATCACGAGTTGGCCACTCAATTGGTCCAGTCCTTCCAGTTGTGTAAACTCACACACGTAGGAAGAGAGGACAATGGCATCGCCGATGCCCTCTCCTCCTTGGGTTCAGCCCTGAAGGTCGATCCCATTTCAGGGACCAGATCTTTGGAAATATGGCATGCGCCCCACCCCTCCACACACGACTTAGATATTTGCCAAAACAACCCAGAGTCTATCGAAAAACCCTGGTTCTATTACATAAAACAATTTTTAGAAAATGGGGGATTTACCGAGGATGCCACATCCAAAGATAAGGCATTCATTCGTAAGATTTCGACCCGATACACCATTCTGGGTGGGGTCTTATACAAAAAAAGTTTTACCGGCATTCTGCTTAGGTGTATCGACCTAGAGGAGGCTAGGATAGTAATGCATGAGTTCCACGATGGAGAATGTGGAGGTCATGTTAATGCCAACATGATGGCAATAAAAATACTTAGAGGGGGCTATTTTTGGTCCACCCTGAAAAAGGATTGTCACGATCATGTTAGGAAGTGTCATCCATGTCAAGTGCATGGGCACGCCATTCATATCCCTTCATCTGCATTGCATTCCGTGGTCAGCCCCTGGCCATTTACCATGTGGGCGTTTGACATTGTAGGCCCAATATTTCCAAAGGCCTCGAATGGGCATCGATTTATTTTAGCAACCACGGAGTATTTCTCCAAATGGGTGGAAGCCATTTCCCTAACAAATGTAATGGGGCAACATGTGGTGGCTTTCATCCGGAGGAATATCCTGGCTCGATTTGGGGTTCCACGAGACCTTGTGTCTGATAATGGTACCCCATTCAAGAACGAGCGGATGGTTAAGTTGTGCAACACGTATGGCATAACTCACCACTTCTCCTCGCCCTACTACCCTCAAGGCAACGGCCAAGCCGAAGCCACAAACAAGACTCTCATTAGTATTATTGAGAAAACCTTAGAGAAGGGTAGGACGTGGCACGAGAAGCTGGATGAAGCCTTATGGGCTTATAGGACTTCCATCCGGACTCCCACGAATGCCACACCATTCGAATTGGTCTATGGCACAAATGCCATTCTTCCCATTCATACTCAACTGCATTCATTTCATACATCCCTAGCACTCGACCTCCCCCTAGAGACGCTTCAGCATGCTAGGATGGCCGAACTAGATTTGCTAGATGAGAGGCGACTCCTTGCCATGGATCATGCTCGTGCATACCGGCAAAGGATAGCCCGACATTATAGCAAACACATGAGACCTCGCCACTTTGAAGTGGCAGATCTGGTCTTAAAAACCATCCATCATCGTGGCCCACACCCCCTAGGCAAGTGGCGCCCCAACTGGGATGGACCCTATGTTGTACGAGCAACCACTACGAACAATTCATATTGGTTGATCGATGTAGAAGGTAGGAATTTAGCAGATCCTATCAATATTCAATACTTAAAGAAGTATCATATGTAGGATCTGGATTAAATTCCAGTTTTTGAAAATTTCTAGGGATAGCTGCCCTGAGACATGTGAATAAGGTGCAAAGGCAAACTCGTGTGACCCTGAGTGAGAGAATTCGCACTTGTGAAAGAGCAGAGTCTTCAAAATCGTGGTTACATTTCAAAATCCTTCTTCTTACAAAGAAAGGCCTAGTTCAATATAGCAAGATACTTGCAAGTAGTACGTGCTATTTCTAAATAGGCTGATCTGGAATGGATCGAGTGTAGGCTTGGGATAAGTCCTCCCCTCTTCTCTTCTCCTTCCAAAAGGAAAACAAAGGCCCAAAACAAAAGGGAATTTCCCATTCAAAGTCTCTTTCCAAAAGAAAGAAACCAGAATTTAAAAGAAAATTCGATTCTCTTATGAAAAAGAGGGATTAAAGAAAAAATACTCCCAAAGGGAGACCCTCGACGAAAAAAAGGAAAAAGAGGCCAAAAAGCTCAAAAAGAGCAGTTTTCCGCCTTCTATGCCTTAAACCACGGGACGCTTCAGAAGGGACCGTGGTATCTCTTTCCCATCCCTGGCTTATCCCAAGCTAAAACATGGTTCATTTCGAGGAATCCTAAAGTAAAAATAGGATTTACCTACTTGAATTTCATCTTGTTTGAGAATTCGATGTTTCGCGTAAGGCGTAGGAATTTGAAATACAACTTGTTTTCTTATAAAACCTCCGCTAGATAAGCGAGTGTTAAGACTCAAATAAGGGCAAGCATGAAGAGCTCGAGATCCTTAGAATCGAGACTCAAGACAGTTGTCCCTTTTGTAAATAGCTTTTGTAAATAAGTTTTGAAAACCGAACATCGAACAGCATAGGATTTTGCTCACTTGGAGCAATAGGCCTTGTAAGTCTCTAGAGTTCGACCACATCTGGTCTCCGGGAGGTCGCCACTCTTGGCACCACACCCATGTCATCTGCATTCCACGCATGGTACTTGCATGAACATGATCCCATTTAGGACCAGATTCCATAGTAAAACCCTTTACGTGATATCTCCTCCTACCAGAGTTTGTAAATTGAGATTTTGCAAAAAATTGGGGCGATCCCATATTCTTCGTGGATAGATCTAGGGAGACATTAAAAGGGGCGTTTGTCATCTTTGCCCTTATCCAAATCGATTTGGACAAGGCCAAAGAGGGGCATCTGTAAACACCCCGAAATCCCACGAATTTCTTCAAAACAACCTGGTTTTATACAGGCAGCCCCAAAGGGCCATTTTTGAGTCTGGAAACCCAGGAGCCTTCCAGACAACCCTATACATATGTTTTAAACTATGTATTTCAAAAATATATAATATGGCTTTTGAAAACCTTTTAAAACACATTTTTGAAACCCCGAAGTGGCTTGGCCCGATCAAGACAGGACCAGCGAAGCTAAGAAGAGCCCAGAACCGGAGCACACGTCGAGCCCAGCATAGCAACTCTTGTATCTGATTCACACCCCCAGGATCTCGAACGTCCAAGACCCTGTTCCTATCAAAATGTCATTTGAAGTCATCTCCGGAAGGCAGAAACGGAGGCGGACGACCATGTTGGCGAAGACCCAACGCAGACGGAGTGCTGATGCTGTCAGACCCCGCACAAATCGTCCATTTCGAACCCAGCTCGAAGGAGTCAGAGTTCAGTTTGGATTGGATCTGGACCATATATATCCAGATCCCAATCCAAACCCATGTGTGGACTTGGATTTGGATTTGGATTCAAAAATCCAATCCAATATCCATATCCATGGCCCACATCACCTTCTCATAAATGGAGGTGGGGCCCACTTGAAATTCACGTGGGATATTGGGCATGAGAGAGAGTGGGGATGGAAAATATCAAGAGTGTTGTAATTAAGCTTGACTTGTGTGTCAAGTTTGGGTTAATCATGTGGGTTAGCCTAATTGAGTGGGTTTAAGCTTGTAATTAGCTAAAACCTAACCTAGGGCTGCACCAACATGAGGTGGTTAAGGTCTATGGGCCATGCAAAGGGAGCTCCTTCACCTAAACCTAACCCAAAACACCTAATCCTAGCCTACCACCCTAATCCACCCCTAATCTGAACCTAATCACCTAACCCACTTCCCTAATCCCAACCTAATCACCTAACCCACTTCCCTAATCCTTCCCTAAACCTAGGTTAATTTCCCTAAACCTAGCCTAAACCTAGCCTAATCACCTAACCTAGCTCACTAAACCTCACCCTAAAACCCAACCACCTAACCTAGCCCTAAACCCCTAAACCACCCCTCGCCCACAATCTACCCAAACCACTAGTTTTCAAAATATCTGGCCCAACCCTTTCCAGCCCACCTTATCTACATACCACCCTACCTAAACCACCTAACCACTACCCCAAACCCAGCCCTAACCGACCTACCCATCCCTATATAAACCCCCCCCTTGAGGGCGGGTTTTCCTAGCTAGCAGCCCTCACCAATCCCAGCCGGGTGCTCTCTTTCCCCCATTTCCTCACCCAGCCGAACCTGCCCCAGCTGCTCCACCTGTGCCGCCTGCACCACCACCATCCCTCCATCCCACCACCGCTTGCACCGCCATCTCCACCATCTCCCGGCCGAGCTTCACAGCCTGCCCATCTTCCTCCCAGCCGGGTACCACCTTCTCTCCATTCGGTAAGTACCCTCCACTCTACCTAGCTCCTTCTCTACTCCCTCTCCACTCCTAGCCACCCACCATACCGCCACCTTACCTACACATCAGCCCTTTGCCGCCATCATTCTCCCTTAGCCGAACCTATCACAACCTAAACCACCGGCCACTACCTAACTACCCCAACTACCACCGGCCAGCCATTTCTTCTCCCCTAATACTCCCATTCGGCCTTCCCTTAAACTCCTTTTAGGTCCATACTCCCCAATACTCTCGACTCTCCTAGTGACCCTAAACACTCACTTGGCCCAGCCCCTTTAATCGCCCACATCAAGGCGACACCCATTTGCAGCCGGTCACCTTCGAGGCGCCTATCCCGCGCCCCACTTGCAGCCGGCCAGCACCCTTTGTCATTCCCCCTCGTGGAGCTCCCCTTTGCAGCCCAAGGCAAAGGCCAAGCCCACGCTCAAGCAAGGCCTCTACCGACCAGCTACTAGTAAGTGCCTAACTCGGTCTTTAGTTGTATACTTGCTTGAGATTCAATTTGATACGAGGTTGTAATAACGGAGCATAGTCTCCCCCCGCTTGTAATAACGTGGCTTGGCACACCCACACACGTGCACTCTCTTAGTTGTGCATGATTTTGAACACACACGGGCCTAATCAGCCCATAATACATAAGTTTATATATATACTTTCATTTTCGAAGGGTTTTTGCTTAAGTTGGGTGCGTTGTCTTTCAATTCAAGCACTCACATACATTGAGCTTTCGCTCTTATTTGAAAGACCCAAGTAAGGGCCGACCTATACTATTTGGGTTTTATTTCATGTCGTGTGAGTAAGTCTTTCAATTCAAGCACTTTCACACACATTGAGCTTTCGCTCTTATTTGAAAGACCCAAGTAAGGGCCGACCTATACTATTTGGGTTTCATTTCATGTCGTGTGTGTAGTACTTCAATTCAAGCACTCTCACACACATTGAGCCTTCGCTCTTACTCCCAAGACCTTAGTCAAGGCCATACTGCAATTTATATTTGGGTTTAATTTCATGTCGTGTGTGTAACTCTTTCAATTCAAGCACGCACCCACATTGAGCCTTCGCTCTTATTTGCAAGACCCGAGTAAGGGCTCATATACATACTCTATATACATATCTCCCTTCGGTTATTTCCCTTCGGTTATTTCCCTTCAGTATTGTCTTTACATTTCGGGTTTTCCCTTTGGAGTAGCGTGAGTTTGCATTGCATCTACGCCATACCACGAGGTAGGACGCATATTGCATCAAAGCAAGCCCCGCTCGAATTCGCCCATGTAGTGGAGTGTTCATAACACACAAACTAGGTGGCCCGAAAAGGGATAAAAGAAAAGACTTAGGCACGTGCAAATCCACGTGATCTAAAACATGCAATCGCATTTTAAAGACCCGAAATAGACACCTCGAACCGCTTCGTAGACTTTCTCTCCAAAACTCGATTTTTGCAAAGCGTACAGACTGACCCTTGCGCACCGGTGCAAGAAGGTCTGCGACGACAAGAGCTTACTTGCTCACAGTCGCCACGTTTAGAAGTCAGTGTTAAAAATATCTTCGCTAGCTTAGGTAAGCTAGTTGGCACGCCCTGTTTGCATACATAGGCCTTAGACACACGAGAGGATCCGCTCCGAGTCCTGAAAAGGTAAAGAGGCGGGGATTTTCGTGCATCTACAATGCTCATGTAAACATGCACCTATTTTAACATGCTTAGGATTAGACTCACTCCCTAGATTTACTTCCACAAAATCCCCTCCTACGGAATTTGAAGGTTTTTCTAAATCAAGGATTCTATGGAACTCGGGAAGCTCGGAGGTTTGGTCCTCCTCATGGACGAGGGGATCTTCCTCTTCGCTTTGATCGCTCTTGAGAAATTTGGGTTCTATGAAAGTGCTAGGCAAGGCACACGGTTTTGGAACATCTACCACTTTCAAAAGACTAGGGCTTTTCACAAAGATAATGTTTTTGGGTTTTCCAAGATTTTCAATTTTTTTTGACTTTTTCGAAATTGCTCTTCGGAGATGGAATGTACAAAACCTTGTTTTTGGTATTTTCGTACTTTTCAATTTTTTTGGCTTTTTGTAAACACAAGGAAGGAACAAAAACCACATTCTTTTTAGAATTTTCAAAATTTTCAATTTTTTTGGCTTTTTGTAAACAAATGGAAGGAGGAGAAATGTAAATCACATTCTTTTTGAGATTTTTGAAATTTTCTACTATTTTTGGGTTTTGAGAATTTTCTAAATGTTTTTGGATTTTACAAATTTTTGATTTTTTTGGGTTTTTGGATGTGGCGGGGTTTTCCATCAAACCTACAAAGAAAACACCATGCATTAGGCTCTAAATAAGAGGTCTAAGTCATAGGTTTCGGTGTTAGGAGGTTCTAAGGCACCCTTGACCCAAGTGGTCGTGGGTGGAGGTTCGGGTGGTATGGATGGGTCGTAGCCTATCCCATATCGGTTTTGGTTTATGTTTGACATTATGGGTTCAAGACGACCTTGGTTTTGGCTCCCTAGGCCTTGATAAGGCATATAACCCATGTTCAACATAATGTTCCAAGGCTTCTTTAATTTTGAAAATGTTTTATAAAGGGGATGGCCTTGGAACTTGGTGTCGTCCATGTCATGCTCAAACACTTTTATGGACTTGGGGAGAACTTCGGGTAATTTTGAGATGGTCTTGAGCGGGCTAGCCTTGGGCGGCCCTTTTATGTGCACGACACCTTTTGGTTTGGGATGAGCTACCAAGGGTTCATCTAGTTTTGGCTTATGGGTTTTATCACCTGATAAGCATGGAAAATTTTGTATTCCCTGCAGCTGGGGGTGATTCTCTCCTAGAATTACTACAACTTGGTTTTGGAGGGGTATTTTTACACACCTATGAAAGGTGAATGGCACAACCCGTAAGCTGTGTATCCATGGCCTTCCTAGGAGTAGGTTATAATGGGGGTGTATGTCTAAAACATGAAACACCCCGGAATGACTCATGCCCCCTACTTCTATGGGTAACTCTATGACTCCCAAAAGGTTGGATGCGTTTCCATCGTATCCTGTGATCACGATGGAACTCGGGTTTAGAGAGGTCAAGGAGACTCCTATTTTGTAGGCTATGTGTAGTGGAAGTATATTTAGACCTCCTCCACCATCAACCAAACATTTGTCTAGAGGATGGTGATTCAATACCACCTCTATATGCAAGGCTTGGTTATGGTTTTGGTAGGGTTGTTCTAGCTCATCTTCCGAAAACACAATGGGAGTTTTAGCACAAATGGGTGAGACTAGGAAGGAGAGGGACTCAGGGGTTATGGTTGGGTTAACCTTGGCCTTTTCTAAGATCTTTTCTAAAACTTGTGTATGTCTAGGAGATGTTTGGATAAGCTCTAGGATAGACATGTTTATGGGAATCTTAGCAAGGTGATTTTCAAAATCATATGGGGTTAACACATTGTTTTTACCCATGAGATGCGATGCTTTGGGAATGCATGATTTTGAAGGGCCGGGGATAACGACCACTTCCTTGCTAGCATCTTTTGCTAAGTGTGGGGGTTGGTAGATCCTTCCAGATCTAGTGACCTCGTCCACACCTTCCCTATGGCTCGTTCCTAGGTGGGCTCTAGTTTGATGCTTGGGAGCACCTCGAATCTCTAATAAGGCTCTAACTGGGGGCGGGACTCTAAGCGCTCCCCGGATCACTACTTGTTTGGCTTTTTTTATTACGAGCAGTGGTGTGTGACAAGTAGTGTGATCCGTATGCCATGCATGTTCCAAACCATTCAAATGAGAGGAGAGAGCATATACCTGCTTGTCCTTCCCGCTAGTGCTTGCATGGTTGGGGAAGGATTCCTTGAGTACGGCTTGGGCGAGCTTCGGTTCCTCGGTGACCTGGAGCCGGCCTTGCTCGATCAAGTCCTCTATTTTGTTTAAAAGGATGTAGCAGTGATTTGTATCATGGCCTTTGAGCCTATGATACTTGCAAAACTTGTTTAAAAATTTCCCTTTAGGGGGTATCCCCTCGGGAACTTCCGGAAGTGTCACCAATTCCTGGGCGAGCAGGAGGTCGAGGACCTCTGTGATGGGCTGCCCCAGCGGGGTGTACTCCCTTTTTTTGAAAGACTTTTGAACCTTCTTGTTCTTCAGTTCAATTTTTGAAGTGCCGGCCGGGCTTGGTTCTACTCGGACATTTGCAACTTTTTGGGGTTTTGCCCCATTGTCCGTAGTAGTTGACCCGTAAGTCCCGGGTTTTTCAAAATGAGTTTTCGAAAAAAATTTGTCTTTCTACAAGTCATCGTAGACCCCCTTTTTCATATTTGCTTCGAATAGGGAAGCCTTCTTGATTAGTTTGTGGAAAGTAGAAATTTCATGGAGGGAAAGGAGCATTTTCAGCTCGGGTTTGAAATTTTCAAGGATGAGTATCACGGTACATCCTTCTGAGATGGGCTCTCTTACTTGCCCCAATAAAGACCTCCATCGAACGATAAATGCATGAGCATCCTCGTTCGTGGCTTGTTTTGTGTCCCTTAGGGTGTTCAAAGTGGAGGTCACTTCCACGTTATGTGAAAATCTTTGCATGAAACCATTTGCCAACTCTTCAAAAGTGGCAAATTGGCTCAAGTCATAGGAAGCGAGCCACTTGGAAGCGGTTCCCTTAAGGGAGAGGGGGAACCAGTAGATCCACTTAGCCGAGTATTTCTTCTTTTTGTATGCTTGGCGAGAAAAGAGTTGGAGGTGAGATCTAGGATCCCCCGTCTCGTCATACCGATGGAAATTCGGTATGTCATCGTCGCTATCCGTTTGGTAATCGGAAGGTAAAAAATCAGATAGGGTATATGACCTCTTTTCCTTGGCCTGGCTCCTTAGTAGTTGTTGAAGGGCCTTGCGATCTTTTAATGTGAACGACTCGAGCTCTCTGTCCCCCTCCATGGTGGAGGTCTCTTTGGGTTTTCTGGGTTTGTTTGTTTTCTTTCGAGCCCTAGTTTGCCTCCCATGGGATGAGCAGGATTCGACCGCTTCGGCCTCTTGGCTGAGAGCGGCGATTCTTGCTTTGAATTCTTTCCTCAATTCTTCTAATGACTCTTTCTTTTTCGTGCCATTTCTGTAGACATGAAAATTCTCATTCCAAAGTTTATGAGACAAACTTAAAATGAAACTTTCCACCCCTACGCTTGCGCGAGCGTGCCAGCTAGTTCAAAACTAGCAAATATTTGTAAGACTTCTAGGCTTTGTGTGCAAGCGGAATCTTTTCACTCACACCTTCTTGAGCCGATGCTCAAGGGTCAGTGTTGAGCGCTTAGGAATTTCATTTTACAGCAAACATGATTCTCTTTTACATAAACAAGTGTCTTTGAAAAATTTGTTGAACTTGTGCACTCAGATTCAATACTTGGAAAAACACAAGTTGCTGAAAACAGAGAATTCTGTTTTCAGAGCTGTTTTTTAGGGGAGTTTTCAAGGCGTTACAAACTTCCAAAAATTATCAAAATTTTACTAGACGAAGCTGGTAGTGTGGACAGACTGTAGCTTTTTTCAAATCTGCATTTGGAGCAGTATTAAATCAGAAACAAATAATCTACTCAGACCACCTCACTGACTCGGAACAGTTCTATTTCAGAAATACAAAAACTCAAAGATGAGTCTGTATCTCTCTGCTCAGAATTCTGATTTTGATGATTTTGATGTTGCTGGAAAGCTATGGATGTTATCTTTCCAATGCATTAAAAATCAACTAATTTGGACTCCTGTGGACAGAGATATGAGACTTTTACCCAACCTCTATTTCAGGAAATCCGACTGTGCAGACAGTCGTGCAGAAATCTGGTCATTCTTAATATGCTTTTATTATGTGGCTGAGAAGCCCTAAAATCTTGCCAATTTTATACAGAGTGTCCAAATGTGTGTGGAATCAGTATGCCAAATTTCGAGACAATCGGAGTAAGCATCACAAAATTAAAATTATAGAAACAGACATATGTAGAGATGTTGAAATCCGGTTTTCTGTTTTATAAATGTAATGATGCATAACCCACACGAAATTAAAATGCAACAACCCTTAAAGCAAATTTGCTGGAATATAAATGAATGGAAAGTACTTTATAGCTTAGACATAGAGGGGGTTAGAAGTATAGAGGGTATATAGCATATAGAAAGGGAGAAGCATTAAAGTAAACACTTGGCGTGCATGTGGGTGTATAGTGTTTCATCCACAAAATTGAAATGGCAGCAAAGCTAGATTATTACAACTCGGGGGGAGATGAAACTCCATTAATACAACCCCATTTAATGAATTGAATGGAAGAGAATGAAACTTAGATTAAGTAAGAAAGGTCTTACACGAGTTTTTGGATGGTGAAGGACCGGGTTTCAATGATGAAGCCGACCTTCCTCTTGATGGCCTTCCTTCTCAACTCCTACAAGCTCTCACCTAGCTTCCCCTTCTTCCCCCACACTAGAAGACGTCCCTCCTTGCTGAAAATTTCTACACCTAGTCTAGCACACACTACCCAAGGTCTCTCTCTTCTCTCTCTTCTCTCTCCAATCTCCAAGTTATGGAACCCGCCCCCTCCCTCTTGGCCTTTTTATAGGCAAAGGGGGCTGGTTCTAGGGGTTTCTTGTGAGGCGAGTTGGAGCTTTTGCTTGGTGGATTTGATCCGCTCCAAACCGGCTTCTTGTAGTTCCTCATTGAGTCGTTTTGGACCAACCCATGTGGGCTGGTCTAGGTGCCATGGCTTGGTGCAGCCCTAGAGCATGCGGTTGGTTTTAAACAACCTTACAATGTGTAACATGTTTTGTTTGGACTGATTTCTTTAAACTTCGACCCACTTGAATTCGCTTCTTTCTTTGATTCGGCTCCGACCTTTTGCTTTTGAGTTCCACTTGAAATCTTTTTGAATTGAATGAGCTTGTTACCATGGCCTCGAGTCTTGGTTCCAAGTTGACCCCATCTTGATCGGACAAACTTGGATTTGATCGGTCTTGACCTTCCATTTGGATAAGTTGTTGAATTTGAACTTGATATTCTTCAATCTTCTTCGCTTTTGGGAATCAATCTGAATCTGATTTAACTTGATCCGTATCTTGATACACTTTATCTTCTTTCCGGGAATCGAGGCCTGGATTGGGTCTTCGCCTGCTTCGAAACTCATGGTCTATTTGGATTTAAAACCTTTATTTTGAAATATTCTCCCAGAAGGTCTAAACTTTAAAATTTGGGGATTTTGAATTTAAAGGTTCATAAAGGCTTTAAATTGGCCTTCAAAATTTAGGAGTTTTTGAAAATACTTGAAAAAAATTCGGGTGTTTACAACTACTCCGACAATGACCTGTGTTCGTCCTCTGATTGACCTTCATGCAAACAGCCACCTTCCCTCTACTAGCCCTACCAACTCGCCCAGCCAACTGCCATAACCCGCCTAGCTCACCCACCGCTGTGAGCTCAGCTTCGACATTGCTCACCACTGAGCACTAGTTGACCAGCATTACGCCTCATCAGAGCCCTTCTCCAAAAAAGGACTGGAAAATTCAGGGATTAGACATATCAAGGATGTTGAAATCAAAGCTTTTTTTTAGAAACTAATGATGCATTCGGTTTGATCCTTAATGTGTTAATTGTCATGCAAAGAAATTTATATTAAGGACTTGTGTATGTTTGGGGAGGTAGCTCATGGATATATAAAATCACAGGGTATCTCTCGTTGGATATATATGCGATCATAACTGTTTGCCCACCCCTACACAATCTTATGAATAGTTAATCCACCATAGAGCGATTTACATACTCATATCATTGCATGTAAAACTTGGGTGTTAATGCCTCTCTTATGGCTTTGTGTTTTAATTTGGAGGAACTCGAGCAATCAAGAAAGGGGAGAAGGGATGATAATATCATTAAGCATAGAGAAGATGAGAGAGTATAAGACAAACCTATATTAGAGGATTATCTTAGGCATGGATTTGCAACATTCCTCTTTAATTATTATAATGAATTGGAGACAATTGCTCCCAAATATTGTACTTGAAATTGAATTGAATTGTAATGAAAAAAGAAAAGGGAGAAGAGAGGACCTGGCCGGCAGGCGATGGAGCTTGGACGATGATTCTCGGCCGGTGATCTCCTCCTTAGGGGCAGCTCCTCCTTCCTTCTCCTCTCTCTTTCTCTTTCCTCTCTTCGCTGGAATTTCATTCTCAATTTTTTCTCTCCCAAAACCCAGTCTAAGGACTGAATTTATAGAGTTCTTAGGAAGTTTTTAGGGAGGGAATATTACTTGCATCTCCCTAGAGCCTTCTATGGGTTTAGGGTTGGTTCTTGTTTGACCCAAATGAGCTTCAATTCACTTTGATTTGTTGGCTACATGGGGCCATATGGAGTCACATGGGTTTGCTTAAAATGGGGTCACATGACCTTGGTCAAGTTGGCCATGGTCCAACCCATCCCATATTGCGGTTTGGCTAAGTGCAGCCTGTTTTCTCTTGGTGCTGTTTTTGGCAAGGAGCAGCCCGCCTCCATTTGGTGCTGACCTTGACTCGGCCTTGACTTTGGCACATCTTGGCTGAGTGCAGACTGCCTTTTTTGGTGCATCTCTTGCTACTTTGGTGCAGTTTTTGGCTACTTTGATTCAATTTTAATTGGGCTCCTTTGGTGTGGTCCTTGGCTTGACTTGACTTCGAGCATCGGGTCATGTGTCCAATGCGGCCCTTTAAATTGTCAAGTACGAAGAACTACATACTTCCCCTCAGAAGTTAGTCCTCTAAGTTTAGAAAATCAACTTATGCTGTCTATGGGTTTAGACATTGTCATTTTGGAACCAACTGCGAGATCTGACCCGGATCGACCATCCCAACGACGTACAGAACCAAATCAAGAACTCTAGAACTCGGTTACGCTTCCACCCTTTGGAAAACCAAGTTTGAACTCAAATTGGAGGCAGAATACAACAGCCAAACGGCTCGGAAGCTGAACCTGTCGATTCAACTAGTTGCTTGTGGCTTACTCAAATTTCAAGCCCCCTTATTTTTTTCTTTTACATTATGTAATATTTTTAAAAGAAATGTTTTCTATAATTTTGTTTCTTCCTCATAAAATTTAATTTGATTTTTCAATAGGCCGGATCAGATCGAGAGTTGCTGCTCACTTCCTCATGTCACAAATAACCATTGACAAATCGGGTAAACTGGAACTGGTGGTTTCAGACCATCAGTTCTGGTTTGTCTGGAACCTAGAACCAGAACCAAATTGTCTCAAGACCGGTTCTAGTTTTGATTTTGAAACTGATGGTTTTGGGGTGATACCGGTTTCAGAACCACTGACATCAATTTGAAAAAAATTTAACACAAGGGACAATATGCTCTCTTGGAGTCAAACTCCCCCAAGAACTGCAACAAAGGGGCAGCACTTTAACATTCAATTAACGTGCTGTTCGTGGTAAGGAATGTTGGAAAATATATTTAAAACTTGTTTTGAAATACAAAGTTTATTTTGTAAAAGAGTATTACTTAAGGCACACTCTTTTTACTATGTAAAATTGAAAATCTTCATATTACTTTTACTATGTAAAATACATATTCTCTCTCCACCATATCCATACAAAGAGTCACACTCCTGTGCACGTCTCTTATATAAAGAGACATGAAAGGAGATGCGAGAGGCACGTGTCTCTCCTGCATAGAAGACGATGCACCGGAGTTGTCATCTCTTTTCTTTTTTTCAAAGCGAAGAGGAGAGGGAAATTAGAAAGTGTGGGCTCTAGCGATACGAAAGAACAAAGAGAGATAGGAAGAGAGAGGGTCGGTCGATCACCGACGAATGTGAATGGCAAGAAGAAAGAGGGAGAAAGGGATAGAGAGCTTCAGTAGACGATTAGAGAGATGCTGGAGACAGGAGAGAGGGAGGCGGTAAGCAGACTCCAATCGGTGCCCAAATAGTTCCTGTATCAAAAGAAAAAAGAAAAGAGCGGTACACGAGAGAGGATAGAGTCGGTGGTAAGCAAGCTCCGATAGATGTTTGATGAGTGTCTCGCATTAGAAGAAAGAGAAAGAGCACGTAGGAAGGAAAGAGTGATGTAATGGTAAACAATGACACTATGGAAAAGAGGGTGTCCTTAATAATTTGGTGTGTTATTTAATAACTATGTTTTTTGAAATACTGGGGCAATTATGGAAGTTGAAGTCCTTAGTTGTACCAACTGCAATGATGGAGAATGCCTTGCCACTCAACTAACGATCTGTTTGTGATAAGGGATTTTGAAAAAAATACTCAAAGACGTAGTGGTTTGGAACCGTCGGTTCCTGTTTTGGCTCGTCATTCGGAGGCCATAAACCGTAACTAAACCGAGAGTCTCCAGTTCCGGTTCCGCAAGGGGTTTGATTCTAGTTCAAACTGACAGGCCGTTTCCAAAGCAACCATGTAACCATTACCATCATCGCCATTGGCCACTCTTACCGTTAGATTTCACAAGCCAAAACGAGTTCATCCAAGCAAGGACTTGGTTGGTTGCTGTCGAAGAGTGGAAACCGCGCCAAGATCCACAATGTTCTTTTTCTTCTTCTTCAATAAACAAGCACATTATGAGTAACGATTGTTAATTACTGTAACCATTGCCATAGTGAAGAGAAACGAAAGAGAGTAGGGGCCACAGATTTCGCTTTCGGGGTCATGCTTACATCAGACAGTTCGACGACACGGCCTCAATCCGTGCCCTTTGGGTGGAAACGAACATGGACCTATCAGGTCTGGCCAAGCCCAGATTTCATGATAGGAGTTACCGATAGCTAACAATTTCGTGTTTAAGGTCATCACAGTATCGTGCTAAATAGAGGTCAGTTAACCCAAATGGACCTGACGTTATTTGGAGTGAAGTAGAACTCACTTTTCAGGTCACATTCGTGCTGGATTTCGTGTGGTATCATCTATTGTCGCTTCAAATAGCTGACCCCAAGGGGATATCAACAATATTCGGAAAAATGCACTCAGAACATTACCCTACCTGGTAGGCTCCGTGAATCCACTAGACACCCGGTGTGACTTCCATAACCGGAAAGTGCATACGCCCTATTGTAACTACTACTACTACCAATCGCAGCACAGAGTGACGCAGCAAAAATGGCTAACGGCTATCAAGTAAAACTATAGTAGAATCACAGTGAAAACTAATAATGCATGCAGCCAACCCCACTTGGTGCACAACGAATGGCATTCAGCTTCTGGATCTCAAATATGCAATAACCCAAACCTGCCTTGATGAAAAAAATATCTACCAAGAAATCGTCCCCATTAGCAATTTGAAGTGAAATCAAAATATATGATTGATCTAAAGATGAAGAGGAAGCATGTGGATTATGCCTAAATTTGAACAGAACCTACAAAATTATGGGAGATATCATTGAACTTTTATATAAGAATAAAAGTTAATGAGCCATGCTATGAAATTGTACCCATATATACCCATATATAAGAACAAGGGAGACATTCAAAATTGTGCGAATTATCGAGGTATCAAGTTAATAAGCCATACTATGAAATTGTGGGAAAGAATTATCGAACGTAGGTTAAGACAAGTATCAAGTATAACAGAGAACCAATTTGAATTCATACCAGTGATGCGATTCACCTTTTGAAACATCTTATCGAACATTTTAAAGCAAAACAAAAAGACCTTCACATGATATTTATTGATCTAAAAAAAACTTATAATAGGATACCGAGAGAAGTTTTTTAGAGAACTTTGGAAAAAAAAAGTATCCCATTGACATACATTAACCTTATAAGAGACATATATGATGTACAAAAACATGTATGAGAACTCATGAAAGAATGACAGACTTCTTTGAAGTTAATATTGGGTTAAATCAATGATCAACTTTAAGTCCATACTTATTTATATACTTATTTATAATGGTAATTGATGAGTTAACAAAACATATTCAAGATGAAGTACCTTGGTATATGTTATTTGCAGATGACATTGTCTTAGTGAAGGAGTCTAAGGAAAAAGTTCATAGAAAATTGGACTATAAAGAAACATTAGAAAGCAAAGGCCTCTGACTTAGTAGAACAAAAACAAAATAAATGTAAGTTTGATCATTTGGTTACCTCAAAAGACATAAAAATTAAAATTAGCACACATTTGTAAACACCCCGAATTTTCCAAAAATCAAAAACTCTCAAAAACACAAAAAGCTCGTTTGAGCCAAAACGACAACCTGTTTTAAAATGTGAAAACAGGTACAAAAGGCAAAAGGACACCCCCGACAAGAAGAGAAATCAAGCACAGAGTCTCAAAAGCCACCCCTATTCAAAAACGGAAGAAAAAAGAGCCTGTTCGGAGAAAAGCCCGATAGAAGGGTAAAAATGTAATTTGGGTCAAAGAAAAAGCACAAAGCAGCTCCAAAATGCAGAAAGAAGCCCAGTACCTAAGGAAGTCGATAGAAGTCCGAGACACGTCCCGTCAGAATGAAGAACGGAATCTGTGCGGCAATCTGAGTTCGATATCAACAGGAATCGGCCAAAAACCAAAACGACGGACCGAAATGAACGCCGAAAAAGTTCTGAAAAGCAGAACACCGGTTGGAAGAAAGACTTGGGGAAGACCTAGGCCAGAGTTGGGCATCCGATGAATCGAAGCTCGCTCGAAACCGATGGTGAAAAGCACCAGAAAGGACCAAAAAACCAAGGAGCAGAAGAAAAGTTTGGATAGGGTTCAGACCCAAAAATATCCAGATCCAGATCCAAATTGTGTTTGGATTGGATCTGGATTTCAAAATATCTGATATCTGAGATCCAAACCCAAATAAATATTTGGACTGGATCTGGATCTCAAAATATTCGAGATCCACATAGAGTTTGGATTGGATCCAGATAGCCAGACCCAATATCCAAGACTCATTTAAAACCTCTATAAATAGAGGTGCTGGGCTTGAAAAAAGGCATGCGTGAATTTGTGGGAGGGCTTTCACCTGAGATTTTGGAGAGAGAGAGAGAGAGGGAAGCAAGTCAAGAATGGTGGCTTGACTTTTCTTTTTGAGTGTGGGCTTGAGCCTTGTGGCTAAGGGCTTAGTGTGGGCTGCACCTTGGGGCGTGGATGGTCTGCAAATGGCGAGGAAGCGGCTGCAAGAAAGGAGCTTGGACCTAGCTTGGCTGCAACCTAAGGTTAGTCCCTAATCACCCTTAACCCCTCTTTATCCTAACCCTCTAAACTACCCACCTAGCTCGGCCAAGTGCTGGCCGAGCCATTCCCTTAGACCCCACTTGAGACCTACCTAAACTAAACCCATTAAAACCCACCTAGCTTGGCCAAGTGCTGGCCAAGCCATTTCCTTAGACCCCACTTGAGACCTACCTAAACTCGACCCATTCCCTTAGACCCCACTTGAGACCTACCTAAACTCGACCCATTAAAACCCACCTAGCTCGGCCAAGTGCTGGCCGAGCCATTCCCTTAGACCCCATTTGAAACCTATCTAAACTTGATCCCCTAAACCAACAAGAGCTCGACCAAAGTGCTGGCCGAGCCTCGCTTAGAACCACCTAAACCCACCTTGGACGAACCAAGGTACCTGGCTCACTAAACCTAATCTAGTTAGGACAAAACTCTATCATACCTTAACCTAACTAAGACCCATAGACCTAAACCAAAATCGGCCAAGTCCTTTGGCCGACCGACCACCTCCCAGCTTATAACCTAACCTAGATCTAAACTAGGACCAACCTAAAAACCTACCCTTTGGCAACACCCAGCCCAAGCTAAGTCCAAGGTCATCTCACAGCTGCACCAAGGAAGACGGATCCAAGTGCCGAGAGAACCCCTGAGAAAACCACCTGTAAGTTTTAACTTCGGTCTCTCTACATTACTCCAAATTCGATTAAATTCATATGGGGTTGTAATAACGGAGCATCGTCTCCCCCCGGATGTAATATATGTGCTTGATGCAAAACACACACATGTACACTCGAGCCTTTCCGCTCTTATTTGCACACTTTCGCACACAAATGGGCCTCAACAGCCCATAGGATATAGCTCTATTTATATACATTCAGCTGGGTTTTAAGGTTCAAGTCGTGTGAGTTGCCTTTCATTTTATACACTCAAAGCACTCACTCACATTGAGCCTTTCCACTCTTACGTATATATACGTATTTCCCTTTCAACTGGGTTTTAAATTCAAGTTGCGTGAGTTGCCTTTCAATTTATACACTCAAAGCACTCACTCACATTGAGCCTTCTCGCTCTTATATATATCTATATCTTCCTTTTGTTGCGTTTTACGGTTCAGTTGCGTGTGTTGCATTTCAATTTATACATAACACCCACGCACACATTGAGCCTTTCCGCTCTTAAGATATAGATATATTTAAATTTCTTCAATTTACATTCAAGTCGTGTGAGTTGCATTCAATTTAGGTTTTCCCTTCTGCTAAGTCTTTAAATTTCGGGTTTTACATTCAAGTTGTGTGAGTCGCATCGCATACTCGCCATACTCGAGCTAGAGTATATACCTGCATCGAACAAAACCCGAACAAAACGTGCAAACACGCCTAAGTGGTTAAAATTGAAAGACTTAGGGTCGCTCAAGCCCAATAAAAGCAAAAACTCGCCAAGTGCATGATTTCCAAAATTTTCAAACACCTGATCATTCAAAAATCGAATTTGTGTAACTTGATTAAACAAAGTCTCTAAGCGTACAGACCTACCCTTGCGCGTCGATGCAAGAAGATCTGCGACGAAAAGATCCCGCTTGCCCACAATCGCCTTTCAAAAGTCAGATATTTAAAAACTACTTCGCTAGTTTGAGTAAGCTAGCTGGCACGCCCTAAAAACGAACGTAGATTGCGAAAAGATTCGCTCTAGGCCTAAGAAACCCGGAGTCGAGGATTTTTCGCGTGTACAACATTGCATCCCCCAAAAGAAAAGTTTTAAATACCTAAAGTCAATTTTTCGTAATGATAGAAGAATTGATGGAGTTGTTACGCATAGAATTAATGATGATTGGTTAAAATCGAGAAGAGCATCAGGTATTCTTTGTGATAAAAAGATACCATTAAAGTTAAAAGATAAATATTATAGAGCAACAATTAAGCCTGCCATGTTTTACGTTTCCGAGTGTTGGGCAGTTACTCCAATAGATGTTGTGACACAAATGAAGATGTTGAGATGGATGAGTGGTCATACAAGAAAAGACCGTATACATAATGAGGTTATTAAAAACAAATTAAGAGTGACATCAATAGAGGATAAAATGAGAAAATATCGTTTAAGATGGTTTGAACATATAGAAAAAAGATCAAAAGAAAAACTCTAAGAAAGTATGAAAAACTAAATTTGGAAAGTATTAAAAGAGCTGGAAGACTACCACAGAAGTGTTGAAAAGAAACAATAAAGAATGATCTAGCTTATTGTGAGTTAACTGCTAACAAGACACACGGTAGGAATCACACGGTAGGAATCTGTGAAAACAAAGAATCCATGTAACCGATCCCATTAGTTGTTGTTGTAGTTGTATCATTGAACTTTTATATATTGTCTATAGCTAGAGCTACTTACTCCAAGCAGCAAAACTAGCACCATAAACGCCACAATACAAACATTTAACTTATGCAAAACTCATCTTCAGACTACTAGATGTAGGCAATAAAAACGGCAGCTAGATGTAACATCCTCGAATCTAAGGTACTCCACGGGAAATGCTCATTTGACATAGCATATCTTTATGACTGACGCAACACCAATCCGGTGCAAAGCAACAATAGCATCTCCCTTATTGCACAGATCCCGTTCAGAAGCAGATTTGAGTGCAGCGTCCAGAATAACTTCGGTGGATTCTGCATCAGTGGCCTTAGCGGAACCTTCAGCTAGCATTGGAATCAAGCCCCTGTAGACCAAACTGTGCCTTGCTGGTGTTTCGTCACTGCAGGTCCAGTCGAACGAATCGGTAGTCAAGATCGGAACCACCACAGACAAAACTGGCACTGCAGGTCTGTACTTGGCAACAAGCTTAGCCGTCGTACCACCGCGCGTTAGCACCACTATAAGAGTGGCCTTGGCCTTGTTTGCTGTACGCACTGCAGATGAGGCAAGAGACTCCAGAGGACTCATAGGCAAAGGTGCAGACCTTATCATTGCCTTAAAGATGGCACCATAATCGAGTGAAGATTCAGCTTCCACGCAGATTCGAGCCATAATCTTAACTGCAAGCTCTGGGTAGGCACCAGCAGCACTCTCGCCGCTAAGCATCACACAATCAGTACCATCCAATACAGCGTTCGCCACATCCGTTGCTTCGGCACGCGTTGGGCGAGGCGACTTGATCATGGATTCAAGCATCTGAGTTGCAGTGACCACAGGCTTCCCCACGAGGTTGCACTTATAGATCATCATCTTCTGTGCCAAGAATATCTTCTCCACAGGGATTTCCATCCCAAGATCACCACGGGCAACCATGAACGAGTCGGTCTCCCGAAGAATTTCATCGAAATTAACCACACCCTCCTGGTTCTCAACCTACAGTTTCAGCAGATAACAATCAGAGCAAAATACATGCTTTTTCAGCATAATTTGTTTCAGAAGATGATTTGAAACCACATTGACTATAAATTGGAAGAGTGTCCCAAAACAAAGCATTTAGTGTATGACAATACCTTCGACATAAGCTGTATCTGCTTGGCATGTGATCCGAGAACCTTACGAACATGTACAAGATCAGATCCCTTACGAACAAAAGACAATGCAATCATGTCGATCTTATTCGGCAAACCCCATTTCAGAATGTCCTCCTTATCCTTGTCTGTAAGCGTAGGGAGATCTACAACCACGCCAGGAAGATTGACATTCTTTCTCTCACCAAGCATTGCAGTGTTTTCACAACGGCATCTCACGGTTCCAGCCTTAGGGTCGCAAGAAAGAACAGTAAGGGTTATGGTGCCATCAGAACAGAGGATGGTATTTCCAGGCTTCAAGTCTACGGGCAATTTCTTGTAGCTCATGCTGATTATGTTTTCATCACCTTTAACAGTGTAATCAGTAGTTATGGTGACCTCTCGACCCTCCTTCAATTGGATTGGTTTTGAATCCTTCAGAAAGCCTGTTCGGATCTCAGGGCCCTGGAAGACGACAGAAGAACGAAAGAATATGAGTCGAGAAAAAACTTGTAGATCCTCCCAAGGATAGTTATTACCTTCAACTCACACTTTTAAGTAAGAAGAGATTCGAAACAGAATTTTAATTTAAAAGTAGCACAAAGAGCCACTTGATTCCCTAAGAGTTTATTATTCAAAAGAGAGTTTTTCCTCCTTAGAAAGAAACCTTGCTCCTTTTAAAGTTGTCTAGAATTACGGCTACAGACACCATCATTACAAAACAGAATGAGATTTTTCACTGATCCTTAACAGGCTCATGATCACATTTCATGATCCAGGGGATGAATGATACAAGTTACAGGTGTGATCTTGCTGACATTCTTCGCTCCATGAACCCATTTATTTTTTGACTTCCGTCAGTTTTGAAACTCTAATAGTTTTGAAACCTTAAAAATCCGTTACCGATTAGAACTTTAGATGCATTTGAGTAAAATGAAAAAAATATAGAGAATATCTATATATTCTTGAAAACAGAGTAGGAACTTGCTGCTTCCCAGCTTCCACGATACATACATGGTCATTTCCACATAAAAAAATATCTGCCCAGCATAATGTAACACTTTGAGTATCATTTTGCAAAAGTTGGTCATGATTAGAAATTCATATATTCTACCGTACATATATTGAACATGCAAACTTGCTTTATTAGGTTTGGATAATATTAACAATATGGAAGTGGAAGCAAAGGTGGTTGCACATTGTATACTAGGTTGATGGCTTCATCGTTAATATAACATACATTTTTGGTAGACCAACACAACACCAAGAGGAGACCGCATTGTGTAGAATCAAGTGTCTTGAGCATTTATGTTCCAAAAGAAAGGCAAGGTCATGTTTTTTATCGTGTTTGTATCCTTCTGAAACTCATAAAGCCGAAGGCATTCACGATCTAGTTTCTCACACCTTGCAGAGGCTCATTTGGGGCTTCATTATAGTTGACCATGTCCAACTTTAGACAACTTGTAATCCCAATGTGGCTCAGAGAGACCACCTTCTGGAGTATTCTAAAGGTGGAACCATGCAACAAAAAAAGGGACCCCACTACTTTCGCTAATCCTATCTAGGAGCATAGCAATGAGTCGGATGATGACATACATCGATTTCAGCATGCCATCCATCAGTTATTATGCATGCCTAAATGGGTACAGCTAATTTCAACTCGTTCTTGCAACATAGATAGACAAGCAAAGTATGACAACTGGACCATATCACCATATGCATTAGAAAAGTCTGCAAGCGCATTCAACGACAAAAGGATAGGATGGTAGGGCATATCTGACTTCTGGAATTTGAACCATACTAGTGAAGTCTACACAGCATGGGATGACGGGTTTTTCAACAGGGTGAGGTGATTGTTTGACCCACAAAGTCAAGTCAACTTCAAA
The DNA here is from genome assembly GCA_036023115.1 of Brasenia schreberi. Taxonomy (NCBI): domain Eukaryota; kingdom Viridiplantae; phylum Streptophyta; class Magnoliopsida; order Nymphaeales; family Cabombaceae; genus Brasenia; species Brasenia schreberi. The sequence goes on from JAYKKT010000073.1 coordinate 4,491,428, forward strand.
TTGTGGTATTGACTAAATGACTTGATGGATAATGGCTCAAGCAAGACCACAGAGAGCAGACGCAGCAGAGACATAGAAAGTCGGAAGTACAACAAGATGAAGCTACGTTAATGGAGTCACAAGCTATTTACTTTCTGTTTATGATGGAGTATTTGATGGCTCTGGCAGAAATTGAATGACAATGCAGATACTTTTATATTCAGGGATCACGGAAAAGCTCAAAAAACTCTCCGATAATCTTATTTCTTGATGAGTCCACTATATCACCCGACAGACCAATTTCTTCACTATCAGGGCTTGTAAGGACAATGAACCAAGCGCAAGCCATGACACCACAGATACTGTTAACGGACTTAGTATACGAAAATGTGAAACGCTAGGTTCTCTAGTTCCCTAATGCACTCGATCTTGTCAGCATTAAGGAAATTTTGCATCTTACATCAAACGGTAACAATTCACCAAACAATTCCTTTAAGTTTGGCTATATCAAATATTGAAAACATTCCAGTAACAAAGAATCATATTGAAGATCGACAACTACATCAACCACAACAAGAAAGGTAATCGTGGATACTTTTTGAGATTTTATATTCCAACTCATATGTTTCCCTTGTACATGAAAGATAAAGACCGGCCACAATAATGAACTATAACCATCAGGATACACAAAGCACTGAACTTTTTGCGATTCCTTTGATCATGTTTTAGAACATTGACATCAAACTTTCAAAAGGGCCAGGAGCACAAAGGCAGGTGGGAAAAAGGTAAAGGCAAGTTAATGAAACGATCAAACCGTAAAATCTTTCACAGAATGCGGCATGAAATTCCAACAGGTTTCATTCCTAATGAAATGATTAAAAATCTCAACTTTATGGAAACGAAGAAACCGTGGGTGGTCTTACAAAAATAACCACCTTGGTAGCGAAAAACATGAAAAACAGAGCCGAAGAAAAATAAGCTCCAAAATTCAGGAATGAAAATGATCCATATTTCTATGCCTCAACCAATCAATAAATCCAAAAGATACTATTTCTTACAACCGCAGTATTTTTCAACAAAAGCTTAGGATGGAAAACAAATTTCATAGGAATAGCCAATGAAAGAAAACTATGATTAGAAAAGCAAATGAAAAGAAAAAAAAAAGGAGGATAAGGTGTGAAAGGGGTAAACCTTGGTGTCAAGCATGAGGGCACACAATATCCGGGTGTTCTGCATGGCGATTCTGAGGTTATCGAGCGTCTCCTGGTGATACTCGTGCGTTCCGTGCGAGAAATTGAACCTGGCTACGTTCATTCCCGCCCGGAGAAGCTTCTCAAGCATGGGCACCGACCTCGACGACGGCCCAAGAGTACACACGATCTTCGTCTTCGGCACGCGCCCGTCACTCGGCAACTCCTTCAGGATCCCTTCAATGTCGATGTTCGCCATCGTCCTTCCCCCTACCAAACCCTAAGAAAACTGAAGCACACCAAACAACACACAATTAAGCAAAATGAAGAATGGACCACGGCAGCAAAACAATCAGAAATCATCCAGAAGAAGAATAAAAAGATTTTGTTACCAAACCTTCTCCAAACTTGAGAACTAAATGGGACCGAAATAACACAGACAAAACAAAGGTAAGCAAGAAACGAACGGAAAACGACACCGAAAACAATCAGAAATCCGCCAGAAGAAGAAGAAATAGAAGACTATACGGATTTTTTATGCTAAATATCCGCCTCCTATTGGGGGACGAACGAAAATCCTCGTTCTGATTTCGTAGAGACGAAGAAACCCAACCGCTCCCTTGCGTTCTTGTCACAGATAACAGCAATCGATTAAATACAGATGCTGATTTTGGGAAGTGCAAATGCCGTTGGCGCTGCATGCGCGGTGCCGTGGTTTCTACTTTCGGTGGAAATACACGCGACCCAATATGAAAAACACCGTACCTTTGACGACACCATGGGTGGCTCCACTGATGGCTTGGCTCGTTAGTCGGCTCAGTCAGCTCGGCTCGGAAGAATATTCTTCGGAGACTGATTCGTACGGGTGTGCATCGGTTTATCCAACCGAATTGATAATATTCGAGTGAACCATATTCGAACCGAACTATATAACTAAATTGAATTAGTTCGGTTTGGTTTTTATATTTCTGTACAAAATTTTTGATACTTAAATATTCATGAGAAAAGTCTAAATAGAACAAGAGAGTGAAAAAGAACGAAAAGGTGAGGAACAACAAAAGAGTGAGACGAGACAGAGAGGACGAGAGAGAGAACAGGAGGACGAGGAACTAGGGCACGGGAGAAGAGGGGTTGTTTCTTTGTGAGTGTCGACGTGTTATAATATGCAATTTCGTTTTTTTGGTCAGTTTGGTTTTAGATCTTATAGAACGGAAAATAAAAATATTATTAAAACATAAACCGAATATAAAACTTGAACCAAACTTAATATTACAGCTCAGATCGATTTTTCAGTTAAAACCAAATTATGCTCACCTCAACTGAAAGACTCAGTACATGATCCGAAATCTGGAGCCTTTGGGCACCTCTCAAAACCGAAGCGATGTTCATGTTTATGTCACAAAGGCACGAAAACGTAACGCGAAGTAATTCTTTTTTTTTCCTGTGTAACTTTCTATTTATAGCACGAGAACAATCTAAACCCGACAACCCAACAACTGGTTGAACTGACTCGAAAATTCAGTATTCAGGTCAGCATAATCATCCCACGTGTCAGGTTTCTGTCAATCCCGGGGAACAGGAAACACTAGGGACTAGTTCAGATGGACCATAGCCCCAACTGAACTTTACCCGAAACAAGTATGTGGTGTGACTTGTGGCGGATATCGTTAAGGGAATTATTAGCATAATTAAAGATTCCTAAATGAGAGAAAGGTTAACGGGTGCCCATGTATAATCTTGTCCGGTTTGTTTCAAATCGGTGGTTTGGGTTTGTAGACGCGCGAAAATCCCCGCCTCTCGCCTTTTTCAGGGCTCGGAGCGGATCCTCTCGTGTGTCTAAGGCTTATGTATGCAAACAGGGCGTGCCAGCTAGCTTACCTAAGCTAGCAAAGATATTTTTAACACTGACTTCTAAACGTGGTGACTGTGAGCAAGTAAGCTCTTGTCGTCGCAGACCTTCTTACACCGATGCGCAAGGGTCAGTCTGTAAGCTTTGCAAAAAATCGAGTTTTTGGAGAGAAAGTCTACGAAGCGGTTCGAGGTGTCTATTTCGGGTCTTTAAAATGCGATTGCATGTTTTAGATCATGTGGATTTGCACGTGCCTAAGTCTTTTCTTTTATCCCTTTTCGGGCTACCTAGTTTGTGTGTTATGAACACTCCACTACATGGGCGAATTCGAGCGGGGCTTGCTTTGATGCAATATGCGTCCTACCTCGTGGTATGGCGTAGATGCAATGCAAACTCACGCTACTCCAAAGGGAAAACCCGAAATGTAAAGACAATACTGAAGGGAAATAACCGAAGGGAGATATGTATATAGATTATGTATATGAGCCCTTACTCGGGTATTACAAATAAGAGCGAAGGCTCAATGTGGGTGCGTGCTTGAATTGAAAGACTTACACACACGACATGAAATTAAACCCAAATATAAATTGCAAGACTAAGGTCTTGGGGAGTAAGAGCGAAGGCTCAATGTGTGTGAAAGTGCTTGAATTGAAGTACTACACACACGACATAAATGAAACCCAAATATAACTGCAATAAGGCCTTTACTAAGGTCTTGGGAATAAGAGCGAAGGCTCAATGTGTGTAAGAGTGCTTGAATTGAAAGACTTACACACACAACATGAAATGAAACCCAAATAGTATAGGTCGGCCCTTACTTGGGTCTTTCAAATAAGAGCGAAAGCTCAATGTGTGTGAAAGTGCTTGAATTGAAAGACTTACTCACACGACATGAAATGAAACCCAAATAGTATAGGTCGGCCCTTACTTGGGTCTTTCAAATAAGAGCGAAGGCTCAATGTGTGTGAGTGCTTGAATTGAAAGACAACGCACCCAACTTAAGCAAAAACCCTTCGAAAATGAAAGTATATATATATATACTTATGTATTAGGGGCTGATTAGGCCCGTGTGTGTTCAAAATCGTGCACAACTAAGAGAGTGCACGTGTGTGGGTGTGCCAAGCCACGTTATTACAAGCGGGGGGAGACTATGCTCCGTTATTACAACCCCGTATCAAATTGAATCTCAAGCAAGTATACAACTGAAGACCGAGTTTAGGCACTTACGAGTAGCTGGTCCGTAGAGGCCTTGCTTGAGCGTGGGCTTGGCCTTCGCCTTGGGCTGCAAACGGGAGCTCCGCGAGGGGGAATGACAAAGGGTGCTGGCCGGCTGCAAGTGGGGCGCGTGCCTTGATGTGGGGGATTAAAGGGGCTGGGCCAAGTGAATATGTAGGGTCACGAATGAAGAGTATAGAGTGTTGGGGAATATGGACCTAAAGGGAGTTTAAGGGAAGGCCGAATGGGAGTCTAATAGGGTGGCCGGGTGTAGATAGGATAGTTAGGTAGTGGCCGGTGGTTTAGGTTGTGATAGGTTCGACTAAGTGAGAATGGCGGCAGCAAAGGGCTGATGTGTAGGTAAGTTGGTGGTATGGGGGGTGGCTAGGAGTGGAGAGGGAGTAGAGAAGGAGCTAGGTAGAGTGGGGGGGGGGGGTACTTACCGAATGGGGAGAGGCGGTGGATGGAAGAGAGAAGCCGGGTGGTTGGGAAGTAGTGCAAGTGGTGGCGTCCGGCTGGGAGATGGTGGTGGGATGGAGAGCAGGTGGCGGTGCAGGTGGAGCAGGTGGAGCAGGTGGGAGATGGTGGGACTTGGCTGGACTTGGGGAAGGAGGGGACCCGGTTGGGATGGGTGAAGCCAATAGATAGCAAAACCCGCCCCCAAGGGGGGGGGGGGTTTATATAGGGATGGGTAGGTCGGTTAGGGCTGGGTTTGGGGTAGTGGTTAGGTGGTTTAGGTAGGGTGGTATGAAGATAAGGTGAGTTGGAAAGGGTAGGGCCAGATATTTTAAAAACTAGTGGTTTTGGTAGATTGTGGGCTAGGGGTGGTTTAGGGGTTTAGGGCTAGGTTAGGTGGTTGGGTTTTAGGGTGAGGTTTAGTGAGCTAGGTTAGGTGATTAGGCTAGGTTTAGGCTAGGTTTGGGGAAATTAACCTAGGTTTAGGGAAGGATTAGGGAAGTGGGTTAGGTGATTAGGTTGGGATTAGGCCGGGATTAGGGAAGTGGGTTAGGTGATTAGGCTCAGATTAGGGGTGGATTAGGGTGGTAGGCTAGGATTAGGTGTTTTGGGTTAGGTTTAGGTGAGGGAGCTCCCTTTGCATGGCCCATAGACCTTAACCACCTCATATTGGTGCAACCCTAGGTTAGGTTTTGGCTAATTACAAGCTTAAACCCACTCAATTAGGCTAACCCACATGATTAACCCCAAACTTGACACACAAGTCAAGCTTAATTACAACACTCTTGATATTATCCATCCCCACTCTCTCTCATGCCCATAATCCCACGTGAATTTCAAGTGGGCCCCACCTCCATTTATGAGAAGGTGATGTGGGCCATGGATATGGATATTGGATTGGATCTCTGGATCCAAATCCAAATCCAAGTCCACATATGGGTTTGGATTGGGATCTGGATATATATGGTTCAGATCCAATCCAAACTGAACTCTGACTCCTTCGAGCTGGGTTCGAAACGGACGATTTGTGCGGGGCCTGACAGCATCAGTACTCCGTCTGCGTTGGGTCTTCGCCAACATGGTCGTCCGCTTCCGTTTCTGCCTTCCGGAGATGACTTCAAATGATATTTTGATAAGAACAGGGTCTTGGACGTTCGAGATCCTGGGGGTGTGAATCAGATACAAGAGTTGCTGTGCCGGGCTCGACGTGTGCTCCGGTTCCGGGCTCTTCTTAGCTCTCCTGGTCCTGTCTTGATCGGGCCAAGCCGCTTCGGGGTTTCAAAAACCTGTTTTAACAGGTTTTCAAAAGCTATATTATATATTTTTGAAATACAGAGTTTAAAACATATGTACAGGGTTGTCTGGAAGGCTCCTGGGTTTCCAGACTCAAAATGGCCCTTTGGGGCTGCTTGTATAAAACCAGATGGATTTTGAGAAATTCGTGGGATTTCGGGGTGTTTACAGATGCCCCTCTTTGGCCTTGTCCAAATAGATTTGGATAAGGGCAAAGATGACAAACACCCCTTTCAATATCTCCCTAGATCTATACACAAAGAACATTGGATCGTCCCAATTTTTAGCAAAAATCTCAATTTACAAACTCTGGTAGGAGGAGATATCACGCAAAAGGGTGTACTATGGAATCTGGTCCTAAAATGGGATCATGTTCATGCAAGTACCATGCGTGGAATGCAGATGACATGGGTGTGGTGCCAAGAGTGGCGACCTCCCAGAGACCAGATGTGGTCGAACTCTAAAGACTTACAAGGCCTACTGCTCCAAGTGAGCAAATCCTATGTTGTTCGATGTTCGGTTTTCAAAACTTATTTACAAAAGCTATTTACAAAAGGGACAACTGTCTTGAGTCTCGATCCTAAGGATCTCGAGCTCTTCGTGCTTGCCCTTGTTTGAGTCTTAACACTCGCTTATCTAGCGGAGGTTTTATAAGAAGACAAGCTTCATTTCAAATTCCTACGCCTTACTCGAAACGTCGAATTCTCAAACAAGATGAAATTCAAGTAAGTAAATCCTATTTTTACTTTAGGATTCCTCGAAATGAACCATGCTTTAGCTTGGGATAAGCCAGGGATGGGAAAGAGATACCACGGTCCCTTCTGAAGCGTCCCATGGTTTAAGGCATAGAAGGCGGAAAACTGCTCTTTTTGAGCTTTTTGGCCTCTTTTTCCTTTTTTCATAGAGGGTCTCCCTTTGGGAGTATTTTTTCTTTAATCCCTCTTTTTCACAAGAGATTCGATTTTTCTTTGGAAATTTGGTTTCTTTCTTTTGGAAAGAGACTTTGAATGGGAAATTCCCTTTTGTTTTGGGCCTTTGTTTTCCTTTTGGAAGAAGAAGTGAAGAGGGGAGGACTTATCCCAAGCCTACACTCGATCCATTCCAGATCAACCTATTTAGAAATAGCACGTACCACTTGCGAGTATCTTGCTATGTTGAACTAGGCCTTTCTTTGTAAGAAGAAGGATTTTGAAATGTAACCACGATTTTGAAAACTCCACTCTTTCACAAGTGTGAATTCTCTTCACTTAGGGTCACACGAGTTCGCCTTTGCACCTTATTCACATGTCTCAGGGCAGCTATCCCTTAAAAATTTTCGAAAAATAGAATTTAATCCAGATCCTACACGTGATACTTCTTTAAGTATTGAATATTGATAGGATCTGCTAAATTCCTACCTTCTACATCGATCAACCAATACGAATTGTTCCTAGTGGTTGCTCGTATAACATAGGGTCCATCCCAGTTGGGGCGCGCCACTTGCCTAGGGGGTGTGGGCCACGATGGTGAATGGTTTTTAAGACCAGATCTCCCACTTCAAAGTGGCGAAGTCTCATGTGTTTGCTATAATGTCGGGCTATCCTTTGCCGGTATGCACGAGCATGATCCATGGCAAGGAGTCGCCTCTCATCTAGCAAATCTAGTTCAGCCATCCTAGCATGCTGAAGCGTCTCTAGGGGGAGGTCGAGTGCTATGGATGTATGAAATGAATGCAGTTGGGTATGAATGGGAAGAATGGCGTTTGTGCCATAGACCAATTCGAATGGTGTGGCATTCGTGGGAGTCCGGATGGAAGTCCTATAAGCCCATAAGGCTTCATCCAGCTTCTCGTTCCACATCCTACCCTTCTCTAAGGTTTTCTCAATAATACTAATGAGAGTCTTGTTTGTGGCTTCGGCTTGGCCGTTGCCTTGAGGGTAGTAGGGCGAGGAGAAGTGGTGAGTTATGCCATACGTGTTGCACAACTTAACCATCCGCTCATTCTTGAATGGGGTACCATTATCAGACACAAGGTCTCGTGGAACCCCAAATCGAGCCAAGATATTCCTCCGGATGAAAGCCACCACATGTTGCCCCATTACATTGGTTAGGGGAATGGCTTCCACCCACTTGGAGAAATACTCTGTGGCTGCTAAAATAAATCGATGCCCATTCGAGGCCTTTGGAAATATTGGGCCTACAATGTCAAACGCCCACATGGTAAATGGCCAGGGGCTGACCACGGAATGCAATGCAGATGATGGGATATGAATGGCGTGCCCATGCACTTGACATGGATGATACTTCCTAACATGATCGTGACAATCCTTTTTCAGGGTGGACCAAAAATAGCCCCCTCTAAGTATTTTCATCGCCATCATGTTGGCATTAACATGACCTCCACATTCTCCATCGTGGAACTCATGCATCACTATCCTAGCCTCCTCTAGGTCGATACACCTAAGCAGAATGCGGTAAAACTCTTTTTGTATAAGACCCCACCCAGAATGGTGTATCGGGTCGAAATCTTACGAATGAATGCCTTATCTTTGGATGTGGCATCCTCGGTGAATCCCTCATTTTCTAAAAATTGTTTTATGTCATAAAACCAGGGTTTTTCGATAGACTCTAGGTTGTTTTGGCAAATATCTAAGTCGTGTGTGGATGGGTGGGGCGCATGCCATATTTCCAAAGATCTGGTCCCTGACATGGGATCGACCTTCAGGGCTGAACCCAAGGAGGAGAGGGCATCGGCGATGCCATTGTCCTCTCTTCCTATGTGTGTGAGTTTACACGACTGGAAGGATTGGACCAATCGAGTGGCCAACTCGTGATATGGAAGTAGTTTCTCATTACGTACTTGCCAAATTTTTAAAACCTGGTTTATGACAAGGAGCGAATCTCCAAAGACCTCAATGCACGATGCCCCTAGAGTTTTCGAAATCCTTAAGCCTTGTATGAGTGCTTCATACTCAGCTACGTTGTTGGAACATTCGAAATCTAAGCGGACTGCTATGGGAATCTCGCCCTTTTCAGGGGAGATTAGGATGACCCCAGCACCAGCCCCTCGTTGGTTTCGTGCCCCGTCGAAGTGCATCTTCCACACTTGGTTTTCGAAAGAATTTGCCAAAATGTGGTTTTGAAAGTGGTTTTGCAATATGCCTTCATCAGTCATTTCGACAAGAGTGGGATATGCGTCCTCTAAGGGGAATTCAGCCACGTAATCTGCTAGGGCTTGCCCCTTAATGGAGATCTGGTGATGGTATTTCAGATCATACTCCATTAGAAGGAGCTACCATTTGCCCAATCTACCCGTGAGAATGGGTTTTTCGAACAAGTGCTTGATTGGATCAAGCTTGGACACTATCCAGATCTCATGATCTAGGAAATAGTGTCTGAACTTCTGGCAGGCCCAGACTAGGGCCAAGCACGTCTTCTCCATGGCTTGATAATTTCATTCATAAGCCAAGAGAGTTTTCGAAATATAGTAGATGGCATACTCCTTATGGGTGTTATCCTCGTATTGAGCCAATAGGGCTCCTAAAGCATTTACATTCACGGAGATGTATAATAAAAGCGGTTTTCCTTGCTTTGGAGGATTCAAAACAGGGGGATTAACCAAGTATGCCTTCAGTCTCTCGAAGGACTTTTGGCATTCGTCATCCCATAAGAATTTCGTACCCTTCCTCAACAGTTTGTTCAAGGGTTCGCATCTAGTTGCCAGATTCGATATGAATCGGTGAACGGATTGTAAGCGACCCTGAAGGCTACGGATTTGGGTGAGATTGGAGGGTGGAGCCATGTCTATGATGGCTCGACACTTAGAGGGGTCGACTTCTATTCCCCTTTGGCTCACCATAAAGCCTAGAAGCTTCCCTGATTCTACCCCGAACACACATTTTTGAGGGTTTAGTTTTACTTTGTAAAGCTTAAGCCTTTCGAAAATCTTTTGTAAACATTCGATATGTGTGCATCGGGTTTTGGATTTTGCTAAGAGATCATCTACATACACTTCTACAAGCTCATGAATTTGATCATGGAAGATCGTGTTCATGGCTCGTTGGTATGTTGCGCCGGCATTTTTCAAACCAAAGGGCATGACTGTATAGCAGTACGTGCCCCATGGGGTTGTGAAGGCGGTCTTACCCTGATCTCGTGGACTTAGTTTGATTTGATTATAGCCTGAATAGCCATCCATAAATGAAAACATTTCATGATTTGCAGTACTATCGACTATCAAATCTATGTTTGGTAAAGGATAATTATCCTTTGGAGTGGCTTTATTTAGGTTTCTGAAATCGATGCATATTTGAATTTTCCCATTGGTTTTTCGAACCACAACGATATTTGACAACCAATCAGAATACGCAATGGGTTTTATAAATCCGGCTTTTAGCAGATCTTCTAAACCCTCTTTAACTTGCGTGTGTACATTCGGGTGTATTTTCCTAAGCTTCTGCTTTATGGGTTTTACACCTGCATCTAAGGGAAGACGATGCTCGACAATGCTGGGATCTATGCCCGGCATGCCTTCATACGTCCATGCAAACACATCTAAATAGGTTCGTAGAAATGCAATGAATGCTAACTTTTCAGTTTCATGCAAGCATGCGCCTATTTTGATGGTTTTGGGATTGGAATCATCCCCTAGGTTCACTTCTATGAAATCTCCTCCTACTGATTGGGAAGGTCTTTCAAAATCGAGAATTCTATGAAATTCTGGGAGCTCAGAAGTAGGATCTTCCTCAAAGGGATCTATTTCTAGGCTTTGATCATTCTCGTGGGCTATAGACCCGAGGGAACTTGATGCGTGGTTTTCAAAATGACCTGGTTTTGTACTTGGATTTTCAAGTGATTTCAAAATTTTTGGTCTGGCTATGCAGACGACGTTTCTTTCGAAATCCTTTTCTTTTGCCAAAGTCCGACCAGGAGCAGGTATATACAAAATCTTTTTAGTATTTTCCAAATTTTCGATTTTTTTGGGTTTTTGTAAAACAAGAACTTTGGGAACTATACAAAGCACTCTTTTTTCGAGTTTTTGTTTTTCCATTGTTTTTGGTTTTTCTTGTTTTTCGATTTTTTTGATTTTAAGTTTTTCAAATGTTTTTGGTATTTTTAGAAAAGGGATCTTCCGTTATACCTACAAGGGAAAACACTACGGGTTAGACTCGGAATAGGAGGTCTAAATCGTAGGTCTCTTCTAAGGCAGGCCCCGGGGCACCCTTGACCCAGCTGGTCACAGGAGGTGGCTCTGGCGGTATTCGGGGAGTATAGCCAATCCCATATCGGCTTGGGTTAGCCCTAGGAAGGATGGGCTCTAGGAGACCCTGGTTCTGCGCCCCTAGACTCTTGTAGGGCTTGTAGCCCATGTTCAACAACATATTCCACGACTTTTTGTTTTCTGAAAAAGTAGGATACAAGTCATGGTCCTGGAACATGCTATCGTCCATATTAGGCTCGTATGGCCTCTTGTCCAGGGGCTTTGGAAATAGAGAACGCTTGGGTTTTCCTTGGAGAATTAAAGTCGGGAGGGGGCCTGCTTTGGGTGGCCCCTTCACACATACAACCTTCCTAGGGTTGTTCAACACGAGCTGAGGTGGCTCAACCATAATTTGCCCCAGGTTAGCCTCATGGGCCTGGGAGCTTGATAAACAAGGGGAGTTTATGATCCCCTGAAGCTGTGAGTGACTCTCACCTAGGATCACTACGACCTGGTCCCTAAAAGGGATCTTAACACACCTGTGGAAGGTGGATGGCACAGCGCACAAACTGTGTATCCAGGGCCTTCCCAGCAACAGGTTATAATGGGGGTGGATGTCCAAGACATGGAATACCCCCGTGTGTTCGATCCCTCCCGTTTCCATTGGGAGTTCGATGGATCCTAAAGGTCTAGACGCATTCCTATCGTATCCAGTGATAACGATGGGGCTTGGGTTTACTGAAGTCAAGGTGACTCCGATTTTGTACGCTACATGAAGTGGAAGGATGTTGAGCCCTCCTCCACCATCGACTAGGCACCTGTCCAGAGAGTGGTTGTTTAGAACCACCTCGATATGCAGGGCCTGGTTATGGGTTTCGTAGGGCCTATCTACATCATCTTCCGAAAAAGTGATGGGCGATTTTGCTCCTAATAAAGCCACTTGGGCAGACAAGGATTTCGGACTTATGTTCGAATCAACCTTGGACCTTTTTAGAATTTTCTCTAATACAAGTCTATGCCTAGGCGAGGTTTTTATAAGCTCTAGGATATACATGTGAATAGGAATCTTTGAGAGGTGGTTTTCAAAGTCATAAGGATATAGGATGACTTTGTCCTTATCTGCTTTTGGCAGACCACTAGGGATACATGCTTTTGAGGGGCCAGGCACACTGACCACCTTTTGAGCACCTTGAAGGTGCGGGGGTTGGTAGATCCTCCCAGATCTAGTGACTTCCCCCACGACCAGCCTAGGGTTCGCGCTAAACTTGGCTCTAAGGATGAGCTGAGGAGAACCTTGGATTTTTAAAACTGGTTTTACCGGGGTTTCCACTTTTGGTGGTTCCCGAATGACGACTTGGGCGGGTCTCTTGTATAGTACAAGGATGGGCGCACAAGTAGGTCGACCAGGTTCTGGCTTTCGCGCTAGTTCCTTGGAAATGGTGAGGGTACATACCTCCTTTCCTTTCCCACTACCACTGGCGTGTTTGGGAAAGGGTTCCTTGAAGATAGCTTGAGGTGGCTCAGGTTCCGCAGTGACCTGGAGCCGGCCTTCTACTATCAAGTTCTCAATTTTATTTAAAAGAGAGAAGCAGCGTTTGGTATCATGGCCTTTGAGTCGATGATACTTACAAAATCGGTTTAAATACCCCCCTTTGGAAGTGACTCCTTCGGGGATTTCAGGGAGTTCTATCATGCCCTGGGCAAGTAAGAGGTCTAGGACCTCCGACACAGGTTGCCCCAGCGGAGTATACTCCCGTTTTTCAACCGGTTTTTGAAAATTGCGTTCCCTCTTATTTTCTAATTTTTCAAAATTTTTGGAAGTGCCCACCACGCCTGGATCCACCCGGACATTGGCGATTTTATGGGGCTTTGCCCCTTTGTCCGTCGTGGGCAGCCCATATGCAATGGGCTTTTCCAAACGGGTTTTTGGAACGGCACTTCCTTTCCATAAGTGATCGTATGTCCCTTTTCGCAAGTTGGTTTCGAAAAGGGAGGCCTTTTTGATCAACTTATGAAAAGTTGAAATCTCATGGAGCGAGAGAAGGGTTTTTAACTCGCTTTTAAAATTATCCAGGATGAGCATTACTGCGCATCCTTCGGATATGGGCTCTCGCACTTGGCCCAAAAGCGACCTCCATCTTATAATGAAGGCATGCACGTCTTCGTTCATGCCTTGCTTTGTATCCCTTAAGGTATTCAGAGTCGGCGTGACTTCTACGTTGTGTGCAAATCTTTGCATGAAGCAGTTCGCTAACTCTTCAAAAGTTGCGAACTGGCTTAAGTCGTAGGAAGCCAGCCATTTGGCAGCTGTGCCTTTAAGGGATAGAGGGAACCAATACACCATTTCATCGAGTCCTTTTTCTTCTTATGGGCTCGACGTGAGAAAAGTTGCAAGTGAGACATAGGATCTCCCATGCCATCATACCGATGGAAGTTCGGTATTTCATCGTCACTGTCTGTTTCGTAATCCATAGGAAGGAAATTAGACAGGGCGTAGTTTCTTTTCTCTTTATTCTGTCCTTTCAGCAACTGTTGTAGGGCTTTACGGTCCTTTTGTGTGAAGGACTCGTGGTATTGGTTGCCTTTCATTACGGAGGCCTCTTTGTGCTTACGTGGTTTTTAAGATTTCTTTTTAGGCCTTTGTTCATCGTTTGATGAACATGAAAGCTTGATGCGCGTGAGCCTTGGCTCGACACTTCACTTGGATTGGATTTTGACAAGCTTTTCAAGCTTTTTCAAAATGTCCTAAGTACAAGCAAAGAAAACAAGTTAAAAATGACACCTTTTTACAAAATTTTCGCAAGACTCCTTAAAAAAACTCGACTTTTGAAAGGCTCACGTCCCACCGGGCGTGCCAATCTCTGTAGACGCACGAAAATCCCCGCCTCTCGCCTTTTTCAGGGCTCGGAGCGGATCCTCTCATGTGTCTAAGGCCTATGTATGCAAACAGGGCGTGCCAACTAGCTTACCTAAGCTAGCGAAGAAATTTTTAACACTGACTTCTAAACGTGGCGACTGTGAGCAAGTAAGCTCTTGTCGTCGCAGACCTTCTTGCACCGATGCGCAAGGGACAGTCTGTACGCTTTGCAAAAAATCGAGTTTTTGGAGAGAAAGTCTATGAAGCGGTTCGAGGTGTCTATTTTGGGTCTTTAAAATGCGATTGCATGTTTTAGATCACGTGGATTTGCACGTGCCTAAGTCTTTTCTTTTATCCCTTTTCGGGCCACCTAGTTTGTGTGTTATGAACACTCCACTACATGGGCGAATTCGAGCGGGGCTTGCTTTGATGCAATATGCGTCCTACCTCGTGGTATGGCGTAGATGCAATGCAAACTCATGCTACTCCAAAGGGAAAACCCGAAATGTAAAGGCAATATTGAAGGAAAATAACCGAAGGGAAATAACCGAAGGGAGATATGTATATAGATTATGTATATGAGCCCTTACTCGGGTCTTGCAAATAAGAGCGAAGGCTCAATGTGGGTGCGTGCTTGAATTGAAAGACTTACACACACGACATGAAATTAAACCCAAATATAAATTGCAGTATGGCCTTGACTAAGGTCTTGGGGAGTAAGAGCGAAGGCTCAATGTGTGTGAAAGTGCTTGAATTGAAGTACTACACACACGACATAAATGAAACCCAAATATAACTGCAATAAGGCCTTTACTAAGGTCTTGGGAATAAGAGCGAAGGCTCAATGTGTGTGAGAGTGCTTGAATTGAAAGACTTACACACACAACATGAAATGAAACCCAAATAGTATAGGTCGGCCCTTACTTGGGTCTTTCAAATAAGAGCGAAAGCTCAATGTGTGTGAAAGTGCTTGAATTGAAAGACTTACTCACACGACATGAAATGAAACCCAAATAGTATAGGTCGGCCCTTACTTGGGTCTTTCAAATAAGAGCGAAGGCTCAATGTGTGTGAGTGCTTGAATTGAAAGACAACGCACCCAACTTAAGCAAAAACCCTTCGAAAATGAAAGTATATATATATATACTTATGTATTAGGGGCTGATTAGGCCCGTGTGTGTTCAAAATCATGCACAACTAAGAGAGTGCACGTGTGTGGGTGTGCCAAGCCACGTTATTACAAGCGGGGGGAGACTATGCTCCGTTATTACAACCCCGTATCAAATTGAATCTCAAGCAAGTATACAACTGAAGACCGAGTTTAGGCACTTATGAGTAGCTGGTCCGTAGAGGCCTTGCTTGAGCGTGGGCTTGGCCTTCGCCTTGGGCTGCAAACGGGAGCTCCGCGAGGGGGAATGACAAAGGGTGCTGGCCGACTGCAAGTGGGGCGCGTGCCTTGATGTGGGGGATTAAAGGGGCTGGGCCAAGTGAATATGTAGGGTCACGAATGGAGAGTATAGAGTGTTGAGGAATATGGACCTAAAGGGAGTTTAAGGGAAGGCCGAATGGGAGTCTAATAGGGTGGCCGGGTGTAGATAGGATAGTTAGGTAGTGGCCAGTGGTTTAGGTTGTGATAGGTTCGGCTAAGTGAGAATGGTGGCAGCAAAGGGCTGATGTGTAGGTAAGTTGGTGGTATGGGGGGTGGCTAGGAGTGGAGAGGGAGTAGAGAAGGAGCTAGGTAGAGTGGGGGGGGGGGTACTTACCGAATGGGGAGAGGCGGTGGATGGAAGAGAGAAGCCGGGTGGTTGGGAAGTAGTGCAAGTGGTGGCGTCCGGCTGGGAGATGGTGGTGGGATGGAGAGCAGGTGGCGGTGTAGGTGGAGCAGGTGGAGCAGGTGGGAGATGGTGGGACTTGGCTGGATTTGGGGAAGGAGGGGACCCGACTGGGATGGGTGAAGCCACTAGATAGCAAAACCCGCCCCCAAAGGGGGGGGGGTTTATATAGGGATGGGTAGGTCGGTTAGGGCTGGGTTTGGGGTAGTGGTTAGGTGGTTTAGGTAGGGTGGTATGAAGATAAGGTGGGTTGGAAAGGGTAGGGCCAGATATTTTAAAAACTAGTGGTTTGGGTAGATTGTGGGCTAGGGGTGGTTTAGGGGTTTAGGGCTAGGTTAGGTGGTTGGGTTTTAGGGTGAGGTTTAGTGAGCTAGGTTAGGTGATTAGGCTAGGTTTAGGCTAGGTTTGGGAAAATTAACCTAGGTTTAGGGAAGGATTAGGGAAGGATTAGGGAAGTGGGTTAGGTGATTAGGTTGGGATTAGGCCGAGATTAGGGAAGTGGGTTAGGTGATTAGGCTCAGATTAGGGGTGGATTAGGGTGGTAGGCTAGGATTAGGTGTTTTGGGTTAGGTTTAGGTGAGGGAGCTCCCTTTGCATGGCCCATAGACCTTAACCACCTCATGTTGGTGCAGCCCTAGGTTAGGTTTTGGCTAATTACAAGCTTAAACCCACTCAATTAGGCTATATTATATATTTTTGAAATACAGAGTTTAAAACATATTTACAGGGTTGTCTGGAAGGCTCCTGGGTTTCCAGACTCAAAATGGCCCTTTGGGGCTGCTTGTATAAAATCAGATGGATTTTGAGAAATTCGTGGGATTTCGGGGTGTTTACAAGGTTCCATCGGGACCTAGAATTAGAACGAGTTGACCCCCTGTCCACTTCCCAAATGATTTCGATCTGGTTGTGGTTCAGACTCTAAATTGTATCTACTTCCACCATGGTTTCACTTTTAAGGATAAGGTGGAATTTCATAACCGGAGCAAAGAAACTAGTCGGAACCACCATCTTTGAACCATCGATTATAGTTCGGAACTAAATTGAGGTGTGGGGGTGTGTGCAATTTCAATTTGATTCTAGTTTTAATTCTCTCAGTTCCTATTCAAACTAGTTTTGCAGACGGTTGAAGTCCAGTTCAATCCACTAGATCAGGTTGGAACCGGGCTGGTCTACACTTTTAGGTTCTATCAGGTTGTCTCCTTGAGCAAAAAACAAGTAGCCGGAACTTGTTTATGCTAGCCTTGGGTCATGTTCAAAACAATATCTTGATAGTGCCCAAGAGATGTAGATTGAACTGACGAATGATCCATTGAAGAACTAAGCAATACAGATAAGGTTGACATGAGTTTGTGTTACAGTCAAAGAACTAGAGAACTCATGTTTTTACCGAAATTCATGAGCTAAGCTTAGAGGAACATGTTCAGCACAGTTAAGGTCACAAGCCTAACATAAGCAGAAATGTTCCATAAATTAGGACTAGAAGAAATATTTAGTATTGTTATCTTTTGTTACAATGGGAGGTTGAAGCCCAAAAAACACTTGCATACACCCCTTGGGAATCAAACTCGCTACGTGTGAGGTGTTAGAAAACCCTACCAAGTGATCTAACATTATAGGTATATTTATTTTGGCATGTGCGTTTACTTGGTTGTATCTTGTTAAAGGAAATATGTTCTTAATAGGTTTTTTGATTGAAGGTCTTAAGTTCAATACAAAACGTTGTACATGTCCCTAGAGATTTGCCTCTCTACCTTACCTACAACAACCATCCCTGTATGTGAAAAAAAGAAAAGTATAGTCATTAATTTCTTTGCGTCTTTAACAATCGTGCATGAAATTAAGAATATTAACTTAACATTTACCAAGAGTCCAAGACTTCTATTGCTCGGCACATCAATAATTGAAGGTAGAATTGTTTTCACAAGATTAATACTTCATCATTATATAGTTAGTTGTATATAACTGGGAGAAGACTAATTAACTGAGTTGTGTTATGGCCGTCAGCTTACCCTTTGCCTCCACGAAGGGAGAGCCTCTAGGATAGGACAAAGGTGGCAGCCATCAACCATCAACTCTCGATATGCATATTGAAAAATAGATGCCCTACAAAAAAGGTATAAATGTTACAATCGCATCACTATGAAAACTTATGTAACTCTCGATGTCTCAACATCATATAATGAGATGAGTTGATCCCTGATTTCTAATTCTAGTCAAGGGGAGTCAAGTGACATTAAGAATAAACCTATTCATGTTCTTCTTGCAAGTCCAAAAGATAACATAAAAGATGTTGATAAAGATGAAATAAAGGGAATGAAGACATATGCTTGAGGAGAAAGAAGAATTGTAATGTTTGATCCTCAAGGAACCAATAAACTCCTCCCAAGAATCATAACATTTGATCTAGAACTTCCTGTTGCCCTAAGAAAAGGGGAAAGGACATGTACTTCTCATCCCATTGTTGAGTTTATGTCTTAATTTCTTACTTATAAATCATATCAATTATATGACATAGTAATGTTTTGTTATATCACGTACCTAGGAATGTGGATGAGGCTATCTAGATGCCAAGGTGGAAATAGTAATGCAGGACAAGATAGATGCTCCAAAGAGGAAGAATACTTTAGATCTAGTAGAATTACCTATGGGAAGAAAGCCAGTTGGATATAGGTGGATCTATACTGACAAGTTTTAGGTTGATGGAGAGGTTGAAAGGATGCTATCCATCCCATGAGAAACTCATAAAGCGGTAGCCTCACTCTAAGGGAAAGGTAGCTATGTTCAACAACTTATCTCCCACACCGTGGAAGTGGTTGTTATCTTTCCCTTATTCCCATGGGGCAGTAGAGCTTTACTATATACACATGTGATTGCTCCCACATGGTGAGTGCCTCCTACACCCTAGTTGCAACTCCTTTCACTTTAAGGTATCCTTGCAAAGTTCTCCTTGTGTTCAAAAGTGCTGAGAGTAAAGGAAAGGTCTTCAAATTAAGAAATGCAATCTATGGCCTAAAGCAAGAACCTCATGCGTAGTTTGCACCACTATCAATAAGGTGTCAAGGAGGGATATAAAAAGAGATTATAGTAAGGTGATCACATCTTGTTTATAAATAAAATAGAAAATATTACTCTATTGATATTGTGAAGAGATTATTGAACTCAAGAAGCAACTGTACAATATGTTTGTTTTGTTCTTGGCAAGTTATATTATCACTACCGCCCATGAAAGTAAGAGGCATAGAAATTTTATACTCTATGAAGGAAATTCTTTCTACCCAAAGTTCTAGAAGAAGTATATGATAGATCTATTGAAGGACACTAACAAAGCAACATCATTTGGGGATTTCTTCGCCGAGGCTAAACTACCTAACAAAATAGTGGAGATTATAAGATTTTCCCATATATACACACCAAAGGAGTCATTCCCACTGGTAGATCCTAGTGAAGCACGATCAAACTCCAATTGAGGCTGAAAATATCGACGAATGAGAAAGAATTGTGATTCCTTGTTTTTGTGTGTACACCACCCTCATAATAATGTTGGAGCAGAGAGGCTGATTGATTGAAGCTTCTAGAGATTGAGTCAAAGGTTTGAGGCTACAACATTATCTAAGCCAAAGAAAATACATGTGAATCCAAAGTTTGAAAAGCCAAAGAATGCCGATGATGATTTGGGCATTGTCAACCCTAACTCTTATCAAAGCCTTCACTTAATGGTCTTGGTGATTATGTGCACTACTTGGTAGACCAGAGCAAGTCATTCACAGGAGGTGATGAAGGTACTCTCCATAATGCCCTTTGAAGGTATATAGATGATCTATTTGCATGGTTGTGCTCTTTCTGAAACTACATGTTCAACCCCACCTTCTTGTCAATTTGCAGAAAAGTGTATAGCTGGTGATTATCGTGTGGAACTTATATGGAGACAATCTCAAGTCCTTTATGGTGAATGTAGCAACCTCTCTATTATAGGTGGGTAGGCCTATGATTGTTGCTATATCAAAGACACTTGGGAACATCATGCCAACACGCATCATGAAAGTATTAACTCTTAAGGACCAAAAACTAAAAAAGACTAAGATGAGCTTCACATCGAGGACAAACTCAATCCAATTCAACAAGATCACATTCTAAATACCCCATTTTTCTATGCTTCTTCCTTCTATTGCAAGATCATGTCCAGTCAATCATTATAAACGTTATGGGTTCTCAACCAAGACAGAAGAAGGTGATCGCAACTTCACTAGAAAAACAAAGATTGACCATGAGGAGGATGAAGCTGATGGAATCCAACCATTTGTCCCTGCAACGTCCTCAGATGTTTTCCACGTAGCTCTTGACGACTTCCAGTTACACAACTATGATCACCTCTATGTAATGAAGACGAAGAGAAGAAGAAGGAGAAGAACAAAGAGGTATGTGTTTTTCCGGTTTCCTACAACCAGTTTTTCAGGGAGGTTTTCTATTTTTCACTTTGATTGATTATGTTTTTGCTTTGTGCATTGCTTTGTATTTATAGAGCAGCGCTTGACTCCCTTACCCGGATATCCTGGCTAGACTTTCCATTCTGGAGCCCTTATCTGCCCGTTGCAAAACTCATCTGTAACAGTCCGACTGTTACATATTTGTTCATTAACCGCCTCTACGGAAAATAACTAGATAATCAATCTAGTCGTTCTCGTGAAACTACCGAGAATGGCCAGTTTCTCTGCTTAACATTTGTCACTTAGCTATTCGAACTAAATGATATGGCATACTGGTTTTCCTCCTACTTTTGCAGGGTTTTCCTAGTGGTGTCATTTTATGATTGCTATTGCAATCATTACCTGTTGTGTGATTTTTTACCTACACAACAATCAAACATATCTCAAACCCATGTTTGTAACATGATTTGAGAAAAGATTCTTTGTTATGCCTTTAATCAAAGGGTCTGCCAACATATCTTGAGTTGGTATGTATGAGATGAATATTTTCTTTCTCATAACCTGAACATAGTGGTATTTTACTATTATATACTTGCTTTCAGAGTTGTCAGCTCCACTCTTGATTAGAGTAATTATTGCATTGTTGTCACACTAAATAACAATTCAGCTATGTCCAACTTCAAATCTCATATGAAGCGGCTTATCCAGACAACACTTGTTGTAGCCATACAACAAGCCACATACCCAAGAAATAACTCCACATCTAAATAAAAATATTTGTCTTGAGGTTGATTTGCTGTCATCTTTGCTCCCAACAAAGTCACCATCTGAGTATCCTATCACTTTTAGTTCATTTGCTTGAAAACATAATTTCAAGTCCTTTGTTCCTTTAAGATATCTTATAATCTTTTTCACAACTATCTAATGCTTCCATCTAGGATTACTTTGATATCTGCTTACAAGACCAACAACAAAGTTGATATCAGGTCTTGTAAATAGCATAACATACTGTAGACGCGGAAATTTCTGACTCCAGGCTTCTTAGGGCCTAGAGCGAACCTTTCTATATCTACGTTTGCTTTTTATGAAAAAGGGGCGTGCCAGCTAGCTTACTCAAGCTAGCGAAGTAAGTTTTCGCAAGATCTGACTCGTTTGGGGCGATTGTGAGCAAGTGGGCTCTTTTCGTCGCAGACTTTCTTGCACCGATGTGCAAGGGTCAGTCTGTACGCTTTAGCAAAGTCGATTTTGAACAAATGTAACCTCTTTGAAAACATACGAAGTGTTTGATTGGGTTTTGTTTGTATTGTTGCAGATTTTATTTCACGTGGGATTTGCACGTGCCTATGTCTTCGATTTTAGCCAATTTGGGCATGAAATATGTGCATCAAGTACCTAAATGTGGCGAGTTTTGCACGGGTGTATGGGGTTTGCTTTGATGCAATTATGCGCCCTAACTTGTGGTATAGCGAATATGCAATGCAAACTCACGCAACTGAATGGGAAAACCTAGAATTGAAAGACATAGCCGAAGGGAAATTGAAAAAAAGAGAAATTGCAAAAGAGAAATATAGTTATATCTTAAGAGCGGAAAGGCTCAATTGTGTAAGTGTATGCCGTGTATAAATTGAAATGCAACTCACACAGCTGAACCTTAAAACCCAAAAGTTAAAGACATAGCGAAAGGGAAATACAACTATATATATATGGGCCTGAAGGTCGCCAACGTGCGCGTGTTGTGTTTGTGTGTAAATGGAAAGACAAACACACGCAGCTGAACCGGGAAAACGCAGCGGAAAGTATAGAAATATGACTATATCTTAGCGGCTGCCAAGGCCAAAATGGTGCGTGAGGTGCTTGAGCAAGCGCTCGGGTGTTCTTTGGGTGCGAGTGTGTAAATGAAAGACAAACTCACACGACTTAATGTAACAACCCAGCTGAATTGAAATACATATATAGAATAAGAGCGAAGGCTCAATGCACGCGTGTGTGGAGTGTATAAAATTAAAGACAACTCACGCAACTCTTACTAGAGTCTTAGGAGTAAGTGCGAAAGCTCAATGGTGCTTGTGGGTGCTTGTGTACGAGTAAGAGCTAAGGCTCAAGTGCTCGTGTGTGCTTCGTATAGCAAGCCACATTATTACAACCCGAGGGGAGACAAGGCTCCGTTAATACAACTCCGTATCCAAATTGAATTAAGTACGAAGCAAGTTAAAGTAAAAGACCAAGTTTAGACACTTACAAATAGCTGGTCCGTCTTCACTTGCTCGTGCTTGGGCTTGTGATTCACTTTGGACAGCCAAGAGGAGTTTTCCTAAGTGGCTTTAAGAAGAGATTAGGGCTTAGGGAAGGCTCATGGTCTTAGGGTTTAGGAGAGCTTGGGTTCGGCCAAGAGAAGGGTCGCGGTCCTAAGGGATCATGGCCTAAGGAGAGGCTAGTCTTAGTCAAGGGGATAGGAGGTCAAGGCCTAAATGGGGTGGCTGGTATGGCTAGCTAAAGCTGGCAGGGTGCAGGTTAGGCCGTAGTGGCGCGGGGCGCACAATGGTGCTGCAAGGGATTCGGTTGACGCGCAGGGCGCGGGGCCTGTAGTGGCGCGGGGCGGCGTTAGGGGCGCTGCAAGGGAGTGTTGGGCGCTACAGGGGGTTCGGGTGACGCGCAGGGCGCGTGAACAGGGCGCGGGGCGCACGGTAGGCGCATGGGGGGACGCGGGTAGCGGTTGGCACGACAGGGGCGCGTAGGGGCGCGTCTGGCTGGCCGGGGGCTTGAAGGTTTGTTAGGGATAGTTTGAGGCAGTTGGGGTTAGGTTAGGTCCAGTTAGGGTTCAGTTAGGGTTAGGTTGGTTCAGTTAGGGTTAGGTTGGTTTGAGTCTAGGCTAGTTTAGGGCTAGGTTTACCTCTTGGAGCCGGTCCTTCTTGGCTTGAGCCCACTTCTCCACGGTTGCAGCCTTCCTTGGTCTAGCCCACCTTGGTTGTAGCCCCTTGGTCTAGACCCACTTAGCCCACATGGCTTGAGCCCACCTCACCTAATGAGCCACCATGGCTTGAACCACTCTCTCACTCTCTCTCCTCCCCAAGTGGATTTTATGTGAACTTGTGGAGACCCCCTCACTCTTATTTATAGGCATTTGAGGTGGGTCTTGGATTTGGGTTTGGGTTTGGGATTTGGATCCAGACCCAAATCCAAACACTATTTAGATCTGGATCTTGGATCTCGGATATTTTAAGATCCGTATTCGATCCAAACCCAACATTTTTATGGATATGGATCTAGATATTTTGGTCCAAATCCGATCCAATCCAAACACTATTTGGATCGACTCAAACACTATTTGGATTGGCCCAAATCCAAACACTATTCACTATATGGATTTGGATCTGGATATTTATGGTCCAGATCCAAATCAAAATTTCTCTAGATAGTCCTTCTTGGCTTCTCGAGGC
Source organism: Brasenia schreberi (assembly GCA_036023115.1). NCBI lineage: Eukaryota > Viridiplantae > Streptophyta > Magnoliopsida > Nymphaeales > Cabombaceae > Brasenia > Brasenia schreberi. Next base: position 4,515,139 of record JAYKKT010000073.1, read on the forward strand.
GTACGATCTGTGCGGGCCCTGTTTTCATCAGTGACCCATCTAGTGTTGGGTTTCCCTAATTGGTGTCGTCCGGACCCATTTTGCCTTTTGGACTCCATTTCTGCTCATTTCTGGTCCTCCCGGTTCAGATGCGGGATACTGGAGTGAGAATGGTCAATTTAGCTTTCTGGTGCTCCTGGCTTGCCATCTGCTTCGTGCCAGAGCCTTTCGTTCGCCTTTCGATCCTAGCTTTTATCGGGCCAAGATGCTCTTTTGGGCTTCTGAACGGACTTCTGAAGCTGCTTCTAGTGTTGGCCTTCGTGAGCGGCTTGCTAGGCTGCTTCTGGGTCAAGTGTCGTCTTCGCGAGCTCCACCTGTTCGCCTTGGCCTTTTGGGGAAGATGGGGCTGAGCCCGGGTTTCAAAACTCCTATTCGGATATGGGGCTTCAAAATACTATTTACAGTTTAAAAGCAATATGTACAGAGTTTTAAAACATATGTACAGGCTTTCAAATATATACAGGGTTGTCTGGAAGGCTTTTAAACCTTATAGGAGGAGATATCACGCCAAAGGGAAAATTTTCTATGGTTTCTGGTCCTAAATGGGGATCATGTTATGCTAGTGTTCATGTGTGAATATGCACATGCATGACATGGATGAGTCGCCAATCAGGGTGACCTCCTAGAGACCAGATGGTATGGTCGAACTCTTAAAACTTACGAAGACCTGCTGCTCCAAGTGAGCGGGCCCTATGTTGCTCGATGTTCGATTTTTTAAAATCTATTTACAAGAGGGAAACTGCCTTTAGCCTCGGTCCTAAGGATCTTGAGCTCTTCGCGTTTGCTTTTGCTTGAGTCTTGATACTCGCTAATCTAGCAGAGGTTTTATAAGAAACAAGCTATATTTTAAAATTCCTACGCCTTACTCAAAACATCGAATTCTCAAACAAAATGAAATTCAAGTAAGTAAATCCTATTTTTACTTTAGGATTCCTTGAAATGAACCATGTTTTACTTGGGATAAGTCGTAGGGATGGGAAAGAGATACCACGGTCCCTTTTGAAGCGTCCCGTGGTTTTAGGCATAGAAGGCCGAAAACTGCTCCTTTTGAGCCTTTTGGCCTTTTCTTCCTTTTTTTCATAGAGGGTCTCCCTTTGGGAGTATTTTTTCTTTAATCCCTCTTTTCCATAAAAGAATCGAATTTTGCTTTTGACTGAGGTTTCTTTCTTTGGAAAAGAGATTTTGGCGGGGATTTCCCTTTGTTTTTTACCATATTTTCCTTTTTGGAAGGAGAAGAGAACTTGATGTTTTGAGTGATATCTTTAAAAATCCGGTTTGATAGTATTACAGTGTAAACCACTAGAATTAAGGTTAATCAAAGTCTATGTGATTTTGATTTTGTATAAATACCGGTATAATACCTTACACCATTATGTGCCTTTAGTTTGATAGTTATATGCTTCTCATAGTGTCGGGCTAATACATTACAGTATTAAACTAAAGTAGATGATATCTACTTTGGAGGTACATTATACCTTATAAACAAATCCTATCAAAATCTAGGTTTAGCCTAGATTTTGGTATATATATATGAACATTTATATATATAACTTACCAAACTAGTAATTTACCCTTTGACAAATTATTACTAGTATTTGTTTATACAAAATACTAGTATGGCACAAGAAAATCCTTTTTGTATAACATACCACTAAAAGGATAGTATTACATCAAGTTATACTATAGATATAAACCAAAATCCAAACTTAGCAAAACCGTGAACCTCGCCCCAACGATTTTGAACACACACGGGCCTAATCAGCCCTTTAGATATAAGTTTATGTATATACTTCAAGTAGCATAGGGTTTTGCTTGAGTTGGGGGTGTTGTCTTTAAATTCTCGCACTCACACACATTGAGCTTCCGCTCTTATTTGCAAGACCCAAGTAAGGGCCGTGTTATACTATCCTTGGGTTTAACTTCATGTCATGTGTGTAGTATTTCAATTATATACTCACACACATTGAGGTTTCGCTCTTACTCCCAAGACCTTAGTTAAGGCCATATTGCAATTTATATTTGGGTTTAATTTCATGTTGTGTGCGTAGTACTTCAATTCTAGCACTCACACACATTGAGCTTTCGCTCTTATTCCCAAGACCTTAGTTAAGGCCATATTGCAATTTATATTTGGGTTTCATTTGAAGTCGTGTGTGTTGTCTTTACATTTTCACACGCACCCACATTGAGCCTTCGCTCTTATTTACAAGACCCAAGTAAGGGCTCATATATAGTATATACGTATTTCCCTTTTGGCTATGTCTTTTCAATTTGGGTTTTAAGGTTCAGCAGTGTGCGTAGTCTTTCAATATATACAAGGCACACACTTGCACAATTGAGCCTTTCCGCTCTTAAGATATAGCCATATTTCCCTTTTGCAATTTCCCTTCGGCATTTTACATTACAAGTCATTTCCCTTCTGCAATTTCCATTACAAGTCATTTTCCTTCAGCATTGTCTTTTAAATTCGGGTTTTCCCTTTGGAGTTGCGTGAGTTTGCATTGCATATACGCCATACCATGAGTTAGGACGCATATTGCATCAAAGCAAACCCCATACTCCCGCTCAAAATTGCCATATCTTAGTGGAGTGTTCATAACACACACCTAGGTGGCCCGAAAAGGGATAAAAAGAAAGACTTAGGCACATGCAAATCCACGTGAACTAAAATCTGAAAATCATACCAAAAGACCTGAATCAAACACCTCAAACCGCTTTAGTAGGTTTTTACACTCAAAAACTCGATTTTAAAAGCGTACAGACTGACCCTTGCGCACCGGTGCAAGAAGGTCTGCGACGACAAGAGCTTGCTTACTCACAGTCGCCACGTTAGAAGTCAGGTTTTAGAATATATCTTCGCTAGCTTAAGTAAGCTAGCTGGCATGCCCTGTTTGTTTAAATAGGACTTAGGCACACGAAAAGGTTTGCTTCAGGCCTAAGAACCAGGAGGGGGAATTTCCTGCGTCTACAGTCTTTCAATTTTAATCACTTGGGCGTGGAGTGTATGCATCCAGTGGCCTAAGTTGGGTGTTTTGCACATTTTTGTTTGGGGTTTGTTCGATGCAGGTATGCAACCTAGCTCGAGTATGGCGAGTATGCAATGCAACTCACACAACTTGAAAATAAAACCCAAAATTTAAAGACTTAGTAGAAGGAAAAACCCAAATTAAATGCAACTCACACGACTTGAATGTAAATTGCAGAAATTTAAATATATCTATATCTTAAGAGTGGAAAGGCTCAATGTGTGCATGGGTGTTGTGTATAAATTGAAATGCAACACACGCAACTAAACCGTAAAACGCAGCCGAAGGGAGATATAGATATATATAAGAGCGAAAAGGCTCAATTATGGTGTGTGTGTATGTGTATAAATTGAAAGACAACACACACGACTGAATTTAAAACCCGAAATTGAAATGCGTACACAGCTGAACCGGGAAAACTCACGCAGCAGAAAATATATAGATATGGCTATATCTTAGTGGCTTCTGAGGCCAAAATGTGTGTGAGGTGTTTGAGCAATCGCTCGGGTGTTTCTTGGGTGTGAGTGTGTAATTGAAAGACAAACCCACACGACTTAATGTAACAACCCAGCTGAATTGAAATACGTATGTATATGATAAGAGCGAAAAGGCTCAATTGTGTACGTGGTGCTTGTGTACGAGATAAGAGCGGAAAAGCTCGAGTGTATGTGTGTGTCTCGTGTGTCCAGCACCGTTATTACATTCCGGGGGGAGACGATGCTCCGTTATTACAACCCCGTATCACGAATTTAATTGAATGGAAAAGAAACTTGATATATATCAAACGACTTACACTTTTCCAGGTTCTTGATTTGGGATTGTACAAGGGGCGAATCCGCCTTCTTCTTATGGAGTCCGGGGCACGTGGGAGCGAAGCCGGAGAGCTTGAGAGCTTGGAGAGACTTGGAGTTCCGGGAGCTGCAAGCTACAATGGGTTTGGGGCTACTTGGGGTCGGTTTGGGCAAGGTATGACTCGAGTCACCTTGGCTCGAGTGATTGGGTTTTTGTATGGGATTTGGCCAACACTTGGCCTTGGTTTAGGTATAGTTTAGGCTTGGTATTAGGCCAGCATTTGGCCTTGGTTTAGGTATAGGATAGAGTTGGCTGGTCCGAGGTTAGGTGTTGGCTAAAGTTTTGAGATTTCGGCCAAGGTTCATGACCTTTGTTTGGTCTTGTGAGACTCGAGCCAAGGTGGCTCGAGTGGCATGGTTTTAGTATGGAATACGGCCAACACTTTGGCCTTGGGTTTATCTTGTGTGACTCGAGCCAAAGGTGGCTCGAGTGAACTCGGTTTAAAGGGACCTTGGGGGTGGTCCTAGCTAGGTTTTGTCTAGGCTAGGATGGCTCGAGCCAAGGTGGCTCGAGTTTGGTTTAAGGTGAAACCGGGGTTGATCCTAGGCAAACCATGACTAAGTTAAGGGTTGGCTAACTAAGATGGGCCAAGGTGAGCTTAGGTAAGGGACCACGGCCAGTATGGCCGAGTGGTTTCAAGGTGAATGGACTGCCATTATGGCAGGCCTGGTATGGGTTCAAAGAGGATAGCACACGGCCTGGCTTGGCCGTGTGTTAGGTTTAGGTGGCCTGCCGAATGGCAGGCCAAGGCTTGGTGAAAAAGTAAGGATGCCTGACCAACTTTGGCCAGGCTGTTTTGGGCGTGTGGGAAAGAGAAACCAGCCAACGGTTGGGCTGGTTTTTAGGTAGTTGGCCTGCCTTTAGGGCAGGCCACTTTGGGTAGGAAATGAGACATGGCCTGCTGGTGCAGGGCGTGGGTTTTTAGGGAAGGAGCTCGAGTCACCTTGGCTCGAGTTAAGGTCGTTTTGATTGGGAAGTTCGGCCAAAGCTGGCCGAACTTGGTTGGGTTCAAGGTAGAGTTCGGCCAGGTGGTGGCCGAACTTGGCTTGTGTCTTAGGGTAGCTTAGTTAGGTGGTGTTCTAGGGTAGGAACCTTGGTGAAAAACAGCCATCACTTGGCTGGTTTGGTGGTGGTTTTAGGGGACGTTTGGGTAGGATGGGTGGTCTAGGGTGGTTAGGGAAGAAGGTGTCTAGTTTAGGTTTTAGGGGCTTACCTAGTTGCAGCACCGCTCCAAGCTGCCGCTCACGCCTCCAAGCTCCACCATGCAATGCTCCCAGCCAGCTTGTAGGGGACGTTCCCTGGTTGGTGCAACCCTTGGCTTCACGAGCCAACCCAAACTCTCAAAAAAAATGAATTTGGCCTATGGGCCTCTTTCTCTCTCTTCCCCCCCCTTTTATTCATGTGAGGAGCTTCCCTAGAGAGTTCCTTCGTGCCTTTTTTCAAGCCCAACACCTCTATTTATAGAGGTTTTAAGTGGGTCTTAGATCTTGGGTCTTGGATTTGGGTCTGGCTATTCAGATCCAATCCAAACTCTATGTGGATCTGGATCACGGATCTCGGATATTTTGAGATCCAGATCCAGTCCAAATATTTATTTGGGTTTGGATCTCGGATCTCGGATCTTGGACTTTTGAGATCCAGATCCAATCCAAACATAATTTGGATCTGGATCTAGATATTTTTGGGTCCAGACCCAATCCAGACTTTTCTTCTACTCCTTGGTTTTCTGGTCCTTTCTGGTGCTTTTCACCGTCGGTTTCGAGCGGGCTTCGATTCATCGGAGGCCCAACTCTGGCCTGGGTCTTCCCCAAGACTTTCTTCCAACCGGTGTTCTGCTTTTCAGGACTTTTTCGATGTTCGTTTCGGTCTGCCGTTTTGGTTTTTGGCCGGTTCCTGTTGATATCGAACTTAGATTGCCGCACAGATTCCGTTCTTCATTCTGACGGGATGTGTCTCGGACTTCTGTCGACTTCCTCAGGTACTGGGCTTCTTTCTGTATTTTGGAGTTGCTTTGCACTTTTTCTTTGACCCAAATTATATTTTTACCCTTCTATCGGGCTTTTCTCCAAACAGGCTCTTTTTTCTTTCGTTTTTGAACAGGGGGTGGCTTTTGAGACTTCGAGCTCGATTTTCTCTTCTGGTTGGGGCTCTCCTTTTGCCTTTTGTACTTGTTTTCACATTTTAAAACAAGTTGTCATTTTGGCTCAAACGAGCTTTTTGTGTTTTTGAGAGTTTTTTTGTTTTTTTGGAAAATTCAGGGTGTTTATTGATGCCCCTCTTTGGCATTATCCAAATCAATTTGGATAATGGCGAAGAAGATAACACCCCATTTTGGTTTTTCTCTCAAATTTTCTCGAGAATATACCATTTTTATTTCGCAAAACCCTGTTTTCTTTTATCACAGGTGAGGATTTTTAGCAAAAGGGGACTTTCCCTAGGTTTCCTTATGTATGATCATGCATGGACGATTTTTTGGATGCATGCATGAGAAAAATGTTTTTGTTTTTGGGGTTTTGAGCCCGTAGAGTGCCTTTTGAGGTAGGCTGCTCCGAGCAGGTTTTATCCATGTCTTCTAGACGTTTTCGGGTTTTTGAGCTTTGGAGAGAGCCTTTTGAGGCTGTCTGCTCCAAGCAGGTTCTACCCTTGTCTTTTTGATATTTGTGGGTTTTTTTGAAAATTTTCTTTTTGAAAACGAACTCCTTTTAGCTTGTATCGAAAAGGACTTCCATTTTTCATACTTCCCTTCATTCGGGTTTCAATACCTGCTACTCAGTAGAGGTTTTTGGGTAGGAAAACTTGGAAAACATTTCAAAGTTCCATTTCCTACAAAACAAAGTCAAGTTCTCAAACAAAATGAAATCCAAATAAGCCGATTTTATTCGTACTTTAGGATTTTCGCAAATTTGAACCTTTTTCCTTGGGGATAAGCCGTAGGGATACGGGAAAGAGATACCACGGTCCCTTCTGAAGCGTCCCGTGGTTTTAGACAAAGAGTCGGAAAATCGCTCTTTGAGTTGTGGCTTTTTATTTCTTTTTTTTCACAGAGGGTCTCCCTTTGGGAGTATTTTTTCATTAATCCCTCTTTTCTTTAAAGGAGAGCAGCTCTTTGGAGGAGTTTTTGTATTCCCTGTTTATGAAGGGAAGACCTCTTTGGGAGGAGTGTTTTTATATCTCCTTTTTCTTTTGAAACGAGAAGACCTCTTTCGGAGGAGTTTTTGTATTCCATGTTTATGAAGGGAAGACCACTTTCGGAGGAGTTTTTGCATTCTCGATTTTTTTCTTTCTTTTGAACACAACCAATTTTCCTTTTTTGGAGAGAAAGTAGAATGGGGGAGGCTTATCCCTTTGGTTACTCGATTCAAGCGAGATCATCCTATTTCTTAATAGCATCTGCTATTTGAAAATATTTTGATATTTTGAATAAGGCTTGATCTTGTAAGCCAGGGTTCTTTGAAATATTGCCAATTTGTTTTTGGAAGACTCTACCTTTCGCAAAGTATAAATTCCTCCATTCAGGGTTATATAATCAACTTCGATCCTTCTTTCAAGAAGTTTCAAAGGAGTTCGATTTTTAAAATCTTTTTTGAAAAAGGAATTTAACATAAACCCTTTTGAATATTCGGGCATTTTCGAGGTTTTGGTAATTTCTACCCACAATATCAACAGATTTTTCAAATTTTCTTGCCCTTTCGAAGACATGTTTAAAAACCCACCTCTTAGGCTTTCTTCGGGGTGATATGATATGAATATGATGCATGCTATGCACTCCATGTGATTCAAAATGGAAATACACGATTTTATGCAAGAGTGAACATATGAAATATATCTCACAAGTCAAGAAGGAGATGCATTCTATGAAATTCGTTTTTTCATGGAAGGTGTCTAGGGGCTATATTTAAAAAAATGCCCCTAGCTTGAGGGAAATTTCGCATGGCCACATGGTGAAGGGACATGGCTTTTCAAAAGACTTTTTTGGATGGACGATGGTATGTTCATGTCCATGCATTTCCACGATTTTCCTAACATGATCATACTACTTTTTGCTCAAGGATGGAAAACACAACCAACCCTAAGTGATCATCATGGCCATCGGGCTTTGATTTTGACATGGTCTCCATATTTCATCGTGTGATTCATGTTCTTATCCAACACAATCAAGGTTTTCATATAAACCTGAAGTTTTGAAAATCTTTCTTTTCAAAGTATATGTAGGGTTAAATTTTCGAAATTTTGATCCCTTTTGAGAAAGCAGTTTTGGGAAATCCTCCCTTTGTGTATGAAGATGGTTTTATACCAGCCCTTTTGATTGAAATATGTTTCCTATACTTGATTTTGGTCAAGCAGGGTTTTTGGAATTCATTTTGAAAAATTCGTGCCTTCATGGGGCATTTGATCAAGTATGGGGAATGTGTCTCACAGAGGCACTTCAGCCACACGATACAGGGCATGTCCCTTAATTGAGTCTTGAGTTTCGAAACTCATACTCTGTTGAAAGGGGCTGCCATTTTGCCTACCTATTTAAGATAGGTTTTTCAAATGAGTGCTTTAATGAATCATTCCCCTTTCCATGGGAGATGATGTCTCAAATTTTTAGGGCCTACAGCAAGGCCAAACACCATTTTTCTTTTGGCTTAGTGATTCCTTTCACATGCCAAAAGAGTTTTCGAAAATGTATGGCACATTTAGTATGAACAACATCTTCATTTGATCAAGTCAAGCAAACAATGTAGGATTTGCAAAGTATGGAAGGTTTTTTTATAAAAAGAATTTTGAAAAGGCTTTTGTGAAATGCTAACCCTTTTTCGAGATTCTCATTTCTTTTTGAAATTTGCCTTGAAGGTGTTGGATTTGATTCGTATGGAGACCTGTCTATGAAGGCTCGATACTTAGGGGGTTGACTTTCATTGCCCCTTTGGTTTCACAAAAAAAAACTAGAATTCGAGTTCTAAGATGATATCTAGACTTGATGCACATGTATGATTTCAGGATGTGATGCATGATGCATGATGCTTATGCACACACTATGGGTCAGGCTTATTTCTAAAAATCCCCAATCTTTGCATAAGTCAAGGATCTTGCGAATTTCAGGAAGTTTGGAGGTTTTTTTTTTATTCCTCCTAGCTTTGGTGATTCTCGAGCTTTTCATTTTGAAAAAGCTCTAGACAAAAGATGTTCAAGATCAACTTTTTGGATTTTTTTTGGTTTTTTGGAGTTATATACAATTTTCGAAAAATATTTTTACAATTTTCGAAAATGGACTTTGTACATGGCCAAAGGCTTTAAAACAAATTTCTTTTTGGAATTTTCATTTTTCCAAATGTTTTTGAGATTTTGTTTTGGGTTTTCAAATTTTTTTTTGGTTTTTGGCAAATATCTGATTTTTTTGGCTTTTTCAAAAGGAGGGATCTTCCCATGAACCTACAAAGAAAACATTCATGAATCAGACTCTAATCAATAGGTCTAAGACATGGGTTTTGGGTTTTAGAGGTTCTACAGGGCACCCTTGACCCAGATGGTTTTAGGTGGCGGCTCTGGGGGTTTGGGTGGGCTGTAGCCCAATCCATACTTTTGTCGATTGGCCTGGGGTAGGACAGGTTCGAGCCTACCTTGATTTTGGGTTCCCAAGCCCTGGTAGGGTTTATATCCCATATTTAGAATCATGTTCCAAGACTTCTTGTTTTTTGAAAAGTTTTTGTCTAAATCATGGCCTTGAAACATGGAATCGTCCATGTTAGGGATATATACCTTTTTGGATATTGGGAGTTTGGATTCTGGGGTGATGGAAGACTTGGGCTTCCATGCAACCCTAGTTTGGGAGATTTGTTTCTCAAAGAAAATCGTGTTTGGTCTTTTGAGAGACTTTGGATATTTCGGGGTGATTTTGTCTTCAAGGAAAACCGTACTTGGTCCCTCGAGAGATTTTGGATATTTTGGGGTGATGGAAGACTTGTGCTTCCATACAACCCCGAATTGGGAGATTTTGTCCTCAAGGAAAGCTATGCTCCCTCGAATTTTTTGACTTGCTCCCTAGGTTCAACTCGTGGTGCCCCTAGCGATGGATTTTTTTGTTTCAAAGCTCTAATCTTGGTTCCAGGGTACAAGACTAGGCTCGAAGAAGTGGGTTTTTCTATGGCAGGGTTATGAGATCCTAAGATGTCGATGCATGTATTAGGGGTCTCCATGTCTACCATTTTTTGAATTTGTTTTTGTTTTTGCTTTTGAAATTCTTTTGGCTGGTGCGGGATATTTGACACACCTTGAAAATTCTCTAACTTAGGCACATTTCGTGGGTTTGTGTGTGCAGAGGGGTTATCCATTGCATCTGATGACCCTATATGAAGAAGAGAGTTTTGAGAAGGATAAGTTTCAGGCATACCTCTTTGTGGCTTGTCTACCTTTTTATGGTGAGAGCAGGCTGGTTTCCCAGGTAACTCTATTTTGAGCCCCTGGCGTTTCACGAGGCATTCTTTTTCGAAACTGTAGACGCGCGAAAATCCCCGCCTCTTTGCCTCTTTCGGGGCTTGGAGTGGATCTTCTCATGTGTCTAAGTCCTATGTATACAAATAGGGCGTGCCAGCTAGCTTACTTAAGCTAGCGAAGATATTTTGAACACTGACTTCTAAACGTGGCGACTGTGAGCAAGTAAGCTCTTGTCGTCGCAGACCTTCTTGCACCAATGCGCAAGGGTCAGTCTGTACGCTTTTGCAAAAATCGAGTTTTGGAGAGAAAGTCTACGAAGCGGTTCGAGGTGTCTATTTCGGGTCTTTAGGATGCGATTGCATATTTTAGATCACGTGGATTTGCACGTGCCTAAGTCTTCTCTTTTATCCCTTTTCGGGCCACCTAGTTTGTGTGTTATGAACACTCCACTACATGGGCGAATTCGAGCGGGGCTTGCTTTGATGCAATATGCGTCCTACCTCGTGGTATGGCGTAGATGCAATGCAAACTCACGCTACTCCAAAGGGAAAACCCGAAATGTAAAGACAATACTGAAGGGAAATAACAGAAGGGAAATAACCGAAGGGAAATAACCGAAGGGAGATATGTATATAGCTTATGTATATGAGCCCTTACTCGGGTCTTGCAAATAAGAGCGAAGGCTCAATGTGGGTGCGTGCTTGAATTGAAAGACTTACACACACGACATAAATGAAACCCAAATATAACTTGCAGTATGGCCTTGACTAAGGTCTTGGGAGTAAGAGCGAAGGCTCAATGTGTGTGAGAGTGCTTGAATTGAAGTACTACACACACGACATAAATGAAACCCCAAATATAACTACAATAAGGCCTTTACTAAGGTCTTGGGAGTAAGAGCGAAGGCTCAATGTTTGTGAAAGTGCTTGAATTGAAAGACTTACTCACACGACATGAAATGAAACCCAAATAGTATAGGTCGGCCCTTACTTGGGTCTTTCAACTAAGAGCGAAAGCTCAATGTGTGTGAGAGTTCTTGAATTGAAAGACTTACTCACACGACATGAAATGAAACCTAAATAGTATAGGTCGGCCCTTACTTGGGTCTTTCAACTAAGAGCGAAAGCTCAATGTGTGTGAGTGCTAGAATTGAAAGACAACGCACCCAACTTAAACAAAAACCCTTCGAAAATGAAAGTATATGTACACTTATATATTAGGGGCTGATTAGGCCCGTGTGTGTTCAAAATCATGCACGACTAAGAGAGTGCACGTGTGTGGTTGTGCCAAGCCACGTTATTACAAGCGGGGGGAGACTATGCTCCGTTATTACAACCCCGTATCAAATTGAATCTCAAGCAAGTATACAACTAAAGACCGGGTTTAGACACTTACGAGTAGCTGGTCCGTAGAGGTCTTGCTTGAGCGTGGACTTGGCCTTGGGCTGCAAACGGGAGCTCCGCGAAGATAGGTGATCAAAGGTGCTGGCCGGCTGCAAGTGGGGCGCGGGATAGGCGCCTCGAAGGTGGCCGGTGGCCAGTAGATGTCGCCTCGAGGTAGGGGGTTTAAAGGGGCTGAATAAGTGGGTTCTTAGGGTCACTAGGGGAGTTGAGAGTTTAGGGAAAACTGGACCTAAAGGGGGGTTTGTGGGAAGGCCGAATGGGACACCTAGGGGAAGGCCGAATGGGATATGTTGGCTAGGTAGTGGACGGTAGTTTAGGTTATACTAGGTCCGGCTAGGTGCAAAGGGTGGTGGCTAAGGGGCTGAGATGAGGATAGGGTAGGTGGCTAAGAGTGGAGAGGTGGAAGAGAAGGGGCTTTGATGGAGATTGGGTATTTACCGAATGGGGAGTGGCGGTGGAAGGCGAGGAGAAGCAGGCGGGCAGGTGGTCTCTTGGCTGGTTCGGTTGGATGAAGGTGGTGGCGTCCGGCTGGGCAATGGTGGTGGATGGAAGAGGGAAGGTGGCGGTGCAGGTGGTGGCTGGTGGAGCAGGTGGAGCAGGCGGAGGTGATGGAGAGTGGTCCCGGCTGGATGAGGAAGTGGGGGAAGGAGAGGGCCCGGCTGGGTGAGGTGAGGGTTCCCATTTAGAAAACCCGCCCCCAAGGGGGGGGGTTTAAATAGGGGATGGGTAGGTCGGTTAGGGCTGGGCTGAGGGTAGTGGTTAGGTGGTTTAGGTAGGGTGGTATGTAGATAAGGTGGGCTGGAAAGGGTTGGGCCAGATATTTTAAAACTAGGGGTTTGGGTAGATTGTGGGCTAAGGGTGGTTTAGGGGTTTAGGGCTAGGTTAGGTGGTTGGGTTTTAGGGTGAGGTTTAGTGAGCTAGGTTAGGTGATTAGGCTAGGTTTAGGCTAGGATTAGGGAAATTAATCTAGGTTTAGGGAAGGATTAGGGAAGTGGGTTAGGTGATTAGGTTGGGATTAGGATGGGATTAGGGAAGTGGGTTAGGTGATTAGGTTTAGATTAGGGGTGGATTAGGGGTTTAGGCTAGGATTAGGCATTTTGGGTTAGGTTTAGGTGAAGGAGCTCCCTTAGCATGGCCCATAGACCTTGATCACCCCATGTTGGTGCAACCCTAGGTTAGGTTTTAGCTAATTACAAGCTTAAACCCACTCAATTAGGCTAACCCACATGATTAAACCCAAACTTGACACACAAGTCAAGCTTAATACAACACTCTTGATATTTTTCACCCCCACTCTCTCTCATGCCCAATATCCCACTTGAAACTCAAGTGGGCCCCACCTCCATTTATGAGAAGGTGATGTGGGCCATGGATATGGATATTGGATTGGATCTCTGGATCCAAATCCAAATCCAAGTCCACATATGGGTTTGGATTGGAATCTGGATATATATGGTCCAGATCCAATCCAAACTGAACTCTGACTCCTTCGAGCTGGGTTCGAAACGGACGATTCGTGCGGGGCCTGACAGCATCAGTGCTCCGTCTGCGTTGGGTCTTCGCCAACATGGTCGTCCGCCTCCGTTTCTGCCTTCCGGAGATGACTTCAAATGCTATTTTGGTAAGAACAGGGTCTTGGACGTTCGAGATCCTGGGGTGTGAATCAGATACAAGAGTTGCTGCGCCGGGCTTGACGTGTGCTCTGGTTCCGGGCTCTTCTTAGCTCTCCTGGTCCTGTCTTGATCAGGCCAAGCCGCTTCGGGGTTTCAAAACATGTTTTAAAAGGGTTTTCAAAAGCCATATCATATGTTTTTGAAAGATAAAGTTTAAAACATATATACAGGGTTGTCTGGAAGGCTCCTGGGTTTCCAAACTCAAAATGGCCCTTTGGGGCTGCTTGTATAAAACCAGATGGATTTTGAGAAATTCGTGGGATTTCGGGGTGTTTACAGAAACCTACCTGTTTTTCACTCTCGTCTCTGTGTGGGGTGTGGGTTTTATGTCCCACTGTGTGTGTGTGCCTAGACTTAGGAATTTCACTTGAATTTTTCGAAATTTCAAAGTTTGATTTTTCAATTTTTTTGTCTTTTTGAAAGTTTTCAAGATTTTTTTGATTTTTTGAAATAGAAACAACTTTTTTTTGAATTTTTATTGAAATTTTCGAATTTTGGATTTGTGAGAGTGGAAGTCTCGCCCCTTTCTGGGTTTTGGCCTTTTACCTCAATTCCTTCGTCGATTTTGAATTTGGTTTTCTTTTCACAATCTTTGTGCGCCCGAGAAGAGTTGCTATGGGATTTATGGGTTTTAAGCTCCTTGCTTAAAACATCCATTTTTTTGAAAGTTGCCCATATATCAGCTAGCATTTCTTGTTCTTTGGCTGTTTTGAAAACCTCTTTTGATTTACTCAATGAGGATTTTGGAAGTGTGGGAGTGGAGGAGTCGCCCCTTTCTAGGTTTTGGCCTTTTACCTCACATCTTTTGTCGAGTTTGAGATCGGTTTTCTTTTCACGATCTTCGTGCGCCCGAGAAGAGCTGCTATGGGATTTATGGGTTTTAAGCTCGTTGCTTAAAACATCCATTTTTTCCTTGAAAATCGCCTGTATATCAGCTATTGCTTCTCGTTTTTTGGCAGTTTTAGAAACCTCTTTTGATTTACTCGACGAGGATTTTGGTTTTCGCTCCATTTTCTGCAACTTTTCTAAGTATGCACGATTTTTTGGAAAATACCTTTTTTTTGAAAATTTGAGTGTAACTTGTTTGTTTGAAGTCTACTTAAGTCCCGACTCCCACCGGGCGTGCCAAATCTGTAGACACGGAAAATCCTTGACTCCGGGTTTCTTAGGCCTGGAGTGAATCTTTTCGCAATCTACGTTCGCTTTTAGGGCGTGCCAGCTAGCTTACTCAAACTAGCGAAGTAGTTTTGAAATATCTGACTTTTTGAAAGGCGATTGTAGGTAAGCGGCATCTTTTCGTCGTAGACCTTCTTGCACTAACGTGCAAGGGTCAGTCTGTACGCTTAGAGATTTCTTTTGAACAAGTTAAACTCAAATTCGATTTTTGAATGATTAGGTGTTTGAAAACTTTGGAAATCATGCACTTGGCAAGTTTTTGCTTTTACGGGGCTTGGGCGACCCTAAGTCTTTCAATTTTAATCACTTGGGTGTGGAGTGTATGCATCCAGTGGCCTAAGTTGGGCATTTTGCACGTTTTTGTTCGGGGTTAGTTCGATGCAGGTATGCAACCTAGTTTGAGTATGGCGAGTATGCAATGCAACTCACACAACTTGAATGTAAAACCCAAAATTTAAAGACTTAGCAGAAGGAAAAACCCAAATTAAATGCAACTCACACGACTTGAATGTAAATTGCAGAAATTTAAATATATCTATATCTTAAGAGCGGAAAGGCTCAATGTGTGCATGGGTGTTGTGTATAAATTGAAATGCAACACACGCAACTGAACCGTAAAACGCAGCCGAAGGGAGATATAGATATATATAAGAGCGAAAAGGCTCAATTATGGTGTGTGTATGTGTATAAATTGAAAGACAACACACACGACTGAATTTAAAACCCGGAATTGAAATGCATACACAGCTGAACTGGGAAAACTCACGCAGCAGAAAATATATAGATATGGCTATATCTTAGTGGCTTCTGAGGCCAAAATGTGTGTGAGGTGTTTGAGCAATCACTCGGGTGTTTCTTGGGTGCGAGTGTGTAATTGAAAGACAAACCCACACGACTTAATGTAACAACCCAGCTGAATTGAAATACGTATGTATATGATAAGAGTGAAAAGGCTCAATTGTGTACGTGGTGCTTGTGTACGAGATAAGAGCGGAAAGGCTCGAGTGTACGTGTGTGTCTCGTGTGTCCAGCACCGTTATTACATTCCGGGGGGAGATGATGCTCCGTTATTACAACCCCGTATCACGAATTTAATTGAATGGAAAAGAAACTTGATATATATCAAACGACTTACACTTTTCCAGGTTCTTGATTTGGGATTGTACAAGGGGCGAATCCGCCTTCTTCTTATGGAGTCTGGGGCACGTGGGAGCGAAGCCGGAGAGCTTGAGAGCTTGGAGAGACTTGGAGTTCCGGGAGCTGCAAGCTACAATGGGTTTGGGGCTACTTGGGGCCGGTTTGCGCAAGGTATGACTCGAGTCACCTTGGCTCGAGTGATTGGGTTTTTGTATGGGATTTGGCCAACACTTGGCCTTGGTTTAGGTATAGTTTAGGCTTGGTATTAGGCCAGTATTTGGCCTTGGTTTAGGTATAGGATAGAGTTGGTGGTCCTAGGTTAGGTGTTGGCTAAAGTTTTGAGATTTCGGCCAAGGTTGATGACCTTTGTTTGGTCTTGTGAGACTCGAGCCAAGGTGGCTCGAGTGGCATGGTTTTAGTATGGAATACGGCCAGCACTTTGGCCTTGGGTTTAGCTTTTGTGACTCGAGCCAAAGGTGGCTCGAGTGAACTCGGTTTAAAGGGACCTTGGGGGTGGTCCTAGCTAGGTTTTGTCTAGGCTAGGATGGCTCGAGCCAAGGTGGCTCGAGTTTGGTTTAAGGTGAAACCGGGGTTGATCCTAGGCAAACCATGACTAGGTTAAGGGCTGGCTAACTAAGATGGGCCAAGGTGAGCTTAGGTAAGGGACCACGGCCAGTATGGACGAGTGGTTTCAAGGTGAATCGCCTGCCATTATGGCAGGCCTGGTATGGGTTCAAAGAGGATAACACACGGCCTGGCTTGGCTGTGTGTTAGGTTTAGGTGGCCTGCCGAATGGCAGGCCAGGGCTTGGTGAAAAAGTAAGGACGCCCGGCCAACTTTGGCCGGGCTGTTTTGGGCGTGTGGGAAAGAGAAACCAGCCAACGGTTGGGCTAGTTTTTAGGTAGTTGGCCTGCCTTTAGGGCAGGCCACTTTGGGTAGGAAATGAGACACGGCCTGCTGGTGCAGGCCGTGGGTTTTTAGGGAAGGAGCTCGAGTCACCTTGGCTCGAGTTAAGGTCGTTTTGAATGGGAAGTTCGGCCAAAGCTGGCCGAACTTGGTTGGGTTCAAGGTAGAGTTCGGCCAGGTGGTGGCCGAACTTGGCTTGTGTCTTAGGGTAGCTTAGTTAGGTGGTGTTCTAGGGTAGGAACCTTGGTGAAAAATGGCCATCACTTGGCTGGTTTGGTGGTGGTTTTAGGGGACGTTTGGGTAGGATGGGTGGTCTAGAGTGGTTAGGGAAGAAGGTGTCTAGTTTAGGTCTTAGGGGCTTACCTAGTTGCAACACCGCTCCAAGCCGCCGCTCAAGCCTCCAAGCTCCACCATGCAACGCTCCCAGCCAGCTTGTAGGGGACGTTCCCTGGTTGGTGCAGCCCTTGGCTTCACGAACCAACCCAAACTCTCAAAAAAAATGAATTTGGCCTATGGGCCTCTTTCTCTCTCTTCCCCCCCCTTTTATTCATGTGAGGAGCTTCCCTAGAGAGTTCCTTCGTGCCTTTTTTCAACCCCAACACCTCTATTTATAGAGGTTTTAAGTGGGTCTTAGATCTTGGGTCTTGGATTTGGGTCTGGCTATTCAGATCCAATCCAAACTCTATGTGGATCTAGATCGCGGATCTCGGATATTTTGAGATCCAGATCCAGTCCAAATATTTATTTGGGTTTGGATCTCGGATCTCAGATCTTGGACTTTTGAGATCCAGATCCAATCCAAACACAATTTGGATCTGGATCTAGATATTTTTGGGTCGAGACCCAATCCAGACTTTTCTTCTACTCCTTGGTTTTCTGGTCCTTTCTGGTGCTTTTCATCGTCGGTTTCGAGCGAACTTCGATTCATCAGAGGCCCAACTCTGGCCTAGGTCTTCCCTAAGACTTTCTTCCAACAGGTGTTCTGCTTTTCAGGACTTTTTCGATGTTCGTTTCGGTCTGCCGTTTTGGTTTTTGGCCGGTTCCTGTTGATATCGAACTCAGATTGCTGCACGGATTCCGTTCTTCATTCTGACAGGATGTGTCTCGGACTTCTATCGACTTCCTCAGGTACTGGGCTTCTTTCTGCATTTTGGAGTTGCTTTGCACTTTTTCTTTGACCCAAATTACATTTTTACCCTTCTATCGGGCTTTTCTCCAAACAGGCTCTTTTTTCTTCCGTTTTTGAACAGGGGGTGGCTTTTGAGACTCTGAGCTCGATTTGCTCTTCTGGTTGGGGCTCTCCTTTTGCCTTTTGTACCTGTTTTCACATTTTAAAATAGGTTATCGTTTTGGCTCAAACGAGCTTTTTGTGTTTTTGAGAGTTTTTTTGTTTTTTTGGAAAATTCGGGGTGTTTATAGATGCCCCTCTTTGGCATTATCCAAATCAATTTGGATAATGGCGAAGAAGATAACACCCCATTTTGGTTTTTCTCTCAAGTTTTCTTGAGAATATACCACAGGTGGGGATTTTTAGCAAAAGGGGACTTTCCCTAGGTTTCCCTATGTATGATCATGCATGGACGATTTTTTGGATGCATGCATGAGAAAAACGTTTTTGTTTTTGGGGTTTTGAGCCCGTAGAGTGCCTTTTGAGGCAGGCTGCTTCGAGCAGGTTTTACCCATGTCTTCTAGACGTTTTCGGGTTTTTGAGCTTTGGAGAGAGCCTTTTGAGGCTGTCTGCTCCAAGCAGGTTCTACCCTTGTCTTTTTGACATTCATGGGTTTTTTTGAAAATTTTCTTTTTGAAAACGAACTCCTTTTAGCTTGTATCGAGGGATCTGCTCACTTAGAGTAGTAGGCCTTGTAAGTCTCAAGAGTTTGACCATATCTGGTCTCTGGGAGGTTGCCACTCTTGGCACCCCACCCATGTCATGCATCTGCACACCCACGCATGGACATTTGCATAACATGATCCCATTTTAAGACCAGAAACCTTTTTGTATATCCCTTTGGCGTGATATCTCCTACTACCAGGGTTTTAAAACTGAGATTTTGCTAAAGATTGGGATGATCCCATATTTTCGTGGTTAGATTTAGGGAGACATTAAAAGGGGTGTTTGTCATCTTTGCCATTATCCAAATCGATTTGGACAACGCCAAAGAGGGGCATCTGTAAACACCCCGAAATCCCACAAACTTCTCAAATAACCTGGTTTTGTAAAAGCTGGCCCAAAGGGCTATTTTGAGTCTGAAAACCCAGGAGCCTTCCAGATAACCCTGTACATATGTTTAAAACTGTATATGCTTTAAAATATGTATAATGTGTTTTAAAACCTTTTAAAATACGTTTTGAAACCCCACGAAGCGGCTTGGCCTGATGAAAGCAGGACCAGAAGAGCTAAAAGAGAGCCTGGAACCGGAGCACATGCCGAGCCCAGCACATCAACTCTCGTGTTGAATCCACCCCCAGGATCTCGAACGTCCAAGTCCCTGTTATCAACAAAAGTCATGTAAAATCATCTCTGGAAGGTGAAAACAGAAGTGGATGACCATGTTGGCGAAGACCCAACGCAGACGGAGTACTGATGTTGTCAGACCCTGCACAAACCGTTCATTTCGAACATACCTTGAAGGAGTCAGAATTTAGTTTGGATTGGATCTGGACCATATATATCCAGATCCCAATACAAACGTATGTGTGGATTTGGATTTGGATTTGGATCTAGAGATCCAATCCAATATCCACATCCAAGGCCTACATCACCTTCTCATAAATGGAGTTGGGGCCCACTTAAAATTCATGTGGGATTATGGGCATGAGAGAGAATGGGGAGGATAAGTATGAGGGAATTGTATTAAGCTTGACTTGTGTGTCAAGTTTGGGGTTAATCATGTGGGTTAGCCTAATTAGTGTGGGTTTAAGCTTGTATTAGCCAAAACCTAACCTAGAGCTGCACCAACATGATGCAATGAAGTCTATGGGTTATGCAAAGGGAGCTCCCTAACCCAATCCTAAGCCAAAACCCCTAATCCTAGCCTTTTACCCTAATCTCGGCCTAATCCTAGCCTAATCACCTATCCCACTTCCCTAATCCCGGCCTAATCCCAACCTAATCACCTAACCCACTTCCCTAATCCTTCCCTAAACCTAGCCTAATTCCCTTAATCCTAACCTAATCCTAGCCTAAACACCTAACCCACCTCACTAAACCTCACCCCAAAACCAACACACCTAGCTAACCCCTAAACCCCTAAACCACCCCACCTAAAACCTAGCACACCATATCCCTCAAACCACCTAAAACAAAATATCTGGCCCCTCCTCAAAACTAGCCCACCTTATCACCACACCACCACCACCTAAACCACCAAACCACCCTCTAAAAACCAGCCCCAACCGACCTTGGAAAAACTATAAACCCCCCCTAGTGGGCGAGTTTTTGGGGGATCTTTTTTTCCAGCAACTTGGGCCAGCCGAGCCCTCTCTCACCTTGCTCTCTCCTTTCCACGCCACCGCCACCGCCACCACTTCTCCAGCTCCTTTCCATGCCACCACCACCTCCCTGCCTGCTCCCTTCCACGTCGCCACCACTTCCCGGCCAAGCTCCATCCACCTTCATCACCCGGCTGCCCTCCTTGGACACCAACTTCCCTCACCCATCCGGTTAGTACACTCCCCTAATTCCATCTTCTCTTCTCTCCCCCTCCACTCTCAGCCATCCATACCACCACAACACAGCTCCATCACAGCCTTCCCGCCACCCTTCCCCATTCGGCCAGACATAACCCATTACACCACCCGATTCTCTACCTTTCCCCTTAGTGACAACCCAGCCACCTTATCTTGCTTCCTAGGACCTGCCCTTCCTCTCCTTAGTCACCCCTTAGCTCCATCTTCCTTAGCACCCAAGCTAGCTCCCTCGCCATTCCCAAATACCCCTAGCTACCCTAGCCGGCCACCACTTAAACCGCCCCTAGTCGGCCAGCCACAACCGACTGTACCCAAGCCACCCGGCCAGTTATACCCTTTTACTTAAACCACCCCCTAGTCACCCCTTAGCTCCACCTTCCATAGAGCCTTCCCTATACCTTAGTGACCCTCCCTAACCACTTCAGCCCAAGGCACCACAGCAGCACCATCCCATTCAGCTGGCAAGTCCCCAAGGCGCCACACCCGTGCTCCTTTGTCACCCGGCCACACACCCTTGCCATGCCATTCCGAGGAGCTCCCTCTTGCAGCCCAAGGCGACGCCCAAGCCCAAGCTTAAGCAAGTCACCTCCGGACCAGCTATAAGTAAGTGCCTAACTCGGTCCTCATTTGTAGACTTGCTTAAGTTTAATTAAATTTGATACGGGGTTGTAATAACGGAGCATTGTCTCCCCCCGCTTGTAATAACGTGGCTTGGCACACCCACACACACGTGCACTTGAGCCTACCTTGCTCTTAGTTGTGCACGATTTTGAACACACACGGGCCTAATCAGCCCTTAAGATATAAGTTTATTTATATACTTTAAGTTGTGTGGGGTTTTGTTTAAGTTGTGTGTGTTGTCTTTGTAGACGCAGGAAAATCCTCGCCTCTGGCTTCTTAGGGCCTTGAGCGGATCCTCTCGTGTGTCTAAGGCCTATTTATATAAACAGGGCGTGCCAGCTAGCTTACCTAAGCTAGCGAAGATATATTTTAAGCTGACTTCTAATAATGGCGACTGTGAGCAAGTGAGCTCTTGTCGTCGCAGACCTTCTTGCACCGATGCGCAAGTGTCAGTCTGTATGCTTTAAAAAATCGAGTTTTAGGGTGTAGAAAGCCTACGAAGCGGTTCGAGGTGTCTAATTTGGGTCTTTTAGGTATGATTGCAGATTTTAGATCACGTGGATTTGCACATGCCTAAGTCTTTCTTTTTATCCCTTTATGGGCCACCTAGGTGTGTGTTATGAACACTCCACTACATGGGGTGAATTTGAGCGGGAGTACGGGGCTTGCTTCGATGCAATATGCGTCCTACCTCGTGGTTTGGCGTAGATGCGATGCAATCTCACGCTACTCCAAAGGGAAAACCCGAATGTAAAGACAATGCCGAAGGGAAATAACCGAAGGGAAATGACTTGTAATGTAAATGCCGAAGGGAGATATGTATATAGGGTATATACGTGCCCTTACTTGGGTCTTGCAAATAAGAGCGAAGGCTCAATGTGGGTGCATGCTTGAATTGAAAGACTTACACACACGACATGAAATGAAACCCAAATATAACTTGCAGTATGGCCTTGATTAAGGTCTTGGGAATAAGAGCGAAAGCTCAATGTGTGTGAGTGCTTGAATTGAAGTACTATGCACACAACATGAAATTAAACCCAAATAGTATAACACGGCCCTTACTTGGGTCTTTCAAATAAGAGCGAAGGCTCAATGTGTGTGAGTGCTTGAATTGAAAGACTTACATGCACGACATGAAATGAAAACCCAAATAGTATAGCTCGGCCCTTACTTGGGTCTTTCAAATAAGAGCAAAGGCTCAATGTGTGTGAGTGCTTGAATCGAAAGACTTACACACACGACATGAAATGAAAACCCAAATAGTATAGCTCGACCCTTACTTGGGTCTTTCAAATAAGAGCGAAGGCTCAATGTGTGTGAGTGTTTGAATTGAAAGGCAACACACCCAACTTAAGCAAAACCCTACAAAAATTAAAGTACATATATATATATATATTTATGTATTAGGGGCTGATTAGGCCCGTGTGTGTTCAAAATCGTGCATAACTAAGAGAGTGCACGTGTGTGGGTGTGCCAAACCACGTTATTACAAGCGGGGGGAGACTATGCATCGTTATTACAACCCCGTATCGAATTGAATCTTAAGCAAGTATACAACTAAGGACCGAGTTAGGCACTTACTAATAGCCGGTCCGAAGAAGCCTTGCTTGAGCGTGGGCTTGGCCTTTGCCTTGGGCTGCAAGAGGGAGCTCCGCGAAGTTGAACGGCAAGGGGAGGTGCTGGCCGGATGTCTTTGGTGCGCGGAAGAGTCGCCTTGAAGATGGCCGGCTACTTAGGACGGGCTGGTTTTGGTGTGTTGGGCTAAAGGGCCTAAGTAAGGTCACTAGGGAGGGGGTAGTGTTAGGGAGTATGGCACTAAGGGGGAGCCTAAGAGAAGGTCTAATGGAGCACCTAAGGTTGGCGGGTGGCTGGCCGAATGGAGGTGATAGTCGGTTGGAGTGGCCGACTAGGGGAATTTGGTGGTGGCGGGCTGCTAGGGTGGCTAGGAGTGGTGGAAGGGAAGGGAACTAGCTAGGAGATGGGGTAAGGTAGTGGTGGATGTGGGAAGGCAATATGGGCTGGTCTTAGGGAGTTGGATGGGGTGGCCGGGTGTAGCTAGGGTGTCTAGGTAGTGGCGGGTAGTTAGGGCGGTTATGGCCTGGCCGAGTGGGAGTGGTGGCGGCAAGTGGCTGGCATTAGGGTAAGGTGGAGTGTGGGGTACTAACCGGGTGAAGAGGCGGTGGCGGATGGAAGGGGAGCAGCCGGGTGGTTTGGATGCGCAGGATGGGATTCGGCCGGACGAAATGGTGGCGATGTGGACCTTGGCTGGAGTGGTGGTGGTGGTGGTGCTCGGCTGGGAGGTAGTGGCGCAGGTGGTGGCTGGCTGTAGGGGCAAGTGGAGCAAGGTTGGAGTCGGCTGGGCTGGAGAGTGGAGGACCCAAGATGATTGAAGATGGGGAAAACCCGCCCCTTAGGGGGGGGGGGGTTATAGGGCTGCAAGAAGCGGTTAGGGCTGGTATTAGGGTAGTGGTTAGGTGGTCTAGGGGTGGTGGTATGGTGGTAAGGTGGGCTGGAAAAGGTAGGGCCAGATATTTTAAATACAAGGGGTTTGGGTAGGTTGTGTGCTAGGGGTGGTTTAGAGGTTTAGGGTTTAGCTAGGTGGGTTGGTTTTAGGGTGAGGTTTAGTGAGGTAGGTTAGGTGATTAGGCTAGGTTTAGGGAAATTAACCTAGGTTTAGGGAAGGATTAGGGCAGTGGGTTAGGTGATTAGGTTGGGATTAGGCTGGGATTAGGGAAGTGGGTTAGGTGATTAGGCTCAGATTAGGACCGGATTAGGGTGGAAGGAGTAAACACCCCGAAATCCCACGAATTTCTCAAATCCATCTGGTTTTGTAAAAGCAGCCCCAAAGGGACATTTTGAGTCTGGAAACCCAGGAGCCTTCCAGACAACCCTGTACATATGTTTTGAACTCTGTATTTCAAAAATATACAACATGGTTTTTGAAAACCTTTTAAAACATGTTTTGAAACCCCGAAGCAGCTTGGCCTAATCCAGACACGACCAAGAAAGCTAAGGAGAGCCCGGTACTGGAGCACATGTCAAGCCCGGCACAGCAACTCTCGTATCAAATCCACACCCCCAGGATCTCGAATGTCCAAGACCCTGTTATCATCGAAACATTGTTTGAAGTCATCTCCGGAAGGCGAAAACAGAGGTGGACGATCATGTTGGCGAAGACCCAACGCAGACGGAGTACTGATGCTGTCAGGCCCCACAAAAACCGTTCGTTTCGAACACAGCTCGAAGGAGTCAGAGTTCAGTTTGGATCGGATCTGGACCATATATATCCAGATCCTAATCCAAACCCATGTATGGACTTGGATTTGGATTTGGATTCAAAAATCCAATCCAATATCCATATCCATGGCCCATATCACCTTCTCATAAATGGAGGTGGGGCCCACTTGAATTTCACGTGGGATTATGGGCATGAGAGAGAGTGGGGGTGGATAAGATCAAGTGTGTGTTGTAATTAAGCTTGACTTGTGTGTCAAGTTTGGGGTTAATCATGTGGGTTAACCTAGTTAAGTGGGTTTAAACTTGTAATTAGCCAAAACCTAACCTAGGGCTGCACCAACATGATATGATTAGGGTCTATGGGCCATGCAAAGGGAGCTCCTTCACCTAAACCTAACCAAAAACACCTAATCCTAGCCTTCTACCCTAATCCCATCCTAATATGAGCCTAATCACCTAACCCACTTCCCTAATCCCGGCCTAATCCCAACCTAATCACCTAACCCACTTCCCTAATCCTTCCCTAAACCTAGGTTAATTTCCCTAAACCTAGCCTAATCCTAGCCTAATCACCTAACCTACCTCACTAAACCTCACCCTAAAACCAAACCACCTAGCTAAACCCTAAACCTCTAAACCACCCCTAGCCCACAACCTACCCAAACCACTTGTATTTAAAATATCTGGCCCTACCCCTTCCAGCCCACCTTATCACCACACCACCCTACCTAAACCACCTAACCACTACCCCAAAACCAGCCCTAACCGACCTAGCCCAGCCCTATATAAACCCCTCCCTTGGGGGCGGGTTTTTCCAATCCTCAAGCCCCACCTTCCACCAGCCGGGCCCTCCACTCTCCAGCTCAGCCGACTCCCATCCTGCTCCACCTGCCCCACAGTCAGCCACCACCTGCGCCACTACCTAGCAGCCCGCCACCACCAAGCACCCTTAGTCGGCCACTCCACCCGACTGTCACCTTTTCATTCGGCCAGCCATCCGCCAGCCATAACCTTCCCCTACTGTAGACGCGCGAAAATCCCCGCCTCTTCGTCCCTTTTCGGGGCTTGGAGCGGATCTTCTCGTGTGTCTAAGGCCTATATATGCAAATAGGGCGTGCTAGCTAGCTTACTTAAGCTAGCGAAGATATTTTTAACACTGACTTCTAAACGTGGCGACTGTGAGCAAGTAAGCTCTTATCGTCGCAGACCTTCTCGCACCGATGCGCAAGGGTCAGTCTGTACGCTTTGCAAAAATCGAGTTTTTGGAGGAAAGTCTACGAAGCGGTTCGAGGTGTCTTTTTCGGGTTTTTAAGATATGGTTGCATGTTTTTAGATCACGTGGATTTGCACGTGCCTAAGTCTTTTCTTTTATCCCTTTTCGGGCCACCTAGTTTGTGTGTTATGAACACTCCACTACATGGGCGAATTCGAGCGGGGCTTGCTTCGATGCAATATGCGTCCTACCTCGTGGTATGGCGTAGATGCAATGCAAACTCACGCTACTCCAAAGGGAAAACCCGAAATGTAAAGACAATACTGAAGGGAAATGACTGAAGGGAAATAACCGAAGGGAAATGACCGAAGGGAAATAACCGAAGGGAAATAACCGAAGGGAGATATGTATATAGCTTATGTATATGAGCCCTTACTCGGGTCTTGCAAATAAGAGCGAAGGCTCAATGTGGGTGCGTGCTTGAATTGAAAGACTTACACACACGACATGAAATTAAACCCAAATATAAATTGCAGTATGGCCTTGACTAAGGTCTTGGGAATAAGAGCGAAGGCTCAATGTGTGTGAGAGTGCTTGAATTGAAAGACTACCCACACGACATAAATGAAACCCAAATATAACTGCAATAAGGCCTTTACTAAGGTCTTGGGAATAAGAGCGAAGGCTCAATGTGTGTGAGAGTGCTTGAATTGAAAGACTACCCACACGACATAAATGAAACCCAAATATAACTGCAATAAGGCCTTTACTAAGGTCTTGGGAGTAAGAGCGAAGGCTCAATGTGTGTGAGAGTGCTTGAATTGAAAGACTTACTCACACGACATGAAATAAAACCCAAATATTATAGGTCGGCCCTTACTTGGGTCTTTCAAATAAGAGCGAAAGCTCAATGTGTGTGAGAGTGCTTGAATTGAAAGACTTACTCACATGACATGAAATAAAACCCAAATAGTATAGGTCGGCCCTTACTTGGGTCTTTCAAATAAGAGCGAGAGCTCAATGTGTGTGAGAGTGCTTGAATTGAAAGACAACACACCCAACTTAAACAAAACCCTTCGAAAATGAAAGTATATATATACACTTATGTATTAGGGGCTGATTGGGCCCGTGTGTGTTCAAAATCATGCACGACTAAGAGAGTGCACGTGTGTGGTTGTGCCAAGCCACGTTATTACAAGCGGGGGGAGACTATGCTCCGTTATTACAACCCCGTATCAAATTGAATCTCAAGCAAGTGTACAACTAAAAACCGTGTTTAGACACTTACGAGTAGCTGGTCCGTAGAGGTCTTGCTTGAGCGTGGGCTTGGCCTTGGGCTGCAAACGGGAGCTCCGCGAAGATAGGTGATCAAAGGTGCTGGCCGGCTGCAAGTGGGGCGCGGGATGGGCGCCTGAAAGGTGGCCGGTGGCAAGTGGTTGTCGCCTCGAGGTGGGGGGTTAAAGGGGCTGAACAAATGAGTTCTTAGGGTCACTAGGGAGTTGAGTGTTTAGGGAAAACTGGACCTAAAGGAGAGTTTGTGGGAGGGCCGAATGGGACACCTAGGGGAAGGCCGAATGGGATATGATGGCTAGGTAGTGGCCGGCAGTTTGGGCTATGTGTAAACACCCCGAAATCCCACGAATTCCTTAAAACAAGCTTGGTTTTGTAAAAGCAGCCCCAAAGGGCCATTTTTGAGTCTGGAAACCCAGGAGCCTTCCAGACAACCCTGTATATATGTTTTAAACTATATCTTTCAAAAACATATGATATGGCTTTTGAAAACCCTTTTGAAACATGTTTTGAAACCCCAAAGTGGCTTGGCCTGATCAAGACAGGACCAGGAGAGCTAAGAAGAGCCCGGAACCGGAGCACACGTCAAGCCCAGCGCAGCAACTCTTGTATCTGATTCACACCCCCAGGATCTCGAACGTCCAAGACCCTGTTCTTATCAAAATAGCGTTTGAAATCATCTCCGGAAGGCAGAAACGGAGGCGTACGACGATGTTGGCGAAGACCCAATGCAGACGGAGTACTGATGCTGTCAGGCCCCGCACAAATCGTCCGTTTCGAACCCAGCTCGAAGGAGTCAGAGTTCAGTTTGGATTGGATCTGGACCATATATATCCAGATTCCAATCCAAACCCATATGTGGACTTGGATTTGGATTTGGATCCAGAGATCCAATCCAATATCCATATCCATGGCCCACATCACCTTCTCATAAATGGAGGTGGGGCCCACTTGAGTTTCACGTGGGATATTGGGCATGAGAAAGAGTGGGGGTAGAAAATATCAAGAGTATTGTATTAAGCTTGACTTGTGTGTCAAGTTTGGGTTTAATCATGTGGGTTAGCCTAATTGAGTGGGTTTAAGCTTGTAATTAGCTAAAACCTAACCTAGGGCTACACCAACATGGGGTGATCAAGGTCTATGGGCCATGCTAAGGGAGCTCCCTCACCTAAACCTAACCCAAAATGACTAATCCTAGCCTAAACCCCTAATCCACCCCTAATCCCAACCTAATCACCTAACCCACTTCCCTAATCCCGGCCTAATCCCAACCTAATCACCTAACCCACTTTCCTAATCCTTCCCTAAACCTAGATTAATTTCTCTAATCCTAGCCTAAACCTAGCCTAATCACCTAACCTAGCTCACTAAACCTCACCCTAAAACCCAACCACCTAACCTAGCCCTAAACCCCTAAACCACCCTTAGCCCACAATCTACCCAAACCCCTAGTTTTAAAATATCTGGCCCAACCCTTTCCAGCCCACCTTATCTACATACCACCCTACCTAAACCACCTAACCACTACCCTCAGCCCAGCCCTAACCGACCTACCCATCCCCTATTTTAACCCCTCCCCTTTGGGGGCCGGTTTTGAAAAGCAAGGGAGCCCTGACCTCAGCCCAGCCGACTCCACTCCCCACCTGTCCGCCTGCTCCACTCCCCAACTTCCCCACTCTCCACCTGCTCCACCGGCACCACCTGCACCACCACCTTCCCTCTTCCACTCTCCATCATCTCACCCAGCCGGACGCCACCACCTTCATCCAACCGAACCAGCCAAGAGTCCCATCCACTCCCGGCTTCCCACTTCATCTGCCACCTCTCCCCATTCGGTAAGTACCCTAACTCCATCAAAGCCCTTCTCTTCCACCTCTCCACTCCTAGCCACCTACCCTATCCTCATCTCAGCCCTTTTGCCACCACCCTTTTCACTTAGCCGAACCTAGCATAGCCCAAACTGCCGGCCACTACCTAACCCTCCTATCCCATTCGGCCTTCCCCTAGGTGTCCCATTCGGCCTTCCCACAAACTCCCCTTTAGGTCCAGTTTCCCTAAACACTCAACTCCCCTAGTGACCCTAAAAACCCACTTATTTAGCCCCTTTAAACCCCCCACCTCGAGGCGACATCCACTTGCCACCGGCCCCCTTTGAGGCGCCCATCCCGCGCCCCACTTGCAGCCGGCCAGCACCTTTGATCACCTATCTTCGCGGAGCTCCCGTTTGCAGCCCAAGGCGAAGGCCAAGCCCACGCTCAAGCAAGGCCTCTACGGACCAGCTACTCGTAAGTGCCTAAACTCGGTCCTTAGTTGTATACTTGCTTGAGATTCAATTTGATACGGGGTTATAATAACGGAGCATAGTCTCCCCCCGCTTGTAATAACGTGGCTTGGCACAACCACACACGTGCACCCTCTTAGTCGTGCATGATTTTAAACACACACGGGCCTAATCAGCCCCTAATACATAAGTGTATATATATACTTTCATTTTCGAAGGGTTTTGTTTAAGTTGGGTGCGTTGTCTTTCAATTCAAGCACTCACACACATTGAGCTTTCGCTCTTAGTTGAAAGACCCAAGTAAGGGCCGACCTATACTATTTGGGTTTCATTTCATGTCGTGTGAGTAAGTCTTTCAATTCAAGCACTCTCACACACATTGAGTTTTCGCTCTTATTTGAAAGACCCAAGTAAGGGCCGACCTATACTATTTGGGTTTCATTTCATGTCGTGTGAGTAAGTCTTTTAATTCAAGCACTTTCACACACATTGAGCCTTCGCTCTTACTCCCAAGACCTTAGTAAAGGCCTTATTGCAGTTATATTTGGGTTTCATTTATGTCGTGTGGGTAGTCTTTCAATTCAAGCACTCTCACACACATTGAGCCTTCGCTCTTATTCCCAAGACCTTAGTCAAGGCCATACTGCAATTTATATTTGGGTTTAATTTCATGTCGTGTGTGTAAGTCTTTCAATTCAAGCACGCACCCACATTGAGCCTTCGCTCTTATTTGCAAGACCCGAGTAAGGGCTCATATACATAAGCTATATACATATCTCCCTTCGGTTATTTCCCTTCGGTTATTTCCCTTCGGTTATTTCCCTTCTGATATTTCTCTTCAGTATTGTCTTTACATTTCGGGTTTTCCCTTTGGAGTAGCGTGAGTTTGCATTGCATCTACGCCATACCACGAGGTAGGACGCATATTGCATCAAAGCAAGCCCCGCTCGAATTCGCCCATGTAGTGGAGTGTTCATAACACACAAACTAGGTGGCCCGAAAAGGGATAAAAGAAAAGACTTAGGCACGTGCAAATCCACGTGATCTAAAATATGCAATCGCATCCTAAAGACCCGAAATAGACACCTCGAACCGCTTCGTAGACTTTCTCTCCAAAACTCGATTTTTTGCAAAGCGTACAGACTGACCCTTGCGCATCGGTGCAAGAAGGTCTGCGACGACAAGAGCTTACTTGCTCACAGTCGCCACGTTTAGAAGTCAGTGTTAAAAATATCTTCGCTAGCTTAAGTAAGCTAGCTGGCACGCCCTATTTGCATACGTAGGCCTTAGACACACGAGAAGATCCACTCCAAGCCCCCGAAAGAGGCGAAGAGGCGGGGATTTTCGCGCGTCTACACTATGCTAGGTTCGGCTAAGTGAAAAGGGTGGTGGCAAAAGGGCTGAGATGAGGATAGGGTAGGTGGCTAGGAGTGGAGAGGTGGTAGAGAAGGGCTTTGATAGAGTTAGGGTGCTTACCGAATGGGGAAAGGTGGCGGATGAAGTGGGAAGCCGGGAGTGGATGGGAGCTCGGCTGGTTCGGTTGGATGAAGGTGGTGGCGTCCGACTGGGTGAGGTGATGGAGAATGGAAGAGGGAAGGTGGCGGTGCAGGTGGTGCTGGTGGAGCAGGTGGAGAGTGGAGCAGGCGGGCAGGTGGAGAGTGGAGAGTGGAGCCGGCTGGGCTAAGGTGAGGGCCTTCTTGCTTGAAAACCCGCCCCCAAAGGGGAGGGGTTTAAATAGGGGATGGGTAGGTCGGTTAGGGCTGGGCTGAGGGTAGTGGTTAGGTGGTTTAGGTAGGGTGGTATGTAGATAAGGTGGGCTAGAAAGGGTTGGGCCAGATATTTTAAAACTAGGGGTTTGGGTAGATTGTGGGCTAAGGGTGGTTTAGGGGTTTAGGGCTAGGTTAGGTGGTTGGGTTTTAGGGTGAGGTTTAGTGAGCTAGGTTAGGTGATTAGGCTAGGTTTAGGCTAGGATTAGGGAAATTAGTCTAGGTTTAGGGAAGGATTAGGGAAGTGGGTTAGGTGATTAGGTTGGGATTAGGCCGGGATTAGGGAAGTGAGTTAGGTGATTAGGTTGGGATTAGGGGTTTAGGCTAGGATTAGTCATTTTGGGTTAGGTTTAGGTGAGGGAGCTCCCTTAGCATGGCCCATAGACCTTGATCACCCCATGTTGGTGCAGCCCTAGGTTAGGTTTTAGCTAATTACAAGCTTAAACCCACTCAATTAGGCTAACCCACATGATTAAACCCAAACTTGACACACAAGTCAAGCTTAATACAACACTCTTGATATTTTTCACCCCCACTCTCTCTCATGCCCAATATCCCACGTGAAACTCAAGTGGGCCCCACCTCCATTTATGAGAAAGTGATGTGGGCCATGGATATGGATATTGGATTGGGTCTCTGGATCCAAATCCAAATCCAAGTCCAGATATGGGTTTGGATTGGAATCTGGATATATATGGTCCAGATCCAATCGAAACTGAACTCTGACTCCTTCGAGCTGGGTTCGAAATGGACGATTCGTGCGGGGCCTGACAGCATCAGTACTCCGTTTGCGTTGGGTCTTCGCCAACATAGTCGTCCGCCTCCGTTTCTGCCTTCCGGAGATGACTTCAAATGCTATTTTGATAAGAACAGGGTCTTGGACGTTCGAGATCCTGAGGGTGTGAATCAGATACAAGAGTTGCTGTGCCAGGCTCGACGTGTGCTCCGGTTCTGGGCTCTTCTTAGCTCTCCTGGTCCTATCTTGATCGGGCCAAGCCGCATCGGTGTTTCAAAACATGTTTTAAAAAGTTTTCAAAAGCCATATCATATGTTTTTGAAAGATAAAGTTTAAAACATATATACAAGGTTGTCTGGAAGGCTCCTGGGTTTCTAAACTCAAAAATGGCCCTTTGGGGCTGCTTGTACAAAACCAGGTTTATTTTAAGGAATTCATGGGATTTCGGGGTGTTTACAGATGCCCCTCTTTGGCCTTGTCCAAATAGATTTGGATAAGGGCAAAGATGACAAACACCCCTTTTAATGTCTCCCTAGATCTAGCCATGAAGAATATGGGATCGTCCCATTTTAGCAAAATCTCAATTTACAAACTCTGGTAGGAGGAGATATCACGCCAAAGGGTTGTACTTATGGAATCTGGTCCTGAATGGAATCATGTTCCTGCAAGTACCATGCGTGGAATGCAGATGACATGGGTGTGGTGCCAAGAGTGGCGACCTCCCAGAGACCAGATGTGGTCGAACTCTAGAGACTGACAAGGTCTATTACTCCAAGTGAGCAAATCCTATGCTGTTCGATGTTCGGTTTTCAAAACTTATTTACAAAAGCTATTTACAAAAGGGACAACTGTCTTGAGCCTCGATCGTAAGGATCTCGAGCTCTTCGTGCTTGCCCTTGTTTGAGTCTTAACACTCGCTTATCTAGCGGAGGTTTTATAAGAAAACAAGCTTCATTTCAAATTCCTACGCCTTACTCGAAACGTCGAATTCTCAAACAAGATGAAATTCAAGTAAGTAAATCCTATTTTTACTTTAGGATTCCTCGAAATGAACCATGCTTTTAGCTTGGGATAAGCCAGGGATGGGGAAGAGATACCACGGTCCCTTCTGAAGCGTCCCGTGGTTTAAGGCATCGAAGGTGGAAAACTGCTCTTTTTGAGCTTTTTGGCCTCTTTTTCCTTTTTTTCATCGAGGGTCTCCCTTTGGGAGTATTTTTTCTTTAATCCCTCTTTTTCATAAGAGAATCGATTTTTCTTTTAAATTCTGGTTTCTTTCTTTTGAAAAGAGACTTTGAATGGGAAATTCCCTTTTGTTTTGGGCCTTTGTTTTCCTTTTAGAAGGAGAAGAGAAGAGGGGAGGACTTATCCCAAGCCTACACTTGATCCATTCCAGATCAGCCTATTTAGAAATAGCACGTACTACTTTCAAGTATCTTGCTATGTTGAACTAGGCCTTTCTTTGTAAGATGAAGGATTTTGAAATGCAACCACGATTTTGAAAACTCCACTCTTTCACAAGTGCGAATTCTCTCGCTCAGGGTCACACGAGTTGCCTTTGCACCTTATTCACATGTCTCAGGGCAGCTATCCCTCTAAAATTTTCGAAAAACTGGAATTTAATCCAGATCCTACACTTGATACTTCTTTAAGTATTGAATATTGATAGGATCTGCTAAATTCCTACCTTCTACATCGATCAACCAATACAAATTGTTCGTAGTGGTTGCTCGTATAACATAGGGTCCATCCCAGTTGGGGCGCCACTTGCCTAGGGGGTGTGGGCCACGATGGTGGATGGTTTTTAAGACCAGATCTCCCACTTCAAAGTGGCGAGGTCTCATGTGTTTGCTATAATGTCGGGCTATCCTTTGCCGGTATGCACGAGCATGATCCATGGCAAGGAGTCGCCTATCATCTAGCAAATCTAGTTCGGCCATCCTAGCATGCTGAAGCGTCTCTAGGGAGAGGTCGAGTGCTAAGGATGTATGGAATGAATGCAGTTGAGTATGAATGGGAAGAATGGCGTTTGTGCCATAGACCAACTCGAATAGTGTGGCATTCGTGGGAGTCCGGATGGAAGTCCTATAAGCCCATAAGGCTTCATCCAGCTTCTCGTGCCACGTCCTACCCTTCTCTAAGGTTTTCTCAATAATACTAATGAGAGTCTTGTTTGTGGCTTCGGCTTGGCCGTTACCTTGAGGGTAGTAGGGCGAGGAGAAGTGGTGAGTTATGCCATACGTGTTGCACAACTTAACCATCCGCTCATTCTTGAATGGGGTATCATTATCAGACACAAGGTCTCGTGGAACCCCAAATCGAGCCAAGATATTCCTCCGGATGAAAGCCACCACATGTTGCCCCATTACATTCGTTAGGGAAATGGCTTCCACCCACTTGGAGAAATACTCCGTGGCTGCTAAAATAAAACGATGCCCATTCGAGGCCTTTGGAAATATTGGGCCTACTATGTCAAACGCCCACATGGTAAATGGCTAGGGGCTGACCACGGAATGCAATGTAGATGAAGGGATATGAATGGCGTGCCCATGCACTTGACACGGATGACACTTCCTAACATGGTCGTGACAATCCTTTTTCAGGGTGGACCAAAAATAGCCCTCTCTAAGTATTTTCATTGCCATCATGTTGGCATTAACATGACCTCCACATTCTCCATCGTGGAACTCATGCATCACTATCCTAGCCTCCTCTAGGTCGATACACCTAAGCAGAATGCCGGTAAAACTTTTTTTGTATAAGACCCCTCCCAGAATGGAGTATCGGGTCGAAATCTTACGAATGAATGCCTTATCTTTGGATGTGGCATCCTCGGTGAATCCCTCATTTTCTAAAAATTGTTTTATGTCATAAAACCAGGGTTTTTCAATGGACTCTGGGTTGTTTTGGCAAATATCCAAATCGTGTGTGGATGGGTGGGGCGCATGCCATATTTCCAAAGATCTGGTCCCTAAAATGGGATCGACCTTCAGGGTTGAACCCAAGGAGGAGAGGGCATCGGTGATGCCATTGTCCTCTCTTCCTACGTGTGTGAGCTTACACGACTAGAAGGATTGGACCAATCGAGTGGCCAACTCGTGATATGGAAGTAGTTTCTCATTACGTACTTGCCAAATTTTTAAAACCTAGTTTATGACAAGGAGCGAATCTCCAAAGACCTCGATGCATGATGCCCCTAGAGTTTTCGAAATCCTTAAGCCTTGTATGAGTGCTTCATACTCAGCTATGTTGTTGGAACATTCGAAGTCTAAGCGGACTGCTATGGGAATCTCGCCCTTTTCAGGGGAGATTAGGATGATCCCGGCACTAGCCCCTCGTTGGTTTCGTGCCCCGTCGAAGTGCATCTTCTACACTTGGTTTTCGAAAGAATTTGCCAAAATGTGGTTTTGAAAATGGTTTTGCAATATGCCTTCATCAGGCATTTCGACAAGAGTGGGATATGCGTCCTCTAAGGGAAATTCAGCCACGTAATCTGCTAGGGCTTGCCCCTTAATGGAGATTTGGTGATGGTATTTCAGGTCATACTCCATTAGAAGGAGTTGCCATTTACCCAATCTACCCGTGAGAATGGGTTTTTCGAACAAGTGCTTGATTGGATCAAGCTTGGACACTATCCAGATCTCATGATCTAGGAAATAGTGTCTGAACTTCTGGCAGGCCCAGACTAGGGCCAAGCACGTCTTCTCCATGGCTTGATAATTTCGTTCATAAGCCAAGAGAGTTTTCAAAATATAGTAGATGGCATACTCCTTATGGGTGTCATCCTCGTATTGAGCCAATAGGGCTCCTAAAGCGTTTACATGCATGGAGATGTATAATAAAAGCGGTTTTCCTTGTTTTGGAGGATTCAAAACGGGGGGATTAACCAAGTATGCCTTCAGTCTCTCGAAGGACTTTTGGCATTCGTCATCCCATAAGAATTTCGTACCCTTCCTCATCTAGTTGCCAGATTCGATATGAATCGGCGCACAGATTGTAATCGACCCTGGAGGCTACGGATTTGGGTGAGATTGGAGGGTGGAGCCATGTCTAGGATGGCTCGACACTTAGAGGGGTCGACTTCTATTCCCCTTTGGCTCACCATAAAGCCTAGAAGCTTCCCTGATTCTACCCCGAACACACATTTTTGAGGGTTTAGCTTTACTTTGTAAAGCCTAAGCCTTTCGAAAATCTTTTGTAAACACTCGATATGGGTGCATCGGGTTTTGGATTTCGCCAAGAGATCATCTACATACACTTCTACAAGCTCATGAATTTGATCATGGAAGATCGTGTTCATGGCTCGTTGGTATGTCGCGCCGGCATTTTTCAAACCAAAGGGCATGACTGTATAGCAGTACGTGCCCCATGGGGTTGTGAAGGCGGTCTTACCCTGATCTCGTGGACTTAGTTTGATTTGATTATAGCCTGAATAGCCATCCATGATTGAAAACATTTCATGATTTGCAGTACTATCGACTATCAAATCTATGTTTGGTAAAGGATAATTATCCTTTGGAGTGGCTTTATTCAGGTTTCTGAAATCGATGCATATTCGAATTTTCCCATTGGTTTTTCGAACCACAACGATATTTGATAACCAATCAGAATACGCAATGGGTTTTATAAATCCGGCTTTTAGCAGATCTTCTAAACCCTCTTTGACTTGCATGTGTACATTCGGGTGTATTTTCCTAAGCTTCTGCTTTATGGGTTTTACACCTGTATCTAAGGGAAGACGATGCTCGACTATGCTGGGATCTATGCCCGGCATGTCTTCATACATCCATGCAAACACATCTAAATAGGTTTGTAGAAATGCAATGAATGCTAACTTTTCAGTTTCATGCAAGCATGCGCCTATTTTGATGGTTTTGGGATTGGAATTATCCCCTAGGTTCACCTCTACGAAATCTCCTCCTACTGATTGGGAAGGTCTTTCAAAATCGAGAATTCTATGAAATTCTGGGAGCTCAGAAGTGGGATCTTCCTCAAGGGGATCCACTTCTAGGCTTTGATCATTCTCGTGGGCTATAGACCCGAGGGAACTTGATACGTGGTTTTCAAAATGACCTGGTTTTGTACTTGGATTTTCAAGTGATTTCGAAATTTTTGGTCTGGCTATGCAGACGACGCTTCTTTCGAAATCCTTTTCTTTTGCCAAAGTCTTACCAGGAGCAGCTATGTACAAAATCTTTTTGGTATTTTCCAAATTTTTGATTTTTTTGGGTTTTTGTAAAACAAGAACTTTGGGAACTATACAAAGCACTCTTTTTTCGAGTTTTTGTTTTTCCATTATTTTTGGTTTTTCTTGTTTTTCGATTTTTTTGATTTTAAGTTTTTCAAATGTTTTTGGTATTTTTAGAAAAAGGGATCTTCCGTCATACCTACAAAGGGAAAACACTATGGGTTAGACTCGGAATAGGAGGTCTAAACCATAGGTTTCTTCTAAGACAGGCTCCGGGGCACCCTTGACCCAGGTGGTCACAGGGGGTGGCTCCGGCGGTATTCGGGGAGTGTAGCCGATCCCATATCGGCTTGGGTTGGCCCTAGGTAGGATGGGCTCTAGGAGACCCTGGTTTTGTGCCCCTAGACTCTTGTAGGGCGTGTAGCCCATGTTCAATAACATGTTCCATGACCTTTTGTTTTTTGAAAAGATGGGATACAAGTCGTGGTCCTGGAACATGCTATCGTCCATATTAGGCTCGTATGGCCTTTTGTCCAGGGGTTTTGGAAATAGGGAACATTTGGGTTTTCCTAGGAGGATTAGAGTCGGGAGGGGGCCTGCTTTGGGCGGCCCCTTCACACATACAACCTTCCTAGGGTTGTTCAACACGAGCCGAGGTGGCTCAACCATAATTTGCCCCAGGTTAGCCTCATGGGCCTGGGAGCTTGATAAACAAGGGGAGTTGATGATCCCCTGAAGCTGTGGGTGACTCTCACCTAGGATCACTACGACCTGGTCCCAAAAAGGGATCTTGACACACTTGTGAAAGGTGGATGGCACAATGCACAAACTGTGTATCCAGGGCCTTCCCAGCAACAGGTTATAATGGGGGTGGATGTCCAAGACATGGAACACCCCCGTGTGTTCGATCCCTCCCGTTTCCATTGGGAGTTCGATGGATCCTAAAGGTCTAGACGCATTCCCATCGTATCCAGTGATAATGATGGGGCTTGGGTTTACTAAAGTCAAGGTGACTCCGATTTTGTACGCCACATGAAGTGGAAGGATGTTGAGCCCTCCTCCACCATCGACTAGGCACCTGTCCAGAGAGTGGTTGTTTAGAACCACCTCGATATGCAGGGCCTGGTTATGGGTTTCGTAGGGTCTATCTACATCATCTTCCGAAAAGGTGATGGGCAATTTTGCTCCTAATAAAGCCACTTGGGCAGACAAGGATTCCGGACTTATGTTCGAATCAACCTTGGCCCTTTCTAGAATTTTCTCTAATACAAGTCTATGCCTAGGCGAGGTTTTGATAAGCTCTAGGATAGACATGTGAATAGGAATCTTTGAAAGGTGGTTTTCGAAATCATAAGGATTTAGGATGACTTTGTCCTTATCTGCTTTTGGCAGACCACTAGGGATACATGCTTTTGAGGGGCCAGGCACATTGACCACCTTTTGAGCACCTTGAAGGTGCGGGGGTTGATAGATCCTCCCGGATCTAGTGACTTCCCCCACGACCAGCCTAGGGTTTGCGCTAAACTTGGCTCTAAGGATGAGCTGAGGAGAACCTTGGATTTTCAAAACTGGTTTTCCCGGGGTTTCCACTTTTGGTGGTCCCCGAATGACGACTTGGGCGGGCCTCTTGTATAATACAAGGATAGGCGCACAAGTGGGTCGACCAGGTTCTGGCTTTTGCGCTAGTTCCTTGGAAATGGTGAGGGTACATACCTCCTTTCCTTTCCCACTGCCACTGGCGTGTTTGGGAAAGGGTTCCCTGAAGATAGCTTGAGGTGGCTCAGGTTCCGCAGTGACGTGGAGCCGGCCTTCTGCTATCAAGTTCTCAATTTTATTTAAAAGAGAGAAGCAGCGTTTGGTATCATGGCGTTTGAGCCGATGATACTTACAAAATCGGTTTAAATACCCCCCCTTGGACGTGACTCCTTCGGGGATTTCAGGGAGTTCGATCATGCCCTGGGCAAGTAAGAGGTCTAGGACCTCCGACACAGGTTGCCCCAGCGGAGTATACTCCCATTTTTCAACCGGTTTTTGAAAATTACGTTCTCTCTTATTTTCTAATTTTTCAAAATTTTTAGAAGTGCCCGCCATGCCTGGATCCACCCGGACATTGGCGATTTTATGGGGCTTTGCCCCTTTGTCCGTCGTGGGCAGCCCATATGCGATGGGCTTTTCCAAACGGGTTTTTGGAATGGCACTTCCTTTCCATAAGTGGTCGTATGTCCCTTTTCGTAAGTTGGTTTCGAAAAGGGAGGCCTTTTTGATCAACTTATGGAAAGTTGAAATCTCATGGAGCGAGAGAAGGGTTTTTAACTCGCTTTTGAAATTATCTAGGATGAGCATTACTGCGCATCCTTCGGATATGGGCTCTCGCACTTGGCCCAAAAGCGATCTCCATCTTATAATGAAGGCATGCACGTCTTCGTTCATGCCTTGCTTTGTATCCCTTAAGGTATTCAGGGTTGGCGTGACTTCCACGTTGTGTGCAAATCTTTGCATGAAGCAGTTCGCTAACTCTTCAAAAGTAGCGAACTGGCTTAAGTCGTAGGAAGCCAGCCATTTGGCAGCTGTGCCTTTAAGGGATAGAGGGAACCAATACACCCATTTCATCGAGTCCTTTTTCTTCTTATGGGCTCGACGTGAGAAAAGCTGCAAGTGAGACCTAGGGTCTCCCATGCCATCATACCGATGGAAGTTCGGTATTTCATCGTCACTGTCTGTTTCGTAATCCATAGGAAGGAAATCAGACAGGGCGTAGCTTCTTTTCTCTTTATTCTGCCCTTTCAGCAGCTGCTGTAGGGCTTTACGGTCCTTTTGTGTGAAGGACTCGTGGTATTGGTTGCCTTCTATTACGGAGGCCTCTTTTTGCTTGCGAGGTTTTTCAGATTTCTTTTTAGGCCTTTGTTCACCGTTCAATGAACATGAATTGCCTACTTCAGCCTCTTGGCTAAGAGCATCGATTTTGGCCTCAAACTCCTTTCTCAAGTCCTCGATTTCATCTAGTTTTATTTTGTTTTTGAAAATCCTCCTAGAGTGAGAACTTGATGCGCATGAGCCTTGGCTCGACACTTCACTTGGATTGGATTTTGACATCCTTTTCAAGCTTTTTCAAAATGTCCTAAGTACAAGCAAAGAAAACAAGTTAAAACGACACCTTTTTACAAAATTTTCGCAAGACTTCTATAAGCAAACTTGATTTTTGAAAAGGCTCACGTCCCACTGGGCGTGCCAATCTCTGTAGACGCGCGAAAATCCCCGCCTCTTCGTCCCTTTTCGGGGCTTGGAGCGGATCTTCTCGTGTGTCTAAGGCCTATATATGCAAATAGGGAGTGCCAGTTGGCTTACTTCAGCTAGCGAAGATATTTTTAACACTGACTTCTAAACGTGGCGACTGTGAGCAAGTAAGCTCTTGTCGTCGCAGACCTTCTCGCACCGATGCGCAAGAGTCAGTCTGTACGCTTTGCAAAAATCGAGTTTTTGGAGGAAAGTCTACGAAGCGGTTCGAGGTGTCTTTTTCGGGTTTTTAAGATACGATTGCATGTTTTTAGATCACGTGGATTTGCACGTGCCTAAGTCTTTTCTTTTATCCCTTTTTGGGCCACCTAGTTTGTGTGTTATGAACACTCCACTACATGGGCGAATTCGAGCGGGGCTTGCTTCGATGCAATATGCGTCCTACCTCGTGGTATGGCGTAGATGCAATGCAAACTCACGCTACTCCAAAGGGAAAACCCGAAATGTAAAGACAATACTGAAGGGAAATGACTGAAGGGAAATAACCGAAGGGAAATGACCGAAGGGAAATAACCGAAGGGAAATAACCGAAGGGAGATATGTATATAGCTTATGTATATGAGCCCTTACTCGGGTCTTGCAAATAAGAGCGAAGGCTCAATGTGGGTGCGTGCTTGAATTGAAAGACTTACACACACGACATGAAATTAAACCCAAATATAAATTGCAGTATGGCCTTGACTAAGGTCTTGGGAATAAGAGCGAAGGCTCAATGTGTGTGAGAGTGCTTGAATTGAAAGACTACCCACACGACATAAATGAAACCCAAATATAACTGCAATAAGGCCTTTACTAAGGTCTTGGGAATAAGAGCGAAGGCTCAATGTGTGTGAGAGTGCTTGAATTGAAAGACTACCCACACGACATAAATGAAACCCAAATATAACTGCAATAAGGCCTTTACTAAGGTCTTGGGAGTAAGAGCGAAGGCTCAATGTGTGTGAGAGTGCTTGAATTGAAAGACTTACTCACACGACATGAAATAAAACCCAAATATTATAGGTCGGCCCTTACTTGGGTCTTTCAAATAAGAGCGAAAGCTCAATGTGTGTGAGAGTGCTTGAATTGAAAGACTTACTCACACGACATGAAATAAAACCCAAATAGTATAGGTTGGCCCTTACTTGGGTCTTTCAAATAAGAGCGAAAGCTCAATGTGTGTGAGAGTGCTTGAATTGAAAGACAACGCACCCAACTTAAACAAAACCCTTCGAAAATGAAAGTATATATATACACTTATGTATTAGGGGCTGATTGGGCCCGTGTGTGTTCAAAATCGTGCACGACTAAGAGAGTGCACGTGTGTGGTTGTGCCAAGCCACGTTATTACAAGCGGGGGGAGACTATGCTCCGTTATTACAACCCCGTATCAAATTGAATCTCAAGCAAGTGTACAACTAAAAACCGAGTTTAGACACTTACGAGTAGCTGGTCCGTAGAGGTCTTGCTTGAGCGTGGGCTTGGCCTTGGGCTGCAAACGGGAACTCCGCGAAGATAGGTGATCAAAGGTGCTGGCTGGCTGCAAGTGGGGCGCGGGATGGGCGCCTCAAAGGTGGCCGGTGGCAAGTGGATGTCGCCTCGAGGTGGGGGGTTAAAGGGGCTGAACAAATGAGTTCTTAGGGTCACTAGGGAGTTGAGTGTTTAGGGAAAACTGGACCTAAAGGAGAGTTTGTGGGAGGGCCGAATGGGACACCTAGGGGAAGGCCGAATGGGATATGATGGCTAGGTAGTGGCCGGCAGTTTGGGCTATGCTAGGTTCGGCTAAGTGAAAAGGGTGGTGGCAAAAGGGCTGAGATGAGGATAGGGTAGGTGGCTAGGAGTGGAGAGGTGGTAGAGAAGGGCTTTGATAGAGTTAGGGTGCTTACCGAATGGGGAAAGGTGGCGGATGAAGTGGGAAGCCGGGAGTGGATGGGAGCTCGGCTGGTTCGGTTGGATGAAGGTGGTGGCGTCCGGCTGGGTGAGGTGATGGAGAGTGGAAGAGGGAAGGTGGCGGTGCAGGTGGTGCTGGTGGAGCAGGTGGAGAGTGGAGCAGGCGGGCAGGTGGAGAGTGGAGAGTGGAGCCGGCTGGGCTGAGGTGAGGGCCTTCTTGCTTGAAACCCGCCCCCAAAGGGGAGGGGTTTAAATAGGGGATGGGTAGGTCAATTAGGGCTGGGTTGAGGGTAGTGGTTAGGTGGTTTAGGTAGGGTGGTATGTAGATAAGGTGGGCTGGAAAGGGTTGGGCCAGATATTTTAAAACTAGGGGTTTGGGTAGATTGTGGGCTAAGGGTGGTTTAGGCGTTTAGGGCTAGGTTAGGTGGTTGGGTTTTAGGGTGAGGTTTAGTGAGCTAGGTTAGGTGATTAGGCTAGGTTTAGGCTAGGATTAGGGAAATTAGTCTAGGTTTAGGGAAGGATTAGGGAAGTGGGTTAGGTGATTAGGTTGGGATTAGGCCGGGATTAGGGAAGTGGGTTAGGTGATTAGGTTGGGATTAGGGGTTTAGGCTACGATTAGTCATTTTGGGTTAGGTTTAGGTGAGGGAGCTCCCTTAGCATGGCCCATAGACCTTGATCACCCCATGTTGGTGCAGCCCTAGGTTAGGTTTTAGCTAATTACAAGCTTAAACCCACTCAATTAGGCTAACCCACATGATTAAACCCAAACTTGACACACAAGTCAAGCTTAATACAACACTCTTGATATTTTTCACCCCCACTCTCTCTCATGCCCAATATCCCACGT
This sequence comes from Brasenia schreberi, assembly GCA_036023115.1. NCBI lineage: Eukaryota > Viridiplantae > Streptophyta > Magnoliopsida > Nymphaeales > Cabombaceae > Brasenia > Brasenia schreberi. The sequence continues at coordinate 4,557,803 of JAYKKT010000073.1, forward strand.
GAAACTCAAGTGGGCCCCACCTCCATTTATGAGAAGGTGATGTGGGCCATGGATATGGATATTGGATTGGGTCTCTGGATCCAAATCCAAATCCAAGTCCAGATATGGGTTTGGATTGGAATCTGGATATATATGGTCCAGATCCAATCCAAACTGAACTCTGACTCCTTCGAGCTGGGTTCGAAACGGACGATTCGTGCGGGGCCTGACAGCATCAGTACTCCGTCTGCGTTGGGTCTTCGCCAACATAGTCGTCCGCCTCCGTTTCTGCCTTCCGGAGATGACTTCAAATGCTATTTTGATAAGAACAGGGTCTTGGACGTTCGAGATCCTGAGGGTGTGAATCAGATACAAGAGTTGCTGTGCCGGGCTCGACGTGTGCTCCGGTTTCGGGCTCTTCTTAGCTCTCCTGGTCCTGTCTTGATCGGGCCAAGCCACTTCGGGGTTTCAAAACATGTTTTAAAAAGTTTTCAAAAGCCATATCATATGTTTTTGAAAGATAAAGTTTAAAACATATATACAAGGTTGTCTGGAAGGCTCTTGGGTTTCCAAACTCAAAAATGGCCCTTTGGGGCTGCTTGTACAAAACCAGGTTTATTTTAAGGAATTCGTGGGATTTTGGGGTGTTTACACCTACCTAGTTCCCTTCCCTTAGTACCATACTCCTTAGTGACCCTACTTAGGCCCCTTTAGCCCAATACACCAAAACCAGCCCATCTTTAGCAGCCGGCCAGCACCAAGGACATCCGGCCAGCACCTCCCCTTGCCGTTCAACCTCTCGGAGCTCCCTTTTGAGCCCAAGGCTAAGGCCAAGCCCACGCTCAAGCAAGGCATCTTCGGACCAGCTATTAGTAAGTGCCTAACTCGGTCCTTAGTTGTATACTTGCTTAAGATTCAATTCGATACGGGGTTGTAATAACGGAGCATAGTCTCCCCCCGCTTGTAATAACATGGCTTGGCACACCCACACACGTGCACTCTCTTAGTTGTGCACGATTTTGAACACACACGGGCCTAATCAGCCCCTAATACATAAGTGTAGATATATACTTTAATTTTCATAGGTTTTGCTTAAGTTGGGTGTGTTGTCTTTCAATTCAAGCACTCACACACATTGAGCCTTCGCTCTTATTTGAAAGACCCAAGTAAGGACCGTGTTATACTATTTGGGCTTTCATTTCATGTCGTGTGTGTAAGTCTTTCAATTCAAGCACTCACACACATTGAGCCTTCGCTCTTATTTGAAAGACCCAAGTAAGGGTCGTGTTATACTATTTGGGTTTAACTTCATGTTGTGTGCGTAGTCTTTCAATTCAAGCACTCACACACATTGAGCCTTCGCTCTTATTTGAAAGACCCAAGTAAGGGCCATGTTATACTATTTGGGCTTTAATTTCATGTCGTGTGTGTAAGTCTTTCAATTCAAGCACTCACACACATTGAGCCTTCGCTCTTATTTGAAAGACCCAAGTAAGGGTTGTGTTATACTATTTGGGCTTTCATTTCATGTCGTGTGTGTAAGTCTTTCAATTCAAGCACGCACCCACATTGAGCCTTCCCTGAAATCCCCGAAGGAGTCACTTCCAAAGGGGGGTATTTAAACCGATTTTGTAAGTATCATCGGCTCAAAGGCCATGATACCAAACGCTGCTTCTCCCTTTAAAATAAAATTGAGAACTTGATAGCAGAAGGCCGGCTCCAAGTCACTACGGAACCTTAGCCACCTCAAGCTAACTTCAAAGAACCCTTTCCCAAACACGCCAGTGGCAGTGGGAAAGGAAAGGAGGTATGTACCCTCACCATTTCCAAGGAACTCGCACAAAAACCAGAGTCTGGTCGACCCACTTGTGCGCCCATTCTTGTACTGTACGAGAAGCCCTCCCAAGTCATCATTCGGGGACCACCAAAAGTGGAATCCCCGGCAAAACCAATTTTGAAAAACCAAGGTTCTCCTCAGCTCATCCTTAGAGCCAAGTTTAGCGCAAACCCTAGGCTGGTCGTGGGGGAAGTCACTAGATCCGGGAGGATCTATCAACCCCCGCACCTTCAAGGTGCTCAAAAGGTGGTCAGTGTGCCTGGCCCCTCAAAAGCATGTATCCCTAGTGTTCTGCCAAAAGCAGATAAGGACAAAGTCATCCTAAATCCTTATGACTTCGAAAACCACCTTTCAAAGATTCCTATTCACATGTCTATCCTAGAGCTTATACAAACCTCGCCTAGGCATAGACTTGTATTAGAGAAAATTCTAGAAAGGGCCAAGGTTGATTCGAACATAAGTCCGGAATCCTTGTCTGCCCAAGTGGCTTTATTAGGAGCAAAATCGCCCATCACTTTCTCGAAAGATGATGTAGATAGGCCCTACAAATCCCATAACCAGGCCCTGCATATCGAGGTGGTTCTGAACAACCACTCTCTGGACAGGAGCCTAGTCGATGGTGGAGGAGGGCTCAACATCCTTCCACTTCATGTGGCATATAAAATCGGAGTTACCTTGACTTCAGTGAACCCAAGCCCCATCGTTATCACTGTATACGATGGGAATGCGTCTAGACCTCTAGGATCCATCGAACTCCCAATGGAAACGGGAGGGATGGAACACACAAGGGTGTTTCATGTCTTGGACATCCACCCCCATTATAACCTATTGCTGGGAAGGCCCTGGATACACAGTTTGTGCGTTGTGCCATCCACCTTCTACAGGTGTGTCAAGATCCCTTTTAGGGACCAGGTCATAGTGATCCTAGGTGAGAGTCACCCACAACTTCAGGGGATCATAAACTCCCCTTGTTTATCGAGCTCCCAGGCCCATGAGGCTAACCTGGGGCAAATTATGGTTGAGCCACCCCGGCTCGTGTTGAACAACCCTAGGAAGGTTGTATGTGTGAAGGGGCCGCCCAAAGCAGGCCCCCTCCCGATCTTAACCCTTCTAGGAAAACCCAAGCATTCCCTATTTCCAAAGCCCCTGGACAAAAGGCTATATGAGCACAATATGGGCGACAGCATGTTCCAGGACCACGACTTGTACCACGCCTTTTCAAAAAATACAAAGTCGTGGAACATGTTGTTGAACATGGGCTACGTGCCCTACAAGAGTCTAGGGGCACAGAACCAGGGTCTCCTAGAGCCCATCCTTCCTAGGGCCAATCCAAGCCGATACGGGATCGACTATACTCCCCGAATACCCCCGGAGCCACCCCCTGTGACCACCTAGGTCAAGGGTGTCCCGGAACCTATCTTAGGAGAGACCTACGATTTAGATCTCCTATTCTGAGTCTAACCCGTAGTGTTTTCCCTTTGTAGGTATGACGGAAGATCCCTTTTCTAAAAATACAAAAACATTTGAAAAGCTTAAAATCAAAAAAATCGAAAAACAAGGAAAACCAAAAACAATGGAAAAACAAAAACCCGAAAAAAGAGTGCTTTGTATAGTTCCCAAGGTTCTTGTTTTACAAAAACTCAAAAAAATCGAAAATTTGGAAAATACCAAAAAGATTTTGTATATAGTTGCTCCTGGTAGGACTTTGGCAAAAGAAAAGGATTTCGAAAGAAACGTCGTCTGCATAGCCAGATCAAAAATTTCGAAATCATTTGAAAATCTTAGTACAAAACCAGGTCTTTTTGAAAACCACACATCAAATTCCCTTGGGTCTATAGCCCACGAGAATGATATAAGCCCAGAAGTGGATCCCCTTGAGGAAGATCCCGCTTCTGAGCTCCCAGAATTTCATAAGATTCTCGATTTTGAAAGACCTTCCCAATCAGTAGGAGGAGATTTCATAGAGGTGAACCTAGGGGATGATTCCAATCCCAAAACCATCAAAATAGGCGCATGCTTGCATAAAACTAAAAGGTTAGCATTCATTGCATTTCTACGAACCTATTTAGATGTGTTTGCATGGACGTATGAAGACATGCCGGGCATAGATCCCAGCATTGTCGAGCATCGTCTTCCCTTAGATGTAGGTGTAAAACCCATAAAGCAGAAGCTTAGGAAAATACACCCGAATGTACACACGCAAGTCAAAGAGGGTTTAGAAGATCTGTTAAAAGTCGGATTTATAAAACCCATTGCGTATTCTGATTGGTTGTCAAACATCGTTGTAGTTCAAAAAACCAATGGGAAAATTCGAATATGCATCGATTTCAGAAACCTGAATAAAGCCACTCCAAAGGATAATTATCCTTTACCAAACATAGATTTGATAGTCGATAGTACTGCAAATCATGAAATGTTTTCGTTTATGGATGGCTATTCAGGCTATAATAAAATCAAACTAAGTCCACAAGATCAGGGTAAGACCGCCTTCACAACCCCATGGGGCACGTACTGCTATACAGTCATGCCCTTTGGTTTGAAAAATGCCGGCGCAACATAGCAACGAGCCATGACCATGATCTTCCACGATCAGATTCATGAGCTCGTAGAAGTGTATGTAGATGATCTCTTGGCAAAATCCAAAACCCGATGCACTCATATCGAATGTTTGCAAAAGATTTTCGAAAGGCTTAGGCTTTACAAAGTAAAGCTAAACCCTCAAAAATGTGTATTCGGGGTAGAATCAGGGAAGCTTCTGGGCTTTATGGTGAGCCAAAGGGGAATAGAAGTCAACCCCTCTAAGTGTCGAGCCATCATAGACATGGCTCCACCCTCCAATCTCACCCAAATCCGTAGCCTCCAGGGTCATTTACAATCCGTTCGCCGATTCATATCGAATCTGGCAACTAGATGCAAACCCTTCAACAAACTGTTGAGGAAGGGCATGAAATTCTTATGGGATGACGAATGCCAGAAGTCCTTCGAAAGACTGAAGGCATACTTGGGAGATATGTATATATCTTATGTATATGAGCCCTTACTCGGGTCTTGCAAATAAGAGCGAAGGCTCAATGTGGGTGCGTGCTTGAATTAAAAGACTTACACACACGACATGAAATTAAACCCAAATATAAATTGCAGTATGGCCTTGACTAAGGTCTTGGGAATAAGAGCGAAGGCTCAATGTGTGTGAGAGTGCTTGAATTGAAAGACTACCCACACGACATAAATGAAACCCAAATATAACTGCAATAAGGCCTTTACTAAGGTCTTGGGAGTAAGAGCGAAGGCTCAATGTGTGTGGAAGTGCTTGAATTGAAAGACTTACTCACACGACATAAAATGAAACCCAAATAGTATAGGTCGGCCCTTACTTGGGTCTTTCAAATAAGAGCAAAAGCTCAATGTGTGTGAGAGTGCTTGAATTGAAAGACTTACTCACACGACATGAAATGAAACCCAAATAGTATAGGTCGGCCCTTACTTGGGTCTTTCAACTAAGAGCGAAAGCTCAATGTGTGTGAGTGCTTGAATTGAAAGGCAACGCACCCAACTTGAACAAAACCCTTCGAAAATGAAAGTATATATATACACTTATGTATTAGGGGCTGATTAGGCCCGTGTGTGTTCAAAATCGTGCACGACTAAGAGAGTGCACGTGTGTGGTTGTGCCAAGCCACGTTATTACAAGCGGGGGGAGACTATGCTCCGTTATTATAACCCCGTATCAAATTGAATCTCAAGCAAGTGTACAACTAAAGACCGAGTTTAGACACTTACGAGTAGCTGGTCCGTAGAGGTCTTGCTTGAGCGTGGGCTTGGCCTTGGGCTGCAAACGGGAGCTCCGCGAAGATAGGTGATCAAAGGTGCTGGCCGGCTGCAAGTGGGGCGCGGGATAGGCGCCTCGATGGTGGCCGGTGGCAAGTAGGTGTCGCCTCAAGGTGGGGATTTAAAGGGGCTGAATAAGTGGGTTCTTAGGGTCACTAGGGGAGTTGAGAGTTTTGGGAAAGCTGGACCTAAAGGAGAATTTATGGGAAGGCCGAATGGGACACCTAGGGGAAGGCCGAATGGGATATGATGGCTAGGTAGTGGCCGATAGTTTAGGTTATACTAGGTTCGGCTAGGTGCAAAGGGTGGTGGCAAAGGGCTGAGATGAGGATAGGGTAGGTGGCTAAGAGTGGAGAGGTGGAAGAGAAGGGGCTTTGATGGAGATTGGGTACTTACCGAATGGGGAGAGGCGGTGGAAGGCAAGGAGAAGTAGGCGGGCAGGTGGGCTCTTGGCTGGTTCGGTTGGACGAAGGTGGTGGCGTCCGGCTGGGCAATGGTGGTGGATGGAAGAGGGAAGGTGGCGGTGCAGGTGGTGGCTGGTGGAGCAGGTGGAGCAGGCGGAGGTGATGGAGAGTGGTCCCGGCTAGATGAGGAAGTGGGGGAAGGAGAGGGCCCGGCTGGGTGAGGTGGTGGTTCCCACTTGAAAAACCCGCCCCCAAGGGGGGGGGGTTTAAATAGGGGATGGGTAGGTTGGTTAGGGCTGGGCTGAGGGTAGTGGTTAGGTGGTTTAGGTAGGGTGGTATGTAGATAAGGTGGGCTGGAAAGGGTTGGGCCAGATATTTTAAAACTAGGGGTTTGGGTAGATTGTGGGCTGTGGGTGGTTTAGGGGTTTAGGGCTAGGTTAGGTGGTTGGGTTTTAGGGTGAGGTTTAGTGAGCTAGGTTAGGTGATTAGGCTAGGTTTAGGCTAGGATTAGGGAAATTAATCTAGGTTTAGGGAAGGATTAGGGAAGTGGGTTAGGTGATTAGGTTGGGATTAGGACGGGATTAGGGAAGTGGGTTAGGTGATTAGGTTCAGGATTAGGGGTGGATTAGGGGTTTAGGCTAGGATTAGTCATTTTGGGTTAGGTCTAGGTGAAGGAGCTCCCTTAGCATGGCCCATAGACCTTGATCACCCCATGTTGGTAAAGCCCTAGGTTAGGTTTTAGCTAATTACAAGCTTAAACCCACTCAATTAGGCTAACCCACATGATTAAACCCAAACTTGACACACAAGTCAAGCTTAATACAACACTCTTGATATTTTTCACCCCCCCTCTCTCTCATGCCCAATATCCCACGTGAAACTCAAGTGGGCCCCACCTCCATTTATGAGAAGGTGATGTGGGCCATGGCTATGGATATTGGATTGGATCTCTGTATCCAAATCCAAATCCAAGTCCACATCTGGGTTTGGATTGGAATCTGGATATATATGGTCCAGGTCCAATCCAAACTAAACTCTGACTCCTTCGAGCTGGGTTCGAAACGGACGATTCGTGCGGGGCCTGACAGCATCAGTACTCCGTCTGCGTTGGGTCTTCACCAACATAGTCGTCCGCCTCCGTTTCTGCCTTCCGAAGATGACTTCAAATGACATTTTGATAATAACAGGGTCTTGGACGTTCGAGATCCTGGGGTGTGAATCAGATACAAGAGTTGCTGCGCCGGGCTTGACGTGTGCTCCTATTCCGGGCTCTTCTTAGCTCTCCTGGTCCTGCCTTGATCAGGCCAAGCCACTTCAGAGTTTCAAAACGTGTTTTAAAAGGGGTTTTCAAAAGCCATATTATATGTTTTTGAAAGATGTAGTTTAAAACAGATATACAGGGTTGTCTGGAAGGCTCCTGGGTTTCCAGACTCAAAATGGCCCTTTGGGGCTGCTTGTATAAAACCAGATGGATTTTGAGAAATTCGTGGGATTTCGGGGTGTTTACACATATCATGAGTTGGCCACTCGATTGGTTCAGTCCTTCCAATCGTGTAAACTCACACACGTAGGAAGAGAGGACAATGGCATCACCGATGCCCTCTCCTCCTTGGGTTCAGCCCTGAAGGTCGATCCCATTTCAGGGACCAGATCTTTGGAAATATGGCATGCGCCCCACCCATCCACACACGACTTGGATATTTGCCAAAACAACCCAGAGTCTATTGAAAAACCCTGGTTTTATGACATAAAACAATTTTTAGAAAATGGGGGATTCGCCGAAGATGCCACATCCAAAGATAAGGCATTCATTCGTAAGATTTCGACCCGATACACCATTCTGGGTGGGGTCTTATACAAAAAAAGTTTTACCAGCATTCTGCTTAGGTGTATCGACCTAGAGGAGGCTAGGATAGTGATGCATGAATTCCACGATGGAGAATGTGGAGGTGATGTTAATGCCAACATGATGGCAATGAAAATACTTAGAGGGGGCTATTTTTGGTCCACCCTGAAAAAGGATTGCCACGATCATGTTAGGAAGTGTCATCCATGTCATGTGCATGGGCACGCCATTCATATCCCATCATCTGCATTGCATTCCGTGGTCTGCCCCTGGCCATTTACCATGTGGGCGTTTGACATCGTAGGCCCAATATTTCCAAAGGCCTCGAATGGGCATCGATTTATTTTAGCAGCCACACAGTATTTCTCCAAGTGGGTGGAAGCCATTTCCCTAACCAACATAATGGGGCAACATGTGGTGGCTTTCATCCGGAGGAATATCTTGACTCGATTTAGGGTTCCATGAGACCTTGTGTCCGATAATGGCACCCCATTCAAGAACGAGCAGATGGTTAAGTTGTGCAACACGTATGGCATAACTCACCACTTCTCCTCGCCCTACTACCCTCAAGGCAACGGCCAAGCCGAAGCCACAAAGAAGACTCTCATTAGCATAATTGATAAAACATTAGAGAAGGGTAGGACGTGGCACGAGAAGCTGGATGAAGTCTTATGGGCTTATAGAACTTCCATCTGGACTCCAACGAATGCCACACCATTCGAATTGGTCTATGGCACAAACGCCATTCTTCCCATTCATACCCAACTGCATTCATTCCATACATCCATTGCACTCGACCTCCCCCTAGAGACGCTTCAGCATGCTAGGATGGCCGAACTAGATTTGCTTGACGAGAGGCGACTCCTTGCCGTGGATCATGCTCGTGCATACCGGCAAAGGATAGCCCGACATTATAGCAAACACATGAGACCTCGCCACTTTGAAATGGGAGATCTGGTCTTAAAAACCATCCATCATCGTGGCCCACACCCCCTGGGAAAGTGGTGCCCCAACTGGGATGGGCCCTATGTTGTACGAGCAACCACTACGAACCATTCGTATTAGTTAGTCGATGTGGAAGGTAGGAATTTAGCAGATCCTATATGTAGACGCGCGAAAAATCCCCGCCTCTCACCTTTTCAAGGCTTGGAGCGGATCCTCTTGCGTGTCTAAGGCCTATTTATGTAAACAGGGTGTGCCAGCTAGCTTACCTAAGCTAGCGAAGATATATTCTAAACTGACTTCTAACGTGGCGACTGTGAGCAAGTGAGCTCTTGTCGTCGCAGACCTTCTTTCACCGATGCGCAAGGGTCAGTCTGTATGCTTTGCAAAAATCGAGTTTTTGGGATAGAAAGCTTACGAAGCGGTTCGAGGTGTCTAATTCGGGTTTTCTAGATATGATTGCAGATTTTAGATCACGTGGATTTGCACGTGCCTAAGTCTTTCCTTTTATCCCTTTATGGGCCACCTAGTTTGTGTATTATGAACACTCCACTACATGGGTGAATTCGAGCGGGGCTTGTTTTGATGCAATATGCGTCCTACCTCGTGGTATGGCGTAGATGCAATGCAAACTGACGCTACTCCAAAGGGAAAACCCGAATTTAAAGACAATACTGAAGGGAAATAACCGAAGGGAAATAACCGAAGGGAAATGACTTGTAAAGTAAATGTCGAAGGGAGATATGTATATAGAGTAGGTATATGGGCCCTTACTCGGGTCTTACAAATAAGAGCGAAGGCTCAATGTGGGTGCGTGCTTGAATTGAAAGACTTACACACACGACATGAAATTAAACCCAAATATAAATTGCAGTATGGCCTTAACTAAGGTCTTGGGAATAAGAGCGAAAGCTCAATGTGTGTGAGTGCTTGAATTGAAGTACTACGCACACAACATGAAATGAAACCCAAATATAACTGCAGTAGGCCTTGACTAAGGTCTTGGGAGTAAGAGCGAAAGCTCAATGTGTGTGAGTGCTTGAATTGAAGTACTACGCACACAACATGAAATTAAACCCAAATAGTATAAGTCGGCCCTCACTTGGGTCTTTCAAATAAGAGCGAAGGCTCAATGTGTGTGAGTGCTTGAATTGAAAAGCAACACACACGACATGAAATAAAAGCCCAAATAGTATAACACGGCCCTTACTTGGGTCTTTCAAATAAGAGCGAAGGCTCAATGTGTGTGAGTGCTTGAATTGAAAGACTTACCCACACGACATGAAATGAAAACCCAAATAGTATAGGTCGGCCCTTACTTGGGTCTTTCAAATAAGAGCGAAGGCTCAATGTATGTGAGTGCTTGAATTGAAAGACAACACACTCAACTTAAGCAAAACCCTACAAGATTAAAGTATATGTATATACTTATGTATTAGGGGTTGATTAGGCCCGTGTGTGTTCAAAATCGTGCACAACTACGAGAGTGCACGTGTGTGGGTGTGTCAAGCCACGTTATTACAAGCGGGGGGAGACTATGCTCCGTTATTACAAGCCCGTATCGAATTGAATCTCAAGCAAGTATACAACTAAAGACCGAGTTAGGCACTTACTAATAGCTGGTCCGAAGATGCCTTGCTTGAGCGTGGGCTTGGCCTTCGCCTTGGGCTGCAAAAGGGAGCTCCGCGAGGGTGAACGGCAAGAAGAGGTGCTGGCCGGAGGTCCTTGGTGCGCGGAAGAGGCACCTTGAAGGTGGCCGGCTACTAGAGATGGGCTGTTTTTTTGGTGTGTTGGGTTAAAGGACCTAAGTAGGGTCACTAAGGGAATATGGCACTAAGGGAAGCTCAAAGGAAGGCCTAATGGGGCACTTAAGGTTGGCGGGTTGCTAAGGTGGCTGGGAGTGATGTAGGGGAAGGGAGTGGCCGACTAAGGGAGTTTGGTGGTGGTGGGCTGCTAGGGCGGCTAGGTGTGATGTAAGGGAAGGGAGCTAGCTAGGAGATGGGACCAAGTGGTAGTGGGTATGGTAAGTGTCTTGGGGTGATGTGGGCAGGTTTTAGGGAGTCGGATAGGGTGGCCGAATGGGACTAAAAGGGCTAGGTGGTGGCGGGTAGTTAGGGAGCTATGGGTTCGGCTGAGTGAGAAAGGTGGCAGCGAGTGGAAGGGCTGATGTTAGGGTGGTAGGGGAGTGGATTAGGTAGCTAAGAGTGGAGAGGGAGTGAAGAAGTAGTAAGGTAGGATGTAGGGGACTTACCGGGTGAAGAAATGGTGGCGGGTGGAAGGGAACCAACCGGATGATGGTGGCGATGGTGGTGGCGTTCGGCTGAAAGGCAGTGGTGTAGGTGGTGGCGGGATGTGGAGCAGGCGGTGGTGGGATGTGGAGCAGGTGGAGCAGGTGGGATTCGGCTGAACTTGGGGAAGGAGAGGACCCGACTGGGAATGGGTGGGCTGCTTGGTTGTGAAACCCGCCCCCAAGGGGGGGGTTTATATAGGGTTGGGTTAGGTCGGTTAGGGCTGGGTTTGGGGTAGTGGTTAGGTGGTTTAGGTAGGGTGGTATGATGATAAGGTGGGCTGGAAAGGGGAGGGCCAGATATTTTAGACACAAGTGGTTTGGGTAGGTTGTGGGCTAGGGGTGGTTTAGAGGTTTAGGGTTTAGTTAGGTGGGTTGGTTCTAGGGTGAGGTTTAGTGAGCTAGGTTAGGTGATTAGGCTAGGATTAGGCTAGGTTTAGGGTAATTAACCTAGGTTTAGGGAAGGATTAGGGAAGTGGGTTAGGTGATTAGGTTGGGATTAGGCCGGGATTAGGGAAGTAGGTTAGGTGATTAGGCTCAGATTAGGGGCGGATTAGGGTGGAAGGCTAGGATTAGGTATTTTTGGTTAGGTTTAGGTGAAGGAGCTCCCTTTGCATGTCCCATAGACCTTAACCACATCATGTTGGTGTAGCCCTAGGTTAGGTTTTGGCTAATTACAAGCTTAAACCCACTTAATTAGGCTAACCCACATGACTAACCCCAAACTTGACACACAAGTCAAGCTTAATTACAACACACACTTGATCTTATCCACCCCCACTCTCTCTCATGCCCATAATCCCATGTGAAATTCAAGTGGGCCCCACCTCCATTTATGAGAAGGTGATGTGGGCCATGGATATGGATATTGGATTGGATTTTTGAATCCAAATCCAAATCCAAGTCCATACATGGGTTTGGATTGGGATCTGGATATATATGGTCCAGATCCGATCCAAACTGAACTCTGACTCCTTCGAGCTGTGTTTGAAATGAACGGTTTGTGCGGGGCCTGACAGCATCTGGATATATATGGCTTTTAAAAACCTTTTAAAACACGTTTTTGAAACCCCAAAGCAGCTTGGCCTAATCAAGACAGGACCAGCGAAGTCAAAGAGAGCCCGAAACTGGAGCACATGTCGAGCCCGGCACAGCAACTCTCGTATCAAATCCATACCCCCAGGATCTCGAACGTCCAACACCCTGTTATCATCAAAACATCCTTTGAAGTCATCTTCGGAAGGCGAAAACAGAGGCGGACGATCATGTTGGCGAAGACCCAACGCAGACGGAGCATTGATGCTGTCAGGCCCCGCACAAACCGTTCATTTCGAATACAGCTCGAAGGAGTCAGAGTTCAGTTTGGATTGGATCTGGACCATATATATCCAGATCCCAATCCAAACCCATGTATGGACATGGATTTGGATTTGGATTTAAAAATCTAATCCAATATCCATATCCATGGCCCACATCACCTTCTCATAAATGGAGGTGGGGCCCACTTGAATTTCACGTGGGATCATGGGCATGAGAGAGAGTGGGGGTGGATAAGAACAAGAGTGTTGTAATTAAGCTTGACTTGTGTGTCAAGTTTGGGGTTAATCATGTGGGTTAGCCTAATTGAGTGGGTTTAAGCTTGTAATTAGCCAAAACCTAACCTAGGGCTTCACCAACATGAGGTGGTTAAGGTCTATGGGCCATGCAAAGGGAGCTCCTTCACCTAAACCTAACCCACTTCCCTAATCCTGGCCTATTCCCAACCTAATCACCTAACCCACTTCCCTAATCCTTCCCTAAACCTAGGTTAATTTCCCTAAACCTAGCCTAATCCTAGCCTAATCACCTAACCTAGCTCACTAAACCTCACCCTAGAACCCAACCACCTAACCAAGCCCTAAACCCCTAAACCACCCCTAGCCCACAATCTACCCAAACCACTAGTATTTAAAATATCTGGCCCTACCCCTTCCAGCCCACCTTATCTTCATACCACCCTACCTAAACCACCTAACCACTACCCCAAACCCAGCCCTAACCGACCTACCCATCCCTATATAAACCCCCCCCCTTTGGGGCCGGGTTTTCCTATCTAGAAGCCATCTCCAAGCCAGCCGGGTCCTCTCCTTCATACATTTCCCCAAACTCCACCTGCTCCACCTGCTCCACATCCCACCACCACCAGCACCACCACCGCCACCATCATCCCAGCCGAAGCCACCTCCATCGTCATCTTCTTCACCCGACCGAACCAGCCGAGCCCCCACATCCGGCTGCTCCTCAACCACCCGCCGCCTCTTCATCCGGTTGGTACCCCACACTCTACCTAGCTCCTTCTCCACTCCCAGCCACCCACCATACCACCACCTTACCCTAATATCAGCCACTTGCCGCCACCACTCCCACTCGGCCAAGCCTTAGTCACCCTAGCTACCCGCCACTACCTAACTACACTAGCTACACCCGGCCACCCTATTCGACTTCCTAAGACCTGCCCCTAGCACTCCCTTATACCCACTACCCCCACTACCACCTAGCCCCATCACCTAGCTAGCTTCCTTCCCATACTCCACCCATAGCTATCCTAGCAGCCCGCCACCACCACATTCCCCTAGTCGGCCACTCCAACCGACTATCCCTTCCATTCGGCCAGCCATCTCTTTTCCCCTAGGTGTCCCATTCGGTCTTCCCTTAAACTTCCCTTAGTGCCATACTCCCCTAACACTACACTACCCCTAGTGACCTTACCTAGCCCCTTTAATCCCCCACATCAAGGCGACACCCTTGCTTGCAGCCGGCCACCTTCAAGGCACCTATCCCGCGCCCCATTTGCAGCCCGGCCAGCACCCCTTTGTCGCTCAACCTCGTGGAGCTCCCTTTTGCAGCCCAAGGCGAAGGCCAAGCCCACGCTCAAGCAAGGCCTCTACGGACCAGCTACTAGTAAGTGCCTAACTCGGTCTGTAGTTGTATACTTGCTTGAGATTCAATTCAATTCGGGGTTGTAATAACGGAGCATAGTCTCCCCCCACTTGTAATAACGTGGCTTGGCACACCCACACACGTGCACTCTCTTAGTTGTGCATGATTTTGAACACACACGGACCTAATCAGCCCCTAATACATAAGTATATACATATACTTTCATTTTGAAGGGTTTTGCTTAAGTTGGGTGCGTTGTCTTTCAATTCATGCACTCACACACATTGAGCTTTCGCTCTTATTTGAAAGACCCAAGTAAGGGCCGACCTATACTATTTGGGTTTCATTTCTTGTCGTGTGGGTAAGTCTTTCAATTCAAGCACTCTCACACACATTGAGCTTTCGCTCTTATTTGAAAGACCCAAGTAAGGGCCGACCTATACTATTTGGGTTTCATTTCATGTTGTGTGGGTAAGTCTTTCAATTCAAGCACTCTCACACACATTGAGCTTTCGCTCTTATTTGAAAGACCCAAGTAAGGGCCGACCTATACTATTTGGGTTTCATTTCATGTCGTGTGGGTAAGTCTTTCAATTCAAGCACTCTCACACACATTGAGCCTTCGCTCTTACTCCCAAGACCTTAGTAAAGGCCTTATTGCAGTTATATTTGGGTTTCATTTATGTCGTGTGCGTAGTACTTCAATTCAAGCACTCACACACATTGAGCTTTTGCTCTTACTCCCAAGACCTTAGTCAAGGCCATACTGCAATTTATATTTGGGTTTAATTTCATGTCGTGTGTGTAAGTCTTTCAATTCAAGCATGCACCCACATTGAGCCTTCGCTCTTATTTGCAAGACCCAAGTAAGGGCTCATATACATACTCTATATACATATCTCCCTTCGGCACTTACTTTACAAGTCATTTCCCTTCGGTTATTTCCCTTCGGTTATTTCCCTTCAGTATTGTCTTTACATTCGGGTTTTCCCTTTGGAGTAGCGTGAGTTTGCATTGCATCTACGCCATACCACGAGGTAGGACGCATATTGCATCAAAGCAAGCCCCGCTCGAATTCGCCCATGTAGTGGAGTGTTCATAACACACAAACTAGGTGGCCCGAAAAGGGATAAAAGAAAAGACTTAGGCACGTGCAAATCCACGTAATCTAAAACATGCAATCGCATCTAAAAGACTCGAATTAGACACCTCGAACCGCTTCGTAGACTTTCTCTCCCAAAACTCGATTTTTGCAAATCGTACAGACTGACCCTTGCGCATCGGTGCAAGAAGGTCTGCGACGACAAGAGCTCACTTGCTCACAGTCGCCACGATTAGAAGTCAGTGTTAAATATATCTTCGCTAGCTTAGGTAAGCTAGCTGGCATGCCCTGTTTGCATAAATAAGGCCTTAGACACACGAGAGGATCCGCTCCGAGCCCTGAAAAGGTGAGAGGCAGGGATTTTCGCGCGTCTACAGTGGGGCAACCCTTCTAATCCCTCATTAACCCATAATTAAAAACCCTAAACAAATGAAGAAAGCACTAAGCACTCACCTTAATACCCTCTCTCTCCTCCAAGCTCCTCCAAGTTGAGTTTCACGTGAACTTGTGGACACCCCCTCAATCCTATTTATAGGCAAGTGAAGTGGGTCTTGGATATGGGTCTCGGGTTTGGATCGTGGAATCCATGTCTGATCTAAACACTATTTGGATCTAGATCTTGGATCTCTGATATTTTGAGATTCGTATTCGATCCAAATCCAACATTTTTATGGATATGGATCTGGATATTTTGGTCAAGATCCGATCCAATCCAACACTATTTGGATCCAATCCAAATCCAAACACTATTTGGATCAACTCAAATCCAAACACTATTTGGATATGGATTTGGATATTTATGGTCCATATCCAATCCAAATTTTCTCTAGATGGTCCTTCTTGGCTTTTCGAGGGGGATGATCTATGCGGGCCTTGGCTTCATCAGTGCTCCGTTTGGTATTGGGTTTCCCCAATCTTTGTCGTCCGGACTCCTTTTCGCCTTTTCGGACTCCTTTTCTGCTCATTTCTAACTTTTCCGGTTCAGATTCTTGATGCTTGAACGAGGATGGTCGATCTGGCTGTTTGGTGCTCCCGGCTTGCAACCTGCTTCGTGCCTGGGCCTTTCTTTCGCCTTTTCAACCTGGCTTTTATCAGGCCAAGCTGCTCTTCTGGGCTCTAGAAACTGCTTTTGAGCCTGCTTCTGGAATTGGCCTTCGTGAGTCACTGTAGACACGGAAAAATCCTCACTTCTGGTTCTTAGGCCTGAAGCGAATCTTTTCGTGTGTCTAAGTCGTATTTTAGCAAAAGGGTGTGCTAGCTAGCTTGCTTAAGCTAGCGAAGAAAGTTTTTGAAATCTGACTTCTATCGGGGCGACTGTGAGCAAGTGAGCTCTTTTCGTCACAGACTTTCTTGTACCGATACGCAAGGGTCAGTCTAGCTAGCTTTCTGTAGCAAAGTCTTTAAAATGTAAACCTCTTTGAAAAATACCCTAAGTGTTTCAGGCTTTGTATGTGCGATTTCAGATTTTATTACACGTGGGATTTGCACGTGCCTATGTCTTTCTTTTTATCTTTTTATGGCCAACTAGGTGTGTGCACAAGTGACCTAAGTTGGGTGATTTTTTTGAGCGGGAGTGTCGGGTTTGCTTTGATGCAATATGCGTCCTAACTCATGGTATGGCGTATATGCAATGCAAACTCACACAACTCCAAAGGGAAAACCCGAATTGAAAGACAATGCGGAAGGGAAATGACTTAATGTAAATTGCAAAAGGGAAATTGCAAGAAGGGAAATATGGCTATATCTTAAGAGCGGAAAGGCTCAATTGTGCAAGTGTGTAGTGGTGTATAGATGTAAAGACCATGCACACTGCTGAACCTTAAAACCCAAATCTTAAAAACATAGCCGAAGGGAAATACTTATAATATATATGGGTCTGAAGGTCGCCAACATGTGCGTGGGTGTTGTGTGTATATGGAAAGACAACTCACACGACTTGTAATGAAACCCACATATAATTGCAATAGGCCTTCACTAAGGTCTTGGGAGTAGGTGGCATGGAATGGTGTTGGCCAGGTGCAGCAGGTGGAAGGTGGAAGAGGTCCTGGCCGAATGGAAGGGCTGGTGGTGCCGACTGAAGTGGGGAAGATGGAGAGTGATGCTGCTGAAGTGGAGTGGAGTGGAGTGGTGTTGCTGGCCGGGTTCCAAGAGGGGAGAAGGTAGGACCAAGGGGGGCCAGATTTTCGAGAGCCAAGAGAGGGAACACGCATGAATGGGAGGGGTTTTTATAGGCTAGATGGGGTCGGCGGCTGGGATAAGGGGAGGTCGGTTGGTGGGTTGGTTTGGTGGTGGTGGTTTGGGGGTATGGTGTGCTAGATATTTAGGTGGGCCAGATATTTGTTTTGGGTGGTTTGGGGATATGGTGTGCTAGTTATTTAGGTGGGCTGGTTCAGTGGTTTAGGTTTAGGGTGAGGTTTAATGAAGTGGGTTAGGTGTTTAGGCTAGGATTAGGGTGAGGTTAGGGGGATTAGGCTAGGACTAGGGGAGGATTAAGGAAGTGGGTTAGGTGATTAGGCTAGGATTAGGGTGAGGGTTAGGTTCTAGGAAAAATGGCTAGGTGGGGTGAGCTAACTTAGGGCTAGGTTTAGAAGCATCCCTTTGGCCTTGACCCATGGACCTAGTTGCAGCATGTTGGTGCAGCCCTAGGTTAGGTGTAGGTGCATACAAGCTTAATCCCACACTCTTAGGCTAAACCCACATGATTAACCCAAAACTTGACACAAAAGTCAAGCCCACCATATTCTCTCATATTTTATCCCATTCTCTCTCATACCCAAGCTTTTCACGTGAATTTCTTATGGGCCCAACCTCCATTTATGAGAAGGTGATGTGGGCCATGGATGTGGATATTGGATTGGATCTTTGGATCCAAATCCAAATCTAAATCCATATGCATGTTTGGATTTGGATCTGAATATATATGGTCCAGATCCGATCCAAATCTGATTTTCTGACTCCTTAATGGTATTTTCGAAACGGACGGTTTGTGTGGGGCTTGACAGCATCAGTACTCCGTCTTGCGTTGGGTCTTCGCCAACATTGTCGTCCGCTCCTCTTCTCACCTTTCGGAGATCAGTTTAAACAATTTGTTGATAACAGGGGCTTGGATGTCCGAGATTTTGGGGATGAATCTGATACGAGAGTTGATGTGTCGGGCTCGACATATGCTCCAGTTTCGGGCTCTCTTTTGCTTTTCTAGTCCTACTTTCATCAGGCCAAGTCGCTTTGTGGGTTTTCAAAATACCTTTTTAAAGGTTTTAAAACTATATAACACATATTTTAAAACATATATGATTTAAACATATGTATAGGGTTGCCTAGAAGGCTCCTAGGTTTCCAAACTCAAAATAGCCCTTTGGGGCTGCTTTTGCAAAACTAGGTGCTTTGAGAAATTCATGGGATTTTGGGGTGTTTACAGTCACTTGTTGGGTTGTTTCTCGATCAGGTGTCGTCTTTGCATGCTTCACCTGTTCGTCTTTGGTTTCTTGGAAAATGGGGCTTAGCCCGAGTTTAAAAAGCTCCTATTTGGACATGAGGTTTCAAAACACTATTTACAGGTTTTAAAGCAATATTTAAAGGGTTTTGGGAAGGCTCTTGGGTTTTCAGAACTCAAAGTGCCTTTTTGAAGTTGAGTTTGTAAACCAGGTATGTTTTATAAAATCATGAGATTTTGGGGTGTTTACACCATAGAAGATAACTTAAACATCAAAGGAGTTCAAATCTTCTCATGCATCACGAGTGAGCCATGTCAAGACCAAAATTGTAAAGAAGGAAAAACTATCATAGAGTCAATCCCTAATGGATTGCCCTCTACCTCTAACCTACATATCCTACGCTACTCCCAAAGACCTAAGTTATATAGCACAGCCCACTATATATACAATAGCATGTTGTAAACACCCCAAAATCCCACGATTTTCCCAAAACACCTAGTTTTGCAAAAGCAACCCCAAAGGGCTATTTTGAGTCTGGAAAACCCAGGAGCCTTCCAGGCAACCCTGTACATATGTTCAAATCATGAATGTTTTAAAATATGTGTTATACAGTTTTTAAACCTTTAAAAAGGTATTTTGAAACCTAGGAAAGCGACTTGGCCTGATGAAAGCAGGACTAGAGAAGCGAAAGAGAGCCCGGAACCGGAACATATGTCAAGCCCGACACATCAACTCTCGTATAAGATCCATCCCCAAAATCTCGGACATCCAAGCCCCTGTTATCAACAAATTTGTCAAAATGATCTCCGTAAGGTGAGAAGAGCGAACGACAATGTTGGCGAAGACCCAACGCAAGACGAAGTACTAACACAGTCAGGCCCCGCACAAACCGTCCGTTTCACAACGCTATGAAGGAATAAAAAAAATCAGATTTGGGCCAAATCTGGACCATATATATCCAGATCCAGACCCAAACATGCATTTGGATTTGGATTTGGATCCAAAGATCCAATCCAATATCCACATCCATGGCCCACAAATTGTTCAAACTGATCTCCGAAAGGTGAGAAGAGGAGCGGACGACAATGTTGGCGAAGACCCAACGCAAGACGGAGTACTGATGCTGTCAGGCCCCGCACAAACCGTCCCTTTCGAAATACCATGAAGGTGTCAGAAAATCATATTTGGATCGGATCTGGAACATATATATCCAGATCCAAATCCAAACATGCATATGGATTTGGATTTGGATCCAAAGATCCAATCCAATACCCACATCCATGGCCCACATCACTTTCTCATAAATGGAGGTGGGGCCCACAAGGAATTCACGTGAAAAGCTTGGGAAGAGAGAGAATGGGGGATAAGGTATGAGTGAGAATTTTGGTGGGCTTGACTTTTGTGTCAAGTTTTGGGTTAATCATGTGGGTTTAGCCTAAGAGTGTGGGATTAAGCTTGTATGCACCTACACCTAACTTGGGGTTGCAACTAGGTCTATGGATCGAAGGCCAAGGGAATGCTGCTAAACCAAGCCCTAAGCTAACCCACCTTACTTAGACATTCTCCCCTAAACCCGACCTAACCCTAGCCACCCTCACCCAAAACCACTAAACCATACCTAGCCGACCTCACCTAGCCCACCCCACCTAACTAGACCACCTAGACCCTAACCAAACTAAGCCTAATCCTCCTAATCCTTGGGGCGGGTTTTGCATGAATTCCTTAGGCAGCTCAACCCTTCCTCTCCTCTCTCACCTGCTCCCTCTTGGAACCCCATCTCAACACCACCCCACTCCACGCCACCGGCTGCAACTTCCCCTTCCACTCGGCTGCACCTTGACACCCGTCGGCCATCATCTTCCACTTCATCACCCGCCACCTCCATCCTTCGGCCAACCCTCATCCCGGTTAGTACCCCATCTCAACACCACCTCTTCTCCACTCTCTTCCATTCTTAGCCACACACCCGCCACCTTTCCTTAGCCTAGTTAACACCTCATCCAACCGGCCACTACCTGCCACTTTCCACTGTTCGGCTAGCATCACCCGACTGCACCACCTGCCCCTCCTTTCCCTTAGACAGCCCCTAGCTAGCACCCTAACCTTACCTCTCCCTAAGACTTACCCCAAGCCTTAGTGGCAACCCCTAACTAGCATCCTTACCTTCCCTAAGCACCCCATCCACTCGGCTAGCGCCAAGGCGCCACTCGCTTGCACCTCCACCCTTCGGCCAGCACCTTCCCTTGCCGCGCTCATCCAAGGAGCTCCCTCTTGCAGCCCAAGGCGACTCTCTAGGCCAAGCACAAGCAAGTCACACCCGAACCAGCTATACGTAAGTGCCTAACTTGGTCCTTGTTATAAACTTGCTTATGCTTAATTAAATTTGATACGGGGTTGTAATAATGGAGCGTTGTCTCCCCTCGCTTGTAATAATGTGGTTTGGCACACCCACATACACATGCACTTGAGCCTATTCCGCTCTTAGTTGCACACGATTTTGACACACACATGGGCCTAATCAGCCCTTAAGATATAGCTATACCTATATAATTTAAGTTGCGTGGGTTTTGTTTAAGTTGTGTGTGTTGTCTTTCAATTTTCACACTCACACACATTGAGCTTTCGCTCTTATTCCCAAGACCTTAGTCAAGGCCTATTGCAATTATATTTGGGTTTAAATTCATGTCGTGTGCGTAGTATTTCATTTCTACACTCACACACATTGAGCTTTCGCTCTTACTCCCAATACTCCCAAAACCTTAGTCAAGGCCATATTGCAATTATATTTGGGTTTCATTTACAAGTCGTGTGAGTTGTCTTTCAATATACACACAACACCCACGCACACGTTGGCGACCTTCGGGCCCATATATATTATAAGTATTTCCCTTCGGCTATGTCTTGAAGATTTGGGTTTTAAGGTTCAGCAGTGTGCGTAGTCTTTACATATATACACGGCACACACTTGCACAATTGAGCCTTTCCGCTTTTAAGATATAGCCATATTTCCCTTTTGCAATTTCCCTTTTGCAAATTTACATTAAGTCATTTCCCTTCCGCATTGTCTTTCAATTCGGGTTTTCCCTTTGGAGTTGCGTGAGTTTGCATTGCATATACGCCATACCACGAGTTAGGACGCATATTGCATCAAAGCGAACCCCACACTCCAGCTCAAAATCGCCCAACTTAGGTCACTTGTGCACACTTTAGACGCGCGAAAATCCCCGCCTCTTCGCCTCTTTCGGGGGCTTGGAGTGGATCTTCTCGTGTGTCTAAGGCCTATGTATGCAAATAGGGCGTGCCAGCTAGCTTACTTAAGCTAGCGAAGATATTTTTAACACTGACTTCTAAACGTGGCGACTGTGAGCAAGTAAGCTCTTGTCGTCGCAAACCTTCTTGCACCGATGCGCAAGGGTCAGTCTGTACGCTTTGCAAAAAATCGAGTTTTGGAGAGAAAGTCTACGAAGCGGTTCGAGGTGTCTATTTCGGGTCTTTAGGATGCGATTGCATATTTTAGATCACGTGGATTTGCACGTGCCTAAGTCTTTTCTTTTATCCCTTTTCGGGCCACCTAGTTTGTGTGTTATGAACACTCCACTACATGGGCGAATTCGAGCGGGGCTTGCTTTGATGCAATATGCATCCTACCTCGTGGTATGGCGTAGATGCAATGCAAACTCACGCTACTCCAAAGGGAAAACCCGAAATGTAAAGACAATACTGAAGGGAAATAACAGAAGAGAAATAACCGAAGGGAAATAACCGAAGGGAGATATGTATATAGCTTATGTATATGAGCCCTTACTCGGGTCTTGCAAATAAGAGCGAAGGCTCAATGTGGGTGCGTGCTTGAATTGAAAGACTTACACACACGACATGAAATTAAACCCAAATATAAATTGCAGTATGGCCTTGACTAAGGTCTTGGGAATAAGAGCGAAGGCTCAATGTGTGTGAGAGTGCTTGAATTGAAAGACTACCCACACGACATAAATGAAACCCAAATATAACTGCAATAAGGCCTTTACTAAGGTCTTGGGAGTAAGAGCGAAGGCTCAATGTGTGTGAAAGTGCTTGAATTAAAAGACTTGCTCACACGACATGAAATGAAACCCAAATAGTATAGGTCGGCCCTTACTTGGGTCTTTCAAATAAGAGCGAAAGCTCAATGTGTGTGAGAGTGCTTGAATTGAAAGACTTACTCACACGACATGAAATGAAACCCAAATAGTATACGTCGGCCCTTACTTGGGTCTTTCAACTAAGAGCGAAAGCTCAATGTATGTGAGTGCTTGAATTGAAAGACAACGCACCCAACTTAAACAAAACCCTTCGAAAATGAAAGTATATATATACACTTATGTATTAGGGGCTGATTAGGCCCGTGTGTGTTTAAAATCGAGCACGACTAAGAGGGTGCACGTGTGTGGTTGTGCCAAGCCACGTTATTACAAGCGGGGGGGAGACTATGCTCCGTTATTACAACCCCGTATCAAATTGAATCTCAAGCAAGTATACAACTAAGGACCGAGTTTAGGCACTTACGAGTAGCTGGTCCGTAGAGGCCTTGCTTGAGCGTGGGCTTGGCCTTCGCCTTGGGCTGCAAACGGGAGCTCCGCGAAGATAGGTGATCAAAGGTGCTGGCCGGCTGCAAGTGGGGCGCGGGATGGGCGCCTCAAAGGGGGCCGGTGGCAAGTGGATGTCGCCTCGAGGTGGGGGGTTTAAAGGGGCTAAATAAGTGGGTTTTTAGGGTCACTAGGGGAGTTGAGTGTTTAGGGAAACTGGACCTAAAGGGGAGTTTGTGGGAAGGCCGAATGGGACACCTAGGGGAAGGCCGAATGGGATAGGAGGGTTAGGTAGTGGCCGGCAGTTTGGGCTATGCTAGGTTCGGCTAAGTGAAAAGGGTGGTGGCAAAAGGGCTGAGATGAGGATAGGGTAGGTGGCTAGGAGTGGAGAGGTGGAAGAGAAGGGCTTTGATGGAGTTAGGGTACTTACCGAATGGGGAGAGGTGGGGGATGAAGTGGGAAGCCGGGAGTGGATGGGACTCTTGGCTGGTTCGGTTGGATGAAGGTGGTGGCGTCCGGCTGGGTGAGATGATGGAGAGTGGAAGAGGGAAGGTGGCGGTGCAGGTGGTGCCGGTGGAGCAGGTGGAGAGTGGAGCAGTTGGGGAGTGGAGCAGGCGGACAGGTGGGGAGTGGAGTCGGCTGGGCTGAGGTGAGGGCTCCCTTGCTTTTCAAAACCCGCCCCCAAAGGGGAGGGGTTTAAATAGGGGATGGGTAGGTCGGTTAGGGCTGGGCTGAGGGTAGTGGTTAGGTGGTTTAGGTAGGGTGGTATGTAGATAAGGTGGGCTGGAAAGGGTTGGGCCAGATATTTTAAAACTAGGGGTTTGGGTAGATTGTGGGCTAAGGGTGGTTTAGGGGTTTAGGGCTAGGTTAGGTGGTTGGGTTTTAGGGTGAGGTTTAGTGAGCTAGGTTAGGTGATTAGGCTAGGATTAGTCATTTTGGGTTAGGTTTAGGTGAGGGAGCTCCCTTAGCATGGCCCATAGACCTTGATCACCCCATGTTGGTGCAGCCCTAGGTTAGGTTTTAGCTAATTACAAGCTTAAACCCACTCAATTAGGCTAACCCACATGATTAAACCCAAACTTGACACACAAGTCAAGCTTAATACAACACTCTTGATATTTTCTACCCCCACTCTCTCTCATGCCCAATATCCCACGTGAAACTCAAGTGGGCCCCACCTCCATTTATGAGAAGGTGATGTGGGCCATGGATATGGATATTGGATTGGATGTCTGGATCCAAATCCAAATCCAAGTCCACATATGGGTTTGGATTGGAATCTGGATATATATGGTCCAGATCCAATCCAAACTGAACTCTGACTCCTTCGAGCTGGGTTCGAAACGGACGATTTGTGCGGGGCCTGACAGCATCAGTACTCCGTCTGCGTTGGGTCTTCGCCAACATCGTCGTCCGCCTCCGTTTCTGCCTTCTGGAGATGATTTCAAACGCTATTTTGATAAGAACAGGGTCTTGGACGTTCGAGATCCTGGGGGTGTGAATCAGATACAATAGTTGCTGCGCCGGGCTTGACGTGTGCTCCGGTTCCGGGTTCTTCTTAGCTCTCCTGGTCCTGTCTTGATCAGGCCAAGCCACTTTGGGGTTTCAAAACATGTTTCAAAAGGGTTTTCAAAAGCCATATCATATGTTTTTGAAAGATATAGTTTAAAACATATATACAGGGTTGTCTGGAAGGCTCCTGGGTTTCCAGACTCAAAAATGGCCCTTTGGGGCTGCTTTTACAAAACCAAGCTTGTTTTAAGGAATTCGTTGGATTTCGGGGTGTTTACACACACACACACCTAGTTGGCCCGAAAAGGGATAAAAAGAAAGACATAGGCACGTGCAAATCCACATGAAAATAAAACTTGAAACCATACAAATCATCCTAATCGAACACCTCAAACATTTTCCTAGGTTATCATGTCTAAAACTCGATTTTTCTAAGCGTACAGACTGACCGTTGCGCATCGGTGCAAGAAGGTCTGTGATGAAAAGAGCTTGCTTGCTCATAGTCGCCACGATAGAAGTCAGATTTCAAAACATTTCTTCGCTAGCTTAAGCAAGCTAGCTGGCATGCCCTTTTACTTAAATACGACTTAGGCACACGAAAAGGTTCGCTTCGGGCCTAAGAAACCAGAGGCGGGGATTTTTGGGCGTCTACAATTGGAAAAAGCAGAATCCTACCAATTTGGTCATGATGGCAAAATAGTCATTTTTGTGTAATTTTGTACAAATTGAATTGTTTTCAAGAGGGATGTAATATATCATCATTTTGAGGTTATTACAAAATTTTGGGGTGAAAATGAATTCGTTTAAGGTGTTTTTATTGGAAAAACCCTTAAAAGACCCAAAGTTGTCAAAAAAAAACAAAATTTCAAAAAGATTAAATTTTTTTATTTTGAATTTTTTTTTAGGTGTTTACATACTCTCCCCAAATGCCCATGAACATCAGTTAATGATTGGTTGTAGAGGCAGTTTGGAGACCTCTAGTTACCTTGTTCTTCTTGATGATAAAAACTATGCACACAATAAATGTAGGTTGTAGAAGCAATGAACTAACCCCTATATAGTTACCAATCAACAGACTACTATTTGAGATCAGGATTTCGTTACTGATAAATGAATGAGGCTATAGAAGCAACCACTCAAGTGACATTCTAACATGCGTCGATATTTGGCACTTATATAGGAAGCCAGAACATCCCATGATCCTTTGTGACTCGAGGACATGATTTGCAATACGGGCAAATTAATATTACTTAGTGACCACTTGAGTCTTCAGTTTTAATTTTGTCTTTTCAAACAACATGCATTGACATCTTATGTTGCCCTGATACTATTTAGTACGACAGGGAGCACATACCAAGTGTTTTTGGAAAGTATCCACAATCTTATATCATTGTACAACAAATTGCTCTAAGTTCATAGGTGTAAACATCTAAAAAAAATTCAAAAAAAAATTGATGTTTTAGAAATTTAGACTTATTCAAATAAAAATGACAGCATTGGGTCTTTTAAGGATTTTCACATAAAAATACCTTAAACAAACTCATTTTTGCATCAAAATTTTCTATCAACCTCAAAATGATCGTATATTACATCCCTCTCAAAAGAAATTCGATTCGGACAAAATTGCATAAAATGATTATTTTGCTCTCAAGACCAAATTGGCAGGATTTTGTCTTTTTAAATGATTGCATTTAAAGAAAGGATAATTTCTGTAGATGTGAAAATTTTACTCCAAAGTCTATGTAGAGACTTGAAATAAATTTTTCCACCTACTTCATTTATGCGAGCTTACCAGCTAGTTTCTTTGAAACTAGCAAAGTTATATTTCTAACTTCTTGGAGTGATTGGGGAGAAGCGGGATCTTTTTGTCTTATGCCTTCTTGATGCTCAAGGGTCAACCTAGACTATTTGAGGATCAATTTTGAGTAGGGTGTGTATTTCTAAAATTTACTTAAAAGACAATTTTAATCAAACAAGTCATGCACTTGGTCGTAGTAATGAAAATTTTTCAAGTTCTGAAAAAGAGAAATTGGTTCTGTTTTCAAAGCCTGTTTCTAGATTTTTTTGAATAGCTTAGATATCTCCAAAATTCATGAAAAGTTTATACCATATATAGTAGAATACAAAGATTTTAAGAGTATTTTTATTTTGTTTTTATGCATTGTTATTTTACAAAATTAAATCCAAGAATGGCCTCTACTCAGACATTTCAGAATATTCTATTATAGAAATATAGAGGTCTAAAGAAACCTCTATATTTCGATGTAAAGAGCTCCGATTTCAATGAATTTAGTTTTCTTAGAAAGTTATGGATGTCAACTTTTCAATGAGGCTAGCTTCATTGAATTTGGTTTACTACAGACAAAGTTATAGGAAGGTTACCCAACCTCTATTGTAGGAAATCCAAACGGGACAGACTTAACTCTGAATTTGTTCGATCTTCTTCCATTTTATTTATGATGCTATATGACCCTAAAATTCGTAAAAAAGTTATTATGAGTGTGCTTATGTTAAGATTTGGTATTCCAAATTTTAGATCATTCGGAGCAGTGGTTCATAAATGAAAAATACAATGACAAACGTATGTATGATGTTGAAAATAGAGTTTCGGTCTTTAAAACATATGTTAGTGCATTCATTTGAAAATAAAAGCAAACCACAGCTAATTCAAAATAAATGACTGAAGGGGAATGAATGTAAATACATATTTAGCTTAAGCATAGAGAAAATTAGGAGATATAAGAGTATATAGGATATAGAGAGGTAGAGGAACATGAAATCAAACAAGTAGAATGCATAAACATAAATGAAATGAAACGTACAACATTTCTACTCTATTACAACATGGGGGGAGACTAAAGCTCCATTAATACAACCCCCTTTGAATTGAATAATAGGAACAAGGGATGAAGATCAACAAAGAGGAAGAAACACACTTACAATTCCTTCAAATAGGCCACGACTCCAAGGAAGAGGATGACTCCCTTCTCTCCTTCTTCTCTCACTCTCTCTTTCTTTCCTCTCTCTCACTCTTTCTCTCACTTTTTATAGCACCTACTCTCTCTCTCTTAGGCCCTAAGTTCCTCCTTCAATGCTGGAAATGGGATCCAAAGGCTTCTATTTATAGGCTAAGGGGAGGGTTGCTAGAGGCTTCCACGATGTGGATCGAGTGGAGCCTCTTTGGCCCAAGTTTGGATCCAACTGTGGGGCTGGTTAACATGGCCCTTTAGTGGTCCCCCTTTGGTGAATCCATCTAGCCTTGATGTGGGCTGGGTCATGGTGAAACCAAGGTGAGTTGGTCCAACTCAAGCCAAGGTGGTGTGGTCAACTAGGTTCAATTGGCGAGGTTTCCCTTTGGAGTAGCTTTTGATGTTGCCTTTGATTTAGCGTAACTTGACTTGGTTCGTGCCTTGTATCTTCCTTTGGTTCATGTCTTGATGCGGGCTTGACTCAACTGCCGCCTTGATCCTCGCTCTCCTCCTGATTTGTTCTTATCCTAGGGTCTAATCCTGGTATGTCTTCATAGGTCCATGCAAATACATCTATGTAAGATTTCAAAAATTCAATGAATAATGTTCTTTCATGCTCATGCAAACAAGTATCTATTTTGATGCATTTTGGGTCAGACTCACTCCCTAAATTGATTTCTAGAAGATATCTCCTATGAAATTTGAAGGTTTTTCTAAGTCAAGGATTCTATGAAATTCGGGAAGCTCGAAGGCTTGATCTTCCTTATGGATGAGGGGATCTTCCTCTTTGCTTTGATCACTCTCAAGTACTTTAATTTTTAAGGAAGTGTCATGCAAGAGAGTGGGGTTATGCATAATGGATTTAGATAATTTTAACTTAAGAATGTACATAGGCTTTGCAAAAATCGAATTTGGGGTTTGTACATGGTTTTGTAAACCAAGATTTTTGGGGTTTTCATATTTGTCAATTTTTTTATCTTTTTCTAAACACAAGCTAGAAGGATGAATGTAAAAGATTTTCTTTTTGAGATTTTTGGATTTTTCAATTTTTTTGGCTTTTTTCAAACAAATGTTAGGAGAATGAACACAAGACTTGTTTTTGAAAATTTCAGATTTTTCAAATGTTTTTGGGTTTTGAAAAGTTTCTAGATTTTTTTGGTTTTTCCAAATATATACTTTTTTTGGATTTTTTTCTAAGGAGGGGTCTTCCATCAAACCTACAAAGAAAACACCATGAATTTAAGCTATAGGTTTCAGTATTAGTGGGTTTTAGGGCACCCTTGACCCAATTGGACTTAGATGGTGGCTCAGGGGGTATGGATGGGGTGTATCAGAATCCATATCGACCCAAGTTAGGTGCAGGTAGGATGGGCTCTAACCTACCTTGGCTCTTGCCACCTACACCCTTGTAGGGTGCATATCCCATGTTCAACATCATATTCCAAGGCTTTTTGAGTTTTGAAATTTTTTTATAAAGAAGATGCCCTCGGAATAATGTGTCATCAATATCATGGTCATATACGTTTTGATTTGGGTTTGCCTAAGAGTTGGAAAGTTTGGGTGAAGGAAGGCTTGGGCATTCCTAGGAGACAGACGATCCTAGGGGAGGGTGACTCTAAATGTTTGGGGGTTCCTAGGAGATGGATGGTTCTAGGGGTTTGGGAGTTGTAAACACCCCGAAATCCCACGAATTCCTTAAACAAACCTGGTTTTGTAAAAGCAGCCCCAAAGGGCCATTTTTGAGTCTGGAAACCCAGGAGCCTTCCAGACAACCCTGTATATATGCTTTAAACTTTATCTTTCAAAAACATATAATATGGCTTTTGAAAACCTTTTAAAACACGTTTTTGAAACCCCGAAGTGGCTTGGCCCGATCAAGACAGGACCAGGAGAGCTAAGAAGAGCCCGGAATCGGAGCACAGGTCGAGCCCGGCACAACAACTCTTGTATCTGATTCACACCCCCAGGATCTCGAACGTCCAAGACCCTGTTCTTATCAAAATATCATTTGAAGTCATCTCCAGAAGGCAGAAACGGAGACGGACGACCATGTTGGCGAAGACCCAACGAAGACGGAGTACTGATGCTATCAGACCCCGCACGAATCGTCCGTTTCGAACCCAGCTCGAAGGAATCAGAGTTCAGTTTGGATTGGATCTGGACCATATATATCCAGATCCCAATCCAAACCCATATGTGGATTTGGATTTGGATTTGGATCCAGAGATCCAATCCAATATCCATATCCATGGCCCACATCACCTTCTCATAAATGGAGGTGGGGCCCACTTGAAATTCACGTGGGATATTGGGCATGAGAGAGAGTGGGGATGGAAAATATCAATAGTCTTGTAATTAAGCTTGACTTGTGTGTCAAGTTTGGGTTTAATCATGTGGGTTAGCCTAATTGAGTGGGTTTAAGCTTGTAATTAGCTAAGACCTAACCTAGGGTTGCACCAACATGAGGTGGTTAAGGTCTATGGGCCATGCAAAGGGAGCTCCTTCACCTAAACCTAACCCCAAAATGCCTAATCCTAGCCTAAACTCCTAATCCACCCCTAATCTGAACCTAATCACCTAACCCACTTCCCTAATCCCGTCCTAATCCCAACCTAATCACCTAACCCACTTCCCTAATCCTTCCCTAAACCTAGATTAATTTCCCTAATCCTAGCCTAAACCTAGCCTAATCACCTAACCTAGCTCACTAAACCTCACCCTAAACACACATTGAGCCTTCGCTCTTACTCCCAAGACCTTAGTCAAGGCCATACTGTAATTTATATTTGGGTTTAAATTCATGTCGTGTGTGTAAGTCTTTCAATTCAAGAACGCACCCACATTGAGCCTTCGCTCTTATTTGCAAAGACCCGAGTAAGGGCTCATATACATAATCTATATACATATCTCCCTTCGGTTATTTCCCCTTCAGTCATTTCCCTTCAGTATTGTCTTTACATTTCGGGTTTTCCCTTTGGAGTAGCGTGAGTTTGCATTGCATCTACGCCATACCACGAGGTAGGACGCATATTGCATCAAAGCAAGCCCCGCTCGAATTCTCCCACGTAGTGGAGTGTTCATAACACACAAACTAGGTGGCCCGAAAAGGGATAAAAGAAAAGACTTAGGCACGTGCAAATCCACGTGATCTAAAACATGCAATCGCATTCTAAAGACCCGAAATAGACACCTCGAACCGCTTCGTAGACTTTCTCTCCAAAAACTCGATTTTTGCAAAGCGTACAGACTGACCCTTGCGCATCGGTGCAAGAAGGTCTGCGACGACAAGAGTTTACTTGCTCACAGTCGCCACGTTTAGAAGTTAGTGTTAAAAATATCTTCGCTAGCTTAGGTAAGCTAGCTGGCACGCCCTGTTTGCATACATAGGCCTTAGACACACGAGAGGATCCGCTCAGAGCCCTGAAAAAGGCGAAGAGGCGAGGATTTTCGCGCGTCTACAGGAGTCACCTATGGTGTGCACGATTTGGGATGAGTGAGGCGTCTCCATGGCCTTCTCACTTGATGGATGACTCAATAGATAAGGAAAGTTTTGTATTCCCTTAAGGTGTGGATGGTCTTCTCCAAGGACTACCACTACTTAGTTATCCAATGGAATCTTCAAGCATTTGTGAAAGGTTGAAGGGACGACTCGGAGGCTATGTATCCAAGCCCTTCCTAACAAGAAGTTGTAATGGGAGTTTATGTCTAAGACATGAAACAACCCCGTGTGTGGGATGTTTTCTACTTCCATGGGTAATTCGATAGCTCCTAATGGGTGGGATGAGTTGCCATCGTATCCAGTGATAACGATGGGACTTGATTTTAGCCTAGAAATGGGTACTCTTATTTGGAAGACCACGTGAAGAGGAAGAATGTTTAGACCTCCTCCACCATCGACCAAGTACTTGTTTAGAGTATGGGGATTTAATACCACCTCTATATGCAAAGCTTGGTTGTGACATAGATTGGTGAGACCAAGAAGGATAGAGATTCGGGAGTTATAGAAGTGTTAACCTTGGCTTTCTCTAGGATTCCCTCTAAGACTTGTCCATGTTTAGGTGAGGTTTATATCAACTCTAAAATAAACATGTTTATGAGCAGCTTTGAAAGGTAAAGTTCCAAATCATATGGGGTTAACACAACACTTTTATCCTTATCCATGCCATGAGATGCATTAGGGATGCATGCTTTTCAAGGGTGGGGCAAAACAACCATTTCCTTTCTAGCTTGTTTGGTTAAGTGTGGGAGTTGATAGATCCTTCCAAACTTAGTCACTTCCTCTATACTCTCCCTAAGGCTCATTCTTAACTTGGCTCTACTTGAATGCCTCGGAGCACTGCAAATTTCTATAAAGGCTCCAACCGGGGTTAGGACTCTAAGCGCTCCCCAGATCACTACTTGGTTGTCTTTTTTTATTAAGATAGAGAGTGGTGTGTGACAAGTAGTGTGAACCATATGCAATGCATGCTCAATCCCATGAGTGTGGGGTAGAAGAAGCCGTACCTCTTTTCC
The DNA here is from genome assembly GCA_036023115.1 of Brasenia schreberi. Classification (NCBI taxonomy): domain Eukaryota; kingdom Viridiplantae; phylum Streptophyta; class Magnoliopsida; order Nymphaeales; family Cabombaceae; genus Brasenia; species Brasenia schreberi. The sequence continues at coordinate 4,589,939 of JAYKKT010000073.1, forward strand.
TTTCTCGCTTGTGCTTGCGTGATTGGAAAAGCTCTCTTTGTGTATCGCTTGGGAGGGCTCCCGTTCCTCCGAGATGTGGAGCCTGCCTTGCTCTATCAATTCTTCGATTTTGTTTTGAAGAGAAAACATTTGTTTGTATAATGACCTATGAGCCTATGATACTTGCAAAAAATCGTTAAGAAATTTTTCCTTAGAGTGTGCCCCTTCGGGAATGGTAGGGAGATTGATGAGACCCTTGGTTAACAAGATATCTAGGACTTCTGAGAGTAGTTGTCCTAAGTGAGTGAATTCTCTTTTTTCAAATTTTTTTGATCTTTTTTAAATAATTTTTGTTCGGATAGGGATCAACCTTGCATTGCCGATCCCAAGCCCCGATAAAGGAGGAGGGTTGTGTTAGGCTTCCGACAGCCAGCGTAAAACTTCGTCAGATTTTTATAACATGGATTACAAAAATTATAAGCATTGCTTTGGGGCGTTCCCACCTAGCGATGTGCTGTAGAGCCTGAATGCATTAAGAAATAAAAAAAAAAGCCACTAAATTTTCATCCGAATGTAGTGAATCAATTGTAGAGAGGGTTCCCACATCATGGACGGGTGTGGGTAAAGAAGTTAGTCCCGCTATATTACCGCCCTAATGTAGTGAAAATTTTTCAGAGAATTCACTAAGATTCGTATTTTGATTGTGGACGGATGCGGGGGGTAAGGAAGCTGGTCCTAGATAATAAGATTCATATTGGTTCTTGGAATATCGGAACATTATCTGGTAAGCTAATGGAGGTGGTAGATACTATGATTCGGAGAAAGATTCATATTCTATGTCTACAAGAGACAAAATGGGTTGGAGAAAAAGCAAAGGAGATAGAGGATACAAGTTTTAAATTATGGTACTCAGGTAAAGAAAAGGCTCGAAACGGAGTTGGTCTTATCATAAATAAAGATTTAAAGGAGAGTGTAGTAGACATACAACAATATGGTGATGAATCATGACATTGAAATTAGTGTTAGGAGCAGAGGTTTTGAATATAGTTTGTGCTTACGTAGCCCAAGTAGGACTAGAAGATAGTATAAAGACAATTTTTTGGGAAGAGTTAGATAAGGTATTTCAAAAGATTCCACGAAGGGAGATGATTTGTTTAGGAGGAGATTTAAATGGGCATGTCGGTAAAGAGGCATTGGGATATCAAGGGATTCATGAAAACTTTGGTTTTGGGAATATAAACGAGGAAGGTAGGGATATTTTAAATTTTGCTATGGCATTTGATCTCTTTATAGTCAATACAATCTTCAAAAAATGAGATGAACATTTAATTACTTATAAGAGTGGCTTATCACAAACACAAATTGATTATTTTATTTGTAGAAAAAAAGATAGAGCATGTTGTAAAGATTGTAAGGTAATTCCAAGAGAAAGCTTAACCACACAACATCGACTTTTAGTTATGGATTTACAAATAAAAAAATGGACAAAGAAGAAAAGAGTGCATCGAGCTATTCGGACTAAATGGTGGGACCTCAAAAGCGAGAAAGAAGATATATTTAAATAGAAAGTCCTTCAAGGAGATGTTTGGAATTATGTTGGCACACCCTGTGATATGTGGAACAATATGGCTATACATATTAGGAAAGTGGCAAAAGATGTATTAGGGGTATCTAAGGGAGGTGTACGGGCACAAAAAGAAGCTTGGTGGTGGAGTGAAGTAGTACAAAATAAAATCAGGGCAAAGATGGCATGACTATAGCTTTTTTTTGCGACCACCAAGCTTCTTTTTGTACTACTACACCTCCCTTACACCTCCCACCATAATTGGAGCAGAAATTTGAGAATTAAAAATAAATCAATTAACATATACAGAGATGATAAAATCCAATTTCAGGTTTTTAGAAACATACGTGATGCAAACTCACACAAAATGAAATTGCAACAACACAACATCACAAATTGAAATTGCTGAAAGGAACTGAAGGAAAATATGTATATAAGCTTAAGCATAGAGGGGGTAGAGAGTAGAGAGTGTTCTATAGAATATATTGGGGAAGAATTGCATAAACAAACACATAGAGTGCATGTGTGAGAATGAAAATTCAGTAAATCTAATCGTTATTACAAGATGGGAGGAGACAAGGCTCCATTAATATAACCCCTTTCAAATTGAATTAGAGGAGAAGAAGGATTAAAATCAAAGTATGAGAATACTTACAACTTTCCACCAAATGGCCAAAAATTCCAAGAGTAGAATCCGACCTTCTTCTTTCTTGAATGTCTTTCAATCTCACTTGCACTCAATACCTAGATCTACCCCACTCTCTTACCCACCTTACCTTCACTCCTTGCAGCCCACAACCTAGGGAAGTTGCAGCACTTCCTTACTAATCCCAACCCGTACCTCTCTCACCCAAGTGGCAAAATTCTCACAAGACTGAAGATCGTGAACCTGCCCCCCCTTGGCCCTATTTATAAGCCAAGGAGCTGGTTCTAGGCCCTTCATTGGGGCGGGTTGGATAGGCTCCAAATCCAGCTTGTGATCCATATTGAAGTGGTCCCTTTAAGATGATATGGATCAACCCCATGTGGGTTGGTTTCTAGACTTGGTTCGACCTTGTCTAGGCCCAATCGGGTGCACTCTCTTAGCCGGCCAAGAAGGATGGGGACTTGATTTATTTTGGCTTGATCATATGAGTTGGTTGTAGCCTTTCAAATTCAACCTTACAAACTCAATTATTTCTATGATAAACAATCCATCTTAGCCATGCAATACAAGATTAAAGTATATGTATATACTTATGTATTAGGGGCGGATTAGGCCCGTGTGTGTTCAAAATCGTGCACAACTACGAGAGTGCACGTGTGTGGGTGTGCCAAGCCACGTTATTACAAGCGGGGGGAGACTATGCTCCGTTATTACAACCCCGTATCGAATTGAATCTCAAGCAAGTATACAACTAAAGACCGAGTTAGGCACTTACTAATAGCTGGTCCGAAGATGCCTTGCTTGAGCGTGGGCTTGGCCTTCGCCTTGGGCTGCAAAAGGGAGCTCCGCGAGGGTGAACGGCAAGAAGAGGTGCTGGCCGGAGGTCCTTGGTGCGCGGAAGAGGCGCCTTGAAGGTGGCTACTAGAGATGGGCTGTTTTTTTGGTGTGTTGGGTTAAAGGACCTAAGTAGGGTCACTAAGGGAATATGGCACTAAGGGAAGCTCAAAGGAAGGCCTAATGGGGCACTTAAGGTTAGCGGGTTGCTAAGGCGGCTAGGAGTGATGTAGGGGAAGGGAGTGGCCGACTAAGGGAGTTTGGTGGTAGCGGGCTGCTAGGGCGGCTAGGAGTGATGTAAGGGAAGGGAGCTACCTAGGAGATGGGACCAAGTGGTAGTGGGTATGGTAAGTGTCTTGGGGTGATGTGGGTAGGTTTTAGGGAGTCGGATAGGGTGGCCGAATGGAACTAAAAGGGCTAGGTGGTGGCGGGTAGTTAGGGAGCTATGGGTTCGGCTGAGTGAGAAGGGTGGCAGCGAGTGGAAGGGCTGATGTTAGGGTGGTAGGGGAGTGGATTAGGTGGCTGAGAGTGGAGAGGGAGTGAAGAAGTAGTAAGGTAGGATGTAGGGGATGTAAACACCCCGAAATCCCACGAATTTCTTAAACAAATCTGGTTTTGTACAAGCAGCCCCAAAGGGCCATTTTGAGTTTGGAAACCCAGGAGCCTTCCAGACAACCCTGTACATATGTTTTAAACTTTATCTTTCTAAAACATATAATATGGCTTTTGAAAACCCTTTTAAAACACGTTTTGAAACCCCGAAGTGGCTTGGCCCGATCAAGACAGGACCAAGAGAGCCAAGAAGAGCCCGGAACCGGAGCACCTGTCGAGCCCGGCGCAGCAACTCTTGTATCTGATTCACATCCCAGGATCTCGAACGTCCAAGACCCTGTTCTTATCAAAATAGCATTTGAAGTCATCTCCGGAAGGCAGAAACGGAGGCGGACGACTATGTTGGCGAAGACCCAACGCAGACGGAGTACTGATGTTGTCAGGCCCTGCACGAATGGTCCGTTTTGAACCCAGCTCGAAGGAGTCAGAGTTCAGTTTGGATTGGATCTGGACCATATATATCCAGATTCCAATCCAAACCCATATGTGGACTTGGATTTGGATTTGGATCCAGAGATCCAATCCAATATCCATATCCATGGCCCACATCACCTTCTCATAAATGGAGGTGGGGCCCACTTGAAATTCACGTGGGATATTGGGCATGAGAGAGAGTGGGGGTGAAAAATATCAAGAGTGTTGTATTAAGCTTGACTTGTGTATCAAGTTTGGGTTAATCATGTGGGTTTGCCTAATTGAGTGGGTTTAAGCTTGTAATTAGCTAAAACCTAACCTAGGGCTGCACCAACATGGGGTGATCAAGGTCTATGGGCCATGCTAAGGGAGCTCCCTCACCTAAACCTAACCCAAAATGCCTAATCCTAGCCTAAACCCCTAATCCACCCCTAATCTGAACCTAATCACCTAACCCACTTCCCTAATCCCGGCCTAATCCCAACCTAATCACCTAACCCACTTCCCTAATCCTTCCCTAAACCTAGATTAATTTCCCTAATCCTAGCCTAAACCTAGCCTAGTCACCTAACCTAGCTCACTAAACCTCACCCTAAAACCCAACCACCTAACCTAGCCCTAAACCCCTAAACCACCCTTAGCCCACGATTTACCCAAACCCCTAGTTTTAAAATATCTGGCCCAACCCCTTCCAGCCCACCTTATCTACATACCACCCTACCTAAACCACCTAACCACTACCCTCAGCCCAGCCCTAACCGACCTACCCATCCCCTATTTAAACCCGCCTCCTTGTGGGCGGGTTTTCCAAGTGGGAACCACCATCTCACCCAGTCGGGCCCTCTCCTTCTCGCATCTCTCACCCAGCCGGGACCACTCCCCACCTCCGCCTGCTCCATCTGCTCCACCAGCCACCACCTGCACCGCCACCTGCACCGCCACCTTCCCTCTTCCATCCACCACCACCATTGCCCAGCCGGACACCACCACCTTCATCCCAACCGAACCCGCCAACAGTCACCTGCCCGCCTGCTTCCCACTTCATCCGCCACCTCTCCCCATTCGGTAAGTACCCCAAACTCCCTCAAAGCCCCTCTCTACCACCTCCCCACTCTTAGCCACCCATCCTACCTTCATCTCAGCCCTTTTGCCACCACCACTTTAACCTAGCCGAACCTAGTATAACCCAAGCTGCCGGCCACTACCTAGCCATCATCTCCCATTCGGCCTTCCCCTAGGTGTCCTATTCGGCCTTCCCACCAGCTCACCTTCTAGGTCCAGTTTCCCTAAACTCTCAACTCCCCTAGTGACCCTAAGAACCCACTTATTCAGCCACTTTAAACCCCCTACTTGGAGGCGCCATCTACTTGCCACCGGTCACCTTCGAGGCGCCTATCCCGCGCCCCACTTGCAGTCGGCCAGCACCCTTGATCACCTACCTTCGCGGAGCTCCCACTTGCAGCCCAAAGCCAAGTCCACGCCCAAGCAAGACCTCTACGGACCAGCTACTCGTAAGTGTCTAAACTCGGTCCTTAGTTCTATACTTGCTTGAGATTCAATTTGATACGGGGTTGTAATAACGGAGCATAGTCTCCCCCCGCTTGTAATAACGTGGCTTGGCACAACCACACACGTGCACTCTCTTAGTCGTGCACGATTTTGAACACACACGGGCCTAATCAGCCCCTAATATATAAGTGTACATATACTTTCATTTTCGAAGGGTTTTTGTTTAAGTTGGGTGCGTTGTCTTTCAATTCAAGCACTCTCACACACATTGAGCTTTCGCTCTTATTTGAAAGACCCAAGTAAGGGCCGACCTATACTATTTGGGTTTCATTTCATGTCGTGTGAGTAAGTCTTTCAATTCAAGCACTTTCACACACATTGAGCCTTCGCTCTTATTTGCAAGACCCAAGTAAGGGCCGACCTATACTATTTGGGTTTCATTTCATGTCGTGTGAGTAAGTCTTTCAATTCAAGCACTTTCACACACATTGAGCCTTCGCTCTTATTCCCAAGACCTTAGTAAAGGCCTTATTGCAGTTATATTTGGGTTTCATTTATGTCGTGTGGGTAGTCTTTCAATTCAAGCACTCTCACACACATTGAGCCTTCGCTCTTACTCCCAAGACCTTAGTCAAGGCCATACTGCAATTTATATTTGGGTTTAATTTCATGTCGTGTGTGTAAGTCTTTCAATTCAAGCACGCACCCACATTGAGCCTTCGCTCTTATTTGCAAGACCCGAGTAAGGGCTCATATACATAAGATATATACATATCTCCCTTCGGTTATTTCCCTTCGGTTATTTCCCTTCTGTTATTTCCCCTTCAGCATTGTCTTTACATTTCGGGTTTTCCCTTTGGAGTAGCGTGAGTTTGCATTGCATCTACGCCATACCACGAGGTAGGACGCATATTGCATCGAAGCAAGCCCCGCTCGAATTCGCCCATGTAGTGGAGTGTTCATAACACACAAACTAGGTGGCCCGAAAAGGGATAAAAGAAAAGACTTAGGCACGTGCAAATCCACGTGATCTAAAACATGCAATCGCATCTTAAAGACCCGAAATAGACACCTCGAACCGCTTCGTAGACTTTCTCTCCAAAACTCGATTTTTGCAAAAGCGTACAGACTGACCCTTGCGCATCGGTGCAAGAAGGTCTGCGACGACAAGAGCTTACTTGCTCACAGTCGCCACGTTTAGAAGTCAGTGTTAAAAATATCTTCGCTAGCTTAAGTAAGCTAGCTGGCACGCCCTATTTGTATACATAAGCCTTAGACGCACGAGAAGATCCACTCCAAGCCCCCGGAAGGGACGAAGAGGCGGGGATTTTCGCGCGTCTACAGAGATTGGCACGCCCGGTGGGACGTGAGCCTTTTCAGAAATCGAGTTTACTTGTAGAAGTCTTGCGAAAATTTTGTAAAAGGGTGTCGTTTTAACTTGTTTTCTTTGCTTGTACTTAGGAAATTTTGAAAAAGCTTGAAAAGCATGTCAAAATCCAATCCAAGTGAAGTGTCGAGCCAAGGCTCATGCGCATCAAGTTCTCACTCTAGGAGGATTTTCAAAAACAAAATAAAACTAGATGAAATTGAGGACTTGAGAAGGGAGTTTGAGGCCAAAATCGATGCTCTCAGCCAAGAGGCTGAAGTAGGCGATTCATGTTCATCGAACGGTGAACAAAGGCCTAAAAAGAAATCTGAAAAACCTCGCAAGCAAAAGAGGCCTCCGTAATGGAAGGCAACCAATACCACGAGTCCTTCACACAAAAGGACCGTAAAGCCCTACAGCAGCTGCTGAAAGGGCAGAATAAAGAGAAAAGAAGCTACGCCCTGTCTGATTTCCTTCCTATGGATTACGAAACAGACAGTGACGATGAAATACCGAACTTCCATCGGTATGATGGCATGGGAGACCCTAGGTCTCACTTACAGCTTTTCTCACGTCGAGCCCATAAGAAGAAAAAGGACTCGATGAAATGGGTGTATTGGTTCCCTCTATCCCTTAAAGGCACAGCTGCCAAATGGCTGGCTTCCTACGACTTAAGCCAGTTCGCTACTTTTGAAGAGTTAGCGAACTGCTTCATGCAAAGATTTGCACACAACGTGGAAGTCACGCCAACCCTGAACACCTTAAGGGATACAAAGCAAGGCATGAACGAGGACGTGCATGCCTTCATTATAAGATGGAGGTCTCTTTTGGGCCAAGTGCGAGAGCCCATATCCGAAGGATGCGCAGTAATGCTCATCCTGGATAATTTCAAAAGCGAGTTAAAAACCCTTCTCTCGCTCCATGAGATTTCAACTTTCCATAAGTTGATCAAAAAGGCCTCCCTTTTCGAAACCAACTTGCGAAAAGGGACATACGATCACTTATGGAAAGGAAGTGCCGTTCCAAAAACCCGTTTGGAAAAGCCCATCGCATATGGGCTGCCCACGACGAACAAAGGGGCAAAGCCCCATAAAATCGCCAATGTCCGGGTGGATCCGGGCATGGCAGGCACTTCTAAAAATATCGAAAAAATAGAAAATAAGAGAGAACGTAATTTTCAAAAACCGGTTGAAAAACGGGAGTACGCTCCGCTGGGGCAACCTGTGTCGGAGGTCCTAGACCTCTTACTTGCCCAGGGCATGATCGAACTCCCTGAAATCCCCGAAGGAGTCACGTCCAAAGGGGGGTATTTAAACCGATTTTGCAAGTATCATCGGCTCAAAGGCCATGATACCAAACGCTGCTTCTCTCTTTTAAATAAAATTGAGAACTTGATAGCAGAAGGCCGGCTCCAGGTCACTGCGGAACTTGAGCCACCTCAAGCTATCTTCAAGGAACCCTTTCCCAAACACGCCAGTGGCAGTGGGAAAGGAAAGGAGGTATGTACCCTCACCATTTCCAAGGAACTAGCGCAAAAACCAGAACCTGGTCGACCTGCTTGTGCGCCTATCCTTGTACTATACAAGAAGCCCGCCCAAGTCGTCATTCGGGGACCACCAAAAGTGGAAACCCCGGCAAAACCAGTTTTGAAAATTCAAGGTTCTCCTCAGCTCATCCTTAGAGCCAAGTCTAGCGCAAACCCTAGGCTGGTCGTGGGGGAAGTCACAAGATCCGGGAGGATCTACCAACCCCCGCACCTTCAAGGTGCTCAAAAGGTGGTCAGTGTGCCTGGCCCCTCAAAAGCATGTATCCCTAGTGGTCTGCCAAAAGCAGATAAGGACAAAGTCATCCTAAATCCTTATGATTTCGAAAACCACCTTTCAAAGATTCCTATTCACATGTCTATCCTAGAGCTTATCAAAACCTCGCCTAGGCATAGACTTGTCTTAGAGAAAATTCTAGAAAGGGCCAAGGTTGATTCGAACATAAGTCCGGAATCCTTGTCTGCCCAAGTGGCTTTATTAGGAGCAAAATCGCCCATCACCTTTTCGGAAGATGATGTAGATAGACCCTACGAAACCCATAACCAGGCCCTGCATATCGAGGTGGTTCTAAACAACCACTCTCTGGACAGGTGCCTAGTCGATGGTGGAGGAGGGCTCAACATCCTTCCACTTCATGTGGCGTACAAAATCGGAGTCACCTTGACTTCAGTAAACCCAAGCCCCATTGTTATCACTGGATACGATGGGAATGCGTCTAGGCCTTTAGGATCCATCGAACTCCCAATGGAAACGGGAGGGATCGAACACACGGGGGTGTTCCATGTCTTGGACATCCACCCCCATTATAACCTGTTGCTAGGAAGACCCTGGATACACAGTTTGTGCGCTGTGCCATCCACCTTCCACAGGTGTGTTAAGATCCCTTTTAGGGACCAGGTCGTAGTGATCCTAGGTGAGAGTCACCCACAACTTCAGGGGATCATAAACTCCCCTTGTTTATCGAGCTCCCAGGCCCATGAGGCTAACCTGGGGCAAATTATGGTTGAGCCACCTCGGCTCGTGTTGAACAACCCTAAGAAGGTTGTATATGTGAAGGGGCTGCCCAAAGCAGGCCCCCTCCCGACTCTAATCCTCCTAGGAAAACCCAAACGTTCCCTATTTCCAAAACCCCTGGACAAAAGGCCATACGAGCCTAATATGGACGATAGCATGTTCCAGGACCATGACTTGTATCCCATCTTTTCAAAAAACAAAAGGTCGTGGAACATGTTATTGAACATGGGCTACACGCCCTACAAAAGTCTAGGGGCACAAAACCAGGGTCTCCTAGAGCCCATCCTTCCTAGGGCCAACCCAAGCCGATATGGGATTGGCTATACTCCCCGAATACCGCCAGAGCCACCCCCTGTGACCACCTGGGTCAAGGGTGCCCCAGAGCCTGTCTTAGAAGAGACCTATGGTTTAGACCTCCTATTTCGAGCCTAACCCGTAGTGTTTTCCCTTTGTAGGTATGAAGGAAGATCCCTTTTTCTAAAAATACCAAAAACATTTGAAAACCTAAAATCAAAAAAATTGAAAAAACAAGAAAACCAAAAACAATGGAAAAACAAAAACTCAAAAAAAGAGTGCTTTGTATAGTTCCCAAAGTTCTTGTTTTACAAAAACCCAAAAAAATCGAAAATTTGGAAAATACCAAAAAGATTTTGTATATAGCTGCTCCTGGTAGGCCTTTGGCAAAAGAAAAGGATTTCGAAAGAAGTGTCGTTTGCATAGCCAGACCAAAAATTTCGAAGTCACTTGAAAATCCAAGTACAAAACCAGGTTATTTTGAAAACCACACATCCAGTTCCCTCGGGTCTATAGCCCACGAGAATGATCAAAGCCCAGAAGTGGATCCCCTTGAGGAAGATCCCACTTCTGAGCTCCCAGAATTTCATAGAATTCTCGATTTTGAAAGACCTTCCCAATCAGTAGGAGGAGATTTCATAGAGGTGAACCTAGGGGATGATTCCTATCCCAAAACCATCAAAATAGGCGCATGCTTGCATGAAACTGAAAAGTTAGCATTCATTGCATTCCTACGAACCTATTTAGATGTGTTTGCATGGACGTATGAAGACATGCCGGGCATAGATCCCAGCATAGTCGAGCATCGTCTTCCCTTAGATACAGGTGTAAAACCCATAAAGCAGAAGCTTAGGAAAATACACCCGAATGTACACACGCAAGTCAAAGAGGGTTTAGAAGATCTGCTAAAAGCCAGATTTATAAAACCCATTGTGTATTCTGATTGGTTGTCAAATATCGTTGTAGTTCGAAAAACCAATGGGAAAATTCGAATATGCATCGATTTCAGAAACCTGAATAAAGCCACTCCAAAGGATAATTATCCTTTACCAAACATAGATTTGATAGTCGATAGTACTGCAAATCATGAAATGTTTTCATTCATGGATGGCTATTCAGGCTATAATCAAATCAAACTAAGTCCACGAGATCAGGGTAAGACCGCCTTCACAACCCCATGGGGCACGTACTGCTATACGGTCATGCCCTTTGGTTTGAAAAATGCCGGCGCAACATACCAACGAGCCATGAACACGATCTTCCATGATCAAATTCACGAGCTTGTAGAAGTGTATGTAGATGATCTCTTGGCGAAATCCAAAACCCGATGCACTCATATCGAATGTTTACAAAAGATTTTCGAAAGGCTTAGGCTTTACAAAGTAAAGCTAAACCCTCAAAAATGTGTGTTCGGGGTAGAATCAGGGAAGCTTCTAGGCTTTATGGTGAGCCAAAGGGGAATAGAAGTCGACCCTTCTAAGTGTCGAGCCATCATAGACATGGCTCCACCCTCCAATCTCACCCAAGTCCGTAGTCTCCAGGGTCGATTACAATCTGTGCGCCGATTCATATCGAATCTGGCAACTAGATGCGAACCCTTCAACAAACTGTTGAGGAAGGGTACGAAATTCTTATGGGATGACGAATGCCAAAAGTCCTTCGAGAGACTGAAGGCATACTTGGTTAATCCCCCCGTTTTGAATCCTCCAAAACAAGGAAAACCGCTTTTATTATACATCTCCGTGCATATGAATGCTTTAGGAGCCCTGTTGGCTCAATACGAGGATGACACCCATAAGGAGTATGCCATCTACTATATTTCGAAAACTCTCTTGGCTTATGAATGAAATTATCAAGCCATGTAGAAGACGTGCTTGGCCCTAGTCTGGGCTTGCCAGAAATTTAGACACTATTTCCTAGATCATGAGATCTGGATAGTGTCCAAGCTTGATCCAATCAAGCACTTGTTCGAAAAACCCATTCTCACGGGTAGATTGGGCAAATGGCAACTCCTTCTAATGGAGTATGATCTGAAATACCATCACCAGATCTCCGTTAAGGGGCAAGCCCTAGCAGATTACGTGGCTGAATTCCCTTTAGAGGACTCATATCCCACTCTTGTCAAAATGCCTGATGAAGGCATATTGCAAAACCATTTTCAAAACCACATTTTGGCAAATTCTTTCGAAAACCAAGTGTGGAAGATGCACTTCGACGGGGCACGAAACCAACGAGGGGCTGGTGCCGGGATCATCCTGATCTCCCCTGAAAAGGGCGAGATTCCCATAGCAGTCCGCTTAGATTTCGAATGTTCCAACAACGTAGCTGAGTATGAAGCACTCATACAAGGCTTAAAGATTTCGAAAACTCTAGGGGCATCATGCATCGAGGTCTTTGGAGATTCGCTCCTTGTCATAAACCAGGTTTTAAAAATTTGGCAAGTACGTAATGAGAAACTACTTCCATATCACGAGTTGGCCACTCGATTGGTCCAATCCTTCCAGTCGTGTAAGCTCATACACGTAGGAAGAGAGGACAATGGCATCGCCGATGCCCTCTCCTCCTTGGGTTCAGCCCTGAAGGTCGATCCCATTTCAGGGACCAGATCTTTGGAAATATGGCATGCGCCCCATCCATCCACACACGACTTGAATATTTGCCAAAACAACCCAGAGTCTATTGAAAAACCCTGGTTCTATGACATAAAACAATTTTTAGAAAATGGGGGATTCACCGAGGATGCCACATCCAAAGATAAGGCATTCATTCGTAAGATTTCGACCCGATACACCATTCTGGGTGGGGTCTTATATAAAAAGAGTTTTACCGGCATTCTGCTTAGGTGTATCGACCTAGAGGAGGCTAGGATAGTGATGCACGAGTTCCACGATGGAGAATCTGGAGGTCATGTGAATGCCAACATGATGGCAATGAAAATACTTAGAGGGGGCTATTTTTGGTCCACCCTGAAAAAGGATTGTCACGATCATGTTAGGAAGTGTCATCCGTGTCAAGTGCATGGGCACGCCATTCATATCCCTTCATCTGCATTGCATTCCGTGGTCAGCCCCTGGCCATTTACCATGTGGGCGTTTGACATTGTAGGCCCAATATTTCCCAAGGCCTCGAATGGGCATCGTTTTATTTTAGCAGCCACGGAGTATTTCTCCAAGTGGGTGGAAGCCATTTCCCTGACAAATGTAATGGGGCAACATGTGGTGGCTTTCATCCGGAGGAATATCTTGGCTCGATTTGGGGTTCCACGAGACCTTGTGTCTGATAATGGTACCCCATTCAAGAACGAGCGGATGGTCAAGTTGTGCAACACGTATGGCATAACTCACCACTTCTCCTCGCCCTACTACCCTCAAGGCAACGGCGAAGCCGAAGCCACAAATAAGACTCTCATTAGTATTATTGAGAAAACCTTAGAGAAGGGTAGGACGTGGCACGAGAAGCTGGATGAAGCCTTATGGGCTTATAGGACTTCCATCCGGACTCCCACGAATGCCACACCATTCGAGTTGGTCTATGGCACAAACGCCATTCTTCCCATTCATACCCAACTGCATTCATTCCATACATCCATTGCACTCGACCTCCCCCTAGAGACGCTTCAGCATGCTAGGATGGCCGAACTAGACTTGCTAGATGAGAGGCGACTCCTTGCCATGGATCATGCTCGTGCATACCGGCAAAGGATAGCCCGACATTATAGCAAACACATGAGACCTCGCCACTTTGAAGTGGGAGATCTGGTCTTGAAAACCATCCACCATCGTGGCCCACACCCCCTAGGCAAGTGGCGCCCCAACTGGGATGGACCCTATGTTGTACGAGCAACCACTACGAACAATTCGTATTGGTTGATCGATGTAGAAGGTAGGAATTTAGCAGATCCTATCAATATTCAATACTTAAAGAAGTATCATGTGTAGGATCTGGATTAAATTCCAGTTTCGAAAAATTTTAGAGGGATAGCTGCCTTGAGACATGTGAATAAGGTGCAAAGGCGAACTCGTGTGACCTAAGTGAAGAGAATTCGCACTTGTGAAAGAGTGGAGTCTTCAAAATCGTGGTTACATTTCAAAATCCTTCTTCTTACAAAGAAAGGCCTAGTTCAACATAGCAAGATACTTGCAAGTGGTACGTGCTATTTCTAAATAGGCTGATCTGGAATGGATCGAGTGTATGCTTGGGATAAGTCCTCCCCTCTTCTCTTCTCCTTCCAAAAGGAAAACAAAGGCCCAAAACAAAAGGGAATTTCCCATTCGAAGTCTCTTTCCGAAAGAAAGAAACCAGAATTTAAAAGAAAAATCGATTCTCTTATAAAAAAGAGGGATTAAAGAAAAAATACTCCCAAAGGGAGACCCTCTATGGAAAAAAAGGAAAAAGAGGCCAAAAAGCTCAAAAAGAGCAGTTTTCCGCCTTCTATGCCTTAAACCACGGGACACTTCAGAAGGGACCGTGGTATCTCTTTCCCATCCCTGGCTTATCCCAAGCTAAAGCATGGTTCATTTCGAGGAATCCTAAAGTAAAAATAGGATTTACTTACTTGAATTTCATCTTGTTTGAGAATTCGACGTTTCGAGTAAGACGTAGGAATTTGAAATGAAGCTTGTTTTCTTATAAAACCTCCGCTAGATAAGCGAGTGTTAAGACTCAAACAAGGGCAAGCACGAAGAGCTCGAGATCCTTAGGATCGAGGCTCAAGACAGTTGTCCCTTTTTGTAAATAGCTTTTGTAAATAAGTTTTGAAAACCGAACATCAAACAGCGTAGGATTTGCTCACTTGGAGCAACAGACCTTGTAAGTCTCTAGAGTTCGACCACATCTGGTCTCTAGGAGGTCGCCACTTTTGGCACCACACCCATGTCATCTGCATTTCACGCATGGTACTTGCATGAACATGATCCCATTTTAGGACCAGATTCCATAAATAACCCTTTGGCGTGATATCTCCTCCTACCAGAGTTTGTAAATTGAGATTTTGCTAAAATTGGGACGATCCCATATTCTTCGTGGATAGATCTAAGAAGACATTAAAAGGGGTGTTTGTCATCTTTGCCCTTATCCAAATCTATTTGGACAAGGCCAAAGAGGGGCATCTGTAAACACCCCGAAATCCCACGAATTTCTTAAACAAATCTGGTTTTGTACAAGCAGCCCCAAAGGGCCATTTTGAGTTTGGAAACCCAGGAGCCTTCCAGACAACCCTGTACATATGTTTTAAACTTTATCTTTCTAAAACATATAATATGGCTTTTGAAAACCCTTTTAAAACACGTTTTGAAACCCCGAAGTGGCTTAGCCCGATCAAGACAGGACCAAGAGAGCCAAGAAGAGCCCGAAACCGGAGCACCTGTCGAGCCCGGCGCAGCAACTCTTGTATCTGATTCACATCCCAGGATCTCGAACGTCCAAGACCCTGTTCTTATCAAAATAGCATTTGAAGTCATCTCCGGAAGGCAGAAACGGAGGCGGACGACTATGTTGGCGAAGACCCAACGCAGACGGAGTATTGATGTTGTCAGGCCCCGCACGAATCGTCCGTTTCGAACCCAGCTCGAAGGAGTCAGAGTTCAGTTTGGATTGGATCTAGACCATATATATCCAGATTCCAATCCAAACCCATATGTGGACTTGGATTTGGATTTGGATCCAGAGATCCAATCCAATATCCATATCCATGGCCCACATCACCTTCTCATAAATGGAGGTGGGGCCCACTTGAAATTCACGTGGGATATTGGGCATGAGAGAGAGTGGGGGTGAAAAATATCAAGAGTGTTGTATTAAGCTTGACTTGTGTGTCAAGTTTGGGTTAATCATGTGGGTTAGCCTAATTGAGTGGGTTTAAGCTTGTAATTAGCTAAAACCTAACCTAGGGCTGCACCAACATGGGGTGATCAAGGTCTATGGGCCATGCTAAGGGAGCTCCCTCACCTAAACCTAACCCAAAATGCCTAATCCTAGCCTAAACCCCTAATCCACCCCTAATCTGAACCTAATCACCTAACCCACTTCCCTAATCCCGGCCTAATCCCAACCTAATCACCTAACCCACTTCCCTAATCCTTCCCTAAACCTAGATTAATTTCCCTAATCCTAGCCTAAACCTAGCCTAATCACCTAACCTAGCTCACTAAACCTCACCCTAAAACCCAACCACCTAACCTAGCCCTAAACCCCTAAACCACCCTTAGCCCACGATTTACCCAAACCCCTAGTTTTAAAATATCTGGCCCAACCCCTTCCAGCCCACCTTATCTACATACCACCCTACCTAAACTACCTAACCACTACCCTCAGCCCAACCCTAACCGACCTACCCATCCCCTATTTAAACCCCCCTCCTTGTGGGCGGGTTTTCCAAGTGGGAACCACCATCTCACCCAGCCGAGCCCTCTCCTTCTCCCATCTCTCACCCAGCCGGGACCACTCCCCACCTCCGCCTGCTCCATCTGCTCCACCAGCCACCACCTGCACCGCCACCTTCCCTCTTCCATCCACCACCACCATTGCCCAGCCGGACACCACCACCTTCATCCCAACCGAACCCGCCAACAGTCACCTGCTCGCCTGCTTCCCACTTCATCCGCCACCTCTCCCCATTCGGTAAGTACCCCAAACTCCCTCAAAGCCCCTCTCTACCACCTCCCCACTCTTAGCCACCCATCCTACCTTCATCTCAGCCCTTTTGCCACCACCACTTTAACCTAGCCGAACCTAGTATAACCCAAGCTGTCGGCCACTACCTAGCCATCATCTCCCATTCGGCCTTCCCCTAGGTGTCCTATTCGGCCTTCCCACCAGCTCACCTTCTAGGTCCAGTTTCCCTAAACTCTCAACTCCCCTAGTGACCCTAAGAACCCACTTATTCAGCCACTTTAAACCCCCTACTTGGAGGCGCCATCTACGTGCCACCGGCCACCTTCGAGGCGCCTATCCCGCGCCCCACTTGCAGCCGGCCAGCACCCTTGATCACCTACCTTCGCGGAGCTCCCACTTGTAGCCCAAAGCCAAGTCCACGCCCAAGCAAGACCTCTACGGACCAGCTACTCGTAAGTGTCTAAACTCGGTCCTTAGTTGTATACTTGCTTGAGATTCAATTTGATACGGGGTTGTAATAACGGAGCATAGTCTCCCCCCGCTTGTAATAACGTGGCTTGGCACAACCACACACGTGCACTCTCTTAGTCGTGCACGATTTTGAACACACACGGGCCTAATCAGCCCCTAATATATAAGTGTACATATACTTTCATTTTCGAAGGGTTTTTGTTTAAGTTGGGTGCGTTGTCTTTCAATTCAAGCACTCTCACACACATTGAGCTTTCGCTCTTATTTGAAAGACCCAAGTAAGGGCCGACCTATACTATTTGGGTTTCATTTCATGTCGTGTGAGTAAGTCTTTCAATTCAAGCACTTTCACACACATTGAGCCTTCGCTCTTATTTGCAAGACCCAAGTAAGGGCCGACCTATACTATTTGGGTTTCATTTCATGTCGTGTGAGTAAGTCTTTCAATTCAAGCACTTTCACACACATTGAGCCTTCACTCTTATTCCCAAGACCTTAGTAAAGGCCTTATTGCAGTTATATTTGGGTTTCATTTATGTCGTGTGGGTAGTCTTTCAATTCAAGCACTCTCACACACATTGAGCCTTCGCTCTTACTCCCAAGACCTTAGTCAAGGCCATACTGCAATTTATATTTGGGTTTAATTTCATGTCGTGTGTGTAAGTCTTTCAATTCAAGCACGCACCCACATTGAGCCTTCGCTCTTATTTGCAAGACCCGAGTAAGGGCTCATATACATAAGATATATACATATCTCCCTTCGGTTATTTCCCTTCGGTTATTTCCCTTCTGTTATTTCCCCTTCAGCATTGTCTTTACATTTCGGGTTTTCCCTTTGGAGTAGCGTGAGTTTGCATTGCATCTACGCCATACCACGAGGTAGGACGCATATTGCATCGAAGCAAGCCCCGCTCGAATTCGCCCATGTAGTGGAGTGTTCATAACACACAAACTAGGTGGCCCGAAAAGGGATAAAAGAAAAGACTTAGGCACGTGCAAATCCACGTGATCTAAAACATGCAATCGCATCTTAAAGACCCGAAATAGACACCTCGAACCGCTTCGTAGACTTTCTCTCCAAAACTCGATTTTTGCAAAAGCGTACAGACTGACCCTTGCGCATCGGTGCAAGAAGGTCTGCGACGACAAGAGCTTACTTGCTCACAGTCGCCACGTTTAGAAGTCAGTGTTAAAAATATCTTCGCTAGCTTAAGTAAGCTAGCTGACACGCCCTATTTGTATACATAAGCCTTAGACGCACGAGAAGATCCACTCCAAGCCCCCGGAAGGGACGAAGAGGCGGGGATTTTCGCGCGTCTACAAGGGACTTACCGGGTGAAGAAATGGTGGCGGGTGGAAGGGAACCAACCGGATGATGGTGGCAATGGTGGTGGCGTTCGGCTGAAAGGCAGTGGTGTAGGTGGTGGCGGGATGTGGAGCAGGTGGGATTCGGCTGAACTTGGGGAAGGAGAGGACCCGGCTGGGAATGGGTGGGCTGCTTGGTTGTGAAACCCGCCCCCAAGGGGGGGGTTTATATAGGGTTGGGTTAGGTCGGTTAGGGCTGGGTTTGGGGTAGTGGTTAGATGGTTTAGGTAGGGTGGTATGATGATAAGGTGGGCTGGAAAGCGGAGGGCCAAATATTTTAGACACAAGTGGTTTGGGTAGGTTGTGGGCTAGGGGTGGTTTAGAGGTTTAGGGTTTAGTTAGGTGGGTTGGTTCTAGGGTGAGGTTTAGTGAGCTAGGTTAGGTGATTAGGCTAGGTTTAGGGTAATTAACCTAGGTTTAGGGAAGGATTAGGGAAGTGGGTTAGGTGATTAGGTTGGGATTAGGCCGGGATTAGGGAAGTAGGTTAGGTGATTAGGCTCAGATTAAGGGCGGATTAGGGTGGAAGGCTAGGATTAGGTATTTTTGGTTAGGTTTAGGTGAAGGAGCTCCCTTTGCATGTCCCATAGACCTTAACCACATCATGTTGGTGTAGCCCTAGGTTAGGTTTTGGCTAATTACAAGCTTAAACCCACTTAATTAGGCTAACCCACATGACTAACCCCAAACTTGACACACAAGTCAAACTTAATTACAACACACACTTGATCTTATCCACCCCCACTCTCTCTCATGCCCATAATCCCACGTGAAATTCAAGTGGGCCCCACCTCCATTTATGAGAAGGTGATGTGGGCCATGGATATGGATATTGGATTGGATTTTTGAATCCAAATCCAAATCCAAGTCCACACATGGGTTTGGATTGGGATCTGGATATATATGGTCCAAATCCGATCCAAACTGAACTCTGACTCCTTCGAGCTGTGTTTGAAATGAACGGTTTGTGCGGGGCCTGACAGCATCAGTGCTCCGTCTGCGTTGGGTCTTCGCCAACATGATCGTCCGCCTCTGTTTTCGCCTTCCGGAGATGACTTCAAATGATGTTTTGATGATAACAGGGTCTCAGACGTTCGAGATCTTGGGGGTGTGAATTTGATACAAGAGTTGTTGTGCCGGACTCGACATGTGCTCCGGTTCCGGGCTCTTCTTAGCTTTCCTGGTCCTGTCTTAGGCCAAGCTGCTTCGGGGTTTCAAAACATGTTTTAAAAAGGTTTTAAAAGCCATATTGTATGTTTTCGAAATACAAAGTTTAAAACATATGTACAGGGTTGTCTGGAAGGCTCCTGGGTTTCCAGACTCAAAATAGCCCTTTGGGGCTACTTTTGCAAAACCAGATGGGTTTGAGAAATTCGTGGGATTTCGGGGTGTTTACACTATCAATATTCAATACCTAAAGAAGTATCATGTGTAGGATTTGGATTAAATTCCAATTTTCGAAAATTTTAGGGATAGCTGCCCTTAGACATGTGAATAAGGTGCAAAAGCAAAATCGTGTGACCCTAAGTGAGAGAATTCGCACTTGTGAAAGAGTGGAGTCTTCAAAATCGTGGTTACATTTCAAAATCCTTCTTCTTAGAAAGAAAGGCCTAGTTCAATATAGCAAGATACTTGCAAGTAGTACGTGCTATTTCTAAATAGGCTGATCTGGGATGGATCGAGTGTAGGCTTGGGATAAGTCCTCCCCTCTTCTCTTCTCCTTCCAAAAGGAAAAATACGGCCCAAACAAAGGGAAATGCCCATTCAAAGTATCTTTCCAAAAGAAAGAAACCAGAATTCAAAAGAAAATCGATTCTCTTGTGAAAAAGAGGGATTAAAGAAAAAATACTCCCAAAGGGAGACCCTCTATGAAAAAAAGGAAAAAGAGGCCAAAAAGCTCAAAAAGAGCAGTTTTCCGCCTTCTATGCCTTAAACCATGGGACGCTTCAGAAGGGACCGTGGTATCTCTTTCCCATCCCTGGCTTGTCCCAAGCTAAAGCATGGTTCATTTCGAGGAATCCTAAAGTAAAAATAGGATTTACTTACTTGAATTTCATCTTGTTTGAGAATTCGACGTTTCGAGTAAGGCGTAGGAATTTGAAATACAGCTTGTTTTCTTATAAAACCTCCGCTAGATAAGCGAGTGTTAAGACTCAAACAAGGGCAAGCACAAAGAGCTCGAGATCCTTAGGATCGAGACTCAAGACAATTGTCCCTTTTGTAAATAGTTTTATAAATGATTGAAAATCGAACATCGAACAGCATAGGATCTGCTCACTTGGAGCAACAGACCTTGTAAGTCTCTAGAGTTCGACCACATCGGGTCTCTAGGAGGTCGCCACTCTTGGCACCACCCCATGTCATGCATATGCATTCCACGCATGGTACTTGCATAAATATGATCCCATTTAGGACCAGATTCCGTAACAGAACCCTTTGGCATGATATCTCCTCCTACCAGAGTTTGTAAATTGAGATTTTTGCTAAAAATAGGGACGATCCCATATTCTTCGTGGCTAGATCTAGGGAGACATTGAAAGGGGTGCTTGTCGTCTTTGTCCTTATCCAAATCGATTTGGACAAGGCCAAAGAGGGGCATCTGTAAACACCCCAAAATCCCACGAATTTCTCAAATCCATCTGGTTTTGTAAATCAACCCCAAAGGGCCATTTTGAGACTGGAAACCCAGGAGCCTTCCAGACAACCCTGTACATATGTTTTGAACTCTGTATTTCAAAAATATACAACATGGTTTTTGAAAACCTTTTAAAACATTTTTTGAAACCCCGAAGCAGCTTGGCCTAATCCAGACAGGACCAGGAAAGCTAAGGAGAGCCCGGAACCGGAGCACATGTCAAGCCCAACATAGCAACTCTCGTATCAAATCCACACCCCCAGGATCTCGAACGTCCAAGACCTTGTTATCATCAAAACATTGTTTGAAGTCATCTCCGGAAGGCGAAAACAAAGGCGGACGATCATGTTGGCGAAGACCCAATGCAGATGAAGTACTGATACTGTCAGGCCCCGCACAAACTGTTCGTTTCGAACATAGCTCGAAGGAGTCAGAGTTCAGTTTGGATCGGATCTGGACCATATATATCCAGATCCTAATCCAAACCCATGTATGGACTTGGATTTGGATTTGGATTCAAAAATCCAATCCAATATCCATATCCATGGCCCATATCACCTTCTCATAAATGGAGGTGGGGCCCACTTGAATTTCACGTGGGATTATGGGCATGAGAGAGAGTGGGGGTGGATAAGATCAAGTGTGTGTTGTAATTAAGCTTGACTTGTGTGTCAAGTTTGGGGTTAATCATGTGGGTTAGCCTAGTTAAGTGGGTTTAAGCTTGTAATTAGCCAAAACCTAACCTAGGACTGCACCAACATGATATGATTAGGGTCTATGGGCCATGCAAAGGGAGCTCCTTCACCTAAACCTAACCAAAAACACCTAATCCTAGCCTTCTACCCTAATCCCATCCTAATCTGAGCCTAATCACCTAACCCACTTCTCTAATCCTGGCCTAATCCCAACCTAATCACCTAACCCACTTCCCTAATCCTTCCCTAAACCTAGGTTAATTTCTCTAAACCTAGCCTAATCCTAGCCTAATCACCTAACCTACCTCACTAAACCTCACCCTAAAATATCTGGCCCTACCCTTTCCAGCCCACCTTATCACCACACCACCCTACCTAAACCACCTAACCACTACCCCAAAACCAGCCCTAACCGACCTAGCCCAGCCCTATATAAACCCCCCCCTTGGGGGCGGGTTTTTCCAATCCTCAAGCCCCACCTTCCACCAGTCGGGCCCTCCACTCTCCAGCTCAGCCGACTCCCATCCTGCTCCACCTGCCCCATAGTCAGCCACCACCTGCGCCACTACCTAGTAGCCCGCCACCACCAAGCACCCTTATTTGGCCACTCCACCCGACTGTCACCTTTTCATTCGGCCAGCCATCCGCCAGCCATAACCTTCCCCTAGCTAGTTCCCTTCCCTTAGTACCATACTCCCTTAGTGACCCTACTTAGGCCCCTTTAGCCCAATACACCAAAACCAGCCCATCTTCAAGGCGCCTCTTCCGCGCACCAAGGACATCCGGCCAGCACCTCCCCTTGCCGTTCAACCTTGCGGAGCTCCCTTTTGCAGCCCAAGGCGAAGGCCAAGCCCACGCTCAAGCAAGGCATCTTCGGACCAGCTATTAGTAAGTGCCTAACTCGGTCCTTAGTTGTATACTTGCTTAAGATTCAATTCGATACGGGGTTGTAATAACGGAGCATAGTCTCCCCCCGCTTGTAATAACGTGGCTTGGCACACCCACACACGTGCACTCTCTTAGTTGTGCACGATTTTGAACACACACGGGCCTAATCAGCCCCTAATACATAAGTGTAGATATATACTTTAATTTTCGTAGGTTTTTGCTTAAGTTGGGTGTGTTGTCTTTCAATTCAAGCACTCACACACATTGAGCCTTCGCTCTTATTTGAAAGACCCAAGTAAGGGCCGTGTTATACTATTTGGGCTTTCATTTCATGTCGTGTGTGTAAGTCTTTCAATTCAAGCACTCACACACATTGAGCCTTCGCTCTTATTTGAAAGATCCAAGTAAGGGCCGTGTTATACTATTTGGGTTTAATTTCATGTTGTGTGCGTAGTCTTTCAATTCAAGCACTCACACACATTGAGCCTTCGCTCTTATTTGAAAGACCCAAGTAAGGGCCGTGTTATACTATTTGGGTTTAATTTCATGTTGTGTGCGTAGTCTTTCAATTCAAGCACTCACACACATTGAGCCTTCGCTCTTATTTGAAAGACCCAAGTAAGGGCCATGTTATACTATTTGGGCTTTCATTTCATGTCGTGTGTGTAAGTCTTTCAATTCAAGCACTCACACACATTGAGCCTTCGCTCTTATTTGAAAGACCCAAGTAAGGGCCGTGTTATACTATTTGGGCTTTCATTTCATGTCGTGTGTGTAAGTCTTTCAATTCAAGCATGCACCCACATTGAGCCTTCGCTCTTATTTGCAAGACCCGAGTAAGGGCCCATATACATACTCTATATATATATCTCCCTTCGGCATTTACATTACAAGTCATTTCCCTTCAGTTATTTCCCTTCGGTTATTTCCCTTCGGCATTGTCTTTACATTCGAGTTTTCCCTTTGGAGTAGCGTGAGTTTGCATTGCATCTACGCCATACCACGAGGTAGGACGCATATTGCATCAAAGCAAGCCCCGCTCAAATTCGCCCATGTAGTGGAGTGTTCATAACACACAAACTAGGTGGCCCATAAAGGGATAAAAGGAAAGACTTAGGCACGTGATCTAAAATCTGCAATCACATCTAAAAGACCCGAATTAAACACCTCGAACTGCTTCGTAGGCTTTTTACCCCAAAAACTCGATTTTTCAAAGCGTACAGACTGACCCTTGCGCATCGGTGCAAGAAGGTCTGCGATGACAAGAGCTCACTTGCTCACAGTCGCCACGATTAGAAGTCAGTTTAAAATATATCTTCGCTAGCTTAAGTAAGCTAGCTGGCATGCCCTGTTTATATAAATAAGCCTTAGACGCATGAGAGGATCCGCTCCAAGCCCTGAAAAGGCGAGAGGCGGTGATTTTTGCTGCGTCTACAGAGGCTAGGATTAGGTGTTTTTGGTTAGGTTTAGGTGAAGGAGCTCCCTTTGCGTGGCCCATAGACCCTAATCATATCATGTTGGTGCAGCCCTAGGTTAGGTTTTGGCTAATTACAAGCTTAAACCCACTTAATTAGGCTAACCCACATGATTAACCCCAAACTTGACACACAAGTCAAGCTTAATTACAATACACACTTTTATCCCCCCCCACTCTCTCTCATGCCCATAATCCCACGTGAATTTCAAGTGGGCCCCACCTCCATTTATGAGAAGGTGATGTGGGCCATGGATATGGATATTGGATTGGATCTCTGGATCCAAATCCAAGTCCATACATGGGTTTGGATTGGGATCTGGATATATATGGTCCAGATCCGATCCAAACTGAACTCTGACTCCTTCAGGCTGTGTTCGAAACGAATGGTTTGTGCGGTGTCTGACAGCATCAGTACTTCGTCTGCATTGGGTCTTCGCCAACATGATCGTCCGCCTCTGTTTTCGCCTTCCGGAGATGACTTCAAATGATGTTTTGATGATTATAGGGTCTTGGACGTTCGAGATCCTGGGGGGTGTGGATTTGATACGAGAGTTGCTGTGCCGGGCTCGACATGTGCTCCGGTTCCGGGCTCTCCTTAGCTTTCCTGGTCCTGTCTGGATTAGGCCAAGCTGCTTCGGGGTTTCAAAACATGTTTTAAAAGAGTTTTTAAAAGTCATATTATATATTTTTAAAATACAGAGTTCAAAACATATGTACAGGGTTGTTTGGAAGGCTCCTAGGTTTCCAGACTCAAAATAGCCCTTTGGGGCTGCTTTTACAAAACCAGATGGGTTTGAGAAATTCGTGGGATTTCGGGGTGTTTACAGTCTTTCAATTCTCGCACTCACACACATTGAGCTTTCGCTCTTATTTGCAAGACCCAAGTAAGGGCCATGTTATACTTTCCTTGGGTTTAATTTCATGTCGTGTGTGTAGTACTTCAATTCTCGCACTCACACACATTGAGCTTTCGCTCTTACTCCCAAGACCTTAGTTAAGGCCATATTGCAATTTATATTTGGGTTTAATTTCATGTTGTGTGCGTAGTACTTCAATTCTCGCACTCACACACATTGAGCTTTCGCTCTTACTCCCAAGACCTTAGTTAAGGCCATATTGCAATTTATATTTGGGTTTCATTTAAAGTCGTGTGTGTTGTCTTTACATTTTCACACGCACCCACATTGAGCCTTCGCTCTTACTTCCAAGACCCAAGTAAGGGCCCATATATATTATATACGTATTTCCGTTTCGGCTATGTCTTTAAGATTTGGGTTTTAAGGTTCAGCAGTGTGCGTAGTCTTTACATATATACACGGCACACACTTGCACTATTGAGCCTTTCCGCTCTTAAGATATAGCCATATTTCCCTTTTGCAATTTTCCTTCGGCAATTTACATTACAAGTCATTTCCCTTCGGCATTGTCTTTTAAATTCGGGTTTTTCCTTTGGAGTTGCATGAGTTTGTATTGCATATATGCCATACCACGAGTTAGGATGCATATTGCATCAAAGCAAACCCCATACTCCCGCTCAAAGTCGCCCCACTTAGGCTGAGTGTTCATAACACACACCTACTTGGCCCAAAAAGGGATAAAAAGAAAGACTTAGGCACGTGCAAATCCACATGAAATAAAATCTGAAAATCATACCAAAAACAACCCGAATCAAATACCTCAAACACGTTTTCGTAGGTTCTTATATCCCAAAACTCGATTTTAAAACGTATAGACTGACCCTTGTGCACCGATGCAAGAAGGTTTGTGACGACAAGAGCTTGCTTGCTCACAGTCGCCACGTTAGGAGTCAAGTTTAAAATATCTCTTCGCTAGCTTAAGTAAGCTAGCTGGCATGCCCTTTTTCTTAATTAGGACTTAGGCACACGAAAAGTTTCGCTTCAGGCCTAAGAACCAGGAGCGGGAATTTTCTGCGTCTACAATGAGGCACGGCTAGACACTTCATTGGAGTCTGAACTCGACATGACTCTGATGCTTTAAAATCCAACTATGAAAAATGCAAAAGACAAAGAGTTAAAACACTTTTTCTTGAAAAAATTTCAAGAGATCTGTTTGTTTGTATCGATTTTCCTTAAGACCCACATCCCACCGGGTGTGCCAAATCTGTAGACACGGAAAATCCTTGCCTCCGGGTTCTTAGGCCTTAAGCAAATCTTTTCTAGCTTACGTTGCTTTAAAAGGGCGTGCCAGCTAGCTTTCTCAAACTAGCGAAGTAAGTTTTTGAAAACATCTGACTTTTGGGACGACTGTGGACAAGTGGGTTTTTTTCGTCGCAGACCTTCTTGAACTGACGCTCAAGGGTCAGTCGGTACGCTTTAGGAAGTCTCGATTTTGAACAAACATGACTCTTTTGAAAACATGAAAGTGTTTTATCGATTGGTTTTGTCAAAATTGTAGATTTTATGCATGGGATCTACACGTTCCTATGTCTCTTGGGTTTTAACAAATTTTGTGTGTAATTGTGTGCATCAAGTGCTCGATTTTATCAGATTCTACACGAGTTTGCTTGGGATTGTTCGATGCAAGTATGCTCCCTATCTCGAGTGTGGCGTATATGCAATGCAACTCACACAACTCGAAGGGAAAACCCAGAATTTAAAGACATAGCGGAAGCGAAATTGCAGAAGGGAAAATATAGCTATATCTTAGATGCGGAAAGAAAATATATAGCTATATCTTAAGAGCGAGAAGGCTCAATGTGAGTGAGTGTTTTGAGTGTATAAATTGAAAGGCAACTCACGCAACATGAATTTAAAACCCAGCTGAAAGGGAAATACATATATATATATGTAAGAGCGGAAAGGCTCAATGTGAGTGAG
This sequence comes from Brasenia schreberi, assembly GCA_036023115.1. NCBI lineage: Eukaryota > Viridiplantae > Streptophyta > Magnoliopsida > Nymphaeales > Cabombaceae > Brasenia > Brasenia schreberi. The sequence continues at coordinate 4,616,692 of JAYKKT010000073.1, forward strand.
TGATTTGAGTGTATAAAATGAAAGACAACTCACACGACTTGAACCTTAAAACCTAGCTGAATGTATATAAATAGAGCTATATCCTATGGGCTGTTGAGGCCCGTTTGTGTGCAAAAGTGTGCAGATAAGAGCGAAAAGGCTCGAGTGTACGTGTGTGATTCGTGTTTCAAACCACAATATTACATCTCATGGGGAGACGATGCTCCGTTATTACAACCCGGTATCGAATTGAATTGAGGTTAAAATAATGTAAGAAGGTCAAGTTCGAGCACTTACACGTCGCCTGCTCGGGCTTCCTTTACCAATGGGATCCGACCTTGGATATAACCGTTGGATGGGCCTCTCGCTGCGAACCGATCCGATGCGTGGAGTTTTGGTCCTAGTTCACGATCTAGGTTATGTCGACACGCGAAGGTTCTACGGTTTTGGGTGGGATTTTAGCAAACCTAAGGCAAGGTGTAGGGGATCTAAGGCCAGCTCTAAGGTGAGGGGCTTAGGTAGGTTTGAGTCCAAGTCCTAAGGTGATGGTCGACCAGCTAGGGTCCGAGTTAGGTGATGGTCCTAGTGCGGAATTGGGAAGGGTCCTAAAGGAATGCTCGGCCAAGTGGTGGCCGAGCTTGTTTGATGTTTTGGAGATAGTCCTAGGGTGAGTCCTAAAGGAATGGCTCGGCCAAGGGTGGCCGAGCTGGGCAGCTTGGGTTTAGTTTAGGTTGAGATTTTGGGATGAAGTTGCTAAAGGGAATGGCTCGGCCAAAGGTGGTCGAGCTGGGCAGCTTGGGATTTAGTTTAGGTTGGGATTTGGGGACCCAATAGGACAGACCTAGGGTGAGCTCAGCTAGCTATTGGCCGAGCTTGGTATGGGCTTGGGTGGGGACGGTTTTGGGTAGAGTCTAGGTGCAGTTTTTGCAAGGTTCGGCCAACATATGTTTGGTTGAACTTGCTGGATTTTCTCAAGGGAGTTAGGTGGTTTAGAGAGGCAAAGGGGAGAATGGTTTAGGTGGGTTCTAGGGGCTCACCTTGGCCACGGTTTTAGTGGTTTCCATGCAACATTTCTTCACAACGAGTGGACCATCCATTGCTGCTGGATCCACTTGAGCAGCAACCAATGCTTGGCGTGAAATGGAGAGGCTTCTTGGCTTACAAAACCAGTCCACCTATTACAAAAGGCAAAGGGGGAAACCAACCCCCTTTGTTGACTTTTCCCTCTCTCTCCCTCTCTCTCTTACCCAAGCAAAGAGGCGTGAAAAAAATTTGCAGCCTTCGTGAACCAGCCCCTCACATCCTTTTATAGGCTTTTCATTTGGATATGGATCCTGGATTGATTCTAAAATCCGGATCCAATCCAAGTCTTGTTTGGATCTGGATCTTGGGTCTAGATCTGGATATTTGGATCTAGATTTGATCCAAATTTTTCTCTTCTTTCGTCCTTCCTGGCGTTTCGAACCGGACGTCTTGTGTGGGCCCTGAGTTCATCAACGCTCTGTCTTATGCTGGGTTTTTCATAATTTCGTCGTCCAAGCTCCTTTTCACCTTTCCGAACTCTGTTTCAACTGATTCTTTTTGTTTTGATTTGAATTGCTCATGATTTCAGGGGTACTGTTGGCTTGGCCTCCGATGCTTCCAGCTTGAAGTCTATTTGTGGCCTGGGCTCCTCTTTAGTCTTTGAAATCTGCTTTTCATCGGGCTGGGCTTGATCTTTGAATTTTTGAATCTCTTTTGCAACTACTTTGAGCCAGGCTTCACCTGTTCGTCTGGGCTTTTGCAGAAAATGAGACTTTCATCTACTTTTGAGAATTTCATGTTTTAAACAGGGTTGGAAAACGGAGGTTTGAAGTATTTGAGCTCCTAGGTTTTCGAAAATTCCGAACTTGGCTTTTTGAGCTTATTTTCAAACCAGGCATTTGGTTTTAGCAAAATTTTTGAATTTTGGGGTGTTTACAGAGATACAACTATATATATATGAGCCCAAAGGTCGTCAACGTGCACGTGTTGTGTTTGTGTATAAATGTAAAGGCAACACACTATAGACGCAGAAAATTTCCGCCTCCTGTTTCTTAGGCCTGGAGCGAACCTTTTCGTATGCCTAAGTCCTATTTAAACAAACAGGGCGTGCCAGCTAGCTTACTTAAGCTAGCGAAGATATATTTTAAACCTGACTTCTAACGTGGTGACTGTGAGCAAGCAAGCTCTTGTCGTTGCAGACCTTCTTGCACCGATGCGCAAGGGTCAGTCTGTACGCTTTTAAAATCGAGTTTTGAGTGGAGAAAACCTACGAAAGCGGTTCGAGGTGTTTGATTCGGGTCTTTTTGGTATGGTTTTAGATTTTAGATCACGTGGATTTGCACGTGCCTAAGTCTTTCTTTTTATCCCTCTTTGGGGCCACCTAGGTGTGTGTTATGAACACTCCACTAAGATGTGGCGATTTTGAGCGGGAGTATGAGGTTTGCTTTGATGCAATATGCGTCCTAACTCATGGTATGGCGTATATGCAATGCAAACTCACGCTACTCCAAAGGGAAAGCCCGAATTTAAAAGACAATGCCGAAGGGAAATTGCCGAAGGGAAATGACTTGTAATGGAAATTGCCGAAGGAAAATTGCAAAAGGGAAATACGACTATATCTTAAGAGCGGAAAGGCTCAATTGTGCAAGTGTGTGCCGTGTATATATTGAAAGACTACGCACACTGCTGAACCTTAAAACCCAAATTAAAAAGACATAGCCAAAAAGGGAAATACGTATATAGTATATATGAGCCCTTACTTGGGTCTTACAAATAAGAGCGAAGGCTCAATGTGGGTGCGTGTGAAAATGTAAAAACAACACACACGACTTCAAATTAAACCCAAATAGAAATTGCAATATGGCCTTAACTAAGGTCTTGGGAATAAGAGCGAAAGCTCAATGTGTGTGAGTGCTTGAATTGAAGTACTACGCACACAACATGAAATTAAACCCAAATAGAAATTACAATATGGCCTTAACTAAGGTCCTTGGAATAAGAGCGAAAGCTCAATGTGTGTGAGTGCTAGAATTGAAGTACTACACACACGACATGAAATTAAACCCAAATAGAAATTGCAATATAGCCTTAACTAAGGTCTTGGGAATAAGAGCAAAAGCTCAATGTGTGTGTGAGTGCTTGAATTTAAGTACTACACACGACATGAAATTAAACCCAAGGATAGTATCACACGGCCCTTACTTGGGTCTTGCAAATAAGAGTGAAAGCTCAATGTGTGTGAGTGCGAGAATTTGAAGTCAACACACCCAACTCAAGCAAAACCCTACGCAACTTAAAGTATATACGTAACTTATATCTAAAGGGGCTGATTAGGCCCGTGTGTGTTCAAAATCGTACACAACTAAGAGCGAGGTAGGCTCAAGTGCACGTGTGTGTGGATGTGCCAAGCCACATTATTAAAAGCGGGGGGAGACAATGCTCCGTTATTACAACCCCATATCAAATTTAATTTAAGCAAGTCTACAATTAAGGACCGAGTTAGGCACTTACTTATAGCTGTTCTGGAGGTGACTTGCTTGAGCGTAGGCTTGGCTTCGCCTTGGGATGCAAGAGGGAGCTCCTCAGAATGGAACGGCAAGGGGAGATGCTGGCCGGGTGACTTGGGTGCGCGAGAAGGGCGCCTTGAAGCTGGCCGGCTTCTAGGAGTGTGCTGCCTTGGTGCTTTGGGCTAAGGTGTCTAAAGAGGGTCACTAAGGGATAGTGTGGTGTTAGGAAAGGTGGCGCTAAGGGGAGCCTAAGGGAATGCCTAAGGGAAAAGTATGGCTGGCCGGGAGGACTTGGGTGCAATCGGCTAGGGATGGCCGACTAGGGATGGTTTAGTGGTGGCCGACTGCTAGGGTAGTTAGGATGTTATGGATGGGAAGGGAGCTAGCTAGTGTGTTGTGGAAGGTGGGACTAAGAGCTGGTGGAAAGTGGTATGGGCAGGTCTTAGGGAGCCAAGTGAGGTGGCCGGGTATCACTAGGGGATGTATGGGATCGGATGATGTAAAGGGTTAAGTCTGGCCGAATGGGTAGGGATGATGGGCAGGCTGTGATGGAGTTAGGTGGCGGTGGTATGGGTGGTTGAGAGTGGAGGGGGAGTGAAGAGGAGGTAGAGTTGGGTGTAGAGTACTAACTGAAGGGATGAAGAAGGGAGTTGGTGCGTGGAAGAAGGGCAGTCGAGTGCTTTGGATGGATGGAATTCAGCCGAATGGAAGTGGCGACGTGGAGTGGAGCGGGCTGGGAGGCAGTGGTGGCGCGAGGTGGAGCTTGGCCGGATGGAAGTGGTGCAGGTGGAGTAAGGTGGAAGGCTCAGCTGGCCCAAGGTGGAAAAGCTTGAAAACCCCACCCACTAGGGGGGGGTTTATATAGGTTTGGAGATGGCGGTTGGGGTTGGTTCTTGGAAGGTGGTAAGGTGGTTTAGGTGGTGGTGGTGGTATGGTGATAAGGTGGGCTGGTTTTGAGGAGGGGCCAGATATTTTGATTTAGGGGGTATTAGGGATATGGTGTGCTAGGTTTAGGTGGGGTGGTTTAGGGGTTTAGGGCTTAGCTAGGTGGGTTGGTTTTGGGGTGAGGTTTAGTGAGGTGGGTTAGGTGATTAGGCTAGGATTAGGTTAGGTTTAAGGAAATTAAGCTAGGTTTAGGGGAGGATTAGGGAAGTGGGTTAGGTGATTAGGTTGGGATTAGGCCGGGATTAGGGAAGTGGATTAGGTGATTAGGCTAGGTTTAGGCCGGGATTAGGGTAAAAGGCAAGGATTAGGGGTTTTTACTTAGGATTGGGTTAGGAAGCTCCCTTTGCATAACCCATAGACCTTGTTGCATCATGTTGGTGCAACCCTAGGTTAGGTTTTGGCTAATACAAGCTTAAACCCATGCTAATTAGGCTAACCCACATGATTAACCCCAAACTTGACACACAAGTCAAGCTTAATTACAATCAACCCTCAAATCTTATCCTCCCCCACTCTCTCTCATGCCCATAATCCCACGTGAATTTCAAGTGGGCCCCACCTCTATTTATGAGAAGGTGATGTGGGCCATGGATGTGGATATTGGATTGGATCTCTAGATCCAAATCCAAATCCACACATGGGTTTGGATTGGGATCTGGATATATATGGTCTAGATCCAATCCAAACTGAATTTTGACTCCTTCAGGCTGTGTTCGAAACGAACGGTTTGTGCGGGGTCTGACAGCATCAGTACTCCGTTTGCATTGGGTCTTCGCCAACATGGTCGTTCGCTTCTGTTTTCACCTTCCGGAGATGATTTCAAGTGATGTCTGATTTTAACAGGGTCTTGGACGTTCGAGATCCTGGGGGTGGATTCAATACGAGAGTTGCTGTGCCGGGAGGACTTGTGCTCCGGTTCCGGGCTCTTTTTAGCTCTTCTGGTCCTGCTTTGATCAGGCCAAGCTTGCTTTTTGGGGTTTCAAAACGTGTTTTAAAGGTTTTAAAAACATATTATACATATTTAAAACATACAAAAGTTTAAAACATCTATACAGTGTTGCCTGGAAGGCTCCTGGGTTTCGAGACTCAAAATAGCCCTTTGGGGTTGCTTTTACAAAACCAGGTTTGTTTTGAGAAATTCGTGGGATTTCGAGGTGTTTACACACACGCAGCTGAACCGGGAAAATGCAACAGAAAATATAGAGATATGGCTATATCTTAGTGGCTGCCGAGGCCAAAATGGTGCGTGAGGTGCTTGAGCAAGCGCCCGGGTGTTCTTTGGGTGCGAGTGTGTAAATGAAAGACAAACTCATACGACTTAATGTAACAACCCAGCTGAATTGAAATACATATATATAGTAAGAGCGAAGGCTCAATGCACGTGTGTGTGGAGTGTATAAAATCAAAGACAACTCACGCAACTCTTACTAGAGTCATAGGAGTAAGAGCGAAGGCTCAATCGTGCATGTGGGTGCTTGTGTACGAGTTAAGAGCTAAGGCTCAAGTGCTCGTGTGTGTCTTGTGTATCAAGCACCAATATTACAACCCGGGGGGAGACAATGCTCCATCAATACAACCCCGTATCCAAATTGAATTAAACGTAGAAGGAGATATGAAATACCGAATTTGAAACACTTACAAGTGATTCGGATGTTTGTCCACTCCAATCTACACGGGCTTGTGCTTTATAATCACGAACGGACCTCCCTTGAAGCTTGAGGCGAAAAGTGGCTGCGCGGAGCCTTTGAGCTTGGTGCGTTTTGGCCTTGAATGGAGAGGGTTCTCGGCAAGAGTAGGTGTGGGTCTTAGTGGGGTTTTGTGAGGTTACGGCCAAGGCACAAGGGGTTGCGGGTCTTAGGGTGTGGTATGGAGTCGGGGTGTGTGGGAGCTAAAGGTCACGGATGGGAGGTTAGGTGGGGGAGTGTTAGCCTAGGACGGGATGTGGAGTTGGGGGTCACGGTAAGGTCGGTTAGGGTGTGTGGTAGTGGGGTTTAGGTTGTGGCATAGAGGGATGAGTTATGGCCGACACTAGGTAGATGGGGTGTGTGGTGGAACTGGGTTGGCTAAGGAGGGAATACGGCTGGGTGTTGGGTAGGTCGGTTGGGGAGTGTAAGGCGGTGGTGGTAGGTGGCAGTAGGTCGGTTGAGGCGGCAGTGTGGTGGTAAGGAATTAGGTAGAGTCGGTGTTAGGTCGGTTGGTGGGTAGGCCAGTTGAGGGTCTGTGGCGCTGGGCACTAAATGCCAAGTGACAGGCGCTAGGCGCCAAGCAGGTTCGCGAGGCAATAAGGTGGTACGGGGCATGCGGTAGGCGCGCGACGTGGGTGCAGAAAGGGAGCAGGGCGTGGGGCGCGTGCAGGGCACGCGGGGCGCTTGTAGGGTGTGCGGCGCGGGAGCGGGTAGGATTAGGGGTGTTCGGGTGGTTGAAGATGGAGTCGGTTGGTGTATTAGGGGAGTGATGGTTTAGGTTAAGGGTGCTGTGGGTGGTTAGGTGGGTTCGGTTAGGTCTAGGTGGAGTCGGCTTAGGGGATTACCTCTTAATGGCGGTTTAGGGTGTGCTCAAGCTCCAATCAACCACCTTAAGCCTCCTTGTTCAAGCAAATCCAGCCCTTCAATTAAGGTGGGTGTAAACACCCCGAAATCCCACGAATTTCTCAAATTCATATGGTTTTGTACAAGCGGCCCCAAAGGGCTATTTTGAGTCTGGAAACCCAGGAGCCTTCCAGACAACCCTGTATATATGTTTTAAACTTCATACTTCAAAAATATATAATATAGCTTTTAAAAACCTTTTAAAACACGTTTTGAAACCCCGAAGCAGCTTGGCCTAATCCAAACAGGACCAGGAAAGCTAAGAAGAGCCCGGAACCAGAGCACATGTCAAGCCCGGCACAGCAACTCTCGTATCAAATCCATACCCCCAGGATCTCGAACGTCCAAGACCCTGTTATTATCAAAATGTCATTTGAAGCCATCTCCGGAAGGCAGAAATGGAGGCGGACGATCATGTTGGCGAAGACCCAACGTAGACGGAGTGCTGATGCTGTCAGACCCCCACACAAATCATCCGTTTCAAACACAGCTCGAAGGAGTCAGAGTTCAGTTTGGATCGGATCTGGACCATATATATCCAGATCCCAATCCAAACCCATGTATGGACTTGGATTTGGATTTGGATTCAAAAATCCAATCCAATATCCATATCCATGGCCCACATCACCTTCTCATAAATGGAGGTGGGGCCCACTTGAAATTCACGTGGGATTATGGGCATGAGAGAGAGTGGGGGTGGATAAGATCAAGTGTGTGTTGTAATTAAGCTTGACTTGTGTGTCAAGTTTGGGGTTAATCATGTGGGTTAGCCTAGTTAAGTGGGTTTAAGCTTGTAATTAGCCAAAACCTAACCTAGGGCTGCACCAACATGATGTGGTTAAGGTCTATGGGTCATGCAAAGGGAGCTCCTTCACCTAAACCTAACCCAAAACACCTAATCCTAACCTTCCACCCTAATCCACCCCTAATCTGAGCCTAATCACCTAACCCACTTCCCTAATCCCGGCCTAATCCCAACCTAATCACCTAACCCACTTCCCTAATCCTTTCCTAAACCTAGGTTAATTTCCCTAAACCTAGCCTAATCCTAGCCTAATCACCTAACCTAGCTCACTAAACCTCACCCTAGAACCAACCCACCTAACTAAACCCTAAACCACTAAACCACCCCATCTAAACCTAGCACACCATATCCCCCAAAACCATTAAAACAAAATATCTGGCCCTACCCTTTCCAGCCCACCTTATCCTCATACCACCCTACCTAAACCACCTAACCACTACCCCAAACCCAGCCCTAACCGACCTACCCATCCCTATATAAACCCCCCCCCCTTGGGGGCGGGTTCCATGGATCTAGGAGCCCTCACCCATCCCAGCTGGGTCCTCTCCTTCCCCCAAGTCCAGCTGAATCCCACCTGCTCCACTTGCTCCATCTGCACCACCACCTGCTCTCCATCCCACCACCATCTGCACCGCCACCTACACCACCACCTCCCAGCCGAACACCATCGCCTGCCCAACTCCCTTCCAGCCGAGCGCCACCCTCTTCTTCACCCGGTAAGTCCCCTACACCATACCCTGCTACTTCTTCACTCCCTCTCCACTCTCAGCCTCCTAATCCACTCCCCTACCACTCTAACATCAGCCCTTACACTCGCTGCCACCCTTCTCACTCAGCCGAAACCAAACTCCCTAAATACCCCCCACCACCAAGCTCCTAGTCGGCCACTCCAACCGACTGTCACCTTGTCGTTTGGCCAGCCACCCGCCAGCCGTATCCTTCCCCTATCTAGTTCCCTTCCCTTAGTGTCATATTCCCCAACACTACACTCCCCCTAGTGACCTTACCTAGCCCCTTCAATCCCCCACATCAAGGCGACACCCTTGCTAGCAGCCGGCCACCTTCAAGGCACCCGGCCAACACCCCTTGTCGCTCAACCTCGCGGAGCTCCCTTTTGCAGCCCAAGGCGAAGGCCAAGCCCACGCTCAAGCAAGGCCTCTACGGACTAGCTACTAGTAAGTGCCTAACTCGGTCTTTAGTTGTATACTTGCTTGAGATTCAATTCGATACAGGGTTGTAATAACGGAGCATAGTCTCCCCCCGCTTGTAATAACGTGGCTTGGCACACCCACACACGTGCACTCTCCTAGCTGTGCACGATTTTGAACACACACGGGCCTAATCAGCCCCTAATACATAAGTATATACGTATACTTTCATTTTGTAGGGTTTTGCTTAAGTTGGGTGTGTTGTCTTTCAATTCAAACACTCACACACATTGAGCCTTCGCTCTTAGTTGAAAGACCCAAGTAAGGGCCGACCTATACTATTTGGGTGTGTAAGTCTTTCAATTCAAGCAATCTCACACACATTGAGCTTTCGCTCTTATTTGAAAGACCCAAGTAAGGGCCGACCTATACTATTTGGGTTTCATTTCATGTCATGTGTGTAAGTCTTTCAATTCAAGCACTCTCACACACATTGAGCTTTCGCTCTTATTTGAAAGACCCAAGTAAGGGTCGACCTATACTATTTGGGTTTCATTTCATGTTGTGTGTGTAAGTCTTTCAATTCAAGCACTCACACACATTGAGCTTTCGCTCTTACTCCCAAGACCTTAGTCAAGGCCTATTGCAGTTATATTTGGGTTTAACTTCATGTCGTGTGCGTAGTACTTCAATTCAAGCACTCTCACACACATTGAGCTTTCGCTCTTATTCCCAAGACCTTAGTTAAGGCCATACTGCAATTTATATTTGGGTTTAATTTCATGTCGTGTGCGTAGTACTTCAATTCAAGCACTCACACACATTGAGCTTTCGCTCTTACTCCCAAGACCTTAGTCAAGGCCATACTGCAATTTATATTTGGGTTTAATTTCATGTCGTGTGTGTAAGTCTTTCCATTCAAGCACGCACCCACATTGAGCCTTCGCTCTTATTTGCAAGACCCGAGTAAGGGCCCATATATCTACTCTATATACATATCTCCCTTCGGCACTTACTTTACAAGTTATTTCCCTTCGGTTATTTCCCTTCAGTATTGTCTTTACTTTTAGGTTTTCCCTTTGGAGTAGCGTGAGTTTGCATTGCATCTACGCCATACCACGAGGTAGGACGCATATTGCATCAAAGCAAGCCCCGCTCGAATTCGCCCATGTAGTGGAGTGTTCATAACACACAAACTAGGTGGCCCGAAAAGGGATAAAAGAAAAGACTTAGGCACGTGCAAATCCACGTGATCTAAAACATGCAATCGCATCTAAAAGACCCGAATTAGACACCTCAAACCGCTTCGTAGACTTTCTCTCCCAAAACTCGATTTTTGTAAAGCGTACTGACTGACCCTTGCGCATCGGTGCAAGAAGGTCTGCGACGATGTAGACGCGCGAAAATCCCCGCCTCTTTGCCTCTTTTGGGGCTTGGAGTGGATCTTCTCGTGTGTCTAAGGCCTATGTATACAAATAGGGCATGCCAGCTAGCTTACTTAAGCTAGCGAAGATATTTTTATCACTGACTTCTAAACGTGGCGACTGTGAGCAAGTAAGCTCTTGTCGTCGCAGACCTTCTTGCACCGATGCGCAAGGGTCAGTATGTACGCTTTGCAAAAATCGAGTTTTGGAGAGAAAGTCTACGAGGCGGTTCGAGGTGTCTATTTCGGGTCTTTAGGATGCGATTGCATATTTTAGATCACGTGGATTTGCACGTGCCTAAGTCTTTTCTTTTATCCCTTTTCGGGCCACCTAGTTTGTGTGTTATGAACACTCCACTACATGGGCGAATTCGAGCAGGGCTTGCTTTGATGCAATATGCGTCCTACCTCGTGGTATGGCGTAGATGCAATGCAAACTCACGCTACTCCAAAGGGAAAACCCGAAATGTAAAGACAATACTGAAGGGAAATAACAGAAGGGAAATAACCGAAGGGAAATAACCGAAGGGAAATAACCGAAGGGAGATATGTATATAGCTTATGTATATGAGCCCTTACTCGGGTCTTGCAAATAAGAGCGAAGGCTCAATGTGGGTGCATGCTTGAATTGAAAGACTTACAAACACGACATAAATGAAACCCAAATATAACTTGCAGTATGGCCTTGACTAAGGTCTTGGGAGTAAGAGCGAAGGCTCAATGTGTGTAAGAGTGCTTGAATTGAAGTACTACACACACGACATAAATGAAACCCAAATATAACTGCAATAAGGCCTTTACTAAGGTCTTGGGAGTAAGAGCGAAGGCTCAATGTGTGTGAGAGTGCTTGAATTGAAGTACTACACACACGACATAAATGAAACCCAAATATAACTGCAATAAGGCCTTTACTAAGGTCTTGGGAGTAAGAGTGAAGGCTCAATGTGTGTGAAAGTGCTTGAATTGAAAGACTTACTCACACGACATGAAATAAAACCCAAATAGTATAGGTCGGCCCTTACTTGGGTCTTTCAAATAAGAGCGAAAGCTCAATGTGTGTGAGAGTGCTTGAATTGAAAGACTTACTCACACGACATGAAATGAAACCCAAATAGTATAGGTCGGCCCTTACTTGGGTCTTTCAACTAAGAGCGAAAGCTCAATGTGTGTGAGTGCTAGAATTGAAAGACAACGCACCCAACTTAAACAAAAACCCTTCGAAAATGAAAGTATATGTACACTTATATATTAGGGGCTGATTAGGCCCGTGTGTGTTCAAAATCGTGCACGACTAAGAGAGTGCACGTGTGTGGTTGTGCCAAGCCACGTTATTACAAGCGGGGGGAGACTATGCTCCGTTATTACAACCCCGTATCAAATTGAATCTCAAGCAAGTATACAACTAAAGACCGGGTTTAGACACTTACGAGTAGCTGGTCCGTAGAGGTCTTGCTTGAGCGTGCACTTGGCCTTGGGCTGCAAACGGGAGCTCCGCGAAGATAGGTGATCAAAGGTGCTGGCCGGCTGCAAGTGGGGCGCGGGATAGGCGCCTCGAAGGTGGCCGGTGGCCAGTAGATGTCGCCTCGAGGTAGGGGGTTTAAAGGGGCTAAATAAGTGGGTTCTTAGGGTCACTAGGGGAGTTGAGAGTTTTGGGAAAGCTGGACCTAAAGGAGAATTTATGGGAAGGCCGAATGGGACACCTAGGGGAGGGCCGAATGGGATATGATGGCTAGGTAGTGGCCGATAGTTTAGGTTATACTAGGTTCGGCTAGGTGCAAAGGGTGGTGGCAAAGGGGTTGAGATGAGGATAGGGTAGGTGGCTAAGAGTGGAGAGGTGGAAGAGAAGGGGCTTTGATGGAGATTGGGTACTTACCGAATGGGGAGAGGCGGTGGAAGGCAAGGAGAAGTAGGCGGGCAGGTGGGCTCTTGGCTGGTTCGGTTGGATGAAGGTGGTGGCGTCCGACTGGGCAATGGTGGTGGATGGAAGAGGGAAGGTGGCGGTGCAGGTGGTGGCTGGTGGAGCAGGTGGAGCAGGCGGAGGTGATGGAGAGTGGTCCCGGCTAGATGAGGAAGTGGGGGAAGGAGAGGGCCCGGCTGGGTGAGGTGAGGGTTCCCACTTTTAAAAACCCGCCCCCAAGGGGGGGGATTTAAATAGGGGATGGGTAGGTCGGTTAGGGCTGGGCTGAGGGTAGTGGTTAGGTGGTTTAGGTAGGGTGGTATGTAGATATGGTGGGCTGGAAAGGGTTGGGCCAGATATTTTAAAACTAGGGGTTTGGGTAGATTGTGGGCTAAGGGTGGTTTAGGGGTTTAGGGCTAGGTTAGGTGGTTGGGTTTTAGGGTGAGGTTTAGTGAGCTAGGTTAGGTGATTAGGCTAGGTTTAGGCTAGGATTAGTGAAATTAATCTAGGTTTAGGGAAGGATTAGGGAAGTGGGTTAGGTGATTAGGTTGGGATTAGGATGGGATTAGGGAAGTGGGTTAGGTGATTAGGTTCAGATTAGGGGTGGATTAGGGGTTTAGGCTAGGTTTAGGCATTTTGGGTTAGGTTTAGGTGAAGGAGCTCCCTTAGCATGGCCCATAGACCTTGATCACCCCATGTTGGTGCAGCCCTAGGTTAGGTTTTAGCTAATTACAAGCTTAAACCCACTCAATTAGGCTAACCCACATGATTAAACCCAAACTTGACACACAAGTCAAGCTTAATACAACACTCTTGATATTTTTCACCCCCACTCTCTCTCATGCCCAATATCCCACGTGAATTTCAAGTGGGCCCCACCTCCATTTATGAGAAGGTGATGTGGGCCATGGCTATGGATATTGGATTGGATCTCTGGATCCAAATCCAAATCCAAGTCCACATATGGGTTTGGATTGGAATCTGGATATATATGGTCCAGATCCAATCCAAACTGAACTCTGACTCCTTCGAGCTGGGTTCGAAACGGACGATTCGTGCGGGGCCTGACAGCATCAGTACTCCGTCTGCGTTGGGTCTTCGCCAACATAGTCGTCCGCCTCCGTTTCTGCCTTCCGGAGATGACTTCAAATGCTATTTTGATAAGAACAGGGTCTTGGACGTTCGAGATCCTGGGGTGTGAATCAAATACAAGAGTTGCTGCGCCGGGCTCGACGTGTGCTCCGGTTCCGGGCTCTTCTTAACTCTCCTGGTCCTGCCTTGATCAGGCCAAGCCACTTCGGGGTTTCAAAACATGTTTTAAAAGGGTTTTCAAAAGCCATATCATATGTTTTTGAAAGATGTAGTTTAAAACAGATATACAGGGTTGTCTGGAAGGCTCCTGGGTTTCCAGACTCAAAATAGCCCTTTGGGGCTGCTTTTACAAAACCAAGTTTGTTTTAAGGAATTCGTGGGATTTCGGGGTGTTTACAGACGACAAGAGCTCACTTGCTCACAGTCGCCATGATTAGAAGTCAGTGTTAAATATATCTTCGCTAGCTTAGGTAAGCTAGCTGGCACGCCTTGTTTGCATAAATAAGGCCTTAGACACACGAGAGGATCCGCTCCGAGCCCTGAAAAGGTGAGAGGCGGGGATTTTCGCGCGTCTACAGAGATTGGCACGCCCGGTGGGACGTGAGCCTTTCAAAAATCGGGTTTTTAAGTAGAAGTCTTGTGAAAATTTTTAAAGGTGTCATTTTTAAACTTATTTTTCTTTGCTTGTACTTAGGACATTTTGAAAAAAAGCTTGAAAAGCTTGTCAAAATCCAATCCAAGTGAAGCGTCGAGCCAAGGCTCATGCTCATCAAGTTCTCACTCTAGGAGGATTTTCAAAAACAAAATAAAACTAGATGAAATCGAGGACTTGAGAAGGGAGTTTGAGGTCAAAATTGATGCTCTCAGCCAAGAGGCTGAAGTAGGTGATTCATGTTCATCAAATGGTGAACAAAGGCCTAAAAAGAAATTTGAAAAACCTCGCAAGCACAAAGAGGCCTCCGTAATGGAAGGCAACCAATACCACGAGTCCTTCACACAAAAGGACCGTAAAGACCTACAGCAGTTGCTGAAAGGGCAGAATAAAGAGAAAAGAAGCTACGCCCTGTTTGATTTCCTTCCTATGGATTACGAAACAGACAGTGACGATGAAATACCGAACTTACATCGGTATGATGGCATGGGAGACCCTAGGTCTCACTTGTAGCTTTTCTCACGTCGAGCCCATAAGAAGAAAAAGGACTCGATGAAATGGGTGTATTGGTTCCCTTTATCCCTTAAAGGCATAGCTGCCAAATGGCTAGCTTCCTACAACTTAAGCCAGTTCGCTACTTTTGAAGAGTTAGCGAACTGCTTCATGCAAAGATTTGCACACAACTTGGAAGTCACGCCGACTCTGAATACCTTAAGGGATACGAAGCAAGGCATGAACGAAGATGTACATGCTTTCATTATAAGATGGAGGTCGCTTTTGGGCCAAGTGCGAGAGCCCATATCCGAAGGATGCGCAGTCATGCTCATCCTAGATACTTTTAAAAGCGAGTTAAAAACCCTTCTCTCGCTCCATGAGATTTCAACTTTCCATAAGTTGATCAAAAAGGCCTCCCTTTTTGAAACCAACTTGCGAAAAGGGACATCGATCACTTATGGAAAGGAAGTGCCGTTCCAAAAACCCGCTTGGAAAAGCCCATCGCATATGGGCTGCCCACGACGGACAAAGGGGCAAAGCCCCATAAAATCGCCAATGTCCGGGTGGATCCAGGCATAGCGGGCACTTCCAAAAATTTTGAAAAGTCAGAAAATAAGAGGGAGCAAAATTTTCAAAAACCGGTTGAAAAACGGGAGTATACTCCGTTGGGGCAGCCTGTGTAGGAGGTCCTAGACCTCCTACTTGCCCAGGGCATGATAGAACTCCCTGAAATCCCCGAAGGAGTCACTTCTAAAGGGGGGTATTTAAACCAATTTTGTAAGTATCATCGGCTCAAAGGCCATGATACCAAACGCTGCTTCTCCCTCTTAAATAAAATTGAGAACTTGATAGTAGAAGGCCGGCTCCAGGTCACTGCGGAACCTGAGCCACCTCAAGCTATCTTCAAGGAACCCTTTCCCAAACACGCCAGTGGCAGTGGGAAAGGAAAGGAGGTATGTACCCTCACCATTTCCAAGGAACTAGTGCAAAAACCAGAACCTAGTGTAGACGCGCGAAAATCCCCGCCTCTCACCTTTTCAAGGCTCGGAGCGGATACTCTCGTGTGTCTAAGGCCTATTTATGCAAACAAGGCGTGCCAGCTAGCTTACCTAAGCTAGCAAAGATATATTTAACACTGACTTCTAATTGTGGCGACTGTGAGCAAGTGAGCTCTTGTCGTCGCAGACCTTCTTGCACCGATGCGCAAGGGTCAGTCTGTACGCTTTGCAAAAATCGAGTTTTGGGAGAGAAAGTCTACGAAGCGGTTCGAGGTGTCTAATTCGGGTCTTTTAAATGTGATTGCATGTTTTAGATCACGTGGATTTGCACGTGCCTAAGTCTTTTCTTTTATCCCTTTTCGGGCCACCTAGTTTGTGTGTTATGAACACTCCACTACATGGGCGAATTCGAGTGGGGCTTGCTTTGATGCAATATGCGTCCTACCTCGTGGTATGGCGTAGATGCAATGCAAACTCACGCTACTCCAAAGGGAAAACCCGAATGTAAAGACAATACTGAAGGGAAATGACTTGTAAAGTAAGTGCCGAAGGGAGATATGTATATAGAGTAGGTATATGGGCCCTTACTCGGGTCTTGCAAATAAGAGCGAAGGCTCAATGTGGGTGCGTGCTTGAATGGAAAGACTTACACAAACGACATGAAATTAAACCCAAATATAAATTGCAGTATGGCCTTGACTAAGGTCTTGGGAGTAAGAGCGAAAGCTCAATGTGTGTGAGAGTGCTTGAATTGAAAGACTTACACACACGACATGAAATTAAACCCAAATATAACTGCAATAGGCCTTGACTAAGGTCTTGGGAGTAAGAGCGAAAGCTCAATGTGTGTGAGAGTGCTTGAATTGAAAGACTTACACACACGACATGAAATGAAACCCAAGTAGTATAGGTCGGCCCTTACTTGGGTCTTTCAAATAAGAGCGAAGGCTCAATGTGTGTGAGAGTGCTTGAATTGAAAGACTTACCCACACGACATGAAATGAAACCCAAATAGTATAGGTCGGCCCTTACTTGGGTCTTTCAAATAAGAGCAAAAGCTCAATGTGTGTGAGTGCTTGAATTGAAAGACAATGCACCCAACTTAAGCAAAACCCTTCAAAAATGAAAGTATATGTATATACTTATGTACTAGGGGCTGATTAAGCCCGTGTGTGTTCAAAATCATGCACAACTAAGAGAGTGCACGTGTGTGGGTGTGCCAAGCCACGTTATTACAAGCGGGGGGAGACTATGCTCCGTTATTACAACCCCGTATCGAATTGAATCTCAAGCAAGTATACAACTAAAGACCGAGTTAGGCACTTACTAGTAGCTGGTCCGTAGAGGCCCGGCTTGAGCGTGGGCTTGGCCTTCGCCTTGGGCTGTGAACGGGAGCTCCGCGAGGTTGAGCGACAAGGGGTGCTGGCCGGGTGCTTTGAAGGTGGCCGGCTGCAAGCAACGGTGTCGCCTTGATGTGTGGGGATTAAAGGGGCTAAGGTGAGTATATAGGGTCACTAAGAGAGGATATAGTGTTAGGGAGTATGGCCCCAAGGGGAGCCTAAGGGAAGATCTAATGGAGCACCTAGGGGAAAGGAGGTGGCTGGCCGAATGGAAGGGACAGTCGGTTGGAGTGGCCGACTAGGGGAATTTGGTGGTGGCGGGCTGCTAGGATGGCTATGGGTGGAGTATGGGAAGGGAGCTAGCTAGGTGATGGGGCTAGGCGGTAGTGGGTGTAGTGGGTGTAAGGGAGTGCTATGGGCAGGTCTTAGGAAGTCGGATAGGGTGGCCGGGTGTAGTTAGGGTGGTTAGTAGTGGCGGGTAGTTAGGGTGACTAAGGCTTGGCCGAGTGGGAGTGGTGGCGGCATGTGGCTGATATTAGGGTAAGGTCGTGGTATGGTGGGTGGCTGGGAGTGGAGAGGGAGTGGAGAAGGAGCTAGGCGGAGTGTGGGGTACTAACCGGATGAAGAGGCGGTGGCGGATGGAAGGGGAGTGTAGACGGGCGAAAATCCCCGCCTCTTACCTTTTCAGGGCTCGGAGCGGATCCTCTCGTGTGTCTAAGGCCTTATTTATGCAAACAGGGCGTGCCAGCTAGCTTACCTAAGCTAGCGAAGATATATTTAACACTGACTTCTAATCGTGGCGATTGTGAGCAAGGAGCTTAAAGCCCATAGAACACATAGCAGCTCTTCGAGGGCACATACAGATCGTGAATTGAAAACCGATCTCAAACTCAACGAAGGATTGGAGATTAGAGACAAATCCCGGCAAAGGGATAAGTCGTCCACTCCTACAACTTCAAGCTTTTCAAAATCCATAGAAAAACCAAAAAAAGATTTTTCTATTTCAAAAAACCAAAAAAATCTTGAAAATTTGGAAAAAGACCAAAAAATTGAAAAACAAAATTTTGGAATTTTGAAAACTTCAAGTCCTAAGTCTAGGCACACACATACAGTGGGACATGAAGTCCACACCCTACAAAGGAACGAGAGTGAAAAACAGGAAGGTTTCGAAAGGAAACGCCTCGTTAAACCTCGGGGGCTCAAAACAGAGTTACCCGAGAAATCGGCTTGCTCTCACCCTGAAAAAGTAGACAAGCCACAAAGAGGTATGCCTGAAACCCATCCTTCTCAAGACTCTCTTCTTCATGTAGGGTCATCAGATGCATTGGATAACCCCTTTGCACACACAAACCCACAAACTGTGCCAAAACTTGAGGATTTTCAAGGTGCGCCAACTGTCGTGCACCATTCAAAGGAATTTCAAAAACAAAAAGAAGTTTCGAAAATGGTAGACATGGAGACCCCTAATGCATGCATCGACATCTTAGGAGCTCATAACCCTACCATAGAAAAACCCACTTCTTCGAGCCTAGTCTTGTGCCCTGGAACCAAGGCTATGGCTTTGAAACAAAAAAATCAAATCCTAGGGGCACCACGAGTTGAACCTAGGGACCAAGTCAAAAACTTCAAGGGACCTTGCATGGCTCCCCTTGAAGTAAATTTTTCCCAAAATAGGGTATGGAACCATAAGTTTTCCATAACCCTGCTATGTCCAAAACTCCTCAAGGAACCAAGCTTGGCTTTCCTTGAGGGCAAAGTCTCCCAAACCAGGTTTGTATGGAAGCCCCAGTCTTCCATCACCCCGGAATCCAAACTCCCGATATCCAAAAGGGTATATATCCCCAACATGGACGATTCCATGTTCCAAGACCATGATTTATACCAAAACTTTTCGAAAAGCAAAAAGTCTTGGAACATGATTCTGAATATGGGATATAAACCCTACGCGGGCCTGGGAACCCGAAACCAAGGTAGGCTTGAGCCTGTCCTACCTAAAACCAATAGGAAACGATATGGACTGGGCTACAGCCCACCCAT
Organism: Brasenia schreberi; assembly: GCA_036023115.1. NCBI lineage: Eukaryota > Viridiplantae > Streptophyta > Magnoliopsida > Nymphaeales > Cabombaceae > Brasenia > Brasenia schreberi. The sequence continues at coordinate 4,635,621 of JAYKKT010000073.1, forward strand.
ACCACCAGAGCCGCCACCTAAGACCATCTGGGTCAAGGGTGCCTTGTAGAACCTCTAAAACCGAAACCCATGTCTTAGACCTATCTGATTAGAGTCTGATTCATGAATGTTTTCTTTGAAGGTTCAATGGAAGATCCCTACTTTTGAAAAAGACAAAAAAAGTTGAAAACTCTCAAAATCTCAAAAACATTTGGAAAAACGAAAATTCCAAAAAGAAATTTTGTTTCAAAAGCCTTTGGCCATGTACAAAGCCCATTTTCGAAAAATTGTAAAAATGCTTTCAAAAAAATGTATATACTCCCTGAAACCAAGTATCCAAAAAACTGGTCCTATCCACCCTTTTGCCTAGAGCTTTTTCAAAAATGAAAAGCTCGAGAATCACCAAAGCAAGGAGGAATAAACACCTCCAAGCTTCCTGAACTTCGCAAAATCCTTAACTTATGGAAAATTGGGGATTTTTAGAAATAAGTTAACCCATAGTGTGTGCATAAGCATCATGCATTACACTTTGAAATCATTCATATGCATCGAGTCTAGACATCATTCTAGAAATCGAATTCAGGGTTTTGCAAAATCAAAGGGGCAATAAGAGTCGACCCCCTAAGTATCGAGCCTTCATAGGCATGTCTCCATACAAATCAAAACCAACACCTTCGAGGCAAATTTTAAAAAGGAAATGAGAATCTCGAAAAAGGGTTAGCATTTCACAAAAACCTTTCATGGCTTTGAAAAGAAAGATTTTCTTCAACTTCTGGTTTATATGAAAACCTTGATTGTGTTAGGATAAAGAACATGAATCTCACGATGAAATATGGAGACCATGTCAAAACTAAAACCTGATGGCCATGACGATCACTTAGGGCTGGTTATGTTTCCCATCCTTGAGCAAAAAGTATCATAATCATGTAAGAAAAACCATGGAAGTGCATGGACATGAACATACCATTGTCCATCTGTAGACACCGAAAATTTTCACTTACGGGTTCTTAGGCCTGAAGTGAACCTTTTCGCATTCTACTTCGCTTTATGGGCGTGCCAGCTAGTTTACTTTAACTAGCAAAGTATGTTTTGAAAACAATCTGACTTTTGAAAGGCGATTGTAGGCAAGCGGGATTTTTACGTCGCAGACCTTCTTGCACCGATGCGCAAGGGTCAGTCTGTACGCTTAGAGACTTCGTTTTGAAACAAGTTTAACTCAAAATATATTTTGAATGAAGAAGTGTTTTAAAACCATTTGAAAACCATGCATTTGGGCGATTTTGACTTTGTAAGGGTTGGACGACCCTAAGTCTTTCAAATTTTAATCTACTTAGGCACGATGGGCGTGCATCGAAATAGCCTAAGTCTTGCACGATTTGATTCGGGTTTGTATGATTTTCAGATTTTAGATCACGTGGATTTGCACGTGCCTAAGTCTTTCTTTTTATCCCTTTATGGGCCACCTAGGTGTGTGTTATGAACACTCCACTACATGGGGCGAATTTGAGCGGGAGTACGGGGCTTGCTTCGATGCAATATGCGTCCTACCTCGTGGTATGGCGTAGATGCAATGCAAACTCACGCTACTCCAAAGGGAAAACCCGAAATTAAAAGACAATGCCGAAGGGAAATTGCCGAAGGGAAATGACTTGTAAAGTAAATAGCCGAAGGGAAATGACTTGTAAAGTAAATAGCGGAAGGGGAAATATGGCTATATCTTAAGAGCGGAAAGGCTCAATTGTGTAAGTGTGTGTCGTGTATATATTGAAAGACAACGCACACGACTTGAACCTTAAAACCCGAATCTTAAAGACGTAGCCGAAAGAAATACTTTATATAGAGTATATGTAGGGGCCCTTACTTGGGTCTTGTAAATAAGAGCGAAGGCTCAATGTGTGTGCGTGCTTGAATTGAAAGACTTACACACACGACATGAAATGAAACCCAAATATAAATTGCAGTATGCCTTGACTAAGGTCTTGGGAGTAAGAGCGAAAGCTCAATGTGTGTGAGTGTAGAATTGAAGTACTACGCACACGACATAAATGAAACCCAAATATAACTGCAATAAGGCCTTTACTAAGGTCTTGGGAGTAAGAGCAAAGGCTCAATGTGTGTGCGTGTGGAAAATGGAAAGACAACACACACGACTTAATTAAAAACCCCCTTGACTTAAAATATATAAATATAACTATATATTAAGGGCTTGTTAGGCCCGTGTGTGTGCAAGAAGTGTACGACTAAGAGCGGAAAGGCTCAAGTGCGTGTGTGTGTGGGTGTGTCAAACCACGTTATTACAATCGGGGGGAGACGAAGCTCCTTTACTACAACCCCGTATCAAAATTTAATAAAACACCAAATGTAAGGACTTACAACTCACCTAGCCCGCTATGTGGGGTGTGTCTAGGACGCGTACGCCTTGCGTGTGGAGCCCGGATCACATGGAAGTGGAACCGACTAGCTTGGAGGTGTTTGAGAACCTTTGAGGACTTGGGAGAGGTGTTTGAGTAGGCTTTGTATGGGCCTGGTTTTGGGCTTTGTATGGGCCTGGTTTGGGATGACTCGAGTTGGGTGCTAGGGGAGCTTGGGGCAACTCGGGCTGTCTTGGTGCAGCCCGGGGTTTTACCTTGCAAGGGGGTGCCTTAGGATGACTCGAGCCAAGGTGGTTCGAGTTATGTTTTAGGAGAAACCCTAACTAGGTCAGGTTCAGTCAATCAAGGCCAAGGCAGGTCGACCAGGGCTGAGCTAGGGCTCGGCCTGGCTGGGTGGAGTCATGGCTAGAGGTAGGTGGGTTCAAGGAAACGGCCTGCCTTGTGGCAGGCCGGGGCTTTAGTGATGTGGATGATGCACGGCCTGCACCAGCAGGCCGTGGGCTTGGGGGTGAAGGAAGGGATACGGCCTGCACTAGCAGGCCGTGGGGTTTCTAGGGAGAGGTGGCCTGCCGAGTGGCAGGCCCTGCCCTTGGTAAAGGAGGGGAAGCCCGGCCTGCACTAGCAGGCCGTGGGGTTTCTAGGGAGAGGTGGCCTGCCGAGTGGCAGGCCCTGCCCTTGGTAAAGGAGGGGAAGCCCGGCCTGCACTAGCAGGCCGTGGGCTTGTAGGTAGAGGGCCTGCCGAGTGGCAGGCCTTGGCTAGGCTTTGATGAGGCACGGCCTGCACCAGCAGGTCGTGGGTTTACTAAAGAGAATGGCCTGCCAAGGAGCAGGCCATTAGGTTTGGTTTGGGGCGAGGGATGGTGGCGGTTTTTAGGTGGTGGTAGGTTAGTCGGGGCAGGGAAGGTGCAGGTGGAGTTGGGTCAAGGCGGGGTTTGGTTGAGGCGGTGATAGATAGGTTCAGCCAGGTTGCAGGTTGGTTGGGGAAGGGGTTTTGGGGAGTTCGGCCAGCACTTGGCTGGGCTTATTTGTGGTGGTTTAGGTTTAGTTAGGTGTAGGTGGGTTCATATGGGTTAGGTTTAGAAGGGTAGAGAGAAGGGGTAGGTTTAGTTTGAGGCTTACCTTAGGTGCAGCCCACTAGGTCCAGCCACCTCCAATCGGTCCAGCCCACTTCCACGCCCGCGGTCCACCTCTTGGTGCAGCTAGGCTCGAGTTGGTGCAGCCCCCTTTGATCTAGCCTTGGCCAACATGGCTCAAGCCCACTTCACTCATGAGCCCACATGGCTAGGTTTATCACTCCCTCTCTCTCCTCCCAAGCATTTGCATGAACCCTTTACATGGACCCCCTCACCTCTATTTATAGAGATTTGAGGTGGGTCTTGGATTTGGGTTTGGGTTTGGGGTTTGGATCCATACTCAAATCCAAACACTATTTGGATCTGGATATTGGATCTCGGATATTTTGAGATCTGTATCCGATCCAAACCCAATATTTTTATGGATACGGATCTGGATATTTTGATCCAAATCCGATCCAATCCAAACACTATTTGGATCCAATCCAAATCCAAACACTATTTGGATCGACCCAAACACTATTTGGATTGGCCCAAATCTAAACACTATTCATTACATGGATTTGGATCTGGATATATATGGTCCAGATCCAAATCAAAATTTCTTCGGACAGTCCTTCTTGGCTTCTCGAGGCGAACGATCTGTGCGGGCACTGGCTTCATCGGCGCTCCGTCTGATGCTGGGTTTTCCCCAACTTTGTCGTCCGGACTCCGTCTCGCCGTTCTGGACTCCGTTGAGCTTTTCATCAAATGGGCTCTGCTTTCTTTTGTTTTTTTATCAGGGAGTGGCTTCTGAAGCTCTGGGCTTGAATCCTCTTCGGGCCTATGGTCTTCTTTTGCCTTCTGTACCTATTTTCACATTTCAAAACAGGTCGTCGTTTTGGCTCAAACGAGCTTTTTGGTGTTTTGAGAGTTTTTGAAAAATAGAAGATTTGGGGTGTTTACACCATCCAAAATCCCTTTGAAAAGCCAAGGCCCTTCACCATACGGCCATGCGAAATTCCCATCAAGCTAGGGGCATTTTTAAACACAGCCCCTAGACACTTTCCATGGATAAGCGAATGCATCTCCTTCGTGATTTGTGAGATACATTTCATGTGTTCATGGTTGCATAAAAACATGTATTTCCATTTTAAAATCACATGGAGTGCATAGCATGCATCATATCACCCCGAAGAAAGCCCAAAATTATGGCAAACTCGAGTAGAAATGTCCCCATGTCTTCGAAAGGGCAACAAAAGTTAGAAATTTGTTGATATTGTGGGTAGAAATTAGCAAAACCCCGAAAATGCCCGAATATTCAAAAGGGTTTATGTTGAATTCTTTTTCAAAAGGATTTGAAAAAAATCGAACTCCTTTGAAACTTCTTGAAAGAAGGATCGAAGTAGATTGTATAACCCCGAATGGAGGAATCTATACTTTTCGAAAAGTAGAGTCTTCCAAAAATGAATTGGCTATATTTCAAAGAACCCTGGCTTACAAGATTAAGCCTTGTTCAAAATATCAAAATATTTTCGAATAGCATATGCTATTAAGAAATAGGACGATCTCGTTTGAATCGAGTAACCAAAGGGATAAGCCCTCCCCCATCCTACTTTCTCTCCAAAAAGGAAAATTGGCTATTTATAAAAGAAAGAAAAAAATCGAGAATACAAAAACTCCTCCGAAAGTGGTCTTCCCTTCATAAACAGGGAATACAAAAACTCCTCCGAAAGAGGTCTTCTCGTTCAAAAGAAAAAGGAGATATAAAAACACTCCTCTCAAAGAGGTCTTCCCTTCATAAACAGGGAATACAAAAACTCCTCCAAAGAGCTGCTCTCCTTTAAAGAAAAGAGGGATTAATGAAAAAATACTCCCAAAGGGAGACCCTCTATGAAAAAGAAACAAAAAGCCAAAGCTCCAAAGAGCGATTTTCCAATTCTTTGCCTAAAACACGGGACGCTTCAGAAGGGACCGTGGTATCTCTTTCCCATATCCCTACGGCTTATCCCCGAGGAAAAAGATTCAAATTTGCAAAAATCCTAAAGTACGAATAAAATCGGCTTATTTGGATTTCATTTTGTTTGAGAACTCGACTCTGTTTTGTAGGAAATGGAACTTTGAAATGTTTTCCAAGTTTTCCTACCTAAAAACCTCTACTGAGTAGCAGGTATTGAAACCCGAATGAAGGGAAGTATGAAAAATGGAAGTCCTTTTCGATACAAGTTAAAAGGAGTTCCTTTTCAAAAAGAAATTTTCGAAAAACCCACGAATGTCAAAAAGACATGGGTAAAAACCTGCTCGGAGCAACCAGCCTCAAAAGGCTCTCTTCGGGCTCAAAAACAAAAAATAAAATTTTTCTCATGCATGCATTCAAAGAGTCATTCGTGCATGATCATACATATAGGGAAATAGCTAGGAAAAGCCCCCTTTTGCTGAAAATCCCCACTTGTGGAAAAAGAAAACAGGGTTTTTGCGAAATAAATGGTGTATTCTCGAGAAAATTTGAGAGAACGGGGTGTTTCTTCTTTGCCATTATCCAAATACATTTGGATAATGCCAAAGAAGGGCATCTGTAAACACCCCAAATCTTCTATTTTTCAAAAACTCTCAAAACACCAAAAAGCTCGTTTGAGCCAAAACGACGACCTGTTTTGAAATGTGAAAACAGGTACAGAAGGCAAAAGAAGACCCTAGGCCCGAAGAGGATTCAAGCCCAGAGCTTCAGAAGTCACTCCCTGATAAAAAAACAAAAGAAAGCAGAGCCCATTTGATGAAAAGCTCAACGGAGTCCAGAATGGCGAAACGGAGTCCGAACGACAAAGTTGGGGAAAACCCAGCACCAGACGGAGCGCTGATGAAGCCAGTGCCCGCACAGATCGTTCGCCTCAAGAAGCCAAGAAGGAATATCCGAAGAAATTTTGATTTCGATCTGGACCATATATATCCAGATCCAAATCCATGTAATGAATAGTGTTTGGATTTAGGCCAATCCAAATAGTGTTTGGGTCGATCCAAATAGTGTTTGGATTTGGATTGGATCCAAATAGTGTTTGGATTGGATCGTATTTGGATCAAAATATCCAGATCCGTATCCATAAAAATATTGGGTTTGGATCGGATACAGATCTCAAAATATCCGAGATCCAATATCCAGATCCAAATAGTGTTTGGATTTGGGTATGGATCCAAACCCCAAACCCAAACCCAAATCCAAGACCCATCTCAAATCTCTATAAATAGAGGTGAGGGGGTCCATGTAAAGGGTTCATGCAAATATTTGGGAGGAGAGAGAGGGAGTGATAGACCTAGCCATGTGGGCTCATTGGGTGAGGTGGGTTCAAGCCATGTGGGCTAAGTGGGTCTAGACCAAGTGGCTGCAACCAAGGTGGGCTGGACCAAGTGGCTGCAACCGTGGAGACGTGGGCTCAAGCCAAGAAGGACCGGCTCCAAGAGGTAAGCCTAACCTAACCTAGCCATTCTCTCTACACCCCTCTAAACCTAACCCCAACCTAGCCTAGGTTCGAACCTACCTAACCCCAACTGAACCTAACCCTAACTAAACCTAGCCCTAACCCAACCTAGGTTTGACCAAACCTAACCCTAGACTTGAACCAACCTAAATCTAACCGGACCGCGCCTGCCGTGCGCACCCTGACGCTGTCCGCGCGCCCTGACGCTATCCCGCGCCCTGACGCCATCCCACGCCCTGGCGCCATCCCATGCCCTGACGCCATCCCGCGCCCCAGCGCCCAGCACCAGACGCCCGCCAGCGCCAGACGCCCGCCAGCGCCCAGTGCCCAGCGCCCAGCGCCCGACGCCTGCCTGCCGACTTGACCACCTTCCTGCCGACCTAACCTGCACCCTGGCCGTGACCTGTACCCTAGGACAGACCCTACACAGCCCCCGTCTTGGCCGAACCTTAGTTCCCCTAAGACCCTAATCGTGCCCCATAGAACCTCCCTCAAAGCCACCTAGGATAACCCCCTCTTGGCTGCCCAAGGTGAACCGTGAGCCCACGTGCAAGCAAGTTGAACATGGACCAGCTATTTGTAAGTGTCTAAACTTGGTCTATTACATTAACTTGCTTTATATTCAATTAAATTTTGATACGGTGTTGTAGTAAAGGAGCTTCGTCTCCCCCCGATTGTAATAACGTGGTTTGACACACCCACACACACGTGCACTTGAGCCTTTCCGCTCTTAGTCGTACACTTTTTGCACACACACGGGCCTAACAAGCCCTTAATATATAGTTATATTTATATATTTTAAGTCAAGGGGGTTAATTAAGTCGTGTGTGTTGTCTTTCCATTTTCCACACGCACACACATTGAGCCTTCGCTCTTACTCCCAAGACCTTAGTAAAGGCCTTATTGCAGTTATATTTGGGTTTCATTTATGTCGTGTGCGTAGTACTTCAATTCTACACTCACACACATTGAGCTTTCGCTCTTAATCCCAAGACCTTAGTCAAGGCATACTGCAATTTATATTTGGGTTTCATTTCATGTCGTGTGTGTAAGTCTTTCAATTCAAGCACGCACACACATTGAGCCTTCGCTCTTATTTACAAGACCCAAGTAAGGGCCCCTACATATACTCTATATAAAGTATTTCTTTCGGCACTGTCTTTTAAATTCGGGTTTTCCCTTTGGAGTAGCGTGAGTTTGCATTGCATCTACGCCATACCATGAGGTAGGACGCATATTGCATCGAAGCAAGCCCCGTACTCCCGCTCAAATTCGCCCCATGTAGTGGAGTGTTCATAACACATACCTAGGTGGCCCATAAAGGGATAAAAAGAAAGACTTAGGCACGTGAAAACTCACGCTACTCCAAAGGGAAAAACCCGAATGTAAAGACAATACTGAAGGGAAATAACCGAAGGGAAATGACTTGTAAAGTAAGTGCCGAAGGGAGATATGTATATAGAGTAGGTATATGAGCCCTTACTCGGGTCTTGCAAATAAGAGCGAAGGCTCAATGTGGGTGCGTGCTTGAATTGAAAAGACTTACACACACGACATGAAATTTAACCCAAATATAAATTGCAGTATGGCCTTGACTAAGGTCTTGGGAGTAAGAGCGAAAGCTCAATGTGTGTGAGAGTGCTTGAATTGAAAGACTTACACACACGACATGAAATTAAACCCAAATATAACTGCAATAGGCCTTGACTAAGGTCTTGGGAGTAAGAGCGAAAGCTCAATGTGTGTGAGAGTGCTTGAATTGAAAGACTTACACACACGACATGAAATTGTAAACACCCCGAAATCCCACGAATTTCTCAAATTCATCTGGTTTTGTAAAAGCAGCCCCAAAGGGCTATTTTGAGTCTGGAAACCCAGGAGCCTTCCAGACAACCCTGTATATATGTTTTAAACTTTATCTTTCAAAAACATATAATATGGCTTTTGAAAACCTTTTAAAACACGTTTTTGAAACCCCGAAGTGGCTTGGCCTGATCAAGACAGGACCAGGAGAGCTAAGAAGAGCCTGGAACCGGAGCACATGTCAAGCCCGGCACAGCAACTCTTGTATCTGATTCACACCCCCAGGATCTCAAACGTCCAAGACCCTATTCTTATCAAAATATCATTTGCAGTCATCTCCGGAAGGCAGAAACAGAGACGGACGACCATGTTGGCGAAGACCCAACGCAGACGGAGTACTGATGCTGTCAGGCCCCACACGAATCGTCCGTTTCGAACCCAGCTCGAAGGAGTTAGAGTTCAGTTTGGATTGGATCTGGACCATATATATCCAGATCCCAATCCAAACCCATATGTGGACTTGGATTTGGATTTGGATCCAGAGATCCAATCCAATATCCATATCCATGGCCCACATCACCTTCTCATAAATGGAGGTGGGGCCCACTTGAAATTCATGTGGGATCATGGGCATGAGAGAGAGTGGGGATGGAAAATATCAAGAGGGTTGTAATTAAGCTTGACTTGTGTGTCAAGTTTGGGGTTAATCATGTGGGTTAGCCTAATTGAGTGGGTTTAAGCTTGTAATTAGCTAAAACCTAACCTAGGGCTGCACCAACATGAGGTGATTAAGGTCTATGGGCCATGCTAAGGGAGCTCCTTCACCTAAACCTAACCCAAAACACCTAATACAAGCCTACCCCCCTAATCCACCCCTAATCTGAGCCTAATCACCTAACCCACTTCCCTAATCCCGGCCTAATCCCAACCTAATCACCTAACCCACTTCCCTAATCCTTCCCTAAACTTAGGTTAATTTCCCTAATCCTAGCCTAAACCTAGCCTAATCACCTAACCTAGCTCACTAAACCTCACCCTAAAACCCAACCACCTAACCTAGCCCTAAACCCCTAAACCACCCCTAGCCCACAATCTACCCAAACCCTTAGTTTTCAAAATATCTGGCCCAACCCTTTCCAGCCCACCTTATCTACATACCACCCTACCTAAACCACCTAACCACTACCCCAAGCCCAGCCCTATTTAAACCCCCCCCTTGGGGGCGGGTTTTCCTAACTGCAGCCCTCACCAATCCCAGTCGGGTCCCCTTCTTCCCCAGGTCCAGCCGAGTCCCATCATCTCCCTCCTGCTCCACCTACTCCACCTGCACCGCCACCTTCTCTCTTCCATCCACCACCATCTCCCAGCCGGATGCCACCACCATCTCCCAGCCGGACGCCACACTTGCTCTCCATCCCATCTACACCCGGCTTCTCTCTTCCATCCGCCACCTCTCCCCATTCGGTAAGTACCCCCCCCACTCTACCTAGCTCCTTCTCTACTCCCTCTCCACTCCTAGCCACCCACCATACCACCATCTTACCTACACATCAGCCCCTTGCCGCCACCATTTTCACTTAGCCGAACCTAGCACAACCTAAACTACCGGCCACTACCTAACCATCCTATCTACATCCGACCACCCTATAGGACTCCCATTCGGCCTTCCCTTAAACTCCCCTTAGGTCCACATTCCCTAAACACTCGACTCTCCTAGTGACCCTAAACACTCACTTGGTCCAGCCCCTTTAATCCCCCACATCGAGGCGACACCCATTTGCAGCCGGCCACCTTCGAGGCGCCTATCCTGCGCCCCATTTGCAGCCGGCCAGCACCCTTTGTCATCCACCCTCGCGGAGCTCCCGTTTGCAGCCCAAGGCGAAGGCCAAGCCCACGCTCAGGCAAGGCCTCTACGGACCAGCTACTCATAAGTGCCTAAACTCGGTCTTTAGTTGTATACTTGCTTGAGATTCAATTTGATACGGGGTTTTAATAACGGAGCATAGTCTCCCCCCGCTTGTAATAACGTGGCTTGGCACACCCACACACGTGCACTCTCTTAGTCGTGCACGATTTTGAACACACACAGGCCTAATCAGCCCCTAATACATAAGTATATATACTTTCATTCTCGAAGGGTTTTGCTTAAGTTGGGTGCGTTGTCTTTCAATTCAAGCACTCACACACATTGAGCTTTCGCTCTTATTTGAAAGACCCAAGTAAGGGCCGACCTATACTATTTGGGTTTCATTTCATGTCGTGTGAGTAAGTCTTTCAATTCAAGCACTTTCACACACATTGAGCTTTCGCTCTTATTTAAAAGACCCAAGTAAGGGCCAACCTATACTATTTGGGTTTAATTTCATGTCGTGTGTGTAAGTCTTTTAATTCAAGCACCCTCACACACATTGAGCCTTCGCTCTTACTCCCAAGACCTTAGTAAAGGCCTTATTGCAGTTATATTTGGGTTTCATTTATGTCGTGTGTGTAGTACTTCAATTCAAGCACTCTCACACACATTGAGCCTTCGCTCTTACTCCCAAGACCTTAGTCAAGGCCATACTGCAATTTATATTTGGGTTTAATTTCATGTCGTGTGTGTAAGTCTTTCAATTCAAGCACGCACCCACATTGAGCTTTCGCTCTTATTTGCAAGACCCGAGTAAGGGCTCATATACATAATCTATATACATATCTCCCTTCGGTTATTTCCCTTCGGTTATTTCCCTTCAGTATTGTCTTTACATTTCGGGTTTTTCCGTTTGGAGTATCGTGAGTTTGCATTGCATCTACGCCATACCACGAGGTAGGACGCATATTTGCATCAAAGCAAGCCCCGCTCGAATTCGCCCATGTAGTGGAGTGTTCATAACACACAAACTAGGTGGCCCGAAAAAGGGATAAAAGAAAAGACTTAGGCACGTGCAAATCCACGTGATCTAAAACATGCAATCGCATTTTAAAGACCCGAAATAGACACCTCGAACCGCTTCGTAGACTTTCTCTCCAAAACTCGATTTTTGCAAAGCGTACAGACTGACCCTTGCGCATCGGTGCAAGAAGGTCTGCGACGACAAGAGCTTACTTGCTCACAGTCGCCACGTTTAGAAGTCAGTATTAAAAATATCTTCGCTAGCTTAGGTAAGCTAGCTGGCACGCCTTGTTTGCATACATAGGCCTTAGACACACGAGAGGGTCCGCTCCGAGCCCTGAAAAAGGCAAAGAGGCGGGGATTTTCGCGCGTCTACAGGGATTGGCACACCCGGTGGGACGTGAGCCTTTCAAAAATCGAGTTTGTAAGTAGAAGTCTTGCGAAAATTTTGTAAAAAGGTGTTGTTTTAACTTGTTTTCTTTGCTTGTACTTAGGATATTTTGAAAAAGCTTGAAAAGCATGTCAAAATCCAATCCAAGTGAAGTGTCGAGCCAAGGCACATGCGCATCAAGTTCTCACTCTAGGAGGATTTTCAAAAACAAAATAAAACTAGATGAAATCGAGGATTTGAGAAGGGAGTTTGAGGCCAAAATCGATGCTCTCAGCCAAGAGGCTGAAGTAGGCGATTCATGTTCATCGAACGGTGAACAAAGGCCTAAAAAGAAATCTGAAAAACCTCGCAAGCAAAAAGAGGCCTCCGTAATGGAAGGCAACCAATACCACGAGTCCTTCACACAAAAGGACCGTAAAGCCCTACAGCAGCTGCTAAAAGGGCAGAATAAAGAGAAAAGAAGCTACGCCCTGTCTGATTTCCTTCCTATGGATTACGAAACAGACAGTGACGATGAAATACCAAACTTCCATCGGTATGATGGCATGGGAGACCCTGGGTCTCACTTGCAGCTTTTCTCACGTCGAGTCCATAAGAAGAAAAAGGATTCGATGAAATGGGTGTATTGGTTCCCTTTATCCCTTAAAGGCACAACTGCCAAATGGCTGGCTTCCTACGACTTAAGCCAGTTCGCTACTTTTGAAGAATTAGCGAACTGCTTCATGCAAAGATTTGCACACAACGTAGAAGTCACGTCGACTCTGAATACCTTAAGGGATACAAAGCAAGGCATGAACGAAGACGTACATGCCTTCATTATAAGATGGAGGTCACTTTTGGGCCAAGTGCGAGTATCCGAAGGATGCGCAGTAATGCTCATCCTGGATAATTTCAAAAGTGAGTTAAAAACCCTTCTCTCGCTCCATGAGATTTCAACTTTCCATAAGTTGATCAAAAAGGCCTCCCTTTTCGAAACCAACTTGCGAAAAGGGACATACGACCACTTATGGAAAGGAAGTGCCGTTCCAAAAACCCATTTGGAAAAGCCCATCGCATATGGGCTGCCCACGACGGACAAAGGGGCAAAGCCCCATAAAATCGCCAATGTCCGGGTGGATCCAGGCATGGCGGGCACTTCCAAAAATTTTGAAAAATTAGAAAATAAGAGGGAACGCAATTTTCAAAAACCGGTTGAAAAACGGGAGTATACTCTGCTGGGGAAACCTGTGTCGGAGGTCCTAGACCTCCTACTTGCCCAGGGCATGATAGAACTCCCTGAAATCCCCGAAGGAGTCACTTCTAAAGGGGGGTATTTAAACCGATTTTGTAAGTATCATCGGCTCAAAGGCCATGATACCAAACGCTGCTTCTCTCTCTTAAATAAAATTGAGAACTTGATAGCAGAAGGCCGGCTCCAGGTCACTGCGGAACCTGAGCCACCTCAAGCTATCTTCAAGGAACCCTTTCCCAAACACGCCAGTGGCAGTGGGAAAGGAAAGGAGGTATGTACCCTCACCATTTCCAAGGAACTAGCGCAAAAGCCAGAACCTGGTCGACCTACTTGTGCGCCCATCCTTGTACTATACAAGAAGCCCGCCCAAGTCGTCATTCGGGGACCACCAAAAGTGGAAACCCCGGTAAAACCAGTTTTAAAAATCTAAGGTTCTCCTCAGCTCATCCTTAGAGCCAAGTTTAGCGCGAACCCTAGGCTGGTCGTGGGGGAAGTCACTAGATTCGGGAGGATCTATCAACCCCCGCACCTTCAAGGTGCTCAAAAGGTGGTCAGTGTGCCTGGCCCCTCAAAAGCATGTATCCCTAGTGGTCTGCCAAAAGCAGATAAGGACAAAGTCATCCTAAATCCTTATGATTTCGAAAACCACCTTTCAAAGATTCCTATTCACATGTCTATCCTAGAGCTTATAAAAACCTCGCCTAGACATAGACTTGTATTAGAGAAAATTCTAGAAAGGGCCAAGGTTGATTCGAACATAAGTCCGAAATCCTTGTCTGCCCAAGTGGCTTTATTAGGAGCAAAATCGCCCATCACTTTTTCGGAAGATGATGTAGATAGACCCTACGAAACCCATAACCAGGCCCTGCATATCGAGGTGGTTCTAAACAACCACTCTCTAGACAGGTGCCTAGTCGATGGTGGAGGAGGGCTCAACATCCTTCCACTTCATGTGGCGTACAAAATCGGAGTCACCTTGACTTCAGTGAACCCAAGCCCCATCGTTATCACTGGATACGATGGGAATGCGTCTAGACCTTTAGGATCCATCGAACTCCCAATGGAAACGGGAGGGATCGAACACACAGGGGTGTTCCATGTCTTGGACATCCACCCCCATTATAACCTGTTGCTGGGAAGGCCCTGGATACACAGTTTGTGCGCTGTGCCATCCACCTTCCACAGGTGTGTCAAGATCCCTTTCAGGGACCAGGTCGTAGTGATCCTAGGTGAGAGTCACCCACAGCTTCAGGGGATCATAAACTCCCCTTGTTTATCAAGCTCCCAGGCCCATGAGGCTAACCTGGGGCAAATTATGGTTGAGCCACCTCGGCTCGTGTTGAACAAACCTAGGAAGGTTGTATGTGTGAAGGGGCCGCCCAAAGCAGGCCCCATCCCGACTTTAATCCTCTTAGGAAAACCCAAGCGTTTCCTATTTCCGAAGCCCCTGGACAAGAGGCCATACGAGCCTAATATGGACGATAGCATGTTCCAGGACCACGACTTGTATCCAACTTTTTCAAAAAACAAAAAGTTGTGGAACATGTTGTTGAACATGGGCTACACGCCCTACAAGAGTCTAGGGGCGCAGAACCAGGGTCTCCTAGAGCCCATCCTGCCTAGGGCCAACCCAAGCCGATATGGGATCGGCTATACTCCCCGAATACCGCCGGAGCCACCTCCTATGACCACCTGGGTCAAGGGTGCCCCGGAGCCTGTCTTAGAAGAGACCTACGATTTAGACCTCCTATTCCGAGTCTAACCCGTAGTGTTTTCCCTTTGTAGGTATGATGGAAGATCTCTTTTTCTAAAAATACCAAAAACATTTGAAAAACTTAAAATCGAAAAAAATCAAAAAACAAGAAAAACCAAAAACAATGGAAAAACAAAAACTCGAAAAAAGAGTGCTTCGTATAGTTCCCAAAGTTCTTGTTTTACAAAAACCCAAAAAAATCGAAAATTTGGAAAATACCAAAAAGATTTTGTACATAGCTGCTCCTGGTAGGACTTTGGCAAAAGAAAAGGATTTCGAAAGAAACGTCGTCTGCATAGCCAGACCAAAAATTTCGAAATTACTTGAAAATCCAAGTACAAAACCAGGTCATTTTGAAAACCACGCATCAAGTTCCCTCGGGTCTATAGCCCACGAGAATGATCAAAGCCCAGAAGTGGATCCCCTTGAGGAAGATCCCACTTCTGAGCTCCCAGAATTTCATAGAATTCTCGATTTTGAAAGACCTTCCCAATCAGTAGGAAGAGATTTCATAGAGGTGAACCTAGGGGATGATTCCAATCCCAAAACCATCAAAATAGGTGCATGCTTGCTTGAAACTGAAAAGTTAGCATTCATTGCATTTCTACAAACCTATTTAGATGTGTTTGCATGGACGTATGAAGACATGCCGGGCATAGATCCCAGCATTGTCGAGCATCGTCTTCCCTTAGATGCAGGTGTAAAACCCATAAAGCAGAAGCTTAGGAAAATACACCCGAATGTACACACGCAAGTCAAAGAGGGTTTAGAAGATCTGCTAAAAGCCAGATTTATAAAACCCATTGCATATTCTGATTGGTTGTCAAATATCGTTGTGGTTCAAAAAACCAATGGGAAAATTCGAATATGCATCGATTTCAGAAACCTGAATAAAGCCACTCCAAAGGATAATTATCCTTTACCAAACGTAGATTTGATAGTCGATAGTACTGCAAATCATGAAATGTTTTCATTCATGGACGGCTATTCTGGTTATAATCAAATCAAACTAAGTCCACGAGATCAGGGTAAGACCGCCTTCACAACCCCATGGGGCACGTACCGCTATACAGTCATGCCCTTTGGTTTAAAAAATGCCGGCACAACATACCAACGAGCCGTGAACACGATCTTCCATGATCAAATTCATGAGCTTGTAGAAGTGTATGTAGATGATCTCTTGGCAAAATCCAAAACCCGATGCACCCATATCGAATGTTTACAAAAGATTTTCGAAAGGCTTAGGCTTTACAAAGTAAAGCTAAACCCTCAAAAATGTATGTTCGGGGTAGAATCAGGAAAGCTTCTAGGCTTTATGGTGAGCCAAAGGGGAATAGAAGTCGACCCCTCTAAGTGTCGAACCATCATAGACATGGCTCCACCCTCCAATCTCATCCAAATCCGTAGCCTCCAGGGTCGATTACAATCCGTTCGCCGATTCATATCGAATCTGGCAACTAGATGCGAACCCTTCAACAAACTGTTGAGGAAGGGTACGAAATTCTTATGGGATGACGAATGCCAAAAGTCGTTCGAGAGACTGAAGGCATACTTGGTTAATCCCCCCGTTTTGAATCCTCCAAAGCAAGGAAAACCGCTTTTATTATACATCTCCGTGCATGTAAATGCTTTAGGAGCCCTGTTGGCTCAATACGAGGATAACACCCATAAGGAGTATGCCATCTACTATATTTCGAAAACTCTCTTGGCTTATGAACGAAATTATCAAGCCATGGAGAAGACGTGCTTGGCCCTAGTCTGGGCCTGCCAGAAGTTCAGACACTATTTCCTAGATCATGAGATCTGGATAGTGTCCAAGCTTGATCCAATCAAGCACCTGTTCGAAAAACCCATTCTCACGGGTAGATTGGGCAAATGGCAACTCCTTCTAATGGAGTATGATCTGAAATACCATCACCAGATCTCCATTAAGGGGCAAGCCCTAGCAGATTACGTGGCTGAATTCCCCTTAGAGGACGCATATCCCACTCTTGTCGAAATGCCTGATGAAGGCATATTGCAAAACCACTTTCAAAACCACATTTTGGCAAATTCTTTCGAAAACCAAGTGTGGAAGATGCACTTCGACAGGGCACGAAACCAACGAGGGGCTAGTGCAGGGGTCATCCTAATCTCCCCTGAAAAGGGCGAGATTCCCATAGCAGTCCGTTTAGATTTCGAATGTTCCAACAACGTAGCTGAGTATGAAGCACTCATACAAGGCTTAAAGATTTCGAAAACTCTAGGGGCATCATGCATCGAGGTCTTTGGAGATTCGCTCCTTGTCATAAACCAGGTTTTAAAAATTTGGCAAGTACGTAATGAGAAACTACTTCCATATCACGAGTTGGCCACTCGATTGGTCCAATCCTTCCAGTCGTGTAAGCTCACACACGTAGGAAGGGAGGACAATGGCATCGCCGATGCCCTCTCCTCCTTGGGTTCAGCCCTGAAGGTCGATCCCATTTCAGGGACCAGATCTTTGGAAATATGGCATGCGCCCCACCCATCCACACACGATTTGGATATTTGCCAAAACAACCCAGAGTCTATTGAAGAACCCTGGTTCTATGACATAAAACAATTTTTAGAAAAGGGGGGATTTACCGAGGATGCCACATCCAAAGATAAGGCATTCATTCGTAAGATTTCGACCCGATACACCATTCTGGGTGGGGTCTTATACAAAAAGAGTTTTACCGGCATTCTGCTTAGGTGTATCGACCTAGAGGAGGCTAGGATAGTAATGCATGAGTTCCACGATGGAGAATGTGGAGGTCATGTTAATGCCAACATGATGGCGATGAAAATACTTAGAGGGGGCTATTTTTGGTCCACCCTGAAAAAGGATTGTCACGATCATGTTAGGAAGTGTCATCCGTGTCAAGTGCATGGGCACGCCATTCATATCCCATCATCTGCATTGCATTCCGTGGTCAGCCCTTGGCCATTTACCATGTGGGCGTTTGACATCATAGGCCCAATATTTCCAAAGGCCTCGAATGGGCATCGTTTTATTTTGGCAGCCATAGAGTATTTCTCCAAGTGGGTGGAAGCCATTTCCCTAACCAATGTAATGGGGCAACATGTGGTGGCTTTCATCCGGAGGAATATCTTGGCTCGATTTGGGGTTCCACGAGACCTTGTGTCTGATAATGGTACCCCATTCAAGAACGAGCGGATGGTTAAGTTGTGCAACACGTATGGCATAACTCACCACTTCTCCTCGCCCTACTACCCTCAAGGCAACGGCCAAGCCGAAGCCACAAACAAGACTCTCATTAGTATTATTGAGAAAACCTTAGAGAAGGGTAGGACGTGGCACGAGAAGTTGGATGAAGCCTTATGGGCTTATAGGACTTCCATCCGGACTCCCATGAATGCCACACCATTCGAGTTGGTCTATGGCACAAACGCCATTCTTCCCATTCATACTCAACTGCATTCATTCCATACATCCATAGCACTCGACCTCCCCCTAGAGACGCTTCAGCATGCTAGGATGGCCGAACTAGATTTGCTAGATGAGAGGCGACTCCTTGCCATGGATCATGCTCGTGCATACCGGCAAAGGATAGCCCGACATTATAGCAAACACATGAGACCTCGCCACTTTGAAGTGGGAGATCTGGTCTTAAAAACCATCCACCATCGTGGCCCACACCCCCTAGGCAAGTGGCGCCCCAACTGGGATGGACCCTATGTTGTACGAGCAACCACTACGAACAATTCGTATTGGTTGATCGATGTAGAAGGTAGAAATTTAGCAGATCCTATCAATATTCAATACTTAAAGAAGTATCATGTGTAGGATCTGGACTAAATTCCAGTTTTCGAAAATTTAGAGGGATAGCTGCCCTGAGACATGTGAATAAGGTGCAAAGGCGAACTCGTGTGACCCTAAGTGAGAGAATTCGCACTTGTGAAAGAGTGGAGTTTTCAAAATCGTGGTTACATTTTAAAATCCTTCTTCTTACAAAGAAAGGCCTAGTTCAACATAGCAAGATACTTGCAAGTAGTACGTGCTATTTCTAAATAGGCTGATCTGGAATGGATCGAGTGTAGGCTTGGGATAAGTCCGCCCCTCTTCTCTCCTATTTCCAAAAGGAAAACAAAGGCCCAAAACAAAAGGGAATTCCCCATTCAAAGTCTTTTCCCAAAAGAAAGAAACCAGACTTCAAAAAGAAAAATCGATTCTCTTATGAAAAAGAGGGATTAAAGAAAAAATACTCCCAAAGGGAGACCCTCGATGAAAAAAAGGAAAAAGAGGCCAAAAAGCTCAAAAAGAGCAGTTTTTCGCCTTCTATGCCTTAAACCACGGGACGCTTCAGAAGGGACCGTGGTATCTCTTTCCCATCCCAGGTTCATCCCAAGCTAAAGCATGGTTCATTTCGAGGAATCCTAAAGTAAAAATAGGATTTACTTACTTGAATTTCATCTTGTTTGAGAATTCGACATTTGGAGTAAGACGTAGGAATTTAAAATGAAGCTTGTTTTCTTATAAAACCTCCGCTAGATAAGCGAGTGTTAAGACTCAAACAAGGGCAAGCACGAAGAGCTCGAGATCCTTAGGATCGAGGCTCAAGACAGTTGTCCCTTTTGTAAATAGTTTTTGTAAATAAGTTTTGAAAACCGAACATCGAACAGCATAGGATTTGCTCACTTGGAGCAATAGACCTTGTAAGTCTCTAGAGTTCGACCACATCTGGTCTCTGGGAGGTCGCCACTCTTGGCACCACACCCATGTCATTTGCACTCCACGCATGGTACTTGCATGAACTTGATTCCATTGAGGACCAGATTCCATAGTAAAACCCTTTGGCGTGATATCTCCTCCTACCAGAGTTTGTAAATTGAGATTTTTGCTAAAAATTGGGACGATCCCATGTTCTTCGTGGATAGATCTAGGGAGACATTGAAAGGGGTGTTTGTCATCTTTGCCCTTATCCAAATCTATTTTGGACAAGGCCAAAGAGGGGCATCTGTAAACACCCCGAAATCCCACGAATTTCTCAAATTCATCTGGTTTTGTAAAAGCAGCCCCAAAGGGTTATTTTGAGTCTGGAAACCCAGGAGCCTTCTAGACAACCCTGTATATATGTTTTAAACTTTATCTTTCAAAAACATATAATATGGCTTTTGAAAACCTTTTAAAACACGTTTTTGAAACCCTGAAGTGGCTTGGCCCGATCAAGACAGGACCAGGAGAACTAAGAAGAGCCTGGAACCGGAGCACATGTCAAGCCTGGCACAGCAACTCTTGTATCTGATTCACACCCCCAGGATCTCAAACGTCCAAGACCCTGTTCTTATCAAAATATCATTTGCAGTCATCTCCGAAAGGCAGAAACGGAGACGGACGACCATGTTGGCGAAGACCCAATGCAGACGGAGTACTGATGCTGTCAGGCCCTGCACGAATCGTCCGTTTCGAACCCAGCTCGAAGGAGTTAGAGTTCAGTTTGGATTGGATCTGGACCATATATATCCAGATCCCAATCCAAACCCATATGTGGACTTGGATTTGGATTTGGATCCAGAGATCCAATCCAATATCCATATCCATGGCCCACATCACCTTCTCATAAATGGAGGTGGGGCCCACTTGAAATTCACATGGGATCATGGGCATGAGAGAGAGTGGGGATGGAAAATATCAAGAGGGTTGTAATTAAGCTTGACTTGTGTGTCAAGTTTGGGGTTAATCATGTGGGTTAGCCTAATTGAGTGGGTTTAAGCTTGTAATTAGCTAAAACCTAACCTAGGGCTGCACCAACATGAGGTGATTAAGGTCTATGGGCCATGCTAAGGGAGCTCCTTCACCTAAACCTAACCCAAAACACCTAATACAAGCCTACCCCCCTAATCCACCCCTAATCTGAGCCTAATCACCTAACCCACTTCCCTAATCCCGGCCTAATCCCAACCTAATCACCTAACCCACTTCCCTAATCCTTCCCTAAACCTAGGTTAATTTTCCTAATCCTAGCCTAAACCTAGCCTAATCACCTAACCTAGCTCACTAAACCTCACCCTAAAACCCAACCACCTCACCTAGCCCTAAACCCCTAAACCACCCCTAGCCCACAATCTACCCAAACCCCTAGTTTTCAAAATATCTGGCCCAACCCTTTCCAGCCCACCTTATCTACATACCACCCTACCTAAACCACCTAACCACTACCCCAAGCCCAGCCCTATTTAAACCCCCCCCTTGGGGGCGGGTTTTCCTAACTGCAGCCCTCACCAATCCCAGTCGGGTCCCCTTCTTCCCCAGGTCCAGCCGAGTCCCATCATCTCCCTCCTGCTCCACCTACTCCACCTGCACCGCCACCTTCTCTCTTCCATCCACCACCATCTCCCAGCCGGACGCCACCACCATCTCCCAGCCGGACGCCACACTTGCTCTCCATCCCATCTACACCCGGCTTCTCTCTTCCATCCGCCACCTCTCCCCATTCGGTAAGTACCCCCCCCACTCTACCTAGCTCCTTCTCTACTCCCTCTCCACTCCTAGCCACCCACCATACCACCATCTTACCTACACATCAGCCCCTTGCCGCCACCATTTTCACTTAGCCGAACCTAGCACAACCTAAACTACCGGCCACTACCTAACCATCCTATCTACATCCGACCACCCTATAGGACTCCCATTCGGCCTTCCCTTAAACTCCCCTTAGGTCCACATTCCCTAAACACTCGACTCTCCTAGTGACCCTAAACACTCACTTGGTCCAGCTCCTTTAATCCCCCACATCGAGGCGACACCCATTTGTAGTCGGCCACCTTCGAGGCGCCTATCCCGCGCCCCATTTGCAGCCGGCCAGCACCCTTTGTCATCCACCCTCGCGGAGCTCCCGTTTGCAGCCCAAGGCAAAGGCCAAGCCCACGCTCAAGCAAGGCCTCTACAGACCAGCTACTCGTAAGTGCCTAAACTCGGTCTTTAGTTGTATACTTGCTTGAGATTCAATTTGATACGTGGTTGTAATAACGGAGCATAGTCTCCCCCCGCTTGTAATAACGTGGCTTGGCACACCCACACACGTGCACTCTCTTAGTCGTGCATGATTTTGAACACACATGGGCCTAATCAGCCCCTAATACATAAGTATATATACTTTCATTCTCGAAGGGTTTTGCTTAAGTTGGGTGCGTTCTCTTTCAATTCAAGCACTCACACACATTGAGCTTTCGCTCTTATTTGAAAGACCCAAGTAAGGGCCGACCTATACTATTTGGGTTTCATTTCATGTCGTGTGAGTAAGTCTTTCAATTCAAGCACTTTCACACACATTGAGCTTTCGCTCTTATTTAAAAGACCCAAGTAAGGGCCGACCTATACTATTTGGGTTTAATTTCATGTCGTGTGTGTAAGTCTTTTAATTCAAGCACCCTCACACACATTGAGCCTTCGCTCTTACTCCCAAGACCTTAGTAAAGGCCTTATTGCAGTTATATTTGGGTTTCATTTATGTCGTGTGTGTAGTACTTCAATTCAAGCACTCTCACACACATTGAGCCTTCGCTCTTACTCCCAAGACCTTAGTCAAGGCCATACTGCAATTTATATTTGGGTTTAATTTCATGTCGTGTGTGTAAGTCTTTCAATTCCAGCATGCACCCACATTGAGCCTTCGCTCTTATTTGCAAGACCCGAGTAAGGGCTCATATACATAATCTATATACATATCTCCCTTCGGTTATTTCCCTTCGGTTATTTCCCTTCGGTTATTTCCCTTCAGTATTGTCTTTACATTTCGGGTTTTTCCCTTTGGAGTAGCGTGAGTTTGCATTGCATCTACGCCATACCATGAGGTAGGACGCATATTTGCATCAAAGCAAGCCCCGCTCGAATTCGCCCATGTAGTGGAGTGTTCATAACACACAAACTAGGTGGCCCGAAAAAGGGATAAAAAAAAAGACTTAGACACGTGCAAATCCACGTGATCTAAAACATGCAATCGCATTTTAAAGACCCGAAATAGACACCTCGAACCGCTTCGTAGACTTTCTCTCCAAAACTCGATTTTTGCAAAGCGTACAGACTGACCCTTGCGCATCGGTGCAAGAAGGTCTGCGACGACAAGAGCTTACTTGCTCACAGTCGCCACGTTTAGAAGTCAGTGTTAAAAATATCTTTGCTAGCTTAGGTAAGCTAGCTGGCACGCCCTGTTTGCATACATAGGCCTTAGACACACGAGAGGGTCCGCTCCGAGTCTTGAAAAAGGCAAAGAGGCGGGGATTTTCGCGCGTCTACAGAAATGAAACCCAAGTAGTATAGGTCGGCCCTTACTTGGGTCTTTCAAATAACAGCGAAGGCTCAATGTGTGTGAGAGTGCTTGAATTGAAAGACTTACCCACACGACATGAAATGAAACCCAAATAGTATAGGTCGGCCCTTACTTGGGTCTTTCAAATAAGAGCGAAAGCTCAATGTGTGTGAGTGCTTGAATTGAAAGACAACGCACCCAACTTAAGCAAAACCCTTCAAAAATGAAAGTATATGTATATACTTATGTACTAGGGGCTGATTAGGCCCGTGTGTGTTCAAAATCGTGCACAACTAAGAGAGTGCACGTGTGTGGGTGTGCCAAGCCACGTTATTACAAGCAGGGGGAGACTATGCTCCGTTATTACAACCCCGTATCGAATTGAATCTCAAGCAAGTATACAACTAAAGACCGAGTTAGGCACTTACTAGTAGCTGGTCCGTAGAGGCCTTGCTTGAGCGTGGGGTTGGCCTTCGCCTTGGGCTGCAAACGGGAGCTCCGCGAGGTTGAGCGACAAGGGATGCTGGCCGGCTGCAAATGGGGCGCGGGAGAGGCGCCTTGAAGGTGGCCGGCTGCAAGCAAGGGTGTTGCCTTGATGTGGGGGATAAAAGGGGCTGGGCAAGGTGAGTATATAGGGTCACTAGGAGAGGATATAGTGTTAGGGAGTATGGCCCTAAGGGGAGCCTAAGGGAAGATCAAATGGGACACCTAGGGGAAAGGAGGTGGCTGGCCAAATGGAAGGGATGGTCGGTTGGAGTGGCCGACTAGGAGCTTGGTGGTGGCGGGCTGCTAGGATGGCTATGGGTGGAGTATGGGAAGGAAGCTAGCTAGGTGATGGGGCTAGGTGGTAGTGGGTATAAGGGAGTGCTATGGGCAGGTCTTAGGAAATCGGATAGGGTGGCCGGGTATAACTAGGGTGACTAAGGCTTGGCCGATTGGGAGTGGTGGCGGCTAGTGGCTGATATTAGGGTAAAGTGGTGGTATGGTGGGTGGCTGGGAATGGTGCAGGGGGCTGGGAGTGGATTGGTTGGTTGAGAATGGAGAGGGAGTGAAGAGGGAGTAAGGTGGAAGGCAGGGCACTTACCGAGTGAAGAGAAGGTGGCGCTCGGCTGGAAGGGAGTTGGGCAAGTGATGATGTTCGGTCGGGAGGTGGTGGAGATGGCGGTGCAAGTGGTGGTGGGATGGAGAGTAGGTGGTGGTGCAAGAGGAGCAGGTGTAGTAGGTGGGGAAGTGGAGGATTCGGCTGGACTTGGGGGAAGGAGAGGACCCGGCTGGGATGGGTGAGGGGTTCTAGCTAGGAAAACCCGCCCCCAAGGGGGGGGGGGTTATATAGGGATGGGTAGGTCGGTTAGGGCTGGGTTTGGGATAGTGGTTAGGTGGTTTAGGTAGGGTGGTATGAAGATAAGGTGGGCTAGAAAGGCTAGGGCCAGATATTTTAAATACTAGTGGTTTGGGTAGATTGTGGGCTAGGGGTGGTTTAGGGGTTTAGTGTTTGGTTAGGTGGTTGGGTTCTAGGGTGAGGTTTAGTGAGCTAGGTTAGGTGATTAGGCTAGGTTTAGGGAAATTAACCTAGGTTTAGGGAAGGATTAGGGAAGTGGGTTAGGTGATTAGGTTGGGATTAGGCCGGGATTAGGGAAGTAGGTTAGGTGATTAGGCTAGGATTAGGGGTGGATTAGGGTGGAAGGCTAGGATTAGGTGTTTTGGGTTAGGTTTAGGTGAAGGAGCTCCCTTTGCATGGCCCATGGACCTTAACCACATCATGTTGGTGCAGCCCTAGGTTAGGTTTTGGCTAATTACAAGCTTAAACCCACTCAATTAGGCTAACCCACATGATTAACCCCAAACTTGACACACAAGTCAAGCTTAATTACAACACACTTGATCTTATCCATCCCCACTCTCTCTCATGCCCATAATCCCACGTGAATTCCAAGTGGGCCCCACCTCCATTTATGAGAAGGTGATGTGGGCCATGGATATGGATATTGGATTGGATTTTTGAATCCAAATCCAAATCCAAGTCCACATATGGGTTTGGATTGGGATCTGGATATATATGGTCTAGATCCAATCCAAACTAAACTCTGACTCTTTCGAGCTGTATTCGAAACGAACGGTTTGTGCGGGCCCTGACAGCATCAGTGCTCCGTCTGCGTTGGGTCTTCGCCAACATGATCGTTCGCCTCCGTTTCTGCCTTCCGGAGATGACTTCAAATGACATTTTGATAATAAAAGGGTCTTGGACGTTCGAGATCCTGGGGGTGTGAATTTGATACAAGAGTTGCTGTGCCGGGCTCGACATGTGCTCCGGTTCCGGGCTGTTCTTAGCTCTCCTGGTCCTGTCTTGATCGGGCCAAGCCGCTTCGGGGTTTCAAAACATGTTTTAAAAAGGTTTTAAAAGCCATATTGTATGTTTTCGAAATATAGAGTTCAAAACATATGTACAGGGTTGTCTGGAAGGCTCCTGGGTTTCCAGACTCAAAATAGCCCTTTGGGGCTGCTTTTACAAAACCAGATGAATTTGAGAAATTCGTGGGATTTCGGGGTGTTTACAGATGCCCCTCTTTGGCCTTGTCCAAATCGATTTGGATAAGGGCAAAGATGACAAACCCCCTTTCAATGTCTCCCTAGATCTAGCCATGAAGAATATGGGATCGTCCCAATTTTTAGCAAAAATCTCAATTTACAAACTCTGGTAGGAGAAGATATCACGCCAAAGGGTTCTACATGGAATCTGGTCCTAAAGGGGATCATGTTCATGCAAGTACCATGCGTGGAATGCAAATGACATGGGTGTGGTGCCAAGAGTGGCGACCTCCCAGAGACCAGATGTGGTCGAACTCTAGAGACTTACAAGGCCTACTGCTCCAAGTGAGCAAATCCTATGCTGTTCGATGTTCGGTTTTCAAAACTTATTTACAAAAGCTATTTACAAAAAGGACAACTGTCTTGAGCCTCGATCCTAAGGATCTCGAGCTCTTCGTGCTTGCCCTTGTTTGAGTCTTAACACTCGCTTATCTAGCTGAGGTTTTATAAGAAAATAAGCTTCATTTCAAATTCCTACGTCTTACTCGAAACGTCGAATTCTCAAACAAGATGAAATTCAAGTAAGTAAATCCTATTTTTACTTTAGGATTCCTCGAAATGAACCATGCTTTAGCTTGGGATAAGCCAGGGATGGGAAAGAGATACCACGGTTCCTTCTGAAGCGTCCCATGGTTTGAGGCACAGAAGGCGGAAAACTGCTCATACAAGGCCTAAAAGTTTTGAAAAATCTAGGGGCATCGCGAGTGGAAATTTTTGGAGATTCCATGCTTGTTATAAATCAAGTTTCAAAAATTTGGCAAGTTAAGAATGAGAAGTTGACTCCCTACTTTGAATTATCTATCCAATTGGTTAGCTCTTTCCAAGAATGCACACTCACTCACATAGGTAGGGAGGATAATAGTGTGGCAGACGCCCTGTCATCACTAGGATCTTCCATAAAAATAGACCCCTTTACGGGAGCTAGGTTTTTAGAAATCGTCCACCTGCCTAATCCATCCACACACAGTTTTGAAACCTGCCAAAATGACCAAAATAGCAATGAAAAACCCTGGTTTTATGATATTAGAAACTTTTTAGAAAATGGAAGTTTTCCTGATTTTGCTTCCCCTAAAGATAAGATTTTTATAAGGAAAGTTTCAACCCGATATGTTATCTTGGGAGGTGTCCTTTATAAGAAAAGCTTCACTGGGATTTTGTTGAGGTGTATAGATGACGAAGAGGCTAAGGTAATCATGCATGAATTCCACGATGGGGAATGTGGAGGTCATGTCAATGCTAATATGATGGCAATGAAAATACTTAGAGCAGGGTATTTTTGGTCCACACTAAAGCAGGATTGTCACCAACATGTTAGGAAGTGTCACCAATGTCAGGTACATGGGAACGCCATCCATATTCCATCATCAGCATTGCATTCAGTCGTGAGTCCATGGCCCTTCACCATGTCGGCATTTGACATTATAGGACCCATTTCACCCGTCGCCTCAAATGGGCATAGATTCATTTTAAGAGCAACAGAATATTTTTCTAAATGGGTTGAAGCTACTTCCTTGGCTAACGTCCAAGGGCAACATGTAGTGGCATTCATTAAGAAAAATATACTTACTAGATTTGGAATCCCAAGGGATTTGGTTTCAGATAATGGCACTCCCTTTAAGAATGAAAAAGTCGAGAAATCATGTAGAACCTATGGGATTACCCAGCATTTTTCATCACCCTACTATCCCCAAGGTAACGGTCAAGCCGAAGCTACCAATAAGAGCCTCATAAGCATAATAGAAAAGACTTTAGAGAAGGGTAGGGCATAAAAAAAAAAAAAAAAAAAAAAAAAAAAAAAAAAAAAAAAAAAAAAAAAAAAAAAAAAAAAAAAAAAAAAAAAAAAAAAAAAAAAAAAAAAAAAAAAAAAAAAAAAAAAAAAAAAAAAAAAAAAAAAAAAAAAAAAAAAAAAAAAAAAAAAAAAAAAAAAAAAAAAAAAAAAAAAAAAAAAAAAAAAAAAAAAAAAAAAAAAAAAAAAAAAAAAAAAAAAAAAAAAAAAAAAAAAAAAAAAAAAAAAAAAAAAAAAAAAAAAAAAAAAAAAAAAAAAAAAAAAAAAAAAAAAAAAAAAAAAAAAAAAAAAAAAAAAAAAAAAAAAAAAAAAAAAAAAAGAAATGAAAATCATTTCAGGAACTAACTCTTTTGATTCATTAAGACAAGAAGAAGGATCAAAAGAGCTTCAATCAAAAAATCCTAAGGTCAAACAAGCAAATGATAATTTTTATTTAACATCTAGGGCAATAGTACAATACTGTCATCAACTGAGTCAAATAGAACTCATAGTGAGACATTTCCTACAAGCAAAGTCATTATGGTTTGTTCTCAAATTTTACTCTATGCTCAGGAGTATTGAGATGGTAAGAAAATTCCTCTTACAATTTTTGGTAAAACATCTCCGCATACGAGCCTCAAAATTTTCTTTCTTAAGGCCATTGCAAATTGTTCTGGTAACAAGAATTATAGCAGGAAAATCAATTTTGGATAACGAAGGTAAAATTTATTCTCAAATCACCGTGCAACATCATTTATTTTGAAAGAATTACGTGTTAAATTGTTGAATAGCATCGGAAAAGATGTAAAATGCCAAATGGCTTCTTTAATTGAAAAATTTAGTGAAATTATGATAATCTTCATAATTATTTCACCACAATATTTTACCTCTTGTGGATTTAAACGATTCATTATGTGTATTTTTAATTTTTCAGTGAGGCCGACAATCTATTGAAGATCATTAATTATGGAAAATACTTTACTAGACTTATAAATAGTAATAGTTTGTTACTAGGCATGTTGTAGACAGATACCCATCATTACCTCGCTCAGGGTAACCTGTTTTTAATGGTCAAAAATTCCATTTCAAGGAGGGTTTCTAGACTAGTCATGTACAACCTTACAATTTGAGGATATATTGATCGTAAAATAAAATTTTCGAATCTGAGTGAGTAAACTCTACATGTACATGTTAATTATTCTGATCGTATTGCACTTATTTTACATTTTACAAATTTTTTGCATACTATGTTGAGACTGTTAATATTGTTTTTACCAATGAAGAAAAATCGTTTCAGTACAATAAGATTCACATATTAGGCCTTCAATTATCGAAAAATTTTTTCTTCAACAACCATTTAAAAACGTTTGCCAGATATGACTTTGATCGATCTTACGGCGGAATCGATCAAAAGTGAGCTTTTTACTAATTTTTCACGTGTATTATCTTTAGGCTAAAAAGTACAAGATTGATAATGAGTTCAATTATGACTCGCGATTAGTCAGGCTGAGATGGAGTAATGACAATGGTTTTTTTGTCATTAATGAATTGGATGATTGTTTGGAAAGATTCTGAATATGTGGATTACCATTGATTGTTCCAAAATACCATACATGGGTTTTGTTAAGCACTGCGGATGAGTAATAATTTGAATATTGATGCCTTGATACCACTAATTTAATCAATGAACCCATACAATCTTATATGGTTTTTGATTCTTAACCACTACAATGTATCAATCGGTTAGAATTTTTGAAAGTCATTCCAGCTAAACCATGGTTTGATAAAAACAAGATCCTATAATTTTAACTACAAAAGATTGATCTTTTAAAGCATTGCTGAGTTTCAACAATATAACCCTTCTTGGACTTTGCGACCAATTTAATCAATCACTAGAATCTGTCATGAGCGCCCCGATTTGTTCGTTGATCGAACAAGGCGGACGGTTATAGATCCCTTGGATACATGAAGTGTCAAAGTAGATCATGTAACTGAATCAATTGACGCCTTTAAATTTAGGCAATAAAGAACAGATGATAGTCACCAGAATTATAAGACCAATTTTCGTATCGCAACAAACTTGTAATCAAAATGTTTGCAATCCTACTCCACTTCTAATTTATCAACTGACAAACTTCAAATAAATTAACTGTTACAATCTTTGAATACACTAATATGATGTTTATTTAGTAGATAGCCGTGTCGAATTGTCTTCATTTTAAAGCCTAAAAACTAAATAAAATTTTAGCGTTAGGCTGGTAAATAATTTGAATATATCTTTGATAATGTGCTAACATAAACATAATTAGTCATTTGATTGGACAAAATTTACAAATCTCCAATTAGCGCATAATATACTTAAAAATGGCTAAACTAACTTAATTATGAAAGGTAATTTTAAACTTGGGGTTCATTCCTAATAGTGATCAATAATTATAGTCCCAATACCATTAGAAAAATATTGGAAGTCAGAATTTGCATTTAGGGCTTTTTCTCACAACCAAATCCAATAAATGGCCATCGCTGTTAATAGGAAAAGGAACTGCCATAATTGAAATCAAATACACAGAAATTCTTATTCGTGAGTCAAGTTTATCACCTTAAGTATGAATAACACAGTTAAAGACCTTTAAATTTTCAAATGTAAGTCACCTCAATTTTCATATCATTCTACGATCGGATTATGTATCCGATGGGAGACTTGAAGTCCTTGATTTAATCAAATCTGAGGAATTCCATCTAAATTTGACATAATCACTTATCCATTTAATGCCCTGCCTCCATTACATACTGATGATTAGAATCAATGCGATCAGAGAGCGTGATTTCGACTTACATAACATTTTAACTAAAGCTCTATTTACCCATTGATCTAAGAGGATGGCAAACTGGTAGAATCCCGTTTTAAACCCCAGTCTTTCAATCACAATTCTCAAGTGCTAATGCTCAAAAATTAACTGGATCCCAAAACTTTTATCATTACTTCCTAGTAAGTTTCAAGAGAGCAAAGATATGACCTAATTCTATGAATACCTTACCATTATTTGTTTACCGATTTTGAGTAAACCATAGATTTGGCTAAGTACTCACATTTATTATTACTAGCAGCTTTAAAGCGCCACGGAGACATCCAATCTTAATTATCTCTCGTAATCTTCAAAATCTAATTTCTGTCAAGAGCCAACAAAATATTAGTTGGTAATTTGAAGGAGGAGAGTGTATGAAATGATTTCTTTATCATTCATGTTCTAAACCATGTTTGATCCATGATTCATCTAACACAATTTTAAAGTATATTAATTTCGAGAATAATAATTTACTTTTAAGTATTTGATGAAGCCTTTGGTGAATCCATTAAGGATTGCAAATTGAAGTCATGTATTAATTTAAGTGTAAAGTTTATGAGAGAATGAGGTTATTTTCAAATACCAGACTCTCCTAAATTGATACCAAGTATAAGTTTTTAGGTGTGATAATATGATTTTTATATTTGATGGATGGTGATATCTCTTATGTAAGAGTTATATCCATGATAATGTAGATTAATATACATGTTTATGTGCTTTATTTGCCCTTGCTTTATGATTTGCATATATTATTATTTTTCTGATTATGGTCATGATTGTGATGATAATAATTGAACATCGTATATGTATGCCAGATTTGATGAAATTTGATACGGAAATTGATATTAAGATTCAAAGGCCGGCAGCGGTCTAAAAATTTCGCTGATAGTCCCAAAAGATTGGTTGCATGTTGAAGTTATTTTTCAAGAATCATGGGAATTAAATTTTTGGTCCTTAGAACAATGAGAGAATTTTCAGCCAAGACACCTCAAAATAGGTGTTCATAAATTAATAATTTCATGAAGAGATGAAAATTGAGATGCATTTGAAGAGTATGAAAAATAAACAAAGGGTTTATTTTTCAAGACGAACAAGAATACATTTTGAGGAATTTTTATGACAAGTGTTGAACAATCACTTTGAACATGTGGATCATAAATTTAGCACGGCATATGAGGTGAAGTTTGTTCAGTAACAGACCTCTGTTCTTTTGCCCATATCTCTTTAACCACTGAATGAAATTGGATGAAATTTGATTCTTTGGAAACCTAACATCCGTATCTTTCTAACACAACAAATTTTATCGAAATTGGATGACTGAGTGCTGAGATATTGCTGTTTTTCTGAGCTTCTGATTCACAGAAACAGGGTTGTTCCGAATTTTATAACAGTTTCTGATTCTGTATTTAATTCTTAGAAAATAAAGAACAAAATTATAAAATAAAAATATATTCTGATTCTACACACACGTGTCTCTATTCTGTAAAAGTTTTAGAATTTTTGGAGAACCAGAAGTATTTTTAAAAATTCGAAGAACAGGTCTTTGGAACTGAACAGATTCTACAACTTTCAGAATCTGAAAATTTTCAGAAATCAAGAACTTAAACACAAATCTGAAACTATTGAAAAATCTGGTTTTTCCTTTCTCGAATTAACAGATTCAAACAAATTTCAAGCGTCTAGGCTGACCCTTGAGCGCCGGTTCAAGAAGGCCTAAGTCGAAAAGATCTCACTTGTCCACAATCATTCTTAGAAGTCAGAAAATCAGAATTTGTTAGTTTTGATAAACTAACTGGCACGCTCGCGCAACCTGACGTAGTTCGAGGGTTTGATTTCGGATCCCACGATTTGAAATAAAATCACGTCTACACCCGCCCCCAAGGGGGGGGGGGGTTTATATAGGGATGGGTAGGTCGGTTAGGGCTGGGTTTGGGGTAGTGGTTAGGTGGTTTAGGTAGGGTGGTATGAAGATAAGGTGGGTTGGAAAGGGTAGGGCCAGATATTTTAAATACAAGTGGTTTGGGTAGGTTGTGGGCTAGGGGTGGTTTAGGGGTTTAGGGTTTGGTTAGGTGGGTGGGTTCTAGGGTGAGGTTTAGTGAGCTAGGTTAGGTGATTAGGCTAGTATTAGGCTAGGTTTAGAGAAATTAACCAAGGTTTAGGGAAGGATTAGGAAAGTGGGTTAGATGATTAGGTTGGGATTAGGCCGGGATTAGGGAAGTAGGTTAGGTGATTAGGCTCAGATTAGGGGCGGATTAGGGTGGAAGGCTAGGATTAGGTATTTTGGGTTAGGTTTAGGTGAAGGAGCTCCCTTTGCATGGCCCATAGACCTTAACCACATCATGTTGGTGCAGCCCTAGGTCAGGTTTTGGCTAATTACAAGCTTAAACCCACTGAATTAGGCTAACCCACATGATTAACCCCAAACTTGACACACAAGTCAAGCTTAATTACAACCACACTTGATCTTATCCATCCCCACTCTCTCTCATGCCCATAATCCCACGTGAATTTCAAGTGGGCCCCACCTCCATTTATGAGAAGGTGATGTGGGCCATGGATATGGATATTGGATTGGATTTTTGAATCCAAATCCAAATCCAAGTCCATACATGGGTTTGGATTGGGATCTGGATATATATGGTCCAAAACCAATCCAAACTGAACTCTGACTCCTTCGAGCTGTATTTGAAACGAACGGTTTGTGCGGGGCCTGACAACATTAGTGCTCCGTCTGCGTTGGGTCTTCGCCAACATGATCGTCCGCCTCTGTTTTCGCCTTCCGAAGATGACTTCAAATGATGTTTTGATGATAACAGGGTCTTGGACGTTCGAGATCCTGGGGGTGTGAATTTGATACAAGAGTTGTTGTGTTGGGCTCGACATGTGCTCCGGTTCCGGGCTCTTCTTAGCTCTCCTGGTCCTGTCTTGATCGGGCCAAGCCGCTTCGGGGTTTCAAAACATGTTTTAAAAAGGTTTTAAAAGCCATATTATATGTTTTCGAAATATAGAGTTCAAAACATATGTACAGGGTTGTCTGGAAGGCTCCTGGGTTTCCAGACTCAAAATAGCCCTTTGGGGCTGCTTTTACAATACCAGATGAATTTGAGAAATTGGTGGGATTTCGGGGTGTTTACACCTGGTCGACCTACTTATGCGCCCATTCTTGTAGTATACAAGAAGCCCGCCCAAGTCGTCATTCGGGGACCACCAAAAGTGGAAACCCCGGTAAAACCAGTTTTAAAAATCCAAGGTTCTCCTCAGCTCATCCTTAGAGCCAAATTTAGCGCGAACCCTAGGCTGGTCGTGGGGGAAGTCACTAGATTCGGGAGGATCTATCAACCCCCGCACCTTCAAGGTGCTCAAAAGGTGGTCAGTGTGCCTGGCCCCTCAAAAGCATGTATCCCTAGTGTTCTGCCAAAAGCAGATAAAGACAAAGTCATCCTAAATCCTTATGACTTCAAAAACCACCTTTCAAAGATTCCTATTCACATGTCTATCCTAGAGCTTATAAAAACTTCGCCCAGGCATAGACTTGTATTAGAGAAAATTCTAGAAAGGGCCAAGGTTGATTCGAACATAAGTCTGGAATCCTTGTCTGCCCAAGTGGCTTTATTACGAGCAAAATCGCCCATCACTTTCTCGGAAGATGATGTAGATAAACCCTACGAAACCCATAACCAGGCCCTGCATATCGAGGTGGTTCTAAACAACCACTCTCTGGACAGGTGCCTAGTTGATGGTGGAGGAGGGCTCAACATCCTTCCACTTCATGTGGCGTGCAAAATCGAAGTCACCTTGACTTCAGTGAACCCAAGCCCCATCGTTATCACTGGATACGATGGGAATGCGTCTAGACCTTTAGGATCCATCGAACTCCCAATGGAAACGGGAGGGATCGAACACACGGGGGTGTTCCATGTCTTGGACATCCACCCCCATTATAACCTGTTGTTGGGAAGGCCTTGGATACACAGTTTGTGCGCTGTGCCATCCACCTTCCACAAGTGTGTCAAGATCCCTTTTAGGGACCAGGTCGTAGTGATCCTAGGTGAGAGTCACCCACAGCTTCAGGGGATCATAAACTCCCCTTGTTTATCAAGCTCCCAGGCCCATGAGGCTAACCTGGGGTAAATTATGGTTGAGCCACCTCGGCTCGTGTTAAACAACCCTAGGAAGGTTGTATGTGTGAAGGGG
Source organism: Brasenia schreberi (assembly GCA_036023115.1). Classification (NCBI taxonomy): domain Eukaryota; kingdom Viridiplantae; phylum Streptophyta; class Magnoliopsida; order Nymphaeales; family Cabombaceae; genus Brasenia; species Brasenia schreberi. The sequence continues at coordinate 4,670,211 of JAYKKT010000073.1, forward strand.
CCGCCCAAAGCAGGCCCCCTCCCGACTTTAATCCTTCTAGGAAAACCCAAGCGTTCCCTATTTCCAAAGCCCTTGGACAAGAGGCCATATGAGCACAATATGGACGACAGCATGTTCCAGGACCACGATTTATACTCAACCTTTTCAAAAAACAAGAAATCGTGGAATATGTTGTTGAACATGGGCTACACGCCCTACAAGAGTCTAGGGGCACAGAACCAGGGTCTCCTAAAGCCCATCCTTCCTAGGGCCAATCCAAGCCGATATGGGATCGGCTATACTCCCTGAATACCGCCGGAGCCACCCCCTGTGACCACCTGGGTCAAGGGTGCCCCGGAGCCTACCTTAGAAGAGACTTACGATTTAGATCTCCTATTCCGAGTCTAACCCGTAGTGTTTTCCCTTTGTAGGTATGATGGAAGATCCCTTTTCTAAAAAAACAAAAACATTTGAAAAACTTAAAATCAAAAAAATCGAAAAATAAGAAAAACCAAAAACAATGAAAAAACAAAAACTCGAAAAAAGAGTGCTTTGTATAGTTCCCAAAGTTTTTGTTTTACAAAAACCCAAAAAAATCGAAAATTTGGAAAATACCAAAAAGATTTTGTGCATAGCTGCTCCTGGTAGGACTTTGGCGAAAGAAAAGGATTTCGAAAGAAACGTCGTCTGCATAGCCAGACCAAAAATTTCGAAATCACTTGAAAATCTAAGTACAAAACCAGGTCATTTTGAAAACCACGCATCAAATTCCCTTGGGACTATAACCCACGAGAATGATCAAAGCCCAGAAGTGGATCCCCTTGAGGAAGATCCCACTTCTGAGCTCCCAGAATTTCATAGAATTCTCAATTTTGAAAGACCTTCCCAATCAGTAGGAGGAGATTTCCTAGAGGTGAACCTAGGGGATGATTCCAATCCCAAAACCATCAAAATAGGTGCATGCTTGCATGAAACTGAAAGGTTAGCATTCATTGCATTTCTACGAACCTATTTAGATGTGTTTGCATGGATGTATGAAGACATGCCGGGCATAGATCCCAGCATTGTCGAACATCGTCTTCCCTTAGATGCAGGTGTAAAACCCATAAAGCAGAAGCTTAGGAAAATACACCCGAATGTACACACGTAAGTCAAAGAGGGTTTAGAAGATCTACTAAAAGCCGGATTTATAAAACCCATTGCGTATTCTGATTGGTTATCAAATATCGTTATAGTTCGAAAAACCAATGGGAAAATTTGAATATGCATCGATTTCAGAAACCTGAATAAAGTCACTCCAAAGGATAATTATCCTTTACCAAACATAGATTTGATAGTCGATAGTACTGCAAATCATGAAATGTTTTCATTCATGGATGGCTATTCAGGCTATAATCAAATCAAACTAAATCCACGAGATCAGGGTAAGACCGCCTTCACAAACCCATGGGGCACGTACTGCTATACAGTCATGCCCTTTGGTTTGAAAAATACCGACGCAACATACCAACGAGCCATGACCACGATCTTCCATGATCAAATTCATGAGCTTGTAGAAGTGTATGTAGATGATCTCTTGGCGAAATCCAAAACCCAATGCACCCATATCGAATGTTTACAAAAGATTTTCGAAAGGCTTAGACTTTACTAACTAAAGCTAAACCCACAAAAATGTGTGTTCGGGGTAGAATCAGGGAAGCTTCTAGGCTTTATGGTGAGCCAAAGGGGAATAGAAGTCGACCCCTCTAAGTGTCGAGCCATCATAGACATGGCCCCACCCTCCAATCTCACCCAAATCCGTAGCCTCCAGGGTCGATTACAATCCGTTCGCCGATTCATATCGAATCTGGCAACTAGATGCGAACCCTTCAACAAATTGTTGAGGAAGGGCACGAAATTCTTATGGGATGACGAATGCCATAAGTCCTTCGAGAGACTGAAGGCATACTTGGTTAATCCCCCCGTTTTGAATCCTCCAAAGCAAGGAAAACCGCTTTTATTATACATCTCTGTGCATGCAAATGCTTTAGGAGCCCTGTTGGCTCAATACGAGGATGACACCAATAAGGAGTATGCCATCTACTATATTTCGAAAACTCTCTTGGCTTATGAACGAAATTATCAAGCCATGGAGAAGACGTGCTTGGCCCTAGTCTGGGCCTGCCAGAAATTCAGACACTATTTCCTAGATCATGAGATCTGGATAGTGTCCAAGCTTGATCCAATCAAGCACTTGTTCGAAAAATCCATTCTCACAGGTAGATTGGGCAAATGGCAACTCCTTCTAATGGAGTATGATCTGAAATACCATCACCAGATCTCCATTAAGGGGCAAGCCCTAGCAGATTACGTGGCTGAATTCCCCTTAGAGGACGCATATCCCACTCTTGTCGAAATGCCTGATGAAGGCATATTGCAAAACCATTTCCAAAACCACATTTTGGCAAATTCTTTCGAAAACCAAGTGTGGAAGATGCACTTCGATGGGGCACGAAACCAACGAGGGGCTGGTGCTGGCGTCATCCTAATCTCCCCTGAAAAGGGCGAGATTCCCATAGCAGTCCGCTTAGATTTCGAATGTTCCAACAACGTAGCTGAGTATGAAGCACTCATACAAGGTTTAAAGATTTCGAAAACTCTAGGGGCATCATGCATCGAGGTCTTTGGAGATTCGCTCCTTGTCATAAACCAGGTTTTAAAAATTTGGCAAGTACGTAATGAGAAACTACTTCAATATCATGAGTTGGCCACTCGATTGGTCCAATCTTTCCAGTCATGTAAACTCACACACATAGGAAGAGAGGACAATGGCATCGCCGATGCCCTCTCCTCCTTGGGTTCCGCCCTGAAGGTCGATCCCATTTCAGGGACCAGATCTTTGGAAATATGGCATGCGCCCCACCCATCCACACACGACTTGGATATTTGCCAAAACAACCTAGAGTCTATTGAAAAACCCTGGTTTTATGACATAAAACAATTTTTAGAAAATGGGGGATTCACCGAGGATGCCACATCCAAAGATAAGGCATTCATTCGTAAGATTTCGACCCGATACACAATTCTGGGTGGGGTCTTATACAAAAAAAGTTTTACCGTTATTCTGCTTAGGTGTATCGACCTAGAGGAGGCTAGGATAGTGATGCATGAGTTCCACGATGGAGAATGTGGAGGTCATGTTAATGCCAACATGATGGCAATGAAAATACTTAGAGGGGGCTATTTTTGGTCCACCCTGAAAAAGGATTGTCACGATCATGTTAGGAAGTGTCATCCATGTCAAGTGCATGGGCACCCTGAAAAAGGATCCATCATCTACATTGCATTCCGTGGTCAGCCCCTGGCCATTTACCATGTGGGCGTTTGACATCGTAGGCCCAATATTTCCAAAGGCCTCGAATGGGCATCGATTTATTTTAGCAGCCACGGAGTATTTCTCCAAGTGGGTGGAAGCCATTTCCCTAACCAATGTAATGGGGCAACATGTGGTGGCTTTCATCCGGAGGAATATCTTGGCTCGATTTGGGGTTCCACGAGACCTTGTGTTCGATAATGGCACCCCATTCAAGAACGAGCGGATGGTTAAGTTGTGCAACACGTATGGCATAACTCATCCTATCCACCTGTAGTCTTCATCCGTTTTTTATAAGCTTCAATCTTCGTATCTTATTTGCTTTATCCGGATAGGCTTCTGACTCGGTCCATCCTTCGCTTTTTGGAATTGGTCTCGATTTGGATTTGGATTGGGTCTCACCTATTTGTCTGATTTGTTTTGAAATCCATGGGATGTTAAACTTGAATTTAAAACCTTTATTTTGAAAGTTTCTAAAAACTTTAAAAGTTGGGATTTTCGATTTGGAAAATCATAAAGGTTTTAAATTGATTTTCGATTTTGGGAGTTTTGAAAATATTTTTATTTTGGGTGTTTACCGATGCCCCTTTTTGGCATTAATCCATGTGTAATGTAAATTGCAAAAGGGAAATATGGCTATATCTTAAGAGCGGAAAGGCTCAATTGTGCAAGTGTGTGTCGTGTATACATGGAAAGACTACTCATACAACTGAACCTTAAAACCCAAATCTTAAAGACATAGCGGAAGGGAAATACTTATAATATATATGGGCCCGAAGGTCGCTAACGTGTGCGTGGGTGTTGTGTATATATGTAAAGACAACTCACATGACTTGTAATGTAAAACCCAAATAGAATTGCAATATGGCCCTTATTAGGATCTTGGGAGTAAGAGCAAAAGCTCAATGTGTGTGAGTGTAGAATTAAAAAACCACGCACATGACTTGAATGAAACACCGAAATAAATTTGCAATATGGCCCTTACTAGGGTCTTGGGAATAAGAGCAAAAGCTCAATGTGTGTGAGTGTAGAATTGAAAAACCACGCACACGACTTGAATGAAACACCCAAATAAAATTGCAATATGGCCCTTACTAGGGTCTTGGGAGTAAGAGCGAAAACTCAATGTGTGTGAGTGTGGAATTGAAAGACCACGCACACAACTTCAATTAAAACACCCAAATAAAATTACAATATAGCCCTTACTAGGGTCTTGGGAGTAAGAGCGAAAGCTCAATGTGTGTGAGAGTAGAATTGAAAGACAACACCCACGACTTAAATTAAAACCCATACAGCTGAATATATATAAATATACCTATATCTTAGGGGCTGTCAAGGCCCGTGTGTGTGCAAAAATAGTGTGCAGCTAAGAGCAGGAAGGCTCAAGTGCACGTGTGTGTTGGTGTGCCAAACCACATTATTACAATCGAGGAGAGAAAACACTCCATTATTACAACCCTGTATCAAATTTAATTAAATATAAGCAAGTTCATATAATGGACCGAGTTAGGCACTTATGTGTAGCTGGTCCGTGTTCAACTTGCTTGGCTTTGGCCTCGTGAGTCGCCTTGGGCAGTCGAAGGGGAGCTCGTTAGGTGGATGTGGGCAACATGTTGGGGTGCTGGCCGAGTGGAAGGAGTGGCAGGTAGGGGTGCTGGCCGAATGGAAGGTGTTGGCTGAATGGATGGAAGATGGTGTTGGGGAATGGTGAAGGCAGCTGGGAAGATGGTGTTGGGGAATGGTGACTAAGGGAGGTGTTTAGCTAGGAGCTAAGGTGGGTGGTGTTGAAGGAAGGTAGTGGGGTATGGTGCAGGTCGGCCGGGTGTAAGGGAGAAGGGTAGGTGGCGGATGGATGGGAGTGTGTAGTTGGGAAAGAAGGAGGTGGAAGTGGTGGCCGGATGGTAGTGGAAGAAGATTGGCAGCTGAAGGGTGCTCCTCGTCGAAGGTGGAAGGTGATGGAGTCGGTTGAAGTGGAGAGGTGGTAGCCGGGTGGTGGAGTGGCGGTGGAATGGCCGGTGGATGGAAGGTGGCCTTGGAGCATGGAGTGAGTGGGGGTGAGAGTGGAAGAGAGAGAGTGGAACCCACAAGGAAGGGGGGTTTTTATAGGCTGGAAATGGGTTGGGTCAGTTGGTAGAAGGTGGGCCAGATATTTGTAATAAGGTGGGCATGGGACACGGTTTGGGGTAGGTCAGTTAGGGGGGCTGGTTAGTGGTTTAGGGTAGGTCGGTTAGGTGGGCTGGGATATAGTGGTTAGGGGTTTAATTAGGTGTACTAAGGTGGGTTTAGGCTTAGTTGGTTAGGGTCTAGGTGGTCTAGCTAGGTGAGGTGGGCTAGGTGAGGTTGGGGTGGTTTTGGGTGAGAAGGGTTAGGTCTAGGTTAGGTTTAGGTCAGGTTTTAGGGAAAGTGGTTAGGTGAGGTGAGCTAGCTTAGGGCTAGGTTTAGGAACCTCCCCTTGGCGCCGGTCCATTGGTCCAGTTGCAGCCTGTCCAAGTTGGTGCAGCCCCAGGTTAGGTGTAGGTGCATACAAGCTTAAACCCACACTCTAGGCTAAACCCACAAGGTTAACCCACCCTTGACCAAAAGTCAAACCTACCAACTTTCTCACTCATACTTTATCACCCCCCTTCCTCTCTCTACCCAAGCTTTCACGTGAAATGTTGTGGGGCCCTCACCTCCATTTATGAGAAGGTGATGTGGGCCATGGATGTAGATATTGGATTTGGATCTTGGGATCCAAATCCAAATACATGTTGGGTTTGGATATGGATATATATGGTCCAGATTCAGCCCAAATCTATTTTTTTATTCCTTCAAGGTGTTTCAAAATGGACGGTTTGTGCGGGGCCTGATTGCATCAGTACTCCGTCTTGCATTGGGTCTTCGCCAACATTGTCGTCAGCTCTTCTTCTCACCTTCAGGAATTCATTTTGAGCAAATTTCTGATATCTGGGGCTTTGATGTCTGAGAATCTGGGGATGATTTTGATATGAGAGTTGATGTGTCGGGCTTGAAGTATGCTTCAGGTCCAGGCTCTCCTTTGCCTTTTCGGTCCTGCTTTTGTTAGGCCAGGCTGCTTTCGGGATTTCAAAACACCTTTTTAAGGTTTTAAAACTATATGTATAGAGTTTTAAAACATATATACAGGTTCAAAGTATGTACAAGGTTGTCTGGAAGGCTCCTGGGTTTCCAGACTCAAAATAGCCCTTTGGGGTTGTTTTTGTGAAACTAGGTATATTTGAGAAAATCGTGGGATTTTGGGGTGTTTACAGATGCCCCTCTTTGGCATTATCCAAATTTATTTGGATAATGGCAAAGACGACAACACCCCTGTCAATGTCTCCCTAGATCTATCCACGAAAATATGGGATCGTCCCAATTTTTAAGCAAAATCTCTCTTTTAAACCTGGTTGGAGGAGATATCACGCCAAAGGACACATTTTCTAAGGTTTTTGGTTCTAAACGGGATCATGTTATGCAAGTGTTCATGCGTGGATGTGTACATGCATGACATGGATGAGACGCCAAGAATGGCGACCTCCCAGAGATCAGATGGCATGGTCGAACTCTTGAGACTTACGAAGACCTGCTGCTCCAAGTGAGCGGGCCCTATGTTGCTCGATGTTCGATTTTTCAAAATCTATTTACAAAGGGAAAACTACTTTTAGCCACAATCCTAAAGATCTCGAGCTCTTCGTGTTTGCCTTTGCTTGAGTCTTGACACTCGCTAATCTAGCGGAGGTTTTATAAGAAAACAAGCTATATTTCAAAATACCTACGCCTTACTCGAAGCGTCGAATTCTCAAACAAAATGAAATTCAAGTAAGCAAATCCTATTTTTACTTTAGGATTCCTCGAAATGAACCATGTTTTACTAGGGATAAGTCGTAGGGATGGGAAAGAGATACCACGGTCCCTTCTGAAGCGGTTTATATGCTGAGTTATAAATATCTGGTAATCAAAGTGAGTAATTACCTAACCACTAGAATGTGAGTCTATGTGAGTGAAGAATGTGAGTCCACTAGAAATGAGTTACCAGAAATGAGTTACCATACAAGCGGTTGATAGAGAAGCGGTTTATATGCAAGGTGAGATTAGGCTAGGATGTGAGTAATTATAAATATCTGGTAAATATACATTACGGTTTGATAGTATTACAGTGTAAACCACTAGAATTAAGGTTAATCAAAGTCTATGTGATTTTGATTTTGTATAAATACCGGTATAATACCTTACACCGGTATGTGCCTTTAGTTTGATAGTTATATGCTTCTCATAGTGTCGGGCTAATACATTACGGTTTAAATATTAAACTTTCTATACTAGTTTAATATCCCATTCTCTATCAATCTTGTAATTATAACATATCAAGATTTGGTATGTAATAACCCCCTCAAGTATTTTCATTGCCATCATATTGGCATTTACATGCCCCTCCACATTCTCTATCATGGAATTCATGCATTATTATCCTAGCCTCCTCTAGGTTGACACACCTTAGTAAGATGCCAGTGAAACTTTTTTTGTAAAGAACCCCTCCCAAAATCGAATATCGGGTTGAAATTCTTCATATAAAAGCTTTGTCTTTGGATGAAGCGTATTTTGAAAATCCTCCATTTTCTAAGAACTCTTTAATGTCTTGAAACCAAGGTTTTTCAGTATCAGTTTGGTTGTTTTGGCAAATCTCAAGATCGTGTGTGGATGGAGTGGGCGAATGCCATATTTCTAAGGGTCTGGTTCCCAAAGTGGGATCGACCCTTAGGGCTGAGCCCAAGGATGAGAGGGCATCGGCTATGCCATTATCCTCTCTTTCTATGTGTGTGAGTGTACATGACTTGAACGACTCGACTAGCTTGGTGGCCAACTCGTGGTATGGAAGAAGTTTTTAGTTTTTAACCTGCCAAATCTTTAACACTTGGTTTATGACAAGTAAAGAATCTCCAAAGACTTCGATGCATGATGCCCCTAGAGTTTTCGAAATTTTTAAGCCTTGTATGAGTGCTTCATACTCGGCTGTGTTGTTGAAACACTCAAAATCTAGGCGAATGGCTATGGGTATTTCTCCCTTTTTAGGGGATATGAGGACGATTCCTGCCCCAGCCCCTCTTTGGTTTTGTGCCCCATCGAAATGCATCTTCCACACTTGGTTTTCATTTAGACAATTTGATAAAATGTGATTTTGAAATTGGTTTTGAAATATGCCTTCATCAGGCATTTTGTCAAGTGTGGGGTACGGATCTTCTAACGGGAAGTCGGCCACATAGTCGGCTAGGGCTTGCCCCTTGATGGATATTTGATGGTGGAATTTCAGGTCATACTCCATCAAGAGGAGCTGCCATTTACCTAGCCTACCCGTGAGGATAGGTTTTTCAAACAGATGCTTGATGGGATCAAGCCTATACACTATCCAGATCTCATGATCTAGGAAGTAGTGTCAAAATTTTTGGCAGGCCCACACCAAGGCCAAGCAAGTCTTCTCCATGGCTTGATAATTTCGTTCATAAACCAATAGAGTTTTCGAAATATAGCAGATGACATACTCTTTATGGGTATCATCCTCATATTGAGCTAACAATGCACCCAAAGCATTCGCATGCATAGAAATGTAAAGTAAAAGAGGTTTTCCCTGCTTTGGAGGATTTAAAACAAGAGGATTAACCAAATACGCTTTTAGTCTTTCAAAAGCTTTTTGGCAATCATCGTCCCATACGAATTTCACCCCTTTTCTCAAAAATTTGTTGAAAGGTTCGCATCTTGTAGCGAGGTTTGAAATAAACCTACTGTAGACGTGATTTTATTTGAAATCGTGGGATTCAAAATCAAACCCTCGAACTACGTCGGGTTGCGCGAGCATGCCAGTTAGTTTATCAAAACTAACAAATTTTGATTTTCTGACTTCTAAGAACGATTGTGGACAAGTGAGATCTTTTCGACTTAGGCTTTCTTAAACCGGCGCTCAAGAGTTAGCTTAGACGCTTGAAATTTGTTTGAATCCGTTAATTCGAGAAAGGAAAAACCAGATTTTCCAAAGTTTTAGATTTGTGTTTAAGTTCTTGATTTCTGAAAATTTTTAGATTCTGAAAGTTGCAGAATCTGTTCAGTTCCAAAGACCTGTTCTCCAAATTTTTTAAAAATACTTCTGATTCTCCAAACATTATAAAACTTTTACAGAATAGAGACATATGTGTTAGAATCAGAATATATTTTTATTTTATAATTTAGTTCTTTATTTTTGAGAATTAAATACAGAATCAGAAACTGTTATAAAATTCGGAACAGTCCTGTTTCTGTGAATCAGAAGCTCATAAAAACAGCCATATCTCAGAACTTAGTCACCCAATTTCGATAAAATTTATGTGTTAGAAAGATACGGATGTTAGGTTTCCAAAGAATCAAATTTAATCCAATTTCATTCAGTGGTTGCAGAGATATGGGCAAAAGAACAGAGGTCTATTACTGAACGTTCTGTTTCTGTAAAACGCAATCTGGATCTTGTATAAACTTCACGGAGCTAATTGGCTAGGCAATAGTTTATAAAAATTCCTTGAACTTTTATCTAATAAAGTCTGATATGTCTATATTATTCATGCAAAATCTTGAAGCAATTGGCTTATCCGTTTGTTTATAAAAATTCTGTGATCAGACATGTGTGCATAGACAATTTCAGAAACCAGTTTTACAGAAAATTTCAGAATGTTCCTAACGTGATTCTAAAACGAAATTCAACCTGTATCAGTCCTAATGATGCATGGGAATCATCTAAACATGGATTTTAATTTCGTTCATGAAGGAATCATGTGTGTTTGTATCGATATAAATGAAGAACGTGAGCTCGAGGCCTTGATTCATATACAAATTTCCAGAATCTATGCTTCTTCAGATTCTCATGAATTAAAACAAATTTGTGCATGGATTCAAACCTGTGTGAGTGAGAGGGAACGTAGAAGAGCTTCGTCGGATGATCGTCGGACGTCGAAACCAGTCCGGCCTCCCTTTTTTCTTCTTCTTCCCCTCCTTTCTCTCTCTTTCTCTCTCTATTTCTCTGTATTTTCGGACTGAATGTGGTTGTATCTTGGTTGATCATTTTCTGTTGATGCTCGCTGGTTGATGCCCTCTGCAGCACCTAGGGGAGCCTTTTTATAGGCTCTGGCTGTGATTTGGATAAGCCTGTTGGTTAGGATTTGGATGAGTTCGGTTTTGATTATGTTGATAAAATCTTATCTGAATTGGTTTCATCTTATCTGGAACGTGATCTCCATTTGATAGGCATAATCCTTTATTGAACGTTATCTGTATTTGATTTCATCTGCCTTGGATATCCTTGAACTTGATCTTCATAGCCTTCATCCATCTGTTGCAGATATGGATGAATCGTTGTGGCTAGAAGTTGTTGACAACATTCAGTTGGAAATCATTGAAGACTGTTGAGGGTCTATCTGGTAAATGGTGACTCAATATGCCTCTGCTCCAGGTTATGGTAGGACACGGACAGAAGGCATTTCAATGGTGAAGGCATAGATTGCCCTCAAAGTAGTTCTTCTCAGAGATTGATCTTCCATCGATCTGCTTACCTGCTCCTTCACCTTTAGGAACCTCATTGTCGCCTAGACCCATAGTATTTTCTGAAGATCCCGTTTTCCTGATGATGGCTTGAAGATGATTCTGTTGGGCATCAAAAGAAATGGAGACATTCACTGATGAAGCATCAAGGGCATCAGTCTTATGTGTATCAACATCTACACTATTGGTAGGACAATCATCTGCACTTTCTCTGATTCGGCTCTGCAAAAGTCTTCCATTACTGTCGTTTTGCTGATCAAAGTTCTTATGATTAACAGGCACACTGGTAGAGAGAGCCCTGCACACCGAGAGGAATCTGAATCTCCTTGTTAGAATTTTCAGTAAGGAGACCTTGTGAATTGTTGAGCCGCAAAGTTGTTGTTTTAGCAAAAGGTCCTCCAATGACATGTGCTTGGTGCCCTGCAACACTGTCTTTCATAGAGAGGCCGGCCATTAAATCACCCAAATTTTTTCACGGCTGGGTGAATCTTTTGTGACATCAACAAAGTTGCCACCAAAATGTCAAAGGATCCCAATTGATTAGCATTCTTTGATTCATTCACCTTAGTATCACTTTGTTTATCATCAACAACCAATCCAGAAAATAAGTCATTTGCATGTTCCTCGTGAGTTATTTCATTTGTGTGAAATGACACAACAGAAAATGGGTCACTCCCGTTCGCCTAAAAACTGTTATCAGCTGACTCTGTAACCAGACCATCAACAAAAAAAATCATCAATAGCATGGGAAGTTCTTGGATTGATAAAAACACGATCTGATTGATTGAGAGGGCTTCCTCCATCTTTCTCATAGCAGTTAAACTCAACTTCCTCTATGAGAACATGTCCTCCAACAGAAATGCTGAAGTTCTCCATGTGAATATCTTTAGCACCTCCACCATCTCCAGCATTCCCATGGTTTACAGAAACAACTAGAATCCCTGCTTTAACTGCTTTCATCTCGGCCAAATGCATTTGGTACTGTGCTTCTCTTTGTCATTGTCACAGCCACTGCACGTACCAAGGTGGAGCCGCAGCATAGTAGCTCTTTGAAATTCATTTTGGTTTTGGTGAAAACATTTTTGTTACGTAACAAGGCCAATTTGGAAATTCAGCATGATGAAACTGAACACGTAACATAAGCAAAACACTATTGATAACCACTTCTAAGGAGCTGATGATTTCACATGATGATTTCAACTGAATCTCTTAATATTACACGTATAAGAGCATTCAAACAATCCCCCATTATCTGCGCATCTGCTGTGAAAGTGATTATGTTCATGCCTACCTATTATGAAATTGTTAAGTAAGGCCCATGTTACGTTTTTGAAAATCAACTATCATGCTCATTCAATCCTTTCCACGAGTGTTGGGATATTAAAATTGCTCTTATCATAACATATAAATAGCATACTAGTAACAAATGACGATGCAAATTGATGTATATCAATACTAATTACCTCGATACCCAAACATAACGTAGACACGTTACGAAAGGCGTTTGATACCAAACCTTAGTTTTTGGAGGCTTTCGTTCTTGCTTCCACCTTTCCTTTCTTTTGATAATACCGACCTTACCCTCTAGAAATTGATTTCTTTCTAAATGTGAGCTTTTCTTTCTAGGAAGCTCACTTTCCCTTTTTAATGCCCGTTTTCCCTTTCTGGACGTCCATCGTCCTTTTCAGGTGTCAACTTGTCTTTTTGATACCTGTATCTTTTCAAAGGGCAAGTTTTCAACATACTTTTTATCATAAATCTTTTAAGAAAACGAAATCCAGCTTTTCCATGCCGGGGGCAAAATCATCATTTTTCCCAATTTTGTCAAAATTCGAAATTTTTAGAACGGAAAGCATTCTTTCATCATTTTAAAGCTTTCATAAAATTTTGGTACCAAAACAAACTTGTTTAGTGCCTTTTTCCTTCAAAAACCCCAAAATTGCTAAAATGGCCACTTTCCTAAAAAGGTAAGAATTTAAAAGAAAATTTTGGGTGTCTACACCTACGAATTGATTGGAGGCGACCTTGGAGGCTACGAATTTGCGTAAGGTTGGAGGGTGGAGACATGTCTATGATGGCTCCACACTTAGAGGGGTTGACTTCTATGCCCCTTTGGCTTACCATAAAGCCCAAGAGCTTACCAGATTCTACTCCGAAGATGCATTTTTGAGGGTTTAGCTTTACTTTGTAAAGCCTAAGCCTTTCGAAATTTTTTTGTAAACATTCAATATGGGTGCATCGAGTTTTTGATTTAGCCAAAAGATCATCCACGTATACCTCTACGAGCTCATGAATTTGATCGTGAAAGATCGTAGTCATGACTCTTTGGTAGGTGGCGCCGACATTTTTCAAACTGAAGGGCATGACTGTATAGCCGTATGTGCCCCAGGGTGTGGTGAAAGCAGTTTTAGCCTGATCTTTTGGGGCTAATTTGATTTGGTTATATCCTGAATAGCCATCCATGAATGAAAATATTTCATGATTTGCAGTACTATCGACTATCAAATCAATGTTGGGTAAAGGAAAGTTATCCTTTGGAGTGGCTTTGTTCAGGTTTCTAAAATCGATGCATATTCAATTTTTTCTATTGGTTTTTCGAACTACAACAATATTTGACAACCAATCAGAATACGTAATGGGTTTTATAAAACTGACCTTTAGTAGATCTTCTAAACTCTCTTTAACTTGAGTATGTACGTTCGGATGAATCTTTCTAAGCTTTTGCTTTATGGGTTTCGAATCTGAATCTAGGGGAAGACAATGCTCTACGACTCTTGGGTCTATACCCGGCATGTCTTCGTACGTCCATGCAAACACATCGATGTAGGTTTTCAAGAATGCAATGAATGATGATTTTTTATGCTCATGCAAACATGCGCCTATCTTAATGTATTTGAGCTTTGTTTCACTCCCTAGGTTGATCTCTATGAAATCCCCTCCTACAGAATTCGAAGGTTTTTCAAAATCGAGAATTTTATGAAACTCGGGGAGCTCGGAAGTTGAATCCTCCTCAAGGAGAAGGGGATCTTCTTCCGTGCTTCGATCATTCTCGAGAATATTGAATCCTAGGGAATTTGAACTCGATGCATGGGTTTTGAAATCACCTGGTTTTTGTTTTGGAATTTCTATAGGTTCCGAAGTTTTTGGTCTTGTTATGAAGACGATTTTCTCTTCGAAATCCTTGGCCTTTTCCAAACTTTTACTAGGAGCTGGTATATACAGGATTTTGTTTTTGGGAATTTCTAATTTTTTGATTTTTTTGGATTTTTGTAAAGAAAGGATTTTGGGAACTATACAAACAACCCTTTTTTCAATTTTTTCATTTTTTTCAAATGTTTTTGGTTTTTGAGATTTTCCAAATTGTTTTTGAATTTCGCGATTTTTCAATTTTTTTGGTTTTTGGTTTAAGAAGGGATCTTCCATCATACCTACAAAGGAAAACGCCACAAGTTAGACTCTAAACAAGAGGTCTGAATCGTAGGTTTCTGCTTCACTAGGCTCCAGGGCAACCTTGACCCAGGTGGTCACAGGTGGTGGTTCTGGTGGTATTTTGAGAGTATAGTCGATCCCATATCGGCTTGGGTTGGCTCTAGGCAGTATGGGCTCGAGGAGACCTTGGCTTTGTGTCCCTAGACTTTGGTAGGGCATATATCCCATGTTCAATAGCATGTTCCATGATTTTTTGTTTTTTGAAAAGTTTTGATATAATTCGTGGTTTTGGAACTTTCTATCGTCCATGTTATGCTCGTATGGCTTTTTATCTAGGGTTTTCGGGAATGGACGACACTTGGTCTTTCCTAGGATCGTGATGGTTTTGAGTGGGCGAGCCTTGGGTTGCCCCTTGATACACAACACCTTCCTAGGCTTTTGAAGGACGAGCTTGGGTGGCTCGACCAAGACTTGCCCCAGATAAGCATGGGAAATTCTGTATTTCCTGAAGCTGAGGGTGGCTCTCACCAAGAATTACCACGACTTGGTCCTCGAAGGGGATTTTGACACACCTATGGAAGGTAGACGGCACAGCACGCAGGCTGTGTATCCAGGGCCTTCCCAGCAATAGTTGTAGTGGGGGTGGATGTCCAAGACATGGAACACCCCCATGTGGACTATGCCCCCCGTTTCCATGAGTAATTCTATGGATCCTAAAGGTCTAGACACATTCCCATCATATCCAATGATCATGATGACGCTTGGGTTCACGGAGGTCAAGGTGACTCCGATTTGATACGCCACATGGAGTGGAAGGATGTTGAGACCTCCTCCCCCATCAACTAAGCACCCGTCTAGAGGATGGTGATTCAATACCACCTCGATATGCAGGGCCTGGTTGTGGGATTCATTGGGTCTTTCGATATCCTCCTTTGAGAACACGATGGGCATTTTTGCACCTATAGACGCCACTTGGGTTGACAAGGACTCCGGGGTTATGTTTGAGCTAACCTTGGCTCTTTCTAGAATTTTCTCTAAAACAAGTCTATGCCTAGGTGAGGTTTGTATCAGCTCTAGGATGGACATGTTAATTGGAATCTTTGAAAGATGATTTTCAAAATCATACAAGGTTAAAACAACTTTGCCTTTATCCGTTTTTGGCGAGATCCTAGGAATACATGCTTTTGAAGGGCCAGGTATACTGACCACTTTTTTAGCATTTTGTAGACACGGGTGTTGATAGATCCTTCCAGGCCTGGTCACTTCCCCCACGATCAACCTAGGGCTCGCCCCTATGATGGCTCTACTTGTGTGCTTTAAAGCACCTTGAATTTGTAAAACAGGTTTAACCGGGGGCGGGACTCTGGGCGCTCCCCGGATTACTACTTGGGCGATTTTCCTATGAAGGATTAGAGATGGTGAGCAAGTAGTCAAGCCAGAATGAAATGCATGCACTAGACTCTTTGAAATCGTTAAGCACATACCTCTTTACCCTTCCCACTGGTACTTGCGTGGTTGGGGAAGGGTTCTTTGAAAATAGCTTGGGTAGGCTCTGGTTCCTCAGTGACCTGGAGCCGACCCTGCGCTATCAAGTTTTCAATCTTGTTGAGTAGGGAAAAATATTGCTTTGTATCATGGCCTTTGAGTCGATGATACTTGCAAAATTGATTTAAAAACCGCCCTTTGGAAGTAGTTCCCTTGAGAATCTCAGGGAGTTCGATCATTCCTTGGGCAAGTAGGAGGTCTAGGACCTCCGATACAGGTTGCCCCAGTGGAGTATACTCCCATTTTTCAAAAGGCTTTTGTAATTTTTTCTCTTTTTTATTTTCAAAATTCTCAAAAACTTTAGAAGTGCTCGCCGGGCTTGGATCCACTCAAACGTTTGCAACTTTATGGGGCTTGGCCCCTTTGTCCATTGTGGGTAACCCGTAAGTTCCGGGTTTTTCCAAGCGAGTTTTTGAAATAACACTCCCTTTCCACAAGTAATCGTAGACTCCCTTCTTCAAATTTGTTTCGAAAAGGGATGCTTTTTTAATCAACTTGTGGGAAGTTGAGATTTCATGTAGGGAGAGAAGGGTTTTTAATTCATTTTTGAAATTATCAAGGATGATTATTACTTCGCACCCTTCTGAGATTGGTTCTCTTATTTGCCCTAGGAGGGACCTCCATCGAACGATAAATACGTGTATATCTTCATTCACAGCTTGTTTTATATCCCTCAAAGTGTTTAAAGTCGGCGTGACTTCTACGTTATGCGAAAACCTTTGCATAAAGCAGTTTGCTAACTCTTCAAAAGTCGCAAACTGGCTCAAATCATAGGAAGCCAACCATTTTGAAGCCGTGCCTTTGAGGGATAGGGGAAACCAATAAATCCAATTCATCGAGTCCTTCTTTTTCTTGTGGGCTCGATGAGAAAAGAGTTGCAGGTGGGATCGAGGATTCCCGTGCCATCATATTGATGGAAATTCGGTATTTCATCCTCACTGTCTATTTCGTAATCCAAAGGAAGGAAATCAGACAGGGCGTACATTCTTTTCTCTTTATTCTGCCCTTTTAGCAGCTGTTATAGGGCTTTACGGTCCTTGTGAGTAAAGGACTCGTGGTATTGGTTTCCCTCCATAGCGGAGGTTTCCTTGAGTTTTCGAGATTTGTCATTTTTCTTTTTAGCCGTTGCTGGTTCGCCGTGAGATAAACATGAATCAGCTGCCTCGGCCTCTTGACTAAGTGCAGCGATCTTGGCTTCAAAGTCTTTTCGTAAATCCTCGATTTCTTCTCTCCTATTTCTATTTTTCGAAAATCTCTTTGAGTGAGAACTTGATGTGCGCGAGACCTGGCTGGTCACTTCATTGGAGTCTGAACTCGACATGACTCCGATGCTTTTCAAAAACCAACTATAAAATGCACAAAAAGGCAAAGAGTTAAATACTTTTTTTTGGAAAATTTTTCAAGAGTTTTGCTTGTTTTTATCGATTTTCTTTAAGACCCACATCCCACCGGGCATGCCAAATCTGTAGACACGAGAAAATTTTCACTCTAGGTTCTTAGGCCTGAAGTGAACCTTTTTCGTGTCTAAGTCGCTTTAGGGCGTGCCAGCTAGCTTACTCAAACTAGCGAAGTACTTTTGAAATATCTGACTTATGGGGCGACTGTGGACAAGTGGGATCTTTTCATTGTAAACCTTCTTGAACCGGTCCTCAAGGGTCGGTTTAAACGCTTAGAAAATATCGATTTTAAACAAGCATGGTCTTTGGAAAATAACACGAAAGTATTTGAGCGATTGTATGCCTATTTGCAGATTTTATTTACGTGGGTTGCATGTATCTAAGTCTTTCGATTTTATCTACTTAGGCGGGATGTGTGTGCATCGAAATGGCCTAAGATTGGCTTGTTTGCATGGGGTATTCGGGGCTTCTTTGGATGCAAGTATGCGCAATATCTCGAGTTTGGTGGATACGCTATGCAACTCACACAACTTGAATGTAAAACTCGAAATTGAAAGACATAGCTGAAGGGAAATTGCGGAAGGGAGATATAGCTATATCATAAGAGCGGAAAGGCTCAATGTGTGTGTGTGTGTTGTGTATATATTGAAAGACAACTCACACGACTTGGAATGTAAAACCCCGCTCGACTTAAATGTAAAGTGCAGAATGGGAAATACGTATATATATATATATGAGCCCGAAGGTCGTCAACGTGTGCGTGTGTGGTGTATAAATGTAAAGACAACTCACACAACTTTGAAATGTAAAACCCAGCTGAAAGGGAGATATAGATATATATGTGAGCCCGAAGGTCGTCAACGTATGCGTGTGTGTTGTGTCTAAATGTAAAGACAACTCACACGACTGAATTTTAACAACCCGGAATGAAAAGGTATACACAGCTGAATCGAGAAAACTCACGCAGTTGAAAGTATATAGATATGTCTATATCTTAGGGACTGCTAAGGCCAAAAAGGTGCGTGAGTGCTTGAGCAAGTGCTCGGGTGTCCCTTGGATGCGAGTGTAGAATTGAAATGACAAACACACGACTTTTAAAGTAACAACTCGAATGAAATTGCAGCTTATATGGCTCTTACTAGAGTCTTTGGAGTAAGAGCGAAAGCTCAATTGTATACTTGGGTGCTTGGTGTACGAGATAAGAGCTAAGGCTCAAGTGCACCTATGTATCTCATGTATGAGATAAGAGCTAAGGCTCAAGTGCATGTATGTGTCTCGTGTGTCAAGCACCAATATTACATCCCGAGGAGAGACAACGCTCCGTTAATACAACCCTGTATCAAATTGAATTGGATATAAAGCAAGTTAATGTAAGAGACCAAGTTTAGACACTTACAAGTGGCTGGTCCATCTTCACTTGCTCGTACTTGGGCTTGTAGTCCACTTTGGGCAGCCAAGAGGGGTCTCCCTAGGTGGCTTTGAGATGAGAGAGTTGGCTTAGGGAAGGCTCATGGACTTAGGGTTTAGGAGAACCTAGGTTCAGTCAAGAAGAGGTCACGATCCTAAGTGGTGGCAGGCCCTAAGTGGTGGCAGGCTAAGGCTGGTAGGATGGTTCGGCCAAGAGAGTGGGGCAGTTGGGGCACGTAGGCAGGCTGCAGGGCATTGGGCGCTGGGCGCGCCGGGCGTCTGGCGCTAGGAAGGGGCATCGCAGGGTGGCGCGGGATGGCACGCTGGAGGCGCGGGGCGAGCGAACAGAGCGCGGGGCACATGGCCGGCGTTCGGGGGATGCGGGTAGCATGTTGTTGGCATGGCAGGGGCGCGTAGTGCTCACGACTGGCCAGGGACATGAGGGTGGTTTGTTAGGGATAGTTTGAGTCGATGGGGTTAGGTTAGGTCCAGTTAGGTTCAGTTAGGTTCAGTTAGGGTTAGGTTGGTTCGAGTCTAGGCTAGATTAGGGCTAGGTTTAGCTCTTGGAGCTGGTCCTTCTTGGTTGAGCCCACTTCCAAGCCACGGTTGCATTCTCCCTTGATAGAGCCCACCTTGATTGCAGCCCACTTAGCCCACAAGGCTTGAACCCACACTCACCCTTGAGCCCACATGGCTAGGTTTATCACTCACTCTCTCTCCTCCCCAAGCAAGTTCACATATGCTTTTGGGGACTCCCTCACTCCTATTTATAGGCAAATGAGGTGGGTCTTGGATATGGGTTTTGGGTTTGGGTCTTGGAATCCAAATCCAATCCAAACACTATTTGGGTCTGGATCTCGGATCTCAGATATTTTGGATCCATATTTGACCCAAATCCAAACATTTATATGGATACGGATCTAGATATTTTGGTCTAGATCCGATCCGATCCAATCCAAGCACTATTTAGATCCAATCTTAGATCGACCCAAATCCAAACACTATTTGGATTGACCCAAATCCAAACACTATTTGGATATGGATCTGGATATATATGGTTTAGATCCAATCCAAATTTTCTCTAGATGGTCCTTCTTGGCTTTTTGAGGCGGACGTTTTGTGCAGGCCTTGGCTTCATCAGCGCTCCATCTTATGATGGGTTTTCCCCAATTTTGTCGTTCGAACTCCATCTCGCCATTCTAGACTCCGTTTCTGCTCAATTTTGCCATTTCTGGCTCAGGTTTATGCTGCTTGGGTGGATGTACTTGACTTGGCTTCTGGGTGTGTCGGGCTTGCATTTTGCATTGGGCCTGGGCCTTCCTTTCGCCTTTTGACCCTAGCTTTTATCAGGTTAGGGTGCTGCTTTTGGGCTTCTGCCCCTGATTTTGAGGCTGCTTTGAATTTGGCCCTTTCGAGCTATTTTTTGGGCTGCTTCTTGATCAGGCGTCGTCTTTCATGCTTCACTTTGGCGTTGTGGCAAAATGGGACTTGGCCCGAGTTTAAGGAATCCATATTGGATACGGGGTTTCAAAACAGAGTTTTAAAGCTTTTGGAAGCTCCTAGGTTTTCAAAAATCTCAAATCTGGCCTCTTGGATTGATTTTCAAACCAGGTGTATGTTTTTGCAAAATCGTGGGATTTTGGGGTATTTACAGGCTGGGCAGACTTTTATTGGTCAATGGGTTAGCTAGGTTCACGTGGGGTAGTGGCAGGTTGTAGCCAAGGGCAGTCGGTTGGTGTCATGGTGAGTCCAACCTAGGTTGGTCAAGGGATCAGTTGGTTGTGGGTGCAGCCAACATGGGTGCGGTTAGGTTCTAGTTTCAAGTGGGTCAAGGGTTGTCTAGGTTAGCTAGGTCAAGGCTTACCTCTTGCAGTCAGTCCACCTTAGTCTACCATAGTTGCAGCCCACGTCCAAGTCAACTCCTTTCTTGTTGCAACCCACTCCTTGGTCAAGGCAACATGGTTCAAGCCCACTTAGCCCTAGGTCAAGTCAAACAAGGTCAAGCCCCTTTTTTGACTTGCACACACTCTCTCTCTTACTTTTTCAAACTCCCCCAAACCCCAAATGGAATTTCATGTGAACTTGCTTCCTTCCCTTGGTCCTATTTATAGGCCAAGGGGTGGGTCTTGGATTTGGGTTTGGATCCAAGGATCCAACCCAATCCAAATTTCAAATGGATCTGGATCTAGATTTTTTGTCCAGATCCAATCCAAAATTTCTTTCTTCAGTCCTTCTTTGGTGTTTGAAACGGGTAGTTTTGAACGGGCCCGGTTCCGTCGGTGACCCGATTTTAGGTTGGATTTTTCCCAATCCTTTCGGCCGGCCAGTTTCTCACTTTCTGAACTGTTTTCGTCTGGTTTTGATCTGTCGGGCCCTATTTGATGTTTCCATTTGATGAGGCCAATCTTGGATTTCTTCATGAATTTCTGATTTTCGTTTTTACAAGCTTGTGGCTTTATCTCTGACAGCTTCTTTGCTTTTTGACCCGATCTTGAGCTGCTTTTTGATCGGGTTTCACTTGCTTGTTCGAGTTGCTTTACAAAACTTGGGTTTTGGCTTGGGTTTTAAAGCCTTTATTTCGAAAGATTTTCTGAAAAAGAAGTTTAAACTTCAAAACTCTGTGGTTTTAAAAGTTCAAAATAAGGTTGTGAAACGGTTTTCAAAAATCAGGCATGTGGTTGAAAACATTCCCATTTTGGGGTGTTTACAGTCCCCTAGCAGGTTTGTGGATGTTTGGAGAAGTCATGGCCATAAGCTTGGGTTTATGATACAAACCTAGGCTCAAAGAGATTTGTTTATACATGGTAGGGTTAGGTGTACCTAGGATGTCAATGCATGCCTTAGCAGTAACCATGTCTACCAAGTTTTGAACTATATTTTGATCTAGTTTTTCACTTTGAAATTCTTTTTGTTGGTATGGGACATTCGGCACACCTTGAAAAAACACATCCTTAGGCACATTTGATGGGTTTGTGGGTGCATGAGTGTGATTTGATATATCGAATGCATATGAATAATTTATCAGTCCTACACTACAAAGAGGAGGATAGAGTAGAGAGTTTTCAGACAAATGAGTTTCAAATATACTTTTTTCGAGCTTATCTACTTTTCCATTGTAAGAGCAAACTTCCTTGTAGGCGTCCTGAGGGTGCTATAGCTCATGCATGGCTTTGAGCTCTCGTTGCTTTTTAAGGTCTTAGATTTCATCCTCCAAGCCTGTGTGTGCAACACTCATTCTCCCTTGTGTATGAAATGGCACTTATGGGAATGGAACCTAGAGCAACTGATTTTGAAAATTTTGGAGTGATTTGTGTGAAGTGAATCTCATGCCCCACTTTGTTTGTGTGCTTAGGGATGTAGACTTTTTCTTCATTTTCCATGGACAAAGGGGTGTTTGGATGATCAGCAATACTTGCTATATTTGTGGCCTCATATCCTTCATCAATTTTGGGCTCAGTTTGGTTTTTCGAGTATGGTTTTTCTATTTATGTACCTGAGATGACTTTTCATGGGAATAATGTGCCTTGGCCTTTTGGCTTAGGGCCTCAATTTCCCTTTCAAGTTGTATTGCTCTCTTTCTCATAGAGGCAATTTCTTCATCTTGGGTTTGAGGAGATCTCTTTGAGGTTTTGGAAAACCGATTTTGAAAGTTTGATGAGGCCTCCCTTGACATATTTTCAAAGGAATCATCCAATCTTGACATTATTTTTGAAGAAAAATCGACCAGTGCAAAAGGAATGGATTAAGCACCAAAATTTTTGAAAAAGTGAATTTGAAAACCAACACCGAATCAATCAATCCTTGAAGACCCAAGTCCCACCAGGTGTGCCAATTCTGTATATGTGAAAATTTTACTCTGAAGTCTATGCAAAGACTTGAAATAAGCTTTCACACACTACGTCGTCTGCGAGAATGACAGCTAGTTTTACTTAAACTAGAAAAGTTCTATTTTCTAACTTTAATGGAGATTGTGGGGAAGTGGGATCTTTTTGACTTAGGCCTTCTTGAATTGGCGCTCAAAGGTCAGCCTAGACACTTTGAGGATTGATCTTAATCAAATGTGTTTTTGAAATTCACTTTTCAAACCCAAATGACTTAACCAAATTTGTGGGTTAGGTCTTTGGAAGAAAATTTTGCTAAGTTTTGAAAAACAGAAACTGGTTTTGTTTTTAGAACTTGTTTTCAGATTGTTTTAAATAGCTTCTAGATCTCCAAAAATCACGAAATTTTACAGTGAAAAGAGGATCATATGAAGGTTCAGGGTTGTGACAGTCTACAATTAAATTCGGGAATGACCCTTGCTTAGACGTCCGAAACAGTTTTCTGACAAAAATAGAGTAGAGAGAAAAAACGTCTATATCTCGATGCACAAAGCTCCAATCTTTATGAATACAACAACAACTAAGTATTTTCCCATACTAGACGAGGTCGGCTACATAGATTCTTTGTTTTCAGAGATCCCTATCATGTGTCATGTTAGCAGATAACTCACAATAAGCTAGATCATTCTTTATTGTTTCTTTCCAACACTTTTGTGGTCGTCCTCTAGCTCTTTTAATACTTTCCAAATTAATTTTTCATACCTTCTTAAAGGTTCTTTTGATCTTCTTTCTATATGTTCAAACCATCTTAAACGATATTCTCTCATTTTATCCTCTATTGGTGCCACTCCTAATTTGTTTCCAATAACCTCATTATGTATACGGTCTTTTCTTGTATGACTACTCATCCATCTCAACATCTTCATTTCTGTCACAGACATCTTTTGTACATGTTGATGATTAATTGCCCAACACTCAGAAGCATAAAACATGGCAGGCCTAATTGCTGCTCTATAATATTTACCTTTTAACTTTAATGGTATCTTCTTATCACAAAGAATACCTGATGCTTCTCTCCATTTTAACCAACCAGCATTAATTCTATGCATAACATCTCCATCAATTCTTCTGTCACTTTTGAAAAATTGACCCTAGGTATTTAAAACTTTCCTTTTGGGGATGCAATGTGTGCCAATTTTAATTTTTATGTCCTCTGAGGTAACCAAATGATCAAACTTACATTCCATATATTATGTCTTTGTTCTACTAAGTCGGAGGCCTTGGCTTTCTAATGTTTCTCTCCATAGTTCTAATTTTCTATTAACTTTTTCCTTAGACTCCTCCACTAATACAATGTTATCTGCAAATAACATACACCAAGGTACTTCATCTTGAATATGTTTTGTTAACTCATCAATCACCATTATAAATAAGTATGGACTTAAAGTTGATCCTTGATGTAACCCAATATTAACTTCAAAGAAGTCTGTCATTCCTTCATGAGTTCTCACATATGTTTTTGCACCATCATACATGTCTCTAATAAGGTTAATGTATGTCAATGTGATACCTCTTTTTACCAAAGTTCTCCAAAGAACCTCCCTCGGTACACTATCATAATCTTTTTCTAGATCAATAAATATCATGTGAAGGTCTTTCTTTTTTGCTTTAAATATTTTATAAGATGTCTCAAAAGGTGAATCACTTCAACAGTAAATCTGCCTGGCATGAATCCAAATTGGTTCTCTGTTGTACTTAATACTTGTCTTAACCTACGTTCAATAATTCTTTCCCACAATTTCATAGTATGGCTCATTAACTTGATACCTCGATAATTCACACAATTTAAATGTCTCCCTTGTTTTTATATATGGGTATAAGTGTACTTGCTCTCCATTCCTCGGGCATCTTTTGCTTTTTTCCATATTTCATTAAATAGTCTTGTGAGCCAAGTGATTCCTTTTTCTCCTAGTATTTTCCAAACTTCTTTAGGAAGATTATCTGGTCCTACTGATTTACCACCCTTCATATGTTTAAGAGCCTCTTTGACTTCATTCTTTTGAATATGTCAGTAGAAATTGTGGTTTATATACTTTTTTGATTTGGCTAACTCTCCTAAGCTAATACTAACATCTTTATTTTCACTAAAAAGCTTATAAAAATAGTTTTTCCATCTATTTCTTATATCATCATTTGCCACTGGAATTTTTTTATCCTCATCCTTGATGCATCTAATATAATTAAGATATTTAGTTTTCTTATCTATAGCCCTAGCTATCTTAAAATTATCTCTTTCACCCTCTTTTGAGTTGAGCTTTTTATATAAATCCTCCCAAATTTTAGCTTTTGCTTTACTCACAGCCTTTTTTGCTTCCTTCTTTGCTTTCTTATAAGCCTCTAAAGTTTCACTAGCTTTCTTAGAATAATATAATTTGTAAGATGCCCTCTTTGCCTTGATTTTATTTTGCACTACTTCACTCCTAATATGTATAGCCATATTGTTCCACATATCATAGGGTGTACCAACATAATTCCAAACATCTCCTTGAAAGACTTTCTATTTAAATATATCTTCTTTCTAGCTTTTAAGGTTCTACCATTTACTCTGAATAGCTCGATGTACTCTTTTCTTCTTTATCTATTTTTTTATTTGTAAATCCATAACTAAAAGTCGATGTTGGGTGGTTAAGCTTTCTCTTGTAATTACCTTGTAATCTTAACAACACGCTCTATCTTTTTCTCTACAAATAAAATAATCAATTTGTGTTTGTGATAAGCCACTCTTATAAGTAATTAAATGTTCATCTCATTTTTTGAAGATTGTATTGACTATAAAGAGATCAAATACCATAGCAAAATTTAAAATCTCCCTACCTTCCTCATTTATATCCCCAAAACCAAAGTTTTCATGAATCCCTTGATATCCTAATGCCTCTTTACCGACATGTCCATTTAAGTTTCCTCCTAAACAAATCATCTCCCTTTGTGGAATCTTTTGAATCACATTATCTAACTCTTCCCAAAAAGTTGTCTTTATATTATCTTCTAGTCCTACTTAGGGTGCGCAAGCACAAACTATATTCAAAACCTCTACTCCTAACACTAATTTCAACATCATGATTCGGTCACCATATCGTTGTATGTCTACTACACTATCCTTTAAATCTTTACATATGATAAGACCAACTCTGTTTCGAGCCTTTTCTTTACTTGAGTGCCATAATTTAAAACTTGTATCCTCTATCTCCTTTGCTTTTTGTCCAACCCATTTTGTCTCTTATAAACATAGAATATGAATCTTTCTCTGAATAATAGTATCTACCACCTCCATTAGCTTACCGGATAATGTTCCGATATTCCAAGAACCAATATGAATCTTATTATCTAGGACTAGCTTCCTTACCCCCCGCATCCGTCCATATTCAAAATGCGGAGACTCTCTGTGAAAATTATTCACTACATTCGGGCGACAATGTAGCGGGCTGGTGTGTAGGGCTTTTATGAATGTGTAGATTAAATGGGAATATAACAAACTCCGTTTCAAGCCTTTTATGAATGTTTAAATAAAATGAGAATACAACGAACTTGGTCTTCAAAATTTTATGAGAAGTGGGCTGGTGTGTAGAGATTCAGTGTACAAAGTTTCAAATCATTCGGAGCATAGGATGGAAAATTAAAAATAAATTATTAGACAGATGCAGGATGTTTAAAACAGATTTTCGTGTTTACAAAATACATGAATGTGTCTCATCTGAAATTAAAAGACAAATCATAACTATTGGAATGTAAATGACTAAAGGAAATGAATTGAAATATATCTATAGCTTAAGCATAGAGGGGATTAGGAGATACAAGGGAGTATAATGTATAGAGAGGTAGAGGAAACTTGAAATCAAACAAGTAATGAGTATAAATGTAACGAAATGAAATGGCAGTATATCTATTCTATTATATCATGTGGGGAGTCAATTGCTCCATTAATACAACCCCTTTTTAATGAATGAAAGTAAGAAAGAAGAAATTAAAGAAAAGAGAAGAAGATCGACCTTGTAAAGGAGCCCTCCTTGGCACCGAATTTGGAAGAATTTGGAGGGGACAATTCCTCCTTCTTCCTCTCTTCTCTCTCTCTTTCTTTCCCTCTCTCTCTCTTGTTGCAGCTCTCCCTCTCTCTCTTAGGTTCTTTCTAACCTTCCTTCAATGATGGAAACCAGCCCCCAAGGTGCCTATTTATAGGCTTTTAAATAGATCTCAAATTGGGCATTGATTGGATCTTCTAGAGCCCAAGCTTGACCAGATCTCATTGCTGGCCATATGGCTTCATGTGGGCCTCTTGGTAGTCCTCCTTTGGCCCAGTTAAGTGGGACTAGGTAGGCTAGGGTGTGCCGGTCTAGCCAAGTGGGTTCAGTCACAATTGGCTAACATGTGTTGAGTCAAATGGTAGGTTCAATCAAGTAAAAGGGGAGCTAGGTTGACCAAGGTAGGTTCGATCAAGTAGGTATGTTTAGGTCTAAAGCAATGTTCCACTGGCATGAAGAGTTTGCATATACAATATGAACAATCATGGCATATTTTTTTACTCTTGGGCTTGGAAAGGATGGTGTTTCATGGAGCGAGTCCCTAAAGAAATGTAAATGTTCAAAAGGGCTTCTTTGGTTTCACACCCCAAGTAGTATAGCCATAACACTCTGCTAGCTCCATCTTGATCTTTTCCACTCTCTTTTGGACCTCTTTTATTATTGTTCATGTTGAAGTCGATCCAAACTTATTTGACTGATTCGAATTGGCCTAAAATTCTTCACTTGATCTGGGCTTGTTCCATACTATCTGATTTGAAAAGTTGATCGTGCCTTGACTCATTCCTCGCTTAGGCTTTTGCTGGCCCTGAATCCTTGGCATTGCTTTCGGGATCTTTGGCAGGGTTCATCCTTATCCTCTTTTGAACCAACCCTTATTTCATTTTAAAACTTGATTTTGAAACTTCAAGCTTAAAACTTTTAATTTCAAAATCTTTGTTTTTGGTATTTTATGAAATTAGTAGGTTATATTCAAATTAGGAATTTTAAAACAAGCCTATTGTTTTGAAAACTCTAAAACCTGCTTGAATATGTTTTTTACAAAATATTTTGGGGTGTTTACAATAACCATGTCTACCATATTTTGAATTTTATTTCCTTTTTCTTTTTCATTTTAAAATTCTTTTTATTGGTGCGAGAGATTCGGCGCACCTCGAAAATCTACATCCTTCGGCACATTCGGTGGGGTTGTGGGTGGATGAGTGTAATATGAATGATCTACCGATCCTACACAACAAAGAGGAGAATCGAATAGAGAGTTTTGAGAGAAATGAGTTTCAGATATACCTTTATCGAGCTTGTCTACCTTTCTATGGTGAGAGCAAAGTTCCTTGCAGGCGTCCTGAGGGTGCTTTAGCTCATGCATGGCTTTGAGCTCTTGTTGCTTTGGTAGGTCTTGAATTTTATCCTTCAAACCTATGTATGTGCAACACTCATTCTCCTTTGTGTATGAAATAGTGCTCAAGGGAATGGAACCCATCGAAGCAAGTAATTTTGAAAATTTTGAGGTGACTTGAGTGAAGTGAACCTCATGCCCCTCCACTTGTGTACCCAAAGATGTAAACTTTTTCTTCCTTTTTAATTTTTAGAATTTCAACTTTTCGATTTTCAAATGTTTTTTATTTTTGAAAATTTTTCAGATTTTTGTGGTTTTTTGAAATAAAGAATTTTTTTGTTTTCTATGGACAAAGGGGTGTTTGGATGATTTTCAAGGTTAGATGAGTTGATCTCAACACTTGCTTCATCGACAACCTCATATCCTTCATCGGATTTTGGCCTCGGTTTGGTTTTTTGGGTAAGACTCTTCTCCCTATATACCCAAGATGATTTTTCATGGTAACGATGTGCCTTGGCCTCTAGGGACTCAATTTCCCTTTCAAGGTGTATTGCTCTCCTCCTTAGAAAGGAAATTTCTTCTTCTTGGGTTTTAGAAGATTTCTTTGAGATTTTGGAAAACTGATTTTGAAAGCATGATGAGTCCTTCCTTGACATATCATGCAATCATGACATTATTGAGTTGTTGTAATTGAACTTAAAGCAGGGATATAAAAAAAAAGAAGTTTAAGAATTAGGATTTGAATTTGGAATTTCTTTTGAAAATAAAAACCAAATCAAACAATTTCCAAAGATTCACGTCCCACCGAGTATGCCAAATCTGTAGATGTGAATTTTTATTCCGAAGTCTATGTAGAGACTTGAAATGAAATTCTCAAACTACGTCGTGTGTATAAGTGTGCCAACTAGTTTGCTTAAATTAGCAAAAGATGATTTCTTGAAAATCTTTTCGACGATCCGATAAGTTTTCAAAACCAAATTCCAATTCCTGAACTTGACAAAAATTGTGATTTTGATTCTCAACTCGAAAACATTGTAAGTCTTGAAAAATAGAAACTGGTTAGAGGCCTGCTTCTGATATTTTTTTGAATGACTTCTGAATCTCCAAAAATTCTCAACATTTTGTGAAAAATAGCGTTTCATATGCAGATTCATAACCTTTTTTTATTTTTATTTTATATATTATACAGTTATTCAATTAAATCCAAAAATAGACCCTACTCAAACATTCGAAAAAACCTATGCCAAAAAGTTAGAGGTTTAGA
Organism: Brasenia schreberi; assembly: GCA_036023115.1. Classification (NCBI taxonomy): domain Eukaryota; kingdom Viridiplantae; phylum Streptophyta; class Magnoliopsida; order Nymphaeales; family Cabombaceae; genus Brasenia; species Brasenia schreberi. Next base: position 4,699,371 of record JAYKKT010000073.1, read on the forward strand.
AAAATGATGGTATCTTTATGCTCAAACATCTGATTTCTATGAATTTGGTTTTGTTGGAAAGCTATGGATATCAGCTTTCCAATGACACTATTGTCAACTCAATCAAAAAGGTTCACTATACACAAAGATATGAGATTTTGACCCAACCTTTATTATAAGAACTTGTCATTTTATAGAACATGTTTCGGTTTTATTTGATCTTCTCTGATTTTATTCATGATGTTGCACAAGCCTCAAATTCTTGAAAATTTTATTCAAAGTTATGTTGGTGTGTGTAGATTATATGGGAAAATTTTTAGAAATAAAAATCATTTACCAGTCCGTATACTGGTTGCAAAAAGTAGGTTTTCAAATTTTTAGATTCGTGCAGTTGTTTTCATCCAAAGAAAATTAATCTACAGCAATTAAAAATAAATATAATTATAATTATATTATGGGCATAGAGTGGATTAAGAAGTATATGATCTTATATTATATATAGGAGTAGAAAGGATCAAAATTAAAACATATAATACATAGCATATTAATGAAAAATAGACGGGGCAACATATGATTCTTAACTAATACATCAATATGGAGTCATGAGCTCCTTAATTACAACACGATTAATCTTAATGGGTTTTGGGCCTTCCTTCTTTCTTTGATTTGGCCTCGAGCTGGCTTTTTGAAATTCAGGAGTTTTGAAAACATGGAAATTTTTGGGTGTTTACACACTATATCAATCTTTGCTAGTTTGAGCAAACTAGCTGGCATGCTCGTACACACGACATAGTTCGAGAATTTCATTTCAAATCTTTACATAGGTTTCAAAATAAAAATTCACATCTACAATTCAACTAGGATTTGAAAAGGCAACTGGATGCTGTTATATTAAGCTTGATGAACTAGCCGATGACATTTGAACTGAACTTCCAAAAGGACTACTGACATTGTTCAACGGATTATCTGGTCGTATGGTCCTTGTGTTCATGGCGTGCTAGTGGACAAGATTGGTAATACTGCTTGCAGTAGTGAAGCGACATGGGAGAAGTATTCAATGAACTCGTTGGAATACCTACCCCATTACCTTGTGTAAACTATTGTATGGATGTCTGCATACAACTATCACCATTTTGGGACCTCGTTTGTTCTTCTTGTTGCTAAATTTGGATGACTAGGATTTTGAAAGTTGTTGTCCACCTTGCTGAGCTCGACTGATGGACTTAGCTTGATAAGTCATAGACATCAACTAAACCTTATTATTGTCCCTTCTTCCTTCCATATTGGAGTCGATTGAGACTTGACTTTGTAAGCTTCTCCCTTATGACAACTCCAATCAACGTGCTAAATTCATAAGCTCAAGTTGCAAATTACGTATCAAGGTTGCCAAATTGTGTACCAAGATCACCTATGGCAAGTCATATGATTCATTTATGCTGAAATTGGCAAGTTTCCTCTTGGTGGCTTACCATATTAAACATCACAGCATGTTAAATCAAGTATCAAAGCTTGCCAAATTAGACATCACAACTTTCCAAATCAAGCATCACTTTCCTTTTTCGTGGATGTCGCTGACTTTCCTTCCTGAATGCTGACCTTCCTTTCTGGGGGCCAACTTTCGTTTCTGGGGGCCGACTTTCCTTTCTTGAACATTGACTTTCCTTTCTTGATGCGGACTTTCCTTTCTAATACTTGAAACTAAAAATGACAAGTTACCTTACCCAAAAGTATCGAAATTAGCAGGTACTCGATCGTTGCTTTTTTTGTTCATTTCATCTCCTCTTTCTAGGGAATTTGCCTCCTTCTGGTCCGAGTTTTATATATGGCAGGTATGGCTTCAAACACCTTCTAAAAACATTTTCATATTTGAGAACATCAAATTTAATGAAATCTTCAAATATCATTTTTAGAAAGCACTGGGCTTCATTCCTAGTTTCTGTTTGCAAGGGTGACTTACTTTCGCTCCGTGAGTAAGTCTTTAACCACCTTGACCATTTAACCACTTTAAATGGGTGTAGGGTATCGAACCACTCTAATCACTTTAGCGGGTATAGGGTATCAAACCTCTATAACCACTTTAGTGGGTGTAGGGTATCGAACCACTTTAACGGGTGTAGAGTATCGAACCACTTTAATCCTTGGGTATCAGGCCTCAAAATGAGACTATTCTCAACATGACGAATTTCTAAGGTCTAATTTAAATTTAATTTGTTTTTCAATATCAGGGGTTTTGAAATTTTCTAAATTTATCAATTTGCAAACATTTTTGGGTTTGATTTCCAATGTTCTCTTTTTCATTTATTTATAAAAAAGATTGTTTGAAATTGTAAGCACCCTAAAAATTATGTAAAAGCATGCTCTCGAAAATGTGAAAATGGGCTTATTTCAAATCCTTGATTTAAAATGAAAACGGTGAATTTCACAAAATTCTTAAAACAAAGATTTCAAAATTAAAGTTTTCAAAAATAAAGTCAAGGGATCAAATTTGAGAATGTGAAAATATGGAAAGGGATGAAAGCCAGATAAGGATAAGAACAAATCAGGAGGGGAGTAAGGATCAAAGCGGCAATTGAGTCAAGCCCACATCAAACCATGGACTAAAGGAAGATACAAGACACGAACTAAGTCAAGGCACGGCTCCATCAAAGGCGACATCAAAAGCTACTCTAAAGGGAAACCTCACCAACTGAACCTAGTTGACCACACCACCTTGGCATGAGTTGGACCAACTCACCTTGGTTTCACCATGACCCAGCCCACAACAAGGCTGGATGGATTCACCAAAGGGGACCACTAAACGGCCATGTGAAGGTCATGTTAACTAGCCCCACAATGATCCAAACTTGGGCCAAAGTGGCTCCACTCGATCGACATCGTGGAAACCTCTAGCAACCCCCCCTTGGCCTATAAATAGAGGCCTTGGGGGTTCATTTTCAACATTGAAGGAGGAGCTTAGGGCCTATGAGAGAGAGTAGGTGCTGTAAAAAGAGAGAGAAAGAGAGAGAGAAAGGAAAGAAAGAGAGAGTGAGAGAAGAGGGAGAGAAGGGAGTTGTCCCCTTCCTTGGAGTCCTGCCTATTTAGAGGAATTATAAGTGTGTTTCTTCCTCTTTACTGATCTTCATTCCTTCTTCCTATTATTCAATTTAAAAGGGGTTGTATTAACGGAGCTTTAGTCTCCCCTCATATTGTAATAGAGTAGAAATGTTGTCCGTTTCATTTCATTTACGTTTATGCATTCTACTTGTTTGATTTCATATTCCTCTACCTCTTTATATTATATACACTCTTATATATCATAATCTCCTCTATGCTTAAGCTAAATATGTATTTACATTGATTTTTCTTCAGTCATTTACTTTGAATTAGCTATAGTTTGTTTTTAATTTCGGATGAATGCACTCACGTATATTTTAAAACCAAAACTCTATTTTTAACATCCTCCATATGTTTGTTATTGCATTTTTTATTTCCGAACCACTGGTTTGAATGATCTAAAATTTAGAAAACCAAATCTTAACACATAAACCCACTCATAAATAAAACGGAAAAAGATTGGACAAATTTAGAGTCAAGTTTGTTCCATCTGGATTTCCTGCAATAGAGGTTGGGTAACCTTTCCATAACTTTGTTTGCAGTAAACCAAATTCAATGAAACTAGTTTTATTGAAATTTGGCATCCATATCTTTCCAACAAGACTAAATTCATAGAAATTAGAGCTCTTTATACCGAAATATAGAGGTTTCTTTAGACCTCTATATTTCTGTAATCGAATGTTCTGAAACGCCTAAGTAGAGGCCATTCTCATATTTAACTTTACAAAATCACAACACATAAAAACAAAACAAAAATAGTCTTAGAATCTTCACATTATGCTATGTATTCTGCAAAATTTTCATGAATTTTGGAGATTCTAAGCTATTTGAATAAATCTGAAAACATGCTCTGAAAATATAACTAGATTATGTTAACACCCACGCAACACGTTGGCGACCTTCGGCCCCATATATAGTATAAGTATTTCCCTTTCGGCTATGTCTTTAAGATTTGGGTTTTAAGGTTCAGCAGTGTGCGTAGTCTTTACATATATACATGGCACACACTTGCACTATTGAGCCCTTCCGCTCTTAAGATATAGCCATATTTCCCTTTTGCAATTTCCCTTCGGCAATTTACATTACAAGTCATTTCCCTTCGGCACTGTCTTTTAAATTCGGGTTTTTCCTTTGGAGTTGCGTGAGTTTGCATTGCATATACGCCATACCACGAGTTAGGACGCATATTGCATCAAAGCAAACCCCATACTCCCGTTCAAAAGTCGCCACACTTAGGTTACGTGTTCATAACACACACCTAGTTGGCCCAAAAAGGGATAAAAAAAGAAAGACATAGGCACGTGCAAATCCACATGAAATAAAATCTGAAAATCATACAAAAACAACCCGAATCAAACACCTGAAACACATTTTCGTAGGTTCTTATATTCCAAAACTCGATTTTTAAAGCGTACAGACTGACCCATGCACATCGGTGCAAGAAGATCTGCGACGAAAAGAGCTTGCTTGCTCACAGTCGCCACGTTAGGAGTCAGGTTTAAAAATATCTCTTCGCTAGCTTAAGTAAGCTAGCTGACACACCCTTTTGCTTAATTAGGACTTAGGCACAAGAAAAGGTTCGCTTCAGGCCTAAGAACCAGGAGCGGAAACTTTCTGCATCTACAGATGGACATGTGGATAGGAATCTTTGAGAAAAATTTTCATTCCTAAGACCAAGTGCACAACTTGTTTGATTAAATTTGAATTTCAAGTGAATTTTGGAAATACACACCCTACTCAAAATTGATCATCAAAGCGTCTAGGCTGATCCTTAAGCATCGGTTCAAGAAGGCCTAAGACGAAAAAATCCTGCTTCTCCACAATCGCTCCAAAAAGTTAGAAATATAACTTTGCTAGTTTACTTTGAAACTAGCTGGCATGCTCGCACGAATGAACTAGGTTGGAAATTTTATTTCAAATCTCTACATAGACTTTGGAGTAAAATTTTCACATCTACAGATTTGGCACGCTTGATGGGACTCTGGTCTTTGAGGATTTATTAAGCTTGGTGTCGATTTCCCCAAATTCACTCCTTTAAAAACACATTTCAAAAACCGGGACGAATCGCTTGTTTACACAAAAAGGAAACTCAAATACATAGAGGAAAAAATCGTCGCTCTAAGCCAAGAGGCCGAGGTAGTTGAGTCTTGTTCCTCTCATAGAAAACAAGCGAGGGCTCATAAAAGACCCCCTCATATGAAAGAAAACCAAAATGGCCTCTAGATTGGAGGAACTAGAGTCAGAATCCTTTACTATTAAGGATAGGAAAGCCCTACAACAGTTGCTAAAATGGCAAAAGAAAAAAGAGCCTTTGCACTATCAGACTTTTTACCTTCCGATTATCAAACCTATAGTGACGACAACATACTGAATTTTCATCGGTATGACGAAAGTGGAGATCCTAGATCTCACCTCCAACTCTTTTCTCGAAGAACCTACAAAAAAAAAGGACTCTTCAAAATAGATATACTGGTTCCCCCTCTCTCTCAAAGGAAATGCATCAAAGTAGTTGGCTTCGTATGACTTGAGCCAATTCGCCAACTTTGAAGATTTGGTGAATTGTTTCATGCAAAGGTTTTTGCATAATGTAGAAGTCACTTTAACTTTGAACACCTTGAGAGACATGAAACAAGCACCTAACAAGGATGCACACGCATTCATCATTAGATGGAAGTCACTTTTGAGCCAAGCTAGAGAGCCCATATCTGAAGGGTGTGCAGTAATGCTCATACTAGAAAATTTCAAAATAGATTTAAAAGCCCTCCTCTCCCTCCATGAGATCTTAACTTTCCAAAAGTTGATAAAAAAGGCTTCACTCTTTGAAGCAAATTTGAAAAAGAAAGTATATGAAGATCTATGGAAAGTGAGTTTTCAAAAACCCCGATTTGAAAAACCGTGGGCATGCGCACCGAAAGGTGGGGTGAAGACCCAAAAAGTGGCAACTGTCTGAGTAGAACCAAGCTCGGTCGGACCCTCCAAACTAACAACAACAACAATAACAACAACTAAGCCTTTTCTCATACTAGACGGGGTCGGCTACATGGATTCTTTGTTTCCACAGATCCCTATCGTGTGCCATGTTAGCAGTTAACTCCTAATAAGCTAGATCATTCTTTATTGTTTCTTTACAACACTTTTGTGGTTGTCCTCTAGCTCTTTTAGTACTTTCCAAATTTAGTTTTTCTAACCTTCTTACAGGTTCTTCTTTTGATCTTCTTTCTATATGTCCAAACCATCTTAAACGATGTTCTCTCATTTTATCCTCTATTGGTGCCACTCCTAATTTGTTTCTAATAACCTCATTATGTATATGGTCTTTTCTTGTATAACCACTCATCCATCTCAACATCTTCATTTTCGTCACAAACATCTTTTGTACATGATGATTAACTGCCCAACACTCAGAACCATAAAACATGGCAGGCCTAATTGCTGCTCTATAATATTTACTTTTTAATTTTAATGTTATCTTCTTATCACAAAGAATACCTGATGCTCCTCTCCATTTTAACCAGCTAGCATTAATTCTATGTGTAACATCTCCATCAATTCTTCCATCACACTGAAAAATTGACCCTAGGTATTTAAAACTTTCCTTTTGGGGAATGCAATGTATGCCAATTTTAATTTCTATGTCCTCTGAAGTAACCAAATGATCAAACTTACATTCCATATATTTTGTCTTTGTTCTACTAAATCGGAGGCCTTTGCTTTCTAATGTTTCTCTCCATAGTTCCAATTTTCTATTAACTTTTTCCTTAGACTCCTCCACTAATACAATGTCATCTACAAATAACATACACCAAGGTACTTCATCTTGAATATGTTTTGTTAACTCATCTATCACCATTATAAATAAGTATGGACTTAAAGTTGATCCTTGATGTAACCCAATATTAACTTCAAAGAAGTATGTCGTTCCTTCATGAGTCCTCACACATATTTTTGCACCATCATACATGTCTCTTATAAGGTTAATATATGTCAATGGGATACCTCTTTTTTCCAAAGTTCTCCAAAGAACCACCCTCGGTGCCCTATCATAAGCTTTTTCTAGATCAATAAATATCATGTGAAGGTCTTTCTTTTTTGCTCTAAAATGTTTCATAAGACGTCTCAAAAGGTGAATTGCTTCAATAGTAGATCTACCTAGCATAAATCCAAATTGGTTCTCTGTTGTACTTTGTCTTAACCTACATTCGATAATTCTTTCTCATAATTTCATAGTATGACTCATTAATTTGATACCTCGATAATTCACACAATTTTGAATGTCTTCCTTGTTCTTATATATGGGTATAAGTGTACTTGCTCTCCATTCCTTGAGCATCTTTTGGTTTTTTCATATTTCATTAAATAGTCTTGTGAGCCAAGTGATTCCTATTTCTCCTAGTATTTTCCAAACTTCTATAGGAATATTATCTGATCCTACCGATTTACCACCCTTCATATGTTTAAGAGCCTCTTTGACTTCATTCTTTTGAATACGTCGGTAGAAATTGTGGTTTATATACTTTTCTGACTTAGCTAATCTCCTAAACTAATACTAACATCTTTGTTTTCATTAAAAAGATTATAAAATAGTTTTTCCATCTATTTTTTATATCATCATTTGCCACTAGAATTTTTTTATCCTCGTCTTTTATGCATCTAACATAATTAAGATCTTTAGTTTTCTTATCTCTAGCCCTAGCTATCCTAAAAATATCTCTTCCACCCTCTTTTGAGGTTAGCTTTTTATATAAGTCCTCCCAAATCTTAGCTTTTGCTTCACTAACAGCCTTTTTTGCTTCCTTCTTTGCTTTCTTATAAGCTTCTAAAGTTTCACTAGTTTTCTTAGCATAATGAGCTTTTTAAAGATGGCACAAATGTTGTGTACCTCTCACCTGAAACATAGATATAAAAATATGATGTGATTACAGAAATATGTTTTAAAGTATTAAGGTATTTTAAAAATTTATAACCTTACCCTAAGTTATACCACTAGTAATATGATCTAGTAGACTGTAATATGATTTTATTTATAATCCATATTACAGTCCATCTGGGAAATCAAAGTAAATTATAACATAGCCTGAGTCGTGTGTGTAGTGAAAGGAAATACTGTTATGTTTAAATATAAATACCGTATATAAACTTGTAATTATAACATATCAAACTTACCAGTTTTTATAACTTACCAATTTGGGCATGGAGTTAAAACTGTAATGGGTTTCAACTACCAATTTCAGTATAAACGGTAGAGTTATAACCCACTAGAGTACTTGGTTGATATAAATATATTTTTAGGCACCCGACAGTAATATGCTTTGGAGTTACCCTCTGAGTTAGTTCCTGGTAACTCAGATTTTCCGATGATATTTATAAACCATTCACTTGAGGAATTCTAGTGGATCTTCCTCAAGGGGATCCACTTCTGGGCTTCGATCATTCTCGTGGGCTACAGACCCGAGGGAACTTGATGCGTGATTTTCAAAAAGACCTGGTTTTTTACTCGGATTTTCAAGTGATTTCGCAATTTTTGGTCTGGCTATGTAGACGACGTTTCTTTTGAAATCCTTTTCTTTTGCCAAAGTCTTACCAGGAGCAGCTATATACAAAATCTTTTTGGTATTTTCCAAATTTTCGATTTTTTTGGGTTTTTGTAAAACAAGAACCTTGGGAACTATACAAAGCACTCTATTTTCGAGTTTTTGTTTTTCCATTGTTTTTGGCTTTTCTTCTTTTTCGATTTTTTTGATTTTAAGCTTTTCAAATGTTTTTGTATTTTTATAAAAGGGATCTTCCGTCATACCTACAAAGGGAAAACACTACGGGTTAGACTCGGAATAGGAGATCTAAATCGTAGGTCTCTTCTAAGGCAGGTTCCAGGGCACCCTTGACCCAGGTGGTCACAGGGGGTGGCTCTGGCGGTATTCGGGGAGTATAGCCGATCCCATATCGGCTTGGATTGGCCCTGGGAAGGATGGGCTCTAGGAGACCCTGGTTCTATGCCCCTATACTCTTGTAGGGCGTGTAGCCCATGTTCAACAACATGTTCCATGACTTTTTATTTTTTGAAAAGTTTTGGTATAAGTCGTGGTCCTGGAACATACTATCGTCCATATTGTGCTCATATGACCTCTTGTCTAGGGGCTTTGGAAATAGGGAACGCTTGGGTTTTCTTAGAAGGGTTAGAATCGGGAGGGTGCCTGCTTTGGGCGGCCCCTTCACACATACAACCTTCCTAGGGCTGTTTAACACGAGCCTTGGCGGCTCGATCACAATTTGCCCCAGGTTAGCCTCATGGGCCTGGGAGCTCGATAAACAAGGAGAGTTTATGATCCCCTGAAGCTGTGGGTGACTCTCACCTAGGATCACTACGACCTGGTCCCTAAAAGGGATCTTGACACACCTGTGGAAGGTGGATGGCACAGCGCACAAGCTATGTATCCAGGGTCTTCCCAGCAACAGGTTATAATGGGGGTGGATGTCCAAGACATGGAACACCCCGTGTGTTTGATCCCTCCTGTTTCCATTGGGAGTTCGATGGATCCTAACGGCCTAGATGCATTCCCATCGTATCCAGTGATAACGATGGGGCTGGGGTTCACTAAAGTCAAGGTGACTCCGATTTTATACGCCACATGAAGTGGAAGGATGTTGAGCCCTCCTCCACCATGGACTAGGCACCTGTCTAGAGAGTGGTTATTCAGAACCACCTCGATATGCAGGGCCTGATTGTGGGATTCGTAGGGTCTATCTACATCATCTTCCAAGAAAGTGATGGGCGATTTTGCTCCTAAGAAAGCCACTTGGGCAGACAAGGATTCCAGACTTATGTTCGAATCAACCTTGGCCCTTTCTAGAATTTTCTCTAGCACGAGTCTATGCCTAGGCGAGGTTTGTATAAGCTCTAGGATAGACATGTGTCGAAGTCATAAGGATTTAGGATGACTTTATCCTTATCTGCTTTTGGCAGAACACTAGGGATACATGCTTTTGAGGGGTCAGGCACACTGACCACCTTTTTAGCACCTTGAAGGTGCGGGGGTTGATAGACCCTCCCGGATCTAGTCACTTCCCCCACGACCAGCCTAAGGTTCGCGCTAATTTTGGCTCTAAGGATGAGTTGAGGAGCACCTTGGATTTTCAAAACTGGTTTTGTCGGGGATTCCACTTTTGGTGGTCCCCGAATGACGACTTGGGCGGGCTTCTTTTATAATACAACAGTGGGCGCACAAGTGGGTCGACCAGACTCTGGTTTTTGTGCTAGTTCCTTAGAAAAGGTGAGGTTACATACCTCCTTTCCTTTCCCACTGCCACTGGCGTGTTTGGGAAAGGGTTCTTTGAAGATAGCTTGAGTTGGCTCAGGTTCCGCAATGACCTGGAGTCGGCCCTCCGCTATCAAGTTCTCGATTTTGTTTAAAAGGGAGAAACAACGCTTTGTATCATGGCCTTTGAGCCGATGATACTTACAAAAATGATTTAAATATCCTCCTTTGGAAGTGACTCCCTCGGGGATTTCGGGAAGTTTAATCATGCCTTGGGCAAGTAGGAGGTCTAGGACCTCCGACACAAGTTGCCCCAGCGGTGTGTACTCCCGTTTTTCAATAGGTTTTTGAAAATTTCTCTCCCTTTTGTTTTCTAATTTTTCAAAATTCTTTGAAGTGCCCGCCAGACCTGGATCCACCCGGACATTGGTGATTTTATGGGGTTTTGCCCCTTTATCCATCGTGGATAGCCCATAAGTGATGGGCTTTTCCAGGCGGGTTTTGGAAACGGCACTTCCTTTCCATAAATGATCGTATATCTCCTTTTTCAAGTATGTTTCGAAAAGGGATGCTTTTTTGATCAACTTATGGAAAGTTGAGATTTCATGGAGCGAGAGAAGGGTCTTTAGCTCGCTTTTAAAATTATCCAGGATGAGCATGACTGCGCATCCTTCGGATATTGGCTCTCGTACTTGGCCTAAAAGTGACGTCCATCGAATAATGAAGGCATGTACGTCTTCGTTCATGCCTTGCTTCGTATCCCTTAAAGTGTTTAAAGTCGGCGTGACTTCTATGTTATGTGCAAATCTTTGCATGAAGCAGTTCGCTAACTCTTCAAAAGTAGCGAACTGGCTTAAATCGTAGGAAGCCAGCCATTTGGCAGTTGTGCCTTTAAGGGATAAAGGGAACCAATACACCCATTTCATCGAGTCCTTTTTCTTTTTGTGGGCTCGACGCGAGAAAAGTTGCAAGTGAGACCTAGGGTCTCCCATGCCATCACACCGATGGAAGTTCGGTATTTCATCGTCACTGTCTGTTTCGTAATCCATAGGAAGGAAATCAGACAGGGCGTAGCTTCTTTTCTTTTTATTCTACCCTTTCAGCAACTACTGTAGGGCTTTACGGTCCTTTTGTGTGAAGGACTCGTGGTATTGGTTGCCTTCTATTACGGAGGCCTCTTTGTGCTTGCGAGGTTTTTCAGATTTTTTCTTAAGCCTTTGTTCACCGTTTGATGAACATGAATCGCCTACTTCAGCCTCTTGGCTGAGAGCATGGATTTTGGCCTCACTCCCTCCTCAGGTCCTCGATCTCATCTAGTTTTATTTTGTTTTTGAAAATCCTCCTAGAGTGAGAACTTGATGCGCATGAGCCTTGGCTCAACACTTCACTTGGATTGGATTTTGACATGCTTTTCAAGCTTTTTCAAAATTTCCTAAGTACAAGCAAAGAAAACAAGTTAAAAACGACACCTTTTTAACAAAATTTTTCGCAAGCTTCTAACTTAAAACTCGATTTTTGAAAGGCTCACGTCCCACCGGGCGTGCCAATCTCTGTAGACGCAGGAAAATCCCCGCCTCTGGCTTCTCAGGGCCTGGAGCGGATCCTCTCGTGCGTCTAAGGCCTATTTATATAAACAGGGCGTGCCAGCTAGCTTACCTAAGCTAGCGAAGATATATTTTAATCTGACTTTCTAACGTGGTGACTGTGAGCAAGTGAGCTCTTGTCGTCGCAGACCTTCTTGCACCAATGCGCAAGGGTCAGTCTGTATGCTTTTAAAAATCGAGTTTAGGGTAGGAAAAGCTTACGAAAGCGGTTCGAGGTGTTTAATTCAGATCTTTTAGATACGATTACAGATTTTAGATCACGTGGATTTGCACGTGCCTAAGTCTTTCTTTTTATCCCTTTATGGGCCACCTAGGTGTGTGTTATGAACACTCCACTACATGGGGCGAATTTGAACGGGAGTACGGGGCTTGCTTCGATGCAATATGCGTCCTACCTCGTGGTATGGCATAGATGCAATGCAAACTCACGCTACTCCAAAGGGAAAACCCGAATGTAAAGACAATGCCGAAGGGAAATAACCGAAGGGAAATGACTTGTAATGTAAATGCCGAAGGGAGATACGTATATAAGGTATGTATATGGGCCCTTACTTGGGTCTTGCAAATAAGAGCGAAGGCTCAATGTGGGTGCGTGCTTGAATTGAAAGACTTACACACACGACATGAAATAAAACCCAAATATAACTTGCAGTATGACCTTGATTAAGGTCTTGGGAATAAGAGCGAAAGCTCAATGTGTGTGAGTGCTTGAATTGAAGTACTACGCACACAACATGAAATTAAACCCAAATAGTATAGCACGACCCTTACTTGGGTCCTTCAAATAAGAGCGAAGGCTCAATGTGTGTGAGTGTTTGAATTGAAAGACTTACACACACGACATGAAATGAAACCCAAATAGTATAACATGGCCCTTACTTGGGTCTTTCAAATAAGAGCGAAGGCTCAATGTGTGTGAGTGCTTGAATTGAAAGACTTACACACACGACATGAAATGAAACCCAAATAGTATAACACGGCCCTTACTTGGGTCTTTCAAATAAGAGCGAAGGCTCAATGTGTGTGAGTGCTTGAATTGAAAGACAACACACCCAACTTAAGCAAAACCCTACGTAAGTTAAAATATATATATATATTTATATATTAGGGGCTGATTAGGCCCGTGTGTGTTCAAAATCGTGCACAACTAGGAGAGTGCACGTGTGTGTGGGTGTGCCAAGCCACGTTATTACAAGCGGGGGGAGACTATGCTCCGTTATTACAACCCCGTATCGAATTGAATGTTAAGCAAGTATACAACTAAGGACTGAGTTAGGCACTTACTAAGCATCGATTTTGGCCTCGAATTCCCTTCTCAAGTCTTCTATCTCGTCTAGTTTGATTTTATTTTTCAAAATCCTCCTAGAGTGAGAACTTGATGCGCATGAGCCTTGGCTCGACACTTCACTTGGGTTGGATTTTGACATGCTTTCAAGCTTTTCAAAATTTCCTACGTATGAAGTAAAAGAAAGAGTTAAAAACAACACCTTTTGGAAAAAGTATTTTCGTAAGATTTCCTAAGGTAACTCGATTTTTTAAAAGACTCACGTCCCACCAGGCGTGCCAAATAACTGTAGACGTAGAAAGTTTCCGCTCCTAGTTCTTAGGCCTGAAGCGAATCTTTTCGTGTGTCTAAGTTCTAATTAAGCAAAAGGGCATGCCAGCTAGCTTACTTAAGCTAGCGAAGAAATACTTTGAAATCTGACTCCTAACGTGGCGATTGTGAGCAAGCAAGCTCTTTTCGTTGCAGACCTTCTTGCACCGATGCGAAAGGGTCAGTCTGTACGCTTTAAAAATCGAGTTTTGAAATATAAGAACCTACGAAAACGTGTTTGAGGTGTTTGATTCAGGTTGTTTTTGTATGATTTTCAGATTTTATTTCACGTGGATTTGCACGTGCCTATGTCTTTCTTTTTATCCCTTTTCGGGCCAACTAGGTGTGTGTTATGAACACGTAACCAAAGTGGGGCGACTTTGAGCAGGAGTATGGGGTTTTGCTTTGATGCAATATGCGTCCTAACTCATGGTATGGCGTATATGCAATGCAAACTCACGCAACTCCAAAGGAAAAACCCGAAATTGAAAGACAATGCGGAAGGGAAATGACTTGTAATGTAAATTGCTAAAGGAAAATTGCGAAAGGGAAATATGGCTATATCTTAAGAGCGGAAAGGCTCAATAGTGCAAGTGTGTGCCGTGTATATATGTAAAGACTACGCACATTGCTAAACCTTAAAACCCAAATCTTAAAGACATAGCCGAAAGGGAAATACTTATAATATATATGGGCCCGAAGGTCTCCAACGTGTTGCGTGGGTGTTGTGTGTATATTGAAAGACAACTCACACGACTTAAATGAAACCCAAATATAAATTGCAATATGGCCTTAACTAAGGTCTTGGGAGTAAGAGCGAAAGCTCAATGTGTGTGAGTGCAAGAATTGAAGTACTACGCACACGACATGAAATAAATATAACACGGCCCTTACTTGGGTCTTGCAAATAAGAGTGAAAGCTCAATGTGTGTGAGTGCGAGAATTGAAAGACAACACACACAACTTAAGCAAAACCCCATGCAACTTAAATTATATAAATAAATTTATATCTTAAGGGCTGATTAGGCCCGTGTGTGTTCAAAATCCGTGTGCAGCTAAGAACGAGATAGGCTCAAGTGCACGTGTGTGTGGGTGTGCCAAGCCACGTTATTACAAGTAGGGGGAGACAATGCTCCGTTATTACAACCCCATATCAAATTTAATTTAACTTAAGCAAGTCTATAAATAAGGACCGAGTTAGGCACTTACGTATAGTTGGTCCGGAGGTGACTTGCTCGAAGCTTGGGCTTGGAAGTCGCCTTGGGCCGTAAGAGGGAGCTCCTCGGAATGGCACGACAAGGGAGTGATTGGCTGGGTGACAAGAGAGCGCCGGTGTGGCGCCTTGGGGGTAGCCGGCTGATCTGAGGGTGCTGCTGTGGTGTCTCGGGCTGAAGTGGTTAGGGAGTGTCACTAAGGCGTGGGGCAGGTTCTAGGGAAGGTGGAGCTAAGGGGTGAATAAGGGGGATGTCTAAGGAAAAGGGTGTAAGACCGCGGGTGGTGACAAGGTGCAGCTGGCTGGGATAGCTAGGGGTATTTGGGAATGGCGAAGGGGAACTAGCTAGGATGTTGGCTAAGGGATGGTAAAAGGGGAGGAAGGGCAGGTCCTAGGGAAAGAGGTAAGGTGGTTGGGGTAGTTAGGTGTAGTCGGGCAGAGATTGGCCGACTGGTGGCAAGTTAGGTGGTGGCCGACTGAGATAGCTAGGGGTGTTTAGGAATGGCAAGGGAGCTAGCTAGGGTGTTGGCTAAGGGATGGTTAAAAGGGAGGAAGGGCAGGTCCTAGGGAAAGAGGTAAGGTGGCTGGGGTAGTTAGGGGGTGTCACTAATGGGAAGGTAGGGCAGCGGGTGGTGTAATGGGTTGTGTCTGGCCGAATGGGGAAGAGTGGCAGGACGGTTGTGTTGGTGTGGTGTTGTGGTGGTATGGGTGGCTGAGAGTGGAGGGGGAGAGAAGATAGGGTGGAGTTAGGGTAGTATACTAACCAGATAGGAGAGGGAGGTTGGTGTCCAAGGAGGGCAGCCGAGTGTAAGGTGGAAGGAGCTGGCCGGGCAGTTGGTGGCGGAGTAGGATGGTGCAGGCCGGGCAATTAGTGGCGACATGGAGTGGAGCTGGCTAGGAAGTGGTGGTGGTGCAGGTGGGAGAAGAGAGCAAGGGGTGAGAGAAGGCTCGGCTGGCCCAAGATGGTTGGGCTGAAGTTGAAAAACCCGCCCACTAGGGGGGGGTTTTATAGGATTTTCAAGGGTCGGTTTGGGCTGGTTTTTGAAAGGGTGGTTTAGTAGTTAGGTGGTGGGGGTTTAGTGATAAGGTGGGCTAGATATTTAGGGGGACCAGATTTCTAGTTTAGGTGGTTTTAGGGATATGGTGTGCTAGGGTTTAGGTGGGGTGGTTTAGTGGTTTAGGGCTTAGCTAGGTGGGTTGGTTTTGGGGTGAGGTTTAGTGAGGTGGGTTAGGTGTTTAGGCTAGGATTAGGTTAGGATTAGGGGAATTAGGCTAGGTTTAGGGAAGGATTAGGGAGGTGGGTTAGGTGATTAGGTTGGGATTAGGCTGGGATTAGGGAAGTGGGTTAGGTGATTAGGCTAGGATTAGGCCGAGATTAGGGTAAATGGCTAGGATTAGGGGTTTTGGCTTAGGATTGGGTTAGGAGGCTCCCTTTGCATAACCTAAGGACTTCATTGCATCATGTTGGTGCAGCCCTAGGTTAGGTGTAGGCTCATACAAGCTTAAACCCACACTAATTAGGCTAACCCACATGATTAACCCCAAACTTGACACATAAGTCAAGCTTAATACATTTCCCTCATGCTTATCCTCCCCATTCTCTCTCATGCCCATAATCCCACGTGAATTTCAAGTGGGCCCCACCTTCATTTATGAGAAGGTGATGTGGGCCATGGATGTGGATATTTTTTTGGATCTTTGGATCCAAATCCAAATCCAAATCTACATATACGTTTGGATTGGGATCTGGATATATATGGTCCAGATCCAATTCAAATTGATGACTCCTTTAGGGTATGTTCGAAATGAACGGTTTGTGTGGGGTCTGACAGCATCAGTACTCCGTCTTGCGTTGGGTCTTCGCCAAATGGTCGTCCACTTCTGTTTTCACCTTCCGGAGATGATTTCAAACGATTTTTGCTGATAATAGGGACTTGGACGTTCGAGATCCTGGGGATGGATCTAACACGAGAGTTGCTGGGCTGGGCTCAACATGTGCTCCAGTTCCGGGCTCTCTTTTAGCTCTTCTGGTCCTGCTTTTATCAAGCCAAACCGCTTCGTGGGGTTTCAAAATGTATTTTAAAAGGTTTTAAAACTATATTATACATATTTTAAAACATATACAGTTTAAACATATGTACGGGGTTTGTCTGGAAGGCTCCTGGGTTTTCAGACCCAAAATAGCCTTTTGGGGCTTCTTTTATAAAACCAGGTTTATTTGAGAAATTCGTGGGATTTCGGGGTGTTTACAGAGATACAAGTGTTTTTCTATGCGTCTAGACCCTTGAGCTCCAGTTCAAGAAGGTCTATGACGATAAGAATGCACTTATCCATAAATTGCCAAAAAGTCAAAAATCTTCTTTATAAGTTTGAGTAAACTTGCTGGCACACTCACGTATTGTTTTTGTAAATGAGATTTTAAGTCGATCCATAAACAAAAAAAATTATTTACATAAACAACTTCACTATCTTCCAACTACTAACTTTCTCCTCCTTCACGCCTTCTTGAGACTTCACACTTTCCTACCAAAGGTTGGCATAATTCGGTGGGTTTGAAGTTTTACCTTTTTCATTAGAGTAACCCTATCATTCAAATATTTTCTCTGCATTCTACCCCACTCCAAATAGTCTTTGGGAGAGCTAGTGTTATGGAATGCTGAAATTTTCATCTTGATGTTGTCATAATTCCTTGACTATATATGTAACAAGGTGCCTCCTTTAAATAATTTTTTGTGCTTAGACTATCATTATCATTGTCTACCTCCCATCTAATTCCTTATAGTAGTGGTAGGTTGAGTTGGTGTTCATTCATTTTCTAAGCTCTCTACTACATAGAAGATTTGTGCCAACTATTTATGAAGCTCCTCATTTTGACATTCAAGTCCTGCAAGTCAAGCTTGAACCAAGCTTATTCCTCACTGAAAGTTTGGAGTATCATCATCTCTAAACATGGTTTTAGTTAGTTAACATATATCTTCAAAACTACTAAACTTAAAGTTCATATATCAATATGATGCACAAGTTTGCTAACTCTCACAATAAAAGATAAGAATACTTAGTTAACCAAAACCTAAAAGTAAATATAAGACCTTGGATGTGATTGCTAAGAGAACTATTCCCACAATTAAAGACACAAAGATGGAATGCCAGCTAAGATGATCAGGTTTTGGACTTGCCACCATCAATAAGCTAGATAAAACTAAAATACCAAAAAATTCAGCAAACATCTATTACTTAATATCTCAATATGAAGACTAATCCTATAATTATAGTGTACATATGTAGTAAACAATTTTAAAAGCAAATCAAATAGACAAGTAAATAAAATGAAAATATTTAGTTTTCTTTTCCATCATGATAATTATGGCTTGCCACAAAAGATTAGTCAGACAATTGATTTCTTTGCAAGTAATGGTTTCCAAAATCCAACCTTTCTAATAATAACTCTATCAACCATACCATGTATGTACCAAATTTGTATCAAATCTAGATAAGACTCATCTATCTATGGCAACTATGCATGTGAACAAAGTTACAATATTCAAAGAAGTCTCCAAGATTTAGCATACCATTTTTTGCTATTTCATAAGATTTCTGTAATGTATCAAAAGCATGCATTCATTGCAATGGTTTTATTCTCTTCTCATCTAGCTTTGCCTAAGAAGTGAGGACACACTACACCCCACAGACATGAACGTACCCAAAGCTACTTCGTCAAGATTTCTGGTAGATTTTACTTTTTTATGGTACTAACATCATATATGCAAACAAAAAAGCATTCATTTTGCGTACATACTCACACAAGTGCATACAAAAGTTCTCATAAGAAAACGAACATCCCATATGTGAGAAGTGTATAAGAAAAGAATTCGTGGCATAATGTGGCACTCCTATCAAATATCTAAATACAGCACTAGAGTAAATTTTCTTATATTTAAGACTCCTATTTGTCAATTTCCCGTTACTTGTTGAATGCCTGAAAAATCAAATGGCTCATGTAAACCAACCCATGAGTCATGTCACTCTAAGAGTGCCTTGGACAAAGAAAACAATTCATAATTTTTAACTATTAATTGATTTATGGGGTATATAGTGTAGTCAAATGCACTTGAGCTCCCAAACATGTGGTTCCATTCACTTATCCAAAAAGGCTACGCATATATATGTATTCAATATGACCAAAAATGCATTTTCTCAACAACTTTTCTTGAATTACATATACAAGCAATAGAGGAGTCATAGAATTTTACACCCATATAAAATATGTTCTACAATGCATATTAAAAAATTAAAAAATGATTTTAAGGTTTATACACATAAGAATTATGTGTGTAGTTACATTCCTTGAAAATGAAAATGTTATGTACAAAGCTATATGTGTTAAATAAACTAAGGATGTAGGATAGCGAGACAAAATTTTATCTTGAATTAGACAGTGCCTAAAGAGCATATTTTCTAAAAGAAGACAATCCCGTCAGAATCTGAGCCCACCGCACTTAGATAAGTGAGGCGGTTAACCTAAAAAATCATGCCACACCATGATGGCATTCTCCTAGAAGTATCTTATTATTGACTAATGGGAATGAACTAGAATATTTCGGGAGTGTCATGGAAGTTGAAGATTTTGTTCAATGAGAGGCAGATGGTAGAAAAATAAAACTTAGATATTAACTAAGTTACCTCAAGGCAAGAAGTGACATTTCATAATAAGTGGATATACATCATAAAGGAGGAGGAGGAGGCAAATGACTGAAAGAGATATAATGCCAAACTTGTGGTGAAAGGGTTTGAGCAACGAGAAAGCATTGACTATATTGTGCATGAACGATATGCTTATAGCATGTTTAAGTATAGAGGAAATTAAGAAGCTGAATATACAGTTGTCGAGTTTGATATGAAAGACTTGGAGCTGCAAAGAAAATTCTTGCGATAGAGATTACTCATGATGAGGTGTTAGAATCTTGAAGTTGACTCAAAAAGGTCTTGGACTGGTTCTCTATGCAAAATTCAAGGGTCGTATGACATGACATTTCAAGCTTTTTAAAGGACAATTTCCAAGGACAGATGAGGAAACAGATTACATGCATGGAGTTCCTTATCCTGCAACTATGGTTTGTCTTATGTATGATATGGTTTACGAGAGGCCAAACACTGCTTACACAATCGGAGTTGTTAGCAGGAACAATCTCCAAAAAAGAAATATTGGCAGGTTTTAAAGTGTCAAATTGTAAGTCTTGACTTTAGCAAAGAGAGTTTGGACTTGTAAGGCTTTGTTGGTGCAGATTTAGATGGTGATATCGATACAAGAAGAATCAAAATTAAACTACATTTACTCTCTAGGAGACACTGCAATGAGTTTGATATCTTAGTTGAAAAAAGTTGTTTCTCTTTCTACCAATGAAGCTAAACATTTTCATGAATAAAGCTTTGGAGGAGATACTATGGTTAAGGTTTTCGAGAGGAGATACTAAGGTTGTGTATAACCTCAGTTGGCCTCCAGAGCAGTTGATCAGATATGTTGTCATAGTGTGGATGAATTACAACATAATGGCCATTGCAAATCAGTTTCTATATAGAAGATTGTTGGAGATATGGAGCTTGATTTACTCTTCCATACTCGACACCAGTCCCTACTTTTTCATTGGTCAAGCTCGGTGGTGAGCATGTTGCGGGAGATGAGGGGAGAAGGGCAGCACACACCCTGTCGTGGGTTCGGGGTGGAGCCGCCGACCCAAATTTTGGATTGTATCAGATCTTTTTAGGATATCATTGTAATTTTCTTGTTTTTCAGGAATGTCCTAGGTATACAAAGTGGTTATTGTGTTGTAATTTTGAATTGATCATAATGGAGTCCCTCGACCCAACTTGTGGACCGTACCTGATCTTATTAGATATCGTTGTAATTTTCTTGTTTTACAGGGATGCCCTAGATATACAAAGTGGTTTCTATCTTGTATTGAATTAATCATAATGAAATGTTTTACTCTGTGGCGGCCATAGAGTAGGAGTCTCTTCGGCCAAACCATGTAAAATCTTCTCTCTTGTGCTGGTGCATGCGTGATTGTTTCGTTCTGTGTTTGATCTTCCGGTTTTGCGTATCATTCCTCAATAGGTTCACCTCAAAGCATGTACATGTGCGTGGGCCTGTTGGTCTGAGTGCTTGTCTATGTATGTGTATGGGTACCATTCAGGATAAAGCTACCAAACCTTTAGAAAACACTGGTGGGGATCATTGAAAAAGGTGCCATCGATTTGCTCGTGCTTGGTTTCTGCTATCTTTCCACCACCACACTTTCATTATTGCTTTACACTTTCATTATTGCTTTGCTACCAACTTTACCATAGAAATACTCTCAAAACCAAGTCCCACTCCTCTTTATCTTTATTTTCCATCTATATTTTATTTTCTACAAAATTAAGAACACATCATTTTATTGTATATACATTTCACAAAGCTAAAACGAATGGGAGATCTACGGCAGATGCCACTACCAAATAATTTGGAAGTTCTCTCTCGCTCTCCCTCTCCCTCTCCCTCTCCCTCTCCCTCCCTCCATAATTTGTGTCTTCATCCATAGGAGGCTAGTAAACAATAGCTTTGAAGAACCAATATGCTTTTGGTTGTGATCGTAAGCCATGTGCCTGGAGAAACCTTTTGCTTAAACTAAAGTTAGAAAGTTTATAACAAAGCAACTCCAAGCATGCGGTTGTGGTCCATATGGAAGTTGTAACAATTGAATTATTGAAGATAACCCTTGTGGAATGACATTTCTTGTACAACGAATATTATCACCATTTACAGAACCCAATTTGCATAAAAAGTTAGAATAAAGTATTAAATTAAGCATCTCCAGCTCACCGATGATCACGGCAACTCAAAATATGAAAGCTACTGCTCACCATTTGATGCATTGTTGTTACAGGTTGAATTTAAGAACTCAAAATATGAAAGCTACAAAAAAACAGTACTCTTTTTTTCCCAAGTTATTGATTTTGTATTCTTCAAATCAAGCCCTAGATCCATACGAGTGGATTTAAATGAATAGCCAGTATTGGAGAGATTTTCAAAATTGAACAATATATAGGAATGGGTTACAAGACCTGTTCATTTGAGTCGCTCCCCCCAAAATGGAAGCGGGTTGCGATCATGTTGAGCCGATACACCGTGCCGTGAGGAGGGCAGTACTATGTCGTCTTGGAGGGCTACAGATGCGCTCAAGTCTGCAATTGCGTCTTCTCTTCTTATGCTTGACACGCCTACCACTTGTTTTGTGGTTAGGTAGTTGTCGACCCCTACATCCCTCCACCCTTGCGTTGATCTTTTGGGAAATCCAAATCCTTTCCCAAACATATATTTGGTAGATGCTAGAGGTAGTACATGTTCCCCTATAACTATAACCGTCGGATCAGACTTTAGTTCTGTATTAGATACTTTTGTTAGATGCCATGGTTGCTTTTATAGTTAGAATGTGCTACCTCTTCTACCATTCTCCACGGCAGCCCTCTTTTGTATATATACACGGATCATAATTGTTTGTTTCGAAACAGATTTTCTTATAAAATCAACCATTTTAGCCACGACTGTGCAATCAGATTACTCAAAAAGAATAATACCTTTAGCTAGAGCAGGTTTAGCCAATATTTTCCCGTCATTAAATGATAATATGTACTTAAAACTTGTCGAAAAATTTGTCTCAACCTTTTCCTGTAGAATTAAAATGGGTTATCCCTAGCTGGTGATGGCTTTCAAAAAACCAGCTTTTATTATTAGTATCTGGAGCTGACGTATTAACTCAGTACCAATTCTACCAATACCATATTGTAGACGCGCGAAAAATATCCACGCCTCCCTTGCCTTTGCTGGGCTTGGAGTGGATCCTCTTGTGCGTCTAAGGCCTATTTATGCAAACAGGGCGTGCCAACTAGCTTACCAAAGCTAGCGAAGATATATTTAAAACTGACTTCTAATCGTGGCGACTATGAGCAAGTGAGCTCTTGACATCGCAGACCTTCTTGCACCGATGCGCAAGGGTCAGTCTGTACGCTTTGCAAAAATCGAGTTTTGAGAGAGAAAGTCTACGAAGCGGTTCGAGGTGTCTAATTCGGGTCTTTTAGATGCGATTGCATTTTTTAGATCACGTGGATTTGCACGTGCCTAAGTCTTTCCTTTTATCCCTTTTTGGGCCACCTAGTTTGTGTGTTATGAACACTCCACTACATGGGCAAATTCGAGCGGGGCTTGCTTTGATGCAATATGCGTCCTACCTTGTGGTATGGCGTAGATACAATGCAAACTCACGCTACTCCAAAGGGAAAACCGAATGTAAAGACAATACTGAAGGGAAATAACCGAAGGGAAATGACTTGTAAAGTAAGTGCCGAAGGGAGATATGTATATAGAGTAGGTATATGGGCCCTTACTCGGGTCTTGCAAATAAGAGCGAAGGCTCAATGTGGGTGCGTGCTTGAATTGAAAGACTTACACACACGACATGAAATTAAACCCAAATATAAATTGCATTATGGCCTTAACTAAGGTCTTGGGAATAAGAGCGAAAGCTCAATGTGTGTGAGTGCTTGAATTGAAGTACTACGCACACAACATGAAATGAAACCCAAATATAACTGTAATAGGCCTTGACTAAGGTCTTGGGAGTAAGAGCGAAAGCTCAATTTCTGTGAGAGTGCTTGAATTGAAAGACTTACACACACGACATGAAATGAAACCCCAAATAGTATAGGTCGGCCCTTACTTGGGTCTTTCAAATAAGAGCGAAAGCTTAATGTGTGTGAGAGTGCTTGAATTGAAAGACTTACACACACGACATGAAATGAAACCCAAATAGTATAGGTCGGCCCTTACTTGGGTCTTTCAAATAAGAGCGAAGGCTCAATGTGTGTGAGTGTTTGAATTGAAAGACAACACACCCAACTTAAGCAAAACCCTACAAAAATGAAAGTATATGTATATACTTATGTATTAGGGGCTGATTAGGCCCGTGTGTGTTCAAAATCGTGCACAACTAGGAGAGTGCACGTGTGTGGGTGTGCCAAGCCACGTTATTACAAGCGGGGGGAGACTATGCTCCATTATTACAACCCCGTATTGAATTGAATCTCAAGTAAGTATACAACTAAAGACCGAGTTAGGCACTTACTAGTAGCTGGTCCGTAGATGCCTTGCTTGAGCGTGGGCTTGGCCTTCGCCTTAGGCTGCAAAAGGGGGCTCCGCGAGGTTGAGCGGCAAGAGGTGCTGGCCGAAGGTCCTTGGTGCGCGGAAGAGGCGCCTTGAAGGTGGCCGGCCACTAAAGATGGGTTGTCTTTGGTGGGTTGGGTTAAAGGACCTAAGGAGGGTCACTAGGGGGAGTGTAGTGTTGGGGAATATGGCACTAAGGGAAGGGAACTAGATAGGGGAAGCTCTTAGGGAGTGGGATGGGGTAGCCGGGTGTAGCTAGGTTGGTTAGGTAGTGGCGGGTAGTTAGGATACTATGGGTTCGGCTGAGGGGGAAGGGTGGCAGCAAGTGGCTGGCTCTGGGGGCAGGTGGTGGTAGTGTAGGTGGCTGAGAGTGGAGAGGGAGTGGAGAAGGTGAGATGAAGGATGGGGTACTAACCGTGCTTAAAGAGAGGCGGTGGATGGAAGAGAGAAGCCGGGTGGTTGGGGAGTAGTGCAAGTGGTGGCGTTCGGCTGGGAGGTGGTGGTGTAGGTGGCGGTGCAGGTGGTGGTGGGATGGAGAGCAGGTGGTGGTGCAGGTGGAGCAGGTGGGATTCGGCTGGACTTGGGGAAGGAGGGGACCCGGCTGGGATGGGTGAGGTGGTTAGATAGGAAAACCCGCCCCCAAGGGGGGGGGTTTATATAGGGATGGGTAGGTCGGTTAGGGCTGGGTTTGGGGTAGTGGTTAGGTGGTTTAGGTAGGGTGGTATGATGATAAGGTGGGCTGGAAAGGGTAGGGCCAGATATTTTAGATACTAGTGGTTTGGGTAGGTTGTGGGCTAGGGGTGGTTTAGGGGTTTAGGGTTTGGTTAGGTGGGTGGGTTCTAGGGTGAGGTTTAGTGAGCTAGGTTAGGTGATTAGGCTAGGTTTAGGGAAATTAACCTAGGTTTAGAGAAGGATTAGGGAAGTGGGTTAGGTGATTAGGTTGGGATTAGGCCGGGATTAGGGAAGTAGGTTAGGTGATTAGGCTCAGATTAGGGGCGGATTAGGGTGGAAGGCTAGGATTAGGTATTTTGGGTTAGGTTTAGGTGAAGGAGCTCCCTTTGCATGGCCCATAGACCTTAACCACATCATGTTGGTGCAGCCCTAGGTTAGGTTTTGGCTAATTACAAGCTTAAACCCATTCAATTAGGCTAACCCACATGATTAACCTCAAACTTGACACACAAGTCAAGCTTAATTACAACCACACTTGATCTTATCCATCCCCACTCTCTCTCATGCCCATAATCCCACGTGAATTTCAAGTGGGCCCCACCTCCATTTATGAGAAGGTGATGTGGGCCATGGATATGGATATTGGATTGGATTTTTGAATCCAAATCCAAATCCAAGTCCATACATGGGTTTGGATTGGGATCTGGATATATATGGTTCAGATCCAATCCAAACTGAACTCTGACTCCTTCGAGCTGTATTCGAAACGAACGATTTGTGCGGGGCCTGACAGCATCAGTGCTCCGTCTGCGTTGGGTCTTCGCCAACATGATCGTCCGCCTTTGTTTTCGCCTTCCGGAGATGACTTCAAAGGATGTTTTGATGATAACAGGGTCTTGGACGTTCGAGATCCTGGGGGTGTGAATTTGATACAAGAGTTGTTGTGCCGGGCTCGACAGGTGCTCCGATTCCGGGCTCTTCTTAGCCCTCCTGGTCCTGTCTTGATCGGGCCAAGCCGCTTCGGGGTTTCAAAACATGTTTTTAAAAAGGTTTTAAAAGACATATTGTATGTTTTTGAAATATAGAGTTCAAAACATATGTACAGGGTTGTCTGGAAGGCTCCTGGGTTTCCAGACTCAAAATAGCCCTTTGGGACTGCTTTTGCAAAACAAGATGGGTTTGAGAAATTCGTGGGATTTCGGGGTGTTTACAGATGCCCCTCTTTGGCCTTGTCCAAATCGATTTGGATAAGGGAAAAGATGACAAACACCCCTTTCAATGTTTCCCTAGATCTATCCACGAAGAATATGGGATCGTCCCAATTTTTAACAAAAATCTCAATTTACAAACTCTGGTAGGAGGAGATATCACGCCAAAGGGGTCTACATGGAATCTGGTCCTAAATGGGATCATATTCATGCAAGTACCATGCGTGGAATGCAAATGACATGGGTGTGGTGCCAAAAGTGGCGACCTCCCAGGGACCAGATGTGGTCGAACTCTAGAGACTTACAAGGCCTACTGCTCCAAGTGAGCAAATCCTATGTTGTTTGATGTTCGGTTTTCAAAACTTATTTACAAAAGCTATTTACAAAAGGGACAACTGTCTTGAGCCTCGATCCTAAGGATCTCGAGCTCTTCGTGCTTGCCGTTGTTTTGAGTCTTAACACTCGCTTATCTAGCGGAGGTTTTATAAGAAAACAAGGCATATTTCAAATTCCTACGCCTTACTCGAAACGTCGAATTCTCAAACAAGATGAAATTCAAGTAAGTAAATCCTATTTTTACTTTAGGATTCCTCGAAATGAACCATGCTTTAGCTTAGGATAAGCCAAGGATGGGAAAGAGATACCACGGTCCCTTCTGAAGCGTCTCGTGGTTTGAAGCACAGAAGGCGGAAAACTGCTCTTTTTTGAGCTTTTTGGCCTCTTTTTCCTTTTTCCATCGAGGGTCTCCCTTTGGGAGTATTTTTTCTTTAATCCCTCTTTTTTATAAGAGAATCGATTTTTCTTTTAAATTCTGGTTTCTTTCTTTTGGAAAGAGACTTTGAATGGGAAATTCCCTTTTGTTTTGGGCCTTTGTTTTCCTTTTGGAAATAGAAGAGAAGAGGGGAGGACTTATCCCAAGCCTACACTCGATCCATTCTATATCAGCCTATTTAGAAATAGCACGTACTACTTGCAAGTATCTTGCTATGTTGAACTAGGCCTTTCTTTGTAAGAGGAAGGATTTTGAAATGTAACCACGATTTTGAAAACTCCACTCTTTCACAAGTGCGAATTCTCTCACTTAGGGTCACACGACTTGCCTTTGCACCTTATTCACATGTCTCAGGGCAGCTATCCCTAAAATTTTTCGAAAAATGGAATTTAATCCAGACCCTACACATGATACTTCTTTAAGTATTGAACATTGATAGGATCTGCTAAATTCCTACCTTCTACATCGATCAACCAATACGAATTGTTCGTAGTGGTTGCTCGTACAACATAGGGTCCATCCCAGTTGGGGCGCCACTTGCCTAGGGGGTGTGGGCCACGATGATGGATGGTTTTTAAGACCAGATCTCCCACTTCAAAGTGGCGAGGTCTCATGTGTTTGCTATAATGTCGGGCTATCCTTTGCCGGTATGCACGAGCATGATCCATGGCAAGGAGTCGCCTCTCATCTAGAAAATCTAGTTCGGCCATCCTAGCGTGCTGAAGCGTCTCTAGGGGGAGGTCGAGTGCTATGGATGTATGGAATGAATGCAGTTGAGTATGAATGGGAAGAATGGCGTTTGTGCCATAGACCAATTCGAATGGTGTGGCATTCGTGGGAGTCCAGATGGAAGTCCTATAAGCCCATAAGGCTTCATCCAGCTTCTCGTGCCACGTCCTACCCTTCTCTAAGGTTTTCTCAATTATGCTAATGAGAGTCTTGTTTATGGCTTCGGCTTGGCCGTTGCCTTGAGGGTAGTAGGGCGAGGAGAAGTGGTGAGTTATGCCATACGTGTTGCACAACTTAACCATCCACTCGTTCTTGAATGGGGTACCATTATCAGACACAAGGTCTCGTGGAACCCCAAATCGAGCCAAGATATTCCTCCGGATGAAAGCCACCACATGTTGCCCCATTACATTGGTTAGGGAAATGGCTTCCACCCACTTGGAGAAATACTCCGTGGCTGCTAAAATAAATCGATGCCCATTCGAGGCCTTTGGAAATATTGGGCCTACGATGTCAAACGCTCACATGATAAATGGCCAGGGGCTGACCACGGAATGCAATGCAGATGAAGGGATATGAATGGCGTGCCCATGCACTTGACATGGATGACACTTCCTAACATGATCGTGACAATCCTTTTTCAGGGTGGACCAAAAATAGCCCCCTCTAAGTATTTTCATTGCCATCATGTTGGCATTTACATGACCTCCACATTCTCCATCGTGGAACTCGTGCATCACTATCCTAGCCTCCTCTAGGTCGATACACCTAAGCAGAATGCCGGTAAAACTTTGTTTGTATAAGACCCCACCAGAATGGTGTATCGGGTCGAAATCTTACGAATGAAAATAGCCCCCCATTTTCTAAAAATTGTTTTATGTCATAAAACCAGGGTTTTTCAATAGACTCTGGGTTGTTTTGGCAAATATCCAAGTCGTGTGTGGATGGGTGGGGCGCATGCCATATTTCCAAAGATCTGGTCCCTAAAATGGGATCGACCTTCAGGGCTGAACCCAAGGAGGAGAGGGCATCGGCGATGCCATTGTCCTCTCTTCCTATGTGTGTGGGTTTACACGATTGGAAGGACTGGACCAATCGAGTGGCCAACTCGTGATATGGAAGTAGTTTCTCATTACGTACTTGCCAAATTTTCAAAACCTGGTTTATGACAAGGAGCGAATCTCCAAAGACCTCAATGCACGATGCCCCTAGAGTTTTCGAAATCCTTAAGCCTTGTATGAGTGCTTCATACTTAGCTACGTTGTTGGAACATTCGAAATCTAAGCGGACTGCTATGGGAATCTCGCCCTTTTCAGGGGAGATTAGGATGATCCCAACACCAGCCCCTCGTTGGTTTCGTGCCCCATCGAAGTGCATCTTCCATACTTGGTTTTTGAAAGAATTTGCCAAAATGTGCTTTTGAAAATGGTTTTGCAATATGCCTTCATTAGGCATTTCGACAAGAGTGGGATATGCGTCCTCTAAGGGGAATTCAGCCACGTAATCTGCTAGGGCTTGCCCCTTAATGGAGATCTGGTGATGGTATTTCAGATCATACTCCATTAGAAGGAGTTGCCATTTGCCCAATCTACCCGTGAGAATGGGTTTTTCGAACAAGTGCTTGATTGGATCAAGCTTGGACACTATCCAGATCTCATGATCTAGGAAATAGTGTCTGAATTTCTGGCAGGCCCAGACTAGGGCCAAGCACGTCTTCTCCATGGCTTGGTAATTTCATTCATAAGCCAAGAGAGTTTTCGAAATATAGTAGATGGCATACTCCTTATGGGTGTCATCCTCGTATTGAGCCAACAGGGCTCCTAAAGCATTTGCATGCACGGAGATGTATAATAAAAGAGGTTTTCCTTGCTTTGGAGGATTCAAAACGGGGGGATTAACCAAGTATGCCTTCAGTCTCTCGAAGGACTTTTGGCATTCGTCATCCCATAAGAATTTCATGCCCTTCCTCAATAGTTTGTTGAAGGGTTCGCATCTAGTTGCCAAATTCGATATGAATCGGCGAACGGATTGTAAGTGACCCTGGAGGCTACGGATTTGGGTGAGATTGGAGGGTGGAGCCATGTCTATGATGGCTCGACACATAGAGGGGTCGACTTCTATTCCTATTTGGCTCACTATAAAGCCTAGAAGCTTCCCTGATTCTACCCCGAACACACATTTTTGAGGGTTTAGCTTTACTTGGTAAAGCCTAAGCCTTTCGAAAATCTTTTGTAAACATTCGATATGGGTGCATCGGGTTTTGGATTTCACCAAGAGATCATCTACATACACTTCTACAAGCTCATGAATTTGATCATGGAAGATCGTGGTCATGGCTCGTTGGTATGTTGTGCTGGCATTTTTCAAACCAAAGGGCATGACTGTATAGCAGTACGTGCCCCATGGGGTTGTGAAGGCGGTCTTACCCTGATCTCGTGGACTTAGTTTGATTTGATTATAGCCTGAATAGCCATCCATGAATGAAAACATTTCATGATTTGCAGTACTATCGACTATCAAATCTATGTTTGGTAAAGGATAATTATCCTTTGGAGTGGCTTTATTCAGGTTTTTGAAATCGATGCATATTCGAATTTTTCCATTGGTTTTTCGAACTACAACGATATTTGATAACCAATCAGAATACGCAATGGGTTTTATAAATCCAGCTTTTAGCAGATCTTCTAAACCCTCTTTGACTTGCGTGTATACATTCGGGTGTATTTTCCTAAGCTTCTACTTTATGGGTTTTACACTTGCATCTAAGGGAAGACGATGCTCGACAATGCTGGGATCTATGCCCGGCATGTCTTCATACGTCCATGCAAATACATCTAAATAGGTTCGTAGAAATGCAATGAATGCTAACCTTTCGGTTTCATGCAAGCATGCGCCTATTTTGATGGTTTTGGGATTGAAATCATCCCCTAGGTTCACCTCTATAAAATCTCCTCCTACTGATTGGGAAGGTCTTTCAAAATCGAGAATTTTATGAAATTCTGGGAGCTCAAAAGTGGGATCTTCCTCAAGGGGATCCACTTCTGTGCTTTGATCATTCTCGTGGGCTATAGACCTGAGGGAATTTGATGCGTGGTTTTCAAAATGACCTGGTTTTGTACTTGAATTTTCAAGTGATTTCGAAATTTTTGGTCTGGCTATGCAGACGACGTTTCTTTCGAAATCCTTTTCTTTTGCCAAAGTCCTACCAGGAGCAGCTATGTACAAAATCTTTTTGGTATTTTCCAAATTTTCGATTTTTTTGGTTTTTTGTAAAACAAGAACCTTGGGAACTATACAAAGCACTCTTTTTTCGAGTTTTTGTTTTTCTATTGTTTTTGGTTTTTCTTGTTTTTCGATTTTTTTGATTTTAAGCTTTTCAAATGTTTTTGTATTTTTAGAAAAGGGATCTTCCGTCATACCTTCAAAGGGAAAACACTACGGGTTAGACTCGGAATTGGAGATCTAAATCGTAGTTCTCTTCTAAGGCAGGTTCCGGGGCACCCTTGACCTAGGTGGTCATAGGGGGTGGCTCCGGCGGTATTCGGGGAGTATAGCCGATCCTGTATCGACTTGGATTGGCCCTAGGAAGGATGGGCTCTAGGAGACCCTGGTTCTGTGCCCCTAGACTTTTGTAAGGCATGTAGCCCATGTTCAACAACATGTTCCACGACTTTTTGTTTTTTGAAAAGGTTTGATATAAGTCGTGGTCCTGGAACATGCTATCGTCCATATTGTGCTCATATGGCCTCTTGTCCAGGGGCTTTGGAAATAGGGAACGCTTGGGTTTTCCTAGAAGGATTAAAGTCGGGAGGGGGTCTACTTTGGGCGGCCCCTTCACACATACAACCTTCCTAGGGTTGTTCAACACGAGCCGAGGTGGCTCAACCACAATTTGCCCCAGGTTAGCCTCATGGGCCTGAGAGCTTGATAAACAAGGGGAGTTTATGATCCCCTGAAGCTGTGGGTGACTCTCACCTAGGATCACTACGACTTGGTCCCTAAAAGGGATCTTGACACACTTGTGGAAGGTGGATGGCACAGCGCACAAACTGTGTATCCAGGGCCTTCCCAGCAACAGGCTATAATGAGGGTGGATGTCCAAGACATGGAACACCCCCGTGTGTTCGATCCCTCCCGTTTCCATTGGGAGTTCGATGGATCCTAAAGGTCTAGACGCATTCCCATCGTATCCAGTGATAACGATGGGGCTTGGGTTCACTGAAGTCAAGGTGACTCCGATTTTGTACGCCACATGAAGTGGAAGGATGTTGAGCCCTCCTCCACCATCGACTAGGCACCTGTCCAGAGAGTGGTTGTTTAGAACCACCTCGATATGCAGGGCCTGGTTATGGGTTTTATAGGGTCTATCTACATCATCTTCTGAGAAAGTGATGGGCGATTTTGCTCCTAATAAAACCACTTGGGCAGACAAGGATTCCGGACTTATGTTCGAATCAACCTTGGCCCTTTCTAGAATTTTCTCTAATACAAGTCTATGCCTAGGCGAGGTTTTTATAAGCTCTAAGATAGACATGTGAATAGGAATCTTTGAAAGGTGGTTTTCGAAGTCATAAGGATTTAGGATGACTTTGTCCTTATCTGTTTTTGGCAGAACACTAGGGATACATGCTTTTGAGGGGCCAGGCACACTGACCACCTTTTGAGCACCTTGAAGGTGCGGGGGTTGATAGATCCTCCTGGATCTAGTGACTTCCCTCACGACTAGCCTAGGGTTTGCGCTAAACTTGGATCTAAGGATGAGCTGAGGAGAACCTTGGATTTTTAAAACTGGTTTTACAGGGGTTTCCACTTTTGGTGGTCCCCGAATGACGACTTGGGCGGGCTTCTTGTATAGTATAAGAATGGGCGCACAAGTGGGTCGACCAGGTTATGGTTTTTGCGCTAGTTCCTTGGAAATGGTGAGGGTACATACCTCCTTTCCTTTCCCACTGCCACTGGCATGTTTGGAAAAGGGTTCCTTGAAGATAGCTTGAGGTGGCTCAGGTTCCGTAGTGACCTGGAGCCGGCCTTCTGCTATCAAGTTCTCAATTTTATTTAAGAGGGAGAAGCAGCGTTTGGTATCATGGCCTTTGAGTCGATGATACTTACAAAATCGGTTTAAATACCCCCCTTTGGAAGTAACTCCTTCAGGGATTTCAGGGAGTTCTATCATGCCCTGGGCAAGTAGGAGGTCTAGGACCTCCGACACAGGTTGCCCTAGCAGAGTGTACTCCCGTTTTTCAACCGGTTTTTGAAAATTTCGCTCCCTCTTATTTTCTATCTTTTCAAAATTTTTGGAAGTGCTCGCCACGCTTGGATCCACCCGGACATTGGCAATTTTATGGGGCTTTACCCCTTTGTCCATCGTGGGCAGCCCATATACAATAGGCTTTTCCAAGCGGGTTTTTGGAACGGCACTTCCTTTCCACAAGTGATCGTATATCCCTTTTCGCAAGTTGGTTTCGAAAAGGGAGGCCTTTTTGATCAACTTATGGAAAGTTGAAATCTCATGGAGCGAGAGAAGGGTTTTTAACTCGCTTTTAAAATTATCCAGGATGAGCATTACTGAGCATTACTCCCTCCAGGATGAGCATTACTGCGCATCATTCATGCCTTGCTTTGTATCCCTTAAGGTATTCAGAGTCGACGTGACTTCTACGTTGTGTGCAAATCTTTGCATGAAGCAGTTCGCTAACTCTTCAAAAGTAGCGAACTGGCTTAAATCGTAGGAAGCCAGCCATTTGGCAACTGTGCCTTTAAGGGATAAAGGGAACCAATACACCCATTTCATCGAGTCCTTTTTCTTCTTATGGGCTCGACGTGAGAAAAGCTGCAAGTGAGACCTAGGGTCTCCCATGCCATCATACCGATGAAAGTTCGGTATTTCATCATCACTGTCTGTTTCGTAATCCATAGGAAGGAAATCAGACAGGGCGTAACTCGTTTTCTCTTTATTCTGCCCTTTCAGCAACTACTGTAGGGCTTTACGGTCCTTTTGTGTGAAGGACTCGTGGTATTGGTTGCCTTCCATTACGGAGGCCTCTTTGTGCTTGCGAGGTTTTTCATATTTCTTTTTAGGCCTTTGTTCACCGTTTGATGAACATGAATCGCCTACTTCAGCCTCTTGGCTGAGAGCATCGATTTTGGCCTCAAACTCCCTTCTCAAGTTCTCGATTTCATCTAGTTTTATTTTGTTTTTGAAAATCCTCCTAGAGTGAGAACTTGATGCGCATGAGCCTTGGCTCGACACTTCACTTGGATTAGATTTTGACATGCTTTTCAAGCTTTTTCAAAATGTCCTAAGTACAAGCAAATAAAACAAGTTAAAATGACACCTTTTACAAAATTTTCGCAAGACTTCTACTTAAAAACTCGATTTTTGAAAGGCTCACGTCCCACCGGGCGTGCCAATCTTTGTAGACGCGTGAAAAATATCCACGCCTCCCCAGCCTTTGCTGGGCTTGGAGTGGATCCTCTTGTGCGTCTAAGGCCTATTTATGCAAACAGGGCGTGCCAGCTAGCTTACCTAAGCTAGCGAAGATATATTTAAAACTAACTTCTAATCGTGGCGGCTGTGAGCAAGTGAGCTCTTGTCGTCGAAAACCTTCTTGCACCGATGCGCAAGGGTCAGTCTGTACGCTTTGCAAAAATCGAGTTTTGAGAGAGAAAGTCTATGAAGCGGTTCGAGGTGTCTAATTCGGGTCTTTTAGATGCGATTGCATATTTTAGATCACATGGATTTGCACGTGCCTAAGTCTTTCCTTTTATCCCTTTTCGGGCCACCTAGTTTGTGTGTTATGAACACTCCACTACATGGGCGAATTCGAGCGGGGCTTGCTTTGATGCAATATGCGTCCTACCTTGTGGTATGGCGTAGATAAAATGCAAACTCACGCTACTCCAAAGGGAAAACCCGAATGTAAAGACAATACTGAAGGGAAATAACCGAAGAGAAATGACTTGTAAAGTAAGTGCCGAAGGGAGATATGTATATAGAGTAGGTATATGGGCCCTTACTCGGGTCTTGCAAATAAGAGCGAAGGCTCAATGTGGGTGCGTGCTTGAATTGAAAGACTTACACACACGACATGAAATTAAACCCAAATATAAATTGCAGTATGGCCTTAACTAAGGTCTTGGGAATAAGAGCGAAAGCTCAATGTGTGTGAGTGCTTGAATTGAAGTACTACGCACACAACATGAAATGAAACCCAAATATAACTGCAATAGGCCTTGACTAAGGTCTTGGGAGTAAGAGCGAAAGCTCAATGTATGTGAGAGTGCTTGAATTGAAAGACTTACACACACGACATGAAATGAAACCCCAAATAGTATAGGTCGGCCCTTACTTGGGTCTTTCAAATAAGAGCAAAAGCTCAATGTATGTGAGAGTGCTTGAATTGAAAGACTTACACACACGACATGAAAAGAAACCCAAATAGTATAGGTCGGCCCTTACTTGGGTCTTTCAAATAAGAGCGAAGGCTCAATGTGTGTGAGTGTTTGAATTGAAAGACAACACACCCAACTTAAGCAAAACCCTACAAAAATGAAAGTATATGTATATACTTATGTATTAGGGGCTGATTAGGCCCGTGTGTGTTCAAAATCGTGCACAACTAGGAGAGTGCACGTGTGTGGGTGTGCCAAGCCACGTTATTACAAGCGGGGGGAGACTATGCTCCGTTATTACAACCCCGTATTGAATTGAATCTCAAGTAAGTATACAACTAAAGACCGAGTTAGGCACTTACTAGTAGCTGGTCCGTAGATGCCTTGCTTGAGCGTGGGCTTGGCCTTCGCCTTGGGCTGCAAAAGGGAGCTCCGCGAGGTTGAGCGGCAAGAGGTGCTGGCCGAAGGTCCTTGGTGCGCGGAAGAGGCGCCTTGAAGGTGGCCGGCCACTAGAGATGGGCTGCCTTTGGTGGGTTGGGTTAAAGGACCTAAGGAGGGTCACTAGGGGGAGTGTAGTGTTGGGGAATATGGCACTAAGGGAAGGGAACTAGATAGGGGAAGCTCTTAGGGAGTAGGATGGGGTAGCCGGGTGTAGCTAGGTTGGTTAGGTAGTGGCGGGTAGTTAGGATACTATGGGTTCGGCTGAGGGGGAAGGGTGGCAGCAAGTGGCTGGCTGTGGGGGCAGGTGGTGGTAGTGTAGGTGGCTGAGAGTGGAGAGGGAGTGGAGAAGGTGAGATGAAGGATGGGGTACTAACCATGCTTTAAGAGAGGCGGTGGATGGAAGAGAGAAGCTGGGTGGTTGGGGAGTAGTGCAAGTAGTGGCGTTCGGCTGGGAGGTGGTGGTGTAGGTGGCGGTGCAGGTGGTGGTGGGATGGAGAGCAGGTGGTGGTGCAGGCGGAGCAGGTGGAGCAGGTGGGATTCGGCTGGACTTGGGGAAGGAGGGGACTCGGCTGGGATGGGTGAGGCGGTTAGATAGGAAAACCCGCCCCCAAGGGGGGGGTTTATATAGGAATGGGTAGGTCGGTTAGGGCTGGGTTTGGGGTAGTGGTTAGGTGGTTTAGGTAGGGTGGTATGATGATAAGGTGGGCTGGAAAGGGTAGGGCCAGATATTTTAGATACTAGTGGTTTGGGTAGGTTGTGGGCTAGGGGTGGTTTAGGGGTTTAGGGTTTGGTTAGGTGGGTGGGTTCTAGGGTGAGGTTTAGTGAGCTAGGTTAGGTGATTAGGCTAGGTTTAGGGAAATTAACCTAGGTTTAGAGAAGGATGAGGGAAGTGGGTTAGGTGATTAGGTTGGGATTAGGCCGGGATTAGGGAAGTAGGTTAGGTGATTAGGCTCAGATTAGGGGCGGATTAGGGTGGAAGGCTAGGATTAGGTATTTTGGGTTAGGTTTAGGTGAAGGAGCTCCCTTTGCATGGCCCATAGATCTTAACCACATCATGTTGGTGCAGCCCTAGGTTAGGTTTTGGCTAATTACAAGCTTAAACCCATTCAATTAGGCTAACCCACATGATTAACCCCAAACTTGACACACAAGTCAAGCTTAATTACAACCACACTTGATCTTATCCATCCCCACTCTCTCTCATGCCCATAATCCCACGTGAATTTCAAGTGGGCCCCACCTCCATTTATGAGAAGGTGATGTGGGCCATGGATATGGATATTGGATTGGATTTTTGAATCCAAATCCAAATCCAAGTCCATACATGGGTTTGGATTGGGATCTGGATATATATGGTCCAGATCCAATCCAAACTGAACTCTCCTGGTCTATATTCGAAACGAACGGTTTGTGCGGGGCCTGACAGCATCAGTGCTCCGTCTGCGTTGGGTCTTCGCCAACATGATCGTCCTCCTTTGTTTTCGCCTTCCGGAGATGACTTCAAAGGATGTTTTGATGATAACAGGGTCTTGGACGTTCAAGATCCTGGGGGTGTGAATTTGATACAAGAGTTGCTGTGTCGGGCTCGACAGGTGCTCCGGTTCCGGGCTCTTCTTAGCTCTCCTGGTCCTGTCTTGATCGGGCCAAGCCGCTTCGGGGTTTCAAAACATATTTTTAAAAAGGTTTTAAAAGCCATATTGTATGTTTTCGAAATATAGAGTTCAAAACATATGTACAGGGTTGTCTGGAAGGCTCCTGGGTTTCCAGACTCAAAATAGCCCTTTGGGGCTGCTTTTGCAAAACAAGATGGGTTTGAGAAATTCGTGGGATTTCGGGGTGTTTACACATATCCAAAACAATGAATTATAGATGTGGGTCTCACTCTCACGATCCATGCATAACCCATACCTTTTTCTTTTGAATTTTATTTGTTTTTACCTTTTTCGGATTGAGAACAACTCACCTACATCTAACCACATCTGACGCAATCTATCTTTTTTTAGTCAAAATGGGGTCCAATAAGAAAGCAACAACAGCTGTTGTATAATTTCCATGATTAACCGAAGGCATTTTAAGTTGGCAGTATCCTTAGAAAGCAGAGCGCCAAGGGAGGAGAGAAAAATATCTTCCCTCAACGGCGAGCAAAAGCTGCTCTCTGAATTTGTACTTCATATCTGTCGAACCAAATTTCTGGAGATCTGCACCATCTCTTCACCTCCATCAAATGCACGGCTGATCGTAGCCTATCGAGTGTAAGTCTTCGAATTGGTGTGATCTCATGTGCAATTCTCTCCTGGTAAAGCGTAGAAACTTTGATTTCCAAATGCCCTAATTGGTGTTGGTCCTGTATTAGGCTTTACCCCGTCAAAGCTTTGAATTCCAAAGTAAATTTGAGTTCTAGAGCAATTACTTGCGACAAAGATGAAGCAGTCTGATTGATAGTGAGAGAAAATAAGTATAAATCACATGCATGGCACTTTCTTAATAAAAATATAAGACTAGAATCATCTTCATATATAGGCTTTCTATATCATTTTGAGGAGGAGGAGGAATGACTACGTTGCAGGATAGAAATAAATGGCTCAGCAGAAGCCAAAGAAGGCCAATTGCTGCCGCCGCCGCAGCAGACCTCATGGTTTGCTTCCCCACAAGAAAACCCATCATGAGCTTAATGCCCAAACCCATCAGCAGCCCCAATCGAGCCACTGACGTTATTATGAAGCACGGCCGCGCCCAAAGGCCCATGTTCAAGACCAAGATCAAGCCGGCGTCCAGCAGCGGCAGCAGCAGTAGCAACAAAGAGGCCGAGTTGGCTGAGCCCACCTCCCCTAAGGTGACCTGTGCTGGTCAGGTCCGGGTAGGGCCGAGGAGCCGACCCTACAAGAGCTGGCAGTCAGTCATGCAAGAGATAGAGTGGCTGCATATCAGCAAGAAAAGGAGCCTAAAGATGGGTTTCAAGAAGGAGATCATGCATTTTTGGGGTGCTCTTCAAAGCCTAAGGCTTGATTTCCGCTGCTTCGGCTTCGTTCCCTTGGTCTCTTCCTCTTCTTCTTCTTCATGTTCTGATGATGACGATAGTGATGAAGTTGATGACAAAGAAGCTGTTGATGATCAGATAGGCGATCCTCGTGCTGCTTTCTCACGATGGTCCACGATAATGAACGGAAACACTAGCATCAATCCATTATTCTTCGAAGAACCAAAGAAGAAAAGCA
Source organism: Brasenia schreberi (assembly GCA_036023115.1). Taxonomy (NCBI): domain Eukaryota; kingdom Viridiplantae; phylum Streptophyta; class Magnoliopsida; order Nymphaeales; family Cabombaceae; genus Brasenia; species Brasenia schreberi. The sequence goes on from JAYKKT010000073.1 coordinate 4,737,732, forward strand.
AAAGCCAAAACGAAGAAGAAAAAAGAGAAGAGGATAATGATCTTCCTGCTGTTCCTCCTAAGAACGCACTTTTGCTCATGAGGTGCAGATCTGCACCAGGATGGTTGAAGCCCCACGAAGATGAAGAGGAACAAGAGAAAACAAAGGGAGCTAAAGAGGAGAATGCAAGCTTTGTTCTGACCAAATATGCACCACATTTTTTCAAGATGTCTACTGACATTGCGAAGGAAACATGGGTTAGCAAGTCAGATAACAATCTCCACAGGAGTCGCACTCTGAGAAGATGACTTGCTTTTTCTGCTTTCAGTGCCGGGTCTACATTTTCATGTCGTTGGTTCCACCGGTAATTCGAAAAACCAAAGAGAGAGCTACAACCCATGATTCTATTCGTGACCTAAAACTCTTCTCATCCTAAATCGGCCGCTGCTTTTTAATGTTTTCAGTTTTTCTTTGCATGTGTAATTGCTATCTGTATGTTTTGAGTGGTTTTCTCTTTGTTCGGTTAAAGAAGGGAATGATGGTGTATAGAAACCCTGATGTACTATGATTTACTAAGGAGTTGTGTCAGTTTTTTGGCTTCTGTATATGCTCTTTGTGCTCAGGGGGATGGTTGGTGCCTCGAAAGATAAAGTGGCTAAACAGCTTTAGAGCCAGAAAAAGCTGCCACGGTGTTGGACTTTTATGTTACCATCATGTGTATCTTTGCCTATTCGCCATAGATTGTAGCTTTACTCATGCTGTCTATTGGGGGACCATTCTGTTTATTCATGTATTTACTCTCTCTCTAATGCGACGTTGGCCTAGATCAGGACGGGAACTAATAAGATAAAGCTCCGCTTCAACCAAATAATGAAGAAGAATATGAGTTCCTAATTTACTATTTTTAAATAAAAACGAGCAAATTTCATGAACCAATGTGTTCCTTTTGTCAAAGTTTCATTAAACAGTATTAAACTAATGTGACATTCAGGCTCGGTGGTTGTTTATGAGTACGTATGCAAAGGACACAGAACTCCACAGATTTAGGGAAATGCCTCTTCAGTACATAAGTTGTTACATTTTATCCCTGTTTGAAGCCGGCAGCTTGTATCTTGTAAAACTTTTATTGTATGTTTGCCTTTTACCGACGATGTAAAACTTTTAATGTATATATACCCTAGTTACAACCAAACCTGTGCATGAATACCTGATATTATTAGGCCGGAACCAGCAGTTTCAGACCATCAGTTTTGGTTATCTTAGAGCCTTGAACTGTAACTGAGTCGGACCGGTTTGAAACCATGTGTTTCTAGTTTAAGACTGGTAGGTGGAATCGAAACCTAACTGAGTGATCTACGATTTCGGATTTGGTTTTCCTGTTTCGGTTTCACCTGGCTCTTTCACCGGTTCGATTCTGCCAAACCGGTCATGTCTACCATCTATTAACGTTTCTATACTCATCGTCAAAAAAGAAAAGAAAAAAACTTTCATCTATTGATTTGCTAAACCGACTATCCCATTGAAGTACTTCAATCATGTCGATTTGCTAAATCAAGAAAAGGCTCATATGGATAGAAAGTCTCATGTTGGCTAAACCGACATTGATCAAAGTAGGAATTATCAGATACGATACCTCCCTTGGGACTTTCTCGGTGGTTTCTCCACCAACTTCACACTTTCAGTAGTAATAACGTTAGCAAAGAGGAATACCATCAAATAGGGCACTACTAAGCACTAACCTATGTCATATGGGTGAGGGTGTAGGATAGGGTAAATTTCAAAAATATTGAGTGCAGGAACACGGCTAAAGTATATAATATTAAATATATAATATTCAAACTAGAGCAAGGGAGACATCAATTAACATAAATACATGACAATAGTAACTACACAACTTTATATTAAAGCAAGATAAATAAACAACTACTAATTTCATCATACTTATATTTGTAAACATAAGAAAAAAGTCTTAATACACAAAACAATAAAAAAAGAAATCTTAATGTTTGATAAATAAAATGAACCTTTACTTCATAAATCGTAGACCTTCACTATCAACAATAATATCAAGTGAATGGACTATCAGATCAGTGAGTTCCATATTAATGGTATGCAAATCTTTACTGTCATCTAAATCATATTCCTCCGCATTTGCATCCCAATATTTTGTTACTCCTTCACTGCAATATATTAAAATAAATAACAATAAAAGATAAAATATAATTACTATGATTAATAGAAAAGAAAATAATTTTGAAAGCAATATTTTACTTAGTAATTAGTTACCAGTACTCAACATTAGATCGTGAAACCAATCTTAGATTTGAATGGATATAAATCAAGTCTTTAGCACAACTACTCAAGAGGTTGTTTCTTTTGATATTATGAATTTAATAATATGTACTCAAAAAATTCTTATTTTAGGCCAGTAAATCTAAAATAAATCATCAGAAACTATAAATGTCCCTAATGCCTAGCATTTAGTAAAGATAAATAAACAATAAATTACATTTAAGTACAAAAAAGCACTTGCCAAGTAAGAGCACAACATTCATCTTAACACAAGGCATCATAATAGTGCAATAGTCTTATAAAAGCACTATGATGTATGGGATCTTATTTAAACACTACTTCCAAACAAAACAAAGCTGATGAGAGAAACAAAACCTCACAACAACAAATTAGAAGATGCATTCACAAAACGATTCTTACCATAACAATCAAAGATTCAAAAGATACAACAGAGAAAGAGAGAAAAGAGAGAAAGGGAGAGAGAGAACATAAAAAGGGAGATTGAGAACACCAACATCATAAGGAAGGTAGAGGGCGACCGAAGTAGCTGTATGCATGCGAATAGTGGTAAAGAGAGCATGCGCAGAGGTGAGAGACGAGAGCGAGAGGCTAAAGGCATAGGATAAAAATAAGAAAAGGTTTTTGGGTGTGTTGATTGTGCCCAAAAAGCAACTTTCACATGTTGATCGTGTCTAAGTTGCACCAACACGGTGTCGGTGTCACACCAATGTTGGTGCTTACACTTCACCTCCTAAAGGTGTATGTGTGATATAGCCACTAACTACACACTCACCGGCCACTATGTGTTCCAGTTTATAATCCTAACCTGTTGGATTCTTGTCTTTGGGAGCAACAACGAATGCATCTAACACTTGAAATTGTGACACTTAAGCAAAAGTACTCACTGGTTCTTGGGGTTATCTTCCTTCTTGACGGAATTCACAAGAGATCCTTGCTAGCAAAAATGAGTATGATCTAGCGTGTACTAATTTTGTAGTCACTGGTGCACCAGGTCTGTTTCAAGATTGGTTCAAATGAAGGGAACATTGGGACTATGTGATGACTTGACGCTCAGCAATAGTGTAATTTTCAAGGGTTTGCAAATAAAGTATGATGAGACCTGTAGATGTGAAAATTTTACTCCAAGCCTATGTAGAGACTTGAAGTAAACTTCTCAAATCTACTTTGCTTGCGCGAGCATGCCAGCTAGTTTCTAAAACTAGCAAAAGTTTAAAATCTGACTTTGGGTGATCGTGGCTAAGCGAGATCTTTTCGCTTTAGGCCTTCTTAAACCGATGTTCAAGGGTCAGCCTAAGCGCTTTGAGGATTTCATGTGTGCAGGTGTGATTTCAAATCCACTCAAAAAAATTTGAGAGATTAGACCAAATTTTGTGCACTTCGTGTTTTTGAAGAAAAATTTTGTCAAGTTCTGAAAAACAGAAACTGGTTATGTTTTCATACCTTGTTTCCTTATTTTCTTTCAATGATTTCAGAATCTCCAAAAATCAGGAACATTTTATAGTGATTAGGTACATATGTGGAGATTCCAAAAATATTTTTGTTCTATTTTTGGTTCTATGATTGTTCAAAATTAAATCAGGGAAGTATCTCTACTCAAACACTATGAATTGTTCTGTCACAGAAATACAAAGACCCAAAGAAAGGATTGTATCTTGATATACAGAGCTCTGATTTTTATGTACTTGGTCTTGTTGGAAATATATAGATGTCAAAAATGAAGTTTTACTGAAATTGGACAATATAGACATAGTTATAGGATTATTACTCAGGCTCTGTTACAGGAAATATAGTTTTGACAGAGACATTTCTTGATTTTTTCGATCTTATACACTTTTAATTAGGTGGTTGCACAACCCTAAAATTCTTGAAAATTTTATCAAATGTGCGATTGTGTGTATAGAAGAAGTGTGCTAAATTTCAGATCAATAGGACAGAGATGAAGAAATGAAAATTGAAGCAACACACGTATACAGAGATGTTGAAAACAGTTTTTCAGTGTTTTTATAACATACGTGATGCAAGTCACCTGAATTTAAATTGCACAAACACATCAACCCAAAGTAAATTGCTGAAGGGAAATGAATGTAAATATGTAGATTAGCTTAAGTATAGAAGGGATTAAGAGATATAGAGAGTATATAGAATATAGAGAGGTAGAAGAGACATCAAAATGAATAAGTAGAAGGCATACACATAACCGAAATGAAATAGCAACACTCCTACTTTATTACAACATGGGGGAGACTAGCTCCATTAATACAACCCCTTCTCAAATTGAATAGGAAGAAGAGAGAATTAAAATCAAAAGGAAGAAGAATACTTACAATCACCGGCCCTCTAATGGAAGCACGGTTTGAAGAAGGAACTCGTCCTCTTCTTCTTCTCCTCCTCTCTCACTCTCTTTTCTCTCTTTTCTTTCACTCTCTCTCTAGTTGCAGTACCTCTCCTCTCTCTTCCCTCAGATTTTGAAAGGTCTCTCCAAGTGCTAGATGCTGGAAATGAGTCCCTTTTGGTCTCTATTTATAAGCCAAGGGGGGTCTCTAGTGCCTTCCATGGGGCGGGCAACTCCTTGGCCCAAACCCAATCCAAATCTTATGGTCAGCCCCAAGCTCCTTCACGTGGCCTTCATGTGGTCCCCTTGGTCAACATGGACCCAGCAAGTGCAGCCCTAGGTGGTCGGTTTTGCCTTGGCTTGAGCTATGTTAGGTTTAATGTGGTTCGGCCAATGTGGCCTAGGTGGGTTAAGTCGATGTGGTTTGGTCCATATGGGTTAGATGGGTTAAGTCAATGTGGTTCGGTCCATATGGGTTAGATGGGTTAAGTCCATGTGGTTCGGTCCATATGGGCTAGATGGGTTAAGTCAATATGGTTCGGCCAAGGTGGATTGTGTGGGTTAAGTCAAATTAGTCCTGCCAAAGTGGATTAGGTAGGTGAAACTTGGTTCACTGGAAAGTTGACATCCATAGCTTTCCAGCAAGACTAAGTTCATGAAAATCGGAGCTCTATGCACTGAGATATAGACCTTTCTTTGGGTCTCTATATTTCTTTGATAGAACAGGTTCGATTGTCTGAGTAGAGACACTTCCCTGATTTAATTTTCAATAATCATAGCACCCAAAAATAGAAAAAATATATTTTTGGAATATTCACATATGTTCCTAATTACTGTAAAATTTTCCTGATTTTTGGAGATGTGGAAGTCAATGAAAAAAATCAGAAAACAAGGTCTGAAAATAGAACCAGTTTTTGTTTTTCAGAACTTAACAAAATTTTTCTTTAAAGACACCAAATGCACAAAATTTGGTCTAATCTCTCGATTTTTTTTGAGTGGATTTGGAATCACACCTATAAATATGAAATCCTCAAAGCACTTAGGCTGACCCTTAAGTATTGGTTCAAGAAGGCCTAAAGCGAAAATATCTTAGCCACAATCACCCAAAGTCAGATTTTAAACTTTTGCTAGTTTTAGAAACAAGCTTGCACGCTCGCGCATAGAAGAAGTTGATTTGAGAAGTTTACTTCAAGTCTCTACATAAGCTTGGAGTGAAATTTTCACATCTATAGAATTGACATGCCCTGTGGGATTCAAGACTTTGAGGATTTCAAACTTAAGTGATTTTTCCAAACTCCACTTCTTCAAAACTCTTGGTGTTTAATACCTCTCTTTTGCACAGGTCTACAATTTTCATCCAAGCATGTTGAGTTAAGAGGGCTCCTATGAGGTGTCGAGCCGAGCTTCATGCTCCTTATAGACGCAGAAAGTTTCCGCTCCTGGTTCTTAGGCCTGAAGCAAACCTTTTCGTGTGTCTAAGTTCTAATTAAGCAAAAGGGCGTGCCAGCTAGCTTACTTAAGCTAGCGAATAAATATTTTGATATCTGACTCCTAACATGGCGACTGTGAGCAAGCAAGCTCTTTTCGTCGCAGACCTTCTTGCACCGATGCGCAAGGGTCAGTCTGTACGCTTTAAAAATCGAGTTTTGGAATATAAAAACCTACAAAAAATGTGTTTGAGGTGTTTGATTCGGGTTGTTTTGTATGATTTTCAGATTTTATTTCACGTGGATTTGCACATGCCTATGTCTTTCTTTTTATCCCTTTTTGGGCCTACTAGGTGTGTGTTATGTACACGTAACCTAAGTGTGACGACTTTGAGCGGGAGTATGGGGTTTTACTTTGATACAATATGCGTCCTAACTCGTGGTATGGTGTATATGCAATGCAAACTCACGCAACTCCAAAGGGAAAACCCGAAATTGAAAGACAATGCCGAAGGGAAATGACTTGTAATGTAAATTGCCGAAGGGAAATTGCAAAAGGGAAATTGCAAAAGGGAAATATGGCTATATCTTAAGAGCGGAAAGGCTCAATAGTGCAGGTGTGTGCCGTGTATATATGTAAAGACTACGCACACTACTGAACCTTAAAACCTAAATCTAAAAGACATAGCCGAAAGGGAAATACTTATAATATATATGGGCCCGAAGGTCGCCAACGTGTTACGTGGGTGTTGTGTGTATATTGAAAGACAACTCACACGACTTAAATGAAACCCAAATATAAATTGCAATATGGCCTTAACTAAGGTCTTGGGAATAAGAGCGAAAGCTTAATGTGTGTGAGTGCGAGAATTGAAGTACTACACACACGACATGAAATTAAACCCAAATATAAATTGCAATATAGCCTTAACTAATGTCTTGGGAGTAAGAGCGAAAGCTCAATGTGTGTGAGTGCGAGAATTGAAGTACTACACACACGACATGAAATTAAACCCAAATATAAATTGCAATATGGCCTTAACTAAGGTCTTGGGAGTAAGAGCGAAAGCTCAATGTGTGTGAGTGCGAGAATTGAAGTACTACACACACAACATGAAATTAAACCCAAGGGAAATATAACACGGCCCTTGCTTGGGTCTTGCAAATAAGAGCGAAAGCTCAATGTGTGTGAGTGCGAGAATTGAAAGACAACACACACAACTTAAGCAAAACCCCACGCAACTTAAAGTATATAAATAAATTTATATCTTAAGGGCTGATTAGGCCCATGTGTGTTCAAAATCGTGCATGACTAAGAGCGAGGTAGGCTCAAGTGCACGTGTGTGTGGGTGTGCCAAGCCACGTTATTACAAGCGGGGGGAGACAATGCTCCGTTATTATAACCCCGTATCAAATTTAATTTAACTTAAGCAAGTCTACAAATGAGGATCGAGTTAGGCACTTACGTATAGCTGGTCCGGAGGTGACTTGCTTGAGCTTGGGCTTGGGCGTCGCCTTGGGCTGCAAGAGGGAGCTCCTCGGAATGGCACGACAAGGGTGTGTTCGATCGGGTGGCAAGGGAGCGCGGGTGTGGGGCCTTGGGGCTTGCCCGCTGCTAGGAGGGTGCTGCTATGGTGTCTTGGGTTGAAGTAGTTTGGAAGTGTCACTAAGGTATAGGGCAGATCCTAGGGAAGGTGGAGCTAAGGGGTGACTAAGGGGGATGTCTAAGGAGAAGGGTGTAAGGCCACGGGTGATTAGGTGCAGTCAGCTGTGGCTGGCCGACTGGTGGCGGTTTAAGTGGTGGCTGGTTGGGGTAGGCTAGGGGTGTTTGGGAATGGCAAGGGAGCTAGCTAGGAAGTTGGCTAAGGGATAGTTAAAGGGGAGGAAGGGCAGGTGCTAGGGAACAAGGTAAGGTGGCTGGGAGTGTTAGGGGGGTGTCATGAATGGGAAGGTAGGACAACGGGTGGTGCGGTTGGGTGTGGTTGAAAGGTGGCGGTTAGTTAGGTGGTAGCCGGCTGAATGGAGTGGAAACTAGGCTAAGGTAGGGTGCTATAGGGTGGCTGAGAATGGAGGGGGAGTGAAGATAGGGTGGAGTTAGGATAGGGTACTAACCGGATAGGAGAGGGAGGTTGGTGTCCAAGGAGGGCAGCCGGGTGGAAGAAGTGGAGCTGGCCGGGCGACTGTGGTGGCGTGGAATGGTGCAGGCCGGGAGGTAGTGGTGGCGTGGAGTGGCGCAGGCCGGGAGGTAGTGGTGGAGCAGGTGAGAGAAGAGAGCAAGGTGAGAGAGGGCTCGGCTGGAACAAGGTGCTGGGAAAAGATTGAAAAACCCGCCCACTAGGGGGGGGGGTTATAGGATTTGAAAAGTCGGTTTGGGCTGGTTTTGAGAGGGTGGTTTAGTGGTTAGGTGGTGGTGGTGTGGTGATAAGGTGGGCTGGTTTTTAGGGGGGGCAAATATTTTGTTTTAGGTGGTTTTAGGGATATGGTGTACTAGGGTTTAGGTGGGGTGGTTTAGTGGTTTAGGGCTTAGTTAGGTGGGTTGGTTTTGGGGTGAGGTTTAGTGAGGTGGGTTAGGTGTTTAGGCTAGGATTAGGAGAATTAGGCTAGGTTTAGGGAGGTGGGTTAGGTGATTAGGTTGGAATTAGGCCGGGATTAGGGAAGTGGGTTAGGTGATTAGGCTAGGATTAGGCCGAGATTAGGGTAAATGGCTAGGATTAGGGGTTTTGGCTTAGGATTGGTTTAGGAGGCTCCCTTTGCATAACCCAAGAACTTCATTGCATCATGTTGGTGCAACCCTATGTTAGGTGTAGGCTCATACAAGCTTAAACCCACACTAATTAGGCTAACCCACATGATTAACCCCAAACTTGACACACAAGTCAAGCTTAATACATTTCCCTCATGCTTATCCTTCCCATTCTCTCTCATACCCATAATCCCACGTAAATTTCAAGTGGGCCCCACCTCCATTTATGAGAAGGTGATGTGGGCCATGGATGTGGATATTGGATTGGATCTTTGGATCCAAATCCAAATCCAAATCTACACATACGTTTGGATTGGGATCTGGATATATATGGTCCAGATCCAATTCAAATTGATGACTCCTTTAGGGTATGTTCGAAATGAACGGTTTGTGCGGGGTCTGACAGCATCAGTACTTCGTCTTGCGTTGGGTCTTCGCCAACATGGTCGTCCGCTTCTATTTTCACCTTCTGGAGATGATTTCAAAAGATTTTTGCTGATAACAGGGACTTGGATGTTCGAGATCCTGGGGGTGGATTTAACACGAGAGTTGCTGTGTCGGGCTCGACATGTGCTTCGGTTCCGGGCTCTCTTTTGCTCTTCTGGTCCTGCTTTCATTAGGCCAAGCCACTTTGTGGGGTTCCAAAATGTGTTTTAAAAGGTTTTAAAAGCCTATTATACATATTTTAAAACATATATAGTTTAAACATATGTACAGGGTTTGTCTAGAAGGCTCCTGGGTTTCCAGACTCAAAATAGCCCTTTGGGGCTGCTTTTACAAAACCAGGTTTATTTGAGAAGTTTGTGGGATTTCGGGGTGTTTACAGATGCCCCTCTTTGGCATTGTCCAAATCGATTTGGATAATGGCAAAGATGACAAACACCCCTTTTAATGTCTCCCTAGATCTAACCACGAAAATATGGGATCGTCCCAATCTTTAGCAAAATCTCTCTTTTAAAACCCTGGTAGGAGGAGATATCACGCCAAAGGGATATGCATGGAATTTGGTCCTAAAATGGGATCATGTTTATGTAAGTGCCATGCGTGGAATGAAGATGCATGACATGGGTGTGGTGCCAGGAGTGGCGACCTCCCAGAGACCAGATATGGTCGAACTCTTGAGACTTACAAGGCTTGTTTCTCTAAGTGAGCAGATCCTATGTTGTTCGATGTTCGATTTTTCAAAATCTATTTACAAAACTATTTACAAAAAGGGATAACTGTCTTGAGTCTCAATCCTAAGGATCTCGAGCTCTTCGTGTTTGCCTTTGCTTGAGTCTTGACACTCGCTTATTTAGTGGAGGTTTTATAAGAAACAAGGCATATTTCAAATCCCTACGTCTTACTCGAAACGTCGAATTCTCAAACAAAATGAAATTCAAGTAAGTAAATCTTATTTTTACTTTAGGATTCCTCGAAATGAACCATGTTTTAGCTTGGGATAAGCCAGGATGGGAAAGAGATACTACGGTCCCTTCTGAAGCGTCCCATGGTTTAAGGCATAGAAGGCAGAAAACTGCTCTTTTTGAGCTCTTTAGCCTCTTTTTCCTTTTTTTCATAGAGGGTCTCCCTTTGGGAGTATTTTTTCTTTAATCCCTCTTTTTCACAAGAGAATCGATTTTTCTTTTGAATTCTGGTTTCTTTCTTTGGAAAAGAGACTTTGGATGGGAAAATTCCCTTTATTTGGGCCACGTTTTCCTTTTGGAAGGAGGAGAGAAGAGGGGAGGACTTTTCCCAAGGTCACACTCGATCCATTCCATATCAGCCTATTTAGAAATAGCACATACCACTTGCAAGTATCTTGCTATGTTGAACTAGGCCTTTCTTTGTAAGAAGAAGGATTTTGAAATGTAACCACGATTTTGAAGACTCCACTCTATCACAAGTGCGAATTTTCTCACTCAGGGTGACACGATTTTGCCTTTGCACCTTATTTTTAGGTCTCAGGGCAACTGTCCCTAAAATTTTCGAAAATGGAGAATTTAATCCAAATCCTACACATAATACTTCTTTAAGTATTGAATATTGATAGGATCTGCTAAATTCCTACCTTCTACATCGATCAACCAATACAAGTTGTTCGTGGTGGTTGCATGTACAACATAGGGTCCATCCCACTTGAGGCGCCACTTTCCAAGAGGATGTGGGCCACGATAGTGGATGATTTTCAAAACCAAATCTCCCACTTCAAAGTGGCGAGGTCTCATGTGTTTGCTATAATGTCGGGCTATCCTTTGCTGGTATGCACGAGCATGATCCATAGCAAGGAGTTGCCTCTCATCTAGCAAATCTAGTTCGGCCATCCTAGCATGCTGAAGCGTCTCTAGGGGGAGGTCGAGTGCTATGGATGTATGGAATGAATACAATTGAGTATGAATGGGAAGAATGGTGTTTGTGCCATAGACCAATTTTAATGGTGTGGCATCCGTGGGAGTCCGGATGGAAGTCCTATAAGCCCATAAGGCTTCATCCAGCTTCTCGTGCCACGTCCTACCCTTCTCTAAAGTCTTCTCAATTATGCTAATGAGAGTCTTGTTTGTGGCTTCGGCTTGGCCGTTGCCTTGAGGGTAGTAGGGCGAAGAGAAGTGGTGAGTTATGCCATACGTGTTGCACAACTTAACCATCCGCTCGTTTTTTAATGGGGTGCCATTATCAGACACAAGGTCTCGTGGAACCCCAAATCGAGCCAAGATATTCCTCCTAATGAAAGCCACCACATGTTGCCCCAGTACGTTGGTCAAGGAAATGACTTCCACCCACTTGGAGAAATACTCAGTGGCTGCTAAAATGAATCGATGCCCATTCGAGGCTTTTGAAAATATAAGGCCTACAATGTCAAACGCCCACATGGTGAATGGCCAGGGGCTGACCAGGGAATGCAATGCAGATGAGGGGATATGAATGGTGTGCCCATGCACTTGACATGGATAACACTTCCTAACATGATTGTGACAATCCTTTTTCAGGGTGGACCAAAAGTAGCCCGCTCTAAGTATTTTCATTGCCATCATGTTGGCATTAACATGACCTCCACACTCTCCATCATGGAATTCATGCATCACTATCTTAGCCTCCTCTAGATCGATACATCTAAGTAGGATGCCGGTAAAGCTTTTCTTATATAGAACCCCACCCAAAATGGTGTATCGGGTCAAAATTTTACAGATGAATGCCTTATCTTTGGATGTGGCATCCTCGGTGAATCCCCCATTTTCTAGAAAATGCTTGATGTCGTAAAACCAAGGTTTTTCAATAGAATCTGGGTTATTTTGGCAAATATCCAAATCGTGTGTAGATGGGTTGGGTGCATGCCATATTTCTAAAGATCTGGTCCCTGAAATGGGATCGACCTTTAGGGCTGAACCCAAGGAGGAGAGGGCATCGGCAATGCCATTATCCTCTCTTCCCACGTGTGTGAGTTTACACGATTGGAATGACTCAACCAATCGAGTGGCCAACTCGTGATATGAAAGTAGTTTTTCGTTACGTACTTGCCAAATTTTCAAAACCTGGTTTATAACAAGGAGCGAATCTCTAAAGACCTCGATGCATGATACCCCTAGAGTTTTCGAAACTCTTAAGCCTTGTATGAGTGCTTCATACTCAGCTATGTTGTTGGAACACTCAAAATCTAGGCGGATTGCTATGGGAATCTCGCCCTTTTCAGGGGAGATGAGGATGACCCCAGCACCAGCCCCTCGTTGGTTTCGTGCCCCATCGAAGTGCATCTTCCACACTTGGTTTTCAAAAGAGCTTGCCAAAATGTGGTTTTGGAAATGGTTTTGCAATATGCCTTTGTCAGGCATTTCATCAAGTGTGGGATATGCATCTTCCAGGGAGAACTCAGCCACGTAGTCTGCTAGGGCTTGCCCCTTAATGGAGATCTGGTGATGGTATTTCAGGTCATACTCCATTAGAAGGAGTTGCCATTTGCCCAATCTGCCTGTGAGAATGGGTTTTTCGAACAAGTGCTTGATTGGATCAAGCTTAGACACTATTCAGATATCATGATCTAGGAAATAGTGTCTGAATTTCTGGCAAGCCCAGACTAGGGCCAAACACGTCTTCTCCATGGATTGATAATTTCGTTCGTAAGCCAAGAGAGTTTTCGAAATATAGTAGATGGCATACTCCTTATGGGTGTCATCCTCGTATTGAGCCAATAGGACTCCCAAAGCATTCGCATGCATGAAAATGTAAAGTAAAAGCAGTTTTCCTTGCTTTGGAGGATTCCGCATTGTCTTTCAATTCGGGTTTTCCCTTTGGAGTTGCGTGAGTTTGTATTGCATATATGCCATACCACAAGTTAGGACGCATATTGCATGAAAGCAAGCCCCACACTCCCGCTCAAAAATCGCCCAACTTAGGTCACTTGCGCACACACCTAGTTGGCCATAAAAAGATAAAAAGAAAGACATAGGCACATGCAAATCCCACGTGTAATAAAATCTGAAATCGCACATACAAAGCCCCAAACACTTAGGCTATTTTTCAAAGAGGTTTATATTTTAAAAGACTTTGCCAAGCGTACAGACTGACCCTTGCGCATCGGTGCAAGAAGGTCTGCAACGAAAAGAGCTCACTTGCTCACAGTCGCCTCGATAGAAGTCAGATTTCAAAAACTTTCTTCGCTAGCTTAAGCAAGCTAGTTGGCACGCCCTTTTGCTAAAAATACGACTTAGACACATGAAAAGATTCGCTTCAGGCCTAAGAAGTAGAAGTGAGGATTTTTCGTGTCTACAGATTTTGCCACGCCCGGTGGGACCTGGGCCTTGTGCAGAGTCAGTTCATGTAGAGAAACCTCATGAAATTTTTTTTCTAAAGTGTTTTAAACTTTGCTTGTTTTCATTTTCATACTTAGGATTTGTTTTGAAAAGCATATTGAAGCATGTCGAGTCCAGGCTCCCAAGAGGTATCTAGCCGTGGCTCCTGCGCATCAAGTTCTCAATCTCGAAGGTTTTCAAAAAGACAAGAGATTGAAGATTTGAGAAGGGACTTCGAGGCCAAAATCGCCGCTCTTAGCCAAGAGGCTGAAGCAGGCGATTCATGTTCGTCCAATGGCGAACCAAAGGCCAAGAAGAAATTTGAAAAACCTCGCAAACACAAGGAGACTTTCGCGATGGAAGATAACCAATGCCACGAGTCCTTCACACACAAGGACCGTAAAGCCCTACAACAACTGCTGAAAGGGCAAAATAAAGAGAAAAGGAGCTACGCCCTGTCTGATTTCTTGCCTGTGGACTATGAAACAGACAGTGACGATGAAAAACCGAACTTCCATCGGTATGATGGAATGGGAGACCCTAGGTCTCACTTGCAGCTTTGAGTCATAACCAAACCAATTTTCCCTTGTTTCGATTCATAACCGCCAGTTTCATTATGCTTTTGCCTTCAAATGAAAATAGAAAATGATTTTTTTTAATAAAGTTATAAAAAAGGTGAGAGAAACTAACAATTTGGATTGTGGTTCCGATTCCAATAGAGGGAGAACAGTGATGAACCATAGGGATCTCTGCTTCCATTATGGTTCCTAGCATGGTTGGGCCGGTTCTCATTTTGGACAGTTACAAACCAACTTGATTACTGGCCATGTCTAAATAGAGAAGAATGCTAAAGCAAGAGCACATGTTGTAGACCTTATTTAGTGAGACATAAGACTTGGACCTCCAAGGTAGATTCCAACCAATTAGGAGATTTATCTCCAACCTAGCAACAAGATACAAACTTTTCAATAAGCTTTTGAGAAAAGGGGTGAAATTTGAATGGGACGATGATTGCCAAAAAGCTTTTGAAAGATTGAAAACTTATTTGGTAAATCCTCCGATTTTAAAACCTCCAAAGTAAGGAAAACCATTATTGCTTTACATTTCCATACATACGAATGCATTGGGTGCTTTACTAGCCCAATATGAGGATGATAGCCATAAAAGTATGCTATTTACTATATTTCAAAAACTCTATTGGCATATGAAAGAAATTATCAAGCCATGGAGAAAACGTGCTTGACATTGGTATGGGCTTGCCAAAAGTTTAGACACTACTTCTTAGATCATGAGATATGGATAGTGTCTAAGCTTGGTCCGATCAAGCACTTGTTCGAAAAACCTATCCTAACGGGTAGGCTTTGTAAAGGGCAGCTCCTCTTAATGGAGTATGATTTAAAATACCATCATCAAACCTCCATTAAGGGATAAGCCCTAGCTGATCATGTGGCCGATTTGCCTCTTGAGGATACATATCCTATACTTGATGAAATGCCCGATGAAGGCATATTTTCAAATGAATTTCAAAACCATGTTTTAGCAAATTATTTTAATGAAAATCAAGTATGGAAGATGTACTTTGATGGGGCAAGAAACCAACAAGGGGCAGGTGTTGGAGTCATCCTCATATCCCTTGAAAAGGGAAAGATCCTCATTGCCATTCGCCTAGATTTTGAATGTTCCAACAATATGGCCGAATATGAGGCACTCATACAAGGCCTAAAAATTTTGAAAAATCTAGGGGCATCGTGCATTGAAGTCTTTGGAGATTCTTTACTGGTTGTAAACCAAGTTTTGAAAATTTGGCAAGTCAAGAATGAAAAGCTTAATCCATACCATGAATTGGCCACTAAACTGGTCGATTCTTTCAAATCATGCACACTCATTCACATAGAAAGATAGGACAACACCATAGCAGATGCCCTCTCATCCTTAGGATCAGCCCTAAGGGTCGATCCCACCTTGGGAACCCGATCCTTAGAGATATGGCACTCACCTACTCCATCCACTCTTGGTTTTGAGATTTGCCAAAGCGACCAGAATCCGATTGAAAACCTTGGTTTTATGACATTAAAAACTTTTTGGAAAATGGAGGATTTCCCGAATATGCTTATTCTATAGATCAAGCTTTTATTCGAAAAATTTCAACTCAATACATAATTTTGGGAGGGGTGCTTTATAAAAAGAGTTTTACTGGCATCTTGTTGAGATGTGTGGACCTTGATGAGGCTAGGACTATAATGCATGAGTTCCACGATAGAGAATGTGGAGGCCATGTCAATGCCAATATGATGGCCATGAAGATACTTAGGGCCGGTTATTTTTGGTCCACCCTAAAACAAGATTGTCATGATCATGTTAGAAAATGTCATCAATGTCAAGTGCATGGGCATGCCATACATACCCCATGGTCCACCTTGCATTCCATCATAAGCCCATGGCCTTTTGCCATGTGGGCATTTGACATCATAGGACCCATCTCCCCAAGTGCATCCAATGGATATAGGTTCATCCTAGCAGCCACCGAATATTTTTCTAAGTGGGTTGAAGCTACATCCTTGGCCAATGTATAAGGACATGTAGTGGCATTCATTAAGAAGAATATTTTGGCTCATTTTGGACTTCCTAAAGACCTAGTATCTGATAATGGCACCCCGTTCAAAAACGAGAAGATGAAAAAGTTATGTACTACCTATGGCATGACTCAACACTTCTCATCGCCCTACTACCATCAAGGCAACGGCCAAGCCGAAGCCATAAAAAAGACCCTCATAAGCATCATTGAGAAAACCATAGAGAAGGGTAGGACATGGCATGAGAAGCTCAATGAAGCCTTGTAGGCTTATAAAATTTCCATCCAAACACCCACCAATGCCACACCATTTGAGTTAGTCTATGGTACGAATGCCATACTCCCCATTCATACAAAATTACATTCATTCCATACATCACTTGCATTAAATCTTCCATTAGAGACTCTACGACATGCTAGAATGGTTGAACTTGATTTATTAGACGAAAAAAGGCTCATTGCTATGGATCATGCACATGCATATAGGCAAAGGATAGCCCGACATTATGACAAGCACATGAAGGCTCGCCACTTTAAAGTGGGAGACCTTGTATTGAAAACCATCCATCACCGAGGCCCCCATCCCCTTGGAAAGTGGCAGCTCAAGTGGGATGGTCCCTATATTGTACGTGGAGCTACTACCAATAATGCCTATTGGTTGATTGATGTTGAGGGTAGGAATTTAATAGACCCTATAAATGCTCAATATTTAAAAAAATACTATGTATAAGGTCTATGTTAAATTCTTTCAAAAATATTTTAAAATGAGTCTCCTTTGAACTTCTTGAAAAAAGGATCAAGGTTGATCATATGACCCTAAATAAGGGGATTGATGCTTTATGAAAATAGAGTTTTCAAAATCAATTGGTTACATTTCAAAAATCTTTGGCTTACAAAATAGGGCCTTGTTCAATATAGCAAAATATTCTCAAGTGGTAGATGCTATTATGAAATAGGATAATCTTAGCTAAATCGCGTAAAACCAAAGGGATAAGTTTCTCCCCATTCCACTTCTCCTCCAAAAAAGAAAATTTTGGCAAAAATTAGAAAAAGAGGATACAAATTCCTCCAAAAGAGGTCTTCCTTCGAATAGAAAGAGGAAATACAAAAATTCCTCCAAAAGAGGTTCTATCCTTGATTGAAAAAGAAAAAGAAAAGAGGAGAAAAGAAAAAGAAAAAAAAATCCTCCAAAAGAAAAATGGGAGGCCATCCATGTTGAAAGAAAAGAAAAAATGTCAAAAGCTCAAAAGAGCAATTTCCCATCTTTGCCTTAAACCACGAGACACTTCAGAAGGGACCGTGGTAACTCTTTTCCGTATCCCTACAACTTATCTCAATGGAGAAAGATTTATCTAGGAAAATCCTAGAGTAGGAATAGGATCTACTTATTTGGATTTCATTTTGTTTGAGAATTAGACTTTATTGTGTAGGAAATAGAATTTTGAAATGTTTTTCAAGGTTTCCTACAAAACCTCTACTAAGTATAGGTATTAAGACCCAAATAAGGGAAAATATGAAAAGCCAGAAATCCTCATGATTGAAGCTAAAAGGACTCCCCTTTTTTAAAATGAACTTTGAAAAACCCAAGATGTCAAAACAACATAGGGTTATAACACTTGGAGCAGCCGGCCTTCATGAACCTCTCCTCAAGTTCATTCATTGAGTAGCTAAGTCTCTAAAGTTTCACACTCCATATGCATCACTCATATCACCCATGGCCATGCATACATTCAAAGTTATTTAGTGCATGATCATACTTAGGACTAGAACCCATCATAGGTCAAGTCCCCTTTGGCTTGAATCCCCTCTTACCTAGCATAAGGAAAAGGATTTTATGAAAATTAGGATGATCCATATTCTTAAGAGAAATTCGGGAAGTAAAGAACAAAAAGAGTGTTGTCGTTGCCATTATCCAAATAAATTTGGATTAATGCCAAAGAGGGGCATCTATAAACACCCGAAATAAAAATATTTTCAAAATTTTCCAAAATTCAAAAGCCAATTTTTACGATTTTCCAAGTTGAAAAACCCAACTTTTAAAGGTGTTAAGAAGTTTTCAAAATAAAGGCTTTGAATTCAATAGGCCATGAGTTTCGAAATAAAAGCAAACATACCCAATCCAAGTCTGGATCCAAAAGCAAAAGAAGATAAGATTGAAGCCTATCAGAATGATGATGAAGATCAAGTTCAAATTCAAATGGGTGGTCGAGCTTATCAAATCAAGATCAAGTTCAAGGATCGAGCTTATCAAATCAAGATGAGATCAAGTTCAAGGACCGAGTCTATCAAATCAAGATAGAATCAAGTTCAAAATCAAGAGGGGGCCGAGTCTATCAAGTCAAGATAGAATCAAGTTCAAATTCAAAATAGAGCTAAGCTTATCAAATCGAGGAGCCTGGCAAGTGCACACGGCCAATATGAAGCACCTTGTATCAAGTCGTAAAAATTGCTAAGTTGTAAAAATTGCCAAGTCATAAAGTCAAGCTAAGGCCGGTTGAAGCAAGGCTCTTGGTGGAGCCTAGTCAAAGTCGACTACATCAAAGACCAGCCCACATGGGGCTGGTCAAATTCACCTACAATGGGACCACTCATGTGGATCAAGAACCAAATGTGGAGCTGACCCAACCTGCCCCAAAGAAGGGCCTAGAAGTCAGCCCCTTGGCCTATAAAAGGGGCCAAGGGGGGGGCGGGTTCCCTATCTTGGAGGAGGTGAGAACTTGGCACTTGGTGAGAGAGCTAGTTAGGAGATTTTCCAACAAGGGGAGGCTGATCCCAAGAGGGTCATGTGGCTGCAAGGTGAAGGTAGGAGGGATTGGGGAAGAAGGGTAGAATTAGGTGAGTGCAAGAGAGCCTTGAAGCAAGAAGAAGGAGCCATTGGTCGGATTTCAATATTGAAATCTCCGGCCAGCTTTTGCAAAACGTGTAAGTATCATTTCAATTTCAATTCAAAGCTCTTCTTCTTCATTCATTTAAATTTATATGGGGTTGTATTAATGGAGCATTGTCTCTCCCCATGTTATAATAAGACTTAGAGTTACAGAATTTTTATTTCATGGATGAATTATCAAGTTCACACACACACACTCTACATGTTTGATTATGTGATTCTACCTCAATATACTCTATAAACATTCTATACTCTCTACCCCCTCTATACTTAAGGTTATATGAATATTTCCTTTCATTTCCTTCATGATGTAGAGTTGTTGCAATTTCAATTCGCATGAGTTTAATTCATGATGTAGAGTTGTTGCAATTTCAATTTCGTGTGAGTATGCATTTGCATGTATATTCTATGAAACTAAAATCATGTTTTCTGCATCTGTATACTTGATTGTTTCAATTTTAATTCTCTATTCTGTAATCCAAATATGCTGAAATTTTAGGAACAACATCTACACACACGAGCCCATTAGAAATAAAATTTTCAAGAATTTTAGAACCATGAAACCCCGTGAATAAAATTAGGAAAGATCAGATAAATCTGTCTCTGTTTTTCTGTATAGTCAGATTTCCTGATATAAGGGTTGGGTAAAAGTCTCATATCTCTGTCCATAGGAATCCAAATTATCTGAAATTAGTCTCATTGGAAATATAACATCTATAGCTTTCCAAAATAACTAAAATCACAACATTTGGAATTCTATACACCGAGATATAGAGGATTCTTTGAGCCTCTGTATTTCTGTTACAGAATCTCCTGAAACAGTGAAGTCAGGTCTAATTCCTGATTTAATTCTCTGAATTTGTTGTTCTAAAATTCGAGACAAAGGTACTTTAGGATCCCAACACATCGGCGAACATCTTTTAAAAATTTTATGAATTTTGGAGATCCCTAGACTACCAAGAAAAATTTAGAAACAAGGTTTGAAAAACAGAGTCAGTTCTGTTTTTTAGAACTTGGTAAGTTTCAAGTTTTAGAACCAAAGCACATTTCATCTTTACTTTGCAACTTTGAAAACACCCAAATTTTATGTGAATTGGAGTTCACTCTTTTCAAAATTGAAATTCCTAAGCGCTTAGGCTGACCCTTGAGCATCGGTTCAAGAAGGTCTAAAGCGAAAAGAGCTCGCATCGCTCAATCGCCACAAAAGTCAGATTTTCAAAACTTTGCTAGTTTTGGCAAACTAGCTGGCACGCTTGCGCATCAAGTAGAGTCGAAATTCTTGTTTCAAGTCTCTACATAGGCTTGAAGTGAAAATTGCAATGTCTACACTTATGTAACATAGCAAAGGAAAACTATGTAGCCTTGGAAAAATTGCACTTTTTGAGGTTGCCATCACTAGAGGATCTACTGGAGGGGTGGGGGGCGGCCGCCACATTGAAAATTTGAAATTTTAGAGTAAAACCTATGTTTTATAGTAAATATAAAGTTGAGATTAATGCTTTGCCCCTAACACAATGAAATGTATGTCACCCCCTCCAACACTATTTTCTAGATCTGCCATTAGTTGCCATATAACTTTTTTTGGTGCAATACTTCAAACACCTTTTGGAGATGCCCAAACATACTCAACTCCTGCTACATACAATAATATCATCATAATATACAACAACAAAACACAAACAAACTTATATATAACATGGTTCATCAAACACATGAATATGCTAGGATTATTAACTAAAAAAGCATCACCTTTTGCTTGTCCAACCAAAACTTTGTCTTGAGCATGGTCTTCCATTTTCCTTCCTTCATACAAGTATGATGTAGCCACTTTTTAAATTAATTTTAGAAAAGACAACTTGAAACTTTGTCATGAATTTTAAGTCATGTGATTCATCTAGCATATCAAGTCATAGGATAGTATCCATATTTGACATTATCTTGTTGATTACTAGACTTTCTATGCAAACAAATATTCATCCACTGCATTTAGTATTAAAAAATAGTATTTTGGACATACACATATTCCTTTACATAGCTAAAAGTTCTATCACTTGGCCTTGTAGCTATTTCACCTCCTCGGAATTTTTTTAATAAATTGCTCTATTAGGTACAGTACAACAAGGTATACAAGGTCCATTTGATGCTTGATTCTTATAAGTGGGGGTAAGTCTACAAGAAACTCATGACAAAACACATCCTCAAACTCCTCCAAAATCTCCTCGAGTTATGGTGGAAGAACAAATTCATGTTCTGAAAATTCTTTTACAATAAGCACAAATAATATCATTATTACTTAGTGTATGTTGTACCTCTCCCTTATTAGCAAACAAGTTCTCCTTCTTGGTCTTCACAATCACCTCTTGATCTTCTAGCACTTGTTGAGGATTAAAGGTTGCTAATATGATATTTTTTCCATCCTTGGTAAATGAGCAAATATTCTAGTAGCTACCATGTAAAGTTTGTTGATTATATTGCGAAGGTCATCCCAATAGAGAATGGCTCATACTCATGGATAACATATCACAAACCACTTCATCTTTATACTTACCAAGAGAAAAGAGAACTATAACTTGATTTATAACTTCCATGTCATCATTGTTGGTTTGCCATTGCAAACAATAAGGGTGAGGATGCTTTCATTATATGACTAGATTTAATTTTTCCACTAGAGTAGTAGATGCCCCATTTGTATAATTGCCACTGTCTGCGATTACAACTTACCTTGTCATGAATGGTGCACCAAGTTTGGAGTATCTTTTCGTATTTTTCATTATTTATCTTTCCTTGAATATTTAGATTCCTATTTGTTTCAAAACACCTTCATCTTCATTTTATTATTTCAGATGATGATTCTCTCACAAGGGCATCACCTTCCTATTGCATGTTAAAAAGTTGTTTGTTTGTGCACAACACATGTAAAGCACTTAACATTTAACCTTCTAGGGTTTGTCGTACATCTCCCACCTTCTCCTTCCTTATAGAAGTAATGAAAGTTGTTTTGCATGGAATACCCTTATCCTCATTCTTTCATGGAGCCTTAGAATCGGGAAAAGGAATTGACAAAGTTGAGTTAGTTGTCTTGCTTGTTTTGATTACTCTATGTTCGTATTGCCTTCAAACTCTCATGGCTAACTTGATTACATCATCTAGGGAGATATGTTTGTACCATATGAAAGATTTCTCTATTCAAGTCAACAAGAATATCAATGTTCTTAGGTTTGTGCAAGACACCTCATCATTAATGTCTAAAACTCCTTTATCAAAGTATATCACTCCTTATTATGAGATTTGTGATTTTATATAAAACTCTTTTATCAAAACATATCACTCCTTTACCAAAGATTCCTTGCTTGTAACATTTTGGGAAAAAAAATTTAGACATGATTCACTTATGTAAACACCCAAAAAATTTCAAAAGACTTTTTAGATTTTCCGCCTTTTCCAAGAAAAACTACGGCTCTTGGTCTTTTAAGGTTTTCTTTCAAACATAACTAAACAAACCCATTCCCTCACTAAACTTTTGTAGGAACCTCAAAATAAGAGTATTTTGAACCCCTTTGAAAAAAATAAAATTTTGACAAAAATAAAATGACCACTTTGCCCTCATGGCCAAATTAGCAGGACTTTGCTGTTTTAAATAATTTTCTTCAAAGAAAGAATGGTTTCAAATAATGTTTTTCAAAGAAATAAATAAAAATGGTACATTGGGAACCAAATCCACAGTATTTGCAAAATGTCAAATTACAAAACCTTTGAAATTTAAAAACAAGACAAATCTAAAAGATGACCTCAAAAACTAGTTGGATAGAGGATAGTCCTACACCAAACAACCTTACTGTAAACACCCAAAAAAAATTTCAAAATAATTTGATCTTTTAGAAATTTTGCCTTTTTAAGAAAAAATTGCAGTTTTCAATGTTTTAAGGGTTTTCAAATGAAGACACCTTAAACGAACTCATTTTCGCACCAAAATTTCGTGACAACCTCAAAATAAAGGTAAATTACACCTCTCTTAGAAAAATCAAATCTTGACAAAGATCCAAAAAATGACTGATTTGCCCTCAAGCCCAAATTGACAGCATTTTGTCTGTTCAAATGATTTCATCTAAAGAAAAGATGATTTTAAACAATTTTCTTTAAATAAATAATTGAAAATGAGACATTGGGAACCACACCCAAGCATGTTTGCTAAATGTCAAATTTATCAAAAAACTTTTGAAATCAAATCAAATCCAAATCAGGCCTCAAAAACTCGCCCGATTGAGAAGAGTCATACTCCGGGACCCTACACCCATTAAGGGTTAAAGTGGTCCGACACCCTATACCCATCTAGGGTTAAAGTAGTTTGATACCCTATACCCAACAAAGGGTTAAAGTGGTCGAAACGGTAAAGACCAACTCACGGGGCGAAAGCAGGTCACCCATATAAACAAACACTAGGAATGAAACTCAGTTGTTTTCAAAAGAATATTTAAAGATTTTGACAAAACTCAATAATTTTAAATATAATTTCAAATGAAATGGTTTTAAATATTTGAAACCATGAATGAAAAGGGATAAAGATGAATCATCCTCGTTGAAGATTCAGGCAATAGTTAAAGCAAGCTCACATCAAGAAGGGACTGATCTCAGGTGGACCCAAGCGAAGCAAGAAGCAATGGCCATGCCCACCATGGTTGGCCCCACTCACATTGACTGAAGCAAAAGGGAGGCTCACCTAGCCAAGGAGCAAGCTCACCTAGCTAGGGAGCAAGGAAGAGACCCATCCTAGTCAAAGGTGGCACTTGACTGCACCAAAGGAAGGTAAGGGTTGCAATCCGAGGATGCCCCACCCCATGAGCCAAGTCAAGCTCATGTCAAATAAGATGAAAGGCTGCTCCAAGAGTGGATGGGATGAGCTACAATCAAATGCATTCAGCCAAGACCAAGGCTACACCACGATTGAAGTCATGCCCACGAACTCACCTAACTGGTTGCATCCAAACCGTACCTAGGTGCACCTAGCTCGAGCCAAGGACCAACCCACATGGGGCTGGTCTAGCACATGATCAAGAGGGACCACAAAGGTCCATGTGATGGTCTTGGAGTGGATCAAGGTAATGGGTCAAGAAGCTCATATCCTATCCATCCCAAGGAAGGATCTAGCAAGACTCCTCCCTTGGCCTATAAATAGAGGCCAAGGGGGGGACGTTTCCCGCATCTTGCACATAGAGAGAGGCTTACCAAGGCTAGAGTGAAGGGAGAGAGAGAGAGTCTAGGATAGGTAGGAGTTGCTGCAATTAGAGAGAGAGAGAGAAAAAGAGAGAAAGAAAAGAAAGTAGAAGAGGAAGGGGACAATCCCTCTTGTGTCCGGTTTTCCTTGGAGGCTGGTAAGTAAGTACTTCTCTTCCATTGTTAATCTTGATTCTCTTCTTGATATTCAATTTAAGAAAGGCGTTGTAATAATGGAGCTTCGTCTCCCCCCATGTTGTAATAGCAAGTAGATATGTTGTCAATTTCGTTTCATACTTATGCACTCTACTTGTTTGCTTTCTTGATTCTCTACCTCTCTATATTCTATAAACTCTCCTAACTCCCTCGATGCTTAAGCTAATATATACATTTACATTCATTTTCCTTCAGCAGTTTACTTTAAGTTTGCTGTGATTATGTCATTTAATCTCGGATGAATGCATCACGTATGTTGTAAACACAGAAAAGTTGTTTTTAGCATCTCTATATACGTCTGATGTTTTATTTTTCATTTCCACATTTCAGCTCTGATTGACCTAAAACTTGGGACACTTAATATACACACACAATCCCACATAGAATAAAAGTTTCAAGAATTTTAGGGTTGTTCAACCATGTAATTAAAAATGTATAAGATCTGGAAAATCTATAATAAACTCTGTCAAAACTGTATTTCCTTCAACAAAGCCTAGGTAATCATCTCATAACTCTGTCTGTAATGATCCAATTTCAATGAAACTTAGTTTATTGGAAATCTCACATCCATAGCTTTCCAGCAAGACAAAGTTCTCAAATATTGTAGTTCTATACCGAGATACAGACCTTTCTTTGAGTCTCTATATTTCTATTACAGAACAGTTCTAAGTGTCTGAACAGAAACACTTCCCTGATTTAATTCTAAATAATCACAGCACCCAAAAATAAAATAAAAATATTTTCCGTGTCTCCACATTTGTCCCTATTCACTGTAAATGTTTCTTGATTTTTGGAGATTTAAAAGTCATTAAAAGAAAATTAGAAAGCAAGGTCTGAAAACAGAACAAGTTTCTGTTTTTGAGAACTTAGCAAAATTTATCCTCAAAACACCTATTGCATGAATTTGATAAAGTCTCTCAGATTTTTCTTAAAGTGGATTTAAAATCACACCTGCACAAATGAATCCTCAAAGCGCCTAGGCTGACCCTTGAGCATCGGTTCAAGAAGGCTTAAGGTGAAAAGATCTTGCTTAGCCATAATCGCTCACAAAGTTAGATTTACCACTTTGCTAGTTTCGGAAACTAGCTGACACACTCGTGCATAAAATGAAGTAGGTTGAGAAGTTTATTTCAAGTCTCTACATAGGCTTGGAGTAAAATTTTCATATCTATACTTACACCCATCAAAGAGTTAAAGTAGTTCGAGAGCTTACACCCATCAAAGGGTTAAAGTGGTCAAAATGATAAACAACTAACTCACAAAGCGACAATAGGTTAGTCATGCAAACAAACACTAGGGATGAGACTTAGTTGTACTCCAAAAAGGGAATTTGAAGATTTTATTAAAATTTGATATTTATCTTAAGAAAAATTATTTTAAAGAAAATATTTGAAACCATAAAATAAAATACTATCCAAAAAGAGATCCGATCAAGCGGTCCTTACCAGAATGAGAAAGGAGAGGCATTTCGCACGGAAGGAATAGAGATGCACATCCAGGACATATAATGCTCCCAAATAAAATTGGATTGAACAAGCTCAAGCCAAGATGGGTTGGGCACATGGCCAAGCCCAATTCAAGTCAAGTTCAAGATGGGCGGCTATAGATGTGAATTTTTATTCCAAAGTCGATGTAGAGACTTGAAATGAAATTCCTAAACTACGTCATGTACGCGAGCGTGCCAGCTAATTTACTCAAACAAGCAAAGTTGATTTTCTAACTTTGTGTAGTGAATGTAGGCTAGTGATTTTTTGTCGACGTAGGCCTTCTTGAACCGATGCTCAAGGGTCAGCCTAGACGCTTGAAAAATCATTTGAGATTCGATGAATTTTCAAAACCCAATTTCAATCCCCAAAACTTGACAAAAACCGTGATTTTCTTCTTAATTTGAAAACATTATGTCTTCAAAATTAGAAATTGGTTATGTTTTCAATGGCTTGTTTTTTATTTTTTTAGAATAGTTCTGAATCTCCAAAAATTCTAAAACTTTTACAGAAAATAGAATTTAATGTAAAATTCAGAAATTATTATTTTTTATTTTATGTGTTATAAATTTATTCAATTAAATCCAAAAATAGAACCCACTTAGATTTTCGAGACAGTTCTCTGCTAGAAAATTAGAGGTTTAAAAAAGTAATTGTATCTTGATGCTTAGATGTCCAATTTATATGAAATTAGTTTTGCTGGAAATATGTGGATTTCAGCTTTCTAATGAGACCATTTTTAATAAAAAAGGTTTACTGTCTGCAAAGATATGAGATTTTTACCCAGACTCTATTATAGGAACTTTTGGTTTTACAGAATCTTTTCTGGTTTCAATAAAACTTCTCCGATATTATTTGTGATATTGTACAAGCCTAAAATTCTTAAAAATTTTATTGAAAGTGTGTTGGTGTGTGTAGATTAGACATACAAAGTTTTAGAACATTCGTAGCATGGAATATTAAAATAAAATTTGTTCATCAGATGTGTGCAAAGTAAATAAAAACAGGTTTTCAGATTTTCAGATTCATGCATGTGTTTTTGTCTGAATTAAAATTTTATCAACAACATTATAAAATAAATAAAATTATAATTATATCCTAACATAGAGGGGATTTATATGTATATGATCTTATATTGTATTATGGAGTAGAAATGATCAAAATTTAAACATATAACGGACAATTTATGAATGAGAAAGAGACAGGGCAACATATGAACCTTGATTAATACATCATAATAGAGACATGAGCTCCTTAATTACAATCCCATTAATATTAATGAAAGAAAAGATAATAATTAAAAAAAATAAGTGAAGAGTGGACCTGTGGTAGAAGAATCGTCCGGCAGCTTGTGGCAGCAAACCTCCCCTTCTTCTTTCTCTCTTCCTCTCTCTCTCTCTCTTTCTCTCTTTCTCTCTCTCTCTTTCTCTCCCACTCTTGGATGAGTTCCCTTGGAGGATTGCTGGAACTCGATCTTGGATGATGATTGAACTCGGATTGATTGGATGATGGAACTCGGGTTTATGCATTGCAACCCCCTTAAGGCCCCTTTTATAGGTTAAGGGTTGCCTCTTTGCTGCATATTTTTGTAAGGCAACTTGCCTTATTGAAGGTGGTTGAAATTGGTAGGTGAATACTAACCCTTCTTGCCAAAAATCTACTCCATTGGATATGGTAAGTGGATGTTGGCCCTTTTTACTAAAAATTTGCTCCATTTAATATGGTAAGTGTAGCTGCTCATTTGATGAAGCTTGATAAGGTAGGTGGCTTAATCCTTTGATGATGAACTCTGAAACTGGTAAGTTTTCTCTTAGTGGCTTACGAAATTAAACATCACTACTTGCCAAATTGAGCAACACTTTCCTTTTGCGTGGATGACACCGACTTTCCTTTCTGGACGCCGACCTTCCGTTGTACCTCCAAACCATGGGTTAGTGTTTTAGGATTTGGATTAGGATTGTACTGACCCGAGGGGATCCACTTGCTCACTTACCAGTTACCGTTGCCAAACCATTCGATTATAACTTTCCTTTTCGTAAGGTATTTTAACAAACCAAAAGTTCACATGCCTTGCCATATTACCTTTAACGCATCAAGTTAAAGGTAATATGTTTATACTTGATCTATGATTAAACCCAATCTTACATCAAGTATTTTCATATTACAATAGTATGAATGTCTTTTTATAAACCATAATGATATCTACCCAAATACTACAAATTTATATAAAAATTTGTCAACCACTAGATTAACCATAACTAGACTGTAGCTTAATCTAATAGCTCACCTCGACTTTCCTCTTAGGTAAGCGACGTAAACGCGAGAAGTTTCATTCCCGGCTTAAAAACCAGGAGTGAGAATTTTTGTGCTTACAGAAGGTCACGGTTAGTGGATATATGGCCCTAAGGTGGGGATGGTCCTAAGGTAGGTGAGCAGTAGGTCACGGGTGCAGATGGCAGGTCGGTGCTGCAGGCAGTTGGGGCGCAGCAGGTCGGCACTAAGGCATAGCAAGGCACGGGGCACGCAACAGGTTGGAGCTAAGGCATCTAGTGCTAGGGTGTCTAGCTCGCGGGGCGTCTGGTGCTAGGGTGTCTAGCTCGCGGGGCGTCTGGTGCTAGGGTGTCTAGCGAGCGGGGCGTTTGGCACGCTGGGGCGCGTCAGGGCGTAGTGGGGGCGCCGCAGCAGGGCATGGCAGGGCACATCAGGGTGCCACAGCAAGGCGCTGCATGTGTTTGGCGCGTGGAGCGCGGGGTAAAGGCGCGCGGGGCGCCGAGTATTGGTTGTGTCGAGGAAAATCGAGTGCTCTTGGCACTCAGTTAAGTTTGGTTTAGAGGGGTAGGTTAGGTGATTAGGCTAGGTTTAAGGTGGTTTGGGGTGAGGTTTAGTGAAGTGGGTTAGGTGATTAGGCCAGGTTTAGTCGAACCTAGGCTAGGTTTAGGGTGGGGTTAGGAGGCCTACCTCTTGGAGCCGGTCCTTCTTGGTTGAGGCCATGTCCACGCCTTAGTTGCAACCTTCCTTGGTCGAGCACGCCTTGGTTGCAGCCCTTGTCAAGACCCACTTAGCCAACAAGGCTTGAACCCACCTCACCCATGACCCAACATGGCTAGGTCACTCTCTCACTCTCTCTCCTCCCAATCATTTCACGTGTAGCATTTTGGGGACCCCCTCACCTCTATTTATAGGCAAATGAGGTGGGTCTTGGATATGAGTTTTGGATTTGGGTCTTGGAATCCAGATCCGATCCAAATACTATTTGGGTCTGGATCTCAAATCTTAGATATTTTGGATCCAGATCCGACCCAAATATTTAGTTGGGTTTGGATCTCGGATCTCGGATATTTGGGATCCATATCCAATCCAAACACTATTTGGATTTGGATATTTGGGTCCAGATCCAGTCCAAATTTCTTTTCTTCAGTCCTTCTTGGAATTTTTTGAGGCGGATAGTTTGTGCGGGCCGTGGCTTCATCAGCACTCCATCTTATGCTGGGTTTTCCCCAACTTTGTCGTCTGAACTCCTTCTCACCTTTTTGGGACTTTGGTTCTGTTCATTTTTGTCATTTCTGGCTTGGATTTTTACTACTTGGGTGGATACTCTTGGCTTGGCTCTTTGGTGCTACGGGCTTGCAGTCTACTTCGAGCCTAGGCCTTCCTTTTGCCTTTTTGACCCTGGCTTTTACCAAGCCAGGGTTCTTTCTTTGGGCTTTTGAACCTACTTTTGAGGCTGCTTTTGAATTCAAGCTTCACCTATTGGATTTTGGGTTTTGCAAAATTGGGACTTGGCCCATATGTATGAAATTCAACTTGAACGGGGTTTAAACAAAATTTAAAGCTTTCGAAATTCTTGGACTTTCGAAAACTCCAAAATCTGGTTTTGAACTGAATTTTCAAACCAGGTGTTTGTTTTTGAAAATCATTTTATTTTTGAGATGTTTACAGATGCCCCTCTTTGGCATTATCCAAATTTATTTGGATAATAGCGAAGAAGACAACACTCCTGTTTAATTTCTCCCTGGATTCATCCTCGAGAATATGGGATCGTCCCAGTTTTGAGAAAAACATTTGCTTTGTATCCAGTAAGATGGTCCTAGTCCTAATTTGGATTGTGCAAGTGTCCATGCGTGTATATGAATGAGTGGCATGGGATGACATGCTAGCAAGTATGGTTTCCTAGAGACTTAATAGAATGGTCAAACTGGGGAGTCTTATGAAGACCTGCTGCACCAAGTGAGCTGGTCTTATGTTGCTCGATGTTCAAGGTTTTCTAAATTTATTTTTGGAAGAGGAAAGCTCCTTTTAGCTTCAATCCTAAGGATTTCAGCTTTTCGTGTTTTCCTTTACTTAAGTCTTAACACTCGCTAATCTAGCGGAGGTTTTATAAGAAAATCAAGCCATATTTCAAAATTCTTATGCCTTACTTAAAACGTCTAATTCTCAAACAAAATGAGATTCAAGTAAGCAAATCCTATTTTTACTTTAGGATTCCTTGAAATAAACCTTTCTTCGCTTGGGATAAGTCGCAGGGATGGGGACAGAGCTACCACGGTTCCTTCTGGAGTGTCCCGTGGTTTGAGGCAAAGAGGCAGAAAACTGTTCTTTTTGAGCTTTTGGCTATATTTTCTATTTTTTGTAGAGGGTTTCCCTTTGGGAGTATTTTTTCTTTGTTCCCTCTTTTCCATAGAATAAACAAATTTTCTTTTGATTCAGCTTTCTTTTGGGAAAGAGATTTTTGCAGGGATTTCCCTTTTTGCTTTTTGGCCAAGTTTTCATTTTGGGGAAGAGAAGAGAAGAGGGGAAGGACTTATCCCAAGGATCTACTCAATTCATCCCACATCATTCTATTTAGAAATAGCACGTACTACTTGCAAGTATCTTGCTATTTTGAACCAGGCCCTCTTTTGTAAGAAGAAGGATTTTGAAATGTAACCCTTTTGTTTTGAAAACTCCGTTTTTCACAAGCATCGAGTCTCTCATTCAGGGTTGCACAATCTACCTTGATCCTCACTTATGAAGTTTCAAAGGAGATTTTCTCAAAATATTTTTCGCGATAGGACTTAGCTTAGACCCTACACGTGGTATTTTTTCAAATATTGAGCATTCATAGGGTTTGCTAAGTTCCTACCCTCAACATCGACTAACCAGTAGGCATTGTTCGTGGTAGTTCCACATACAACATAAGGACCATCCCACTTGGGCCGCCACTTTCCAAGTGGATGTGGGCCACAATGTTGGATGATTTTGAGCACAAGGTCTCCCACTTTGAAGTGGCGAGGCTTCATATGCTTCTCATAGTGTCGGGCTATCTTCTGTCGGTATGCACGTGCACGATCCATGGAGGGGAAAGTTGGAGAAAACCCAGCACCAGACGGAGCGCTGATGAAGCCAGTGCCCGCACAAATCGTTCGTCTCGAGAAGCCTGTAGACGCAGGAAAATCCCCGCCTCCCTTTTGGCTTCTTAGGGCCTAGATTGGATCCTCTCGTGTGTCTAAGGCCTATTTGTATAAACAGGGCGTGCCAGCTAGCTTACCTAAGCTAGCGAAGATATATTTTAACCTGACTTCTAACGTGGCGACTGTGAGCAAGTGAGCTCTTGTCGTCGCAGACCTTCTTGCA
Source organism: Brasenia schreberi (assembly GCA_036023115.1). Classification (NCBI taxonomy): domain Eukaryota; kingdom Viridiplantae; phylum Streptophyta; class Magnoliopsida; order Nymphaeales; family Cabombaceae; genus Brasenia; species Brasenia schreberi. Next base: position 4,769,272 of record JAYKKT010000073.1, read on the forward strand.
CTGATACGCAAGGGTCAGTCTGTACGCTTTAAAAATCGAGTTTAGGGTAGGAAAAACCTACGAAAGCGGTTTGAGGTGTTTTGATTCGGTTCTTTTTAATGCGATTGCAGATTTTAGATCACGTGGATTTGCACATGCCTAAGTCTTTCTTTTTATCCCTTTATGGGCCACCTAGGTGTGTGTTATGAACACTCCACTACATGGGGCGAATTTTGAGTGGGAGTACAGGGTTTGCTTTGATGCAATATGCGTCCTACCTCGTGGTATGGCATAGATGCAATGCAAACTCACGCTACTCCAAAGGGAAAACCCGAATGTAAAGACAATGCCGAAGGGAAATGACTTGTAATGTAAATGCCGAAGGGAGATATGTATATAGGGTATATACGGGCCCTTACTTGGGTCTTGCAAATAAGAGCGAAGGCTCAATGTGGGTGCGTGCTTGAATTGAAAGACTTACACACACGACATGAAATAAAACCCAAATATAACTTGCAATATGGCCTTAACTAAGGTCTTGGGAATAAGAGCGAAAGCTCAATGTGTGTGAGTGCTTGAATTGAAGTACTACGCACACAACATGAAATTAAACCCAAATAGTATAACATGGCCCTTACTTGGGTCTTTCAAATCAGAGCGAAGGCTCAATGTGTGTGAGTGCTTGAATTGAAAGACTTACACACACGACATGAAATGAAACCCAAATAGTATAGCACGGCCCTTACTTGGGTCTTTCAAATAAGAGCGAAGGCTCAATGTGTGTGAGTGCTTGAATGGAAAGACAACACACTCAACTCAAGCAAAACCCTACGTAAGTTAATATATATATGTACGTATTAGGGGCTGATTAGGCCCGTGTGTGTTCAAAATCGTGCACGACTAAGAGAGTGCACGTGTGTGTGGGTATGCCAAGCCACGTTATTACAAGCGGGGGGAGACTATGCTCCGTTATTACAACCCCGTATCGAATTAAATTTTAAGCAAGTATACAAACTAAGGACCGAGTTAGGCACTTACTTATAGCTGGTTCGAAGATGCCTTGCTTGAGCATGGGCTTGGCCTTCATCTTGGGCTGCAAGAGGGAGCTCCGCGAAGTTGAACGGCAAAGGGGCTGTTGGCCGGGTGCCTTAGGTGCGCGGAAGGGGTGCCTTGAAGGTGGCCGGCTGTTAGGGAGGGGGCTGCCTTGGCGTGTTGGGCTAAAGTGACTAAGTAGGGTCACTAAGGGAGGGTGTAGTTTTAGGAAGTATGGCACTAAGGGGGAGCCTAAGGGAGTGTCTAGGGGAGTGCCTAGGGGAGGTATGTGGCTAGCGGGTGGCTGGCCGAATGGGTATGTGACTGTCGGTTGGAGTGGCCGACTAAGGGAGGCTCGGTGGTGGTGGTTGCTAAGGTAGCTAGGGCTATTGTAGATGGGAAGGGAGCTAGCTAGGGTATGGGGTAAGGTGGTGGTCAGCTGTGGTGAGGTTATATGGGTAGGTCTTAGGGGGTTAAGTGGAGTGGTCAGGTGTAGCTAGGGTGTCTAGGTAATGGCGGGTAGTTGGAGTGGTTGAGGTTTGGCCGAATGGGTAGGATGGGAGGTGGCTGGTGTTAGGGTGATGTGGTGGTGGTGTAGGTGGCTGGGAGTGGAGGGGGAGCGAAGAAGAGGTGGAGTGAAGGATGGGGTACTAACCGATGGTGATGGAAGGTGGCGGATGGAAGAGGAGCAGTCGGGCAGGTGAGGTGGATGGTTCGGCCGAAGGAAGTGGTGGCGACAGGTGGTTGGCCGGCTGGGGTGTGGAGGAGTAGGTGGTGGTGCTTGATTGGGAGGCGGTGGCACAGGTGGTGGCTGGCTGTGGGGCAAGTGGAGCAAGGTTGGAGTCGGTTGGGCTGGAGGGCCAAGGTGGTCGAACTTGAAAACCCGCCCCTTAGGGGGGGGGTTTATATAGGGCATGAAGAAGTCGGTTGGGCTGGTATTAGGAGGGTGGTTAGGTGGTTTAGGTAGGGGTGGTGTGGTGATAAGTTGGGTTGGTTTTGGGGTAGGGCCAGATATTTTCATACAAGGGGTTTTGGGTAGATGGTGTGTTAGGTTTAGGTGGGGTGGTTTAGAGGTTTAGGGTTTAGCTAGGTGGGTTGGTTTTGGGGTGAGGTTTAGGGAGGTGGGTTAGGTGATTAGGCTAGGATTAGGTTAGGTTTAGAGAAATTAACCTAGGTTTAGGGAAGGATTAGGGAAGTGGGTTAGGTGATTAGGCTAGGATTAGGACAGGATTAGGGTAAAAGGCTAGGATTAGGTGTTTTTGGTTAGGATGGGATTAAGGAGCTCCCTTTGCATGACCCATAGACCTTAATCACATCATGTTGGTGCAGCCCTAGGTTAGGTTTTGGCTAATTACAAGCTTAAACCCACCTTAATTAGGCTAACCCACATGATTAACCCTAAACTTGACACACAAGTCAAGCTTAATTACAACACACTCTATTCTTATCCTCCCCCACTCTCTCTCATGCCCATAATCCCACGTGAAATTCAAGTGGGCCCCACCTCCATTTATGAGAAGGTAATGTGGGCCATGGATGTGGATATTGGATTGGATCTTTGGATCCAAATCCAAATCCAAGTCCACACATGGGTTTGGATTGGGATCTAGATATATATGGTCTAGATCCAATCCAAACTGAATTTTGACTCCTTCGGGCTGTGTTTGAAATGAACGGTTTGTACGGGGTCTGATAGCATCAGTACTCCGTCTGCGTTGGGTCTTCGCCAACATGATCGTTCGCTTTTGTTTTCGCCTTCCGAAGCTGATTTCAAGTGATGTTTTGATGATAACAGGGTCTTGATCGTTCGAGATCCTGGGGGTGGATTCAATATGAGAGTTGTTGTGCCGGGCTCGACATGTGCTCCGGTTTTGGGCTCTCTTTAGCTTTTCTGGTCCTGTCTTGCTTGGGCCAAGTTGCTGTGTCGTGTTTTAAAAGGTTTTTAAAGCCATATTATACTTTTTTGAAATATATAAAGTTTAAAACATATGTACAGGGTTCCCTGGAAGGCTCCTGGGTTTCCAGACTCAAAATGGCCCTTTGGAGCTGCTTTTTATAAAACCAGGTTGTTTTGAGGAATTCATGGGATTTCGGGGTGTTTACAGATGCCCCTCTTTGGAATTGTCCAAATTGATTTGGATAAGGGCAAAGATGACAAACACCCCTTTCAATGTCTCCGTAGATCTAGCTGCGAAGAATATGGGATCATCCCAATTTTTAGCAAAATCTCAATTTACAAACTCTGGTAGGAGGAGATATCACACCAAAGGGATTGTACTATGGAGTCCGGTCCTAAATGGGATCATGTTTATGCAAGTACCATGCGTGGAATGCAAATGACATGGGTGTGGTGCCAAGAGTGGTGACCTCCCAGAGACCAGATGTGGTCGAACTCTAGAGACTTACAAGGCCTACTGCTCCAAGTAAGCAAATCCTATGCTGTTCGATATTCGGTTTTCAAAATCTATTTACAAAACTATTTACAAAAGGGACAACTGTCTTGAGTCTCGATCCTAAGGATCTCGAGCTCTTCGTGCTTGCCCTTGTTTGAGTCTTAACACTCGCTTATCTAGCAGAGATTTTATAAGAAAACAAGTTATATTTCAAATTCCTACGCCTTACTCGAAACGTCGAATTCTCAAACAAGATGAAATTCAAGTAAGTAAATCCTATTTTTACTTTAGGATTCCTCGAAATGAACCATGCTTTAGGTTGGGATAAGCTAGGGATGGGAAAGAGATACCACGGTCCCTTCTGAAGCGTCCCGTGGTCTAAGGCATTGAAGGCGGAAAACTGCTCTTTTTGAGCTTTTTGGCCTCTTTTTCCTTTTTCCATAGAGGGTCTCCCTTTGGGAGTATTTTTTCTTTAATCCCTCTTCTTCACAAGAGAATCGATTTTTCTTTTGAATTCTGGTTTCTTTCTTTTGGAAAGATACTTTGAATAGGAAATTCCCTTCATTTGGGCCTTTGTTTTCCTTTTGGAAGGAGAAGAGAAGAGGGGAGGACTTATCCCAAGCTTATACTCGATCCATTCCAGATCAGCCTATTTAGAAATAGCACGTACTACTTGCAAGTATCTTGCTATATTGAACTAGGCCTTTCTTTGTAAGAAAAAGGATTTTGAAATGTAACCATGATTTTGAAGACTCCACTCTTTTACAAGTGCAAATTCTCTCACTCAGGGTCACACGACTTTGCCTTTGCACCTTATTTTCATGTCTCAGGGCAGCTATCCCTGAAATTTTCGAAAACTGGAATTTGATCCAAATCCTACACATGATACTTCTTTAAGTATTGAATATTGATAGGATCTGCTAAATTCCTACCTTCTACATCGATCAACATAGGGTCCATCCCACTTGGGGCGCCACTTTCCAAGGGGATGTGGGCCACGATAGTGGATGATTTTTAAAACTAGATCTCCCACTTCAAAGTGGCGAGGTCTCATGTGTTTGCCATAGTGTCGGGCTATCCTTTGCCGGTATGCACAAGCATGATCCATGGCAAGGAGTCGCCTCTCATCTAGCAAATCTAGTTCGGCCATCCTATCATGCTGAAGCGTCTCTAGGGGAAGGTCGAGTGCTATGCATGTATGGAATGAATGCAGTTGAGTATGAATGGGAAGAATGGCGTTTGTGCCATAGACCAATTCGAATGGTGTGGCATTCGTGGGAGTCCGGATGGAAGTCCTATAAGCCCATAAGGCTTCATCTAGCTTCTCGTGCCACGTCCTACCCTTCTCTAAGGTTTTCTCAATTATACTAATGAGAGTCTTGTTTGTGGCTTCGACTTGGCCGTTGCCTTGAGGGTAGTAGGGCGAAGAGAAGTGGTGAGTTATGCCATACGTGTTGCACAACTTAACCATCCGCTCGTTCTTGAATGGGGTGCCATTATCAGACACAAGGTCTCGTGGAACCCCAAATCGAGCCAAGATATTCCTCTGAATGAAAGCCACCACATGTTGCCCCATCACGTTGGTTAGGGAAATGGCTTCCACCCACTTGGAGAAATACTCCGTGGCTGCTAAAATAAATCGATGCCCATTCGAGGCTTTTGGAAATATTGGGCCTACAATGTCAAACGCCCACATAGTAAATGGCCAGGGGCTGACCACGGAATGCAATGTAGATGAGGGGATATGAATGGCGTGCCCATGCACTTGACATGGATGACACTTTCTAACATGATCGTGACAATCCTTTTTCAAGGTGAACCAAAAATAGCCCCCTTTAAGTATTTTCATTGCCATCATGTTGGCATTAACATGACCTCCACACTCTCCATCGTGGAACTCGTGCATCACTATCCTAGCCTCCTCTAGGTCGATACACCTAAGCAGAATGCCGGTAAAACTCTTTTTGTATAAAACCCCACCCAGAATGGTGTATCGGGTCGAAATCTTACGAATGAATGCCTTATCTTTGGATGTGGCATCCTCGACGAATCCCCCATTTTCTAGAAATTGTTTTATGTCATAAAACTAGGGTTTTTCAATAGACTCTGGGTTATTTTGGCAAATGTCCAAGTCGTGTGTGGATGGGTTGGGCGCATGCCATATTTCTAAAGATCGGATCCCTGAAATGGGATCGACCTTCCGGGCTGAACCCAAGGAGGAGAGGGCATCGGCGATGCCATTGTCCTCTCTTCCTACGTGTGTGAGTTTACACGATTGGAAGGACTGGACCAATTTAGTGGCCAGCTCATGATATGGAAGAAGTTTTTCATTACGTACTTGCCAAATTTTCAAAACCTGGTTTATGACAAGGAGCGAATCTCCAAAGACCTCGATGCATGATGCCCCTAGAGTTTTTGAAATTCTTAAGCCTTGTATGAGTGCTTCATACTCAGCTACGTTGTTAGAACATTCGAAATCTAGGCAGACTGCTATGGTGTAAACACCTCGAAATCCCATGAATTTCTTAAACAAATCTGGTTTTATACAAGCAGCCCCCAAAGGGCCATTTTTGAGTCTGGAAACCCAGGAGCCTTCCAGACAACCCTGTACATATGTTTTAAACTTTATCTTTCTAAAACATATAATATGGCTTTTGAAAACCCTTTTAAAACATGTTTTGAAACTCCGAAGTGGCTTGGCCCGATCAAGACAGGAATAGGAGAGCCAAGAAGAGCCCGAAACCGGAGCACCTGTCGAGCCCGGCACAACAACTCTTGTATCTGATTCACACCCCAGGATCTCGAACGTCCAAGACCCTGTTTTTACCAAAATATCATTTGAAGTCATCTCCGGAAGGCAGAAACGGAGGCGGACGACCATGTTGGCGAAGACCTAACGCAGACGGAGTACTGATACTGTCAGGCCCCGCACGAATCGTCCGTTTCGAACCCAGCTCGAAGGAGTCAGAGTTCAGTTTGGATTGGATCTGGACCATATATATCCAGATCCCAATCCAAACCCATATGTGGACTTGGATTTGGATTTGGATCCAGAGATCCAATCCAATATCCATATCCATGGCCCACATCACCTTCTCATAAATGGAGGTGGGGCCCACTTGAGTTTCACGTGGGATATTGGGCATGAGAGAGAGTGGGGTTGAAAAATATCAAGAGTGTTGTATTAAGCTTGACTTGTGTGTCAAGTTTGGGTTAATCATGTGGGTTAGCCTAATTGAGTGGGTTTAAGCTTGTAATTAGCTAAAACCTAACCTAGGGCTGCACCAACATGGGGTGATCTAGGTCTATGGGCCATTTTAAGGGAGCTCCTTCACCTAAACCTAGCCCAAAATGCCTAAACCTAGCCTAAACCCCTAATCCACCCCTAATCTGAACCTAATCACCTAACCCACTTCCCTAATCCCGTCCTAATCCCAACCTAATCACCTAACCCACTTCCCTAATCCTTCCCTAAACCTAGATTAATTTCCCTAATCCTAGCCTAAACCTAGCCTAATCACCTAACCTAGCTCACTAAACCTCACCCTAAAACCCAACCACCTAACCTAGCCCTAAACCCCTAAACCACCCTTAGCCCACGATTTACCCAAACCCCTAGTTTTAAAATATCTGGCCCAACCCCTTCCAGCCCACCTTATCTACATACCACCCTACCTAAACCACCTAACCACTACCCACAGCCCAGCCCTAACCGACCTACCCATCCCCTATTTAAACCCCCTTCCTTGTGGGCGGGTTTTCCAAGTGGGAGCCACCATCTCACCCAGCCGGGCCCTCTCCTTCTCCCATCTCTCACCCAGCCGGGACCACTCCCCACCTCCGCCTACTCCATCTGCTCCACCAGCCGCCGCCTGCTCCGCCACCTTCCCTCTTCCATCCACCACCACCACCCCTCAGCTGGACGCCATCACCTCCACCCAACCGAACCAGCCAACAGCCACCTGCCCGCCTGCTTCCCACTTCATCCGCCACCTCTCCCCATTCGGTAAGTACCCCAAACTCCCTCAAAGCCCCTCTCTACCACCTCTCCACTCTTAGCCACCCATCCTACCTTCATCTCAGCCCCTTTGTCACCACCACTTCAACCTAGCCGAACCTAGTATAACCCAAACTGCCGGCCACTACCTAGCCATCATCTCCCATTCGACCTTCCCCTAGGTGTCCTATTCGGCCTTCCCACCAGCTCACCTTTTAGGTCCAGTTTCCCTAAACTCCCAACTCCCCTAGTGACCCTAAGAATCCACTCATTTAGCCACTTTAAACCCCTACTTGGAGCCGCCATCTACTTGCCACCGGTCACCTTCGAGGCGCCTATCCCGCGCCCCACTTGCAGCCGGCCAGCACCCTTGATCACCTACCTTTGCGGAGCTCCCGTTTGCAGCGCAAAGCCAAGTCCACGCCCAAGCAAGGCCTCTACGGACCAGCTACTTGTAAGTGTCTAAACTCGGTCTATAGTTGTACACTTGCTTGAGATTCAATTTGATACGGGGTTGTAATAACGGAGCATAGTATTCCCCCGCTTGTAATAACGTGGCTTGGCACAACCACACACGTGCACCCTCTTAGTCGTGCACAATCTTGAACACACACGGGCCTAATCAGCCCCTGATATATAAGTGTACATATACTTTCATTTTCGAAGGGTTTTTTGTTTAAGTTGGGTGCGTTGTCTTTCAATTCAAGCACTCTGACACACATTGAGCTTTCGCTCTTATTTGAAAGACCCAAGTAAGGGCCGGCCTATACTATTTGGGTTTCATTTCATGTCGTGTGAGTAAGTCTTTCAATTCAAGCACTCTCACACACATTGAGCCTTCGCTCTTACTCCCAAGACCTTAGTAAAGGCCTTATTGCAGTTATATTTGGGTTTCATTTATGTCGTGTGGGTAGTCTTTCAATTCAAGCACTCTCACACACATTGAGCCTTCGCTCTTACTCCCAAGACCTTAGTAAAGGCCTTATTGCAGTTATATTTGGGTTTCATTTATGTCGTGTGGGTAGTCTTTCAATTCAAGCACTCTCACACACATTGAGCCTTCGCTCTTACTCCCAAGACCTTAGTCAAGGCCATACTGCAATTTATATTTGGGTTTAATTTCATGTCATGTGTGTAAGTCTTTCAATTCAAGCACGCACCCACATTGAGCCTTCGCTCTTATTTGCAAGACCCGAGTAAGGGCTCATATATATAAGCTATATACATATTTCCCTTCAGTTATTTCCCTTCGGTTATTTCCCTTCGGTTATTTTCCTTCGATTATTTCCCTTCTGTTATTTCCCTTCAGTATTGTCTTTACATTTCGGGTTTTCCCTTTGGAGTAGCGTGAGTTTGCATTGCATCTACGCCATACCACGAGGTAGGACGCATATTGCATCAAAGCAAGCCCCGCTCAAATTCGCCCATGTAGTGGAGTGTTCATAACACACAAACTAGGTGGCCCGAAAAGGGATAAAAGAAAAGACTTAGGCACGTGCAAATCCCCGTGATCTAAAACATGCAATCGCATCTTAAAGACCCGAAATAGACACCTCGAACCGCTTCGTAGACTTTCTCTCCAAAACTCGATTTTTGCAAAAGCGTACAGACTGACCCTTGCGCATCGGTGCAAGAAGGTCTGCGACGACAAGAGCTTACTTGCTCACAGTCGCCACGTTTAGAAGTCAGTGTTAAAAATATCTTCGATAGCTTAAGTAAGCTAGCTGGCACGCCCTATTTGTATACATAGGCCTTAGACGCACGAGAAGATCCACTCCAAGCCCCCGAAAGAGGCGAAGAGGCGGGGATTTTCGCGCGTCTACATATGGGAATCTCGCCCTTTTCAGGGGAGATGAGGATGACCCCAGCACCAGCCCCTCGTTGGTTTCGTGCCCCATCGAAGTGCATTTTCCACACTTGGTTTTCAAAATTGTTTGCCAAAATGTGGTTTTGAAAATGGTTTTGCAATATGCCTTGATCAGGCATTTCAACAAGTGTGGGATATGCGTCCTCTAGGGGGAACTCAACCACGTAATCTGCCAGGGTTGCCCCTTAATGGAGATTTGGTGATGGTATTTTAGGTCATATTCCATTAGAAGGAGTTTCCATTTGCCCAATCTACCCGTGAGAATGGGTTTTTCGAACAAGTGCTTGATAGGATCAAGCTTGGACACTATCCAGATCTCGTGATCTAGGAAATAGTGTCTGAATTTCTGGCAGGCCTAGACTAGGGCCAAGCACGTCTTCTCCATGGCTTGGTAATTTCATTCATAAGCCAAGAGAGTTTTCGAAATGTAGTAGATGGCATACTCCTTATGGGTGTCATCCTCGTATTGAGCCAACAGGGCTCCTAAAGCATTCGCCTGCACGGAGATGTAGAGTAAAAGCGGTTTTCCTTGCTTTGGAGGATTCAAAACGGGGGGATTAACCAAGTATTCCTTTAGTCTCTCGAAGGACTTCTAGCATTCATCATCCCATAAGAATTTCATGCCCTTCCTCAACAGCTTGTTGAAGCGCTCGCATCTAGTTGCCAGATTCGATATGAATCGGCGAATGGATTGTAAACGACCCTGGAGGCTACGGATTTGGGTGAGATTGGAGGGTGGAGTCATGTCTATGATGGCTCGACACTTAGAGGGGTCGACTTCTATACCCCTTTGGCTCACCATAAAGCCCAGAAGTTTCCCTGATTCTACCCCGAAGACACATTTTTGAGGGTTTAGCTTTACTTTGTAAAGCCTAAGCCTTTCGAAAATCTTTTGCAAACATTCGATATGAGTGCATCGGGTTTTGGATTTTGCCAAGAGATCATCTACATACACTTCTACGAGCTCGTGAATTTGATCATGGAAGATCGTGGTCATGGCTCGTTGGTATGTTGCGCCGGCATTTTTCAAACCAAAGGGCATGACTGTATAGCAGTACGTGCCCCATGGGGTTGTGAAGGCGGTCTTACCCTGATCTCGTGGACTTAGTTTGATTTGATTATAGCCTGAATAGCCATTCATAAATGAAAACATTTCGTGATTTGCAGTACTATCGACTATCAAATCTATGTTTGGTAAAGGATAATTATCCTTTGGAGTGGCTTTATTCAGGTTTCTGAAATCGATGCATATTCGAATTTTCCCATTGGTTTTTCGAACTACAACGATGTTTGACAACCAATCAGAGTACGCAATGGGTTTTATAAATCCAGCTTTTAGCAGATCTTCTAAACCCTCTTTGACTTGCGTGTGTACATTCGGGTGTATTTTCCTAAGCTTCTGCTTTATGGGTTTTACATCCGTATCTAAGGGAAGGCGATGCTCAATAATGCTGGGATCTATGCCCGGCATGTCTTCATATGTCCATGCAAACACATCTAAATAGGTTCGTAGAAATGCAATGAATGCTAACCTTTCATGTTCATGCAAGCATGCGCCTATTTTGATGGATTTGGGATTGGAATCATCCCCTAGGTTTACCTCTATGAAATCTCCTCCTACTGATTGGGAAGGTCTTTCAAAATCGAGAATTTTATGAAATTCTGGGAGCTCAGAAGTGGGATCTTCCTCAAGGGGATCCACTTCTGGGCTTTGATCATTCTCGTGGGCTATGGACCCGAGGGAATTTGATGCGTGGTTTTCAAAAAGACCTGGTTTTGTACTCGGATTTTCAAGTGATTTCAAAATTTTTGGTCTGGCTATGCAGATGACGTTTCTTTCGAAATCTTTTTCTTTTGCCAAAGTCCTACCAGGAGCAGCTATATACAAAATCTTTTTGGTATTTTCCAAATTTTTGATTTTTTTGGGTTTTTGTAAAACAAGAACTTTAGGAACTATACAAAGCACTCTATTTTCGAGTTTTTGTTTGTCCATTGTTTTTGGCTTTTCTTCCTTTTCGATTTTTTTGATTTTAAGCTTTTCAAATATTTTTGTATTTTTATAAAAGGGATCTTCCGTCATACCTACAAAGGGAAAACACTACGGATTAGACTCGGAATAGGAGATCTAAATTGTAGGTCTCTTCTAAGGCAGGTTCCAGGGCACCCTTGACCCAGGTGGTCACAGGGGGTGGCTCTGGCGGTATTCGGGGAGTATAGCCGATCCCATATCGGCTTGGATTGGCCCTAGGAAGGATGGGCTCTAGGAGACCCAGGTTCTCTGCCCCTAGACTCTTGTAGGGCGTATAGCCCATGTTCAACAACATGTTCCACGACTTTTTGTTTTTTGAAAAGTTTTGGTACAGGTCGTGGTCTTGGAATTTGCTGTCGTCCATATTGTGCTCATATGGCTTTTTGTCCAGGGGCTTTTGAAATAGGGAACGCTTGGGTTTTCCTAGAAGAGTTAGAATCGGGAGGGGGCCTGCTTTGGGCAACCCCTTCACACATACAACCTTCCTAGGGTTGTTTAACATGAGCCTTGACGGCTCAATCACAATCTACCCCAAGTTAGCCTCATGGGCCTGGGAGATCGATAAACAAGGGGAGTTTATGATCCCTTGAAGCTATGGGTGACTCTCACCTAGGATCACGACGACCTAGTCCCTGAAAGGGATCTTGACACACCTATGGAAGGTGGATGGCACAGCACACAAACTGTGTATCTAAGGCCTTCCCAACAACAGGTTATAATGGGGGTGGATGTCCAAGACATGGAACACTCCCGTGTGTTCGATCCCTCCCGTTTCCATTGGGAGTTCGATGGATCCTAAAGGTCTAGACGCATTCCCATCGTATCCAGTGATAATGATGGGGATTGGGTTCACTGAAGTCAAGGTGACTCCGATTTTGTACGCCACATGAAGTGGAAGGATGTTGAGCCCTCCTCCACCATCGACTAGGCACCTGTCCAGAGAGTGGTTGTTTAGAACCACCTCGATATGCAGGGCCTGGTTATGGGTTTTGTAGGGTCTATCTACATCATCTTCTGAAAAAGTGATGGGTGATTTTGCTCCTAACAAAGCTACTTGGGCAGACAAGGATTCCGGACTTATGCTCGAATCAACCTCGGCCCTTTTTAGAATTTTCTCTAATACAAGTCTATGCCTAGGCGAGGTTTTTATAAGCTCTAAGATAGACATGTGAATAGGAATCTTTGAAAGGTGGTTTTCGAAGTCGTAAGGATTTAGGATGACTTTGTCCTTATCTGCTTTTGGCAGAACATTAGGGATACATGCTTTTGAGGGGCCAGGCACACTGACCACCTTTTTAGCACTTTGTAGGTGCGGGGGTTGATAGATCCTCCCAGATCTAGTCACTTCCCCCATGACCAGCCTAGGGTTCACGCTAAATTTGGCTCTAAGGATGAGTTGAGGAGAATCTTGGAGTTTTAAAACTGGTTTTGCCGAGGATTCCATTTTTGGTGGTCCCTGAATGATGACTTGGGCGGGCTTCTTTTACAGTACAAGAATGGGCACACAAGTGGGTCGACCAGACTCTGGTTTTTGCACTAGTTCCTTAGAAAAGGTGAGGGTACATACCTCCTTTCCTTTCCCACTACCGTTGGGGTGTTTGGGAAAGGGTTCTTTGAAGATAGCTTGAGGTGGCTCAGGTTCCGCATTGACCTGGAGCCGGCCCTCCGCTATCAAGTTCTCAATTTTATTTAAAAGGCAGAAACAACATTTGGTATCATGGCCTTTGAGCCGGTGATACTTACAAAATCGATTTAAATACCCCCCTTTGGAAGTGACTCCTTCGGGGATTTCGGGAAGTTCTATCATGCCTTGGGCAAGTAGGAGGTCTAGGACCTCCGACACAAGTTGCCCAGTGGTGTATATTCCCATTTTTCAATCGGTTTTTGAAAGGTTCGCTCCCTTTTATTTTCTAGTTTTTCAAAATTTTTGGAAGTGCTTGCCACGCCTGGATCCCCCCGGACATTGGCGATTTTATGGGGCTTTGCCCCTTTGTCCATCGTGGGTAGCCCATAAGTGATGGGCTTCTCCAAGAGGGTTTTAGAACCGGCACTTCCTTTCCATAGGTGATCGTATGTCCCTTTTCTCAAGTTGGTTTCGAAAAGGGATGCCTTTTTGATCAACTTATGGAAAGTTGAGATCTCATGAAGCGAGAGAAGGGTTTTTAACTCGCTTTTAAAGTTATCCAGGATGAGCATGACTGCGCATCCTTCGGATATGGGCTCTCGTACTTGGCCCAAGAGTGACCTCCATCGTATAATGAAGGCATGTACATCTTCGTTCATGCCTTGCTTTGTGTCCCTTAAGGTATTCAGAGTTGGCGTGACTTCTACGTTGTGTGCAAATCTTTGCATGAAGTAGTTCGCTAACTCTTCAAAAGTAGCGAACTGTCTTAAGTCGTAGGAAGCCAGCCATTTGGCAGCTTTCGTAATCCATAGGAAGGAAATCATACAGGGCGTAGCTTCTTTTCTCTTTATTCTGCCCTTTCAGCAACTGCTGTAGGGCTTTACGGTCCTTTTGTGTGAAGGACTCGTGGTATTGGTTGCCTTCCATTACGGAGGCCTCTTTGTGCTTGCGAGGTTTTTTAGATTTTTTCTTAGGCCTTTGTTCACCGTTTGATGAACACGAATCGCCTACTTCAGCCTCTTGGCTGAGAGCATCGATTTTGGCCTTGTAAACACCCCGAAATCCCACGAATTTCTTAAATAAATCTGGTTTTGTAAAAGCAGCCCCAAAGGGCCATTTTGAGTCTGGAAACCCAGGAGCCTTCCAGACAACCCTGTATATATGTTTTAAACTCTATATGTCAAAAACATATAATATGGCTTTTTGAAAACCCTTTTAAAACACGTTTTGAAACCCCGAAGTGGCTTGGCCCGATCAAGACAGGACCAGGAGAGCCAAGAAGAGCCCGGAACCGGAGCACCTGTCGAGCCCGGCGCAACAACTCTTGTATCTGATTCACATCCCAGGATCTCGAACGTCCAAGACCCTGTTCTTATCAAAATAGCATTTGAAGTCATCTCCGGAGGGCAGAAACGGAGGCGGACGACTATGTTGGCGAAGACCCAACGCAGACGGAGTACTGATGCTGTCAGGCCCCGCACGAATCGTCCGTTTCGAACCCAGCTCGAAGGAGTCAGAGTTCAGTTTGGATTGGATCAGGACCATATATATCCAGATTCCAATCTAAACCCATATGTGGACTTGGATTTGGATTTGGATCCAGAGATCCAATCCAATATCCATATCCATGGCCCACATCACCTTCTCATAAATGGAGGTAGGGCCCACTTGAAATTCACGTGGGATATTGGGCATGAGAGAGAGTGCGGTTGAAAAATATCAAGAGTGTTGTATTAAGCTTGACTTGTGTGTCAAGTTTGGGTTAATCATGTGGGTTAGCCTAATTGAGTGGGTTTAAGCTTGTAATTAGCTAGAACCTAACCTAGGGCTGCACCAACATGGGGTGATCAAGGTCTATGGGCCATGCTAAGGGAGCTCCTTCACCTAAACCTAGCCAAAAATGACTAAACCTAGCCTAAACCCCTAATCCACCCCTAATCTGAACCTAATCACCTAACCCACTTCCCTAATCCCGGCCTAATCCCAACCTAATCACCTAACCCACTTCCCTAATCCTTCCCTAAACCTAGATTAATTTCCCTAATCCTAGCCTAAACCTAGCCTAATCACCTAACCTAGCTCACTAAACCTCACCCTAAAACCCAACCACCTAACCTAGCCCTAAACCCCTAAACCACCCTTAGCCCACACGATTTACCCAAACCCCTAGTTTTAAAATATCTGGCCCAACCCCTTCCAGCCCACCTTATCTACATACCACCCTACCTAAACCACCTAACCACTACCCACAGCCCAACCCTAACCGACCTACCCATCCCCTATTTAAACCCCCTTCCTTGTGGGCGGGTTTTCCAAGTGGGAACCACCATCTCACCCAGCCGGGCCCTCTCCTTCTCCCATCTCTCACCCAGCCGGGACCACTCCCCACCTCCGCCTGCTCCATCTGCTCCACCAGCCGCCACCTGCTCCGCCACCTTCCCTCTTCCATCCACTACCACCACCCCTCAGCCGGACGCCATCACCTCCAACCAACCGAACCAGCTGACAGCCACCTGCCCGCCACCTTCCCACTTCATCCGCCACCTCTCCCCATTCGGTAAGTACCCCAAACTCCCTCAAAGCCCCTCTCTACCACCTCTCCATTCTTAGCCACCCATCCTACCTTCATCTCAGCCCTTTTGCCGCCACCACCTAAACCTAGCCGAACCTAGTATAACCCAAGTTGCTGGCCACTACCTAGCCATCATCTCCCATTCGGCCAACTCCCCTAGGTGTCCTATTCGGCCTTCCCACTAGCTCACCTTTTGGGTCCAGTTTCCCTAAGTACCCAACTCCCCTAGTGACCCTAAGAACCCACTCATTTAGCCATTTAAACCCCTTACCTTGAGGCGCCATCTGCTTGCCACCGGTCACCTTCGAGGCGCCTATCCCGCGCCCCACTTGCAGCCGGCCAGCACCCTTGATCACCTACCTTCGCGGAGCTCCCGTTTGCAGCCCAAGGCCAAGCCCACGCTCAAGCAAGACCTCTACGGACCAGCTACTCGTAAGTGTCTAAACTCGGTCTTTAGTCGTACACTTGCTTGAGATTCAATTTGATACGGGGTTGTAATAACGGAGCATAGTCTCCCCCCGCTTGTAATAACGTGGCTTGGCACAACCACACACGTGCACCCTCTTAGTCGTGCACGATTTTTAACACACACGGGCCTAATCAGCCCCTAATATATAGGTGGATATATATACTTTCATTTTCGAAGGGTTTTGTTTAAGTTGGGTGCGTTGTCTTTCAATTCACACACTCACACACATTGAGCTTTCGCTCTTAGTTGAAAGACCCAAGTAAGGGCCGACCTATACTATTTGGGTTTAATTTCATGTCGTGTGAGTAAGTCTTTCTATTCAAGCACTTTCACACACATTGAGCTTTCGCTCTTAGTTGAAAGACCCAAGTAAGGGCCGACCTATACTATTTGGGTTTAATTTCATGTCGTGTGAGTAAGTCTTTCAATTCAAGCACTTTCACACACATTGAGCCTTCGCTCTTACTCCCAAGACCTTAGTAAAGGCCTTATTGCAGTTATATTTGGGTTTCATTTATGTCGTGTGGGTAGTCTTTCAATTCAAGCACTCTCACACACATTGAGCCTTCGCTCTTACTCCCAAGACCTTAGTCAAGGCCATACTGCAATTTATATTTGGGTTTAATTTCATGTCGTGTGTGTAAGTCTTTCAATTCAAGCACGCACCCACATTGAGCCTTCGCTCTTATTTGCAAGACCCGAGTAAGGGCTCATATACATAAGATATATACATATCTCCCTTCGGTTATTTCCCTTCTGTTATTTCCCTTCAGTATTGTCTTTACATTTCGGGTTTTCCCTTTGGAGTAGCGTGAGTTTGCATTGCATCTACGCCATACCACGAGGTAGGACGCATATTGCATCAAAGCAAGCCCCGCTCGAATTCGCCCATGTAGTGGAGTGTTCATAACACACAAACTAGGTGGCCCGAAAAGGGATAAAAGAAAAGACTTAGGCACGTGCAAATTCACGTGATCTAAAATATGCAAATCGCACCTTAAAGACCCGAACTAGACACCTCGAACCGCTTCGTAGACTTTCTCTCCAAAACTCGATTTTTGCAAAAGCGTACAGACTGACCCTTGCGCATCGGTGCAAGAAGGTCTGCGACGACAAGAGCTTACTTGCTCACAGTCGCCACGTTTAGAAGTCAGTGTTAGAAATATCTTCGCTAGCTTAAGTAAGCTAGCTGGCACGCCCTATTTGTATACATAGGCCTTAGACGCACGAGAAGATCCACTCCAAGCCCCCGGAAGGGACAAAGAGGCGGGGATTTTCGGGCGTCTACAGAGATTCGCACGCCCGGTGGGACGTGAGCCTTTTTAGAAATCGAGTTTACTTGTAGAAGTCTTGCGAAAATTTTGTAAAAAGGTGTCGTTTTAACTTGTTTTCTTTGCTTGTACTTAGGAAATTTTGAAAAAGCTTGAAAAGCATGTCAAAATCCAATCCAAGTGAAGTGTCAAGCCAAGGCTCATGCGCATCAAGTTCTCACTCTAGGAGGATTTTCAAAAACAAAATAAAACTAGATGAAATCGAGGACTTAAGAAGGGAGTTTGAGGCCAAAATCGATGCTCTCAGCCAAGAGGCTGAAGTAGGCGATTCATGTTCATCGAACGGTGAACAAAGGCCTAAAAAGAAATTTGAAAAACCTCGCAAGCAAAAAGAGGCCTCTGTAATGGAAGGCAACCAATACCACGAGTCCTTCACACAAAAGGACCGTAAAGCCCTACAGCAGCTGCTGAAAGGGCAGAATAAAGAGAAAAGAAGCTACGCCCTGTCTGATTTCCTTCCTATGGATTACGAAACAGACAGTGACGATGAAATACCGAACTTCCATCGGTATGATGGCATGGGAGACCCTAGGTCTCACTTGCAGCTTTTCTCACGTCGACCCCATAAGAAGAAAAAGGACTCGATGAAATGGGTGTATTGGTTCCCTCTATCCCTTAAGGGCACAGCTGCCAAATGGCTGGCTTCCTACGACTTAAGCCAGTTCGCTACTTTTGAAGAGTTAGCGAACTGCTTAATGCAAAGATTTGCACACAACGTGGAAGTCACGCCAACCCTGAATACCCTAAGGGATACAAAGCAAGGCATGAACGAAGACGTACATGCCTTCATTATAAGATGGAGGTCGCTTTTAGGCCAAGTGCGAGAGCCCATATCCGAAGGATGCGCAGTAATGCTCATCCTGGATAATTTCAAAAACGAGTTAAAAACCCTTCTCTCGCTCCATGAGATTTCAACTTTCCATAAGTTGATCAAAAAGGCCTCCCTTTTCGAAACCAACTTGCGAAAAGGGACATATGACCACTTATAGAAAGGAAGTGCCGTTCCAAAAACACGTTTGGAAAAGCCCATCGCATATGGGCTGCCCACGACGGACAAAGGGGCAAAGCCCCATAAAATCGCCAATGTCCGGGTGGATCCAGGCATGGCAGGCACTTCTAAAAATTTTGAAAAAATAGAAAATAAGAGAGAACGCAATTTTTCAAAACCAATTGAAAAACGGGAGTACACTCCGCTGGGGCAACCTGTGTCGGAGGTCCTAGACCTCTTACTTGCCCAGGGCATGATCGAACTCCCTGAAATCCCCGAAGGAGTCACGTCCAAAGGGGGGTATTTAAACCGATTTTGCAAGTATCATCGGCTCAAAGGCCATGATACCAAACGTTGCTTCTCTCTTCTAAATAAAATCGAGAACTTGATAGCGGAGGGTCGGCTCCAGGTCACTGCGGAACCTGAACCACCTCAAGCTATCTTCAAGGAACCCTTTCCCAAACACGCCAGTGGCAGTGGGAAAGGAAAGGAGGTATGTACCCTCACCATTTCCAAGAAACTAGCGCAAAAGCCCGAACCTGGTCGACCTGCTTGTGCGCCCATCCTTGTATTATACAAGAGGCCCGCCCAAGTCGTCATTCGGGGACCACCAAAAGTGGAAACCCCGGCAAAGCCAGTTTTGAAAATCCAAGGTTCTCCTCAGCTCATCCTTGGAGCCAAATTTAGCGCAAACCCTAGGCTGGTCGTGGGGGAAGTCACTAGATCCGGGAGGATCTACCAACCCCCGCACCTTCAAGGTGCTCAAAAGGTGGTCAGTGTGCCTGGCCCCTCAAAAGCATGTATCCCTAGTGGTCTGCCAAAAGCAGATAAGGACAAAATCATCCTAAATCCTTATGATTTCGAAAACCACCTTTCAAAGATTCCTATTCACATGTCTATCCTAGAGCTTATCAAAACCTCGCCTAGGCATAGACTTGTCTTAGAGAAAATTCTAGAAAGGGCCAAGGTTGATTCGAACATAAGTCCGGAATCCTTGTCTGCCCAAGTGGCTTTATTAGGAGCAAAATCGCCCATCACCTTTTCGGAAGATGATGTAGATAGACCCTACGAAACCCATAACCAGGCCCTGCATATCGAGGTGGTTCTAAACAACCACTCTCTGGACAGGTGCCTAGTCGATGGTGGAGGAGGGCTCAACATCCTTCCACTTCACGTGGCGTACAAAATCGGAGTCACATTGACTTCAGTGAACCCAAGCCCCATCGTTATCACTGGATACGATGGGAATGCGTCTAGGCCTTTAGGATCCATCGAACTCCCAATGGAAACGGGGGGGATCGAACACACGGGGGTGTTCCATGTCTTGGACATCCACCCCCATTATAACCTGTTGCTGGGAAGGCCCTGGATACACAGCTTGTGCGCTGTGCCATCCACCTTCCACAGGTGTGTTAAGATCCCTTTTAGGGACCAGGTCGTAGTGATCCTAGGTGAGAGTCACCCACAGCTTCAGGGGATCATAAACTCCCCTTGTTTATCGAGTTCCCAGGCCCATGAGGCTAACCTGGGGCAAATTATGGTTGAGCCACCTCGGCTCATGTTGAACAACCCTAGGAAGGTTGTATGTGTGAAGGGGCCGCCCAAAGCAGGCCCCCTCCCGACTCTAATCCTCCTAGGAAAACCCAAACGTTCCCTATTTCCAAAACCCCTGGACAAAAGGCCATACGAGCCTAATATGGACGATAGCATGTTCCAGGACCACGACTTCTATCCCATCTTTTCAAAAAACAAAAGGTCGTGGAACATGTTATTAAACATGGGCTACACGCCCTACAAAAGTCTAGGGGCACAAAACCAGGGTCTCCTAGAGCCCATCCTTCCTAGGGCCAACCCAAGCCGATATGGGATCGGTTATACTCCCCGAATACCGCCGGAGCCACCCCTTGTGACCACCTGGGTCAAGGGTGCCCCGGAGCCTGTCTTAGAAGAGACCTATGGTTTAGACCTCCTATTCCGAGCCTAACCCGTAGTGTTTTCCCTTTGTAGGTATGACGAAAGATCCCTTTTTCTAAAAAATACCAAAAACATTTGAAAAACTTAAAATAACAAAAAATCGAAAAACAAGAAAAACCAAAAACAATGGAAAAACAAAAACTCAAAAAAAGTGTGCTTTGTATAGTTCCCAAAGTTCTTATTTTACAAAAACCCAAAAAAATCGAAAATTTGGAAAATACCAAAAAGATTTTGTACATAGCTGCTCCTGGTAGGACTTTGGCAAAAGAAAAGGATTTTGAAAGAAGTGTCGTCTGCATAGCCAGACCAAAAATTTCGAAATTACTTGAAAAT
This sequence comes from Brasenia schreberi, assembly GCA_036023115.1. NCBI lineage: Eukaryota > Viridiplantae > Streptophyta > Magnoliopsida > Nymphaeales > Cabombaceae > Brasenia > Brasenia schreberi. Next base: position 4,789,860 of record JAYKKT010000073.1, read on the forward strand.
CCAAGTACAAAACTAGGTTATTTTGAAAACCACGCATCAAGTTCCCTCGGGTCTATAGCCCACGAGAATGATCAAAGCCCAGAAGTGGATCCCCTTGAGGAAGATCCCACTTCTGAGCTCCCAGAATTTCATAGAATTCTCGATTTTGAAAGACCTTCCCAATCAGTAGGAGGAGATTTCGTAGAGGTGAACCTAGGGGATGATTCCAATCCCAAAACCATCAAAATAGGCGCATGCTTGCATGAAACTGAAAAGTTAGCATTCATTGCATTTCTACGAACCTATTTAGATGTGTTTGCATGGACGTATGAAGACATGCCGGGCATAGATCCCAGCATAGTCGAGCATCGTCTTCCCTTAGATGTAGGTGTAAAACCAATAAAGCAGAAGCTTAGGAAAATACACCCGAATGTACACACGCAAGTCAAAGAGGGTTTAGAAGATCTGCTAAAAGCCGGATTTATAAAACCCATTGCGTATTCTGATTGGTTGTCAAATATCGTTGTAGTTCAAAAAACCAAGGGGAAAATTCGAATATGCATCGATTTCAGAAACCTAAATAAAGCCACTCCAAAGGATAATTATCCTTTACCAAACATAGATTTGCTAGTCGATAGTACTGCAAATCATGAAATGTTTTCATTCATGGATGGTTATTCAGGCTATAATCAAATCAAAATAAGCCCACGAGATCAGGGTAAGACCGCCTTCACAACCCCATGGGGCACGTACTGCTATACAGTCATGCCCTTTGGTTTGAAAAATGCCGGCACAACATATCAACGAGCCATGAACACGATCTTCCATGATCAAATTCACGAGCTTGTAGAAGTGTATGTAGATGATCTCTTGGCGAAATCCAAAACCCGATGCACCCATATCGAATGTTTACAAAAGATTTTCGAAAGGCTTAGGCTTTACAAAGTAAAGCTAAACCCTCAAAAATGTGTGTTCGGGGTAGAATCAGGGAAGCTTCTAGGCTTTATGGTGAGCCAAAGGGGAATAGAAGTCGACCCCTCTAAGTGTCGAGCCATTATAGACATGGCTCCACCCTCCAATCTCACCCAAGTCCGTAGCCTTCAGGGTCGATTACAATCTGTGCGCCGATTCATATCGAATCTGGCAACTAGATGCGAACCCTTCAACAAACTGTTGAGGAAGGGTACGAAATTCTTATGGGATGACGAATGCCAAAAGTCCTTCGAGAGACTAAAGGCATACTTGGTTAATCCCCCCGTTTTGAATCCTCCAAAACAAGGAAAACCGCTTTTATTATACATCTCCGTGCATGTAAACGCTTTAGGAGCCCTGTTGGCTCAATACGAGGATGACACCCACAAGGAGTATGCCATCTACTATATTTCAAAAACTCTCTTGGCTTATGAATGAAATTATCAAGCCATGGAGAAGACGTGCTTGGCCCTAGTCTGGGCCTGCCAGAAATTCAGACACTATTTCCTAGATCATGAGATCTGGATAGTGTCCAAGCTTGATCCAATCAAGCACTTGTTCGAAAAACCCATTCTCATGGGTAGATTGGGCAAATGGCAACTCCTTCTAATGGAGTATGATCTGAAATACCATCACCAGATCTCCATTAAGGGGCAAGCCCTAGCAGATTACGTGGCTGAATTCCCCTTAGAGGACTCATATCCCACTCTTGTCGAAATGCCTGATGAAGGCATATTGCAAAACCATTTTCAAAACCACATTTTGGCAAATTCTTTCGAAAACCAAGTGTGGAAGATGCACTTCGACGGGGCACGAAACCAACGAGGGGCTGGTGCCGGGATCATCCTGATCTCCCCTGAAAAGGGCGAGATTCCCATAGCAGTCCGCTTAGATTTCGAATGTTCCAACAACGTAGCTGAGTATGAAGCACTCATACAAGGCTTAAAGATTTCGAAAACTCTAGGGGCATCATGCATCGAGGTCTTTGGAGATTCGCTCCTTGTCATAAACCAGGTTTTAAAAATTTGGCAAGTACGTAATGAGAAACTACTTCCATATCACGAGTTGGCCACTCGATTGGTCCAATCCTTCCAGTCGTGTAAGCTCACACACGTAGGAAGAGAGGACAATGGCATCGCCGACGCCCTCTCTTCCTTGGGTTCAGCCCTGAAGGTCGATCCCATTTTAGGGACCAGATCCTTGGAAATATGGCATGCGCCCCATCCATCCACACACGACTTGGATATTTGCCAAAGCAACCCAGAGTCTGTTGAAAAACCCTGGTTCTATGACATAAAACAATTTCTAGAAAATGGGGGATTCACCGAGGATGCCACGTCCAAAGATAAGGCATTCATTCGTAAGATTTCGACCCGATACACCATTCTGGGTCGGGTCTTATACAAAAAGAGTTTTACCGGCATTCTGCTTAGGTGTATCGACCTAGAGGAGGCTAGGATAGTGATGCACGAGTTCCACGATGGAGAATGTGGAGGTCATGTTAATGCCAACATGATGGTGATGAAAATACTTAGAGGGGGTTATTTTTGGTCCACCCTGAAAAAGGATTGTCACGATCATGTTAGGAAGTGTCATCCATGTCAAGTGCATGGGCACGCCATTCATATCCCTTCATCTGCATTGCATTCTGTGGTCAACCCCTGGCCATTTACCATGTGGGCGTTTGACATTGTAGGCCCCATATTTCCAAAGGCCTCGAATGGGCATCGTTTCATTTTAGCAGCCACGGAGTATTTCTCCAAGTGGGTGGAAGCCATTTCCCTAACGAATGTAATGGGGCAACATGTGGTGGCTTTCATCCGGAGGAATATCTTGGCTCGATTTGGGGTTCCACGAGACCTTGTGTCTGATAATGGTACCCCATTCAAGAATGAGCGGATGGTCAAGCTGTGCAACACGTATGGCATAACTCACCACTTCTCCTCGCCCTACTACCGTCAAGGCAACGGCCAAGCCGAAGCCACAAACAAGACTCTCATTGGTATCATTGAGAAAACCTTAGAGAAGGGTAGGATGTGGCACGGGAAGTTGGATGAAGCCTTATGGGCTTATAGGACTTCCATCCGGACTCCCACGAATGCCACACCATTCGAATTGGTCTATGGCACAAACGCCATTCTTCCCATTCATACCCAACTGCATTCATTCCATACATCCATTGCACTCGACCTCCCCCTAGAGACGCTTCAGCATGCTAGGATGGCCGAACTAGATTTGCTAGATGAGAGGCGACTCCTTGCCATGGATCATGCTCGTGCATACCGGCAAAGGATAGCCCGACAATATAGCAAACACATGAGACCTCGCCACTTTGAAGTGGGAGATCTGGTTTTGAAAACCATCCACCATCATGGCCCACACCCCCTAGGCAAGTGGCGCCCCAACTGGGATGGACCCTATGTTGTACGAGCAACCACTACGAACAATTCGTATTGGTTGATCGATGTAGAAGGTAGGAATTTAGCAGATCCTATCAATATTCAATACTTAAAGAAGTATCATGTGTAGGATCTGGATTAAATTCCAAGTTTTTTTGAAAATTTTAAAGGGATAGCTGCCCTGAGACGTGTGAATAAGGTGCAAAAGCAACTCGTGTGACCCTAAGTAAGAGAATTCGCACTTGTGAAAGAGTGGAGTTTTCAAAATCGTGGTTGCATTTCAAAATCCTTCTTCTTACAAAGAAAGGCCTAGTTCAACATAGCAAGATACTTGCAAGTAGTACCTGCTATTTCTAAATAGGCTGATCTGGAATGGATCGAGTGTAGGCTTGGGATAAGTCCTCCCCTCTTCTCTTCTCCTTCCAAAAGGAAAACAAAGGCCCAAATCAAAAGGGAATTTCCCATTTAAAGTCTCTTTCCAAAAGAAAGAAACCAGACTTCAAAAAAAGAAAAATCGATTCTCTTATGAAAAAGAGGGATTAAAGAAAAAATACTCCCAAAGGGAGACCCTCTATGAAAAAAAGGAAAAAGAGGCCAAAAAGCTCAAAAAGAGCAGTTTTCCACTTTCTATGCCTTAAACCACGGGACGCTTCAGAAGGGACCGTGGTATCTCTTTCCCATCCCTGGCTTATCCCAAGCTAAAGCATGGTTCATTTCGAGGAATCCTAAAGTAAAAATAGGATTTACTTACTTGAATTTCATCTTGTTTGAGAATTCGACGTTTCGAGTAAGGCGTAGGGATTTGAAATGAAGCTTGTTTTCTTATAAAACCTCTGCTAGATAAGCGAGTGTTAAGACTCAAACAAGGGCAAGCACGAAGAGCTCGAGATCCTTAGGATCGAGACTCAAGACAGTTGTCCCATTTGTAAATAGTTTTGTAAATAAGTTTTGAAAACCGAACATCGAACAGCATAGGATTTGCTCACTTGGAGCAATAGACCTTGTAAGTCTCTAGAGTTCGACCACATCTGGTCTCTGGGAGGTCGCCACTTTTGGCACCACACCCATGTCATTTGCATTCCACGCATGGTACTTGCATGAACATGATCTCATTTTAGGACCAGATTCCATAGTATAACCCTTTGGCGTGATATCTCCTCCTACCAGAGTTTGTAAAATTGAGATTTTGCTAAAATGGGACGATCCCATATTCTTCGTGGCTAGATCTAGGGAGACATTGAAAGGGGTGTTTGTCATCTTTGCCCTTATCCAAATCAATTTGGACAAGGCCAAAGAGGGGCATCTGTAAACACCCCGAAATCCCACGAATTTCTTAAATAAATCTGGTTTTGTAAAAGCAGCCCCAAAGGGCCATTTTGAGTCTGGAAACCCAGGAGCCTTCCAAACAACCCTGTACATATGTTTTAAACTCTATCTGTCAAAAACATATAATATGGCTTTTTGAAAACCCTTTTAAAACACGTTTTGAAACCCCGAAGTGGCTTGGCCCGATCAAGACAGGACCAGGAGAGCCAAGAAGAGCCCGGAACTGGAGCACCTGTCGAGCCCGGCGCAACAACTCTTGTATCTGATTCACATCCCAGGATCTCGAACGTCCAAGACCCTGTTCTTATGAAAATAGCATTTGAAGTCATCTCCGGAGGGCAGAAACGGAGGCGGACGACTATGTTGGCGAAGACCCAACGCAGACGGAGTACTGATGCTGTCAGGCCCCGCACGAATCGTCCGTTTCGAACCCAGCTCGAAGGAGTCAGAGTTCAGTTTGGATTGGATCTGGACCATATATATCCAGATTCCAATCCAAACCCATATGTGGACTTGGATTTGGATTTGGATCCAGAGATCCAATCCAATATCCATATCCATGGCCCACATCACCTTCTCATAAATGGAGGTGGGGCCCACTTGAAATTCACGTGGGATATTGGGCATGAGAGAGAGTGGGGTTGAAAAATATCAAGAGTGTTGTATTAAGCTTGACTTGTGTGTCAAGTTTGGGTTAATCATGTGGGTTAGCCTAATTGAGTGGGTTTAAGCTTGTAATTAGCTAGAACCTAACCTAGGGCTGCACCAACATGGGGTGATCAAGGTCTATGGGCCATGCTAAGGGAGCTCCTTCACCTAAACCTAGCCAAAAATGCCTAAACCTAGCCTAAACCCCTAATCCACCCCTAATCTGAACCTAATCACCTAACCCACTTCCCTAATCCCGGCCTAATCCCAACCTAATCACCTAACCCACTTCCCTAATCCTTCCCTAAACCTAGATTAATTTCCCTAATCCTAGCCTAAACCTAGCCTAATCACCTAACCTAGCTCACTAAACCTCACCCTAAAACCCAACCACCTAACCTAGCCCTAAACCCCTAAACCACCCTTAGCCCACGATTTACCCAAACCCCTAGTTTTAAAATATCTGGCCCAACCCCTTCCAGCCCACCTTATCTACATACCACCCTACCTAAACCACCTAACCACTACCCACAGCCCAGCCCTAACCGACCTACCCATCCCCTATTTAAACCCCCCTCCTTGTGGGCGGGTTTTCCAAGTGGGAACCACCCTCTCACCCAGCCGGGCCCTCTCCTTCTCCCTTCTCTCACCCAGCCGGATCACTCCCCACCTCTGCCTGCTCCACCAGCCGCCACCTGCTCCGCCACCTGCTCCGCCACCTTCCCTCTTCCATCCACTACCACCACCCCTCAGCCGGACGCCATCACCTCCAACCAACCGAACCAGCCGACAGCCACCTGCCCGCCACCTTCCCACTTCATCCGCCACCTCTCCCCATTCGGTAAGTACCCCAAACTCCCTCAAAGCCCCTCTCTACCACCTCTCCATTCTTAGCCACCCATCCTACCTTCATCTCAGCCCTTTTGCCGCCACCACCTAAACCTAGCCGAACCTAGTATAACCCAAGTTGCTGGCCACTACCTAGCCATCATCTCCCATTCGGCCAACTCCCCTAGGTGTCCTATTCGGCCTTCCCACTAGCTCACCTTTTGGGTCCAGTTTCCCTAAGTACCCAACTCCCCTAGTGACCCGAAGAACCCACTCATTCAGCCATTTAAACCCCTTACCTTGAGGCGCCATCTGCTTGCCACCGGTCACCTTCGAGGCGCCTATCCCGCGCCCCACTTGCAGCCGGCCAGCACCCTTGATCACCTACCTTCGCGGAGCTCCCGTTTGCAGCCCAAGGCCAAGCCCACGCTCAAGCAAGACCTCTACGGACCAGCTACTCGTAAGTGTCTAAACTCGGTCTTTAGTCGTACACTTGCTTGAGATTCAATTTGATACGGAGTTGTAATAACGGAGCGTAGTCTCCCCCCGCTTGTAATAACGTGGCTTGGCACAACCACACACGTGCACCCTCTTAGTCGTGCACGATTTTTAACACACACGGGCCTAATCAGCCCCTAATATATAGGTGGATATATATACTTTCATTTTCGAAGGGTTTTGTTTAAGTTGGGTGCGTTGTCTTTCAATTCACACACTCACACACATTGAGCTTTCGCTCTTAGTTGAAAGACCCAAGTAAGGGCCGACCTATACTATTTGGGTTTAATTTCATGTCGTGTGAGTAAGTCTTTCAATTCAAGCACTTTCACACACATTGAGCTTTCGCTCTTAGTTGAAAGACCCAAGTAAGGGCCGACCTATACTATTTGGGTTTAATTTCATGTCGTGTGAGTAAGTCTTTCAATTCAAGCACTTTCACACACATTGAGCCTTCGCTCTTACTCCCAAGACCTTAGTAAAGGCCTTATTGCAGTTATATGTGGGTTTCATTTATGTCGTGTGGGTAGTCTTTCAATTCAAGCACTCTCACACACATTGAGCCTTCGCTCTTACTCCCAAGACCTTAGTCAAGGCCATACTGCAATTTATATTTGGGTTTAATTTCATGTCGTGTGTGTAAGTCTTTCAATTCAAGCACGCACCCACATTGAGCCTTCGCTCTTATTTGCAAGACCCGAGTAAGGGCTCATATACATAAGATATATACATATCTCCCTTCGGTTATTTCCCTTCGGTTATTTCCCTTCAGTATTGTCTTTACATTTCGGGTTTTCCCTTTGGAGTAGCGTGAGTTTGCATTGCATCTACGCCATACCACGAGGTAGGACGCATATTGTATCAAAGCAAGCCCCGCTCGAATTCGCCCATGTAGTGGAGTGTTCATAACACACAAACTAGGTGGCCCGAAAAGGGATAAAAGAAAAGACTTAGGCACGTGCAAATCCACGTGATCTAAAATATGCAAATCGCACCTTAAAGACCCGAAATAGACACCTCGAACCGCTTCGTAGACTTTCTCTCCAAAACTCGATTTTTGCAAAAGCGTACAGACTGACCCTTGCCCATCGGTGCAAGAAGGTCTGCGACGACAAGAGCTTACTTGCTCACAGTCGCCATGTTTAGAAGTCAGTGTTAGAAATATCTTCGCTAGCTTAAGTAAGCTAGCTGGCACGCCCTATTTGTATACATAGGCCTTAGACGCACGAGAAGATCCACTCCAAGCCCCCGGAAGGGACAAAGAGGCGGGGATTTTCGCGCGTCTACAGGCCTCAAATTCCCTTCTTAGGTCCTCGATTTCATCTAGTTTGATCCTGTTTTTGAAAATCCTCCTAGAGTGAGAACTTGATGCGCATGAGCCTTGGCTCGACACTTCACTTGGATTGGATTTTGACATGCTTTTCAAGCTTTTTAAAAATTTCCTAAGTACAAGCAAAGAAAACAAAGTTAAAAACGGCACCTCTTTGAAAATTTTTTCGCAAGCTTCTAACTTAACTCGATTTTTGAAAGACTCACGCCCCACCGGGCGTGCCAATCTCTGTAGACACAGGAAAATCCCCACCTCCCTTTTGGCTTCTTAGGGTTTGGAGCGGATCCTCTCGTGTGTCTAAGGCCTATTTGTATAAACAGGGCGTGCCAGCTTGCTTACCTAAGCTAGCGAAGATATATTTTAACCTGACTTCTAACGTGGCGACTATGAGAAAGTGAGCTCTTGTCGTCGCAGACCTTCTTGCACCGATGCGCAGGGGTCAGTCTATACGCTTTAAAAATCGAGTTTAGGGTAGGAAAATGTAGACGCGCGAAAATCCCCATGCCTCCCCTGCCTTTTCTGGGCTTGGAGTGGATCCTCTCATGCGTCTAAGGCCTATTTATGTAAACAGGGTGTGCCATCTAGCTTACCTAAGCTAGCGAAGATATGTTTTAAACTGACTTCTAATCGTGGCGACTGTGAGCAAGTGAGCTCTTGTCGTCGCAGACCTTCTTGCACCGATGCGCAAGGGTCAGTCTATACGCTTTGCAAAAATCGAGTTTTTGGGGATAGAAAGCCTACAAAGTGGTTCGAGGTGTCTAATTCGGGTCTTTTAGATACGATTGCAGATTTTAGATTACGTGGATTTGCACGTACCTAAGTTTTTTTTTTTATTTTATCCCTTTGTGGGTCGCCTAGTTCGTGTGTTATGAACACTCCACTACATGGGCAAATTCGAGCGGGGCTTGCTTTGATGCAATATGCGTCCTACCTCGTGGTATGGCGTAGATGCAATGCAAACTCACGCTACTCCAAAGGGAAAACCCGAAATGTAAAGACAATGCCGAAGGGAAATAACCGAAGGGAAATGACTTGTAAAGTAAATGCCGAAGGGAGATAATGTATATAGAGTATGTATATGGGCCCTTACTCGGGTCTTGCAAATAAGAGCGAAGGCTCAATGTGGGTGTGTGCTTGAATTGAAAGACTTACACACACGACATGAAATTAAACCCAAATATAAATTGCAGTATGGCCTTAACTAAGGTCTTGGGAGTAAGAGCGAAAGCTCAATGTGTGTGAGTGCTTGAATTGAAGTACTATGCACACAACATGAAATTAAACCCAAATAGTATAGGTCGGCCCTTACTTGGGTCTTTCAAATAAGAGCGAAAGCTCAATGTGTGTGAGAGTGCTTGAATTGAAAGACTTACACACACGACATGAAATGATACCCAAATAGTATAGGTCGACCCTTACTTGAGTCTTTCAAATAAGAGCGAAAGCTTAATGTGTGTGAGAGTGCTTGAATTGAAAGACTTACACACACGACATGAAATAAAACCCAAATAGTATAGGTCGGCCCTTACTTGGGTCTTTCAAATAAGAGCGAAAGCTTAATGTGTGTGAGTGCTTGAATTGAAAGACAACACACCCAACTTAAGCAAAACCCTACAAAATTAAAGTATATGTATATACTTATGTATTAGGGGCTGATTAGGCCCGTGTGTGTTCAAAATCGTGCACAACTAAGAGAGTGCACGTGTGTGGGTGTGCCAAGCCACGTTATTACAAGCGGGGGGAGACTATGCTCCGTTATTACAACCCCGTATCAAATTGAATCTCAAGCAAGTATACAACTAAAGACCGAGTTAGGCACTTACTAATAGCTGGTCCGAAGATGCCTTGCTTGAGTGTGGGCTTGGCCTTCGCCTTGGGCTGCAAAAGGGAGCTCCGCGAGGTTGAACGGCAAGAGGTGCTGGCCGGGTGTCCTTGGTGCGTGGAAGAGGCGCCTTGAAGGTGGCCGGCTACTAGAGATGGGCTGTTTTTGGTGTGTTTGGTTAAAGGGCCTAAGTAGGGTCACTAAGGGAGTATGGCACTAAGGGAAGCTCAAAGGAAGACCTAATGGGGCACTTAAGGTTGGCGGGTAGTTAGGGCGGCTGGGAGTGACGTAGGGGGAAGGGAGTGGCCGGCTAAGGGAGTTTGGTGGTGGCGGGCTGCTAGGGCGGCTAGGAGTTCGGCTGAGTGAGAAGGATGGCAGCGAGTGGAAGGGCTGATGTTAGGGTGGTAGGGGAGTGGATTAGGTGGCTGAGAGTGGAGAGGGAGTGAAGAAGTAGTAAGGTAGGATGTAGGGGACTTACCGGGTGAAGAAGTGGTGGCGGGTGGAAGGGAATCAACCGGATGATGGTGGCGATGGTGGTGGCGTTCGGCTGAAAGGCAGGGGTGTAGGTGGTGGCAGGATGTGGAGCAGGCGGTGGTGGGATGTGGAGCAGGTGGAGCAGGTAGGATTCGGCTGGACTTGGGGAAGGGGAGGACCCGGCTGGGAGTAGGTGGGCTTCTCGGTTATGAAACCCGCCCCCAGGGGGGGGGGGTTTATATAGGGCTGGGTTAGGTCGGTTAGGGCTGGGTTGGGGTAGTGGTTAGGTGGTTTAGGTAGGGTGGTATGATGATAAGGTGGGCTGGAAAGGGTAGGGCCAGATATTTTAGATACAAGTGGTTTGGGTAGGTTGTGGGCTAGGGGTGGTTTAGAGGTTTAGTGTTTAGTTAGGTGGGTTGGTTCTAGGGTGAGGTTTAGTGAGCTAGGTTAGGTGATTAGGCTAGGATTAGGCTAGGTTTAGGGTAATTAACCGAGGTTTAGGGAAGGATTAGGGAAGTAGGTTAGGTGATTAGGTTGGGATTAGGCTGGGATTAGGGAAGTAGGTTAGGTGATTAGGCTCAGATTAGGGGCAGATTAGGGTGGAAGGCTAGGATTAGGTATTTTTGGTTAGGTTTAGGTGAAGGAGCTCCCTTTGCATGGCCCATAGACTTTAACCACATCATGTTGGTGCAGCCCTAGGTTAGGTTTTGGCTAATTACAAGCTTAAACCCACTTAATTAGGCTAACCCACATGACTAACCCCAAACTTGACACACAAGTCAAGCTTAATTACAACACTCTTTGATCTTATCCACCCCCACTCTCTCTCATGCCCATAATCCCACGTGAAATTCAAGTGGGCCCCACCTCCATTTATGAGAAGGTGATGTGGGCCATGGATATGGATATTGGATTGGATTTTTGAATCCAAATCCAAATCCAAGTCCATACATGGGTTTGGATTGGGATCTGGATATATATGGTCCAGATCCAATCCAAACTGAACTCTGACTCCTTCGAGCTGTGTTTAAAACGAACGGTTTGTGCGGGGCCTGACAGCATCAGTGCTCCGTCTGCATTGGGTCTTCGCCAACATGATCGTCCGCCTCTGTTTTCGCCTTCCGGAGATGACTTCAAACGATGTTTCGATGATAACAGGGTCTTCGACGTTCGAGATCCTGGGGGTGTGGATTTGAACGAGAGTTGTTGTGCCAGGCTCGACATGTGCTCCGGTTCCGGGCTCTCCTTAGCTCTCCTGGTCCTGTCTGGATTAGGCCGAAGCTGCTCGGGGTTTCAAAACATGTTTTGAAAAGGTTTTAAAAGCCATATTGTATATTTTTGAAACACGGAGTTCAAAATGTATGTACAGGGTTGTCTGGAAGGCTCCTGGGTTTCCAGACTCAAAATGGCCCTTTGGGGCTGCTTTTACAAAACCAGGTTGTTTCGAGGAATTCATGGGATTTCGGGGTGTTTACAGATGCCCCTCTTTGGCCTTGTCCAAATCGATTTGGATAAGGGCAAAGTTGACAAACACCCCTTTCATTGTCTCCCTAGATCTATCCACGAAGAATATGGGATCGCCCCAATCTTTAGCAAAATCTCAATTTACAAACTCCGGTAGGAGGAGATATCACACCAAAGGGATTGTACTATGGAGTCCGGTCCTAAATGGGATCATGTTTATGCAAGTACCATGCATGGAATGCAAATGACATGGGTGTGGTGCCAAGAGTGGCGACCTCCCAGAGACCAGATGTGGTCGAACTCTAGAGACTTACAAGGCCTACTGCTCCAAGTGAGCAAATCCTATGCTGTTCGATATTCGGTTTTCAAAAGTTATTTACAAAAGGGACAACTGTCTTGAGTCTCGATCCTAAGGATCTCGAGCTCTTCGTGCTTGCCCTTGTTTGAGTCTTAACACTCGCTTATCTAGTGGAGGTTTTGTGAGGAAATCAGCTATATTTCAAGTTCCTACGCCTTACTCGAAACGTCGAATTCTCAAACAAGATGAAATTCAAGTAAGTAAATCCTATTTTTACTTTAGGACTCCTCGAAATGAACCATGCTTTAGCTTGTGATAAGAGGGATGGGAAAGAGATACCACGGTCCCTTCTGAAGCGTCCTGTGGTTTAAGGCACAGAAGGCGGAAAACTACTCTTTTTGAGCTTTTTGGCCTCTTTTTTCCTTTTTTTCTTGGAGGGTCTCCCTTTGGGAGTATTTTTTCTTTAATCCCTCTTTTTCACAAGAGAATTGATTTTTCTTTTGAATTCTGGTTTCTTTCTTTTGGAAAGATACTTTGAATGGGAAATTCCCTTTGTTTGGGCCTTTGTTTTCCTTTTGGAAGGAGAAGAGAAGAGGGAGGACTTATCCCAAGCTCACACTCGATCCATTCCAGATCAGCCTATTTAGAAATAGCACATACTACTTGCAAGTAACTTGCTATATTGAACTAGGCCTTTCTTTGTAAGAGGAAGGACTTATCCCAAGCTCACACTCGATCCATTCCACGATTTTGAAGACTCCACTCTTTCACAAGTGTGAATTCTCTCACTTAGGGTCACACGACTTTGCCTTTGCACCTTATTTTCATGTCTCAGGGTAGCTATCCCTAAATTTTTTTGAAAAATGGAATTTAATCCAGATCCTATACATGATACTTCTTTAAGTATTGAATATTGATAGGATCTGCTAAATTCCTACCTTCTACATCGATCAACCAATACGAATTGTTCGTACTGGTTGCTCGTACAACATAGGGTCCATCCCAGTTGGGGCGCCACTTGCCCAGGGGGTGTGGGCCACGATGATGGATGGTTTTTAAAACCAGATCCCCCACTTCAAAGTGGCGAGGTCTTATGTGTTTGCTATAATGTCGGGCTATCCTTTACCGGTATGCACGAGCATGATCCATGGCAAGGAGTCGCCTCTCATCTAGCAAATCTAGTTCGGCCATCCTAGCATGCTGAAGCGTCTCTAGGGGGAGGTCGAGTGCTATGGATGTATGGAATGAATGGAGTTGAGTATGAATGGGAAGAATGGCGTTTGTGCCATAGACCAATTCGAATGGTGTGGCATTCGTGGGAGTCCGAATGGAAGTCCTATAAGCCCATAAGGCTTCATCCAGCTTCTCGTGCCACGTCCTACCCTTCTCTAAGGTTTTCTCAATTATGCTAATGAGAGTCTTGTTTGTGTCTTCGGCTTGGCCGTTGCCTTGAGGGTAGTAGGGCGAGGAGAAGTGGTGAGTTATGCCATACGTGGTGCACAACTTAACCATCCGCTCATTCTTGAATGGGGTGCCATTATCAGACACAAGGTCTCGTGGAACCCCAAATCGAGCCAAGATATTCCTCCGGATGAAAGCCACCACATGTTGCCCCATTACGTTGGTTAGGGAAATGGCTTCCACCCACTTGGAGAAATACTCTGTGGCTGCTAAAATAAATCGATGCCCATTCGAGGCCTTTGGAAATATTGGGCCTACGATATCAAACGCCCACATGGTAAATGGCCAGGGGCTGACCACAGAATGCAATGCAGATGATGGGATATGAATGGTGTGCCCATGCACTTGACATGGATGACACTTCCTAACATGGTCATGGCAATCCCTTTTCAGGGCGGACCAAAAATAGCCCCCTCTAAGTATTTTCATTGCCATCATGTTGTTATTAACATGACCTCCACATTCTCCATTGTGGAACTCATGCATCACTATCCTAGCCTCCTCTAGGTCGATACACCTAAGCAGAATGCCGGTAAAACTTTTTTTGTATAAGACCCCACCCAGAATGGTGTATCGGGTCGAAATCTTACGAATGAATGCCTTATCTTTGGATGTGGCATCCTCGGTGAATCCCCCATTTTCTAAAAACTGTTTTATGTCATAAAACCAAGGTTTTTCAATAGACTCTGGGTTATTTTGGCAAATATCCAAGTCGTGTGTGGATGGGTGGGGTGCATGCCATATTTCCAAAGATCTGGTCCCTGAAATGGGATCGACCTTCAGGGCTAAACCCAAGGAGGAGAGGGCATCGGCGATGCCATTGTCCTCCCTTCCTATGTGTGTGAGTTTACATGATTGGAAGGACTGGACCAATCGAGTGGCCAACTCGTGATATGGAAGTAGTTTCTCATTACGTACTTGCCAAATTTTTAAAACCTGGTTTATGACAAGGAGCGAATCTCCAAAGACCTCGATGCATGATGCCCCTAGAGTTTTCGAAATCTTTAAGCCTTGTATGAGTGCTTCATACTCAGCTACGTTGTTGGAACATTCGAAATCTAAGCGGACTGCTATGGGAATCTCGCCCTTTTCAGGGGAGATCAGGATGATCCCGGCACCAGCCCCTCGTTGGTTTCGTGCCCCGTCGAAGTGCATCTTCTACACTTGGTTTTCGAAAGAATTTGCCAAAATGTGGTTTTGAAAATGGTTTTGCAATATGCCTTCATCAGGCATTTCGACAAGAGTGGGATATGAGTCCTCTAAGGGGAATTCAGCCACGTAATCTGCTAGGGCTTGCCCCTTAATGGAGATCTGGTGATGGTATTTCAGATCATACTCCATTAGAAGGAGTTGCCATTTGCCCAATCTACCTGTGAGAATGGGTTTTTCGAATAAGTGCTTGATTGGATCAAGCTTGGACACTATCCAGATCTCATGATCTAGGAAATAGTGTCTGAATTTCTGGCAGGCCCAGACTAGGGCCAAGCACGTCTTCTCCATGGCTTGATAATTTCGTTCATAAGCCAAGAGAGTTTTCGAAATATAGTAGATGGCATACTCCTTATGGGTGTCATCCTCGTATTGAGCCAACAAGGCTCCTAAAGCATTCGCATGCACGGAGATGTATAATAAAAGAGGTTTTCCTTGCTTTGGAGGATTCAAAACGGGGGGATTAACCAAGTATGCCTTCAATCTCTCGAAGGACTTTTGGCATTCGTCATCCCATAAGAATTTCGTGCCCTTTCTCAACAGTTTGTTGAAGGGTTCGCATCTGGTTGCCAGATTCGATATGAATCGGTGAACGGATTGTAAACGACCCTGGAGGCTACGGATTTGGGTGAGATTGGAGGGTGGAGCCATGTCTATGATGGCTCGACACTTAGAGGGGTCGACTTCTATTCCCCTTTGGCTCACCATAAAGCCTAGAAGCATCCCTGATTCTACCCCGAACACACATTTTTGAGGGTTTAGCTTTACTTTGTAAAGCCTAAGCCTTTCGAAAATCTTTTGTAAACATTCGATATGAGTGCATCGGGTTTTGGATTTTGCCAAGAGATCATCTACATACACTTCTACAAGCTCATGAATTTGATCATGGAAGATCGTGGTCATGGCTCGTTGGTATGTTGCGCCGGCATTTTTCAAACCAAAGGGCATGACTGTATAGCAGTACGTGCCCCATGGGGTTGTGAAGGCAGTCTTACCCTGATCTCGTGGGCTTAGTTTGATTTGATTATAGCCTGAATAGCCATCCATGAATGAAAACATTTCATGATTTGCAGTACTATCGACTATCAAATCTATGTTTGGTAAAGGATAATTATCCTTTGGAGTGGCTTTATTCATGTTTTTGAAATCGATGCATATTTGAATTTTCCCATTGGTTTTTCGAACTACAACGATATTTGATAACCAATCAAAATACGCAATGGGTTTTATAAATCCGGCTTTCAGCAGATCTTCTAAACCCTCTTTGACTTGCATGTGTACATTCGGGTGTATTTTCCTAAGCTTCTGTTTTTTGCGTTTTACACCTGCAAACACATCTAAATAGGGTCACTTCTATGAATGCTAGGGTCTATGCCCGGCATGTCTTCATACGTCCATGCAAACACATCTAAATAGGTTTGTAGAAATACAGTGAATGCTAACCTTAAAGTTTCATGCAAGCATGCGCCTATTTTGATGGATTTGGGATTGGAATCATCCCCTAGGTTCACTTCTATGAAATCTCCTCCTACTGATTGGGAAGGTCTTTCAAAATCGAGAATCTTATGAAATTCTGGGAGCTCAGAAGTGGGATCTCCCTCAAGGGGATCCACTTCTGGGCTTTGATCATTCTCGTGGGCTATAGACCCAAGGGAATTTGATGCGTGGTTTTCAAAATGACCTGGTTTTGTACTTGGATTTTCAAGTGATTTAGAAATTTTTGGTTTGGCTATGCAGACGACGTTTCTTTCGAAATCCTTTTCTTTTGCCAAAGTCCTACCAGGAGCAGCTATGTACAAAATCTTTTTGGTATTTTCCAAATTTTCGATTTTTTTGGGTTTTTGTAAAACAAGAACTTTGGGAACTATACAAAGTACTCTATTTTCGAGTTTTTGTTTTTCCATTGTTTTTGGTTTTTCTTGTTTTTCGATTTTTTTGATTTTAAGCTTTTCAAATGTTTTTGTATTTTTAGAAAAAGGGATCTTCCGTCATACTGTAGACGCGCGAAAATCCCCGCCTCTTCGCCTCTTTCGTGGCTTGGAGTGGATCTTATCGTGCGTCTAAGGCCTATGTATACAAATAGGGCGTGCCAGCTAGCTTACTTAAGCTAGCGAAGATATACTTAACACTGACTTCTAAACGTGGCGACTGTGAGCAAGTGAGCTCTTGTCGTCGCAGACCTTCTTGCACCGATGCGCAAGGGTCAGTCTGTACGCTTTTGCAAAAATCGAGTTTTGGGGAGAAAGTCTACGAAACGGTTTCGAGGTGTCTATTTCGGGTCTTTAAGATGCGATTGTATGTTTTAGATCACGTGGATTTGCACGTGCCTAAGTCTTTTTCTTTTATCCTTTTTGGGTCGCCTAGTTTGTGTGTTATGAACACTCCACTACATGGGCGAATTCGAGCGGGGGTTGCTTCGATGCAATATGCGTCCTACCTCGTGGTATGGCGTAGATGCAATGCAAACTCACGCTACTCCAAAGGGAAAACCCGAAATGTAAAGACAATACTGAAGGGAAATAGCGGAAGGGAAATAACCGAAGGGAAATAACCGAAGGGAAATAACCGAAGGGAAATAACCGAAGGGAGATATGTATATATCTTATGTATATGAGCCCTTACTCGGGTCTTGCAAATAAGAGCGAAGGCTCAATGTGGGTGCGTGCTTGAATTGAAAGACTTACACACACGACATGAAATTAAACCCAAATATAAATTGCAGTATGGCCTTGACTAAGGTCTTGGGAGTAAGAGCGAAGGCTCAATGTGTGTGAGAGTGCTTGAATTGAAGTACTACACACACGACATAAATGAAACCCAAATATAACTGCAATAAGGCCTTTACTAAGGTCTTGGGAGTAAGAGCGAAGGCTCAATGTGTGTGAGAGTGCTTGAATTGAAGTACTACACACACGACATAAATGAAACCCAAATATAACTGCAATAAGGCCTTTACTAAGGTCTTGGGAGTAAGAGCGAAGGCTCAATGTGTGTGAGAGTGCTTGAATTGAAGTACTACACACACGACATAAATGAAACCCAAATAGTATAGGTCGGCCCTTACTTGGGTCTTTCAAATAAGAGCGGAAGCTCAATGTGTGTGAGAGTGTTTAAATTGAAAGACTTACTCACACGACATGAAATGAAACCCAAATAGTATAGGTCGGCCCTTACTTGGGTCTTTCAAATAAGAGCGGAAGCTCAATGTGTGTGAGAGTGTTTAATCGAAAGACAACGCACCCAACTTAAACAAAACCCTTCGGAAACGAAATATATATGTACACTTATATACTAGGGGCTGATTAGGCCCGTGTGTGTTCGAAAATGGTGCACGACTAAGAGAGTGCACGTGTGTGGTTGTGCCAAGCCACGTTATTACAAGCGGGGGGAGACTATGCTCCGTTATTACAACCCCGTATCAAATTGAATTTCAAGCAAGTGTATGACTAAAGACCGAGTTCAGACACTTACGAGTAGCTGGTCCGTAGAGGTCTTGCTTGAGCGTGGCCTTGGCTTTTGGGCTGCAAACGGGAGCTCCGCGAAGGTATGTGCTCAAGGGTACTGGCCGGCTGCAAATGGGGCGCGGGAGGGACGCCTCGAAGGGGACCGGTGGCAAGTGGGCGGCGCCTCCAAGTAGGGAGTTTAGAGTGGCTGACTAAGTGGGTCTTAGGGTCACTAGGGAAGTTAGGGACTTAGGGAAACTGGACCTAAAAGGTGAGCTAGTGGGAAGGCCAAAGAGGACACCTAGGGGGGGGTTGGCCGAATGGGAGATGGTGGCTAAGTAGTGGCCAGCCACTTGGGTTATCCTAGGTTCGGCTAGGCTTAGGTGGTGGCGGCAAAGGTGCTGATCTGAAGGGGAGATGGATGGCTAAGAGTGGAGAGGTGGTAGAGAGTGGCTTTGAGGGAGTTAAGGGGACTTACCGAATGGGGAAGAGTGGCGGATGGAGTGGGAGAGTGGCGGGCAGGTGGCTGTCGGCTGGTGGAGTTGGGAAGATATGGTGGCGTCCGGCTGGGGGGCAGTGGTGGTGGACAGAAGAGGGAAGGTGGCGGAGCAGGTGGCGGCTGGTGGAGGAGCTGGAGCTGCTGGCTGTCGGCGGGTGGAAGATGGGAGAAGGAGAGGGCCCGGCTGAGTGTGGAGAGTGGTTCCCACTTGGAAAACCCGCCCACAATGAGGGGGGTTTAAATAGGGGATGGGTAGGTCGGTTAGGGCTGGGTTGTGGGTAGTGGTTAGGTGGTTTAGGTAGGGTAGTATGTAGATAAGGTGGGCTAGATGGGGCTGGGCCAGATATTTTAAAACTAGGGGTTTGGGAAAATCGTGGGCTAAGGGTGGTTTAGGGGTTTAGGGCTAGGTTAGGTGGTTGGGTTTTAGGGTGAGGTTTAGTGAGCTAGGTTAGGTGGTTTAGGCTAGGTTTAGGCTAGGTTTAGGGAAATTAATCTAGGTTTAGGGAAGGATTAGGGGAGTGGGTTAGGTGATTAGGTTGGGATTAGGCCGGGATTAGGGAAGTGGGTTAGGTGATTAGGTTCAGATTAGGGGTGGATTAGGGGTTTAGGCTAGGTTTAGGCATTTTGGGTTAGGTTTAGGTGAAGGAGCTCCCTTAGCATGGCCCATAGACCTTGATCACCCCATGTTGGTGCAGCCCTAGGTTAGGTTTTAGCTAATTACAAGCTTAAACCCACTCAATTAGGCTAACCCACATGATTAACCCAAACTTGACACACAAGTCAAGCTTAATACAACACTCTTGATATTTTTCACCCCCACTCTCTCTCATGCCCAATATCCCACGTGAATTTCAAGTGGGCCCCACCTCCATTTATGAGAAGGTGATGTGGGCCATGGATATGGATATTGGATTGGATCTCTGGATCCAAATCCAAATCCAAGTCCATATATGGGTTTGGATTGGAATCTGGATATATATGGTCCAGATCCAATCCAAACTGAACTCTGACTCCTTCGAGCTGGGTTCGAGACGGACGATTTGTGCGGGGCCTGACAGCATCAGTACTCCGTCTGCGTTGGGTCTTCGCCAACATAGTCGTCCGCCTCCGTTTCTGCCTTCCGGAGATGACTTCAAATGCTTTTTTGATAAGAACAGGGTCTTGGACGTTCGAGATCCTGGGATGTGAATCAGATGCAAGAGTTGCTGTGCCGGGCTTAATAGGTGTTCCGGTTCCGGGCTCTTCTTGGCTCTCCTGGTCCTGTCTTGATCAGGCCAAGCCACTTCGGGGTTTCAAAACATGTTTTAAAAAGGGTTTTCAAAAGCTATATCATATGTTTTTGAAAGATAAAGTTTAAAACATATATACAGGGTTTGTTTGGAAGGCTCCTGGGTTTCCAAACTCAAAAATGGCCCTTTGGGGCTGCTTGTATAAAACCAGTTTTGTTTAAGAAATTCGTGGGATTTCGGGGTGTTTACAGATGCCCCTCTTTGGCCTTGTCCAAATAGATTTGGATAAGGGCAAAGATGACAAACACCCCTTTTAATGTCTCCCTAGATCTAGCCACGAAGAATATGGGATCGTCCCATTTTAACAAAATCTCAATTTTACAAACTCTGGTAGGAGGAGATATCACGCCAAAGGGTTTACTTATGAAATCTGGTCCTAAATGGGATCATGTTTATGCAAGTACCATGCGTGGAATGCAGATGACATGGGTGTGGTGCCAAAAGTGGCGACCTCCCAGAGACCAGGTGTGGTCGAACTCTAGAGGCTTACAAGGCCTACTGCTCCAAGTGAGCAAAAACCCTATGCTGTTCGATGGTCGGTTTTTAAAACTTATTTACAAAAGCTATTTACAAAAGGGACAACTGTCTTGAGTCTCGATCCTAAGGATCTCGAGCTCTTCGTGCTTGCCCTTGTTTGAGTCTTAACACTCGCTTATCTAGCGGAGGTTTTATAAGAAAACAAGCTTCATTTCAAATCCCTACGCCTTACTCGAAACGTCGAATTCTCAAACAAGATGAAATTCAAGTAAGTAAATCCTATTTTTACTTTAGGATTCCTCGAAATGAACCATGTTTTAGCTTGGGATAAGCCAGGGATGGGAAAGAGATACCACGGTCCCTTCTGAAGCGTCCCGTGGTTTAAGGCGTAGAAGGCGGAAAACTGCTCTTTTTGAGCTTTTTGGCCTCTTTTTCCTTTTTTCCATAGAGGGTCTCCCTTTGGGAGTATTTTTTCTTTAATCCCTCTTTTTTATAAGAGAATCGATTTTTCTTTTTGAAGTCTGGTTTCTTTCTTTTGGAAAGAGCCTTTAAATGGGAAATTCCCTTTTGATTTGGGCCTTTGTTCTCCTTTTGGATGGAGAAGAGAAGGGGGGAGGACTTATCCCAAGCCTACACTCGATCCAGTCCAGATCAGCCTATTTAGAAATAGCATGTACTACTTGCAAGTATCTTGCTATGTTGAACTAGGCCTTTCTTTGTAAGAAGAAGGATTTTGAAATGCAACCATGATTTTGAAAACTCCACTCTTTCACAAGTGCGAATTCTCTCACTTAGGGTCACACGAGTTTGCCTTTGCACCTTATTCACATGTCTCAGGGCAGCTATCCCTATTAAATTTTCGAAAACTGGAATTTAATCCAGATCCTACACATGATACTTCTTTAAGTATTGAATATTGATAGGATCTGCTAAATTCCTACCTTCTACATCGATCAACCAATACGAATTGTTCATAGTGGTTGCTCGTACAACATAGGGTCCATCCCAGTTGGGGCGCCACTTGCCTAGGGGGTGTGGGCCACGATGGTGGATGGTTTTCAAGACCAGATCTCCCACTTCAAAGTGGCGAGGTCTCATGTGTTTGCTATAATGTCGGGCTATCCTTTGCCGGTATGCACGAGCATGATCCATGGCAAGGAGTCGCCTCTCATCTAGCAAATCTAGTTCGGCCATCCTAGCATGTTGAAGCGTCTCTAGGGGGAGGTCGAGTGCAATGGATGTATGGAATGAATGCAGTTGGGTATGAATGGGAAGAATGGCGTTTGTGCCATAGACCAATTCGAATGGTGTGGCATTCGTGGGAGTCCGGATGGAAGTCCTATAAGCCCATAAGGCTTCATCCAGCTTCTCATGCCACCTCCTACCCTTCTCTAAGGTCTTCTCAATGATACCAATGAGAGTCTTGTTTGTGGCTTCGGCTTGGCCGTTGCCTTGAGGGTAGTAGGGCGAGGAGAAGTGGTGAGTTATGCCATACGTGTTGCACAACTTAACCATCCGCTCGTTCTTGAATGGGGTACCATTATCAAACACAAGGTCTCGTGGAACCCCAAATCGAGCCAAGATATTCCTCCGGATGAAAGCCACCACATGTTGCCCCATTACATTCGTTAGGGAAATGGCTTCCACCCACTTGGAGAAATACTCCGTGGCTGCTAAAATAAAACGATGCCCATTCGAGGCCTTTGGAAATATGGGGCCTACAATGTCAAACGCCCACATGGTAAATGGCCAGGGGCTGACCACGGAATGCAATGCTGATGAAGGGATATGAATGGCGTGCCCATGCACTTGACATGGATGACACTTCCTAACATGATCGTGACAATCCTTTTTCAGGGTGGACCAAAAATAACCCCCTCTAAGTATTTTCATTGCCATCATGTTGGCATTAACATGACCTCCACATTCTCCATCGTGGAACTCGTGCATCACTATCCTAGCCTCCTCTAGGTCGATACACCTAAGCAGAATGCCGGTAAAACTCTTTTTGTATAAGACCCCACCCAGAATGGTGTATCGGGTCGAAATCTTACGAATGAATGCCCTATCTTTGGATGTGGCATCCTCGGTGAATCCCCCATTTTCTAAAAATTGTTTTATGTCATAGAACCAGGGTTTTTCAATAGACTCTGGGTTGTTTTGGCAAATATCCAAGTCGTGTGTGGATGGCTGGGGCGCCTGCCATATTTCCAAAGATCTGGTCCCCGAAATGGGATCGACCTTCAGGGCTGAACCCAAGGAAGAGAGGGCATCGGCGATGCCATTGTCCTCTCTTCCCACGTGTGTGAGCTTACACGACTGGAAGGAGTGGACCAATCGAGTGGCCAACTTGTGATATGGAAGTAGTTTCTCATTACGTACTTGCCAAATTTTTAAAACCTGATTTATGACAAGGAGCGAATCTCCAAAGACCTCGATGCATGATGCCCCTAGAGTTTTCGAAATCCTTAAGCCTTGTATGAGTGCTTCATACTCAGCTACGTTGTTGGAACATTCGAAATCTAAGCGGACCGCTATGGGAATCTCGCCCTTTTCAGGGGAGATTAGGATGATCCCGGCACCAGCCCCTCGTTGGTTTCGTGCCCCGTCGAAGTGCATCTTCCACACTTGGTTTTCAAAAGAATTTGCCAAAATGTGGTCTTGAAAATGGTTTTGCAATATGCCTTCATCAGGCATTTCGACAAGAGTGGGATATGCGTCCTCCAAGGGGAAGTCAGCCACGTAATCTGCTAGGGCTTGCCCCTTAACGGAGATCTGGTGATGGTATTTTAGATCATACTCCATTAGAAGGAGTTGCCATTTGCCCAATCTACCTGTGAGAATGGGTTTTTCGAACAAGTGCTTGATTGGATCAAGCTTGGACACTATCCAGATCTCATGATCTAGGAAGTAGTGTCTGAATTTCTGGCAGGCCCAGACTAGGGCCAAGCACGTCTTCTCCATGGCTTGATAATTTCGTTCATAAGCCAAGAGAGTTTTCGAAATATAGTAGATGGCATACTCCTTATGGGTGTCATCTTCGTATTGAGCCAACAGGGCTCCTAAAGCGTTTACATGCACGGAGATGTATAATAAAAGCGGTTTTCCTTGCTTTGGAGGATTCAAAACGGGGGGATTAACCAAGTATGCCTTCAGTCTCTCGAAGGACTTTTGGCATTCGTCATCCCATAAGAATTTCGTGCCCTTCCTCAACAGTTTGTTGAAGGGTTCGCATCTAGTTGCCAGATTCGATATGAATCGGCGCACAGATTGTAATCGACCCTGGAGGCTACGGACTTGGGTGAGATTGGAGGGTGGAGCCATGTCTACGATGGCTCGACACTTAGAGGGGTCGACTTCTATTCCCCTTTGGCTCACCATAAAGCCTAGAAGCTTTCCTGATTCTACCCCGAACACACATTTTTGAGGGTTTAGCTTTACTTTGTAAAGCCTAAGCCTTTCGAAAATTTTTTGTAAACATTCGATATGGGTGCATCGGGTTTTGGATTTTGCCAAGAGATCATCTACATACACTTCTACAAGCTCGTGAATTTGATCATGGAAGATCGTGTTCATGGCTCGTTGGTATGTTGCGCCGGCATTTTTCAAACCAAAGGGCATGACTGTATAGCAGTACGTGCCCCATGGGGTTGTGAAGGCGGTCTTACCCTGATCTCGTGGGCTTAGTTTGATTTGATTATAGCCTGAATAGCCATCCATAAATGAAAACATTTCATGATTTGCAGTACTATCGACTATCAAATCTATGTTTGGTAAAGGATAATTATCCTTTGGAGTGGCTTTATTCAGGTTTCTGAAATCGATGCATATTCGAATTTTCCCATTGGTTTTTCGAACTACAACGATATTTGACAACCAATCAGAATACGCAATGGGTTTTATAAATCCGGCTTTTAGCAGATCTTCTAAACCCTCTTTGACTTGCGTGTGTACATTCGGGTGTATTTTCCTAAGCTTCTGCTTTATTGGTTTTACACCTACATCTAAGGGAAGACGATGCTCGACTATGCTGGGATCTATGCCCGGCATGTCTTCATACGTCCATGCAAACACATCTAAATAGGTCCGTAGAAATGCAATGAATGCTAACTTTTCAGTTTCATGCAAGCATGCGCCTATTTTGATGGTTTTGGGATTGGAATCATCCCCTAGGTTCACCTCTACGAAATCTCCTCCTACTGATTGGGAAGGTCTTTCAAAATCGAGAATTCTATGAAATTCTGGGAGCTCAGAAGTGGGATCTTCCTCAAGGGGATCCACTTCTGGGCTTCGATCATTCTCGTGGACTTTAGACCCGAGGGAACTTGATGCGTGGTTTTCAAAATAACCTGGTTTTGTACTTGGATTTTCAAGTGATTTAGAAATTTTTGGTTTGGCTATGCAGACGACGTTTCTTTCGAAATCCTTTTCTTTCGCCAAAGTTATACCGGGAGCAGCTATGTACAAAATCTTTTTGGTATTTTCCAAATTTTCGATTTTTTTGGGTTTTTGTAAAGCAAGAACTTTGGGAACTATACAAAGCACACTTTTTTCGAGTTTTTGCTTTTCCATTGTTTTTGGTTTTTCTTGTTTTTCGATTTTTTTCGATTTTAAGTTTTCAAATGTTTTTGGTATTTTTAGAAACAGGGATCTTCCGTCATACCTACAAAGGGAAAACACTATGGGTTAGACTCGGAACAGGAGGTCAAAACCATAGGTCTCTTCTAAGACAGGCTCCGGGGCACCCTTGACCCAGGTGGTCACAGGGGGTGGCTCCGGCGGTACTCGGGGAGTATAGCCGATCCCATATCGGCTTGGGTTGGCCCTAGGAAGGATGGGCTCTAGGAGACCCTGGTTTTGTGCCCCTAGACTTTTGTAGGGCGTGTAGCCCATGTTCAATAACATGTTCCACGACCTTTTGTTTTTTGAAAAGATGGGATATAAGTCGTGGTCCTGGAACATGCTATCGTCCATATTAGGCTCGTATGGCCTTTTGTCCAGGGGTTTTGGAAATAGGGAACGCTTGGGTTTTCCTAGGAGGATTAGAGTCGGGAGGGGGCCTGCTTTGGGCGGCCCCTTCACACATACAACCTTCCTAGGGCTGTTCAACACGAGCCGAGGTGGCTCAACCATGATTTGCCCCAGGTTAGCCTCATGGGCCTGGGAGCTCGATAAACAAGGGGAGTTTATGATCCCCTGAAGCTGTGGGTGACTCTCACCTAGGATCACTACGACCTGGACCCTAAAAGGGATCTTGACACACTTGTGGAAGGTGGATGGCACAGCGCACAAACTGTGTATCCAGGGTCTTCCCAGCAACAGGTTATAATGGGGGTGGATGTCCAAGACATGGAACACCCCCGTGTGTTCGATCCCTCCTGTTTCCATTGGGAGTTCGATGGATCCTAAAGGCCTAGACGCATTCCCATCGTATCCAGTGATAACGATGGGGCTTGGGTTCACTGAAGTCAAGGTGACTCCGATTTTGTACGCCACGTGAAGTGGAAGGATGTTGAGCCCTCCTCCACCATCGACTAGGCACCTGTCCAGAGAGTGGTTGTTTAGAACCACCTCGATATGCAGGGCCTGGTTATGGGTTTCGTAGGGTCTATCTACATCATCTTCCGAAAAGGTGATGGGCGATTTTGCTCCTAACAAAGCCACTTGGGCAGACAAGGATTCCGGACTTATGTTCGAATCAACCTTGGCCCTTTCTAGAATTTTCTCTAAGACAAGTCTATGCCTAGGCGAGGTTTTGATAAGCTCTAGGATAGACATGTGAATAGGAATCTTTGAAAGGTGGTTTTCGAAATCATAAGGATTTAGGATGATTTTGTCCTTATCTGCTTTTGGCAGACCACTAGGGATACATGCTTTTGAGGGGCCAGGCACACTGACCACCTTTTGAGCACCTTGAAGGTGCGGGGGTTGGTAGATCCTCCCGGATCTAGTGACTTCCCCCACGACCAGCCTAGAGTTCGCGCTAAACTTGGCTCTAAGGATGAGCTGAGGAGAACCTTGGATTTTCAAAACTGGTTTTGCCGGGGTTTCCACTTTTGATGGTCCCCGAATGACGACTTGGGCGGGCCTCTTGTATAATACAAGGATGGGCGCACAAGCAGGTCGACCAGGTTCGGGCTTTCGCGCTAGTTCCTTGGAAATGGTGAGGGTACATACCTCCTTTCCTTTCCCACTGCCACTGGCGTGTTTGGGAAAGGGTTCCTTGAAGATAGCTTGAGGTGGCTCAGATTCCGCAGTGACCTGGAGCCGGCCCTCCGCTATCAAGTTCTCAATTTTATTTAGAAGAGAGAAGCACCGTTTGGTATCATGGCCTTTGAGCCGATGATACTTGCAAAATCGGTTTAAATACCCCCCTTTGGACGTGACTCCTTCGGGGATTTCAGGGAGTTCGATCATGCCCTGGGCAAGTAGGAGGTCTAGGACCTCCGACACAGGTTGCCCCAGCGGAGTGTACTCCCGTTTTTCAATTGGTTTTGAAAAGTTGCGTTCCCTCTTATTTTCTATTTTTTCAAAATTTTTAGAAGTGCCCGCCATGCCTGGATCCACCCGGACATTGGCGATTTTATGGGGTTTTGCCCCTTTGTCCGTTGTGGGCAGCCCATATGCGATGGGCTTTTCCACACGTGTTTTAGGAACGGCACTTCCATTCCATAAGTGGTCGTATGTCCCTTTTCGCAAGTTGGTTTCGAAAAGGGAGGCCTTTTTGATCAACTTATGGAAAGTTGAAATCTCATGGAGCGAGAGAAGGGTTTTTAACTCGCTTTTGAAATTATCCAGGATGAGCATTACTGCGCATCCTTCGGATATAGGCTCTCGCACTTGGCCTAAAAGAGACCTCCATCTTATAATGAAGGCATGCACGTCTTCGTTCATGCCTTGCTTTGTATCCCTTAAGGTATTCAGGGTTGGCGTGACTTCCACGTTGTGTGCAAATCTTTGCATGAAGCAGTTCGCTAATTCTTCAAAAGTAGCGAACTGGCTTAAGTCGTAGGAAGCCAGCCATTTGGCAGCTGTGCCTTTAAGGGATAGAGGGAACCAATACACCCATTTCATCGAGTCCTTTTTCTTCTTATGGGCTCGACGTGAGAAAAGCTGCAAGTGAGACCTAGGGTCTCCCATGCCATCATACCGATGGAAGTTCGGTATTTCATCGTCACTGTCTGTTTCGTAATCCATAGGAAGGAAATCAGACAGGGCGTAGCTTCTTTTCTCTTTATTTTGCCCTTTCAGCAGTTGCTGTAGGGCTTTACGGTCCTTTTGTGTGAAGGACTCGTGGTATTGGTTGCCTTCCATTACGGAGGCCTCTTTTTGCTTGCGAGGTTTTTCAATTTTCTTTTTAGGCCTTTGTTCACCGTTTGATGAACATGAATCGCCTACTTCAGCCTCTTGGCTGAGAGCATCGATTTTGGCCTCAAATTCCCTTCTCAAGTCCTCGATTTCATCTAGTTTTATTTTGTTTTTGAAAATCCTCCTAGAGTGAGAACTTGATGCGCATGAGCCTTGGCTCGACACTTCACTTGGATTGGATTTTGACATGCTTTTTCAAGCTTTTTCAAAATTTCCTAAGTAAAAGCAAAGAAAACAAGTTAAAACGACACCTTTATAAAATTTTCGCAAGACTTCTACAAGTAAACTCGATTTTTTGAAAAGGCTCACGTCCCACCGGGCGTGCCAATCTCTGTAGACGCGCGAAAATCCCCGCCTCTTCGCCTCTTTCGTGGCTTGGAGTGGATCTTATCGTGCGTCTAAGGCCTATGTATACAAATAGGGCATGCCAGCTAGCTTACTTAAGCTAGCGAAGATATACTTAACACTGACTTCTAAACGTGGCGACTGTGAGCAAGTGAGCTCTTGTCGTCGCAGACCTTCTTGCACCGATGCGCAAGGGTCAGTCTGTACGCTTTTGCAAAAATCGAGTTTTGGGGAGAAAGTCTACGAAACGGTTTCGAGGTGTCTATTTCGGGTCTTTAAGATGCGATTGTATGTTTTAGATCACGTGGATTTGCACGTGCCTAAGTCTTTTTCTTTTATCCCTTTTTGGGTCGCCTAGTTTGTGTGTTATGAACACTCCACTACATGGGCGAATTCGAGCGGGGGTTGCTTCGATGCAATATGCGTCCTACCTCGTGGTATGGCGTAGATGCAATGCAAACTCACGCTACTCCAAAGGGAAAACCCGAAATGTAAAGACAATACTGAAGGGAAATAGCGGAAGGGAAATAACCGAAGGGAAATAACCGAAGGGAAATAACCGAAGGGAAATAACCGAAGGGAGATATGTATATATCTTATGTATATGAGCCCTTACTCGGGTCTTGCAAATAAGAGCGAAGGCTCAATGTGGGTGCGTGCTTGAATTGAAAGACTTACACACACGACATGAAATTAAACCCAAATATAAATTGCAGTATGGCCTTGACTAAGGTCTTGGGAGTAAGAGCGAAGGCTCAATGTGTGTGAGAGTGCTTGAATTGAAGTACTACACACACGACATAAATGAAACCCAAATATAACTGCAATAAGGCCTTTACTAAGGTCTTGGGAGTAAGAGCGAAGGCTCAATGTGTGTGAGAGTGCTTGAATTGAAGTACTACACACACGACATAAATGAAACCCAAATATAACTGCAATAAGGCCTTTACTAAGGTCTTGGGAGTAAGAGCGAAGGCTCAATGTGTGTGAGAGTGCTTGAATTGAAGTACTACACACACGACATAAATGAAACCCAAATATAACTGCAATAAGGCCTTTACTAAGGTCTTGGGAGTAAGAGCGAAGGCTCAATGTGTGTGAGAGTGCTTGAATTGAAGTACTACACACACGACATAAATGAAACCCAAATAGTATAGGTCGGCCCTTACTTGGGTCTTTCAAATAAGAGCGGAAGCTCAATGTGTGTGAGAGTGTTTAAATTGAAAGACTTACTCACACGACATGAAATGAAACCCAAATAGTATAGGTCGGCCCTTACTTGGGTCTTTCAAATAAGAGCGGAAGCTCAATGTGTGTGAGAGTGTTTAATCGAAAGACAACGCACCCAACTTAAACAAAACCCTTCGGAAACGAAATATATATGTACACTTATATACTAGGGGCTGATTAGGCCCGTGTGTGTTCGAAAATGGTGCACGACTAAGAGAGTGCACGTGTGTGGTTGTGCCAAGCCACGTTATTACAAGCGGGGGGAGACTATGCTCCGTTATTACAACCCCGTATCAAATTGAATTTCAAGCAAGTGTATGACTAAAGACCGAGTTCAGACACTTACGAGTAGCTGGTCCGTAGAGGTCTTGCTTGAGCGTGGCCTTGGCTTTTGGGCTGCAAACGGGAGCTCCGCGAAGGTATGTGCTCAAGGGTGCTGGCCGGCTGCAAATGGGGCGCGGGAGGGACGCCTCGAAGGGGACCGGTGGCAAGTGGGCGGCGCCTCCAAGTAGGGAGTTTAGAGTGGCTGACTAAGTGGGTCTTAGGGTCACTAGGGAAGTTAGGGACTTAGGGAAACTGGACCTAAAAGGTGAGCTAGTGGGAAGGCCAAAGAGGACACCTAGGGGGGGTTGGCCGAATGGGAGATGGTGGCTAAGTAGTGGCCAGCCACTTGGGTTATCCTAGGTTCGGCTAGGCTTAGGTGGTGGCGGCAAAGGTGCTGAGCTGAAGGGGAGATGGATGGCTAAGAGTAGAGAGGTGGTAGAGAGTGGCTTTGAGGGAGTTAAGGGGACTTACCGAATGGGGAAGAGTGGCGGATGGAGTGGGAGAGTGGCGGGCAGGTGGCTGTCGGCTGGTGGAGTTGGGAAGATATGGTGGCGTCGGGCTGGGGGGCAGTGGTGGTGGACAGAAGAGGGAAGGTGGCGGAGCAGGTGGCGGCTGGTGGAGGAGCTGGAGCTGCTGGCTGTCGGCGGGTGGAAGATGGGAGAAGGAGAGGGCCCGGCTGAGTGTGGAGAGTGGTTCCCACTTGGAAAACCCGCCCACAATGAGGGGGGTTTAAATAGGGGATGGGTAGGTCGGTTAGGGCTGGGTTGTGGGTAGTGGTTAGGTGGTTTAGGTAGGGTAGTATGTAGATAAGGTGGGCTGGATGGGGCTGGGCCAGATATTTTAAAACTAGGGGTTTGGGAAAATCGTGGGCTAAGGGTGGTTTAGGGGTTTAGGGTTAGGTTAGGTGGTTGGGTTTTAGGGTGAGGTTTAGTGAGCTAGGTTAGGTGGTTTAGGCTAGGTTTAGGCTAGGTTTAGGGAAATTAATCTAGGTTTAGGGAAGGATTAGGGGAGTGGGTTAGGTGATTAGGTTGGGATTAGGCCGGGATTAGGGAAGTGGGTTAGGTGATTAGGTTCAGATTAGGGGTGGATTAGGGGTTTAGGCTAGGTTTAGGCATTTTGGGTTAGGTTTAGGTGAAGGAGCTCCCTTAGCATGGCCCATAGACCTTGATCACCCCATGTTGGTGCAGCCCTAGGTTAGGTTTTAGCTAATTACAAGCTTAAACCCACTCAATTAGGCTAACCCACATGATTAACCCAAACTTGACACACAAGTCAAGCTTAATACAACACTCTTGATATTTTTCACCCCCACTCTCTCTCATGCCCAATATCCCACGTGAATTTCAAGTGGGCCCCACCTCCATTTATGAGAAGGTGATGTGGGCCATGGATATGGATATTGGATTGGATCTCTGGATCCAAATCCAAATCCAAGTCCATATATGGGTTTGGATTGGAATCTGGATATATATGGTCCAGATCCAATCCAAACTGAACTCTGACTCCTTCGAGCTGGGTTCGAGACGGACGATTTGTGCGGGGCCTGACAGCATCAGTACTCCGTCTGCGTTGGGTCTTCGCCAACATAGTCGTCCGCCTCCGTTTCTGCCTTCCGGAGATGACTTCAAATGCTTTTTTGATAAGAACAGGGTCTTGGATGTTCGAGATCCTGGGATGTGAATCAGATGCAAGAGTTGCTGTGCCGGGCTTGACAGGTGTTCCGGTTCCGGGCTCTTCTTGGCTCTCCTGGTCCTGTCTTGATCAGGCCAAGCCACTTCGGGGTTTCAAAACATGTTTTAAAAAGGGTTTTCAAAAGCTATATCATATGTTTTTGAAAGATAAAGTTTAAAACATATATACAGGGTTTGTTTGGAAGGCTCCTGGGTTTCCAAACTCAAAAATGGCCCCTTGGGGCTGCTTGTATAAAACCAGTTTTGTTTAAGAAATTCGTGGGATTTCGGGGTGTTTACACATACCTACAAAGGGAAAACACTACGGGTTAGACTCGGAATAGGAGATCTAAATCGTAGGTTTCTTCTAAGGCAGGTTTCAGGGCACCCTTGACCCAGGTGGTCACAGGGGGTGGCTCCGACAGTATTTGGGGAGTATAGCCGATCCCATATCGGCTTGGATTGGCCCTAGGAAGGATGGGCTCTAGGAGACCCTGGTTTTGTGCCCCTAGGCTTTTGTAGGGCATGTAGCCCATGTTTAACAACATGTTCCATGACTTTTTGTTTTTTGAAAAAGTTTGATATAAGTCGTGGTCCTGGAACATGCTATCATCCATATTGTGCTCATATGGCCTCTTGTCCAGGGGCTTTGGAAATAGGGAACGCTTGGGTCGTCCTAGAAGGGTTAGAGTCGGGAGGGGGCCTGCTTTGTGTGGCCCCTTCACATATACAACCTTCCTAGGGTTGTTTAACACGAGCCGAGGTGGCTCAACCCTAATTTGCCCCAGGTTAGCCTCATGGGCCTGGGAGCTTGATAAACAAGGGGAGTTTATGATCCCCTGAAGCTGTGGGTGACTCTCGCCTAGGATCACTACGACCTGGTCCCTAAAAGGGATCTTGACACACCTGTGGAAGGTGGATGGCACAGCACACAAACTGTGTATCCAGGGCCTTCCTAACAACAGGTTATAATGGGGGTGGATGTCCAAGACATGGAACACCCCCGTGTGTTCGATCCCTCCCGTTTCCATTGGGAGTTCGATGGATCCTAAAGGTCTAGACGCATTCTCATCGTATCCAGTGATAATGATGGGGCTTGGGTTCACTGAAGTCAAGGTGACTCTGATTTTGTACGCCACATGAAGTGGAAGGATGTTGAGCCCTCCTCCACCATCGACTAGGCACCTGTCCAGAGAGTGGTTGTTTAGAACCACCTCGATATGCAGGGCCTGGTTATGGGTTTCGTAGGGTCTATCTACATCATCTTCTGAAAAAGTGATGGGCGATTTTGCTCCTAACAAAGCCACTTGGGCAGACAAGGATTCCGGACTTATGCTTGAATCAACCTTGGCCCTTTCTAGAATTTTCTCTAATACAAGTCTATGCCTAGGTGAGGTTTTTATAAGCTCTAAGATAGACATGTGAATAGGAATCTTTGAAAGGTGGTTTTCGAAGTCGTAAGGATTTAGGATGACTTTGTCCTTATCTGCTTTTGGCAGAACACTAGGGATACATGCTTTTGAGGGGCCAGGCACACTGACCACCTTTTGAGCACCTTGAAGGTGCGGGGGTTGACAGATCCTCCCGGATCTAGTGACTTCCCTCACAACCAGCCTAGGGTTCGTGCTAACTTTGGCTCTAAGGATGAGCTGAGGAGAACCTTGGATTTTCAAAACTGGTTTTGACGGGGATTCCACTTTTGGTGGTCCCCCAAGGCCGACTTGGGCGGGCTTCTTGTACAGTACAAGAATGGGCGCACAAGTGGGTCGACCAGGTTCTGGTTTTTGCGCTAGTTCCTTGGAAATGGTGAGGGTACATACCTCCTTTCCTTTTCCACTGCCACTGGCGTGTTTAGGAAAGGGTTCCTTGAAGATAGCTTGAGGTGGCTCAGGTTCTGCAGTGACCTGGAGCCGGCCTTCTGCTATCAAGTTCTCAATTTTATTTAAGAGGGAGAAGCAGCGTTTAGTATCATGGCCTTTGAGCCGATGATACTTACAAAATCGGTTTAAATACCCCCCTTTGGAAGTGACTCCTTCGGGGATTTCAGGGAGTTCTATCATGCCCTGGGCAAGTAGGAGGTCTAGGACCTCCGACACAAGTTGCCCCAGCGGAGTGTACTCCCGTTTTTCAACCGGTTTTTGAAAGTTTCGCTCCCTCTTATTTTCTAACTTTTCAAAATTTTTGGAAGTGCCCGCCATGCCTGGATCCACCCGGACATTGGCGATTTTATGGGGCTTTGCCTCTTTGTCCGTCGTGGGTAGCCCGTATGTGATGGGCTTTTCCAAGCAGGTTTTTGGAACGGCACTTCCTTTCCACAAGTGATCGTATGTCCCTTTTTGCAAGTTGGTTTCGAAAAGGGAGGCCTTTTTGATCAACTTATGGAAAGTTGAGATCTCATGGAGCGAGAGAAGGGTTTTTAACTCGCTTTTAAAGTTATCCAGGATGAGTATTACTGCGCATCCTTCGAATATGGGCTCTCGCACTTGGCCCAAAAGTGACCTCCATCTTATAATGAAGGCATGTACGTCTTCGTTCATGCCTTGCTTTGTATCCCTTAAGGTATTCAGAGTCGACGTGACTTCTACGTTGTGTGCAAATCTTTGCATGAAGCAGTTCGCTAACTCTTCAAAAGTAGCGAACTGGCTTAAGTCGTAGGAAGTCAGCCATTTGGCAGCTGTGCCTTTAAGGGATAAAGGAAACCAATACACCCATTTCATCGAGTCCTTTTTCTTCTTATGGGCTCGACGCGAGAAAAGCTGCAAGTGAGACCTAGGGTCTCCCATGCCATCATACCGATGGAAGTTCGGTATTTCATCATCACTGTCTGTTTCGTAATCCATAGGAAGGAAATCAGACAGGGCATAGCTTCTTTTCTCTTTATTCTACCCTTTCAGCAACTGCTGTAGGGCTTTACGATCCTTTTGTGTGAAGGACTCATGGTATTGGTTGCCTTCCATTACGGAGGCCTCTTTGTGCTTCCGAGGTTTTTAAGATTTTTTCTTAGGCCTTTGTTCACTGTTTGATGAACATGAATCGCCTACTTCAGCCTCTTGGCTGAGAGCATCGATTTTGGCCTCAAACTCCCTTCTCAAGTCCTTGACCTCATCTAGTTTTATTTTGTTTTTGAAAATCCTCCTAGAGTGAGAACTTGATGCGCATGAGCCTTGGCTCGACACTTCACTTGGATTGGATTTTGACATGCTTTTCAAGCTTTTTCAAAATGTCCTAAGTACAAGCAAAGAAAACAAGTTAAAATGACACCTTTTACAAAATTTTTGCAAGACTTCTACTTTAAAACTCGATTTTTGAAAGGCTCACGTCCCACCGAGCGTGCCAATCTCTGTAGACGCGCGTAAATCCCCATGCCTCCCCTGCCTTTTCTGGGCTTGGAGTGGATCCTCTCGTGCGTCTAAGGCCTATTTATGTAAACAGGGCATGCCAACTAGCTTACCTAAGCTAGCGAAGATATGTTTTAAACTGACTTCTAATCATGGCGACTGTGAGTAAGTGAGCTCTTGTCGTCGCAGACCTTCTTGCACCGATGCGCAAGGGTCAGTCTGTATGCTTTGCAAAAATCGAGTTTTTGGGGATAGAAAGCCTACGAAGTGGTTCGAGGTGTCTAATTCGGGTCTGTTAGATACGATTGCAGATTTTAGATTACGTGGATTTGCACGTACCTAAGTTTTTTTTTTCTTTTATCCCTTTGTGGGTCGCCTAGTTCGTGTGTTATGAACACTATACTACATGGGCGAATTCGAGCGGGGCTTGCTTTGATGCAATATGCATCCTACCTCGTGGTATGGCGTAGATGCAATGCAAACTCACGCTACTCCAAAGGGAAAACCCGAAATGTAAAGACAATGCTGAAGGGAAATAACCGAAGGGAAATGACTTGTAAAGTAAATGCCGAAGGGAGATAATGTATATAGAGTATGTATATGGGCCCTTACTCGGGTCTTGCAAATAAGAGCGAAGGCTCAATGTGAGTGCGTAATTGAATTGAAAGACTTACACACACGACATGAAATTAAACCCAAATATAAATTGCAGTATGGCCTTAACTAAGGTCTTGGAAGTAAGAGCGAAAGCTCAATGTGTGTGAGTGCTTGAATTGAAGTACTACGCACACAACATGAAATTAAACCCAAATAGTATAGGTCGGCCCTTACTTGGGTCTTTCAAATAAGAGCGAAAGCTCAATGTGTGTGAGAGTGCTTGAATTGAAAGACTTACCCACACGACATGAAATGAAACCCAAATAGTATAGGTCGGCCCTTACTTGGGTCTTTCAAATAAGAGCGAAAGCTCAATGTGTGTGAGAGTGCTTGAATTGAAAGACTTACACACACGACATGAAATGAAACCCAAATAGTATAGGTCGGCCCTTACTTGGGTCTTTCAAATAAGAGCGAAAGCTCAATGTATGTGAGAGTGCTTGAATTGAAAGACTTACACACACGATATGAAATGAAACCCAAATAGTATAGGTCGGCCCTTACTTGGGTCTTTCAAATAAGAGCGAAAGCTCAATGTGTGTGAGAGTGCTTGAATTGAAAGACTTACACACACGACATGAAATAAAACCCAAATAGTATAGGTCGGCCCTTACTTGGGTCTTTCAAATAAGAGCGAAAGCTCAATGTGTGTGAGTGCTTGAATTGAAAGATAACACACCCAACTTAAGCAAAACCCTACAAAATTAAAGTATATGTATATACTTATGTATTTGGGGCTGATTAGGCCCATGTGTGTTCAAAATCGTACACAACTAAGAGAGTGCACGTGTGTGGCTGTGCCAAGCCACGTTATTACAAGCGGGGGGAGACTATGCTCCGTTATTACAACCCCGTATCAAATTGAATCTCAAGCAAGTATACAACTAAAGACCGAGTTAGGCACTTACTAATAGCTGGTCCGAAGATGCCTTGCTTGAGCATGGGCTTGGCCTTCGCCTTGGGCTGCAAAAGGGAGCTCCGCGAGGTTGAACGGCAAGAGGTGCTGGCCGGGTGTCCTTGGCGTGCGGAAGAGGCGCCTTGAAGGTGGCCGGCTACTAGAGATGGGCTGTTTTTGGTGTGTTTGGTTAAAGGGCCTAAGTAGGGTCACTAAGGGAGTATGGCACTAAGGGAAGCTCAAAGGAAGACCTAATGGGGCACTTACGGTTGGCGGGTAGTTAGGGCGGCTGGGAGTGACGTAGGGGGAAGGGAGTGGCCGGCTAAGGGAGTTTGGTGGTGGCGGGCTGCTGGGGCGGCTAGAAGTTCGGCTGAGTGAGAAGGGTGGCAGCGAGTGGAAGGGTTGATGTTAG
This sequence comes from Brasenia schreberi, assembly GCA_036023115.1. Classification (NCBI taxonomy): domain Eukaryota; kingdom Viridiplantae; phylum Streptophyta; class Magnoliopsida; order Nymphaeales; family Cabombaceae; genus Brasenia; species Brasenia schreberi. The sequence goes on from JAYKKT010000073.1 coordinate 4,826,515, forward strand.
GGTGGTAGGGGAGTAGATTAGGTGGCTGAGAGTGGAGAGAGAGTGAAGAAGTAGTAAGGTAGGATGTAGGGGACTTACCGGGTGAAGAAGTGGTGGCGGGTGGAAGGGAATCAACCGGATAATGGTGGCGATGGTGGTGGCGTTCGGCTGAAAGACAGGGGTGTAGGTGGTGGCAGGATGTGGAGCAGGCGGTGGTGGGATGTGGAGCAGGTGGAGCAGGTAGGATTCGGCTGGACTTGGGGAAGGGGAGGACCCGGCTGGGAGTAGGTGGGCTTCTCGGTTATGAAACCCGCCCCCAAGGGGGGGGTTTATATAGGGTTGGGTTAGGTCGGTTAGGGCGGGGTTTGGGGTAGTGGTTAGGTGGTTTAGGTAGGGTGGTATGATGATAAGGTGGGCTGGAAAGGGTAGGGCCAGATATTTTAGATACAAGTGGTTTGGGTAGGTTGTGGGCTAGGGGTGGTTCAGAGGTTTAGGGTTTAGTTAGGTGGGTTGGTTCTAGGGTGAGGTTTAGTGAGCTAGGTTAGGTGATTAGGCTAGGATTAGGCTAGGTTTAGGGTAATTAACCTAGGTTTAGGGAAGGATTAGGGAAGTAGGTTAGGTGATTAGGTTGGGATTAGGTCGGGATTAGGGAAGTAGGTTAGGTGATTAGGCTCAGATTAGGGGCAGATTAGGGTGGAAGGCTAGGATTAGGTATTTTTGGTTAGGTTTAGGTGAAGGAGCTCCCTCTACATGGCCCATAGACTTTAACCACATCATGTTGGTGTAGCCCTAGGTTAGGTTTTGGCTAATTATAAGCTTAAACACACTTAATTAGGCTAACCCACATGACTAACCCCAAACTTGACACACAAGTCAAGCTTAATTACAACACTCTTTGATCTTATCCACCTCCACTCTCTCTCATGCCCATAATCCCACGTGAAATTCAAGTGGGCCCCATCTCCATTTATGAGAAGGTGATATGGGCCATGGATATGGATATTGGATTGGATTTTTGAATCCAAATCCAAATCCAAGTCCATACATGGGTTTGGATTGGGATCTGGATATATATGGTCCAGATCCAATCCAAACTGAACTCTGACTCCTTCGAGCTGTGTTTGAAACGAACGGTTTGTGCGGGGCCTGACAGCATCAGTGCTCTGTCTGCATTGGGTCTTCGCCAACATGATCGTCCGCCTTTGTTTTCGCCTTCCGGAGATGACTTCAAACGATGTTTCGATGATAATAGGGTCTTGGACGTTCGAGATCCTGGGGGTGTGGATTTGAACGAGAGGTGCTGTGCCGGGCTCGACATGTGCTCCGGTTCCGGGCTCTACTTAGTTGTCCTGGTCTTGTCTGGATTAGGCCGAAGCTGCTTCGGGGTTTCAAAACATGTTTTAAAAAGGTTTTAAAAGCCATATTGTATATTTTTGAAATACGGAGTTCAAAACGTATGTACAAGGTTGTCTGGAAGGCTCCTGGGTTTCCAGACTGAAAATGGCCCTTTGGGGCTGCTTTTACAAAACTAGGTTGTTTCGAGGAATTCGTGGGATTTCAAGCTGTTTATAGAAAAACCTACGAAAGCGGTTCGAGGTATTTTGATTCGGGTCTTTTTAATGCGATTGCAAATTTTAGATCACGTGGATTTGCACATGCCTAAGTCTTTCTTTTTATCCCTTTATGGGCCACCTAGGTGTGTGTTATGAACACTTCACTACATGGGGCGAATTTTGAGCGGGAGTACGGGGTTTGCTTTGATGCAATATGCGTCCTACCTCGTGGTATGGCGTAGATGCAATGCAAACTCATGCTACTCCAAAGGAAAAAACCCGAATGTAAAGACAATGCCGAAGGGAAATAACTGAAGGGTAATAACCGAAGGGAAATAACCGAAGGGAAATGACTTGTAATGTAAATGCCGAAGGGAGATATGTATATAGGGTATATACGGGCCCTTACTTGGGTCTTGCAAATAAGAGCGAAGGCTCAATGTGGGTGCGTGCTTGAATTGAAAGACTTACACACACGACATGAAATAAAACCCAAATATAACTTGCAATATGGCCTTAACTAATGTCTTGGGAATAAGAGCGAAAGCTCAATGTGTGTGAGTGCTTGAATTGAAGTACTATGCACACAACATGAAATTAAACCCAAATAGTATAACACGACCCTTATTTCGGTCTTTCAAATAAGAGCGAAGGCTCAATGTGTGTGAGTGCTTGAATTGAAAGACTTACACACACGACATGAAATGAAACCCAAATAGTATAGCACGGCCCTTACTTGGGTCTTTCAAATAAGAGCGAAGGCTCAATGTGTGTGAGTGCTTGAATGGAAAGACAACACACTCAACTCAAGCAAAACCCTACGTAAGTTAATATATATATATATGTACGTATTAGGGGCTGATTAGGCCCATGTGTATTCAAAATCGTGCACGACTAAGAGAGTGCACGTGTGTGTGGGTGTGCCAAGCCACGTTATTATAAGCGGGGGGAGACTATGCTCCGTTATTACAATCCCGTATCGAATTAAATTTTAAGTAAGTATACAACTAAGGACCGAGTTAGGCACTTACTTATAGCTGGTCCGAAGATGCCTTGCTTGAGCGTGGGCTTGGCCTTCACCTTGGGCTGCAAGAGGGAGCTCCGCGAAGTTGAACGGCAAAGGGGCTGCTGGCCGGGTGCCTTAGGTGCGCGGAAGGGGTGCCTTGAAGGTGGCCGGCTGCTAGGGAGGGGGCTGCCTTGGCGTGTTGGGCTAAAGTGACTAAGTAGGGTCACTAAGGGAGGGTGTAGTGTTAGGAAGTATGGCACTAAGGGGAGCCTAAGGGAGTGTCTAGGGGAGTGCCTAGGGGAGGTATGTGGCTGGCAGGTGGCTGGCCGAATGGGTATGTGACAGTCGGTTGGAGTGGCCGACTAAGGGAGGCTCAGTAGTGGTGGTTGCTAAGGTTGCTATGGCTATTGTAGATGGGAAGGGAGCTAGCTAGGGTATGGGGTAAGGTGGTGGTCGGCTGTGGTGAGGTGATATGGGTAGGTCTTAGGGGGTTAATTGGAGTGGTCAGGTGTAGCTAGGGTGTCTAGGTAATGGCGGGTAGTTGGAGTGGCTGAGGTTTGGCCGAATGGGTAGGATGGGAGGTGGCTGGTGTTAGGGTGATGTGGTGGTGGTGTAGGTGGCTGGGAGTGGAGGGGGAGAGAAGAAGAGGTGGAGTGAAGGATGGGGTACTAATCGATGGTGATGGAAGGGGGCGGATGGAAGAGGAGCAGCCGGGCAGGTGAGGTGGATGGTTCGGTCGAAGGAAGTGGTGGCGACAGGTGGTTGGCCGACTGGGGTGTGGTGGAGCAGGTGGTGGTGCTTGACTGGGAGGCGGTGGCGTAGGTGGTGGCTGGCTGTGGGGCAAGTGGAGCAAGGTTGGAGTCGGCTGGGCTGGAGGGCCAAGGTGGTCGAACTTGAAAACCCGCCCCTTGGGGATAGGTGATTAGGCTAGGATTTGGTTAGGTTTAGGGAAATTAACCTAGGTTTAGGGAAGGATTAGGGAAGTGGGTTAGGTGATTAGGTTGGGATTAGGCCGGGATTAGGGAAGTGGGTTAGGTGATTAGGCTAGGATTAGGGTAAAAGGCTAGGATTAGGTGTTTTTGGTTAGGATGGGATTAAGGAGCTCCCTTTGCATGACCCATAGACCTTAATCACATCATGTTGGTGCAGCCCTAGGTTAGGTTCTAGCTAATTACAAGCTTAAACCCACCTTAATTAGGCTAACCCACATGATTAACCCTAAACTTGACACACAAGTCTAGCTTAATTACAACACACTCTATTCTTATCCTCCCCCACTCTCTCTCATGCCCATAATCCCATGTGAAATTCAAGTGGGCCCTGTAGACGCGCGAAAATCCCCGCCTCTCACCTTTTCAGGGCTCAGAGCGGATCCTCTCGTGTGTCTAAGGTCTATTTATGCAAACAGGGCGTGTCAGCTAGCTTACCTAAGCTAGCGAAGATATATTTAACACTGACTTCTAATCGTGGCGACTGTGAGCAAGTGAGCTCTTGTCGTCGCAGACCTTCTTGCACCGATGCGCAAGGGTCAGTCTGTATGCTTTGCAAAAATCGAGTTTTGGGAGAGAAAGTCTACGAAGCGGTTCGAGGTGTCGAATTCGGGTCTTTTAGATGCGGTTGCATTTTTTAGATCACGTGGATTTGCACGTGCCTAAGTCTTTTCTTTTATCCCTTTTCGGGCCACCTAGTTTGTGTGTTATGAACACTCCACTACATGGGCGAATTCGAGCGGGGCTTGCTTTGATGCAATATGTGTCCTACCTCGTGGTATGGCGTAGATGCAATGCAAACTCACGCTACTCCAAAGGGAAAACCCGAATGTAAAGACAATACTGAAGGGAAATAACCGAAGGGAAATGACTTGAAATATAAATGCCGAAGGGAGATATGTATATAGAGTATGTATATGAGCCCTTACTCGGGTCTTGTAAATAAGAGCAAAGGCTCAATGTGGGTGCGTGCTTGAATTGAAAGACTTACACACACGACATGAAATTAAACCCAAATACAAATTGCAGTATGGCCTTAACTAAGGTCTTGGGAATAAGAGCGAAAGCTCAATGTGTGTGAGTGCTTGAATTGAAGTACTATGCACACGACATGAAATTAAACCCAAATATAACTGCAATAGGCCTTGACTAAGATCTTGGGAGTAAGAGCGAAAGCTCAATGTGTGTGAGAGTGCTTGAATTGAAAGACTTACACATACGACATGAAATGAAACCCAAATAGTATAGGTCGGCCCTTACTTTGGTCTTTCAAATAAGAGCGAAAGCTCAATGTGTGTGAGAGTGCTTGAATTGAAAGACTTACCCACACGACATGAAATGAAACCCAAATAGTATAGGTCGGCCCTTACTTGGGTCTTTCAAATAAGAGCGGAAGCTCAATGTGTGTGAGAGTGCTTGAATTGAAAGACTTACCCACACAACATGAAATGAAACCCAAATAGTATAGGTCGGCCCTTACTTGGGTCTTTCAAATAAGAGCGGAGGCTCAATGTGTGTGAGTGTTTGAATTGAAAGACAACACACCCAACTTAAGCAAAACCCTTCAAAAATGAAAGTATATGTATATACTTATGTATTAGGGGCTGATTAGGCCCGTGTGTGTTCAAAATCGTGCACAACTAAGAGAGTGCATGTGTGTGGGTGTGCCAAGCCACGTTATTACAAGCGGGGGGAGACTATGCTCCGTTATTACAACCCCGTATCGAATTGAATCTCAAGCAAGTATACAACTAAAGACCGAGTTAGGCACTTACTAGTAGCTGGTCCGTAGAGGCCTTGCTTGAGTGTGGGCTTGGCCTTCGCCTTGGGCTGCAAAAGGGAGCTCCGCGAGGTTGAGCGACAAGGGGTGCTGGCCGGGTGCCTTGAAGGTGGCCGGCTGCTAGCAAAGGTGTCCCCTTGATGTGGGGGATTAAAGGGGCTAGGTAAGGTCACTAGGGGGAGTGTAGTGTTGGGGGAGTATAACACTAAGGGAAGTTCAAGGGAAGATCGAATGGGACACTTAAGGTTGGCGGGTTGTTAGGGTTGCCAAGTGGAGCTAGAAGGTCTAGGTGGTGGCGGGTAGGTAGGATGCTATGGGTTCGGCTGAGTGGGGCTGGTGGCAGCAAGTGGAAGGTCTGGTGTTAGGGGGATATGGGAGTGAATTAGGTGGTTGAGAATGGAGAGGGAGTGAAGAGTAAGTAAGGTGGAAGGTAGGGCACTTACTGAGTGAAGAGAGGGTGGTGCTCGGCTGGAAGGAAGTGGTGCAGGTGGTGGCGTTCGGCTGGGCTGGGGAAGTGATGCAGGTGGTGGCGGGATGTGGAGCAAGTGGTGGTGGGATGTGGAGCAGGTGGAGCAGGTGGCGGAGCTTGGGGAAGTGGAGGACCCGGCTGGGAAAATGGGTGGGCTTCTAGATGATGGAACCCGCCCCCAAGGGGGGGGTTTATATAGGGATGGGTAGATCGGTTAGGGCTGGGTTTGGGGTAGTGGTTAGGTGGTTTGGGTAGGGTGGTATGATGATAAGGTGGGCTGGAAAGGGTAGGGCCAGATATTTTAGATACTAGTGGTTTGGGTAGGTTGTGGGCTAGGGGTGGTTTAGGGGTTTAGGGTTTGGTTAGGTGGGTGGGTTCTAGGGTGAGGTTTAGTGAGCTAGGTTAGGTGATTCGGCTAGGATTAGGCTAGGTTTAGGGAAATTAACCTAGGTTTAGGGAAGGATTAGGGAAGTGGGTTAGGTGATTAGGTTGGGATTAGGCCAGGATTAGGAAAGTGGGTTAGGTGATTAGGCTCAGATTAGGGGTGGATTAGGGTGGAAGGCTAGGATTAGGTGTTTTGGGTTAGGTTTAGGTGAAGGAGCTCCCTTTGCATGACCCATGGACCTTAACCACATCATGTTGGTGCAGCCCTAGGTTAGGTTTTGGCTAATTACAAGCTTAAACCCACTTAACTAGGCTAACCCACATGATTAACCCCAAACTTGACACACAAGTCAAGCTTAATTACAACCATACTTGATCTTATCCATCCCCACTCTCTCTCATGCCCATGATCCCACTTGAATTTCAAGTGGGCTCCACCTCCATTTATGAGAAGGTGATGTGGGCCATGGATATGGATATTGGATTGGATTTTTGAATCCAAATCCAAATCCAAGTCCATACATGGGTTTGGATTGGGATATGGATATATATGGTCCAGATCCAATCCAAACTGAACTCTGACTCCTTCGAGCTGTATTCGAAACGAACGGTTTGTGCAGGTTCTGACAGCATCAGTACTCCGTCTGCGTTGGGTCTTCGCCAATATGATCGTCCGCTTCTGTTTTCGCCTTCCGAAGCTGATTTCAAGTGATGTTTTGATGATAACAGGGTCTTGGACGTTCGAGATCCTGGGGGGTGGATTCAAAATGAGAGTTGCTGTGCCGGGCTTGACATGTGCTCCGATTCTGGGCTCTCTTTAGCTTTTTTGGTCCTGTCTTGCTTGGGCCAAGTTGCTTCAGGGTTTCAAAAACGTGTTTTAAAAGGTTTTTAAAACCATATTATACTTTTTTGAAATATATAAAGTTTAAAACATATGTACAGGGTTGCCTGGAAGGCTCCTGGGTTTCCAAACTCAAAATGGCCCTTTGGGGCTGCTTTTTATAAAACCAGGTTGTTTTGAGGAATTCATGGGATTTCGGCGTGTTTACAAAGCCAAGAAGGACTGTTCGAAGAAATTTTGATTCGGATCTGGACCATAAATATCCAGATCCAAATCCATGTAATGAATAGTGTTTGGATTTGGGCCAATCCAAATAGTGTTTGGGTCGATCCAAATTGTGTTTGGATTTGGATTAGATCCAAATAGTGTTTGGATTGGATCAAATTTGGACCAAAATATCCAGATTCGTATCCATAAAAATGTTGGGTTTGGATCAGATACGAATCTCAAAATATCCAAGATCCACGATCCAGATCCAAATAGTGTTTGGATTTGGATTTGGATGCAAATCCCAAACCCAAACCCAAATCCAAGACCCACCTCAAATCTCTATAAATAGAGGTGAGGGGGTCCATGTAAAGGGTTCATGCAAATGCTTGGGAGGAGAGAGAGGGAGTGATAGATCTAGCCATGTGGGCTCATTGGGTGAGGTGGGTTCAAGCCATGTGGGCTAAGTGGGTCTAGACCAAGGGGTTGCAAACAAGAGGTGGGCTGGAACAAGTGGCTGCAACCAAGCTTGGACATGGGCTAGACCGACTCCAAGAGGTAAGCCTAACCTAACCTAGCCATTCTCTCTAAAACCTACCCTAGGTTCGAACCTACCTAACTCGAATAGAACCTAACTCTAACTAAACCAACCTAACCCTAACTGAACCCTAACTAGACCTAACCTAACCCCAACCGCCTCAAAATATCCCCCAAACCATGAACCGAACCCCTGGCCACGCCAACCGCTACCCGCTTCCCCCCCGGGTGCCTACCGCGCGCCCTACGTCCTGTCCGTGCACCCTGCGCATCACCAGCGCGCACAGCGCACCGTCCAGCGCCACTCTGTGGAACCCCCTCCTAGCTCTAGATGCCCGGCGTGCCCAGCGCCGCTGTAGCCTTCCTACGCGCAGCGACTGTTGCGCTAGGCACCCGACGCCTCCTTGCCGACCTGACCAGCTCCATGCCGACCTGACCAGCCCCCTACCGACCTGACCTGCACCCTGGCCGTGACCTGCAACCTAGGACAGACCCTACACAGCCCCGTCTTGGCCGAACCTAAGTTCCCCTAAGACCCTAACCGTGCCCCATAGAACATCCCTCAAAGCCACTTAGGATAACCCCTCTTGGCTGCCCAAGGTGAATCGTGAGCCCAAGTGCAAGCAAGTTGAACATGGACCAGCTATTTGTAGGTCTCTAAACTTGGTCTATTACATTAACTTGCGTTATATTCAATTAAATTTTGATACGAGGTTGTAGTAAAGGAGCTTTGTCTCCCCCCGATTGTAATAACGTGGTTTGACACACCCACACACACGTGCACTTGAGCCTTTCCACTCTTAGTTGCACACTTTTTGCACACACACGAGCCTTGACAGCCCCTAAGATATAGTTATATTTATATATATTTAGCTGCGTGGGTTTATATTCAATTTGTGTGCGTTGTCTTTCAATTCTACACTCACACACATTAAGCTTTCGCTCTTACTCCCAAGACCTTAGTAAAGGCCATATTACAATTTCGTTTTGGGTGTTTAAATTCAAGTTGTGTGCGTAGCATTTCAATTCTATACTCACACACATTGAGCTTTCGCTCTTACTCCCAAGACCTTAGTAAAGGCCAAATTGCAATTTCGTTTTGGGTGTTTAAATTCAAGTTGTGTGCGTAGCATTTCAATTCTACACTCACACACATTGAGCTTTTGATCTTGCTCCCAAGACCCGAGTAAGGGCCATATTGCAATTATATTTAGGTTTACATTACAAGTCATGTGAGTTGTCTTTACATATACACACCACACCCACGCACACGTTGGAGACCTTCGGGCCCATATATATTATAAGTATTTCCCTTCGGCTATGTCTTTAAGATTTGGGTTTTAAGGTTCAGCTGTGTGCGTAGTCTTTCCATATATACACGACACACACACACGTAAAAATCTTGCTTGCCTACAATCGCCTTTAAAAAGTTAGATTATTTCAAAACATACTTTGCTAGTTAAAATAAACTAGCTGGCATGCCCATCAAGCGAAGTAGATTGCGAAAAGGTTCACTTGAGGCCTAAGAACCTGTAAGTAAAAATTTTCGATGGCTACAGATTTGGCACACCCGGTGGGACCCGGGACTTAAGTAGACTTCAAACAAACAAGTTACACTCAAAATTTTTGAAAAAGAGAGTGTTTTTCGAAAAATCGTGCATACTTAGGAGAATTGCATAAAAATGGATAAAAAGCTACAAAAATCCTCGTTGAGTAAACTAAGAGAGGCTTTCAAAACAGATAAAGCCCAAAGAGAGCTCGATGATATTTCAAAAATATTTCAAAAGATGGATGCTTTAAGCGAAGAGCTTAAAACCCATCGATCACATAGCAGCTCCTCTAGGGCACATAAGGATCACGAATTGAAAACCGATCTCAAACTCAACAAAGGATTGGAGATTAAAGACAAATCCCGAAAAAGTGACGAGTCATCCACTCCTATATCTTCAAGCTTTTCAAAATCCAAGGGAAATTCGAAAACAGACTGTTCTGTTTCAAAAGATCAAAAAAATCTTGGAAACTTTGAAAAAGACAAAAAAATTGAAAAATCAAACTTTGAAATTTCGAAAAATTCAAGTGAAAGTCCTAAATCTAGGTACACACACACTGTGGGACATGAAACCCACACCCTACAAAAAGACAAGAGTGAAAAACAGGAAGGTTTCGAAAGGAAACGCCTTGTAATACCTTGGGGGCTCAAAACAGAGTTACTCGGGAAATCGGCCTGCTCTCACCCTGAAAAGGTAGACAAGCCACAAAGAGGTATGCCTGAAACCCATCCTTCTCAAGACTCTCTTCTTCATATAGGGTCATCAGATGCATTGAATAACCCCTATGCACACACAAACCCACAAATTGTGCCAAAATTTGAGGATTTTCAAGGTGCGCCAAATATCCCGCACCACCCAAATGAATTTCAAAAACAAAAAGAAGTTCAAAAAAAGGTAGACATGGAGACCCCTAATGCATGCATCGACATCTTAGGAGCTCATAACCCTACCATAGAAAAACCCACTTCTTCGAGCCTAGTCTTGTGCCCTGGAACCAAGGCTATGGCTTTGAAACAAAAAAATCCATCCCCAAGGGCACCACGAGTTGAACCTAGGGAGCAAGTCAAAGACTTCGAGGGAGCAATCTGGGATTCCCTTGAAGAAAATTTCTCCCAAAATCAGGTTGTATGGAACTATAAGTCTTCCATAAACCTGAAAAGTCCAAAGTCTCTCAAGGGACCAAGCACGGCTTCCCTTGAGGACAAAAACTTCCAAAATGGGGTTATCTGGAACCATAAGTTTTCCAAAACCCTGAAATATTCAGAATCCTTCGAGGGACCAAGCTTGGCTTCCCTTGAAAGGTATGTTTCCCAAAAGCAGGTTGTGTTGAAACCCGAGTTTTCCACCATCCTGAAAAATCCAAAGTGTCTCAAGGGACCAAGCATGGTTTCCCTTGAAAACAAAATCTCCCGAACTCAGGTCGTGTGGAAGCTCAAGTCTTCCCTCATCCTGAAACATCCAAAACCCTTCAAGAGAGCTAGCTTGGCTTCCCTTGAAGAATATGTGTCCCAAACCCAGGTTGTGTGGAAACCCGAGTTCTCCACCATCTTGAAAAATCCAAAATCTCTCGAGGGACCAAGCCTGGTTTCCCTTGAAAGTTATATCTCCCAAAACAGGGATGTATGGAAGCCCAAGTCTTCCATCACCCCTGAATCCAAACTCCCGATATCCAAAAGGGTATATATCCCCGACATGGACGATTCCATGTTCCAAGACCATGATTTATACCAAAACTTTTTGAAAAGCAAAAAGTCTTGGAACATGATTCTAAATATGGGATATAAACCCTAGGCGGGCTTGGGAACCCGAAACCAAGGTAGGCTTGAACCTGTCCTACCTAGAACCAATAGGGAACAATATGGACTGGGCTACAGCCCACCCATACCCCCAGAGCCGCCACCCAAGACCATCTGGGTCAAGGGTGCCCTGTAGAACCTCTAAAACCAAAACCCATATCTTAGACCTGTAGACGCGCGAAAATCCCCGCCTCTCGCCTTTTCAGGGCTTGGAGCAGATCCTCTCGTGTGTCTAAGGCCTATTTATATAAATAGGGCGTGCCAGCAAGCTTACCTAAGCTAGCGAAGATGTATTTTAAACTGACTTCTAATCATGGCGACTGTGAGCAAGTGAGCTCTTGTCGTCGCAGAGCTTCTTGCACCGATGTGCAAGGGTCAGTCTATACGCTTTGAAAAATCGAGTTTTTGGGATAGAAATCCTACGAAGCGGTTCGAGGTGTCTAATTCGGGTTTTTTAGATACGATTGCAGATTTTTAGATCACGTGGATTTGTACATGCCTAAGTCTTTCTTTTTATCCCTTTATGGGCCACCTAGTTTGTGTGTTATGAACACTCCACTACATGGGCGAATTTGAGCGGGAATACGGGGCTTGCTTTGATGCAATATGCGTCCTACCTCATGGTATGGCGTAGATGCAATGCAAACTCACGCTACTCCAAAGGGAAAACCCGAATGTAAAGACAATGCCGAAGGGAAATAACCGAAGGGAAATGACTTGTAATGTAAATGCCGAAGGGAGATATGTATATAGGGTATATACGTGCCCTTACTTGGGTCTTGCAAATAAGAGCGAAGGCTCAATGTGGGTGCGTGCTTGAATTGAAAGACTTACACACACGACATGAAATGAAACCCAAATATAACTTGCAGTATGGCCTTGATTAAGGTCTTGGGAATAAGAGCGAAAGCTCAATGTGTGTGAGTGCTTGAATTGAAGTACTACGCACACAACATGAAATTAAACCCAAATAGTATAACACGGCCCTTACTTGTGTCCTTCAAATAAGAGCGAAGGCTCAATGTGTGTGAGTGCTTGAATTGAAAGACTTACACACACGACATGAAATGAAAGCCCAAATAGTATAACACGGCCCTTACTTGGGTCTTTCAAATAAGAGCGAAGGCTCAATGTGTGTGAGTGCTTGAATTGAAAGACTTATACATACGACATGAAATGAAAGCCCAAATAGTATAACACGACCCTTACTTGGGTCTTTCAAATAAGAGCGAAGGCTCAATGTGTGTGAGTGCTTGAATTGAAAAACTTACACACACGACATGAAATGAAAGCCCAAATAGTATAACACGGCCCTTACTTGGGTCTTTCAAATAAGAGCGAAGGCTCAATGTGTGTGAGTGCTTGAATTGAAAGACAACACACCCAACTTAAGCAAAACCCTACGAAAATTAAAGTATATGTATATATTTATGTATTAGGGGCTGATTAGGCCCGTGTGTGTTCAAAATCGTGCACAATCAAGAGAGTGCACGTGTGTGAGTGTGCCAAGCCACGTTATTACAAGCGGGGGGAGACTATGCTCCGTTATTACAACCCCGTATCGAATTGAATCTTAAGCAAGTATACAACTAAGGACCGAGTTAGGCACTTATTAATAGCTGGTCCGAAGATGCCTTGCTTGAGCATGGGTTGGGCCTTCGCCTTGGGCTGCAAGAGGGAGCTCCGCGAAGTTAAACGGCAAGGGGAGGTGCTGGCCGGATGTCTTTGGTGCGCGGAAGAGGCGCCTTAAAGATGGCCGGCTGCTAAGGATGGGCTGGCTTTGGTGTGTTGGGCTAAAATGCCTAAGTAGGGTCACTAAGGGAGTATGGCACTAAGGGAAGGGAACTAGCTAGGGGAAGGATATGGCTGGCGAATGGCTGGCCGAATGAAAACGTGACAGTCGGTTGGAGTGGCCGACTAAGGGTGCTTGGTGGTGGCGGGCTGCTAGGGTGGCTAGGAGTGGTGGAAGGGAAGGGAACCAGCTAGGAGATGAGGTAAGGTGGCAGTGGGTGTAGTGGGGTGATATGGGCAGGCTTTAGGGAGTTGGATGGGGTAGCCGGGTGTTACTAGGGTGTCTAGGTAGTGGCGGGTAGTTAGGGTGGTTATGGCCTGGCCGAATGGGAGTGGGGCAGGTGGAATGGCTGGTGTTGGGGTAATGTGGCGGTATGGTGGGTGGCTAAGAGTAGTGGAAGGGAAGGGAACTAGCTAGGAGATGAGGTAAGGTGGCAGTGGGTGTAGTGGGGTGATATGGGCAGGCTTTAGGGAGTTGGATGGGGTAGCCGGGTGTAACTAGGGTGTCTAGGTGGTGGCGGGTAGTTAGGGTGGTTATGGCTTGGCCGAATGGGAGTGGGGCAGGTGGAATGGCTGGTGTTGGGGTAAGGTGGCGGTATGGTGGGTGGCTAAGAGTGGAGAGGGAGTGGAGAAGGAGTAAGGTAAGTTATAGGATATTAACCGGCGGTGATGGGAGGCGGGCGGGTGGTTGAGGAGCAGCCGGATGTGGGGAATCGGCTGGTTCGGCCGGCTGAAGAGGATGGCGATGTGGACCTCGGCTGGAGTGGTGGTGGTGGTGGTGGTGCTCGGCTGGGAGGTAGTGGCGCAGGTGGTGGCTGGTTGTGGGGGCAAATGGAGCAAGGTTGGAGTTGGCTGGGCTGGAGAGTGGAGGACCTAAGGTGATTCCAGGTGGGAAAAACCCGCCCCAAAGGGGCAGGTTTATATAGGGCTGCAAGAGGCGGTTGGGGGTGGTTTTGGGGTAGTGGTTAGGTGGTTTAGGTAGGGTGGTGTGGTGATAAGGTGGGCTAGAAATGGTAGGGCCAGATATTTTAAATACAAGGGGTTTGGGTAGGTTGTGTGCTAGGGGTGGTTTAGAGGTTTAGGGTTTAGCTAGGTGGGTTGGTTTTAGGGTGAGGTTCAGTGAGGTAGGTTAGGTGATTAGGCTAGGATTAGGCTAGGTTTAGGGAAATTAACCTAGGTTTAGGGAAGGATTAGGGAAGTGGGTTAGGCGATTAGGTTGGGATTAGGTCGGGATTAGGGAAGTGGGTTAGGTGATTAGGCTCAGATTAGGACAGGATTAGGGTAGAAGGCTAGGATTAGGTGTTTTTGGTTAGGTTTAGGTGAAGGAGCTCCCATTGCATGACCCATGGACCTTAATCACATCATGTTGGTGCAGCCCTAGGTTAGGTTTTGGCTAACTACAAGCTTAAACCCACTTAACTAGGCTAACCCACATGATTAACCCCAAACTTGACACAGAAGTCAAGCTTAATTACAACACACACTTGATCTTATCCACCCCCACTCTCTCTCATGCCCATAATCCCACGTGAAATTCAAGTGGGCCCCACCTCCATTTATGAGAAGGTGATGTGGGCCATGGATATGAATATTGGATTGGATTTTTGAATCCAAATCCAAATCTAAGTCCATACATGGGCTTGGATTGGGATCTGGATATATATGGTCTGGATCCGATCCAAACCGAACTTTGACTCCTTCGAGCTGTGTTCGAAACGAACGGTTTGTGCAGGGTCTGACAGCATCAGTACTCTGTCTGTGTTGGGTCTTCGCCAACATGATCATTCGCCTCTGTTTTCGCCTTTCGGAGATGACTTCAAATGATGTTTTGATGATAACAGGGTCTTGGACGTTCGAGATCCTGGGGGTGTGGATTTGATACGAGAGTTGCTGTGCCGGGCTCGACATGTGCTCGAGTTTCGGGCTCTCCTTAGCTTTCCTGGTCTTGTCTGGATGAGGCCAAAGCTGCTTCGGGGTTTTAAAACATGTTTAAAAAGGTTTTCAAAAACCATATCACATATTTTTGAAATATAAAGTTTAAAACATATATACAGGCTTGTCTGGAAGGCTCCTGGGTTTCCAGACTCAAAATGGCCCTTTGGGGCTGCATTTACGAAACCAGGTTGTTTTGAGGAATTCGTGGGATTTCGGGGTGTTTACAGATGCCCCTCTTTGGCCTTGTCCAAATCGATTTAGATAAGGGCAAAGATGACAAACACCCCTTTCAATGTCTCCCTAGATCTAGCCACGAAGAATATGGGATCGTACTGATTTTTAGCAAAATCTCAATTTACAAACTCTGGTAGGAGGAGATATCACGCCAAAGGGATTTACTATGGAATATGGTCTTAAATGGGATCATGTTTATGCAAGTACCATGCGTGGAATGCAGATGACATGGGTGTGGTGCCAAGAGTGGCGACCTCCCAGAGACCAGATGTGGTCGAACTCTAGAGACTTACAAGGCCTACCGCTCCAAGTGAGCAAATCCTATGCTGTTCGATGTTCGACTTTTCAAAATCTATTTACAAGACTATTTACAAAAGGGACAACTGTCTTGAGTCTCGATCCTAAGGATCTCGAGCTCTTCGTGTTTGCCCTTGTTTGAGTCTTAACACTCGCTTATCTAGCAGAGGTTTTATAAGAAAACAAGCTATATTTCGAATTCCTACGCCTTACTCGAAACGTCGAATTCTCAAACAAGATGAAATTCAAGTAAGTAAATCCTATTTTTACTTTAGGATTCCTTGAAATGAACTATGCTTTAGCTTGGGATAAGCCAGGGTTGGGAAAGAGATACCACGGTCCCTTCTGAAGCGTCCCGTGGTTTAAGGCATATAAGGCGGAAAACTCTCTTCTTCTTTTTTTTGAGTTTTTTGGCCTCTTTTTCCTTTGCACCTTATTCACATGTCTCAGGGCAGCTATCCCTAAAATTTTCGAAAACTGGAATTTAATCCAAATCCTACACATGATACTTCTTTAAGTATTGAACATTGATAGGATCTGCTAAATTCCTACCTTCTACATCGATCAACCAATACGAATTGTTCGTGGTGGTTGCTCGTACAACATAGGGTCCATCCCACTTGGGGTGCCACTTTCCCAGGGGGTGTGGGCCACGATGATGGATGGTTTTTGTAAACACCCCGAAATCCCATGAATTTCTTAAATTCATCTGGTTTTGTAAAAGTAGCCCCAAAGGGCTATTTTGAGTCTGGAAACCCAGGAGCCTTCTAGACAACCCTGTACATATGTTTTGAACTCTATATTTCGAAAACATATAATATGGCTTTTAAAACCTTTTTAAAACACGTTTTGAAACCCCGAAGCAGCTTGGCCTAATCCAAACAGGACCAGGAAAGCTAAGAAGAGCCCGGAACCGGAGCATATGTCAAGCCCGGCACAGCAACTCTCATATCAAATCCATACCCCCAGGATCTCGAACGTCCAAGACCCTGTTATTATCAAAATGTCATTTGAAGTCATCTCCGAAAGGCAGAAACGGAGGCGGATGATCATGTTGGCGAAGACCCAACGCAGACGGAGTGCTGATGCTGTCAGACCCCGCACAAATCGTTCGTTTCAAACACAGCTCGAAGGAGTCAGAGTTCAGTTTGGATCGGATCTGGACCATATATATCCAGATCCCAATCCAAACCCATATGTGGACTTGGATTTGGATTTGGATCCAGAGATCCAATCCAATATCCATATCCATGGCCCACATCACCTTCTCATAAATGGAGGTGGGGCCCACTTGAATTTCACGTGGGATCATGGGCATGAGAGAGAGTGGGGGTGGATAAGATCAAGTGTGTTGTAATTAAGCTTGACTTGTGTGTCAAGTTTGGGGTTAATCATGTGGGTTAGCCTAGTTAAGTGGGTTTAAGCTTGTAATTAGCCAAAACCTAACCTAGGGCTACACCAACATGATGTGGTTAAGGTCCATGGGTCATGCAAAGGGAGCTCCTTCACCTAAACCTAACCCAAAACACCTAATCCTAGCCTTCCACCCTAATCCACCCCTAATCTGAGCCTAATCACCTAACCTACTTCCCTAATCCCGGCCTAATCCCAACCTAATCACCTAACCCACTTCCCTAATCCTTCCCTAAACCTAGGTTAATTTCCCTAAACCTAGCCTAATCCTAGCCTAATCACCTAACCTAGCTCACTAAACCTCACCCTAGAACCCACCCACCTAACCAAACCCTAAACCCCTAAACCACCCCTAGCCCACAACCTACCCAAACCACTAGTATCTAAAATATCTGGCCCTACCCTTTCCAGCCCACCTTATCCTCATACCACCCTACCTAAACCACCTAACCACTACCCCAAACCCAGCCCTAACCGACCTACCCATCCCTATATAAACCCTCCCCCTTGGGGGCGGGTTCCATAAGCTAGAAGCCCACCCATTTCCCAGTCGGGTCCTCTCCTTCCCCCAAGTCCAGCCGAATCCCACCTGCTCCACCTGCTCCATCTGCACTACCACCTGCTCTCCATCCCACCACCATCTGCACCGCCACCTACACCACCACCTCCCAGCCGAACACCACCGCCTGCCCAACTCCCTTCCAACCGAGCGCCACCCTCTTCTTCACCCGGTAAGTCCCCTGCACCATACCCTGCTACTTCTTCACTCCCTCTCCACTCTCAGCCTCCTAATCCACTCCCCTACCACTCTAACATCAGCCCTTACACTCGCTGCCACCCTTCTCACTCAGCCGAAACCAAACTCCCTAAATACCCGCCACCACCAAGCTCCTAGTCGGCCACTCCAACCGACTGTCACCTTGTTGTTTGGCCAGCCACCCGCCAGCCGTATCCTTCCCCTACCTAGTTCCCTTCCCTTAGTGTCATATTCCCCAACACTACACTCCCCCTAGTGACCTTACCTAGCCCCTTCAATCCCCCACATCAAGGCGACACCCTTGCTAGCAGCCGGCCACCTTCAAGGCACCCGGCCAGCACCCCTTGTCGCTCAACCTCGCGGAGCTCCCTTTTGCAGCCCAAGGCGAAGGCCAAGCCCACGCTCAAGCAAGGCCTCTACGGACCAGCTACTAGTAAGTGCCTAACTCGGTCTTTAGTTGTATACTTGCTTGAGATTCAATTCGATACGGAGTTGTAATAACGGAGCATAGTCTCCCCCCGCTTGTAATAATGTGGCTTGGCACACCCACACACGTGCACTCTCTTAGTTGTGCACGATTTTGAACACACACGGACCTAATCAGCCCCTAAGTCATAAGTATATACATATACTTTCATTTTTGAAGGGTTTTGCTTAAGTTGGGTGCGTTGTCTTTCAATTCAAGCACTCACACACATTGAGCTTTCGCTCTTATTTGAAAGACCCAAGTAAGGGCCGACCTATACTATTTGGGTTTCATTTCATGTCGTGTGGGTAAGTCTTTCAATTCAAGCACTCTCACACACATTGAGTTTTCGCTCTTATTTGAAAGACCCAAGTAAGGGCCGACCTATACTATTTGGGTTTCATTTCATGTCGTGTGTGTAAGTCTTTCAATTCAAGCACTCTCACACACATTGAGCTTTCGCTCTTACTCCCAAGACCTTAGTCAAGGCCTATTGCAGTTATATTTGGGTTTAATTTCATGTCGTGTGCGTAGTACTTCAATTCAAGCACTCTCACACACATTGAGCCTTCGCTCTTACTCCCAAGACCTTAGTCAAGGCCATACTGCAATTTATATTTGGGTTTAATTTCATGTCGTGTGTGTAAGTCTTTCCATTCAAGCACGCACCCACATTGAGCCTTCGCTCTTATTTGCAAGACCCGAATAAGGGCACATATACATACTCTATATACATATCTCCCTTCGGCACTTACTTTACAAGTCATTTCCCTTCGGTTATTTCCCTTCAGTATTGTCTTTACATTCGAGTTTTCCCTTTGGAGTAGCGTGAGTTTGCATTGCATCTACGCCATACCACGAGGTAGGACGCATATTGCATCAAAGCAAGCCCCGCTCGAATTCGCCCATGTAGTGGAGTGTTCATAACACACAAAACTAGGTGGCCCGAAAAGGGATAAAAGGAAAGACTTAGGCACGTGCAAATCCACGTGATCTAAAATATGCAATCGCATCTAAAAGACCCGAATTAGACACCTCGAACCGCTTCGTAGACTTTCTCTCCCAAAACTCGATTTTTGCAAAGCGTACAGACCGACCCTTGCGCATCGGTGCAAGAAGGTCTGCAACGACAAGAGCTCACTTGCTCACAGTCGCCACGATTAGAAGTCAGTGTTAAATATATCTTCGCTAGCTTAGGTAAGCTAGCTTGCACGCCCTGTTTGCATAAATAAAGCCTTAGACACACGAGAGGATCCGCTCTGAGCCTTGAAAAGGTGAGAGGCAGGGATTTTCGCGCGTCTACAGTTTTTAAGACCAGATCTCCAACTTCAAAGTGGCGAGGTCTCATGTGTTTGCCATAATGTCGGGCTATCCTTTGCCGGTATGCACGAGCATGATCCATGGCAAGGAGTCGCCTCTCATCTAGCAAATCTAGTTCGGCCATCCTAGCATGCTGAAGCATCTCTAGGGGGAGCTCGAGTGCAATGGATGTATGGAATGAATGTAGTTGGGTATGAATGGGAAGAATGGCATTTGTGCCATAGACCAATTCGAATGGTGTGGCATTCGTGGGAGTCCGGATGGAAGTCCTATAAGCCCATAAGGCTTCATCCAGCTTCTCATGCCATGTCCTACCCTTCTCTAAGGTTTTCTCAATTATACTAATGAGAGTCTTGTTTGTGGCTTTGGCTTGGCCGTTGCCTTGAGGGTAGTAGGGCGAAGAGAAGTGGTGAGCTATGCCATACGTGTTACACAACTTAACCATCCGCTCGTTCTTGAATGGGGTGCCATTGTCAGACACAAGGTCTCGTGGAACCCCAAATCGAGCCAAGATATTCCTCCAGATGAAAGCCACCACATGTTGCCCCAGCACGTTGGTTAGAGATATGGCTTCCACCCACTTGGAGAAATACTCCGTGGCTGCTAAAATAAACCGATGCCCATTCGAGGCTTTTGGAAATATTGGGCCTACGATGTCAAACGCCCACATGGTGATTGGCTAGGGGCTGACCACGGAATGCAATGCAGATGAAGGGATATGAATGGCGTGCCCATGCACTTGACATGGATGACACTTCCTAACATGATCGTGACAATCCTTTTTCAGGGTGGACCAAAAATAGCCCCCTCTAAGTATTTTCATTGCCATCATGTTGGCATTAACATGACCTCCACATTCTCCATCGTGGAATTCATGCATCACTACCCTAGCCTCCTATAGGTCGATACACCTAAGCAGAATGCCGATAAAACTTTTTTTGTATAAAACCCCACCCAGAATGGTGTATCGGGTCGAAATCTTGCGAATGAATGCCTTATCCTTGGATGTGGCATCCTTGGCGAATCCCCCATTTTCTAAAAATTGTTTTATGTCATAAAACTAGGGTTTTTCAATAGACTCTAGGTTATTTTGGCAAATATCCAAGTCGTGTGTGGATGGGTTGAGCGCATGCCATATTTCTAAAGACCGGATCCCTGAAATGGGATCGACCTTTAGGGTTGAACCCAAGGAGGAGATCACTCTGCTTTTCTAGGTCGAGCATGTATTCAAAACACATTCACGACTTGCTACTTTCTCTAGAAAGCTACTAGAATAGGAACTGAATTTCCAAGATGGTGGCAAGTTTGGAAGGGCACTTACCAGACAGAGAAAGAAGCATAAAAAAACAAAAAGAGCGCCTTAAATCAGTGGAATTCATCCTATCCATTGGTTGTGACTATGATGGAAGCCATAAAATACTAAAGAATTCAATTAACCAAATAATCTGGAATTAATAAAAAGAAATGAGACACAAGAGTGAACCAAAGAAATATCTACAATGAAAGCACAAACCGTTCAATAACGATTGCACAATGAAGAACGAGAGAAACGGCAAAGCATCGTTCGAGAGAGAGAAATAGAAAACCAAAATTGGTTAGGGTTTCTAAGACATTCCAAATTAGGAGATGAGAGAGACAGAAAACCAAGATTTCTTGAAGTTTCTGAGACGTTCAGAAAATGCAAAGAGAGAGATTGTGTGCTTAGGGTTTCTCAGACGTTCCCAAATTGGGAAGCTACTTCACAGAGTGCGGGAAACCGAGGAAGTAGCTTCAAATGAATCGGGGTCCTCGTATTCAGGAGTTGATTCGAGTCCGGGTAGGACGATCCAAACCGTGTCAGTGATGTCAATGAACGATGATGAACCAGGCGGGAAAGAGATTTTTCCTAGCGATGGCTCCAGGTGCCGGGTGGTGAAGATTGCAGCGTGGAGTGGAGTTCGGCCGGGGGGGATGAAGGTGGCACGAGGTGGAGCTTGGTTGGAGTAGCGTGGTGCAGGTGGAAGGCTCGGCTGGGAGGAGGTTGGCCAAGGTGGGCTGGGCCAAGGTGGGCTGGAAGTGATTGAAAAACCCACCCATTAGGGGAGGGTTTATATAGGTTGGTGAAGGGCAGTTGGGGCTGGTTTTTGGAAGGTGGTAAGGTGGGTTAGGTGGTGGTGGTGTGGTGATAAGGTGGGCTGGTTTTGAGGAGGGGCCAAATATTTTAATACAAGGGGTTTTAGGTATATGGTGTGCTAGGTTTAGGTGGGGTGGTTTAGGGGTTTAGGGCTTATCTAGGTGGGTTGGTTTTGGGATGAGGTTTAGTGAGGTGGGTTAGGTGATTAGGCTAGGATTAGGTTAGGTTTAAGGAAATTAGGCTAGGTTTAGGGAAGGATTAGGGAGGTGGGTTAGGTGATTCATCGCCAACTCTTTACCAGCCGGTTAGTACCCTACACTTAGCTCCACCCCTTCTTCACTCCCCCTCCACTCTCAACCACCCACACCACCACAAACTCTCTTCAACACCACCTACCCGTCATCCCTACCCATTCGGCCAGACCTCCACCTTTACATCACCCGCCTTGAATCACTTCCCCTAGTGATACCCAGCCACCCCACTTGGCTCCCTAAGACCTGCCCCTTCCACTTTCCACCGGCCCTTAGTCTCACCTTCATCAACACCCTAGCTAGCTCCCTTCCCATCCATAACATCCCTAGCTACCCTAGCAGCTGGCCATCATTAAATCACCCCTTAGTCGGCCACCCCAGCCGACTGCACCAAACCCACTCGACAGCCACCCCATTTCCCTTAGGCATTCCCTTGGCCAATCCCCTTTAGCGCCACCTTCCCTAGCACCACACTATCCTTTAGTGACCCTCCTTAGTCACCTTAACCCAAAGCATCAAGGCAGCACATTCCTAGCAGCCGGCCACCTTCAAGGCACCCTTCTCGTGCACCCAAGTCACCCGGCCAGCATCTCCCCTTGCCGTTCCACTCAGAGGAGCTCCCTCTTGCAGCCCAAGGCGAAGCCAAGCCCACGCTCAAACGAATCATCTTCGGACCAGCTATAAGTAAGTGCCTAACTCGGTCCTTAGTTGTAGACTTGCTTAAATTAAATTTGATACGGGGTTGTAATAACGGAGCATAGTCTCCCCCCGCTTGTAATAACGTGGCTTGGCACACCCACACACACGTGCACTTGAGCCTACCTCGCTCTTAGTCATGCATGATTTTGAACACACATGGGCCTAATCAGCCCTTTATATATAAGTTTATGTATATACTTTAAGTAGCGTAGGGTTTTGTTTGAGTTGGGTGTGTTGTTTTTAAATTCTCGCACTCACACACATTGAGCCTTCGCTCTTATTTGTAAGACCCAAGTAAGGGCCGTGCTATACTATCCTTGGGTTTATTTCATGTTGTGTGTGTAGTACTTCAATTCAAGCACTCACACACATTGAGCCTTCGTTCTTATTCCCAAGACCTTAGTTAAGGCCATATAGCAATTTATATTTGGGTTTAATTTCATGTTGTGTCTGTAGTACTTCAATTCAAGCACTCACACACATTGAGCCTTCGCTCTTATTCCCAAGGCCTTAGTTAAGGCCATACTGCAATTTATATTTGGGTTTAATTTCATGTTGTGTGCGTAGTACTTCAATTCAAGCACTCACACACATTGAGCTTTCGCTCTTATTCCCAAGACCTTAGTTAAGGCCATATTGCAAGTTATATTTGGGTTTCATTTTATGTCGTGTGTGTAGTACTTCAATTCTCGCACGCACCCACATTGAGCCTTCGCTCTTATTTGCAAGACCCAAGTAAGGGCCCATATATATATTATATACGTATTTCCCTTCGGCAATTTCCATTACAAGTCATTTCCCTTCGGCAATTTTCATTACAAGTCATTTCCCTTCGGCAATTTCCCTTCGGCATTGTCTTTTAAATTCGGGTTTTCCCTTTGGAGTAGCGTGAGTTTGCATTGCATATACGCCATACCATGAGTTAGGACGCATATTGCATCAAAGAAAACCCCATACTCCCGCTCAAAATCACCACATCTTAGTGCAGTGTTCATAACACACACCTAGGTGGCCCCAAAGAGGGATAAAAACAAAGACTTAGGCACGTGCAAATCCACGTGATCTAAAATCTGAAACCATACCAAAAGACCCGAATCAAACACCTCGAATCGCTTTCGTAGGTTTTCTACACTCCAAAACTCGATTTTAAAAGCGTACAAACTGACCCTTGCGCATCGATGCAAGAAGATCTGCGACGACAAGAGCTTGCTTGCTCACAGTGGCCACGTTAGAAGTCAGGTTTTAAAGTATATCTTCGCTAGCTTAGGTAAGCTAGTTGGCATGCCCTGTTTATTTAAATAGGACTTAGGCACATGAAAAGGTTCACTCCAGGCCTAAAAACCAAGAAAGCGGAGATTTTCTGTGTCTACACTTAGTTAAGGCCATATTGCAATTTATATTTGGGTTTAATTTCATGTCATGTGTGTAGTACTTCAATTCTCGCACTCACACACATTGAGCTTTTGCTCTTATTCCCAAGACCTTAGTTAAGGCCATATTGCAATTTATATTTGGGTTTCATTTAAGTCGTGTGAGTTGTCTTTCAATATACACACAACACCCACGCAACACGTTGGCGACCTTCGGGCCCACATATATTATAAGTATTTCCCTTTCGGCTATGTCTTTTAGATTTGGGTTTTAAGGTTCAGTAGTGTGCGTAGTCTTTACATATATACACGGCACACACTTGCACTATTGAGCCTTTCCGCTCTTAAGATATAGCCATATTTTCCTTTTGCAATTTCCCTTCCGCAATTTCCCTTCGACAATTTATATTACAAGTCATTTCCCTTCGGCATTGTCTTTCAATTTCGGGTTTTCCCTTTGGAGTTGCGTGAGTTTGCATTGCATATATGCCATACCACGAGTTAGGACGCATATTGCATCAATGCAAAACCCCATACTCCCGCTCAAAGTCGCCACACTTAGGTTACGTGTTCATAACACACACCTAGTAGGCCCAAAAAGGGATAAAAAGAAAGACATAGGCACGTGAAAATCCACGTAAAATAAAATCTGAAAATCATACAAAACAACCCGAATCAAACACCTCAAACATGTTTTTTGTAGGCTCTTATATTCCAAAACTCGATTTTTAAAGCGTACAGACTGACCCTAGCGCATCGGTGCAAGAAGGTCTGCGACGAAAAGAGCTTGCTTGCTCACAGTCGCCACGTTAGGAGTCAGATATCAAAATATTTCTTTGCTAGCTTAAGTAAGCTAGCTGGTACGCCCTTTTGCTTAATTAGGACTTAGACACACGAAAAGGTTCACTTCAGGCCTAAGAACCAGGAGCGGAAACCTTCTATGTCTACAGTTATTTGGCACGCCCGGTGGGACGTGAGTCTTTTAAAAATTGAGCTACCTTAGGAATCTTGCGAAAAAATTTTTGAAAGGTGTTGTTTTTAACTCTTTTTTGTATTGTATTTCATACGTAGGAATTTTGAAAAACTTGAAAGCATGTCAAAATCCAACCCAAGTGAAGTGTCAAGCCAAGGCTCATGCGCATCAAGTTCTCACTCTATGAGGATTTTGAAAAATAAAATCAAACTAGACGAGATAGAAGACTTGAGAAGGGAATTCGAGGCCAAAATCGATGGCTTCAACTGCCAAATGGCTGGCTTCCTACGATGCCTTTATCCCTTAAAGGCACAACTGCCAAATGGCTGGCTTCCTACGATTTAAGCCAATTCGCTACTTTTGAAGAGTTAGTGAACTGCTTCATGCAAAGATTTGCACATAACGTAGAAGTCACGCCGACTTTAAACACTTTAAGGGATACGAAGCAAGGCATGAACGAAGACGTACATGCCTTCATTATTCGATGGAGGTCCCTTTTGGGCCAAGTGCGAAAGCCAATATCTGAAGGATGCGCAGTCATGCTCATCCTAGATAATTTTAAAAGCGAGCTAAAGACCCTTTTCTCGCTCCATGAAATCTCAACTTTCTATAAGTTGATCAAAAAAGCATCCCTTTTCGAAACAAACTTGAAAAAAGGGATATACGATCATTTATGGAAAGGAAGTGCCATTTCCAAAACCCGCTTGGAAAAGCCCATCACTTATGGGCTCCCACGATGGATAAAGGGGCAAAGCCCCATAAAATCGCCAATGTCCGGGTAGATCCAGGTCTGGCGGACACTTCAAAGAATTTTGAAAAATTAGAAAACAAAAGGGAGAGAAATTTTCAAAAACCTATTGAAAAACGGGAGTACACATCGCTGGGGCAACTTGTGTCAGAGGTCCTAGACCTCCTACTTGCCCAAGGCATGATTGAACTTCCCGAAATCCCTGAGGGAGTCACTTCCAAAGGGGGATATTTAAATCGTTTTTACAAATATCATCGGCTCAAAGGCCATGATACAAAGTGTTGTTTCTCTCTTTTAAACAAAATCAAGAACTTGATAGCGGAGGGTCGGCTCCAGGTCACTGCGGAACCTGAGCCAACTCAAGCTATCTTCAAAGAACCCTTTCCCAAGCACGCCAGTAGCAGTGGGAAAGGAAAGGAGGTATGTACCCTCACCTTTTCGAAAAATCTAGCGCAATCATCTGAGTCTGGTCGACCCACTTGTGCGTCTACTCTTGTACTTTACAAGAAGCCCGCCCAAGTAGTCATCCGAGGACCACCAAGAGCTAAATCCCCGGCTAAACCAGTTTTAAAACTTCAAGGTACTCCTAAACTCTCAATTAGAGCCAATTCAAGTGCGAACCCTAGGTTGGTCGTGGGGAAGTGACTAGATCCGAGAGGATCTATCAACCCCCGCACCTACAAAGTGCTAAAAAGATGGTCAGTGTGCCTGGCCCCTCAAAAGCATGTATTCCTAGAGTTCTGCCAAAAGCAGACAATGAGAAAATCGTCCTAAACCCTTATGATTTCGAAAACCATCTTTCAAAGATTCCTATCCACATGTCCATCCTAGAGCTTATACAAACATCGCCTAGGCATAGACTCGTGCTAGAGAAAATTCTAGAAAGAGCTAAGGTTAGTTCGAACATAAGTCTGGAATCCCTGTCTGACCAAGTAGCGTTAATAGGAGCAAAATCGCCCATCACTTTCTCGGAAGATGATGTAGATAGACCCTACGAGCCCCACAACCAGGCCCTGCATATCGAGGTGGTTCTGAATAACCACTCTCTCGACAGGTGCCTAGTCGATGGGGGAGGAGGGCTCAACATCCTTTCACTTTATGTGGCGTATCAAATCGGAGTCACCTTGACTTCTGTGAACCCAAGCCCCATCGTTATCACTAGATACGATGGGAATGCCTCTAGGCCTTTAGGATCGATCGAACTCCCGATAGAAACGGGAGGGATCACACACACGGGGGTGTTCCATGTCTTGGACATCCACCCCCATTATAACCTGTTGCTGGGAAGGCCCTGGATACACAACTTGTGCGCTGTGCCATCCACCTTCCACAGGTGTGTCAAGATCCCTTTCAGGGACCAAGTCATGGTGATCCTAGGTGAGAGTCACCCTCAGCTTCAAGAGATCATAAACTCCCCTTGTTTGTCGAGTTCCCAAACCCATGAGGCTAACCTGGGGCAGACCATGGTCGAGTCACCAAGGCTCGTGTTAAACAACCCTAGGAAGGTTGTGTATGTGAAGGGGCCGCCCAAAGCAGGCACTCTCCCAATTCTAACCCTTCTAGGAAGACCCAAAAATCCCTTATTTGCAAAACCCCTGGACAAGAAGCCATACGAGCACAATATGGACGACAGCAAGTTCCAGGACCACGATTTGTATCATAAATTTTCAAAAAACAAAAAATCGTAGAACATGTTGTTGAATATGGGCTACACGCCCTATAAAAGTCTAGGGGCACAAAACCAGGGTCTCCTAGAGCTCATCCTTCTTAGAGCCAACCCAAGCCAATATGGGATCGGCTATACTCCCAAAATACCGCTAGAGCCACCCCCTGTGACCACCTGGGTCAAGGGTGCCCTAGAGCCTACCCTAGAAGAGACCTACGATTTAGACCTCTTATTCCGAGTCTAACCCGTAGTGTTTTCCCTTTGTAGGTATGATGGAAGATCCCTTTCATAAAAATACAAAAACATTTGAAAAATTTAAAATCAAGAAAATGAAAAATTCACAAAAACCAAAAACAATGGAAAATCAAAAACCCGGAAATAGAGTGGTTTGTATAGTTCCTAAAGTTCTTGTTTTGCAAAAACCCAAAAAAATCAAAAATCTACAAAATACCAAAAAGATTTTGTACATAGCTGCTCCTGGTAAGGCTTTGGAAAAGGACTTCGAAAGGAACATCGTCTGCATAGCCAGACCAAAAATTTTGAAATCAATTGAAAATCCAAGTACAAAACTAGGTCTTTTGAAAACTCAAACATCAAATTCCCTCGGGTCTATAACCCACGAGAATGATCGAAGCCCAAAAGTGGATCCCTTTAAGGAAGATCCCACCTCTGAACTCCCAGAATTTCATAAAATTCTTGATTTTGAAAGACCTTCCAATTCAGCAGGAGGAGATTTCATAGAGGTGAACCTAGGGAGTGATTCCAATCCCAAACTCATCAAGATAGGCGCATGTTTGCATGAGCATGAAAGATCAACATTCATTGCATTTCTACGAACCTATTTAGATGTATTTGCATGCACATATGAAGACATGCCGAGCATAGAACCCAGCATTGTCGAACATCGTCTTCCCCTAGATGCGGATGTAAAACCCATAAAGCAGAAGCTTAGGAAAATACACCCGAATGTACACACGCAAGTCAAAGAGGGTTTAGAAGATCTGTTAAAAGCCGAATTTATAAAACCCATTGCGTATTCTGATTGGTTGTCAAACATCGTTGTAGTTCGAAAAAACAATGGGAAAATTCGAATATGCATCGATTTCAGAAACCTGAATAAAGCCACTCCAAAGGATAATTATCCTTTACCAAACATAGATTTGATAGTCGATAGTACTACAAATCATGAAATGTTTTCATTTATGGATGGCTATTCAGGCTATAATCAAATTAAATTAAGTCCACAAGATCAGGGTAAGACCGCATTCACAACCCCGTGGGGCACGTACTGCTATACAGTCATGCCCTTTGGTTTGAAAAATGCCGGAGCAACATACCAGAGAGCCATGACCACGATCTTCCATGATCAGATTCATGAGCTCATAGAAGTGTATGTAGATGATCTCTTGGCAAAATCCAAAACCCGATGCACTCATATCAAATATTTGCAAAAGATTTTTGAAAGGCTTAGGCTTTACAAAGTAAAGCTAAACCCTCAAAAATATGTATTCGGGGTAGAGTCTGGAAAGCTTCTAGGCTTTATGGTAAGCCAAAGGGGTATAGAAGTCGACCCCTCTAAGTGTCGAGCCATCATAGACATGGCTCCACCCTCCAATCTCACCCAAATTCGTAGCCTCCAGGGTCGATTACAGTCTGTTCGCCGATTTATATCAAATCTGGCGACTAGATGCGAACCCTACTTAATGTAAATTTGCAAAAGGGAAATTGCAAAAGGGAAATATGGCTATATCTTAAGAGCGAAAAGGATCAATTGTGCAAGTGTGTGTCATGTATATATGTAAAGACTACGCACACTGCTGAACCTTAAAACCCAAATCTTAAAGACATAGCCGAAGGGAAATACTTATAATATATATGGGCCCGAAGGTCGCCAACGTGTGCGTGGGTGTTGTGTGTATATTGAAAGACAACTCACACGACTTGTAATGAAACCCAAATATAATTGCAATAGGCCTTGACTAAGGTCTTGGGAGTAAGAGCGAAAGATCAATGTGTGTGAGTGTAGAATTGAAATACTACGCACACAACTTGAATCAAACCCAAATATAATTGCAATAGCCCTTGACTAAGGTCTTGGGAGTAAGAGCGAAAGCTCAATGTGTGTGAGTGTAGAATTGAAATACTACACACACAACTTGAATGAAACCCAAATATAATTGCAATAGGCCTTGACTAAGGTCTTGGCAGTAAGAGCGAAAGCTCAATGTGTGTAAGTGTAGAATTGAAATGCTAGACAAACGACATGAATTTAAACACCCAAAACGAAATTGCAATATAACCTTTACTAAGGTCTTGGGAGTAAGTGCGAAAGCTCAATGTGTGTGAGTGTGGAATTGAAATACTACGCACACAACATGAATTTAAACACCCCAAAATGAAATTGCAATAGGCCTTTACTAAGGTCTTGGGAATAAGAGCGAAAGCTCAATGTGTATGAGTGTGAAAATTGAAAGACAACACACACAACTTAATAAAAACCCACGCAACTTAAATCATATAGGTATAACTATATCTTAAGGGTTGATTAGGCTCGTGTGTGTATCAAAATCGTGTGCAGCTAAGAGCGGAATAGGCTCAAGTGCACGTGTGTGGGGGTGTGCCAAACCACATTATTACAAGCGGGGGGAGACAACGCTCCATTATTACAACCCCGTATCAAATTTAATTAAGCATAAGCAAGTTCATAACAAGGACCGAGTTAGGCACTTACGTATAGCTGGTCCGGGTGTGACTTGGTTGGCTTTGGCCTAGTGAGTCGCCTCGGGCTGCAAGAGGGAGCTCCTTGGATGGCTGCGGCAGGTGGAGGTGCTGGCCGGATGGGAGAAGTTGCAGGTATTGGCCGAGTGGAAGGGTTGGCGTCTTGGCTAAGGTTGAAGTGTTTTAGGGAGGTAAGGGTACTGAGGTAGATGCTAGGAGCTGGGATGGGTCTTAGGGAGAGGTAGGGCTGCTAGCTAAGGGAAGAGGGGTAGGTGGTACAGGTGCTGGCCGAGTGGTGTTGGGGGTTGGGTTGGCCGAATGGAATAGGTGCTGGCTAGGTAGATGGAAGGTGGCGAATGGAGGGGACGAAGGATGGAGTTTGAGATGGGGTACTAACCAAGGGGAAGGTCCTGGCTGAATGGTGGAAGGTGGCGGGTGTAAGGTCTTGGCTGGATGGAAGAAGGTGGTAGGTGGAAAGCAGCGTGGAGTGGTGTTGGTCGGGTGCAGCAGGTGGAAGGTGGCGTGGAATGGAGTGATGCTGGCCGAGTCCCAAGTGAGCCAAGGGGCAAGTTCCAAGAGGGGGGAAGAAGTCCCAGATTTTTGAGAGCCCCGAGAGAGACCAACCCGCATGAAGGGGAGGGGTTTTTATAGGCTAGATGGGGTCGGCGGCTGGGATATGGGAGGTCGGTTGGTGGGCTGGTTTGGTGGTGGTGGTTTGGGGGTATGGTGTGCTAGATATTTAGGTGGGCCAGATATTTGTTTTGGGTGGTTTGGGGATATGGTGTGCCAGATATTTAGGTGGGCTGGTTTGATGGTTTGGGGTTTAGTTAGGTGGGTTGGGCTTAGGGTGAGGTTTAGTGAAGTGGGTTAGGTGATTAGGCTAAGATTAGGGTAAGGTTAGGGAAGATTAGGCTAGGATTAGGGTGAGATTAGTGGAATGAGATTAGGGTGAGACCATCAAAGAGATACCAGACATTTCTGGTAATTACCTAACCGATATCTGGTAACTCATTTCTGGTCCTTCCGGTTCAGATTCAGGATACTGGAGTGAGAATGGTCAATTTGGCTTTTTGGTGCTCCTGGCTTGCCATCTGCTTTGTGCCTGAGCCTTCCGTTCGCCTTTCGATCCTAGCTTTTATCAGGCCAAGATGCTCTTCTAGGCTTCAGAATGAACTTCTAAAGCTGCTTCTGGTGTTGGCCTTTGTGAGCGGCTTGCTAGGCTGCTTTTGGGTCAGGTGTCGACTTTGCGAGCTCCACCTGTTCGCTTTTAGCTTTTGGGAAAATGGGGCTTAACCTGGGTTTCAAAAACTCCTATTTGATAAAGGGCTTCAAAACACTATTTACAAGATTAAAAACAATATGTATAGAGTTTTAAAATAGTACGTATGTGTTTTCGAATATGTACAGGGTTGTCTGAAAGGCTCCTAGGTTTCCAGACTCAAAATAGCGCTTTGGGGTTGCTTTTGAAAAACCAGGTATGTTTGAGAAAATTGTGAGATTTTGGGGTGTTTACAGGGGGGTCTCCAAGAGTTCATGTGAAATCCAACTTGGAGGAGCTTGGAGGAGAGAGAGGGTATTAAGGTGAGTGCTTAGTGCTTTCTTTATTTTGTTTAGGGGTTTAATTGTAGGCTAAATAGGGGATTAGTGTGGGTTGCACCACCTTGATTTAGGACTGGATTTGCTTGAACAAGAAGGCGTGGCGTGGTTGATGTGGAGCTTGAGCACACCCCAAAACCGCGCCCTAAGGTAAGCCTAGCAAACTCGCCTAGCCCACCTCTCTCGAACCCCTCTAAACCACCTAAGTCGACTCCATCTGACCCTAATCAGACCTAACCTAACCCCACCGACTCCAACTATCCCTAAAACACCTAAGCTAGACCCCAAGCACACCCCGGCCAGCCAGACGCGCCCCTGTGTGCCCCTATCGGGCCTACTGCGCTAGCCGCGCCCTCCGCGCATCACCCGCGCCTTTCGCGCGTCACTCGCACTTCTCGTGCGCCACTACGATGCCCTTGAGGCCTCCCGCGCCCTGCCCGCACATCTAGCGCCCCCCTGTCCAGTGCCTGGCGCCTGAGCGCCGGCGCTTGTATCTTATGCCGCGCCTTAGCGTCAAATGGTTGCCTGCCAACTTCCACCTAGGACTGACCTTAGTCAGCCTTAGCCAGCCTTAGGGTCTGCCACCCTTTTGAGCCGTGATCTTCCACTTAGGCTGTGACCTCCCTTGCCTTGGCTGTAACCCCCCAAAACCCAATTAAGACCCGCACTCACTCTTGCCGTGAGCCCTACCTCTCGAGCCTAAAGCCCCACCAAGCTCCAAAGCTCCGGCCATTCACTTCACGCCTCAAGCTTCAAAAGAGACTCGTCCGTGGTTGTAAAGCTAGCACAAGCCCATGTAGATTGGAGTGGACAAACATCCGAATCACTTGTAAGTGTTCAAATTCGGTATTTACATATCTCCTTCTACATTCTATTCATTTCGGATACAGGGTTGTATTAACGGAGCTTTGTCTCCCCCCAGGATGTAATAACAATGCTTGATACACGAAGCACACACGAGCACTTGAGCTTTAGCTCTTAATCTCATACATCAAGCACACACATGCACGATTGAACCTTCTATCTTACTCCAAAGACTCTAGTAAGAGCTGCGTGAGTTGTCTTCAATTTACACACTTCACCCACGCGTGCATTGAGCCTTCGCTCTTATTATATATATGTATTTACATTTAGCTGGGTTGTTACATTAAGTCGTGTGAGTTTGTCATTTCAATTACACACTCGCACCCAAAGACACCCGAGCACTTGCTCAAGCACCTCACGCACCATTTTGGCCTCGGCAGCCACTAAGATATAGCCATATCTCTATATTTTCAGCTGCGTGAGTTTTCCCTGTTCAATTGTATACATCTTTCAATTCTGGGTTGTTAATTTTCAGTCGTGTGAGTTGTCTTTACATTTATACACAACACACACGCACACGTTGGCGACCTCCGGGCCCATATTTATATAAGTAATTCCCTTCCGCACTTTACATTCAAGTCCTATGAGTTGTCTTTCAATTTATACACAACACACACGCCCACAATTGAGCCTTTCCGCTCTTATATCAATATCTCCCTTCCGCTGCGTTTTAAGGTTCAGCTGCATGAGTTGTCTTTCAATATATACACGACACACACTCACACATTGACCTTTCCACTCTTAAGATATAGCTATATTTCCCTTTTGCAATTTCCCTTCAGCTATGTCTTTAAATTTCGGGTTTTAAGGTTCAGTTGTATGAATTTGCATTGCATATCCGCCATACCACGAGATAGGGCGCATACTTGCATCAAAGCAACCTCGAACAACCCGTACAAAATCGCCAAGACTTAGGCACTTGATGCACACATCTCACATCTAAGTGGCTAAAATTAAAAGACATAGATACGTGCAAACCCCACGTAAATAAAATTTGCAATTAGACAACGAAATCGATCAAATACTTTCATACCTTTTCAAAAAAGGCCATGCTTGTTTAAAATCGAGATTTCTAAGCGTACAAACTGACCCTTGAGCATCGGTTCAAGAAAGTTTGCGACGAAATGAGCCCACTTGTCCACAGTCGCCCCCTAAGTCAAATATTTCAAAGCTTACTTCGCTAGTTTGAGTAAGCTAGCTATTACGCTCTTTTAAAGCGACATGGCTCTTTTAAAAATTTTTGTGTGTCTACAGGAATTGGCATGCCCGGTGGGACATGGGCCTTAAGAAAACTCAATACAAACAAGCAGACCTCTTGAAAAAATTTTCAAGAAAAGTATTTTAACTCTTTGTCTTGTGCATTTCATAGTTGGGTTTTAAAAAGCATCAGAGTCATGTCGAGTTCAGACTCCAATGAAGTGACTAGCCAAGTCTCGCGTACATCAAGTTCTCACTCTAGGAGATTTTCGAAAAATCGAAACAAAAGAGAGGAAATTGAGGATTTGAGAAGGGATTTTGAGGCTAAGATTGCTGCCCTTAGCCAAGAGGCTGAAACAGCTGATTCGTATTCATCACATGGCGAACCAATAAAGGCCAAAAAGAAGTTTGAAAAAACTCGAAAACCCAAGGAAACCTCCGCTATGGAGGGAAACCAATACCACGAGTCCTTTACTCACAAGGACCGTAAAGCCAACTGCTAAAATGACAAAACAAAGAGAAAAGAACCTACGCCCTGTCTGATTTCCTTCCTTTAGATTATGAATCAGACAGTGATGATGAAATACTGAATTTCCATTGGTATGATGGCATGGGAGACCCTAGGTCTCACTTGCAACCATCGAGCCCATAAGAAAAAAAAGGACTCGATGAAATGGGTGTATTGGTTTCCCCTTTCCCTCAAAGGCACAGCTTCAAAATGGCTGGCTTCCTACGATCCAAGTCAGTTCGCAACCTTTGAAGAGTTGGCGAACTTCTTTATGCAAAGATTCTCGCATAACGTAGAAGTCACGCCCACTTTAAATACTTTGAGGGATACTAAACAAGGATCAAACGAGGATGTACATGCATTCATCGTTCGATGGAGGTCCCTCCTTGGGCAAGTAAGAGAACCCATATCAGAAGGGTGTGCAGTAATGCTCATCCTGGATAATTTTAAAAACGAGTTAAAAACCCTTCTCTCCCTACACGAAATCTCGACTTTCCACAAGTTGATTAAAAAGGCGTCCCTTTTTTAAACAAATTTGAAGAAAGGCATCTACGATCATTTGTGAAAAGGGAGTGTGGTTTCAAAAACTCGCCTGGAAAAACCTGGAACTTACGAGTTACCCACGATGGACAAAGTGGCAAAGCCCCACAAAGTTGCAAACGTCCGAGTGGATCCAAGCCCGGCGAGCACTTCGAAAAATTTTGAGAGTTTTGAAAATAAAAAAGACAAAAAAATACAAAAACCTTTTGAAAAATGGGAGTATACTCTGTTGGGGCAACCTGTCTCCTACTTGCCCAAGGAATGATCGAACTCCCCGAGATTCTTGAGGGAACTACTTCCAAAGAGAGATTCTTAAATCGATTTTGCAAGTATCATCGGCTCAAAGGCCATGATACAAAGCAATGTTTTTCCTTACTCAACAAGATTGAGAACTTGATCGAGCAGGGCTGGCTCCAGGTCACTGAGGAACCAGAGCCTGCCCAAGCTATTTTCAAAGAACCCTTCCCCAACCACTCAAGTACCAGTGGGAAGGGCAAAGAGATATGTGCTTTAACGATTTCAAAGAGTCTAGCGCATGCATATCATTCTGGGTTTTCTACTTGTGCACCATCTCTCATCCGTCATAGGAAAATTGCCCAAGTATTGATCCGGGGAGTGCCAAAAAGCCCGCCCTCGGTTAAACCTGTTTTACAAATTCAAGGTGCTTTAAAGCACACGAATAGAGCCATTATAGGTGCGAGCCCTAGGTTGATCGTGGGGGAGGTGACTAGGTCCAGAAGAATCTATCAACCCCCGCATCTACAAAGTGCTAAAAAAGTGGTCAGTGTTCCTAGCCCTTCAAAAGCATGTATTCCTAGGGTCTCGCTAAAAATGGACAAAGGCAAAGTTGTTTTAACCTTGTATGATTTTGAAAATCATCTTTGAAAGATTCCAATTAACATGTCCATCCTAGAGTTGATACAAACCTCGCCTAGGCATAGACTTGTTTTAGAGAAAATTCTAGAAAGAGCCAAGGTTAGCTCAAACATAACCTCAGAGTCCTTATCAACCCAAGTGGTATCTATAGGTGCAAAAACACCCATCGTGTTCTCG
Source organism: Brasenia schreberi (assembly GCA_036023115.1). Classification (NCBI taxonomy): domain Eukaryota; kingdom Viridiplantae; phylum Streptophyta; class Magnoliopsida; order Nymphaeales; family Cabombaceae; genus Brasenia; species Brasenia schreberi. Next base: position 4,862,115 of record JAYKKT010000073.1, read on the forward strand.
GAAGAGGATATCGAAAGACCATATGAATCCCACAACCAAGCCTTGCATATCGAGGTGGTATTGAATCACCATTCTCTAGACAGGTGCCTAGTTGATGGGGGAGGAGGTCTCAACGTCCTTCCGCTCCACGTGGCGTATCAAATCGGAGTCGCCTTGATCTCTGTGAACCCAAGCCCCATCATAATCACTAGATACGATGGGAATGCATCTAGACCCTTAGGATCCATAGAATTACCCATGGAAACGGGAGGGATAACTCACATGGGGGTGTTTCATGTCTTGGACATCCACCCCCACTATAACCTATTGCTGGGAAGGCCTTGGATACACAGCCTGCGTGCTATACCATCCACCTTCCATAGGTGTGTCAAAATCCTTTTTGAAGACCAAGTCGTGGTAATTCTAGGTGAGAGTCACCCTTAGCTTCAGGGAATACAGAATTTCCTATGCTTGTCAAGCTCTCAAGCCTACGAGGCCAACCTGGGGCAAGTCTTGGTCGAGCCACCCAAGCTCGTCCTTCAAAACCCTAGGAAAGTGTTATGTATCAAGGGGCAGCCCAAGGCTAGCCCACAAAAACCATCACAATCCTACGAAAGACCAAGTGTCATCCATTCCAAAAACCCCTAAACAAAAAGCCATATGAGCATAACGTGGACGATAGCAAGTTCCAGAATCATGATTTTATATCAAAATTTCTCAAAAAACAAAAAATCATGGAACATGCTATTGAACATGGGATATATGCCATACAAAAGTCTAGGGGCACAAAACCAGGGTCTCCTAGAGCCCATACTGCCTAGAGCCAACCCAAGCCGATATGGGATCTGCTATACTCCCAAAATACCACCAAAGCCCCCACCTCTGATCACCTAGGTCAAGGGTGCCCTGGAGCCTAGTGAAGCAGAAACCTATGATTTAGACCTCTTATTTAGAGTCTAACTTGTGGCATTTTCCTTTGTAGGTATGATGGAAGCTCCTGGTAAAAGTTTGGAAAAGGCCAAGGATTTCGAAAAGAAAGTTGTGTTCATAACAAGACCAAAAGCTTCGAAACACATTGAAATTCCAAGTCAAAAACCAGGTGATTTCAAAACCCATGCATCAAGTTCAAATTCCCTATGATTCAATACTCTCGAGAATGATCAAAGCCCAGAAGAGGATCCCCTTCTCCTTGAGGAGGATTCAACTTCCGAGCTCCCCAAGTTTCATAAAATTCTCGATTTTGAAAAACCCTCGAATGCTGTAGGAGGGGATTTCATAGAAATCAACCTAGGGAGTGAAACAAAGCCCAAACACATTAAGATAGGCGCATGTTTGCATGAGCATGAAGCATCATCATTCATTACATTTTTGAAAACCTACATTGATGTGTTTGCATGGACATATTGTAGACGCGCGAAAATCCCCGCCTCTCGCCTTTTCAGGGCTCGGAGCGGATCCTCTCGTGTGTCTAAGGCCTATGTATGCAAACAGGGCGTGCCAGCTAGCTTACTTAAGCTAGCGAAGATATTTTTAATACTGACTTCTAAACGTGGTGACTGTGAGCAAGTAAGCTCTTGTCGTCGCAGACCTTCTTGCACCGATGCGCAAGGGTCAGTCTGTACGCTTTGCAAAAATCGAGTTTTTGGAGAGAAAGTCTACGAAGCGGTTCGAGGTGTCTATTTCGGGTCTTTAAAATGCGATTGCATGTTTTAGATCACGTGGATTTGCACGTGCCTAAGTCTTTTCTTTTATCCCTTTTCGGGCCACCTAGTTTGTGTGTTATGAACACTCCACTACATGGGCGAATTCGAGCGGGGCTTGCTTCGATGCAATATGCATCCTACCTCATGGTATGGCGTAGATGCAATGCAAAGACAATACTGAAGGGAAATAACCGAAGGGAAATAACCGAAGGGAAATGACCGAAGGGAAATAACCGAAGGGAGATATGTATATAGATTATGTATATGAGCCCTTACTCGGGTCTTGCAAATAAGAGCGAAGGCTCAATGTGGGTGCGTGCTTGAATTGAAAGACTTACACACACGACATGAAATTAAACCCAAATATAATAGGTCAGCCCTTACTTGGGTCTTTCAAATAAGAGCGAAAGCTCAATGTGTGTGAAAGTGCTTGAATTGAAAGACTTACTCACACGACATGAAATGAAACCCAAATAGTATAGGTCGGCCCTTACTTGGGTCTTTCAAATAAGAGCGAAAGCTCAATGTGTGTGAGTGCTTGAATTGAAAGACTTACTCACACAACATGAAATGAAGCCCAAATAGTATAGGTCGGCCCTTACTTGGGTCTTTCAAATAAGAGCGAAAGCTCAATGTGTGTGAGTGCTTGAATTGAAAGACAACGCACCCAACTTAAGCAAAAACCCTTCGAAAATGAAAGTATATATGTCTACTTATGTATTAGGGGTTGATTAGGCCCGTGTGTGACCAAAATCGTGCATAACTAAGAGAGTGCACGTGTGTGGGTGTGCCAAACCACGTTATTACAAGCGGGGGGAGACTATGCTCCGTTATTACAACCCCGTATCAAATTGAATCTCAAGCAAGTATACAACTAAAGACTGAGTTAGGCACTTACGAGTAGCTGGTCAGAGAGGCCTTGCTTGAGCGTGGGCTTGGCCTTCGCCTTGGGCTGCAAACGGGAGCTCCGCGAGGGTGAGCGACAAAGGGTGCTGGCCGGCTGCAAGCGGGGCGCGGGATAGGCGCCTTGAAGGTGGCCGGCTGCAAGTGGGTGTCGCCTTGATGTGGAAAATTAAAGGGGCTGGGCCAAGTATGTAGGTAGGGTCACGAATGGAGAGTATAGAGTGTTAGGGAATATGGACCTAAGGGGAGTTTTAGGGAAGGCCGAATGGGACACCTAGGGGAAAAGAGATGGTTGACCGGGTGTAGTTAGGGTAGTTAGGTAGTGGCCGGTGGTTTAGGTTGTGATAGGTTCGGCTGGGCGAGAATGGTGGCAGCAAAGGGCTGATGTGTAGGTAAGGTGGTGGTATGGTGGGTGGCTAGGAGTGGAGAGGGAGTAGAGAAGGAGCTAGGTAGAGTGTGGGGTACTTACCGAATGGGGAGAAGGTGGTACTCGGCTGGAAGGAAGATGGGCAGGTTGTGAGGCTCGGCTGGGAGGTGGTGGAGATGGCGGTGCAAGTGGTGGTGGGATGGAGGGATGGTGGTGGTGCAGGCGGAGTAGGTGGAGCAGGTTCGGCTGGGCTGGGAAGTGGGGGCTCGGCTGGGCTTGGGGAAGGCGATTAGATAGGAGAACCCGCCCCCAAGGGGGGGGGGGGGGGGGGGGGGGGGGGGGGGGGGGGGGGGGGGGGGGGGGGGGGGGGGGGGGGGGGGGGGGGGGGGGGGGGGGGGGGGGGGGGGGGGGGGGGGGGGGGGGGGGGGGGGGGGGGGGGGGGGGGGTTTATATAGGGATGGGTAGGTCGGTTAGGGCTGGGTTTGGGGTAGTGGTTAGGTGGTTTAGGTAGGGTGGTATGAAGATAAGGTGGGCTAGAAAGGGTTGGGCCAGATATTTTAAAAACTAGTGGTTTGGGTAGATTGTGGGCTAGGGGTGGTTTAGGGGTTTAGGGCTAGGTTAGGTGGTTGGGTCTTAGGGTGAGGTTTAGTGAGCTAGGTTAGGTGATTAGGCTAGGTTTAGGCTAGGTTTAGGGAAATTAACCTAGGTTTAGGGAAGGATTAGGGAAGTGGGTTAGGTGATTTGGTTGGGATTAGGCCGGGATTAGGGAAGTGGGTTAGGTGATTAGGCTCAAATTAGGGGTGGATTAGGGTGGTAGGCTAGGATTAGGTGTTTTGGGTTAGGTTTAGGTGAGGGAGCTCCCTTTGCATGGCCCATAGACCTTAACCACCTCATGTTGGTGCAGCCCTAGGTTAGGTTTTGGCTAATTACAAGCTTAAACCCACTCGATCAGGCTAACCCACATGATTAACCCCAAACTTGACACACAAGTCAAGCTTAATTACAACACTCTTGATATTATCCATCCCCACTCTCTCTCATGCCCATAATCCCACATGAATTTCAAGTAGGCCCCACCTCCATTTATGATAAGGTGATGTGGGCCATGGATATGGATATTGGATTGGATCTCTGGATCCAAATCCAAATCCAAGTCCACACATGGGTTTGGATTGGGATCTGGATATATATGGTCCAGATCCAATCCAAACTGAACTCTGACTCCTTCGAGCTGGGTTCGAAACGGACGATTTGTGCAGGGCCTGACAGCATCAGTACTCCGTCTACGTTGGGTCTTCGCCAACATGATCGTCCGCTTCCGTTTCTGCCTTCCAGAGATGACTTCAAATGACATTTTGATAAGAACAGGGTCTTGGACGTTCGAGATCCTGGGGGTATGAATGTGATACAAGAGTTGCTGTGCCGGGCTCGACATGTGCTCCGGTTCCGGGCTCTCTTTGACTTCGCTGGTCCTGTCTGGATTAGGCCAAGCTGCTTTGGGGGTTTCAAAAACGTGTTTTAAAAGGTTTTCAAAAGCCATATTATATATTTTTGAAATATGAAGTTTAAAACATATATACAGGGTTGTTTGGAAGGCTCCTGGGTTTCCAAACTCAAAAATGGCCCTTTGGAGCTGCTTGTATAAAACCAGATGGATTTTGAGAAATTCGTGGGATTTCGGGGTGTTTACAGATGCCCCTCTTTGGCCTTGTCCAAATAGATTTGGATAAGGGCAAAGATGACAAACACCCCTTTTAATGTCTCCCTAGGTCTAGCCACGAAGAATATGGGATCGTCCCATTTTTAGCAAAAATCTCAATTTACAAACTCTGGTAGGAGGAGATATCACGCCAAAGGGTTCTACATGGAATCTGGTCCTAAATGGGATCATGTTCATGCAAGTACCATGCGTGGAATGCAAATGACATGGGTGTGGTGCCCAAAAGGGGGCGACCTCCCAAAGACCAGATGTGGTCGAACTCTAGAGACTTACAAGGCCTACTGCTCCAAGTGAGCAAAAATCCTATGTTGTTCGATGTTCGATTTTCAAAACTTATTTACAAAACTATTTACAAAAGGGACAACTGTCTTCAGCCTCGATCCTAAGGATCTCGAGCTCTTTGTGCTTGCCCTTGTTTGAGTCTTAACACTCGCTTATCTAGCGGAGGTTTTATAAGAAAAACAAGCTTCATTTCAAATTCCTACGTCTTACTCGAAACGTCGAATTCTCAAACAAGATGAAATTCAAGTAAGTAAATCCTATTTTTACTTTAGGATTCCTCGAAATGAACCATGCTTTAGCTTGGGATAAGCCAGGGATGGGAAAGAGATACCACGGTCCCTTCTGAAGCGTCCCGTGGTTTGAGGCACAGAAGGCGGAAAACTGCTCTTTTTGAGCTTTTTGGCCTCTTTTTTCTTTTTTTTCATAGAGGGTCTCCCTTTGGGAGTATTTTTTCTTTAATCCCTCTTTTCCACAAGAGATTCGATTTTTCTTTTAAATTCTGGTTTCTTTCTTTTGGAAAGAGACTTTGAATGGGGAATTCCCTTTTGTTTTGGGCCTTTGTTTTCCTTTTGGAAATAGAAGAGAAGAGGGGAGCACTTATCCCAAGCCTACACTCGTTCCATTCCAGATCAGCCTATTTAGAAATAGCACGTACTACTTGCAAGTATCTTGCTATGTTGAACTAGGCCTTTCTTTGTAAGAGGAAGGATTTTGAAATGTAACCACGATTTTGAAAACTCCACTCTTTCACAAGTGCGAATTCTCTTACTCAGGGTCACACGAGTTTGCCTTTGCACCTTATTCACATGTCTCAGGGCAGCTATCCCTTTAAAAATTTTTGAAAACTGGAATTTAATCGAGATCCTACACATGATACTTCTTTAAGTATTGAATATTGATAGGATCTGCTAAATTCCTACCTTCTACATCGATCAACCAATACGAATTGTTCGTAGTGGTTGCTCGTACAACATAGGGTCCATCCCAGTTGGGGCGCCACTTGCCTAGGGGGTGTGGGCCACGATAGTGGATGGTTTTTAAGACCAGATCTCCCACTTCAAAGTGGCGAGGTCTCATGTGTTTGCTATAATGTCGGGCTATCCTTTGCCGGTATGCACGAGCATGATCCATGGCAAGGAGTCACCTCTCATCTAGCAAATCTAGTTCGGCCATCCTAGCATGCTGAAGCGTCTCTAGAGGGAGGTCGAGTGCTATGGATGTATGAAATGAATGTAGTTGAGTATGAATGGGAAGAATGGCGTTTGTGCCATAGACCAACTGGAATGGTGTGGCATTCGTGGGAGTCCGGATGGAAGTCCTATAAGCCCATAAGGCTTCATCCAGCTTCTCGTGCCACATTCTACCCTTCTCTAAGGTTTTCTCAATAATACTAATGAGAGTCTTGTTTGTGGCTTCGGCTTGGCCGTTGCCTTGAGGGTAGTAGGGCGAGAAGAAGTGGTGAGTTATGCCATACGTGTTGCACAACTTAACCATCCGCTCGTTCTTGAATGGGGTACCATTATCAGACACAAGGTCTCGTGAAACCCCAAATCGAGCCAATATATTCCTCCGGATGAAAGCCACCACATGTTGCCCCATTACATTGGTTAGGGAAATGGCTTCCACCCACTTGGAGAAATACTCCGTGGCTGCTAAAATAAATTGATGCCCATTCGAGGCCTTTGGAAATATTGGGCCTACAATGTCAAACGCCCACATGGTAAATGGCCAGGGGCTGACCACAGAATGCAATGCAGATGATGGGATATGAATGGCGTGCCCATGCACTTGACATGGATGACACTTCCTAACATGATCGTGACAATTCCTTTTCAGGGTGGACCAAAAATAGCCCCCTCTAAGTATTTTCATTGCCATCATGTTGGCATTTACATGACCTCCACATTCTCCATTGTGGAACTCATGCATCACTATCCTAGCCTCCTCTAGGTCGATACATCTAAGCAGAATGCCGGTAAAACTCTTTTTGTATAAGACCCCACCCAGAATGGTGTATCGGGTCGAAATCTTACGAATGAATGCCTTATCTTTGGATGTGGCATCCTCGGTGAATCCCCCATTTTCTAAAAATTGTTTTATGTCATAGAACCAGGGTTTTTCAATAGACTCTGGGTTGTTTTGGCAAACATCCAAGTCCTGTGTGGATGGGTGGGGCGCATGCCATATTTCCAAAGATCTGGTCCCTGAAATGGGATCGACCTTCAGGGCTGAACCCAAGGAGGAGAGGGCATCGGCGATGCCATTGTCCTCTCTTCCTACGTGTGTGAGTTTACACGACTGGAAGGATTGGACCGATCGAGTGGCCAACTCGTGATATGGAAGTAGTTTCTCATTACGTACTTACCAAATTTTTAAAACCTGGTTTATGACAAGGAGTGAATCTCCAAAGACCTCGATGCATGATGCCCCTAGAGTTTTCGAAATCCTTAAGCCTTGTATGAGTGCTTCATACTCCGCTATGTTGTTGGAACATTCGAAATCTAACCAGACTGCTATGGGAATCTCACCCTTTTCAGGGGAGATTAGGATGACCCCAGCACCAGCCCCTCGTTGGTTTTGGGCCCCGTCGAAGTGCATCTTCCACACTTGGTTTTCGAAAGAATTTGCCAAAATGTGGTTTTGAAAATGGTTTTGCAAGATGCCTTCATCAGGCATTTCAACAAGAGTGGGATATGCGTCCTCTAAGGGGAATTCAGCCACGTAATCTGCTAGGGCTTGGCCCTTAATGGAGATCTGGTGATGGTATTTCAGATCATACTCCATTAGAAGGAGTTGCCATTTGCCCAATCTACCCGTGAGAATGGGTTTTTCGAACAAGTGCTTGATTGGATCAAGCTTGGACACTATCCAGATCTCATGATCTAGAAAATAGTGTCTGAACTTCTGGCAGGCCCAGACTAGGGCCAAGCACGTCTTCTCCATGGCTTGATAATTTCGTTCATAAGCAAAGAGAGTTTTCGAAATATAGTAGATGGCATACTCCTTATGGGTGTCATCCTCGTATTGAGCCAACAGGGCTCCTAAAGCATTTACATGCACGGAGATGTATAATAAAAGCGGTTTTCCTTGCTTTGGAGGATTCAAAACAGGGGGATTAACCAAGTATGCCTTCAGTCTCTCGAAGGACTTTTGGCATTCGTCATCCCATAAGAATTTCGTACCCTTCCTCAACAGTTTGTTGAAGGGTTCACATCTAGTTGCCAGATTCGATATGAATCGGCGAACGGATTGTAATCGACCCTGGAGGCTACGGATTTGGGTGAGATTGGAGGGTGGAGCCATCTCTATGATGGCTCGACACTTAGAGGGGTCGACTTCTATTCCCCTTTGGCTCACCATAAAGCCTAGAAGCTTCCCTGATTCTACCCCGAACACAAATTTTTGAGGGTTTAGCTTTACTTTGTAAAGCCTAAGCCTTTCGAAAATTTTTTGTAAACATTCGATATGGGTGCATCGGGTTTTGGATTTTGCCAAGAGATCATCTACATACACTTCTACAAGCTCATGAATTTGATCATGGAAGATCGTGTTCATGGCTCGTTGGTATGTTGCGCCGGTATTTTTCAAACCAAAGGGCATGACTGTATAGCAGTACATGCCCCATGGGGTTGTGAAGGCGGTCTTACCCTGATCTCGTGGACTTAGTTTGATTTGATTATAGCCTGAATAGCCATCCATGAATGAAAACATTTCATGATTTGCAGTACTATCGACTATCAAATCTATGTTTGGTAAAGGATAATTATCCTTTGGAGTGGCTTTATTCAGGTTTCTGAAATCGATGCATATTCGAATTTTCCCATTGGTTTTTCGAACCACAACGATATTTGACAACCAATCAGAATACGCAATGGGTTTTATAAATCCGGCTTTTAGCAGATCTTCTAAACCCTCTTTAACTTGCGTGTGTACATTCGGGTGTATTTTCCTAAGCTTCTGCTTTATGGGTTTTATACCTGCATCTAAGGGAAGACGATGCTCGACAATGCTGGGATCTATGCCCGACATGTCTTCATACGTCCATGCAAACACATCTAAATAGGTTCGTAGAAATGCAATGAATGCTAACTTTTTAGTTTCATGCAAGCATGCGCCTATTTTGATGGTTTTGGGATTGGAATCATCCCCTAGGTTCACCTCTATGAAATCTCCTCCTACTGATTGGGAAGGTCTTTCAAAATCGAGAATTCTATGAAATTCTGGGAGCTCAGAAGTAGGATCTTCCTCAAGGGGATCCACTTCTGGGCTTTGATCATTCTCGTGGGCTATAGACCCTAGGAAACTTGATGCGTGGTTTTCAAAATGACCTGGTTTTGTACTTGATTTTCAAGTGATTTCAAAATTTTTGGTCTGGCTATGCAGATGACGTTTCTTTCGAAATCCTTTTCTTTTGCCAAAGTCCTACCAGGAGCAGCTATGTACAAAATCTTTTTGGTATTTTCCAAATTTTCAATTTTTTTGGGTTTTTGTAAAACAAGAACCTTGGGAACTATACAAAGCACTCTTTTTTCGAGTTTTTGTTTTTCCATTATTTTTGGTTTTTCTTGTTTTTTGATTTTTTTGATTTTAAGTTTTTCAAATGTTTTTGGTATTTTTAGAAAAGGGATCTTCTGTCATACCTACAAAGGGAAAACACTACGGGTTAGACTCGGAATAGGAGGTCTAAATCGTAGGTCTCTTCTAAGGCAGGCTCCGGGGCACCCTTGACCCAGGTGGTCACAGGGGGTGGCTCCGACGGTATTCGGGGAGTATAGCCGATCCCATATCGGCTTGGGTTGGCCCTAGGAAGGATGGGCTCTAGGAGACCCTGGTTCTGCGCCCCTAGACTCTTGTAGGGTGTGTAGCCATGTTTAACAACATGTTCCACGACTTTTTGTTTTTTGAAAAAGTAGGATACAAGTCGTGGTCCTAGAACATGCTATCGTCCATATTAGGCTCGTATGGCCTCTTGTCCAGGGGCTTTGGAAATAGGGAACGCTTGGGATTTCCTAAGAGGATTAAAGTCGGGAGGGGGCCCGCTTTGGGCTGCCCCTTCACACATACAACCTTCCTAGGGTTGTTCAACATGAGCCGAGGTGGCTCAACCATAATTTGCCCCAGGTTAGCCTCATGGGCCTGGGAGCTTGATAAACAAGGGGAGTTTATGACCCCTTGAAGCTGTGGGTGACTCTCACCTAGGATCACTACGACCTGGTCCCTAAAAGGGATCTTGACACACCTGTGGAAGGTGGATGGCACAGCGCACAAACTGTGTATCCAGGGCCAGCAACAGGTTATAATGGGGGTGGATGTCCAAGTCATGGAACACACCCGTGTGTTCGATCCCTCCCGTTTCCATTGGGAGTTCGATGGATCCTAAAAGTCTAGACGCATTCCCATCGTATCCAGTGATAACGATGGGGCTTGGGTTCACTGAAGACAAGGTGACTCCGATTTTGTATGCCACATGAAGTGGAAGGATGTTGAGCCCTCCTCCACCATCGACTAGGCACCTGTCCAGAGAGTGGTTGTTTAGAACCACCTCGATATGCTGGGCCTGGTTATGGGTTTCGTAGGGTCTATCTACATCATCTTCCGAAAAAGTGATGGGCGATTTTGCTCCTAATAAAGCAACTTGGGCAGACAAGGAATCCAGACTTATGTTCGAATCAACCTTGGCCCTTTCTAGAATTTTCTCTAATACAAGTCTATGCCTAGGCGAGGTTTTTATAAGCTCTAGGATAAACATGTGAATAGGAATCTTTGAAAGGTTGTTTTCGAAATCATAAGGATTTAGGATGACTTTGTCCTTATCTGCTTTTGGCAGACCACTAGGGATACATGCTTTTGAGGGGCCAGGCACACTGACCACCTTTTGAGCACCTTGAAGGTGCGGGGGTTGGTAGATCCTCCCAGATCTAGTGACTTCCCCCACGACCAGCCTAGGGTTTGTGCTAAACTTGGCTCTAAGGATGAGCTGAGGAGAACCTTGGATTTTTAAAACTGGTTTTACCGGGGTTTCCACTTTTGGTGGTCCCCGAATGATGACTTGGGCGGGCCTCTTGTATAGTACAAGGATGGGCGCACAAGTAGGTCGACCAGGTTCTGGCTTTCGCGCTAGTTCCTTGGAAATGGTGAGGGTACATACCTCCTTTCCTTTCCCACTACCACTGGCGTGTTTGGGAAAGGGTTCCTTGAAGATAGCTTGAGGTGGCTCAGGTTCCGTAGTGACTTGGAGCCGGCCTTCTGCTATCAAGTTCTCAATTTTATTTAAGAGAGAGAAGCAGCGTTTGGTATCATGGCCTTTGAGCTGATGATACTTACAAAATCGGTTTAAATACCCCCCTTTGGAAGTGACTCCTTCAGGGATTTCAGGGAGTTCTATCATGCCCTGGGCAAGTAAGAGGTCTAGGACCTCCGACACAGGTTGCCCCAGCGGAGTATACTCCCGTTTTTCAACCGGTTTTTGAAAATTGCGTTCCCTCTTATTTTCTAATTTTTCAAAATTTTTGGAAGTGCCCGCCATGCCTGGATCCACCCGGACATTGGCGATTTTATGGGGCTTTGCCCTTTTGTCCGTCGTGGGCAGCCCATATGCGATGGGTTTTTCCAAACGGGTTTTTGGAACGGCACTTCCTTTCCATAGGTGATCGTATGTCCCTTTTCGCAAGTTGGTTTCGAAAAGGGAGGCCTTTTTGATCAACTTATGGAAAGTTGAAATCTCATGGAGCGAGAGAAGGGTTTTTAATTCGCTTTTTAAATTATCCAGGATGAGCATTACTGCGCATCCTTCGAATATGGGCTCTCGCACTTGGCCCAAAAGCGACCTCCATCTTATAATGAAGGCATGTACGTCTTCGTTCATGCCTTGCTTTGTATCCCTTAAGGTATTTAGAGTCGGCGTGACTTCTACGTTGTGTGCAAATCTTTGCATGAAGCAGTTCGCTAACTCTTCAAAAGTAGCGAACTGGCTTAAGTCGTAGGAAGCCAGCCATTTGGCAGCTGTGCCTTTAAGGGATAGAGGGAACCAATACACCCATTTCATCGAGTCCTTTTTCTTCTTATGGTTTCGACGCGAGAAAAGCTGCAAGTGAGACCTAGGGTCTCCCATGCCATCATACCGATGGAAGTTCGGTATTTTATCGTCACTGTCTGTTTCGTAATTCATAGGAAGGAAATCAGACAGGGCGTAGTTTCTTTTCTCTTTATTCTGCCCTTTTAGCAACTGCTGTAGGGCTTTACGGTCCTTTTGTGTGAAGGACTCGTGGTATTGGTTGCCTTCGATTACGGAGGCCCCTTTGTGCTTGCGAGGTTTTTCAGATTTCTTTTTAGGCCTTTGTTCACCATTCGATGAACATGAATCGCCTACTTCAGCCTCTTGGCTGAGAGCATCGATTTTGGCCTCAAACTCCCTTCTCAAGTCCTCGATTTCATCAAGTTTTATTTTGTTTTTGAAAATCCTCCTAGAGTGAGAACTTGATGCGCATGAGCCTTGGCTCGACACTTCACTTGGATTGGATTTTGACATGCTTTTCAAGCTTTTTCAAAATGTCCTAAGTACAAGCAAAGAAAACAAGTTAAAACGACACCTTTTTACAAAATTTTTGCAAGACTTCTACTTAAAAAAAACTCGATTTTTGAAAGGCTCACGTCCCACCGGGCATGCCAATCTCTGTAGACGGGCGAAAATCCCCGCCTCTCGCCTTTTCAGGGCTCGGAGCGGATCCTCTCGTGTGTCTAAGGCCTATGTATGCAAACAGGGCGTGCCAGCTAGCTTACTTAAGCTAGCGAAGATATTTTTAATACTGACTTCTAAACGTGGCGACTGTGAGCAAGTAAGCTCTTGTCGTCGCAGACCTTCTTGCACCGATGCGTAAGGGTCAGTCTGTACGCTTTGCAAAAATCGAGTTTTTGGAGAGAAAGTCTACGAAGCGGTTCGAGGTGTCTATTTCGGGTCTTTAAAATGCGATTGCATGTTTTAGATCACGTGGATTTGCACGTGCCTAAGTCTTTTCTTTTATCCCTTTTCGGGCCACCTAGTTTGTGTGTTATGAACACTCCACTACATGGGCGAATTCGAGCGGGGCTTGCTTCAATGCAATATGCGTCCTACCTCGTGGTATGGCGTAGATGCAATGCAAACTCACGCTACTTCAAAGGGAAAACCCGAAATGTAAAGACAATACTGAAGGGAAATAACCGAAGGGAAATAACCGAAGGGAAACGACCGAAGGGAAATAACCGAAGGGAGATATGTATATAGATTATGTATATGAGCCCTTACTCGGGTCTTGCAAATAAGAGCGAAGGCTCAATGTGGGTGCGTGCTTGAATTGAAAGACTTACACACACGACATGAAATTAAACCCAAATATAATAGGTCGGCCCTTACTTGGGTCTTTCAAATAAGAGCGAAAGCTCAAGGTGTGTGAAAGTGCTTGAATTGAAAGACTTACTCACACGACATGAAATGAAACCCAAATAGTATAGGTCGGCCCTTACTTGGGTCTTTCAAATAAGAGCGAAAGCTCAATGTGTGTGAGTGCTTGAATTGAAAGACTTACTCACACGACATGAAATGAAGCCCAAATAGTATAGGTCGGCCCTTACTTGGGTCTTTCAAATAAGAGCAAAAGCTCAATGTGTGTGAGTGCTTGAATTGAAAGACAACGCACCCAACTTAAGCAAAAACCCTTCGAAAATGAAAGTATATATGTCTACTTATGTATTAGAGGCTGATTAGGCCCGTGTGTGTCCAAAATCGTGCACAACTAAGAGAGTGCACGTGTGTGGGTGTGCCAAACCACGTTATTACAAGCGGGGGGAGACTATGCTCCGTTATTACAATCCCGTATCAAATTGAATCTCAAGCAAGTATACAACTAAAGACCGAGTTAGGCACTTACGAGTAGCTGGTTCGTAGAGGCCTTGCTTGAGCGTGGGCTTGGCCTTCGCCTTGGGCTGCAAACGGGAGCTCCGCGAGGGTGAGCGACAAAGGGTGCTGGCCGGCTGCAAGTGGGGCGCGGGATAGGCGCCTTGAAGGTGGCCGGCTGCAAGTGGGTGTCGCCTTGATGTGGAAAATTAGAGGGGTTGGGCCAAGTATGTAGGTAGGGTCACGAATGGAGAGTATAGAGTGTTAAGGAATATGGACCTAAGGGGAGTTTTAGGGAAGGCCGAATGGGAAACCTAGGGGAAAAGAGATGGCTGACCGGGTGTAGTTAGGGTAGTTAGGTAGTGGCCGGTGGTTTAGGTTGTGATAGGTTCGGCTGGGCGAGAATGGTGGCAGCAAAGGGCTGATGTGTAGGTAAGGTGGTGGTATGGTGGGTGGCTAGGAGTGGAGAGGGAGTAGAGAAGGAGCTAGGTAGAGTGTGGGGTACTTACCGAATGGCGAGAAGGTGGTACTCGGCTGGAAGGAAGATGGGCAGGTTGTGAGGCTCGGCCGGGAGGTGGTGGAGATGGCGGTGTAAGTGGTGGTGGGATGGAGGGATGGTGGTGGTGCAGGCGGAGCAGGTGGAGCACGTTCGGCTGGGCTGGGAAGTGGGGGCTCGGCTGGGCTTGGGGAAGGCGATTAGATAGGAGAACCCGCCCCCAAGGGGGGGGGGGGTTTATATAGGGATGGGTAGGTCGGTTAGGGCTGGGTTTGGGGTAGTGGTTAGGTGGTTTAGGTAGGGTGGTATGAAGATAAGGTGGGCTGGAAAGGGTTGGGCCAGATATTTTAAAAACTAGTGGTTTGGGTAGATTGTGGGCTAGGGGTGGTTTAGGGGTTTAGGGCTAGGTTAGGTGGTTGGGTCTTAGGGTGAGGTTTAGTGAGCTAGGTTAGGTGATTAGGCTAGGTTTAGGGAAATTAACCTAGGTTTAGGGAAGGATTAGGGAAGTGGGTTAGGTGATTAGGTTGGGATTAGGCCGGGATTAGGGAAGTGGGTTAGGTGATTAGGCTCAAATTAGGGGTGGATTAGGGTGGTAGGCTAGGATTAGGTGTTTTGGGTTAGGTTTAGGTGAGGGAGCTCCCTTTGCATGGCCCATAGACCTTAGCCACCTCATGTTGGTGCAGTCCTAGGTTAGGTTTTGGCTAATTACAAGCTTAAACCCACTCGATCAGGCTAACCCACATGATTAACCCCAAACTTGACACACAAGTCAAGCTTAATTACAACACTCTTGATATTATCCATCCCCACTCTCTCTCATGCCCATAATCCCACGTGAATTTCAAGTGGGCCCCACCTCCATTTATGAGAAGGTGATGTGGGCCATGGATATGGATATTGGATTGGATCTCTGGATCCAAATCCAAATCCAAGTCCACACATGGGTTTGGATTGGGATCTGGATATATATGGTCTAGATCCAATCCAAACTGAACTCTGACTCCTTCGAGCTAGGTTCGAAACGGACGATTTGTGCGGGGCCTGACAGCATCAGTACTCCGTCTGCGTTGGGTCTTCGTCAACATGATCGTCCGCTTCCGTTTCTGCCTTCCGGAGATGACTTCAAATGACATTTTGATAAGAACAGGGTCTTGGACGTTCGAGATCCTGGGGGTATGAATGTGATACAAGAGTTGCTGTGCCAGGCTCGACATGTGCTCCGGTTCCGGGCTCTCTTTGACTTCGCTGGTCCTATCTGGATTAGGCCAAGCTGCTTTGGGGGTTTCAAAAACGTGTTTTAAAAGGTTTTCAAAAGCCATATTATATATTTTTGAAATATGAAGTTTAAAACATATATACAGGGTTGTTTGGAAGGCTCCTGGGTTTTCAGACTCAAAAATGGCCCTTTGGGGCTGCTTGTATAAAACCAGATGGATTTTGAGAAATTCGTGGGATTTCGGGGTGTTTACACATATGAAGACATGCCAGTTATAGACCCAAGAGTCGTTGAGCATTGTCTTCCCCTAGATTCAGATTCGAAACCCATAAAGCAAAAGCTTAGGAAGATTCATCCGAATGTGCATGCACAAGTTAAAGAGGGTTTAGAAGATCTGCTAAAAGCCGGTTTTATAAAACCCATTGCGTATTCTGATTGGTTGTCAAATATTGTTGTAGTTCGAAAATCCAATGGGAAAATTTGAATATGTATCGATTTTATAAACCTGAACAAAGTCACTCCAAAGGATAACTTTCCTTTACCTAACATTGATTTGATAGTCGATAGCACTGCAAATCATGAAATGTTTTCATTCATGGATGGCTATTCAGGGTATAACCAAATGAAATTAGCCCCAAGAGATCAGGCTAAAACTGCTTTCACAACACCCTAGGGCACGTATTGTTATACAGTCATGCCCTTTGGTTTGAAAAATGCCGGTGCCACCTACCAAAGAGCTATGACTACGATCTTTCACGATCAGATTCATGAGCTCGTAGAGGTATATGTGGATGATCCCTTGGCTAAATCAAAAACTCGATGCACTCATATCAAATGCTTACAAAAAATTTTCGAAAGGATTAGGCTTTACAAAGTAAAGTTAAACCCTCAAAAGTGCGTGTTCGGAGTCGAATCTGGTAAGCTCTTAGGCTTTATGGTAAGCCAAAGGGGCATTGAAGTCGACCCCTCTAAGTGTAGAGCCATTATAGACATGACTACACCCTCCAATCTCACGCAAATTCGTAGCCTCCAGGGTCGCCTTCAATCAATTTGCAGGTTCATTTCAAACCTTGCTATAAGATGCAAACCTTTCAACAAACTTTTGAGAAAAGGGGTAAAATTCGTATGGGACGATGATTGCCAAAAGGCTTTCGAAAGGCTAAAAGCGTATTTGGTTAATCCTCCTGTTTTAAACCCTCCAAAGCAAGGAATACCTCTTTTACTTTACATTTCTGTACATGTGAATGCTTTGGGTGCATTGTTAGCTCAATATGAGGATGATACCCATAAAGAGTATGCCATCTACTATATTTCGAAAACTCTATTGGCTTACAAAAGAAACTATCAAGCCATGGAGAAGACTTGCTTGGCCTTGGTGTGGACCTGCCAGAAATTTCGACACTACTTCCTAGATCATGAGATCTGGATAGTGTCTACGCTTGATCCCATCAAGCATCTGTTTGAAAAACCTATCCTCACAGGTAGGCTGGGAAAATGGCAGCTCCTCTTGATGGAGTATGACCTAAAATTCCATCATCAAACGTCCATCAATGGCCAAGCCCTAGCCAACTATGTGGCCGACTTCCCCTTCGAAGATTCATATCCCACACTTGACAAAATGCCCGATGAAGGCATATTTCAAAACCAATTTCAAAATCATATTTTATCAAACTGTTTAAATAAAAACCAAGTGTGGAAGATGCACTTCGATGGGGCATGAAACCAAAGAGGGGCTGGGGCAGGCATCGTCCTCATATCCCCTGAAAAGGGAGAAATACCCATAGCCATTCGCCTAGATTTCGAGTGTTCCAACAACACAGCCGAGTATGAAGCCCTCATACAAGGCTTAAAAATTTTGAAAACTCTAGGGGCATCATGCATCGAAGTCTTTGGAGATTCTTTACTTGTCATAAACCAAGTGTTAAAGATTTGGCAAGTTAAAAATGAAAAACTTCTTCCATACCACGAGCTGGCCACCAAGCTGGTCGAGTCGTTCAAATCGTGTACTCTCACACACGTAGGAAGAGAGGATAATGGCATAGCCGATGCCCTCTCATCCTTGGGCTCAGCCCTAAGGGTCGATCCCACTTTAGGAACCAGACCCTTAGAAATATGGCATTCGCCCACTCCATCCACACACGATCTTGAAATTTGCCAAAACAACCAAACTGATACTGAAAAACCTTGGTTTCAAGACATAAAAAGTTTCTTAGAAAATGGAGGATTTTCATAATACACTTCATCCAAAGACAGCTTTTATACGAAGAATTTCAACCCGATATATGATTTTGGGAGGGGTTCTTTATAAAAAGAGCTTTACTAGCATCTTACTAAGGTGTGTCGACCTGGAGGAGGCTAGGATAATAATGCATGAATTCCACGATGGAGAATGTGGAGGGCATGTAAATTCCAATATGATGGCAATGAAAATACTTAGACCAGGTTATTTCTGGTCCACCTTAAAGCAGGATTACCATGACCATGTTAGGAAGTGTCATCCATGTCAAGTGCATGGACATGCCATCCATACCCCGTCATCCTCATTGCATTCCGTGGTCAGCCCCTGGCCATTCACCATGTGGGCGTTTGACATCATAGGACCAATATTCCCTCATGCATCAAATGGGCATAGGTTTATACTTGCAGCCACCGAATATTTTTTCAAATGGATTGAAGCTACTTCCCTAACGAATGTTCAGGGGCAACATGTAGTGGCGTTCATTAGGAAAAATATTCTGGCTCGCTTTGGGGTTCTAAAGGACTTAGTGTCCGACAATGGTACCCCCTTCAAAGCGAGAGGATGGTTAAGTTATGTAACACGTATGGCATAACTCATCACTTCTCATCGCCCTACTACCCTCAAGGCAATGGCCAAGCCGAAGCCACAAATAAAACTCTCATAAGCATTATTAAGAAAACTTTGGAGAAGAGTAGGACATGGCATGAGAAGCTAGATGAAGCCTTATGGGCTTATAGGACTTCCATTCAAACTCCCACAAATGCCACACCATTTGAGTTAGTCTATGGCACAAACGCCATTCTCCCCATTCATACCAAAATTCATTCATTTCATACATCCATTGCACTCGACCTTCCCCTAGAGACGCTTCAACATGCTAGAATGGCCGAACTTGACTTACTAGATGAGCGAAGGCTCCTTGCCATGGATCATGCACATGCATACCGGCAAAGGGTAGCCCGACACTATGAGAAGCATATGAGACCTCGCCACTTCAAAATGGGAGACCTTGTGCTCAAAATTATCCAATATCGTGGCCCACATCCACTTGGAAAGTGGCGGCCCAAGTGGGATGGCCCTTATGTTGTGCATGGAACCACCATGAACAACACATATTGGCTAATTGATGTTGAGGGTAGGAACTTAGCCGACCTTATGAACGCTCAATTCTTGAAAAAATACCATGTGTAGGGTCTAAGCTAAGCCCTATATTTCGAAAATATTTCGAAAATATTTTGAAAAAACCTTCTTTTTGAAACTTTGTGAGTAAGGATCAAAGCAAATCGTGCAACCCTGAATGAAAGACTCGATTGCTTGTAAAAAAGAGGAGTTTTCCAAAACCAATGGGTCACGTTTCAAAAATCTTTCTTCTTACAAATGAAGGCCTGATTCAAAATAGCAAGATACTTGCATGTAGTACGTGCTATTTCTAAATAGGTTGATCTGGGATGAATCAAGTAGATCCTTGGGATAAGTCCTCCCCCATTTCTCTTCTCTTCCCTAAAAGGAAAACTTGGCCAAAAAGAAAAAGGGAAATCCCTGCGAAGTCTCTTTCCCAAAAGAAAGTTGAGATCAAAAGGAAAATCGTGTATTCTATGGAAAAGAGGGAATAAAGAAAAAATACTCCCAAAGAGAGACCCTCTATGAAAAAAACAGAAAAACGGCCAAAAAGCTCAAAAAGAGCAGTTTTCCGCCTCTATGCCTCAAACCATGGGACACTCCAGAAGGGACCGTGGTAAACTCTTTCCCATCCTTGCGACTTATCCCAAGGTGAAGAAAGGTTCATTCTAAGGGACCCTAAAGTAAAAATAGGATTTGCTTACTTGAATCTCATCTTGTTTGAGAGTTAGACGTCTAAGGAAGGCGTAGGAATTTTGAAATATGGCTTGATTTCGAATAAAACCTCCGCTAGATTAGCGAGTGTCAAGACTCAAATAAAGGGAAAACACGAAAAGCTGAAGTCCTTAGGATTGAAGCTAAAAAGGAGCTTTTCTCTTTCAAAAACGAGTTTAGAAAATCCTCGAACATCGAGCAACATAAGACCAGCTCACTTGGTACAACAGGTCTTCATAAGACTCCCTAGTTCGACTATTACATTAAGTCTCTAGGAGACCATAATTCCTAGCATATCATCCCATGCCTCTCATTCATATTCACGCATGGAAGCTTGCATCAATCCCAATTAGGACTAGAACCATGTAGGTAAGTCCCCTTTGGCGAAAATCTCCTCCTACCAGGCTTAAAAGAAAATGTTTTCTAAAAACTAGGACGATCCCATATTCTCAAGGGTAGATTCAGGGAGATATTAAATAGGGGTGTTGTCGTCTTTGCCATTATCTAAATCAATTTGGATAATGCCAAAGAGGGGCATTTGTAAACACCCTAAAATCCCACAACTTTCATAAAATATACCTGGTTTACAAAATCAACTCCAAAAAGGCACTTTGAGTTTTGAAAACCCAGGAGCCTTCCAAAGCCCTGTAAATATTGCTTTAAATCCTGTAAATATTGCTTTAAACCCTGTAAATAGTGTTTTGAAACATGTAAATAGTGTTTTAAAACCCCATGTCCAAATATGAGCTTTTTTTTTAACCCGGGCTAAGCCCCATTTTCCAAGAAGCCAAAGACGAACAGGTGAAGCATACAAAGACGACACCTGATCGAGAAGCAGCCCAACAAGTGGCTCATAAAGGCCAATTCCAGAAGCAGGCTCAAAAGCACTTTTCAGAGCCTAGAAGAGCATCCTGGCCTGATAAAAGCCAAGTTTAAAAGGCGAAAGAAAGGCCTAGGCACGAGGCAGATTGCAAGACAGGAAGCACCAGGAAGCACCAAAAAGCTAGATCGAACATCCTCACCCAAGCATCAAGAATCTGAACTAGAAAAGTCAGAAATGAGCAGAAATAGAGTCTGAAAAGGCGAAAAGGAGTCCGGACGACAGATTAGAGAAACCCAACACCAAACGGAGCGTTGATGAAGCCAAGGTCCGCACAGATCGTCTACCTCGAAAAGCCAAGAACGACCATGCAAAGAAAATTTGGATTGGATGTGGACCATAAATATCCAGATCCATATCCAAATAGTGTTTGGATTTGGGTCGATCCAAATAGTGTTTAGATTTGGATTAGATCCAAATAGTGTTTGGATTGGATCAGATTTGGATCAAAATATCCATATCCATATCCATAAAAATGTTGGATTTGGATCGGATATATATCTCAAAATATCTAAGATCCAAGATCTAGATCCAAATATTGTTTGGATCGGACATGGATTCCACAATCCAAACCCAAGACCCATATCCAAGACCCACTTCATTTGTCTATAAATAGGAGTAAGGGGGTCTCCAAGAGTTCACGTGAAATCCAACTTGGAGGAGCTTGGAGGAGAGAGAGGATATTAAGGTGAGTTCTTAGTGCTTTCTTCATTTTGTTTAGGGGTTTAATTGTAGGCTAAATAGGGGATTAGTGTGGGCTGCACCACCTTGATTTAGGGCTGGATTTGCTTGAACAAGAAGGCGTGGAGTGGCTGATGTGGAGCTTGAGCACACCCCAAAACCACACCCTAAGGTAAGCCTAGCAAACTCGCCTAGCCCACCTCTCTCGAACCCCTCTAAACCACCTAAGTCGACTCCATCTGACCCTAATCAGACCTAACCTAACCCCACCGACTCCAACTATCCCTAAAACACCTAAGCTAGACCCCAAGCACACCCCGACCAGCTAGACGCGCCCCTGCTGGGCCTGCTGCGATAGTCGTGCCCTCCGCGCCTCCGCGCAACACCCGTGCACCACTGCGGTGCCCTTGAGGCCTCCCGCGCCCTGCCCGCGTGTCTAGCGCCCCCCTGTCCAGCTCCTGGCGCTTGAGTGCCCGCGCCTGTATCTTTTGCCGCGCCTTAGCGTCAAATGGCTGCCTGCCATCTTCCAGCCAACTTCCACCTAGGATCGACCTTAGTCAGCCTTAACCAGCCTTAGGGTCTGCCACCCTTTTGAGCCGTGACCTTCCACTTAGGCCGTGACCTCCCTTGCCTTGGCCGTAACCCCCCAAAACCCAAGTAAGACCTGCACTCACTCTTGCCGTGAGCCCTACCTCTCGAGCCTAAAGCCCCACCAAGCTCCAAGGCTCCGGCCAGCCACTTTACGCCTCAAGCTTCAAAGGAGACTCGTCCGTGATTGTAAAGCTAGCACAAGCCCGTGTAGATTGCAGTGGACAAACATCCGAATCACATGTAAGTGTTTCAAATTCGGTATTTACATATCTCCTTCTACATTCTATTCAATTCGGATACGGGGTTGTATTAACGGAGCTTTGTCTCCCCCCGGGATGTAATAACAATGCTTGATACACGAAGCACACATGAGCACTTGAGCTTTAGCTCTTAATCTCGTACATCAAGCACACACATGCACGATTGAGCCTTCACTCTTACTCCAAAGACTCTAGTAAGAGCTGCGTGAGTTGTCTTCAATTTACACACTTCACCCACGCGTGCATTGAGCCTTCGCTCTTATTATATATATGTATTTACATTCAGTTGGGTTGTTACATTAAGTCGTGTGAGTTTGTCATTTCAATTACACACTCGCACCCAAAGGCACCCAAGCACTTGCTCAAGCACCTCACGCACCATTTTGGCCTCGGCAGCCACTAAGATATAGCCATATCTCTATATTTTCAGTTGCGTGAGTTTTCCCAGTTCAGTTGTATACGTCTTTCAATTCTAGGTTGTTAATTTTCAGTCGTGTGAGTTGTCTTTACATTTATACACAACACACACGCACACGTTGGCGACCTCCGGGCCCATATATATATAAGTATTTCCCTTCCGCACTTTACATTCAAGTCGAGCGGGGTTTTACATTCAAGTTGTGTGAGTTGTCTTTCAATTTATACACAACACACACACCCTCAATTGAGCCTTTCCGCTCTTATATCAATATCTCCCTTCCGCTGTGTTTTAAGGTTTAGCTGCGTCAGTTGTCTTTCAATATATACACGACACACACTCACACATTGAGGCCTTTCCGCTCTTAAGATATAGCTATATTTCCCTTTTGCAATTTTCCTTCAGCTATGTCTTTAAATTTCAAGTTTTAAGGTTCAGTTGTATGAGTTTGCATTGCATATCCGCCATACCACGAGATAGGGCGCATACTTACATCAAAGCAACCTCGAACAACCCGTGTAAAATCGCCAAGACTTAGGCACTTGATGCACACATCTCACGCCTAAGTGGCTAAATTTAAAAGACATAGATACGTGCAAACCCCACGTAAATAAAATCTGCAATTAGACAAAGAAATCGATCAAATACTTTCATACCTTTTCAAAAAAGGCCATGCTTGTTTAAAATCGAGATTTCTAAGTGTACAAACTGACCCTTGAGCATCGGTTCAAGAAAGTTTGCAACGAAATGAGCCCACTTGTCCACAGTCGCCCCCTAAGTCAAATATTTCAAAGCTTACTTCGCTAGTTTGAGTAAGCTAGTTGTTACGCCCTTTTAAAGCTACTTAGACATACGAAAAGGTTCACTCTAGGCCTAAGAACCCGAAGTGGAAATTTCTGCATGTCTACACCCGCGCGCCCCGCACCTGTCACCCCGGCTGAGTTTATGGCGCCTAGCTCCTGACTCCCGCCGACACCCTCCCACCCAACCGATTCTACCCTGCCACACCAAGTGACTCCGCCCCACTTCCTAACCGACTTACCACTTCCACTACCCACCATCATCCCTACCTAGCACCTCCCACATCACAACCCACCTTTTGCCATAGCCCCACCAAAACCCGCGGCTCCTTTGCTTATGCCACTAAAACCTCACAACCCACCTAGCACCCGTGAGCCTTATCTCTCATGCCCAAAGCCCCACCAACCTCAAGCTCGGCCAACCACTTCACGCCTCAAGCTTCATGGGGAACATGTCCGTGGCTGCCCAAAGTGAACCATAAGCCCAAGTACAAGCAAGTGAAGACGGACCAGCTATTCGTAAGTGTCTAAACTCGATCTCTTACATTAACTTGCTTTATATTCAATTCAATTGGACACGGGGTTGTATTAACGGAGCGTTGTCTCCCCCCGGGATGTAATATTATTGCTTGACACACGAGACACACACGTACACTTGAGTCATAGCTCTTATCTCGTACACGAGACACACACGTGCACTTGAGCTTTAGATCTTATCTCGTACACCAAGCACCCACGTACACAATTGAGCTTTCGCTCTTACTCCAAATACTCTAGTAAGAGCCATATAAGCTGCAATTTCATTTGGGTTGTTACTTTAAAAGTCGTGTGAGTTTGTCATTTCAATTCCACACTTGCACCCAAGGGACACCCGAGCACTTGCTCAAGCACTCACGCACCTTTTGGCCTTGGCAGCCCCTAAGATATAGACATATCTATATATTTTCAGTTATGTGAGTTTTCCCAGTTCAGTTGTGTACATCTTTACATTCCGGGTTGTTAATTTCTAGTCGTGTGAGTTGTCTTTATATTTATACACAACACACACGCACACGTTGACGACCTTCGGGCTCATATATATATCTATATCTCCCTTTCGGCTGGGTTTTACATTTCAAAGTCGTGTGAGTTGTCTTTATATTTATACACAACACACACGCACACGTTGACGACCTTCGGGCTCATATATATATCTATATCTCCCTTTCGGCTGGGTTTTACATTTCAAAGTCGTGTGAGTTGTCTTTACATTTATACACAACACACACGCACACATTGACGACCTTCGGGCTCATATATATATACGTATTTCCCATTCCGCACTTTATATTTAAGTCAAGCGGGGTTTTACATTCCAAGTTGCGTGAGTTATCTTTCAATATATACACAACACACACGCACACATTGAGCCTTTCCGCTCTTAAGATATAGCTATATCTCCCTTCCGCAATTTCCCTTCAGCTATGTCTTTCAATTTTGGGTTTTACATTCAAGTTGTGTGAGTTGCATAGCATATCCGCCAAACTCGAGATATTGCGCATACTTGCATCCAAAGAAGCCCCGAATACCCCGTGCAAAACACGCCAATCTTTGGCCATTTCGATGCACACACATCCCGCCTAAGTAGATAAAATCTAAGGACTTAGATACGTGCAACCCCACGTAAATAAAATCTGCAAATAGGCATACAATCGCTCAAATACTTTCGTGCTCTTTTCAAAAGTCCATGCTTGATTAAAATCGATATTTTCTAAAGCGTTTAAACCGATCCTTGAGCACCGGTTCAAGAAGGTTTACAACGAAAAGATCCCACTTGTCTACAGTCGCCCCATAAGTCAGATATTTCAAAAATACTTCGCTAGTTTGAATACGCTAGCTGGCACGCTCTAAAGCGACTTAGACACGAAAAAGGTTCACTTCAGGCCTAAGAACCCAGAGTGAAAATCAAAACATTAATATCACAAAGCTTTGCAAATTGACCGCTACCAACTTCCCAAACCAAATCAAAACGTTAAGTCCAGTTGGTTTCAAATCTAAACCTTTCACTGCTACCATCTATAGACCAACAATGGAGAACCATATTATTGCCCCAGAGAAACATAGTTTCTCTATTTAGAGTGTAGGAAAAAGGATAACTATTTTATAGCTCAAGGTTAATGCCTTCATGGGAAATGAAATTTTCAGACGGAATAAATATGCCAAATAATTTTATGAATCAAAATTAATTGGATCTTACTCAAGTTCTTATTCAAATCCATATGAATCACATAACTAATTAGGTGTACCTGATATTTCATTCATTAGACCATATTATATAAGAGATAGACTAAGGTTTGCCATAATCTAAATCTGAATATATTCATATTCTTTGTGTGGAACCGGTTAATCAAAGTCAGATTTGTCTAGGATTGTGTGTGCCCGCTTGCATATTGCAGTGGGTATGGAAAACAGCTGTGAAATCTCTCCGTGTCAGCAAAGAACAAAATGAAACTATCTACTTTATAGAGAAACGAAGGTAAAGAGGGGGAAGAGAAACAAATAGAAAAAGAAAAGCACAACAGGAAAGAGAAGGAAGGACCAAGAAAAGGAGGAACAGAATCTTTATGTTGCGTCTCTCCCTCTCTCCGTCTCAAAGACTATCAAAGAGTACGAGGAGAATCGGATAACAAATTCACATGCACACGTCAAAGCTTCTTTTTTTTCTGTTCTATAGAGCATATGGTTTGATTCTCCAAAAAATACATTTGTTTGTTTCGAGGTTGAGACTACAGCTGAAACAAACAGGATCATTAACACCCGCAGCTCTATTCTGCAAGGGAAAATATAGGTTAGCTTTTCTAACTTGACTCTAAGCATTTACTCAAGCTGTGTTCCATATCAAGTTAGGTCAAGGGTAAATCGTCCAAGGGTGTATAAACCAGCTTCCTCCTACATGGTTAGCCGATCAATACCTCCTAGTTTGATTCGGACCCATTCATGAAGACTCAAGCAGGCAAGCCAGATCAAGATCTAAGAAACATTGGAACAAACAGAATAGGGATTTGATATCAAGGCCCAAGCTCTAATTGAGTTGTATTTAAGCAACTGGAACTTAACTTTATTAGTCTCATTTTGCTTTTCAGATATGGGTGAGCTTATTGATGAGCTGGACTAAGTTGATCTTTGTTTAGATCGTAAACAGTTGAGCTCAACACAGTCCGATGAATGTGCTTGAACTTGGAGCATGATTTCGGACGTATCAATAAAGTCCACCAATCTACAGGATTAAGAACAAGTTTAATTTGAAAGAAAGCCTTTTCATACTACTAGATCTTAGTCAAAGACTTGACATATGCTTTGCCTTAAGCCTTATATCTCATTTTGTAATGCTTTGCACCCTTGTTTTCTCTTCGCCCCCATCAATACAGTACCAAACTAGGGTTTGGTACAAACTTCCATAAACCACACCCATCTCCTGGATCTCTTTGGATCCTATACGTCTCATACGGGCAACTAAAAGATTTTGTTACCAAACCCTTACTGTTACGGGTTTAGGTCACAGCTCGACCCATTGGCAGCTCCTAATTAGACAGGGACAGGATGATTTTCAGGCGTTGGTGGGATGCTGAATAAACTGATAAATTGTTATCATCTCTTTGTTTTGTCCTCCTGCGTAGCAAGTTTCTTACCATCCTTTAAACCCCCCAACTAAGGGGCACATCAGGAATGCACAACTAAACTTAACAAGAAAATCAATTTTCTTAAATTAAGCGTTCTTTTTACATCGATCGAAATTGAAGAAAAATATTTTAAATAAAAAAATTTAGAAAACGACCAAAATAATCATATCATGGATTGGACGAGAACGATCCCCCCCTTGACGATCACTTGCAATTCTATGCTGTCGCCTAGCGGTGGCCGCGACGGAAGATGGCCTGGCCAGGAGCAAGAATAGCCCATGGGTCAAACATGGTCTTTCTTTCGATGAACGAAAACCAGTGCTGGCCGAAGTGCTGCATCCATTGCTCCTCAGTCGTGTAATGCGGGATGTAGACCTTGAAGTCGTAGTTCTCCGATACGCAGCAGTGGAGGATCTCCTGGTTCTGAGCAAGCATGAAATCTAATGGCAGCCATCGGGCTCCACCACCGCCACCTCGGCCCAGAGAAAAGCCACCAAATAGAAGATTTCATCATCAGGCAACGCAGTAGACATGCGCACATCCCTTCTATATCGATGTAAGAATTCAATCAGTAACCGAATAAGGCTTTTCTTTCGGCATTAACTCAAACTCGGTAGAATTAATTAATTAAAACATGTTAAACTTTCTAAATTTTCACGGTCACACCAAACACCCTCCTCAAAACCCACAGCAAAGCATTATACGAATCTTAACGATAAACTAACTAAAGTGTCTCCATGATTTTAAATGATATATTTTGTGGTGGTAATTCATTAGGACAGGTGTCATAATATATATATATATATATATATGTGTGTATATATGTATATATTACATATATACATATAATATATATACATATACATATATGTATATGTATATATATGTAGTTATATACATATATGTATATATGTATATGTATATATATTATATGTATATATGTATGTGTATGTATGTATATGTATGTGTAAACACCCCGAATTTTTTAAAATTCAAAAACTCTCAGAAACACAAAAAGCTCGTTTGAGCCAAAACGACAACCTGTTTTAAAATGTAAAAACAGGTACAAGAGGCAAAAGGAGACCCTAGGCCAGAAGAGGATTCAAGCTCAGAGCTTCAAAAACCACTCCCTGATAAAAAACAAGAGAAAGCAGAGCCCGTTTGAAGAAAAGCTCAAAATCAAGCAAAACAGAGTCTAGAATAGCGAGACGGAGTCCGGATGATAAAGTTGGGGAAAACCTAGCACCAGACGGAGAGCTGATGAAGCCAGTGCCCGCACAGATCATTCGCCTCGAGAAGCCAAGAAGGACTGTACGAAGAAATTTTGATTTGGATCTGGACCATAAATATCCAGATCCAAATCCATATAATGAATAGTGTTTGGATTTGGGCCAATCCAAATAGTGTTTGGGTCGATCCAAATAGTGTTTGGATTTGGATTGGATCCAAATAGTGTTTGGACGGGATTGGATTTAGACCAAAATATCCATATCCATATCCATAAAAATGTTGGGTTTGGATCGGATACGGATTTTAAAATATCTGAGATCCACGATCCAGATCCAAATAGTGTTTGGATTTTGCTATGGATCCAAACCCCAAATCCAAACCCAAATCCAAGACCCACCTCAAATGTCTATAAATAGAGGTGAGGGGGTCCATGTAAAGGGTTCATGCAAATGCTTGGGAGGAGAGAGAGGGAGTTATAGACCTAGCCATGTGGGCTCATTGGGTGAGGTGGGTTCAAGCCATGTCGGCTAAGTGGGTCTAGACCAAGGGCTGCAACCAAGGTGGGTTGGACCAAGAGGTGGCTGCAACCAAGCTTGGACATGGGCTGGACCGACTCCAAGAGGTAAGCCTAACCTAACCTAGCCATTCTCTCTACACCCCTCTAAACCTAACCCCCAACCTAGCCTAGGGTCGAACCTACCTAACCCCAACTGAACCTAGCCCTAAACCTAGCCTAGGTTCGACCAAACCTAACCCTAGACTCGAACCGACCTAAATCTAACCGAACCGCCACCCGTGCGTCACCGGAACCCCTACCGCCACCCTGCGCGTCACCCAAACCACTTGACGACATCCCACGCCCCTTAGCGCCCTACCGTGCCACAAGCGCCCAGCCGCCCCTTTAGCGCCAGGACCCCCCCCAACATGCCCCTGCGGCACCCCTTAGCGCCAAGCGACCCGACTGCTGCGCCAGTCACCCGACGCCTCCCGGCCGGCCTGACCTGCTCCCTGTCGACCTGACCTGCACCTTGGCCGTGACCTGCAACCTAGGACAAACCCTAGGATAGACCCTACACAGCCCCGTCTTGGCCGAACCTAAGTTCCCCTAAGACCCTAATCGTGGCCCATAGAACCTCCCTCAAAGCCACTTAGGATAACCCCTCTTGGCTGCCCAAAGTGAACCGTAAGCCCAAGTACGAGCAAGTTGAAGACGGACCAACTATTTGTAAGTGTCTAAACTTGGTCTATTACATTAACTTGCTTTATATTCAATTAAATTTTGATACGGGGTTGTAGTAAAGGAGCTTTGTCTCCCACCGATTGTAATAACTTGGTTTGATACACAAGCACACACGTGCACTTGAGCCTTTCCGCTCTTAGTTGCACACTTTTTGCACACACACGGGCCTTGACAGCCCCTAAGATATAGTTCTATTTATATATATTCAGCTGCGTGGGTTTATATTCAAGTCGTGTGCGTTGTCTTTCCATTCCACACTCACACACATTGAGCTTTCGCTCTTACTCCCAAGACCCTAATAAGGGCTGTATTGCAATTTCATTTGGGGTTTTTATTCAAGTTGTGTGCGTGGTCTTTCAATTCCACACTCACACACATTGAGCTTTCGCTCTTACTCCCAAGACCCTAACAAGGGTCGTATTACAATTTTATTTGGGTTTTACATTACAAGTCGTGTGAGTTGTCTTTACATATATACACAACACCCACGCACACGTTGGCGACCTTCGGGCCCATATATATATAGTTGTATTTTCCTTCCGCTATGTCTTTAAGATTTGGGTTTTAAGGTTCAACTGTGTGAGTTGCATTTCAGTTTATACACGGCATACACTTACACAATTGAGCCTTTCCGCTCTTAGATATAGCCCTATTTCCCTTTTGCAATTTACATTATGCAATTTTCCTTAAGCATTGTCTTTCAATTTCGGGTTTTCCCTTGGAGTTGTGTGAGTTTGCATTGCATATTCGCCATACCACGAGTTAGAACGCATATTGCATCAAAGCAAACCCCATACTCCCGTACAAAAATCGCCCAACTTAGGTCACTTGCGCACACACCTAGTTGGCCTAAATAGCATAAAATTGAAAGACATAGATACGTGTAAACCCATGTATATAAAACTTGCAAACACAAACACGAATCGAATCCGTATTTTCAAACACTTACGTTTTCAAGAGTCAAAATCGTTTTATCAAAGTCTATAAGCGCTTAAACCAACCCTTGAGCACCGGTTCAAAAAGGTTTCGAGCGAAAAGATCCTGCTTGCCCATAATCGCCCAAAAAAAGTCAGATATTTCGAAACTTTGCTAGTTTTAAAGCAAACTAGCTGGCACGCCCATATAAAGTGAAGTAGAACTCGAAAATGTTCACTTTAGGCCTAAAAACTAGAAGTGAGAATTTTCGATGTCTACAGAATTGGCACACCCGGTGGGACCCGAGTCTTAAAACTTTGATAAAACAAACAAAACTCTTGAAAAAATTTTCCATAAAGTGTTTTCAAAATTCGATTCAAAAATTTGCAAGAAAATGGATAAAAAGCTACAACAATCCGCGTTCAGTAAACTAAAGAAGGCTTTCAAAACAGATAAAGCCCAAAAAGAGCTTGATGATATTTCAAAAATATTTCAAAAGATGGATACTTTAAGCAAAGAGCTTAAAGCCCATTGATCACATAGCAACTCTTCTAGGGCACATAAAGACCGTGAAATAAAAACCGATCTCAAACTCAACGAAGGATTGGAGATTAAAGACGAATCCCGAAAAAGGGATGAGTCATCCACTCCTAAATCTCAAAGCTTTTCAAAATCCATAGAAAAATCAAAAAAAGATTTGTCTATTTCAAAAAATCAAAAAAATCTTGAAATCTTGCAAAAAAACAAAAAAGTTGAAAAACAAAACTTTGAAATTTCGAAAAATTCAAGTGAAATTCCTAAGTCTAGGCACACACACACTGTGGGACATGAAACCCACACCCCACAAAAAGACGAGAGTGAAAAATAGGAAGATTTCGAAAAGGAACACCTCGTGAAACCCCGAGGGCTCAAAATAGAGTTACCCGAGAAAATGGCCTGCTCTCACCTTGAAAAGGTAGACAAGCCACAAAGAGGTATGCTTGAAACCCATCATTCTCAAAACTCTCTTCTTCATATAGGGTCATCAGATGCATTGGATAACCCCTATGTACACACAAACCCACAAATTGTGCCAAAATTTGTGAATTTTCAAGGTGCGCCAAATATCCCGCACCACCCAAAAGAATTTCAAAAACAAAAAGAAGTTCAAAAAATGGTAGACATGGAGACCCCTAATGCATGCATCGACATCTTAGGAGCTCATAACCCTACCATAGAAAAACTCACTTTTTCGAGCCTAGTCTTGTGCCCTGGAACCAAGGCTATGGCTTTGAAACAAAAAAATCCATCCCTAGGGGCACCACGAGTTGAACCTAGAGAGCAAGTCAAAAACTTCGAGGGAGCAATCTCGGCTTCCCTTGAAGCAAATTTCTCCCAAAATCAGGTTATATGGAACTATAAGTCTTCCATCACCCTGAAAAGTCCAAAGTTTCTCAAGGTACCAAGCACAGCTTCCCCTGAGAACAAAATCTTCCAAAATGGGGTTATCTTGAACCATAAGTCTTCCAAAACCCCGAAATAGCCAAAATCCTCTGAGGGAGCAAGCTTGGCTTCCCTTGAAAAATATGTCTCCCAAACCCAGGTTGTGTGGAAGCCCGAGTCTTCCACCACCCTGAAAAATCCAAAATCTCTCGAGGGACCAAGCCTGGTTTCCCTTGAAAGATATATCTCCCAAACCTGGGATGCATGGAAGCCCAAGTCTTCCATCATCCCGAAATATCCAAAGTCTCTTAAAGAACCAAGCACGATTTTCTTTAAGAGACGTGTCTCCCAAAGTCGGGTTGTATGGAAGCTCAAGTCTTCCATCACCCCAAAATCCAAACTCCCAATATCCAAAAGGATATATATCCCTAATATGGACGATTCCATGTTTCAAGACCATGATTTATACCAAAACTTTTCGAAAAACAAAAAGTCTTGGAACATGATTCTGAATATGAGATATAAACCCTACGCGGGCCTGGGAACCCGAAACCAAGGTAGGCTAGAACCTATCCTACCTAGAGCCAATAAGGAACGATATGGACTAGGCTACAGCCAACCAATACCCCCAGAGCCACCACCTAAGACCATCTAGGTCAAGGGTGCCTTGTAGAACCTCTAAAACCGAAATCCATGTCTTAGACCTATCTGATTAGAGTCTGATTCATGAATGTTTTCTTTATAGGTTCAATAGAAGATCCCTACTTTTGAAAAAACCAAAAAAATTGAAAACCCTCAAAATCTCAAAAACATTTGGAAAAACAAAAATTCCAAAAAGAAATTTTGTTTCAAAAGCATTTGGCCATGTACAAAGTGCATTTTCGAAAATTGTAAAAAGCTTTTTCAAAAAATTGTATATACTCCCAAGAACCTAAGTATCCAAAAGCTGGTCATGTCCACCTCTTTTGCCTAGAGCTTTTTCAAAACTGAAAAGCTCGAGAATCACCAAAGCAAGGAGGAATAAAACACCTCCAAGCTTCCTGAACTTCGCAAAATCCTTGACTTATGGAAAATTGGAGATTTTTAGAAATGAGTTTAATCCATAGTGTGTGCATAAGCATAATGCATTACACTTTGAAATCATTCATATGCATCAAGTCTAGACATCACCCTAGAACTCAAATTCAGGGTTTTGAAAAATCAAAGGGGCAATAAGAGTCGACCCCCTAAGTATCGGGCCATCATAGGCATGTCTCCATACGAATCAAATCCGACACCTTCAAGGCAAATTTCAAAAGGAAATGAGAATCTCGAAAAAGGGTTAGCATTTCACAAAAACCTTTCAAAATTCTTTTTGATAAAAACCTCCCAAGCATTACAATTCGTGCATTGTGTGCTTGATCCGATCAAAATGAAGATAGTATTCATCCAAAGTGTGCCATACATTTTCGAAAACTCTATTGGCATATAAAAGGAATCACTAATCCAAGAGAAGAATCGTGCTTAGCCTTGTTGTAGGCCTCCAAATTTTGAGACATCATCTCCCCTATCCTAAAAAGGGAATGATGTTCATTAAAGCACTCATTTGAAAAACCTATCTTAAACAGATAGGCAAGATAGATGGCAGCCCTTTTCAAACGAAGTATGAGTTCAAACTCAAGACTCCATTAAGGGACAAGCCCTACATCGTGTGGCTTAAGTGCCTCTTTCAGACACATTCCCCATACTTAATCAAATGCCCCATGAAGGCATGAATCTTCAAAATGAATTCCAAAAACCATGCTTGACCAAAACCAAGTATGGAAAACATATTTCGATCGAAAGGGCTGGTATAAAACCATCTTCATATAGAAAGGGAGGATTTCCCAAAATTGCTTTCTCAAAAGGAATCAAAATTTCAAAAATTTTAACCCTACATATGGCTTTGAAAAGAAAGATTTCTCAACTTCTGGTTTTATATGAAAACCTTGATTGTGTTAGGATAAAGCACATGAGTTTCACGATAAAAATCTGGAGACCATGTCGAAATCAAACATGATGGCCATGACGATCACTTAGGGCTAGTTGTGTTTTCCATCCTTGAGCAAAAAGTATCATGATCATGTTAGAAAAACCATGGAAGTACATGGACATGAACATACCATTGTCCATCCAAAATCCTTTTGAAAAGCCATGGCCCTTCACCATATGGCCATGCGAAATTCCCATCAAGCTAGGGGCATTTTTAAATACAGCCCCTAGACACTTTCCATGGATAAACGAATGCATCTCCTTCATGATTTGTGAGATACATTTCATATGTTCATCGTTGCATAAAAGCATGTATTTCCATTTTAAATCACATGGAGTGCATAGCATGCATCATATCACCCCGAAGAAAGCCCAAAAGGGTGGCAAACTCGAGTAGGAATGTCCCCATGTCTTTAAAAGGGCAACAAAAATCGGAAATTTGTTGATATTGTGGGTAGAAATTAGCAAAACCCCGAAAATGCCCGAATATTCAAAAGGGTTTATGTTAAATTCTTTTTCAAAAAGATTTTGAAAAAAATCAAACTCCTTTAAAACTTCTTGAAAGAAGGATCAAAGTTGATTGTATAACCCTGAATGGAGGAATTTATACTTTGCAAAAGGTAGAGTCTTCCAAAAATGAATGGGCAACATTTCAAAAATCCCTGGCTTACAAGATTAAGCCTTGTTCAAAATATCAAAATATTTTCGAATAGTAGATGCTATTAAGAAATAGGACGATCTCGTTTGAATCGAGTAACTAAAGGGATAAGCCTTCCCCCATCCTACTTTCTCTCCGAAAAGGAAAATTGGTTATGTTCAAAAGAAAAAGAAAAAAACGAGAATACAAAAACTCCTCTGAAAGTGGTCTTCCCCTCATAAACAGCGAATACAAAAACTCCTCCAAAAGAGGTCTTCTCGTTTCAAAAGAAAAATGAGATAAAAAAACTCCTCTCAAAGAGGTCTTCCCTTCATAAACAGGGAATACAAAAACTCCTCCAAAGAGCTGCTCTCCTTTAAAGAAAAGAGGGATTAATGAAAAAATACTCCCAAAGGGAGACCCTTTGTGAAAAAAAGAAACAAAAAGTCAAAGCTCCAAAGAGCGATTTTCCGATTCTTTGCCTAAAACCACGGGACGCTTCAGAAGGGACCGTGATATCTCTTTCCCATATCCCTACGGCTTATCCCCGAGGAAAAATATTCAAATTTGCGAAAATCCTAAAGTACGAATAAAATCAGCTTATTTGGATTTCATTTTGTTTGAGAACTCGACTCTGTTTTGTAGGAAATAGAACTTTGAAATGTTTTCCAAGTTTTCCTACCCAAAAACCTCTACTGAGTAGCAGGTATTGAAACCCGAATGAAGGGGAGTATGAAAAATGGAAGTCCTTTTCGATACAAGCTAAAAGGATTTCCTTTTCAAAAAGAAATTTTCGAAAAAACCCATGAATGTCAAAAAGACAAGGGTAGAACCTGCTTAGAGCAGACAGCCTCAAAAGGCTCTCTCTCTAAAGCTCGAAAACCCGAGAAAATGTCAAGAAGACATGGGTAAAAACCTGCTCGGAGCAGCCAGCCTCAAAAGGCTTTCTTCGGGCCTAAAAACCCAAAAATAAAAAATTTTCTCATGCATGCATTCAAAGAGTCGTTTGTGCATGAGCATACATATAGGAAAATAGCTAGGAAAAGCCCCTTTTGCTAAAAATCCCCACCTATGGTAAAAGAAAACAGGGGTTTTGTGAAGTAAATGGTGTATTCTCGAGAAAATTTGAGAGAAAAACCAAAATGAGGTGTTTCTTCTTTGCTAATGCCAAAGAGGAGCATCTCTAAATACCCCGAATTTTCCAAAATTCAAAAACTCTCAGAAACACAAAAAGCTCGTTTGAGCCAAAACGACAACCTATTTTAAAATGTGAAAACAGGTACAAGAGGCAAAAAGAGACCCTAGGCCAGAAGAGGATTCAAGCCCAGAGCTTGAGAAGCCACTCCCTGATTAAAAACAAGAGAAAGCAGCGCCCGTTTGAAGAAAAGCTTAAAATCAAGCAAAACAGAGTCTAGAATGGCGAGATGGAGTCCAGACGACAAAGTTGGGGAAAACCCAGCACCAGACGGAGCGCTGATGAAGCCAGTGCCCGCACAGATCATTCGCCTTGAGAAGTCAAGAAGGACTGTCCGAAGAAATTTTGATTTGAATATGGATCATAAATATCCAGATCCAAATCCATATAATGAGTAGTGTTTGGATTTGGGCCAATCCAAATAGTGTTTGGGTCGATCCAAATAGTGTTTGGATTTGGATTGGATCCAAATAGTGTTTAGACTAGATTGGATCTGGACCAAAATATCCAGATCCATATCCATAAAAATGTTGGGTTTGGATTTGATACAGATCTCAAAATATCCGAGATCCACGATCTAGATCCAAATAATGTTTGGATTTGGGTCTGGATCCAAACCCCAAACCCAAATCTAAGACCCACCTCAAATGTCTATAAATAGAGGTGAGGGGGTCCATGTAAAGGGTTCATGCAAATGCTTGGGAGGAGAGAGAGGGAGTGATAGACCTAGCCATGTAGGCTCATTGGGTGAGGTGGGTTCAAGCCATGTGGGCTAAGTGGGTCTAGACCAAGGGGCTGCAACCAAGGTGGGCTGGACCAAGAGGTGGCTGCAACCAAGCTTAGACATGGGCTGGACCGACTCCAAGAGGTAAGCCTAACCTAACCTAGCCGTTCTCTCTACACCCCTCTAAACCTAACCCCCAACCTAGCCTAGGTTCGAACCTACCTAACCCCAACTGAACCTAGCCCTAACTAAACCTAGCCCTAAACCTAGCCTAGGTTCGACCAAACCTAACCCTAGACTCGAACCGACCTAAATCTAACTGAACCGCCACCCGCGCGTCACCCGAAACCCCTACCGCTCCTGCCGCGCGCCCAACGCCCTGTCCGCGCACCCTGCGCGTCACCCGAACCACCTCACGCCATCCCGCGCCCCTCAGTGCCCTGCCGCACCACACGCGCCCTGTTGCCCCAGAGGCGCCTAGCCACCCCTTTAGCACCAGGACCCCCCCAGCGCGCCCCTGCAGCGCCCCTTAGCGCCAAGCTACCCGATTGTCGCGCCAATCACCCGATGCCTCCCGGTCGACCTAAATTGCTCCCTGCCAACCTGACCTGCACCCTGGCCGTGACCTGCAACTTAGGACAGACCCTACACAACCCCGTCATGGCCGAACCTAAGTTCCCCTAAGACCCTAACCGTGGCCCATAGAACCTCCCTCAAAGCCACTTAGGATAACCCCTCTTGGCTGCCCAAAGTGAACCGTAAGCCCAAGTACGAGCAAGTTGAAGACGGACCAGCTATTTGTAAGTGTCTAAACTTGGTCTATTACATTAACTTGCTTTATATTCAATTAAATTTTGATACGGGGTTGTAGTAAAGGAGCTTTGTCTCCCACCGATTGTAATAACTTGGTTTGATACACAAGCACACACGTGCACTTGAGCCTTTCTGCTCTTAGTTGCACACTTTTTGCACACACACGGGCCTTGACAGCCCCTAAGATATAGTTCTATTTATATATATTCAGCTGCGTGGGTTTATATTCAAGTCGTGTGCGTTGTCTTTCCATTCCACACTCACACACATTGAGCTTTCACTCTTACTCCCAAGACCCTAATAAGGGCCGTATTGCAATTTCATTTGGGGTTTTTATTCAAGTTGTGTGCGTGGTCTTTCAATTCCACACTCACACACATTGAGCTTTCGCTCTTACTCCCAAGACCCTAATAAGGGCCGTATTACAATTTTATTTGGGTTTTACATTACAAGTCGTGTGAGTTGTCTTTACATATATACACAACACCCACGCACACGTTGGCGACCTTCGGGCCCATATATATATAGTTGTATTTTCCTTCCGCTATGTCTTTAAGATTTGGGTTTTAAGGTTCAACTGTGTGAGTTGCATTTCAATTTATACACGGCATACACTTACACAATTGAGCCTTTCTGCTCTTAAGATATAGCCCTATTTCCCTTTTGCAATTTCCCTTTTGCAATTTACATTATGCAATTTCCCTTAAGCATTGTCTTTCAATTTCGGGTTTTCCCTTGGAGTTGTGTGAGTTTGCATTGCATATTCGTCATACCACAAGTTAGGACGCATATTGCATCAAAGCAAACCCTATACTCCCGTGCAAAAATCGCCCAACTTAGGTCACTTGCGCACACACCTAGTTGGCCTAAATAGCATAAAATTGAAAGACATAGATACGTGCAAACCCACGTATATAAAACTTACAAACAGAAACATGAATCGAATCTATATTTTCAAACACTTACGTTTTCAAGAGTCAAAACCGTTTTATCAAAGTTCATAAGCGCTTAAACCAACCCTTGAGCACCGGTTCAAGAAGGTTTCGAGCGAAAAGATCCCACTTGCCCAGAATCGCCCAAAAAAAGTCAAATATTTCGAAACTTTGTTAGTTTTAAAGCAAACTAGCTGGCACGCCCATATAAAGCGAAGTAGAACTCGAAAAGGTTCACTTTAGGCCTAAGAACCCGAAGTGAGAATTTTTGGTGTCTACAGTATGTATATGTATGTGTATATATCTATGTGTATGTGTATATATGTATATGTGTATATACATGTATATATATGTATATATGTATGTATGTGTATCTATGTATGTATATGTATGTATGTATACATATGTATGTGTATGTATGTATATAATGTGTATATATATATATATATGCGCATATATGTATGTGTATGTATATGTATATATATGTATGTATGTCTATATATATATGTATATGTATGTATATATGTATATGTATGTATATGTATGTATGTATATATATGTATGTATGTATGCATGTATGTATGTATATATGTATGAACATATATATATGTACATATATGTATGTATGTATATATATATATATATGTATCTATGTATGTATGTATATATATGTATCTATGTATGTAGTATGTGTATACAAATGTATGT
This sequence comes from Brasenia schreberi, assembly GCA_036023115.1. Classification (NCBI taxonomy): domain Eukaryota; kingdom Viridiplantae; phylum Streptophyta; class Magnoliopsida; order Nymphaeales; family Cabombaceae; genus Brasenia; species Brasenia schreberi. The sequence continues at coordinate 4,900,840 of JAYKKT010000073.1, forward strand.
ATGTGTATGTATGATGTATATATATGTACATATGTATATATGTATATATGGATGTATGTATGTTTGCATGTATGTATGTATGTTTGTATATATGTATGTGTGTGTGTTTGTATATATATGTATGTATGTTTGTATATATATGTCTGTGTGTATGTATATATATATATTTATATGTATATATTTGTATGTATGTATATGTATATGTATTATATGTACATATACATGTATATGTATATGTATATCTATGTATATGTACATATACATATATATATGTATGTATGTATACGTATGTAGATAGATATGTATATATAATGTGTGTACATGTGTCTGTTTGGATGGCCAAATTGACAATAATGGCCGGCCGCTAGTCCAAACATATAATGCTATGTATGTATATATGTATATATGTATGTATATATATATATGTGTGTGTGTATGTATGTGTGTATGTTTGTATATATGTATGTATGTTTGTATATATATATATATATATATGTATGTATGTATACGTATGTATATTGATATGTATGTATATATAATGTGTGTACATGTGTCTGTTCGTATGGCCAAATTGATGCTAATGGCCAGCAGCTAGTCCAAACATATAATGCTATGTATGTATGTACATATGTATATATGTATATATGTATGTATATATATATGTTTGTATATATATATATATATATATATATATGTATGTATGTATGTTTGTGTATGTATGTATGTTTGTATATATATGTTTGTATGTATGTATATGTATGTATGATGTGTATGTATATGTATATGTATATATGTATATACATGTATATATATGTATGTATATATATGTATATATGTATGTGTATGTATGTATATGTATATAGGTATGGATGTATATGTATGTATATATAATGTGTGTACGTGTGTCTGTTTGTATGGCCAAATTGACCCTGATAGCCGGCGGCTAGTCCAAACATATAATGCGTGGGACCCACTCAATGCGTGCCAATGGAGCCATAAGAAAGTTTGCTAAAGTTTATGCTCTATGAGGAGGCGAACTGTTCATGTATATATGTATATGTATGTATTTATATGTAGTATCTATGTATATGTATGTATGTATACGTATGTATATAGATATGTATGTATATATAATGTGTGTACATGTGTCTGTTTGTATGGCCAAATTGACACTAATAGCCGGCCGCTAGTCCAAACATATAATGCTATGTATGAATGACATATGTATATATGTATATATATATATATATATATATATATATATATATATATATATATATATGTATGTATGTGTGTGTATGTATGTATGTTTGTATATATATGTTTGTATGTATATATATGTTTGTATGTATGTATATGTGTATGTGTATGTATAATGTATATACATGTATGTATATGTATGTATATATGTATATGTATGTATTATATGTATATAGGTATGGATGTATATGTATGTATATAGATAGATATGTATATATAATGTGTGTACGTGTGTCTGTTTGTATGGCCAAATTGACCCTCATGGCCGGCGGCTAGTCCAAACATATAATGCGCGGGACCCACCCAATGCGTGCCAATGATGCCATAAGAAAGTTTGCTAAAGTTTATGCTCTATGAGGAGGCGAACTGTTCTTGGGTCAGCCTCAGAGCCACGCTTGAAGTTACGGAAACCTACTGAATGCAAAGCACACAAAGAATTATTAATAAATTCGAGAGAGAGGCTACAATGTAGTGCGATGTGTGGTCCATTTCATCGGAAATGCACTTTTGGGATGAAATCTCAGCACTAAAACTGTGACAGCGAGATCATATAAAGTTTGGGTGCACTATTTGCAGCTGAATTTTGATAGTCGAGAAGAAGCGTCCGTTCAAACTGCAGGGCGCTCTGACGCCTTTGCTGCAGGTGAGGAGGTCGACCGTGGGGGGGTGGACATGCAATACTTCGGCCTCCCATTGTAACCAAAATCAAAAGAATTGTTTATAAATTGAAATTCGGAGAACTAGAACCAAGAGCGTTAGCTCAACTGGCAGACGCCTTTGCCGCTGGTGGGAGTTCGATTCCCGCTAGGTGCATGTATTTTAGGCGTCGACCTCCCTTTGCAAGGTGAATAATATAAATATGATAAGATACGAACTGGCTAAATTTGCTAGTTATCCATGTCGAATTTAATGAGCCGTACAATAATAGATTATAAACTTCAATGAATGTTATTGGAAACTTCTAAGAAGTTAATCCTGACACGCATATATGTATTTATATATATCCTCAACTAAATATATATAAACGTGTCTATATACACGGAGAGAGAGAGAGAGAGAGTGTGTACTTGCTCTTGAGAAAAGGGTAGACGAGAAGGGGCCCCAGCGATGCCGTCTGGAGGATCCCGCGGAACACTTTTCGATCGAAGTCTTTGATGTTACGGCTGGATATGAAGATGTTCAACCAAGGGTGGGGCGCGTACCACGACCCGTCCGCTCTCGCCGCCTCCTCCGCCCGCTTCACCCTCTCCAAGAACTCCACGTACCCAACGTCACACTCCAACCTCGCATCCCCTTTCCGTCTCAACGTCCCCACCGTGTCCTGGACTCTCTGTACAGTACAACCCCACATACACATCATTTCGTTTGAAATGAATTGAAGTCATTGCGTCAAGGGAATCGTTTCGTCAGTTGGCGGTAACATTGTGAAACACGGGAATGGTGTTACGTTGACGTTCCCGTGCGTGTCAAGGACTCTCTGTCTCGAGCCATCTTCGTCAGTTTGTCTTTGTGGGAGTTTCACCAAACACTTGGCACGCATGCAATCGGAGCTCTGTCCCTCTCTCTCTCTCTTTTTCTCTCTCTCCAGCTCGTAGGACATTGACTGCAATCGGAGCTCTCCCCTTATCAGATGCATACGGTCTGTCTGGAACACTTGACCTCGTGCTCCATATACGACCGAACAAGTTGGGCTTTCTAGAGCTAACTCCCAAGCCGGAAGAGCTATAGCTCGTTGTAAAGAAAACAAACGACATAGTTTTGGGATCGATAAAATGGTGTTAGACAAACCCCATGACAAGTTCGAATGCGATTTTAAAAGACTAAAGGAAAACCACCCAGGTGGTTTACACCTTTTAACGCGTTACTTAAACAAATAAATAAACAAGAATGAAATAAATAAATAAAGCTTCTTTTGGTTAAAGTGATTAATCCATTATGTTCTTTACTATGAAAGGAGATTGGTTCATTAATGTATTTCACCATCGATGAAAAGAGCAAAATGAACCCGTAAAAGGAAGGTGGATCTGAATCCATTACTAGAAAGTGGGTGGGCCTGTTACCTATCACAAGAAAATGCGTGGACTGTTGTTTACACAGAAAGTGAGGGTGTTTTCGTAAGCGCCTGACCAGAGAGGTGTCGTGCAAGAGCGGGAGGGACCAGTCGTTTGTGAAGGCGTGGAAATGAATGGCTCTGACGAAAAAAGCACGTCATTTTGGCATGAACTCTGCTGCAAATTGCGTGCCGTAACTCTCTCTCTCTCTCTCTATATATATATATATATATATAAAGATTAGAATAAGTACCAAAACTTTATCGGCATTAGAGTGTGTATATATGATACACGTGTTCTTATTGAAGATTGAGGTAAACACGAAGACTATATTGGCGTTAAGTATATCTATTTATTGTGAAAATGTTTATATGCAATACGCATATTGGAGTGACCGTTGTTCCCCGGATGAAGGATGCCGGCAGCATCTCCACTTTTTTTTCATACGTAACGCGTGATAAGATCCGGCTATTCTCAAATCAGGTAACGGTTGGACTGACCATTCAAACCGTTACCTAGTGTAGATAAGGAAATATTATAACGGTGGACGTTATCAAGATCTCCTATAACGTCCCAAATAACGCTCCAAACGAGGAAAGACAAAGGAGGAAAATCCGGGAAGAGGAGGAAGCGAGCTACCTATAAAAGGATAGAGAACAAATGTGTGTGGAAAAATTACATAAGACAGAAAATACTAGTTTGTAGATCCTCTCCCGAGAAACTCCTGTGTGGGAACCTCTAATTCCACTTCACGAAAACCGATGAACATGTACCACCGACAAGTTCAATCCAACATCAAGCAGTCACCAGAAGTTCAGATTTCCCAACATCTGGTATCAGGGTCAGGTTCTTAACCCTGCAAAATCATACATACAGGTAAATAAAAGGTTTGAAAGAAAAATAAAACAGAGAAGAGAAAGGGAGGGAAAAATAAAGCAGAGAAGAGAAAGGGAGGAGAGCTAGAAGGCAGAAAGCCGCAAGGTCGGCACAAAGCCACCCGCGACCAGGCAGCCATAAGGTAGAAAGCCGCAAGGTCAACATAAAGTCACTTGCGGCCAGAAGGTAGAAAGTCGCAAGGTCGACATAAAGCCTCCCGCGGCCAGGCAGCCATAAGGCAGAAAGCCACAAAATCGACATAAAGTCATCCACGGCCAGGCAATCAGAAGGCAGAAAGCCGCAAGGTCGGTCCAAAGCCACCCGCGACCAGGCATCCAAAAGGCAGAAAGCTGCAAGGTCGACACAAAGCCACCCGCGACCAGGCGGCTAGAAGGTAGAAAGCCGTTAGGTCGGCCCAAAGCCACCCGAAGCCAGGCGAACAGAAGGAAGGAAGTTGGGAACGACCGCCACTGCCACAAATCTCTCTCTCTCCTCCCATTGTAAATCCCCACAGAAAAAACCCAAAGGAAAAACACCGGCGGCTGTCGCTCACACACCTCTCTCTCTCTCCCGTGTACTCTCTCTCTCTTCATTAAGTAGTAAAATAAAAAAAAAACCGACGGTTTTAGAAAACCACGGGTCAAAAACCGGTGGTTTCCCGAAACTGGCTCAGGCAGCGGACTAAAAAGTTTGTTTTGCCCCTGTCAGTTTTTCTTATTTACAATTTTGCCATTCGACAAAATTACCAACTTATACAGATATTTTTAGGTAAAAAGATGATTTTGCCCTTATTGAGCAAAAGATCTGTTTTACCCTCTAGCTGTTTATGAAAATTACGAAATACCAAGTAGTAACTTTACCTTTATGCCCTTCCCAATTTAGATAATTTTAGTTATGCCATCTAATCAAAAGATAGATTTACCTCTGTACTTTTAAAAAATTATAGATTCAGCCTGAGGGTTAAAATTACAAAATGAGGGACAAATAAATAAAATTACAGATTTGCTCTTGGTATTATTTAAGGGATACAAAGGCAGAAACTCTTAGGGAAAAATTTTGAATTTGTCCCAAAGAGCTCATAAAATTATCATTGGACTACTTGTTTGATATTATGCATCGTTTTAACATGATTCTTGCTATGTGCTCTTTGTTTTGTATTTGTTTCCTTTTTAGACTGTTTAATTGTTACTGTTATCAAACACATAAAAATGAGCTCTAGAATATGTGTATCTGAGTTGACAAAAACTGAGAAGTTGAACGGTCTTAACTTCCAAACGTGGAAGAGGAGAATCTGGATCTAACACTTGAAGGTGTTGAGTATGTCTTAAAGGAAACTTTGCATCCACCACATCCAGACGCAAGTGAGCAACAAGTAAAAATGTATAAAACATTTCTAAAAGACGACACCATAGTAAGGACAATCATGTTAACCTACATGGAGGATGACTTGATCAGGGTCTTAGAAGAATACGAGACCACTAAAGAGTTGTTTGATTCAATAACAGCTAAGTATGATACAACTGTCAAATTGCATGTACAGTTGTTACTACAAAAGTAACTCTTTCAGAACGAAAGAAGGAAATAATGTAGTAGAGCATGTAAACCACATGCTGGTAATGGCTAGAGACTTAGCCCTATCAAAATCAGTCATTCCTAAACCGATGCAGATATCAACCATACTAAACAACCTACCCTAGTAATGAAACATGGTCACCACTGCCCTAAGATTAGGACCTGAGATTAACCTTTCAGAGTTGCCCTTAAAACTAGTAATAGAGCAGGAACATATGCTCAAAAACAAGAAAGAAAAATTGTTAATGGTATAAGATGAGATAGCGTCTAGCTCCAAAACCAACAAGAAGAAAAAACCAAACAAGAAGTTTGGCAAGAATAACAAGAAAGACGGTCAAAATTTTAAGAAATTGCATGAAACCGCTTCTCAAGTCAAGTGTTTCAATTGCGGAAAAATGGGACATTACAAAAGGGACTACTGGAACAAGAAAAGTGAAGGAAACAACCAACAACGCGGACAGTCGGAGAAACAGGACATAATCTACGTGATTTCATAATGCTTGTATTTGGACCATCCAGTGACAAGTTGATGGATAGATTCAGGAGCTAAATGGCACATCTCAAAGACAAAGGAAGGGACAATGGATCTGAAGGAATACAAACCTTGGGAACATCGAGTCTATATGAGAAATAATACCTTCTCGGATGTTCTAGGTATTGGGTCCTTCAGGATATATGTACAGCAAACTGTAGACACCAAAAATTTTCACTTACGGGTTCTTAGGCCTGAAGTGAACCTTTTCGCAATCTACTTCGCTTTATGGGCGTACCAGCTAGTTTACTTTAACTAGCAAAGTATGTTTTGAAAATAATCTGACTTTTGAAAGGCGATTGTAGGCAAGCGGGATTTTTAAGTCGCAGACCTTCTTGCACCGATGAGCAAGGGTCAGTCTGTACGCTTAGAGACTTCGTTTTTAAAACAAGTTTAACTCAAAATATATTTTGAATGAAGAAGTGTTTTAAAACCTTTTAAAAACCATGCATTTGGGCAATTTTGATTTTGTAAGGGTTGGACGACCCTAAGTCTTTCAAATTTTAATCTACTTAGGCACGATGTGCGTGCATCGAAATAGCCTAAGTCTTGGCGTGTTTGCACGATTGATTCGGGTTGTTTTTGTATGGTTTTTAGATTTTAGATCACGTGGATTTGCACGTGCCTAAGTCTTCCTTTTTATCCCTTTATGGGCCACCTAGGTTGTGTGTTATGAACACTCCACTACATGGGGCGAATTTTGAGTGGGAGTACGGGGTTTGCTTTGATGCAATATGTGTCCTACCTCGTGGTATGGCGTAGATGCCACGTAGGCTCACGGTTCACCTTGGGCAGCCAAGAGGGGGTTATCCTAGGTGGCTTTGAGGGAGGTTCTATGGGGCACGGTTAGGGCCTTAAGGAAGCTTAGGTTCAGCCAAGATGGGGTTGTCTAGGGTTTGTCCTAGGTGGCTGGAAGAGGTGCAGGTCACAGCCAGGGGGGTGGTCAGGTCGGCAGGAAGGTGGTCAGGTCAGCAGGAAGGCATCGGGCGCAGCAATCGGGCGCCTGGCGCTGGGCGCTGGCGGGCGTCTGGCGCTAGGAGGGGGTTCTGGCGCTAAAGGGGCGGCAGGGCGTTGAGGGGCACCGCAGTGGCGCGGGATGGCGTCTGGGAGCGCGGACAGGGCGCGGCAGCGTGAAGGCTGCGCGGTAGGAAGCAGGGTGCGCGGTAGGCGCCCGGGGGTTTCGGTTCGTTGTTTCGGGGATCTTTTGAGGCGGTTGGGGTTAGGTTAGGTCTAGTTAGGGTTAGGTTGGTTCAGTTAGGGTTAGGTTCAGTTGGGGGTTAGGTAGGTTCGGACCTAGGCTAGGTCGGGGGTTAGGTTTACCTCTTGGAGCCGGTCCTTCTTGGCTTGAGCCCACCTCTCCACGGTTGCAGCCACTTGGTCCAGCCCACCTTGGTTGCAGCCCCTTGGTCTAGACCCACTTAGCCCACATGGCTTGAACCCACCTCACCTAGTGAGCCCACATGGCTAGGTCTATCACTCCCTCTCTCTCCTCCCAAATATTTGCACGAACCCTTTACATGGACCCCCTCACCTCTATTTATAGAGATTTGAGGTGGGTCTTAGATTTGGGTTTGGGTTTGGGGTTTGGATCCAGACCCAAATCCAAACACTATTTGGATCTGGATATTGGATCTTAGATATTTTGAGATCCGTATCCGATCCAAACCCAACATTTTTATGGATATGGATCTGGATATTTTGATTCAGATCTGATCCAATCCAAACACTATTTGGATCCAATCCAAATCCAAACACTATTTGGATCAACACAAACACTATTCATTACATGGATTTGGATCTGGATATATATGGTCCAGATCCAAATCAAAATTTCTTTGGACAGTCCTTCTTGGCTTCTCGAGGCGAACTGTCTGTGCGGACACTGGCTTAATCAGCGCTCCGTTTGGTGCTGGGTTTTCCCCAACTTTGTCGTCCAGACTCTGTCTCGCCATTTTGGACTCCGTTGAGCTTTTCATCAAACGGGCTCTGCTTTCTTTTGTTTTTTTATCAGGGAGTAGCTTCTAAAGCTCTAGGCTTGAATCCTCTTTGGGCCTAGGGTCTTCTTTTGCCTTTTGTACCTGTTTTTACATTTCAAAACAGGTTGTCGTTTTGGCTCAAACGAGCTTTTTGAGAGTTTTTTGAAATATAGAAGATTTAGGGCGTTTAAAGATGCCCCTCTTTGGCATTATCCAAATGTATTTGGATAATGGCAAAGAAGAAACACCCCGTTTTGGTTTTTCTCTCAAATTTTCTCGAGAATACACCATTTATTTCGTAAAAACCCTGTTTTCTTTTTCCATAGGTGGGGATTTTTAGCAAAAGGGGGCTTTTCCTAGCTATTTTCCTATATGTATGATCATGCACGAACGACTCTTTGAATGCATTGCAAACACCCCAAAATCCCACGAATTTCTCAAATCCATCTGGTTTTGTAAAAGCAGCCTCAAAGGGCCATTTTGAATCTAGAAACCCAGGAGCCTTCCAAACAACCCTGTATATATGTTTTGAACTTTATATTTTAAAAATATATGATATGGGTTTTTGAAAACCTTTTAAGACATGTTTTGAAACCCCAAAGCAGCTTGGCCTAATCTAGACAGGACCAGGGAAGCTAAGGAGAGCCTGAAACCAAAGTACATGTCGAGCCCGGCACAGCAACTCTCGTATCAAATCCACACCCCCAGGATCTCGAACGTCCAAGACCCTGTTATCATCAAAACATCATTCGAAGTCATCTCCGAAAGGCGAAAACAGAGGCAAACTATCATGTTGGCGAAGACCCAACGAAGACGGAGTGCTGATGCTGTCAGGCCCCGCACAAACCGTTCGTTTCAAACACAGCTCGAAGGAGTCAGAGTTCAGTTTGGATCAGATCTGGACCATATATATCCAGATCCCAATCCAAACCCATTGTATGGACTTGGATTTGGATTTGGATTCAAAAATCCAATCCAATATCTATATCCATGGCCCACATCACCTTCTCATAAATGGAGGTGGGGCCCACTTGAATTTCACGTGGGATTATGGGCAGGAGAGAGAGTGGGGGTGGATAAGATCAAGTGTGTGTTGTAGCTTGACTTGTGTGTCAAGTTTGGGGTTAATCATGTGGGTTAGCCTAATTAAGTGGGTTTAAGCTTGTAATTAGCCAAAACCTAACCTAGGGCTGCACCAACATGATGTGGTTAAAGTCTATGGGCCATGCAAAGGGAGCTCCTTCACCTAAACCTAACCAAAAACACCTAATCCTAGCCTTCTACCCTAATCCGGCCCTAATCTGAGCCTAATCACCTAACCCACTTCCCTAATCCCGGCCTAATCCCAACCTAATCACCTAACCCACTTCCCTAATCCTTCCCTAAACCTAGGTTAATTACCCTAAACCTAGCCTAATCCTAGCCTAATCACCTAACCTACCTCACTAAACCTCACCCTAGAACCAACCCACCTAGCTAAACCCTACACCTCTAAACCACCCCTAGCCCACAACCTACCCAAACCACTTGTATTTAAAATATCTGACCCTACCCTTTCCAGCCCACCTTATCACCACACCACCCTACCTAAACCACCTAACCACTACCCCAAACCCAGCCCTAACCGACCTAGCCCAGCCCTATATAAACTCCCCCCCCTTGGGGGCGGGTTTTCCCATCTAGTAGCCCCACCTCCAATCTCGGGTCCTCCACTTCCCAGCTCAGCCGAATCCCCTCCTGCTCCACCTGCTCCACGTCCCGCCACCACCTGCACCACTACCTTCCAGCCGAGCACCACCACTACTCCCATCACCCGGTTGAACTTCATCCCGAGCTTCCCAATCACCCGGCTGAGTCCCTTCCATCCGCCACCACTTCTTCACTCAATAAGTACCCGACATCCCACCTTACTCCTTCTTCAATCCATCTCCACTCTCAGCCACCTAATTCACTCCCATATCACCCTAACACCAGCCATTCCACTTTCCACCACCCTTCCCATTCGGCCAAGCCTTAGCCATCCTAACTACCCGCCACTACCTAACCACCCTAGCTCTATTCGGCCACACTATCCGACTCCCTAAGACCTGCCCATATCACCCCACCACACCCACTACACCCACTACCACCTGACCCCATCTCCTAGCTAGTTCCCTTCCCTTACACCACTCCTAGCCACCCTAACAAACCGCCACCACCGAACTCCCCCAGTCGGCCACTCCAACCGACTGTCATCCTCTTCATTCGGCCAGCCATCCGCCAGCCATCACCTTCTCCTAGCTAGTTCCTTTTCCTTAGTGCCATACTCCCTTAGTGACCCTTTTTAGGTCCTTTAACCCAATACACCAAAAACAGCCCCTCCTTAACAGTCGGCCATCTTCAAGGCGCCCTTCCCGCGCACCAAGGACACCCAGTCAGCACCCCTTTGCCATTCAATCTCGTAGAGCTCCCTTTCGCAGCCCAAGGTGAAGGCTAAGCCCACGCTCGAGCAAGGCATCTTCGGACCAGCTATTAGTAAGTGCCTAACTCGGTCTTTAGTTGTATACTTGCTTGAGATTCAATTCGATACGGGGTTGTAATAACGGAGCATAGTCTCCCCCTGCTTGTAATAACGTGGCTTGGCACACCCACACACGTGCACTCTCTTAGTTGTGCACGATTTTGAACACACACGGGCCTAATCAACCCCTAATACATAAACATATACATATACTTTAATTTTGTAGGGTTTTGCTTAAGTTGGGTGTGTTGTCTTTCAATTCAAGCACTCACACACATTGAGCCTTTGCTCTTATTTGAAAGACCCAAGTAAGGGCCGACCTATACTATTTGGGTTTTCATTTCATGTCGTGTGTGTAAGTCTTTCAATTCAAGCACTCACACACATTGAGCCTTCGCTCTTATTTGAAAGACCCAAGTAAGGGCCGACCTATACTATTTGGGTTTTCATTTCATGTCGTGTGTGTAAGTCTTTCAATTCAAGCACTCACACACATTGAGCTTTCGCTCTTATTTGAAAGACCCAAGTAAGGGCCATGTTATACTATTTGAGTTTAATTTCATGTTGTGTGCGTAGTACTTCAATTCAAGCACTCACACACATTGAGCTTTCGCTCTTATTCCCAAGACCTTAATCAAGGCCATACTGCAAGTTATATTTGGGTTTAATTTCATGTCGTGTGTGTAAGTCTTTCAATTCAAGCACGCACCCACATTGAGCCTTCGCTCTTATTTGCAAGACCCGAGTAAGGGCCCATATACATACCCTATATACATATCTCCCTTCGGCATTTACATTACAAGTCATTTCCCTTCGGTTATTTCCCTTCGGCATTGTCTTTACATTTCGGGTTTTCCCTTTGGAGTAGCGTGAGTTTGCATTGCATCTATGCCATACCACGAGGTAGGACACATATTGCATCAAAGCAAGCCCCGCTCAAATTCGCCCATGTAGTGGAGTGTTCATAACACACAAACTAGGTGGCCCATAAAGGGATGAAAGGAAAGACTTAGGCACGTGCAAATTCACGTGATCTAAAATCTGCAATCGAATCTAAAAGACCCGAATTAGACACCTCGAACCGCTTCGTAGGCTTTCTATCCCAAAACTCGATTTTTGCAAAGCGTACAGACTGACCCTTGCGCATCGGTGCAAGAAGGTCTGCGACGACAAGAGCTCACTTGCTCACAGTCGCCACGATTAGAAGTCAGTTTAATATCTTCGCTAGCTTAGGTAAGCTAGCTGGCACACCCTGTTTATATAAATAGGCCTTAGACGCACGAGAGGATCCACTCCAAGCCCAGAAAAGGCGAAGAGGCGTGGAGATTTTCGCGCGTCTACAGAGATTGGCACGCTCGGTGGGACGTGAGACTTTCAAAAGTCGAGTTTTAAAGTTAGGAACTTACAAAATTTTTTCAAAGAGAGGTCATTTTTAACTTGTTTTCTTTGCTTGTACTTAGGACATTCTGAAAAAACTTGAAAAGCATGTCAAAATCCAATCCAAGTGAAGTGTCGAGCCAAGGCTCATGCGCATCAAGTTCTCACTCTAGGAGGATTTTCAAAAACAAAATAAAACTAGATGAAATCGAGGACTTGAGAAGGGAGTTTGAGGCCAAAATCGATGCTCTCAGCCAAGAGGCTGAAGTAGGCGATTCGTGTACATCAAATGGTTAACCAAGGCTTAAGAAAAAATCTGAAAAATCTCGCAAGCACAAAGAGGCCTCCGTAATGGAAGGCAACCAATACCACGAGTCCTTCACACAAAAGGACCGTAAAGCCCTACAACAGTTGCTGAAAGGGCAGAATAAAGAGAAAAGAAGCTACGCCCTGTCTGACTTCCTTCATATGGATTACGAAAGAGACAGTGACGATGAAATACCGAACTTCCATCGGTATGATGGCATGGGAGACCCTAGGTCTTACTTGTAACTTTTCTCGCGTCGAGCCCATAAGAAGAAAAAGGACTCAATGAAATGGGTGTATTGGTTCCCTTTATCCCTTAAAGGCAAAGCTGCCAAATGGCTGGCTTCCTACGACTTAAGCCAGTTCGCTACTTTTGAAGAGTTAGCGAACTGCTTCATGCAAAGATTTGCACACAACGTAGAAGTCACGCCAACCCTGAATACCTTAAGGGATACAAAGCAAGGCATGAACGAAGACGTACATGCCTTCATTATAAGATGGAGGTCACTTTTGGGACAAGTGCGAGAGCCCATATCCGAAGGATGCGCAGTAATGCTCATCCTAGATAATTTTAAAAGCGAGCTAAAAACCCTTCTCTCGCTCCACGAGATCTCAACTTTCCATAAGTTGATCAAAAAGGCCTCTCTTTTCGAAACCAACTTGCGAAAAGGGACATACGATCACTTATGGAAAGGAAGTGCCGTTTTCAAAACTCGCTTGGAAAAGCCCATCACATACGGGCTACCCACGATGGACAAAGGGGCAAAGCCCCATAAAATCGCCAATGTCCGGGTGGATCTAGGCGTGGCGGGCACTTCCAAAAATTTTGAAAAGTTAGAAAATAAGAGGGAGCGAAACTTTCAAAAACCGGTTGAAAAACGGGAGTACACTCCGCTAGGGCAACCTGTGTCGGAGGTCCTAGACCTCCTACTTGCCCAGGGCATGATAGAACTCCCTGAAATCCCCGAAGGAGTCACTTCCAAAGGGGGGTATTTAAACCGATTTTGTAAGTATCGTCGGCTCAAAGGCCATGATACCAAACGCTGCTTCTCCCTTTTAAATAAAATTGAGAACTTGATAGCAGAAGGCAGCTCCAAGTCACTGTGGAACCTAAGCCACCTCAAGCTATCTTCAAAGAACCCTTTCCCAAACACGCTAGTGGCAGTGGGAAAGGAAAGGAGGTATATACCCTCACCATTTCTAAGGAACTAGAGCAAAAACCAGAGTATAATCGACCCACTTGTGTGCCCATTCTTGTACTGTAAAAGAAGTCCGCCCAAGTCGTCATTCGGGGACCACCAAAAGTGGAATCCCCGGCAAAACTAGTTTTGAAAATCCAAGGTTCTCCTCAGCTCATCCTTAGAGCAAAATTTAGTGCGAACCCTAGGCTGGTCGTGGGGGAAGTCACTAGATCCAGGAGGATCTATCAACCCCCGCACCTTCAAGGTGCTCAAAAGGTGGTCAGTGTGCCTGGCCCCTCAAAATCATGTATCCCTAGTGTTCTGCCAAAAGCAGATAAGGACAAAGTCATCCTAAATCCTTATGACTTCGAAAACCACCTTTCAAAGATTCTTATTCACATGTCTATCTTAGAGCTTATACAAACCTCGCCTAGGCATAGACTTGTATTATAGAAAATTCTAGAAAGGGCCAAGGTTGATTCAAACATAAGTCCGGAATCCTTGTCTGCCCAAGTGGCTTTATTAGGAGCAAAATCACCCATCACTTTCTCGGAAGATGATGTAGATAGGCCCTACGAAACCCATAACCAAGCCCTGCATATCGAGGTGGTTCTGAATAACCACTCTCTGGACAGGTGCCTAGTCGATGGTGGAGGAGGGCTCAACATCCTTCCACTTCATGTGGCGTATAAAATCGGAGTCACCTTGACTTCAGTGGACCCAAGCCCCATCGTTATCACTGGATACGATGGGAATGCGTCTAGACCTTTAGGATCCATCGAACTCCCAATGGAAACGGGAGGGATCGAACACACGGGGGTGTTCCATGTCTTGGACATCCACCCCATTATAACCTGTTGCTGGGAAGACCCTAGATACACAGTTTGTGCGCTGTGCCATCCACCTTCCACAGGTGTGTTAAGATCGCTTTTAGGGACCAGGTCGTAGTGATCCTAGGTGATTGTCACCCACAGCTTCAGGGGATCATAAACTCCCTTTGTTTATCGAGCTCCCAGGCCCATGAGGCTAACCTGGGGCAAATTATGATTGAGCCACCTCGACTCGTGTTAAACAACCCTAAGAAGGTTGTATGTGTGAAGGGGCCACCCAAAGCAGCCCCCCTCCCGATCTTAACCCTTCTAAGACGATCCAAGCGTTCCCTATTTCCAAAGCCCCTGGACAAAAGACCATATGAGCAGAATATGGACGACAGCATGTTCCAGGACCACGATTTATACTCAACCTTTTCAAAAAACAAAAAATCGTAGAACATGTTGTTGAACATGGGCTACACGTCCTACAAGAGTCTAGGGGCGTAGAACTAGGGTCTCCTAGAGCCCATCCTTCCTAGGGCCAATCCAAGCCGATACGGGATCGGTTATACTCCCCGAATACGGCCAGAGCCACCCCCTGTGACCACTTGGGTCAAGGGTGACCTAGAACCTGCCTTAGAAGAGACCTACGACTTAGATCTCCTATTCCGAGTCTAATCCGTAGTGTTTTCCCTTTGTAGGTATGACGGAAGATCCCTTTTCTAAAAATACAAAAACATTGGAAAAGCTTAAAATCAAAAAAATCGAAAAACAAGAAAAACCAAAAACAATGGAAAAACAAAAACTCGAAAATAGAGTGCTTTGTATAGTTCCCAAGGTTCTTGTTTTACAAAAACCCAAAAAAATCGAAAATTTGGAAAATACCAAAAAGATTTTGTACATAGCTGCTCTTGGTAGGACTTTGGTAAAAGAAAAGGATTTCGAAAGAAACGTCGTCTGCATAGCCAAACCAAAATTTTTGAAATCACTTGAAAATCAAAGTACAAAACCAGGTCTTTTTGAAAATCACGCATCAAATTCCCTCGGGTCTATAGCCCACGAGAATGATCAAAGCCCAAAAGTGGATCCCCTTGAGGAAGATCCCACTTCTGAGCTCATAGAATTTCATAAGATTCTCGATTTTGAAAAACCTTCCCAATCAGTAGGAGGAGATTTCATAGAGGTGAACCTAGGGGATGATTCCAATCCCAAAACCATCAAAATAGGCGCATGCTTGCATGAAACTGAAAGGTTAGCATTCATTGCATTTCTACGAACCTATCTAGATGTGTTTGCATGGACGTATGAAGACATGCCGGGCATAGACCCCAGCATTGTCGAACATCGTCTTCCCTTAGATGCAGGTGTAAAACCCATAAAGCAGAAGCTTAGAAAAATACACTCGAATGTGCACACGCAAGTCAACGAGGGTTTAGAAGATCTGTTAAAAGCCGGATTTATAAAACCCATTACGTATTCTGATTGGTTATCAAACATCGTTGTAGTTCGAAAAACCAATGGGAAAATTCGAATATGCATCGATTTCAGAAATCTGAATAAAGCCACTCCAAAGGATAATTATCCTTTACCAAACATAGATTTGATAGTCGATAGTACTGCAAATCATGAAATGTTTTCATTTATGGATGGCTATTCAGGCTATAATCAAATGAAACTAAGTCCACGAGATCAGGGTAAGACCGCCTTCACAACCCCATGGGACATGTACTGCTATACAGTCATGCCCTTTGGTTTGAAAAATACCGGCGCAACATACCAATGAGCCATGACCACGATCTTCCATGATCAAATTCATGAGCTTGTAGAAGTGTATGTAGATGATCTCTTGGCAAAATCCAAAACCCGATGCACCCATATCGAATGTTTACAAAAGATTTTCGAAAGGCTTAGGCTTTACAAAGTAAAGCTAAACCCTCAAAAATGTGTGTTCAGGTAGAATCAGGGAAGCTTCTAGGCTTTATGGTAAGCCAAAGGGGAATAGAAGTCGACCCCTCTAAGTGTCGAGCCATCATAGACATGGCTCCACCCTCCAATCTCACACAAATCCGTAGCCTCCAGGGTCGTTTACAATCCGTTCGCCGATTCATATCGAATCTGGCCACTAGATGCGAACCCTTCAACAAACTGTTGAGGAAGGGCACAAAATTCTTATGGGATGATGAATGCCAGAAGTCCTTCGAGAGACTGAAGGCATACATGGTTAATCCCCCCGTTTTGAACCCTCCAAAGCAAGGAAAACCGCTTTTATTATACATCTCCGTGCATGTAAATGCTTTAGGAGCCCTGTTGGCTCAATACGAGGATGACACCCATAAGGAATATGCCATCTACTACATTTCGAAAACTCTCTTGGCTTATGAACGAAATTATCAAGCCATGGAGAAGACGTGCTTGGCCCTAGTCTGGGCCTGCCAGAAATTCAGACACTATTTCCTAGATCATGAGATCTGGATAGTGTCTAAGCTTGATCCAATCAAGCACTTGTTCGAAAAACCCATTCTCACGGGTAGATTGGGCAAATGGCAACTCCTTCTAATGAAGTATGATCTGAAATACCATCACCAAATCTCCATTAAGGGGCAAGCCCTAGCAGATTACGTGGCTGAGTTCCCTTTAGAGGACGCATATCCCACTCTTGTTGAAATGCCTGTTGAAGGCATATTGCAAAACCATTTTCAAAACCACATTTTGGCAAATTCTTTCGAAAACCAAGTGTGGAAGATGCACTTCGATGGGGCACGAAACCAACGAGGGGCTGGTGCTGGGGTCATCCTAATCTCCCCTCAAAAGGGCGAGATTCCCATAGCAATCTGCTTAGATTTTGAATGTTCCAACAACGTAGCTGAGTATGAAGCACTCATACAAGGCTTAAGAATTTCAAAAACTCTAGGGGCATCATGCATCGAGGTCTTTGGAGATTCGCTCCTTGTCATAAACCAGGTTTTAAAAATTTGGCATGTACGTAATGAGAAACTACTTCCATATCACGAGTTGGCCACTCGATTGGTCCAGTCCTTCCAATCGTGTAAACTCACACACGTAGGAAGAGTGGACAATGGCATCGCCGATGCCCTCTCCTCCTTGGGTTCAGCCCTGAAGGTCGATCCTATTTCAGGGACCAGATCTTTGGAAATATGGCATGCGCCCCACCCATCCACACACGACTTGGATATTTGCCAAAATAACCTAGAGTCTATTGAAAAGCCCTGGTTTTATGACATCAAACAGTTTTTAGAAAATGGGGGATTCGCCGAGGATGCCACATCCAAGGATAAGGCATTCCTCCGTAAGATTTCAACCCGATACACCATTCTGGGTGGGGTCTTATACAAAAAAAGTTTTACTGGCATTCTGCTTAGATGTATCGACCTAGAGGAGGCTAGGATAGTGATGCACGAGTTCCACGATGGAGAATGTGGAGGTCATGTAAATGCCAACATGATAGCAATGAAAATACTTAGAGGGGGCTATTTTTGGTCCACCCTAAAGAAGGATTGCCACGATGTCAACATGTTAGGAAGTGTCATCCATGTCAAGTGCATGGGCACGCCATTCATATCCCTTCATCTGCATTGCATTCCGTGGTCAGCCCCTAGCCATTTACTATGTGGGCGTTTGACATAGTAGGCCCAATATTTCCAAAGGCCTCGAATGGGCATCGATTTATTTTAGCAGCCACGGAGTATTTCTCCAAGTGGGTGGAAGCCGTTTCCCTAACCAACGTGATGGGGCAACATGTGGTGGCTTTCATCCGGAGGAATATCTTGGCTCGATTTGGGGTTCCATGAGACCTTGTGTCTGATAATTGTACCCCATTGAAGAACGAGCGGATGGTTAAGTTGTGCAACACGTATGGCATAACTCACCACTTCTCTTCGCCCTACTACCCTCAAGGCAATGGCCAAGCCGAAGCCACAAACAAGACTCTCATTAGCATAATTGAGAAAACCTTAGAGAAGGGTAGGACGTGGCACGAGAAGCTGGATGAAGCCTTATGGGCTTATAGGACTTCCATCCGGATTCCCACGAATGCCACACCATTCGAATTGGTCTATGGCACAAACGCCATTCTTCCCATTCATACCCAACTGCATTCATTCCATACATCCGTTGCACTCGACCTCCCCCTAGAGACGCTTCAGCATGCTAGGATGGCCGAACTAGATTTGCTAGATGAGAGGCGACTCCTTGCCATGGATCATGCTCGTGCATACCGGCAAAGAATAGCCCGACATTATAGCAAACACATGAGACCTCGCCACTTTTAAGTGGGAGATCTGGTCTTAAAAACCATCCATCATCGTGGCCCACACCCCCTGAGTGTGTAGGATTTGGATTAAATTCCAGTTTTTCGAAAATTTTAGGGATAGCTGCCCTGAGACATGAAAATAATGTGCAAAGGCAAAGTCGTGTGACCCTGAGTGAGAGAATTCGCACTTGTGAAAGAGCGGAGTCTTCAAAATCGTGGTTACATTTCAAAATCCTTCTTCTTACAAAGAAAGGCCTAGTTCAATATAGCAAGATACTTGCAAGTAGTACGTGCTATTTCTAAATAGGCTGATCTGGAATGGATCGAGTGTAGGCTTGGGATAAGTCCTCCCCTCTTCTCTTCTCCTTCCAAAAGGAAAACAAAAGCCCAAACAAAGGGAATTTCCCATTCAAAGTCGCTTTCCAAAAGAAAGAAACCAGAATTCAAAAGAAAAATCGATTCTCTTGTGAAAAAGAGGGATTAAAGAAAAAATACTCCCAAAGGGAGACCCTCGGGAAAAAAAAAAAAGGAAAAAGGGGCCAAAAAGCTCAAAAAGAGCAGTTTTCCGCCTTCTGCGCCTCAAAACACGGGACGCTTCAGAAGGGACCGTGGTATCTCTTTCCCATCCCTGGCTTATCCCAAACTAAAGCATGGTTCATTTCGAGGAATCCTAAAGTAAAAATAGGATTTACTTACTTGAATTTCATTTTGTTTGAGAATTCGACGTTTCGAGTAAGGCGTAGAAATTTGAAATATAGCTGGTTTTCTTATAAAACCTCTGCTAGATAAGCGAGTGTTAAGACTCAAACAAGGGCAAGCACGGAGAGCTAGAGATCCTTAGGATCGAGACTCAAGACAGTTGTCCCTTTTGTAAATAGTTTTGTAAATAAGTTTTGAAAATTGAACATCGAACAGCATAGGATCTGCTCACTTGGAGCAACAGGCCTTGTAAGTCTCTAGAGTTCGACCACATCTGGTCTCTGGGAGGTCGCCACTCTTGGCACCACACCCATGTCATGCATCTGCATTCCACGCATGAACATTTGCATAAACATGATCCCATTTAGGACCAGATTCCATGTAAATCCCTTTGGCGTGATATCTCCTCCTACCAGAGTTTGTAAATTGAGATTTTGCTAAAGATTGGGGCGATCCCATATTCTTCGTGGATAGATCTAGGGAGACATTGAAAGGGGTGTTTGTCATCTTTGCCCTTATCCAAATCGATTTGGACAAGGCCAAAGAGGGGCATCTGTAAACACCCCGAAATCCCACGAATTTCTCAAATCCATCTGGTTTTGTAAAAGCAGCCCCAAAGGGCCATTTTGAATCTGGAAACCCAGGAGCCTTCCAGACAACCCTGTATATATGTTTTGAACTTTATATTTTAAAAATATATGATATGGGTTTTTGAAAACCTTTTAAAACATGTTTTGAAACCCCGAAGCAGCTTGGCCTAATCTAGACAGGACCAGGGAAGCTAAGGAGAGCCCGAAACTAGAGCACATGTCGAGCCCGGCACAACAACTCTCATATCAAATCTACACCCCCAAGATCTCGAACATCCAAGACCCTGTTATCATCAAAACATCATTCGAAGTCATCTCCAGAAGGCAAAAACAGAGGCGGACGATCATGTCGGTGAAGACCCAACGAAGATGGAGTGCTGATGATGTCAGGCCCCGCACAAACTGTTCGTTTCAAACACAGCTCGAAGGAGTTAGAGTTCAGTTTGGATCGGATCTGGACCATATATATCCAGATCCCAATCCAAACCCATTGTATGGACTTGGATTTGGATTTGGATTCAAAAATCCAATCCAATATCCATATCCATGGCCCACATCACCTTCTCATAAATGGAGGTGGGGCCCACTTGAATTTCACGTGGGATTATGGGCAGGAGAGAGAGTGGGGGTGGATAAGATCAATTGTGTGTTGTAGCTTGACTTGTGTGTCAAGTTTGGGGTTAATCATGTGGGTTAGCCTAATTAAGTGGGTTTAAGCTTGTAATTAGCCAAAACCTAACCTAGGGCTGCACAACATGATGTGTTTAAAGTCTATGGGCCATGCAAAGGGAGCTCCTTCACCTAAACCTAACCAAAAACACCTAATCCTAGCCTTCTACCCTAATCCGGCCCTAATCTGAGCCTAATCACCTAACCCACTTCCCTAATCCCGACCTAATCCCAACCTAATCACCTAACCCACTTCCCTAATCCTTCCCTAAACCTAGGTTAATTACCCTAAACCTAGCCTAATCCTAGCCTAATCACCTAACCTACCTCACGAAACCTCACCCTAGAACCAACCCACCTAGCTAAACCCTAAACCTCTAAACCACCCCTAGCCCACAACCTACCCAAACCACTTGTATTTAAAATATCTGACCCTACCCTTTCCAGCCCACCTTATCACCACACCACCCTACCTAAACCACCTAACCACTACCCCAAACCCAGCCCTAACCGACCTAGCCCAGCCCTATATAAACCCCCCCTCCTTGGGGGCGGGTTTTCCCATCTAGCAGCCCCACCTCCAATCCCGGGTCCTCCACTTCCCAGCTCAGCCGAATCCCCTCCTGCTCCACCTGCTCCACGTCCCGCCACCACCTGCACCACTACCTTCCAGCCGAGCACCACCACTACTCCCATCACCCGGCTGAACTTCATCCCGAGCTTCCCAATCACCCGGCTGAGTCCCTTCCATCCACCACCACTTCTTCACTCGGTAAGTACCCGACGTCCCACCTTACTCCTCCAGTCTCAGCCACCTAATCCACTCCCATATCACCCTAACACCAGCCATTCCACTTGCCGCCACCCTTCCCATTCGGCCAAGCCTTAGCCATCCTAACTACCCGCCACTACCTAACCACCCTAGCTCTATTCGGCCACACTATCCGACTCCCTAAGACCTGCCCATATCACCCCACTACACCCACTACCACCTGACCCCATCTCCTAGCTAGTTCCCTTCCCTTACACCACTCCTAGCCACCCTAACAACCCGCCACCATCGAACTCCCCCAGTCGGCCACTCCAACCGACTGTCATCCTCTTCATTCGGCCAGCCATCCGCCAGCCATCACCTTCTCCTAGCTAGTTCCTTTTCCTTAGTGCCATACTCCCTTAGTGACCCTACTTAGGTCCTTTAACCCAACACACCAAAAACAACCCCTCCTTAGCAGTCGACCATCTTCAAGGAGCCCTCCTCGCGCACCAAGGACACCCGGCCAGCACCCCTTTGCCGTTCAATCTCACGGAGCTCCCTTTCGCAGCCCAAGGCGAAGGCTAAGCCCACGCTCGAGCAAGGCATCTTCGGACCAGCTATTAGTAAGTGCCTAACTCGGTCTTTAGTTGTATACTTGCTTGAGATTCAATTCGATACGGGGTTGTAATAACGGAGCATAGTCTCCCCCCGCTTGTAATAACGTGGCTTGGCACACCCACACACGTGCACTCTCTTAGTTGTGCATGATTTTGAACACACACGGGCCTAATCAGCCCCTAATACATAAACATATACATATACTTTAATTTTGTAGGGTTTTGCTTAAGTTGGGTGTGTTGTCTTTCAATTCAAGCACTCACACACATTGAGCCTTTGCTCTTATTTGAAAGACCCAAGTAAGGGCCGACCTATACTATTTGGGTTTCCATTTCATGTCGTGTGTGTAAGTCTTTCAATTCAAGCACTCACACACATTGAGCCTTCGCTCTTATTTGAAAGACCCAAGTAAGGGCCGACCTATACTATTTGGGTTTTCATTTCATGTCGTGTGTGTAAGTCTTTCAATTCAAGCACTCACACACATTGAGCTTTCGCTCTTATTTGAAAGACCCAAGTAAGGGCCCTGTTATACTATTTGGGTTTAATTTCATGTTGTGTACGTAGTACTTCAATTCAAGCACTCACACACATTGAGCTTTCGCTCTTATTCCCAAGACCTTAATCAAGGCCATACTGCAAGTTATATTTGGGTTTAATTTCATGTCGTGTGTGTAAGTCTTTCAATTCAAGCACGCACCCACATTGAGCCTTCGCTCTTATTTGCAAGACCCGTGTAAGGGCCCATATACATACCCTATATACATATCTCCCTTCGGCATTTACATTACAAGTTATTTCCCTTCGGTTATTTCCCTTCGGCATTGTCTTTACATTTCGGGTTTTCCCTTTGGAGTAGCGTGAGTTTGCATTGCATCTATGCCATACCATGAGGTAGGACGCATATTGCATCAAAGCAAGCCCCGCTCGAATTCGCCCATGTAGTAGAGTGTTCATAACACACAAACTAGGTGGCCCATAAAGGATAAAAGGAAAGTCTTAGGCACGTGCAAATCCACGTGATCTAAAATCTACAATCGCATCTAAAAGACCCGAATTAGACACCTCGAACCGCTTCGTAGGCTTTCTATCGCAAAACTCGATTTTTGCAAAGCGTACAGACTGACCCTTGTGCATCGGTGCAAGAAGGTTTGCGACGACAAGAGCTCACTTGCTCACAGTCGCCACGATTAGAAGTCAGTTTAATATCTTTGCTAGCTTAGGTAAGCTAGCTGGCACGCCCTGTTTATATAAGTCGGCCTTAGACGCACGAGAGGATCCACTCCAAGCCCAGAAAAGGCGAAGAGGCGTGGGGATTTTCGCGCGTCTACATGCATGCATGAGAAAAATTTTATTTTTGGTTTTTGAGCCCGAAGAGAGCCTTTTGTGGCTGGCTGCTCCGAGCAGGTTTTTACCCATGTCTTCTTGACATTTTTCGGGTTTTCGGGCTTTAGAGAGAGCCTTTTGAGGTTGTCTGCTCTAAGCAGGTTGTACCTTTATCTTTTTGACATTCGTGGGTTTTTCGAAAATTTCTTTTTGAAAAGGAACTCCTTTTAACTTGTATCAAAAAGGACTTCCATTTTTCATACTTCCCTTCATTCGGGTTTCAATACCCGCTACTTAGTAGAGGTTTTTGGGTAGGAAAACTTGGAAAACATTTCAAAGTTCCATTTCCTACAAAACAGAGTCGAGTTCTCAAACAAAATGAAATCCAAATAAGCCGATTTTATTCATACTTTAGGATTTTCGCAAATTTGAATCTTTTTCCTCAGGGATAAGCTGTAGGGATATGGGAAAGAGATATCACGATCCCTTTTGAAGCGTCACATGGTTTTAGGCAAAGAATCGGAAAATCGCTCTTTGGAGCTTTGGCTTTTTGTTTCTTTTTTTTATAGAGGGTCTCCCTTTGGGTGTATTTTTTCATTAATCCCTCTTTTCTTTAAAGGAGAGCAGCTCTTTGGAGGAGTTTTTGTATTCCCTGTTTATGAAGGGAAGACCTCTTTGGGAGGAGTGTTTTTATATCTCCTTTTTCTTTTGAAACGAGAAGACCTCTTTCGGAGGAATTTTTGTATTCCCTGTTTATGAAGGGAAGACCACTTTCGGAGGAGTTTTTGCATTCTCGTTTTTTTGTTTTTCTTTTAAACACAACCAATTTTCTTTTTCGGAGAGAAAGTAGGATGGGGGAAGGCTTATCCCTTTAGTTACTCAATTCAAACGAGATCGTCCTATTTCTTAATAGCATCTGCTATTCGAAAATATTTTGATATTTTGAACAAGGCTAAATCTTGTAAGCCAGGGTTCTTTGAAATATCGCCAATTCATTTTTGGAAGACTCTACTTTTCGAAAAGTATAGATTCCTCCATTCGGGGTTATACAATCTACTTCGATCCTTCTTTCAAGAAGTTTCAAAGGAGTTCGATTTTTCAAAATCTTTTTAAAAAAGAATTCAACATAAACCCTTTTGAATATTCGACCATTTTTGGGGTTTTGCTAATTTCTACCCACAATATCAACAAATTTCTAATTTTTGTTGCCCTTTTGAAGACATGGGGACATTCCTACTCGAGTTTGCCACCCTTTTGGGCTTTCTTCGGGGTGATATGATGCATGCTATGCACTCCATGTGATTTAAAATGGAAATACATGTTTTTATGCAACGATGAACACATGAAATGTATCTCACAAATCATGAAGGAGATGCATTCGCTTATCCATGGAAAGTGTCTAGGGGCTGTGTTTAAAAATGCCCCTAGCTTGATGGAAATTTCGCATGGCCATATGGTGAAGGGCCAATGCTTTTCAAAGGGATTTTGGGTGGACAATGGTATGTTCATGTCCATGCACTTCTATGGTTTTTCTAACATGATCATGATACTTTTTGCTCAAGGATGGGAAACATAACCAGCCCTAAGTGATCGTCATGGCCATCAAGTTTTAGTTTTGACATGGTCTCCATATTTCATCGTGAGATTCATGTTCTTTATCCTAACACAATCAAGGTTTTCATATAAACCAGAAGTTGAAGAAAATCTTTCTTTTCAAAGCCATGAAAGGTTTTTGTGAAATGTGTAACCCTTTTTCAAGATTCTCATTTCCTTTTTAAAATTTGCCTCGAAGGTGTTGGTTTTGATTTGTATGGAGACATGCCTATGAAGGCTCGATACTTAGGGGGTCGACTCTTATTGCCCCTTTGGTTTTGCAAAACCCTAAATTCGGTTTCTAGAATGATGTCTAGACTCGATGCATATGAATGATTTCAAAGTGTAATGCATGATGCTTATGCACACACTATGGGTTAACTTATTTCTAAAAATCCCCAATTTTCCATAAGTTAAGGATTTTGCGAAGTTCAGGAAGCTTGGAGGTGTTTATTCCTCCTTGCTTTGGTGATTCTCGAGCTTTTCATTTTTGAAAAAGCTCTAGGCAAAAGGGGTGGATAGGACCAACTTTTTGGATACTTCGTTTCAGGGAGTATATACAATTTTCGAAAGCATTTTTACAATTTTTCGAAAATGGGCTTTGTACATGGCCAAAGGCTTTTGAAACAAAATTTCTTTATGGAATTTTCGTTTTTCCAAATGTTTTTGAGATTTTGAGAGTTTTCAATTTTTTTGGTCTTTTTCAAAAGTAGGGATCTTCCATTGAACCTTCAAAGAAAACATTCATGAATCAGACTCTAATCAGATAGGTCTAAGACATGGGTTTCGGTTTTTAGAGGTTCTATAGGGCACCCTTGACCCAGATGGTCTTAGGTGGCGGCTCTGGGGGTATGGGTGGGCTGTAGCCCAGTCCATATCGTTCCCTATTGGTTCTAGGTAGGTCAGGCTCAAGCCTACCTTGGTTTCGGGTTCCCAGGCCCGCGTAGGGTTTATATCCCATATTCAGAATCATGTTCCAAGACTTTTTGCTTTTCGAAAAATTTTGGTATAAATCATGATCTTGGAACATGGAATCGTCCATGTTGGGGATATATACCCTTTTGGATATCGGGAGTTTGGATTCCGGGGTGATGGAAGACTTGGGCTTCCATACAAACCTGGTTTGGGAGACTTTGCCCTCAAGAAAAGCCAAGCTTGGTTCCTTGAGGAGTTTTGGACATAGCAGGGTTATGGAAAACTTATGGTTCCATACCCCATTTTGGGAAAAATTTACTTCAAGGGGAGCCATGCAAGGTCCCTTGAAGTTTTTGACTTGGTCCCTAGGTTCAACTCGTGGTGCCCCTAGGGATTGATTTTTTTGTTTCAAAGCCATAGCCTTGGTTCCAGGGCACAAGACTAGGCTCGAAGAAGTGGGTTTTTCTATGGTAGGGTTATGAGCTCCTAAGATGTCGATGCATGCATTAGGGGTCTCCATGTCTACCATTTTTCGGAACTTCTTTTTGTTTTTGAAATTCCTTTGAATGGTGCGCGACAGTTGGCGCACCTTGAAAATCCTCAAGTTTTGGCACAGTTTGTGGGTTTGTGTGTGCATAGGGGTTATCCAATGCATCTGATGACCCTACATGAAGAAGAGAGTCTTGAGAAGGATGGGTTTCAGGCATACCTCTTTGTGGCTTGTCTACCTTTTCAGGGTGAGAGCAGGCCGATTTCCCGGGTAACTCTATTTTGAGCCCCCGGGGTTTTACGAGGCGTTTCCTTTCGAAACCTTCCTGTTTTTCACTCTCATTCCTTTGTAGGGTGTGGACTTCATGTCCCACTGTATGTGTGTGCCTAGACTTAGGACTTTTACTTGAAGTTTTCGAAATTCCAAAATTTTGTTTTTCAATTTTTTGGTCTTTTTCCAAATTTTCAAGATTTTTTTGGTTTTTTGAAATAGAAAAATCCTTTTTTGGTTTTTCTATGGATTTTGAAAAGCTTGAAGCTGTAGGAGTGGATGACTTATCCCTTTGCCGGGATTTGTCTTTAATCTCCAATCCTTCATTGAGTTTGAGATCGGTTTTTGAATTCACGATCCTTATGTGCCCTCGAAGAGCTGCTATGTGATCGATGGGCTTTAAGCTCCTTGCTTAAAGCATCCATCTTTTGAAATATTTTTGAAATGTCATTGAGCTCTTTTTGGGCTTTATCTATTTTGAAAACCTCTTTTAGTTTACTCAACGAAGATTTTTGTAGCTTTCTATCCATTTTCATGCAATTTTCCTAAGTATGCATGATTTTTGAAAATTTTTTTTTCCTAAGTATGCATGATTTTTGAAAAAAACACTCTTTTTTTCAAAAATTTGAGTATAACTCGTTTGTTTGAAGTCTGCTTAAGTCCCGGGTCCCACCGGGCGTGCCAATTCTGTAGACACCGAAAATTTTCACTTACGGGTTCTTAGGCCTGAAGTGAACCTTTTCGCAATCTACTTCGCTTTATGGGCGTGCCAGCTAGTTTACTTTAACTAGCAAAGTATGTTTTGAAAATAATCTGACTTTTGAAAGGCGATTGTAGGCAAGCGGGATTTTTACGTTGTAGACCTTCTTGCACCGATGCGCAAGGGTCAGTCTGTACGCTTAGAGACTTTGTTTTTAAAACAAGTTTAACTCAAAATATATTTTGAATGAAGAAGTGTTTTAAAACCTTTTAAAAACCATGCATTTGGGTGATTTTCATTTTGTAAGGGTTGGACGACCCTAAGTCTTTCAAATTTTAATCTACTTAGGCACGATGTGCGTGCATCGAAATAGCCTAAGTCTTGGCGTGTTTGCACGATTGATTCGGGTTGTTTTTGTATAGTTTTCAGATTTTAGATCACGTGGATTTGCACGTGCCTAAGTCTTCCTTTTTATCCCTTTATGGGCCACCTAGGTGTGTGTTATGAACACTCCACTACATGGGGCGAATTTTGAGCGGGAGTACGGGGTTTGCTTTGATGCAATATGTGTCCTACCTCATGGTATGGAATAGATGCAATGCAAACTCACACTACTCCAAAGGGAAAACCAGAATGTAAAGACAATGCCGAAGGGAAATAATCGAACGGAAATAACCGAAGGGAAATAACCGAAGGGAAATGACTTGTAATGTAAATGCCGAAGGGAGATACGTATATATGGTATGTATATGGGCCCTTACTTGGGTCTTGCAAATAAGAGCGAAGGCTCAATGTGGGTGCGTGCTTGAATTGAAAGACTTACACACACGACATGAAATAAAACCCAAATATAACTTGCAATATGGCCTTAACTAAGGTCTTGGGAATAAGAGCGAAAGCTCAATGTGTGTGAGTGCTTGAATTGAAGTACTACGCACACAACATGAAATTAAACCCAAATATAAATTGCAATATGGCCTTAACTAAGGTCTTGGGAGTAAGAGCGAAAGCTCAATGTGTGTGAGTGTAGAATTGAAGTACTACGCACACGACATAAATGAAACCCAAATATAACTGCAATAGGCCTTGACTAAGGTCTTGGGAGTAAGAGCGAAGGCTCAATGTGTGTGCGTGTGGAAAATGGAAAGACAACACACACGACTTAATTAAAAACCCCAGCGACTTAAAATATATAAATACAACTATATCTTAGGGGCTGGTTAGGCCCGTGTGTGTATGCAAAAGTGTGCAACTAAGAGCGGAAAGGCTCAAGTGCACGTGTGTGTGGGTGTGTCAAACCACGTTATTACAATCGGGGGGAGACGAAGCTCCTTTACTACAAGCCCGTATCAAAATTTAATTGAATATTGTAAACACCCCGAAATCCCATGAATTTCTCAATTCCATTTAGTTTTGTAAAAGCAGCCCCAAAGGGTTATTTTTTGAGTCTGGAAACCCAAGAGCCTTCCAGGCAACCGTGTACATATGTTTTGAACTCTGTATTTCGAAAACATACAATATGGCTTTTAAAACCTTTTTAAAACATGTTTTGGAACCCCGAAGCAGCTTGGCCTAATCCAGACAGGACCAGGAAAGATAAGAAGAGCCCGGAACCAGAGCACATGTCGAGCCCGGCACAGCAACTCTTGTATCAAATCCACACCCTCAGGATCTCGAACGTCCAAGACCCTATTATCATCGAAACATTGTTTGAAGTCATCTCCGGAAGGCGAAAACAGAGGCGGACGATCATGTTGGCGAAGACCCAACGTAGACGGAGCATTGATGCTGTCAGGCCCCGCACAAACTGTTCGTTTCGAACACAACTCGAAGGAGTCAGAGTTCAGTTTGGATCGGATCTGGACCATATCTATCCAGATCCCAATCCAAACCCATGTATGGACTTGGATTTGGATTTGGATTCAAAAATCCAATCCAATATCCATATCCATGGCCCACATCACCTTCTCATAAATGGAGGTGGGCCCCACTGGAATTTCACGTGGGATTATGAGCATGAGAGAGAATGGGAGTGGATAAGATCAAGTGTGTGTTGTAATTAAGCTTGACTTGTGTGTCAAGTTTGGGGTTAATCATGTGGGTTAGCCTAATTAAGTGGGTTTAAGCTTGTAATTAGCCAAAACCTAACCTAGGGCTGCACCAACATGATGTGGTTAAGATCCATGGGCCATGCAAAGGGAGCTCCTTCACCTAAACCTAACCCAAAACGCCTAATCCTAGCCTTCCACCTTAATCCGGCCCTAATCTGAGCCTAATCACCTAACCCACTTCCCTAATCCCGGCCTAATCCCAACCTAATCACCTAACCCACTTCCCTAATCCTTCCTTAAACCTAGTTTAATTTCCCTAAACCTAGCCTAATCCTAGCCTAATCACCTAACCTAGCTCACTAAACCTCACCCTAGAACCAACCCACCTAACTAAACCCTAAACCTCTAAACCACCCCTAGCCCACAACCTACCCAAACCACTAGTATTTAAAATATCTGGCCCTACCCTTTCCAGCCCACCTTATCATCATACCACCCTACCTAAACCACCTAACCACTACCCCAAACCCAGCCCTAACCGACCTAGCCCATCCCTATATAAACCCCCCCCTTGGGGGCGGGTTTCATCATCTAGCAGCCCACCCATTCCCAGCCGGGTCCTCCACTTCCCCAAGCTCAGCCGAATTCCGCCTGCTCCACCTGCTCCACATCCCACCACCACCTGCTCCACATCCCGCCACCATCTACACCGCTACCTTCCAGCCGAACGCCGCCACCACCGCCACCATCATCCGGTTGATCCCCTTCCACCCACCACCATTTCTTCACCCGGTAAGTCCCCTATATCCTACCTTACTACTTCTTCACTCCCTCTCCACTCTCAGCCACCTAATCCACTCCCCTATCACCCTAACAACATCGGTGCAAGAAGGTCTGCGACGACAAGAGCTCACTTGCTCACAGTCGCCACGATTAGAAGTCAGTTTAAATATATCTTCGCTAGCTTAGGTAAGCTAGCTAGCATGCCCTGTTTACATAAATAGGCCTTAGACGCACGAGAGGATCCACTCCAAGCACAGGAAAGGCAGGGAGGCATGGGGATTTTCGCGCGTCTATAGAGATTGGCACGCCCGGTGGGACGTGAGCCTTTCAAAAATCGAGTTTTAAGTTAGGAGCTTACAAAATTTTTCAAAGAGGTGTCGTTTTTAACTTGTTTTCTTTGCTTGTACTTAGGAAATTTTGAAAAAGCTTGAAAAGCATGTCAAAATCCAATCCAAGTGAAGTGTCGAGCCAAGGCTCATGCGCATCAAGTTCTCACTCTAGGAGGATTTTCAAAAACAAGATAAAACTAGATGAAATCGAGGACCTGAGAAGGGAGTTTGAGGCCAAAATCGATGCTCTCAGCCAAGAGGCTGAAGTAGGCGATTCGTGTTCATCAAACGGTGAACAAAGGCCTAAGAAAAAATCTGAAAAACCTCGCAAGCACAAAGAGGCCTCCGTAATGGAAGGCAACCAATACCACGAGTCCTTCACACAAAAGGACCGTAAAGCCCTACAGCAGTTGCTGAAAGGGCAGAATAAAGAGAAAAGAAGCTACGCCCTGTCTGATTTCCTTCCTATGGATTACGGAACAGACAGTGACGATGAAATACCGAACTTCCATCGGTATGATGGCATGGGAGACCCTAGGTCTCACTTGCAGCTTTTCTCACGTCGAGCCCATAAGAAGAAAAAGGACTTGATGAAATGGGTGTATTGGTTCCCTTTATCCCTTAAAGGCACAGCTGCCAAATAGCTGGCTTCCTACGACTTAAGCCAGTTCGCTACTTTTGAAGAGTTAGCGAACTGCTTCATGCAAAGATTTGCACACAACGTAGAAGTCACGCCAACTCTGAATACCTTATGGGATACAAAGCAAGGCATGAACGAAGACGTACATGCCTTCATTATAAGATGGAGGTTGCTTTTGGGCCAAGTGCGAGAGCCCATATCCGAAGGATGCACAGTCATGCTCATCCTGGATAACTTTAAAAGCGAGTTAAAAACCCTTCTCTCTCTCCATGAGATCTCAACTTTCCAAAAGTTAATCAAAAAGGCCTCCCTTTTCGAAACCAACTTGCGAAAAGGGACATACGATCACTTATGAAAAGGAAGTGCCGTTTCCAAAACCCGCTTGGAAAAGCCCATCACATACGGGCTACCCACGATGAACAAAGGGGCAAAGCCCCATAAAATCGCCAATGTCTGGGTGGATCCAGGCGTGGCGGGCACTTCCAAAAATTTTGAAAAGTTAGAAAATAAGAGGGAGCGAAATTTTCAAAAACCGGTTGAAAAACGGGAGTATACTCCGCTGGGGCAGCCTGTGTCGGAGGTCTTAGACCTCCTACTTGCCCAGGGCATGATAGAACTCCTTGAAATCCCCGAAGGAGTCACTTCCAAAGGGGGGTATTTAAACCGATTTTGTAAGTATCATCGGCTCAAAGGCCATGATACAAAACGCTGCTTCTCCCTCTTAAATAAAATTGAGAACTTGATAGTAGAAGGCCGGCTCCAGGTCACTGCAGAACCTGAGCCACCTCAAGCTATCTTCAACGAACCCTTTCCCAAACACGTCAGTGACAGTAGGAAAGGAAAGGAGGTATGTACCCTCACCATTTCTAAGGAACTAGCACAAAAACCAGAACTTGGTCGACCCACTTGTGCGCCCACACTTGTCCCCAAGTGGTCATTCGGGGACCACCAAAAGTGGAATCCCAGCAAAACCAGTTTTGAAAATTCAAGGTTCTCCTCAACTCATCCTTAGAGCCAAATTTAGCGCGAACCCTAGGCTGGTCGTGGGGGAAGTCACTAGATCCGAGAGGATCTATCAACACCCGCACCTTCAAGGTGCTCAAAAGGTGGTCAGTGTGCCTGGCCCCTCAAAAGCATGTATCCCTAGTGTTCTGCCAAAAGCAGATAAGGACAAAGTCATCCTAAATCCTTATGACTTCGAAAACCACCTTTCAAAGATTCCTATTCACATGTCTATCTTAGAGCTTATAAAAACCTCGCCTAGGCATAGACTTGTTTTAGAGAAAATTCTAGAAAGGGCCAAGGTTGATTCGAACATAAGTCTGGAATCCTTGTCTACCCAAGTGGCTTTATTAGGAGCAAAATTGCCCATCACTTTCTCGAAAGATGATGTAGATAGACCTTACGAAACCCATAACCAGGCCCTGCATATCGAGGTGGTTCTAAACAACCACTCTCTGGACAGGTGCCTAGTCGATGGTGGAGGAGGGCTCAACATCCTTCCACTTCATGTGGCGTATAAAATCGGAGTCACCTTGACTTCAGTGAACCCAAGCCCCATTGTTATCACTGGATACGATGGGAATGCATCTAGACCTTTAGGATCCATCGAACTCCCAATGGAAACGGGAGGGATCGAACACACGGGGGTGTTCCATGTCTTGGACATCCACCCCCATTATAACCTGTTGCTGGGAAGGCCCTGGGTACACAGTTTGTGCGCTGTGCCATCCACCTTCCACAGGTGTGTCAAGATCCCTTTTAGGGACCAAGTCGTAGTGATCCTAGGTGAGAGTCACCCACAGCTTCAGGGGATCATAAACTCCCCTTGTCTATCGAGCTCCCAGGCCCATGAGGCTAACCTGGGGCAAATTGTGATTGAGCCACCTCGGCTCGTGTTAAACAACCCTAGGAAGGTTGTATATGTGAAGGGGCCGCCCAAAGTAAGCCCCCTCCCGATCTTAACCCTTCTAGGACGATCCAAGCGTTCCCTATTAACCTGGACAAGAGGCCATATGAGCACAATATGGACGATAACATGTTCCAGGACCACGACTTGTATCAAACTTTTTCGAAAAACAAAAAGTCATGGAACATGTTGTTGAACATGGGCTACACGCCCTACAAGAGTCTAGGGGCGCAGAACCAGGGTTTCCTAGAGCCCATCCTTCCTAGGGCCAATCCAAGCCGATATGGGATCGACTATACTCCCCGAATACCACCGGAGCCACCCCCTATGACCACCTGGGTCAAGGGTGCCCCGGAACCTGCCTTAGAAGAGACATACGATTCCGAGTCTAATCCGTAGTGTTTTCCCTTTGTAGGTATGACGGAAGATCCCTTTTCTAAAAATACAAAAACATTGGAAAAGCTTAAAATCAAAAAAATCGAAAAACAAGAAAAACCAAAAACAATGAAAAAACAAAAACTCGAAAATAGAGTGCTTTGTATAGTTCCCAAAGTTCTTGTTTTACAAAAATCCAAAAAAATCGAAAATTTGGAAAATACCAAAAAGATTTTGTACATAGTTGCTCCTGGTAGGACTTTGACAAAAGAAAAGGATTTCGAAAGAAACGTCGTCTGCATAGCCAGACCAAAAGTTTCGAAATCACTTGAAAATCCAAGTACAAAACCAGGTCATTTTGAAAACCACGCATCAAGTTCCCTCGGGTTTATAGCCCACAAGAATGATCAAAGCCCGGAAGTGGATCCCCTTGCGGAAGATCCCACTTCTGAGCTCCCAGAATTTCATAAAATTCTCGATTTTTAAAAAGCTTCCCAATCAGTAGGAGGAGATTTCATAGAGGTGAACCTAGGGGATGATTCCAATCCCAAAACCATCAAAATAGGCGCATGCTTGCATGAAACTGAAAGGTTAGCATTCATTGCATTTCTACGAACCTATTTAGATGTATTTGCATGGACGTATGAAGACATGCCGGGCATAGATCCCAGCATTGTCGAGCATCATCTTCCCTTAGATACAGGTGTAAAACCCATAAAGCAGAAGCTTAGGAAAATACACCCGAATGTACACACGCAAGTCAAGGAGAGTTTAGAAGATCTGCTAAAAGCCGGATTTATAAAACCCATTGCGTATTCTGATTGGTTATCAAATATCGTTGTGGTTCGAAAAACCAAGGGGAAAATTCGAATATGCATCGATTTCAGAAACCTGAATAAAGCCACTCCAAAGGATAATTATCCTTTACCAAACATAGATTTGATAGTCGATAGTACTGCAAATCATGAAATGTTTTCATTCATGGATGGCTATTCAGGCTATAATCAAATCAAACTAAGTCCACGAGATCAGGGTAAGACCGCCTTCACAACCCCATGGGGCACGTACTGCTATACAGTCATGACCTTTGGTTTGAAAAATACCGGCGCAACATACCAATGAGCCATGACCACGATCTTCCATGATCAAATTCATGAGCTTGTAGAAGTGTATGTAGATGATCTCTTGGCAAAATCCAAAACCCGATGCACCCATATCGAATGTTTACAAAAGATTTTCGAAAGGCTTAGGCTTTACAAAGTAAAGCTAAACCCTCAAAAATGTGTGTTCGGGGTAGAATCAGGGAAGCTTCTAGGCTTTATGGTAAGCCAAAGGGGAATAGAAGTCGACCCCTCTAAGTGTCGAGCCATCATAGACATGGCTCCACCCTCCAATCTCACACAAATTCGTAGCCTCCAGGGTCGTTTACAATCCGTTCGCCGATTCATATCGAATCTGGCCACTAGATGCGAACCCTTCAACAAACTGTTGAGGAAGGGCACAAAATTCTTATGGGATGATGAATGCCAGAAGTCCTTCGAGAGACTGAAGGCATACTTGGTTAATCCCCCCATTTTGAACCCTCCAAAGCAAGGAAAACCGCTTTTATTATACATCTCCGTGCATGTAAATGCTTTAGGAGCCCTGTTGGCTCAATACGAGGATGACACCCATAAGGAATATGCCATCTACTACATTTCAAAAACTCTCTTGGCTTATGAACGAAATTATCAAGCCATGGAGAAGACGTACTTGGCCCTAGTCTGGGCCTGCCAAAAATTTAGACACTATTTCCTAGATCATGAGATCTGGATAGTGTCCAAGCTTGATCCAATCAAGCACTTGTTCGAAAAACCCATTCTGATGGGTAGATTGGGCAAATGGCAACTCCTTCTAATGGAGTATGATCTGAAATACCATCACCAGATCTCCATTAAGGGGCAAGCCCTAGCAGATTACGTGGCGGAGTTCCCCTTAGAGGACGCATACCCCACACTTGTCGAAATGCCTGATGAAGGCATATTGCAAAACCATTTTCAAAACCACATTTTGGCAAATTCTTTCGAAAACCAAGTATGGAAGATGCACTTCGATGGGGCACGAAACCAACAAGGGGCTGGTGCTGGGGTCATCCTAATCTCCCCTCAAAAGGGCGAGATTCCCATAGCAGTCCGCTTAGATTTCGAATGTTCCAACAACGTAGCTGAGTATGAAGCACTCATACAAGGCTTAAGGATTTCGAAAACTCTAAGGGCATCATGCATCGAGGTCTTTGGAGATTCGCTCCTTGTCATAAACCAGGTTTTAAAAATTTGGCAAGTACGTAATGAGAAACTACTTCCATATCACGAGTTGGCCACTCGATTGGTCCAGTCCTTCCAATCGTGTAAACTCACACATGTAGGAAGAGAGGACAATGGCATCGCCGATGCCCTCTCCTCCTTTGGTTTAGCCCTGAAGGTCGATCCCATTTCAGGGACCAGATCTTTGGAAATATGGCATGCGCCCCACCCATCCACACACGACTTGGATATTTGCCAAAATAACCTAGAGTCTATTGAAAAACCCTGGTTTTATGACATCAAACAGTTTTTAGAAAATGGGGGATTCGCCAAGGATGCCACATCCAAAGATAAGGCATTCATCCGTAAGATTTTGACCCGATACACCATTCTGGGTGGGGTTTTATACAAAAAGAGTTTTACCGGCATTCTGCTTAGGTGTATCGACCTAGAGGAGGCTAGGATAGTGATGCACGAGTTCCACGATGGAGAATGTGGAGGTCATGTAAATGCCAACATGATGGCAATGAAAATACTTAGAGGGGGCTATTTTTGGTCCACCCTAAAAAAGGATTGCCACGATCATGTTAGGAAGTGTCATCCATGTCAAGTGCATGGGCACGCCATTCATATCCCTTCATCTGCATTGCATTCCGTGGTCAGCCCCTGGCCATTTACCATGTGGGCGTTTGACATAGTAGGCCCAATATTTCTAAAGGCCTCGAATGGGCATCGATTTATTTTAGCAGCCACGGAGTATTTCTCCAAGTGGGTGGAAGCCATTTCCCTAACCAACGTGATGGGGCAACATGTGGTGGCTTTCATCCGGAGGAATATCTTGGCTCGATTTGGGGTTCCACGAGACGTTGTGTCTGATAATGGTACCCCATTCAAGAATGAGCGGATGGTTAAGTTGTGCCACACGTATGGCATAACTCACCACTTCTCCTCGCCCTACTACCCTCAAGGCAACGGCCAAGCTGAAGCCACAAACAAGACTCTCATTAGCATAATTGAGAAAACCTTAGAGAAGGGTAGGACATGGCACGAGAAGCTGGATGAAGCCTTATGGGCTTATAGGACTTCCATCCGGACTCCCACGAATGCCACACCATTCGAATTGGTCTATGGCACAAACGTCATTCTTCCCATTCATACTCAACTGCATTCATTCCATACATCCATAGCACTCGACCTCCCCCTAGAGACACTTCAGCATGCTAGGATGGCCGAACTAGATTTGCTAGATGAGAGGCGACTCCTTGCCATGGATCATGCTCGTGCATACCTGTAGACGCGCGAAAATCCCCGCCTCTTCGCCTCTTTCGGGGGCTTGGAGTGGATCTTCTCGTGTGTCTAAGGCCTATGTATACAAATAGGGCGTGCCAGCTAGCTTACTTAAGCTAGCGAAGATATTTTTTAACACTGACTTCTAAACGTGGCGACTGTGAGCAAGTAAGCTCTTGTCGTCGCAGACCTTCTTGCACCGATGCGCAAGGGTCAGTCTGTACGCTTTTGCAAAAAATCGAGTTTTGGAGAGAAAGTCTACGAAGCGGTTCGAGGTGTCTATTTCGGGTCTTTAGGAGGCGATTGCATATTTTAGATCACGTGGATTTGCACGTGCCTAAGTCTTTTCTTTTATCCCTTTTCAGGCCACCTAGTTTGTGTGTTATGAACACTCCACTACATGGGCGAATTCGAGCGGGGCTTGCTTTGATGCAATATGCGTCCTACCTCGTGGTATGGCGTAGATGCAATGCAAACTCACGCTACTCCAAAGGGAAAACCCGAAATGTAAAGACAATACTGAAGGGGAAATAACAGAAGGGAAATAACCGAAGGGAAATAACCGAAGGGAAATAACCGAAGGGAGATATGTATATATCTTATGTATATGAGCCCTTACTCGGGTCTTGCAAATAAGAGCGAAGGCTCAATGTGGGTGCGTGCTTGAATTGAAAGACTTACACACACGACATGAAATTAAACCCAAATATAAATTGCAGTATGGCCTTGACTAAGGTCTTGGGAGTAAGAGCGAAAGCTCAATGTGTGTGAGAGTGCTTGAATTGAAATACTACACACACGACATGAAATGAAACCCAAATATAACTGCAATAAGGCCTTTACTAAGGTCTTGGGAGTAAGAACGAAGGCTCAATGTGTGTGAAAGTGCTTGAATTGAAAGACTTACTCACACGACATGAAATGAAACCCAAATAGTATAGGTCGGCCCTTACTTTGTCTTTCAAATAAGAGCGAAAGCTCAATGTGTGTGAGTGCTTGAATTGAAAGACAACGCACCCAACTTAAAAAAAACCCTTCGAAAATGAAAGTATACGTACACTTATATATTAGGGGCTGATTAGGCCCGTGTGTGTTCAAAATCGTGCACGACTAAGAGAGTGCACGTGTGTGGTTGTGCCAAGCCACGTTATTACAAGCGGGGGGAGACTATGCTCCGTTATTACAACCCCGTATCAAATTGAATCTCAAGCAAGTGTACAACTAAAGACCGAGTTTAGACACTTACGAGTAGCTGGTCCGTAGAGGTCTTGCTTGGGCGTGGACTTGGCCTTGGGCTGCAAACGGGAGCTCCTCAAAGATGGATGATCAAAGGTGCTGGCCGACTGCAAGTGGGGCGCGGGATAGGTGCCTCGAAGGTGGCCGGTGGCAAGTAGATGTCGCCTCAAGGTAGGGGGTTTAAATGGGCTGAACGAGTGAGGTCTTAGGATCACTAGGGGAGTTGAGTACTTATGGAAAACTGGCCCTAAGGGAGAGTTTGTGAGAAGGCCGAATGGGACACCTAGGGGAAGGTAGTGGCCGGCGATTTGGGTTGTGCTAGGTTCGGCTAAGTTAAAATGGTGGTGGCGGGCTGCTAGGGTGACTAAGGTGATGGTGTGGTGGGTGGCTGGGAGTGGAGAGGGAGTAGAGAAGGGGGCTAGGTAAGGTTAAAGAAGGCTTACCGGATGGGGAGAAGTGGCGAGTGGATGAAGAGAGAAGCCGGGTGTTGATGGGAGTTCGGCTGGTTCGGCTGGATGAAGGTGGTGGCGTCCGGCTAGGTGAGGTGGTGGTGGATGGAAGAGGGAAGGTGGCGGTGCAGGTGGAGCTGATGGAGCAGGTGGAGCAGGCGAAGGTGATGGAGAGTGGTCCCGGCTGGGTGAGATATGGGAGATGGAGAGGGCCCGGCTGGGTGAGATGGTGGTTCCCACTTGGAAAACCCGCCCACAAAGGGGAGGGGTTTAAATAGGGAATGGGTAGGTCGGTTGGGGCTGGGCTGAGGGTAGTGGTTAGGTGGTTTAGGTAGGGTGGTATGTAGATAAGGTGGGCTGGAAAGGGTTGGGCCAGATATTTTAAAACTAGGGGTTTGGGTAGATTGTGGGCTAAGGGTGGTTTAGGGGTTTAGGGCTAGGTTAGGTGGTTGGGTTTTAGGGTGAGGTTTAGTGAGCTAGGTTAGGTGATTAGGCTAGGTTTAGGCTAGGATTAGGGAAATTAATCTAGGTTTAGGGAAGGATTAGGGAAGTGGGTTAGGTGATTAGGTTGGGATTAGGCCGGGATTAGGGAAGTGGGTTAGGTGATTAGGTTCATATTAGGGGTAGATTAGGGGTTTAGGCTAGGTTTAGGCATTTTGGGCTAGGTTTAGATGAAGGAGCTCCCTTAGCATGGCCCATAGACCTTGATCACCCCATGTTGGTGCAGCCCTAGGTTAGGTTTTAGCTAATTACAAGCTTAAACCCACTCAATTAGGCTAACCCACAAGATTAAACCCAAACTTGACACACAAGTCAAGCTTAATACAACACTCTTGATATTTTTCACCCCCACTCTCTCTCATGCCCAATATCCCACGTGAATTTCAAGTGGGCCCCACCTCCATTTATGAGAAGGTGATGTGGGCCATGGATATGGATATTGGATTGGATCTCTGGATCCAAATCCAAATCCAAGTCCACATATGGGTTTGGATTGGAATCTGGATATATATGGTCCAGATCCAATCCAAACTGAACTCTGACTCCTTTGAGCTGGGTTCGAAACGGACGATTTGTGTGGGGCCTGACAGCATCAGTACTCCGTCTGCGTTGGGTCTTCGCCAACATAGTCGCCCGCCTCCATTTCTGCCTTCCGGAGATGACTTCAAATGCTATTTTGATAAGAACAGGGTCTTGGACGTTCGAGATCCTGGGATGTGAATCAGATACAAGAGTTGCTGCGCCGGGCTCGACATGTGCTCCGGTTCTGGGCTCTTCTTAGCTCTCCTGGTCCTGTCTTGATCAGGCCAAGCCACTTTGGGGTTTCAAAACATGTTTTAAAAAGGGTTTTCAAAAGCCATATCATATGTTTTTGAAAGATGTAGTTTAAAACAGATATACAGGGTTGTCTGGAAGGCTCCTGGGTTTCCAGACTCAAAATAGCCCTTTGGGGCTGCTTTTACAAAACCAGATGAATTTGAGAAATTCGTGGGATTTCGGGGTGTTTACAATACCGGCAAAGGATAGCCCGACATTATAGCAAACACATGAGACCTCACCACTTTGAAGTGGGGGATCTGGTCTTAAAAACCATCCATCATC
Source organism: Brasenia schreberi (assembly GCA_036023115.1). Lineage (NCBI taxonomy): Eukaryota > Viridiplantae > Streptophyta > Magnoliopsida > Nymphaeales > Cabombaceae > Brasenia > Brasenia schreberi. Next base: position 4,941,120 of record JAYKKT010000073.1, read on the forward strand.
GTGGCCCACACCCCCTGGGCAAGTGGCGCCCCAACTGGGATGGACCCTATGTTGTACGAGCAACCACTACGAACAATTCGTATTGGTTGATCGATGTAGAAGGTAGGAATTTAGCAGATCCTATCAATATTCAATACTTAAAGAAGTATCATGTGTAGGATTTGGATTAAATTCCAGTTTTCAAAAATTTTAGGGATAGCTGCCCTGAGACATGTGAATAAGGTGCAAAGGCAAACCCATGTGACCTTGAGTGAGAGAATTCGCACTTGTGAAAGAGTGGAGTCTTCAAAAATCGTGGTTACATTTCAAAACCCTTCTTCTTACAAAGAAAGGCCTAGTTCAACATAGCAAGATACTTGCAAGTAGTACGTGCTATTTCTAAATAGGTTGATCTGGAATGGATCGAGTGTAGTCTTGGGATAAGTCGTCCCCTCCTCTCTTCTATTTCCAAAAGGAAAATAAAGGCCCAAACAAAAGGGAATTTCCCATTCAAAGTATCTTTCCAAAAGAAAGAAACCAGGATTCAAAAGAAAATCGATTCTCTTGTGAAAAAGAGGGATTAAAGAAAAAATACTCCCAAAGGGAGACCCTCTATGGAAAAAAGGAAAAAGAGGCCAAAAAGCTCATAAAGAGCAGTTTTCCGCCCTCTGTGCCTCAAACCACGGGACGCTTCAAAAGGGACCGTAGTATCTCTTTCCCATCCCTGGCTTATCCCAAGCTAAAACATGGTTCATTTCGAGGAATCCTAAAGTAAAAATAGGATTTACTTACTTGAATTTCATCTTATTTGAGAATTCGACGTTTCGAGTAAGGCATAGGAATTTGAAATACAACTTGTTTTCTTATAAAACCTCCGCTAGATAAGCGAGTGTTAAGACTCAAACAAGGGCAAGCACGAAGAGCTCGAGATCCTTAGGATCGAGACTCAAGACAGTTGTCCCTTTTGTAAATAGTTTTGTAATTAGGTTTTGAAAATCGAACATCGAACAGCATAGGATTTTCATCACTTGGAGCAGTAGGCCTTATAAGTCTCTAAGAGTTCGACCACATCTGGTGTCTAGGAGGTCGCCACTCTTGGCACCACACCCATGTCATGCATGTGCATCCCACGCATGATACTTGCATAAACATGATCCCATTTAGGACCAGATTCCATAGTAGACCCTTTGGAGTGATATCTCCTCCTACTAGAGTTTGTAAATTGAGATTTTGCTAAAGATTGGGGCGAGCCCATATTCTTCGTGGCTAGATCTAGGGAGACATTAAAAGGGGTGTTTGTCATCTTTGCCCTTATCCAAATCGATTTGGACAAGGCCAAAGAGGGGCATCTATAAACACCCCGAAATCCCATGAATTTCTCAAATCCATCTGGTTTTGTAAAAGCAGCCCCAAAGGGCTATTTTGAGTCTGGAAACCCAAGAGCCTTCCAGGCAACCCTATACATATGTTTTAAACTCTGTATTTCGAAAACATATAATATGGCTTTTAAAACCTTTTTAAAACATGTTTTGGAACCCCGAAGCAGCTTGGCCTAATCCAGACAGGACCAGGAAAGACAAGAAGAGCCCGGAATCGGAGCACATGTCGAGCCCAGCACAGCAACTCTTGTATCAAATCCACACCCCCAGGATCTCGAACATTCAAGACCCTGTTATCATCGAAACATTGTTTGAAGTCATCTCCGGAAGGCGAAAACAGAGGCGGACGATCATGTTGGCGAAGACCCAACGCAGACGGAGCACTGATGCTGTCAGGCCCCGCACAAACCGTTCGTTTCGAACACAGCTCGAAGGAGTCAGAGTTCAGTTTGGATCGGATCTGGACCATATATATCCAGATCCCAATCCAAACCCATGTATGGACTTGGATTTGGATTTGGATTCAAAAATCCAATCCAATATCCATATCCATGGCCCACATCACCTTCTCATAAATGGAGGTGGGGACTACTGGAATTTCATGTGGGATTATGGGCATGAGAGAGAGTGGGGGTGGATAAGATCAAGTGTGTGTTGCAATTAAGCTTGACTTGTGTGTCAGGTTTGGGGTTAATCATGTGGGTTAGCCTAATTAAGTGGGTTTAAGCTTGTAATTAGCCAAAACCTAACCTAGGGCTGCACCAACATGATGTGGTTAAGATCCATGGGCCATGCAAAGGGAGCTCCTTCACCTAAACCTAACCCAAAACGCCTAATCCTATCCTTCTCCCTTAATCCGACCCTAATCTGAGTCTAATCACCTAACCCACTTCCCTAATTGCGGCCTAATCCCAACCTAATCACCTAACCCACTTCCCTAATCCTTCCTTAAACCTAGGTTAATTTCCCTAAACCTAGCCTAATCCTAGCTTAATCACCTAACCTAGCTCACTAAACCTCACCCTAGAACCAACCCACCTAACTAAACCCTAAACCTCTAAACCACCCCTAGCCCACAACCTACCCAAACCACTTGTATTTAAAATATCTGGCCCTACCCTTTCCAGCCCACCTTATCATCATACCACCCTACCTAAACCACCTAACCACTACCCCAAACCCAGCCCTAACCGACCTAGCCCATCCCTATATAAACCCCCCCCCCCCCCCTTGGGGGCGGGTTTCATCATCTAGCAGCCCACCCATTCCCAGTCGGGTCCTCCACTTCCCCAAGCTCAGCCAAATTCCGCCTGCTCCACCTGCTCCACATCCCGCCACCATCTACACCGCTACCTTCCAACCGAACGCCGCCACCACCACCACCATCATCCGGTTGATCCCCTTCCACCCGCCACCATTTCTTCACCCGGTAAGTCCCCTACATCCTACCTTACTACTTCTTCACTCCCTCTCCACTCTCAGCCACCTAATCCACTCCCTTATCACCCTAACATCAGCCTTTCCACTTGCTGCCACCCTTCTCACTCAGCCGAACCCATAGCTCCCTAACTACCCGCCACCACCTAGCCCTTTTAGCCCCATTCGGCCACCCTATCCGACTCCCTAAAACCTGCCCGTATCATCCTAACACACCTACTACAACCACTACCCCCTGGCCCCATCTCCTAGCTAGCTCCCCTACCTTACATCACTCCTAGCCACTCCAACTACCCGCCACCACTAAGCCCTCCTAGTCGGCCACTCCAACCGGCTGTCATTTCATTCGGCCACCATAGCAACCTGCCAACCTTAGGTGATTCGTTAGACCTTCCCTTAGGTTCACCCTTTGCACAACCTACCTTAAAACTAAACCCTATCCTTAGTGACCCTACTTAGGCCCTTTAGCCCTACACGCCAAAAGGAGCTCTTCCTTAGCAGCCGGCCATCTTCGAGGCGCCTTTTTTGTGCACCAAGAACATCCGGCCAGCACCTCCCCTTGCCATTCAACCTCGCGGAGCTCCCTTTTGCAGCCCAAGGCGAAGGCCAAGCCCACGCTCAAGCAAGGCATCTTTGGACCAGCTATTAGTAAGTGCCTAACACGGTCTTTAGTTGTATACTTGCTTGAGATTCAATTCGATACGGGGTTGTAATAACGGAGCATAGTCTCCCCCCGCTTGTAATAACATGGCTTGGCACACCCACACACGTGCACTCTCTTAGTTGTGCATGATTTTGAACACACACGGGCCTAATCAGCCCCTAATACATAAGTATATACATATACTTTCATTTTTGTAGGGTTTTTGCTTAAGTTGGGTGTGCTGTCTTTCAATTCAAGCACTCACACACATTGAGCCTTCGCTCTTATTTGAAAGACCCAAGTAAGGGCCGACCTATACTATTTGGGTTTCATTTCATGTCGTGTGTGTAAGTCTTTCAATTCAAGCACTCTCACACACATTGAGCTTCCGCTCTTATTTGAAAGACCCAAGTAAGGGCCGACCTATACTATTTGGGTTTCATTTCATGTCGTGTGGGTAAGTCTTTCAATTCAAGCACTCTCACACACATTGAGCTTTCGCTCTTATTTGAAAGACCCAAGTAAGGGCGGACCTATACTATTTGGGTTTCATTTCATGGTGGGCTGGTGGGGTAGTTTGGGTAGGTCAGTTAGGGGGAGTGGTATGGTGGTTTAGGGTAGGTCGGTTAGGGTGGCTGGGAATTAAGGGTTAGGGTCTAATTAGGTGGGTTAAGGTGGGATTTGGTTTAGTCTAGCCAGGGTCTAGGTGGTCTAGTTAGGTGAGGTGAGCTAGGTGAGGTCGGCTAGGTATGGTTGGGGTGGTTTTGGGTGAGGGTGGCTAGGATTAGATCAGGTTTAGGGGGGAGTGGCTAGGTGAGGTGGGTTAGCTTAGGGCTAGGTTTAGGAGCATCCCCTTGGCCTTGATCCATGGACCTAGTTGCAGCATGTTGGTGCAGCCCCAGGTTAGGTGTAGGTGCATACAAGCTTAAACCCACACTCTTAGGCTAAACCCACACGATTAACCCAAAACTTGACTAAAAAGTCAAGCCCACCAACTTTCTCACTCATACTTTATCATCCCATTCTCTCTCTACCCAAGATTTTCACATGAATTCTTTGTGGGCCCCACCTCCATTTATGAAAAGGTGATGTGGGCCATGGATGTGGATATTGGATTGGATCTTTGGATCCAAATCCAAATGCATGTTTGGGTCTGGATCTGGATATGTATGGTCCAAATCCAGCCAAATCTGATTTTTTTTTTATTCCTTTATGGCATTGCGAAACAGACGGTTTGTGCGGGGCCTAACTGTATCAGTACTCCGTCTTGCATTGGGTCTTCGCCAACATTGTCGTCCGCTCTTCTTCTCACCTTCCGGAGATTATTTTGACAAATTTGTTGATAACAGGGGCTTGGATGTCCGAGAAATCTGGGGATGATTCTGATACGAGAGTTGATGTACCGAGCTTGAAATATGCTCCAGGTCCAGGCTCTCTTTCGCTTTTTCGATGTTGCTTTCATCTGGCCAAGTTGCTTTTCGGGGTTTCAAAACACCTTTTTAAGGTTTAAAAAGTTGTATGTATATATTTTAAAACATATATGGTTTTAACATATGTACAGGGTTGTCTGGATGGCTCCTCGGTTTCCATACTCAAAATTGCCCTTTGGGGCTGCTTTTGTAAAACCAAGTAGTTTGAGAAAATCATGGGATTTTGGGGTGTTTACAGGGGCACAAAACCAGGGTCTCCTAGAGCCCATACTGCCTAGGGCCAATCCAAGCCGATATGGGATCGGCTATACTATCAAAATACCACCAGAGCCACCACATGTGACCACCTGGGTCAAGGGTGCCCTGAAACTTACCCAAGCAGAAACCTACGATTTAGATCTCTTGTTTAGAGTCTAACTCGTTGCATTTTCCTTTGTAGGTATGATGGAAGATCCCTCAACCAAAAACACAAAAAAATTGGAAAAACTCTAAATTCAAAAATTTGAAAAACCCCAAAAACCAAAAACATTTGAAAGACATGAAAAACTTGAAAAAAGAGTTGTTTGTATAGTTCCTAAAGTTCACGTTTTACAAAAACCCAAAAAAATTGAAAATTTAGAAAATATAAAAAACAAAACCCTGTATATAGCTGCTCCTGGTAAAAACTTGGAAGAAGCCAAGGATTTCGAAAGAAAAGTTATCTTCATAACAAAACCAAAAATTTTGAAACCCATAGAAATCCCAAGTCAAAAACCAGGTATTTTCAAAACCCATGCATCAAGCTCAAATTCCCTTGGATTTAGAAACCTCGAGAATGATCAAAGCCCAGAGGTGGATCACCTTGAGGAAGATCCCACTTTTGAGCTCCCAGAATTTCATAAAATTCTCGATTTTGAAAAACCTTCGAATTCAGTAGGAGGAGATTTCATAGAGATAAACCTAGGGAGTGATTCAAAGCCCAAGAACATTAAGATAGGCGCATGTTTGCATGAGCATGAAAGATCATCATTCATTGCATTTTTGAAAACCTACATTGATGTGTTTGTATGGATGTATGAAGACATGCTGGGTATAGACCCGAGAGTCGTATAGCATCGTCTTCCCTTAGATTCAGATGCAAAACCCATAAAGCAAAAGCTTAGGAAAATACATCCGAACATACACTCACAAGTCAAGAAGGGTTTAGAAGATCTGTTAAAAGCCGGATTTATAAAACCCATTGCGTACTCTGATTGGTTGTCAAACATCATTGTTGTTCGAAAAACCAGTGGGAAAATTCGAATATGCATCGACTTTAGAAACCTGAATAAGGCCACGCCAAAAGACAATTTCCCTTTGCCAAACATTGATTTGATAGTCGATAGTACTGCAAATTATGAGATGTTTTCATTCATGGATGGCTATTTAGGGTATAACCAAATCAAATTAGCCCCACAAGATTAGGCGAAAACCGCTTTCACAACCCCATGGGGCACATACTGCTATACAGTTGTAAACACCCCAAAATCTCACGAATTTCTAAAATAACCTGGTTTTGCAAAAGCAGTCCCAAAGGGCTATTTTGAGTCTGGAAACCCAGGAGCCTTCCAGGCAACCCTGTACATATGCTTTAAACTATATATGTTTTAAAATATGTATTATATAGTTTTAAAACCTTTAAAAAGATGTTTTGAAACCCCGGAAAGCAACTTGGCCTGATGAAAGCAGGACCAATGAAGCGAAAGAGAGCCCAAAATCGGAGCATATGTCGAGCCCGGCACATCAACTCTCGTATCAGATTCATCCCCAGAATCTTGAACATCCAAGCCCCTATTATCAACACATTTGCTGAAATGATCTCCAGAAGGTGAAAAGATGAGCGGACGACAATGTTGGTGAAGACCCAACGCAAGACAGAGTACTGATGTTGTCAGGCCCCGCACAAACCGTTCATTTCAAACATACCCTGAAGGAGTCAGAAATCAGATTTGGATCAGATCTGGACCATATATATCCAAATCCAAATCCAAACATGTATATGGATTTGGATTTGGATTTGGATTTGGATCCAAAGATCAAATCCAATGTCCACATCCATGGCCCACATCACCTTCTCATAAATGGAGGTGGGGCCCACAAGAAATTCACGTGGAACGCTTGGGTATGAGAGAGAATGGGGTGAAATATGAGTGAAAATGTGATAAGCTTGACTTTTGTGTCAAGTCTTGGGTTAATCATGTGGGTTAGCCTAATGAGTGTGGGTTTAAGCTTGTATGCACCTACACCTAACCTAGGGCTGCACCAATTTGCTGCAACTAGGTCCATGGGTCGAATGCAAAGGGATGCTTCTAACCTAACCCTATGCCTAATCACCTTACCTAGCCATTTTCCCCTAAACCCGACCTAATCCTAGCCTAATCACCTAACCCACTTCCTTAATCCTTCCCTAAACCTAGCCTAATCCCCCTAACCTCACCCTAATCCTAGCCTAAACACCTAACCCACTCCACTAAACCTCACCCTAAACCCAACCCACCTAGCTAAGCCCTAAACCACTAAACCAACCCACCTAAATGCCTAGCACACCATATCCCCAAACCACCCAAGACAAATATCTGGCCCACCTAAATGCCTAGCCCACCATATTCCCAAACCACCACCACCAAACCAGCCCAACCGACCTCCCAATACCAGCCCAAACCGACCCCACTAAAGCCTATAAAAACCCCCCTTTTGGGGCGGGTTTTGCATGAGATTTTTGGGCAACTCAGCCCTTTCTCTCCTCTCTCACCTGCCCTCTCTCTCTCACCCTCTTGGAACCCGCCACCTCCACCCTTCGGCCAGCACCACTCCACGCCACCTTCCACTCGGCTGCACCTTGACACCCGCCTACCATCATCTTTCAATCGCCTCTTCCTCACCCATTCGGCCAACCTCCTTCCACGGTCTCCCTTAGGTAAGCCTCCCCTCTCACTCTCCCCTTCTTCTCCTCCATCTCATCCTCTAGGCCAACTCCACCAGCACCTCCACTTTCTCTCGCCACCCGGCTGCACCACCTGCCACCTTCCATCTACCTGGCTGCACCACCTGCCACCTTCCATCAACCGGCCATACCACCTGCCCCATGCCTTAGTGACACACCCTAGTTCCACCTGCCACCTTCCGCCAAGGCGCCACCCACCTTACCCCCTACTTACCTGCCGTGCCCATCCCTTGGTCAGCGCCAAGGCGCCATCCACTAGCACTTCCCCTCGGCCAGCACCAAGACGCCATCCGGCCAGCACCTTCCTTTGTCGTGCCCATCCCTTGGCCAGTGCCAAGGCGCCATCCACTAGCACTTCCCCTCGGCCAGCACCAAGACGCCATCCGGCCAACACCTTCCTTTGCCGCGCCCATCCAAGGAGCTCCCTCTTGCAGCCCAAGGCAACTCACTAGCCCAAGTGCAAGCAAGTCACACCCGGACCAGCTATACGTAAGTGCCTAATTCGGTCCTTATGATAGACTTGCTTATGCTTAATTAAATTTGATACGGGGTTGTAATAATGGAGCGTTGTCTCCCTCGCTTGTAATAATGTGGTTTGGCACACCCACACACACATGCACTTGAGCCTATTCCGGTCTTAGCTGCACACGATTTTGACACACACATGGGCCTAATCAGCCCTTAAGATATAGCTATACTTATATGATTTAAGTTGCATGGGTTTTTATTAAGTTGTGTGTGTTGTCTTTCCATTTTCACACTCACACACATTGAGCTTTCGCTCTTATTTCCAAGACCCTAGTAAGGGCCTATTGCAATTTCGTTTTGGGGTGTTTTACTTCAAGTTGTGTGCGTAGTATTTCAATTCTACACTCACACACATTGAGCTTTCGCTCTTACTCCCAAGACCTTAGTCAAGGCCTATTGCAATTATATTTGGGTTTAAATTCATGTCATGTGCGTAGTATTTCAATTCTACACTCACACACATTGAGCTTTCGCTCTTACTCCCAAGACCTTAGTCAAGGCCTATTGCAATTTTATTTGGGTTTCATTTACAAGTCGTGTGAGTTGTCTTTCAATATACACACAACACCCACGCACACATTGGCGACCTTCGGGCCCATATATATTATAAGTATTTCCCTTTCGGCTATGTCTTTAAGATTTGGGTTTTAAGGTTCAGCAGTGTGCGTAGTCTTTACATATATACATGGCACACACTTGCACAATTGAGCCTTTCCACTCTTAAGATATAGCCATATTTCCCTTTTGCAATTTCCCTTTTGCAAATTTACATTAAGTCATTTCCCTTCGGCATTCTCTTTCAATTCGGGTTTTCCCTTTGGAGTTGCGTGAGTTTGCATTGCATATACGCCACACCACAAGTTAGGATGCATATTTCATCAAAGCAAACCCCACACTCTGGCTCAAAATCGCCCAACTTAGGTCACTTGTGCACACTCACACCTAGTTGGTCTGAAAGAGATAAAAAGAAAGACATAGGCACGTGCAAATCCACATGAAAATAAAACTTGAAAACATACAAATTAGCCCAATCAAACACCTCAAACATTTTCCCTAGGTTATCATGTTTAAAACTCGATTTTCTAAGTGTACAGACTGACCCTTACGCATCGGTGCAAGAAGGCCTACGACGAAAAGAGCTTGCTTGCTCACAGTCACCCCGATAGATGTTAGATTTCAAAACATTTCTTCGCTAGCTTAAGCAAGCTAGTTGGCATGCCCTTTTTGCTAAAATACGACTTAGACACACGAAAAGATTCGCTTCAGGCCTAAGAACCAGAGGCGGGGATTTTTCAGTGTCTACAACAGTCATGCCCTTTGGTTTGAAAAATGCCGGCGCCACCTATCAAAGAGCTATGACTACGATCTTTCACGATCAGATTCATGAGCTCGTAGAGGTATATGTGGATGATCTCTTGGCTAAGTCAAAAACTCGATGCACTCATCTCGAATGTTTGCAAAAGATTTTCGAAAGGCTTAGGCTTTACAAAGTAAAGCTAAACCCTCAAAAGTGCATGTTTGGAGTAGAATTTGGGAAGCTTTTAGGATTTATGGTGAGCCAAAGGGGCATTGAAGTCGACCCCTCTAAGTGTAGAGACATCATAGACATGGCTCCACCCTCCAATCTCACGCAGATTCGTAGCCTCCAAGGTCGTCTACAATCCATTCACAGGTTTATCTCAAACCTTGCAACTAGATGCGAACCCTTCAACAAACTTTTAAGAAAAGGGACAAAATTTTTATGGGATAACGATTGCCAAAAATCTTTTGAAAGATTAAAAGCATACTTAGTTAATCCCCCTATTTTAAACCCTCCAAAGCAAGGAAAACCTCTTCTGCTTTACATTTCTGTACATACGAATGCTTTGGGTGCCTTGTTAGCTCAATACGAGGATGATACCCATAAGGAGTATGCCATCTATTACATTTCGAAAACTCTCTTGGCTTACGAAAGGAACTACCAAGCCATGGAGAAGACGTGCTTGGCCTTGGTATGGGCCTGCCAAAAATTCTGACACTACTTCCTAGATCACGAGATCTGGATAGTGTCTAAGCTTGATCCAATCAAGCACTTATTCGAAAAACCCATCCTCATGGGTAGGTTGGGAAAATGGCAACTCCTCTTGATGGAGTATGACCAAAAATACCACCATCAAAGCTCCATTAAGGGGCAAGCCCTGGCAGACTACGTGGCTGACTTCCCCTTAGAGGATGCATTGATGAAGGCATATTACTAAACCAATTTCAAAACCACATTTTGGCAAACTCTTTTGAAAACCAAGTGTAGAAGATGCACTTTGGGAAACCAAAGAGGGGCTGGTGCCAGGGTCATCCTCATATACCCTGAAAAGGGAGAGATACCCATAGCCATTCGCCTAGATTTCGAATGTTCCAACAACATAGCCGAGTATGAAGCACTCATACAAGGCTTAAAAATTTCGAAAACTCTAGGGGCATCATGCATTGAGGTTTTTGGAGATTCATTGCTCGTTATAAACCAAGTTTTAAAATTTGGCAAGTTAGAAATGAAAAGCTTCTTCCATATCATGAGTTGGCCACTCGATTGGTCGAATCCTTCCAATCGCGCACACTCACATACGTAGGAAGAGAGGATAATGGCCTTGCTGATGCCCTCTCATCCTTGGGTTCAGCCCTAAGGGTCGATCCCACTTTGGGAACCCGATCCTTAGAAATAAGGCATGCACCCACTCCATCCACACACGATTTGGAAATTTGCCAAAACAACCCAGATTCAGATGAAAAGCCTTCGTTTTATGACATAAAATGTTTCTTAGAAAATGAGGGATTTGCTGAAAATGCCACATCCAAGGATAAGGCATTCATCCAAAAAATTTCTAAACCGATATGCAATTTTGGGTGGGGCTCTGTATAAAAAAGTTTTTCCGACATCTTACTAAGGTGCGTCGACCTGGAGGAGGCCAGGATTATTATGCATGAATTCCACGATGGAGAATGTAGAGGTCATGTTAATGCCAATATGATGGCAATGAAAATACTTAGAGCGGGTTATTTTTGGTCCACTCTAAAAAAGGATTGCCACGATCTTGTTAGGAAGTGTCATCCATGTCAAGTGCGTGGATACGCCATCTATATCCCTTCATCTTCATTGCATTCCATGGTCAATCCTTGACCATTCACCATGTGGGCATTTGACATCATAGGACCAATATTTCCTCATGTGTCAAATGGACATAGGTTCATACTCGCGGCCACAGAATACTTTTCCAAGTGGGTTGAAGCTACCTCCCTGACCAATGTCCAGGGGCAACATGTGGTGGCTTTCATTAGGAAAAATATTTTGGATCGCTTTGGGGTTCCAAAGGACTTAGTGTCCGACAATGGTACCCCCTTCAAAAATGAGAGAATGGTTAAGTTATGCAACATGTATGGCATAACTCACCACTTCTCATCGCCCTACTACCCTCAAGGCAATGGCCAAGCCGAAGCTACCAATAAGACTCTCATAAGCATTATTGAGAAGACTTTAGAGAAGGGTAGGACGTGGCATGAGAAGTTGGATGAAGCCTTATGGGCTTATAGGACTTCCATCTGAACTCCCACAAATGTCACTCCATTTGAGTTGGTCTATGGCACAAATGTCATTCTTCCTATTCATACAAGGTTGCATTCATTCCATACATTCATTGCACTCGACCTCCCCCTAGAGATGCTTCAGCATGCTAGGATGGCCGAACTAGATTTGTTAGATGAGAGGCGACTCCTTGCTATGGATCATGCTCATGCATACCGGCAAAGGATAGCCCGACACTACGAGAAACATATGAAACCTCACCACTTTGAAGTGGGAGATCTCGTTTTGAAAATCATCCACTATCGTGGCCCACATCCACTTGGAAAGTGGCGACCTGTAGACTCACGAAAATCCCCGCCTCTTACCTTTTCAGGGCTTGGAGCGGATCCTCTCGTGTGTCTAAGGCCTTATTTATGCAAACAGGGCGTGCCAGCTAGCTTACCTGAGCTAGCGAAGATATATTTAACACTGACTTCTAATCGTGGCGACTGTGAGCCAGTGAGCTCTTGTCGTCGCAGACCTTCTTGCACCGATGCGCAAGGGTCAGTCTGTACGCTTTGCAAAAATCGAGTTTTGGGATAGAAAGCCTACGAAGCGTTTCGAGGTGTCTATTTTGGGTCTTTTAAATGCGATTGTATGTTTTTAGATCACGTGGATTTGCACGTGCCTAAGTCTTTTCTTTTATCCCTTTTCGGGCCACCTAGTTTGTGTGTTATGAACACTCCACTACATGGGCGAATTCGAGCGGGGCTTGATTTGATGCAATATGCGTCCTACCTCGTGGTATGGCGTAGATGCAATGCAAACTCACGCTACTCCAAAGGGAAAACCCGAATGTAAAGACAATACTGAAGGGAAATAACCGAAGGGAAATGACTTGTAAAGTAAGTGCCGAAGGGAGATATGTATATAGAGTAGGTATATGAGCCCTTACTCGATTCTTGCAAATAAGAGCGAAGGCTCAATGTGGGTGCGTGCTTGAATTGAAAAGACTTACACACACGACATGAAATTAAACCCAAATATAAATTGCAGTATGGCCTTAACTAAGGTCTTGGGAATAAGAGCGAAAGCTCAATGTGTGTGAGTGCTTGAATTGAAGTACTACGCACACGACATAAATGAAACCCAAATATAACTGCAATAAGGCCTTTACTAAGGTCTTGGGAGTAAGAGCGAAGGCTCAATGTGTGTGAGAGTGCTTGAATTGAAAGACTTACACACACGACATGAAATAAAACCCAAATAGTATAGGTCGGCCCTTACTTGGGTGTTTCAAATAAGAGCGAAAGCTCAATGTGTGTGAGTGTGCTTGAATTGAAAGACTTACACACACGACATAAAATGAAACCCAAATAGTATAGGTCGGCCCTTACTTGGGTCTTTGAAGTAAGAGCGAAAGCTCAATGTGTGTGAGTGCTTGAATTGAAAGACAACGCACCCAACTTAAGCAAAACCCTTCAAAAATGAAAGTATATGTATATACTTATGTATTAGGGGTTGATTAGGCCCGTGTGTGTTCAAAATCGTGCACAACTAGGAGAGTGCACGTGTGTGGGTGTGCCAAGCCACGTTATTACAAGCGGGGGGAGACTATGCTCCGTTATTACAACCCCGTATCGAATTGAATCTCAAGCAAGTATACAACTAAAGACCGAGTTAGGCACTTACTAGTAGCTGGTCCGTAGAGGCCTTGCTTGAGCGTGGGCTTGGCCTTCGCCTTGGGCTGCAAACGGGAGCTCCGCGAGGTTGAGCGACAAGGGGTGCTGGCCGGGTACTTTGAAGGTGGCCGGCTGCAAGCAAGGGTGTCGCCTTGATGTGGGGAATTAAAAGGGCTGGGCAAGGTGAGTATATAGGGTCACTAGGAGAGGATATAGTGTTAGGGAGTATGGCCCTAAGGGGAGCCTAAGGGAAGATCGAATGGGACACCTAGGGGAAAGGAAGTGGCTGGCCGAATGGAAGGGATAGTCGATTGGAGTGGCCGACTAGGGGAATTTGGTGGTGGTGGTGGGCTGCTAGGATGGCTAGGGGTGGAGTATGGGAAGGAAGCTAGCTAGGTGATGGGTAGGTCGGTTAGGGCTGGGTTTGGGGTAGTGGTTAGGTGGTTTAGGTAGGGTGGTATGAAGATAAGGTGGGTTGGAAAGGGTAGGGCTAGATATTTTAAATACTAGTGGTTTGGGTAGATTGTGGGCTAGGGGTGGTTTAGGGGTTTAGGGTTTGGTTAGGTGGTTGGGTTCTAGGGTGAGGTTTAGTGAGCTAGGTTAGGTGATTAGGCTAGGATTAGGCTAGGTTTAGGGAAATTAACCTAGGTTTAGGGAAGGATTAGGGAAGTGGGTTAGGTGATTAGGGGCGGATTAGGGTGGAAGGCTAGGATTAGGTATTTTGGGTTAGGTTTAGGTGAAGGAGCTCCCTTTGCATGGCCCATAGACCTTAACCACCTCATGTTGGTGCAGCCCTAGGTTAGGTTTTGGCTAATTACAAGCTTAAACCCACTCAATTAGGCTAACCCACATGACTAACCCCAAACTTGACACACAAGTCAAGCTTAATTACAACCACACTTGATCTTATCCATCCCCACTCTCTCTCATGCCCATGATCCCACGTGAATTTCAAGTGGGCCCCACCTCCATTTATGAGAAGGTGATGTGGGCCATGGATATGGATATTGGATTGGATCTTTGGATCCAAATCCAAATCCAAGTCCACATATGGGTTTGGATTGGGATCTGGATATATATGGTCCAGATCCGGTCCAAACTGAACTCTGACTCCTTCGAGCTGTGTTCGAAACGGACGATTTGTGCGGGGTCTGACAGCATCAGCACTCCGTCTGCGTTGGGTCTTCGCCAACATGATCGTCCGCCTCCGGTTCTACCTTCCGGAGATGACTTCAAATGACATTTTGATAATAACAGGGTCTTGGACGTTCGAGATCCTGGGGGTGTGAATTTGATACAAGAGTTGCTGTGCCGAGCTCGACATGTGCTCCGGTTCCGGCTCTTCTTAGCTCTCCTGGTCCTGTCTTGATCGGGCCAAGCCGCTTCGGGGTTTCAAAACATGTTTTAAAAAGGTTTTAAAAGCCATATTGTATGTTTTCGAAATATAGAGTTCAAAACATATGTACAGGGTTGTCTGGAAGGCTCCTGGGTTTCCAGACTCAAAATAGCCCTTTGGGGCTGCTTTTACAAAACCAGATTTGTTTAAGAAATTCGTGGGATTTCGGGGTGTTTACAGATGCCCCTCTTTGGCCTTGTCCAAATCGATTTGGATAAGGGCAAAGATGACAAACACCCCTTACAATGTCTCCCTAGATCTAGCCACGAAGAATATGGGATCATCCCAATTTTTAGCAAAAATCTCAATTTACAAACTCTGGTAGGAGGAGATATCACGCCAAAGGGTTTTACATGGATCTGGTCCTAAATGGGATCATGTTCATGCAAGTACCATGCGTGGAATGCAAATGACATGGGTGTGGTGCCAAGAGTGGCGACCTCCCAGAGACTAGATGTGGTCGAACTCTAGAGACTTACAAGGCCTACTGCTCCAAGTGAGCAAATCCTATGCTGTTCGATGTTTGGTTTTCAAAACTTATTTACAAAAGCTATTTACAAAAGGGACAACTGTCTTGAGCCTCGATCCTAAGGATCTCGAGCTCTTCGTGCTTGCCCTTGTTTGAGTCTTAACACTCGCTTATCTAGCGGAGGTTTTATAAGAAAACAAGGCATATTTCAAATTCCTACGCCTTACTCGGAACGTCGAATTCTCAAACAAGATGAAATTCAAGTAAGTAAATCCTATTTTTACTTTAGGATTTCTCAAAATGAACCATGTTTTAGCTTGGGATAAGCCAGGGATGGGAAAGAGATACCACGGTCCCTTCTGAAGCATCTCGTGGTTTGAGGCACAGAAGGCGGAAAACTGCTCTTTTTGAGCTTTTTGGCCTCTTCTTCCTTTTTTTTCATCGAGGGTCTCCCTTTGGGAGTATTTTTTCTTTAATCCCTCTTTTTTTATAAGAGAATCGATTTTTCTTTTAAATTCTGGTTTCTTTCTTTTGGAAAGAGACTTTGAATGGGAAATTCCCTTTTGTTTTGGACCTTTGTTTTCCTTTTGGAAGGAGAAGAGAAGAGGGGAGGACTTATCCCAAGCCTATACTCGATCCATTCCAGATCAGCCTATTTAGAAATAGCACGTACCACTTGCAAGTATCTTGCTATGTTGAACTAGGCCTTTCTTTGTAAGAAGAAGGATTTTGAAATGTAACCATGATTTTGAAAACTCCACTCTTTCACAAGTGCGAATTCTCTCACTTAGGTTCACACGAGTTGGCTTTTGCACCTTATTCATATGTCTCAGGGCAGCTATCCCTTAAAAATTTTCGAAAAATGGAATTTAATCAAAATCCTACACATGATACTTCTTTAAGTATTGAATATTGATAGGATCTGCTAAATTCCTACCTTCTACATCGATCAACCAATACGAATTGTTCGTAGTAGTTGCTCGTACAACATAGGGTCCATCCCAGTTGGGGCGCCACTTGCCTAGGGGGTGTGGGCCACGATGGTGGATGGTTTTTAAGACCAGATCTCCCACTTCAAAGTGGCGAGGTCTCATGTGTTTGCTATAATGTCGGGCTATCCTTTGCCGGTATGCACGAGCATGATCCATGGCAAGGAGTCGCCTCTCATCTAGCAAATCTAGTTCGGCCATCCTAGCATGTTGAAGCGTCTCTAGAGGGAGGTTGAGTGCTATGGATGTATGGAATGAATGGAGTTGAGTATGAATGGGAAGAATGGCGTTCGTGCCATAGACCAATTCGAATGGTGTGGCATTCGTGGGAGTCCGGATGGAAGTCCTATAAGCCCATAAGGCTTCATCCAGCTTCTCGTGCCACGTCCTACCCTTCTCTAAGGTTTTCTCAATTATGCTAATGAGAGTCTTGTTTGTGGCTTCGGCTTGGCCGTTGCCTTGAGGGTAGTAGGGCAAGGAGAAGTGGTGAGTTATGCCATACGTGTTGCACAACTTAACCATCCGCTTGTTCTTGAATGGGGTGCCATTATCAGACACAAGGTCTCGTGGAACCCCAAATCGAGCCAAGATATTCCTCCGGATGAAAGCCACCACATGTTGCCCCATTACATTGGTTAGGGAAATGGCTTCCACCCACTTGGAGAAATACTCCGTGGCAGCTAAAATAAATCGATCCCCATTCGAGGCCTTTGGAAATATTGGGCCTACGATGTCAAACGCCCACATGGTAAATGGCCAGGGGCTGACCACGGAATGCAATGCAGATGATGGGATATGAATGGCGTGCCCATGCACTTGACATGGATGACACTTCCTAACATGATCGTGGCAATCCCTTTTCAGGGTGGACCAAAAATAGCCCCCCTCTAAGTATTTTCATTACCATCATGTTGGCATTAACATGACCTCCACATTCTCCATTGTGGAACTCATGCATCACTATCCTAGCCTCCTCTAGGTCGATACACCTAAGCAGAATGCCGGTAAAACTTTTTTTGTATAAGACCCCACCCAGAATGGTGTATCGGGTCGAAATCTTACGAATGAATGCCTTATCTTTGGATGTGGCATCCTCGGCGAATCCCCCATTTTCTAAAAATTATTTTATGTCATGAAACCAGGGTTTTTCAATAGACTCTGGGTTGTTTTGGCAAATATCCAAGTCGTGTGTGGATGGGTGGGGCACATGCCATATTTCCAAAGATCTGGTCCCTGAAATGGGATCGACCTTCAGGGCTGAACCCAAGGAGGAGAGGGCATCGGCGATGCCATTGTCCTCTCTCCCTATGTGTGTGAGTTTACACGACTGGAAGGATTGGACCAGTCGAGTGGCCAACTCATGATATGGAAGTAGTTTCTCATTACGTACTTGCCAAATTTTCAAAACCTGGTTTATGGCAAGGAGCGAATCTCCAAAGACCTCGATGTATGATGCCCCTAGAGTTTTCGAAATCCTTAAACCTTGTATGAGTGCTTCATAGTCAGCTACGTTGTTGGAATATTCGAAATCTAAGCGGACTGCTATGGGAATCTCACCCTTTTCAGGGGAGATTAGGATGACCCCAGCACCAGCCCCTCGTTGGTTTCGTGCCCCATCGAAGTGCATCTTCCACACTTGGTTTTTGAAAGAGTTTGCCAAAATCTGGTTTTGAAAATGGTTTTGCAATATGCCTTCATCAGGCATTTCGACAAGAGTGGGATACGCGTCCTCTAAGGGGAATTCAGCCACGTAATCTGCTAGGGCTTGCCCCTTAATGGAGATCTGGTGATGGTATTTGTAGACGCGCGAAAATCCCCGCCTCTTTGCCTTTTTCAGGGCTTTGGAGCGGATCCTCTCGTGTGTCTAAGGCCTATGTATGCAAACAGGGCGTGCCAGCTAGCTTACCTAAGCTAGCGAAGATATTTAATACTGACTTCTAAACGTGGCGACTGTGAGCAAGTAAGCTCTTGTCGTCGCAGACCTTCTTGCACCGATGCGCAAGGGTCAGTCTGTACGCTTTGCAAAAATCGAGTTTTTGGAGAGAAAGTCTACGAAGCGGTTCGAGGTGTCTATTTCGGGTCTTTAAAATGCGATGGCATGTTTTAGATCACGTGGATTTGCACGTGCCTAAGTCTTTTCTTTTACCCCTTTTTGGGCCACCTAGTTTGTGTGTTATGAACACTCCACTATGTGGGCGAATTCGAGAGGGGCTTGCTTTGATGCAATATGTGTCCTACCTCGTGGTATGGCATAGATGCAATGCAAACTCATGCTACTCCAAAGGGAAAACCCGAAATGTAAAGACAATACTGAAGGGAAATAACTGAAGGGAAATAACCGAAGGGAAATAACCGAAGGGAAATAACCGAAGGGAGATATGTATGTAGATTATGTATATGAGCCCTTACTCGGGTCTTACAAATAAGAGCGAAGGCTCAATGTGGGTGCGTGCTTGAATTGAAAGACTTACTCACACGACATGAAATTAAACCCAAATATAAATTGCAGTATGGCCTTGACTAAGGTCTTGGGAGTAAGAGCGAAGGCTCAATGTGGGTGAGAGTGCTTGAATTGAAGTACTACACACACGACATAAATGAAACCCAAATATAACTGCAATAAGGCCTTTACTAAGGTCTTGGGAGTAAGAGCGAAGGCTCAATGTGTGTGAAAGTGCTTGAATTGAAAGACTTACTCACACGACATGACATGAAACCCAAATAGTATAGGTCGGCCCTTACTTGGGTCTTTCAAATAAGAGCGAAAGCTCAATGTGTGTGAGAGTGCTTGAATTGAAAGACTTACTCACACGACATGAAATGAAACCCAAATAGTATAGGTCGGCCCTTACTTGGGTCTTTCAAATAAGAGCGAAAGCTCAATGTGTGTGAGTGCTTGAATTGAAAGACAATGCACCCAACTTAAGCAAAACCCTTCGAAAATGAAAGTATATATACTTATGTACTAGGGGCTGATTAGACCCGTGTGTGTCCAAAATCGTGCACAACTAAGAGAGTGCACGTGTGTGGGTGTGCCAAGCCACGTTATTACAAGCGGGGGGAGACTATGCTCCGTTATTACAACCCCATATCAAATTGAATCTCAAGCAAGTATACAACTAAAAACCAAGTTTAGGCACTTACGAGTAGCTGGTCCGTAGAGGCCTTGCTTGAGCGTGGGCTTGGCCTTCGCCTTAGGCTGCAAACGGGAGCTCCGCGAGGATGGGTGACCAAGGGTGCTGGCCGGCTGCAAGTGGGGCGCGGGATAGGCGCCTCAAAGGTGGCCGGTTGCAAGTGGGTGTCGCCTTGACGTGGGCGATTAAAGGGGTGGACCAAGTGAGTGTTTAGGGTCACTAGGAGAGTCGAGTGTTTAGGGAAGGTGGACCTAAAGGGGAGTTTATGGGAAGGCCGAATGGGAGTCCTATAGGGTGGAATAAATGGCTGGCCAGGTGCGAATGGGATGGTTAGGTAGTGGCCGGTAGTTTAGGTTGTGCTAGGTTCGGCTAAGTGAAAAGGGTGGTGATAAAGGGCTGAGATGATGATAGGGTGGGTGGCTAGGAGTGGAGAGGAGTAGAGAAGGATTTAGGTAGAGTTGGGGAATGCTTACCGAATGGGGAGAGGCGGTGGAAGGAAAAGAGGAGCAGCCGGATGTGGGAGCTCGGCTGGTTCAGTTGGGTGAAGAGGATGATGATGGAGGGGGCTTCGGCTGGAATGGTGGTGGCGGTGGTGGTGCTGAGAGGTGGAGCAGGTGGAGCTTGGGGAAGTGGAGAGTGGTCCCGACTGGGCTGGAAAAGGATCCTTCTAGCTTGCCCAAAACCCGCCCCCAAGGGGGGGGGGTTTAAATAGGGATGGGTAGGTCGGTTAGGGCTGGGCTTGGGGTAGTGGTTAGGTGGTTTAGGTAGGGTGGTATGTAGATAAGGTGGGCTGGAAAGGGTTGGGCCAGATATTTTGAAAACTAGGGGTTTGGGTAGATTGTGGGCTAGGGGTGGTTTAGGGGTTTAGGGCTAGGTTAGGTGGTTGGGTTTTAGGGTGAGGTTTAGTGAGCTAGGTTAGGTGATTAGGCTAGGTTTAGGCTAGGTTTAGGGAAATTAACCTAGGTTTAGGGAAGGATTAGGGAAGTGGGTTAGGTGATTAGGTTGGGATTAGGCCGGGATTAGGGAAGTGGGTTAGGTGATTAGGTTCAGATTAGGGGTGGATTAGGGGTTTAGGCTAGGATTAGGCGTTTTGGGTTAGGTTTAGGTGAAGGAGCTCCCTTTGCATGGCCCATAGACCTTAACCACCTCATGTTGGTGCAGCCCTAGGTTAGGTTTTAGCTAATTACAAGCTTAAACCCACTCAATTAGGCTAACCCACATGATTAACCCCAAACTTGACACACAAGTCAAGCTTAATTACAACACTCTTGATATTTTCCATCCCCACTCTCTCTCATGCCCATAATCCCACGTGAATTTCAAGTGGGCCCCACCTCCATTTATGAGAAGGTGATGTGGGCCATGGATATGGGTATTGGATTGGATCTCTGGATCCAAATCCAAATCCAAGTCCACATATGGGTTTGGATTGGGATCTGGATATATATGGTCCAGATCCAATCCAAACTGAACTCTGACTCCTTCGAGCTGGGTTCGAAACGGACGATTTGTGCGAGGCCTGACAGCATCAGTACTCCGTCTGCATTGGGTCTTCGCCAACATGGTCGTCCGCCTCCGTTTCTGCCTTCCGGAGATGACTTCAAATGATATTTTGATAAGAACAGGGTCTTGGACGTTCGAGATCCTGGGGGTGTGAATCAGATACAAGAGTTGCTGTGCCGGGCTTGACATGTGCTCCGGTTCTGGGCTCTTCTTAGCTCTCCTGGTCCTGTCTTGATCGGGCCAAGCCGCTTCGGGGTTTCAAAAACGTATTTAAAAGGTTTTCAAAAGCCATATCATATGTTTTTGAAAGATAAAGTTCAAAACATATGTACAGGGTTGTTTGGAAGGCTCCTGGGTTTCCAGACTCAAAAATGGCCCTTTGGGGCTGCTTGTATAAAACCAGGTTGTTTTGAAGAAATTCGTGGGATTTCGGGGTGTTTACAGTATTTCAGATCATACTCCATTAGAAGGAGTTGCCATTTGCCCAATCTACCCGTGAGAATGGGTTTTTCGAACAAGTGCTTGATTGGATCAAGCTTGGACACTATCCAGATCTCATGATCTAGGAAATAGTATTTGAACTTCTGGCAGGCCCAGACTAGGGCCAAGCACGTCTTCTCCATGGCTTGATAATTTCGTTCATAAGCCAAGAGAGTTTTCGAAATATAGTAGATGGCATACTCCTTATGGGTGTCATCCTCGTATTGAGCCAACAGGGCTCCTAAAGCATTTGCATGCACGGAGATGTATAATAAAAGCGATTTTCCTTGCTTTGGAGGATTCAAAACAGGGGGATTAACCAAGTATGCCTTTAGTCTCTCGAAGGACTTCTGACATTCGTTATCCCATAAGAATTTCGTGCCCTTCCTCAACAGTTTGTTGAAGGGTTCGCATCTAGTGGCCAGATTCGATATGAATCGGCGAACGGATTGTAATCAACCCTGGAGGCTACAGATTTGGGTGAGATTGGAGGGTGGAGCCTTGTCTATGATGGCGGGTCGACTTCTATTCCCCTTTGGCTCACCATAAAGCCTAGAAGCTTCCCTGATTCTACCCCGAACACACATTTTTGAGGGTTTAGCTTTACTTGGTAAAGCCTAAGCCTTTCGAAAATCTTTTGTAAACATTTGATATGAGTGCATCGGGTTTTGAATTTTGCCAAGAGATCATCTACATACACTTCTACAAGCTCATGAATTTGATCATGGAAGATCGTGGTCATGGCTCGTTGGTATGTTGCGCCAGCATTTTTCAAACCAAAGGGCATGATTGTATAGCAGTACGTGCCCCATGGGGTTGTGAAGGCGGTCTTACCCTGATCTCGTGGGCTTAGTTTGATTTGATTATAGCCTGAATAGCCATCCATGAATGAAAACATTTCATGATTTGCAGTACTATCGACTATGAAATCTATGTTTGGTAAAGGATAATTATCCTTAGGAGTGGCTTTATTCAGGTTTCTGAAATCGATGCATATTCGAATTTTCCCATTGGTTTTTCGAACTACAACGATATTTGATAACCAATCAGAATACGCAATGGGTTTTATAAATCCGGCTTTTAGCAGATCTTCTAAACCCTCTTTGACTTGCGTGTGTACATTCGAGTGTATTTTCCTAAGCTTCTGCTTTATGGGTTTTACACCTGCATCTAAGGGAAGACGATGTTCGACAATGCTGGGATCTATGCCCGGCATGTCTTCATACGTCCATGCAAACACATCTAAATAGGTTCGTAGAAATGCAATGAATGCTAACCTTTCGGTTTCATGCAAGCATGCGCCTATTTTGATGGTTTTGGGATTGGAATCATCCCCTAGGTTCACCTCTATGAAATCTCCTCCTACTGATTGGGAAGGTTTTTAAAATTCGAGAATTCTATGAAATTCTGGGAGCTCAGAAGTGGGATCTTCCTCAAGGGGATCCACTTCTGGTCTTTAATCATTCTCGTGGGCTATAGACCCGAGGGAATTTGATGCGTGGTTGTTAAAATGACCTGGTTTTGTACTTGGATTTTCAAGTGATTTCGAAATTTTTGGTCTGGCTATGCAGACGACGTTTCTTTCGAAATCCTTTTCTTTTGCCAAAGTCCTACCAGGAGCAGCTATGTACAAAATCTTTTTGGTATTTTCCAAATTTTCGATTTTTTTGGTTTTTTGCAAAACAAGAACTTTGGGAACTATACAAAGCACTCTTTTTTCGAGTTTTTGTTTTTCCATTGTTTTTGGTTTTTCTTGTTTTTCAATTTTTTTTGATTTTAAGGTTTTCAAATGTTTTTGTATTTTTAGAAAAAGGGTTCTTCCGTCATACCTACATAGGGAAAACACTACGGGTTAGACTCGGAATAGGAGATCTAAATCGTAGGTCTCTTCTAAGGCAGGTTTCGGGGCACCCTTGACCCAGGTGGTCACAGGGGGTGGCTCCGGCGGTATTCGGGGAGTATAGCCGATCCCATATCGGCTTGGGTTGGCCCTAGGAAGGATGGGCTCTAGGAGACCCTGGTTCTGTGCCCCTAGACTCTTGTAGGGCGTGTAGCCCATGTTCAACAACATGTTCCACGACTTTTGGTTTTTCGAAAAGGTTTGATACAAGTCGTGGTCCTGGAACATGCTATCGTCCATATTATGCTCATATGGCCTCTTATCCAGGGGCTTTGGAAATAGGGAACGCTTGGGTTTTCCTAGAAGGATTAAAGTCGGGAGGGGGCCTGCTTTGGGCGGCCCCTTCACACATACAACCTTCCTAGGGTTGTTTAACACGAGCCGAGGTGGCTCAACCATAATTTGCCCCAGGTTAGCCTCATGGGCCTGAGAGCTTGATAAACAAGGGGAGTTTATGATCCCCTGAAGCTGTGGGTGACTCTCACCTAGGATCACTACGACCTGGTCCCTAAAAGGGATCTTGACACACCTGTGGAAGGTGGATGGCACAGCGCACAAACTGTGTATCCAGGGCCTTCCAGCAATAGGTTATAATGGGGGTGGATGTCCGAGACCTAGAACACCCCCGTGTGTTCGATCCCTCCCGTTTCCATTGGGAGTTTGATGGATCCTAAAGGTCTAGATGCATTCTCATCGTATCCAGTGATAACGATGGGGCTTGGGTTCACTGAAGTCAAGGTGACTCCGATTTTGTACGCCACATGAAGTGGAAGGATGTTGACCCTCCTCCACCATCGACTAGGCACCTGTCCAGAGAGTGGTTGTTTAGAACCACCTCGATATGTAGGGCCTGGTTATGGGTTTCGTAGGGTCTATCTACATCATCTTCCGAAAAAGTGATGGGCGATTTTGCTCCTAATAAAGCCACTTGGGCAGACAAGGATTCCAAACTTATGTTCGAATCAACCTTGGCCCTTTCTAGAATTTTCTCTAATACAAGTCTATGCCTAGGCGAGGTTTTTATAAGCTCTAAGATAGACATGTGAATAGGAATCTTTGAAAGGTGGTTTTCGAAGTCATAAGGATTTAGGATGACTTTGTCCTTATCTGCTTTTGGCAGAACACTAGGGATACATGCTTTTGAGGGGCCAGGCACACTGACCACCTTTTGAGCACCTTGAAGGTGCAGGGGTTAATAGATCCTCCCGGATCTAGTGACTTCCCCCACAACCAGCCTAGGGTTCATGCTAACTTTGGCTCTAAGGATGAGCTGAGGAGAACCTTGGATTTTTAAAACTGGTTTTACCGGGGTTTCCACTTTTGGTGGTCCCCGAATGACGACTTGGGCGGGCTTCTTGTATAGTACAAGAATGGGCGCACAAGTAGGTCGACCAGGTTCTGGTTTTTGCGCTAGTTCCTTAGAAATGGTGAGGGTACATACCTCCTTTCCTTTCCCACTACCACTGGTGTGTTTGGGAAAGGGTTCCTTGAAGATAGCTTGAGGTGGTTCAGGTTCCGCAATGACCTGGAGCCGGCCTTCTGCTATCAAGTTCTCAATTTTATTTAAGAGGGAGAAGCAGCATTTGGTATCATGGCCTTTGAGCCGATGATATTTACAAAATAGGTTTAAATACCCCCCTTTGGAAGTGACTCCTTCGGGGATTTCAGGGAGTTCTATCATGCCCTGGGCAAGTAGGAGGTCTAGGACCTCTGACACAGGCTGCCCCAGCGGAGTATACTCCCGTTTTTCAACCGATTTTTGAAAATTTCGCTCCCTCTTATTTTCTAATTTTTTAAAATTTTTGGAAGTGCCCGCCACGCCTGGATCCACCCGGACATTGGCGATTTTATGGGGCTTTGTCCCTTTGTCCGTCGTGGGCAGCCCATATACGATGGGCTTTTCCAAACGGGTTTTTGGAATGGCACTTCCTTTCCACAAGTGATCGTATGTCCCTTTTCGCAAGTTGGTTTCGAAAAGGGAGGCCT
This sequence comes from Brasenia schreberi, assembly GCA_036023115.1. Classification (NCBI taxonomy): domain Eukaryota; kingdom Viridiplantae; phylum Streptophyta; class Magnoliopsida; order Nymphaeales; family Cabombaceae; genus Brasenia; species Brasenia schreberi. Next base: position 4,966,549 of record JAYKKT010000073.1, read on the forward strand.
TTTTGATCAACTTATGGAAAGTTGAAATCTCATGGAGCGAGAGAAGTTTTTACCTCACTTTTAAAATTATCCAGGATGAGCATTACTGCGCATCCTTCGGATATGGGCTCTTGCACTTGGCCCAAAAGCGACCTACATCTTATAATGAAGGCATGTACGTCTTCGTTCATGCCTTGCTTTGTATCCCTTAAGGTATTCAGGGTTGGCGTGACTTCTACGTTGTGTGCAAATCTTTGCTTGAAGCAGTTCACTAACTCTTCAAAAGTAGCGAACTGGCTTAAGTCGTAGGAAGCCAGCCATTTGGCAGCTGTGCCTTTAAGGGATAAAGGGAACCAATACACCCATTTCATCGAGTCCTTTTTCTTCATATGGGCTCGACGCGAGAAAAGCTGCAAGTGAGACCTAGGGTCTCCCATGCCATCATACCGATGGAAGTTCGGTATTTCATTGTCGTTGTCTGTTTCGTAATCCATAGGAAGGAAATCAGACAGGGCGTAGCTCCTTTTCTCTTTATTCTGCCCTTTCAGCAACTGCTGTAGGGCTTTACGGTCTTTTTGTGTGAAGGACTCGTGGTATTGGTTGCCTTCCATGACGGAGGCCTCTTTGTGCTTGCGAGGTTTTTCAGATTTCTTTTTAGGCCTTTGTTCATCGTTTGATGAACATGAATCGCCTACTTCAGCCTCTTGGCTGAGAGCATCGATTTTGGCCTCAAACTCCCTTCTCAAGTCCTCGATTTCATCTAGTTTTATTTTGTTTTTGAAAATCCCCCTAGAGTGAGAACTTGATGCGCATGAGCCTTGGCTCGACACTTCACTTGGATTGGATTTTGACATGCTTTTCAAGCTTTTTCAAAATGTCCTAAGTACAAGCAAAGAAAACAAGTTAAAACGACACCTTTTACAAAATTTTCTCAAGACTTCTACTTAAAAACTCGATTTTTGAAAGGCTTACGTCCCACCGGGCGTGCCAATCTCTGTAGACGCGCGAAAATCCCCGCCTCTTACCTTTTCAGGGCTCGGAGCGGATCCTCTCATGTGTCTAAGGCCTTATTTATGCAAACAAGGCGTGCCAACTAGCTTACCTGAGCTAGCGAAGATATATTTAACACTGACTTCTAATCGTGGCGACTGTGAGCAAGTGAGCTCTTGTCGTCGCAGACCTTCTTGCACCGATGCGCAAGGGTCAGTCTGTACGCTTTGCAAAAATCGAGTTTTGGGATAGAAAGCCTACGAAGCGTTTTGAGGTGTCTATTTCGGGTCTTTTAAATGCGATTGCATGTTTTTAGATCACGTGGATTTGCACGTGCCTAAGTCTTTTCTTTTATCCCTTTTCGGGCCACCTAGTTTGTGTGTTTGAACACTCCACTACATGGGCGAATTCGAGCCGGGCTTGCTTTGATGCAATATGCGTCCTACCTCGTGGTATGGCGTAGATGCAATGCAAACTCATGCTACTCCAAAGGGAAAACCCGAATGTAAAGACAATACTGAAGGGAAATAACCGAAGGGAAATAACCGAAGGGAAATAACCGAAGGGAAATGACTTATAAAGTAAGTGCCGAAGGGAGATATGTATATAGAGTAGGTATATGAGCCCTTACTCGGGTCTTGCAAATAAGAGCGAAGGCTCAATGTGGGTGCGTGCTTGAATTGAAAAGACTTACACACACGACATGAAATTAAACCCAAATATAAATTGCAGTATGGCCTTAACTAAGGTCTTGGGAATAAGAGCGAAAGCTCAATGTGTGTGAGTGCTTGAATTGAAGTACTACGCACACGACATAAATGAAACCCAAATATAACTGCAATAAGGCCTTTACTAAGGTCTTGGGAGTAAGAGCGAAGGCTCAATGTGTGTGAGAGTGCTTGAATTGAAAGACTTACACACACGACATGAAATAAAACCCAAATAGTATAGGTCGGCCCTTACTTGGGTCTTTCAAATAAGAGCGAAAGCTCAATGTGTGTGAGTGTGCTTGAATTGAAAGACTTACACACACGACATAAAATGAAACCCAAATAGTATAGGTCGGCCCTTACTTGGGTCTTTCAAGTAAGAGCGAAAGCTCAATGTGTGTGAGTGCTTGAATTGAAAGACAACGCACCCAACTTTAGCAAAACCCTTCAAAAATGAAAGTATATGTATATACTTATGTATTAGGGGCTGATTAGGCCCGTGTGTGTTCAAAATCGTGCACAACTAGGAGAGTGCACGTGTGTGGGTGTGCCAAGCCACGTTATTACAAGCGGGGGGAGACTATGCTCCGTTATTACAACCCCGTATCGAATTGAATCTCAAGCAAGTATACAACTAAAGACCGAGTTAGGCACTTACTAGTAGCTGGTCCGTAGAGGCCTTGCTTGAGCGTGGGATTGGCCTTCACCTTGGGCTGCAAACGGGAGCTCCGCGAGGTTGAGCGACAAGGGGTGCTGGCCGGGTGCTTTGAAGGTGGCCGGCTGCAAGCAAGGGTGTCGCCTTGATGTGGGGAATTAAAGGGGCTGGGCAAGGTGAGTATATAGGGTCACTAGGAGAGGATATAGTGTTAGGGAGTATGGCCCTAACGGGAGCCTAAGGGAAGATCGAATGGGACACGTAGGGGAAAGGAAGTGGCTGGCCGAATGGAAGGGATAGTCGGTTGGAGTGGCCGACTAGGGGAATTTGGTGGTGGCGGGCTGCTAGGATGGCTAGGGGTGGAGTATGGGAAGGAAGCTAGCTAGGTGATGTGGCTAGGTGGTAGTGGGTGTAGTGGGTGTAAGGGAGTGCTATGGGCAGGTCTTAGGAAGTCGAATAGGGTGGCCGGGTGTAGCTAGGGTAGTTAGGTAGTGGCGAGTAGCTAGGGTGACTAAGGCTTGGCCGAATGGGAGTGGTGGCGGCAAGTGGCTGATATTAGGGTAAGGTGGTGGTATGGTGGGTGGCTGGGAGTGGAGAGGGAGTGGAGAAGGAGCTAGGTAGAGTGTGGGGTACTAACCGGATGAAGAGGCGGCTGGTGGTTAAGGAGCAGCCGGATGTGGGGGCTCGGTTGGTTCGGTCGGGTGAAGAGGATGACGATGGAGGGGGCTTCGGCTGGAATGGTGGTGGCAGTGGTGGTGCTGGTGGTGGTGGGATGTGGAGCAGGTGGAGCCGGTGGAGCTTGGGGAAGTGGAGGACCCGGCTGGGATCTAGGTCGGCTTCTAGATAGGAAAACCCGCCCCCAATGGGGGGGGGTTTATATAGGGATGGGTAGGTCGGTTAGGGCTGGGTTTGGGGTAGTGGTTAGGTGGTTTAGGTAGGGTGGTATGAAGATAAGGTGGGCTGGAAAGGTTAGGGCCAGATATTTTAAATACTAGTGGTTTGGGTAGATTGTGGGCTAGGGGTGGTTTAGGGGTTTAGGGTTTGGTTAGGTGGTTGGGTTCTAGGGTGAGGTTTAGTGAGCTAGGTTAGGTGATTAGGCTAGGATTAGGCTAGGTTTAGGGAAATTAACCTAGGTTTAGGGAAGGATTAGGGAAGTGGGTTAGGTGATTAGGTTGGGATTAGGCCGGGATTAGGGAAGTGGGTTAGGTGATTAGGCTCAGATTAGGGGCGGATTAGGGTGGAAGGCTAGGATTAGGTATTTTGGGTTAGGTTTAGGTGAAGGAGCTCCCTTTGCATGGCCCATAGACCTTAACCACCTCATGTTGGTGCAGACCTAGGTTAGGTTTTGGCTAATTACAAGCTTAAACCCACTCAATTAGGCTAACCCACATGACTAACCCCAAACTTGACACACAAGTCAAGCTTAATTACAACCACACTTGATCTTATCCATCCCCACTCTCTCTCATGCCCATGATCCCACGTGAATTTCAAGTGGGCCCCACCTCCATTTATGAGAAGGTGATGTGGGCCATGGATATGGATATTGGATTGGATCTCTGGATTCAAATCCAAATCCAAGTCCACATATGGGTTTGGATTGGGATCTGGATATATATGGTCCAGATTCGGTCCAAACTAAACTCTGACTCCTTCGAGCGGTGTTCGAAACGGATGATTTGTGCGGGGTCTGACAGCATCAGCACTCCGTTTGCTTTGGGTCTTTGCCAACATGATCGTCCGCCTCCGTTTATGCCTTCCGGAGATGACTTCAAATGACATTTTGATAATAAGAGGGTCTTGGACGTTTGAGATCCTGGGGGTGTAAATTTGATACAAGAGTTGTTGTGCCGGGCTCGACATGTGCTCCAGTTCCAGGCTCTTCTTAGCTCTCCTGGGCCTGTCTTGATCGGGCCAAGCCGCTTCGGGGTTTCAAACATGTTTTAAAAAGGTTTTAAAAGCCATATTGTATGTTTTCGAAATATAGAGTTCAAAACATATGTACAGGGTTGTCTGGAAGGCTCCTGGGTTTCCAGACTCAAAATAGCCCTTTGGGGCTACTTTTACAAAACCAGGTTTGTTTAAGAAATTTGTGGGATTTCGGGGTGTTTACACGACCCAAGTGGGATGGCCCTTATATTGTACGTGGAACCACCATAAACAACTCTTATTGGTTGATCGATGTAGAAGGTAGGAATTTAGCAGATCCTATTAATATTCAATACTTAAAGAAGTATCATGTATAGGGTCTAAGTTAAATTCCCATTTTTCGAAAATGTTTTAGGGATATCTTACTTTGAAACTTCGAAAGAAAGGATCAAAGGCGAATTGTGTGACCCTGAGTGAGAGACTCAACACTTGCTAAAAAAGTGGAGCTTTCCAAAATGTGTGGTTACATTTTCAAAATTCTTCTTCTTACAAAGAAAGGCCTAGTTCAATATAGCAAGATACTTGCAAGTAGTACGTGCTATTTCTAAATAGGCTAATCTGGAATGGATCGAGAATGACCTTGGGATAAGTCCTCCCCCCTTCTCTTCTCCTTCCAAAAGGAAAGTTTGGCAAAAACAAAGGAAAGTCCCTACCAAAAGAAAATCTCTTTCCCAAAAAGAAAGCAGAATTGTAAAGGAAAATTCAATTCTTCTATGGAAAAGAGGGAAGAAAGAAAAAATACTCCCAAAGGGGGACTCTCTATGGAAAAAAGAAAGAAAAGGCCAAAAAGCTCAAAAAGAGCAGTTTTTCGCCTCTTTGCCTCAAACCACGGGATAATACAGAAGGGACCGTGGACCTCTTTCCCCATCCCTGCGACTTATCCCAAGTAAACAAGGTTCATTTCGAAGAATCCTAAAGTAAAAATAGGATTTACTTACTTGAATTTCGTCTTGTTTGAGAATTCGACATTTTGAATAAGGCGTAGGAATTTTGAAACATAGCTTGTTTTCTTATCAAACCTCCGCTAGATTAGCGAGTGCTAAGACTCAAGTAAAGGCAAACACGAGAAGCTAGAGGTCCTTAGGATCAAGGCTAAAAGGAGTTTCCCTTTTTGAAATAAAGTTTCAAAAACTTGAACATCGAGCAACATAAGGCCCGCTCACTCGAAGCAGCAGGTCCCATAAGACTCAAAGGTTCGAGCATCCAACATAGTCTCTAAGAAATCACCCTTCCTGACGTCTCATTTATACCATGCTGTAGACGCGCGAAAATCCCCGCCTCTTCGCCTCTTTCGGGGGCTTGGAGTGGATCTTCTCGTGTGTCTAAGGCCTATGTATGCAAATAGGGCGTGCCAGCTAGCTTACTTAAGCTAGCGAAGATATTTTTAACACTGACTTCTAAACGTGGCGACTGTGAGCAAGTAAGCTCTTTTCGTCGCAGACCTTCTTGCACCGATGCGCAAGGGTCAGTCTGTACGCTTTGCAAAAAATCGAGTTTTGGAGAGAAAGTCTACGAAGCGGTTCGAGGTGTCTATTTCGGGTCTTTAGGATGCGATTGCATATTTTAGATCACGTGGATTTGCACGTGCCTAAGTCTTTTCTTTTATCCCTTTTCGGGCCACCTAGTTTGTGTGTTATGAACACTCCACTACATGGGCGAATTCGAGCCTTGCTTTGATGCAATATGCGTCCTACCTCGTGGTATGGCGTAGATGCAATGCAAACTCACACTACTCCAAAGGGAAAACCCGAAATGTAAAGACAATACTGAAGGGAAATAACAGAAGGGAAATAACCGACGGGAAATAACCGAAGGGAGATATGTATATAGCTTATGTATATGAGCCCTTACTCGGGTCTTGCAAATAAGAGCGAAGGCTCAATGTGGGTGCATGCTTGAATTGAAAGACTTACACACACGACATGAAATTAAACCCAAATATAAATTGCAGTATGGCCTTGACTAAGGTCTTGGGAATAAGAGCGAAGGCTCAATGTGTGTGAGAGTGCTTGAATTGAAAGACTACCCACACGACATAAATGAAACCCAAATATAACTGCAATAAGGCCTTTACTAAGGTCTTGGGAGTAAGAGCGAAGGCTCAATGTGTGTGAAAGTGCTTGAATTAAAAGACTTACTCACACGACATGAAATGAAACCCAAATAGTATAGGTCGGCCCTTACTTGGGTCTTTCAAATAAGAGCGAAAGCTCAATGTGTGTGAGAGTGCTTGAATTGAAAGACTTACTCACACGACATGAAATGAAACCCAAATAGTATAGGTCGGCCCTTACTTGGGTCTTTCAACTAAGAGCGAAAGCTCAATGTGTGTGAGTGCTTGAATTGAAAGACAACGCACCCAACTTAAACAAAACCCTTCGAAAATGAAAGTATATATATACACTTATGTATTAGGGGCTGAATAGGCCCGTGTGTGTTTAAAATCGTGCACGACTAAGAGGGTGCACGTGTGTGGTTGTGCCAAGCCACGTTATTACAAGCGGGGGGAGACTATGCTCCGTTATTACAACCCCGTATCAAATTGAATCTCAAGCAAGTATACAACTAAGGACCGAGTTTAGGCACTTACGAGTAGCTGGTCCGTAGAGGCCTTGCTTGAGCGTGGGCTTGGCCTTCGCCTTGGGCTGCAAACAGGAGCTCCGCGAAGATAGGTGATCAAAGGTGCTGGCCGGCTGCAAGTGGGGCGCGGGATGGGCGCCTCAAAGGGGGCCGGTGGCAAGTGGATGTCGCCTCGAGGTGGGGGGTTTAAAGGGGCTAAATAAGTGGGTTTTTAGGGTCACTAGGGGAGTTGAGTGTTTAGGGAAACTGGACCTAAAGGGGAGTTTGTGGGAAGGCCGAATGGGACACCTAGGGGAAGGCCGAATGGGATAGGAGGGTTAGGTAGTGGCCGGCAGTTTGGGCTATGCTAGGTTCGGCTAAGTGAAAAGGGTGGTGGCAAAAGGGCTGAGATGAGGATAGGGTAGGTGGCTAGGAGTGGAGAGGTGGAAGAGAAGGGCTTTGATGGAGTTAGGGTACTTACCGAATGGGGAGAGGTGGCGGATGAAGTGGGAAGCCAGGAGTGGATGGGACTCTTGGCTGGTTCGGTTGGATGAAGGTGGTGGCGTCCGGCTGGGTGAGATGATGGAGAGTGGAAGAGGGAAGGTGGCGGTGCAGGTGGTGCCGGTGGAGCAGGTGGAGAGTGGAGCAGCAGTTGGGGAGTGGAGCAGGCGGACAGGTGGGGAGTGGAGTCGGCTGGGCTGAGGTGAGGGCTCCCTTGCTTTTCAAAACCCGCCCCCAAAGGGGAGGGGTTTAAATAGGGGATGGGTAGGTCGGTTAGGGCTGGGCTGAGGGTAGTGGTTAGGTGGTTTAGGTAGGGCGGTATGTAGATAAGGTGGGCTGGAAAGGGTTGGGCCAGATATTTTAAAACTAGGGGTTTGGGTAGATTGTGGGCTAAGGGTGGTTTAGGGGTTTAGGGCTAGGTTAGGTGGTTGGGTTTTAGGGTGAGGTTTAGTGAGCTAGGTTAGGTGATTAGACTAGGTTTAGGCTAGGATTAGGGAAATTAATCTAGGTTTAGGGAAGGATTAGGGAAGTGGGTTAGGTGATTAGGTTGGGATTAGGCCGGGATTAGGGAAGTGGGTTAGGTGATTAGGTTGGGATTAGGGGTGGATTAGGGGTTTAGGCTAGGATTAGTCATTTTGGGTTAGGTTTAGGTGAGGGAGCTCCCTTAGCATGGCCCATAGACCTTGATCACCCCATGTTGGTGCAGCCCTAGGTTAGGTTTTAGCTAATTACAAGCTTAAACCCACTCAATTAGGCTAACCCACATGATTAAACCCAAACTTGACACACAAGTCAAGCTTAATACAACACTCTTGATATTTTCTACCCCCACTCTCTCTCATGCCCAATATCCCACGTGAAACTCAAGTGGGCCCCACCTCCATTTATGAGAAGGTGATGTGGGCCATGGATATGGATATTGGATTGGATCTCTGGATCCAAATCCAAATCCAAGTCCACATATGGGTTTGGATTGGAATCTGGATATATATGGTCCAGATCCAATCCAAACTGAACTCTGACTCCTTCGAGCTGGGTTCGAAACGGACGATTTGTGTGGGGCCTGACAGCATCAGTACTCCGTCTGCGTTGGGTCTTCGCCAACATCGTCGTCTGCCTCCGTTTCTGCCTTCCGGAGATGATTTCAAACGCTATTTTGATAAGAACAGGGTCTTGGACGTTCGAGATCCTCGGGGTGTGAATCAGATACAAGAGTTGCTGCGCCGGGCTTGACGTGTGCTCCGGTTCCGGGCTCTTCTTAGCTCTCCTAGTCCTGTCTTGATCAGGCCAAGCCACTTTGGGGTTTCAAAACATGTTTCAAAAGGGTTTTCAAAAGTCATATCATATGTTTTTGAAAGATATAGTTTAAAACATATATACAGGGTTGTCTGGAAGGCTCCTGGGTTTCCAGACTCAAAAATGGCCCTTTGGGGTTGCTTTTACAAAACCAAGCTTGTTTTAAGGAATTCGTGGGATTTCGGGGTGTTTACAGATGCCCCTCTTTGGCCTTGTCCAAATAGATTTGGATAAGGGCAAAGATGACAAACACCCCTTTTAATGTCTCCCTAGATCTAGCCACGAAGAATATGGGATCGTCCCATTTTAGCAAAATCTCAATTTACAAACTCTGGTAGGAGGAGATATCACGCCAAAGGGTTTACTTATGGAATCTGGTCCTAAATGGGATCATGTTTATGCAAGTACCATGCGTGGAATGCAGATGACATGGGTGTGGTGCCAAGAGTGGCGACCTCCCAGAGACCAGATGTGGTCGAACTCTAGAGACTTACAAGGTCTATTGCTCCAAGTGAGCAAATCCTATGCTGTTCGATGTTCGGTTTTCAAAACTTATTTACAAAAGCTATTTACAAAAGGGACAACTGTCTTGAGCCTCGATCCTAAGGATCTCGAGCTCTTCGTGCTTGCCCTTGTTTGAGTCTTAACACTCGCTTATCTAGCGGAGGTTTTATAAGAAAACAAGCTTCATTTCAAATTCCTACGTCTTACTCGAAACGTCGAATTCTCAAACAAGATGAAATTCAAGTAAGTAAATCCTATTTTTACTTTAGGATTCCTCGAAATGAACCATGCTTTAGCTTGGGATAAGCCAGGGATGGGAAAGAGATACCACGGTCCCTTCTGAAGCGTCCCGTGGTTTGAGGCACAGAAGGCGGAAAACTGCTCTTTTTGAGCTTTTTGGCCTCTTTTTCCATTTTTTTATAGAGGGTCTCCCTTTGGGAGTATTTTTTCTTTATTCCCTCTTTTTCATAAGAGAATCGATTTTTCTTTTTGAAGTCTGGTTTCTTTCTTTTGGAAAGAGACTTTAAATGGGAAATTCCCTTTTGTTTTGGGCCTTTGTTTTCCTTTTGGAAATAGAAGAGAAGAGGGGAGGACTTATCCCAAGCCTACACTCGATCCATTCCAGATCAGCCTATTTAGAAATAGCACGTACTACTTGCATGTATCTTGCTATGTTGAACTAGGTCTTTCTTTGTAAGATGAAGGATTTTGAAATGTAACCACGATTTTGAAAACTCCACTCTTTCACAAGTGCGAATTCTCTCACTTAGGGTCACACGAGTTTTCCTTTGCACCTTATTCACATGTCTCAGGGCAGCTATCCCTCCTAAAATTTTCGAAAACTGGAATTTAATCCAGATCCTACACATGATACTTCTTTAAGTATTGGATATTGATAGGATCTGCTAAATTCCTACCTTCTACATCGATCAACCAATACGAATTGTTCGTAGTGGTTGCTCGTACAACATAGGGTCCATCCCAGTTGGGGCGCCACTTGCCTAAGGGGTGTGGGCCACGATGGTGGATGGTTTTCAAGACCAGATCTCCCACTTCAAAGTGGCGAGGTCTTATGTGTTTGCTATAATGTCGGGCTATCCTTTGCCGGTATGCACGAGCATGATCCATGGCAAGGAGTTGCCTCTCATCTAGCAAATCTAGTTCGGCCATCCTAGCATGCTGAAGCGTCTCTAGGGGGAGGTCGAGTGCTAGGGATGTATGGAATGAATGCAGTTGAGTATGAATGGGAAGAATGGCGTTTGTGCCATAGACCAACTCGAATGGTGTGGCATTCGTGGGAGTCCGGATGGAAGTCCTATAAGCCCATAAGGCTTCATCCAGCTTCTCATGCCACATCCTACCCTTCTCTAAGGTTTTCTCAATAATACTAATGAGAGTCTTGTTTGTGGCTTCGGCTTGGCCGTTGCCTTGAGGGTAGTAGGGCGAGGAGAAGTGGTGAGTTATGCCATACATGTTGCACAACTTGACCATCCGCTCGTTCTTGAATGGGGTACCATTATCAGACACAAGGTCTCGTGGAACCCCAAATCGAGCCAAGATATTCCTCCGGATGAAAGCCACCACATGTTGCCCCATTACATTTGTTAGGGAAATGGCTTCCACCCACTTGGAGAAATACTCCGTGGCTGCTAGAATAAAACGATGCCCATTCGAGGCCTTTGGAAATATTGGGCCTACAATGTCAAACGCCTCCATGGTAAATGGCCAGGGGCTGACCACGGAATGCAATGCAGATGAAGGGATATGAATGGCATGCCCATGCACTTGACATGGATGACACTTCCTAACATGATCGTGACAATCCTTTTTCAGGGTGGACCAAAAATAGCCCCCTCTAAGTATTTTCATTGCCATCATGTTGGCATTAACATGACCTCCACATTCTCCATCGTGGAACTCATGCATCACTATCCTAGCCTCCTCCAGGTCGATACACCTAAGCAGAATGCCGGTAAAACTCCTTTTGTATAAGACCCCACCCAGAATGGTGTATCGGGTCGAAATCTTACGAATGAATGCCTTATCTTTGGACGTGGCATCCTCGGTGAATCCCCCATTTTCTAAAAATTGTTTTATGTCATAGAACCAGGGTTTTTCAATGGACTCTGGGTTGTTTTGGCAAATATCCAAGTCGTGTGTGGATGGATGGGGCGCATGCCATATTTCCAAAGATCTGGTCCCTGAAATGGGATCGACCTTCAGGGCTGAACCCAAGGAGGAGAGGGCATCGGCGATGCCATTGTCCTCTCTCCCTACGTGTGTGAGCTTACACGACTGGAAGGATTGGACCAATCGAGTGGCCAACTCGTGATATGGAAGTAGTTTCTCATTACATACTTGCCAAATTTTTAAAACCTGGTTTATGACAAGGAGCGAATCTCCAAAGACCTCGATGCATGATGCCCCTAGAGTTTTCGAAATCCTTAAGCCTTGTATGAGTGCTTCATACTCAGCTACGTTGTTGGAACATTCGAAATCTAAGCGGACTGCTATGGGAATCTCGCCCTTTTCAGGGGAGATTAGGATGATCCCGGCACCAGCCCCTCGTTAGTTTCGTGCCCCATCGAAGTGCATCTTCCACACTTGGTTTTCGAAAGAATTTGCCAAAATGTGGTTTCGAAAATGGTTTTGCAATATGCCTTCATCAGGCATTTCGACAAGAGTGGGATATGTGTCCTCTAAGGGGAATTCAGCCACGTAATCTACTAGGGCTTACCCCTTAATGGAGATCTGGTGATGGTATTTCAGATCATACTCCATTAGAAGGAGTTGCCATTTGCCCAATCTACCCGTGAGAATGGGTTTTTCGAACAAGTGCTTGATTGGATCAAGCTTGGACACTATCCAGATCTCATGATCTAGAAAATATTGTCTGAACTTCTGGCAGGCCCAGACTAGGGCCAAGCACGTCTTCTCCATGGCTTGATAATTTCGTTCATAAGCCAAGAGAGTTTTCGAAATATAGTAGATGGCATACTCCTTATGGGTGTCATCCTCGTATTGAGCCAACAGGGCTCCTAAAGCATTTACATGCACAGAGATGTATAATAAAAGCGGTTTTCCTTGTTTTGGAGGATTCAAAACGGGGGGATTAACCAAGTATGCCTTTAGTCTCTCGAAGGACTTTTGGCATTCGTCATCCCATAAGAATTTCGTACCCTTCCTCAACAGTTTGTTGAAGGGTTCGCATCTAGTTGCCAGATTCGATATGAATCGGCGCACAGATTGTAATCGACCCTGGAGGCTACGAATTTGGGTGAGATTGGAGGGTAGAGCCATGTCTATAATGGCTCGACACTTAGAGGGGTCAACTTCTATTCCCCTTTGGCTCACCATAAAGCCTAGAAGCTTCCCTGATTCTACCCCGAACACACATTTTTGAGGGTTTAGCTTTACTTTGTAAAGCCTAAGCCTTTCGAAAATCTTTTGTAAACATTCGATATCAGTGCATCGGGTTTTGAATTTCGCCAAGAGATCATCTACATACACTTCTACAAGCTCATGAATTTGATCATGGAAGATCGTGTTCATGGCTCGTTGGTATGTTGCGCCGGCATTTTTCAAACCAAAGGGCATGACTGTATAGCAGTACGTGCCCCATGGGGTTGTGAAGGCGGTCTTACCCTGATCTCGTGGACTTAGTTTGATTTGATTATAGCCTGAATAGCCATCCATGAATGAAAACATTTCATGATTTGCAGTACTATCGACTATGAAATCTATGTTTGGTAAAGGATAATTATCCTTTGGAGTGGCTTTATTCAGGTTTTTGAAATCGATGCATATTCGAATTTTCCCATTGGTTTTTCGAACCACAACGATATTTGACAACCAATCAGAATACGCAATGGGTTTTATAAATCCGGCTTTTAGCAAATCTTCTAAACCCTCTTTGACTTGCGTGTGTACATTCGGGTGTATTTTCCTAAGCTTCTGCTTTATGGGTTTTACACCTATATCTAAGGGAAGACGATGCTCGACAATGCTGGGATCTATGCCCGGCATGTCTTCATACGTCCATGCAAACACATCTAAATAGGTTTGTAGAAATGCAATGAATGCTAACTTTTCAGTTTCATGCAAGCATGCGCCTATTTTGATGGTTTTGGGATTGGAATCATCCCCTAGGTTCACCTCTATGAAATCTCCTCCTACTGATTGGGAAGGTCTTTCAAAATCGAGAATTCTATGAAATTCTGGGAGCTCAGAAGTGGGATCTTCCTCAAAGGGATCCACTTCTAGGCTTCGATCATTCTCGTGGGCTATAGACCCGAGGGAACTTGATGCGTGGTTTTCAAAATAACCTGGTTTTGTACTTGGATTTTCAAGTGATTTCGAAATTTTTGGTCTGGCTATGCAGACGACGTTTCTTTCAAAATCCTTTTCTTTTGCCAAAGTCCTACCAGGAGCAGCTATGTACAAAATCTTTTTGGTATTTTCCAAATTTTCGATTTTTTTTGGTTTTTGTAAAACAAGAACTTTGGGAACTATACAAAGCACTCTTTTTTCGAGTTTTTGTTTTTCATTGTTTTTGGTTTTCTTGTTTTTCGATTTTTTTTTATTTTAAGTTTTCAAATGTTTTTGGTATTTTTAGAAAAAGGGATCTTCCGTCATACCTACAAAGGGAAAACACTACGGGTTAGACTCGGAATAGGAGGTCTAAACCATAAGTTTCTTCTAAGACAGGCTCTGGGGCACCCTTCACCCAAATGGTCACAGGGGGTGGCTCCGGCGGTATTCGGGGAGTATAGTCGATCCCATATCGGCTTGGGTTGGCCCTAGGAAGGATGGGCTCTAGGAGACCCTGGTTTTGTGCCCCTAGACTCTTGTAGGGCGTGTAGCCCATGTTCAATAACATGTTCCACGACCTTTTGTTTTTTGAAAAGATGGGATATAAGTCGTGGTCCTGGAACATGCTATCGTCCATATTAGGCTCGTATGGCCTTTTGTCCAGGGGTTTTGGAAATAGGGAACGTTTGGGTTTTCCTACGAGGATTAGAGTCGGGAGGGGGCCTGCTTTGGGCGGCCCCTTCACATATACAACCTTCCTAGGGTTGTTCAACACGAGCCGAGGTGGCTCAACCATGATTTGCCCCAGGTTAAACTCATGGGCCTGGGAGCTTGATAAACACGGGGAGTTTATGATCCCCTGAAGCTGTGGGTGACTCTCACCTAGGATCACTACGACCTGGTCCCTAAAAGGGATCTTGACACACCTGTGGAAGGTGGACGGCACAGCGCACAAACTGTGTATCCAGGGCCTTCCCAGCAACAGGTTATAATGGGGGTGGATGTCCAAGACATGGAACACCCCCGTGTGTTCGATCCCTCCCGTTTCCATTGGGAGTTTGATGGATCCTAAAGGTCTAGATGCATTCCCATCGTATCCAGTGATAACGATGGGGCTTGGGTTCACTGAAGTCAAGGTGACTCTGATTTTGTACGCCACATGAAGTGGAAGGATGTTGAGCCCTCCTCCACCATCGACTAGGCACCTGTCCAGAGAGTGGTTGTTTAGAACCACCTCGATATGCAGGGCCTGGTTATGGGTTTCGTAGGGTCTATCTACATCATCTTCCGAAAAGGTGATGGGCGATTTTGCTCCTAATAAAGCCACTTGGGCAGACAAGGATTCCGGACTTATGTTCGAATCAACCTTGGCCCTTTCTTGAATTTTCTCTAAGACAAGTCTATGCCTAGGCGAGGTTTTGATAAGCTCTAGGATAGACATGTGAATAGGAATCTTTGAAAGGTGGTTTTCGAAATCATAAGGATTTAGGATGACTTTGTCCTTATCTGCTTTTGGCAGACCACTAGGGATACATGCTTTTGAGGGGCCAGGCACACTGACCACCTTTTGAGCACCTTGAAGGTGCGGGGGTTGGTAGATCCTCCCGGATCTAGTGACTTCCCCCACGACCAGCCTAGGGTTCGCGCTAGACTTGGCTCTAAGGATGAGCTGAGGAGAACCTTGGATTTTCAAAACTGGTTTTACCGGGGTTTCCACTTTTGGTGGTCCCCGAATGACGACTTGGGCGGGCCTCTTGTATAATACAAGGATGGGCACACAAGTAGGTCGACCAGGTTCTGGTTTTTGCGCTAGTTCCTTGGAAATGGTGAGGGTACATACCTCCTTTCCTTTCCCACTGCCACTGGCGTGTTTGGGAAAGGGTTCCTTGAAGATAGCTTGAGGTGGCTCAGGTTCCGCAGTGACCTGGAGCCGGCCTTCTGCTATCAAGTTCTCAATTTTATTTAAAAGAGAGAAGCAGCGTTTGGTATCATGGCCTTTGAGCCGATGATACTTACAAAATCGGTTTAAATACCCCCCCTTGGACGTGACTCCTTCGGGGTTTTCAGGGAGTTCGATCATGCCCTGGGCAAGTAAGAGGTCTAGGACCTCCGACACAGGTTGCCCCAGCGGAGTATACTCCCGTTTTTCAACCGGTTTTTGAAAATTACGTTCTCTCTTATTTTCTAATTTTTCAAAATTTTTAGAAGTGCCCGCCATGCCTGGATCCACCCGGACATTGGCGATTTTATGGGGCTTTGCCCCTTTGTCCGTCGTGGGCAGCCCATATGCGATGGGCTTTTCCAAACGGGTTTTTGGAACGACACTTCCTTTCCATAAGTGGTCGTATGTCCCTTTTCGTAAGTTGGTTTCGAAAAGGGAGGCCTTTTTAATCAACTTATGGAAAGTTGAAATCTCATGGAGCGAGAGAAGGGTTTTTAACTCGCTTTTAAAATTATCCAGGATGAGCATTACTGCGCATCCTTCGGATATGGGCTCTCGCACTTGGCCCAAAAGCGACCTCCATCTTATAATGAAGGCATGCACGTCTTCGTTCATGCCTTGCTTTGTATCCCTTAAGGTATTCAGGGTTGGCGTGACTTCCACGTTGTGTGCAAATCTTTGCATGAAGCAGTTCGCTAACTCTTCAAAAGTAGCGAACTGGCTTAAGTCGTAGGAAGCCAGCCATTTGGTAGCTGTGCCTTTAAGGGATAGAGGGAACCAATACACCCATTTCATCGAGTCCTTTTTCTTCTTATGGGCTCGACGTGAGAAAAGTTGCAAGTGAGACCTAGGGTCTCCCATGCCATCATACCGATGGAAGTTCGGTATTTCATCGTCACTGTCTGTTTCGTAATCCATAGGAAGGAAATCAGACAGGGCGTAGCTTCTTTTCTCTTTATTCTGCCCTTTCAGCAGCTGCTGTAGGGCTTTACGGTCCTTTTGTGTGAAGGACTCGTGGTATTGGTTGCCTTCCATTACGGATTCCTCTTTCTGCTTGCGAGGTTTTTTCAGATTTCTTTTTAGGCCTTTGTTCACCGTTTGATGAACATGAATCGCCTACTTCAGCCTCTTGGCTGAGAGCATCGATTTTGGCCTCAAACTCCCTTCTCAAGTCCTCGATCTCATCTAGTTTTATTTTGTTTTTGAAAATCCTCCTAGAGTGAGAACTTGATGCGCATGAGCCTTGGCTCGACACTTCACTTGGATTGGATTTTGACATGCTTTTCAAGCTTTTTCAAAATTTCCTAAGTACAAGCAAAGAAAACAAGTTAAAACGACACCTTTTTACAAAATTTTTGCAAGACTTCTACAAGCAAACTCGATTTTTGAAAAGGCTCATGTCCCACCGGGCGTGCCAATCTCTGTAGACGCGCGAAAATCCCCGCCTCTTCGCCTCTTTCGGGGGCTTGGAGTGGATCTTCTCGTGTGTCTAAGGCCTATGTATGCAAATAGGGCGTGCCAGCTAGCTTACTTAAGCTAGCGAAGATATTTTTAACACTGACTTCTAAACGTGGCGACTGTGAGCAAGTAAGCTCTTGTCGTCGCAGACCTTCTTGCACCGATGCTCAAGGGTCAGTCTGTACGCTTTGCAAAAAATCGAGTTTTGGAGAGAAAGTCTACGAAGCGGTTCGAGGTGTCTATTTCGGGTCTTTAGGATGCAATTGCATATTTTAGATCACGTGGATTTGCATGTGCCTAAGTCTTTTCTTTTATCCCTTTTCGGGCCACCTAGTTTGTGTGTTATGAACACTCCACTACATGGGCGAATTCGAGCGGGGCTTGCTTTGATGCAATATGCGTCCTACCTCGTGGTATGGCGTAGATGCAATGCAAACTCACGCTACTCCAAAGGGAAAACCCGAAATGTAAAGACAATACTGAAGGGAAATAACAGAAGGGAAATAACCGAAGGGAAATAACCGAAGGGAAATAACCGAATGGAAATAACCGAAGGGAGATATGTATATAGCTTATGTATATGAGCCCTTACTCGGGTCTTGCAAATAAGAGCGAAGGCTCAATGTGGGTGCGTGCTTGAATTGAAAGACTTACACACACGACATGAAATTAAACCCAAATATAAATTGCAGTATGGCCTTGACTAAGGTCTTGGGAATAAGAGCGAAGGCTCAATGTGTGTGAGAGTGCTTGAATTGAAAGACTACCCACACGACATAAATGAAACCCAAATATAACTGCAATAAGGCCTTTACTAAGGTCTTGGGAGTAAGAGCGAAGGCTCAATGTGTGTGAAAGTGCTTGAATTAAAAGACTTACTCACACGACATGAAATGAAACCCAAATAGTATAGGTCGGCCCTTACTTGGGTCTTTCAAATAAGAGCGAAAGCTCAATGTGTGTGAGAGTGCTTGAATTGAAAGACTTACTCACACGACATGAAATGAAACCCAAATAGTATAGGTCAGCCCTTACTTGGGTCTTTCAACTAAGAGCGAAAGCTCAATGTGTGTGAGTGCTTGAATTGAAAGACAACGCACCCAACTTAAACAAAACCCTTCGAAAATGAAAGTATATATATACACTTATGTATTAGGGGCTGATTAGGCCCGTGTGTGTTTAAAATCGTGCACGACTAAGAGGGTGTGTAGACGCGCAAAAATCCCCGCCTCTTCGCCTCTTTCGGGGCTTGGAGTGGATCTTCTCGTGTGTCTAAGGCCTATGTATACAAATAGGGCGTGCCAGCTAGCTTACTTAAGCTAGCGAAGATATTTTTATCACTGACTTCTAAACGTGGCGACTGTGAGCAAGTAAGCTCTTGTCGTCGCAGACCTTCTTGCACCGATGCGCAAGGGTCAGTCTGTACGCTTTTGCAAAAATCGAGTTTTGGAGAGAAAGTCTACGAAGAGGTTCGAGGTGTCTATTTCGGGTCTTTAAGATGCGATTGCATATTTTAGATCACGTGGATTTGCACGTGCCTAAGTCTTTTCTTTTATCCCTTTTTGGGTCGCCTAGTTTGTGTATTATGAACACTCCACTACATGGGCGAATTCGAGCGGGGCTTGTTTCGATGCAATATGCGTCCTACCTCGTGGTATGGCGTAGATGCAATGCAAACTCATGCTACTCCAAAGGGAAAACCCAAAATGTAAAGACAATACTGAAGGGAAATAACAGAAGGGAAATAACCGAAGGGAAATAACCGAAGGGAGATATGTATATATCTTATGTATATGAGCCCTTACTCGGGTCTTGCAAATAAGAGCGAAGGCTCAATGTGGGTGCGTGCTTGAATTGAAAGACTTACTCACACGACAAGAAATGAAACCCAAATAGTATAGGTCGGCCCTTACTTGGGTCTTTCAAATAAGAGCGAAAGCTCAATGTGTGTGAGAGTGCTTGAATTGAAAGACTTACTCACACGACATGAAATGAAACCCAAATAGTATAGGTCGGCCCTTACTTGGGTCTTTCAAATAAGAGCGAAAGCTCAATGTGTGTGAGAGTGCTTGAATTGAAAGACTTACTCACACGACATGAAATGAAACCCAAATAGTATAGGTCGGCCCTTACTTGGGTCTTTCAAATAAGAGCGAAAGCTCAATGTGTGTGAGTGTTTGAATTGAAAGACAATGCACCCAACTTAAACAAAACCCTTCGAAAATGAAAGTATATATGTACACTTATATATTAGGGGCTGATTAGGCCCGTGTGTGCTAAAAATCGTGCACGACTAAGAGAGTGCACGTGTGTGGTTGTGCCAAGCCACGTTATTACAAGCGGGGGGAGACTATGCTCCGTTATTACAACCCCGTATCAAATTGAATCTCAAGCAAGTATACAACTAAAGACCGAGTTTAGACACTTACGAGTAGCTGGTCCGTAGAGGTCTTGCTTGAGCGTGGGCTTGTCCTTGGGCTGCAAGTGGGAGCTCCGCGAAGGTAGGTGATCAAGGGTGCTGGCCGGCTGCAAGTGGGGCGCGGGATAGGCGCCTCGGAGGTGGCCGGTGGCAAGTAGATGGCGCCTCAAGGTAAGGGGTTTAAATGGGCTGAACGAGTGAGGTATTAGGATCACTAGGGGAGTTGGGTACTTAGGGAAACTGGACCTAAAAGGTGAGCTGGTGGGAAGGCCGAATAGGACACCTAGGGGAGGGCCGAATGGGAGATGATGGCTAGGTAGTGGCCGGCAGCTTGGGTTATACTAGGTTCGGCTAGGTTAAAATGGTGGTGGCAAAGGGCTGAGATGAAGGCAGGATGGGTGGCTAAGAGTGGAGAGATGGTAGAGAAGGGGGCTAGGTAAGGTGCAGGGTACTTACCGAATGGGGAGAGGTGGCGGATGAAGTGGGGAAGCAGGCGGGCAGGTGGCTGTTGGCTGGTTCGGTTGGGTGGAGGTGATGGCGTCCGGCTGAGGGATGGTGGTGGTGGATGGAAGAGGGAAGGTGGCGGAGCAGGTGGCGGCTGGTGGAGCAGATGGAGCAGGCGGAGGTGGGGAGTGGTCCCGGCTGGGTGAGAGAAGGGAGAAGGAGAGGGCCCGGCTGGGTGAGATAGTGGTTCCCACTTGGAAAACCCGCCCACAAGGAGGGGGGTTTAAATAGGGGATGGGTAGGTCGGTTAGGGCTGGGTTGTGGGTAGTGGTTAGGTGGTTTAGGTAGGGTGGTATGTAGATAAGGTGGGCTGGAAGGGGTTGGGCCAGATATTTTAAAACTAGGGGTTTGGGTAAATCGTGGGCTAAGGGTGGTTTAGGGGTTTAGGGCTAGGTTAGGTGGTTGGGTTTTAGGGTGAGGTTTAGTGAGCTAGGTTAGGTGATTAGGCTAGGTTTAGGCTAGGATTAGGGAAATTAATCTAGGTTTAGGGAAGGATTAGGGAAGTGGGTTAGATGATTAGGTTGGGATTAGGACGGGATTAGGGAAGTGGGTTAGGTGATTAGGTTCAGATTAGGGGTGGATTAGGGGTTTAGGCTAGGCTTAGGCATTTTGGGTTAGGTTTAGGTGAAGGAGCTCCCTTAGCTTGGCCCATAGACCTTGATTACCCCATGTTGGTGCAACCCTAGGTTAGGTTTTAGCTAATTACAAGCTTAAACCCACTCAATTAGGCTAACCCACATGATTAACCCAAACTTGACACACAAGTCAAGCTTAATACAACACTCTTGATATTTTTCAACCACACTCTCTCTCATGCCCAATATCCCACGTGAATTTCAAGTGGGCCCCACCTCCATTTATGAGAAGGTGATGTGGGCCATGGATATGGATATTGGATTGGATCTCTGGATCCAAATCCAAATCCAAGTCCACATATGGGTTTGGATTGGAATCTGGATATATATGGTCCAGATCCAATCCAAACTGAACTCTGACTCCTTCGAGCTGGGTTCGAAACGGACGATTCGTGCGGGGCCTGACAGCATCAGTACTCCGTCTGCGTTGGGTCTTCGCCAACATAGTCGTCCGCCTCCGTTTCTGCCTTCCGGAGATGACTTCAAATGCTATTTTGATAAGAACAGGGTCTTGGACGTTCGAGATCCTGGGGTGTGAATCAGATACAAGAGTTGATGCGCCGGGCTCGACAGGTGCTCCGGTTCCGGGCTCTTCTTGGCTCTCCTGGTCCTGTCTTGATCGGGCCAAGCCACTTCGGGGTTTCAAAACGTGTTTTAAAAAGGGTTTTCAAAAACCATATTATATGTTTTAGAAAGATAAAGTTTAAAACATATGTACAGGGTTGTTTGGAAGGCTCCTGGGTTTCCAAACTCAAAATGGCCCTTTGGGGGCTGCTTGTATAAAACCAGATTTGTTTAAGAAATTCGTGGGATTTCGGGGTGTTTACAGATGCCCCTCTTTGGCCTTGTCCAAATAGATTTGGATAAGGGCAAAGATGACAAACACCCCTTTTAATGTCTCCCTAGATCTAGCCACGAAGAATATGGGATCGTCCCATTTTAGCAAAATCTCAATTTTACAAACTCTGGTAGGAGGAGATATCGCGCCAAAGGGTTTACTTATGGAATCTGGTCCTAAAAACGGGATCATGTTCATGCAAGTACCATGCGTGGAATGCAGATGACATGGGTGTGGTGCCAAGAGTGGCGACCTCCCAGAGACCAGATGTGGTCGAACTCTAGAGACTTACAAGGCCTACTGCTCCAAGTGAGCAAAAATCCTATGTTGTTCGATGTTCGGTTTTTAAAACTTATTTACAAAAGCTATTTACAAATGGGACAACTGTCTTGAGCCTCGATCCTAAGGATCTCGAGCTCTTCGTGCTTGCCCTTGTTTGAGTCTTAACACTCGCTTATCTAGCGAAGGTTTTATAAGAAAACCAGCTTCATTTCAAATCTCTACGCCTTACTCGAAACGTCGAATTCTCAAACAAGATGAAATTCAAGTAAGCAAATCCTATTTTTACTTTAGGATTCCTCGAAATGAACCATGCTTTAGCTTGGGATAAGCCAGGGATGGGAAAGAGATACCACGGTCCCTTCTGAAGTGTCCCGTGGTTTAAGGCATAGAAGGCGGAAAACTGCTCTTTTTGAGCTTTTTGGCCTCTTTTTCCTTTTTTTCATAGAGGGTCTCCCTTTGGGAGTATTTTTTCTTTAATCCCTCTTTTTCATAAGAGAATCGATTTTTCTTTTTGAAGTCTGGTTTCTTTCTTTTGGAAAGAGACTTTAAATGGGAAATTCCCTTTTGATTTGGGCCTTTGTTTTCCTTTTGGAAGGAGAAGAGAAAAGGGGAGGACTTATCCCAAGCCTACACTCGATCCATTCCAGATCAGCCTATTTAGAAATAGCACGTACTACTTGCAAGTATCTTGCTATGTTGAACTAGGCCTTTCTTTGTAAGATGAAGAACTTTGAAATGCAACCACGATTTTGAAAACTTCACTCTTTCACAAGTGCGAATTCTCTCACTTAGGGTCACACGAGTTGCTTCTGCACCTTATTCACACGTCTCAGGGCAGCTATCCCTTTAAAATTTTCGAAAATTAGAATTTAATCCAGATCCTACACATGATACTTCTTTAAGTATTGAATATTGATAGGATGTGCTAAATTCCTACCTTCTACATCGATCAACCAATACGAATTGTTCGTAGTGGTTGCTCGTACAACATAGGGTCCATCCCAGTTGGGGCGCCACTTGCCTAGGGGGTGTGGGCCACGATGGTGGATGGTTTTCAAGACCAGATCTCCCACTTCAAAGTGGCGAGGTCTTATGTGTTTGCTATAATGTCGGGCTATCCTTTGCCGGTATGCACGAGCATGATCCATGGCCAGGAGTCGCCTCTCATCTAGCAAATCTAGTTCGGCCATCCTAGCATGCTGAAGCGTCTCTAGGGGGAGGTCGAGTGCAATGGATGTATGGAATGAATGCAGTTGGGTATGAATGGGAAGAATGGCGTTTGTGCCATAGACCAACTCGAATGGTGTGGCATTCGTGGGAGTCCGGATGGAAGTCCTATAAGCCCATAAGGCTTCATCCAGCTTCTCGTGCCACGTCCTACCCTTCTCTAAGGTTTTCTCAATGATACCAATGAGAGTCTTGTTTGTAGCTTCGGCTTGGCCGTTGCCTTGAGGGTAGTAGGGCGAGGAGAAGTGGTGAGTTATGCCATACGTGTTGCACAACTTAACCATCCGCTCATTCTTGAATGGGGTACCATTATCAGACACAAGGTCTCGTGGAACCCCAAATCGAGCCAAGATATTCCTCCGGATGAAAGCCACCACATGTTGCCCCATTACATTCGTTAGGGAAATGGCTTCCACCCACTTGGAGAAGTACTCCGTGGCTGCTAAAATAAAACGATGCCCATTCGAGGCCTTTGGAAATATGGGGCCTACAATGTCAAACGCCCACATGGTAAATGGCCAGGGGCTGACCACGGAATGCAATGCAGATGAAGGGATATGAATGGCGTGCCCATGCACTTGACATGGATGACACTTCCTAACATGATCGTGACAATCCTTTTTCAGGGTGGACCAAAAATAACCCCCTCTAAGTATTTTCATCGCCATCATATTGGCATTAACATGACCTCCACATTCTCCGTCGTGGAACTCGTGCATCACTATCCTAGCCTCCTCTAGGTCGATACACCTAAGCAGAATGCCGGTAAAACTCTTTTTGTATAAGACCCCACCCAGAATGGTGTATCGGGTCGAAATCTTACGAATGAATGCCTTATCTTTCGATGTGGCATCCTCGGTGAATCCCCCATTTTCTAAAAATTGTTTTATGTCATAGAACCAGGGTTTTTCAACAGACTCTCGGTTGTTTTGGCAAATATCCAAGTCGTGTGTGGATGGATGGGGCGCATGCCATATTTCCAAAGATCTAGTCCCTGAAATGGGATCGACCTTCAGGGCTGTACCCAAGGAGGAGAGGGCATCGGCGATGCCATTGTCCTCTCTTCCTACGTGTGTGAGCTTACACGACTGGAAGGATTGGACCAATCGAGTGGCCAACTCGTGATATGGAAGTAGTTTCTCATTACGTACTTGCCAAATTTTTAAAACCTGGTTTATGACAAGGAGTGAATCTCCAAAGACCTCGATGCATGATGCCCCTAGAGTTTTCGAAATCCTTAAGCCTTGTATGAGTGCTTCATACTCAGCTATGTTGTTGGAACATTCGAAGTCTAAGCGGACTGCTATGGGAATCTCGCCCTTTTCAGGGGAGATTAGGATGATCCCGGCACCGGCCCCTCGTTGGTTTCGTGCCCCGTCGAAGTGCATCTTCCACACTTGGTTTTCGAAAGAATTTGCCAAAATGTGGTTTTGAAAATGGTTTTGCAATATGCCTTCATCAGGCATTTCGACAAGAGTGGGATATGCGTCCTCTAAGGGGAATTCAGCCACGTAATCTACTAGGGCTTGCCCTTTAATGGAGATCTGGTGATGGTATTTCAAATCATACTCCATTAGAAGGAGTTGCCATTTGCCCAATCTACCCGTGAGAATGGGTTTTTCGAACAAGTGCTTGATTGGATCAAGCTTGGACACTATCCAGATCTCATGATCTAGGAAATAGTGTCTGAATTTCTGGCAGGCCCAAACTAGGGCCAAGCATGTTTTCTCCATGGCTTGATAATTTCGTTCATAAGCCAAGAGAGTTTTCGAAATATAGTAGATGGCATACTCCTTATGGGTGTCATCCTCGTATTGAGCCAACAGGGCTCCTAAAGCGTTTACATGCACGGAGATGTATAATAAAAGCGGTTTTCCTTGTTTTGGAGGATTCAAAACGGGGGGATTAACCAAGTATGCCTTCAGTCTCTCGAAGGACTTTTGGCATTCGTCATCCCATAAGAATTTCGTACCCTTCCTCAACAGTTTGTTGAAGGGTTCGCATCTAGTTGCCAGATTCGATATGAATCGGCGCACAGATTGTAATCGACCCTGAAGGCTACGGACTTGGGTGAGATTGGAGGGTGGAGCCATGTCTATAATGGCTCGACACTTAGAGGGGTCGACTTCTATTCCCCTTTGGCTCACCATAAAGCCTAGAAGCTTCCCTGATTCTACCCCGACACAACATTTTTGAGGGTTTAGCTTTACTTTGTAAAGCCTAAGCCTTTCGAAAATCTTTTGTAAACATTCGATATGGGTGCATCGGGTTTTGGATTTTGCTAAGAGATCATCTACATACACTTCTACAAGCTCGTGAATTTGATCATGGAAGATCGTGTTCATGGCTCGTTGGTATGTTGCACCGGCATTTTTCAAACCAAAGGGCATGACTGTATAGCAGTACGTGCCCCATGGGGTTGTGAAGGCGGTCTTACCCTGATCTCGTGGGCTTAGTTTGATTTGATTATAGCCTGAATAACCATCCATGAATGAAAACATTTCATGATTTGGAGTACTATCGACTATCAAATCTATGTTTGGTAAAGGATAATTATCCTTTGGAGTGGCTTTATTCAGGTTTCTGAAATCGATGCATATTCGAATTTTCCCATTGGTTTTTCGAACTACAACGATATTTGACAACCAATCAGAATACGCAATGGGTTTTATAAATCCGGCTTTTAGCAGATCTTCTAAACCCTCTTTGACTTGCGTGTGTACATTCGGGTGTATTTTCCTAAGCTTCTGCTTTATTGGTTTTATACCTACATCTAAGGGAAGACGATGCTCGACAATGCTGGGATCTATAACCGGCATGTCTTCATACGTCCATGCAAACACATCTAAATATGTTCGTAGAAATGTAATGAATGCTAACTTTTCAGTTTCATGCAAGCATGCGCCTATTTTGATGGTTTTGGGATTGGAATCATCCCCTAGGTTCACCTCTACGAAATCTCCTCCTACTGATTGGGAAGGTCTTTCAAAATCGAGAATTCTATGAAATTTTGGGAGCTCAGAAGTGGGATCTTCCTCAAGGGGATCCACTTCTGGGCTTTGATCATTCTCGTGGGCTGTAGACCCAAGGGAACTTAATGCGTGGTTTTCAAAATAACCTGGTTTTGTACTTGGATTTTCAAGTGATTTTGAAATTTTTGGTCTGGCTATGCAGACGACGTTTCTTTCGAAATCCTTTTCTTTCGCCAAAGTCCTACCAGGAGCAGCTATGTACAAAATCTTTTTGGTATTTTCCAAATTTTTGATTTTTTTGGGTTTTTGTAAAACAAGAACTTTGGGAACTATACAAAGCACTTTTTTTTCGAGTTTTTGCTTTTCCATTGTTTTTGGTTTTTCTTGTTTTTCGATTTTTTTTTATTTTAAGTTTTCAAATGTTTTTGGTATTTTTAGAAAAAGGGATCTTCCGTCATACCTACAAAGGGAAAACACTACGGGTTAGACTCGGAATAGGAGGTCTAAATCGTAGGTCTCTTCTAAGGCAGGCTCCGGGGCACCCTTGACCCAGGTGGTCACAGGGGGTGGCTCCGGCGGTATTCGGGGAGTATAGCCGATCCCATATCGGCTTGGGTTGGCCCTAGGAAGGATGGGCTCTAGGAGACCCTGGTTTTGTGCCCCTAGACTTTTGTAGGGCGTGTAGCCCATGTTCAATAACATGTTCCACGACCTTTTGTTTTTTGAAAAGATGGGATATAGGTCGTGGTCCTGGAACATGCTATCGTCCATATTAGGCTCGTATGGCCTTTTGTCCAGGGGTTTTGGAAATAGGGAACGTTTGGGTTTTCCTAGGAGGATTAGAGTCGGGAGGGGGCCTGCTTTGGGCGGCCCCTTCACACATACAACCTTCCTAGGGTTGTTCAACACGAGCCGAGGTGGCTCAACCATAATTTGCCCCAGGTTAGCCTCATGGGCCTGGGAGCTCGATAAACACGGGGAGTTTATGATCCCCTGAAGCTGTGGGTGACTCTCACCTAGGATCACTACGACCTGGTCCCTAAAAGGGATCTTGACACACCTGTGGAAGGTGGATGGCACAGCGCACAAGCTGTGTATCCAGGGCCTTCCCAGCAACAGGTTATAATGGGGGTGGATGTCCAAGACATGGAACACCCCCGTGTGTTCGATCCCTCCCGTTTCCATTGGGAGTTCGATGGATCCTAAAGGCCTAGACGCATTCCCATCGTATCCAGTGATAACGATGGGGCTTGGGTTTACTGAAGTCAAGGTGACTCCGATTTTGTACGCCACGTGAAGTGGAAGGATGTTGAGCCCTCCTCCACCATCGACTAGGCACCTGTCCAGAGAGTGGTTGTTTTGAACCACCTCAATGTGCAGGGCCTGGTTATGGGTTTCGTAGGGTCTATCTACATCATCTTCCGAAAAGGTGATGGGCGATTTTGCTCCTAATAAAGCCACTTGGGCAGACAAGGATTCCGGACTTATGTTCGAATCAACCTTGGTCCTTTCTAGAATTTTCTCTAAGACAAGTCTATGCCTAGGCGAGGTTTTGATAAGCTCTAGGATAGACATGTGAATAGGAATCTTTGAAAAGTGGTTTTCGAAATCATAAGGATTTAGGATGATTTTGTCCTTATCTGCTTTTGGCAGACCACTAGGGATACATGCTTTTGAGGGGCCAGGTATACTGACCACCTTTTGAGCACCTTGAAGGTGCGGGGGTTGGTAGATCCTCCCGGATCTAGTGACTTCCCCCACGACCAGCCTAGGGTTTGCGCTAGACTTGGCTCTAAGGATGAGCTGAGGAGAACCTTGGATTTTCAAAACTGGTTTTACCGGGGTTTCCACTTTTGATGGTCCCTGAATGACGACTTGGGTGGGCCTCTTGTATAGTACAAGGATGGGCGCACAAGAAGGTCGACCAGGTTCTGGTTTTTGCGCTAGTTCCTTGGAAATGGTGAGGGTACATACCTCCTTTCCTTTCCCACTGCCACTGGCGTGTTTGGGAAAGGGTTCCTTGAAGATAGCTTGAGGTGGCTCAGGTTCCGCAGTGACCTGGAGCCGGCCCTCCGCTATCAAGTTCTCAATTTTATTTAGAAGAGAGAAGCAACGTTTGGTATCATGGCCTTTGAGCCGATGATACTTGCAAAATCGGTTTAAATACCCCCCTTTGGACGTGACTCCTTCGGAGATTTCAGGGAGTTCGATCATGCCCTGGGCAAGTAAGAGGTCTAGGACCTCCGACACGGGTTGCCCCAGTGGAGTGTACTCCCGTTTTTCAATCGGTTTTGAAAAATTGCGTTCTCTCTTATTTTCTATTTTTTCAAAATTAGAAGTGCCCGCCATGCCTGGATCCACCCGGACATTGGCGATTTTATGGGGCTTTGCCCCTTTGTCCGTCGTGGGCAGCCCAAATGCGATGGGCTTTTCCAAACGGGTTTTTGGAACGGCACTTCCTTTCCATAAGTGATCGTATGTCCCTTTTCGCAAGTTGGTTTCGAAAAGGGAGGCCTTTTTGATCAACTTATGGAAAGTTGAAATCTCATTGAGCGAGAGAAGGGTTTTTAACTCGCTTTTGAAATTATCCAGGATGAGCATTACTGCGCATCCTTCGGATATGGGCTCTCTCACTTGGCCTAAAAGCGACCTCCATCTTATAATGAAGGCATGCACGTCTTCGTTCATCCCTTGCTTTGTATCCCTTAAGGTATTCAGGGTTGGCGTGACTTCCACGTTGTGTGCAAATCTTTGCATGAAGCAGTTCGCTAACTCTTCAAAAGTAGCGAACTGGCTTAAGTCGTAGGAAGCCAGCCATTTGGCAGCTGTGCCTTTAAGGGATAGAGGGAACCAATACACCCATTTCATCGAGTCCTTTTTCTTCTTATGGGCTCGACGTGAGAAAAGCTGCAAGTGAGACCTAGGGTCTCCCATGCCATCATACCAATGGAAGTTCGGTATTTCATCGTCACTGTCTGTTTCGTAATCCATAGGAAGGAAATCAGACAGGGCGTAGCTTCTTTTCTCTTTATTTTGCCCTTTCAGCAGCTGCTGTAGGGCTTTACGGTCCTTTTGTGTGAAGGACTCGTGGTATTGGTTGCCTTCCATTACGGAGGCCTCTTTTTGCTTGCGAGGTTTTTCAAATTTCTTTTTAGGCCTTTGTTCACCATTCGATGAACATGAATCGCCTACTTCAGCCTCTTGGCTGAGAGCATCGATTTTGGCCTGAAACTCCCTTCTCAAGTCCTCGATTTCATCTAGTTTTATTTTGTTTTTGAAAATCCTCCTAGAGTGAGAACTTGATGCGCATGAGCCTTGGCTCGATACTTCACTTGGATTGGATTTTGACATGCTTTTCAAGCTTTTTCAAAATTTCCTAAGTAAAAGCAAAGAAAACAAGTTAAAATGACACCTTTTTAAAATTTTCGCAAGATTTCTACAAGTAAACTCGATTTCTGAAAAGGCTCACATCCCACCGGGCGTGCCAATCTCTGTAGACGCGTGAAAATCCCCGCCTCTTCGCCTCTTTCGGGGCTTGGAGTGGATCTTCTCGTGTGTCTAAGGCCTATGTATACAAATAGGGCGTGCCAGCTAGCTTACTTAAGCTAGCGAAGATATTTTTATCACTGACTTCTAAACGTGGCGACTGTGAGCAAGTAAGCTCTTGTCCTCGCAGACCTTCTTGCACCGATGCGCAAGGGTCAGTCTGTACGCTTTTGCAAAAATTGAGTTTTGGAGAGAAAGTCTACGAAGAGGTTCGAGGTGTTTATTTCGGGTCTTTAAAATGCGATTGAATATTTTAGATCACGTGGATTTGCACGTGCCTAAGTCTTTTCTTTTATCCCTTTTTGGGTCGCCTAGTTTGTGTGTTATGAACACTCCACTACATGGGCGACTTCGAGCGGGGCTTGTTTCGATGCAATATGCGTCCTACCTCGTGGTATGGCGTAGATGCAATGCAAACTCACGCTACTCCAAAGGGAAAACCCGAAATGTAAAGACAATACTGAAGGGAAATAACAGAAGGGAAATAACCGAAGGGAAATAACCGATGGGAAATAACCGAAGGGAAATAACCGAAGGGAGATATGTATATATCTTATGTATATGAGCCCTTACTCGGGTCTTGCAAATAAGAGCGAAGGCTCAATGTGGGTGCGTGCTTGAATTGAAAGACTTACTCACACGACAAGAAATGAAACCCAAATAGTATAGGTCGGCCCTTACTTGGGTCTTTCAAATAAGAGCGAAAGCTCAATGTGTGTGAGAGTGCTTGAATTGAAAGACTTACTCACACGACATGAAATGAAACCCAAAGAGTATAGGTCGGCCCTTACTTGGGTCTTTCAAATAAGAGCGAAAGCTCAATGTGTGTGAGAGTGCTTGAATTGAAAGACTTACTCACACGACATGAAATGAAACCCAAATAGTATAGGTCGGCCCTTACTTGGGTCTTTCAAATAAGAGCGAAAGCTCAATGTGTGTGAGTGTTTGAATTGAAAGACAATGCACCCAACTTAAACAAAACCCTTCGAAAATGAAAGTATATATGTACACTTATATATTAGGGGCTGATTAGGCCCGTGTGTGCTAAAAATCATGCACGACTAAGAGAGTGCACGTTTGTGGTTGTGCCAAGCCACATTATTACAAGCGGGGGGAGACTATGCTCCGTTATTACAACCCCGTATCAAATTGAATCTCAAGCAAGTATACAACTAAAGACCGAGTTTAGACACTTACGAGTAGCTGGTCCGTAGAGGTCTTGCTTGAGCGTGGGCTTGTCCTTGGGCTGCAAGTGGGAGCTCCGCGAAGGTAGGTGATCAAGGGTGCTGGCCGGCTACAAGTGGGGCGCGGGATAGGCGCCTCGGAGGTGGCCGGTGGCAAGTAGATGGCGCCTCAAGGTAAGGGGTTTAAATGGGCTGAACGAGTGAGGTATTAGGATCACTAGGGGAGTTGGGTACTTAGGGAAACTGGACCTAAAAGGTGAGCTGGTGGGAAGGCCGAATAGGACACCTAGGGGAGGGCCGAATGGGAGATGATGGCTAGGTAGTGGCCGGCAGCTTGGGTTATACTAGGTTCGGCTAGGTTAAAATGGTGGTGGCAAAGGGCTGAGATGAAGGTAGGATGGGTGGCTAAGAGTGGAGAGGTGGTAGAGAAGGGGGCTAGGTAAGGTGCAGGGTACTTACCGAATAGGGAGAGGTAGCGGATGAAGTGGGGAAGCAGGCGGGCAGGTGGCTGTTGGCTGGTTCGGTTGGGTGGAGGTGATGGCGTCCGGCTGAGGGATGGTGGTGGTGGATGGAAGAGGGAAGGTGGAGGAGCAGGTGGCGGCTGGTGGAGCAGATGGAGCAGGCGGAGGTGGGGAGTGGTCCCGGCTGGGTGAGAGAAGGGAGAAGGAGAGGGCCCGGCTGGGTGAGATAGTGGTTCCCACTTGGAAAACCCGCCCACAAGGAGGGGGGTTTAAATAGGGGATGGGTAGGTCGGTTAGGGCTGGGTTGTGGGTAGTGGTTAGGTGGTTTAGGTAGGGTGGTATGTAGATAAGGTGGGCTGGAAGGGGTTGGGCCAGATATTTTAAAACTAGGGGTTTGGGTAAATCGTGGGCTAAGGGTGGTTTAGGGGTTTAGGGCTAGGTTAGGTGGTTGGGTTTTAGGGTGAGGTTTAGTGAGCTAGGTTAGGTGATTAGGCTAGGTTTAGGCTAGGATTAGGGAAATTAATCTAGGTTTAGGGAAGGATTAGGGAAGTGGGTTAGATGATTAGGTTGGGATTAGGACGGGATTAGGAAAGTGGGTTAGGTGATTAGGTTCAGATTAGGGGTGGATTAGGGGTTTAGGCTAGGCTTAGGCATTTTGGGTTAGGTTTAGGTGAAGGAGCTCCCTTAGCATGGCCCATAGACCTTGATCACCCCATGTTGGTGCAGCCCTAGGTTAGGTTTTAGCTAATTACAAGCTTAAACCCACTCAATTAGGCTAACCCACATGATTAACCCAAACTTGATACACAAGTCAAGCTTAATACAACACTCTTGATATTTTTCAACCCCACTCTCTCTCATGCCCAATATCCCACGTGAATTTCAAGTGGGCCCCACCTCCATTTATGAGAAGGTGATGTGGGCCATGGATATGGATATTGGATTGGATCTCTGGATCCAAATCCAAATCCAAGTCCACATATGGGTTTGGATTGGAATCTGGATATATATGGTCCAGATCCAATCCAAACTGAACTCTGACTCCTTCGAGCTGGGTTCGAAACGGACGATTCGTGCGGGGCCTGATAGCATCAGTACTCCGTCTGCGTTGGGTCTTCGCCAACATAGTCGTCCGCCTCCGTTTCTGCCTTTCGGAGATGACTTAAAATGCTATTTTGATAAGAAGAGGGTCTTGGACGTTCGAGATCCTGGGGTGTGAATCAGATACAAGAGTTGCTGCGCCGGGCTCGACAGGTGCTTCGGTTCTGGGCTCTTCTTGGCTCTCCTAGTCCTGTCTTGATCGGGCCAAGCCACTTCGGGGTTTCAAAACGTGTTTTAAAAAGGGTTTTCAAAAGCCATATTATATGTTTTAGAAAGATAAAGTTTAAAACATATGTACAGGGTTGTTTGGAAGGCTCCTGGGTTTCCAAACTCAAAATGGCCCTTTGGGGGCTGCTTGTATAAAACCAGATTTGTTTAAGAAATTCGTGGGATTTCGGGGTGTTTACAGGGTGCACGTGTGTGGTTGTGCCAAGCCACGTTATTACAAGCGGGGGGAGACTATGCTCCGTTATTACAACCCCGTATCAAATTGAATCTCAAGCAAGTATACAACTAAGGACCGAGTTTAGGCACTTACGAGTAGCTGGTCCGTAGAGGCCTTGCTTGAGCGTAGGCTTGGCCTTCGCCTTGGGCTGCAAACGGGAGCTCCGCGAAGATAGGTGATCAAAGGTGCTGGCCGGTTGCAAGTGGGGCGCGGGATGGGCGCCTCAAAGGGGGCCGGTGGCAAGTGGATGTCGCCTCGAGGTGGGGGGTTTAAAGGGGCTAAATAAGTGGTTTTTAGGGTCACTAGGGGAGTTGAGTGTTTAGGGAAACTGGACCTAAAGGGGAGTTTGTGGGAAGGCCGAATGGGACACCTAGGGGAAGGCCGAATGGGATAGGAGGGTTAGGTAGTGGCCGGCAGTTTGGGCTATGCTAGGTTCGGCTAAGTGAAAAGGGTGGTGGCAAAAGGGCTGAGATGAGGATAGGGTAGGTGGCTAGGAGTGGAGAGGTGGAAGAGAAGGGCTTTGATGGAGTTAGGGTACTTACCGAATGGGGAGAGGTGGCGGATGAAGTGGGAAGCCGGGAGTGGATGGGACTCTTGGCTGGTTCGGTTGGATGAAGGTGGTGACGTCCGGCTGGGTGAGATGATGGAGAGTGGAAGAGGGAAGGTGGCGGTGCAGGTGGTGCCGGTGGAGCAGGTGGAGAGTGGAGCAGTTGGGGAGTGGAGCAGGCGGACAGGTGGGGAGTGGAGTCGGGATTAGGTTGGGATTAGGGAAGTGGGTTAGGTGATTAGGTTGGGATTAGGGGTGGATTAGGGGTTTAGGCTAGGATTAGTCATTTTGGGTTAGGTTTAGGTGAGGGAGCTCCCTTAACATGGCCCATAGACCATGATCACCCCATGTTGGTGCAGCCCTAGGTTAGGTTTTAGCTAATTACAAGCTTAAACCCACTCAATTAGGCTAACCCACATGATTAAACCCAAACTTGACACACAAGTCAAGCTTAATACAACACTCTTGATATTTTCTACCCCCACTCTCTCTCATGCCCAATATCCCACGTGAAACTCAAGTGGGCCCCACCTCCATTTATGAGAAGGTGATGTGGGCCATGGATATGGATATTGGATTGGATCTCTGGATCAAATCCAAATCCAAGTCCACATATGGGTTTGGATTGGAATCTGGATATATATGGTCCAGATCCAATCCAAACTAAACTCTGACTCCTTCGAGCTGGGTTCGAAACGGACGATTTGTGTGGGGCCTGACAGCATCAGTACTCCGTCTGCGTTGGGTCTTCGCCAACATCGTCGTCCGACTCCGTTTCTACCTTCTGGAGATGATTTCAAACGCTATTTTGATAAGAACAGGGTCTTGGACGTTCGAGATCCTCGGGGTGTGAATCAGATACAAGAGTTGTTGCGCCGGGCTTGACGTGTGCTCCGGTTCTGGGCTCTTCTTAGCTCTCCTGGTCCTGTCTTGATCAGGCCAAGCCACTTTGGGGTTTCAAAACATGTTTCAAAAGGGTTTTCAAAAGCCATATCATATGTTTTTGAAAGATATAGTTTAAAACATATATACAGGGTTGTCTGGAAGGCTCCTTGGTTTCCAGACTCAAAAATGGCCCTTTGGGGCTGCTTTTACAAAACCAAGCTTGTTTTAAGGAATTCGTGGGATTTCGGGGTGTTTACACATGCACTTACATATTCATGCATGAATACTTCATACATGATCCCAATTAGGACTAGAACCCATAGGTAAGTCCCCTTTGGTGAAAATCTCCTATTATCGGGCTTAAAAGAAAATGTTTTCTAAAAACTGGGACGATCCCATATTCTCAAGGATAGATCTAGAGAGACATTAAACAGGGGTGTTGTCGTCTTTGCCATTATCCAAATCAATTTGGATAATGCCAAAGAGGGGCATCTGTAAACACCCTAAAATCCCACAATTTTATAAAACATACTTGGTTTACAAAATCAACTTCAAAAAGGCACTTTGAGTTCTGAAAACCCAGGAGCCTTCCCAAAACCCTGTAAATATTGCTTTAAAACCTGTAAATAGTGTTTTGAAACCCCATATCCAAATAGGAGCTTTTTAAACTCGGTCTAAGCCCCATTTTGCAAGAAATCAAAGACGAACAGGCGAAGCATGCAAAGACGACACCTGATCGAGAAACAACCCAACAAGTGACTCACGAAGGCCAATTCCAGAAGCAGGCTCAAAAGCAGTTTCTAGGGCCTAGAAGAGCAGCCTGGCCTAATAAAAGCCAGGTTCAAAAGGTGAAAGGAAGGCCCAAGCATGAAGCAGGTTGCAAGCCGGGAGCACCAAACAGCCAGATTGACCATCCTCGTTCAAGCATCAAGAATCTGAATCGGAAAAGTTAGAAATGAGCAGAAACGGAGTTCGAAAAAGGCGAAAAGGAGTCCACACAACAAAGATTGGGGAAACCCAACACCAGACGGAGCGCTGATGAAGCCAGGGCCCGCACAAATCATCCGCCTCGAAAAGTCAGGCCCCATACAGAGAAAATTTGGATTGGATATGGACCATAAATATCCAGATCCATATCCAAATAATGTTTAGATTAGGGTCGATCCAAATAGTGTTTGGATTTGGATTGGATCCAAATAGTGTTTGGATTGGATCAAATCTAGACCAAAATATCCAGATTCATATCCATAAAAATATTGGATTTGGATCGGATATGGATCTCAAAATATCTGAGATCTAAGATCCAGATCCAAATAGTATTTGGATCGAACATGGATTCCACGATCCAAACCCAAGACCCATATCCAAGACCCACTTCACTTGGATGTTCGATTTTTCCAAAATTTATTTACAAAAGCTATTTACAAAAGGGACAACTGTCTTGAGTCTCAATCCTAAGGATCTCGAGCTCTTTGTGTTTGCCTTTGATTGAGTCTTGACACTCACTTATCTAGCGGAGGTTTTATAAGAAGACAAGGCATATTTCGAATTCCTACGTCTTACTCGAAACATCTATGCTGTTCGATGTTCGGTTTTCAAAACTTATTTACAAAAGCTATTTACAAAAGGGACAACTGTCTTGAGTCTCGATCCTAAGGATCTCGAGCTCTTCGTGCTTGCCCTTGTTTGAGTCTTAACACTCGCTTATCTAGCGGAGGTTTTATAAGAAAACCAGCTTTATTTCAAATCCCTACGCCTTACTTGAAACGTCGAATTCTCAAACAAGATGAAATTCAAGTAAGTAAATCCTATTTTTACTTTAGGATTCCTCGAAATGAACCATGTTTTAGCTTGGGATAAGCCAGGGATGGGAAAGAGATACCACGGTCCCTTCTGAAGCGTCTCGTAGTTTAAGGCATAGAAGGCGGAAAACTGCTCTTTTTGAGCTTTTGGCCTCTTTTTCCTTTTTTTTCGTAGAGGGTCCCCCTTTGGGAGTATTTTTTCATTAATCCCTCTTTTTCACAAGAGAATCAATTTTTCTTTTGAATTCTGGTTGCTTTCTTTTGCAAAGAGACTTTGGATGGGAAATTCCCTTTATTTGGGCCACATTTTCCTTTTGGAAGGAGAAGAGAAGGGGGAAGGACTTATCCCAAGGTCACACTCGATCCATTCCAGATCAACCTATTTAGAAATAGCACGTACTACTTGCAAGTATTTTGCTATATTGAACTAGGCCTTTCTTTGTAAGAAGAAGGATTTCGAAATGTAACCACGATTTTGAAGACTCCACTCTTTCACAAGTGCGAATTCTCTCACTCAGGGTCACACGATTTTGCCTTTGCACCTTATTTTTAGGTCTCAGGGCAGCTATACCTCAAGTTTTTCGAAAACTGGAATTTAACCCAAATCCTACACATAATATTTCTTTAAGTATTGAACATTGATAGGATCTGCTAAATTCTTACCTTCTACATCGATCAACCAATACGAGTTGTTCATAGTGGTTGCACGTACAACATAGGGTCCATCCCACTTGGGGCGCCACTTTCCAAGGGAATGTGGGCCACGATAGTGGATGATTTTCAAAACCAGATCTCCCACTTCAAAGTGGCGAGTTCTCATGTGTTTGCCATAGTGTCGGGCTATCCTTTGCCGGTATGCACGAGCATGATCCATAGCAAGGAGTCGCCTCTCATCTAGCAAATCTAGTTCGGCCATCCTAGCATGCTGAAGCGTCTCTAGGGGGAGGTCGAGTGCTATTGATGTATGGAATGAATGCAATTGAGTATGAATGGGAAGAATGACATTTGTACCATAGACCAATTCGAATGGTGTGGCATTCGTGGGAGTCCGGATGGAAGTCCTATAAGCCCATAAGGCTTCGTCCAGCTTCTCGTGCCACGTCCTACCCTTCTCTAAAGTCTTCTCAATTATGCTAATGAGAGTCTTGTTTGTGGCTTCAGCTTGGCCATTGCCTTGAGGGTAGAAGGGCGAAGAGAAGTGGTGAGTTATGCCATACGTGTTGCAGAACTTAACCATCCGCTCGTTTTTAAATGGGGTGCCGTTATTAGACACAAGGTCTCGTGGAACCCCAAATCGAGCCAAGATATTCCTCCTAATGAAAGCCACCACATGTTGCCCCAGCACGTTGGTTAGGGAAATGACTTCCACCCATTTGGAGAAATACTCAGTGGCTGCTAAAATGAATCGATGCCCATTCGAGGCTTTTGGAAATATAGGGCCTACGATGTCAAACGCCCACATGGTGAATGGCCAGGGGCTGACCACGGAATGTAATGCAGATGAGGGGATATGAATGGCGTGCCCATGCACTTGACATGGATGACACTTTCTAACATGATCGTGGCAATCCTTTTTCAGGGTGGACCAAAAATAGCCCGCTCTAAGTATTTTCATTGCCATCATGTTGGCATTAACATGACCTCCACATTCTCCATCGTGGAATTCATGCATCACTATCCTAGCCTCCTCTAGATCGATACACCTAAGTAGGATGCCGGTAAAACTTTTCTTATATAGAACCCCAACCAAAATGGTGTATCGGGTCGAAATTTTACGGATGAATGCCTTATCTTTAGACGTGGCATCCTCGGCAAATCCCCCATTTTCTAGAAAATGCTTGATGTCGTAAAACCAAGGTTTTTCAATAGAATCTGGGTTATTTTGGCAAATATCCAAATCGTGTGTGGATGGGTTGGGCGCATGCCATATTTCTAAAGACCGGGTCCCTAAAATGGGATCGACCTTTAGGGCTGAACCCAAGGAGGAGAGGGCATCGTCAATGCAATTGTCCTCTCTTCCCACGTGTGTGAGTTTACACGATTGGAAAGACTCAACCAATCGAGTGGCTAACTCGTGATATGAAAGTAGTTTTTCGTTACGTACTTGCCAAATTTTCAAAACCTGGTTTATAACAAGGAGCGAATCTCCAAAGACCTCGATGCATGATGCCCCTAGAGTTTTTGAAATCCTTAAACCTTGTATGAGTGCTTCATACTCAACTATGTTATTGGAACATTCGAAATCTCGGCGGATTGCTATGGGAATCTCGCCCTTTTCAGGGGAGATGAGGATGACCCCAGCACCAACCCCTCGTTGGTTTCGTGCCCCATCAAAGTGCATCTTCCACACTTGGTTTTCAAAAGAGTTTGCCAAAATGTGGTTTTGGAAATGGTTTTGCAATATGCCTTCATCAGGCATTTCATCGAATGTGGGATATGCATCCTCTAGGGGGAACTCCGCCACGTAATCTGCTAGGGCTTGCCCCTTAATGGAGATTTGGTGATGGTATTTTAGGTCATACTCCATTAGAAGGAGTTGCCATTTGCCCAAACTACCAGTGGGTTTTTCGAATAAGTGCTTGATTGGATCAAGCTTGGACACTATCCAGATCTCATGATCTAGGAAATAGTGTCTGAATTTCTGGCAGGCCCAGACTAGGGCCAAGCATGTCTTCTCCATGGCTTGATAATTTCGTTCATAAGCCAAGAGAGTTTTCGAAATATAGTAGATGGCATACTCCTTGTGGGTGTCATCCGCGTATTGAGCCAATAGGGCTCCCAAAGCATTCGCATGCACAGAAATGTAAAGTAAAAGCGATTTTCCTTGCTTCAGAGGATTAACCAGGTATGCCTTTAGTCTCTCGAAGGACCTTTGGCAGTCGTCATCCCATAAAAATTTCGTGCCCTTCCTCAACAGCTTGTTAAAGGGTTCGCATCTAGTTGCCAGATTTAATATAAATCGGTGGATGGATTGTAATCGACCCTAGAGGCTACGAATTTGGGTGAGATTGGAGGGTGGAGCCATGTCTATGATGGCTCAACACTTAGAGGGGTCGACTTCTATACCCCTTTGGCTTACCATAAAGCCTAGAAGCTTTCCAGACTCTACCCCGAATACACATTTTTGAGGGTTTAGCTTTACTTTGTAAAGCCTAAGCCTTTCGAAAATCTTTTGCAAACATTCGATATGGGTGCATCGGGTTTTGGATTTTGCCAAGAGATCATCTACATACACTTCTACGAGCTCATGAATCTGATCATGGAAGATCGTGGTCATGGCTCTCTGGTATGTCGTGCCGGCATTTTTCAAACCAAAGGGTATGACTGTATATCAGTACGTGCCCCATGGGGTTGTGAAGGCGGTCTTACCCTAATCTCGTGGACTTAGTTTGATTTGATTATAGTCTGAATAGCCATCCATAAATGAAAACATCTCATGATTTGCAGTACTATCGACTATCAAATCTATGTTTGGTAAAGGATAGTTATCCTTTGGAGTGGCTTTATTCAGATTTCTGAAATCGATGCATATTCGAATTTTTCCATAAGTTTTTTGAACTACAACGATGTTTGACAACCGATCAGAATACGCAATGGGTTTTATAAATTCGGCTTTTAACAGATCTTCTAAACCCTGTTTGACTTGCGTGTGTACATTCGGGTGTATTTTCCTAAGCTTCTACTTTATGGGTTTTACATCCGCATCTAAGAGAAGACGATGTTCGACTATGCCCGGCATGTCTTCATACGTCCATGCAAACACATCTAAATAGGTTCGTAGAAATGCAATGAATGCTGATCTTTCATGTTCATGCAAACATGCGCCTATCTTGATGGTTTTGGGATTGGAATCACTCCCTAGGTTCACCTCTATGAAATCTCCTCCTACTGAATTGGAAGGTCTTTCAAAATCGAGAATTTTATGAAATTCTGGGAGCTCAAAAGCGAGATATTCCTCAAGGGGATCCACTTCTGGGCTTCGATCATTCTCATGGGTTATATACCCGAGGGAATTTGATGTGTGAGCTTTCAAAAGACCTGGTTTTGTACTTGGATTTTCAATTGATTTCAAAATTTTTGGTCTGGCTATGCAGACGACGTTCCTTTCGAAATCCTTTTCTTTTTCCAAAGTGTTACCAGGAGCAGCTATGTACAAAATCTTTTTGGTATTTTGTAGATTTTCAATTTTTTTGGATTTTTGTAAAACAAGAACTTTAGGAACTATACAAACAACTCTATTTTCGAGTTTTTGATTTTCCATTATTTTTGGTTTTTTCCCTTTTTTGATTTTTAGATTTTAGGTTTTTCCAAATGTTTTTGTATTTTTATGAAAGGGATATTCCATCATACCTACAAAGGGAAAACACTACGGGTTAGACTCGGAAGAAGAGGTCTAAATCGAAGGTCTCTTCTAGGATAGGTTCCAGCACACCCTTGACCCAGGTGGTCACAGGGGGTGGCTCTGGCGGTATTTTGGGAGTATAACCGATCCCGTATCGGCTTGGGTTGGCCCTAGGAAGGATGGGCTCTAGGAGACCTTGGTTATGTGCCCCTAGACTTTTATAGGGCGTATAGCCCATATTCAACAGCATGTTCCATGATTTTTTATTTTTTGAAAAATTATGGTACAAATCATGGTCCTGGAACTTGCTGTCGTCCATATCGTGCTTGTATGGCTTTTTGTCCAGGGGTTTTGGAAATAAGGGATGCTTGGGTCTTCCTAGAAGGGTTAGGATTGGGAGGGGACCTGCTTTGGGCGGCCCCTTCACATACACAACCTTCCTAGGGTTGTTTAACACGAGCCTTGGTGGCTCGACCATGGTCTGCCCCAGGTTAGCCTCATGGGCCTGGGACCTCGACAAACAAGGGGAGTTTATGATCCCCTAAAGCTGAGGGTGACTCTCACCTAGGATCACCATGACTTGGTCCCTGAAAGGGATCTTGACACACTTGTGGAAGGTGGATGGCACAGCTTACAAGCTGTGTATCCAGGGCCTTCCCAGCAACAGGTTATAATGGGGGTGGATGTCCAAGACATGGAACACCCCCGTGTGTGTGATCCCACCCGTTTCCATCGGGAGTTCGATCGATCCTAAAGGTCTAGACGCATTCCCATCGTATCCAGTGATAACGATGGGGCTTGGGTTCACAGAAGTCAAGGTGACTCCGATTTGGTACGCCACATGAAGTGGAAGGATGTTGAGCCCTCCTCCCCCATCGACTAGGCACCTGTCCAGAGAGTGGTTATTCAGAACCACCTCGATATGCAGGTGTAAACACCCCGAAATCCCACGAATTTCTTAAACAAATCTGGTTTTATACAAGCAGCCCCCAAAGGGCCATTTTGAGTTTGGAAACCCAGGAGCCTTCCAAACAACCCTGTACATATGTTTTAAACTTTATCTTTCTAAAACATATAATATGGTTTTTGAAAACCCTTTTTAAAACACGTTTTGAAACCCCGAAGTGGCTTGGCCCGATCAAGACAGGACCAGGAGAGCCAAGAAGAGCCCGGAACCGGAGCACCTGTCAAGCCCGGCGCAGCAACTCTTGTATCCGATTCACACCCCAGGATCTCGAACGTCCAAGACCCTGTTCTTACCAAAATATCATTTGAAGTCATCTCCGGAAGGCAGAAACGGAGGCGGACGACTATGTTGGCGAAGACCCAACGCAGACGGAGTACTGATGCTGTTAGGCCCCGCACGAATCTTCCGTTTCGAACCCAGCTCGAAGGAGTCAGAGTTCAGTTTGGATTGGATCTGGACCATATATATCCAGATCCCAATCCAAACCCATATGTGGACTTAGATTTGGATTTGGATCCAGAGATCCAATCCAATATCCATATCCATGGCCCACATCACCTTCTCATAAATGGAGGTGGGGCCCACTTGAGTTTCACGTGGGATATTGGGCATGAGAGAGAGTGGGGTTGAAAAATATCAAGAGTGTTGTATTAAGCTTGACTTGTGTGTCAAGTTTGGGTTAATCATGTGGGTTAGCCTAATTGAGTGGGTTTAAGCTTGTAATTAGCTAAAACCTAACCTAGGGCTGCACCAACATGGGGTGATCAAGGTCTATGGGCCATGCTAAGGGAGCTCCTTCACCTAAACCTAGCCCAAAATGCCTAAACCTAGCCTAAACCCCTAATCCACCCCTAATCACCTAACCCACTTCCCTAATCCCGTCCTAATCCCAACCTAATCACCTAACCCACTTCCCTAATCCTTCCCTAAACCTAGATTAGTTTCCCTAATCCTAGCCTAAACCTAGCCTAATCACCTAACCTAGCTCACTAAACCTCACCCTAAAACCCAACCACCTAACCTAGCCCTAAACCTCTAAACCACCCTTAGCCCACGATTTACCCAAACCCCTAGTTTTAAAATATCTGGCCCAACCCCTTCCAACCCACCTTATCTACATACCACCCTACCTAAACCACCTAACCACTACCCACAGCCCAGCCCTAACCGACCTACCCATCCCCTATTTAAACCCCCCTCCTTGTGGGCGGGTTTTCAAAGGGGGAACCACTCTCTCACCCAGCCGGGCCCTCTCCTTCTCCCTTCTCTCACCCAGCCGGGACCACTCCCCACCTCCGCCTGCTCCATCTGCTCCACCAGCCGCCACCTGCTCCGCCACCTTCCCTCTTCCATCCACCACCACCATTTGCCCAGCCGGACGCCACCACCTTCAACCCAACCGAACCAGCCGACAGCCACCTGCCCGCCACCTTCCCACTTCACCCGCCACCTCTCCCCATTCGGTAAGTACCCTGCACCTTACCTAGCCCCCTTCTCTACCACCTCTCCACTCTTAGCCACCCATCCTACCTTCATCTCAGCCCTTTTGCCACCACCACTTTCATCTAGCCGAACCTAGCATAGCCCAAGCTGCCGGCCACCACCTAACCATCCTTTCCCATTCGGTTTTCCCCTAGGTGTCCCATTCGGCCTTCCCACCAGCTCCCCTTTTAGGTCCAGTTTCCCTATACTCTCAACTCCCTTAGTGACCCTAAGAACCCACTCATTCAGCCCCTTAAAAACCCCTACTTGGAGCCGCCATCTGCTTGCCACCGGTCACCTTCGAGGCGCCTATCCCGCGCCCCACTTGCAGCCGGCCAGCACCCTTGATCACCTACCTTCGCGGAGCTCCCGTTTGCAGCCCAAGGCCAAGCCCACGCTCAAGCAAGACCTCTACGGACCAGCTACTCGTAAGTGTCTAAACTCGGTCTTTAGTCGTACACTTGCTTGAGATTCAATTTGATACGGGGTTGTAATAACGGAGCGTAGTCTCCCCCCGCTTGTAATAACGTGGCTTGGCACAACCACACACATGCACTCTCTTAGTCGTGCACAATCTTGAACACACACGGACCTAATCAGCCCCTAATACATAAGTGTACATATACAATCTTGAACACACACTCTCTTATTTCTTGTCGTGTGAGTAAGTCTTTCAATTCAAGCACTCTCACACACATTGAGCTTTCGCTCTTATTTGAAAGACCCAAGTAAGGGCCGACCTATACTATTTGGGTTTCATTTCATGTCATGTGAGTAAGTCTTTCAATTCAAGCACTTTCACACACATTGAGCCTTCGCTCTTACTCCCAAGACCTTAGTAAAGGCCTTATTGCAGTTATATTTGGGTTTCATTTATGTCGTGTGGGTAGTCTTTCAATTCAAGCACTCTCACACACATTGAGCCTTCGCTCTTACTCCCAAGACCTTAGTCAAGGCCATACTGCAATTTATATTTGGGTTTAATTTCATGTCGTGTGTGTAGGTCTTTCAATTCAAGCACGCACCCACATTGAGCCTTCGCTCTTATTTGCAAGACCCGAGTAAGGGCTCATATACATAAGATATATACATATCTCCCTTCGGTTATTTCCCTTCGGTTATTTTCCTTCAGTATTGTCTTTACATTTCGGGTTTTCCCTTTGGAGTAGCGTGAGTTTGCATTGCATCTACGCCATACCACGAGGTAGGACGCATATTGCATCAAAGCAAGCCCCGCTCGAATTCGCCCATGTAGTGGAGTGTTCATAACACACAAACTAGGTGGCCCGAAAAGGGATAAAAGAAAAGACTTAGGCACGTGCAAATCCACGTGATCTAAAATATGCAATCGCATCTTAAAGACCCGAAATAGACACCTCGAACCGCTTCGTAGACTTTCTCTCCAAAACTCAATTTTTGCAAAAGCGTACAGACTGACCCTTGCGTATCGGTGCAAGAAGGTCTGCGACGACAAGAGCTTACTTGCTCACAGTCACCACGTTTAGAAGTCAGTGTTAAATATATCTTCGCTAGCTTAAGTAAGCTAGCTGGCACGCCCTATTTGTATACATAGGCCTTAGACACACGAGAAGATCCACTCCAAGCCTCGGAAGAGGCGAAGAGGCGGGGATTTTCGCGCGTCTACAGCAGGGCCTGGTTATGGGACTTGTAGGGTCTATCTACATCATCTTCCGAGAAAGTGATGGGCGATTTGGCTCCTATTAATGCCACTTAGACAGATAGGGATTACGGACTTATGTTCGAACTAACCTTAGCTCTTTCTAGAATTTTCTCTAGCACGAGTCTATGCTTAGGCGAAGTTTGTATAAGCTCTAGGATGGACATGTGGATAGGAATCTTTGAAAGATGGTTTTCGAAATAATAAGGGTTTAGGATGACTTTCCCATTGTCTGCTTTTGGCAGAACTCTAGCAATACATGCTTTTGAGGGGCCAGGCACACTCACCACCTTTTTAGCACTTTGTAGGTGCGGGGGTTGATAGATCCTCTCGGATCTAGTCACTTCCCCCACGACCAACCTAGGGTTCACACTTAAACTGGCTCTAATTACGAGTTGAGGAGCACCTTGAAGTTTTAAAACTGGTTTAGCCGGGGATTCAGCTCTTGGTGGTCCCCGGAAGACGACTTGGGCGGGCTTCTTGTAAAGTATAAGAGTAGACGCACAAGTGGGTCGACCAAACTCAGATGAATGCTTTAGTTCTTTTGAAAAGGTGAGGGTACATACCTCCTTTCCTTTCCCACTGCTATTGGCGTGCTTGGGAAAGGGTTCTTTGAAGATAACTTGAGTTGGCTCAGGTTTCGCAATGACCTGGAGCCGGCCCTCCGCTATCAAGTTCTCGATTTTGTTTAAAAGGGAGAAACAACGCTTTGTATCATGGCCTTTGAGCAGATGATACTTGCAAAAATGATTTAAATATCCCCCTTTGGAAGTGACTCCCTCGGG
Organism: Brasenia schreberi; assembly: GCA_036023115.1. Classification (NCBI taxonomy): domain Eukaryota; kingdom Viridiplantae; phylum Streptophyta; class Magnoliopsida; order Nymphaeales; family Cabombaceae; genus Brasenia; species Brasenia schreberi. The sequence goes on from JAYKKT010000073.1 coordinate 5,011,485, forward strand.
GATTTCGGAAAGTTCAATCATGCCTTGGGCAAGTAGGAGGTCTAGGACCTCCGACACAGGTTGCCCCAGCGGTGTGCACTCTCGTTTTTCAATTAGTTTTTGAAAATTTCTCTCCCTTTTGTTTTCTAGTTTTCAAAATTTTTGGAAGTGCCCGCCAAACCTAGATCCATCCGAACATTGGCGATTTGATGGGGCTTTGCCCCTTTGTCCATCGTGAGTATCCCATAAGTGATGGGCTTTTCCAAGCGGGTTTTGGAAACGGCACTTCCTTTCCATAAGTGATCGTATATCCCCTTTTTCAAGTTTGTTTCGAAAAGGGATGCTTTTTTTATCAACTTATGGAAAGTTGAGATCTCATAGAACGAGAGAAGGGTCTTTAGCTCGCTTTTAAAATTATCCAGGATGAGCATGACTGCGCATCCTTCGGATATGGGCTCTCACACTTGGCCCAAAAGGGACCTCCATCGAATAATGAAGGCATGTACATCTTCGTTCATGCCTTTCTTTGTATCCCTTAAAGTGTTTAAAGTCGGCGTGACTTCTATGTTATGTGCAAATCTTTGCATGAAGCAGTTCGCTAACTCTTCAAAAGCAGGGAACTGACTTAAATCGTAGGAAGCCAGCCATTTGGCAGTTGTGCCTTTAAAGGATAAAGGGAACCAATACACCCATTTCATCGAGTAATTTTTCTTCTTATGGGCTCGACGTAAGAAAGGTTGTAAGTGAGACCTAGGGTCTCCCATGCCATCATACCGATGGAAGTTCGGTATTTCATCGTCACTATCTATTTCGTAATCCATAGGAAGGAAATCAGACAGGGCGTAACTCTTTTTCTCTTTATTTTGCCCTTTCAGCAGCTGTTGTAGGGCTTTACGGTCCTTTTGTGTGAAGGACTAGTGGTATTGGTTGCCTTCCATTACGGAGGCCTCTTTGTGCTGGCGAGGTTTTTCAGTTTTTTTCTTGGCCCTTTGTTCACCATTCGATGAACATGAATCGCCTACTTCAGCCTCTTGGCTGAGAGCATCGATTTTGGCCTCGAATTCCCTTCTCAAGTCCTCTATCTCATCTAGTTTGATCTTATTTTTCAAAATCCTTCTAGAGTGAGAACTTGATGCGCATGAGCCTTGGCTCGACACTTCACTTGGGTTGGATTTTGACATGCTTTCAAGCTTTTCAAAATTCCTAAGTACAAGTAAAGAAAAGAATTAAAACAACACCTTTTTGAAAAATATTTTCGCAAGTTTCCTAGAGTGACTCGATTTTAAAAGACTCACGTCCCACTGAGCGTGCCAAATAACTGTAGACGCAGAAAATTCCCGCTCCTGGTTCTTAGGCCTGAAGCGAACCTTTTCGTGTGCGTAAGTCCTAATTAAGCAAAAGGGCGTGCCAGCTAGCTTACTTAAGCTAGCGAAGAGATATTTTCAACCTGACTCCTAACGTGGCGACTGTGAGCAAGCAAGCTCTTGTCGTCATAGACCTTCTTGCACCGATGCGCAAGGGTCAGTCTGTACGCTTTTAAAATCGAGTTTTGGGATATAAGAACCTACGAAAACATGTTTGATTCGGGTTGTTTTTGGTATGATTTTCAGATTTTATTTCACGTGGATTTGCACATGCCTAAGTCTTTCTTTTTATCCCTTTTTGAGCCAACTAGGTGTGTGTTATGAACACTCAGCCTAAGTGGGGCGACTTTGAGTGGGAGTATGGGGTTTGCTTTGATGCAATATGCGTCCTAACTCGTGGTATGGCATATATGCAATGCAAACTCACGCAACTCCAAAGGGAAAACCCGAATTTAAAAGACAATGCCGAAGGGAAATGACTTGTAATGTAAATTGCCGAAGGGAAATTGCAAAAGGGAAATATGGCTATATCTTAAGAGCGAAAAGGCTCAATAGTGCAAGTGTGTGCCGTGTATATATGTAAAGACTACGCACACTACTAAACCTTAAAACCCAAATCTTAAAGACATAGCCGAAAGGGAAATACGTATATAATATATATGGGCCCTTACTTGGGTCTTGGAAGTAAGAACGAAGGCTCAATGTGGGTGCGTGTGAAAATGTAAAGACAACACACACGACTTTAAATGAAATCCAAATATAAATTGCAATATGGCCTTAACTAAGGTCTTGGGAGTAAGAGCGAAAGCTCAATGTGTGTGAGTGCGAGAATTGAAGTACTACGCACACAACATGAAATTAAACCCAAATATAAATTGCAATGTGGCCTTAACTAAGGTCTTGGGAGTAAGAGCGAAATCTCAATGTGTGTGAGAGCGAAAACCCCAAACTTGACACACAAGTCAAGCTTAATATAATTCCCTTCATACTTATCCTCCCCATTCTCTCTCATGCCCATAATCCTACGTGAATTTCAAGTGGGCCCCACCTCCATTTATGAGAAGGTGATGTGGGCCTTGGATGTGAATATTGGATTGGATCTCTGGATCCAAATCCAAATCCACACATACGTTTGGATTGGGATCTGGATATATATGGTCCAGATCCAATCCAAACTGAATTCTGACTCCTTCAGGGTATGTTCGAAACGAATGGTTTGTGCGGGGTCTGACAGCATCAGTACTCCGTCTGCATTGGGTCTTCGCCAACACGGTCGTTCGCTTCTGTTTTCACCTTCCGAAGATGATTTTACATGACTTTCGTTGATAACAAGGACTTGGACGTTCGAGATCTTGGGGGTGGATTCAACACGAGAGTTGCTGTGCTGGGCTCGACATGTGCTCTGGTTCCCGGCTCTCTTTAGCTCTTTTGGTCCTGCTTGCGTCAGGCCAAGCCGCTTCGTGGAGTTTTAAAACGTATTTTAAAAGGTTTTAAAACATATTATACATATTTTAAAACATGTAAGGTTTAAACATATGTACAGGGTTTTGTTTGGAAGGCTCCTGGGTTTCTAGACTCAAAATAGCCCTTTGGGGCTGCTTTTACAAAACCAGGTTTATTTGAGAAGTTCGTGGGATTTCGGGGTGTTTATAGTGTGCTAGGTTTTAGGTGGGGTGGTTTAGTGGTTTAGGGTTTAGCTAGGTGGGTTGGTTTTGGGGTGAGGTTTAGTGAGGTGGGTTAGGTGTTTAGGCTAGGATTAGGTTAGGATTAGGGGAATTAGGCTAGGTTTAGGGAAGGATTAGGGAGGTGGGTTAGGTGATTAGGTTGGGATTAGGTCGGGATTAGGGAAGTGGGTTAGGTGATTAGGCTAGAATTAGGCCGAGATTAGGGTAAAGGGCTAGGATTAGGGATTTTGGCTTAGGATTGGGTTAGGAAGCTCCCTTTGCATAACCCATAGACTTCATTGCATCATGTTGGTGCAGCCCTAGGTTAGGTTTTGGCTAATACAAGCTTAAACCCACACTAATTAGGCTAACCCACATGATTAACCCCAAACTTGACACACAAGTCAAGCTTAATTACAATTCCCCTCATGCTTATCCTCCCTAATCTCTCTCATGCCCATAATCCCACGTGATTTTCAAGTGGGCCCCACCTCCATTTATGAGAAGGTGATGTGGGCCACGGATGTGGATATTGGATTGGATCTGTGGATCCAAATCCAAATCCAAATCCACACATACGTTTGGATTGGGATCTAGATATATATGGTCCAGATCCAATCCAAACTGAATTCTGACTCCTTCAGGGTATGTTCGAAACGAACGGTTTGTGCGTGGTCTAACAGCATCAGTACTCCGTCTGCGTTGGGTCTTCGTCAACATGGTCGTCCACTTCTGTTTTCACCTTTCAGAGATGATTTTACATGACTTTTATTGATAACAAGAACTTGGACGTTCGAGATCCTGGGGGTGGATTCAACACGAGAGTTGTTGTGCCGGGCTCGACAAGTACTCCAGTTTCGGGCTCTCTTTTAGCTCTTCTTGTCCTACTTTCATCAGGCCATGCCTCTTTGTGGGGTTTCAAAACGTATTTTAAAAGGTTTTAAAACACATTATACATATTTTAAAGCATATACAGTTTTAAACATATGTACAGGGTTATCTGGAAGGCTTCTGGGTTTCCAGACTCAAAATAGCCCTTTGGGGCAGCTTTTACAAAATCAAGTTATTTGAGAAGTTCGTGGGATTTCGGGGTGTTTACAGATGTCCCTCTTTGTCATTATCCAAATTGATTTGGATAATGGCAAAGATGACAAACACCCCTGTAAACACCCCGAAATCCCACGAATTTCTTAAACGAATCTGGTTTTATACAAGCAGCCCCAAAGGGCCATTTTTGAGTTTGGAAACCCAGGAGCCTTCCAAACAAACCCTGTATATATGTTTTAAACTTTATCTTTCAAAAACATATGATATAGCTTTTGAAAACCCTTTTAAAACATGTTTTGAAACCCCGAAGTGGCTTGGCCTGATCAAGACAGGACCAGGAGAGCTAAGAAGAGCCCGGAACCGGAGCACCTGTCGAGCCCGGCGCAGCAACCCTTGTATCTGATTCACACCCCAGGATCTCGAACGTCCAAGACCCTGTTCTTATCAAAATAGCATTTGAAGTCATCTCCGGAAAGCAGAAACGGAGGCGGACGACTATGTTGGCGAAGACCCAACGCAGACGGAGTACTGATGCTGTCAGGCCCCGCACGAATCGTCCGTTTCGAACCCAGCTCGAAGGAGTCAGAGTTCAGTTTGGATTGGATCTGGACCATATATATCCAGGTTCCAATCCAAACCCATATGTGGACTTGGATTTGGATTTGGATCCAAAGATCCAATCCAATATCCATATCCATGGCCCACATCACCTTCTCATAAATGGAGGTGGGGCCCACTTGAAATTCACGTGGGATATTGGGCATGAGAGAGAGTGGGGGTGATAAATATCAAGAGTGTTGTATTAAGCTTGACTTGTGTGTCAAGTTTGGGTTTAATCTTGTGGTTTAGCCTAATTGAGTGGGTTTAAGCTTGTAATTAGCTAAAACCTAACCTAGGGCTGCACCAACATGGGGTGATCAAGGTCTATGGGCCATGCTAAGGGAGCTCCTTCACCTAAAACTAACCCAAAATGCCTAAACCTAGCCTAAACCCCTAATCCACCCCTAATCTGAACCTAATCACCTAACCCACTTCCCTAATCCCGGCCTAATCCCAACCTAATCACCTAACCCACTCCCCTAATCCTTCCCTAAACCTAGATTAATTTCCCTAATCCTAGCCTAAACCTAGCCTAAACCACCTAACCTAGCTCACTAAACCTCACCCTAAAACCCAACCACCTAACCTAGCCCTAAACCCCTAAACCACCCTTAGCCCACGATTTTCCCAAACCCCTAGTTTTAAAATATCTGGCCCAACCCCATCCAGCCCACCTTATCTACATACTACCCTACCTAAACCACCTAACCACTACCCACAACCCAGCCCTAACCGACCTACCCATCCCCTATTTAAACCCCCCCCATTGTGGGCGGGTTTTCCAAGTGGGAACCACTCCACCACCCAGCCGGGCCCTCTCATTCTCCCATCTCTCATCCGTCTTCCCAGCAGCTCCAGCTCCTCCACCAGCCGCCACCTGCTCCGCCACCTTCCCTCTTCCGTCCACCACCACTGCCCCCCAGCCGGACGCCACTATCTTCCACCAACTCCACCAGCCGACAGCCACCTGCCCGCCACTCTCCCACTCCATCCGCCACTCTTCCCCATTCGGTAAGTCCCCTTAACTCCCTCAAAACCACTCTCTACCACCTCTCCACTCTTAGCCACCCATCTTCCCCTTAGTTCCACCTCTTTGCCGCCACCATCTAAGCCTAGTCGAACCTAGGATAACCCAAGTGGCTGGCCACTGCTCAGCCACCATCTCCCATTCGGCCGAACCCCCCTAGGTGTCCTCTTTGGCCTTCCCACTAGCTCACCTTTTAGGTCCAGTTTCCCTAAGTCCCTAACTTCCCTAGTGACCCTAAGACCCACTTAGTCAGCCACTCTAAACTCCCTGCTTGGAGGCGCCGCCCACTTGCCACCGGTCCCCTTCGAGGCGTCCATCCCGCGCCCCATTGGCAGCCGGCCAGCACTCTTGGTCACATACCTTCGCGGAGCTCCCGTTTGCAGCCCAAAGCCAAGGCCACGCTCAAGCAAGACCTCTACGGACCAGCTACTTGTAAGTTTCTAAACTCGGTCTTTAATCATACACTTGCTTGAAATTCAATTTGATACGGGGTTGTAATAACGGAGCATAGTCTCCCCCTGCTTGTAATAACGTGGCTTGGCACAACCACACACGTGCACTCTCTTAGTCGTGCACAATTTCAAACACACACGGACCTAATCAGCCCCTAATATATAAGTGTACGTATATATTTCATTTCCGAAGGGTTTTGTTTAAGTTGGGTGCGTCGTCTTTCGATTTAAACACTCTCACACACATTGAGCTTTCGCTCTTATTTGAAAGACCCAAGTAAGGGCCGACCTATACTATTTGGGTTTCATTTCATGTCGTGTGAGTAAGTCTTTCAATTTAAACACTCTCACACACATTGAGCTTTCGCTCTTATTTGAAAGACCCAAGTAAGGGCCGACCTATACTATTTGGGTTTCATTTCATGTCGTGTGAGTAAGTCTTTCAATTTAAACACTCTCACACACATTGAGCTTTCGCTCTTATTTGAAAGACCCAAGTAAGGGCCGACCTATACTATTTGGGTTTCATTTCTTGTCGTGTGAGTAAGTCTTTCAATTCAAGCACTTTCACACACATTGAGCCTTCGCTCTTACTCCCAAGACCTTAGTCAAGGCCATATTGCAGTTATATTTGGGTTTCATTTATGTCGTGTGTGTAGTACTTCAATTCAAGCACTCTCACACACATTGAGCCTTCGCTCTTACTCCCAAGACCTTAGTCAAGGCCATACTGCAATTTATATTTGGGTTTAATTTCATGTCGTGTGTGTAAGTCTTTCAATTCAAACACGCACCCACATTGAGCCTTCGCTCTTATTTGCAAGACCCGAGTAAGGGCTCATATACATAAGATATATACAATCTCCCTTCGGTTATTTCCCTTCGGTTATTTCCCTTCGGTTATTTCCCTTCGGTTATTTCCCTTCTGTTATTTCCCTTCAGCATTGACTTTACATTTCGGGTTTTCCCTTTGGAGTAGCGTGAGTTTGCATTGCATCTACGCCATACCACGAGGTAGGACGCATATTGCATCGAAGCAACCCCCGCTCGAATTCGCCCATGTAGTGGAGTGTTCATAACACACAAACTAGGCGACCCAAAAAGGGATAAAAGAAAAGACTTAGGCACGTGCAAATCCACGTGATCTAAAACATGCAATCGCATCTTAAAGACCCGAAATAGACACCTCGAACCGTTTCGTAGACTTTCTCCCTAAAACTCGATTTTTGCAAAAGCGTACAGACTGACCCTTGCGCATCGGTGCAAGAAGGTCTGCGACGACAAGAGCTCACTTGCTCACAGTCGCCACGTTTAGAAGTCAGTGTTGATATATCTTCGCTAGCTTAAGTAAGCTAGCTGGCACGCCCTATTTGTATATATAGGCCTTAGACGCACGCTAAGATCCACTCCAAGCCACGAAAAAGGCGAAGAGGCGGGGATTTTCGCGCGTCTACAACCCCTTTCAATGCCTCCCTAGATCTATCCACGAAAATATGGGATCGTCCCAATCTTTAGCAAAATCTCAGTTTTAAAACCCTGGTAGGAGGAGATATCATGCCAAAGGGATATACAAAACGGTTTCTGGTCCTAAAATGGGATCATGTTATGCAAATGTCCATGCGTGGGTATGCAAATGCATGACATGGGTGGGGTGCCAAGAGTGGCGACCTCCCAGAGACCAGATATGGTCGAACTCTTGAGACTTACAAGGCCTGCTGCTTCAAGTGAGCGGATCCTATGCTGTTCGATGTTTGATTTTTCAAAATCTATTTACAAAAGCTATTTACAAAAGGGGCAACTATCTTGAGTCTCAATCCTAAGGATCTCAAGCTCTTCGTGTTTGCCTTTGCTTGAGTCTTGACACTCGCTAATCTAGTGGAAGTTTTATAAGAAAACAAGCAACATTTCAAATTCCTACATCTTACTCGAAACGTCGAATTCTCAAACAAAATGAAATTCAAGTAAATCCTATTTTTACTTTAGGATTCCTTGAAATGAACCATGTTTATACTTGGGATAAGCCAGGGATGAGAAAGAGGTACCACGGTCCCTTCTGAAGCGTCTCGTGGTTTAAGGCATAGAAGGCGAAAAACTGCTCTTTTTGAGCTTTTGGCCTATTTTCCTTTTTTTCGTAGAGGGTCCCCCTTTGGGAGTATTTTTTCTTTAATCCCTCTTTTTCACAAGAGAATCAATTTTTCTTTTGAATTCTGGTTGGTTTCTTTTGGAAAGAGCCTTTGGATGGGAAATTCCCTTTATTTGGGCCACGTTTTCCTTTTGGAAGGAGAAGAGAAAGGGGAAGGACTTATCCCAAGGTCACACTTGATCCATTCCAGATCAGCCTATTTAGAAATAGCATGTACTACTTGCAAGTATTTTGCTATATTGAACTAGGTCTTTCTTTGTAAGAAGAAGGATTTCAAAATGTAACCACGATTTTGAAGACTCCACTCTTTCACAAGTGCGAATTCTCTCACTCAGGATCACACGATTTTGCCTTTGCACCTTATTTCCTAAGTCTCAAAGCAGCTATCCCTCAAGGTTTTCAAAATTTGGAATTTGACCCAAATCCTACATATAATACTTCTTTAAGTATTGAATATTGATAGGATCTGCTAAATTCCTACTTTCTACATCGATCAACCAATACGAGTTGTTCGTGGTGGTTGCACGTACAACATAGGGTCCATCCCACTTGGGGCGCCACTTTCCAACACGTACTGCTATACAATCATGCCCTTTGGTTTGAAAAATGCTGGCGCCATGTACCAGAGAGCTATGACCTCGATCTTTCACGATCAAATTCATGAGCTCGTAGAGGTATATGTAGATGATCTCCTGGCTAAGTCAAAAACTCGATGCACTCATCTCGAATGTTTACAAAAGATTTTCGAAAGGCTTAGACTTTACAATGTAAAGCTAAACCCTCAAAAGTGCGTATTCGGTGTAGAATCCGGTAAGCTTTTAGTATTTATGGTAAGCCAAAGGGGCATAGAAGTCGACCCCTCTAAATTGTTGAGAAAGGGCACGAAATTTTTATGGGATGACGAGTGCCAAAAATCGTTTGAAAGATTAAAGGCGTACTTAGTTAACCCCCCTGTTTTAAACCCTCCAAAGCAAGGAAAACCTCTTCTACTTTACATTTCTGTGCATGCGAATGCCTTGGGAGCTCTGTTAGCTCAGTACGAGGATGACACTCACAAGGAATATGCCATATACTATCTTTTGAAAACTCTCCTGGCTTATGAAAGGAATTATCAGGCCATGGAGCAGACGTGCTTGGCCCAAATTTGGGCCTGCCAGAAATTTCGACACTATTTCCTAGATCATGAGATCTGGATAGTGTCCAATCTTGACCCAATCAAGCACTTATTTGAGAAACCCATTCTCACGGGTAGATTGGGCAAATGGCAACTCCTTCTAATAGAGTATGATTTGAAATACCATCACCAGGTCTCCATTAAGGGGCAAGCCCTAGCAGACTACGTGGCTGAGTTCCCCCTAGAAGATGCGTATCCCACACTCAATGAAATGCCTGATGAAGGCATATTACAAAACCATTTTTAAAACCACATTTTGGCAAACTCTTCCAAAAACCAAGTGTGGAAGATGAACTTCGACGGGGCACGAAACCAACGAGGGGCTGGTGCCGGGATCATCCTCGTATCCCCTGAAAAGGGAGAGATCTCCATAGCAATTCGCCTAGATTTCGAATGTTCCAACAATATAGCTGAGTATGAAGCACTCATGCATGGTTTAAAAGTTTCGAAAACTCTAGGGCATCATGCATCGAGGTCTTTAGAGATTCACTCCTTGTTATAAACCAAGTTTTAAAAATTTGGCAAGTTCGAAATGAAAAATTGCTTCCGTACCACGAGTTGGCCACTCGACTAGTCGAGTTGTTCCAATCGTGTACTCTCATACACGTAGGAAGAGAGGATAATGGCGTTGCTGATGCCCTCTCATCCTTGGGTTCAGCCCTAAGGGTCGATCCCACTTTGGGAACCAGACCCCTTGAAATATGGCACTCACGCACTCCTTCCATACACAATTTGCAAATTTGCCAAAATAACCTGATTCTGATGAAAAACCTTGGTTTTATGACATGAAGTATTTTTTAGAAAATGGGGGATTCACTGAAGATGCCACACCTAAAGACAAGGCATTCATCCGAAAAATTTCTACCCGATACACAATTTTGGGTGGGGTTCTGTACAAAAAGAGTTTTACCGGTATCTTACTAAGATGCATCGACCTAGAGGAGGCTAGGACTGTTATGCATGAATTCCACGATGGAGAATGTGGAGGTCATGTCAATGCCAACATGATGGCGATGAAAATACTTAGAGCGAGTTATTTTTGGTCCACCCTGAGAAAAGATTGCCACAATCATGTTAGGAAGTGTCACCCATGTCAAGTGCATGGTCACGCCATTCATATCCCCTCATCATCACTGCATTCCGTGGTCAGCCCCTGGCCATTCACCATGTGGGCGTTTGATATCGTAGGACCAATTTTTCCAAAGGCCTCGAATGGACAGAGGTTCATTTTAGCAGCCACCGAGTATTTTTCCAAGTGGGTAGAAGCCACCTCCCTGTCCAACGTCCAGGGGCAACACGTGGTGGCTTTCATTAGGAAAAACATCTTGGCTCGATTTGGAGTTCCAAGAGATCTTGTGTCTGATAATGGCACCCCATTCAAAAACGAGCGGATGGTCAAGCTGTGCAACAAGTATGGCATAAATCATCACTTCTCGTCTCCCACCCCATTCAAAAACGAGCGGATGGTCAAGCTGTGCAACAAGTATGGCATAAATCATCACTTCTCGTCTCCTTACTACCCTCAAGGCAATGGCCAAGCCGAAGCCACCAACAAGACTCTCATCAGCATTGTTGAGAAAACCTTAGAGAAGGGTAGAACATGGCACGAGAAACTGGATGAAGCCTTATGGGCTTATAGGACTTCCATGTGCACTCCCACAAATGCCACGCCCTTTGAGTTGGTCTATGGCACAAACGCCATTCTCCCCATTCATACACGTCTACATTCATTTCATACATCTATAGCACTCGACCTTCCCCTAGAAACACTTCAACATGCTAGGATGGTCGAACTAAATCTGTTAGATGAGAGGTGACTCCTTGCTATGGATCATGCTCACGCATACCGGCAAAGGATCGCCCGACATTATGAGAAACATATGAAACCTCGCCACTTCGAAGTGGGAGAGCTCGTTTTGAAAATCATCCACCATCGTGGCTCACATCCACTTGGAAAGTGGTGGCCCAAGTGGGATGGCCCTTACATCGTGCGTGGAACCACCACGAACAATTCTTATTGGTTAACCGATGTTGAAGGTAGGAATTTAGCAGATCCTATCAATATTCAGTATTTGAAAAAGTATCACGTATAGGTTCTGAGTTAAATTCCCATTTTACAAAAATATTTTAGGGAAATCTGCTTTGAAACTTCGAAACCAAGGATTAAAAGTGAGTTATGTGACCCTGAATGAGAGAATCGGCATTTTGTGAAAAAGTGGAGATTTTCAAATGCGTGGTTACATTTCAAAATCCTTGTTCTTACAAAGAAAGGCCTAGTTCAATATAGCAAGATACTTGCAAGTTGTACGTGCTATTTCTAAATAGGCTGATCTGGAATGGATCGAGTATGACCTTGGGATAAGTCCTCCCCTCTTCTCTTCTCCTTCCAAAAGGAAAACTTGGCCAAAACAAAGGGAAATCCCCGCCGAAATCTCTTTCCCAAAGAAAGAAGCATGAATCAAAAAGAAAATTCGATTCTTCTATGTAAAAGAGGGATTAAAGAAAAAATACTCCCAAAGGGAGACCCTCTATGAAAAAAAAAAGAAAGAAAAAGGCCAAAAAGCTCAAAAAGAGCAGTTTTCCGCCTTCTTTGCCTCAAACCACGGGACACTTCAGAAGGGACCGTGGTACTTCTTTCCCATCCCTACGACTTATCCCAAGCGAAACATGGTTCATTTCAGCGAATCCTAAAGTAAAAATAGGATTTACTTATTTGAATTTCATCTTGTTTGAGAATTCGATGTTTTGAGTAAGGCATAGAAATTTTGAAATATAGCTTGTTTTCTCATAAAACCTCCACTAGATTAGCGAGTGTCGAGACTCAAGTAAAGGCAAACACGAGGAACTAAAGGTCCTTAGGATCGATGGTTCAGAAAAGTTTTCCCTCTTAAAACGAATTTCAAAAAAACTCGAACATCGAGCATACGTAAGGCCTGCTCACTTAGAGCAGCAGGTCTTCATAAAGTCTCAAAAGTTCGACCATATAACCTGGTCTCTAGGAGGTCACCCTTTCTGACACCTCATCCGTATCATGCACTTTGCATTTCCACACATGAACACCTCATACATGATCTCCATTTAGGGCTAGATCCTTAGAAAGTCCCCTTTGGCGAAAAATCCCCTCCTATCAGGCTTAAAAAGAAAAATGTTTTTTTCTCAAAATTGGGACGATCCCATATTCTCAAGATCAAATCCGGGGAGAAAACAAATAGGGGTGTTATCTTCTTCGCCATTATCCAAATCAATTTGGATAATGACAAAGAGGGGCATCTCTAAACACCCCAAAATTCGAAAATTTTGCAAAAACCAAATGCCTAGTTCGAAAATAAGCTCAAAAAGCCAAGTTTAGAATTTTTGAAACCCAGGAGCTCAAATACTTCAAACCTCTGTTTTCCAACCCTGTTTAAAACATGAAATTCTCAAAAGTAGACGAAAGTCTCGTTTTCTGCAAAAGCCCAGACGAACAGGTAAAGCCTGGCTCAAAGCAACTGCAAAAGAGATTCAAAAATTCAAAGATCAAGCCCAACCGATGAAAAGCAGATTTCAAAGACAAAAGAGGAGCCCAGGCCACAAATAGACTTCAAGCAAGAAGCATCGGAGGCCAAGCCAACAGTACCCCTAAAATCATGAGCAATTCAAAACAAAATAAGAAGAATCAGTTGAAACAGAGTCTGGAAAGGTGAAAAGGAGCTTGGACGACGAAATTGGGAAAAACCCAGCATAAGACAGAGCGTTGATGAACTCAGGGTCCGCACAAGACGTCCGGCTCGAAATGCCTGGAAGGACCGAAGAAGAGAAAAATTTGGATCAAATCTATATCCAAATATCCAGATCTAGACCCAAGATCCAGATCCAAACAAGACTTGGATTGGATCCGGATTTCAGAATCAATCCAGGATCCATATCCAAATAAAAAGCCTATAAAAGGACATGAGGGGCTGGTTCACGAAGGCTGCAAATTTTTTTCACGCCTCTTTGCTTGGGTAGGAGAGAGAGAGAGAGAGGGAAAAGTCAACAAAGGGGATTGGTTTCCCCCTTTGCCTTTTGTAATAGGTGGGCTAGTTTTGTAAGCCAAGAAGCCTCTCCATTTCATGCCAAGCATTGGTTGCTGCTCAAGTGGATCTGGTAGCCATGGATGGTCCACTCGTTGTGAAGAAATGCTGCGTGGAAACCACTAAGACCGTGGCCAAGGTGAGTCCCTAGAAGACACCTAAACCGTTCTCCCCTTTGCCTCTCTAAACCACCTAACTCCCTTGAGAAAATCCAGCAAGTTCAACCAAACATATGTTGGCCGAACCTTGCAAAAACCGCACCTAGACTCTACCCAAAACCGTCCCCACCCAAGCCCATACCAAACTCGGCCAATAGCTGGCCGAGCTCACCCTAGGTCTCTCCTATTGGGTCCCCAAATCCCATCCTAAACTAAATCCCAAGCTGCCCAGCTCGGCCACCTTTGGTCGAGCCATTCCCTTTAGCAACTTCATCCCAAAATCTCAACCTAAACTAAATCCAAGCTGCCCAGCTCGGCCACCCTTGGCCGAGCCATTTCTTTTAGCAACTTCACCCCAAGGCCTAACCTAGACTAACCCTAAGACTTGTCTAGCTCGGCCACCCTTGGCCGAGCCATTCCTTTAGGACTCACCCTAGGACTATCTCCAAAACATCAAACAAGCTCGGCCACCACTTGGCCGAGCTTTCCTTTAGGACCCTTCCCAAATCCGCACTAAGATCATCACCTAACTCGGACCCAAGCTGGTCGACCATCACCTTAGGACTTGGACTCAAACCTACCTAAGCCCCTCACCTTAGAGCTAGCCTTAGATCCCCTACACCTTGCCTTAGGTTTGCTAAAATCCCACCCAAAACCGTAGAACCTTTGCGTGTCGACATAACCTAGATCGTGAACTAGGACCAAAACTCCACGCATCGGATTGGTTCGCAGCGAGAGGCCCATCCAACGGTTATATCCAATGTCGGATCCCATTGGTAAAGGAAGCCCGAGCAGGCAACGTGTAAGTGCTCGAACTTGACCTTCTTACATTATTTTAACCTCAATTCAATTCGATACGGGGTTGTAATAACGGAGCATTGTTTCCCCCCAAGATGTAATATTGTGGTTTGAAACACGAATCACACACATACACTCGAGCCTTTCCGCTCTTATCTGCACACTTTTGCACACAAACGAGCCTCAACAGCCCATAGGATATAGCTTTATTTATATACATTCAGTTGGGTTTTAAGGTTCAAGTCGTGTGAGTTGTCTTTCATTTTATACACTCAAAGCACTCACTCACATTGAGCCTTTCCGCTCTTACATATATATATGTATTTCCCTTTCACCTGGGTTTTAAATTCAAGTTGCGTGAGTTGCCTTTCAATTTATACACTCAAAGCACTCACTCACATTGAGCCTTCTCGCTCTTAAGATATAGCTATATATTTTCTTTCCGCATCTAAGATATAGCCATATTTTCCCTTCTGCAATTTCCCTTCTGCTATGTCTTTAAATTCTGGGTTTTCCCTTCGAGTTGTGTGAGTTGCATTGCATATACGCCACACTCAAGATAGGGAGCATACTTGCATCGAACAATCCCAAGCAAACTCGTGTAGAATCTGATAAAATCGAGCACTTGATGCACACAATTACACGCCAAAATTTGTTAAAACCCAAGAGACATAGGAACGTGTAGATCCCATGCATAAAATCTGCAATTTTGACAAAACCAATTGATAAAACACTTTCATGTTTTCAAAAGAGTCGTGTTTGTTTAAAATCGAGACTTCCTAAAGCATACAGACTGACCCTTGAGCGTCGGTTCAAGAAGGTCTGCGATGAAAAAACCCCACTTGTCCACAGTCGTCCCAAAAGTCAGATGTTTTTAAAAACTTACTTCACTAGTTTGAGAAAGCTAGTTGGCACGCCCTTTTAAAGCGATGTAAGCATAAAAAGATTCGCTTCAGGCCTAAGAACCCGGAGACGAGGATTTTCCGTGTCTACAATCTCCCTTTCCGTTGGGTTTTACATTTCAACTGCGTGCGTTGTCTTTACATTTACACACAACACATACGTGCACGTTGGCGACCTTCGGGGCCATATATATATAAGTATTTCCCTTCCGCACTTTACATTTAAGTCGAGCGGGGTTTTACATTCAAGTCATGTGAGTTGCCTTTCAATTTATACACAACACACATGCCCACAATTGAGCCTTTCCGCTCTTAAGATATAGCTATATTTCCCTTTTGCAATTTCCCTTCGGCTATGTCTTTCAATTTCGGGTTTTAAGGTTCAGTTGTGTGAGTTTGCTTTGCATATCCGCCATACCACGAGGTAGGACACATACTTGCATCAAAGCAACCTCGAACCACTAGTGCAAAATTGCCAAGACTTGGGCACTTGATGCACACATCTCATGCCTAAGTAGCTAAAATCAAAGACATAGGAACATGTGTAAACACCCCGAAATCCCACGAATTTCTCAAATCCACCTGGTTTTGTAAAAGCAGCCCCAAAGGGCCATTTTGAGTCTGGAAACCCAGGAGCCTTCCAGACAACCCTGTACATGTTTTGAACTTTACATATTTCAAAAATGTATCATATGGCTTTTTAAAAACCTTTTAAAACACGTTTTGAAACCCCAAGGCAACTTGGCCTAATCTAGACAAGACCAGGAAAGCTAAGAAGAGCCCAGAACCGGAGCACCAGTCGAGCCCGGCACAACAACTCTCGTATCAAATCCACCCCCAGGATCTCGAACGTCCAAGACCCTGTTATCATCAAAACATCATTTGAAGTCATCTCCGGAAGGCGAAAATAGAGGCGGACGATTATGTTGGTGAAGACCCAACGCAGACGGAGTACTGACGCTGTCAGGCCCCGCACAAACCGTTTGTTTCGAACACAGCTCGAAGGAGTTAGAATTCAGTTTGGATCGGATCTGGACCATATATATCCAGATCCCAATCCAAACCCATGTATGGACTTAGATTTGGATTTGGATTCAAAAATCCAATCCAATATCCATATCCATGGACCACATCACCTTCTCATAAATGGAGGTGGGGCCCACTTGAATTTCACGTGGGATTAAGGGCATGAGAGAGAGTGGGGGAGGATAAGATCAAGTGTGTGTTGTAATTAAGCTTGACTTGTGTGTCAAGTTTGGGGTTAATCATGTGGGTTAGCCTAATTAAGTGGGTTTAAAGCTTGTAATTAGCCAAAACCTAACCTAGGGCTGCACCAACATGATGTGGTTAAGGTCTATGGGTTATGCAAAGGGAGCTCCTTCACCTAAACCTAACCCAAAACACCTAATCCTAGCCTTCTACCCTAATCTGGTCCTAATCTGAGCCTAATCACCTAACCCACTTCCCAAATCCCGGCCTAATCACAACCTAATCACCTAACCCACTTCCCTAATCCTTCCCTAAACCAAGGTTAATTTCCCTAATCCTAGCCTAATTACCTAACCTACCTCACTAAACCTCACCCTAGAACCAACCCACCTAGCTAAACCCTAAACCTCTAAACCACCCCTAGCACACAACCTACCCAAACCACTTGTATTTAAAATATCTGGCCCTACCCTTTCCAGCCCACCTTATCACCACACCACCCTACCTAAACCACCTAACCACTACCCCAAAACCAGCCCTAACCGACCTAGCCCAGCCCTATATAAACCCCCCCCTTTTGGGGCAGCTTTCCCATCTTCAAGCCCCACCTTCCACCAGCCGGGTCCTCCACTTTCCAGCTCAGCCGACTCCCCTCCTGCTCCACCTGCCCCATAGTCAGCCACCACCGCCACCACCACCACACCGACCGAATCCCATCCTGCGCATCCCAACCACACGGCTCCTTTCTTCCATCCACCGCCCCTCTTTAATCACGGTTAGTACCCTATCCTCCACCTTACTCCTTCTCCACTCCCTCTCCACTCTCAACCACCTAACCCACTACCATATCAACCTAAGGTTAGCCACTAGCCGCCACCATTCCCACTCGGCCAGGCCATAACCACCCTAACTACCCGCCACCACCTAGACACCTTAGCTCCATTCGGCCACCCTATCCGACTCCCTAAGACCTGCCCATATCACTCCACTACACCCACTACACCCACTACCACCTGACCCCATCTCCTAGCTAGTTCCCTTCCCTTACACCACTCCTAGCCACCCTAGCAACCCGCCACCATCGAACTCCCCCAGTCGGCCACTCCAACCGACTGTCGCCTCTTCACTCGGCCAACAATCCGCCAACCTTAGGTGCCCCATTAGACCTTCCCTTGAGCTTCCCCTTAGTGCCATACTCCCCCAACACTACACTCTCCCTAGTGACCTTACCCAGCCCCTTTAATCCCACACGTCAAGGCGGCACCCTTGCTAGCAGCCGGCCACCTTCAAGGCGCCCTTCCCGCGCGCCCAAGCCACCCAGCCAACACACCTTTGCCGTTCAATTCCGCGGAGCTCTGTAAACACCCCGAAATCCCACGAATTCCTTAAACAAACCTGGTTTTGTAAAAGCAGCCCCAAAGGGCCATTTTTAAGTCTGGAAACCCAGGAGCCTTCCAGACAACCCTGTATATATGTTTTAAACTCTGTATTTCAAAAATATATAATATAACTTTTGAAAACCTTTTAAACACGTTTTGAAACCCCAAAGCGGCTTGGCCCGATCAAGACAGGACCAGGAGAGCTAAGAAGAGCCCGGAACCGGAGCACATGTCAAGCCCGGCACAGCAACTCTTGTATCTGATTCACACCCCCAGGATCTCGAACATCCAAGACCCTATTCTTATCAAAATATCATTTGAAGTCATCTCCGGAAGGCAGAAATGGAGACGGACGACCATGTTGGCGAAGACCCAATGCAGACGGAGTATTGATGCTATCAGGCCCCGCACGAATCGTCCGTTTCGAACCCAGCTCGAAGGAGTCAGAGTTCAGTTTGGATTGGATCTGGACCATATATATCCAGATCCCAATCCAAACCCATATGTGGATTTGGATTTGGATTTGGATCCAGAGATCCAATCCAATATCCATATCCATGGCCCACATCACCTTCCCATAAATGGAGGTGGGGCCCACTTGAAATTCACGTGAGATCATGGGCATGAGAGAGAGTGGGGATGGAAAATATCAAGAGGGTTGTAATTAAGCTTGACTTGTGTGTCAAGTTTGGGGTTAATCATGTGGGTTAGCCTAATTGAGTGGGTTTAAGCTTGTAATTAGCCAAAACCTAACCTAGGGCTGCACCAACATGAGGTGGTTAAGGTCTATGGGCCATGCAAAGGGAGCTCCTTCACCTAAACCTAACCCAAAACACCTAATCCAAGCCTACCCCCCTAATCCACCCCTAATCTGAGCCTAATCACCTAACCCACTTCCCTAATCCCGGCCTAATCCCAACCTAATCACCTAACCCACTTCCCTAATCCTTCCCTAAACCTAGGTTAATTTCCCTAATCCTAGCCTAAACCTAGTCTAATCACCTAACCTAGCTCACTAAACCTCACCCTAAAACCCAACCACCTAACCTAGCCCTAAACTCCTAAACCACCCCTAGCCCACAATCTACCCAAACCCCTAGTTTTCAAAATATCTGGCCCAACCCTTTCCAGCCCACCTTATCTACATACCACCCTACCTAAACCACCTAACCACTACCCCAAGCCCAGCCCTAACCGACCTACCCATCCCTATTTAAACCCCCCCCCTTGGGGGCGGGTTTTCCTAGTTAGCAGCCCTCACCAATCCCAGCCGGGTCCCCTTCATCCCCAAGTCCAGCCGAGTCCCATCATCTCCCTCTTGCTCCACCTACTCCACCTGCACCGCCACCTTCTCTCTTCCATCCACCACCATCTCCCAGCCAGACGCCACCACCATCTCCGAGCCGGACGCCACCACTTGCTCTCCATACCAACCACCCGATTTCTCTCTTCCATCCACCGCATCTCCCCATTCGGTAAGTACCCCCCCTAACGCTACCTAACTCCTTCTCTACTCCCTCTCCATTCCTAGCCACCCACCATACTATCATCTCACCTACACATCAGCCCTTTGCTGCCACCATTCTCCCTTAGCCGAACCTAGCACAACCTAAACCATCGGCCACTACCTAACTACCCTAACTATACCCGGCCAGCCATCTCTTTTCCCCTTAGACTCCCATTCGGCCTTCCCTTAAACTCTCCTTAGGTTCATATTCCCTAACACTCTATACACTCCATTCGTGACCCTACACACTTACTTGGCCCAACCCTTTGATCGCCCACATCAAGGCGACACCCATTTGCAGCCGGCCACCTTCGAGGTGCCTATCCCGCGCCCCACTTGCAGCCGGCCAGCACCCTTTGTCACCCACCCTCGCGGAGCTCCCGTTTGCAGCCCAAGGCGAAGGCCAAGCCCACGCTCAAGCAAGGCCTCTACGGACCAGCTACTCGTAAGTGCCTAAACTCGGTCTTTAGTTGTATACTTGCTTGAGATTCAATTTGATACGGAGTTGTAATAACGGAGCATAGTCTCCCCCCGCTTGTAATAACGTGGCTTGGCACACCCACACACGTGCACTCTCTTAGTTGTGCACGATTTTGAACACACACGGGCCTAATCAGCCCCTAATACATAAGTATATATACTTTCATTTTCGAAGGGTTTTGCTTAAGTTGGGTGCGTTGTCTTTCAAATCAAGCACTCACACACATTGAGCTTTCGCTCTTATTTGAAAGACCCAAGTAAGGGCCGACCTATACTATTTGGGTTTCATTTCATGTCGTGTGAGTAAGTCTTTCAATTCAAGCACTCTCACACACATTGAGCTTTCGCTCTTATTTGAAAGACCCAAGTAAGGGCCGACCTATACTATTTGGGTTTCATTTCATGTCGTGTGAGTAAGTCTTTCAATTCAAGCACTCTCACACACATTGAGCCTTCGCTCTTATTCCCAAGACCTTAGTAAAGGCCTTATTGCAGTTATATTTGGGTTTCATTTATGTCGTGTGTGTAGTACTTCAATTCAAGCACTCTCACACACATTGAGCCTTCGCTCTTACTCCCAAGACCTTAGTCAAGGCCATACTGCAATTTATATTTGGGTTTAATTTCATGTCGTGTGTGTAAGTCTTTCAATTCCAGCACGCACCCACATTGAGCCTTCGCTCTTATTTGCAAGACCCGAGTAAGGGCTCATATACATAATCTATATACATATCTCCCTTCGGTTATTTCCCTTCAGCATTGTCTTTACATTTCGGGTTTTCCCTTTGGAGTAGCGTGAGTTTGCATTGCATCTACGCCATACCACGAGGTAGGACGCATATTGCATCAAAGCAAGCCCCGCTCGAATTCGCCCACGTAGTGGAGTGTTCATAACACACAAACTAGGTGGCCCGAAAAGGGATAAAAGAAAAAGACTTAGGCACGTGCAAATCCACATGATCTAAAACATGCAATCGCATTTTAAAGACCCGAAATAGACACCTCAAATCGCTTCGTAGACTTTCTCTCCAAAAACTCAGTTTTTGCAAAGCGTACAGACTGACCCTTGCATATCGGTGCAAGAAGGTCTGCGACGACAAGAGCTTACTTGCTCACAGTCGCCACGTTTAGAAGACAGTGTAAAAATATCTTCGCTAGCTTAGGTAAGCCAGCTGGCATGCCCTGTTTGCATACATAGGCCTTAGACACACGAGAGGATCCGCTCTGAGCCCTGAAAAAGGCAAAGAGGCGGGGATTTTCACGCGTCTACAGGGATTGGCACGCCCGGTGGGACTTGAGCCTTTCAAAAATCGAGTTTGTAAGTAGAAGTCTTGCGAAAAATTTGTAAAAAGGTGTCGTTTTAAACTTGTTTTCTTTGCTTGTACTTAGGATATTTTGAAAAAGCTTGAAAAGCATGTCAAAATCCAATCCAAGTGAAGTGTCGAGCCAAGGCTCATGCGCATCAAGTTCTCACTCTAGGAGGATTTTCAAAAACAAAATAAAACTAGATGAAATCGAGGACTTGAGAAGGGAGTTTGAGGCCAAAATAGATGCTCTCAGCCAAGAGGTTGAAGTAGGCGATTCATGTTCATCGAACGGTGAACAAAGGCCTAAAAAGAAATATGAAAAACCTCGCAAGCAAAAAGAGGCCTTCGTAATAGAAGGCAACCAATACCACGAGTCCTTCACACAAAAGGACCGTAAAGCCCTACAGCAGTTGCTGAAAGAGCAGAATAAAGAGAAAAGAAGCTACGCCCTGTCTGATTTCCTTCCTATGGACTACGAAACAGACAGTGACGATGAAATACCGAACTTCCATCGGTATGATGGCATGGGAGACCCTAGGTCTCACTTGCAGCTTTTCTCACATCGAGCCCATAAGAAGAAAAAGGACTCGATGAAATGGGTGTATTGGTTCCCTCTATCCCTTAAGGGCACAGCTGCCAAATGGCTGGCTTCCTACGACTTAAGCCAGTTCGCTACTTTTGAAGAGTTAGCGAACTACTTCATGCAAAGATTTGCACACAACGTAGAAGTCACGCCGACTCTGAATACCTTAAGGGATACAAAGCAAGGCATGAACGAAGACGTACATGCCTTCATTATAAGATGGAGGTCACTTTTGGGCCAAGTGCGAGAGCCCATATCCGAAGGATGCGCAGTAATGCTCATCCTGGATAATTTCAAAAGCAAGTTAAAAACCCTTCTCTCGCTCCATGAGATTTCAACTTTCCATAAGTTGATCAAAAAGGCCTCCCTTTTCGAAACCAACTTGCGAAAAGGGACATACGATCACTTATGGAAAGGAAGTGCTGCTCCAAAAACCCGTTTGGAAAAGCCCATCGCATATGGGCTGCCCACGACGGACAAAGGAGCAAAGCCCCATAAAATCGCCAATGTCCGGGTGGATCCAGACATGGCGGACACTTCCAAAAATTTTGAAAAATTAGAAAATAAGAGGGAACGCAATTTTCAGAAACCGGTTAAAAAATGAGAGTATACTCCGCTGGGGCAACCTGTGTCGGAGGTCCTAGACCTCTTACTTGCCCACGGCATGATAGAACTCCCTGAAATCCCCGAAGGAGTCACGTCCAAAGGGGGGTATTTAAACCGATTTTGTAAGTATCATCGGCTCAAAGGCCATGATACCAAACGCTGCTTCTCTCTCTTAAATAAAATTGAGAACTTGATAGCAGAAGGTCGGCTCCAGGTCACTGCGGAACCTGAGCCACCTCAAGCTATCTTCAAGGAACCCTTTCCCAAACACGCCAGTGGCAGTGGGAAAGGAAAGGAGGTGTGTACCCTCACCATTTCCAAGGAACTAGCGCAAAAGCCAGAACCTGGTCGACCTACTTGTGCGCCCATCCTTGTACTATACAAGAGGCCCGCCCAAGTCGTCATTCGGGGACCACCAAAAGTGGAAACCCCGGTAAAACCAGTTTTGAAAATCCAAGGTTCTCCTCAGCTCATCCTTAGAGCCAAGTTTAGCACGAACCCTAGGCTGGTCATGGGGGAAGTCACTAGATCCGGGAGGATCTATCAACCCCCGCACCTTCAAGGTGCTCAAAAGGTGGTCAGTGTGCCTGGCCCCTCAAAAGCATGTATCCCTAGTGGTCTGCCAAAAGCAGATAAGGACAAAGTCATCCTAAATCCTTATGATTTCGAAAACCACCTTTCAAAGATTCCTATTCACATGTCTATCCTAGAGCTTATAAAAACCTCGCCTAGGCATAGACTTGTATTAGAGAAAATTCTAGAAAGGGCCAAGGTTGATTCGAACATAAGTCCAGAATCCTTGTCTGCCCAAGTGGCTTTATTAGGAGCAAAATCGCCCATCACTTTTTTGGAAGATGATGTAGATAGACCCTACGAAACCCATAACCAGGCCCTGCATATCGAGGTGGTTCTAAACAACCACTCTCTGGACAGGTGCCTAGTCGATGGTGGAGGAGGGCTCAACATCCTTCCACTTCATGTGGCGTACAAAATCGGAGTCACCTTGACTTCAGCGAACCCAAGCCCCATCGTTATCACTGGATACGATGGGAATGCGTCTAGACCTTTATGATCCATCGAACTCCCAATGGAAACGGGAGGGATCGAACACACGGGGGTGTTCCATGTCTTGGACATCCACCCCCATTATAACCTGTTGCTGGGAAGGCCCTGGATACACAGTTTGTGCGCTGTGCCATCCACCTTCCACAGGTGTGTCAAGATCCCTTTTAGGGACCAGGTCGTAGTGATCCTAGGTGAGAGTCACCCACAGCTTCAGGGGATCATAAACTCCCCTTGTTTATCAAGCTCCCAGGCCCATGAGGCTAACTTGGGGCAAATTATGGTTGAGCCACCTCGGCTCGTGTTGAACAACCCTAGGAAGGTTGTATGTGTGAAGGGGCCACCCAAAGCAGGCCCCTCCCGACTTTAATCCTCTTAGGAAAACCCAAGCGTTCCCTATTTCCAAAGCCCTGGACAAGAGGCCATACGAGCCTAATATGGACGATAGCATGTTCCAGGACCACGACTTGTATCCAACTTTTTCAAAAAACAAAAAGTCGTGGAACATGTAGTTGAACATGGGCTACACGCCCTACAAGAGTCTAGGGGCGCAGAACCAGGGTCTCCTAGAGCCCATCCTGCCTAGGGCCAACCCAAGCCGATATGGGATCGGCTATACTCCCCGAATACCGCTAGAGCCACCTCCTGTGACCACCTGGGTCAAGGGTGCCCCGGAGCTTGTCTTAGAAGAGACCTACGATTTAGACCTCCTATTCCGAGTCTAACCCGTAGTGTTTTCCCTTTGTAGGTATGACAGCAGATCCCTTTTTCTTAAAATACCAAAAACATTTGAAAAACTTAAAATAAAAAAAATCGAAAAACAAGAAAAACCAAAAACAATGGAAAAACAAAAACTCGAAAAAAGAGTGCTTTGTAAAGTTCCCAAAGTTCTTGTTTTACAAAAACCCAAAAAAATCGAAAATTTGGAAAATACCAAAAAGATTTTGTACATAGCTGCTCCTGGTAGGACTTTGGCAAAAGAAAAGGATTTCGAAAGAAACGTCGTCTGCATAGCTAGACCAAAAATTTCGAAATCACTTGAAAATCCACGTACAAAACCAGGTCATTTTGAAAACCACGCATCAAGTTCCCTCGGGTCTATAGCCCACGAGAATGATCAAAGCCCAGAAGTGGACCCCCTTGAGGAAGATCCCACTTCTGAGCTCCCAGAATTTCACAGGATTCTCGATTCTGAAAGACCTTCCCAATCAGTAGGAGGAGATTTCATAGAGGTGAACCTAGGGGATGATTCCAATCCCAAAACCATCAAAATAGGCGCATGCTTGCATAAAACTGAAAAGTTAGCATTCATTGCATTTTTACGAACATATTTAGATGTGTTTGCATGGACGTATGAAGACATGCCGGGCATAGATCCCAGCATTGTCGAGCATCGTCTTCCCTTAGATGCAGGTGTAAAACCCATAAAGTAGAAGCTTAGGAAAATACACCCGAATGTACACACGCAAGTCAAAGAGGGTTTAGAAGATCTGCTAAAAGCCGGATTCATAAAACCCATTGCGTATTCTGATTGGTTGTCAAATATCGTTGTGGTTCGAAAAACCAATGGGAAAATTCGAATATGCATCGATTTCAGAAACCTGAATAAAGCCACTCCAAAGGATAATTATCCTTTACCAAACATAGATTTGATAGTCGATAATACTGCAAATCATGAAATGTTTTCATTCATGGATGGCTATTCAGGCTATAATCAAATCAAACTAAGTCCACGAGATCAGGGTAAGACCGTCTTCACAACTCCATGGGGCACGTACTGCTATACAGTCATGCCCTTTGGTTTGAAAAATGCCGGCGCAACATACCAACGAGCCATGAACACGATCTTCCATGATCAAATTCATGAGCTTGTAGAAGTGTATGTAGATGATCTCTTGGCAAAATCCAAAACCCGATGCACCCATATCGAATGTTTACAAAAGATTTTCGAAAGGCTTAGGCTTTACAAAGTAAAGCTAAACCCTCAAAAATGTGTGTTCGGGGTAGAATCAGGGAAGCTTCTAGGCTTTATGGTGAGCCAAAGGGGAATAGAAGTCGACCCCTCTAAGTGTCGAGCCATCATAGACATGGCTCCACCCTCCAATCTCACCCAAATCCGTAGCCTCCAAGGTCGATTACAATCCGTTCGCCGATTCATATCGAATCTGGCAACTAGATGCGAACCCATCAACAAACTGTTGAGGAAGGGTACGAAATTCTTATGGGATGACGAATGCAAAAAGTCCTTCGAGAGACTGAAGGCATACTTGGTTAATCCCCCCGTTTTGAATCCTCCAAAGCAAGGAAAACCGCTTTTATTATACATCTCCGTGCATGTAAATGCTTTAGGAGCCCTGTTGGCTTAATACGAGGATGACACCCATAAGGAGTATGCCATCTACTATATTTCAAAAACTCTCTTGGCTTATGAACGAAATTATCAAGCCATGGAGAAGACGTGCTTGGCCCTAGTCTGGGCCTGCCAGAAGTTCAGACACTATTTCCTAGATCATGAGATCTGGATAGTGTCCAAGCTTGATCCAATCAAGCACTTGTTCGAAAAACCCATTCTCACGAGTAGATTGGGTAAATGGCAGCTCCTTCTAATGGAGTATGATCTGAAATACCATCACCAGATCTCCCTTAAGGGGCAAGCCCTAGCAGATTACGTGGCTGAATTCCCCTTAGAGGATGCATATCCCACTCTTGTCGAAATGCCTGACGAAGGCATATTGCAAAACCATTTTCAAAACCACATTTTGGCAAATTCTTTCGAAAACCAAGTGTGAAAGATGCACTTCGATGGGGCATGAAACCAACGAGGGGCTGGTGCAGGGGTCATCCTAATCTCCCCTGAAAAGGGCGAGATTCCCATAGCAGTCCGCTTAGATTTCGAATGTTCCAACAACGTAGCTGAGTATGAAGCACTCATACAAGGCTTAAAGATTTCGAAAACTCTAGGGGCATCATGCATTGAGGTCTTTGGAGATTCGCTCCTTGTCATAAACCAAGTTTTAAAAATTTGGCAAGTACGTAATGAGAAACTACTTCCATATCACGAGTTGGCCACTCGATTGATCCAATCCTTCCAGTCGTGTAAACTCACACACGTAGGAAGAGAGGACAATGGCATCGCCGATGCCCTCTCCTCCTTGGGGTCAGCCCTGAAGGTTGATCCCATTTCAGGGACCAGATCTTTGGAAATATGGCATGCGCCCCATCCATCCACACACGACTTGGATATTTGCAAAAACAACCCAGAGTCTATTGAAAAACCCTGGTTCTATGACATAAAACAATTTTTAGAAAATGGGGGATTTACCGAGGATGCCACATCCAAAGATAAGGCATTCATTCGTAAGATTTCGACCCGATACACCATTCTGGGTGGGGTTTTATACAAAAAACGTTTTACCGGCATTCTGCTTAGGTGTATCGACCTAGAGGAGGCTAGGATAGTAATGCATGAGTTCCACGATGGAGAATGTGGAGGTCATGTTAATGCCAACATGATGGCAATGAAAATACTTAGAGGGGGCTATTTTTGGTCCACCCTGAAAAAGGATTGTCACGATCATGTTAGGAAGTGTCATCCGTGTCAAGTGCATGGTCACGCCATTCATATCCCTTCATCTGCATTGCATTCCGTGGTCAGCCCCTGGCCATTTACCATGTTGGCGTTTGACATTGTAGGCCCGATATTTCCAAAGGCCTCGAATGGGCATCGATTTATTTTAGCAGCTACGAAGTATTTCTCCAAGTGGGTGGAAGCCATTTCCCTAACGAATGTAATGGGGCAACATGTGGTGGCTTTCATCCGGAGGAATATCTTGGCTCGATTTGGGACCTCGCCACTTTGAAGTGGGAGATCTGGTCTTAAAAACCATCCACCATCGTGGCCCACACCCCTTAGGTAAGTGGCGCCCCAACTGGGATGGACCCTATGTTGTACGAGCAACCACTACGAACAATTCGTATTGGTTGATCGATGTAGAAGGTAGGAATTTAGCAGATCCTATCAATATTCAATACTTAAAGAAGTATCTTGTGTAGGATCTGGATTAAATTCCAGTTTTCAAAAATTTTATAGGGATAGCTGCCCTGAGACATGTGAATAAGGTGCAAAGGCGAACTCGTGTGACCCTAAGTGAGAGAATTCGCACTTGTGAAAGAGTGGAGTTTTCAAAATCGTGGTTACATTTCAAAATCCTTCTTCTTACAAAGAAAGGCCTAGTTTAATATAGCAAGATACTTGCAAGTAGTACGTGCTATTTCTAAATAGGCTGATCTGGAATGGATCGAGTGTAGGCTTGGGATAAGTCCGCCCCTCTTCTCTCCTATTTCCAAAAGGAAAACAAAGGCCCAAAACAAAAGGGAATTCCCCATTCAAAGTCTTTTTCCAAAAGAAAGAAACCAGACTTCAAAAAGAAAAATCGATTCTCTTATGAAAAAGAGGGATTAAAGAAAAAATACTCCCAAAGGGAGACCCTCTATGAAAAAAAGGAAAAAGAGGCCAAAAAGCTCAAAAAGAGCAGTTTTCCGCCTTCTATGCCTCAAACCACGGGA
Organism: Brasenia schreberi; assembly: GCA_036023115.1. Lineage (NCBI taxonomy): Eukaryota > Viridiplantae > Streptophyta > Magnoliopsida > Nymphaeales > Cabombaceae > Brasenia > Brasenia schreberi. Next base: position 5,039,544 of record JAYKKT010000073.1, read on the forward strand.
CGCTTCAGAAGGGACCGTGGTATCTCTTTCCCATCCCTGGCTTATCCCAAATGGTTCATTTCGAGGAATCCTAAAGTAAAAATAAGATTTACTTACTTGAATTTCATCTTGTTTGAGAATTCGACGTTCCGAGTAAGACGTAGGAATTTAAAATGAAGCTTGTTTTCTTATAAAACCTCCGCTAGATAAGCGAGTGTTAAGACTCAAACAAGGGCAAGCACGAAGAGCTCGAGATCCTTAGGATCGAGGCTCAAGACAGTTGTCCCTTTTGTAAATAGCTTTTGTAAATAAGTTTTGAAAACCGAATATCGAACAGCATAGGATTTGCTCACTTGGAGCAATAGACCTTGTAAGTCTCTAGAGTTCGACCACATCTGGTCTCTGGGAGGTCGCCACTTTTGGCACCACACCCATGTCATTTGCATTCCACGCATGGTACTTGCATGAACATGATCCCATTTAAGACCAGATTCCATAGAAAAACCCTTTGGCGTGATATCTCCTCCTACCAGAGTTTGTAAATTGAGATTTTGCTAAAGATTGGGGCGATCCCATATTCTTCGTGGACAGATCTAGGGAGACATTGAAAGGGGTGTTTGTCATCTTTGCCCTTATCCAAATCAATTTGGACAAGGCCAAAGAGGGGCATCTGTAAACACCCCGAAATCCCACGAATTCCTTAAACAAACCTGGTTTTGTAAAAGCAGCCCCAAAGGGCCATTTTTGAGTCTGGAAACCCAGGAGCCTTCCAGACAACCCTGTATATATGTTTTCAACTCTGTATTTCAAAAATATATAATATAGCTTTTGAAAACCTTTTAAACACGTTTTGAAACCCCAAAGCAGCTTGGCCCGATCAAGACAGGACCAGGAGAGCTAAGAAGAGCCCGGAACTGGAGCACATGTCAAGCCCGGCACAGCAACTCTTGTATCTGATTCACACCCCCAGGATCTCGAACGTCCAAGACCCTGTTCTTATCAAAATATCATTTGAAGTTATCTCCAGAAGGCAGAAACGGAGACGGACGACCATGTTGGCGAAGACCCAACGCAGACGGAGTACTGATGCTGTCAGGCCTCGCACGAATCGTCCGTTTCGAACCCAGCTCGAAGGAGTCAGAGTTCAGTTTGGATTGGATCTGGACCATATATATCCAGATCCCAATCCAAACCCATATGTGGATTTGGATTTGGATTTGGATCCAAAGATCCAATCCAATATCCATATCGATGGCCCACATCACCTTCTCATAAATGGAGGTGGGGCCCACTTGAAATTCATGTGGGATCATGGGCATGAGAGAGAGTGGGGATGGAAAATATCAAGAGGGTTGTAATTAAGCTTGACTTGTGTGTCAAGTTTGGGGTTAATCATGTGGGTTAGCCTAATTGAGTGGGTTTAAGCTTGTAATTAGCCAAAACCTAACCTAGGGATGCACCAACATGAGGTGGTTAAGGTCTATGGGCCATGCAAAGGGAGCTCCTTCACCTAAACCTAACCCAAAACACCTAATCCAAGCCTACCCCCCTAATCCACCCCTAATCTGAGCCTAATCACCTAACCCACTTCCCTAATCCCGACCTAATCCCAACCTAATCACCTAACCCACTTCCCTAATCCTTCCCTAAACCTAGGTTAATTTCCCTAATCCTAGCCTAAACCTAGTCTAATCACCTAACCTAGCTCACTAAACCTCACCCTAAAACCCAACCACCTAACCTAGCCCTAAACCCCTAAACCACCCCTAGCCCACAATCTACCCAAACCCCTAGTTTTCAAAATATCTGGCCCAACCCTTTCCAGCCCACCTTATCTACATACCACCCTACCTAAACCACCTAACCACTACCCCAAGCCCAGCCCTAACCGACCTACCCATCCCTATTTAAACCCCCCCCCCCTTGGGGGCGGGTTTTCCTAGTTAGCAGCCCTCACCAATCCCCGCCGGGTCCCCTTATTCCCCAAGTCCAGCCGAGTCCCATCATCTCCCTCCTGGTCCACCTACTCCACCTGCACCGCCACCTTCTCTCTTCCATCCACCACCATCTCCCAGCCGGACGCCACCACTTGCTCTCCATCCCAACCACCGGATTTCTCTCTTCCATCCACCGCATCTCCCCATTCGGTAAGTACCCCCCCTAACGCTACCTAACTCCTTCTCTACTCCCTCTCCATTCCTAGCCACCCACCATACTATCATCTCACCTACACATCAGCCCTTTGCTGCCACCATTCTCCCTCAGCCGAACCTAGCACAACCTAAACCATCGGCCACTACCTAACTACCCTAACTATACCCGACCAGCCATCTCTTTTCCCCTTAGACTCCCATTCGGCCTTCCCTTAAACTCCCCTTAGGTTCATATTCCCTAACACTCTATACACTCCATTCGTGACCCTACACACTTACTTGGCCCAGCCCTTTGATCGCCCACATCAAGGCGACACCCATTTGCAGCCGACCACCTTCGAGGCGCCTATCCCGCGCCCCACTTGCAGCCGGCCAGCACCCTTTGTCACCCACCCTCGCGGAGCTCCCGTTTGCAGCCCAAGGAGAAGGCCAAGCCCACGCTCAAGTAAGGCCTCTACGGACCAGCTACTCGTAAGTGCCTAAACTCGGTCTTTAGTTGTATATTTGATTGAGATTCAATTTGATACGGGGTTGTAATAACAGAGCATAGTCTCCCCCCGCTTGTAATAACGTGGCTTGGCACACCCACACACGTGCACTCTCTTAGTTGTGCACGATTTTGAACACACACGGGCCTAATCAGCCCCTAATACATAAGTATATATACTTTCATTTTCGAAGGGTTTTGCTTAAGTTGGGTGCGTTGTCTTTCAATTCAAGCACTCACACACATTGAGCTTTCGCTCTTATTTGAAAGACCCAAGTAAGGGCCGACCTATACTATTTGGGTTTCATTTCATGTCGTGTGAGTAAGTCTTTCAATTCAAGCACTCTCACACATGGATAAGGGCAAAGATGACAAACACCCCTTTCAATGTCTCCCTAGATCTATCCACGAAGAATATGGGATCACCCCAATCTTTAGCAAAATCTCAATTTACAAACTCTGGTAGGAGGAGATATCACGCCAAAGGGTTTTTCTATGGAATCTGGTCTTAAATGGGATCATGTTCATGCAAGTACCATGCGTGGAATGCAAATGACATGGGTGTGGTGCCAAAAGTGGCGACCTCCCAAAGACCAGATGTGGTCGAACTCTAGAGACTTACAAGGTCTATTGCTCCAAGTGAGTAAATCCTATGCTGTTCGATGTTCGGTTTTCAAAACTTATTTACAAAAGCTATTTACAAAAGGGACAACTGTCTTGAGCCTCGATCCTAAGGATCTCGAGCTCTTCGTGCTTGCCCTTGTTTGAGTCTTAACACTCGCTTATCTAGCGGAGGCTTTATAAGAAAACAAGCTTCATTTTAAATTCCTACGTCTTACTCGGAACGTCGAATTCTCAAACAAGATGAAATTCAAGTAAGTAAATCTTATTTTTACTTTAGGATTCCTCGAAATGAACCATTTGGGATAAGCCAGGGATGGGAAAGAGATACCACGGTCCCTTCTGAAGCGTCCCGTGGTTTGAGGCATAGAAGGCGGAAAACTGCTCTTTTTGCGCTTGTTGGCCTCTTTTTCCTTTTTTTCATAGAGGGTCTCCCTTTGGGAGTATTTTTTCTTTAATCCCTCTTTTTCATAAGAGAATCGATTTTTCTTTTTGAAGTCTGGTTTCTTTCTTTTGGAAAAAGACTTTGAATGGGGAATTCCCTTTTGTTTTGGGCCTTTGTTTTCCTTTTGGAAATAGGAGAGAAGAGGGGCGGACTTATCCCAAGCCTACACTCGATCCATTCCAGATCAGCCTATTTAGAAATAGCACGTACTACTTGCAACCTTTCTTTGTAAGAAGAAGGATTTTGAAATGTAACCACGATTTTGAAAGCTCCACTCTTTCACAAGTGCGAATTCTCTCACTTAGGGTCACACGAGTTCGCCTTTGCACCTTATTCACATGTCTCAGGGCAGCTATCCCTATAAAATTTTTGAAAACTGGAATTTAATCCAGATCCTACACATGATACTTCTTTAAGTATTGAATATTGATAGGATCTGCTAAATTCCTACCTTCTACATCGATCAACCAATATGAATTGTTCGTAGTGGTTGCTCGTACAACATAGGGTCCATCCCAGTTGGGGCGCCACTTACCTAAGGGGTGTGGGCCACGATGGTGGATGGTTTTTAAGACCAGATCTCCCACTTCAAAGTGGCGAGGTCTCATGTGTTTGCTATAATGTCGGGCTATCCTTTGCCGGTATGCACGAGCATGATCCATGGCAAGGAGTCGCCTCTCATCTAGCAAATCTAGTTCGGCCATCCTAGCATGCTGAAGCGTCTCTAGGGGGAGGTCGAGTGCTATGGATGTATGGAATGAATGCAGTTGAGTATGAATGGGAAGAATGACGGTTGTGCCATAGACCAACTCGAATGGTGTGGCATTCGTGGGAGTCCGGATGGAAGTCCTATAAGCCCATAAGGCTTCATCCAGCTTCTCGTGCCACGTCCTACCCTTCTCTAAGGTTTTCTCAATAATACTAATGAGTGTCTTGTTTGTGGCTTCGGCTTGGCCGTTGCCTTGAGGGTAGTAGGGCGAGGAGAAGTGGTGAGTTATGCCATACGTGTTGCACAACTTAACCATCCGCTCGTTCTTGAATGGGGTACCATTATCAGACACAAGGTCTCGTGGAACCCCAAATCGAGCCAAGATATTCCTCCGGATGAAAGCCACCACATGTTGCCCCATTACATTCGTTAGGGAAATGGCTTCCACCTACTTGGAGAAATACTCCGTGGCTGCTAAAATAAATCGATGCCCATTCGAGGCCTTTGGAAATATCGGGCCTACAATGTCAAACGCCCACATGGTAAATGGCCAGGGGCTAACCACGGAATGCAATGCAGATGAAGGGATATGAATGGCGTGCCCATGCACTTGACACGGATGACACTTCCAACATGATCGTGACAATCTTTTTTCAGGGTGGACCAAAAATAGCCCCCTCTAAGTATTTTCATTGCCATCATGTTGGCATTAACATGACCTCCACATTCTCCATCGTGGAACTCATGCATTACTATCCTAGCCTCCTCTAGGTCGATACACCTAAGCAGAATGCCGGTAAAACTTTTTTTGTATAAAACCCCACCCAGAATGGTGTATCGGGTCGAAATCTTACGAATGAATGCCTTATCTTTGGATGTGGCATCCTCGGTAAATCCCCCATTTTCAAAAAATTGTTTTATGTCATAGAACCAGGGTTTTTCAATAGACTCTGGGTTGTTTTGGCAAATATCCAAGTCGTGTGTGGATGGATGGGGCGCATGCCATATTTCCAAAGATCTGGTCCCTGAAATGGGATCGACCTTCAGGGCTGACCCCAAGGAGGAGAGGGCATCGGCGATGCCATTGTCCTCTCTTCCTACGTGTGTGAGTTTACACGACTGGAAGGATTGGATCAATCGAGTGGCCAACTCGTGATATGGAAGTAGTTTCTCATTACGTACTTGCCAAATTTTTAAAACTTGGTTTATGACAAGGAGCGAATCTCCAAAGACCTCAATGCATGATGCCCCTAGAGTTTTCGAAACCTTTAAGCCTTGTATGAGTGCTTCATACTCAGCTACGTTGTTGGAACATTTGAAATCTAAGCGGACTACTATGGGAATCTCACCCTTTTCAGGGGAGATTAGGATGACCCCTGCACCAGCCCCTCGTTGGTTTCATGCCCCATCGAAGTGCATCTTTCACACTTGGTTTTCGAAAGAATTTGCCAAAATGTGGTTTTGAAAATGGTTTTGCAATATGCCTTCGTCAGGCATTTCGACAAGAGTGGGATATGCGTCCTCTAAGGGGAATTCAGCCACGTAATCTGCTAGGGCTTGCCCCTTAAGGGAGATCTGGTGATGGTATTTCAGATCATACTCCATTAGAAGGAGCTGCCATTTGCCCAATCTACCCGTGAGAATGGGTTTTTCGAACAAGTGCTTGATTGGATCAAGCTTGGACACTATCCAGATCTCATGATCTAGGAAATAGTGTCTGAACTTCTGGCAGGCCCAGACTAGGGCCAAGCACGTCTTCTCCATGGCTTGATAATTTCGTTCATAAGCCAAGAGAGTTTTCGAAATATAGTAGATGGCATACTCCTTATGGGTGTCATCCTCGTATTGAGCCAACAGGGCTCCTAAAGCATTTACATGCACGGAGATGTATAATAAAAGCGGTTTTCCTTGCTTTGGAGGATTCAAAACGGGGGGATTAACCAAGTATGCCTTCAGTCTCTCGAAGGACTTTTGGCATTCGTCATCCCATAAGAATTTCGTACCCTTCCTCAACAGTTTGTTGAAGTTGCATCTAGTTGCCAGATTCGATATGAATCGGCGAACGGATTGTAATCGACCCTGGAGGCTACGGATTTGGGTGAGATTGGAGGGTGGAGCCATGTCTATGATGGCTCGACACTTAGAGGGGTCGACTTCTATTCCCCTTTGGCTCACCGTAAAGCCTAGAAGCTTCCCTGATTCTACCCCGAACACACATTTTTGAGGGTTTAGCTTTACTTTGTAAAGCCTAAGCCTTTCGAAAATCTTTTGTAAACATTCGATATGGGTGCATCGGGTTTTGGATTTTGCCAAGAGATCATCTACATACACTTCTACAAGCTCATGAATTTGATCATGGAAGATCGTGTTCATGGCTCGTTGGTATGTTGCGCCGGCATTTTTCAAACCAAAGGGCATGACTGTATAGCAGTACGTGCCCCATGGAGTTGTGAAGGCGGTCTTACCCTGATCTCGTGGACTTAGTTTGATTTGATTATAGCCTGAATAGCCATCCATGAATGAAAACATTTCATGATTTGCAGTATTATCGACTATCAAATCTATGTTTGGTAAAGGATAATTATCCTTTGGAGTGGCTATATTCAGGTTTCTGAAATCGATGCATATTCGAATTTTCCCATTGGTTTTTCGAACCACAACGATATTTGACAACCAATCAGAATACGCAATGGGTTTTATGAATCCGGCTTTTAGCAGAACTTCTAAACCCTCTTTGACTTACGTGTGTACATTCGGGTGTATTTTCCTAAGCTTCTGCTTTATGGGTTTTACACCTGCATCTAAGGGAAGACGATGCTCGACAATGCTGGGATCTATGCCCGGCATGTCTTCATACATCCATGCAAACACATCTAAATAGGTTCGTAGAAATGCAATGAATGCTAACTTTTCAGTTTTATGCAAGCATGCGCCTATTTTGATGGTTTTGGGATTGGAATCATCCCCTAGGTTCACCTCTATGATATCTCCTCCTACTGATTGGGAAGGTCTTTCAGAATCGAGAATCCTATGAAATTCTGGGAGCTCAGAAGTGGGATCTTCCTCAAGGGGGTCCACTTCTGGGCTTTGATCATTCTCGTGGGCTATAGACCCGAGGGAACTTGATGCGTGGTTTTCAAAATGACCTGGTTTTGTATGTGGATTTTTAAGTGATTTCGAAATTTTTGGTCTGGCTATGCAGACGGCGTTTCTTTCGAAATCCTTTTCTTTTGCCAAAGTCCTACCAGGAGCAGCTATGTAAAAATCTTTTTGGTATTTTCCAAATTTTCGATTTTTTTGGGTTTTTGTAAAACAAGAACTTTGGGAACTATACAAAGCACTCTTTTTTCGAGTTTTTGTTTTTCCATTGTTTTTGGTTTTTCTTGTTTTTCGATTTTTTTGATTTTAAGTTTTTCAAATGTTTTTGGTATTTTTAGAAAAAGGGATCTTCCGTCATACCTACAAAGGGAAAACACTACGGGTTAGACTCGGAATAGGAGGTCTAAATCGTAGGTCTCTTCTAAGACAGGCTCCGGGGCACCCTTGACCCAGGTGGTCACAGGAGGTGGCTCCAGTGGTATTCGGGGAGTATAGCCGATCCCATATCAGCTTGGGTTGGCCCTAGGCAGGATGGGCTCTAGGAGACCCTGGTTCTGTGCCCCTAGACTCTTGTAGGGCGTGTAGCCCATGTTCAACAACATGTTCCACGACTTTTTGTTTTTTGAAAAAGTTGGATACAAGTCGTGGTCCTGGAACATGCTATCGTCCATATTAGGCTCGTATGGCCTCTTGTCCAGGGGCTTTGGAAATAGGGAACGCTTGGGTTTTCCTAAGAGGATTAAAGTCGGGAGGGGGCCTCCTTTGGGTGGCCCCTTCACACATACAACCTTCCTAGGGTTGTTCAACACGAGCCGAGGAGGCTCAACCATAATTTGCCCCAGGTTAGCCTCATGGGCCTAGGAGCTTGATAAACAAGGGGAGTTTATGATCCCCTGAAGCTGTGGGTGACTCTCACCTAGGATCACTACGACCTGGTCCCTAAAAGGGATCTTGACACACCTGTGGAAGGTGGGCACAGCGCACAAACTTTGTATCCAGGGCCTTCCCAGCAACAGGTTATAATGGGGGTGGATGTCCAAGACATGGAACACCCCCGTGTGTTCGATCCCTCCCGTTTCCATTCGGAGTTTGATGGATCCTAAAGGTCTAGACGCATTCCCATCGTATCCAGTGATAACGATGAGGCTTGGGTTCACTGAAGTCAAGGTGACTCCGATTTTGTACGCCACATGAAGTGGAAGGATGTTGAGCCCTCCTCCACCATCGACTAGGCACCTGTCCAGAGAGTGGTTGTTTAGAACCACCTCGATATGCAGGGCCTGGTTATGGGTTTCGTAGGGTCTATCTACATCATCTTTCGAAAAAGTGATGGGCGATTTTGCTCCTAATAAAGCCACTTGGGCAGACAAGGATTCCGGACTTATGCTCGAATCAACCTTGGCCCTTTCTAGAATTTTCTGTAATACAAGTCTATGCCTAGGCGAGGTTTTTATAAGCTCTAGGATAGACATGTGAATAGGAATCTTTGAAAGGTGGTTTTCGAAATCATAAGGATTTAGGATGACTTTGTCCTTATCTGCTTTTGGCAGACCATTAGGGATACATGCTTTTGAGGGGCCAGGCACACTGACCACCTTTTGAGCACCTTGAAGGTGCGGGGGTTGATAGATCCTCCCGGATCTAGTGACTTCCCCCACGACCAGCCTAGGGTTCGCGCTAAACTTGGCTCTAAGGATGAGCTGAGGAGAACCTTGGATTTTCACAACTGGTTTTACCGGGGTTTCCACTTTTGGTGGTCCCCGAATGACGACTTGGGCGGGCCTCTTGTATAGTACAAGGATGGGCGCACAAGTAGGTCGACCAGGTTCTGGCTTTCGCTAGTTCCTTGGAAATGGTGAGGGTACATACCTCCTTTCCTTTCCCACTGCCACTGGCGTGTTTGGGAAAGGGTTCCTTGAAGATAGCTTGAGGTGGCTCAGGTTCCGCAGTGACTTGGAGCCGGCCTTCTGCTATCAAGTTCTCAATTTTATTTAAGAGAGAGAAGCAGCGTTTGGTATCATGGCCTTTGAGCCGATGATACTTACAAAATCGGTTTAAATACCCCCCTTTGGACGTGACTCCTTCGGGGATTTCAGGGAGTTCTATCATGCCCTGGGCAAGTAAGAGGTCTAGGACCTCCGACACAGGTTGCCCCAGCGGAGTATACTCCCGTTTTTCAACGGGTTTTTGAAAATTGCGTTCCCTCTTATTTTCTAATTTTTCAAAATTTTTGGAAGTGCCTGCCATGCCTGGATCCACCCGGACATTGGCGATTTTATGGGGCTTTGCCCCTTTGTCCGTCATGGGCAGCCCATATGCGATGGGCTTTTCCAAACGGGTTTTTGGAGCGGCACTTCCTTTCCATAAGTGATCGTATGTCCCTTTTCGCAACTTGGTTTCGAAAAGGGAGGCCTTTTTGATCAACTTATGGAAAGTTGAAATCTCATGGAGCGAGAGAAGGGTTTTTAACTCGCTTTTAAAATTATCCAGGATGAGCATTACTGCACAACCTTCGGATATGGGCTCTCACACTTGGCCCAAAAGCGACCTCCATCTTATAATGAAGGCATGCACGTCTTCGTTCATGCCTTGCTTTGTATCCCTTAAGGTATTCAGGGTTGGCGTGACTTCTACGTTGTGTGCAAATCTTTGCATGAAGCAGTTCGCTAACTCTTCAAAAGTAGCGAACTGGCTTAAGTCGTAGGAAGCCAGCCATTTGGCAGTTGTGCCCTTAAGGGATAGAGGGAACCAATACACCCATTTCATCGAGTCCTTTTTCTTCTTATGGGCTCGACGTGAGAAAAGCTGCAAGTGAGACCTAGGGTCTCCCATGCCATCATACCGATGGAAGTTCAGTATTTCATCGTCACTGTCTGTTTCGTAGTCCATAGGAAGGAAATCAGACAGGGCGTAGCTTCTTTTCTCTTTATTTTGCCCTTTCAGCAACTGTTGTAGGGCTTTACGGTCCTTTTGTGTGAAGGACTCGTGGTATTGGTTGCCTTCTATTACGGAGGCCTCTTTTTGCTTGCGAGGTTTTTCAGATTTCTTTTTAGGCCTTTGTTCACCGGTCGATGAACATGAATCGCCTACTTCAGCCTCTTGGCTGAGAGCATCGATTTTGGCCTCAAACTCCCTTCTCAAGTCCTCGATTTCATCTAGTTTTATTTTGTTTTTGAAAATCCTCCTAGAGTGAGAACTTGATGCGCATGAGCCTTGGCTCGACACTTCACTTGGATTGGATTTTGACATGCTTTTCAAGCTTTTTCAAAATATCCTAAGTACAAGCAAAGAAAACAAGTTTAAAACGACACCTTTTTACAAAATTTTCGCAAGACTTCTACTTACAAACTCGATTTTTGAAAGGCTCACGTCCCACCGGGCGTTCCAATCCCTGTAGACGCGCGAAAATCCCCCCCTCTTTGCCTTTTTCAGGGCTCAGAGCGGATCCTCTCGTGTGTCTAAGGCCTATGTATGCAAACAGGGCGTGCCAGCTAGCTTACCTAAGCTAGCGAAGATATTTTTAACACTGACTTCTAAACGTGGCGACTGTGAACAAGTAAGCTCTTGTCGTCGCAGACCTTCTTGCACCGATGCGCAATGGTCAGTCTGTACGCTTTGCAAAAATCGAGTTTTTGGAGAGAAAGTCTACGAAGCGGTTCGAGGTGTCTATTTCGGGTTTTTAAAATGCGATTGCATGTGTTAGATCACGTGGATTTGCATGTGCCTAAGTCTTTTTCTTTTATCCCTTTTCGGGCCACCTAGTTTGTGTGTTATGAACACTCCACTACGTGGGCGAATTCAAGCGGGGCTTGCTTTGATGCAATATGCGTCCTACCTCGTGGTATGGCGTAGATGCAATGCAAACTCATGCTACTCCAAAGGGAAAACCCGAAATGTAAAGACAATACTGAAGGGAAATAACCGAAGGGAAATAACCGAAGGGAAATAACCGAAGGGAGATATGTATATAGATTATGTATATGAGCCCTTACTCGGGTCTTGCAAATAAGAGTGAAGGCTCAATGTGGGTGCGTGCTGGAATTTAAAGACTTACACACACGACATGAAATTAAACCTAAATATAAATTGCAGTATGGCCTTGACTAAGGTCTTGGGAGTAAGAGCGAAGGCTCAATGTGTGTGAGAGTGCTTGAATTGAAGTACTACACACACGACATAAATGAAACCCAAATATAACTGCAATAAGGCCTTTACTAAGGTCTTGGGAATAAGAGCGAAGGCTCAATGTGTGTGAGAGTGCTTGAATTGAAAGACTTACACACACGACATGAAATGAAACCCAAATAGTATAGGTCGGCCCTTACTTGGGTCTTTCAAATAAGAGCGAAAGCTCAATGTGTGTGAGAGTGCTTGAATTGAAAGACTTACTCACACGACATGAAATGAAACCCAAATAGTATAGGTCGGCCCTTACTTGGGTCTTTCAAATAAGAGCGAAAGCTCAATGTGTGTGAGTGCTTGAATTGAAAGACAACGCACCCAACTTAAGCAAAAACCCTTCGAAAATGAAAGTCTATATATATATTTATGTATTAGGGGCTGATTAGGCCCGTGTGTGTTCAAAATCGTGCACAACTAAGAGAGTGCACGTGTGTGGGTGTGCCAAGCCACGTTATTACAAGCGGGGGGAGACTATGCTCCGTTATTACAACCCCGTATCAAATTGAATCTCAAGCAAGTATACAACTAAAGACCGAGTTTAGGCACTTACGAGTAGCTGGTCCGTAGAAGCCTTGCTTGAGCGTGGGCTTGGCCTTCGCCTTGGGCTGCAAACGGGAGCTCCGCGAGGGTGGGTGACAAAGGGTGCTGGCCGGCTGCAAGTGGGGCGCGGGATAGGTGCCTCGAAGGTGGCCGACTGCAAATGGGTGTCGCCTTGATGTGGGCGATCAAAGGGCTGGGCCAAGTAAGTGTGTAGGGTCACGAATGGAGAGTATAGAGTGTTAGGGAATATGAACCTAAGGGGAGTTTAAGGGAAGGCCGAATGGGAGTCTAAGGGGAAAAGATATGGCTGGCCGGGTATAGTTAGGGTAGTTAGGTAGTGGCCGATGGTTTAGGTTGTGCTAGGTTCGGCTAAGGGAGAATGGTGGCAGCAAAGGGCTGATGTGTAGGTGAGATGATAGTATGGTGGGTGGCTAGGAATGGAGAGGGAGTAGAGAAGGAGTTAGGTAGCGTTGGGGGGTACTTACCGAATGGGGAGATGCGGTGGATGGAAGAGAGAAATCGGGTGGTTGGGATGGAGAGCAAGTGGTGGCATCCGGCTGGGAGATGGTGGTGGATGGAAGAGAGAAGGTGGCGGTGCAGGTGGAGTAGGTGGAGCAGGAGGGAGATGATGGGACTCGGCTGGACTTGGGGAAGAAGGGGGCCCGGCTGGGATTGGTGAGGGCTGCTAACTAGGAAAACCCGCCCCCAAGGGGGGGGGGTTTAAATAGGGATGGGTAGGTCGGTTAGGGCTGGGCTTGGGGTAGTGGTTAGGTGGTTTAGGTAGGGTGGTATGTAGATAAGGTGGGCTAGAAAGGGTTGGGCCAGATATTTTGAAAACTAGGGGTTTGGGTAGATTGTGGGCTAGGGGTGGTTTAGGGGTTTAGGGCTAGGTTAGGTGGTTGGGTTTTAGGGTGAGGTTTAGTGAGCTAGGTTAGGTGATTAGGCTAGGTTTAGGCTAGGATTAGGGAAATTAACCTAGGTTTAGGGAAGGATTAGGGAAGTGGGTTAGGTGATTAGGTTGGGATTAGGCCAGGATTAGGGAAGTGGGTTAGGTGATTAGGCTCAGATTAGGGGTGGATTAGGGGGATAGGCTTGGATTATGTGTTTTGGGTTAGGTTTAGGTGAAGGAGCTCCCTTTGCATGGCCCATAGACCTTAACCACCTCATGTTGGTGCAGCCCTAGGTTAGGTTTTGGCTAATTACAAGCTTAAACCCACTCAATTAGGCTAACCCACATGATTAACCCCAAACTTGACACACAAGTCAAGCTTAATTACAACCCTCTTGATATTTTCCATCCCCACTCTCTCTCATGCCCATGATCCCACGTGAATTTCAAGTGGGCCCCACCTCCATTTATGAGAAGGTGATGTGGGCCATGGATATGGATATTGGATTGGATCTCTTGATCCAAATCCAAATCCAAATCCACATATGGGTTTGGATTGGGATCTGGATATATATGGTCCAGATCCAATCCAAACTGAACTCTGACTCCTTCGAGCTGGGTTCGAAACGGACGATTCGTGCGGGGCCTGACAGCATCAATACTCCGTCTGCGTTGGGTCTTCGCCAACATGGTCGTCCGTCTCTGTTTCTGCCTTCCGGAGATGACTTCAAATGATATTTTGATAAGAACAGGGTCTTGGACGTTCGAGATCCTGGGGGTGTGAATCAGATACAAGAGTTGCTGTGCTGGGCTTGACATGTGCTCCGGTTCCGGGCTCTTCTTAGCTCTCCTGGTCCTGTCTTAATCGGGCCAAGCCGCTTTGGGGTTTCAAAACGTGTTTAAAAGGTTTTCAAAAGCTATATTATATATTTTTGAAATACAGAGTTTAAAACATATATACAGGGTTGTCTGGAAGGCTCCTGGGTTTCCAGACTCAAAAATGGCCCGTTGGGGCTGCTTTTACAAAACCAGGTTTGTTTAAGGAATTCGTAGGATTTCGGGGTGTTTACAACACACATTGAGCTTTCGCTCTTATTTGAAAGACCCAAGTAAGGGCCGACCTATACTATTTGGGTTTCATTTCATGTCATGTGAGTAAGTCTTTCAATTCAAGCACTCTAACACACATTGAGCCTTCGCTCTTATTCCCAAGACCTTAGTAAAGGCCTTATTGCAGATATATTTGGGTTTCATTTATGTCGTGTTTGTAGTACTTCAATTCAAGCACTCTCACACACATTGAGCCTTCGCTCTTACTCCCAAGACCTTAGTCAAGGCCATACTGCAATTTATATTTGGGTTTAATTTCATGTCGTGTGTGTAAGTCTTTCAATTCCAGCACGCACCCACATTGAGCCTTCGCTCTTATCACGTATACATACCCTATATACATATCTCCCTTCGGCATTTACATTACAAGTCATTTCCCTTCGGTTATTTCCCTTCAGTTATTTCCCTTTGGCATTGTCTTTACTTTCGGGTTTTCCCTTTGGAGTAGCGTGAGTTTGCATTGCATCTACGCCATACCACGAGGTAGGACGCATATTGCATCAAAGCAAGCCCCGTATTCCCGCTCAAATTCGCCCATGTAGTGGAGTGTTCATAATACACAAACTAGGTGGCCCATAAAGGGATAAAAAGAAAAGACTTAGGTACGTGCAAATCCACGTGATCTAAAATCTGCAATCGTATCTAAAAGACCCGAATTAAACACCTCAAATCGCTTCGTAGGCTTTCTATCCCAAAAACTCGATTTTTCAAAGCGTACAGACTGACCCTTGCGCATCGGTGCAAGAAGGTCTGCGACGACAAGAGCTCACTTACTCACAGTCACCACGATTAGAAGTCAGTTTAAAATATATCTTCGCTAGCTTAGGTAAGCTAGCTGGCATGCCCTGTTTATATAAATAGGCCTTAGACGCATGAGAGGATCCGCTCTAAGCCCTGAAAAGGCGAAGAGGCGGGGATTTTCGCCGCGTCTACAGAGATTAGCATGCTCGGTGGGACGCGAGCCTTTCAAAAGTCGAGTTTTTAAGTTAGGAACTTACAAAAATTTTCAAAGAGGTGTCGTTTGTAACTTGTTTTCTTTGCTTGTACTTAGGACATTTTGAAAAAGCTTGAAAAGCATGTCAAAATCCAATCCAAGTGAAGTGTCGAGCCAAGGCTCATGCGCATCAAGTTCTCACTCTAGGAGGATTTTCAAAAACAAAATAAAACTAGATGAGATCGAGGACCTAAGAAGGGAGTTTGAGGCCAAAATCGATGCTCTCAGCCAAGAGGCTGAAGTAGGCGATTCGTGTTCATCCAACGGTGAACAAAGGCCTAAGAAAAAATCTGAAAAACCTCGCAAGCACAAAGAGGCCTCCGTAATGGAAGGCAACCAATACCACGAGTCCTTCACACAAAAGGACCGTAAAGCCATACAACAGTTGCTGAAAGGGCAGAATAAAGAGAAAAGAAGCTACGCCTTGTCTGATTTCCTTCCTATGGATTACAAAATAGACAATGACGATGAAATACCGAACTTCCATCGGTATGATGGCATGGGAGACCGTAGGTCTCACTTGCAGCTTTTCTCATGTCGAGCCCATAAGAAGAAAAAGGACTCGATGAAATGGGTGTATGGGTTCCCTTTATCCCTTAAAGGCACAGCTGCCAAATGGTTGGCTTCCTACGACTTAAGCCAGTTCGCTACTTTTGAAGAGTTAGCAAACTGCTTCATGCAAAGATTTGCACACAACGTAGAAGTCACGCCGACTCTGAATACCTTAAGGGATACAAAACAAGGCATGAACGAAGACGTACATGCCTTCATTATAAGATGGAGGTCGCTTTTGGGCCAAGTGCGAGAGCCCATATCCGAAGGATGCGCAATCATGCTCATCTTGGATAACTTTAAAAGCAAGTTGAAAACCCTTCTCTCGCTCCATGAAATCTCAACTTTCCATAAGTTGATCCAAAAGGCCTCCCTTTTCGAAACCAACTTGTGAAAAGGGACATATGATCACTTGTGGAAAGGAAGTGCCGTTCCAAAAACCCGCTTGGAAAAGCCCATCACATACGGGCTACCCACGATGGACAAAGGGGCAAAGCCCCATAAAATTGCCAATGTTCGGGTGGATCCATGCGTAGCGGGCACTTCCAAAAATTTTGAAAAGTTAAAAAATAAGAGGGAGCGAAACTTTCAAAAACCGGTTGAAAAACGGGAGTACACTACGCTGGGGCAACCTGTGTCGGAGGTCCTAGACCTCCTACTTGCCCAGGGCATGATAGAACTCCGTGAAATCCCCGAAGGAGTCACTTCCAAGGGGGGGTATTTAAACCGATTTTTTAAGTATCATCGACTCAAAGGCCATGATACCAAACGCTGCTTCTCCCTTTTAAATAAAATTGAGAACTTGATAGCAGAAGGCCGGCTCCAAGTCACTGCGGAACCTGAGCCACCTCAAGCTATCTTCAAAGAACCCTTTCCCAAACACGCCAATGGCAGTGGGAAAGGAAAGGAGGTATGTACCCTCACCATTTCTAAGGAACAAGCACAAAAACCAGAGCCTGGTCGACCCACTTGTGCGCCCACTCTTGTATTATACAAGAAGCCCGCCCAAGTCGTCATTCGGGGACCACCAAAAGTGGAATCCTCGGCAAAACCAGTTTTAAAAATCCAAGGTTCTCCTCAACTCATCCTTAGAGCCAAGTTTAGCGCGAACCCTAGGCTGGTCGTGGGGGAAGTGACTAGATCCAGGAGGATCTATCAACCCCCGCACCTTCAAGGTGCTCAAAAGGTGGTCAGTGTGCCTGGCCCCTCAAAAGCATGTATCCCTAGTGTTCTGCCAAAAGCAGATAAGGACAAAGTCATCCTGAATCCTTATGACTTCGAAAACCACGTTTCAAAGATTCCTATTCACATGTCTATCTTAGAGCTTATACAAACCTCGCCTAGGCATAGATTTGTATTAGAGAAAATTCTAGAAAGGGCCAAGGTTGATTCGAACATAAGTCTGGAATCCTTGTCTGCCCAAGTGGCTTTATTAGGAGCAAAATCGCCCATCACTTTCTCGGAAGATGATGTAGATAGACCCTACGAATTCCACAACCAGGCCCTGCATATCGAGGTGGTTCCGAATAACCACTCTCTGGACGGGTGCCTAGTCGATGGTGGAGGAGGGCTCAACATCCTTCCACTTCATGTGGCGTATAAAATCAGAGTCACCTTGACTTCAGTGAACCCAAGCCCCATTGTTATCACTGGATACGATGGGAATGCGTCTAGACCTTTAGGATCCATCGAACTCCCAATGGAAACGGGAGGGATCGAACACACGGGGGTGTTCCATGTCTTGGACATCCACCCCCATTATAACCTGTTGTTGGGAAGGCCCTGGATACACAGTTTGTGCGCTGTGCCATCCACCTTCCACAGGTGTGTCAAGATCCCTTTTAGGGACCAGGTCGTAGTGATCCTAGGTGAGAATCACCCACAGCTTTAGGGGATCATAAACTCCCCTTGTTTATCGAGCTCCCAGGCCCATGAGGCTGACTTGGGGCAAATCGTGAATGAGCCACCTCGACTCATGTTAAACAACCCTAGGAAGGTTGTATGTGTGAAAGGGCCGCCCAGAGCTGCCCCCTCCCGATTCCAACCCTTCTAGGAAAACCCAAACGTTCCCTATTTCCAAAGCCCTTGGACAAAAGGCCATATGAGCCCAATATGGACGACAGCATGTACCAAGACCACGACTTATACCAAAACTTTTCAAAAAACAAAAAGTCATGGAATATGTTGTTGAACATGGGCTACACGCCCTACAAGAGTCTAGGGGCACAGAATCAGGGCCTCCTAGAGCCCATTCTTCCTAGGGCCAATCCAAGCCGATATGGGATCGGCTATACTCCCCGAATACCGCCGGAGCCACCCCCTATGACCACCTGGGTCAAGGGTGCCCCGGAACCTGTCTTAGAAGAGACCTACGATTTGGATCTCCTATTCCGAGTCTAACCCATAGTGTTTTCCCTTTGTAGGTATGACGGAAGATCCCTTTTCTAAAAATACAAAAACATTTGAAAAGCTTAAAATCAAAAAAATCGAAAAACAAGAAAAACCGAAAACAATGGAAAAACAAAAACTCAAAAATAGAGTGCTTTGTATAGTTCCCAAGGTTCTTGTTTTACAAAAACCCAAAAAAATCGAAAATTTGGAAAATACCAAAAAGATTTTGTACATAGCTGCTCCTGGTAGGACTTTGGCAAAAGAAAAGGATTTCGAAAGAAACGTTGTCTGTATAACCAGACCAAAAATTTCGAAATCACTTGAAAATCCAAGTACAAAACCAGGTCTTTTTAAAAACCACGTATCAAATTCCCTCGGGTCTATAGCCCACGAGAATTATCAAAGCCCAGAAGTGGATCCCCTTGAGGAAGATCCCACTTCTGAGCTCCCAGAATTTCATAAGATTTTCGATTTTGAAAGACCTTCCCAATCAGTAGGAGTTGATTTCATAGAGGTGAACCTAGGGGATGATTCCAATCCCAAAACCATCAAAATAGGCGCATGCTTGCATGAAACTGAAAGGTTAGCATTCATTGCATTTCTACGAACCTATTTAGATGTGTTAGCATGGACGTATGAAGACATGTCGGGCATAGACCCCAGCATTGTCGAGCATCGTCTTCCCTTAGATGCAGGTGTAAAACCCATAAAGTAGAAGCTTAGGAAAATACACCCGAATGTACACACGCAAGTCAAAGAGGGTTTAGAAGATCTGTTAAAAACCGGATTTATAAAACCCATTGCGTATTCTAATTGGTTGTCAAATATCGTTGTAGTTCAAAAAACCAATGGGAAAATTCGAATATGCATCGATTTTAGAAACCTGAATAAAGCCACTCCAAAGGATAATTATCCTTTACCAAACATAGATTTGATAGTCGATAGTACTGCAAATCATGAAATGTTTTCATTTATGGATGGCTATTCAGGCTATAATCAAATTAAATTAAGTCCACGAGATCAGTGTAAGACCACCTTCACAACCCCATGGGGCACTGTAGACGCGCGAAAAATCCCCACCTCTCACCTTTTTCAGGGCTCAAAGCGGATCCTCTCGTGCGTCTAAGGCCTTATTTATGCAAACAGGGCGTGCCAGCTAGCTTACCTAAGCTAGCGAAGATATTTTTAATACTGACTTCTAAACATGGTGACTGTGAGCAAGTGAGCTCTTGTCATCGCAGACCTTCTTGCACCGATGCGCAAGGGTCAGTCTATTGTAGACGTGATTTTATTTCAAACCTTTTGGGATTCGAAATCAAACCCTCGAACTACGTCGGGTTGCGCGAGCGTGCCAGTTAGTTTGCTAAAACTAACAAATTATGTTTTTCTGACTTCTTAGAACGATTGTGGACAAGTGAGATCTTTTCGACTTAGGCCTTCTTGAACCGGTGCTCAAGGGTCAGCCTAGATGCTTGAAATTTGTTTGAATCCGTTAATTCGAGAAAGGAAAAACCAGATTTTCCAAAGTTTCAGATTTGTCCCTAAGTTCTTGATTTCTGAAAAATTTCAGATTCTTTGATTTGCTGAACCTGTTCAGTTTCAGAGACCTGTTCTTCGAATTTTTAAAAATACTTCTGATTCTCCAAAAATTATAAAACTTTTACAGAATAGAGACACTTGTCTGTAGAATCAGAATATATTTTTATTTTATAATTTTGTTCTTTATTTTCTGAGAATTAAATACAGAATCAGACACTGTTATAAAATTCAGAACAGCCCTGTTTCTGTGGATCAGAAGCTCAGAAAAACAGCAATATCTCAGTGCTCAGTCATCCAATTTCGATAAAATTTATTTTATTAGAAAGACACGGATGTTAGGTTTTCAAAGAATCAAATTTTATCCAATTTGACTCAGTGGTTGCAGAGATATGGGCAAAAGAACAGAGGTCTGTTACTGAACATTCTGTTTCTGTAAAACGCAATCTGGATTTTGTATAAACTTCACGGATATAATTGGCTAGGCAAAATTTCATACAAATTCCTCAAAATTTTATCTAAGAATATCTGATATGTCTAGATTATTCATGCAAAATTTTGAAGCAATTGGCTTATCCGTTTGTCTATAAAAATTCTGTGATCAGACGCATGTGCACAGACAGTTTCAGAAACCAGTTTTACAGAAAGCTTCAGAAGGTTCCTAACGTGATTCTAGAACAAAGTTCAACCTGTATCAGTCCTAATAAATCATAAAAATCATCTAAACATGGATTTTAATTTTGTTTATGAAGGAATCATGCATGTTTGTACCGATATAAATGAAGAACATGGGCTCAAAGCCTTGATTCATGTACAAATTTCCAAAATCTGTGCTTTTTCAGGTTCTCATGGATTAAAACCAATTTGTGCAAGAATTCCAACCTGTGTGAGTGAGAGGGGACGTAGGAGCACTTCGCCGGACGATCGTCGGACGTCAGAACCAGGCCGGACTTCCTTCTTCTCCTTCTTTTCTTCCTTTCTCTCTCTCTCTCTATTTCTCTAAATTTTCGGACTGACTGTTCCTGTTTTCTTGGTTTTCTCGGATTGAGGCTTTGTGGTGACTGGAGGATTTTTGGATTCTTTCTTTGCAGCACCTTGGAGACCCTTTTTATAGGCTCAAGGATGCCTCTTTGCTGTAGGCTTGGACAAGGCAAGTTGCCTTACTGAGCGGAGCAGTCTTTTGGCAAGTGGCTACTGTAAAACTTCGATTTTTGGAATGAGTTGCTGTGCAGGCCTTCCAAAACGTGGATTGTTTGCTGTTGAAGGTAAGTGGAGCTGATGGATTCGACCAAAATGGTAATTGATGTTGGCTGTGGAAACTGTAATTGGCAGTTGTGGGCTGTCTTGGTGGATCAGCCAAGGTTGGCTTTCCTTCACCGCCATCGTTTGCTACTGTTGCTTGCTGAAACTGATTGGCGCAGTGTGTGGCAAGTGGAGCTGCCTCATCCGTGTTCGTCCACCTGATTCTTTCCTGAATATGGAGCAACGCTTCCCATGGCTATGTGTTGATCAGTTTCTTCTGGAGCAAGAGGCTCCATGCTGTCCACAATGGGATCATATGGCCTACTTTGAGACCCATTACTTGATCAGGTTGAATTGATGGAACCGTTACAGGATACAAAGGTGGTTGCGAAGGTGCCAAAGCGGCAGCAGCAGCAGCAACGACAGAATTTGATGAACTATATAGATTGATGCCATTACCAGGCCAACATACTGCAGTATCACTCGCTGGGATGGTCACACTACTCCATGGATTGGTACCACCGGTACTTCTGAGAAACAAGCCAACGCTAGCATGCTGTTGTATGAAAGAAGTTGTAGATGCGCTTGGTTGAATATCAGGCTGAATAGGCGCAATGTCCTGCCACCCATACGAAACCCCGTTTAGATGCTGATGCCTTGTAACTAGAGGATCTTCAGAATCTATTTCCAAATTGGCTCCTGCCTCTAAAATCTTTTATTTCCTTGCTATCTGTGTTGAAGTTATTATTGTCAACCAACAAGGGTAGCAATTGATTCATAGAGTGCCCATTCAAATCCAATGCCAAAAGGTGTGAATTTGAATCTCGATAGTGAATGTTGGACCACTAAGAACTTCCAGGAGAACTTAATGATGGTAACTTATCAGGAACCATCTTAAGAGGATTGAGGTCTGCAGTGCTACCATTTGTTTTAAGCAAACTATCATACATTGCCATAGACAAAAAGGACATTTGCAACATTTCAGCATCTGAGTTGTTCATATGTTGCTGATGCAGAAGTCTATCACGACCATTTGGAAAATCCTGAAGAGAGACAAAAAGAGCACGACGCTCCTGCTCTGATTGAGGTTGCGAACTGATTTGATCATCAACTCCACCTTTTGGTATATTTAGGTCAGAGAAAGCTGCTGCAATGTCTTCTTGTTCATCTACTGGAGGAAGAACGGGGCTTGGAGCTCTTGCTGCCAAATTAGGATCAGGAGTGCTGCTTCTTGAGAGTGAAGATCCCACAGCAGATGCAAAGGAATGAGGAAGGGATGATCTCATGGTCTGACCTCTGGGCAGGCCTAAATTAATTGCTCCAGAATGCAGACCATCAACAACGTTCCACACATTATGTGCATGCGAAACAGTTTCTGCCTAAACTGGACGATCCAGATCATCAAAAGCCATTGCTACTAACAGGATGAGAAATCTGACCAGATAAGGATGGTGGTTGAGCTAATTCTTCCTGCACGATATCAGCAAGGCTCCTCCTTCTTGCTCCCATCCCCACATTGCTCGACACCCAAACATAACATGGACACGTTACGAAAGGCGTTCGATACCAAACCTTTGTTCTCGGAAGCTATCGTTCTTGCTTCCATCTTTCCTTTCCTTTGATAACATCAACTTTTCCCTCGGGCAACTGATTTCTTTCCGAATATGAACTTTTCTTTTTGGGAATCTCACTTTCCCTTTTTGATGCCCGCTCTCCTTTTTGGGAACCCACCTGCCTTTTCAGGTGCCAAATTGTCTTATAAATGCCTGTATCTTTTCAAAAGGCAAGCTTTCAACATATTTTTTTTGTCATAGATCTTTTAAGAAAACGAAATCCAGCTTTTCCATGCCGGGGGCAAAATCGTCATTTTTTCCAATTTTGTCAAAATTCGAATTTTTCAGAAAGGAAAGTATTCTTTCATCATTTTAAAGCTTTCATAAAATTTTGGTACCAAAACAAACTCGTTTAGTACCTTTTTCCTTCGAAAACCCAAAATTACCAAAAATGGACACTTTCCTAAAAAGGTAAGAATTAAAAGAAAATTTTGGGTGTCTACAGATGCCCCTCTTTGGCATTATTCCAAATTCATTTGGATAATGGCAAAGAAGAAAACACCCATTTGCTTTTCTTCCCAGATTTGCCTTGAGAGTATGGAATCGATCTTTATTCCATAACATCTATTTCCTTGGATTCTTAGCAAAGAGGGATTTGGCAAGAGCTCCTAATCCTAGGACAATCATGCATGAACAACCACTTTATGAATGTATTCATGTGTGTGAAATGAATGTTTAGAGACTCATACCTTTGATTCACGAACTCAAGAAGAAGCCTATGTTGGCCATCTGCCCCAAGCAATGGTCCTTATTTCTTTTGATGTTTAGGATTTTCAAAATTCCTTTTTCGAAAAAAGAACTCTTTTTGGTTTCTATAAAAAAGGACTTACAATTTCTCATGTTTCCCTTCACTTGGGTTTTAATACTCATAAATAAGTAGAGGTTTTATGGAAGATTTTGAATAACATTTCAAAGCTCCCTTTCTTACCTAACGAATTCTAATTCTCAAACAACATGAATTCAAATGAAATAGGTCCTATTCCTACTCTAGGACTTTCAAGGTGAACTTTTCTCCATCGGGATGAGCTATAGGGATTTGGGAAAGAATTACCCGCGGTCCCTTCTGAAGTGTCCCGGGGTTTAAGGCAAAGAGACGGAAAATTGCTCTTTTGAGCTTTGGCTTTTCCTTTTTCTTTCTTTCTTTTTTTTCTTTTTCTTTTTCAAGAGAAGACCTCTTTTGAAGAAGTTTTTGTATTCCCTCTGTCTATTCGGGGAAGACTTCTTCTTGGAGGAGTTTTTGCATTCCCTTTTCCTTTTCTTTCAAAGAGAAGACTCCTTTTTAAGAAGTTTTTGTATTCCCTCGGTCTATTCGGGGAAGACTTCTTTTCGAGGAGTTTTTGTATTCTCTTTTTCTTTTTCTTTTGAATATTGCCAATTTTCCTTTTTTGGAGAGAAGCGAAATGGGGAATAACTCATCCCTTTAGATAATCAATTCAGCCAAGATTATCCTATTTCCTAATAGCACCTACCATTTAAAAGCACCTTGCTATTTTGAATTAGGCCTCATTTGGTAAGTAAAAGATTTTTGACATGTTACCAAATAATTTTTGGAAACTCCACTTTTCATAAAGTATCAATTCCCTAATTTGGAGTCACATAATCCATCTTTGGTCCTTCTTTCCAGAAATTCAAAAGAGTTCTATTTTCAAAATATTTCAAATGGAATTTAAAGTAGACCCCACACATAGTATGGGGCATTTATAGAATCTACTAATTTTCCTTCCTTAACATCAACTTACCAATATTGATGATGCCCCTTTGCAACATAGTGACCATCCTTGTGGGCTACCATCTTCAAATGGAGTACGGGCTTCTTGTGGATGCATTATGTTATGCAAGGTGCATTCCTATAATACAATGATAATGCATGCTTTATGATATGATGAATACACTCAATTTCTATGAAATGTATTTAAGGAATAACATCTCAATGCCCCTAGTTCGGAGGAAATGGCATGAGAACTCACATATTATGACAGATCTCTATACAATATGACTGTTTTTCAATGTGATGCATGAAAGATATGCACAACCTAAGTCTTGGCGATGCATGATATGATCCTTGGATGTATTTTGGGTAGGTTAACTCTCTAATGCATTTCTAGGAAACTCCTACTTACACACTTTGAAGCATTTTCCAAATCAACGATTTTATGGAATTTAGAAAGCTTGGAGGCTTGACCATCCTCATGGATGAGGGGACTTTCCTCCTTGCTTTGATCACTCTCAAGTTCTTATTTTCTAGGGAAGTATCAAAAGAAGACATTTTTGAATCTAAACCTTTCTGTTTTTGGGAAATAAACTTTTTTTTTTTGAGTTTTCATAATTTTCTATTTTTTTGGATTTTTGAAAACAAACAAAAGGGGAAACCAACATTTTTTTTGGATTTTTGATAATTTTCACCATAAATAACAAAAGGGGAAACAACTAAATCTTTGGAAATCAAACATTTTTTTTGGGGTTTTGGGTTTTTCTAGATTTTTTTGGTTTTTGGAAATATATACTTTTTTTGTATTTTTCTCAAAAGAGGGATCTTCCATCAAACCTGCAAAGAAAACGCTATGAATTAGACTCCAAATAAGATGTCTAAACCATAGGTCTCGGTTTTAGCAGGTTCTAAGGCACCCTTAGCCCAATTGGTTTCGGGTGGTGGCTCGGGTGGTATGGATAGGCTATATCCTAAACCATGGCGTCCTATATTGGGCATAGGTATAATAGGCTCTAGTTTTCCTTGGCCTTGAACCCCCAATCCTTGGTAAGGAGTATATCCCATATTTAGCAACATCTTCCAAGGCTTTTTGAATTTTGAAAATATTTGATATAGAGGATGATTTTAGAAAGATGAATCATCTATGGCAGGTTTACTTATCCTAATGGTTCTTTTGGGAAGATGGAGGGAAGGTTTTGACTTGCCTAAAATACGGACTACTCTCATTTTGGAAGGTTTGGCTATTTCAGGGAGGCTTATTTTGGCAGTTTCCCGATTGGTCTTTACTTCCTGATTTGGCTCTCCTGATATACAAGGAAAGGTTTGTATTCCATTTAATTGGGGATGGTCTTCTTCAAAAACAACCACTACCCGATTTTTCCATGGGATTTTGAGACATCTGTGGAAGGTGGATGGGACGACTCTAAGAGAGTGTATCCATGGTCTTCCCAATAATAGGTTGTAATGGGGATTTATATCCAAGACATGGAACAATCCCTCGTGAGGTATTTGTCCGACTTTCATGGGTAATTTTATGGAGCCTAAGGGGTTGGATGGGTTCCCATCATATCCTGTAATGGTTATGGGACTCAGTTCAAGCATAGAGGTAGAGATTCCTATTTGGAAAGCCACATGGAGAGGGAGGATATTAAGGCCTCCTCCTCCATCGACTAGGCATTTACTAATAGGGTAGCCATTTAACACAACTTCTATATGGAGTGCTTGGTTATGGATCACATCATACTTTCCCAAATCATTCTCTGTGAATACAATGGAAGTTTTTGCAAAGACGGGAGAAACCAAGGTAGATAGGGATTCAGGGGATATGGTTGTGTCGACTCTAGTCTTCTCTAAAATCTCCTCTAGGACTCGTCTATGCTTGGGAGAAATTTTTATCAATTCCAAGATAGACATGTTTATGGGTAGTTTAGAAAGATACATTTCTAGGTCATAGGGGTTTAATACCACACCCTTTTTATCAACACCCTGGGATGAGTTTGGTATGCATGCTTGTGGGGGGCCTGGTAGAACGACCACTCCCTTGCTTGTTTGTTTTGCTAAGTATGGGGGTTGATAGATCCTCCCAGATCTAGTCACTTCCTCTACACTATCCCTAGGGCTCGTTCCTATTTTGGCTCTAACTTGGTGTCTCGGGACACCTCGAATCACTACCAAGGCTCTAGTCGGGGGCGGGTTTCTAAGCACTCCCCGGATCACTATTGCTTGGGCATTTTTTATTTCAGGAAAGTGTGGTGTGTGAGGTGTGGGATGCACGATATGCACTGCATGATTGGAGTGTAATAGGGAGCATACCTCTTTTTCCTTCCCACTTGTACTGGCGTGGTTAGGGAAGGGTTCTTTAAAAATGGCCTGGGGTGACTCCGGCTCTTCAGACACGTGCAGCTTACCTTGCTCGATCAAATCCTCTATCCTATTCTTCAGGGCGTAGCAGTGTTGGGTATCATGGCCCTTGAGCCTATGATATTTACAAAACTTGTTTAAAAACCTTCCTTGGGGTGGTGCCCCTTCGGGAATCTCTGGGAGTGTTGTGAGACCTTGTGCCAATAGGATGTCTAGGACCTCTGTGAGTGGTTGTCCTAGGTTAGTGTACTCCCTTCTTTCAAATCTCTTTTTATTTTTTTGGTTCTTTTCGAAATCTTTTTGCCCTGAAGGTTTTGAGGGTCCTGCTAAACCTTGCTCTACTCGAACATTAGCCACTTTTGGTACTTTTATTCCTCCCTCTGGTGCATGTGGCCCATATGCCCTAGGTTTTTCAAACTTTTTTGGAAAACTTTTTCCTTTCCATAAATCTTCATAAGTTCCCTTTTTCAAATTAGTCTCGAAGAGGGAAGCTTTCTTGATCAATTTTTGGAAAGTAGAAATCTCATGTAAGGAAAGGAGGATTTTCAAATCAGTTTTGAAATTGTCTAGGATGAGCATCACTGCACACCCTTCGGAGATAGGTTCTTTGACTTGCCCCAAGATTGATCTCCATCTAACGATGAACGCGTGGGCGTCTTCGTTAGGGCCTTGTTTGGTGTCCCTCAATGTATTTAAAGTGGGAGTAACTTCAACATTGTGAGAAAATCTTTGCATAAAACAGTTGGCTAATTCTTCAAAATCAGTAAACTGGCTTAAGTCATAAGAGGCCAACCATTTTGCAGCACTTCCTTTTAGAGAATGAGGGAACCAATAGACCCACTTAGAGGAGTCTTTTTTCTTTTTATAGGCACTTCGGGAGAAAAGTTGGAGATGAGACCTAGGGTCTCCATTTCCATCATAACGGTGGAAGCTGGGTATCTCATCATCACTATCGGTTTGGTAGTTGAAAGGTAGGAAATCTGATAAGGCATAGGACTTTTTTTCATGTTTTTGGTTTTTCAAAAGTTGATGTAGAGCCTTTCGATCTTTCATGGTAAAGGATTCGGGCTCAAGTTCTTCTCCAATTTTGGAAACGACCCTAGGCTTCCTAGAGTGGTTTGATTTCCTATTCGTTTTGGTTTTCCTATCATGGGAAGAGCAGGATTCGACTACTTCAGCTTCTTGGCTTAAAGCGTCGATTTCTTCTCTTAGTACCTTTATTCCCTCCCTTAGGGCAGCGAACCTGTCTCCTTTTGAAAAGCTTTTTGAAATTTTGTTCGAGCAGCGGCTGGTAGAGCGGGAGACCCGGCTGGATACCTCGCAAGATCCTTCTGAGCTCGACATGATCAACCTGTGAATGGAATCTTATCACAAACCTATGAATTTAGTTAGTATCACGGATTCAAACAAGTTTCTAAGACTCAGGTCCCACCGGGCGTGCCAATTCTGTAGACGTGATTTTATTTCAAACCTTTTGGGATTCGAAATCAAACCCTCGAACTACTCGGGTTGCGCGAGCGTGCCAGTTAGTTTGCTAAAACTAACAAATTATGTTTTTCTGACTTCTTAGAACGATTGTGGACAAGTGAGATCTTTTCGACTTAGGCCTTCTTGAACCGGCGCTCAAGGGTCAGCCTAGACGCTTGAAATTTGTTTGAATCCGTTAATTCGAGAAAGGAAAAACCAGATTTTCCAAAGTTTCAGATTTGTCCCTAAGTTCTTGATTTCTGAAAAATTTCAGATTCTTTGATTTGCTGAACCTGTTCAGTTTCAGAGACCTGTTCTTTGAATTTTTAAAAATACTTCTGATTCTCCAAAAATTATAAAACTTTTACAGAATAGAGACACTTGTCTGTAGAATCAGAATATATTTTTATTTTATAATTTTGTTCTTTATTTTCTAAGAATTAAATACAGAATCAGAAACTATTATAAAATTCAGAACAACCCTGTTTCTGTGGATCAGAAGCTCAAAAAAACAGCAATATCTCAGTGCTCAGTCATCCAATTTCGATAAAATTTATTGTGTTAGAAAGACACGGATGTTAGGTTTTCAAAGAATCAAATTTTATCTAATTTCACTCAGTGGTTGCAGAGATATGGGCAAAAGAACAGAGGTCTGTTACTGAACATTCTGTTTCTATAAAACGCAATCTAGATTTTGTATAAACTTCACGGATATAATTGGCTAGGCAAAATTTCATACAAATTCCTCAAAATTTTATCTAAGAATGTCTGATATGTCTAGATTATTCATGCAAAATTTCGAAGCAATTGACTTATCTGTTTGTCTATAAAAATTCCGTGATCAGACGCATGTGCACAGACAGTTTCAGAAACCAGTTTTACAGAAAGTTTCAGAAGGTTCCTAACGTGATTCTAGAACAAAGTTCAACCTGTATCAGTCCTAATAAATCATGAAAATCATCTAAACATGGATTTTAATTTCGTTTATGAAGGAATCATGCATGTTTGTACCGATATAAATGAAGAACATGGGCTCAAAGCCTTGATTCATGTACAAATTTCTAGAATCTGTGCTTTTTCAGGTTCTCATGGATTAAAACCAATTTGTGCAAGAATTCCAACCTGTGTGAGTGAGAGGGGACGTAGGAGCACTTGACCGAATGATCGTCGGACGTCAGAACCAGGCCGGACTTCCTTCTTCTCCTTCTTTTCTTCCTTTCTCTCTCTCTCTCTATTTCTCTAAATTTTCGGACTGACTGTTCCTGTTTTCTTGGTTTTCCCGGATTGAGGCTTTGTGGTGACTGGAGGATTTTCGGATTCTTTCTTTGTAGCACCTTGGAGACCCTTTTTATAGGCTCAAGGATACCTCTTTGCTGTAGGCTTGGACAAGGCAAGTTGCCTTACTGAGCGGAGCAGTCTTTTGGCAAGTGGCTACTGTAAAACATCGATTTTTGGAATGAGTTGCTGTGCAGGCCTTCCAAAACGTGGATTGTTTGCTGTTGAAGGTAAGTGGAGCTAATGGATTCGACCAAAATGGTAATTGATGTTGGCTGTGGAAACTGTAATTGGCAGTTGTGAGCTGTCTTGGTGGATCAGCCAAGGTTGGCTTTCCTTCACCGCCATCGTTTGCTACTGTTGCTTGCTGAAACTGATTGGCGCAGTGTGTGGCAAGTGGAGCTGCCTCATCCGTGTTCGTCCACCTGATTCTTTCCTGAATATGGAGCAACGCTTCCCATGGCTATGTGTTGATCAGTTTCTTCTGGAGCAAGAGGCTCCATGCTGTCCGCAATGGGATCATATGGCCTACTTTGAGACCCATTACTTGATCAGGTTGAATTGATGGAACCGTTACAGGATACAAAGGTGGTTGCGAAGGTGCCAAAGCGGCAGCAGCAGCAGCAACGACAGAATTTGATGAACTATATAGATTGATGCCATTACCAGGCCAACATACTACAGTATCACTCGCTGGGATGGTCACACTACTCCATGGATTGGTACCACCGGTACTTCTGAGAAACAAGCCAGCGCTAGCATGCTGTTGTATGAAAGAAGTTGTAGATGCGCTTGGTTGAATATCAGGCTGAATAGGCGCAATGTCCTGCCACCCATACGAAACCCCGTTTAGATGCTGATGCCTTGTAACTAGAGGATCTTCAGAATCTATTTCCAAATTGGCTCCTGCCTCTAAAATCTTTTATTTCCTTGCTATCTGTGTTGAAGTTATTATTGTCAACCAACAAGGGTAGCAATTGATTCATAGAGTGCCCATTCAAATCCAATGCCAAAAGGTGTGAATTTGAATCTCGATAGTGAATGTTGGACCACTAAGAACTTCCAGGAGAACTTAATGATGGTATTCACACCCCCAGGGGTCCAAGATCAACTTATCAGGAACCATCTTAAGAGGATTGAGGTCTGCAGTGCTACCATTTGTTTTAAGCAAACTATCATACATTGCCATAGACAAAAAGGACATTTGCAACATTTCAGCATCTGAGTTGTTCATATGTTGCTGATGCAGAAGTCTATCACGACCATTTGGAAAATCCTGAAGAGAGACAAAAAGAGCACGACGCTCCTGCTCTGATTGAGGTTGCAAACTGATTTGATCATCAACTCCACCTTTTGGTATATTTAGGTCAGAGAAAGCTGCTGCAATGTCTTCTTGTTCATCTACTGGAGGAAGACCGGGGCTTGGAGCTCTTGCTGCCAAATTAGGATCAGGAGTGCTGCTTCTTAAGAGTGAAGATCCCACAGCAGATGCAAAGGAACGAGGAAGGGATGATCTCATGGTCTGACCTCTGGGCAGGCCTAAATTAATTGCTCCAGAATGCAGACCATCAACAACGTTCCACACATTATGTGCATGCGAAACAGTTTCTGCCTAAACTGGATGATCCAGATCATCAAAAGCCATTGCTACTAACAGGATGAGAAATCTGACCAGATAAGGATGGTGGTTGAGCTAATTCTTCCTGCACGATATCAGCAAGGCTCCTCCTTCTTGCTCCCATCCCCACATTGCTCGACACCCAAACATAACATGGACACGTTACGAAAGGCGTTCGATACCAAACCTTTGTTCTCGGAAGCTATCGTTCTTGCTTCCATCTTTCCTTTCCTTTGATAACATCAACTTTTCCCTCGGGCAACTGATTTCTTTCCGAATATGAACTTTTCTTTTTGGGAAGCTCACTTTCCCTTTTTGATGCCCGCTCTCCTTTTTGGGAACCCACCTGCCTTTTCAGGTGCCAAATTGTCTTATAAATGCCTGTATCTTTTCAAAAGGCAAGCTTTCAACATATTTTTTTTGTCATAGATCTTTTAAGAAAACGAAATCCAGCTTTTCCATGCCGGGGGCAAAATCGTCATTTTTTTCCAATTTTGTCAAAATTCGAATTTTTCAGAAAGGAAAGTATTCTTTCATCATTTTAAAGCTTTCATAAAATTTTGGTACCAAAACAAACTCGTTTAGTACCTTTTTCCTTCAAAAACCCAAAATTACCAAAAATGGACACTTTCCTAAAAAGGTAAGAATTAAAAGAAAATTTTGGGTGTCTACATCTGTACGCTTTGCAAAAATCGAGTTTTGGGAGAGAAAGTCTACGAAGCGGTTCGAGGTGTCTAATTCGGGTCTTTTAAATGCGATTGCATGTTTTAGATCACGTGGATTTGCACGTGCCTAAGTCTTTTTCTTTTATCCCTCTTTGGGCCACCTAGTTTGTGTGTTATGAACACTCCACTACATGGGCAAATTCGAGCGGTGCTTGCTTTGATGCAATATGCATCCTACCTCGTGGTATGGCGTAGATGCAATGCAAACTCACGCTACTCCAAAGGGAAAACCCGAATGTAAAGACAATACTGAAGGGAAATAACCGAAGGGAAATAACCGAAGGGAAATGACTTGAAATATAAATGCCGAAGGGAGATATGTATATAGAGTATGTATATGAGCCCTTACTCGGGTCTTGCAAATAAGAGCGAAGGCTCAATGTGGGTGCGCGCTGGAATTGAAAGACTTACACACACAACATGAAATTAAACCCAAATATAAATTGCAGTATGGCCTTGACTAAGGTCTTGGGAGTAAGAGCGAAAGCTCAATGTGTGTGAGTGCTTGAATTGAAGTACTACGCACACGACATAAATGAAACCCAAATATAACTACAATAAGGCCTTTACTAAGGTCTTGGGAGTAAGAGCGAAAGCTCAATGTGTGTGAGTGCTTGAATTGAAGTACTACGCACACGACATAAATGAAACCCAAATTGTATAGGTCGGCCCTTACTTGGGTCTTTCAAATAAGAGCGAAAGCTCAATGTATGTGAGAGTGCTTGAATTGAAAGACTTACCCACACGACATGAAATGAAACCCAAATAGTATAGGTCGGCCCTTACTTGGGTCTTTCAAATAAGAGCGAAAGCTCAATGTGTGTGAGAGTGCTTGAATTGAAAGACAACGCACCCAACTTAAGCAAAACCCTTCAAAAATGAAAGTATATGTATATACTTATGTATTAGGGGCGGATTAGGCCCGTGTGTGTTCAAAATCGTGCACAACTAAGAGAGTGCACGTGTGTGGGTGTGCCAAGCCACGTTATTACAAGCGGGGGGAGACTATGCTCCGTTATTACAACCCCGTATCGAATTGAATCTCAAGCAAATATACAACTAAAGACCGAGTTAGGCACTTACTAGTAGTTGGTCCGTAGAGGCCTTGCTTGAGCGTAGGCTTGGCCTTCGCCTTGGGCTGCAAACAGGAGCTTCGCGAGGTTGAGCGACAAGGGGTGCTGGCCGACTGCAAATGGGGCACGGGATAGTCGCCTTGATGGTGGCCGGCTGCAAGCAAGGGTGTCGCCTTGGTGTGGGGGATTGAAGGGGATGGGCAAGGTGAGTATGTAGGGTCACTAGGAGGGTATATAGTGTTAGGGAGTATGGCCCTAAGGGGAGCCTAAGGGAAGGTCTTAGGAAATCGGATAGGGTGGCCGGGTGTAGCTAGGGTAGTTAGGTAGTGGCGAATAGCTAGGGCGGCTAAGGCTTGGCCGAGTGGGAGTGGTGGCGGCGAGTGGCTGATATTAAGGTAAGGTGGTGGTATGGTGGGTGGCTGGGAGTGGAGAGGGAGTGGAGAAGGAGCTAGGTAGAGTGTGGGGTACTTACCGAGTGAAGAGAAGGTGGCGCTCGACTGGAAGGGAGTAGGACAGGTAGTGATGCTCGGCCGGGAGGTGGTGGAGATGGTGATGCAAGTGGTGGTGGGATGGAAAGTAGGTGGTGGTGCAGGTGGAGCAGGTGGAGCAGGTGGAGCAACTGGGGAAGTGGAGGAGTTGGCTGGACTTGGGGGAAGGAGAGGAAGGAGAGTACCCCGGCTGGCTTGGAGAGGGCTTCTAGATGGGAAAACCCGCCCCCAAGGGGGGGGGTTTATATAGGGATGGGTAGGTCGGTTAGCGCTGGGTTTGGGGTAGTGGTTAAGTGGTTTAGGTAGGGTGGTATGAAGATAAGGTGGGCTGGAAAGGGTAGGGCCAGATATTTTAAATACTAGTGGTTTGGGTAGATTGTGGGCTAGGGGTGGTTTAGGGGTTTAGGGTTTGGTTAGGTGGTTGGGTTCTAGGGTGAGGTTTAGTGAGCTAGGTTAGGTGATTAGGATAGGATTAGGCTAGGTTTAGGGAAATTAACCTAGGTTTAGGGAAGGATTAGGGAAGTGGGTTAGGTGATTAGGTTGGGATTAGGCCTGGATTAGGGAAGTGGGTTAGGTGATTAGGCTCAGATTATGGGTGGATTAGGGTGGAAGGCTAGGATTAGGTGTTTTGGGTTAGGTTTAGGTGAAGGAGCTCCCTTTGCATGGCCCATAGACCTTAACCACCTCATGTTGGTGCAGCCCTAGGTTAGGTTTTGGCTAATTACAAGCTTAAACCCACTCAATTAGGCTAACCCACATGATTAACCCCAAACTTGACACACAAGTCAAGCTTAATTACAACACTCTTGATCTTATCCACCCCCACTCTCTCTCATGCCCATGATCCCACGTGAATTTCAAGTGGGCCCCACCTCCATTTATGAGAAGGTGATGTGGGCCATGGATATGGATATTGGATTGGATCTCTGGATCCAAATCCAAATCCAAGTCCATACATGGGTTTGGATTGGGATCTGGATATATATGGTCCAGATCCAATCCAAACTGAACTCTGACTCCTTCGAGCTGGGTTCGAAACGGACGGTTTGTGCGGGGTCTGACAGCATCA
This sequence comes from Brasenia schreberi, assembly GCA_036023115.1. Taxonomy (NCBI): domain Eukaryota; kingdom Viridiplantae; phylum Streptophyta; class Magnoliopsida; order Nymphaeales; family Cabombaceae; genus Brasenia; species Brasenia schreberi. Next base: position 5,073,870 of record JAYKKT010000073.1, read on the forward strand.
GCACTCCGTCTGCATTGGGTCTTCGCCAACATAACCGTCCGCCTCCGTTTCTGCCTTCCAGAGATGACTTCAAATGACATTTTGATAATAACAGGGTCTTGGACGTTCGAGATCCTGGGGGTATGGATTTGATACGAGAGTTGCTGTGCCGGGCTCGACAGGTGCTCCAGTTTCGGGCTCTCTTTGACTTCACTGGTCCTGTCTTGATTAAGCCAAGCTGCTTTGGGGTTTCAAAACGTGTTTTAAAAGGTTTTCAAAAGCTACATTATATATTTTTGAAATATGAAGTTTAAAACATATATACAGGGTTGTCTGGAAGGCTCTTGGGTTTCCAGACTCAAAATGGCCCTTTGGGGTTGCTTGTAAAAAACCAGGTTTGTTTTAAGAAATTCGTGGGATTTCAGGGTGTTTACAGGCACGTACTGCTATATAGTCATGCCCTTTGGTTTGAAAAATGCCGGCGCAACATACCAACGAGCCATGACCACGATCTTCCATGATCAGATTCATGAGCTCGTAGAAGTGTATGTAGATGATCTCTTGGCAAAATCCAAAACCCGATGCACCCATATCGAATGTTTACAAAGGATTTTCGAAAGGCTTAGGCTTTACAAAGTAAAGCTAAACCCTCAAAAATGTGTATTCGGGGTAGAATCAGGGAAACTTCTAGGCTTTATGGTGAGCCAAAGGGGAATAGAAGTCGACCCCTTGAAGTGTCGAGCCATCATAGACATGGCTCCACCCTTCAATCTCACCCAAATCCGTAGCCTCTAGGGTCGTTTACAATCCGTTCGCCGATTCATATCGAATCTGGCAACTAGATGCGAACCCTTCAACAAACTGTTGAGGAAGGGCACGAAATTCTTATGGGATGACGAATGCCAAAAGTCCTTCGAGAGACTGAAGGCAAACTTGGTTAATCCCCCCGTTTTGAATCCTCCAAAGCAAGGAAAACCGCTTTTATTATACATCTCCGTGCATGCAAATGCTTTAGGAGCCCTGTTGGCTCAATACGAGGATGACACCCATAAGGAGTATGCCATCTACTATATTTTGAAAACTCTCTTGGCTTATGAATGAAATTATCAAGCCATGGAGAAGACGTGCTTGGCCCTAGTCTGGGCCTGCCCGAAGTTCAGACACTATTTCCTAGATCATGAGATCTGGATAGTGTCCAAGCTTGATCCAATCAAGCACTTGTTCGAAAAACCCATTCTCACAGGTAGATTGGGCAAATGGCAACTCCTTCTAATGGAGTATGATATGAAATACCATCACCAGATCTCCATTAAGAGGCAAGCCCTAGCAGATTACGTTGTTGAATTCCCCTTAGAGGACGCATATCCCACTCTTGTCGAAATGCCTGATGAAGGCATATTGCAAAACCATTTTCAAAACCACATTTTGGCAAACTCTTTCGAAAACCAAGTGTGGAAGATGCACTTCGATGGGGCACGAAACCAACGAGGGGCTGGTGCCGGGGTCATCCTAATCTCCCCTGAAAAGGGTGAGATTCCCATAGCAGTCCGCCTAGATTTCGAATGTTCCAACAACGTAGCTGAGTATGAAGCACTCATACAAGGCTTAAGGATTTCGAAAACTCTAGGGGCATCATGCATCGAGGTCTTTGGAGATTCGCTCCTTGTCATAAACCAGGTTTTAAAAATTTGGCAAGTACGGAATGAGTAACTACTTCCATATCACGAGTTGGCCGCTCGATTGGTCCAGTCCTTCCAATTGTGTAAACTCACACACGTAGGAAGAGAGGACAATGGCATCACCGATGCCCTCTCCTCCTTGGGTTCAGCCCTAAAGGTCGATCCCATTTCAAGGACCAAATCTTTGGAAATATGGCATGCGCCCCACCCATCCACACACGACTTGGATATTTGACAAAATAACCCAGAGTCTATTGAAAAACCCTGGTTTTATGACATCAAACAGTTTTTAGAAAATGGGGGATTCACCGAGGATGCCACATCCAAGGATAAGGCATTCATTCGTAAGATTTCGACTCGATACACCATTCTGGGTGGGGTTTTATACAAAAAGAGTTTTACCGGCATTCTGCTTAGGTGTATCGACCTAGAGGAGGCTAGGATAGTGATGCATGAATTCCACGATGGAGAATGTGGAGGTCATGTTGTAGACACCGAAAATTTTCACTTACGGGTTCTTAGGCCTGAAGTGAACCTTTTTGCAATCTACATTCGCTTTATGGGCGTGCCAGCTAGTTTACTTTAACTAGCAAAGTATGTTTTGAAAAATAATCTGACTTTTGAAAGGCGATTGTAGGCAAGCGGGATTTCTACGTCGCAGACCTTCTTGCACCGATGTGCAAGAGTCAATCTGTACGCTTAGAGACTTCGTTTTGAAACAAGTTTAACTCAAAATATATTTTGAATGAAGAAGTGTTTTAAAACCTTTTAAAAACCATGCATTTGGGCGATTTTGACTTTGTAAGGGTTGGACGACCCTAAGTCTTTCAAATTTTAATCTACTTAGGCACGATGTGCATGCATCGAAATAGCCTAAGTCTTGGCATATTTGCACGATTGATTCGGGTTGTTTTTGTATGATTTTCAGATTTTAGATCACGTGGATTTGCATGTGCCTAAGTCTTTCTTTTTATCCATTTATGGGCCACCTAGGTGTGTGTTATGAACACTCTACTACATGGGGCGAATTTGAGCGGGAGTACGGGGCTTGCTTTGATGCAATATGCGTCCTACCTCGTGGTATGGCGTAGATGCAATGCAAACTCACGCAACTCCAAAGGGAAAACCCGAATTTAAAAGACAATGCCGAAGGGAAATTACCGAAGGGAAATGACTTGTAAAGTAAATAGCCGAAGGGAAATGACTTGTAAAGTAAATAGCGGAAGGGGAAATATGGCTATATCTTAAGAGCGGAAAGGCTCAATTGTGTAAGTGTGTGTCGTGTATATACTGAAAGACAACGCACACGACTTGAACCTTAAAACCCGAATCTTAAAGACGTAGCCGAAAGAAATACTTTATATAGAGTATATGTAGGGGCCCTTACTTGGGTCTTGTAAATAAGAGCGAAGGCTCAATGTGTGTGCGTGCTTGAATTGAAAGACTTACACACACGACATGAAATGAAACCCAAATATAAATTGCAGTATGCCTTGACTAGGGTCTTGGGAGTAAGAGCGAAAGCTCAATGTGTGTGAGTGTAGAATTGAAGTACTACGCACACGACATAAATGAAACCCAAATATAACTGCAATAAGGCCTTTACTAAGGTCTTGGGAGTAAGAGCGAAGGCTCAATGTGTGTGCCTGTGGAAAATGGAAAGACAACACACACGACTTAATTAAAAACCCCCTTGACTTAAAATATATAAATATAACTATATATTAGGGGCTTGTTAGGCCCGTGTGTGTGCAAGAAGTGTACGACTAAGAGCGGAAAGGCTCAAGTGCGTGTGTGTGTGGGTGTGTCACACCACGTTATTACAATCAGGGGGAGACGAAGCTCCTTTACTACAGCCCCGTATCAAAATTTAATTGAATATAAAGCAAGTTAATGTAATAGACCAAGTTTAGACACTTACAAATAGCTGGTCCATGTTCAACTTGCTTGCACGTGGGCTCATGGTTCACCTTGGGCAGCCAAGAGGGGGTTATCCTAGGTGGCTTTGAGAGAGGTTCTATGAGGCACGGTTAGGGTCTTAGGGGAACTAAGGTTCGGCCAAGACGGGGGCTGTGTAGGGTCTGTCCTAGGGTGCAGTTCACGGCCAGGGTGCAGGTCAGGTCGGCAGGGAGGTGGTCGGGTCGGCAGGAAGCAGTCGGGTGGCTGGCGCGGCCGTTGGGCGCCTGGCGCAGCAGACGGGCGCCTGACGCGGCTGCAGTGGCGCGGGGCGCACTGTGGCGCAGGACGCGCTGCGGCGTGGGGTGTGCAGGCAGCCGAGGGGCACGCGGCAGGAAGCAGGGCGCGGTGTGCTGCGGGGCGCGCTGTGGCGCGTGGCGCGGCAGGCAACAGGGGCGCGCGGCAGCAAAAGGGGCGCGCGGCAGGCGCTGTTTGCTCATGGCCGACCAGGGTGAAGTTGTTGGGGTTTGTTAGGGATGGTTTGAGGCGGTTAGGGTTAGGTTAGGTCTAGTTAGGGTTCAGTTAGGGTTAGGTTGGTTCAGTTAGGGTTAGGTTCAGTTAGGGTTAGGTAGGTTCAAACCTAGGCTAGGTCGGGGGTTAGGTTTACCTCTTGGAGCCGGTCCTTCATGGCTTGAGCCCACGTCTCCATGGTTGCAGCCTCTTGGTCCAGCCCACCTTTGTTGCAGCCCCTTGGTCTAGACCCACATAGCCCACATGGCTTGAACCCACCTCACCCAATGAGCCCACATGGCTAGGTCTATCACTCCCTCTCTCTCCTCCCAAATATTTGCATGAACCCTTTACATGGACCCCCTCACCTCTATTTATAGAGATTTGAGGTGGGTCTTGGGTTTGGGTTTGGGGTTTGGATCCAGACCCAAATCCAAACACTATTTGGATCTGGATATTGGATCTCGGATATTTTGAGATCTGTATCCGATCCAAACCCTATATTTTTATGGATATGGATCTGGATATTTTGATCCAGATCTGATCCAATCCAAACACTATTTGGATCCAATCCAAATCCAAACACTATTTGGATCGACCCAAACACTATTTGGATTGGCCCAAATCCAAACACTATTCATTACATGGATTTGGATCTGGATATATATGGTCCAGATCCAAATCAAAATTTCTTCGGACAGTCCTTCTTGGCTTCTCGAGGCGAACGATCTGTGCGGGCACTGGCTTCATCAGCGCTCCGTCTGGTGCTGGGTTTTCCCCAACTTTGTCGTCCAGACTCCGTCTCGCCGTTCTTGACTCCGTTGAGCTTTTCATCAAACGGGCTCAGCTTTCTTTTGTTTTTTTATCAGGGAGTGGCTTCTGAAGCTCTGGGCTTGAATCCTCTTCGGGCCTAGGGTCTTCTTTTGCCTTCTGTACCTGTTTTCACATTTCAAAACAGGTCGTCGTTTTGGCTCAAACGATCTTTTTGGTGTTTTGAGAGTTTTTGAAAAATAGAAGATTTGGAGTGTTTACACTTGTTAATGCCAACATGATGGCAATGAAAATACTTAGAGGGGGTTATTTTTGGTCCACCCTGAAGAAGGATTGCCACGATCATGTTAGGAAGTGTCATCCATGTCAAGTGCATGGGCACGCCATTCATATCCCATCATCTACATTGCATTCCGTGGTCAGCCCCAAGTGTCATCCATGTGGGTGTTTGACATCGTAGGCCCAATATTTCCAAAGGCCTCGAATGGGCATCAATTTATTTTAGCAGCCACGGAATATTTCTCCAAGTGGGTGGAAGCCATTTCTCTAACCAGTGTGATGGGGCAACATGTGGTGGCTTTCATCCGGAGGAATATCTTGGCTCGATTTGGGGTTCCACGAGACCTTGTGTCTGATAATGGCACCCCATTCAAGAACGAGCGGATGGTTAAGTTGTGCAACACATATGCCATAACTCACCACTTCTCCTCGCCCTACTACCCTGAAGGCAACGGCCAAGCCGAAGCCACAAACAAGACTCTCATTAGCATAATTGAGAAAACCTTAGAGAAGGGTAGGACGTGGCACGAGAAACTGGATGAAACCTTATGGGCTTATAGGACTTCCATCCGGACTCCCACGAATGCCACACCATTCGAATTGGTCTATGGCACAAACACCATTCTTCCCATTCATACCCAATTGCATTCATTCCATACATCCATTGCACTCGACCTCCCCCTAGAGACGCTTCAGCATGCTAGGATGGCCGAACTAGATTTGCTAGATGAGAGGCGACTCCTTGCCATGGATCATGCTCGTGCATACCGGCAAAGGATAGCCCGATACTATAGCAAACACATGAGACCTCACCACTTTGCAGTGGGAGATCTGGTCTTAAAAACCATCCACCATCATGGCCCACACCCCCTAGGAAAGTGGCGCCCCAATTGGGATGGACCCTATGTTGTACGAGCAACCACTACGAACAATTCGTATTGGTTGATCGATGTAGAAGGTAGGAATTTAGCAGATCCTATCAATATTCAATACTTAAAAAAATATCATGTGTAGGATTTGGATTAAATTCCAGTTTTCGAAAATTTTAGGGATAGCTGCTCTGAGACGTGTGAATAAGGTGCAAAGGCAAAGTCGTGTGACCCTGAGTAAGAGAATTCGCACTTGTGAAAGAGTGGTGTCTTCAAAATCGTGGTTACATTTCAAAATCCTTCTTCTTACGCAGAAAGGCCTAGTTCAATATAGCATGATACTTGCAAGTAGTACGTGCTATTTCTAAATAGGCTGATTTGGGATGGATCGAGTGTAGGCTTGGTATAAGTCCTCCCCTCTTCTCTTCTACTTCCAAAAGGAAAACAAAGGCCCAAACAAAAGGGAATTTCCCATTCAAAGCATCTTCCCAAAAGAAAGAAACCAGAATTCAAAAGAAAATCGATTCTCTTATGAAAAAGAGGGATGAAAGAAAAAATACTCCCAAAGGGAGACCCTCTACGAAAAAAAGGAAAAAGAGGCCAAAAAGCTCAAAAAGAGCAGTTTTCCGCCTTCTATGCCTTAAACCACGAGACGCTTAAGAAGGGACCGTGGTATCTCTTTCCCATCCCTGGCTTATCCCAAGCTAAAACATGGTTCATTTCGAGGAATCCTAAAGTAAAAATAGGATTTACTTACTTGAATTTCATCTTGTTTGAGAATTCGACGTTTCGAGTAAGGCGTAGGAATTTGAAATACAACTTGTTTTCTTATAAAACCTCTGCTAGATAAGCAAGTATTAAGACTCAAATAAGGGCAAGCACGAAGAACTTGAGATCCTTAGGATCGAGACTCAAGACAGTTGTCCCTTTTGTAAATAAATTTTGTAAATAAGTTTTGAAAAATCGAACATCGAACAGCATAGGATTTTTGCTCACTTGGAGCAACAGGCCTTGTAAGTCTCTAGAGTTCGACCACATCTGGTCTCTGGGAGGTCGCCACTCTTGGCACCACACCCATGTCATCTGCATTCCACGCATGGCACTTGCATAAACATGATCCCATTTAGGACCAGATTCCATAGTATAACCCTTTGGCGTAATATCTCCTCCTACCAGAGTTTGTAAATTGAGATTTTGCTAAAAATAGGGACGATCCCATATTCTTCGTGGCTAGATCTAGGGAGACATTGAAAGGGGTGTTTGTCGTCTTTGTCCTTATCCAAATCGATTTGGACAAGGCCAAAGAGGGGCATCTCTAAACACCCCAAAATCCCACGAATTTCTCAAATTCACCTGGTTTTGTAAAAGCAGCCCCAAAGGGCCATTTTGAGTCTGGAAACCCAGGAGCCTTCCAGACAACCCTGTACATGTTTTGAACTTTACATATTTCAAAAATGTATCATATGGCTTTTTAAAAACCTTTTAAAACACGTTTTGAAACCCCAAAGCAGCTTGGCCTAATCCAGACAGGACTAGGAAAGCTAAGAAGAGCCTGGAACCGGAGCACCTGTCGAACCCAGCACAGCAACTCTCGTATCAAATCCACCCCCAGGATCTCGAACGTCCAAGACCCTGTTATCATCAAAACATCATTTGAAGTCATCTCCAGAAGGCGAAAACAGAGGCGGACGATTATGTTGGTGAAGACCCAACACAGACGGAGTACTGATGCTGTCAGGCCCCGCACAAACCGTTCGTTTCGAACACAGCTCGAAGGAGTCAGAATTCAGTTTGGATCGGATCTGGACCATATATATCCAGATCCCAATCCAAACCCATGTATGGACTTAGATTTGGATTTGGATTCAAAAATCCAATCCAATATCCATATCCATGGACCACATCACCTTCTCATAAATGGAGGTGGGGCCCACTTGAATTTCACGTGGGATTAAGGGCATGAGAGAGAGTGGGGGAGGATAAGATCAAGTGTGTGTTGTAATTAAGCTTGACTTGTGTGTCAAGTTTGGGGTTAATCATGTGGGTTAGCCTAATTAAGTGGGTTTAAAGCTTGTAATTAGCCAAAACCTAACCTAGGGCTGCACCAACATGATGTGGTTAAGGTCTATGGGTCATGCAAAGGGAGCTCCTTCACCTAAACCTAACCCAAAACACCTAATCCTAGCCTTCTACTCTAATCCGGTCCTAATCTGAGCCTAATCACCTAACCCATTTCCCTAATCCCGGCCTAATCCCAACCTAATCACCTAACCCACTTCCCTAATCCTTCCCTAAACCTAAGTTAATTTCCCTAATCCTAGCCTAATTACCTAACCTACCTCACTAAACCTCACCCTAGAACCAACCCACCTAGCTAAACCCTAAACCTCTAAACCACCCCTAGCACACAACCTACCCAAACCACTTGTATTTAAAATATCTGGCCCTACCCTTTCCAGCCCACCTTATCACCACACCACCCCCTACCTAAACCACCTAACCACTATCCCAAAACCAGCCCTAACCGACCTAGCCCAGCCGTATATAAACCCCCCCCCTTTTGGGGCGGGTTTCCCATCTTCAAGCCCCACCTTCCACTAGCTCGGTCCTCTACTTTCCAGCTCAGCCGACTCCCCTCCTGCTCCACCTGCCCCACAGTCAGCCACCACCACCACCACCACCACACCGGCCGAATCCCATCTTGCGCATCCCAACCACCCGGCTCCTTTCTTCCATCCATCGCCCCTCTTCAATCACGGTTAGTACCCTATCCTCCACCTTACTCCTTCTCCACTCCGTCTCCACTCTCAGCCACCTAACCCACTACCATATCAACCTAAGGCCAGCCACTAGCCGCCACCATTCCCACTCAGCCAGGCCATAACCACCCTAACTACCCGCCACCACCTAGACACCTTAGCTCCATTTGGCCACCCTATCCGACTCCCTAAGACCTGCCCATATCACCCCACTACACCCACGACACCCACTACCACCTGACCCCATCTCCTAGCTAGTTCCCTTCCCTTACACCACTCCTAGCCACCCTAGCAACCCGCCACCACCGAACTCCCCCAGTCGGCCACTCCAACCGACTGTCGCCTCTTCACTCGGCCAGCAATCCGCCAACCTTAGGTGCCCCATTAGACCTTCCCTTGAGCTTCCCCTTAGTGCCATACTCCCCCAACACTACACTCTCCCTAGTGACCTTACCCAGCCCCTTTAATCCCACACGTCAAGGCGGCACCCTTGCTAGCAACCCATAAAAATCAATACAAACAAGCAAACCTCTTGAAAATTTTTCCAAGAAAAGTGTTTTAACTCTTTATCTTGTGCATTTCATAGTTGGGTTTTTAAAAGCATCGGAGCCATGTCAAATCCAGGCTCCCAAGAAGTGTCTAGCCATGCCTCATGCGCATCAAGTTCTCATTCTAGGAAAATTTTGAAAACTCGAGATCAAAGAGAGGAAATCGAGGAGTTAAGAAGGGATTTTGAGGCCAAGATCACTGCTCTTAGCCAAGAGGCTGAAGCAGTTGATTCATGTTCGTCACATGGCGAACCAAAGGCCAAAAAGAGATTTGAAAAAGCTCGAAAACACAAGGGGACCTCCGCAATGGAAGGCAACCAATACCACGAATCCTTCACTCATAAGGATCGTAAAGCCCTACAGCAGCTGTTGAAAGGGCAAAACAAAGAGAAAAGAAACTACGCCCTGTCTAATTGTCTTCCTTTAGACTATGAAACAGACAGTGACGATGAAATACCGAATTTCCATCGGTATGATGGCACGGGAGACCCTAGGTCTTACTTGCAACTTTTCTCTCGTCGAGCCCATAAGAAAAAAAAGGACTCGATGAAATGGGTGTATTGGTTCCCTTTATCCCTCAAAGGCACAGCTTCCAAATGGCTGGCTTCCTACAATCTTAGTCAGTTCGCTACTTTTGAAGAGTTAGCGAACTGCTTTATGCAGAGATTCTTGCATAACATAGAAGTGACGCCCACTTTAAACACATTGAGGGATACGAAGCAAGGTATGAACGAAGTTGTCCATGCCTTTATTGTTCGATGGAGGTCCCTCCTTGGGCAAGTACGAGAACCCATATCCGAAGGGTGCGCAGTAATGCTCATCCTGGATAATTTTAAAAATGAGTTGAAAATCCTTCTCTCCCTTCACGAAATCTCAACTTTCCATAAGTTGATTAAAAAAGCATCTCTTTTTGAAACGAATTTGAAGAAAGGGACTTATGACCACTTATGGAAAGGGAATGTGGTTTCAAAAATTCGCTTGGATAAGCCTGGCACTTATGGGCTACCCACCATGGACAAAGGGGCAAAACCCCACAAAGTCACCAATGTCCGGGTGGATCCAAGCCCAACGAGCACTTCTAAAACTTTTGAGAGTTTTGAAAATAGAAAAGACAAAAAAATATAAAAACCTTTTGAAAAACGGGAGTATACTCCGCTGGGGCAACCTGTGTCGGAGGTCCTAGACCTCCTACTTGCCCAAGGAATGATCGAACTCCCCGAAATTCTTGAGGGGATCACTTTCAAAGGGAGATTTTTAAATCGATTCTATAAGTATCATCGGCTCAAAGGCCATGATACAAAGCAGTGTTTCTCCCTACTTAATAAGATTGAGAACTTGATAGTAGAGGGCCGACTCCAGGTCATTGAGGAACCAGAGCCTGCCCAAGCTATCTTTAAAGAACCCTTCCCCAAACATGCAAGTACCAGTGGGAAGGGCAAAGAGGTATATGCTCTCACGATTTCGAAGAGTCTAGCGCATGCATGTCATTTTGGTTTTGATACTTGTCCATCTACTCTCATCCTTCATAGGAAACTCGCCCAAGTAGTAATCCGGGGACCACCCAAAGTTTCATCCCCGGTTAAACCTGTTTTAAAAATTCAAGGTGCTCCAAAGCACATGAATAGAGCCACGATAGGCACGAGCCCTAGGTTGATCATGGGGTAGGTGACTAGGTTCAGAAGGATATATCAACCCCCACATCTGCAAAATGCTAAAAAGGTGGTCAGTATACCTGGCCCCTCCAAAGCATGTATCCCTAGAGTCTCGCCAAAAGCGGACAAAGGAAAAGTTGTTTTAACCTTATATGATTTCGAAAATCATCTTTCAAAGATTCTTATTAACATGTCCATCCTAGAGCTGATACAAACCTCGCCTAGGCATAGACTTGTTTTATAGAAAATTCTAGAAAGAGCCAAGGTTAGCTCAAACATAACCCCGGAGTCCCTATCGACCCAAGTGGCGTCTATAAGTGCAAAAACGCCCATCATGTTCTCGGAAGACGATGTAGAAAGACCCTACGAAGCCCACAACCAAGCCCTACATATCGAGGTGGTATTGAATCACCACTCTCTGAATAGGTACCAAATCGGAGTCACCTTGACCTCCGTGAACCCAAGCCCCATCGTAATCACTGGATATGATGGGAATGCGTCAAGACCCTTAGGATCCATAGAATTACCCATGGAAACCGGAGGGATAGCTCACATGGGGGTGTTCCATATCTTGGACATCCACCCCCACTACAACCTATTGTTGGGAAGGCCTTGGATACACAGCCTACGTGTTGTGCCATCCACCTTCCATAGGTGTGTCAAAATCCCTTTCGACGATCAAATAGTAGTAATTCTAGGTGAGAGTCACCTACAGCTTAAGGGAATCCAGAATTTCCCACGCTTGTCGAGCTCCCAAGCCTACGAGGCCAATCTAGGTCAGACCTAGGTCGAGCCACCAAAGCTCACACTCCAAATAGCTAGGAAGGTCGTATACATCAAGGGGCAGCCCAAGGCTAGCCCACTCAAAACACTAACCATCCCAGGAAAGGCCAAGAGTTGCCTATTTCAAAAACCCATAGACAAAAAGCCTTATGTGCATAACATGGATGATAGCAAGTTCCAAGACCATGACTTATATGAAAACTTTTCCAAAAACAAAAAATCGTGGAACATGCTATTGAATATGGGGTATATGCCATAAAAGAGTCTAGGGGTTGTAGATACGGAAAATCCTCACTTCTGGTTCTTAGGCCTTAAATGAACCTTTTCGTGTGTCTAAGTCGTATTTAATAAAAGGGCGTGCCAGCTAGCTTGCTTAAGCTAGCGAAAGAAAGTTTTTGAAATCTGACTCTATCGGGGCGACTGTGAGCAAGTGAGCTCTTTTTGTCGCAGACCTTCTTGCATCGATGCGCAAGGGTCAGTCTGTACGCTTGGCAAAGTCTTTTAAATTAAACCTCTTTGAAAAATACCCGAAGTGTTTGGGCTTTGTATGTACGATTGCAAATTTTATTACACGTGGGATTTGCACCTGCCTATGTCTTTCTTTTTAAGCTTTTTAAGGCCAACTAAGTGTGTGCACAAGTGACATAAGTTGGATGATTTTTGAACGGGAGTGTGGGGCTTGCTTTGATGCAATATGCATCCTAACTCGTGGTATGGCGTATATGCAATGCAAACTCACACAACTCCAAAGGGAAAACCCGAATTGAAAGACAATGCGAAAGGGAAATGACTTAATATAAATTGCAAAAGGGAAATTGCAAAAGGGAAATATGACTATATCTTAAGAGCGGAAAGGCTCAATTGTGCAAGTGTGTGTCATGTATATATGGAAAGACTACGCACACAGTTGAACCTTAAAACCCAAATCTTAAAGACATAGCCGAAGGGAAATACTTATAATATAGATGGGCCCGAAGGTCACCAACGTGTGCGTGGGTGTTGTGTGTATATGTAAAAGACAACTCACACGACTTGTAATGTAAACCCAAATATAATTGCAATATGGCCTTGACTAAGGTCTTCGGAGTATGAGCGAAAGCTCAATGTGTGTGAGTGTAGAATTGAAATGCTACGCACACAACTTGAATTAAAACACCCAAAACGAAATTGCAATATGGCCTTTAGTAAGGTCTTGGGAGTAAGAGCGAAAGCTCAATGTGTGTGAGTGTGGAAATTGAAAGACCACACACACAACTTGAATTAAAACGCCCAAGGGAAATTGCAATACGGTCCTTACTAGGGTCTTGGGAATAAGAGCGAAAGCTCAATGTGTGTGAGTGTGGAAATTGAAAGACCATGCACACAACTTAAATTAAAACCCATGCAACTTAAAACATATAGGTATAACTATATCTTAAGGGCTGATTAGGCCCGTGTGTGTGTCGAAATCGTGTGCAACTAAGAGCGAAATGGCTCAAGTGCACGTGTGTGTGGGTGTGCCAAACCACATTATTACAAGTGGGGGGAGACAATGCTCCATTATTACAACCCCGTATCAAATTTAATTGAATGTAAGCAAGTTCATACTAAGGACCAAGTTAGGCACTTACGTATAGTTGGTCCGACTGTGACTTGCTTGGCTTTGGCCTATGTGAGTCACCTTGGACAACCGAAGGGGAGCTCCTTGGATGCGGGTGGGCACCAAGTAGGGTCTTAGTCGAATGAAAACTTGAAGATGGCCGGGTGGTAGGCGCAGCAAGTGGGGATGTTGGGTGAGTTGGGGCACCAAGTAGGGTCTTAGCCGAATGAAAACTAGCTAGGTAGTTGCAGGTTGAAGGGTGAAGGCTTAGCTAGGGGCTGGGAAGTGGATGGCTAAGGAAATGTGGGAAGGTAGGGTGTGAAGTGGCTGGGTGTATGGGAGATGGCTAGGGTGCAGCAGTGGCGGGTGATGAAGTGTGTGGCTGGGTAAGAAGGGGAGAGGAAGAGAGGTTAGATGGAGCTGAGATGGGGGTACTAACCGGGTGTGGTGGAGGAGGTGATGGCCGGAGGTGGTGGAAGGAGTGGCAGCCGAATGGGGTGTGCAGGTGGCAGTCGGGTGGAGTGCGGAGGTGGCAGCCAGGTGGAAGTGCAGCCGGGTGGAGTGGCGGTGGATGGTGGTGCTGCTGGGGGAGAATGGGAGTGAAGTGGGGTGGATGAGAGGGCAGGTGAGAGGAGAGAGAGAGATCCCAGATCTGCCCAAAACCCGCCCCAAAAGGGTGGCTTTTATAGGCATGGGCTGGGGTCGGTTGATGAGGTGGTATGGGAAGATATTTAGGATATGGTGGGCTGGTGGGGTAGTTTGGGTAGGTCGGCTAGGGGGGAGTGGTATGGTGGTTTAGGGTAGGTCAGTTAGGGTGGCTGGGAATTAAGGGTTAGGGTCTAATTAGGTGGGTTAAGGTGGGATTAGGTTTAGTCTAGCTAGGGTCTAGGTGGTCTAGTTAGGTGAGGTGAGCTAGGTGAGGTCGGCTAGGTATGGTTGGGGTGGTTTTGGGTGAGGGTGGCTAGGATTAGGTCAGGTTTAGGGGGGAGTGGCTAGGTGAGGTGGGTTAGCTTAGGGCTAGGTTTAGGAGCATCCCCTTGGCCTTGATCCATGGACCTAGTTGCAGCATGTTGGTGCAGCCCCAGGTTAGGTGTAGGTGCATACAAGCTTAAACCCACACTCTTATGCTAAACCCACACGATTAACCCAAAACTTGACTAAAAAGTCAAGCCCACCAACTTTCTCACTCATACTTTATCATCCCATTCTCTCTCTACCCAAGCTTTTCACATGAATTCTTTGTGGGCCCCACCTCCATTTAAAATGTGATGTGCGCCATGGATGTGGATATTGGATTGGATCTTTGGATCCAAATCCAAATCCAAATGCATGTTTGGGTCTGGATCTGGATATATATGGTCCAGATTCGGCCCAAATCTGATTTTTTTTATTCCTTCATGGCATTGCGAAACGGACGGTTTGTGTGGGGCCTGACTGTATCAGTACTCTGTCTTGCATTGGGTCTTCGCCAACATTGTCGTCCGCTCTTCTTCTCACCTTCTGGAGATCATTTTGATAAATTTGTTGATAACAGGGGCTTGGATGTCCGAGAAATCTGGGGATGATTCTGATACGAGAGTTGATGTGTCAAGCTTGAAATATGCTCTGGGTCTGGGCTCTCTTTCGCTTTTTCGGTCCTGCTTTCATCAGGCCAAGTTGCTTTTCGGGGTTTCAAAACACCTTTTTAAGGTTTAAAAAGTTGTATGTATATATTTTAAAACATACGGTTTTAACATATGTACAGGGTTGTCTGGAAGGCTCCTGGGTTTCCAGACTCAAAATAGCCCTTTGGGGCTGCTTTTGTAAAACCAGGTAATTTGAGAAAATCGTGGGATTTTGGAGTGTTTACAGATGCCCCTCTTTGGCATTATCCAAATTGATTTGGAAAATGGCAAAGACGACAACACCCCTTTCGATGTCTCCCTAGATCTATCCACGAAAATATGGGATCGTCCCAATTTTTAGCAAAATCTCTCTTTTAAAACCTTGGTAGGAGGAGATATCATGCCAAAGGGATTTCTATCGAATCTGGTCCTAAACGGGATCATGTTATGCAAGTGTTCATGCGTGGATATGCACATGCATGTCATGGATGAGACGCCAAGAATGGCGACCTCCCAGAGACCAGATGATATGGTCGAACTCTTGAGACTTACGAAGGCCTGCTGCTCCAAGTGAGCAGACCCTATGTTGCTCGATGTTCAATTTTTCAAAATTTATTTACAAAAGGAAAAACTGTTTTGAGCCTCAATCCTAAGGATCTCGAGCTCTTCGTGTTTGCCTTTGCTTGAGTCTTGACACTCGCTAATCTAGCGGAGGTTTTATAAGAAAACAAGCTATATTTCAAAATTCCAACGTCTTACTCGAAACGTCGAATTCTCAAACAAAATGAAATTCAATTCAAGTAAATCCTATTTTTACTTTAGGATTCCTCGAAATGAACCATGTTTTACTTGGGATAAGCTAGGGATGGTGTAGACGCACCAAAAATCCCCGCCTCTTTGCCTTTTTAAGGGCTTGGAGCGGATCCTCTCGTGTGTCTAAGGCCTATGTATGCAAACAGGGCGTGCCAGCTAGCTTACCTAAGCTAGCGAAGATATTTTAACACTGACTTCTAAACGTGGCGACTGTGAGCAAGTAAGCTCTTGTCGTCGCAGACCTTCTTGCACCGATGCGCAAGGGTCAGTCTGTACGCTTTGCAAAAATCGAGTTTTTGGAGAGAAAGTCTACGAAGCGGTTCGAAGTGACTATTTCGGGTCTTTAGAATGCGATTGCATGTTTTAGATCACGTGGATTTGCACGTGCCTAAGTCTTTTCTTTTATCCCTTTTCGGGCCACCTAGTTTGTGTGTTATGAACACTCCACTACGTGGGCGAATTCGAGCGGGGCTTGCTTTGATGCAATATGCGTCCTACCTCGTGGTATGGCGTAGATGCAATGCAAACTCACGCTACTCCAAAGGGAAAACCCGAAATGTAAAGACAATACTGAAGGGAAATGACTGAAGGGAAATAACCGAAGGGAGATATGTATATAGATTATGTATATGAGCCCTTACTCGGGTCTTGCAAATAAGAGCGAAGGCTCAATGTGTGTGAAAGTGCTTGAATTGAAAGACTTACTCACACGACATGAAATTAAACCCAAATAGAAATTACAGTATGGCCTTGACTAAGGTCTTAGGAGTAAGAGCGAAGGCTCAATGTGTGTGAAAGTGCTTGAATTGAAAGACTTACTCACACGACATGAAATGAAACCCAAATAGTATAGGTCGGCCCTTACTTGGGTCTTTCAAATAAGAGCGAAAGCTCAATGGAAAGTGCTTGAATTGAAAGACTTACCCACACGACATGAAATGAAAACCCAAATAGTATAGGTCGGCCCTTACTTGGGTCTTTCAAATAAGAGCGAAAGCTCAATGTGTGTGAGTGCTTGAATTGAAAGACAACGCACCCAACTTAAACAAAACCCTTCGAAAATGAAAGTATATATATACACTTATGTATTAGGGGCTGATTAGGCCCGTGTGTGTTCAAAATCGTGCACGACTAAGAGAGTGCACGTGTGTGGTTGTGCCAAGCCACGTTATTACAAGCGGGGGGAGACTACGCTCCGTTATTACAACCCCAAATCAAATTGAATCTCAAGCAAATATACAACTAAAGACCAAGTTTAGGCACTTACGAGTAGCTGGTCCGTGGAGGCCTTGCTTGAGCGTGGGCTTGGCCTTCGCCTTGGGCTGCAAACGGGAGCTCCGCGAGGACGGGTGACCAAGGGTGCTGGCCAGCTGCAAGTGGGGCACGGGATAGGCGCCTCGAAGGTGGCCGGCTGCAAATGGGTGTCGCCTCGATGTGGGGGGTTAAAGGGGCTGGACCAAGTGAGTGTTTAGGGTCACCAGGAGAGTCGAGGGTTTAGGGAAGGTGGACCTAAAAGGGGAGTTTATGGGAAGTCCGAATGGGAGTCCTATAGGGTGGAAGAAATGGCTGGCCGGGTGCAAATTGGATGGTTAGGTAGTGGCCGGTAGTTTAGGTTGTGTTAGGTTCGGCTAAGTTAAAAGGGTGGTGACAAAAGGGCTGAGATGATGATAGGGTAGGTGGCTAGGAGTGGAGAGGGAGTAGAGAAGGATTTAGGGAGAGTTGGGGAATGCTTACCGAATGGGGAGAGGCGGTGGATGGAAGAGAGAAGCAGCCGGATGTGGGAGCTCGACTGGTTCGGTTGGGTGAAGAGAATGATGATGGAGGGGGCTTCGGCTGGAACGGTGGTGGCGGTGGTGGTGCTGCAGGTGGAGCTTGGGGAAGTGGAGAGTGGTCCCGGCTGGGTGAGGAAATGGGAGAAAGAGAGGGCCCGACTGGGTGAGGTGAGGGTTCCTAGCTTGGAAAACCCGCCCCCAAGGGGGGGGTTTAAATAGGGATGGGTAGGTCGGTTACGGCTGGGCTTGGAGTAGTGGTTAGGTGGTTTAGGTAGGGTGGTATGTAGATAAGGTGGGCTGGAAAGGGTTGGGCCAGATATTTTGAAAACTAGGGGTTTGGGTAGATTGTGGGCTAGGGGTGGTTTAGGGGTTTAGGGCTAGGTTAGGTGGTTGGGTTTTAGGGTGAGGTTTAGTGAGCTAGGTTAGGTGATTAGGCTAGGTTTAGGCTAGGATTAGGGAAATTAATCTAGGTTTAGGGAAGGATTAGGGAAGTGGGTTAGGTGATTAGGTTCAGATTAGGGGTGGATTAGGGGTTTAGGCTAGGATTAGGCATTTTGGGTTAGGTTTAGGTGAAGGAGCTCCCTTTGCATGGCCCATAGACCTTAACCACCTCATGTTGGTGCAGCCCTAGGTTAGGTTTTGGCTAATTACAAGCTTAAACCCACTCAATTAGGCTAACCCACATGATTAAACCCAAACTTGACACACAAGTCAAGCTTAATTACAACACTCTTGATATTTTCCATCCCCACTCTCTCTCATGCCCAATATCCCACGTGATTTTCAAGTGGGCCCCACCTCCATTTATGAGAAGGTGATGTGGGCCATGGATATGGGTATTGGATTGGATCTCTGGATCCAAATCCAAATCCAAGTCCACATATGGGTTTGGATTGGGATCTGGATATATATGGTCCAGATCCAATCCAAGCTGAACTCTGACTCCTTCGAGCTGGGTTCGAAATGGACGATTCGTGCGAGGTCTGACAACATCAGTACTCCATCTTCGTTGGGTCTTCGCCAACATGGTCGTCCGTCTCCGTTTCTGCCTTCCGGAGATGACTTTAAATGATATTTTGATAAGAACAGGGTCTTGGACGTTCGAGATCCTGGGGGTGTGAATCAGATACAAGAGTTGTTGTGCCGGGCTCGACCTGTGCTCCGGTTCCGGGCTCTTCTTAGCTCTCCTGGTCCTGTCTTGATCGGGCCAAGCCGCTTCGGGGTTTCAAAACATGTTTTAAAAAGGTTTTAAAAGCTATATTGTATGTTTTCGAAATATAGAGTTCAAAATGTATGTACACGGTTGTCTGGAAGGCTCCTGGGTTTCCAGACTCAAAAATGGCCCTTTGGGGCTACTTTTACAAAACCAGGTTTGTTTAAGGAATTCGTGGGATTTCGGGGTGTTTACAGATGGGAAAGAGATACCACGATCCCTTCTGAAGTGTCCCATGGTTTGAGGCATAGAAGGTGGAAAACTGCTCTTTTTGAGCTTTTTGGCCTTTTCTTCCTTTTTTTCATAGAGGGTCTCCCTTTGAGAGTATTTTTTTCTTTTTATTTCCTCTTTTCCATAAAAGAATCAATTTTTTTTTTTTATTCTGGTTTCTTTCTTTGGGAAAGAGATTTTCGGCAGGGAATTCTCTTTGTTTTGGCCACGTTTTCCTTTTGGAGGGAGAAGTAGTGAGTCATGCCATTGTAAACACCCCAAAATCCCACGATTTTCCTAAAACACCTGGTTTTACAAAAGCTGCCCCAAAGTGCTATTTTGAGTCTGGAAACCCAGGAGCCTTCCAGGCAACCCTGTACATATGCTTTAAACTATATATGTTTTAAAATATGTATGATATAGTTTTAAAACCTTTTAAAATATGTTTTAAAACCCCCCAAAGCGACTTGGCCTGATGAAAGCAGGACCAGAGGAACGAAAGAGAGCCTGGAACCGGAGCACATGTCGAGCCCAGCACATCAACTCTCGTATTAGATTCATCCCTAGAATCTCGAACATCCAAGCCCCTGTTATCAACAAACTACTTGAAATCATCTCCAAAAGGTGAAAACAGGAGCGGACGACAATGTTGGCGAAGACCCAACGCAAGACGAAGTACTGATGCTGTCAGGCCCCGCACAAACCGTTCATTTCGAACATACCCTGAAGGAGTCAGAAATCAGATTTGGATCGGATCTGGACCATATATATCCAGATCCCAATCCAAACATATATGTGGATTTGGATTTGGATTTGGATTTGGATCCAAAGATCCAATCCAATATCTACATCCAGGGCCCACATCACCTTCTCATAAATGGAGGTGGGACCCACAAGAAATTCACATGGAATCTTGGGTATGAGAGAGAATGGGGAGGATAAGATATGAGTGCAATGTGTTAAGCTTGACTTGTGTGTCAAGTTTTGGGTTAATCATGTGGATTAGCCTAATGAGTGTGGGTTTAAGCTTGTATGCACCTACACCTAACCTAGGGCTGCACCAACTTGATGCAACTAGGTGCATGGGCCATGCAAAGGGATGCTCCTAACCCTAATCATAAGCCTAAACCCCCTTACCTAGCTGTTTCTCCCTAATCCCGACCTAATCCTAGACTAATCACCTAACCCACTTCCCTAATCCTTCCCTAAACCTAGCCTAATTCCCCTAATCTCGACCTAATCCTAGCCTAAACACCTAACCCACCTCATTAAACATCACCCTAAGCCCAACCCACCTAGCTAAGCCCTAAACCACTAAACCAGCCCACCTAAATCTCTAGCACACCATATCCCTAAAACCACCTAAGACAAATATCTAGCCCACCTAAATAGCTGGCCCACCTTATCCCCAAACCACCACCACCATACCCCTAAACTAGCCCCCCTAATACCAGCCCAAACCGACCCCACAAAAACCTATAAAACCCCCCCCTAGTGGGCGGGTTTTGAAAAGAAAAGAAGGCTTTCTTGGGCAATTCAGCCCTTCTTCTCCTCTCTCATCCCTTTCTCTCTTCTCTCACCTGCTCCCCCTTGGAACCCAGCCAGCTCCACTCCACGCCACCTCCATCCTCCGGCCAACTCAACTCCACGCCATCGGCTACACCTGCCACCTTCCATTCGGCTGCCTCCCTTTGACACCCGCCACCTTCACCCTTCTGCCAACCCTCATTTCGGTTAGTACCCCATCTCAGCACCACTTCTTCTCCACTCCCCCTCCACTCTTAGCCACCACCACACCATCCTTCCTCAGCTTAGCCAGCACTTCATCCAGCCGGCCACCACCTGCCACCTTCTACCATTCGGCCCATCTACCCGACTGCACCACCTGTCCCTCCTTTCCCTTAGACACCCCCCTAGCCAACACACTCAACCTTACCTCTCCCTAGGACTTCCCCCACACCTTAGTGACACATCTTAGCTCCCCTTTCCTTCCCTAAGCACCCCTAACTACCCCAGCCAAGGCAGCAACCTAGCCCATCACTCGGCTAGCGCCAAGGCACCACCCGCCTACACTTGTTTCCATTTGGCCAGCACCCTCCTTTGCCGCGCCCATCCAAGGAGCTCCCTCTTGCAGCCCAAGGTGACTCACCAGCCCAAGCGCAAGCAAGTCACGCCCGGATCAGCTATACGTAAGTGCCTAACTCGATCCTTGTTATATAGACTTGCTTATGCTTAATTAAATTTGATATGGCGTTGTAATAATGGAGCGTTGTCTCTCCCCGCTTGTAATAACGTGGTTTGGCACACCCACACACACGTGCACTTGAGCCTATCTCGCTCTTAGCTGCACACGATTTTGACACATACATGGGCCTAATCAACCCTTAAGATATAGCTATACATATATAATTTAAGTTGCGTGGGGTTTTGCTTAAGTTGTGTGTGTTGTCTTTTAATTTTCACGCTCACACACATTGAGTTTTCGCTCTTATTTTCAAGACCCGAGTAAGGGCCTATTACAATTTCGTTTTGGGTGTTTTACTTCATGTCGTGTGCGTAGTATTTCATTTCTACACTCACACACATTGAGCTTTTGCTCTTACTCCAAAGACCTTAGTCAAGGCCTATTGCAATTATATTTGGGTTTCATTTCATGTCGTGTGCGTAGTATTTCATTTCTACACTCACACACATTGAGCTTTCACTCTTACTCCCAAGACCTTAGTTAAGTCCTATTGCAATTATATTTGGGTTTAATTTCATGTCGTGTGCGTAGTACTTCAATTCTACACTCACACACATTGAGCTTTCGCTCTTACTCCCAAGACCTTAGTTAAGGCCATATTGCAATTATATTTGGGTTTCATTTACAAGTTGTGTGAGTTGTCTTTCAATATACACATAACACCCACGCACACGTTGGCGACCTTCAGGCCCATATATATTATAAGTATTTCCCTTTCGGCTATGTCTTTAAGATTTGGGTTTTAAGGTTCAGCAGTGTGCGTAGTCTTTACATATATACACGGCACACACTTGTACAATTGAGCCTTTCCGCTCTTAAGATATAGCCATATTTCCCTTTTGCAATTTACATTAAGTCATTTCCCTTCCGCATTATCTTTCAATTCGGGTTTTCTCTTTGGAGTTGCGTGAGTTTGCATTGCATATACGCCATACCACGAGTTAGGACGCATATTGCATCAAAGCAAACCCCACACTCTCGCTCAAAGTCACCCCACTTAGGTCACGTGTGCATACACACGCCTAGTTGGCCCGAAAAGGGATAAAAAGAAAGACATAGGCACGTGCAAATCCACGTGAAATAAAACTTGAAAACCATACAAAAACAGCCCGAATCAAACACCTCAAACATTTTCCTAGGTTATCATGTCAAAAACTCGATTTTCTAAGCATACAGACTGACCCTTGCGCATCGGTGCAAGAAGGTCTACGACGAAAAAAGCTTGCTTGCTCACAGTCGCCACGATAGGAGTCAGATTTCAAAATATCTCTTCGCTAGCTTAAGTAAGCTAGCTGGTATGCCCTGTTTGCTTAAATAGGACTTAGACATACGAAAAGATTCGCTTCAGATCTAAAAACCAGAGGCAGGGATTTTCTAGCGTCTACAGCCATACGTGTTGCACAACTTGACCATCCGCTCGTTTTTGAATGGGGTGCCATTATCGGACACAAGGTTGTGTCCCTTGGAACCCCAAATCGAGCCAAGATATTCCTCCAAATGAAAGTCACCACATGTTGCCCCTGTACGTTGGTCAGGGAGATGGCTTCGACCCACTTGGAGAAATACTCAGTGGTTGCTAAAATGAACCTATGCCCATTCGATGCATTCGGAAAGATCGGGCCTACAATATCAAACGCCCACATGGTAAATGGCCAGGGGCTGACTACGGAGTGCAATGAAGATGAAGGGATATGAATGGCGTGCCCATGCACTTGACATGGATGACACTTTCTAACATGATCGTGGCAATCCTTTTTCAGGGTGGACCAAAAATAGCCCGCTCTAAGTATTTTCATTGCCATCATGTTGGCATTAACATGACCTCCACATTCTCCATCATGGAATTCATGCATAATAGTCCTAGCCTCCTCTAGATCGACACATCTTTGTAGGATGCCGGTAAAACTTTTCTTATACAAAACCCCACTGAGAATGGTGTATCGGGTAGAAATTTTTTGGATGAATGCGTTATCTTTGGATGTGGCATCCTCAGCGAATCCCCCATTTTCCAGAAAACATTTGATGTCATAAAACCAAGGTTTTTCGACAGAATCTGGATTATTTTGGCAAATATCCAAATCGTGTGTGGATGGGGTGGGCGCATGCCATATCTCTAAGGATCGAGTCCCTCAAATGGGATCGACCTTTAGGGCTGAACCCAAGGAGGAGAGGGCGTCAGCAATGCCATTATCCTCTCTTCCTACGTGTGTGAGTCTACACGATTGGAATGACTCAACCAATCGAGTGGCCAACTTGTGATATTTAAGAAGTTTTTCATTTCGTACTTGCCAAATTTTCAAAACTTGGTTTATAACAAGGAACGAATCTCTAAAGACCTCGATGCATGATGCCCCTAGAGTTTTCGAAACCCTTAAGCTTTGTATGAGTGCTTCATACTCAGCTATCTTGTTGGAACATTCGAAATCTAGGCGAATTGCTATGGGGATCTCGCCCTTTTCAGGGGATATGGGATGACCCCAACACCTGCCCCTTGTTGGTTTTGTGCCCCATCGAAGTGCATCTTCCACACTTGGTTTTCGAAAGAGTTTGCCAAATGTGGTTTTGAAATTGGTTTTGCAATATGCCTTCATCAGGCATTTCACTAAATGTGGGATATGCGTCCTCCAGGGGGAACTCAGCCACGTAGTCAGCTAGGGCTTGCCCCTTAATGGAGATTTGATGATGATATTTCAGCTCATACTCCATTAGAAGGAGTTGCCATTTGCCCAATCTACCAGTGAGAATGGGTTTTTCGAACAAATACTTAATTGGATCAAGCTTGGACACTATCTAGATCTCGTGATCTAGGAAATAGTATCGAAATTTCTGGCAGGCCCAAACTAGGGCCAAGCACGTCTTCTCCATGGCTTGGTAATTCCTTTCTAAAGCCAAGAGAGTTTTTGAAATATAATAGATGTCATACTCCTTGTGGGTGTCATCCTCGTATTGAGCTAACAATGCTCCCAAGGCATTCGCATGCACAAAATGTAAAGCAAAAGAGGTTTTCCTTGCTTTGGAGGATTCAAAATAGGGGGATTAACTAGGTATGCCTTTAGTCTTTCAAATGACTTTTGGCAGTCGTCATCCCATGAAAATTTTGTGCCCTTCCTCAACAATTTGTTGAAGGGTTCGCACCTAGTCGCTAGGTTTGAGATAAACCTGCGAATAGATTGTAATCTACCTTGGAGGCAACGAATCTGTGTGAGATTGGAGGGTGGAGCCATATCTATGATGGCTCGACACTTAGAGGGGTCGACTTCTATACCCCTTTGGTTCACCATAAAGCCTAAGAGCTTTCCGGACTCTACTCCGAATACACATTTCTGAGGGTTTAGCTTTACTTTGTAAAGTCTAAGCCTTTCAAAAATCTTTTGCAAGCATTCGATATGAGTGCATCGAGTTTTGGATTTTGCCAAGAGATCATCCACATACACTTCTACGAGCTCATGAATCTGATCATGGAAGATCGTGGTCATGGCTCTCTGGTATGTTGCGCCAACATTTTTCAAACCAAAGGGCATGACTGTATAGCAGTACCTGCCCCATGGGGTTGTGAATGCAGTCTTACCCTGATCTCGTGGACTTAATTTGATTTGATTATATCCTGAATAGCCATCCATAAATGAAAACATCTCGTGATTTGCAGGACTATTGACTATCAAATCTATGTTTGGTAAAGGATAATTATCCTTTGGAGTGGCTTTATTCAGGTTTTTGAAATCGATGCATATTCGAATCTTCCCATTAGTTTTTCGAACAACAACGATATTGGATAACCAATCAGAATACGCAATGGGTTTTATAAATCCGGCTTTTAACAGATCTTCTAAACCCTCTTTGACTTGTGCATGTACATTCGGATGTATTTTCCTAAGCTTTTGCTTTATGGGTTTCACATCCGCATCTAAGGGAAGACGATGTTCGACAATACTGGGGTCTATGCCCGGCATGTCTTCATACGTCCATGCAAACACATCTAAGTAGGTTTGTAGAAATGCAATGAATGTTGATCTTTCATGCTCATGCAAACATGTGCCTACCTTAATGAGTTTGGGATTTGAATTAGTCCCTAGGTTCACCTCTATGAAATCTCCTCCTACTGAATTGGAAGGTCTTTCAAAATCGAGAATTTTATGAAATTCAGGGAGCTCAGAAGTGGGATCTTTCTCAAGGGGATCCGCTTCTGGGCTTCGATCATTCTCGTGGTTTATAGACCCGAGGGAATTTGATGCATGGATTTTCAAAAGACCTAGTTTTACACTTTGAATTTTTATTGATTTCGAAATTTTTGGTCTGGTTATACAGACGACGTTTCTTTCAAAATCCTTTCCTTTTCCCAAATCTTTACCAGGAGTAGCTATGTACAAAATCTTTTTGGAGTTTTGTAAATTTTTGATTTTTTTGTGCTTTTGCAAAACTAGAACCTTGGGAACTATACAAACTACTTTTTTTTCGAGTTTTTCATTTTCCAATGTTTTTGGTTTTTGCAATTTTTCCATTTTTTCGATTTTGAGTTTTTCAAATGTTTTTGTATTTTTGATAAAGGGATCTTCCATCATACCTACAAAGGAAAAACACTACAGGTTAGGGATTTTCCACGAGGTCTAAATCGTAGGTTTCTTCTAGGGTAGGCTCTAGAGCACCCTTCACCGAAGTGGTCACAGGGGGTGGCTCTGGTGGTATTTTGGGAGTATAGCCGATCCCATATCGATTTGGATTGGCCCTAGGAAGTATGGGTTCTAGGAGACCCTGATTTTGTGCCCCTAGACTCTTATAAGGCAAATAGCCCATGTTTAACAGCATGTTCAATGATTTTTTGTTTTTGGAAAAGTTTGAATACAAATCGTGGTCCTAGAACTTGCTGTCGTCTATGTTGTGCACATAGGGCTTCTTGTCCAGGGGTTTTGGAAATAAGGGATTCTTGGGTCTTCTTAGAAGGGTCAGAACTTTGAGGGAGGCAGCCTTGGGTGGCCCCTTCACGTACACGACCTTCCTAGGGTTGTTCAATCTGAGCCTTGGTGGCTCGAGCATGGTTTGCCCTAGTTTTACCTCATGGGTCTGGGAGCTTGACAAGCAGGGGGAATTTATGACCCCCTGAAGTTGAGGGTGACTCTCTCCTAGGATCACTATGACTTTGTCCTAGAAAGGGATCTTGACACACCTATGGAAGGTGGATGGCACAGTGCCCAACAACAGGTTATAATGGGGGTGGATGTCCAGGACATAGAACACCCCCGTGTGTGCTATCCCTCCCGTTTCCATAGAGAGTTTGATAGATCCTATTGGTCTAAACGCATTCCCATCATATCTAGTGATAACGATAGGACTTGGATGAACGTATGTTAAGGTGACTCTGATTTGATTCGCCACATGAAGTGGAAGGATGTTGAGCCCTCCTCCCCCATCTACAAGACACCTATCTAGAGAGTGGTTCATTCAGAACCACCTCGATATGCAGAGCCTGGTTATGGGACTCGTAGGGTCTATCTACATCGTCTTTCGAGAATATGATGGGCATTTTCGCTCCTATAGAGGTCACTTGTTTGGACAAAGATTTAGGGGTAATGTTTGAACTAACCCTTGCTCTTTCAAGAATTTTCTCTAACACTAGTCTATGCCTAGGCGAAGTTTGTATTAGCTCTAGGATGAACATATTGATAGGAATCTTTGAAAGATGGTTTTCGAAATCATACACCTTCAAAACGACATTTCCTTTGTCCGTTTTCGACGGAACTCTAAGAATACATGCTTTTAAGGGGCCAGGCACACTGACCACCTTTTTAGCACTTTGTAGATGTGGGGGTTGGTAGATCCTCGCGGACCTTGTCACCTCTCCCACGATCAACCTAGGTTTCGTACTAACCTAGTTTTGGAGCACCTTGAATGATTAACACTGGTTTAACCGGGGACGAAACTCTTGGTGGTCCCCGGATGACTACTTCGGCGGGTTTCTTATACATGTAGACACAGAAAATCCTCAACTCCGGGTTTCTTAGGCCTGGACTGAATCTTTTCGCAATCTACGTTCGCTTTTAGGGCGTGCCAGCTAGCTTACTCAAACTAGCGAAGTAGTTTTGAAATATCTGACTTTTTGAAAGGCGATTGTAGGCAAGTGGGTGTAGACGCGCGAAAAATCCCCGCCTCTCACCTTTTTAGGGCTTGGAGCGGATCCTCTTGCATGTCTAAGGCTTATTTATGTAAACAGGGCATGCCAGCTAGCTTACCTAAGCTAGCGAAGATATATTCTAAACTGACTTCTAATGTGGCGACTGTGAGCAAGTGAGCTCTTGTCGTCGCAGACCTTCTTGTACCGATGTGCAAGGGTCAGTTTGTATGCTTTGCAAAAATTGAGTTTTTGGGATAGAAAGCTTACGAAGCGGTTCGAGGTGTCTAATTCGGGTTTTTTAGATACGATTGCAGATTTTAGATCATGTGGATTTGCACGTGCCTAAGTCTTTCCTTTTATCCCTTTATGGGCCACCTAGTTTGTGTGTTATGAACACTCCACTACATGGGCGAATTCGAGCAGGGCTTGCTTTGATGCAATATGCGTCCTACCTCGTGGTATGGCGTAGATGCAATGCAAACTCACGCTACTCCAAAGGGAAAACCCGAATGTAAAGACAATACTGAAGGGAAATAACCGAAGGGAAATGACTTGTAAAGTAAATGCCGAAGGGAGATATGTATATAGAGTAGGTATATGGGCCCTTACTCGGGTCTTGCAAATAAGAGCGAAGGCTCAATGTGGGTGCGTGCTTGAATTGAAAGACTTACACACACGACAAGAAATTAAACCCAAATATAAATTGCAGTATGGTGTAAACACCCCGAAATCCCACGAATTTCTTCAAAACAACCTGGTTTTATACAAGCAGCCCCAAAGGGCCATTTTGAGTCTGGAAACCCAGGATCCTTCCAAACAACCCTGTACATACATTTTAAACTTCATATTTCAAAAATATATAATATAGCTTTTGAAAACCTTTTAAAACACGTTTTTAAAACCCCGAAGCGGCTTGGCCCGATCAAGACAGGACTAGGAGAGCTAAGAAGAGCCTGTTCTCGAACGTCCAAGACCCTATTCTTATCAAAATGTCATTTGAAGTCATCTCCAGAAGGCAGAAACGGAGGCGGACGACCATGTTGGCAAAGACCCAACGCAGACGGAGTACTGATGCTGTCAGGCCCCGCACAAATCGTCCATTTCGAACCCAGCTTGAAGGAGTCAGAGTTTAGTTTGGATTGGATCTGGACCATATATATCCAGATCCCAATTCAAACCCATGTGTGGACTTGGATTTGGATTTGGATCCAGAGATCCAATCCAATATCCATATCCATGGCCCACATCACCTTCTCATAAATGGAGGTGGGGGCCACTTGAATTTCACGTGGGATCATGGGCATGAGAGAGAGTGGGGATGGATAATATCAAGAGTGTTGTAATTAAGCTTGACTTGTGTGTCAAGTTTGGGGTTAATCATGTGGGTTAGCCTAATTGAGTGGGTTTAAGCTTGTAATTAGCCAAAACCTAACCTAGGGCTGCACCAACATGAGGTGGTTAAGGTCTATGGGCCATGCAAAGGGAGCTCCTTCACCTAAACCTAACCCAAAACACCTAATCCTAGCCTACCACCCTAATCCACCCCTAATCTGAGCCTAATCACCTAACCCACTTCCCTAATCCTTCCCTAAACCTAGGTTAATTTCTCTAAACCTAGCCTAATCACCTAACCTAGCTCACTAAACCTCACCCTAGAACCCAACCACCTAACCTAGCCCTAAACCCCTAAACCACCCCTAGCCCACAATCTACCCAAACCACTAGTATTTAAAATATCTGGCCCTACCCTTTCCAGCCTACCTTATCTTCATACCACCCTACCTAAACCACCTAACCACTACCCCAAACCCAGCCCTAACCGACCTACCCATCCCTATATAAACCCCCCCCCTTGGGGGCGGGCTCTCCTATCTAGCCGCCTTCCCCAAGCCCAGCCGGGACCCCACTTCCCAACCCAGCCGAACCTGCTCCACCTGCTCCGCCTGCACCACCACCATCCCTCCATCCCACCACCACTTGCACCGCCATCTCCACCACCTCCCGACCGAGCCTCACTACCTGCCCAGCTTTCTTCCATCCACCATCTTCTTTCCATTCGGTTGGTACCCCTTACTTGGTCTCACCTTCTCTACTCCCTCTCTACTCTCAGCCACCTAAACCCTACCACAACACCCTACCACCAGCCATTCCCCTTTGCTGCCACCCTTCTCACTCAGCCGAACCTTGCCATCCTAGCAGCCCGCTACCACCACATTCCCCTAGGACTCCCATTCGGCCTTCCCTTAAACTCCCCTTAGGTCCATATTCCCTAACACTCTATACTCTCCATTCGTGACCCTACATACATACTTGGCCTAGCCCCTTTAATCCCCGACACCAAGGCGACACCCACTTGCAGCCGGCCATCTTCAAGGTGCCTATCCCACGCCCCGTTTGCAGCCCAAGGCGAAGGCCAAGCCCACGCTCAAGCAAGGCCTCTACGGACCAGCTACTAGTAAGTGCCTAACTCGGTCTTTAGTTGTATACTTGCTTGAGATTCAATTTGATACGAGGTTGTAATAACGGAGCATAGTCTCCCCCCGCTTGTAATAACGTGGCTTGGCACACCCACACACGTGCACTCTCTTGGTTGTGCACGATTTTGAACACACACGGGCCTAATCAGCCCATAATATATAAGTATATACATATACTTTCATTTTCGAAGGGTTTTGCTTAAGTTGGGTGCGTTGTCTTTCAATTCAAGCACTCTCACACACATTGAGCTTTCACTCTTATTTGAAAGACCCAAGTAAGGGCCGACCTATACTATTTGGGTTTCATTTCATGTCGTGTGTGTAAGTCTTTCAATTCAAGCACTCTCACACACATTGAGCTTTCGCTCTTATTTGAAAGACCCAAGTAAGGGCCGACCTATACTATTTGGGTTTCATTTCATGTCGTGTGAGTAAGTCTTTCCATTCAAGCACTCTCACACACATTGAGCCTTCGCTCTTATTCCCAAGACCTTAGTAAAGGCCTTATTGCAGTTATATTTGGGTTTCATTTATGTCGTGTGTGTAGTACTTCAATTCAAGCACTCACACACATTGAGCCTTCGCTCTTACTCCCAAGACCTTAGTCAAGGCCATACTGCAATTTATATTTGGGTTTAATTTCATGTCGTGTGTGTAAGTCTTTTCAATTCAAGCACGCACCCACATTGAGCCTTCGCTCTTATTTGCAAGACCCGAGTAAGGGCTCATATACATATTCTATATACATATCTCCCTTCGGCACTTACTTTACAAGTCATTTCCCTTCGGTTATTTCCCTTCGGTTATTTCCCTTCAGTATTGTCTTTACATTTCGGGTTTTCCCTTTGGAGTAGCATGAGTTTGCATTGCATCTACGCCATACCACGAGGTAGGACGCATATTGCATCAAAGCAAGCCCCGCTCGAATTTGCCCATGTAGTGGAGTGTTCATAACACACAAACTAGGTGGCCCGAAGAGGGATAAAAGAAAAGACTTAGGCACGTGCAAATCCACGTGATCTAAAACATGCAATCGCATTTTAAAGACCCGAAATAGACACCTCGAACCGCTTCGTAGACTTTCTCTCCAAAACTCGATTTTTGCAAAGCGTACAGACTGACCCTTGCGCGTCGGTGCAAGAAGGTCTGCGACGACAAGAGCTTACTTGCTCACAGTCGCCACGTTTAGAAGTCAGTGTTAAAAATATCTTCGCTAGCTTAAGTAAGCTAGCTGGCATGCCCTGTTTGCATACATAGGCCTTAGACACACGAGAGGATCCGCTCCGAGCCCTAAAAAGGCGAGAGGCGGGGATTTTCGCGCGTCTACATATGGCCTTAACTAAGGTCTTGGGAATAAGAGCGAAAGCTCAATGAGTGTGAGTGCTTGAATTGAAGTACTACGCACACAACATGAAACAAAACCCAAATATAACTACAGTAGGCCTTGACTAAGGTCTTGGGAGTAAGAGCGAAAGCTCAATGTGTGTGAGTGCTTGAATTGAAGTACTACGCACACAACATGAAATTAAACCCAAATATAAATTGCAGTATGGCCTTAACTAAGGTCTTGGGAATAAGAGCGAAAGCTCAATGTGTGTGAGTGCTTGAATTGAAGTACTACGCACACAACATGAAATGAAACCCAAATAGTATAGGTCGGCCCTTACTTGGGTCTTTCAAATAAGAGCGAAGGCTCAATGTGTGTGAGTGCTTGAATTGAAAGACAACACACTCAACTTAAGCAAAACCCTACAAGATTAAAGTATATGTATATACTTATGTATTAGGGGCTGATTAGGCCCGTGTGTGTTCAAAATCGTGCACAACTATGAGAGTGCACGTGTGTGGGTGTGCCAAGCCACGTTATTACAAGCGGGGGGAGACTATGCTCCGTTATTACAACCCCGTATCGAATTGAATCTCAAGCAAGTATACAACTAAAGACCGAGTTAGGCACTTACTAATAGCTGGTCCGAAGATGCCTTGCTTGAGTGTGGGCCTGGCCTTCGCCTTGGGCTGCAAAAGGGAGCTCCGCGAGGGTGAACGGCAAGAGGAGGTGCTGGCCGGAGGCCCTTGGTGCGCGAAAGAGGAGCCTTGAAGGTGGCCGGCTACTAGAGATGGGCTGTTTTTTTGGTGTGTTGGGTTAAAGGACCTAAGTAGGGTCACTAAGGGAATATGGCACTAAGGGAAGCTCAAAGGAAGGCCTAATGGGGCACTTAAGGTTGGCGGGTGTAGACGCGCGAAAATCCCCGCCTCTTTGCCTTTTTCAGGGCTCGGAGTGGATCCTCTCGTGTGTCTAAGGCCTATGTATGCAAACAGGGCGTGCCAGCTAGCTTACCTAAGCTAGCGGAGATATTTTTAACACTAACTTCTAAACGTGGCGACTGTGAGCAAGTAAGCTCTTGTCGTCGCAGACCTTCTTGCACCGATGCGCAAGGGTCAGTCTGTACGCTTTGCAAAAATCGAGTTTTTGGAGAGAAAGTCTACGAAGCGATTCGAGGTGTCTATTTCGGGTCTTTAAAATGCGATTGCATGTTTTAGATCACGTAGATTTGCACGTGCCTAAGTCTTTTCTTTTATCCCTTTTTGGGCCACCTAGTTTGTGTGTTATGAACACTCCACTATGTGGGCGAATTCGAGCGGGGCTTGCTTTGATGCAATATGCGTCCTACCTCGTGGTATGGCGTAGATGCAATGCAAACTCACGCTACTCCAAAGGGAAAACCCGAAATGTAAAGACAATACTGAAGGGAAATAACTGAAGGGAAATAACTGAAGGGAAATAACCGAAGGGAAATATGTATATAGATTATGTATATGATCCCTTACTCGGGTCTTACAAATAAGAGCGAAGGCTCAATGTGGGTGCATGCTTGAATTGAAAGACTTACACACACGACATGAAATTAAACCCAAATATAAATTGCAGTATGGCCTTGACTAAGGTCTTGGGAGTAAGAGCGAAGGCTCAATGTGTGTGAGAGTGCTTGAATTGAAGTACTACACACACGACATAAATGAAACCCAAATATAACTGCAATAAGGCCTTTACTATGGTCTTGGGAGTAAGAGCGAAGGCTCAATGTGTGTGAGAGTGCTTGAATTGAAAGACTTACACACACGGCATGAAATTAAACCCAAATAGTATAGGTCGGCCCTTACTTGGGTCTTTCAAATAAGAGCGAAAGCTCAATGTGTGTGAAAGTGCTTGAATTGAAAGACTTACTCACACGACATGAAATGAAACCCAAATAGTATAGGTCGGCCCTTACTTGGGTCTTTCAAATAAGAGCGAAAGCTCAATGTGTGTGAGTGCTTGAATTGAAAGACAACGCACCGAACTTAAGCAAAACCCTTCGAGAATGAAAATATATATACTTATGTATTAGGGGCTGATTAGGCCCGTGTGTGTTCAAAATCGTGCACGACTAAGAGAGTGCACGTGTGTGGGTGTGCCAAGCCACGTTATTACAAGCGGGGGGAGACTATGCTCCGTTATTACAACCCCGTATCAAATTGAATCTCAAGCAAGTATACAACTAAAGACCGAGTTTTGGCACTTACGAGTAGCTGGTCCGTAGAGGCCTTGCTTGAGCGTGGGCTTGGCCTTCGCCTTGGGCTGCAAACGGGAGCTCCGCAAGGGGGAATGACAAAGGGTGCTGGCCAGCTGCAAGTGGGGCGCGGGATAGGCGCCTCGAAGGTGGCCGGCTGCAAGTGGGGCGCGGGATAGGCGCCTTGATGTGGGGGATTAAAGGGCTGGACCAAGTGAGTGTTTAGGGTCACTAGGAGAGTCGAGTGTTTTGGGAATGTGGACCTAAAGGGGAGTTTATGGGAAGGCCGAATGGGAGTCCTATAGGGTGGTCGGATGTAGATAGGATGGTTAGGTAGTGGCCGGTGGTTTAGGTTGTGCTAGGTTCGGCTAAGTGAAAATGGTGGCAGCAAAGGGGTTGATGTGGAGATGAGATGATGATATGGTGGGTGGCTAGGAGTGGAGAGGGAGTAGAGAAGGGTTTAGGTAGAGTTGGGGAATGCTTACCGAATGGGGAGAGGTGGCGGATGGAAGAGAGAAGCCGGGTGTAGATGGGATGGAGAGCAAGTGTGGCGTCCGGCTGGGAGAGGGTGGTGGCGTCCGGCTGGGAGATGGTGGTGGATGGAAGAGAGAAGGTGGTGGTGCAGGTGGAGTAGGTGGAACAGGAGGGAGGTGATGGAACTCGGCTGGACTTGGGGAAGAAGGGGACCCGGCTGGGATTGGTGATGGCGGCTAGCTAGGAAAAACCCGCCCCCAAGGGGGGGTTTAAATAGGGATGGGTAGGTCGGTTAGGGCTGGGCTTGGGGTAGTGGTTAGGTGGTTTAGGTAGGGTGGTATGTAGATAAGGTGGGCTGGAAAGGGTTGGGCCAGATTTTTGAAAACTAGGGGTTTGGGTAGATTGTGGGCTAGGGGTGGTTTAGGGGTTTAGGGCTAGGTTAGGTGGTTGGGTTTTAGGGTGAGGTTTAGTGAGCTAGGTTAGGTGATTAGGCTAGGTTTAGGCTAGGATTAGGGGAATTAACCTAGGTTTAGGGAAGGATTAGGGAAGTGGGTTAGGTGATTAGGTTGGGATTAGGCCGGGATTAGGGAAGTGGGTTAGGTGATTAGGCTCAGATTAGGGGTGGATTAGGGGGGTAGGCTTGGATTAGGTGTTTTAGGTTAGGTTTAGGTGAAGGAGCTCCCTTTGCATGGCCCATAGACCTTAACCATCTCATGTTGGTGCAGCCCTAGGTTAGGTTTTGGCTAATTACAAGCTTAAACCCACTCAATTAGGCTAACCCACATGATTAACCCCAAACTTGACACACAAGTCATGCTTAATTACAACCCTCTTGATATTTTCCATCCCCACTCTCTCTCATGCCCATGATCCCACGTGAATTTCAAGTGGGCCCCACCTCCATTTATGAGAAGGTGATGTGGGTGTAGACGCGCGAAAATCTCCGCCTCTTTGCCTCTTTCGGGGGCTTGGAGTGGATCTTCTCGTGTGTCTAAGGCCTATGTATACAAATAGGGCGTGCCAGCTAGCTTGCTTAAGCTAGCGAAGATATTTTTAACACTGACTTCTAAACGTGGCGACTGTGAGCAAGTAAGCTCTTGTCGTCGCAGACCTTCTTGCACCGATGCGCAAGGGTCAGTCTGTACGCTTTGCAAAAATCGAGTTTTGGAGAGAAAGTCTACGAAGCGGTTCGAGGTGTCTATTTCGGGACTTTAAGATGCGATTGCATGTTTTAGATCACGTGGATTTGCACGTGCCTAAGTCTTTTCTTTTATCCCTTTTCGGGCCACCTAGTTTGTGTGTTATGAACACTCCACTACATGGGCGAATTCGAGCGGGGCTTGCTTTGATGCAATATGCGTCCTGCCTCGTGGTATGGCGTAGATGCAATGCAAACTCACGCTACTCCAAAGGGAAAACCCGAAATGTAAAGACAATACTGAAGGGGAAATAACAGAAGGGAAATAACCGAAGGGAAATAACCGAAGGGAAATGACCGAAGGGAAATAACCGAAGGGAGATATGTATATAGCTTATATATATGAGCCCTTACTCGGGTCTTGCAAATAAGAGCGAAGGCTGAATGTGGGTGTGTGCTTGAATTGAAAGACTTACACACACGACATGAAATTAAACCCAAATATAAATTGCAGTATGGCCTTGACTAAGGTCTTGGGAATAAGAGCGAAGGCTCAATGTGTGTGAAAGTGCTTGAATTAAAAGACTTACTCACACGACATAAATGAAACCCAAATATAAATTGCAATAAGGCCCTTACTAAGGTCTTGGGAGTAAGAGCGAAGGCTCAATGTGTGTGAAAGTGCTTGAATTAAAAGACTTACTCACACGACATGAAATGAAACCCAAATAGTATAGGTCGGCCCTTACTTGGGTCTTTCAACTAAGAGCGAAAGCTCAATGTGTGTGAGTGCTTGAATTGAAAGACTTACTCACACGACATGAAATGAAACCCAAATAGTATAGGTCGGCCCTTACTTGGGTCTTTCAAGTAAGAGCGAAGGCTCAATGTGTGTGAGTGCTTGAATTGAAAGACAACGCACCCAACTTAAACAAAACCCTTCGAAAATGAAAGTATATATATAGACTTAGGTATTAGGGGCTGATTAGGCCCGTGTGTGTTCAAAATCGTGCACGACTAAGAGAGTGCACGTGTGTGGTTGTGCCAAGCCACGTTATTACAAGCGGGGGGAGACTATTGTAAACACCCCGAAATCCCACGAATTTCTTAAATAAATCTGGTTTTGTAAAAGCTGCCCCAAAGGGCCATTTTGAGTCTGGAAACCCAGGAGCCTTCCAGACAACCCTGTACATATGTTTTAAACTCTATCTGTCAAAAACATATAATATGGCTTTTTGAAAACCCTTTTAAAACACGTTTTTGAAACCCCGAAGTGGCTTGGCCCGATCAAGACAGGACCAGGAGAGCTAAGAAGAGCCCGGAACCGGAGCACACGTCGAGCCCGGTGCAGCAACTCTTGTATCTGATTCACATCCCAGGATCTCGAACGTCCAAGACCCTGTTCTTATCAAAATATCATTTGAAGTCATCTCCGGAAGGCAGAAACGGAGGCGGACGACTATGTTGGCGAAGACCCAACGCAGACGGAGTAATGATGCTGTCAGGCCCCGCACGAATCGTCCGTTTCGAACCCAGCTCGAAGGAGTCAGAGTTCAGTTTGGATTGGATCTGGACCATATATATCCAGATTCCAATCCAAACCCATATGTGGACTTGGATTTGGATTTGGATCCAGAGATCCAATCCAATATCCATATCCATGGCCCACATCACCTTCTCATAAATGGAGGTGGGGCCCACTTGAAATTCACGTGGGATATTGGGCATGAGAGAGAGTGGGGTTGAAAAATATCAAGAGTGTTGTATTAAGCTTGACTTGTGTGTCAAGTTTGGGTTAATCATGTGGGTTAGCCTAATTGAGTGGGTTTAAGCTTGTAATTAGCTAGAACCTAACCTAGGGCTGCACCAACATGGGGTGATCAAGGTCTATGGGCCATGCTAAGGGAGCTCCTTCACCTAAACCTAGCCAAAAATGCCTAAACCTAGCCTAAACCCCTAATCCACCCCTAATCTGAACCTAATCACCTAACCCACTTCCCTAATCCCGGCCTAATCCCAACCTAATCACCTAACCCACTTCCCTAATCCTTCCCTAAACCTAGATTAATTTCCCTAATCCTAGCCTAAACCTAGCCTAATCACCTAACCTAGCTCACTAAACCTCACCCTAAAACCCAACCACCTAACCTAGCCCTAAACCCCTAAACCACCCTTAGCCCACGATTTACCCAAACCCCTAGTTTTAAAATATCTGGCCCAACCCCTTCCAGCCCACCTTATCTACATACCACCCTACCTAAACCACCTAACCACTACCCACAGCCCAGCCCTAACCGACCTACCCATCCCCTATTTAAACCCCCCTCCTGGTGGGCGGGTTTTCCAAGTGGGAACCACCCTCTCACCCAGCCGGGCCCTCTCCTTCTCCCTTCTCTCACCCAGCCGGGATCACTCCCCACCTCTGCCTGCTCCACCAGCCGCCACCTGCTCCGCCACCTTCCCTCTTCCATCCACTACCACCACCCCTCAGCCGGACGCCATCACCTCCAACCAACCGAACCAGCTGACAGCCACCTGCCCGCCACCTTCCCACTTCATCCGCCACCTCTCCCCATTCGGTAAGTACCCCAAACTCCCTCAAAGCCCCTCTCTACCACCTCTCCATTCTTAGCCACCCATCCTACCTTCATCTCAGCCCTTTTGCCGCCACCACCTAAACCTAGCCGAACCTAGTATAACCCAAGTTGCTGGCCACTACCTAGCCATCATCTCCCATTCGGCCAACTCCCCTAGGTGTCCTATTCGGCCTTCCCACTAGCTCACCTTTTGGGTCCAGTTTCCCTAAGTACCCAACTCCCCTAGTGACCCTAAGAACCCACTCATTCAGCCATTTAAACCCCTTACCTTGAGGCGCCATCTGCTTGCCACCGGTCACCTTCGAGGCACCTATCCCGCGCCCCACTTGCAGCCGGCCAGCACCCTTGATCACCTACCTTCGCGGAGCTCCCGTTTGCAGCCCAAGGCCAAGCCCACGCTCAAGCAAGACCTCTACGGACCAGCTACTCGTAAGTGTCTAAACTCGGTATTTAGTCGTACACTTGCTTGAGATTCAATTTGATACGGGGTTGTAATAACGGAGCGTAGTCTCCCCCCGCTTGTAATAACGTGGCTTGGCACAACCACACACGTGCACCCTCTTAGTCGTGCACGATTTTTAACACACACGGGCCTAATCAGCCCCTAATATATAGGTGGATATATATACTTTCATTTTCGAAGGGTTTTGTTTAAGTTGGGTGCGTTGTCTTTCAATTCACACACTCACACACATTGAGCTTTCGCTCTTAGTTGAAAGACCCAAGTAAGGGCCGACCTATACTATTTGGGTTTAATTTCATGTCGTGTGAGTAAGTCTTTCAATTCAAGCACTTTCACACACATTGAGCTTTCGCTCTTAGTTGAAAGACCCAAGTAAGGGCCGACCTATACTATTTGGGTTTAATTTCATGTCGTGTGAGTAAGTCTTTCAATTCAAGCACTTTCACACACATTGAGCCTTCGCTCTTACTCCCAAGACCTTAGTAAAGGCCTTATTGCAGTTATATTTGGGTTTCATTTATGTCGTGTGGGTAGTCTTTCAATTCAAGCACTCTCACACACATTGAGCCTTCGCTCTTACTCCCAAGACCTTAGTCAAGGCCATACTGCAATTTATATTTGGGTTTAATTTCATGTCGTGTGTGTAAGTCTTTCAATTCAAGCACGCACCCACATTGAGCCTTCGCTCTTATTTGCAAGACCCGAGTAAGGGCTCATATACATAAGATATATACATATCTCCCTTCGGTTATTTCCCTTCAGTTATTTCCCTTCGGTTATTTCCCTTCGATTATTTCCCTTCGATTATTTCCCTTCGGTTATTTCCCTTCTGTTATTTCCCTTCAGTATTGTCTTTACATTTCGGGTTTTCCCTTTGGAGTAGCGTGAGTTTGCATTGCATCTACGCCATACCACGAGGTAGGACGCATATTGCATCAAAGCAAGCCCCGCTCGAATTCGCCCATGTAGTGGAGTGTTCATAACACACAAACTAGGTGGCCCGAAAAGGGATAAAAGAAAAGACTTAGGCACGTGCAAATCCACGTGATCTAAAATATGCAAATCGCACCTTAAAGACCCGAAATAGACACCTCGAACCGCTTCGTAGACTTTCTCTCCAAAACTCGATTTTTGCAAAAGCGTACAGACTGACCCTTGCGCATCGGTGCAAGAAGGTCTGCGACGACAAGAGCTTACTTGCTCACAGTCGCCACGTTTAGAAGTCAGTGTTAGAAATATCTTCGCTAGCTTAAGTAAGCTAGCTGGCACGCCCTATTTGTATACATAGGCCTTAGACGCACGGGAAGATCCACTCCAAGCCCCCGGAAGGGACAAAGAGGCGGGGATTTTCGTGCGTCCACAGAGATTGGCACGCCCGGTGGGACGTGAGCCTTTTCAGAAATCGAGTTTACTTGTAGAAGTCTTGCGAAAATTTTGTAAAAAGGTGTCGTTTTAACTTGTTTTCTTTGCTTGTACTTAGGAAATTTTGAAAAAGCTTGAAAAGCATGTCAAAATCCAATCCAAGTGAAGTGTCGAGCCAAGGCTCATGCGCATCAAGTTCTCACTCTAGGAGGATTTTCAAAACCAAAATAAAACTAGATGAAATCGAGGACTTAAGAAGGGAGTTTGAGGCCAAAATCGATGCTCTCAGCCAAGAGGCTGAAGTAGGCGATTCATGTTCATCGAACGGTGAACAAAGGCCTAAAAAGAAATTTGAAAAACCTCGCAAGCAAAAAGAGGCCTCCGTAATGGAAGGCAACCAATACCACGAGTCCTTCACACAAAAGGACCGTAAAGCCCTACAGCAGCTGCTGAAAGGGCAGAATAAAGAGAAAAGAAGCTACGCCCTGTCTGATTTCCTTCCTATGGATTACGAAACAGACAGTGACGATGAAATACCGAACTTCCATCGGTATGATGGCATGGGAGACCCTAGGTCTCACTTGCAGCTTTTCTCACGTCGAGCCCATAAGAAGAAAAAGGACTCGATGAAATGGGTGTATTGGTTCCCTCTATCCCTTAAGGGCACAGCTGCCAAATGGCTGGCTTCCTACGACTTAAGCCAGTTCGCTACTTTTGAAGAGTTAGCGAACTGCTTCATGCAAAGATTTGCACACAACGTGGAAGTCACGCCAACCCTGAATACCCTAAGGGATACAAAGCAAGGCATGAACGAAGACGTACATGCCTTCATTATAAGATGGAGGTCGCTTTTAGGCCAAGTGCGAGAGCCCATATCCGAAGGATGCGCAGTAATGCTCATCCTGGATAATTTCAAAAACGAGTTAAAAACCCTTCTCTCGCTCCATGAGATTTCAACTTTCCATAAGTTGATCAAAAAGGCCTCCCTTTTCGAAACCAACTTGCGAAAAGGGACATACGACCACTTATGGAAAGGAAGTGCCGTTCCAAAACACGTTTGGAAAAGCCCATCGCATATGGGCTGCCCACGACGGACAAAGGGGCAAAGCCCCATAAAATCGCCAATGTCCGGGTGGATCCAGGCATGGCAGGCACTTCTAAAAATTTTGAAAAAATAGAAAATAAGAGAGAACGCAATTTTTCAAAACCAATTGAAAAACGGGAGTACACTCCGCTGGGGCAACCTGTGTCGGAGGTCCTAGACCTCTTACTTGCCCAGGGCATGATCGAACTCCCTGAAATCCCCGAAGGAGTCACGTCCAAAGGGGGGTATTTAAACCGATTTTGCAAGTATCATCGGCTCAAAGGCCATGATACCAAACGTTGCTTCTCTCTTCTAAATAAAATTGAGAACTTGATAGCGGAGGGCCGGCTCCAGGTCACTGCGGAACCTGAGCCACCTCAAGCTATCTTCAAGGAACCCTTTCCCAAACACGCCAGTGGCAGTGGGAAAGGAAAGGAGGTATGTACCCTCACCATTTCCAAGAAACTAGCGCAAAAGCCCGAACCTGGTCGACCTGCTTGTGCACCCATCCTTGTATTATACAAGAGGCCCGCCCAAGTCGTCATTCGGGGACCACCAAAAGTGGAAATCCCGGCAAAGCCAGTTTTGAAAATCCAAGGTTCTCCTCAGCTCATCCTTAGAGCCAAATTTAGCGCAAACCCTAGGCTGGTCGTGGGGGAAGTCACTAGATCCGGGAGGATCTACCAACCCC
Source organism: Brasenia schreberi (assembly GCA_036023115.1). NCBI lineage: Eukaryota > Viridiplantae > Streptophyta > Magnoliopsida > Nymphaeales > Cabombaceae > Brasenia > Brasenia schreberi. The sequence continues at coordinate 5,114,974 of JAYKKT010000073.1, forward strand.
CGCACCTTCAAGGTGCTCAAAAGGTGGTCAGTGTGCCTGGCCCCTCAAAAGCATGTATCCCTAGTGGTCTGTCAAAAGCAGATAAGGACAAAATCATCCTAAATCCTTATGATTTCGAAAACCACCTTTCAAAGATTCCTATTCACATGTCTATCCTAGAGCTTATCAAAACCTCGCCTAGGCATAGACTTGTCTTAGAGAAAATTCTAGAAAGGGCCAAGGTTGATTCGAACATAAGTCCGGAATCCTTGTCTGCCCAAGTGGCTTTATTAGGAGCAAAATCGCCCATCACCTTTTCGGAAGATGATGTAGATAGACCCTACGAAACCCATAACCAGGCCCTGCATATCGAGGTGGTTCTAAACAACCACTCTCTGGACAGGTGCCTAGTCGATGGTAGAGGAGGGCTCAACATCCTTCCACTTCACGTGGCGTACAAAATCGGAGTCACCTTGACTTCAGTGAACCCAAGCCCCATCGTTATCACTGGATACGATGGGAATGCGTCTAGGCCTTTAGGATCCATCGAACTCCCAATGGAACAAAACGGGGGGATCGAACACACGGGGGTGTTCCATGTCTTGGACATCCACCCCCATTATAACCTGTTGCTGGGAAGGCCATGGATACACAGCTTGTGCGCTGTGCCATCCACCTTCCACAGGTGTGTTAAGATCCCTTTTAGGGACCAGGTCGTAGTGATCCTAGGTGAGAGTCACCCACAGCTTCAGGGGATCATAAACTCCCCTTGTTTATCGAGTTCCCAGGCCCATGAGGCTAACCTGGGGCAAATTATGGTTGAGCCACCTCGGCTCATGTTGAACAACCCTAGGAAGGTTGTATGTGTGAAGGGGCCGCCCAAAGCAGGCCCCCTCCCGACTCTAATCCTCCTAGGAAAACCCAAACGTTCCCTATTTCCAAAACCCCTGGACAAAAGGCCATACGAGCCTAATATGGACGATAGCATGTTCCAGGACCACGACTTGTATCCCATCTTTTCAAAAAACAAAAGGTCGTGGAACATGTTATTAAACATGGGCTACACACCCTACAAAAGTCTAGGGGCACAAAACCAGGGTCTCCTAGAGCCCATCCTTCCTAGGGCCAACCCAAGCTGATATGGGATCGGCTATACTCCCCGAATACCGCCGGAGCCACCCCCTGTGACCACCTGGGTCAAGGGTGCCCCGGAGCCTGTCTTAGAAGAGACCTATGGTTTAGACCTCTTATTCCGAGCCTAACCCGTAGTGTTTTCCCTTTGTAGGTATGACGGAAGATCCCTTTTTCTAAAAAATACAAAAAACATTTGAAAAACTTAAAATAAAAAAAAATCGAAAAACAAGAAAAACCAAAAACAATGGAAAAACAAAAACTCGAAAAAAGTGTGCTTTGTATAGTTCCCAAAGTTCTTGTTTTACAAAAACCCAAAAAAATCGAAAATTTGGAAAATACTAAAAAGATTTTGTACATAGCTGCTCCTGGTAGGACTTTGGCAAAAGAAAAGGATTTTGAAAGAAGTGTCGTCTGCATAGTCAGACCAAAAATTTCGAAATCACTTGAAAATCCAAGTACAAAACCAGGTTATTTTGAAAACCACGCATCAAGTTCCCTCGGGTCTATAGCCCACGAGAATGATCAAAGCCCAGAAGTGGATCCCCTTGAGGAAGATCCCACTTCTGAGCTCCCAGAATTTCATAGAATTCTCGATTTTGAAAGACCTTCCCAATCAGTAGGAGGAGATTTCGTAGAGGTGAACCTAGGGGATGATTCCAATCCCAAAACCATCAAAATAGGCGCATGGTTGCATGAAACTGAAAAGTTAGCATTCATTGCATTTCTACGAACCTATTTAGATGTGTTTGCATGGACGTATGAAGACATGCCGGGCATAGATCCCAGCATAGTTGAGCATCGTCTTCCCTTAGATGTAGGTGTAAAACCAATAAAGCAGAAGCTTAGGAAAATACACCCGAATGTACACACGCAAGTCAAAGAGGGTTTAGAAGATCTGCTAAAAGCCGGATGTATAAAACCCATTGCGTATTCTGATTGGTTGTCAAATATCGTTGTAGTTCGAAAAACCAATGGGAAAATTCGAATATGCATCGATTTCAGAAACCTGAATAAAGCCACTCCAAAGGATAATTATCCTTTACCAAACATAGATTTGATAGTCGATAGTACTGCAAATCATGAAATGTTTTCATTCATGGATGGTTATTCAGGCTATAATCAAATCAAACTAAGCCCACGAGATCAGGGTAAGACCGCCTTCACAACCCCATGGGGCACGTACTGCTATACAGTCATGCCCTTTGGTTTGAAAAATGTCGGCGCAACATACCAACGAGTCATGAACACGATCTTCCATGATCAAATTCACGAGCTTGTAGAAGTGTATGTAGATGATCTCTTGGCGAAATCCAAAACCCGATGCACCCATATCGAATGTTTACAAAAGATTTTCGAAAGGCTTAGGCTTTACAAAGTAAAGCTAAACCCTCAAAAATGTGTGTTCGGGGTAGAATCAGGGAAGCTTCTAGGCTTTATGGTGAGCCAAAGGGGAATAGAAGTCGACCCCTCTAAGTGTCGAGCCATTATAGACATGGCTCCACCCTCCAATCTCACCCAAGTCCGTAGCCTTCAGGGTCGATTACAATCTGTGCGCCGATTCATATCGAATCTGGCAACTAGATGCGAACCCTTCAACAAACTGTTGAGGAAGGGTACGAAATTCTTATGGGATGATGAATGCCAAAAGTCCTTCGAGAGACTAAAGGCATACTTGGTTAATCCCCCCATTTTGAATCCTCCAAAACAAGGAAAACCGCTTTTATTATACATCTCCGTGCATGTAAACGCTTTAGGAGCCCTGTTGGCTCAATACGAGGATGACACCCACAAGGAGTATGCCATCTACTATATTTCGAAAACTCTCTTGGCTTATGAACGAAATTATCAAGCCATGGAGAAGACGTGCTTGGCCCTAGTCTGGGCCTGCCAGAAATTCAGACACTATTTCCTAGATCATGAGATCTGGATAGTGTCCAAGCTTGATCCCATCAAGCACTTGTTCGAAAAACCCATTCTCACGGGTAGATTGGGCAAATGGCAACTCCTTCTAATGGAGTATGATCTGAAATACCATCACCAGATCTCCATTAAGGGGCAAGCCCTAGCAGATTACGTGGCTGAATTCCCCTTAGAGGACTCATATCCCACTCTTGTCGAAATGCCTGATGAAGGCATATTGCAAAACCATTTTCAAAACCACATTTTGGCAAATTCTTTCGAAAACCAAGTGTGGAAGATGCACTTCGACGGGGCACGAAACCAATGAGGGGCTGGTGCCGGGATCATCCTGATCTCCCCTGAAAAGGGCGAGATTCCCATAGCAGTCCGCTTAGATTTCGAATGTTCCAACAACGTAGCTGAGTATGAAGCACTCATACAAGGCTTAAAGATTTCGAAAACTCTAGGGGCATCATGCATCGAGGTCTTTGGAGATTCGCTCCTTGTCATAAACCAGGTTTTAAAAATTTGGCAAGTACGTAATGAGAAACTACTTCCATATCACGAGTTGGCCACTCGATTGGTCCAATCCTTCCAGTCGTGTAAGCTCACACACGTAGGAAGAGAGGACAATGGCATCGCCGACGCCCTCTCTTCCTTGGGTTCAACCCTGAAGGTCGATCCCATTTTAGGGACCAGATCCTTGGAAATATGGCATGCGCCCCATCCATCCACACACGACTTGGATATTTGCCAAAACAACCCAGAGTCTGTTGAAAAACCCTGGTTCTATGACATAAAACAATTTCTAGAAAATGGGGGATTCACCGAGGATGCCACGTCCAAAGATAAGGCATTCATTCGTAAGATTTCGACCCGATACACCATTCTGGGTGGGGTCTTATACAAAAAGAGTTTTACCGGCATTCTGCTTAGGTGTATCGACCTAGAGGAGGCTAGGATAGTGATGCACGAGTTCCACGATGGAGAATGTGGAGGTCATGTTAATGCCAACATGATGGCGATGAAAATACTTAGAGGGGGTTATTTTTGGTCCACCCTGAAAAAGGATTGTCACGATCATGTTAGGAAGTGTCATCCATGTCAAGTGCATGGGCACGCCATTCATATCCCTTCATCTGCATTGCATTCCGTGGTCAGCCCCTGGCCATTTACCATGTGGGCGTTTGACATTGTAGGCCCCATATTTCCAAAGGCCTCGAATGGGCATCGTTTCATTTTAGCAGCCACGGAGTATTTCTCCAAGTGGGTGGAAGCCATTTCCCTAACGAATGTAATGGGGCAACATGTGGTGGCTTTCATCCGGAGGAATATCTTGGCTCGATTTGGGGTTCCACGAGACCTTGTGTCTGATAATGGTACCCCATTCAAGAATGAGCGGATGGTCAAGCTGTGCAACACGTATGGCATAACTCACCACTTCTCCTCGCCCTACTACCCTCAAGGCAATGGCCAAGCCGAAGCCACAAACAAGACTCTCATTGGTATCATTGAGAAAACCTTAGAGAAGGGTAGGATGTGGCACGGGAAGCTGGATGAAGCCTTATGGGCTTATAGGACTTCCATCCGGACTCCCACGAATGCCACACCATTCGAATTGGTCTATGGCACAAACGCCATTCTTCCCATTCATACCCAACTGCATTCATTCCATACATCCATTGCACTCGACCTCCCCCTAGAGACGCTTCAGCATGCTAGGATGGCCAAACTAGATTTGCTAGATGAGAGGCGACTCCTTGCCATGGATCATGCTCGTGCATACCGGCAAAGGATAGCCCGACATTATAGCAAACACATGAGACCTCGCCACTTTGAAGTGGGAGATCTGGTTTTGAAAACCATCCACCATCGTGGCCCACACCCCCTAGGCAAGTGGCGCCCCAATTGGAATGGACCCTATGTTGTACGAGCAACCACTACGAACAATTCGTATTGGTTGATCAATGTAGAAGGTAGGAATTTAGCAGATCCTATCAATATTCAATACTTAAAGAAGTATCATGTGCAGGATCTGGATTAAATTCCAAGTTTTTTTGAAAATTTTAAAGGGATAGCTGCCCTGAGACGTGTGAATAAGGTGCAAAAGCAACTCGTGTGATCCTAAGTAAGAGAATTCGCACTTGTGAAAGAGTGGAGTTTTCAAAATCGTGGTTGCATTTCAAAATCCTTCTTCTTACAAAGAAAGGCCTAGTTCAACATATCAAGATACTTGCAAGTAGTACCTGCTATTTCTAAATAGGCTGATCTGGAATGGATCGAGTGTAGGCTTGGGATAAGTCCTCCCCTCTTCTCTTCTCCTTCCAAAAGGAAAACAAAGGCCCAAATCAAAAGGGAATTTCCCATTTAAAGTCTCTTTCCAAAAGAAAGAAACCAGACAAAAAAAAAAGAAAAATCGATTCTCTTATGAAAAAGAGGGATTAAAGAAAAAATACTCCCAAAGGGAGACCCTCTATGAAAAAAAGGAAAAAGAGGCCAAAAAGCTCAAAAAGAGCAGTTTTCCGCCTTCTATGCCTTAAACCACGGGACGCTTCAGAAGGGACCGTGGTATCTCTTTCCCATCCCTGGCTTATCCCAAGCTAAAGCATGGTTCATTTCGAGGAATCCTAAAGTAAAAATAGGATTTACTTACTTGAATTTCATCTTGTTTGAGAATTCGACCTTTCGAGTAAGGCGTAGGGATTTGAAATGAAGCTTGTTTTCTTATAAAACCTCCGCTAGATAAGCGAGTGTTAAGACTCAAACAAGGGCAAGCACGAAGAGCTCGAGATCCTTAGGATCGAGACTCAAGACAGTTGTCCCATTTGTAAATAGTTTTGTAAATAAGTTTTGAAAACCGAACATCGAACAGCATAGGATTTGCTCACTTGGAGCAATAGACCTTGTAAGTCTCTAGAGTTCGACCACATCTGGTCTCTGGGAGGTCGCCACTTTTGGCACCACACCCATGTCATTTGCATTCCACGCATGGTACTTGCATGAACATGATCCCATTTTAGGACCAGATTCCATAGTATAACCCTTTGGCGTGATATCTCCTCCTACCAGAGTTTGTAAAATTGAGATTTTGCTAAAATGGGACGATCCCATATTCTTCGTGGCTAGATCTAGGGAGACATTGAAAGGGGTGTTTGTCTTCTTTGCCCTTATCCAAAACAATTTGGACAAGGCCAAAGAGGGGGATCTGTAAACACCCCGAAATCCCACGAATTTCTTAAATAAATTTGGTTTTGTAAAAGCAGCCCCAAAGGGCCATTTTGAGTCTGGAAACCCAGGAGCCTTCCAGACAACCCTGTACATATGTTTTAAACTCTATCTGTCAAAACCATATAATATGGCTTTTTGAAAACCCTTTTAAAACACGTTTTTGAAACCCCGAAGTGGCTTGGCCCGATCAAGACAGGACCAGGAGAGCTAAGAAGAGCCCGGAACCGGAGAACACGTCGAGCCCGACGCAGCAACTCTTGTATCTGATTCACATCCCAGGATCTCGAACGTCCAAGACCCTGTTCTTATCAAAATATCATTTGAAGTCATCTCCGGAAGGCAGAAACGGAGGCGGACGACTATGTTGGCGAAGACCCAACGCAGACGGAGTAATGATGCTGTCAGGCCCCGCACGAATCGTCCGTTTCGAACCCAGCTCGAAGGAGTCAGAGTTCAGTTTGGATTGGATCTGGACCATATATATCCAGATTCCAATCCAAACCCATATGTGGACTTGGATTTGGATTTGGATCCAGAGATCCAATCCAATATCCATATCCATGGCCCACATCACCTTCTCATAAATGGAGGTGGGGCCCACTTGAAATTCACGTGGGATATTGGGCATGAGAGAGAGTGGGGTTGAAAAATATCAAGAGTGTTGTATTAAGCTTGACTTGTGTGTCAAGTTTGGGTTAATCATGTGGGTTAGCCTAATTGAGTGGGTTTAAGCTTGTAATTAGCTAGAACCTAACCTAGGGCTGCACCAACATGGGGTGATCAAGGTCTATGGGCCATGCTAAGGGAGCTCCTTCACCTAAACCTAGCCAAAAATGCCTAAACCTAGCCTAAACCCCTAATCCACCCCTAATCTGAACCTAATCACCTAACCCACTTCCCTAATCCCGGCCTAATCCCAACCTAATCACCTAACCCACTTCCCTAATCCTTCCCTAAACCTAGATTAATTTCCCTAATCCTAGCCTAAACCTAGCCTAATCACCTAACCTAGCTCACTAAACCTCACCCTAAAACCCAACCACCTAACCTAGCCCTAAACCCCTAAACCACCCTTAGCCCACGATTTACCCAAACCCCTAGTTTTAAAATATCTGGCCCAACCCCTTCCAGCCCACCTTATCTACATACCACCCTACCTAAACCACCTAACCACTACCCACAGCCCAGCCCTAACCGACCTACCCATCCCCTATTTAAACCCCCCTCCTGGTGGGCGGGTTTTCCAAGTGGGAACCACCCTCTCACCCAGCCGGGCCCTCTCCTTCTCCCTTCTCTCACCCAGCCGAGATCACTCCCCACCTCTGCCTGCTACACCAGCCGCCACCTGCTCCGCCACCTTCCCTCTTCCATCCACTACCACCACCCCTCAGCCGGACGCCATCACCTCCAACCAACCGAACTAGCTGACAGCCACCTGCCCGCCACCTTCCCACTTCATCCGCCACCTCTCCCCATTCGGTAAGTACCCCAAACTCCCTCAAAGCCCCTCTCTACCACCTCTCCATTCTTAGCCACCCATCCTACCTTCATCTCAGCCCTTTTGCCGCCACCACCTAAACCTAGCCGAACCTAGTATAACCCAAGTTGCTGGCCACTACCTAGCCATCATCTCCCATTCGGCCAACTCCCCTAGGTGTCCTATTCGGCCTTCCCACTAGCTCACCTTTTGGGTCCAGTTTCCCTAAGTACCCAACTCCCCTAGTGACCCTAAGAACCCACTCATTCAGCCATTTAAACCCCTTACCTTGAGGCGCCATCTGCTTGCCACCGGTCACCTTCGAGGCGCCTATCCCGCGCCCCACTTGCAGCCGGCCAGCACCCTTGATCACCTACCTTCGCGGAGCTCCCGTTTGCAGCCCAAGGCCAAGCCCATGCTCAAGCAAGACCTCTACGGACCAGCTACTCGTAAGTGTCTAAACTCGGTCTTTAGTCGTACACTTGCTTGAGATTCAATTTGATACGGGGTTGTAATAACGGAGCGTAGTCTCCCCCCGCTTGTAATAACGTGGCTTGGCACAACCACACACGTGCACCCTCTTAGTCGTGCACGATTTTTAACACACACGGGCCTAATCAGCCCCTAATATATAGGTGGATATATATACTTTCATTTTCGAAGGGTTTTGTTTAAGTTGGGTGCGTTGTCTTTCAATTCACACACTCACACACATTGAGCTTTCGCTCTTAGTTGAAAGACCCAAGTAAGGGCCGACCTATACTATTTGGGTTTCATTTCATGTCGTGTGAGTAAGTCTTTCAATTCAAGCACTTTCACACACATTGAGCTTTCGCTCTTAGTTGAAAGACCCAAGTAAGGGCGGACCTATACTATTTGGGTTTAATTTCATGTCGTGTGAGTAAGTCTTTCAATTCAAGCACTTTCACACACATTGAGCCTTCGCTCTTACTCCCAAGACCTTAGTAAAGGCCTTATTGCAGTTATATTTGGGTTTCATTTATGTCGTGTGGGTAGTCTTTCAATTCAAGCACTCTCACACACATTGAGCCTTCGCTCTTACTCCCAAGACCTTAGTCAAGGCCATACTGCAATTTATATTTGGGTTTAATTTCATGTCGTGTGTGTAAGTCTTTCAATTCAAGCACGCACCCACATTGAGCCTTCGCTCTTATTTGCAAGACCCGAGTAAGGGCTCATATACATAAGATATATACATATCTCCCTTCGGTTATTTCCCTTCGGTTATTTCCCTTCGGTTATTTCCCTTCTGTTATTTCCCTTCAGTATTGTCTTTACATTTCGGGTTTTCCCTTTGAAGTAGCGTGAGTTTGCATTGCATCTACGCCATACCACGAGGTAGGACGCATATTGCATCAAAGCAAGCCCCGCTCGAATTCGCCCATGTAGTGGAGTGTTCATAACACACAAACTAGGTGGCCCGAAAAGGGATAAAAGAAAAGACTTAGGCACGTGCAAATCCATGTGATCTAAAATATGCAAATCGCACCTTAAAGACCCGAAATAGACACCTCGAACCGCTTCGTAGACTTTCTCTCCAAAACTCGATTTTTGCAAAAGCGTACAGACTGACCCTTGCGCATCGGTGCAAGAAGGTCTGCGACGACAAGAGCTTACTTGCTCACAGTCGCCACGTTTAGAAGTCAGTGTTAGAAATATCTTCGCTAGCTTAAGTAAGCTAGCTGGCACGCCCTATTTGTATACATAGGCCTTAGACGCACGAGAAGATCCACTCCAAGCCCCCGGAAGGGACAAAGAGGCGGGGATTTTCGCGCGTCCACAACTATGCTCCGTTATTACAACTCCGTATCAAATTGAATCTCAAGCAAGTGTACAGCTAAGGACCGAGTTTAGGCACTTACGAGTAGCTGGTCCGTAGAGGTCTTGCTTGAGCGTGGGCTTGGCCTTGGGCTGCAAACGGGAGCTCCGCGAAGATAGGTGATCAAAGGTGTTGGCCGGCTGCAAGTGGGGCACGGGATAGGCGCCTCGAGGGTGGCCGGTGGCAAGTGGATGTCGCCTCGAGGTGGGGGGTTAAAGGGGCTGAACAAGTGAGTTCTTAGGGTCACTAGGGGAGTTGAGAGTTTAGGGAAACTGGACCTAAAAGGTGAATTTATGGGAAGGCCGAATGGGACACCTAGGGGAAAGCCAAATGGGATAGGATGGCTAGGTAATGGCCGACAGTTTGGGTTATACTGGGTTCGGCTAGGTGAAAAGGGTGGTGGCAAAGGCTGAGATGATGATAGGGTGGGTGGCTAGGAGTGGAGAGGTAGTAGAGAAGGGTTTAGGTAGGGTTAGAGAAGGCTTACCGGATGGGGAGAAGTGGCGGGTGGATGAAGAGAGAAGCCGGGTGTTGATGGGAGCTCGGATGGTTCGGTTGGATGAAGGTGGTGGCGTCCGGCTGGGTGAGGTGGTGATGGATGGAAGAGGGAAGGTGGCGGTGCAGGTGGAGCTGGTGGAGCAGGTGGAGCAGGCGGAGGTGATGGAAGGTGGTCCCGGCCAGGTGAGGAAGTGGGAGCAGGAGAGGGCCCGGCTGGGTGAGGTGAGGGTTTTCCACTTGCAAAACCCGCACCCAAGGGGGGGGGTTTAAATAGGGGATGGGTAGGTCGGTTAGGGCTGGGCTGAGGGTAGTGGTTAGGTGGTTTAGGTAGGGTGGTATGTAGATTAGGTGGGCTGGAAAGGGTTGGGCCAGATATTTTAAAACTAGGGGTTTGGGTAGATTGTGGGCTAAGGGTGGTTTAGGGGTTTAGGGCTAGGTTAGGTGGTTGGGTTTTAGGGTGAGGTTTAGTGAGCTAGGTTAGGTGATTAGGCTAGGTTCAGGCTAGGATTAGGGAAATTAATCTAGGTTGAGGGAAGGATTAGGGAAGTGGGTTAGGTGATTAGGTTGGGATTAGGACGGGATTAGGGAAGTGGGTTAGGTGATTAGGTTCAGATTAGGGGTGGATTAGGGGTTTAGGCTAGGATTAGTCATTTTGGGTTAGGTTTAGGTGAGGGAGCTCCCTTAGCATGACCCATAGACCTTGATCACCCCATGTTGGTGCAACCCTAGGTTAGGTTTTAGCTAATTACAAGCTTAAACCCACTCAATTAGGCTAACCCACATGATTAAACCCAAACTTGACACACAAGTCAAGCTTAATACAATACTCTTGATATTTTTCACCCCCACTCTCTCTCATGCCCAATATCCCACGTGAATTTCAAGTGGGCCCCACCTCCATTTATGAGAAGGTGATGTGGGCCATGGATATGGATATTGGATTGGATCTCTGGATCCAAATCCAAATCCAGGTCCACATATGGGTTTGGATTGGGATCTGGATATATATGGTCCAGATCCAATCCAAACTGAACTCTGACTCCTTCGAGCTGGGTTCGAAAGGGACGATTCGTGCGGGGCCTGACAGCATCAGTACTCCGTCTGCGTTGGGTCTTCGCCAACATAGTCGTCCGCCTCCGTTTCTGCCTTCCGGAGATGACTTCAAATGCTATTTTGATAAGAATAGGGTCTTGGACGTTCGAGATCCTGGGGTGTGAATCAGATACAAGAGTTGCTGCGCTGGGCTCGACATGTGCTCCGGTTCCGGGCTCTTCTTAGCTCTCCTGGTCCTGTCTTGATCGGGCCAAGCCACTTCGGGGTTTCAAAACATGTTTAAAAAGTTTTTAAAAGCTATATCATATGTTTTTGAAAGATATAGTTTAAAACATATATACAGGGTTGTCTGGAAGGCTCCTGGGTTTCCAGACTCAAAATGGCCCTTTGGGGCTGCTTTTACAAAACCAGGTTTGTTTTAAGGAATTCGTGGGATTTCGGGGTGTTTACAGTGGGCCATGGATATGGATATTGGATTGGATCTCTGGATCCAAATCCCAATCCAAGTCCACATATGGGTTTGGATTGGGATCTGGATATATATGGTCCAGATCCAATCCAAACTGAACTCTGACTCCTTCGAGCTGGGTTCGAAACGGACGATTCGTGCGGGGCCTGACAGCATCAGTACTCCGTCTGCGTTGGGTCTTCGCCAACATAGTCATCCGCCTCCGTTTCTGCCTTCCGGAGATGATTTCAAATGATATTTTGATAAGAACAGGGTCTTGGATGTTCGAGATCCTGGGGGTGTGAATCAGATACAAGAGTCGCTGTGCCGGGCTCGATGTTGCTCCAGTTCCGGGCTCTTTTTAGCTCTCCTGGTCCTGTCTTGATCGGGCCAAGCCACTTCGGGGTTTCAAAACATGTTTTAAAAGGTTTTCAAAAGCTATATTATATATTTTTGAAATACAGAGTTTAAAACATATGTACAGGGTTGTTTGGAAGGCTCCTGGGTTTCCAGACTCAAAAATGGCCCTTTGGGGCTGCTTTTACAAAACCAGGTTTGTTTAAGGAATTCGTGGGATTTCAGGGTGTTTACAGCGGGTTGCTAAGGCGGTTGGGAGTGATGTAGGGGAAGGGAGTGGCCGACTAAGGGAATTTGGTGTTGGCGGGCTGCTAGGGCGGCTAGGAGTGATGTAAGGGAAGGGAGCTAGCTAGGAGATGGGACCAAGTGGTAGTGGGTATGGTAAGTGTCGTGGGGTGATGTGGGCAGGTTTTAGGGAGTCGGATAGGGTGGCCGAATGGGATTAAAAGGGCTAGGTGGTGGTGGGTAGTTAGGGAGCTATGGGTTCGGCTGAGTGAGAAGGGTGGCAGCGAGTGGAAGGGCTGATGTTAGGGTGGTAGGGGAGTGGATTAGGTGGCTGAGAGTGGAGAGGGAGTGAAGAAGTAGTAAGGTAGGATGTAGGGGACTTACCGGGTGAAGAAATGGTGGCGGGTGGAAGGGAACCAACCGGATGATGGTGGCGATGGTGGTGGCGTTTGGCTGAAAGGCAGTGGTGTAGGTGGTGGCGGGATGTGGAGCAGGCGGTGGTGGGATGTGGAGCAGGTGGAGTAGGTGGAGCAGGTGGGATTCGGCTGAACTTGGGGAAGGAGAGGACCCGGCTGGGAATGGGTGGGCTGCTTGGTTGTGAAACCCGCCCCCAAGGGGGGGTTTATATAGGGTTGGGTTAGGTCGGTTAGGGCTGGGTTTGGGGCAGTGGTTAGGTGGTTTAGGTAGGGTGGTATGATGATAAGGTGGGCTAGAAAGGGGAGGGCCAGATATTTTAGACACAAGTGGTTTGGGTAGGTTGTGGGCTAGGGGTGGTTTAGAGGTTTAGGGTTTAGTTAGGTGGGTTGGTTCTAGGGTGAGGTTTAGTGAGCTAGGTTAGGTGATTAGGCTAGGATTAGGCTAGGTTTAGGGAAATTAACCTAGGTTTAGGGAAGGATTAGGGAAGTGGGTTAGGTGATTAGGTTGGGATTAGGCCGGGATTTGGGAAGTAGGTTAGGTGATTAGGTTAAGATTAGGGGCGGATTAGGGTGGAAGGCTAGGATTAGGTATTTTTGGTTAGGTTTAGGTGAAGGAGCTCCCTTTGCATGGCCCATAGACCTTAACCACATCATGTTGGTGCAGCCCTAGGTTAGGTTTTGGCTAATTACAAGCTTAAACCCACTTAATTAGGCTAACCCACATGACTAACCCCAAACTTGACACACAAGTCAAGCTTAATTACAACACACTTGATCTTATCCACCCCCACTCTCTCTCATACCCATAATCCCACGTGAAATTCAAGTGGGCCCCACCTCCATTTATGAGAAGGTGATGTGGGCCATGGATATTGGATTGGATTTTTGAATCCAAATCCAAATCTAAGTCCATACATGGGTTTGGATTGGGATCTGGATATATATGGTCCAAAACCGATCCAAACTGAACACTGACTCCTTCGAGCTGTGCTCGAAACAGACGGTTTGTGCGGGGCCTGACAGCATCAGTGCTCCGTCTGCGTTGGGTCTTCGCCAACATGATCGTCCGCCTCTATTTTCGCCTTCCGGAGATGACTTCAAAGGATGTTTTGATGATAACAGGGTCTTGGACGTTCGAGATCCTGGGGGTGTGAATTTGATACAAGAGCTGCTGTGCCGGGCTCGACAAGTGCTCCGGTTCTGGGCTCTCCTTAGCTCTCCTGGTCCTGTCTGGATTAGGCCAAGCTACTTCGGGGTTTCAAAACATGTTTTAAAAGGGTTTTCAAAAGCCATATTATGTATTTTTGAAATATAAAGTTTAAAACGTATATACAGGGTTGTCTGGAAGGCTCCTGGGTTTCCAGACTCAAAATAGCCCTTTGGGGCTGCTTTTGCAAAACCAGATGGGTTTGAGAAATTCGTGGGATTTCGGGGTGTTTACAGCGGGATCTTTTCGTCGCAGATCTTCTTGCACTGACGCGCAAGGGTCAGTTTGTACGCTTAGAGACTTCTTTTGAACAAGTTAAACTCAAATTCGATTTTTGAATGATTAGGTATTTGAAAACTTTGGAAATCATGCACTTGGTGAGTTTTTGCTTTTACTAGGCTTGGGCGACCCTAAGTCTTTGTAAACACCCCGAAATCCCACGAATTTCTTAAATAAAACCTGGTTTTGTAAAAGCAGTCCCAAAGGGCCATTTTGAGTCTAGAAACCCAAGAGCCTTCCAAACAAACCCTGTACATATGTTTTAAACTTTATATGTTTTAAATATATATAATATAGTTTTGAAAACTTTAAAATATATTTTGAAACCCCACGAAGAGGCTTGGCCTGATGAAAGCAGGACTAGAAGAGCCAAAGAGAGCCCGGAACCGGAGCACATGTCGAGCTCGGCACAACAACTCTCATATTGAATCCACCCCCAGGATCTCGAACGTCCAAGACCCTGTTATAATCAGAAATCATATGAAGTCATCTCCGGAAGGTGAAAACAGAAGCGGACGACCATGTTGGCGAAGACCCAACGCAGACGGAGTACTGATGCTGTCAGACCCCGCATAAACCGTTCATTTCGAACACAGCCTAAAGGAGTCAGAATTCAGTTTGGATTGGATCTGGACCATATATATCTAGATCCCAATCCAAACCTATGTGTGGATTTGGATTTGGATTTGGATCCAGAGATCCAATCCAATATCCACATCCATGGCCCACATCACCTTCTCATAAATGGAGGTGGGGCCCACTTGAAATTCACATGGGATTATGGGCATGAGAGAGAACGGGGAGGATAAGATTTGAGGGTAATTGTAATTAAGCTTGACTTGTGTGTCAAGTTTGGGGTTAATCATGTGGGTTAGCCTGATTAGCATGGGTTTAATCTTGTATTAGCCAAAACCTAACCTAGGGCTACACCAACATGATGCAATTAAGGTTTATGGGTTATGCAAAGGGAGCTCCCTAACCCAATCCTAAGCCAAAACCCCTAATCCTAGCCTTTTACCCTAATCCTGGCCTAAACCTAGCCTAATCACCTAATCCACTTCCCTAATCCCAACCTAATCACCTAACCCACCTCACTAAACCTCACCCCAAAACCAACCCACCTAGCTAAGCCCTAAACCCCTAAACCACCCCACCTAAACCTAGCACACCATATCCCTAAAACCCCTTAAAGTAAAATATCTGGCCCCTCCTCAAAACCAGCCCACCTTATCACCACACCACCACCACCTAAACCACCTTACCACCCTCCAAATACCAGCCCCAACCGCCCTTCAAAAAGCTATATAAACCCCCCGTAGTGGGCGGGTTTTTCCAACTTCTTCCATCTTGGGCCAGCCGATCTTGACCAACCACCTCCCAGCCAAACCTTCCACCCGACTGCCCTCCTTCGACCTGCACCACCATTATCCCCAGCCAAGCTCCACCTCGCGCCACCACTTCCATCCAGCCTACTCCATTCCACGCTGCCACCACTTCCATCCGGCCGAACTCCATCCACTCAAATCACCCGGCTGCCCTCCTTGGACACTAACTCCCTTCATCCATCTGGTTAGTATCTCAACCCAACTTCATCTCCTCTTCACTCTCCCTCCACTCTCAACCGCCCACACCACCACTCCACCTCTCCATCATAGCTACCCGCCACCCTTACCCATTCGGCCAGACCTAACCCCTTCCACCACCCGATCCTTTATCTCTTCCCCTAGTGATACCCGGCCACCTTACCTTATCCCCTAGGACCTGCCCCCTACACTCTTAGTCACCCATTAATCCCACCTTCCACGGCACCCTAGCTAGCTCCCTTCCCATCCATAACATCCCCACTACCCCAACCGGCCATCATTAAACCATCCCTAGTAGGCCACCCCCAGCCTACTACACCCAAGTCCTCCCGGCCAGCCATACTTTTTCCCTTAGGCATTCCCTTAGGCATTCCCTTTAGCGCCACCTTTCCTAGCACCAACCTATCCCTTTGCGACCCTCCCTAATCACCTTAGCCCAAACCACCACGGCAGCCTCCCCCTAGCAGCCGGCAAGCACCAAGGCGCCTCACCCGTGCTTCTTTGTCACCCGGCCACACATCCTTGCCGTTCCACTTCGAGGAGCTCCGTCTTGCAGCCCAAGGCGAAGCCAAGCCCACGTTCAAGCAAGTCATCTCCGGACCATCTATAAGTAAGTGCCTAACTCGGTCCTTAGTTGTAGACTTGCTTAAATTAAATTGAATTTGATACGGGGTTGTAATAACGCAGCATTGTCTCCCCCCGCTTGTAATAACGTGGCTTGGCACACCCACACACACGTGCACTTGAGCCTACCTCGCTCTTAGTTGTGCACGATTTTGAACACACACGGGCCTAATCAGCGCTTTAGATATAAGTTTATGTATATACTTTAAGTAGCGTAGGGTTTTGCTTGAGTTGGGGGTGTTGTCTTTAAATTCTCGCACTCACACACATTGAGCTTCCGCTCTTATTTGCAAGACCCAAGTAAGGGCCGTGTTATACTATCCTTGGGTTTAACTTCATGTCGTGTGTGTAGTATTTCAATTATACACTCACACACATTGAGCTTTCGCTCTTACTCCCAAGACCTTAGTTAAGGCCATATTGCAATTTATATTTGGGTTTAATTTCATGTTGTGTGCGTAGTACTTCAATTCTAGCACTCACACACATTGAGCTTTCGCTCTTATTCCCAAGACCTTAGTTAAGGCCATATTGTAATTTATATTTGGGTTTCATTTGAAGTCGTCTGTGTTGTCTTTACATTTTCACACGCACCCACATTGAGCCTTCGCTCTTATTTACAAGACCCAAGTAAGGGCTCATATATAGTATATACGTATTTCCCTTTTGGCTATGTCTTTTCAATTTGGGTTTTAAGGTTCAGTAGTGTGCGTAGTCTTTCAATATATACACGGCACACACTTGCACAATTGAGCCTTTCCGCTCTTAAGATATAGCCATATTTCCCTTTTGCAATTTCCCTTCGGCATTTTACATTACAAGTCATTTCCCTTCGGCAATTTCCATTACAAGTCATTTCCCTTCGGCATTGTCTTTTAAATTCGGGTTTTCCCTTTGGAGTTGCATGAGTTTGCATTGCATATACACCATACCACGAGTTAGGATGCATATTGCATCAAAGCAAACCACATACTCCCTCCCAAAATTGCCATATCTTAGTGGAGTGTTCATAACACACACCTAGGTGGCCCGAAAAGGGATAAAAAGAAAGACTTAGGCACGTGCAAATCCACGTGAACTAAAATCTGAAAATCATACCAAAAGACCCGAATCAAACACCTCAAACTGCTTTCGTAGGTTCTTACACTCAAAAACTCGATTTTAAAAGCGTACAGACTGACCCTTGCGCACCGGTGCAAGAAGGTCTGCGACGACAAGAGCTTGCTTGCTCACAGTCGCCACGTTAGAAGTCAGGTTTTAGAATATATCTTCGCTAGCTTAAGTAAGCTAGCTAGCACGCCCTGTTTATTTAAATAGGACTTAGGCACACGAAAAGGTTCACTTCAGGCCTAAGAACCAGGAGCGGGAATTTTCTGCGTCTACAGTAGTTTGGCATGCCTGGTGGGACGTGAGTCTTTTAAAGTCGAGTCACTCTAGGAAACTTGCGAAAAGATTTTCAAAGAGGTGTTGTTTTAACTCTTTTTTTCCTTTACTTGTACTTAGGAATTTTGAAAAAGGCTTGAAAGCATGTCAAAATCCAACCCAAGTGAAGTGTCGAGCCAGGGCTCATGCGCATCAAGTTCTCACTCTAGGAGGGTTTTGAAAAATAAGATTAAACTAGACGAGATAGAGGACTTGAGAAGGGAATTCGAGGCCAAAATCGATGCTCTCAGCCAAGAGGCTGAGGTAGGCGATTCATGTTCATCGAATGGTGAACAAAGGGCCAAGAAAAAATCTGAAAAACCTTGCAAGCACAAAGAGGCCTCCATAATGGAAGGCAACCAATACCATGAGTCCTTCATACAAAAGGACCGTAAAGCCCTACAACAGCTGCTGAAAGGGCAAAATAAAGAGAAAAGGAGTTACGCCCTATCTGATTTCCTTCCTATGGATTACGAAACAGACAGTGACGATGAAATACCGAACTTCTGTCGGTATGATGGCATGGGAGACCCTAGGTCTCACTTGCTACTTTTCTCGTGTTGAGCCCATAAGAAGAAAAAGGACTCGATGAAATGGGTGTATTGGTTCCCTTTATCCCTTAAAGGCACAACTACCAAATGGCTGACTTCCTACGATTTAAGCTAGTTCTCTACTTTTGAAGAGTTAGCGAACTGCTTCATGCAAAGATTTGCACACAACGTAGAAGTCACGCCAACTTTGAACACTTTAAGGGATACGAAGCAAGGCATGAACGAAGACGTACATGCCTTCATTATTCGATGGAGGTCACTTTTGGGCCAAGTGCGAGAGCCCATATCCGAAGGATGCGCAGTCATGCTCATCCTAGATAATTTTAAAAGCAAGTTAAAGACCCTTCTCTCGCTCCATGAGATCTCAACTTTCCATAAGTTGATCAAAAAAGCATCCCTTTTGGAAACAAACTTAAAAAAGGGGATATACGATCACTTATGGAAAGGAAGTGTCGTTTCTAAAACCCTCTTGGAAAAGCCCATCACTTATGGGCTACCCACAATGGACAAAGGGGCAAAGCCCTATAAAATCGCCAATGTCTGGGTGGATCCCGGCGTAGCGGGCACTTCCAAAAATTTTGAAAAACTAGAGAACAAAAGGGAGAGGAATTTTCAAAAGCCGATTGAAAAACGGGAATACACACCACTAGGGCAACCTGTGTTGGAGGTCCTAGACCTCCTACTTGCCCAAGGCATGATCGAACTTCCTGAAATCCAAGAAGGAGTCACTTCCAAAGGGGGGTATTTAAATCGTTTTTGCAAGTATCATCAGCTCAAAGGCCATGATACAAAGTGTTGTTTCTCCCTTTTGAACAAAATCGAGAACTTGATAGCGGAGGGCCAGCTCCAGGTCACTGCAGAACCTGAGCCACCTCAAGCTATCTTCAAAGAACCCTTTCCCAAGCACGCTAGTAGCAATGGGAAAGGAAAGGAGGTATGTACCCTCACCTTTTCAAAGAAACTAGCACAAAAATCTGAGTCTGGTTGACCCACTTGTGCGCCCGCTCTTGTACTGTACAAGAAGCCCGCCCAAGTCGTCATCCGGGGACCACCAAGAGCTGAATCCCCGGCTAAACCAGTTTTGAAACTTCAAGGTGCTCCTCAACTCATAATTAGAGCCAATTCTAGTGCGAACCCTAGGCTGGTCGTGGAGGAAGTGACTAGATCCAGGAGGATCTATCAACCCCTGCACCTACAAAGTGCTAAAAAGGTGGTCAGTGTGCCTGGCCCCTCAAAAGCATGTATTCCTGGAGTTCTGCCGAAAGCAGATAAGGGGAAAGTCATCCTAAATTCTTATGATTTCGAAAACCATCTTTCAAAGATTCCTATCCACATGTCTATCCTAGAGCTTATACAAACTTCACCTAGGTATAGACTCGTGCTAGAGAAAATTCTAGAAAGAGCCAAGGTTAGTTCGAACATAAGTCCAGAATCCTTGTCTGACCAAGTGGCCTTAATAGGAGCAAAATCGCCCATCACTTTCTCGGAAGATGATGTAGATAGACCCTACGAGTCCCACAACCAGGCCCTACATATCGAGGTGGTTCTGAATAACCACTCTCTAGACAGGTGCCTAGTTGATGGGGGAGGAGGGCTCAACATCCTTCCACTTCATGTGGCGTACCAAATCGAAGTCACCTTGACTTCTATGAACCCAAGCCCCATCGTTATCACTGGATACGATGGGAATGCGTCTAGGCCTTTAGGATGGATCGAACTTCCGATGGAAACGGGAGGGATCACACACACGAGGGTGTTCCATGTCTTGGACATCTGTAGACGCGCGAAAAATCCCCGCCTCTTTGCCTCTTTCGTGGCTTGGAGTGGATCTTATCGTGCGTCTAAGGCCTATGTATACAAATAGGGCGTGCCAGCTAGCTTACTTAAGCTAGCGAAGATATACTCAACACTGACTTCTAAACGTGGCGACTGTGAGCAAGTGAGCTCTTGTCGTCGCAGGCCTTCTTGCACCGATGCGCAAGGGTCAGTCTGTACGCTTTTGCAAAAATCGAGTTTTTAGGGAAAAAACCTACGAAACGGTTCGAGGTGTCTATTTCGGGTCTTTAAGATGCGATTGCATATTTTAGATCACGTGGATTTGCACGTGCCTAAGTCTTTTCTTTTATCCCTTTTTGGGTCGCCTAGTTTGTGTGTTATGAACACTCCACTACATAGGCGAATTCGAGCGGGGGTTGCTTCGATGCAATATGCGTCCTACCTCGTGGTATGGCGTAGATGCAATGCAAACTCACGCTACTCCAAAGGGAAAAACCCGAAATGTAAAGACAATGCTGAAGGGAAATAACAGAAGGGAAATAACCGAAGGGAAATAACCGAAGGGAAATAACCGAAGGGAAATAACCGAAGGGAGATACGTATATATCTTATGTATATGAGCCCTTACTCGGGTCTTGCAAATAAGAGCGAAGGCTCAATGTGGGTGCGTGTTTGAATTGAAAGACTTACACACACGACATGAAATTAAACCCAAATATAAATTGCAGTATGGCCTTGACTAAGGTCTTGGGAGTAAGAGCGAAGGCTCAATGTGTGTGAGAGTGCTTGAATTGAAAGACTTACTCACACGACAAGAAATAAAACCCAAATAGTATAGGTCGGCCCTTACTTGGGTCTTTCAAATAAGAGCGAAAGCTCAATGTGTGTGAGAGTGTTTAAATTGAAAGACTTACTCACACGACATGAAATGAAACCCAAATAGTATAGGTCGGCCCTTACTTGGGTCTTTCAAATAAGAGCGGAAGCTCAATGTGTGTGAGAGTGTTTAATCGAAAGACAACGCACCCAACTTAAACAAAACCCTTCGGAAATGAAATATATACGTACACTTATATATTAGGGGCTGATTAGGCCCGTGTGTGTGCAAAATTGTGCACGACTAAGAGAGTGCACGTGTGTGGTTGTGCCAAGCCACGTTATTACAAGCGGGGGGAGACTATGCTCCGTTATTACAACCCCGTATCAAATTGAATTTCAAGCAAGTGTATGACTAAAGACCGAGTTTAGACACTTACAAGTAGCTGGTCCGTAGAGGTCTTGCTTGAGCGTGGCCTTGGCTTTGGGCTGCAAACGGGAGCTCCGCGAAGGTGTGTGACCAAGAGTGCTGGCCGGCTGCAAATGGGCGCGGGATGGACGCCTCGAAGGGGGCCGGTGGCAAGTAGGCGGCGCCTCCAAGTAGGGAGTTTAGAGTGGCTGACTAAGTGGGTCTTAGGGTCACTAGGGAAGTTAGGTACTAAGGGAAAACTGGCCCTAAAAGGTGAGCTAGTGGGAAGGCCAAAGAGGACACCTAGGGGGGTTGGCCGAATGGGAGGTGGTGGCTAAGTAGTGGCCAGCCACTTGGGTTATCCTAGGTTCGGCTAGGCTTAGGTGGTGGCGGCAAAGGTGCTGAGCTGAAGGGGAGATGGGTGGCTAAGAGTGGAGAGGTGGTAGAGAGTGGCTTTGAGGGAGTTAGGGGGACTTACCGAATGGGGAGGAGTGGCGGATGGAGTGGGAGAGTGGCGGGCAGGTAGCTGTCGGCTGGTGGAGTTGGGGGAAGATGGTGGTGTCCGGCTGGGGGGGCAGTGGTGGTGGACGGAAGAGGGAAGGTGGCGGAGCAGGTGGCGGCTGGTGGAGGAGCTGGAGCTGCTGGCTGTCGGCTGGTGGAAGATGGGAGAAGGAGAGGGCCCGGCTGAGTGTTTGGAGTCGTTCCCACTTGGAAAACCCGCCCACAATGAGGGGGGTTTAAATAGGGGATGGGTAGGTCGGTTAGGGCTGGGCTGTGGGTAGTGGTTAGGTGGTTTAGGTAGGGTGGTATGTAGATAAGGTGGGCTGGATGGGGTTGGGCCAGATATTTTAAAACTAGGGGTTTGGGTAAATCGTGGGCTAAGGGTGGTTTAGGGGTTTAGGGCTAGGCTAGGTGGTTGGGTTTTAGGGTGAGGTTTAGTGAGCTAGGTTAGGTGGTTTAGGCTAGGATTAGGCTAGGATTAGGGAGATTAATCTAGGTTTAGGGAAGGATTAGGGGAGTGGGTTAGGTGATTAGGTTGGGATTAGGCCGGGATTAGGGAAGTGGGTTAGGTGATTAGGTTCAGATTAGGGGTGGATTAGGGGTTTAGGCTAGGTTTAGGCATTTTGGGTTAGGTTTAGGTGAAGGAGCTCCATTAGCATGGCCCATAGACCTTGATCACCCCATGTTGGTGCAGCCCTAGGTTAGGTTTTAGCTAATTACAAGCTTAAACCCACTCAATTAGGCTAACCCACATGATTAACCCAAACTTGACACACAAGTCAAGCTTAATACAACACTCTTGTTATTTTTCACCCCCACTCTCTCTCATGCCCAATATCCCACGTGAATTTCAAGTGGGCCCCACCTCCCTTTATGAGAAGGTGATGTGGGCCATGGATATGGATATTGGATTGGATCTCTGGATCCAAATCCAAATCCAAGTCCACATATGGGTTTGGATTGGAATCTGGATATATATGGTCCAGATCCAATCCAAACTGAACTCTGACTCCTTCGAGCTGGGTTCGAGACGGACGATTTGTGCGGGGCCTGACAGCATCAGTACTCCGTCTGCGTTGGGTCTTCGCCAACATAGTCGTCCGCCTCCGTTTCTGCCTTCCGGAGATGACTTCAAATGCTATTTTGATAAGAACAGGGTCTTGGACGTTCGAGATCCTGGGGTGTGAATCAGATACAAGAGTTGCTGTGCCGGGCTTGACAGGTGCTCCGGTTCCGGGCTCTTCTTGGCTCTCCTGGTCCTGTCTTGATCGGGCCAAGCCACTTCGGGGTTTCAAAACATGTTTTAAAAGGGTTTTCAAAAGCCATATTATATGTTTTAGAAAGATAAAGTTTAAAACATATGTACAGATTTTGTTTGGAAGGCTCCTGGGTTTCCAAACTCAAAAATGGCCCTTTGGGGCTGCTTGTATAAAACCAGATTTGTTTAAGAAATTCGTGGGATTTCGGGGTGTTTACAACATCCACCCCCATTATAACCTATTGCTAGGAAGGCCTTGGATACACAGCTTGTGCGCTATGCCATCCACCTTCCATAGGTGTATCAAGATCCCTTTTAGGGACCAAGTCGTGGTGATCCTAGGTGAGAATCACCCACAGCTTCAGGGGATCATAAACTCTCCTTGTTTGTCAAGCTCCTAGGCCCATGAGGCTAACCTGGGGCAGACCATGATTGAGCCGCCAAGGCTCGTGTTAAACAACCCTAGGAAGGTTGTGTATGTGAAGGGGGCGCCCAAAGCAGACCCCCTCCCAATTCTAACCCTTCTAAGAAGACCTAAGCTTCCCCTATTTTCAAAGCCCCTGGACAAGAAGCCATACGAGCACGATATGGACGACAGCAAGTTCTAGGACCACGATCTATATCAAAATTTTTCAAAAAATAAAAAATCGTGGAACTTGTTGTTGAATATGGGCTACACGCCCTACAAAAGTCTAGGGGCACAAAACCAGGGTCTCCTAGAGCCCATCCTTCCTAGGGCCAACCGAAGCCGATACGGGATCGGCTACACTCCTAAAATACCGCCAGAGCCACCCCTTATGACCACTTGGGTCAAGGGTGCCCTGGAACCTATCCTGGAAGAGACCTACGATTTAGACCTCCTATTCCGAATCTAACCCGTGGTGTTTTCCCTTTGTAGGTATGATGGAAGATCCCTTTCATAAAAACACAAAAACATTTGAAAAACTTAAAATAAAAAAAATCGAAAAAGAAGAAAAACCAAAAACAATGGAAAAACAAAAACTTGAAAATAGAGTAGTTTGTATAGTTCCTAAAGTTCTTGTTTTACAAAAACCCAAAAAAATCGAAAATCTAGAAAATACCAAAAAGATTTTGTACATAGCTGCTCCTGGTAGGACTTTGGAAAAAGATTTTGAAAGGAACGTCGTCTGCACAGCCAGACCAAAAATTCCGAAATCAATTGAAAATCTAAGTACAAAACCAGGTCTTTTGAAAACTGATGCATCAAATTCCCTCAGGTCTATATCCCACAAGAATGATCGAAGCCCAGAAGTGGAGCCCCTTGAGGAAGATCTTACTTCTGAGCTCCCAGAATTTTATAAAATTCTCGATTTTGAAAGACCTTCCAATTCAGTAGGAGGAGATTTCATAGAGGTGAACCTAGGGAATGATTCCAATCCCAAATCCATCAAAATAGGCACATGCTTGCATGAACATGAAAGATCAGCATTCATTGCATTTCTACGAACCTATTTAGATGTGTTTGCATGGACGTATGAAGACATGCCGGGCATAGACCCCAGCATTGTCGAACATCGTCTTCCCTTAGATGCAGATGTGAAACCCATAAAGCAGAAGCTTAGGAAAATACACCCGAATGTACACACGCAAGTCAAAGAGGGTTTAGAAGATCTGTTAAAAACCGAATTTATAAAACCCATTGCATATTCTGATTGGTTGTCAAACATCGTTGTAGTTCAAAAAACCAATGGGAAAATTCGAATATGCATCGATTTCAGAAACCTGAATAAAGCCACTCCAAAGGATAATTATCCTTTACCAAACATAGATTTGATAGTCGATAGTACTGCAAATCATGAAATGTTTTCGTTTATGGATGGCTATTCAGGCTATAATCAAATCAAACTAAGTCCACGAGATCAAGGTAAGACCGCCTTCACAACCCCATGGGGCACGTACTGCTATACAGTCATGTCCTTTGGTTTGAAAAATGCCGGCGCAACATACCAGAGAGCCATGACCACGATCTTCCATGATCAAATTCATGAGCTCGTAGAAGTGTATGTAGATGATCTCTTGGCGAAATCCAAAACCCGATGCACTCATATCGAATGTTTGCAAAAGATTTTTGAAAGGCTTAGGCTTTACAAAGTAAAGCTAAACCCTCAAAAATGTGTATTCGGGGTAGAATCAGGGAAGCTTCTGGGCTTTATGGTAAGCCAAAGGGGTATAGAAGTCGACCCCTGTAAGTGTCGAGCCATTATAGACATGGCTCCACCCTCCAATCTCACTCAAATTCGTAGCCTCCAGGGTCGATTACAGTCCATTCATTGATTCATATCAAATCTGGCGACTAGATGCTAACCCTTCAACAAACTGTTGACGAAGGGCACAAAATTCTTATGGGATGATGAATGCCAGAAGTCCATCAAGAGACTAAAGGCATACCTGGTTAATCCCCCCGTTTTGAATCCTCCAAAGCAAGGAAAACCGCTTTTACTTTACATTTCTGTGCATGCGAATGCTTTGGGAGCCCTATTGGCTCAATACGAGGATGACACCCACAAGGAGTATGCCATCTACTATATTTCGAAAACCCTCTTGGCTTATGAACGAAATTATCAAGCCATGGAGAAGACGTGCTTGGCCCTAGTCTGGGCCTACTAGAAATTCAGACACTATTTCCTAGATCATGAGATCTGGATAGTGTCCAAGCTTGATCCAATCAAGCACTTATTCGAAAAACCCATTCTCACGGGTAGATTGGGCAATTGGCAACTCCTTTTAATGGAGTATGACCTGAAATACCATCACCAGATCTCCATTAAGGGGCAAGCCCTAGCAGATTACGTGGCTGAGTTCCCCCTGGAGGACGCATATCCCACACTTGATGAAATGCCTGATGAAGGCATATTGCAAAACCATTTCCAAAACCACATTTTGGCAAACACTTTCGAAAACCAAGTGTGGAAGATGCACTTCGATGGGGCACGAAACCAACGAGGGGCTGGTGCTGGGGTCATCCTCATCTCCCCTGAAAAGGGCGAGATTCCCATAGCAGTCCGCCTAGATTTCGAATGTTCCAACAATATAGCTGAGTATGAAGCACTCATACAAGGCTTAAGAATTTCGAAAACTCTAGGGGCATCATGCATCGAGGTCTTTGGAGATTCGCTCCTTGTTATAAACTAGGTTTTGAAAATTTGGCAAGTACGTAATGAAAAACTACTTCCATATCACGAGTTGGCCACTCGATTGGTTGAGTCATTCCAATCATGTAAACTCACACACGTAGGAAGGGAGGACAATGGCATCGCCGATGCCCTCTCCTCCTTGGGTTCAGCCCTAAAGGTCGATCCCATTTCAGGGACCCGGTCTTTAGAAATATGGCATGTGCCCAACCCATCCACACACGATCTGGATATTTGCCAAAATAACCAAGAGTCTATTAAAAAACCCTGGTTTTACGACATCAAACATTTTCTAGAAAATGGGGGATTCGCCGAGGATGCCACATCTAAAGATAAGGCATTCATCCGTAAAATTTCGACCCGATATACCATTCTGGGTGGGGTTTTATACAAGAAAAGTTTTACCGGCATCCTACTTAGGTGTATCAATCTAGAGGAGGCTAGGATAGTGATGCATGAATTCCACGATGGAGAATGTGGAGGTCATGTTAATGCCAACATGATGGCAATGAAAATACTTATACTTAGAGGGGGCTATTTTTGGTCCACCTTGAAAAAGGATTGTCACGATCATGTTAGGAAGTGTCATCCATGTCAAGTGCATGGGCACGCCATTCATATCCCCTCATCTGCATTGCATTTCGTGGTCAGCCCCTGGCCATTTACCATGTGGGCATTCAATATCGTAGGACCAATCTTCTCAAAAGCCTCGAATGGACATCGATTCATTTTAGCAGCCACGGAGTATTTCTCCAAGTGGGTGAAGCCATTTCCCTGACCAACGTGCTAGGGCAACATGTGGTGGCTTTCATTAGGAGGAATATCCTGGCTTGATTTGGGGTTCCACGAGACCTTGTGTCTGATAATGGCACCCCATTCAAGAACGAGCGGATGGTTAAGTTGTGCAACACGTATGGCATAACTCACCACTTCTCTTCGCCCTACTACCCTGAAGGCAACGGCCAAGCCGAAGCCACAAACAAGACTCTCATTAGCATAATTGAGAAAACTTTAGAGAAGGGTAGGACGTGGCATGAGAAGCTGGATGAAGCCTTATGGGCTTATATGACTTCCATCCGGACTCCCACGAATGCCACACCATTCGAATTGGTCTATGGCACAAACGTCATTCTTCCCATTCATACTCAACTGCATTCATTCCATACATCCATAGCACTCGACCTCCCCCTAGAGACGCTTCAGCATGCTAGGATGGCCGAACTAGATTTGCTAGATGAGAGGCTGTAGACACGAAAAATCCTCGACTCCTGGTTTCTTAGGCCTGGAGCGAATCTTTTCGCAATCTACGTTCGCTTTTAGGGCGTGTCAACTAGCTTACTCAAACTAGCGAAGTAGTTTTGAAATATCTGACTTTTAAAAGGGCAATTGTAGGCAAGCGGGATCTTTACGTCGCAAACCTTCTTGCACCGACGCGCAAGGGTCAGTCTGTACGCTTAGAGACTTCTTTTAAAACAAGTTAAACTCAAAATTTGATTTTTGAATAAACAGGTGTTTTGAAAATCTTGGAAATCATGCACTTGGCGAGTTTTTGCTTTTACTGGGTTTGGGCGACCCTAAGTCTTTCAATTTTAATCACTTGGGCGTGTTTTGCATGTTTTGTTCGGGTTTGTTCGATGCAGGTATGCACTCTAGCTCGAGTATGGCGAGTATGCAATGCAACTCACACAACTGAACCTTAAAACCCGAAATTGAAAGACTTAGCAGAAGGGAAAACCCAAATTGAATGCAACTCACACGACTTGAATGTAAATTGCAGAAATTTAAATATATCTATATCTTAAGAGCGGAAAGGCTCAATGTGTGCGTGGGAGTTGTGTATAAATTGAAATGCAACACACGCAACTGAACTGTAAAACATGGCAGAAGGGAGATATAGATATATATAAGAGCGAGAAGGCTCGATGTGAGTGAGTGCTTTGAGTGTATAAAATGAAAGACAACTCACACGACTTGAACCTTAAAACCCAGTTGAATGTATATAAATAGGGCTATATCCTATGGGCTGTTGAGGCCCGTTTGTGTGCAAAAGTGTGCAGATAAGAGCGGAAAGGCTCGAGTGTACGTGTGTGTGTTTTGCACATATATTACATTCGGGGGGAGACGATGCTCCGTTATTACAACCCCGTATCACGAATTTAATTGAATGGAAAAGAAACTTGATATATATCAAATGACTTACACTTTTCCAGGTTCTTGATTTGGGATTGTACAAGGGGCGAATCCACCTTCTTCTTATGGAGTCCGGGGCATGTGGGAGCGAAGTCGAAGAGCTTGAGAGCTTGGAGAGACTTGGAGTTCCGGGAGCTGCAAGCTACAATGGGTTTGGGTCTACTTGGGGCTGGTTTGGGCAAGGGAAGACTCGAGCCACCTTGGCTCGAGTGATTATGGTTTGAGTGTGGGGTATGGCCAGCACTTGGCCTTGGTTTAGGTATAGTTTTTGACTTAGGATTAGGCCAGCACTTGGCCTTGGTTTAGGTATGGTTTAGACTTAGGATTAGGCCAGCACTTGGCCTTGGTTTAGGTATGGTTTAGACTTAGGATTAGGCCAGCATTTGGCCTTAGGTTTTGGTCTTGTGAAACTCGAGCCAAGGTGGCTTGAGTGAGAGGGGTTTTGCTTTAGGATCCGGCCAGCCTTGGCCTTAGTTTTTGCTTGTGTGACTCGAGCCAAGGTGGCTCGAGTGAACTTGGTTTAGGGTAGAGTTGGGGCTGAGTCCTAGGTTAGGTGTTGGCTGTCCTAGGTTAGTCACGATTTAGGTTTAGGACTGGTTCTTGGTGGCAGCCGGCCAGCAAAATGGGCGGCCTGTTTGGCTGACTTAGGTAAGTAGGTGGCCTGCCACAATGGCAGGCCTGTTAGGTTAATGAAGGACACGGCCTGCACTAGCAGGCTGTGGGTTTGTGGTAGGTAAATGGCTTGCCACTAGGGCAGGCCTTTGGTGTTTTTTTTTTTTTGAAGAGGACACGGCCTGCACTTGCAGGCCGTGGTTTTCTTGGATAGGTATGGCCTGCCTTTAGGGCAGGCCTTGACGTTTTTGGGTGGGACATGGCCTGCTCTAGCAGGCCGTTGTCTTGGGCTTGACTGGCCTGCCTTTAGGGTAGGCCATGATGTCTTTGGGTGGGACACGAGAGAGAGTTAGGTGGGCTCGGCCAGCTCTTGGCCGAGCCAAGGTTTTGCTCGGAAAAGGTGGGTGGCTCGGCCAGCAAATGGCTGAGCTAGGCTAGGGTTTGCTTGGGTTCTAGGTAGGGTTTAGCTAGGTGGTGGTTTTGGGTGGAAGACTTGGTGAAAAACGGCCAGGACTTGGCTGCTTTGGTGGCGATTTTAAGTGACGTTTGGGTGGTCTAGAGAGGTTGGGGAAGAGGGAGTCTAGGTTAGGTTTGGGGGCTTACCTATTTGCAGCACCACTCCAGCCACCACTCAAGCCGCCAAGCTCCCCCACGATCTCCACTCCCAGCCAGCTTGAAGAAGACGTTCGTTTGGTGCAGCCCTTGCCTCCATGGGCCAATCCCATCTCAAACAAAAAAGGTTTTGGGCCTATCAAGCTCTTTCTGTCTCATCCCCCCCTTTATCTCACGTGAGGAGCTTCCCTAGAGAGTTCTCTCGTGAAAAATTTTTCATGCCCAACACCTCTATTTATAGAGGTTTTAAGTGGGTCTTGGATCTTGGGTTTTGGATTTGGGTCTGGCTATCCGGATCCAATCCAAACTCTATGTGGATCTGGATCGCGGATCTCGGATATTTTGAGATCCAGATCCAATCCAAATATTTATTTGGGTTTGGATCTCGGATCTTGGATTTTTAAGATCCAGATCCAATCCAAACACAATTTGGATCTGAATCTGGATATTTTTGGGTCTCGACCCAAACTAGACTTTTCTTCTGCTCCTTGGTTTTCTGGTCCTTTCTGGTGCTTTTCACCGTCGGTTTCGAGCGAGCTTCGATTCATCGGACACCCAACTCTGGCCTGGGTCTTCCCCAAGTCTTTCTTCCAACTGGTGTTCTGCTTTTCAGGACTTTTTCGGTGTTCGTTTCGGTCCGCCGTTTTGGTTTTTGGCCGGTTCTTATTGATATCGAACTCAGATTGCCGCACGGATTCCATTCTTCATTCTGACGGGACGTGTCTCGGACTTCTGTCGACCTCCTCAGGTACTGGGCTTCTTTCTGCATTTTGGAGCTGCTTTATGCTTTTTCTTTGACCCAAATTATATTTTTACCCTTTTATCGGGCTTTTCTCCAAACGGGCTCTTTTTTCTTCCGTTTTCGAACAGGGGGTGGCTTTTGAGACTCTAGGCTTGATTTCTCTTCTTGTTAGGGCTCTTCTCTTGCCTTTTGTACCTGTTTTCACATTTTAAAACAAGTTGTCATTTTTGGCTCAAACAAGCTTTTTATGTTTTTGGGAGTTTTTGATTTTTGGAAAATTCGGGGTGTTTACAGAGGCGACTCCTTGCTATGGATCATGCTCGTGCATACCGGCAAAGGATAGCCTGACACTATGGCAAACACATGAGACCTCGCCACTTTGAAGTGGGGGATCTGATGTAGACGCGCGAAAATCCCCGCCTCTTCGCCTCTTTCGGGGGCTTGGAGTGGATCTTCTCGTGTGTCTAAGGCCTATGTATACAAATAGGGCGTGCCAGCATATTTTTATCACTGACTTCTAAACGTGGCGACTGCGAGCAAGTAAGCTCTTGTCGTCGCAGACCTTCTTGCACCGATGCGCAAGGGTCAGTCTGTACGCTTTTGCAAAAATCGAGTTTTGGAGAGAAAGTCTACGAAGCGGTTCGAGGTGTCTATTTCGGGTCTTTAGGATGCGATTGCATATTTTAGATCACGTGGATTTGCACGTGCCTAAGTCTTTTCTTTTATCCCTTTTCGGGCCACCTAGTTTGTGTGTTATGAACACTCCACTACATGGGCGAATTCGAGCGGGGCTTGCTTTGATGCAATATGCGTCCTACCTCGTGGTATGGCGTAGATGCAATGCAAACTCACGCTACTCCAAAGGGAAAACCCGAAATGTAAAGACAATATTGAAGGGAAATAACAGAAGGGAAATAACTGAAGGGAAATAACAGAAGGGAGATATGTATATAGCTTATGTATATGAGCCCTTACTCGGGTCTTGCAAATAAGAGCGAAGGCTCAATGTGGGTGCGTGCTTGAATTGAAAGACTTACACACACGACATGAAATTAAACCCAAATATAAATTGCAGTATGGCCTTGACTAAGGTCTTGGGAGTAA
This sequence comes from Brasenia schreberi, assembly GCA_036023115.1. Lineage (NCBI taxonomy): Eukaryota > Viridiplantae > Streptophyta > Magnoliopsida > Nymphaeales > Cabombaceae > Brasenia > Brasenia schreberi. The sequence continues at coordinate 5,146,366 of JAYKKT010000073.1, forward strand.
GAGCGAAGGCTCAATGTGTGTGAGAGTGCTTGAATTGAAGTACTACACACACGACATAAATGAAACCCAAATATAACTGCAATAAGGCCTTTACTAAGGTCTTGGGAGTAAGAGCGAAGGCTCAATGTGTGTGAAAGTGCTTGAATTGAAAGACTTACTCACACGACATGAAATGAAACCCAAATAGTATAGGTCGGCCCTTACTTGGGTCTTTCAAATAAGAGCGAAAGCTCAATGTGTGTGAGAGTGCTCGAATTGAAAGACTTACTCACACGACATGAAATGAAACCCAAATAGTATAGGTCGGCCCTTACTTGGGTCTTTCAAATAAGAGCGAAAGCTCAATGTGTGTGAGTGCTTGAATTGAAAGACAACGCACCCAACTTAAACAAAACCCTTCGAAAATGAAAGTATATATATATACACTTATGTATTAGGGGCTGATTAGGCCCGTGTGTGTTTAAAATCGTGCACGACTAAGAGGGTGCACGTGTGTGGTTGTGCCAAGCCACGTTATTACAAGCGGGGGGAGACTATGCTCCGTTATTACTACCCCGTATCAAATTGAATCTCAAGCAAGTATACAACTAAGGACCGAGTTTAGGCACTTACGAGTAGCTGGTTCGTAGAGGCCTTGCTTGAGGGTGGGCTTGACCTTCGCCTTGGGCTGCAAACGGGAGCTCCGCGAGGATAGGTGACCAAAGGTGCTGGCCGGCTGCAAGTGGGGTGCGGGATAGGCGCCTCGAAGGTGGCCGGTGGCAAGTAGATGTCGACTCAAGGTAGGGGGTTCAAAGGGGCTAAATAAGTGGGTTCTTAGGGTCACTAGGGGAGTTGAGAGTTTAGGGAAAGCTGGACCTAAAGGAGGGTTTTGTGGGAAGGCCGAATGGAACACCTAGGGGAAGGCCGAATGGAGTATGATGGCTAGGTAGTGGACGATAGTTTAGGTTATACTAGGTTCAGCTAGGTGCAAAGGGTGGTGGCAAAGGGGCTGAGATGAGGATAGGGTAGGTGGCTAAGAGTGGAGAGGTGGAAGAGAAGGGGCTTTGATGGAGATTGGGTACTTACCGAATGGGGAGAGGCGGTGGAAGGCAAGGAGAAGTAGGCGGGCAGGTGGGCTCTTGGCTGGTTCGGTTGGATGAAGGTGGTGGCGTCCGGCTGGGCAATGGTGGTGGATGGAAGAGGGAAGGTGGCAGTGCAGGTGGTGGCTGGTGGAGCAGGTGGAGGTGATGGAGAGTGGTCCCGGCTGGGTGAGAGATGGGAGAAGGAGAGGGCCCGGCTAGGTGAGATGGTGGGTTCCCACTTGGAAAACCCGCCCCCAAGGGGGGGGGGGGGGTTAAATAGGGGATGGGTAGGTCGGTTAGGGCTGGGCTGAGGGTAGTGGTTAGGTGGTTTAGGTAGGGTGGTATGTAGATTAGGTGGGCTGGAAAGGGTTGGGCCAGATATTTTAAAACTAGGGGTTTGGGTAGATTGTGGGCTAAGGGTGGTTTAGGGGTTTAGGGCTAGGTTAGGTGGTTGGGTTTTAGGGTGAGGTTTAGTGAGCTAGGTTAGGTGATTAGGCTAGGTTTAGGCTAGGATTAGGGAAATTAATCTAGGTTTAGGGAAGGATTAGGGAAGTGGGTTAGGTGATTAGGTTGGGATTAGGGGTGGATTAGGGGTTTAGTCTAGGATTAGTCATTTTGGGTTAGGTTTAGGTGAGGGAGCTCCCTTAGCATGGCCCATAGACCTTGATCACCCCATGTTGGTGCAGCCCTAGGTTAGGTTTTAGCTATTTACAAGCTTAAACCCACTCAATTAGGCTAACCCACATGATTAACCCCAAACTTGACACACAAGTCAAGCTTAATACAACACTCTTGATATTTTTCACCCGCACTCTCTCTCATGCCCAATATCCCACTTGAATTTCAAGTGGGCCCCACCTCCATTTATGAGAAGGTGATGTGGGCCATGGATATGGATATTGGATTGGATCTTTGGATCCAAATCCAAATCCAAGTCCACATATGGGTTTGGATTGGAATCTGGATATATATGGTCCAGATCCAATCCAAACTGAACTCTGACTCCTTCGAGCTGGGTTCGAAACGGACGATTCGTGTGGGGCCTGACTGCATCAGTACTCCGTCTGCGTTGGGTCTTCGCCAACATGGTCGTCCGCCTCCGTTTCTGCCTTCCGGAGATGACTTCAAATGCTATTTTGATAAGAACAGGGTCTTGGATGTTCGAGATCCTGGGGTGTGAATCAGATACAAGAGTTGCTGCGCCGGGCTTGACGTGTGCTCCGGTTCCGGGCTCTTCTTAGCTCTCCTGGTCCTGTCTTGATCGGGTCAAGCCACTTCGGGGTTTTAAAACGTGTTTTAAAAGTTTTCAAAAGCCATATCATATGTTTTTGAAAGATGTAGTTTAAAACAGATATACAGGGTTGTCTGGAAGGCTCCTGGGTTTCCAGACTCAAAATAGCCCTTTGGGGCTGCTTTTACAAAACCAGATGAATTTGAGAAATTCGTGGGATTTCGGGGTGTTTACATCTGGTCTTAAAAATCATCCACTATCGTGGCCCACATCCCCTTGGAAAGTGGCGCCCCAAGTGGGATGGACCCTATGTTGTACGTGCAACCACCACGAACAACTCATATTGGTTGATCGATGTAGAAGGTAGGAATTTAGCAGATCCTATCAATATTCAATACTTAAAGAAGTATTATGTGTAGGATTTGTAGTAAATTCCCCATTTTAAAAAAGTTTAGGGATAGCTGCCCTGAGACCGGAAAATAAGGTGCAAAGGCAAAATCGTGTGACCTTGAGTGAGAGAATTCGCACTTGTGAAAGAGTGGAGTCTTCAAAATCGTGGTTACATTTCAAAATCCTTCTTCTTACAAAGAAAGGCCTAGTTCAATATAGCAAGATACTTGCAAGTAGTACGTGCTATTTCTAAATAGGCTGATCTGGAATGGATCGAGTGTAAGCTTGGGATAAGTCCTCCCCTCTTCTCTTCTCCTTCCAAAAGGAAAACAAAAGCCCAAATAAAGGGAATTTCCCATTCAAAAGTCTCTTTCCAAAAGAAAGAAACCAGAATTCAAAAGAAAAATCGATTCTCTTGTGAAAAAAGAGGGATTAAAGAAAAAATACTCCCAAAGGGAGACCCTCTACGAAAAAAAAAGGAAAAAAGAGGCCAAAAAGCTCAAAAAGAGCAGTTTTCCGCCTTCTGTGCCTTAAACCACGGGACGCTTTAGAAGGGACCGTGGTATCTCTTTCCCATCCCTGGCTTATCCCAAGCTAAAACATGGTTCATTTCGAGGAATCCTAAAGTAAAAATAGGATTTACTTACTTGAATTTCATCTTTTTGAGAATTCAACGTTTCGAGTAAGACGTAGGAATTTGAAATATAGCTTGTTTTCTTATAAAACCTCCGCTAGATAAGCAAGTGTCAAGACTCAAGCAAAGGCAAACACGAAGAGCTCGAGATCCTTAGGATTGAGACTCAAGACAGTTGTCCCCTTTTATAAATAGTTTTGTAAATAGATTTTGGAAAATCGAACATGGAATAGCATAGGATTTGCTCACTTGGAGCAGCAAGCCTTGTAAGTCTCAAGAGTTCGACCATATCTGGTCTCGGGGAGGTCACCACTCTTGGCACCACACCCATGTCATGCATCTACATTCCACGCATGATACTTGCATAAACATAATCCCATTTAAGACCAGATTCCATACAACATCCCTTCGGCGTGATATCTCCTCCTACTAGGGTTTTAAAACTGAGATTTTGCTAAAGATTGGGACGATCCCATATTCTTCGTGGTTAGATCTAGGGAGACATTGAAAGGGGTGTTTGTCATCTTTGCCATTATCCAAATCAATTTGGACAATGCCAAAGAGGGGCATCTGTAAACACCCCGAAAACCCACGAATTTCTCAAATAAAACCTGGTTTTGTAAAAGCAGCCCCAAAGGGCCATTTTGAGTCTGCAAACCCAGGAGCCTTCCAGACAAACCCTGTACATATGTTTTAAACTTTATATGTTTTAAATATATATAATATAGTTTTGAAAACTTTAAAATATATTTTGAAACACCACGAAGAGGCTTGGCCTGATGAAAGCAAGACCAGAAGAGCCAAAGAGAGCCCGAAACCGGAGCACACGTCGAGCCCGAGACAACAACTCTCGTATTGAATCCACCCCAAGGATCTCGAACATCCAAGACCCTGTTATAATCAGAAATCATATGAAGTCATCTCCGGAAGGTGAAAACAGAAGCGGACGACCATGTTGGCGAAGACCCAATGCAGACGGAGTATTGATGCTGTCAAACCCCGCACAAACCGTTCGTTTCGAACACAGCCTGAAGGAGTCAGAATTCAGTTTGGATTGGATCTGGACCATATATATCCAGATCCCAATCCAAACCTATGTGTGGATTTGGATCCAGAGATCCAATCCAACATCCACATCCATGGCCCACATCACCTTCTCATAAATGGAGGTGGGGCCCACTTGAAATTCATGTGGGATTATGGGCATGAGAGAGAATGGGGAGGATAAGATTTGAGGGTAATTGTAATTAAGCTTGACTTGTGTGTCAAGTTTGGGGTTAATCATGTGGGTTAGCCTGATTAGCATGGGTTTAAGCTTGTATTAGCCAAAACCTAACCTAGGGCTATACCAACATGATGCAATTAAGGTCTATGGGTTATGCAAAGGGAGCTTCCTAAGCCAAAACCCCTAATCCTAGCCTTTTACCCTAATCCTGGCCTAAACCTAGCCAAATCACCTAACCAACTTCCCTAATCCCAACCTAATCACCTAACCCACCTCCCTAAACCTAGCCTAATTTCCTTAAACCTAACCTAATCCTAACCTAATCACCTAACCCACCTCACTAAACCTCACCCCAAAACCAACCCACCTAGCTAAGCCCTAAACCCCTAAACCACCCCACCTAAACCTAGCACATTGTAGACGCGCGAAAATCCCCGCTTCTCACCTTTTCAGGGCTCGGAGCGGATCCTCTCGTGTGTCTAAGGCCTATTTATGCAAACAGGGCGTGCCAGCTAGCTTACCTAAGCTACCGAAGAAATATTAAAAACTGACTTCTAATCGTGGCGATTGTGAGCAAGTGAGCTCTTGTCGTCGCAGACCTTCATGCACCGATGCGCAAGGGTCAGTCTGTACGCTTTGCAAAAATTGAGTTTTGGGATAGAAAAGCCTACGAAGCGGTTCGAGGTGTCTAATTCGGGTCTTTTAGATGCGATTGCATATTTTTAGATCACGTGGATTTGCACGTGCCTAAGTTTTTCCTTTTATCCCTTTTCGGGCCACCTAGTTTGTGTGTTATGAAGACTCCACTACGTGGGCGAATTCGAGCGGGGCTTGCTTTGATGCAATATGCATCCTACCTCGTGGTATGGTGTAGATGCAATGCAAACTCACGCTACTCCAAAGGGAAAACCCGAATGTAAAGACAATACTGAAGGGAAATAACCGAAGGGAAATAACCGATGGGAAATAACCGAAGGGAAATAACCGAAGGGAAATGACTTGTAAACTAAAATGCCGAAGGGAGATATGTATATAGAGTATGTATATGAGCCCTTACTCGGGTCTTGCAAATAAGAGCGAAGGCTCAATGTGGGTGCGTGCTTGAATGGAAAGACTTACACACACGACGTGAAATTAAACCCAAATATAAATTGCAGTATGGCCTTGACTAAGGTCTTGGGAGTAAGAGCGAAGGCTCAATGTGTGTGAGAGTGCTTGAATTGAAGTACTACGCACACGACATGAAATTAAACCCAAATATAACTGTAATAGGCCTTGACTAAGGTCTTGGGAGTAAGAGCGAAAGCTCAATGTGTGTGAGTGCTTGAATTGAAAGACTTACACACACGACATGAAATGAAACCCAAATAGTATAGGTCGGCCCTTACTTGGGTCTTTCAAATAAGAGCGAAGGCTCAATGTGTGTGAGTGCTTGAATTGAAAGACAACGCACCCAACTTAAGCAAAACCCTACAAAATCAAAGTATATATATATATATATATATATATATATATATATATATATATATATATATATATATATATATTTATGTATTAGGGGCTGATTAGGCCCGTGTGTGTTTGTAGACGCGCGAAAAAACCCCGCCTCTTTGCCTTTTTCAGGGCTCGGAGCGAATCCTCTCGTGTGTCTAAGGCCTATGTATGCAAACAGGGCGTGCCAGCTAGCTTACCGAAGCTAGCGAAGATATTTTTAACACTGACTTCTAAATGTGGCGACTATGAGCAAGTAAGCTCTTGTCGTCGCAGACCTTCTTGCACCGATGCGCAAGGGTCAGTCTGTACGCTTTGCAAAAATCGAGTTTTTGGAGAGAAAGTCTACGAAGTGGTTCGAGGTGTCTATTTCGGGTCTTTAAAATGCGATTGCATGTTTTAGATCACGTGGATTTGCACGTGCCTATGTCTTTTCTTTTATCCCTTTTCGGGCCACCTAGTTTGTGTGTTATGAACACTCCACTACGTGGGTGAATTCGAGCGGGGCTTGCTTTGATGCAATATGCGTCCTACCTCGTGGTATGGCGTAGATGCAATGCAAACTCACGCTACTCCAAAGGGAAAACCCGAAATGTAAAGACAATACTGAAGGGAAATAACTGAAGGGAAATAACTGAAGGGAAATAACCGAGGGGAAATAGCCGAAGGGAAATAACCGAAGGGAGATATGTATATAGATTATGTATATGAGCCCTTACTCGGGTCTTGCAAATAAGAGCGAAGGCTCAATGTGGGTGCGTGCTGGAATTGAAAGACTTACACACACTACATGAAATTAAACCCAAATATAAATTGCAGTATGGCCTTGACTAAGGTCTTGGGAGTAAGAGCGAAGGCTCAATGTGTGTGAGAGTGCTTGAATTGAAGTACTACACACACGACATAAATGAAACCCAAATATAACTGCAATAAGGCCTTTACTAAGGTCTTGGGAATAAGAGCGAAAGCTCAATGTGTTGTGAGAGTGCTTGAATTGAAAGACTTATACACACGACATGAAATGAAACCCAAATAGTATAGGTCGGCCCTTACTTGGGTCTTTCAAATAAGAGCGAAAGCTCAATGTGTGTGAGAGTGTTTGAATTGAAAGACTTACTCACACAACATGAAATGAAACCCAAATAGTATAGGTCGGCCCTTACTTGGGTCTTTCAAATAAGAGCGAAAGCTCAATGTGTGTGAGTGCTCGAATTGAAAGACAACGCACCCAACTTAAGCAAAAACCCTTCGAAAATGAAAATATATATACTTATGTATTAGGGGCTGATTAGGCCTGTGTGTGTTCAAAATCGTGCACGACTAAGAGAGTGCACGTGTGTGGGTGTGCCAAGCCACGTTATTACAAGCGGGGGGAGACTATGCTCCGTTATTACAACCCCGTATCAAATTGAATCTCAAGCAAGTATACAACTAAAGACCGAGTTTAGGCACTTACGAGTAGCTGGTCCGTAGAGGCCTTGCTTGAGCGTGGGCTTGGCCTTCGCCTTGGGCTGCAAACGGGAGCTCCGCAAGGGTGGATGACAAAGGGTGTTGGCCGGCTGCAAATGGGTGTCGCCTCGATGTGGGGGATTAAAGGGGCTGGACCAAGTGAGTGTTTAGGGTCACTAGGAGAGACGAGTGTTTAGGGAATGTGGACCTAAGGGGAGTTTAAGGGAAGGCCGAATGTAGATAGGATGGTTAGGTAGTGGCTGGTTGTTTAGGTTGTGCTAGGTTCGGCTAGGTGAAAATGGTGGCAGCAAGGGGCTGATGTGTAGGTAAGATGGTGGTATGGTGGGTGGCTATGAGTGGAGAGGGAGTAGAGAAGGAGCTAGGTAGAATGGGGGGGGTACTTACCGAATGGGGAGAGGTGGCGGATGGAAGAGAGAAGCCGGGTGTAGATGGGATGGAGAGCAAGTGTGGCGTCCGGCTGGGAGATGGTGGTGGATGGAAGAGAGAGGGTGGTGGTGCAGGTGGAGTAGGTGGAGCAGGTGGAGCAAGTGGAGCAAGTGGAGCAGGTTCGGCTGGGCTGGGAAGAGTGGTCCCGGCTGGGCTGGAAAGGGTCCTCCTAGATAGGAAAACCCGCCCCCAAGGGGGGGGTTTAAATAGGGATGGGTAGGTCGGTTAGGGCTGGGCTTGGGGTAGTGGTTAGGTGGTTTAGGTAGGGTGGTATGTAGATAAGGTGGGCTGAAAAGGGTTGGGCCAGATATTTTGAAAACTAGGGGTTTGGGTAGATTGTGGGCTAAGGATGGTTTAGGGGTTTAGGGCTAGGTTAGGTGGTTGGGTTTTAGGGTGAGGTTTAGTGAGCTAGGTTAGGTGATTAGGCTAGGTTTAGGCTAGGATTAGGGAAATTAACCTAGGTTTAGGGAAGGATTAGGGAAGTGGGTTAGGTGATTAGGTTGGGATTAGGCCGGGATTAGGGAAGTGGGTTAGGTGATTAGGCTCAGATTAGGGGTGGATTAGGGGGGTAGGCTTGGATTAGGTGTTTTGGGTTAGGTTTAGGTGAAGGAGCTCCCTTTGCATGGCCCATAGACCTTAACCACCTCATGTTGGTGCAGCCCTGGGTTAGGTTTTGGCTAATTACAAGTTTAAACCCACTCAATTAGGCTAACCCACATGATTAACCCCAAACTTGACACACAAGTCAAGCTTAATTACAACACTCTTGATATTTTCCATCCCCACTCTCTCTCATGCCCAATATCCCACGTGAATTTCAAGTGGGCCCCACCTCCATTTATGAGAAGGTGATGTGGGCCATGGATATGGATATTGGATTGGATCTCTGGATCCAAATCCAAATCCAAGTCCACATATGGGTCTGGATTGGGATCTGGATATATATGGTCCAGATCCAATCCAAACTGAACTCTGACTCCTTCGAGCTGGGTTCGAAACAGACGATTTGTGCGGGGTCTGACAGCGTCAGTACTCTGTCTGCATTGGGTCTTCGCCAACATGGTCGTCCGCCTCCGTTTCTGCCTTCTGGAGATGACTTCAAATGATATTTTGATAAGAACAGGGTCTTGGACGTTCGAGATCCTGGGGGTGTGAATCAGATACAAGAGTTGTTGTGCCGGGCTCGACATGTGCTCCGGTTCCGGGCTCTTCTTAGCTCTCCTGGTCCTGTCTTGATCGGGCCAAGCCGCTTCGGGGTTTCAAAAACGTGTTTTAACAAGGTTTTAAAAGCTATATTATATATTTTTGAAATATGAAGTTTAAAACATATATACAGGGTTGTCTGGAAGGCTCCTGGGTTTCCATACTCAAAATGGCCCTTTGGGGCTGCTTGTATAAAACCAGATTTGTTTAAGAAATTCGTGGGATTTCGGGGTGTTTACAGTGTTCAAAATCGTGCACAACTAAGAGAGTGCACGTGTGTGGGTGTGCCAAGCCACGTTATTACAAGCGGGGGGAGACTATGCTCCGTTATTACAACCCCGTATTGAATTGAATCTCAAGCAAGTATACAACTAAAGACCGAGTTAGGCACTGACTAGTAGCTGGTTCGTAGATGCCTTGCTTGAGTGTGGGCTTGGCCTTCGCCTTGGGCTGCAAGAGGGAGCTCCGCGAGGTTGAGCGAAAAGGGGTGCTGACCGGAGGTCCTTGGTGCACGGAAGAGGCGCCTTGAAGGTGGCCAGCCACTAGAGATGGGCCGTTTTTGGTGTGTTGGGTTAAAGGACCTAAGGAGGGTTACTAAGGGGATATGGCACTAAGGGAAGGAGCTAGCAAGGAGAAGGTGATGGCTGGCGGATGGCTGGCCGAATGAATGGAATGGCAGTCGGTTGGAGTGGCCGACTAAGAGCTTGGTGGTGGCGAGCTGCTATGGTGGCTAGGAGTGGTGGAAGGGAAGGAAACGAGCTAGGATGGGGGGGTAAGGTGGTGATGGTTGTGGTGAGGTGATAGGGGCAGCTCTTAGGGAGTTGGATGGGGTAGCCGGGTGTAGCTAGGTTGGTTAGGTAGTGGCGGGTAGTTAGGATGCTATAGGTTCGGCTGAGTGAGAATGGTGGCAGCAAGGGGAATGGCTGGTGTTAGGGTGCTATGGTAGGAGGTTAGGTGGCTGAGAGTGGAGAGGGAGTGGAGAAGCTGAGATGAAGGATGGGTACTAACCGTACTTGAAGAGAGGCGGTGGATGGAAGAGAGAAGCCAGGTGGTTGGGAAGTAGTGCAAGTGGTGGCGTTCGGCTGGGAGGTGGTGGTGTAGGTGGCGATGCAGGTGGTGGTGGTGCAGGCGGAGCAGGTGGAGCAGGTGGGGAAGGAAAGGACCCAGCTGGGATGGGTGAGGCGGTTAGATGATGGAACCCGCCCCCAAAGGGGGGGGGGTTTATATAGGGATGGGTAGGTCAGTTAGGGCTGGGTTTGGGGTAGTGGTTAGGTGGTTTAGGTAGGGTGGTATGATGATAAGGTGGGCTGGAAAGGGTAGGGCCAGATATTTTAGATACTAGTGGTTTGGGTAGGTTGTGGGCTAGGGGTGGTTTAGGGGTTTAGAGTTTGGTTAGGTGGGTGGGTTCTAGGGTGAGGTTTAGTGAGCTAGGTTAGGTGATTAGGCTAGGATTAGGCTAGGTTTTGGGAAATTAACCTAGGTTTAGGGAAGGATTAGGGAAGTGGGTTAGGTGATTAGGTTGGGATTAGGCCGGGATTAGGGAGGTAGGTTAGGTGATTAGGCTCAGATTAGGGGCGGATTAGGGTGGAAGGCTAGGATTAGGTATTTTGGGTTAGGTTTAGGTGAAGGAGCTCCCTTTGCATGGCCCATAGACCTTAACCACATCATGTTGGTGCAGCCCTAGGTTAGGTTTTGGCTAATTACAAGCTTAAACCCACTCAATTAGGCTAACCCACATGATTAACCCCAAACTTGACACACAAGTCAAGCTTAATTACAACACACTTGATCTTATCCATCCCCACTCTCTCTCATGCCCATAATCCCACGTGAAATTCAAGTGGGCCCCACCTCCATTTATGAGAAGGTGATGTGGGCCATGGATATGGATATTGGATTGGATTTTTGAATCCAAATCCAAATCCAAGTCCATACATGGGTTTGGATTGGGATCTGGATATATATGGTCCAGATCCAATCCAAACTGAACTCTGACTACTTCGAGCTGTATTCGAAACGAACGGTTTGTGCGGGGCCTGACAGCATCAATGCTCCGTCTGCGTTGGGTCTTCGCCAACATGATCGTCCGCCTCTGTTTTCGCCTTCCAGAGATGACTTCAAAGGATGTTTTGATGATAACAGGGTCTTGGACGTTCGAGATCCTGGGAGTGTGAATTTGATACAAGAGTTCCTGTGCTGGGCTTGACAGGTGCTCCTGTTCCGGGCTCTTCTTAGCTCTCCTGGTCCTGTCTGGATTAGGCCAAGCTGCTTCGGGGTTTCAAAACATGTTTTAAAAAGGTTTTAAAAGCCATATTGTATATTTTTGAAATACAAAGTTTAAAACATATGTACAGGGTTGTCTGGAAGGCTCCTGGGTTTCCAGACTCAAAATGGCCCTTTGGGGCTGCTTTTACAAAACCAGGTTGTTTCGAGGAATTCGTGGGATTTCGGGGTGTTTACAGATGCCCCTCTTTGGCCTTGTCCAAATTAATTTGGATAAGGGCAAAGATGACAAACACCCCTTTCAATGTCTCCCTAGATCTATCCACGAAGAATATGGGATCGTCCCAATTTTTAGCAAAATCTCAATTTACAAACTCTGGTAGGAGGAGATATCACGCCAAAGGGTTTTACATGGAATCTGGTCCTAAATGGGATCATGTTCATGCAAGTACCATGCGTGGGAAGCAAATGACATGGGTGTGGTGCCAAGAGTGGCGACCTCCCAGAGACCAGATGTGGTCGAACTCTAGAGACTTACAAGGCCTACTGCTCCAAGTGAGCAAAATCCTATGCTGTTCGATGTTCGATTTTCAAAATTTATTTACAAAAGCTATTTACAAAAAGGACATCTGTCTTGAGCCTCGATCCTAAGGATCTCGAGCTCTTCGTGCTTGCCCTTGTTTGAGTCTTAACACTCGCTTATCTAGCAGAGGTTTTATAAGAAAACAAGCTGTATTTCAAATTCCTATGCCTTACTCGAAACGTCGAATTCTCAAACAAGATGAAATTCAAGTAAGTAAATCCTATTTTTACTTTAGGATTCCTCGAAATGAACCATGCTTTAGCTTGGGATAAGCCAGGGATGGGAAAGAGATAACACGGTCCCTTCTGAAGCGTCCCGTAGTTTAAGGCATAGAAGGCGGAAAACTGCTCTTTTTGAGCTTTTTGGCCTCTTTTTCCTTTTTTTCCATAGAGGGTCTCCCTTTGGGAGTATTTTTTTTTAATCCCTCTTTTTCATAAGAGAATCGATTTTTCTTTGGAATTCTGGTTTCTTTCTTTTGGAAAGAGACTTTGAATGGGAAATTCCCTTTTGTTTTGGGCCTTTGTTTTCCTTTTGGAAATAGAAGAGAAGAGGGGAGGACTTATCCCAAGTCTACACTCGATCCATTCCAGATCAGCCTATTTAGAAATAGCACGTACTACTTGCAAGTATCTTGCTATGTTGAACTAGGCCTTTCTTTGTAAGAGGAAGGATTTTGAAATGTAACCATGATTTTCAAAACTCCACTCTTTCACAAGTGCGAATTCTCTCACTTAGGGTCACACGACTTGCCTTTGCACCTTATTCACATGTCTCAGGGCAGCTATCCCTAAAATTTTTCGAAAAATGGAATTTAATCCAGATCCTACACATGATACCTCTTTAGGTATTGAACATTGATAGGATCTGCTAAATTCCTACCTTCTACATCGATCAACCAATACGAGTTGTTCGTGGTGGTTGCTCGTACAACATAGGGTCCATCCCAGTTGGGGCGCCACTTGCCTAGGGGGTGTGGGCCACGATGATGGATGGTTTTTAAGACCAGATCTCCCACTTCAAAGTGGCGAGGTCTCATGTGTTTGCTATAATGTCGGGCTATCCTTTGCCGGTATGCACGAGCATGATCCATGGCAAGGAGTCGCCTCTCATCTAAAAAATCTAGTTCGGCCATCCTAGCATGCTGAAGCGTCTCTAGGGGGAGGTCGAGTGCTATGGATGTATGGAATGAATGCAGTTGAGTATGAATGGGAAGAATGGCGTTTGTGCCATAGACCAATTCGAATGGTGTGGCATTCGTGGGAGTCCGGATGGAAGCCCTATAAGCCCATAAGGCTTCATCCAGCTTCTCGTGCCACGTCCTACCCTTCTCTAAGGTTTTCTCAATTATGCTAATGAGAGTCTTGTTTGTGGCTTCGGCTTGGCCATTGCCTTGAGGATAGTAGGGCGAGGAGAAGTGGTGAGTTATGCCATACGTGTTGCACAACTTAACCATTCGCTCGTTCTTGAATGGGGTACCATTATCAGACACAAGGTCTCGTGGAACCCCAAATCGAGCCAAGATATTCCTCCGGATGAAAGCCACCACATGTTGCCCCATTGCATTGGTTAGGGAAATGGCTTCAACCCACTTGGAGAAATACTCCGTGGCTGCTAAAATAAATCGATGCCCATTCGAGGCCTTTGGAAATATTGGGCCTACGATATCAAACGCCCACATGGTAAATGGCCAGGGGCTGACCACAGAATGCAATGCAGATGATGGGATATGAATGGCATGCCCATGCACTTGACATGGATGACACTTCCTAACATGATCGTGACAATCCTTTTTCAGGGTGGACCAAAAATAGCCCCCTCTAAGTATTTTCATTGCCATCATGTTGGCATTAACATGACCTCCACATTCTCCATCGTGGAACTCGTGCATCACTATCCTAGCCTCCTCTAGGTTGGTACACCTAAGCAGAATGCCAGTAAAACTCTTTTTGTATAAAACCCCACCCAAATGGTGTATCGGGTCGAAATCTTACGAATGAATACCTTATGTTTGGATGTGGCATCCTCGGTGAATCCCCCATTTTCTAAAAATTGTTTTATGTCATAAAACCAGGGTTTTTCAATAGACTCTGGGTTGTTTTGGGAAATATCCAAGTCATGTGTGGATGGGTGGGGCGCATGCCATATTTCCAAAGATCTGGTCCCTGAAATGGGCTCGACCTTCAGGGCTGAACCCAAGGAGGAGAGGGCATCGGCGATGCCATTGTCCTCTCTTCCTATATGTGTGAGTTTACACGACTAGAAGGATTGGACCAATCGAGTGGCCAACTCATGATATGGAAGTAGTTTCTCATTACGTACTTGCCAAATTTTTAAAACCTGGTTTATGACAAGGAGCGAATCTCCAAAGACCTCAATGCACGATGCCCCTAGAGTTTTCGAAATCCTTAAGCCTTGTATGAGTGCTTCATACTCAGCTACGTTGTTGGAACATTCGAAATCTAAGCGGACTGCTATGGGAATCTCGCCCTTTTCAGGGGAGATTAGGATGACCCTAGCACCAGCCCCTCGTTGGTTTCGTGCCCCATCGAAGTGCATCTTCCACACTTGGTTTTCGAAAGAATTTGCCAGAATGTGGTTTTGAAAATGGTTTTGCAATATGCCTTCATCAGGCATTTCAACAAGAGTGGGATATGCATCCTCTAAGGGGAACTCAGCCACGTAATCTGCTAGGGCTTGCCCCTTAATGGAGATCTGGTGATGGTATTTCAGATCATACTCCATTAGAAGGAGTTGCCATTTGCCCAATGTACCCGTGAGAATGGGTTTTTCGAACAAGTGCTTGATTGGATCAAGCTTGGACACTATCCAGATCTCATGATCTTAGAAATAGTGTCTGAATTTCTGGCAGGCCCAGACTAGGGCCAAGCACGTCTTCTCCATGGCTTGATAATTTCGTTCATAAGCCAAGAGAGTTTTCGAAATATAGTAGATGGCATACTCCTTATGGGTGTCATCCTCGTATTGAGCCAACAGGGCTCCTAAAGCATTTACATGCACAAAGATGTATAATAAAAGCGGTTTTCCTTGCTTTGGGGGATTCTAAACAGGGGGATTAACCAAGTATGCCTTCAGTCTCTCGAAGGACTTTTGGCATTCGTCATCCCATAAGAATTTCGTGCCCTTCCTCAACAGTTTGTTGAAGGGTTCGCATCTAGTGGCTAGATTCGATATGAATTGGCGAATGGATTGTAATCGACCCTGGAGGCTACGGATTTGGGTGAGATTGGAGGGTGGAGCCATGTCTATGATGGCTCGACACTTAGAGGGGTCGACTTTTATTCCCCTTTGGCTTACCATAAAGCCTAGAAGCTTCCCTGATTCTACCCCGAACACACATTTTTGAGGGTTTAGCTTTACTTTGTAAAGCCTAAGCCTATCGAAAATCTTTTGTAATGATTCGATATGGGTGCATCGGGTTTTGGATTTCGCCAAGAGATCATCTACATACACTTCTACAAGCTCATGAATTTGATCATGGAAGATCGTGGTCATGGCTCGTTGGTATGTTGCGCCGGCATTTTTCAAACCAAAGGGCATGACTGTATAGCAGTACGTGCCCCATGGGGTTGTGAAGGCGGTCTTACCCTGATCTCGTGGACTTAGTTTGATTTGATTATAGCCTGAATAGCCATCCATGAATGAAAACATTTCATGATTTGCAGTACTATCGACTATCAAATCTATGTTTGGTAAAGGATAATTATCTTTTATAGTGGCTTTATTCAGGTTTCTGAAATCGATGCATATTCGAATTTTCCCATTAGTTTTTCGAACTACAACGATATTTGATAACCAATCAGAATACGCAATGGGTTTTATAAATCCGGCTTTTAGCAGATCTTCTAAACCCTCTTTGACTTGCGTGTGTACATTCGGGTGTATTTTCCTAAGCTTCTGCTTTATGGGTTTTACACCTGCATCTAAGGGAAGACGATGTTCGACAATGCTGGGATCTATGCCCGGCATGTCTTCATACGTCCATGCAAACACATCTAAATAGGTTCGTAGAAATGCAATGAATGCTAACCTTTCGGTTTCATGCAAGCATGCTCCTATTTTGATGGTTTTGGGATTGGAATCATCCCCTAGGTTCACCTCTATGAAATCTCCTCCTACTGATTGGGAAGGTCTTTCAAAATCGAGAATCTTATGAAATTCTGGGAGCTCAGAAGTGGGATCTTCCTCAAGGGGATCCACTTCTGGGCTTTGATCATTCTCGTGGGCTATAGACCCGAGGGAATTTGATGCGTGGTTTTTAAAATGACCTGGTTTTGTACTTGGATTTTCAAGTGATTTCGAATTTTTTGGTCTGGCTATGCAGACAACGTTTTTTTGAAATCCTTTTCTTTCGCCAAAGTCTTACTAGGAGCAGCTATGCACAAAATCTTTTTGGTATTTTCCAAATTTTCGATTTTTTTGGGTTTTTGTAAAACAAGAACTTTGGGAACTATACAAAGCACTCTGTTTTCGAGTTTTTGTTTTTCCATTGTTTTTGGTTTTTCTTGTTTTTCGATTTTTTTGATTTTAAGTTTTTCAAATATTTTTCTTTTTTTAGAAAAGGGATCTTCCGTCATACCTACAAAGGGAAAACACTACAGGTTAGACTCGAAATAGGAGATCTAAATCGTAGGTCTCTTCTAAGGCAGGTTCCGGGGCATCCTTGACCTAGGTGGTCACAGGGGGTGGCTCCGGCGGTATTCGGGGAGAATAGCCCATCCCATATCGGCTTGGGTTGGCCCTAGGAAGGATGGGCTCTAGGAGACCCTGGTTCTGTGCCCCTAGACTCTTGTGGGGCATGTAGCCCATGTTTAACAACATGTTCCATGATTTCTTGTTTTTTGAAAAGGTTGGAAATAAATCGTGGTCCTCGAACATGCTATCGTCCATATTGTGCTCATATGGCCTCTTGTCCAGGGGCTTTGGAAATAGGAAACGCTTGGGTTTTTCTAGAAGGATTAGAGTCGGGAGGGGGCCTGCTTTGGGCGTCCCCTTCACACATACAACCTTCCTAGGGTTGTTCAACACGAGCCGAGGTGGCTCAACCATAATTTGCCCCAGGTTAGCCTCATGGGCCTAGGTGCTTGATAAACAAGGGGAGTTAATGATCCCCTGAAGCTGTGGGTGACTCTCACCTAGGATCACTACGACTTGGTCTCTAAAAGGGATCTTCACACACTTATGGAAGGTGGATGGCACAGCGCACAAACTGTGTATCCAGGGCCTTCCCAACAACAGGTTATAATGGGGGTGGATGTCCAAGACATGGAACACCCCCGTGTGTTCGATCCCTCCCGTTTCCATTGGGAGTTCGATGGATCCTAAAGGTCTAGACGCATTCCCATCGTATACAGTGATAACGATGGGGCTTGGGTTCACTGAAGTCAAGGTTACTCCGATTTTGTACGCCACATGAAGTGGAAGGATGTTGAGCCCTCCTCAACCATCGACTAGGCACCTGTCCAGAGAGTGGTTGTTTAGAACCACCTCGATATGCAGGGCCTGGTTATGGGTTTCGTAGGGTCTATCTACATCATCTTTCGAGAAAGTGATGGGCGATTTTGCTCCTAATAAAGCCACTTGGGCAGACAAGGATTCTGGACTTATGTTCGAATCAACCTTGGCCCTTTCTAGAATTTTCTCTAATACAAGTCTATGCCTAGGCGAGGTTTTTATAAGCTCTAAGATAAACATGTGAATAGGAATCTTTGAAAGGTGGTTTTCGAAGTCATAAGGATTTAGGATGACTTTGTCCTTATCTGCTTTTGGCAGAACACTAGGGATACATGCTTTTGAGGGGCCAGGCATACTGACCACCTTTTGAGCACCTTGAAGGTGCGGGGGTTGATAGATCCTCCCGGATCTAGTGACTTCCCCCACGACCAGCCTAGGGTTCGTGGCTAGATCTAGGGAGACATTAAAAGGGGTGTTTGTCATCTTTGCCCTTATCCAAATCGATTTGGACAAGGCCAAAGAGGGGCATCTGTAAACACCCCGAAATCCCACGAACTTCTCAAAATTCATCTGGTTTTATACAAGCAGCCCCAAAGGGCCATTTTTGAGTCTGGAAACCCAGGAGCCTTTCAGACAACCCTGTATATATGTTTTAAACTATATCTTTCAAAAACATATGATATGGCTTTTGAAAACCCTTTTAAAACATGTTTTGAAACCCCGAAGTGGCTTGGCCCGATCAAGACAGGACTAGGAGAGCTAAAAAGAGCCCGAAACCGGAGCACACGTCAAGCCCAGCACAGCAACTCTTGTATCTAATTCACACCCCCAGGATCTCGAACGTCCAAGACCCTGTTCTTATCAAAATATCCTTTGAAGTCATCTCCGGAAGGCAGAAACGGAGGCGGACGACTATGTTGGCGAAGACCCAACGCAGACGGAGTACTGATGCTGTCAGGCCTCGCACGAATCGTCCGTTTCGAACACAGCTCGAAGGAGTCAGAGTTCAGTTTGGATTGGATCTGGACCATATATATCCAGATTCCAATCCAAACCCATATGTGGACTTGGATTTGGATTTGGATCCAGAGATCCAATCCAATATCCATATCCATGGCCCACATCACCTTCTCATAAATGGAGGTGGGGCCCACTTGAGTTTCACGTGGGATATTGGGCATGAGAGAGAGTGGGGATGGAAAATATCAAGAGTGTTGTATTAAGCTTGACTTGTGTATCAAGTTTGGGTTTAATCATGTGGGTTAGCCTAATTGAGTGGGTTTAAGCTTGTAATTAGCTAAAACCTAACCTAGGGCTGCACCAACATGAGGTGATCAAGGTCTATGGGCCATGCTAAGGGAGCTCCCTCACCTAAACCTAACCCAAAATGACTAATCCTAGCCTAAACCCCTAATCCACCCCTAATCCCAACCTAATCACCTAACCCACTTCCCTAATCCCAGCCTAATCCCAACCTAATCACCTAACCTACTTCCCTAATCCTTCCCTAAACCTAGACTAATTTCCCTAATCCTAGCCTAAACCTAGCCTAATCACCTAACCTAGCTCACTAAACCTCACCCTAAAACCCAACCACCTAACCTAGCCCTAAACCCCTAAACCACCCTTAGCCCACAATCTACCCAAACCCCTAGTTTTAAAATATCTGGCCCAACCCTTTCCAGCCCACCTTATCTACATACCACCCTACCTAAACCACCTAACCACTACCCTCAGCCCAGCCCTAACCGACCTACCCATCCCCTATTTAAACCCCCCCCCTTGGGGGCGGGTTTTCAAAGGAGAAGGCCCTCATCTCAGCCCAGCCGGTTCCACTTTCCACCTGCCCGCCTGCTCCACTCTCCACCTGCCCGCCTGCTCCACTCTCCACCAGCTCTACCTGCACCGCCACCTTCCCTCTTCCATCCACCACCATTCCCCAGCCGGACGCCACCACCTTCACCCAATCGAACCAGCCGAACTCCCATCCACACCCGGCTTCTCCTTGCCTTCCACCGCCTCTCCCCATTCGGTAAGTACCCTGCACCTTACCTAGCTCCTTCTCTACTCCCTCTCCACTCCCAGCCACCCACCATACCATCACCTTACCTACCCAACAGCCCTTCGCCGCCACCACTCCCACTCGGCCAAACCTTAGCCGCCCCAACCGTTTGCCTCCTACCTAAATCACCTCAACTATACCCGGCCACCCTATTAGATTTCCTAAGACTTACCCGTGACACTCCCTTAAACCTACTATTCTCACTATCACCTAGCCCCATCCCCTAACTAGCTACCTTCCCATACTCCAGCCTTAGTCACCCTAGCAGCCCGCCACCACCACTTTAACTTAGCCAAACCAAGCAAAACCCAAACTGCCGGCCACTACCTAGCCCTCCTATCCCATTCGGCCTTCCCCTAGGTGTCCCATTCCGCCTTCCCACAAACTCTCCTTTAGGTCCAGTTTCCCTAAACACTCAACTCCCCTAGTGACCCTAAAAAAAACACTTGTTCAGCCCCTTTAACCCCCCACCTTGAGGCGACATCTACTTGCCATCGGCCACCTTTGAGGGGCCTATCCCGCGCCCCACTTGCAGCCGGCCAGCACCTTTGATCACCTATCTTCGCGGAGCTCCCGTTTGCAGCCCAAGGCGAAGGTCAAGCCCACGCTCAAGCAAGGCCTCTACGGACCAACTACTCGTAAGTGCCTAAACTCGGTCCTTAGTTGTATACTTCCTTGAGATTCAATTTGATATGGGGTTGTAATAACGGAGCATAGTCTCCCCCCGCTTGTAATAACGTGGCTTGGCACAACCACACACGTCCACTCTCTTAGTCGTGCACGATTTTGAACACACACGGGCCTAATCAGCCCCTAATACATAAGTGTGTATATATACTTTCATTTTCGAAGGGTTTTTGTTTAAGTTGGGTGCGTTGTCTTTCAATTCAAGCACTCACACACATTGAGCTTTCGCTCTTAGTTGAAAGACCCAAGTAAGGGCCGACCTATACTATTTGGGTTTCATTTCTTGTCGTGTGAGTAAGTCCTTCAATTCAAGCACTCTCACACACATTGAGCCTTCGCTCTTACTCCCAAGACCTTAGTAAAGGCCTTATTGCAGTTATATTTGGGTTTCATTCATGTCGTGTGTGTAGTACTTCAATTCAAGCACTCTCACACACATTGAGCCTTCGCTCTTACTCCCAAGACCTTAGTCAAGGCCATACTGCAATTTATATTTGGGTTTTATTTGCAAGACCCAAGTAAGGGCTCCTATACATAATCTATATACATATCTCCCTTCAGTTATTTCCCTTCGGTTATTTCCCTTCAGTCATTTCCCTTCAGTATTGTCTTTACATTTCGGGTTTTCCCTTTGGAGTAGCGTGAGTTTGCATTGCATCTACGCCATACCACGAGGTAGGACGCATATTGCATCGAAGCAAGCCCCGCTCGAATTCGCCCATGTAGTGGAGTGTTCATAACACACAAACTAGGTGGCCCGAAAAGGGATAAAAGAAAAGACTTAGGCACGTGCAAATCCACGTGATCTAAAATATGCAATCGCATCTTAAAGACCCGAAATAGACACCTCGAACCGCTTCGTAGACTTTCTCTCAAAAACTCGATTTTTGCAAAGCGTACAGACTAACCCTTGCGCATCGGTGCAAGAAGGTCTGCGACGACAAGAGCTTACTTGCTCACAGTCGCCACGTTTAGAAGTCAGTGTTAAAAATATCTTCGCTAGCTGAGGTAAGCTAGCTGGCATGCCCTGTTTGTATACATAGGCCTTAAACACACGAGAGGATCCACTCCGAGCCCCGAAAAAGGCGAAGAGGCGGGGATTTTCACGCGTCTACAGAGATTGGCACGCCCGGTGGGACGTGAGCCTTTTCAAAAAATCGAGTTTGCTTGTAGAAGTCTTGCGAAAATTTTGTAAAAAGGTGTCGTTTTAACTTGTTTTCTTTGCTTCTACTTAGGACATTTTGAAAAAGCTTGAAAAGCATGTCAAAATCCAATCCAAGTGAAGTGTCGAGCCAAGGCTCATGCGCATCAAGTTCTCACTCTAGGAGGATTTTTAAAAACAAAATAAAACTAGATGAAATCGAGGACATGAGAAGGGAGTTTGAGGCCAAAATCGATGCTCTCAGCCAAGAGGTTGAAGTAGGAGATTCATGTTCATCGAACGGTGAACAAAGGCCTAAAAAGAAATCTGAAAAACCTCGCAAGCAAAAAGAGACCTCCGTAATGGAAGGCAACCAATACCATGAGTCCTTCACACAAAAGGACCGTAAAGCCCTACAGCAGTTGCTGAAAGGGCAGAATAAAGAGAAAAGAAGCTACGCCCTGTCTGATTTCCTTCCTATGGACTACGAAACAGACAGTGACGATGAAATACCGAACTTCCATCGGTATGATGGCATGGGAGACCCTAGGTCTCACTTGCAGCTTTTCTCACGTCGATCCCATAAGAAGAAAATGGACTCGATGAAATGGGTGTATTGGTTCCCTCTATCCCTTAAAGGCACAGCTGCCAAATGGCTGGCTTCCTACGACTTAAGCCAGTTCGCTACTTTGGAAGAGTTAGCGAACTGCTTCATGCAAAGATTTGCACACAATGTAGAAGTCACGCCAACCCTGAATACCTTAAGGGATACAAAGCAAGGCATGAACGAAGACGTGCATGCCTTCATTATAAGATGGAGGTCGCTTTTGGGCCAAGTGCGAGAGCCCATATCCGAAGGATGCGCAGTAATGCTCATCCTGGATAATTTCAAAAGCGAGTTAAAAACCCTTCTCTCGCTCCATGAGATTTCAACTTTCCATAAGTTGATCAAAAAGGCCTCCCTTTTCGAAACCAACTTGCGAAAAGGGATATACGATCACCTATGGAAAGGAAGTGCAATTCCAAAAACCCGTTTGGAAAAGCCCATCGCATATGGGCTGCCCACGACGGACAAAGGGGCAAAGCCCCATAAAATCGCCAATGTCCGGGTGGATCCAGGCATGGCGGGCACTTCTAAAAATTTTGAAAAATTAGAAAATAAGAGAGAACGTAATTTTCAAAAACTGGTTAAAAAACGGGAGTATACTCCGCTGGGGCAACTTGTGTCGAAGGTCCTAGACCTCTTACTTGCCCAGGGCATGATCGAACTCCCTGAAATCCCCGAAGGAGTCACGTCAAAGGGGGGGTATTTAAACCGATTTTGTAAGTATCATCGGCTCAAAGGCCATGATACCAATCGCTGCTTCTCTCTTTTAAATAAAATTGAGAACTTGATAGCAGAAGGCCGGCTCCAGGTCACTGCGGAACCTGAGCCACCTCAAGCTATCTTGAAGGAACCCTTTCCCAAACACGCCAGTGGCAGTGGGAAAGGAAAGGAGGTATGTACCCTCACCATTTCCAAGGAACTAGCGCAAAAGCCAGAACCTGGTCGACCCACTTGTGCGCCCATCCTTGTATTATACAAGAGGCCCGCCCAAGTCGTCATTCGGGGACCACCAAAAGTGGAAACCCCGGTAAAACCAGTTTTGAAAATCCAAGGTTCTCCTCAGCTCATCCTTAGAGCCAAGTCTAGCGCGAACCCTAGGCTGGTCGTGGGGGAAGTCACTAGATCCGGGAGGATCTATCAACCCCCGCACCTTCAAGGTGCTCAAAAGGTGGTCAGTGTGCCTGGCCCCTCAAAAGCATGTATCCCTAGTGGTCTGCCAAAAGCAGATAAGGACAAAGTCATCCTAAATCCTTATGATTTCGAAAACCACCTTTCAAAGATTCCTATTCACATGTCTATCCTAGAGCTTATAAAAACCTCGCCTAGGCATAGACTTGTCTTAGAGAAAATTCTAGAAAGGGCCAAGGTTGATTCGAACATAAGTCTGGAATCCTTGTCTGCCCAAGTGGCTTTATTAGGAGTAAAATCGCCCATCACCTTTTCGGAAGATGATGTAGATAGACCCTACGAAACCCATAACCAGGCCCTGCATATCGAGGTGGTTCTAAACAACCACTCTCTGGACAGGTGCCTAGTCGATGGTGGAGGAGGGCTCAACATCCTTCCACTTCATGTGGCGTACAAAATCAGAGTCACCTTGACTTCAATGAACCCAAGCCCCATCGTTATCACTGGATACGATGGGAATGCGTCTAGACCTTTAGGATCCATCAAACTCTCAATGGAAACGGGAGGGATCGAACACACGGGGGTGTTCCATGTCTTGGACATCCACCCCCATTATAACCTGTTGCTGGGAAGACCCTGGATACACAGTTTGTGCGCTGTGCCATCCACCTTCCACAGGTGTGTCAAGATCCCTTTTAGGGACCAGGTCGTAGTGATCCTAGGTGAGAGTCACCCTCAGCTTCAGGGGATCATAAACTCCCCTTGTTTATCAAGCTCCCAGGCCCATGAGGCTAACCTGGGGCAAATTATGGTTGAGCCACCTCGGCTCATGTTGAACAACCCTAGGAAGGTTGTATGTGTGAAGGGGCAGTCCAAAGCGGGCCCCCTCTCGACTTTAATCCTCTTAGGAAATCCCAAGCGTTCCCTATTTCTAAAGCCCCTGGACAAGAGGCCATACGAGCCTAATATGGACGATAGCATGTTCCAGGACCACGACTTGTATCCTACTTTTTCAAAAAACAAAAAGTCGTGGAACATGTTGTTAAACATGGCTACACACCCTACAAGAGTCTAGGGGCGCAGAACCAGGGTCTCCTAGAGCCCATCCTTCCTAGGGCCAACCCAAGCCGATATGGGATCGGCTATACTCCCCGAATACCGTCGGAGCCACCCCCTGTGACCACCTGGGTCAAGGGTGCCCCGGAGCCTGTCTTAGAAGATACCTATGGTTTAGACCTCCTATTTCGAGTCTAACCCGTAGTGTTTTCCCTTTGTAGGTATGACGGAAGATCCTTTTTTTTAAAAAATACCAAAAACATTTAAAAAACTTAAAATAAAAAAAATCGAAAAACAAGAAAAACCAAAAACAATGGAAAACAAAAACTCGAAAAAAAGAGTGCTTTGTATAGTTCCCAAAGTTCTTGTTTTACAAAAACCCAAAAAAATCGAAAATTTGGAAAATACCAAAAAGATTTTGTACATAGCTGCTCCTGGTAAGACTTTGGCAAAAGAAAAGGATTTCGAAAGAAGCGTCGTCTGCATAGCCAGACCAAAAATTTCGAAATCACTTGAAAATCCAAGTACAAAACCAGGTCATTTTGAAAACCACGCATCAAGTTCCCTCGGGTCTATAGCCCACGAGAATGATCAAAGCCCAGAAGTGGATCCCCTTGAGGAAGATCCCACTTCTGAGCTCCCAGAATTTCATAGAATTCTCGATTTTGAAAGACCTTCCCAATCAGTAGGAGGAGATTTCGTAGAGGTGAACCTAGGGGATGATTCCAATCCCAAAACCATCAAAATAGGCGCATGCTTGCATGAAACTGAAAAGTTAGCATTCATTGCATTTCTACAAACCTATTTAGATGTGTTTGCATGGACGTATGAAGACATGCCGGGCATAGATCCCAGCATAGTCGAGCATCGTCTTCCCTTAGATGCAGGTGTGAAACCCATAAAGCAGAAGCTTAGGAAAATACACCCGAATGTACACACGCAAGTCAAAGAGGGTTTAGAAGATCTGCTAAAAGCCGGATTTATAAAACCCATTGCGTATTCTGATTGGTTGTCAAATATCGTTGTAGTTCGAAAAACCAATGGGAAAATTCGAATATGCATCGATTTCAGAAACCTGAATAAAGCCACTCCAAAGGATAATTATCCTTTACCAAACATAGATTTGATAGTCGATAGTACTGCAAATCATGAAATGTTTTCATTCATGGATGGCTATTCAGGCTATAATCAAATCAAACTAAGTCCACGAGATCAGGGTAAGACCGCCTTCACAACCCCATGGGGCACGTACTGCTATACAGTCATGCCCTTTGGTTTGAAAAATGCCGGCGCAACATACCAACGAGCCATGAACACGATCTTCCATGATCAAATTCACGAGCTTGTAGAAGTGTATGTAGATGATCTCTTGGCGAAATCCAAAACCCGATGCACCCATATCGAATGTTTACAAAAGATTTTCGAAAGGCTTAGGCTTTACAAAGTAAAGCTAAACCCTCAAAAATGTGTGTTCGGGGTAGAATCAGGGAAGCTTCTAGGCTTTATGGTGAGCCAAAGGGGAATAGAAGTCGACCCCTCTAAGTGTCGAGACATCATAGACATGGCTCCACCCTCCAATCTCACCCAAATTCGTAGCCTCCAGGGTCGATTACAATCTGTGCTCCGATTCATATTGAATCTAGCAACTAGATGCGAACCCTTCAACAAACTGTTGAGGAAGGGTACGAAATTCTTATGGGATGACGAATGCCAAAAGTCCTTCGAGAGACTGAAGGCATACCTAGTTAATCCCCCCGTTTTGAATCCTCCAAAACAAGGAAAACCGCTTTTATTATACATCTCTGTGCATGTAAATGCTTTAGGAGCCCTGTTGGCTCAGTACGAGGATGACACCCATAAGGAGTATGCCATCTACTATATTTCGAAAACTCTCTTGGCTTATGAACGAAATTATCAAGCCATGGAGAAGACGTGCTTGGCCCTAGTCTGGGCCTGCCAGAAGTTCAGACACTATTTCCTAGATCATGAGATCTGGATAGTGTCCAAGCTTGATCCAATCAAGCACTTGTTCGAAAAACCCATTCTCACTGGTAGATTGGGCAAATGGCAACTCCTTCTAATGGAGTATGACCTAAAATACCATCACCAAATCTCCATTAAGGGGCAAGCCCTAGCAGATTACGTGGCTGAATTCCCCTTAGAGGATGCATATCCCACTCTTGTCGAAATGCCCGACGAAGGCATATTGCAAAACCATTTTCAAAACTGTAGACGCGCGAAAATCCCCGCCTCTTCGCCTCTTCCGGGGCTTGGAGTGGATCTTCTCGTGTGCCTAAGGCCTATGTATACAAATAGGGCGTGCCAGCTAGCTTACTTAAGCTAGCGAAGATATATTTAACACTGACTTCTAAACGTGGCGACTGTGAGCAAGTAAGCTCTTGTCGTCGCAGACCTTCTTGCACCGATGCGCAAGGGTCAGTCTGTACGCTTTTGCAAAAATCGAGTTTTGGAGAGAAAGCCTACGAAGCAGTTCGAGGTGTCTATTTCGGGTCTTTAAGATGCGATTTGCATATTTTAGATCACGTGGATTTGCACGTGCCTAAGTCTTTTCTTTTATCCCTTTTCGGGCCACCTAGTTTGTGTGTTATGAACACTCCACTACATGGGCGAATTCGAGCGGGGCTTGCTTTGATGCAATATGCGTCCTACCTCGTGGTATGGCGTAGATGCAATGCAAACTCACGTTACTCCAAAGGGAAAACCCAAAATGTAAAGACAATACTGAAGGGAAATAACCGAAGGGAAATAACCGAAGGGAAATATGTATATATCTTATGTATATGAGCCCTTACTCGGGTCTTGCAAATAAGAGCGAAGGCTCAATGTGGGTGCGTGCTTGAATTGAAAGACTTACACACACGACATAAATTTAAACCCAAATATAAATTGCAGTATGGCCTTGACTAAGGTCTTGGGAATAAGAGCGAAGGCTCAATGTGTGTGAGAGTGCTTGAATTAAAAGACTACCCACACGACATAAATGAAACCCAAATATAACTGCAATAAGGCCTTTACTAAGGTCTTGGGAGTAAGAGCGAAGGCTCAATGTGTGTGAAAGTGCTTGAATTGAAAGACTTACTCACACGACATGAAATGAAACCCAAATAGTATAGGTCGGCCCTTACTTGGGTCTTTCAAATAAGAGCGAAAGCTCAATGTGTGTGAGAGTGCTTGAATTGAAAGACTTACTCACACGACAAGAAATGAAACCCAAATAGTATAGGTCGGCCCTTACTTGGGTCTTTCAAATAAGAGCGAAAGCTCAATGTGTGTGAGAGTGCTTGAATTGAAAGACAACGCACCCAACTTAAACAAAACCCTTCGAAAATGAAATATATATGTACACTTATATATTAGGGGCTGATTAGGCCCGTGTGTGTTCAAAATCGTGCACGACTAAGAGAGTGCACGTGTGTGGTTGTGCCAAGCCACGTTATTACAAGCGGGGGGAGACTATGCTCCGTTATTACAACCCCGTATCAAATTGAATTTCAAGCAAGTGTACGACTAAAGACCGAGTTTAGACACTTACGAGTAGCTGGTCCGTAGAGGTCTAGCTTGAGCGTGGGCTTGGCCTTGGGCTGCAAGTGGGAGCTTCGCGAAGGTAGGTGATCAAGGGTGCTGGCCGGCTGCAAGTGGGGCGCGGGATAGATGCCTCGAAGGGGGCCGGTGGCAGGTGGATGGCGCCTCCAAGTAGGGGGTTTAAAGTGGCTGAAGAAGTGGGTATTAGGATCACTAGGGGAGTTGGGTACTTAGGGAAACTAGACCCAACAGGTGAGCTAGTGGGAAGGCCGAATAGGACACCTAGGGAAGTTGGCCGAATGGGAGATGATGGCTAGGTAGTGGCCAGCAACTTGGGTTATACTAGGTTCGGCTAGGTTTAGGTGGTGGCGGCAAAAGGGCTGAGATGAAGGTAGGATGGGTGGCTAAGAGTGGAGAGGTGGTAGAGAGGGGCTTTGAGGGAGTTTGGGGTACTTACCGAATGGGGAGAGGTGGCGGATGAAGTGGGAAGGTGGAGGGCAGGTGGCTGTCGGCTGGTTCGGTTGGTTGGAGGTGATGGCGTCCGGCTGAGGGGTGGTGGTAGTGGATGGAAGAGGGAAGGTGGCGGAGCAGGTGGCGGCTGGTGGAGCAGGTGGAGCTGTTGGGGAGTGGTCCCAGCTGGGTGAGAGATGGGAGAAGGAGAGGGCCCGGCTTGGTGGAAGGGTGGTTCCCACTTGGAAAACCCGCCCACAAGGAGGGGGGTTTAAATACGGGATGGGTAGGTTGGTTAGGGCTGGGCTGAGGGTAGTGGTTAGGTGGTTTAGGTAGGGTGGTATGTAGATAAGGTGGGCTGGAAAAGGTTGGGCCAGATATTTTAAAACTAGGGGTTTGGGTAAATCGTGGGCTAAGGGTGGTTTAGGGGTTTAGGGTTAGGTTAGGTGGTTGGGTTTTGGGGTGAGGTTTAGTGAGCTAGGTTAGGTGATTAGGCTAGGTTTAGGCTAGGATTAGGGAAATTAATCTAGGTTTAGGGGAGGATTAGGGAAGTGGGTTAGGTGATTAGGTTGGGATTAGGACGGGATTAGGGAAGTGGGTTAGGTGATTAGGTTCAGATTAGGGGTGGATTAGGGGTTCAGGCTAGGTTTAGGCATTTTGGGCTAGGTTTAGGTGAAGGAGCTCCCTTAGCATGGCCCATAGACCTTGATCACCCCATGTTGGTGCAGCCCTAGGTTAGGTTCTAGCTAATTACAAGCTTAAACCCCCTCAATTAGGCTAACCCACATGATTAACCCAAACTTGACACACAAGTCAAGCTTAATACAACACTCTTGATATTTTTCAACCCCACTCTCTCTCATACCCAATATCCCACGTGAATTTCAAGTGGGTCGCACCTCCATTTATGAGAAGGTGATGTGGGCCATGGATATGGATATTGGATTGGATCTCTGGATCCAAATCCAAATCCAAGTCCACATATGGGTTTGGATTGGGATCTGGATATATATGGTCCAGATCCAATCCAAACTTTGTGCGGGGCCTGACAGCATCAGTACTCCGTCTGCGTTGGGTCTTCGCCAACATAGTCGTCCGCCTCCGTTTCTGCCTTCCGGAGATGACTTCAAATGATATTTTGGTAAGAACAGGGTCTTGGACGTTCGAGATCCTTGGGTGTGAATCAGATGCAAGAGTTGCTGTGTCGGGCTCGACAGGTGCTCCGGTTCCGGGCTCTTCTTGGCTCTCCTGGTCCTGTCTTGATTGGGCCAAGCCGCTTCAGGGTTTCAAAACATGTTTTAAAAGGGTTTTCAAAAGCCATATTATACGTTTTAGAAAGATAAAGTTTAAAACATATGTACAGGGTTGTTTGGAAGGCTCCTGGGTTTCCAAACTCAAAATGGCCCTTTGGGGCTGCTTGTATAAAACCAAATGGATTTTGAGAAATCCGTGGGATTTCGGGGTGTTTACAGATGCCCCTCTTTGGCCTTGTCCAAATAGATTTTGATAAGGGCAAAGATGACAAACACCCCTTTTGATGTCTCCCTAGATCTAGCCACGAAGAATATGGGATCGTCCATTTTAGCAAAATCTCAATTTTACAAACTCTGGTAGGAGGAGATATCACGCCAAAGGGTTTTACTATGGAATCTGGTCCTAAATGGGATCATGTTCATGCAAGTACCATGCGTGGAATGCAAATGACATGGGTGTGGTGCCAAGAGTGGCGACCTCCCAGAGACCAGGTGTGGTCGAACTCTAGAGACTTACAAGGCCTACTGCTCCAAGTGAGCAAAATCCTATGCTGTTCGATGTTCGGTTTTCAAAACTTATTTACAAAACTATTTACAAATGGGACAACTGTCTTGAGTCTCGATCCTAAGGATCTTGAGCTCTTCGTGCTTGCCCTTGTTTGAGTCTTAACACTCGCTTATCTAGCGGAGGTTTTATAAGAAAACAAGCTTCATTTCAAATTCCTACGTCTTACTCGAAACGTCGAATTCTCAAACAAGATGAAATTCAAGTAAGTAAATCCTATTTTTACTTTAGGATTCCTCGAAATGAACCATGCTTTAGCTTGGGATAAGCCAGGGATGGGAAAGAGATACCACGGTCCCTTCTGAAGCATCCCGTGGTTTAAGGCATAGAAGGCGGAAAACTGCTCTTTTTGAGCTTTTGGCCTCTTTTTCCTTTTTTTCATAGAGGGTCTCCCTTTGGGAGTATTTTTTCTTTAATCCCTCTTTTTCATAAGAGGATCGATTTTTCTTTTTGAAGTCTGGTTTCTTTCTTTTGGAAAGGGATTTTAAATGGGAAATTCCCTTTTGATTTGGGCCTTTGTTTTCCTTTTGGGAAGGAGAAGAGAAGAGGGGAGGACTTATCCCAAGCCTACACTCGATCCATTCCAGATCAGCCTATTTAGAAATAGCACGTACTACTTGCAAGTATCTTGCTATGTTGAACTAGGCCCTTCTTTGTAAGATGAAGGATTTTGAAATGCAACCACGATTTTGAAAACTCCACTCTTTCACAAGTGCGAATTCTCTTACTTAGGGTCACACGAGTTGCTTTTGCACCTTATTCACACGTCTCAGGGCAGCTATCCCTTTAAAATTTTCGAAAAACTGGAATTTAATCCAGATCCTACACATGATACTTCTTTAAGTATTGAATATTGATAGGATCTGCTAAATTCCTACCTTCTACATCGATCAACCAATACAAATTGTTCGTAGTGGTTGCTCGTACAACATAGGGTCCATCCCAGTTGGGGCGCCACTTGCCTAGGGGGTGTGGGCCACGATGGTGGATGGTTTTTAAGACCAGATCTCCCACTTCAAAGTGGCGAGGTCTCATGTGTTTGTTATAATGTCGGGCTATCCTTTGCCGGTATGCACGAGCATGATCTATGGCAAGGAGTCGCCTCTCATCTAGCAAATCTAGCTCGGCCATCCTAGCATGCTGAAGCGTCTCTAGGGGGAGGTCGAGTGCAATGGATGTATGGAATGAATGCAGTTGGGTATGAATGGGAAGAATGGCGTTTGTGCCATAGACCAATTCGAATGGTGTGGCATTCGTGGGAGTCCGGATGGAAGTCCTATAAGCCCATAAGGCTTCATCCAGCTTCTCATGCCACCTCCTACCCTTCTCTAAGGTTTTCTCAATGATACCAATGAGAGTCTTGTTTGTGGCTTCGGCTTGGCCGTTGCCTTGAGGGTAGTAGGGCGAGGAGAAGTGGTGAGTTATGCCATACGTGTTGCACAACTTGACCATCCGCTCATTCTTGAATGGGGTACCATTATCAGACACAAGGTCTCGTGGAACCCCAAATCGAGCCAAGATATTCCTCCGGATGAAAGCCACTACATGTTGCCCCATTACATTCGTTAGGGAAATGGCTTCCACCCACTTGGAGAAATACTCCGTGGCTGCTAAAATAAAACGATGCCCATTCGAGGCTTTTGGAAATATTGGGCCTACTATGTCAAACGCCCACATGGTAAATGGCCAGGGGCTGACCACGGAATGCAATGCCGATGAAGGGATATGAATGGCGTGCCCATGCACTTGACATGGATGACACTTCCTAACATGATCGTGACAATCCTTTTTCAGGGTGGACCAAAAATAACCCCCTCTAAGTATTTTCATCGCCATCATGTTGGCATTAACATGACCTCCACATTCTCCATCGTGGAACTCATGCATCACTATCCTAGCCTCCTCTAGGTCGATACACCTAAGCAAAATGCCGGTAAAACTCTTTTTGTATAAGACCCCACCCAGAATGGTGTATCGGGTCGAAATCTTACGAATGAATGCCTTATCTTTGGATGTGGCATCCTCGGTGAATCCCCCATTTTCTAAAAATTGTTTTATGTCATAGAACCAGGGTTTTTCAACAGACTCTGGGTTG
Organism: Brasenia schreberi; assembly: GCA_036023115.1. Classification (NCBI taxonomy): domain Eukaryota; kingdom Viridiplantae; phylum Streptophyta; class Magnoliopsida; order Nymphaeales; family Cabombaceae; genus Brasenia; species Brasenia schreberi. Next base: position 5,178,362 of record JAYKKT010000073.1, read on the forward strand.
TTTTGGCAAATATCCAAGTCGTGTGTGGATGGATGGGGCGCATGCCATATTTCCAAAGATCTGGTCCCTGAAATGGGATCGACCTTCAGGGCTGAACCCAAGGAGGAGAGGGCATCGGCGATGCCATTGTCCTCTCTTCCCACATGTGTGAGTTTACACGACTGGAAGGATTGGACCAATCGAGTGGCCAACTCGTGATATGGAAGTAGTTTCTCATTACGTACTTGCCAAATTTTTAAAACCTGGTTTATGACAAGGAGTGAATCTCCAAAGACCTCAATGCATGATGCCCCTAGAGTTTTCGAAATCCTTAAGCCTTGTATGAGTGCTTCATACTCAGCTACGTTGTTGGAACATTCGAAGTCTAAGCGGACTGCTATGGGAATCTCGCCCTTTTCAGGGGAGATTAGGATGATCCCGGCACCAGCCCCTCGTCGGTTTCGTGCCCCGTCGAAGTGCATCTTCCATACTTGGTTTTCGAAAGAATTTGCCAAAATGTGGTTTTGAAAATGGTTTTGCAATATGCCTTCATCAGGCATTTCGACAAGAGTGGGATATGCGTCCTCCAAGGGGAAGTCAGCCACGTAATCTGCTAGGGCTTGTCCCTTAATGGAGATCTGGTGATGGTATTTCAAATCATACTCCATTAGAAGGAGTTGCCATTTGCCCAATCTACCCGTGAGAATGGGTTTTTCGAACAAGTGCTTGATTGGATCAAGCTTGGATACTATCCAGATTTCATGATCTAGGAAATAGTGTCTGAATTTCTGGCAGGCCCAAACTAGGGCCAAGCACGTCTTCTCCATGGTTTGATAATTTCGTTCATAAGCCAAGAGAGTTTTCGAAATATAGTAGATGGCATACTCCTTATGGGTGTCATCCTCGTATTGAGCCAACAGGGCTCCTAAAGCATTCATATGCACGGAGATGTATAATAAAAGCGGTTTTCCTTGTTTTGGAGGATTCAAAACGGGGGATTAACCAAGTATGCCTTTAGTCTTTCGAAGGACTTTTGGCATTCGTCATCCCATAAGAATTTCGTACCTTTCCTCAACAGTTTGTTGAAGGGTTCGCATCTAGTTGCCAGATTCGATATGAATCGGCGCACAGATTGTAATCGACCCTGAAGGCTACGGACTTGGGTGAGATTGGAGGGTGGAGCCATGTCTATAATGACTCGACACTTAGAGGGGTCGACTTCTATTCCCCTTTGGCTCACCATAAAGCCTAGAAGCTTCCCTGATTCTACCCCGAACACACATTTTTCAGGGTTTAGCTTTACTTTGTAAAGCCTAAGCCTTTCGAAAATCTTTTATAGACATTCGATATGGGTGCATCGGGTTTTGGATTTCGCCAAGAGATCATCTACATACACTTCTACAAGCTCGTGAATTTGATCATGGAAGATCGTGTTCATGGCTCGTTGGTATGTTGCGCCGACATTTTTCAAACCAAAGGGCATGACTGTATAGCAATACGTGCCCCATGGGGTTGTGAAGGCGGTCTTACCCTGATCTCGTGGGCTTAGTTTGATTTGATTATAGCCTGAATAGCCATCCATAAATGAAAACATTTCATGATTTGCAGTACTATCGACTATCAAATCTATGTTTGGTAAAGGATAATTATCCTTTGGAGTGGCTTTATTCAGGTTTCTGAAATCGATGCATATTCGAATTTTCCCATTGGTTTTTCGAACTACAACGATATTTGACAACCAATCAGAATACGCAATGGGTTTTATAAATCCGGCTTTTAGCAGATCTTCTAAACCCTCTTTGACTTGCGTGTGTACATTCGGGTGTATTTTCCTAAGCTTCTGCTTTATTGGTTTTACACCTATATCTAAGGGAAGACGATGCTCGACTATGCTGGGATCTATGCCCGGCATGTCTTCATACGTCCATGCAAACACATCTAAATAGGTTCGTAGAAATGCAATGAATGCTAACTTTTCAGTTTCATGCAAGCATGCGCCTATTTTGATGGTTTTTGGATTGGAATCATCCCCTAGGTTCACCTCTACGAAATCTCCTCCTACTGATTGGGAAGGTCTTTCAAAATCGAGAATCCTATGAAATTCTGGGAGCTCAGAAGTGGGATCTTCCTCAAGGGGATCCACTTCTGGGCTTTGATCATTCTCGTGGGCTATAGACCCGAGGGAACTTGATGCGTGGTTTTCAAAATAACCTGGTTTTGTACTTGGATTTTCAAGTGATTTCAAAATTTTTGGTCTGGCTATGCAGACGACGTTTCTTTCGAAATCTTTTTCTTTTGCCAAAGTCCTACCAGGATCAGCTATGTACAAAATCTTTTTGGTATTTTCCCAATTTTTGATTTTTTTGGGTTTTTGTAAAACAAGAACTTTGGGAACTATACAAAGCACACTTTTTCCGAGTTTTTGTTTTTCCATTGTTTTTGGTTTTTCTTGTTTTTTCGATTTTATTTTTTATTTTAAGTTTTCAAATGTTTTTGGTATTTTTAGAAAAAGGGATCTTCCGTCATACCTACAAAGGGCAAACACTACGGGTTAGACTCGGAATAGGAGGTCTAAATCGTAGGTCTCTTCTAAGGCAGGTTCCGGGGCACCCTTGACCCAGGTGGTCACAGGGGGTGGCTCCGGCGGTATTTGGGGAGTATAGCCGATCCCATATCGGCTTGGGTTGGCCCTAGGAAGGATGGGCTCTAGGAGACCCTGGTTTTGTGCCCCTAGACTTTTGTAGGGCGTGTAGCCCATGTTTAATAACATGTTCCACGACCTTTTGTTTTTTGAAAAGATGGGATATAAGTCGTGGTCCTGGAACATGCTATCGTCCATATTAGGCTCGTATGGCCTTTTGTCCAGGGGTTTTGGAAATAGGGAACGCTTGGGTTTTCCTAGGAGGATTAGAGTCGGGAGGGGGCCTGCTTTTGGCGGCCCCTTCACACATACAACCTTCCTAGGGTTGTTCAACACGAGCCGAGGTGGCTCAACCATAATTTGCCCCAGGTTAGCCTCATGGGCCTGGGAGCTCGATAAACAAGGGGAGTTTATGATCCCCTGAAGCTGTGGGTGACTCTCACCTAGGATCACTACGACTTGGTCCCTAAAAGGGATCTTAACACACCTGTGGAAGGTGGATGGCACAGCGCACAAGCTGTGTATCCAGGGTCTTCCCAGCAACAGGTTATAATGGGGTTGGATGTCCAAGACATGGAACACCCCCGTGTGTTCGATCCCTCCTGTTTCCATTGGGAGTTCGATGGATCCTAAAGGCCTAGACGCATTCCCATCGTATCCAGTGATAACGATGGGGCTTGGGTTCATTGAAGTCAAGGTGACTGCGATTTTGTACGCCACGTGAAGTGGAAGGATGTTGAGCCCTCCTCCACCATCGACTAGGCACCTGTCCAGAGAGTGGTTGTTTAGAACCACCTCGATATGCAGGGCCTGGTTATGGGTTTCGTAGGGTCTATCTACATCATCTTTTGAAAAGGTGATGGGCGATTTTGCTCCTAATAAAGCCACTTGGGCAGACAAGGATTCCGGACTTATGTTCGAATCAACCTTGGCCCTTTCTAGAATTTTCTCTAAGACAAGTCTATGCCTAGGCGAGGTTTTGATAAGCTCTAGAATAGACATGTGAATAGGAATCTTTGAAAGGTGGTTTTCGAAATCATAAGGATTTAGGATGATTTTGTCCTTATCTGCTTTTGGCAGACCACTAGGGATACATGCTTTTGAGGGGCCAGGCACACTGACCACCTTTTGAGCACCTTGAAGGTGCGGGGGTTGGTAGATCCTCCCGGATCTAGTGACTTCCCCCACGACCAGCCTAGGGTTCGCGCTAAACTTGGCTCTAAGGATGAGCTGAGGAGAACCTTGGATTTTCAAAACTGGTTTTGCCGGGGTTTCCACTTTTGGTGGTCCCCGAATGACGACTTGGGCGGGCCTCTTGTATAATACAAGGATGGGCGCACAAGTAGGTCGACCAGGTTCGGGCTTTTGCGCTAGTTCCTTAGAAATGGTGAGGGTATATACCTCCTTTCCTTTCCCACTGCCACTGGCGTGTTTGGGAAAGGGTTCCTTGAAGATAGCTTGAGGTGGCTCAGGTTCCGCAGTGACCTGGAGCCGACCTTCTGCTATCAAGTTCTCAATTTTATTTAAAAGAGAGAAGCAGCGTTTGGTATCATGGCCTTTGAGCCGATGATACTTGCAAAATCGGTTTAAATACCCCCCTTTGGACGTGACTCCTTCGGGGATTTCAGGGAGTTCAATCATGCCCTGGGCAAGTAAGAGGTCTAGGACCTCCGACACGGGTTGCCCCAGCGGAGTGTACTCCCGTTTTTCTATCGGTTTTGAAAAATTGCGTTCTCTCTTATTTTCTATTTTTTCAAAATTCTTAGAAGTGCCTGCCATGCCTGGGTCCACCCGGACATTGGCGATTTTATGGGGCTTTGCCCCTTTGTCCGTTGTGGGCAGCCCATATGCGATGGGCTTTTCCAAACGGGTTTTTGGAACGGCACTTCCTTTCCATAAGTGGTCGTATGTCCCTTTTCGCAAGTTGGTTTCGAAAAGGGAGGCCTTTTTGATCAACTTATGGAAAGTTGAAATCTCATGGAGCGAGAGAAGGGTTTTTAACTCGTTTTTGAAATTATCCAGGATGAGCATTACTGCGCATCCTTCGAATATGGGCTCTCGCACTTGGCCCAAAAGAGACCTCCATCTTATAATAAAGGCATGCACGTCTTCGTTCATGCCTTGCTTTGTATCCCTTAAGGTATTCAGGGTTGGCGTGACTTCCACGTTGTGTGCAAACCTTTGTATGAAGCAGTTCGCTAACTCTTCGAAAGTAGCGAACTGGCTTAAGTCGTAGGAAGCCAGCCATTTGGCAGCTGTGCCTTTAAGGGATAGAGGGAACCAATACACCCATTTCATAGAGTCCTTTTTCTTTTTATGGGGTCGACGTGAGAAAAGCTGCAAGTGAGACCTAGGGTCTCCCATGCCATCATACCGATGGAAGTTCGGTATTTCATCGTCACTGTCTGTTTCGTAATCCATAGGAAGGAAATCAGACAGGGCGTAGCTTCTTTTATCTTTATTCTGCCCTTTCAGTAGCTGCTGTAGGGCTCTACGGTCCTTTTGTGTGAAGGACTCGTGGTATTGGTTGCCTTCCATTACGGAGGCCTCTTTTTCATACTCAACTGCATTCATTTCATACATCTATAGCACTCGACCTCCCCCTAGAGACGCTTCAGCATGCTAGGATGGCCGAACTAGATTTGCTAGATGAGAGGCGACTCCTTGCCATGGATCATGCTCGTGCATACCGACAAAGGATAGCCCGACATTATGGCAAACACATAAGACCTCGCCACTTTGAAGTGGGAGATCTGGTCTTGAAAACCATCCACCATCGTGGCCCACACCTCCTAGGCAAGTGGCGCCCCAACTGGGATGGACCCTATGTTGTACGAGCAACCACTACGAACAACTCGTATTGGTTGATCGATGTAGAAGGTAGGAATTTAGCAGATCCTATCAATATTCAATACTTAAAGAAGTATCATGTGTAGGATCTGGATTAAATTCCAGTTTTTCGAAAATTTTATAGGGATAGCTGCCCTGAGACATGTGAATAAGGTGCAAAGGCAAACTCGTGTGAACCTAAGTGAGAGAATTCGCACTTGTGAAAGAGTGGAGTTTTCAAAATCGTGGTTACATTTCAAAATCCTTCTTCTTACAAAGAAAGGCCTAGTTCAACATAGCAAGATACTTGCAAGTAGTACGTGCTATTTCTAAATAGGCTGATCTGGAATGGATCGAGTGTAGGCTTGGGATAAGTCCTCCCCTCTTCTCTTCTATTTCCAAAAGGAAAACAAAGGCCCAAATCAAAAGGGAATTTCCCATTTAAAGTCTCTTTCCAAAAGAAAGAAACCAGACTTCAAAAAGAAAAATCGATTCTCTTATGAAAAAGAGGGATTAAAGAAAAAATACTCCCAAAGGGAGACCCTCTATGAAAAAAGAAAAAAGAGGCCAAAAAGCTCAAAAAGAGCAGTTTTCCGCCTTCTGTGCCTCAAACCACGGGACGCTTCAGAAGGGACCGTGGTATCTCTTTCCCATCCCTGGCTTATCCCAAGCTAAAGCATGGTTCATTTCGAGGAATCCTAAAGTAAAAATAGGATTTACTTACTTGAATTTCATCTTGTTTGAGAATTCAACGTTTCGAGTAAGGCATAGGAATTTGAAATGAAGCTGGTTTTCTTATAAAACCTCCGCTAGATAAGCGAGTGTTAAGACTCAAACAAGGGCAAGCACGAAGAGCTCCCTTAGCATGGCCCATAGACCTTGATCACCCCATGTTGGTGCAGCCCTAGGTTAGGTTCTAGCTAATTACAAGCTTAAACCCCCTCAATTAGGCTAACCCACATGATTAACCCAAACTTGACACACAAGTCAAGCTTAATACAACACTCTTGATATTTTTCAACCCCACTCTCTCTCATACCCAATATCCCACGTGAATTTCAAGTGGGTCGCACCTCCATTTATGAGAAGGTGATGTGGGCCATGGATATGGATATTGGATTGGATCTCTGGATCCAAATCCAAATCCAAGTCCACATATGGGTTTGGATTGGGATCTGGATATATATGGTCCAGATCCAATCCAAACTTTGTGCGGGGCCTGACAGCATCAGTACTCCGTCTGCGTTGGGTCTTCGCCAACATAGTCGTCCGCCTCCGTTTCTGCCTTCCGGAGATGACTTCAAATGATATTTTGGTAAGAACAGGGTCTTGGACGTTCGAGATCCTGGGGTGTGAATCAGATGCAAGAGTTGCTGTGTCGGGCTCGACAGGTGCTCCGGTTCCGGGCTCTTCTTGGCTCTCCTGGTCCTGTCTTGATTGGGCCAAGCCGCTTCAGGGTTTCAAAACATGTTTTAAAAGGGTTTTCAAAAGCCATATTATACGTTTTAGAAAGATAAAGTTTAAAACATATGTACAGGGTTGTTTGGAAGGCTCCTGGGTTTCCAAACTCAAAATGGCCCTTTGGGGCTGCTTGTATAAAACCAAATGGATTTTGAGAAATCCGTGGGATTTCGGGGTGTTTACAGATGCCCCTCTTTGGCCTTGTCCAAATAGATTTTGATAAGGGCAAAGATGACAAACACCCCTTTTGATGTCTCCCTAGATCTAGCCACGAAGAATATGGGATCGTCCCATTTTAGCAAAATCTCAATTTTACAAACTCTGGTAGGAGGAGATATCACGCCAAAGGGTTTTACTATGGAATCTGGTCCTAAATGGGATCATGTTCATGCAAGTACCATGCGTGGAATGCAAATGACATGGGTGTGGTGCCAAGAGTGGCGACCTCCCAGAGACCAGGTGTGGTCGAACTCTAGAGACTTACAAGGCCTACTGCTCCAAGTGAGCAAAATCCTATGCTGTTCGATGTTCGGTTTTCAAAACTTATTTACAAAACTATTTACAAATGGGACAACTGTCTTGAGTCTCGATCCTAAGGATCTCGAGCTCTTCGTGCTTGCCCTTGTTTGAGTCTTAACACTCGCTTATCTAGCGGAGGTTTTATAAGAAAACAAGTTTCATTTCAAATTCCTACGTCTTACTCGAAACGTCGAATTCTCAAACAAGATGAAATTCAAGTAAGTAAATCCTATTTTTACTTTAGGATTCCTCGAAATGAACCATGCTTTAGCTTGGGATAAGCCAGGGATGGGAAAGAGATACCACGGTCCCTTCTGAAGCATCCCGTGGTTTAAGGCATAGAAGGCGGAAAACTGCTCTTTTTGAGCTTTTGGCCTCTTTTTCCTTTTTTTCATAGAGGGTCTCCCTTTGGGAGTATTTTTTCTTTAATCCCTCTTTTTCATAAGAGGATCGATTTTTCTTTTTGAAGTCTGGTTTCTTTCTTTTGGAAAGGGATTTTAAATGGGAAATTCCCTTTTGATTTGGGCCTTTGTTTTCCTTTTGGGAAGGAGAAGAGAAGAGGGGAGGACTTATCCCAAGCCTACACTCGATCCATTCCAGATCAGCCTATTTAGAAATAGCACGTACTACTTGCAAGTATCTTGCTATGTTGAACTAGGCCCTTCTTTGTAAGATGAAGGATTTTGAAATGCAACCACGATTTTGAAAACTCCACTCTTTCACAAGTGCGAATTCTCTTACTTAGGGTCACACGAGTTGCTTTTGCACCTTATTCACACGTCTCAGGGCAGCTATCCCTTTAAAATTTTCGAAAAACTGGAATTTAATCCAGATCCTACACATGATACTTCTTTAAGTATTGAATATTGATAGGATCTGCTAAATTCCTACCTTCTACATCGATCAACCAATACAAATTGTTCGTAGTGGTTGCTCGTACAACATAGGGTCCATCCCAGTTGGGGCGCCACTTGCCTAGGGGGTGTGGGCCACGATGGTGGATGGTTTTTAAGACCAGATCTCCCACTTCAAAGTGGCGAGGTCTCATGTGTTTGTTATAATGTCGGGCTATCCTTTGCCGGTATGCACGAGCATGATCTATGGCAAGGAGTCGCCTCTCATCTAGCAAATCTAGCTCGGCCATCCTAGCATGCTGAAGCGTCTCTAGGGGGAGGTCGAGTGCAATGGATGTATGGAATGAATGCAGTTGGGTATGAATGGGAAGAATGGCGTTTGTGCCATAGACCAATTCGAATGGTGTGGCATTCGTGGGAGTCGGATGGAAGTCCTATAAGCCCATAAGGCTTCATCCAGCTTCTCATGCCACCTCCTACCCTTCTCTAAGGTTTTCTCAATGATACCAATGAGAGTCTTGTTTGTGGCTTCGGCTTGGCCGTTGCCTTGAGGGTAGTAGGGCGAGGAGAAGTGGTGAGTTATGCCATACGTGTTGCACAACTTGACCATCCGCTCATTCTTGAATGGGGTACCATTATCAGACACAAGGTCTCGTGGAACCCCAAATCGAGCCAAGATATTCCTCCGGATGAAAGCCACTACATGTTGCCCCATTACATTCGTTAGGGAAATGGCTTCCACCCACTTGGAGAAATACTCCGTGGCTGCTAAAATAAAACGATGCCCATTCGAGGCTTTTGGAAATATTGGGCCTACTATGTCAAACGCCCACATGGTAAATGGCCAGGGGCTGACCACGGAATGCAATGCCGATGAAGGGATATGAATGGCATGCCCATGCACTTGACATGGATGACACTTCCTAACATGATCGTGACAATCCTTTTTCAGGGTGGACCAAAAATAACCCCCTCTAAGTATTTTCATCGCCATCATGTTGGCATTAACATGACCTCCACATTCTCCATCGTGGAACTCATGCATCACTATCCTAGCCTCCTCTAGGTCGATACACCTAAGCAAAATGCCGGTAAAACTCTTTTTGTATAAGACCCCACCCAGAATGGTGTATCGGGTCGAAATCTTACGAATGAATGCCTTATCTTTGGATGTGGCATCCTCGGTGAATCCCCCATTTTCTAAAAATTGTTTTATGTCATAGAACCAGGGTTTTTCAACAGACTCTGGGTTGTTTTGGCAAATATCCAAGTCGTGTGTGGATGGATGGGGCGCATGCCATATTTCCAAAGATCTGGTCCCTGAAATGGGATCGACCTTCAGGGCTGAACCCAAGGAGGAGAGGGCATCGGCGATGCCATGTCCTCTCTTCCCACATGTGTGAGTTTACACGACTGGAAGGATTGGACCAATCGAGTGGCCAACTCGTGATATGGAAGTAGTTTCTCATTACGTACTTGCCAAATTTTTAAAACCTGGTTTATGACAAGGAGTGAATCTCCAAAGACCTCAATGCATGATGCCCCTAGAGTTTTCGAAATCCTTAAGCCTTGTATGAGTGCTTCATACTCAGCTACGTTGTTGGAACATTCGAAGTCTAAGCGGACTGCTATGGGAATCTCGCCCTTTTCAGGGGAGATTAGGATGATCCCGGCACCAGCCCCTCGTCGGTTTCGTGCCCCGTCGAAGTGCATCTTCCATACTTGGTTTTCGAAAGAATTTGCCAAAATGTGGTTTTGAAAATGGTTTTGCAATATGCCTTCATCAGGCATTTCGACAAGAGTGGGATATGCGTCCTCCAAGGGGAAGTCAGCCACGTAATCTGCTAGGGCTTGTCCCTTAATGGAGATCTGGTGATGGTATTTCAAATCATACTCCATTAGAAGGAGTTGCCATTTGCCCAATCTACCCGTGAGAATGGGTTTTTCGAACAAGTGCTTGATTGGATCAAGCTTGGATACTATCCAGATTTCATGATCTAGGAAATAGTGTCTGAATTTCTGGCAGGCCCAAACTAGGGCCAAGCACGTCTTCTCCATGGTTTGATAATTTCGTTCATAAGCCAAGAGAGTTTTCGAAATATAGTAGATGGCATACTCCTTATGGGTGTCATCCTCGTATTGAGCCAACAGGGCTCCTAAAGCATTCATATGCACGGAGATGTATAATAAAAGCGGTTTTCCTTGTTTTGGAGGATTCAAAACGGGGGGATTAACCAAGTATGCCTTTAGTCTTTCGAAGGACTTTTGGCATTCGTCATCCCATAAGAATTTCGTACCTTTCCTCAACAGTTTGTTGAAGGGTTCGCATCTAGTTGCCAGATTCGATATGAATCGGCGCACAGATTGTAATCGACCCTGAAGGCTACGGACTTGGGTGAGATTGGAGGGTGGAGCCATGTCTATAATGACTCGACACTTAGAGGGGTCGACTTCTATTCCCCTTTGGCTCACCATAAAGCCTAGAAGCTTCCCTGATTCTACCCCGAACACACATTTTTCAGGGTTTAGCTTTACTTTGTAAAGCCTAAGCCTTTCGAAAATCTTTTATAGACATTCGATATGGGTGCATCGGGTTTTAGATTTCGCCAAGAGATCATCTACATACACTTCTACAAGCTCGTGAATTTGATCATGGAAGATCGTGTTCATGGCTCGTTGGTATGTTGCGCCGGCATTTTTCAAACCAAAGGGCATGACTGTATAGCAATACGTGCCCCATGGGGTTGTGAAGGCGGTCTTACCCTGATCTCGTGGGCTTAGTTTGATTTGATTATAGCCTGAATAGCCATCCATAAATGAAAACATTTCATGATTTGCAGTACTATCGACTATCAAATCTATGTTTGGTAAAGGATAATTATCCTTTGGAGTGGCTTTATTCAGGTTTCTGAAATCGATGCATATTCGAATTTTCCCATTGGTTTTTCGAACTACAACGATATTTGACAACCAATCAGAATACGCAATGGGTTTTATAAATCCGGCTTTTAGCAGATCTTCTAAACCCTCTTTGACTTGCGTGTGTACATTCGGGTGTATTTTCCTAAGCTTCTGCTTTATTGGTTTTACACCTATATCTAAGGGAAGACGATGCTCGACTATGCTGGGATCTATGCCCGGCATGTCTTCATACGTCCATGCAAACACATCTAAATAGGTTCGTAGAAATGCAATGAATGCTAACTTTTCAGTTTCATGCAAGCATGCGCCTATTTTGATGGTTTTTGGATTGGAATCATCCCCTAGGTTCACCTCTACGAAATCTCCTCCTACTGATTGGGAAGGTCTTTCAAAATCGAGAATCCTATGAAATTCTGGGAGCTCAGAAGTGGGATCTTCCTCAAGGGGATCCACTTCTGGGCTTTGATCATTCTCGTGGGCTATAGACCCGAGGGAACTTGATGCGTGGTTTTCAAAATAACCTGGTTTTGTACTTGGATTTTCAAGTGATTTCAAAATTTTTGGTCTGGCTATGCAGACGACGTTTCTTTCGAAATCTTTTTCTTTTGCCAAAGTCCTACCAGGATCAGCTATGTACAAAATCTTTTTGGTATTTTCCCAATTTTTGATTTTTTTGGGTTTTTGTAAAACAAGAACTTTGGGAACTATACAAAGCACACTTTTTCCGAGTTTTTGTTTTTCCATTGTTTTTGGTTTTTCTTGTTTTTTCGATTTTATTTTTTATTTTAAGTTTTCAAATGTTTTTGGTATTTTTAGAAAAAGGGATCTTCCGTCATACCTACAAAGGGCAAACACTACGGGTTAGACTCGGAATAGGAGGTCTAAATCGTAGGTCTCTTCTAAGGCAGGTTCCGGGGCACCCTTGACCCAGGTGGTCACAGGGGGTGGCTCCGGCGGTATTTGGGGAGTATAGCCGATCCCATATCGGCTTGGGTTGGCCCTAGGAAGGATGGGCTCTAGGAGACCCTGGTTTTGTGCCCCTAGACTTTTGTAGGGCGTGTAGCCCATGTTTAATAACATGTTCCACGACCTTTTGTTTTTTGAAAAGATGGGATATAAGTCGTAGTCCTGGAACATGCTATCGTCCATATTAGGCTCGTATGGCCTTTTGTCCAGGGGTTTTGGAAATAGGGAACGCTTGGGTTTTCCTAGGAGGATTAGAGTCGGGAGGGGGCCTGCTTTTGGCAACCCCTTCACACATACAACCTTCCTAGGGTTGTTCAACACGAGCCGAGGTGGCTCAACCATAATTTGCCCCAGGTTAGCCTCATGGGCCTGGGAGCTCGATAAACAAGGGGAGTTTATGATCCCCTGAAGCTGTGGGTGACTCTCACCTAGGATCACTACGACCTGGTCCCTAAAAGGGATCTTAACACACCTGTGGAAGGTGGATGGCACAGCGCACAAGCTGTGTATCCAGGGTCTTCCCAGCAACAGGTTATAATGGGGGTGGATGTCCAAGACATGGAACACCCCCGTGTGTTCGATCCCTCCTGTTTCCATTGGGAGTTCGATGGATCCTAAAGGCCTAGACGCATTCCCATCGTATCCAGTGATAACGATGGGGCTTGGGTTCATTGAAGTCAAGGTGACTGCGATTTTGTACGCCACGTGAAGTGGAAGGATGTTGAGCCCTCCTCCACCATCGACTAGGCACCTGTCCAGAGAGTGGTTGTTTAGAACCACCTCGATATGCAGGGCCTGGTTATGGGTTTCGTAGGGTCTATCTACATCATCTTTTGAAAAGGTGATGGGCGATTTTGCTCCTAATAAAGCCACTTGGGCAGACAAGGATTCCGGACTTATGTTCGAATCAACCTTGGCCCTTTCTAGAATTTTCTCTAAGACAAGTCTATGCCTAGGCGAGGTTTTGATAAGCTCTAGAATAGACATGTGAATAGGAATCTTTGAAAGGTGGTTTTCGAAATCATAAGGATTTAGGATGATTTTGTCCTTATCTGCTTTTGGCAGACCACTAGGGATACATGCTTTTGAGGGGCCAGGCACACTGACCACCTTTTGAGCACCTTGAAGGTGCGGGGGTTGGTAGATCCTCCCGGATCTAGTGACTTCCCCCACGACCAGCCTAGGGTTCGCGCTAAACTTGGCTCTAAGGATGAGCTGAGGAGAACCTTGGATTTTCAAAACTGGTTTTGCCGGGGTTTCCACTTTTGGTGGTCCCCGAATGACGACTTGGGCGGGCCTCTTGTATAATACAAGGATGGGCGCACAAGTAGGTCGACCAGGTTCGGGCTTTTGCGCTAGTTCCTTAGAAATGGTGAGGGTATATACCTCCTTTCCTTTCCCACTGCCACTGGCGTGTTTGGGAAAGGGTTCCTTGAAGATAGCTTGAGGTGGCTCAGGTTCCGCAGTGACCTGGAGCCGACCTTCTGCTATCAAGTTCTCAATTTTATTTAAAAGAGAGAAGCAGCGTTTGGTATCATGGCCTTTGAGCCGATGATACTTGCAAAATCGGTTTAAATACCCCCCTTTGGACGTGACTCCTTCGGGGATTTCAGGGAGTTCAATCATGCCCTGGGCAAGTAAGAGGTCTAGGACCTCCGACACGGGTTGCCCCAGCGGAGTGTACTCCCGTTTTTCTATCGGTTTTGAAAAATTGCGTTCTCTCTTATTTTCTATTTTTTCAAAATTCTTAGAAGTGCCTGCCATGCCTGGGTCCACCCGGACATTGGCGATTTTATGGGGCTTTGCCCCTTTGTCCGTTGTGGGCAGCCCATATGCGATGGGCTTTTCCAAACGGGTTTTTGGAACGGCACTTCCTTTCCATAAGTGGTCGTATGTCCCTTTTCGCAAGTTGGTTTCGAAAAGGGAGGCCTTTTTGATCAACTTATGGAAAGTTGAAATCTCATGGAGCGAGAGAAGGGTTTTTAACTCGTTTTTGAAATTATCCAGGATGAGCATTACTGCGCATCCTTCGAATATGGGCTCTCGCACTTGGCCCAAAAGAGACCTCCATCTTATAATAAAGGCATGCACGTCTTCGTTCATGCCTTGCTTTGTATCCCTTAAGGTATTCAGGGTTGGCGTGACTTCCACGTTGTGTGCAAACCTTTGTATGAAGCAGTTCGCTAACTCTTCGAAAGTAGCGAACTGGCTTAAGTCGTAGGAAGCCAGCCATTTGGCAGCTGTGCCTTTAAGGGATAGAGGGAACCAATACACCCATTTCATAGAGTCCTTTTTCTTTTTATGGGGTCGACGTGAGAAAAGCTGCAAGTGAGACCTAGGGTCTCCCATGCCATCATACCGATGGAAGTTCGGTATTTCATCGTCACTGTCTGTTTCGTAATCCATAGGAAGGAAATCAGACAGGGCGTAGCTTCTTTTATCTTTATTCTGCCCTTTCAGTAGCTGCTGTAGGGCTCTACGGTCCTTTTGTGTGAAGGACTCGTGGTATTGGTTGCCTTCCATTACGGAGGCCTCTTTTTCATACTCAACTGCATTCATTTCATACATCTATAGCACTCGACCTCCCCCTAGAGACGCTTCAGCATGCTAGGATGGCCGAACTAGATTTGCTAGATGAGAGGCGACTCCTTGCCATGGATCATGCTCGTGCATACCGACAAAGGATAGCCCGACATTATGGCAAACACATAAGACCTCGCCACTTTGAAGTGGGAGATCTGGTCTTGAAAACCATCCACCATCGTGGCCCACACCTCCTAGGCAAGTGGCGCCCCAACTGGGATGGACCCTATGTTGTACGAGCAACCACTACGAACAACTCGTATTGGTTGATCGATGTAGAAGGTAGGAATTTAGCAGATCCTATCAATATTCAATACTTAAAGAAGTATCATGTGTAGGATCTGGATTAAATTCCAGTTTTCGAAAATTTTATAGGGATAGCTGCCCTGAGACATGTGAATAAGGTGCAAAGGCAAACTCGTGTGAACCTAAGTGAGAGAATTCGCACTTGTGAAAGAGTGGAGTTTTCAAAATCGTGGTTACATTTCAAAATCCTTCTTCTTACAAAGAAAGGCCTAGTTCAACATAGCAAGATACTTGCAAGTAGTACGTGCTATTTCTAAATAGGCTGATCTGGAATGGATCGAGTGTAGGCTTGGGATAAGTCCTCCCCTCTTCTCTTCTATTTCCAAAAGGAAAACAAAGGCCCAAATCAAAAGGGAATTTCCCATTTAAAGTCTCTTTCCAAAAGAAAGAAACCAGACTTCAAAAAGAAAAATCGATTCTCTTATGAAAAAGAGGGATTAAAGAAAAAATACTCCCAAAGGGAGACCCTCTATGAAAAAAGAAAAAAGAGGCCAAAAAGCTCAAAAAGAGCAGTTTTCCGCCTTCTGTGCCTCAAACCACGGGACGCTTCAGAAGGGACCGTGGTATCTCTTTCCCATCCCTGGCTTATCCCAAGCTAAAGCATGGTTCATTTCGAGGAATCCTAAAGTAAAAATAGGATTTACTTACTTGAATTTCATCTTGTTTGAGAATTCAACGTTTCGAGTAAGGCATAGGAATTTGAAATGAAGCTGGTTTTCTTATAAAACCTCCGCTAGATAAGCGAGTGTTAAGACTCAAACAAGGGCAAGCACGAAGAGCTCCCTTAGCATGGCCCATAGACCTTGATCACCCCATGTTGGTGCAGCCCTAGGTTAGGTTCTAGCTAATTACAAGCTTAAACCCCCTCAATTAGGCTAACCCACATGATTAACCCAAACTTGACACACAAGTCAAGCTTAATACAACACTCTTGATATTTTTCAACCCCACTCTCTCTCATACCCAATATCCCACGTGAATTTCAAGTGGGTCGCACCTCCATTTATGAGAAGGTGATGTGGGCCATGGATATGGATATTGGATTGGATCTCTGGATCCAAATCCAAATCCAAGTCCACATATGGGTTTGGATTGGGATCTGGATATATATGGTCCAGATCCAATCCAAACTTTGTGCGGGGCCTGACAGCATCAGTACTCCGTCTGCGTTGGGTCTTCGCCAACATAGTCGTCCGCCTCCGTTTCTGCCTTCCGGAGATGACTTCAAATGATATTTTGGTAAGAACAGGGTCTTGGACGTTCGAGATCCTGGGGTGTGAATCAGATGCAAGAGTTGCTGTGTCGGGCTCGACAGGTGCTCCGGTTCCGGGCTCTTCTTGGCTCTCCTGGTCCTGTCTTGATTGGGCCAAGCCGCTTCAGGGTTTCAAAACATGTTTTAAAAGGGTTTTCAAAAGCCATATTATACGTTTTAGAAAGATAAAGTTTAAAACATATGTACAGGGTTGTTTGGAAGGCTCCTGGGTTTCCAAACTCAAAATGGCCCTTTGGGGCTGCTTGTATAAAACCAAATGGATTTTGAGAAATCCGTGGGATTTCGGGGTGTTTACAGATGCCCCTCTTTGGCCTTGTCCAAATAGATTTTGATAAGGGCAAAGATGACAAACACCCCTTTTGATGTCTCCCTAGATCTAGCCACGAAGAATATGGGATCGTCCCATTTTAGCAAAATCTCAATTTTACAAACTCTGGTAGGAGGAGATATCACGCCAAAGGGTTTTACTATGGAATCTGGTCCTAAATGGGATCATGTTCATGCAAGTACCATGCGTGGAATGCAAATGACATGGGTGTGGTGCCAAGAGTGGCGACCTCCCAGAGACCAGGTGTGGTCGAACTCTAGAGACTTACAAGGCCTACTGCTCCAAGTGAGCAAAATCCTATGCTGTTCGATGTTCGGTTTTCAAAACTTATTTACAAAACTATTTACAAATGGGACAACTGTCTTGAGTCTCGATCCTAAGGATCTCGAGCTCTTCGTGCTTGCCCTTGTTTGAGTCTTAACACTCGCTTATCTAGCGGAGGTTTTATAAGAAAACAAGCTTCATTTCAAATTCCTACGTCTTACTCGAAACGTCGAATTCTCAAACAAGATGAAATTCAAGTAAGTAAATCCTATTTTTACTTTAGGATTCCTCGAAATGAACCATGCTTTAGCTTGGGATAAGCCAGGGATGGGAAAGAGATACCACGGTCCCTTCTGAAGCATCCCGTGGTTTAAGGCATAGAAGGCGGAAAACTGCTCTTTTTGAGCTTTTGGCCTCTTTTTCCTTTTTTTCATAGAGGGTCTCCCTTTGGGAGTATTTTTTCTTTAATCCCTCTTTTTCATAAGAGGATCGATTTTTCTTTTTGAAGTCTGGTTTCTTTCTTTTGGAAAGGGATTTTAAATGGGAAATTCCCTTTTGATTTGGGCCTTTGTTTTCCTTTTGGGAAGGAGAAGAGAAGAGGGGAGGACTTATCCCAAGCCTACACTCGATCCATTCCAGATCAGCCTATTTAGAAATAGCACGTACTACTTGCAAGTATCTTGCTATGTTGAACTAGGCCCTTCTTTGTAAGATGAAGGATTTTGAAATGCAACCACGATTTTGAAAACTCCACTCTTTCACAAGTGCGAATTCTCTTACTTAGGGTCACACGAGTTGCTTTTGCACCTTATTCACACGTCTCAGGGCAGCTATCCCTTTAAAATTTTCGAAAAACTGGAATTTAATCCAGATCCTACACATGATACTTCTTTAAGTATTGAATATTGATAGGATCTGCTAAATTCCTACCTTCTACATCGATCAACCAATACAAATTGTTCGTAGTGGTTGCTCGTACAACATAGGGTCCATCCCAGTTGGGGCGCCACTTGCCTAGGGGGTGTGGGCCACGATGGTGGATGGTTTTTAAGACCAGATCTCCCACTTCAAAGTGGCGAGGTCTCATGTGTTTGTTATAATGTCGGGCTATCCTTTGCCGGTATGCACGAGCATGATCTATGGCAAGGAGTCGCCTCTCATCTAGCAAATCTAGCTCGGCCATCCTAGCATGCTGAAGCGTCTCTAGGGGGAGGTCGAGTGCAATGGATGTATGGAATGAATGCAGTTGGGTATGAATGGGAAGAATGGCGTTTGTGCCATAGACCAATTCGAATGGTGTGGCATTCGTGGGAGTCCGGATGGAAGTCCTATAAGCCCATAAGGCTTCATCCAGCTTCTCATGCCACCTCCTACCCTTCTCTAAGGTTTTCTCAATGATACCAATGAGAGTCTTGTTTGTGGCTTCGGCTTGGCCGTTGCCTTGAGGGTAGTAGGGCGAGGAGAAGTGGTGAGTTATGCCATACGTGTTGCACAACTTGACCATCCGCTCATTCTTGAATGGGGTACCATTATCAGACACAAGGTCTCGTGGAACCCCAAATCGAGCCAAGATATTCCTCCGGATGAAAGCCACTACATGTTGCC
The DNA here is from genome assembly GCA_036023115.1 of Brasenia schreberi. Classification (NCBI taxonomy): domain Eukaryota; kingdom Viridiplantae; phylum Streptophyta; class Magnoliopsida; order Nymphaeales; family Cabombaceae; genus Brasenia; species Brasenia schreberi. Next base: position 5,196,892 of record JAYKKT010000073.1, read on the forward strand.
CCATTACATTCGTTAGGGAAATGGCTTCCACCCACTTGGAGAAATACTCCGTGGCTGCTAAAATAAAACGATGCCCATTCGAGGCTTTTGGAAATATTGGGCCTACTATGTCAAACGCCCACATGGTAAATGGCCAGGGGCTGACCACGGAATGCAATGCCGATGAAGGGATATGAATGGCGTGCCCATGCACTTGACATGGATGACACTTCCTAACATGATCGTGACAATCCTTTTTCAGGGTGGACCAAAAATAACCCCCTCTAAGTATTTTCATCGCCATCATGTTGGCATTAACATGACCTCCACATTCTCCATCGTGGAACTCATGCATCACTATCCTAGCCTCCTCTAGGTCGATACACCTAAGCAAAATGCCGGTAAAACTCTTTTTGTATAAGACCCCACCCAGAATGGTGTATCGGGTCGAAATCTTACGAATGAATGCCTTATCTTTGGATGTGGCATCCTCGGTGAATCCCCATTTTCTAAAAATTGTTTTATGTCATAGAACCAGGGTTTTTCAACAGACTCTGGGTTGTTTTGGCAAATATCCAAGTCGTGTGTGGATGGATGGGGCGCATGCCATATTTCCAAAGATCTGGTCCCTGAAATGGGATCGACCTTCAGGGCTGAACCCAAGGAGGAGAGGGCATCGGCGATGCCATTGTCCTCTCTTCCCACATGTGTGAGTTTACACGACTGGAAGGATTGGACCAATCGAGTGGCCAACTCGTGATATGGAAGTAGTTTCTCATTACGTACTTGCCAAATTTTTAAAACCTGGTTTATGACAAGGAGTGAATCTCCAAAGACCTCAATGCATGATGCCCCTAGAGTTTTCGAAATCCTTAAGCCTTGTATGAGTGCTTCATACTCAGCTACGTTGTTGGAACATTCGAAGTCTAAGCGGACTGCTATGGGAATCTCGCCCTTTTCAGGGGAGATTAGGATGATCCCGGCACCAGCCCCTCGTCGGTTTCGTGCCCCGTCGAAGTGCATCTTCCATACTTGGTTTTCGAAAGAATTTGCCAAAATGTGGTTTTGAAAATGGTTTTGCAATATGCCTTCATCAGGCATTTCGACAAGAGTGGGATATGCGTCCTCCAAGGGGAAGTCAGCCACGTAATCTGCTAGGGCTTGTCCCTTAATGGAGATCTGGTGATGGTATTTCAAATCATACTCCATTAGAAGGAGTTGCCATTTGCCCAATCTACCCGTGAGAATGGGTTTTTCGAACAAGTGCTTGATTGGATCAAGCTTGGATACTATCCAGATTTCATGATCTAGGAAATAGTGTCTGAATTTCTGGCAGGCCCAAACTAGGGCCAAGCACGTCTTCTCCATGGTTTGATAATTTCGTTCATAAGCCAAGAGAGTTTTCGAAATATAGTAGATGGCATACTCCTTATGGGTGTCATCCTCGTATTGAGCCAACAGGGCTCCTAAAGCATTCATATGCACGGAGATGTATAATAAAAGCGGTTTTCCTTGTTTTGGAGGATTCAAAACGGGGGGATTAACCAAGTATGCCTTTAGTCTTTCGAAGGACTTTTGGCATTCGTCATCCCATAAGAATTTCGTACCTTTCCTCAACAGTTTGTTGAAGGGTTCGCATCTAGTTGCCAGATTCGATATGAATCGGCGCACAGATTGTAATCGACCCTGAAGGCTACGGACTTGGGTGAGATTGGAGGGTGGAGCCATGTCTATAATGACTCGACACTTAGAGGGGTCGACTTCTATTCCCCTTTGGCTCACCATAAAGCCTAGAAGCTTCCCTGATTCTACCCCGAACACACATTTTTCAGGGTTTAGCTTTACTTTGTAAAGCCTAAGCCTTTCGAAAATCTTTTATAGACATTCGATATGGGTGCATCGGGTTTTGGATTTCGCCAAGAGATCATCTACATACACTTCTACAAGCTCGTGAATTTGATCATGGAAGATCGTGTTCATGGCTCGTTGGTATGTTGCGCCGGCATTTTTCAAACCAAAGGGCATGACTGTATAGCAATACGTGCCCCATGGGGTTGTGAAGGCGGTCTTACCCTGATCTCGTGGGCTTAGTTTGATTTGATTATAGCCTGAATAGCCATCCATAAATGAAAACATTTCATGATTTGCAGTACTATCGACTATCAAATCTATGTTTGGTAAAGGATAATTATCCTTTGGAGTGGCTTTATTCAGGTTTCTGAAATCGATGCATATTCGAATTTTCCCATTGGTTTTTCGAACTACAACGATATTTGACAACCAATCAGAATACGCAATGGGTTTTATAAATCCGGCTTTTAGCAGATCTTCTAAACCCTCTTTGACTTGCGTGTGTACATTCGGGTGTATTTTCGTAAGCTTCTGCTTTATTGGTTTTACACCTATATCTAAGGGAAGACGATGCTCGACTATGCTGGGATCTATGCCCGGCATGTCTTCATACGTCCATGCAAACACATCTAAATAGGTTCGTAGAAATGCAATGAATGCTAACTTTTCAGTTTCATGCAAGCATGCGCCTATTTTGATGGTTTTTGGATTGGAATCATCCCCTAGGTTCACCTCTACGAAATCTCCTCCTACTGATTGGGAAGGTCTTTCAAAATCGAGAATCCTATGAAATTCTGGGAGCTCAGAAGTGGGATCTTCCTCAAGGGGATCCACTTCTGGGCTTTGATCATTCTCGTGGGCTATAGACCCGAGGGAACTTGATGCGTGGTTTTCAAAATAACCTGGTTTTGTACTTGGATTTTCAAGTGATTTCAAAATTTTTGGTCTGGCTATGCAGACGACGTTTCTTTTGAAATCTTTTTCTTTTGCCAAAGTCCTACCAGGATCAGCTATGTACAAAATCTTTTTGGTATTTTCCCAATTTTTGATTTTTTTGGGTTTTTGTAAAACAAGAACTTTGGGAACTATACAAAGCACACTTTTTCCGAGTTTTTGTTTTTCCATTGTTTTTGGTTTTTCTTGTTTTTTCGATTTTATTTTTTATTTTAAGTTTTCAAATGTTTTTGGTATTTTTAGAAAAAGGGATCTTCCGTCATACCTACAAAGGGCAAACACTACGGGTTAGACTCGGAATAGGAGGTCTAAATCGTAGGTCTCTTCTAAGGCAGGTTCCGGGGCACCCTTGACCCAGGTGGTCACAGGGGGTGGCTCCGGCGGTATTTGGGGAGTATAGCCGATCCCATATCGGCTTGGGTTGGCCCTAGGAAGGATGGGCTCTAGGAGACCCTGGTTTTGTGCCCCTAGACTTTTGTAGGGCGTGTAGCCCATGTTTAATAACATGTTCCACGACCTTTTGTTTTTTGAAAAGATGGGATATAAGTCGTGGTCCTGGAACATGCTATCGTCCATATTAGGCTCGTATGGCCTTTTGTCCAGGGGTTTTGGAAATAGGGAACGCTTGGGTTTTCCTAGGAGGATTAGAGTCGGGAGGGGGCCTGCTTTTGGCGGCCCCTTCACACATACAACCTTCCTAGGGTTGTTCAACACGAGCCGAGGTGGCTCAACCATAATTTGCCCCAGGTTAGCCTCATGGGCCTGGGAGCTCGATAAACAAGGGGAGTTTATGATCCCCTGAAGCTGTGGGTGACTCTCACCTAGGATCACTACGACCTGGTCCCTAAAAGGGATCTTAACACACCTGTGGAAGGTGGATGGCACAGCGCACAAGCTGTGTATCCAGGGTCTTCCCAGCAACAGGTTATAATGGGGGTGGATGTCCAAGACATGGAACACCCCCGTGTGTTCGATCCCTCCTGTTTCCATTGGGAGTTCGATGGATCCTAAAGGCCTAGACGCATTCCCATCGTATCCAGTGATAACGATGGGGCTTGGGTTCATTGAAGTCAAGGTGACTGCGATTTTGTACGCCACGTGAAGTGGAAGGATGTTGAGCCCTCCTCCACCATCGACTAGGCACCTGTCCAGAGAGTGGTTGTTTAGAACCACCTCGATATGCAGGGCCTGGTTATGGGTTTCGTAGGGTCTATCTACATCATCTTTTGAAAAGGTGATGGGCGATTTTGCTCCTAATAAAGCCACTTGGGCAGACAAGGATTCCGGACTTATGTTCGAATCAACCTTGGCCCTTTCTAGAATTTTCTCTAAGACAAGTCTATGCCTAGGCGAGGTTTTGATAAGCTCTAGAATAGACATGTGAATAGGAATCTTTGAAAGGTGGTTTTCGAAATCATAAGGATTTAGGATGATTTTGTCCTTATCTGCTTTTGGCAGACCACTAGGGATACATGCTTTTGAGGGGCCAGGCACACTGACCACCTTTGAGCACCTTGAAGGTGCGGGGGTTGGTAGATCCTCCCGGATCTAGTGACTTCCCCCACGACCAGCCTAGGGTTCGCGCTAAACTTGGCTCTAAGGATGAGCTGAGGAGAACCTTGGATTTTCAAAACTGGTTTTGCCGGGGTTTCCACTTTTGGTGGTCCCCGAATGACGACTTGGGCGGGCCTCTTGTATAATACAAGGATGGGCGCACAAGTAGGTCGACCAGGTTCGGGCTTTTGCGCTAGTTCCTTAGAAATGGTGAGGGTATATACCTCCTTTCCTTTCCCACTGCCACTGGCGTGTTTGGGAAAGGGTTCCTTGAAGATAGCTTGAGGTGGCTCAGGTTCCGCAGTGACCTGGAGCCGGCCTTCTGCTATCAAGTTCTCAATTTTATTTAAAAGAGAGAAGCAGCGTTTGGTATCATGGCCTTTGAGCCGATGATACTTGCAAAATCGGTTTAAATACCCCCCTTTGGACGTGACTCCTTCGGGGATTTCAGGGAGTTCAATCATGCCCTGGGCAAGTAAGAGGTCTAGGACCTCCGACACGGGTTGCCCCAGCGGAGTGTACTCCCGTTTTTCTATCGGTTTTGAAAAATTGCGTTCTCTCTTATTTTCTATTTTTTCAAAATTCTTAGAAGTGCCTGCCATGCCTGGGTCCACCCGGACATTGGCGATTTTATGGGGCTTTGCCCCTTTGTCCGTTGTGGGCAGCCCATATGCGATGGGCTTTTCCAAACGGGTTTTTGGAACGGCACTTCCTTTCCATAAGTGGTCGTATGTCCCTTTTCGCAAGTTGGTTTCGAAAAGGGAGGCCTTTTTGATCAACTTATGGAAAGTTGAAATCTCATGGAGCGAGAGAAGGGTTTTTAACTCGTTTTTGAAATTATCCAGGATGAGCATTACTGCGCATCCTTCGAATATGGGCTCTCGCACTTGGCCCAAAAGAGACCTCCATCTTATAATAAAGGCATGCACGTCTTCGTTCATGCCTTGCTTTGTATCCCTTAAGGTATTCAGGGTTGGCGTGACTTCCACGTTGTGTGCAAACCTTTGTATGAAGCAGTTCGCTAACTCTTCGAAAGTAGCGAACTGGCTTAAGTCGTAGGAAGCCAGCCATTTGGCAGCTGTGCCTTTAAGGGATAGAGGGAACCAATACACCCATTTCATAGAGTCCTTTTTCTTTTTATGGGGTCGACGTGAGAAAAGCTGCAAGTGAGACCTAGGGTCTCCCATGCCATCATACCGATGGAAGTTCGGTATTTCATCGTCACTGTCTGTTTCGTAATCCATAGGAAGGAAATCAGACAGGGCGTAGCTTCTTTTATCTTTATTCTGCCCTTTCAGTAGCTGCTGTAGGGCTCTACGGTCCTTTTGTGTGAAGGACTCGTGGTATTGGTTGCCTTCCATTACGGAGGCCTCTTTTTCATACTCAACTGCATTCATTTCATACATCTATAGCACTCGACCTCCCCCTAGAGACGCTTCAGCATGCTAGGATGGCCGAACTAGATTTGCTAGATGAGAGGCGACTCCTTGCCATGGATCATGCTCGTGCATACCGACAAAGGATAGCCCGACATTATGGCAAACACATAAGACCTCGCCACTTTGAAGTGGGAGATCTGGTCTTGAAAACCATCCACCATCGTGGCCCACACCTCCTAGGCAAGTGGCGCCCCAACTGGGATGGACCCTATGTTGTACGAGCAACCACTACGAACAACTCGTATTGGTTGATCGATGTAGAAGGTAGGAATTTAGCAGATCCTATCAATATTCAATACTTAAAGAAGTATCATGTGTAGGATCTGGATTAAATTCCAGTTTTTCGAAAATTTTATAGGGATAGCTGCCCTGAGACATGTGAATAAGGTGCAAAGGCAAACTCGTGTGAACCTAAGTGAGAGAATTCGCACTTGTGAAAGAGTGGAGTTTTCAAAATCGTGGTTACATTTCAAAATCCTTCTTCTTACAAAGAAAGGCCTAGTTCAACATAGCAAGATACTTGCAAGTAGTACGTGCTATTTCTAAATAGGCTGATCTGGAATGGATCGAGTGTAGGCTTGGGATAAGTCCTCCCCTCTTCTCTTCTATTTCCAAAAGGAAAACAAAGGCCCAAATCAAAAGGGAATTTCCCATTTAAAGTCTCTTTCCAAAAGAAAGAAACCAGACTTCAAAAAGAAAAATCGATTCTCTTATGAAAAAGAGGGATTAAAGAAAAAATACTCCCAAAGGGAGACCCTCTATGAAAAAAGAAAAAAGAGGCCAAAAAGCTCAAAAAGAGCAGTTTTCCGCCTTCTGTGCCTCAAACCACGGGACGCTTCAGAAGGGACCGTGGTATCTCTTTCCCATCCCTGGCTTATCCCAAGCTAAAGCATGGTTCATTTCGAGGAATCCTAAAGTAAAAATAGGATTTACTTACTTGAATTTCATCTTGTTTGAGAATTCAACGTTTCGAGTAAGGCATAGGAATTTGAAATGAAGCTGGTTTTCTTATAAAACCTCCGCTAGATAAGCGAGTGTTAAGACTCAAACAAGGGCAAGCACGAAGAGCTCGAGATCCTTAGGATCGAGGCTCAAGACAGTTGTCCCTTTTGTAAATAGCTTTTGTAAATAAGTTTTGAAAACCGAACATTGAACAGCATAGGATTTGCTCACTTGGAGCAATAGACCTTGTAAGTCTCTAAAGTTCGACCACATCTGGTCTCTGGGAGGTCGCCACTCTTGGCACCACACCCATGTCATCTGCATTCCACGCATGGTACTTGCATGAACATGATCCCATTTTAGGACCAGATTCCATAAGTAAACCCCTTTGGCGTGATATCTCCTCCTACCAGAGTTTGTAAATTGAGATTTTGCTAAAATTGGGACGATCCCATATTCTTCGTGGCTAGATCTAGGGAGACATTAAAAGGGGTGTTTGTCATCTTTGCCCTTATCCAAATCGATTTGGACAAGGCCAAAGAGGGGCATCTGTAAACACCCCGAAATCCCACGAACTTCTCAAAATTCATCTGGTTTTATACAAGCAGCCCCAAAGGGCCATTTTTGAGTCTGGAAACCCAGGAGCCTTCCAGACAACCCTGTATATATGTTTTAAACTATATCTTTCAAAAACATATGATATGGCTTTTGAAAACCCTTTTAAAACATGTTTTGAAACCCCGAAGTGGCTTGGCCCGATCAAGACAGGACCAGGAGAGCTAAAAAGAGCCCGGAACCGGAGCACACGTCAAGCCCAGCACAGCAACTCTTGTATCTAATTCACACCCCCAGGATCTCGAACGTCCAAGACCCTGTTCTTATCAAAATATCCTTTGAAGTCATCTCCAGAAGGCAGAAACGGAGGCGGACGACTATGTTGGCGAAGACCCAACGCAGACGAAGTACTGATGCTGTCAGGCCCCGCACGAATCGTCCGTTTCGAACCCAGCTCGAAGGAGTCAGAGTTCAGTTTGGATTGGATCTGGACCATATATATCCAGATTCCAATCCAAACCCATATGTGGACTTGGATTTGGATTTGGATCCAGAGATCCAATCCAATATCCATATCTATGGCCCACATCACCTTCTCATAAATGGAGGTGGGGCCCACTTGAGTTTCACGTGGGATATTGGGCATGAGAGAGAGTGGGGATGGAAAATATCAAGAGTGTTGTATTAAGCTTGACTTGTGTATCAAGTTTGGGTTTAATCATGTGGGTTAGCCTAATTGAGTGGGTTTAAGCTTGTAATTAGCTAAAACCTAACCTAGGGCTGCACCAACATGAGGTGATCAAGGTCTATGGGCCATGCTAAGGGAGCTCCCTCACCTAAACCTAACCCAAAATGACTAATCCTAGCCTAAACCCCTAATCCACCCCTAATCCCAACCTAATCACCTAACCCACTTCCCTAATCCCGGCCTAATCCCAACCTAATCACCTAACCTACTTCCCTAATCCTTCCCTAAACCTAGACTAATTTCCCTAATCCTAGCCTAAACCTAGCCTAATCACCTAACCTAGCTCACTAAACCTCACCCTAAAACCCAACCACCTAACCTAGCCCTAAACCCCTAAACCACCCTTAGCCCACAATCTACCCAAACCCCTAGTTTTAAAATATCTGGCCCAACCCTTTCCAGCCCACCTTATCTACATACCACCCTACCTAAACCACCTAACCACTACCCTCAGCCCAGCCCTAACCGACCTACCCATCCCCTATTTAAACCCCCCCCCTTGGGGGCGGGTTTTCAAAGGAGAAGGCCCTCATCTCAGCCCAGCCGGTTCCACTTTCCACCTGCCCGCCTGCTCCACTCTCCACCAGCTCTACCTGCACCGCCACCTTCCCTCTTCCATCCACCACCATTCCCCATCCGGACGCCACCACCTTCACCCAATCGAACCAGCCGAACTCCCATCCACACCCGGCTTCTCCTTGCCTTCCACCGCCTCTCCCCATTCGGTAAGTACCCTGCACCTTACCTAGCTCCTTCTCTACTCCCTCTCCACTCCCAGCCACCCACCATACCATCACCTTACCTACCCAACAGCCCTTCGCCGCCACCACTCCCACTCGGCCAAACCTTAGCCGCCCCAACCGTTTGCCTCCTACCTAAATCACCTCAACTATACCCGGCCACCCTATTAGATTTCCTAAGACTTACCCGTGACACTCCCTTAAACCTACTATTCTCACTATCACCTAGCCCCATCCCCTAACTAGCTACCTTCCCATACTCCAGCCTTAGTCACCCTAGCAGCCCGCCACCACCACTTTAACTTAGCCAAACCTAGCAAAACCCAAACTGCCGGCCACTACCTAGCCCTCCTATCCCATTCGGCCTTCCCCTAGGTGTCCCATTCCGCCTTCCCACAAACTCTCCTTTAGGTCCAGTTTCCCTAAACACTCAACTCCCCTAGTGACCCTAAAAAAACCACTTGTTCAGCCCCTTTAACCCCCCACCTTGAGGCGACATCTACTTGCCATTGGCCACCTTTAAGGCACCTATCCCGCGCCCCACTTGCAGCCGGCCAGCACCTTTGATCACCTATCTTCGCGGAGCTCCCGTTTGCAGCCCAAGGCGAAGGTCAAGCCCACGCTCAAGCAAGGCCTCTACGGACCAGCTACTCGTAAGTGCCTAAACTCGGTCCTTAGTTGTATACTTGCTTGAGATTCAATTTCATACGGGGTTGTAATAACGGAGCATAGTCTCCCCCCGCTTGTAATAACGTGGCTTGGCACAACCACACACGTGCACTCTCTTAGTCGTGCACGATTTTGAACACACACGGGCCTAATCAGCCCCTAATACATAAGTGTGTATATATACTTTCATTTTCGAAGGGTTTTTGTTTAAGTTGGGTGCGTTGTCTTTCAATTCAAGCACTCACACACATTGAGCTTTCGCTCTTAGTTGAAAGACCCAAGTAAGGGCCGACCTATACTATTTGGGTTTCATTTCTTGTCGTGTGAGTAAGACCTTCAATTCAAGCACTCTCACACACATTGAGCCTTCGGTCTTACTCCCAAGACCTTAGTAAAGGCCTTATTGCAGTTATATTTGGGTTTCATTCATGTCGTGTGTGTAGTACTTCAATTCAAGCACTCTCACACACATTGAGCCTTCGCTCTTACTCCCAAGACCTTAGTCAAGGCCATACTGCAATTTATATTTGGGTTTAATTTCATGTCGTGTGTGTAAGTCTTTCAATTCAAGCACGCACCCACATTGAGCCTTCGCTCTTATTTGCAAGACCCGAGTAAGGGCTCCTATACATAATCTATATACATATCTCCCTTCGGTTATTTCCCTTCGGTTATTTCCCTTCAGTCATTTCCCTTCAGTATTGTCTTTACATTTCGGGTTTTCCCTTTGGAGTAGCGTGAGTTTGCATTGCATCTACGCCATACCACAAGGTAGGACGCATATTGCATCGAAGCAAGCTTTGCTCGAATTCGCCCATGTAGTGGAGTGTTCATAACACACAAACTAGGTGGCCCGAAAAGGGATAAAAGAAAAGACTTAGGCACGTGCAAATCCACGTGATCTAAAATATGCAATCGCATCTTAAAGACCCGAAATAGACACCTCGAACCGCTTCGTAGACTTTCTCTCCAAAACTCGATTTTTGCAAAGCGTACAGACTGACCCTTGCGCATCGGTGCAAGAAGGTCTGCGATGACAAGAGCTTACTTGCTCACAGTCGCGACGTTTAGAAGTCAGTGTTAAAAATATTTTCGCTAGCTGAGGTAAGCTAGCTGGCACGCCCTCTTTGTATACATAGGCCTTAGACACACGAGAGGATCCACTCCGAGCCCCGAAAAAGGCGAAGAGGCAGGGATTTTCGCGCGTCTACAGGTTTGCATCTAGTTACCAGATTCGATATGAATCGGCGAACGGATTGTAAGCGACCCTGGAGGCTACGGATTTGGGTGAGATTGGAGGGTGAAGCCATGTCTATGATGGCTCGACACTGTAGACGCGCGAAAATACCCGCCTCTTCGTCCTTTTCAGGGCTTGGAGTGGATCTTCTCGTGTGTCTAAGGCCTATGTATACAAATAGGGCGTGCCAGCTAGCTTACTTAAGCTAGCAAAGATATGTTTAACACTGACTTCTAAACGTGGCGACTGTGAGCAAGTAAGCTCTTGTCGTCGCAGACCTTCTTGCACCGATGCGCAAGGGTCAGTCTGTACGCTTTGCAAAAATCGAGTTTTTTGGAGAGAAAGTCTACGAAGCGGTTCGAGGTGTCTATTTCGGGTCTTTAAGATGCGATTGCATATTTTAGATCACATGGATTTGCACGTGCCTAAGTCTTTTCTTTTATCCCTTTTCGGGCCACCTAGTTTGTGTGTTATGAACACTCCACTACATGGGCGAATTCGAGCGGGGCTTGCTTTGATGCAATATGCGTCCTACCTTGTGGTATGGCGTAGATGCAATGCAAACTCACGCTGCTCCAAAGGGAAAACCCGAAATGTAAAGACAATACTGAAGGGGAAATAACAGAAGGGAAATAACCGAAGGGAAATAACCGAAGGGAAATAACCGAAGGGAAATGACCGAAGGGAAATAACCGAAGGGAGATATGTATATAGCTTATGTATATGAGCCCTTACTCGGGTCTTGCAAATAAGAGCGAAGGCTCAATGTGGGTGCGTGCTTGAATTGAAAGACTTACACACACGACATGAAATTAAACCCAAATATAAATTGCAGTATGGCCTTGACTAAGGTCTTGGGAGTAAGAGCGAAGGCTCAATGTGTGTGAAAGTGCTTGAATTGAAAGACTTACTCACACGACATGAATGAAACCCAAATATAACTGCAATAAGGCCTTTACTAAGGTCTTGGGAGTAAGAGCGAAGGCTCAATGTGTGTGAAAGTGCTTGAATTGAAAGACTTACTCACACGACATGAAATAAAACCCAAATAGTATAGGTCGGCCCTCACTTGGGTCTTTCAAATAAGAGCGAAAGCTCAATGTGTGTGAGAGTGCTTGAATTGAAAGACTTACTCACACGACATGAAATAAAACCCAAATAGTATAGGTCGGCCCTTACTTGGGTCTTTCAAATAAGAGCGAAAGCTCAATGTGTGTGTGAGTGCTTGAATTGAAAGACAACGCACCCAACTTAAACAAAACCCTTCGAAAATGAAAGTATATATATACACTTATGTACTAGGGGCTGATTAGGCCCGTGTGTGTTCAAAATCGTGCACGACTAAGAGAGTGCACGTGTGTGGTTGTGCCAAGCCACGTTATTACAAGCGGGGGGAGACTATGCTCCGTTATTACAACCCCGTATCAAATTTAATCTCAAGCAAGTATACAACTAAGGACCGAGTTTAGGCACTTACGAGTAGCTGGTCCGTAGAGGCCTTGCTTGAGCGTGGGCTTGACCTTCGCCTTGGGCTGCAAACGGGAGCTCCGCGAGGATAGGTGATCAAAGGTGCTGGCCGGCTGTTTGGGTTTGGCTAGGTTCGGCTAAGTAAAAAGGGTGGTGGCAAAAGGGCTGAGATGAGGATAGGGTAGGTGGCTAGGAGTGGAGAGGTGGAAGAGAAGGGCTTTGATGGAGTTAGGGTGCTTACCGAATGGGGAGAAGTGGCGGGTGGATGAAGAGAGAAGCTGGTTCGGTTGGATGAAGGTGGTGGCGTCCAGCTGGGTGAGGTGGTGATGGATGGAAGAGGGAAGGTGGCGGTGCAGGTGGAGCTGGTGGAGCAGGTGGAGCAGGCGGAGGTGATGGAGAGTGGTCCCGGCTAGGTGAGGAAGTGGGAGAAGGAGAGGGCCCGGCTGGGTGAGGTGAGGGTTCCCACTTAGAAAACCCGCCCCCAAGGGGGGGGGTTTAAATAGGGGATGGGTAGGTCGGTTAGGGCTGGGCTGAGGGTAGTGGTTAGGTGGTTTAGGTAGGGTGGTATGTAGATAAGGTGGGCTGGAAAGGGTTGGGCCAGATATTTTAAAACTAGGGGTTTGGGTAGATTGTGGGCTAAGGGTGGTTTAGGGGTTTAGGGCTAGGTTAGGTGGTTGGGTTTTAGGGTGAGGTTTAGTGAGCTAGGTTAGGTGATTAGGCTAGGTTTAGGCTAGGATTAGGGAAATTAATCTAGGTTTAGGGAAGGATTAGGGAAGTGGGTTAGGTGATTAGGTTGGGATTAGGCCGGGATTAGGGAAGTGGGTTAGGTGATTAGGCTCAGATTAGGGGTGGATTAGGGGTTTAGGCTAGGATTAGTCATTTTGGGTAAGGTTTAGGTGAGGGAGCTCCCTTAGCATGGCCCATAGACCTTGATCACCCCATGTTGGTGCAGCCCTAGATTAGGTTTTAGCTAATTACAAGCTTAAACCCACTCAATTAGGCTAACCCACATGATTAAACCCAAACTTGACACACAAGTCAAGCTTAATACAACACTCTTGATATTTTTTTACCCCCACTCTCTCTCATACCCAATATCCCACGTGAATTTCAAGTGGGCCCCACCTCCATTTATGAGAAGGTGATGTGGGCCATGGATATGGATATTGGATTGGATCTCTGGATCCAAATCCAAATCCAAGTCCACATATGGGTTTGGATTGGGATCTGGATATATATGGTCCAGATCCAATCCAAACTGAACTCTGACTCCTTCGAGCTGGGTTCGAAACAGACGATTCGTGCGGGGCCTGACAGCATCAGTACTCTGTCTGCGTTGGGTCTTCGCCAACATGGTCGTCCGCCTCCGTTTCTGCCTTCCGGAGATGACTTCAAATGATATTTTGATAAGAACAGGGTCTTGGACGTTCGAGATCCTCGGGGTGTGAATCAGATACAAGAGTTGCTGCGCCGGGCTTGACGTGTGCTCCGGTTCCGGGCTCTTCTTAGCTCTCCTGGTCCTGTCTTGATCGGGCCAAGCCGCTTCGGGGTTTTGTAAACACCCCGAAATCCCACGAATTTCTCAAATTCATCTGGTTTTGTAAAAGCAGCCCCAAAGGGCTATTTTGAGTCTGGAAACCCAGGAGCCTTCCAGACAACCCTGTATATCTGTTTTAAACTACATCTTTCAAAAACATATGATATGGCTTTTGAAAACCCTTTTAAAACATGTTTTGAAACCCCAAAGTGGCTTGGCCTGATCAAGATAGGACCAGGAGAGTTAAGAAGAGCCCGGAACCGGAGCACATGTCGAGCCCGGCGCAGCAACTCTTGTATTTGATTCACACCCCAGGATCTCGAACGTCCAAGACCCTGTTCTTACCAAAATAGCATTTGAAGTCATCTCCGGAAGGCAGAAACGGAGGCGGACGACTATGTTGGCGAAGACCCAACGCAGACGGAGTACTGATGCTGTCAGGCCCCGCACGAATCGTCCATTTCGAACCTAGCTCGAAGGAGTCAGAGTTCAGTTTGGATTGGATCTGGACCATATATATCCAGATCCCAATCCAAACCCATATGTGGACTTGGATTTGGATTTGGATCCAGAGATCCAATCCAATATCCATATCCATGGCCCACATCACCTTCTCATAAATGGAGGTGGGGCCCACTTGAGTTTCACGTGGGATATTGGGCATGAGAGAGAGTGGGGTTGAAAAATATCAAGAGTGTTGTATTAAGCTTGACTTGTGTGTCAAGTTTGGGTTAATCATGTGGGTTAGCCTAATTGAGTGGGTTTCAGCTTGTAATTAGCTAAAACCTAACCTAGGGCTGCACCAACATGGGGTGATCAAGGTCTATGGGCCATGCTAAGGGAGCTCCTTCACCTAAACCTAGCCCAAAATGCCTAAACCTAGCCTAAACCCCTAATCCACCCCTAATCTGAACCTAATCACCTAACCCACTTCCCTAATCCCGTCCTAATCCCAACCTAATCACCTAACCCACTTCCCTAATCCTTCCCTAAACCTAGATTAATTTCCCTATTCCTAGCCTAAACCTAGCCTAATCACCTAACCTAGCTCACTAAACCTCACCCTAAAACCCAACCACCTAACCTAACCCTAAACCCTTAAACCACCCTTAGCCCACGATTTACCCAAACCCCTAGTTTTAAAATATCTGGCCCAACCTTTTCCAGCCCACCTTATCTACATACCACCCTACCTAAACCACCTAACCACTACCCTTGGCCCAGCCCCAACCGACCTACCCATTCCCTATTTAAACCCCTCCCCTTTGTGGGCGGGTTTTCCAAGTGGGAACCACCATCTCACCCAGCCGGGCCCTCTCCTTCTCCCATCTTTCACCCAGCCGGGACCACTCTCCATCACCTTGGCCTGCTCCACCTGCTCCACCATCCACCACCACCATCCCTCAGCCGGACGCCATCACCTCCACCCAACCGAACCAGCCAACAGCCACCTGCCCGCCTGCTTCCCACTTCATCCGCCACCTCTCCCCATTCGGTAAGTACCCCAAACTCCCTCAAAGCCCCTCTCTACCACCTCTCCACTCTTAGCCACCCATCCTACCTTCATCTCAGCCCTTTTACCACCACCACTTTAACCTAGCCGAACCCAGCATAGCCCAAACTGCCGGCCACTACCTAGCCATCCTCTCCCATTCGGCCTTCCCCTAGGTGTCCTATTCGGCCTTCCCACCAGCTCACCTTTTAGGTCCAGTTTCCCTAAACTCTCAACTCCCCTAGTGACCCTAAGCACCCACTCATTCAGCCACTTTAAACCCCCCTACTTTGAGGCGCCATCTACTTGCCACCGGCCACCTTCGAGGCACCTATCCCGCGCCCCACTTGCAGCTGGCCAGCACCTTTGATCATCCATCTTTGAGGAGCTCCCGTTTGCAGCCCAAAGCCAAGTCCACGCCCAAGCAAGACCTCTACGGACCAGCTACTCGTAAGTGTCTAAACTTGGTCCTTAGTTGTATACTTGCTTGAGATTCAATTTGATACGGGGTTGTAATAACGGAGCATAGTCTCCCCCCGCTTGTAATAACATGGCTTGGCACAACCACACACGTGCACTCTCTTAGTCGTGCACGATTTTGAACACACACGGGCCTAATCAGCCCCTAATATATAAGTGTACATATATACTTTCATTTTCGAAGGGTTTTGTTTAAGTTGGGTGCGTTGTCTTTCAATTCAAGCACTCACACACATTGAGCTTTCGCTCTTATTTGAAAGACCCAAGTAAGGGCTGACCTATACTATTTGGGTTTCATTTCTTGTCGTTTGAGTAAGTCTTTCAATTCAAGCACTCTCACACACATTGAGCTTTCGCTCTTATTTGAAAGACCCAAGTAAGGGCCAACCTATACTATTTGGGTTTCATTTCATGTCGTGTGAGTAAGTCTTTCAATTCAAGCACTTTCACACACATTGAGCCTTCGCTCTTACTCCCAAGACCTTAGTAAAGGCCTTATTGCAGTTATATTTGGGTTTTATTTATGTCGTGTGGGTAGTCTTTCAATTCAAGCACTCTCACACACATTGAGCCTTCGCTCTTACTCCCAAGACCTTAGTCAAGGCCATACCGCAATTTATATTTGGGTTTAATTTCATGTCGTGTGTGTAAGTCTTTCAATTCAAGCACGCACCCACATTGAGCCTTCGCTCTTATTTGCAAGACCCGAGTAAGGGCTCATATACATAAGATATATACCTATTTCCCTTCGGTTATTTTCCCTTCGGTTATTTCCATTCTGTTATTTCCCCTTCAGTATTGTCTTTACATTTCGGGTTTTCCCTTTGGAGTAGCGTGAGTTGCATTGCATCTACGCCATACCACGAGGTAGGACGCATATTGCATCAAAGCAAGCCCCGCTCGAATTCGCCCATGTAGTGGAGTGTTCATAACACACATACTAGGTGGCCCGAAAAGGGATAAAAGAAAAGACTTAGGCACGTGCAAATCCACGTGATCTAAAAACATGCAATCGCATCTTAAAGACCCGAAATAGACACCTCGAATCGCTTCGTAGACTTTCTCCCCAAAACTCGATTTTTTGCAAAGCATACAGACTGACCCTTGCGCATCGGTGCAAGAAGGTCTGCGACGACAAGAGCTTACTTGCTCACAGTCGCCACGTTTAGAAGTCAGTGTTAAAAATATCTTCGCTAGCTTAAGTAAGCTAGCTGGCACGCCCTATTTGTATACATAGGCCTTAGACACACGAGAAGATCCACTCCAAGCCCCAAAAGAGGCGAAGAGGCGGGGATTTTCGCGCGTCTACAGGGATTGGCACGCCCGGTGGGACGTGAGCCTTTTCAGAAATCGAGTTTACTTATAGAAGTCTTGCGAAAATTTTGTAAAAAGGTGTCGTTTTAACTTGTTTTCTTTACTTGTACTTAGGAAATTTTGAAAAAGCTTGAAAAGCATGTCAAAATCCAATCCAAGTGAAGTGTCGAGCCAAGGCTCATGCGCATCAAGTTCTCACTCTAGGAGGATTTTCAAAAACAAAATAAAACTAGATGAAATCGAGGACTTGAGAAGGGAGTTTGAGGCCAAAATCGATGCTCTCAGCCAAGAGGCTGAAGTAGGCGATTCATGTTCATCGAACGGTGAACAAAGGCCTAAGAAGAAATTTGAAAAACCTCGCAAGCAAAAAGAGCCCTCCGTAATGGAAGGCAACCAATACCACGAGTCCTTCACACAAAAGGACCGTAAAGCCCTACAGCAGCTGCTGAAAGGGCAGAATAAAGAGAAAAGAAGCTACGCCCTGTCTGATTTCCTTCCTATGGATTACGAAACAGACAGTGACGATGAAATACCGAACTTCCATCGGTATGATGGCATGGGAGACCCTAGGTCTCACTTGCAGCTTTTCTCACGTCGAGCCCACAAGAAGAAAAAGGACTCGATGAAATGGGTGTATTGGTTCCCTCTATCCCTTAAAGGCACAGCTGCCAAATGGCTGGCTTCCTACGACTTAAGCCAGTTCGCTACTTTTGAAGAGTTAGCGAACTGCTTCATGCAAAGATTTGCACACAACGTGGAAGTCACGCCAACCCTGAATACCTTAAGAGATACAAAGCAAGGCATGAACGAGGACGTGCATGCCTTCATTATAAGATGGAGGTCTCTTTTGGGCCAAGTACGAGAGCCCATATCCGAAGGATGCGCAGTAATGCTCATCCTGGATAATTTTAAAAGCGAGTTAAAAACCCTTCTCTCGCTCCATGAGATTTCAACTTTCCATAAGTTGATCAAAAAGGCCTCCCTTTTCGAAACCAACTTACGAAAAGGGACGTACGATCACTTATGGAAAGGAAGTGCCGTTCCAAAAACCCGTTTGGAAAAGCCCATCGCATATGGGCTGCCCACGACGGACAAAGGGGCAAAGCCCCATAAAATCGCCAATGTCCGAGTGGATCCAGGCATGGCGGGCACTTCTAAAAATTTTGAAAAATTAGAAAATAAGAGAGAACGTAATTTTCAAAAACCGGTTGAAAAACGGGAGTACACTCCGCTGGGGCAACCTGTGTCGGAGGTCCTAGACCTCTTACTTGTCCAGGGCATGATCGAACTCCTTGAAATCCCCGAAGGAGTCACGTCCAAAGGGGGGTATTTAAACTGATTTTGCAAGTATCATCGGCTCAAAGGCCATGATACCAAACGCTGCTTCTCTCTTTTAAATAAAATTGAGAACTTGATAGCAGAAGGCCGGCTCCAGGTCACTGCGGAACCTGAGCCACCTCAAGCTATCTTCAAGGAACCCTTTCCCAAACACGCCAGTGGCAGTGGGAAAGGAAAGGAGGTATGTACCCTCACCATTTCCAAGGAACTAGCGCGAAAACCAGAACCTGGTCGACCTACTTGTGCGCCCATCCTTGTATTATACAAGAGGCCCGCCCAAGTCGTCATTCAGGGACCACCAAAAGTGGAAACCCCGGCAAAACCAGTTTTCAAAATCCAAGGTTCTCCTCAGCTCATCCTTAGAGCCAAGTTTAGCACGAATACAAGAGGCCCGCCCTAGGCTGGTCGTGGGGGAAGTCACTAGATCCGGGAGGATCTACCAACCCCCGCACCTTCAAGGTGCTCAAAAGGTGGTCAGTGTGCCTGGCCCCTCAAAAGCATGTATCCCTAGTGGTCTGCTAAAAGCAGATAAGGACAAAGTCATCCTAAATCCTTATGATTTCGAAAACCACCTTTCAAAGATTCCTATTCACATGTCTATCCTAGAGCTTATCAAAACCTCGCCTAGGCATAGACTTGTCTTAGAGAAAATTCTAGAAAGGGCCAAGGTTGATTCGAACATAAGTCCGGAATCCTTGTCTGCCCAAGTGGCTTTATTAGGAGCAAAATCGCCCATCACCTTTTCGGAGGATGATGTAGATAGACCCTACGAAACCCATAACCAGGCCCTGCATATCGAAGTGGTTCTAAACAACCACTCTCTGGACAGGTGCCTAGTCGATGGTGGAGGAGGGCTCAACATCCTTCCACTTCATGTGGCGTACAAAATCGGAGTCACCTTGACTTCAGTGAACCCAAGCCCCATCGTTATCACTGGATACGATGAGAATGCGTCTAGGCCTTTAGGATCCATCGAACTCCCAATGGAAACGGGAGGGATCGAACACACGGGGGTGTTCCATGTCCTGGACATCCACCCCCATTATAACCTGTTACTGGGAAGACCCTGGATACACAGTTTGTGCGCTGTGCCATCCACCTTCCACAGGTGTGTTAAGATCCCTTTTAGGGACCAGGTCGTAGTGATCCTAGGTGAGAGTCACCCACAGCTTCAGGGGATCATAAACTCCCCTTGTTTATCGAGCTCCCAGGCCCATGAGGCTAACCTGGGGCAAATTATGGTTGAGCCACCTCGGCTCGTGTTGAACAACCCTAGGAAGGTTGTATGTGTGTAGGGGCCGCCCAAAGCAGGCCCCCTCCCGACTCTAATCCTCCTAGGAAAACCCAAACGTTCCCTATTTCCAAAACCCCTAGACAAGAGGCCATACGAGCCTAATATGGACGATAGCATGTTCCAGGACCACGACTTATATCCCATCTTTTCAAAAAACAAAAGCTCGTGGAACATGTTATTGAACATGGGCTACACGCCCTACAAGAGTCTAGGGGCACAAAACCAGGGTCTCCTAGAGCCCATCCTTCCTAGGGCCAACCCAAGCCGATATGGGATCGGCTATACTCCCCGAATACCGCCGGAGCCACCCCCTGTGACCACCCTGGATCAAGGGTGCCCCGGAGCCTGTCTTAGAAGAAACCTACGATTTAGACCTCCTATTCCGAGTCTAACCCGTAGTGTTTTCCCTTTGTAGGTATGACGGAAGATCCCTTTTTCTAAAAATACCAAAAACATTTGAAAACTTAAAATCAAAAAAATCGAAAAACAAGAAAAACCAAAAACAATGGAAAAACAAAAACTCGAAAAAAGAGTGCTTTGTATAGTTCCCAAAGTTCTTGTTTTACAAAAACCCAAAAAAATCGAAAATTTGGAAAATACCAAAAAGATTTTGTACATAGTTGCTCCTGGTAAGACTTTGGCAAAAGAAATGGATTTCGAAAGAAGCGTCGTCTGCATAGCCAGACCAAAAATTTCGAAATCACTTAAAAATCCAAGTACAAAACCAGGTTATTTTGAAAACCACGCGTCAAGTTCCCTCGGGTCTATATCCCACGAGAATGATCAAAGCCCAGAAGTGGATCCCCTTGAGGAAGATCCCACTTCTGAGCTCCCAGAATTTCATAGAATTCTCGATTTTGAAAGACCTTCCCAATCAGTAGGAGGAGATTTCGTAGAGGTGAACCTAGGGGATGATTCCAATCCCAAAACCATCAAAATAGGCGCATGCTTGCATGAAACTGAAAAGTTAGCATTCATTGCATTTCTACGAACCTATTTAGATGTGTTTGCATGGACGTATGAAGACATGCCGGGCATAGATCCCAGCATAGTCGAGCATCGTCTTCCCTTAGATACAGGTGTAAAACCCATAAAGCAGAAGCTTAGGAAAATACACCCGAATGTACACACGCAAGTCAAAGAGGGTTTAGAAGATCTGCTAAAAGCCGGATTTATAAAACCCATTGCGTATTCTGATTGGTTGTCAAATATCGTTGTAGTTCGAAAAACCAATGGGAAAATTCGAATATGCATCGATTTCAGAAACCTGAATAAAGCCACTCCAAAGGATAATTATCCTTTACCAAACATAGATTTGATAGTCGATAGTACTACAAATCATGAAGTGTTTTCATTCATGGATGGCTATTCAGGCTATAATCAAATCAAACTAAGTCCACGAGATCAGGGTAAGACCGCCTTCACAACCCCCTGGGGCACATACTGCTATACAGTCATGCCCTTTGGTTTGAAAAATGCCGGTGCAACATACCAACGGGCCATGAACACGATCTTCCATGATCAAATTCATGAGCTTGTAGAAGTGTATGTAGATGATCTCTTGGCGAAATCCAAAACCCGATGCACCCATATCGAATGTTTACAAAAGATTTTCGAAAGGCTTAGACTTTACAAAGTAAAGCTAAACCCTCAAAAATGTGTGTTCGGGGTAGAATCAGGGAAGCTTCTAGGCTTTATGGTGAGCCAAAGGGGAATAGAAGTCGACCCCTCTAAATGTCGAGCCATCATAGACATGGCTCCACCCTCCAATCTCACCCAAGTCCGCAGCCTCCAGGGTCGATTACAATCTGTGCGCCGATTCATATCGAATCTGGCAACTAGATGCGAACCCTTCAACAAACTGTTGAGGAAGGGTACGAAATTCTTATGGGATGACGAATGCCAAAAGTCCTTCGAGAGACTGAAGGCATACTTGGTTAATCCCCCTGTTTTGAATCCTCCAAAACAAGGAAAACCGCTTTTATTATACATCTCCGTGCATATAAACGCTTTAGGAGCCCTGTTGGCCTAATACGAGGATGACACCCATAAGGAGTATGCCATCTACTATATTTCGAAAACTCTCTTGGCATATGAACGAAATTATCAAGCCATGGAGAAGACGTGCTTGGCCCTAGTCTGGGCCTGCCAGAAGTTCAGACACTATTTCCTAGATCATGAGATCTGGATAGTGTCCAAGCTTGATCCAATCAAGCACTTGTTCGAAAAACCCATTCTCACGGGTAGATTGGGCAAATGGCAACTCCTTCTAATGGAGTATGATCTGAAATACCATCACCAGATCTCCATTAAGGGGCAAGCCCTAGCAGATTACGTGGCTGACTTCCCCTTAGAGGACGCATATCCCACTCTTATCGAAATGCCTGATGAAGGCATATTGCAAAACCATTTTCAAAACCATATTTTGGCAAATTCTTTCGAAAACCAAGTGTGGAAGATGCACTTCGACGGGGCACGAAACCAACGAGGGGCTGGTGCCAGGATCATCCTAATCTCCCCTGAAAAGGGCGAGATTCCCATAGCAGTCCGCTTAGATTTCGAATGTTCCAACAACGTAGCTGAGTATGAAGCACTCATACAAGGCTTAAAGATTTCGAAAACTCTAGGGGCATCATGCATCGAGGTCTTTGGAGATTCGCTCCTTGTCATAAACCAGGTTTTAAAAATTTGGCAAGTACGTAATGAGAAACTACTTCCATATCACGAGTTGGCCACTCGATTGGTCCAATCCTTCCAGTCGTGTAAGCTCACACACGTAGGAAGAGAGGACAATGGCATCGCCGACGCCCTCTCTTCCTTGGGTTCAGCCCTGAAGGTCGATCCCATTTCAGGGACCAGATCCTTGGAAATATGGCATGCGCCCCATCCATCCACACACGACTTGGATATTTGCCAAAACAACCCAGAGTTTGTTGAAAAACCCTGGTTCTATGACATAAAACAATTTTTAGAAAATGGGGGATTCACCGAGGATGCCACGTCCAAAGATAAGGCATTCATTCGTAAGATTTCGACCCGATACACCATTCTGGGTGGGGTCTTATACCAAAAGAGTTTTACCGGCATTCTGCTTAGGTGTATCGACCTAGAGGAGGCTAGGATAGTGATGCATGAGTTCCACGATGGAGAATGTGGAGGTCATGTTAATGCCAACATGATGGCAATGAAAATACTTAGAGGGGGTTATTTTTGGTCCACCCTGAAAAAGGATTGTCACGATCATGTTAGGAAGTGTCATCCATGTCAAGTACATGGGCACGCCATTCATATCGCTTCATCTGCATTGCATTCCGTGGTCAGCCCCTGGCCATTTACCATGTGGGCGTTTGACATTGTAGGCCCAATAGTTCCAAAGGCCTCGAATGGGCATCGTTTTATTTTAGCAGCCACGGAGTATTTCTCCAAGTGGGTGGAAGCCATTTCCCTAACGAATGTAATGGGGCAACATGTGGTGGCTTTCATCCGAAGGAATATCTTGGCTCGATTTGGGGTTCCACGAGACCTTGTGTCTGATAATGGTACCCCATTCAAGAATGAGCGGATGGTCAAGTTGTGCAACACGTATGGCATAACTCACCACTTCTCCTCGCCCTACTACCCTCAAGGCAACGGCCAAGCCGAAGCTACAAACAAGACTCTCATTGGTATCATTGAGAAAACCTTAGAGAAGGGTAGGATGTGGCACGAGAAGCTGGATGAAGCCTTGTGGGCTTATAGGACTTCCATCCGGACTCCCACGAACGCCACACCATTCGAGTTGGTCTATGGCACAAACGCCATTCTTCCCATTCATACTCAACTGCATTCATTTCATACATCTATAGCACTCGACCTCCCCCTAGAGACGCTTCAGCATGCTAGGATGGCCGAACTAGATTTGCTAGATGAGAGGCGACTCCTTGCCATGGATCATGCTCGTGCATACCGGCAAAGGATAGCCCGACATTATAGCAAACACATGAGACCTCGCCACTTTGAAATGGGAGATCTGGTCTTGAAAACCATCCACCATCGTGGCCCACACCCCCTAGGCAAGTGGCGCCCCAACTAGGATGGACCCTATGTTGTACGAGCAACCACTACGAACAATTCGTATTGGTTGATCGATGTAGAAGGTAGGAATTTAGCAGATCCTATCAATATCCAATACTTAAAGAAGTATCATGTGTAGGATCTGGATTAAATTCTAGTTTTCGAAAATTTTATAGGGATAGCTGCCCTGAGACATGTGAATAAGGTGCAAAGGCGAACTCGTGTGACCCTAAGTGAGAGAATTCGCACTTGTAAAAGAGTGGAGTTTTCAAAATCGTGGTTGCATTTCAAAATCCTTCTTCTTACAAAGAAAGGCCTAGTTCAACATAGCAAGATACTTGCAAGTAGTACGTGCTATCTCTAAATAGGCTGATCTGGAATGGATCGAGTGTAGGCTTGGGATAAGTCCTCCCCTCTTCTCTTCTCCTTCCAAAAGGAAAACAAAGGCCCAAAACAAAAGGGAATTTCCCATTTAAAGTCTCTTTCCAAAAGAAAGAAACCAGACTTCAAAAAGAAAAATCGATTCTCTTATGAAAAAGAGGGATTAAAGAAAAAATACTCCCAAAGGGAGACCCTCTATGGAAAAAAGGAAAAAGAGGCCAAAAAGCTCAAAAAGAGCAGTTTTCCGCCTTCTATGCCTTAAACCACGGGACGCTTCAGAAGGGACCGTGGTATCTGTTTCCCATCCCTGGCTTATCCCAAGCTAAAGCATGGTTCATTTCGAGGAATCCTAAAGTAAAAATAGGATTTGCTTACATGAATTTCATCTTGTTTGAGAATTCGACGTTTCAAGTAAGGCGTAGGAATTTGAAATGAAGCTTGTTTTCTTATAAAACCTCCGCTAGATAAGCAAGTGTTAAGACTCAAACAAAGGCAAGCACGAAGAGCTCGAGATCCTTAGGATCGAGGCTCAAGACAGTTGTCCCTTTTGTAAATAGTTTTTGTAAATAAGTTTTGAAAACCGAACATCGAACAGCATAGGATTTGCTCACTTGGAGCAATAGACCTTGTAAGTCTCTAGAGTTCGACCACATCTGGTCTCTTGGAGGTCGCCACTCTTGGCACCACACCCATGTCATCTGCATTCCACGCATGGTACTTGCATAAACATGATCCCATTTAGGACCAAATTCCATAAGTAAACCCTTTGGCGTGATATCTCCTCCTACCAGAGCTTGTAAATTGAGATTTTGCTAAAAATGGGACGATCCCATGTTCTTCGTGGCTAGATCTAGGGAGACATTAAAAGGGGTGTTTGTCATCTTTGCCCTTATCCAAATCTATTTGGACAAGGCCAAAGAGGGGCATCTGTAAACACCCCGAAATCCCACGAATTTCTCAAATTCATCTAGTTTTGTAAAAGCAGCCCCAAAGGGCTATTTTGAGTCTGGAAACCCAGGAGCCTTCCAGACAACCCTGTATATCTGTTTTAAACTACATCTTTCAAAAACATATGATATGGCTTTTGAAAACCCTTTTAAAACATGTTTTGAAACCCCAAAGTGGCTTGGCCTGATCAAGATAGGACCAGGAGAGTTAAGAAGAGCCCGGAACCGGAGCACATGTCGAGCCCGGCGCAGCAACTCTTGTATTTGATTCACACCCCAGGATCTCGAACGTCCAAGACCCTGTTCTTATCAAAATAGCATTTGAAGTCATCTCCGGAAGGCAGAAACGGAGGGGGACGACTATGTTGGCGAAGACCCAACACAGACGGAGTACTGATGCTGTCAGGCCCCGCACGAATCGTCCGTTTCGAACCCAGCTCGAAGGAGTCAGAGTTCAGTTTGGATTGGATCTGGACCATATATATCCAGATCCCAATCCAAACCCATATGTGGACTTGGATTTGGATTTGGATCCAGAGATCCAATCCAATATCCATATCCATGGCCCACATCACCTTCTCATAAATGGAGGTGGGGCCCACTTGAGTTTCACATGGGATATTGGGCATGAGAGAGAGTGGGGTTGAAAAATATCAAGAGTGTTGTATTAAGCTTGACTTGTGTGTCAAGTTTGGGTTAATCATGTGGGTTAGCCTAATTGAGTGGGTTTAAGCTTGTAATTAGCTAAAACCTAACCTAGGGCTGCACCAACATGGGGTGATCAAGGTCTATGGGCCATGCTAAGGGAGCTCCTTCACCTAAACCTAGCCCAAAATGCCTAAACCTAGCCTAAACCCCTAATCCACCCCTAATCTGAACCTAATCACCTAACCCACTTCCCTAATCCCGTCCTAATCCCAACCTAATCACCTAACCCACTTCCCTAATCCTTCCCTAAACCTAGATTAATTTCCCTAATCCTAGCCTAAACCTAGCCTAATCACCTAACCTAGCTCACTAAACCTCACCCTAAAACCCAACCACCTAACCTAACCCTAAACCCTTAAACCACCCTTAGCCCACGATTTACCCAAACCCCTAGTTTTAAAATATCTGGCCCAACCTTTTCCAGCCCACCTTATTTACATACCACCCTACCTAAACCACCTAACCACTACCCTTGGCCCAGCCCCAACCGACCTACCCATTCCCTATTTAAACCCCTCCCCTTTGTGGGCGGGTTTTCCAAGTGGGAACCACCATCTCACCCAGCCGGGCCCTCTCCTTCTCCCATCTTTCACCCAGCCGGGACCACTCTCCATCACCTTGGCCTGCTCCACCTGCTCCACCATCCACCACCACCATCCCTCAGCCGGACGCCATCACCTCCACCCAACCGAACCAGCCAACAGCCACCTGCCCGCCTGCTTCCCACTTCATCCGCCACCTCTCCCCATTCGGTAAGTACCCCAAACTCCCTCAAAGCCCCTCTCTACCACCTCTCCACTCTTAGCCACCCATCCTACCTTCATCTCAGCCCTTTTGCCACCACCACTTTAACCTAGCCGAACCCAGCATAGCCCAAACTGCCGGCCACTACCTAGCCATCCTCTCCCATTCGGCCTTCCCCTAGGTGTCCTATTCGGCCTTCCCACCAGCTCACCTTTTAGGTCCAGTTTCCCTAAACTCTCAACTCCCCTAGTGACCCTAAGCACCCACTCATTCAGCCACTTTAAACCCCCCTACTTTGAGGCGCCATCTACTTGCCACCGGCCACCTTCGAGGCGCCTATCCCGCGCCCCACTTGCAGCCGACCAGCACCTTTGATCATCCATCTTTGAGGAGCTCCCGTTTGCAGCCCAAAGCCAAGTCCACGCCCAAGCAAGACCTCTACGGACCAGCTACTCGTAAGTGTCTAAACTCGGTCCTTAGTTGTATACTTGCTTGAGATTCAATTTGATACGGGGTTGTAATAACGGAGCATAGTCTCCCCCCGCTTGTAATAACATGGCTTGGCACAACCACACACGTGCACTCTCTTAGTCGTGCACGATTTTGAACACACACGGGCCTAATCAGCCCCTAATATATAAGTGTACATATATACTTTCATTTTCGAAGGGTTTTGTTTAAGTTGGGTGCGTTGTCTTTCAATTCAAGCACTCTCACACACATTGAGCTTTCGCTCTTATTTGAAAGACCCAAGTAAGGGCCGACCTATATTATTTGGGTTTCATTTCTTGTCGTGTGAGTAAGTCTTTCAATTCAAGCACTCTCACACACATTGAGCTTTCGCTCTTATTTGAAAGACCCAAGTAAGGGCCGACCTATACTATTTGGGTTTCATTTCATGTCGTGTGAGTAAGTCTTTCAATTCAAGCACTTTCACACACATTGAGCCTTCGCTCTTACTCCCAAGACCTTAGTAAAGGCCTTATTGCAGTTATATTTGGGTTTTATTTATGTCGTGTTGGTAGTCTTTCAATTCAAGCACTCTCACACACATTGAGCCTTCGCTCTTACTCCCAAGACCTTAGTCAAGGCCATACCGCAATTTATATTTGGGTTTAATTTCATGTCGTGTGTGTAAGTCTTTCAATTCAAGCACGCACCCACATTGAGCCTTCGCTCTTATTTGCAAGACCCGAGTAAGGGCTCATATACATAAGATATATACCTATTTCCCTTCGGTTATTTCCCTTCAGTTATTTTCCCTTCGGTTATTTCCCTTCTGTTATTTCCCCTTCAGTATTGTCTTTACATTTCGGGTTTTCCCTTTGGAGTAGCGTGAGTTGCATTGCATCTACGCCATACCACGAGGTAGGACGCATATTGCATCAAAGCAAGCCCCGCTCGAATTCGCCCATGTAGTGGAGTGTTCATAACACACATACTAGGTGGCCCGAAAAGGGATAAAAGAAAAGACTTAGGCACGTGCAAATCCACGTGATCTAAAAACATGCAATCGCATCTTAAAGACCCGAAATAGACACCTCGAATCGCTTCGTAGACTTTCTCCCCAAAACTCGATTTTTTGCAAAGCATACAGACTGACCCTTGCGCATCGGTGCAAGAAGGTCTGTGACGACAAGAGCTTACTTGCTCACAGTCTCCACGTTTAGAAGTCAGTGTTAAAAATATCTTCGCTAGCTTAAGTAAGCTAGCTGACACGCCCTATTTGTATACATAGGCCTTAGACACACGAGAAGATCCACTCCAAGCCCCAAAAGAGGCGAAGAGGCGGGGATTTTCGCGCGTCTACAGGTTTCAAAACATGTTTTAAAAAGGTTTTAAAAGCCATATTGTATGTTTTCGAAATATAGAGTTCAAAACATATGTACAGGGTTGTTTGGAAGGCTCCTGGGTTTCCAGACTCAAAATAGCCCTTTGGGGCTGCTTTTACAAAACCAGATGAATTTGAGAAATTTGTGGGATTTCGGGGTGTTTACAGACACTTAGAGGGGTCAACTTCTATTCCCCTTTGGCTCACCATAAAGCCTAGAAGCTTCCCTGATTCTACCCTGAACACACATTTTTGAGGGTTTAGCTTTACTTTGTAAAGCCTAAGCCTTTCGAAAATCTTTTGTAAACATTCGATATGGTTGCATCGGGTTTTGGATTTCACCAAGAGATCATCTACATACACTTCTACAAGCTCATGAATTTGATCATGAAAGATCGTGGTCATGGCTCGTTGGTATGTTGCGCCAGCATTTTTCAAACCAAAGGGCATGACTGTATAGCAGTACGTGCCCCATGGGGTTGTGAAGGCGGTCTTACCCTGATCTCGTGAACTTAGTTTGGTTTGATTATACCCTGAATAGCCATCCATGAATGAAAACATTTCATGATTTGCAGTACTATCGACTATCAAATCTCTGTTTGGTAAAGGATAATTATCCTTAGGAGTGGCTTTATTCAGGTTTCTGAAATCGATGCATATTCGAATTTTCCCATTGGTTTTTCGAACCACAACGATATTTGACAACCAATCAGAATACGCAATGGGTTTTATAAATCCGGCTTTTAGCAGATCTTCTAAACCCTCTTTGACTTGCTTTTGTACATTCGGGTGTATTTTCCTAAGCTTCTGTTTTATGGGTTTTACACCTGCATCTAAGGGAAGACGATGCTCGACAATGCTGGGATCTATGCCCGGCATGTCTTCATACGTCCATGCAAACACATCTAAATAGGTTCGTAGAAATGCAATGAATGCTAACTTTTCAGTTTCATGCAAGCATGCGCCTATTTTGATGGTTTTGGGATTGGAATCATCCCCTAGGTTCACCTCTATGAAATCTCCTCCTACTGATTGGGAAGGTCTTTCAAAATCGAGAATTTTATGAAATTCTGGGAGCTCAGAAGTGGGATCTTCCTCAAGGGGATCCACTTCTGGGCTTTGATCATTCTCGTGGGCTATAGACCCGAGGGAATTTGATGCGTGGTTTTCAAAATGACCTGGTTTTGTACTTGGATTTTCAAGTGATTTCGAAATTTTTGGTCTGGCTATGCAGACGACGTTTCTTTCGAAATCCTTTTCTTTCGCCAAAGTCCTACCAGGAGCAGCTATGCACAAAATCTTTTTGGTATTTTCCAAATTTTCGATTTTTTTAGGTTTTTGTAAAACAAGAACTTTGGGAACTATACAAAGCACTCTTTTTTCGAGTTTTTGTTTTTCCATTGTTTTTGTTTTTTCTTGTTTTTCGATTTTTTTGATTTTAAGTTTTTCAAATAAGTATAGGTCGGCCCTTACTTGGGTCTTTCAAATAAGAGCGAAAGCTCAATGTGTGTGAGAGTGCTTGAATTGAAAGACTTACTCACACGACATGAAATGAAACCCAAATAGTATAGGTCGGCCCTTACTTGGGTCTTTCAAATAAGAGCGAAAGCTCAATGTGTGTGAGTGCTTGAATTGAAAGACAACGCACCCAACTTAAACAAAAACCCTTCGAAAATGAAAGTATATGTACACTTATATATTAGGGGCTGATTAGGCCCGTGTGTGTTCAAAATCGTGCACGACTAAGAGAGTGCACGTGTGTGGTTGTGCCAAGCCACGTTATTACAAGCGGGGGGAGACTATGCTCCGTTATTACAACCCCGTATCAAATTGAATCTCAAGCAAGTGTACAACTAAAGACCGAGTTTAGACACTTACGAGTAGCTGGTCCGTAGAGGTCTTGCTTGGGCGTGGACTTGGCCTTGGGCTGCAAATGGGAGCTCCTCAAAGATGGATGATCAAAGGTGCTGGCCGGCTGCAAGTGGGGCGCGGGATAGGCGCCTCGAAGGTGGCCGGTGGCAAGTAGATGTCGCCTCAAAGTAGGGGGTTTAAAGGGGTTGAATGAGTGGGTTCTTAGGGTCACTAGGGGAGTTGAGAGTTTAGGGAGACTTGACCTAAAAGGTGAGCTGGTGGGAAGGCCGAATAGGACACCTAGGGCAAGGCCGAATGGGAAATGATGGCTAGGTAGTGGCCGGCCGTTTGGGTTATACTAGGTTCGGCTAGGTTAAAGTGGTGGTGGCAAAGGGGCTGAGATGAAGATAGGATGGGTGGCTAGGAGTGGAGAGGTAGTAGAGAAGGGGGCTAGGTAAGGTGCAGGGTACTTACCGAATGGGGAGAGGTGGCGGATGAAGTGGGAAGCAGGCGGGCAGGTTGGAGAGTGGAGTCGGCTGGGCTGTTGGCTGGTTCGGTTGGGTGGAGGTGGTGGCGTCCAGTTGAGGGATGGTGGTGGTGGATGGAAGAGGGAAGGTGGCGGTGCAGGTGGAGCTGATGGAGCAGGTGGACAGGTTGGAGAGTGGAGTCGGCTGGGCTGAGGTGAGGGCTCCCACTTAGAAAACCCGCCCCCAAGGAGGGGGGGTTTAAATAGGGGATGGGTAGGTCGGTTAGGGCTGGGCTGAGGGTAGTGGTTAGGTGGTTTAGGTAGGGTGGTATGTAGATAAGGTGGGCTGGAAAGGGTTGGGCCAGATATTTTAAAACTAGGGGTTTGGGTAAATCGTGGGCTAAGGGTGGTTTAGGGGTTTAGGGCTAGGTTAGGTGGTTGGGTTTTAGGGTGAGGTTTAGTGAGCTAGGTTAGGTGATTAGGCTAGGTTTAGGCTAGGATTAGGGAAATTAATCTAGGTTTAGGGAAGGATTAGGGAAGTGGGTTAGGTGATTAGGTTGGGATTAGGACGGCATTAGGGAAGTGGGTTAGGTGATTAGGTTCAGATTAGGGGTAGATTAGGGGTTTAGGCTAGGTTTAGGCATTTTGGGCTAGGTTTAGGTGAGGGAGCTCCCTTAGCATGGCCCATAGACCTTGATCACCCCATGTTGGTGCAGCCCTAGGTTAGGTTTTAGCTAATTACAAGCTTAAACCCACTCAATTAGGCTAACCCACATGATTAAACCCAAACTTGACACACAAGTCAAGCTTAATACAACACTCTTGATATTTTTCACCCCCACTCTCTCTCATGCCCAATATCCCACGTGAATTTCAAGTGGGCCCCACCTCCATTTATGAGAAGGTGATGTGGGCCATGGATATGGATATTGGATTGGATCTCTAGATCCAAATCCAAATCCAAGTCCACATATGGGTTTGGATTGGAATCTGGATATATATGGTCCAGATCCAATCCAAACTGAACTCTAACTCCTTCGAGCTGGGTTCGAAACGGACGATTCGTGTGGGGCCTGACAGCATCAGTACTCCGTCTGCGTTGGGTCTTCGCCAACATAGTCGTCCGCCTCCGTTTCTGCCTTCCGGAGATGACTTCAAATGCTATTTTGATAAGAACAGGGTCTTGGACGTTCGAGATCCTGGGGTGTGAATCAGATACAAGAGTTGTTGCGCCGGGCTCGACATGTGCTCCGGTTCCGGGCTCTTCTTAGCTCTCCTGGTCCTGTCTTGATCGGGCCAAGCCACTTCGGGGTTTCAAAAACGTGTTTTAAAAGGGTTTTCAAAAGCCATATGTTTTTGAAATATAAAGTTTAAAACATATATACAGGGTTGTCTGGAAGGCTCCTGGGTTTCCAGACTCAAAATAGCCCTTTGGGGCTGCTTTTACAAAACCAGATGAATTTGAGAAATTCGTGGGATTTCGGGGTGTTTATAGATGCCCCTCTTTGGCCTTGTCCAAATCGATTTGGATAAGGGCAAAGATGACAAACACCCCTTTTAATGTCTTCCTAGATCTAGCTACAAAGAATATGGGATCATCCCATTTTTAACAAAATCTCAATTTACAAACTCTGGTAGGAGGAGATATCACGCCAAAGGGTTTACTTATGGAATCTGGTCCTAAATGGGATCATGTTTATGCAAGTACCATGCGTGGGATGCAAATGACATGGGTGTGGTGCCAAGAGTGGCGACCTCCCAGAGACCAGATGTGGTCGAACTCTAGAGACTTACAAGGTCTATTGCTCCAAGTGAGCAAATCCTATGCTGTTCGATGTTCGGTTTTAAAAACTATTTACAAAAGGGACAACTGTCTTGAGCCTCGATCCTAAGGATCTCAAGCTCTTCGTGCTTGCCCTTGTTTGAGTCTTAACACTTGCTTATCTAGCGGAGATTTTATAAGAAAACAAGCTTCATTTCAAGTAAGTAAATCCTATTTTTACTTTAGGATTCCTCGAAATGAACCATGCTTTAGCTTGGGATAAGCCAGGGATGGGAAAGAGATACCACGGTCCCTTCTGAAGCGTCCCGTGGTTTAAGGCATAGAAGGCGGAAAACTGCTCTTTTTTGAGCTTTTTGGCCTCTTTTTCCTTTTTTTCATAGAGGGTCTCCCTTTGGGAGTATTTTTTCTTTAATCCCTCTTTTTCATAAGAGAATCGATTTTTCTTTTTGAAGTCAGGTTTCTTTCTTTTGGAAAGAGACTTTAAATGGGAAATTCCCTTTTGATTTTGGCCTTTGTTTTCCTTTTGAATGGAGAGGAGAAGGGGGAGGACTTATCCCAAGCCTACACTCGATCCATTCCAGATTAGCCTATTTAGAAATAGCACGTACTACTTGCAAGTATCTTGCTATATTGAACTAGGCCTTTCTTTGTAAGATGAAGGATTTTGAAATGAAACCATGATTTTGAAAACTCCACTCTTTCACAAGTGCGAATTCTCTCACTTAGGGTCACACGAGTTCGCCTTTGCACCTTATTCACATGTCTCAGGGCAGCTATCCCTATAAAATTTTTGAAAACTGGAATTTAATCCAGATCCTACACATGATACTTCTTTAAGTATTGAATATTGATAGGATCTGCTAAATTCCTACCTTCTACGTCGATCAACCAATACGAATTGTTCGTAGTGGTTGCTTGTACAACATAGGGTCCATCCCAGTTGGGGCGCCACTTGCCTAGGGGGTGTGGGCCACGATGGTGGATGGTTTTTAAGACCAGATCTCCCACTTCAAAGTGGCGAGGTCTCATGTGTTTGCTATAATGTCGGGCTATCCTTTGCCGGTATGCGCGAGCATGATCCATGGCAAGGAGTCGCCTCTCATCTAGCAAATCTAGTTCGGCCATCCTAGCATGCTGAAGCGTCTCTAGGGGGAGGTCGAGTGCAATGGATGTATGGAATGAATGCAGTTGGGTATGAATGGGAAGAATGGCGTTTGTGCCATAGACCAACTCGAATGGTGTGGCGTTCGTGGGAGTCCGGATGGAAGTCCTATAAGCCCATAAGGCTTCATCCAGCTTCTCGTGCCACATCCTACCCTTCTCTAAGGTTTTCTCAATGATACCAATGAGAGTCTTGTTCGTGGCTTCGGCTTGGCCGTTGCCTTGAGGGTAGTAGGGCGAGGAGAAGTGGTGAGTTATGCCATACGTGTTGCACAACTTAACCATCCGCTCATTCTTGAATGGGGTACCATTATCAGACACAAGGTCTCGTGGAACCCCAAATCGAGCCAAGATATTCCTCGGGATGAAAGCCACCACATGTTGCCCCATTACATTCGTTAGGGAAATGGCTTCCACCCACTTGGAGAAATACTCCGTGGCTGCTAAAATAAAACGATGCCCATTCGAGGCCTTTGGAAATATTGGGCCTACTATGTCAAACGCCCACATGGTAAATGGCCAGGGGCTGACCACGGAATGCAATGTAGATGAAGGGATATGAATGGCGTGCCCATGCACTTGACACGGATGACACTTCCTAACATGATCGTGACAATCCTTTTCAGGGTGGACCAAAAATAACCCCCTCTAAGTATTTTCATTGCCATCATGTTGGCATTAACATGACCTCCACATTCTCCATCGTGGAACTCGTGCATCACTATCCTAGCCTCCTCTAGGTCGATACACCTAAGCAGAATGCCGGTAAAACTCTTTTTGTATAAGACCCCACCCAGAATGGTGTATCGGGTCGAAATCTTACGAATGAATGCCTTATCTTTGGATGTGGCATCCTCGGTGAATCCCCCATTTTCTAAAAATTGTTTTATGTCATAGAACCAGGGTTTTTCAATAGACTCTAGGTTGTTTTGGCAAATATCCAAGTCGTGTGTGGATGGATGGGGCGCATGCCGTATTTCCAAAGATCTGGTCCCTGAAATGGGATCGACCTTCAGGGCTGAGCCCAAAGAGGAGAGGGCATCGGCGATGCCATTATCCTCTCTTCCCACGTGTGTGAGCTTACACGACTGGAAGGATTGGACCAATCGAGTGGCCAACTCGTGATATGGAAGTAGTTTCTCATTACGTACTTGCCAAATTTTTAAAACCTGGTTTATGACAAGGAGCGAATCTCCAAAGACCTCGATGCATGATGCCCCTAGAGTTTTCGAAATCCTTAAGCCTTGTATGAGTGCTTCATACTCAGCTACGTTGTTGGAACATTCGAAATCTAAGCGGACTGCTATGGGAATCTCGCCTTTTCAGGGGAGATTAGGATGATCCTGGCACCAGCCCCTTGTTGGTTTCGTGCCCCGTCGAAGTGTATCTTCCACACTTGGTTTTCGAAAGAATTTGCCAAAATGTGGTTTTGAAAATGGTTTTGCAATATGCCTTCATCAGGCATTTCGACAAGAGTGGGATATGCGTCCTCTAAGGGGAATTCAGGCACGTAATCTGCTAGGGCTTGCCTCTTAATGGAGATCTGGTGATGGTATTTTAGGTCATACTCCATTAGGAGGAGTTGCCATTTATCCAATCTACTCGTGAGAATGGGTTTTTCGAACAAGTGCTTGATTGGATCAAGCTTGGACACTATCCAGATCTCATGATCTAGGAAATAGTGTCTGAACTTCTGGCAGGCCCAGACTAGGGCCAAGCACGTCTTTTCCATGGCTTGATAATTTCGTTCATAAGCCAAGAGAGTTTTCGAAATATAGTAGATGGCATACTCCTTATGGGTGTCATCCTCGTATTGAGCCAACAGGGCTCCTAAAGCGTTTACATGCACGGAGATGTATAATAAAAGCGGTTTTCCTTGTTTTGGAGGATTCAAAACGGGGGGATTAACCAAGTATGCCTTCAGTCTCTCGAAGGACTTTTGGCATTCGTCATCCCATAAGAATTTCGTACCCTTCCTCAACAGTTTGTTGAAGGGTTCGCATCTAGTTGCCAGATTCGATATGAATCGGCGCACAGATTGTAATCGACCCTGGAGGCTGCGGACTTGGGTGAGATTGGAGGGTGGAGCCATGTCTATGATGGCTCGACACTTAGAGGGGTCGACTTCTATTCCCCTTTGGCTTACCATAAAGCCTAGAAGCTTCCCTGATTCTACCCCGAACACACATTTTTGAGGGTTTAGCTTTACTTGGTAACGCCTAAGCCTTTCGAAAATCTTTTGTAAACATTCGATACGAGTGCATCGGGTTTTGGATTTCGCCAAGAGATCATCTACATACACTTCTACAAGCTCGTGAATTTGATCATGGAAGATCGTGTTCATGGCTCGTTGGTATGTTGCGCCGGCATTTTTCAAACCAAAGGGCATGACTGTATAGCAGTACGTGCCCCATGGGGTTGTGAAGGCGGTCTTACCCTGATCTCGTGGGCTTAGTTTGATTTGATTATAGCCTGAATAGCCATCCATGAATGAAAACATTTCATGATTTGCAGTACTATCGACTACCAAATCTATGTTTGGTAAAGGATAATTATCCTTTGGAGTGGCTTTATTCAGGTTGCTGAAATCAATGCATATTCGAATTTTCCCATTGGTTTTTCGAACCACAACGATATTTGATAACCAATCAGAATACGCAATGGGTTTTATAAATCCGGCTTTTAGCAGATCTTCTAAACCCTCTTTGACTTGCGTGTGTACATTCGGGTGTATTTTCCTAAGCTTCTGCTTTATTGGTTTTATACCTACATCTAGGGAAGACGATGCTCGACAATGCTGGGATCTATGCCCGTCATGTCTTCATACGTCCATGCAAACACATCTAAATAGGTTCATAGAAATGCAATGAATGCTAACTTTTCAGTTTCATGCAAGCATGCGCCTATTTTGATGTTTTTGGGATTGGAATCATCCCCTAGGTTCAACTCTACGAAATCTCCTCCTACTGATTGGGAAGGTCTTTCAAAATCGAGAATTCTATGAAATTCTGGGAGCTCAGAAGTGGGATCTTCCTCAAGGGGATCCACTTCTGGGCTTTGATCATTCTCGTGGGCTATAGACCTGAGGGAACTTGATGCGTGGTTTTCAAAATAACCTGGTTTTGTACTTGGATTTTCAAGTGACTTCGAAATTTTTGGTCTGGCTATGCAGACGACGCTTCTTTCGAAATCCTTTTCTTTTGCCAAAGTCTTACCAGGAGCAGCTATGTACAAAATCTTTTTGGTATTTTCCAAATTTTCGATTTTTTTGGGTTTTTGTAAAACAAGAACTTTGGGAACTATACAAAGCACTCTTTTTTCGAGTTTTTGTTTTTCCATTGTTTTTGGTTTTTCTTGTTTTTCGATTTTTTTTCGATTTTAAGTTTTCAAATGTTTTTGGTATTTTTAGAAAAAGGGATCTTCCGTCATACCTACAAAGGGAAAACACTACGGGTTAGACTCGGAATAGGAGGTCTAAATCGTAGGTCTCTTCTAAGACAGGCTCCGGGGCACCCTTGACCCAGGTGGTCACAGGGGATGGCTCCGGCGGTATTCGGGCAGTATAGCCGATCCCATATCGGCTTGGGTTGGCCCTAGGAAGCATGGGTTCTAGGAGACCCTGGTTTTGTGCCCCTAGACTTTTGTAGGGCGTGTGGCCCATGTTCAATAACATGTTCCACGACCTTTTGTTTTTTGAAAAGATGGGATATAAGTCGTGGTCCTGGAACATGCTATCGTCCATATTAGGCTCGTATGGCCTTTTGTCCAGGGGTTTTGGAAATCGGGAACGCTTGGGTTTTCCTAGGAGGATTAGAGTCGGGAGGAGGCCTGTTTTGGGCGGCCCCTTCACATATACAACCTTCCTAGGGTTGTTTAACACGAGCCGAGGTGGCTCAACCATGATTTGCCCTAGGTTAGCCTCATGGGCTTGGGAGCTTGATAAACAAGGGGAGTTTATGATCCCCTGAAGTTGTGGGTGACTCTCACCTAAGATCACTACGACCTGGTCCCTAAAAGGGATCTTGACACACCTGTGGAAGGTGGATGGCACAGCGCACAAACTGTGTATCCAGGGTCTTCCCAGCAACAGGTTATAATGGGGGTGGATGTCCAAGACATGGAACACCCCCGTGTGTTCGATCCCTCCCGTTTCCATTGGGAGTTCGATGGATCCTAAAGGTCTAGACTCATTACCATCGTATCCAGTGATAACGATGGGGCTTGGGTTCACTGAAGTCAAGGTGACTCCGATTTTGTACGCCACATGAAGTGGAAGGATGTTGAGCCCTCCTCCACCATCGACTAGGCACCTGTCCAGAGAGTGGTTGTTTAGAACCACCTCGATATGCAGGGACTGGTTATGGGTTTCGTAGGGTCTATCTACATCATTTTCCGAAAAGGTGATGGGCGATTTTTCTCCTAATAAAGCCACTTGGGCAGACAAGGATTCCGGACTTATGTTCGAATCAACCTTGGCCCTTTCTAGAATTTTCTCTAAGACAAGTCTATGCCTAGGCGAGGTTTTGATAAGCTCTAGGATAGACATGTGAATAGGAATCTTTGAAAGGTGGTTTTCGAAATCATAAGGATTTAGGATGACTTTGTCCTTATCTGCTTTTGGCAGACCACTAGGGATACATGCTTTTGAGGGGCCAGGCACACTGACCACCTTTTGAGCACCTTGAAGGTGCGGGGGTTGGTAGATCCTCCTGGATCTAGTGACTTCCCCCACGACCAGCCTAGGGTTCGCGCTAAACTTGGCTCTAAGGATGAGCTGAGGAGAACCTTGGATTTTCAAAACTGGTTTTGCTGGGGTTTCCACTTTTGATGATCCCCGAATGACGACTTGGGCGGGCCTCTTGTATAGTACAAGGATGGGCACACAAGCAGGTCGACCAGGTTCTGGTTTTTGCGCTAGTTCCTTGGAAATGGTGAGGGTACATACCTCCTTTCCTTTCCCACTGCCACTGGCGTGTTTGGGAAAGGGTTCTTTGAAGATAGCTTGAGGTGGCTCAGGTTCCGCAGTGACCTGGAGCCGGCCTTCTGCTATCAAGTTCTCAATTTTATTTAGAAGAGAGAAGCAGCGTTTCGTATCATGGCCTTTGAGCCGATGATACTTGCAAAATCGGTTTAAATACCCCCCCTTTGACGTGACTCCTTCGGGGATCTCAGGGAGTTCGATCATGCCCTGGGCAAGTAAGAGGTCTAGGACCTCTGACACAGGTTGCCCCAGCGGAGTATACTCCCATTTTTCAACCGGTTTTTGAAAATTACGTTCTCTCTTATTTTCTATTTTTTCAAAATTCTTGGAAGTGCCCGCCATGCCTGGATCCACCCGGACATTGGTGATTTTATGGGGCTTTGCCCCTTTGTCCGTCGTGGGCAGCCCATATGCGATGGGCTTTTCCAAACGGGTTTTTGGAACGGCACTTCCTTTCCATAAGTGGTCGTATGTCCCTTTTCGCAAGTTGGTTTCGAAAAGGGAGGCCTTTTTGATCAACTTATGGAAAGTTGAAATCTCATGGAGCGAGAGAAGGGTTTTTAACTCACTTTTGAAATTATCCAGGATGAGCATTACTACGCATCCTTCGGATATGGGCTCTCGCACTTGGCCCAAAAGCGACCTCCATCTTATAATGAAGGCATGCACGTCTTCGTTCATGCCTTGCTTTGTATCCCTTAAGGTATTCAGGGTTGGCGTGACTTCCACGTTGTGTTCAAATCTTTGCATGAAGCAGTTCGCTAACTCTTCAAAAGTAGCGAACTGGCTTAAGTCGTAGGAA
Organism: Brasenia schreberi; assembly: GCA_036023115.1. Lineage (NCBI taxonomy): Eukaryota > Viridiplantae > Streptophyta > Magnoliopsida > Nymphaeales > Cabombaceae > Brasenia > Brasenia schreberi. The sequence goes on from JAYKKT010000073.1 coordinate 5,236,190, forward strand.
GCCAGCCATTTGGCAGTTGTGCCTTTAAGGGATAGAGGGAACCAATACACCCATTTCATCGAGTCCTTTTTCTTCTTATGGGCTTTACGCGAGAAAAGCTGCAAGTGAGACCTAGGGTCTCCCATGCCATCATACCGATGGAAGTTCGGTATTTCATCGTCACTGTCTGTTTCGTAATCCATAGGAAGGAAATCAGACAGGGCGTAGCTTCTTTTCTCTTTATTCTGCCCTTTCAGCAGTTGCTGTAGGGCTTTACGGTCCTTTTGTGTGAAGGACTCGTGGTATTGGTTGCCTTCCATTACGGAGGCCTCTTTTTGCTTGCGAGGTTTTTCAGATTTCTTTTTAGGCCTTTGTTCACCGTTCGATGAACATGAATCACCTACTTCAGCCTCTTGGCTGAGAGCATCGATTTTGGCCTCAAACTCCCTTCTCAAGTCCTCGATTTCATCTAGTTTTATTTTGTTTTTGAAAATCCTCCTAGAGTGAGAACTTGATGCGCATGAGCCTTGGCTCGACACTTCACTTGGATTGGATTTCGACATGCTTTTCAAGCTTTTTCAAAATTTCCTAAGTAAAATGAAAGAAAACAAGTTAAAACGACACCTTTTTACAAAATTTTCGCAAGACTTCTACAAGTAAACTCGATTTCTTAAAAGGCTCACGTCCCACCGGGCGTGCCAATCTCTGTAGACGCGCGAAAATGCCCGCCTCTTCGTCCCTTCTGAGGGCTTGGAGTGGATCTTCTCGTGCGTCTAAGGCCTATGTATACAAATAGGGCGTGCCAGCTAGCTTACTTAAGCTAGCGAAGATATTTTTTAACACTGACTTCTAAACGTGGCGACTGTGAGCAAGTAAGCTCTTGTCGTCGCAGACCTTCTTGCACCGATGCGCAAGGGTCAGTCTGTACGCTTTGCAAAAATCGAGTTTTTGGAGAGAAAGTCTACGAAGCGGTTCGAGGTGTCTATTTCGGGTTTTTAAAATGCGATTGCATGTTTTAGATCACGTGGATTTGCACGTGCCTAAGTCTTTTTCTTTTATCCCTTTTCGGGCCACCTAGTTTGTGTGTTATGAACACTCCACTACGTGGGCGAATTCGAGCGGGGCTTGCTCGAACGGAGGCAGACGACTATGTTGGCGAAGACCCAACGCAGACGAAGTACTGATGCTGTCAGGCCCCGCACGAATCGTCCGTTTCGAACCCAGCTCGAAGGAGTCAGAGTTCAGTTTGGATTGGATGTGGACCATATATATCCAGATTCAAATCCAAACCCATATGTGGACTTGGATTTGGATTTCGATCCAGAGATCCAATCCAATATCCATATCCATGGCCCACATCACCTTCTCATAAATGGAGGTGGGGCCCACTTGAAATTCACGTGGGATATTGGGCATGAGAGAGAGTGGGGGTGAAAAATATCAAGAGTGTTGTATTAAGCTTGACTTGTGTGTCAAGTTTGGGTTTAATCATGTGGGTTAGCCTAATTGAGTGGGTTTAAGCTTGTAATTAGCTAAAACCTAACCTAGGGCTGCACCAACATGGGGTGATCAAGGTCTATGGGCCATGCTAAGGGAGCTCCCTCACCTAAACCTAGCCCAAAATGCCTAAACCTAGCCTAAACCCCTAATCTACCCCTAATCTGAACCTAATCACCTAACACACTTCCCTAATCCCGTCCTAATCCCAACCTAATCACCTAACCCACTTCCCTAATCCTTCCCTAAACCTAGATTAATTTCCCTAATCCTAGCCTAAACCTAGCCTAATCACCTAACCTAGCTCACTAAACCTCACCCTAAAACCCAACCACCTAACCTAGCCCTAAACCCCTAAACCACCCTTAGCCCACGATTTACCCAAACCCCTAGTTTTAAAATATCTGGCCCAACCCTTTCCAGCCCACCTTATCTACATACCACCCTACCTAAACCACCTAACCACTACCCTCAGCCCAGCCCTAACCGACCTACCCATCCCCTATTTAAACCCCCCCTCCTTGGGGGCGGGTTTTCTAAGTGGGAGCCCTCACCTCAGCTCAGCCGACTCCACTCTCCAACCTGTCCACCTGCTCCATTAGCTCCACCTGCACCGCCACCTTCCCTCTTCCATCCACCACCACCATCCCTCAGCTGGACGCCACCACCTCCACCCAACCGAACCAGCCAATAGCCCAGCCGACTCCACTCTCCAACCTGCCCGCCTGCTTCCCACTTCATCCGCCACCTCTCCCCATTCGGTAAGTACCCTGCACCTTACCTAGCCCCCTTCTCTACTACCTCTCCACTCCTAGCCACCCATCCTATCTTCATCTCAGCCCCTTTGCCACAACCACTTTAACCTAGCCGAACCTAGTATAACCCAAACGGCCGGCCACTACCTAGCCATCATTTCCCATTCGGCCTTCCCCTAGGTGTCCTATTCGGCCTTCCCACCAGCTCACCTTTTAGGTCCAGTCTCCCTAAACTCTCAACTCCCCTAGTGACCCTAAGAACCCACTCATTCAGCCCCTTTAAACCCCCTACTTTGAGGCGACATCTACTTGCCACCGGCCACCTTCGAGGTGCCTATCCCGCGCCCCACTTGCAGCCGGCCAGCACCTTTGATCATCCATCTTTGAGGAGCTCCCGTTTGCAGCCCAAAGCCAAGTCCACGCCCAAGCAAGACCTCTACGGACCAGCTACTCGTAAGTGTCTAAACTCGGTCTTTAGTTGTACACTTGCTTGAGATTCAATTTGATACGGGGTTGTAATAACGGAGCATAGTCTCCCCCCGCTTGTAATAACGTGGCTTGGCACAACCACACATGTGCACTCTCTTAGTCGTGCACGATTTTGAACACACACGGGCCTAATCAGCCCCTAATATATAAGTGTACATATACTTTCATTTTCGAAGGGTTTTTGTTTAAGTTGGGTGCGTTGTCTTTCAATTCAAGCACTCACACACATTGAGCTTTCGCTCTTATTTGAAAGACCCAAGTAAGGGCCGACCTATACTATTTGGGTTTCATTTCATGTCGTGTGAGTAAGTCTTTCAATTCAAGCACTCTCACACACATTGAGCTTTCGCTCTTATTTGAAAGACCCAAGTAAGGGCCGACCTATACTATTTGGGTTTCATTTCATGTCGTGTGAGTAAGTCTTTCAATTCAAGCACTTTCACACACATTGAGCCTTCGCTCTTACTCCCAAGACCTTAGTAAAGGCCTTATTGCAGTTATATTTGGGTTTCATTTATGTCGTGTGGGTAGTCTTTCAATTCAAGCACTCTCACACACATTGAGCCTTCGCTCTTACTCCCAAGACCTTAGTCAAGGCCATACTGCAATTTATATTTGGGTTTAAATTCATGTCGTGTGTGTAAGTCTTTCAATTCAAGCACGCACCCACATTGAACCTTCGCTCTTATTTGCAAGACCCGAGTAAGGGCTCATATACATAATCTATATATACATATTTCCCTTCGGTTATTTCCCTTCAGTTATTTCCCTTCAGTTATTTCCCTTCGGTTATTTCCCTTCGGTTATTTCCCTTCTGTTATTTCCCCTTCAGTATTGTCTTTACATTTCGGGTTTTCCCTTTGGAGTAGCGTGAGTTTGCATTGCATCTACGCCATACCACGAGGTATGACGCATATTGCATCAAAGCAAGCCCCGCTCGAATTCGCCCATGTAGTGGAGTGTTCATAACACACAAACTAGGTGGCCCGAAAAGGGATAAAAGAAAAGACTTAGGCACATGCAAATCCACGTGATCTAAAATATGCAATCGCATCCTAAAGACCCGAAATAGACACCTCGAACCGCTTCGTAGACTTTCTCTCCAAAAACTCGATTTTTGCAAAGCGTACAGACTGACCCTTGCGCATCGGTGCAAGAAGGTCTGCGACGACAAGAGCTTACTTGCTCACAGTCGCCACGTTTACAGGGTTGTCTGGAAGGCTCCTGGGTTTCCAAACTCAAAATAGCCCTTTGGGGCTGCTTTTACAAAACCAGATGAATTTGAGAAATTCGTGGGATTTCGGGGTGTTTACACTTTGTATTCCTTAAGGTATTCAGAGTCAGCGTGACTTCTACGTTGTGTGCAAATCTTTGCATGAAGCAGTTCGCTAACTCTTCAAAAGTAGCGAACTGGCTTAAGTAGTAGGAAGCCAGCCATTTGGCAGCTGTGCCTTTAAGGGATAAAGGGAACCAATACACCCATTTCATCGAGTCCTTTTTCTTCTTATGGGCTTGACGTGAGAAAAGCTGCAAGTGAGACCTAGGGTCTCCCATGCCATCATACCGATGGAAGTTCGGTATTTCATCATCACTGTCTGTTTCGTAATCCATAGGAAGGAAATCAGACAGGGCGTAGATTCTTTTCTCTTTATTCTGCCCTTTCAGCAACTGTTGTAGGGCTTTACGGTCCTTTTGTGTGAAGGACTCGTGGTATTGGTTGCCTTCCATTACGGAGGCCTCTTTGTGCTTGCGAGGTTTTTTAGATTTCTTTTTAGGCCTTTGTTCACCGTTTGATGAACATGAATCGCCTACTTCAGCCTCTTGGCTAAGAGCATCGATTTTGGTCTCAAACTCCCTTCTCAAGTCCTCGATTTCATCAAGTTTTATTTTGTTTTTGAAAATCCTCCTAGAGTGAGAACTTGATGCGCATGAGCCTTGGCTCGACACTTCACTTGGATTAGATTTCGACATGTTGTTCAAGCTTTTTCAAAATATCCTAAGTACAAGCAAAGAAAAATAAGTTTAAAAATGACACCTTTAAAAATTTTCGCAAGACTTCTACTTAAAAACCCGATTTTTGAAAGGCTCGCGTCCCACCGGGCATGCCAATCTCTGTAGACACGCGAAAAAATCCGCGCCTCTCACCTTTTCAGGGCTCGGAGCGGATCCTCTCGTGTGTCTAAGGCCTATTTATACAAACAGGGCATGCCAGCTAGCTTACCTAATCTAGCGAAGATATATTTAACACTGACTTCTAATCGTGGCGACTGTGAGCAAGTGAGCTCTTGTCGTCGCAGACCTTCTTGCACCGATGTGCAAGGGTCAGTCTGTACGCTTTGCAAAAAATCGAGTTTTTGGGAGAGAAAGTCTACGAAGCGGTTCGAGGTGTCTAATTCAGGTCTTTTAGATGCGATTGCATATTTTAGATCACGTGGATTTGCACGTGCCTAAGTCTTTCCTTTTATCCCTTTTCGGGCCACCTAGTTTGTGTGTTATGAATACTCCACTACATGGGCGAATTCGAGCGGGGCTTGCTTTGATGCAATATGCGTCCTACCTCGTGGTATGGCGTAGATGCAATGCAAACTCACGCTACTCCAAAGGGAAAACCCGAATGTAAAGACAATACTGAAGGGAAATAACCGAAGGGAAATGACTTGAAATATAAATGCCGAAGGGAGATATGTATATAGAGTATGTATATGAGCCCTTACTCGGGTCTTGCAAATAAGAGCGAAGGCTCAATGTGGGTGCGTGCTTGAATGGAAAGACTTACACACACAACATGAAATTAAACCCAAATATAAATTGCAGTATGGCCTTAACTAAGGTCTTGGGAATAAGAGCGAAAGCTCAATGTGTGTGAGTGCTTAAATTGAAGTACTACGCACACGACATGAAATTAAACCCAAATATAACTGCAATAGGCCTTGACTAAGGTCTTGGGAGTAAGAGCAAAAGCTCAATGTGTGTGAGAGTGCTTGAATTGAAAGACTTACACACACGACATGAAATGAAACCCAAATAGTATAGGTCGGCCCTTACTTGGGTCTTTCAAATAAGAGCGAAAGCTCAATGTGTGTGAGAGTGCTTGAATTGAAAGACTTACTGTAGACACCGAAAATTTTCACTTGCGGGTTCTTAGGCCTGAAGTGAACCTTTTCGCAATCTACTTCGCTTTATGGGCGTGCCAGCTAGTTTACTTTAACTAGCAAAGTATGTTTTGAAAACAATCTGACTTTTGAAAGGCGATTGTAGGCAAGCGGGATTTTTACGTCGCAGACCTTCTTGCACCGATGCGCAAGGGTCAGTCTGTACGCTTTAGAGACTTCGTTTTGAAACAAGTTTAACTCAAAATATATTTTGAATGAAGAAGTGTTTTAAAACCTTTTGAAAACCATGCATTTGGGCGATTTTGACTTTGTAAGGGTTGGACGACCCTAAGTCTTGCACGATTTGATTCGGGTTTGTACGATTTTCAGATTTTAGATCACGTGGATTTGCACGTGCCTAAGTCTTTCTTTTTATCCCTTTATGGGCCACCTATGTGTGTGTTATGAACACTCCACTACATGGGGAGAATTTGAGCGGGAGTACGGGGCTTGCTTCGATGCAATATGCGTCCTACCTCGTGGTATGGCGTAGATGCAATGCAAACTCACGCTACTCCAAAGGGAAAACCCGAAATTAAAAGACAATGCCGAAGGGAAATTGCCGAAGGGAAATAACCGAAGGGAAATGACTTGTAAAGTAAATAGCCGAAGGGAAATGACTTGTAAAGTAAATAGCGGAAGGGGAAATATGGCTATATCTTAAGAGCGGAAAGGCTCAATTGTGTAAGTGTGTGTCGTGTATATATTGAAAGACAACGCACACAACTTGAACCTTAAAACCCGAATCTTAAAGACGTAGTTGAAAGAAATACTTTATATAGAGTATATGTAGGGGCCCTTACTTGGGTCTTGTAAATAAGAGCGAAGGCTCAATGTGTGTGCGTGCTTGAATTGAAAGACTTACACACACGACATGAAATGAAACCCAAATATAAATTGCAGTATGCCTTAACTAAGGTCTTGGGAGTAAGAGCGAAAGCTCAATGTGTGTGAGTGTAGAATTGAAGTACTACGCACACGACATAAATGAAACCCAAATATAACTGCAATAAGGCCTTTACTAAGGTCTTGGGAGTAAGAGCGAAGGCTCAATGTGTGTGCGTGTGGAAAATGGAAAGACAACACACACGACTTAATTAACCCCCTTGACTTAAAATATATAAATATAACTATATATTAAGGACTTGTTAGGCCCGTGTGTGTGCAAAAAGTGTACGACTAAGAGCGGAAAGGCTCAAGTGCACGTGTGTGTGGGTGTGTCAAACCACGTTATTACAATCGGGGGGAGACGAAGCTCCTTTACTACAACCCCGTATCAAAATTTATTTGAATATAAAGCAAGTTAATGTAATAGACCAAGTTTAGACACTTACAAATAGCTGGTCCATGTTCAACTTGCTTGCACGTGGGCTCACGGTTCACCTTGGGCAGCCAAGAGGGGGTTATCCTAGGGAGCTTTGAGGGAGGTTCTATGGGGCACGGTTAGGGCCTTAGGGGAACTAAGGTTCGGCCAAGACGGGGGCTGTGTAGGGTATGTCCTAGGGTCTGTCCTAGGGTACAGGTCACGGCCAGGGTGCAGGTTAGGTCGGCAGGAGGGTGGTCAAGTCGGCAGGAAGGTGGACAGGGCGGCAGGGAGGCAGTCGGGTCGGCAGGGAGGCGTCTGGCGCCTGGCGCAGCAGACAGGCGCCTGGCGCTGGGCGCGCTGGGGCGCAGGGCGCGCAGTAGCACGGGACGGCTGCGGCACGGGGCGTGCAGGCGACAGAGGGGCGCGCGGCAGGAAGCAGGGCGCGCGGCAGCAGAAGGGGCGCGCGGCAGGACTCAGGGCGCGCGGCAGGCGCTGGTTGCTCACGGCCGGCCGGGGTGAAGTTTTTGGGGTTTGTTAGGGATGGTTTGAGGCGGTTGGGGTTAGGTTAGGTCTAGTTAGGGTTCAGTTAGGGTTAGGTTGGTTCAGTTAGGGTTAGGTTCAGTTAGGGTTAGGTAGGTTCGAACCTAGGCTAGGTTGGGGTTAGGTTTACCTCTTGGAGCCGGTCCTTCTTGGCTTGAGCCCACGTCTCCACAGTTGCAGCCACTTGGTCCAGCCCACCTTTGTTGCAGCCACTTGGTCTAGACCCACTTAGCCCACATGGCTTGAACCCACCTCACCCAATGAGCCCACATGGCTAGGTCTATCACTCCCTCTCTCTCCTCCCAAATATTTGCATGAACCCTTTACATGGACCCCCTCACCTCTATTTATAGACATTTGAGGTGGGTCTTGGATTTGGGTTTGGGTTTGGGTTTGGATCCATACCCAAATCCAAACACTATTTGGATCTGGATATTGGATCTTGGATATTTTGAGATCCGTATCCGATCCAAACCCAATATTTTTATGGATACGGATCTGGATATTTTGGTCCAAATCCGATCCAATCCAAACACTATTTGGATCCAATCCAAATCCAAACACTATTTGGATCGACCCAAACACTATTTGGATTGGCCCAAATCCAAACACTATTCATTACATGGATTTGGATCTGGATATATATGGTCCAGATCCAAATCAAAATTTCTTCGGACAGTCCTTCTTGGCTTCTCGAGGCGAATGATCTGTGCGGGCACTGGCTTCATCAGCGCTCCGTCTGGTGCTGGGTTTTCCCCAACTTTGTCGTCCGGACTCCGTCTCGCCGTTCTGGACTCCGTTGAGCTTTTCATCAAACGGGCTCAGCTTTCTTTTGTTTTTTTATCAGGGAGTGGCTTCTGAAGCTCTGGGCTTGAATCCTCTTCGGGCCTAGGGTCTTCTTTTGCCTTCTGTACCTATTTTCATATTTCAAAACAGGTCGTCGTTTTGGCTCAAATGAGCTTTTTGGTGTTTCGAGAGTTTTTGAAAAATAGAAGATTTGGAGTGTTTACACTTACCCACACGACATGAAATGAAACCCAAATAGTATAGGTCGGCCCTTACTTGGGTCTTTCAAATAAGAGCGGAGGCTCAATGTGTGTGAGTGTTTGAATTGAAAGACAACACACCCAACTTAAGCAAAACCCTACAAAAATGAAAGTATATGTATATACTTATGTATTAGGGGCTGATTAGGCCCGTGTGTGTTCAAAATCGTGCACAGCTAGGAGAGTGCACGTGGGTGGGTGTGCCAAGCCACGTTATTACAAGCGGGGGGAGACTATGCTCCGTTATTACAACCCCATATCGAATTGAATCTCAAGCAAGTATACAACTAAAGACTGAGTTAGGCACTTACTAGTAGCTGGTTCGTAGATGCCTTGCTTGAGCGTGGGCTTGGCCTTCGCCTTGGGCTGCAAAAGGGAGCTCCGCGAGGTTGAGCGACAAGGGGTGCTGGCCGGGTGCCTTGAAGGTGGCCGGCTGCTAGCAAGGGTGTCGCCTTGACGTGTGGGATTAAAGGGGCTAGGTAAGGTCACTAGGGGGAGTGTAGTGTTGGGGGAGTATGGCACTAAGGGAAGTTCAAGGGAAGATCGAATGGGACACTTAAGGTTGGCGGGTTGTTAGGGTGGCCGAGTGGAGCTAGAAGGTCTAGGTGGTGGCGGGTAGGTAGGATGCTATGGCTTCGGCTGAGTGGGGCTGGTGGCAGCAAGTGGAAGGGCTGGTGTCTGGAAGGCTCCTGGGTTTCCAGACTCAATATGGCCCTTTGGGGCTGCTTTTACAAAACCAGATGAATTTGAGAAATTCGTGGGATTTCGGGGTGTTTACAGGACCTAAGGAGGGTTACTAAGGGGATATGGCACTAAGGGAAGGAGCTAGCAAGGAGAAGGTGATGGCTGGCGGATGGCTGGCCGAATGAAGGGAATGGCAGTCGGTTGGAGTGGCCGACTAAGAGCTTGGTGGTGGCGGGCTGCTATGGTGGCTACGAGTGGTGGAAGTGAAGGAAACGAGCTAGGATGGGGGGGTAAGGTGGTGATGGTTGTGGTGAGGTGATAGTTGCAGCTCTTAGGGAGTTGGATGGGGTAGCCGGGTGTAGCTAGGTTGGTTAGGTAGTGGCGGGTAGTTAGGATGCTATAGGTTCGGCTGAGTGAGAATGGTGGCAGCAAGGGGAATGGCTGGTGTTAGGGTGCTATGGTAGGGGGTTAGGTGACTGAGAGTGGAGAGGGAGTGGAGAAGGTGAGATGAAGGATGGGGTACTAACCGTACTTGAAGAGAGGCGGTGGATGGAAGAGAGAAGCCGGGTGGTTGGGAAGTAGTGCAAGTGGTGGCATTCGGTTGGGAGGTGGTGGTGTAGGTGGTGGTGGGATGGAGAGCAGGTGGTGGTGCAGGCGGAGCAGGTGGAATTCGGCTGGACTTGGGGAAGGAAAGGACCCGGCTGGGATGGGTGAGGCGGTTAGATGATGGAACCCGCCCCCAAATGGGGGGGGTTTATATAGGGATGGGTAGGTCGGTTAGGGCTGGGTTTGGGGTAGTGGTTAGGTGGTTTAGGTAGGGTGGTATGATGATAAGGTGGGCTGGAAAGGGTAGGGCCAGATATTTTAGATACTAGTGGTTTGGGTAGGTTGGGGGCTAGGGGTGGTTTAGGGGTTTAGGGTTTGGTTAGGTGGGTGGGTTCTAGGGTGAGGTTTAGTGAGCTAGGTTAGGTGATTAGGCTAGGATTAGGCTAGGTTTAGGGAAGGATTAGGGAAGTGGGTTAGGTGATTAGGTTGGGATTAGGCCGGGATTAGGGAGGTAGGTTAGGTGATTAGGGGCGGATTAGGGTGGAAGGCTAGGATTAGGTATTTTGGGTTAGGTTTAGGTGAAGGAGCTCCCTTTGCATGGCCCATAGACCTTAACCACATCATGTTGGTGCAACCCTAGGTTAGGTTTTGGCTAATTACAAGCTTAAACCCACTCAATTAGGCTAACCCACATGATTAACCCCAAACTTGACACACAAGTCAAGCTTAATTACAACACACTTGATGTTATCCATCCCCACTCTCTCTCATGCCCATAATCCCACGTGAAATTCAAGTGGGCCCCACCTCCATTTATGAGAAGGTGATGTGGGCCATGGATATGGATATTGGATTGGATTTTTGAATCCAAATCCAAATCTAAGTCCATACATGGGTTTGGATTGGGATCTGGATATATATGGTCCAGATCCAATCCAAACTGAACTCTGACTCCTTCGAGCTGTATTCGAAACGAACGGTTTGTGCGTGGCCTGACAGCATCAGTGCTCCGTCTGCGTTGGGTCTTCGCCAACATGATCGTCCGCCTTTGTTTTCGCCTTCCGAAGATGACTTCAAAGGATGTTTTGATGATAACAGGGTCTTGGACGTTCGAGATCCTAGGGGTGTGAATTTGATACAAGAGTTGCTGTGCCGGGCTTGACAGGTGCTCCTATTCCGGGCTCTTCTTAGCTCTCCTGGTCTTGTCTGGATTAGGCCAAGCTGCTTCGGGGTTTCAAAACATGTTTTAAAAAGGTTTTAAAAGCCATATTGTATATTTTTGAAATACAAAGTTTAAAACATATGTACAGGGTTGTTTGGAAGGCTCCTGGGTTTCCAGACTCAAAATGGCCCTTTGGGGCTGCTTTTACAAAACCAGGTTGTTTCGAGGAATTCGTGGGATTTCGGGGTGTTTACACACACCATATCCCTAAAACCCCTTAAAGTAAAATATCTGGCCCCTCCTCAAAACCAGCCCACCTTATCACCACACCACCACCACCTAAACCACCTTACCACCCTCCAAATACCAGCCCCAACCGCCCTTCAAAAAGCTATATAAACCCCCCCCTAGTGGGCGGGTTTTTCCAGCTTCTTCCATCTTGGTCCAGCCGATCTTGACCAACCACCTCCCAGCCAAACCTTCCACCCGGCTGCCCTCCTTCCACCTGCACCACCATTATCCCCAGCCAAGCTCCACCTCGCGCCACCACTTCCATCCGGCCTGCTCCATTCCACGCTGCCACCACTTCTATCAGGCCGAACTCCATCCACTCAAATCACCCGGCTGCCCTCCTTGGACACTGTAAACACCGTGAAATCCCACGAATTTCTCAAATTCATCTAGTTTTGTACAAGCAGCCCCAAAGGGCTATTTTGAGTCTGGAAACCCAGGAGCCTTCCAGACAACCCTGTATATATGTTTTAAACTTCATATTTCAAAAATATATAATATGGCTTTTGAAAACCTTTTAAAACACGTTTTTGAAACCCCGAAGTAGCTTGGCCTAATCCAGACAGGACCAGGAAAGCTAAGAAGAGCCCGAAATCGGAGCACATGTCGAGCTCGGCACAGCAACTCTTGTATCAAATCCATACCCCCAGGATCTCGAACGTCCAAGACCCTGTTATCATCAAAATGTCATTTGAAGTCATCTTCGGAAGGCAGAAACGGAGGCGGACGATCATGTTGGCGAAGACCCAACGCAGATGGAGTGCTGATGCTGTCAGACCCCGCACAAATCGTCCGTTTCGAACACAGCTCAAAGGAGTCAGAGTTCAGTTTGGATCGGATCTGGACCATATATATCCAGATCCCAATCCAAACCCATAGGTGGATTTGGATTTGGATCTGGATCTAGAGATCCAATCCAATATCCATATCCATGGCCCACATCACCTTCTCATAAATGGAGGTGGGGCCCACTTGGAATTCACGTGGGATTATGGGCATGAGAGAGAGTGGGGATGGATAAGATCAAGTGTGTTGTAATTAAGCTTGACTTGTGTGTCAAGTTTGGGGTTAGTCATGTGGGTTAGCCTAATTGAGTGGGTTTAAGCTTGTAATTAGCCAAAACCTAACCTAGGGCTACACCAACATGATGTGGTTAAGGTCTATGGGCCATGCAAAGGGAGCTCCTTCACCTAAACCTAACCCAAAACACCTAATCCTGGCCTTCCACCCTAATCCACCCCTAATCTGAGCCTAATCACCTAACCCACTTCCCTAATCCCGGCCTAATCCCAACCTAATCACCTAACCCACTTCCCTAATCCTTCCCTAAACCTAGGTTAATTTCTCTAAACCTAGCCTAATCCTAGCCTAATCACCGAACCTAGCTCACTAAACCTCACCCTAGAACCAACCCACCTAACTAAACCCTAAACTACCTAACCACCCCTAGCCCACAACCTACCCAAACCACTAGTATTTAAAATATCTGCCCCTACCCTTTCCAGCCCACCTTATCTTCATACCACCCTACCTAAACCACCTAACCACTACCCCAAACCCAGCCCTAACCGACCTACCCATCCCTATATAACCCCCCCCCCCCTTGGGGGCGGGTTTTCCTATCTAGAACCCCTCACCCATCCCAGCCGGGTCCTCTCCTTCCCCAAGTCCAGTCGGGTCCTCCACTTCCCCAAGCTCCACCTGCTCCACATCCCACCACCACTGCCACCACCATTCCAGCCGAAGCCCCCCCCCCCGCATCGTCATCCTCTTCACCCGACCGAACCAGCCGAGCCCCCACATTCGGCTGCTACTCAACCACCCACCGCCTCTTCATCCGGTTAGTACCCCACACTCCACCTAGCTCCTTCTCCACTCCCTCTCCACTCCCAGCCACCCACCATACCACCACCTTACCCTAATATCAGCCACTTGCCGCCACCACTCCCACTTGGCCAAGCCTTAGTCACCCTAACTACCCGCCACTACCTAACCACCGTAGCTACACCCGGCCACCCTATCTGACTTCCTAAGACCTGCCCATAGCACTCCCTTACACCCACTACACCCACTACCACCTAGCCCCATCACCTAGCTAGCTTCCTTCCCATACTCCACCCATAGCTATCCTAGCAGCCCACCACCAACATATTCCCCTAGTCGGCCACTCCAACCGACTGTCCCTTCCATTCGGCCAGCCACCTCCTTTCCCCTAGGTGCTCCATTAGATCTTCCCTTAGGGCCATACTCCCTAACATTATATCCTCTCTTAGTGACCCTAGATACTCACCTTAGCCCCTTCAATCCCCCACATCAAGGCGACACCCATGCTTGCAGCCGGCCACCTTCAAAGCACCCGGCCAGCACCCCTTGTCGCTCAACCTGACGGAGCTCTCGTTTGCAGCCCAAGGCGAAGGCCAAGCCCACGCTCAAGCAAGGCCTCTACGGACCAGCTACTAGTAAGTGCCTAACTCGGTCTTTAGTTGTATATTTGCTTGAGATTAAATTCGATACGGGGTTGTAATAACGGATCATAGTCTCCCCCCGCTTGTAATAACGTGGCTTGGCACACCCACACACGTGCACTCTCTTAGTTGTGCACGATTTTGAACACACACAGGCCTAATCAGCCCCTAATACATAAGTATATACATATACTTTCATTTTTGTAGGGTTTTTGCTTAAGTTGGGTGCGTTGTCTTTCAATTCAAGCACTCACACACATTGAGCCTCCGCTCTTATTTGAAAGACCCAAGTAAGGGCCGACCTATACTATTTGGGTTTCATTTCATGTCGTGTGTATAAGTCTTTCAATTCAAGCACTCTCACACACATTGAGCCTTCGCTCTTATTTGAAAGACCCAAGTAAGGGCTGACCTATACTATTTGGGTTTCATTTCATGTCGTGTGTGTAAGTCTTTCAATTCAAGCACTCTCACACACATTGAGCCTTCGCTCTTATTTGAAAGACCCAAGTAAGGGCCGACCTATACTATTTGGGTTTCATTTCATGTCGTGTGTGTAAGTCTTTCAATTCAAGCACTCTCACACACATTGAGCCTTCGCTCTTACTCCCAAGACCTTAGTAAAGGCCTTATTGCAGTTATATTTGGGTTTCATTTATGTCGTGTGCGTAGTACTTCAATTCAAGCACTCACACACATTGAGCTTTCGCTCTTATTCCCAAGACCTTAGTTAAGGCCATACTGCAATTTATATTTGGGTTTAATTTCATGTCGTGTGTGTAAGTCTTTTCAATTCAAGCACGCACCCACATTGAGCCTTCGCTCTTATTTGCAAGACCCGAGTAAGGGCTCATATACATACTCTATATACATATCTCCCTTCGGCATTTATATTTCAAGTCATTTCCCTTCGGTTATTTCCCTTCAATATTGTCTTTACATTCGGGTTTTCCCTTCAGAGTAGCGTGAGTTTGCATTGCATCTATGCCATACCACGAGGTAGGATGCATATTGCATCAAAGCAAGCCCCGCTCGAATTCGCCCATGTAGTGGAGTGTTCATAACACACAAACTAGGTGGCCCGAAAAGGGATAAAAGAAAAGACTTAGGCACGTGCAAATCCACGTGATCTAAAACATGCAATCGCATCTAAAAGACCCGAATTAGACACCTCGAACCGCTCCGTAGGCTTTCTATCCCAAAACTCGATTTTTGCAAAGTGTACAGACTGATCCTTGCGCATCGGTGCAAGAAGGTCTGCGACGACAAGAGCTCACTTGCTCACAGTCGCCACGATTAGAAGTCAGTGTTAAATATATCTTCGCTAGCTTAGGTAAGCTAGCTGGCACGCCCTGTTTGCATAAATAAGGCCTTAGACGCACGAGAGGATCCGCTCCGAGCCCTGAAAAGGTGAGAGGCGGGGATTTTTCGCGCATCTACAGACACCAACTCCCTTCATCCATCTGGTTAGTATCTCAACCCAACTTCATCTCCTCTTCACTCCCCCTCCACTCTCAACCGCCCACACCACCACTCCACCTCTCCATCACAGCCACCCGCCACCCTTACCCATTCGGCCAGACCTAACCCCTTCCACCACTCGATCCTTTATCTCTTCCCCTAGTGATACCCGGCCACCCTACCTTATCCCCTAGGACCTGCCCCCTACACTCTTAGTCACCCATTAATCTCACCTTCCACGGCACCCTAGCTAGCTCCCTTCCCATCCATAACATCCCCACTACCCAAGTCGGCCATCATTAAACCATCCCTAGTCGACCACCCCCAGCCGACTGCACCCAAGTCCTCCCGGCCAGCCATACTTTTTCCCTTAGGCATTCCCTTAGGCATTCCCTTTAGCGCCACCTTTCCTAGCACCAACCTATCGCTTTGCGACCCACCCTAATCACCTTAGCCCAAACCACCACGGCAGCCTCCCCCTAGCAGCCGGCAAGCACCAAGGCGCCTCACCCGTGCTTCTTTGTCATCTGGCCACACATCCTTGCCATTCCACTTCGAGGAGCTCCCTCTTGCAGCCCAAGGTGAAGCCAAGCCCACGTTCAAGCAAGTCATCTCCGGACCAGCTATAAGTAAGTGTCTAACTCGGTCCTTAGTTGTAGACTTGCTTAAATTAAATTGAATTTGATACGGTGTTGTAATAACGGAGCATTGGAAGGGCACGAAATTCTTATGGGATGACGAATGCCAGAAGTCCTTCGAAAGATTGAAGGCATACTTGGTTAATCCCCCCATTTTGAACCCTCCAAAGCAAGGAAAACCGCTTTTACTATACATCTCCGTGCATGCGAATGCTTTGGGAGACCTGTTGGCTCAATACGAGGATGACACCCATAAGGAGTATGCCATCTACTATATTTCAAAAACTCTCTTGGCTTATGAACGAAATTATCAAGCCATGGAGAAGACGTGCTTGGCCCTAGTCTGGGCCTGCCAGAAATTCAGACACTATTTCCTGGATCATGAGATCTGGATAGTGCCCAAGCTTGATCCAATCAAGCACTTGTTCGAAAAACCCATTCTCACGGATAGATTGGGCAAATGGCAACTCCTTCTAATGGAGTATGATCTGAAATACCATCACCAGATCTCCATTAAGGGGCAAGCCCTAGCAGATTACGTGGCTGAGTTCTCCTTGGAGGACGCATATCCCACACTTGTTGAAATGCCTGATGAAGGCATATTACAAAACCATTTTCAAAACCACATTTTGGCAAAGTCTTTCAAAAACCAAGTGTGGAAGATACACTTCGATGGGGCACGAAACCAACAAGGGGCTGGTGCTGGGGTCATCCTCATCTCCCCTGAAAAGGGCGAGATTCCCATAGCAGTCCGCCTAGATTTCGAATGTTCCAACAATATAGCTGAGTATGAAGCACTCATACAAGGCTTAAGAATTTTGAAAACACTAGGGGCATCATGCATTGAGGTCTTTGGAGATTCGCTCCTTTTTATAAACCAGGTTTTGAAAATTTGGCAAGTACATAACGAAAAACTACTTCCATATCACGAGTTGGCCACTCGATTGGTTGAGTCCTTCCAATCGTACAAACTCACACACGTAAGAAGAGAGGACAATGGCATCGCCGATGCCCTCTCCTCCTTGGGTTCAACCCTAAAGGTCGATCCCATTTCAGGGACCCGATCTTTAGAAATATGGCATGTGCCCAACCCATCCACACATGATTTGAATATTTACCAAAATAACCCAGATTCTGTTGAAAAACCTTGGTTTTACGACATCATGCATTTTCTAGAAAATGGGGGATTCGTCGAGGATGCCACATCCAAAGATAAGGCATTCATCCGTAAAATTTTGACCCGATACACCATTCTGGGTGGGGTTCTATATAAAAAAAGTTTTACCGGCATCCTACTTAGGTGTATCGATCTAGAGGAGGCTAGGATAGTTATGCATGAGTTCCACGATGGAGAATGTGGAGGTCATGTTAATGCCAACATGATGGCAATGAAAATACTTAGAGCGGGCTATTTTTGGTCCACCCTGAAAAAGGATAGCCACGATCATGTTAGGAAGTGTCATCCATGTCAAGTGCATGGGCACGCCATTCATATCCCTTCATCTGCATTGCATTCCGTGGTCAGCCCCTGGCCAATTACCATGTGGGCGTTTGACATCGTAGGCCCAATATTTCCAAAAGCCTCGAATGGGCATCGATTTATTTTAGCTGCCACGAAGTATTTCTCCAAGTGGGTGGAAGTCATTTCCCTAACCAACGTGATGGGGCAACATGTGGTGGCTTTCATTCGGAGGAATATCTTGGCTCGATTTGGGGTTCCATGAGACCTTGTGTCTGATAATGGCACCCCATTCAAAAACGAGCGGATGGTTAAGTTGTGCAACACATATGGCATAACTCACCACTTCTCTTCGCCCTACTACCCTCAAGGCAACGGCCAAGCCGAAGCCACAAACAAAACTCTCATTAGTATAATTGAGAAAACTTTAGAGAAGGGTAGCACATGGCATGAGAAGCTGGATGAAGCCTTATGGGCTTATAGGACTTCCATCCGGACTCCCACGAATGCCACACCATTCGAATTGGTCTATAGCACAAACGCCATTCTTCCCATTCATACTCAACTGCATTCATTTCATACATCCATTGCACTCGACCTCCCCCTAGAGACGCTTCAACATGCTAGGATGGCCGAACTAGATTTGCTAGATGAGAGGCGACTCCTTGCCATGGATCATGCTCGTGCATACCGACAAAGGATAGCCTGACACTATAGCAAACACATGAGACCTCGCCACTTTGAAGTGGGGGATCTAGTTTTGAAAATCGTCCATTATCGTGGCCCACATCCACTCGGAAAGTGGCGCCCCAAGTGGGATGGACCCTATGTTGTACGAGCAACCACCACGAACAATTCGTATTGGTTGATCGATGTAGAAGGTAGGAATTTAGCAGATCCTATCAATATTCAATACTTAAAGAAGTATTATGTGTAGGATTTGGATTAAATTCCAGTTTTCGAAAATTTCAGGGATAGTTGCCCTGAGACATGAAAATAAGGTGCAAAGGCAAAGTCGTGTGACCCTGAGTGAGAGAATTCGCACTTGTGAAAGGGTGGAGTCTTCAAAATCGTGGTTACATTTCAAAATCCTTCTTCTTACAAAGAAAGGCCTAGTTCAACATAGCAAGATACTTGCAAGTAGTGCGTGCTATTTCTAAATAGGCCGATCTAGAATGAATCGAGTGTAGGCTTGGGATAGGTCCTCCCCTCTTCTCTTCTACTTCCAAAAGGAAAAACACGGCCCAAACAAAGGGAATTTCCCATTCAAAGTATCTTTCCAAAAGAAAGAAACCATAATTCAAAAGAAAAATCGATTCTCTTATGAAAAAAAGGGATTAAAGAAAAAATACTCCAAAAGGGAGACCCTCTATGAAAAAAAAAGAAAAAAAAAAAAGGCCAAAAAGCTCAAAAAGAGCAGTTTTCCGCCTTCTATGCCTTAAACCACGGGACGCTTCAGAAGGGACCGTGGTATCTCTTTCCCATCCCTGGCTTTTCCCAAGCTAAAGCATGGTTCATTTCGAGGAATCCTAAAGTAAAAATAGGATTTACTTACTTGAATTTCATCTTGTTTGAGAATTCGACGTTTCGAGTAAGGCATAGAAATTTGAAATATGCCTTGTTTTCTTATAAAACCTCCGCTAGATAAGCGAGTGTTAAGACTCAAACAAGGGCAAACACGAAGAGCTTGAGATCCTTAGGATCGACACTCAAGACAGTTGTCCCTTTTGTAAATAGTTTTGTAAATAACTTTTGAAAATCGAACATCGAAGTCTCTAGAGTTCAACCACATCTGGTCTCTGGGAGGTCGCCACTCTTGGCACCACACCCATGTCATGCATCTACATTCCACACATGATACTTGCATAAAAATGATCCCATTTAGGACCAGATTCCATAGTAAATCCCTTTGGCGTGATATCTCCTCCTACCAGAGTTTGTAAATTGAGATTTTGCTAAAAATTGGGATGATCCCATATTCTTCATGGCTAGATCTAGGGAGATATTAAAAGGGGTGTTTGTCATCTTTGCCCTTATCCGAATCGATTTGGACAAGGCCAAAGAGGGGCATCTGTAAACACCCCGAAATCCCACAAACTCCTCGAAACAAAATCTGGTTTTGTAAAAGCAGCCCCAAAGGGCTATTTCGAGTTTGGAAACCCAGGAGCCTTCCAGACAACCCTGTACATATGTTTTGAACTTTACATATTTCAAAAATATATAATATGGCTTTAAAAAACCTTTTTAAACATGTTTTTGGAACCCCGAAGCAGCTTGGCCTAATCCAGACAGGACCAGGAAAGCTAAGGAGAGCGCGGAACCGGAGCACATGTCGAGCCTGGCACAACAACTCCCGTATCAAATCCACTCCGCAGGATCTCGAACGTCCAAGACCCTATTATCATCAAAACATCATTTGAAGTCCTCTCCAAAAGGCGAAAACAGAGGCGGACGATCATGTTGGCGAAGACCCAACGCAGACAGAGTACTGATGCTGTCAGACCCCGCACAAACTGTTCGTTTTGAACATAGCCTGAAGGAGTCAGAATTTAGTTTGGATTGGATCTGGATCATATATATCCAGATCCCAATCCAAACCCATGTGTGGACTTGGATTTGGATTTGGATCCAGAGATCCAATCCAATATCCATATCCATGGCCCACATCACCTTCTCATAAATGGAGGTGGGGCCCACTTGAATTTCACGTGGGATTATGGGCATGAGAGAGAGTATGGGAGGATAAGATCAAAGAGTGTTGTAATTAAGCTTGACTTGTGTGTCAAGTTTGGGGTTAATCATGTGGGTTAGCCTAGTTAACATGGGTGTAAGCTTGTAATTAGCCAAAACCTAACCTAGGGCTGCACCAACATGATGTGATTAGGGTCTATGGGTCATGCAAAGGGAGCTCCTTTATCTAATCCTAACCAAAAACACCTAATCCTAGCCTTCTATCCTAATCCGGTCCTAATCCTAGCCTAATCACCTAACCCACTTCCCTAATCCCGGCCTAATCCTAGCCTAATCACCTAACCCACTTCCCTAAACCTAGGTTAATTTCCCTAAACCTAACCTAATCCTAGCCTAATCACCTAACCCACCTCACTAAACCTCACCCCAAAACCAACCCACCTAGCTAAACCCTAAACCTCTAAACCACCCTACCTAAACCTAGCACACAATCTACCCAAAACCCCTTGTATTTAAAATATCTGGCCCTACCCTAATACCAGCCCACCTTACTACCTTACCACCACCCCTAGACCACCTAACCACTACCCTAATACCAGCCCCAACCGCCTCTTGCAGCCCTATATAAACCCCCCCTAAGGGGCGGGTTTGGCCATCTCCCATCATCAAGCTCTCTCCACCCTTTCCAGCCCAACCGAACCCAGCCACTTGCACCACTTCCAGCCGGCTCTTCCACCTGCACCACCACCAGCCACCCGTCGCCATCCTTTTCATCCGGCCGAGCCAGTCGCTCCACCACACCCGACTGCTCCTCAACCACCCGCCGCCTCCCATCATTTGGTTAGTACCCCATACTCCACCTCACCTCTTCTCCGCTCCCCCTCCACTCTCAGCCACCTGCACCACCACCATATTACCCCAGCACCACCCACTTGTCGCCGCCACTCCCATTCAGCCAAACCTCATCCACTCCAACCACCCACCACTACCTAGACACCCTAGCTACACCCGGCCACTCCACCCAACTCCCTAAGATCTGCCCATACTACCTCACCACATCCACCACCACCTTACCACATACCCTAGCTAGCTCCCTTCCCATCCACCATTGCCTAGTCACCCTAGCAGCCCGCCACCACCAAGTCCCCCTAGCAGTCGGCCACTCCAACCGACTGCCACACACCCATTCGGCCAAGTCACCCGCCAGCCATATCCTTCCCCTAGGTACTCCCTTAGACACTCCCTTAGGCTCCCCCTTAGTGCCATACTCCCTAACCTTGCAACTTCCCTTCGTGACCCTACAAAGTCACCTTAGCCCCACACACAAAACCAACCCTTCGCTAAGCAGCCGGCCACCTTCAAGGCGCCTCTCCCACACCCCATTTGCAGCCGGCCAGCAGCCCCTCTTGCCGATCAACTCCGCAGAGCTCCCTCTTGCAGCCCAAGGTGAAGGCCAAGCCCACGCTCAAGCAAGGCATCTTCGGACCAGCTATTAGTAAGTGCCTAACTCAGTCCTTAGTTGTATACTTGCTTAACATTCAATTCGATACGGGGTTGTAATAACGGAGCATAGTTTCCCCCCGCTTGTAATAACGTGGCTTGGCACACCCACACACACGTGCACTCTCCTAGTTGTGCACGATTTTGAACACACACGGGCCTAATCAGCCCCTAATATATAAATATATATATATATATATTAACTTACATAGGGTTTTGCTTAAGTTGGGTGTGTTGTCTTTCAATTCAAGCACTCACACACATTGAGCCTTCGCTCTTATTTGAAAGACCCAAGTAAGGGCCGTGTTATACTATTTGGGTTTCATTTCATGTCGTGTGTGTAAGTCTTTCAATTCAAGCACTCACACACATTGAGCCTTCGCTCTTATTTGAAAGACCCAAGGGCCGTGTTATACTATTTGGGTTTCATTTCATGTCGTGTGAGTAAGTCTTTCAATTCAAACACTCACACACATTGAGCCTTCACTCTTATTTGAAGGACCCAAGTAAGGGCCGTGCTATACTATTTGGGTTTAATTTCATGTTGTGTGCGCAGTACTTCAATTCAAGCACTCACACACATTGAGCTTTCGCTCTTATTCCCAAGACCTTAGTCAAGGCCATACCGCAATTTATATTTGGGTTTAATTTCATGTCGTGTGTGTAAGTCTTTCAATTCAAGCACGCACCCACATTGAGCCTTCGCTCTTATTTGCAAGACCCAAGTAAGGGCCCATATACATACCTTATATACGTATCTCCCTTCGGCATTTACATTACAAGTCATTTCCCTTCGGTTATTTCCCTTCGGCATTGTCTTTACATTCAGGTTTTCCCTTTGGAGTAGCGTGAGTTTGCATTGCATCTATGCCATAGCACGAGGTAGGACGCATATTGCATCGAACCAAGCCCCGTACTCCCGCTCAAATTCGCCCCATGTAGTGGAGTGTTCATAACACACACCTAGGTGGCCCATAAAGGGATAAAAAGAAAGACTTAGGCACGTGCAAATCCACGTGATCTAAAATCTGCAATCGTATCTAAAAGACCCGAATTAAACACCTTGAACCGCTTTCGTAAGCTTTTCCTACCCTAAACTCGATTTTTAAAAGCGTACAGACTGACCCTTGCGCATCGGTGCAAGAAGGTCTGCGACGACAAGAGCTCACTTGCTCACAGTCGCCACGTTAGAAAGTCAGATTAAACTATATCTTCGCTAGCTTAGGTAAGTTAGCTGGCACGCCCTATTTATATAAATAGGCCTTAGAAGCACGAGAGGATCCGCTCCAGGCCCTAAGAATCTAGAGGCGGGGATTTTCCTGCGTCTACAGTATGTACCCTCACCTTTTCGAAAGATCTAGCGCAATCGTCTAAGTCTGGTCGACCCACTTGTGCATCTACTCTTGTGCTTTACAAGAAGCCCGCCCAAGTAGTCATTCGGGGACCACCAAGAGCTGAATCCCCAGCTAAACCAGTTTTAAAACTTCAAGGTGCTCCTAAACTCTCAATTAGAGCCAATTCAAGTGCGAACCCTAGGTTGGTCATGGGGGAAGTGACTAGATCCAGAAGGATCTATCAACCCCCGCACCTACAAAGTGCTAAAAAGGTGGTCAGTGTGCTTGGCCCCTCAAAAGCATGTATTCCTAGAGTTTTGTCGAAAGTAGATAATGGGAAAATCGTCCTAAACCCTTATGATCTCAAAAACCATCTCTCAAAGATTCCTATCCATATGTCCATCCTAGAGCTTATACAAACTTCGCCTAGGCATAGACTCGTGCTAGAGAAAATTCTAGAAAGAGCTAAGGTTAGTTCGAACATAAGTCTTGAATCTCTATTTGACCAAGTGGCGTCAATAGGAGCAAAATCGCCCATCACTTTCTCGGAAGATGATGTAGATAGACCCTACGAGTCCCACAACCAGGCCCTGCATATCGAGGTGGTTCTAAATAACCACTCTCTGGACAGGTGCCTAGTCAATGGGGGAGGAGGGCTCAACATCCTTCCACTTCATGTGGCGTATCAAATCGGAGTCACCTTGACTTCTGTGAACCTAAGCCCCATCGTTATCACTAGATACGATGGGAATGCGTCTAGACCTTTAGGATCGATCGAACTCCCGATGGAAAAGGGAGGGATCACACACACGGGGGTGTTCCATGTCTTGGACATCCACCCCCATTATAACCTGTTGCTGGGAAGGCCCTGGATACACAACTTGTGCGCTGTGCCATCCACCTTCCACAAGTGTGTCAAGATCCCTTTCAGGGACCAAGTTGTGGTGATCCTAGGTGAGAGTCACCCTCAGCTTCAGGGGATCATAAACTCCCCTTGTTTGTCGAGTTCCCAGGCCCATGAGGCTAACTTGGGGCAGACCATGGTTCTAAATAACCACTCTCTGGACAGGTGCCTAGTCAATGGGGGAGGAGGGCTCAACATCCTTCCACTTCATGTGGCGTATCAAATCGGAGTCACCTTGACTTCTGTGAACCTAAGCCCCATCGTTATCACTAGATACGATGGGAATGCGTCTAGACCTTTAGGATCGATCGAACTCCCGATGGAAAAGGGAGGGATCACACACACGGGGGTGTTCCATGTCTTGGACATCCACCCCCATTATAACCTGTTGCTGGGAAGGCCCTGGATACACAACTTGTGCGCTGTGCCATCCACCTTCCACAGGTGTGTCAAGATCCCTTTCAGGGACCAAGTTGTGGTGATCCTAGGTGAGAGTCACCCTCAGCTTCAGGGGATCATAAACTCCCCTTGTTTGTCGAGTTCCCAGGCCCATGAGGCTAACTTGGGGCAGACCATGGTTGAGCCACCAAGGCTCGTGTTAAACAACCCTAAGAAGGTTGTGTATGTGAAGGGGCCTCCCAAAGCAGGCCCCCTCCAAATCCTAACCCTTCTAGGAAGACCCAAATATCCCTTATTTCCAAAACCCCTGGACAAAAAGCCATACGAGCACGATATGGACGACAGCAAGTTCTAGGACCACGATTTGTATCATAACTTTTCAAAAAATAAAAAGTCATGGAACATACTATTGAACATGGGCTACACGCCCTATAAAGTCTAGGGGCACAAAACCAGGGTCTCCTAGAGCCCATCCTTCCTAGGGCCAACCCAAGCCGATACAAGATCGGCTATACTCCCAAAATACCGCGAGAGCCCCCCCTGTGATCACCTAGGTCAAGGGTGCCCTAGAGCCAACCCTAGAAGAGACCTACCCTAGAGTCTAACCCATAGTGTTTTCCCTTTGTAGGTATGATGGAAGATCCCTTTCATAAAAATACAAAAACATCTGAAAAACTTAAAATCAAAAAAATGGAAAATTTGCAAAAACCAAAAACATTGGAAAATCAAAAACTCGAAAATAGGGTAGTTTGTATAGTTCCTAAAGTTCTTGTTTTGCAAAAACCCCAAAAAATTGAAAATCTACAAAATACCAAAAAGATTTTGTACATAGCTGCTCCTGGTAGGACTTTGGAAAAAGAAAAGGATTTCGAGAGGAACGTCATCTGCATAGCCAGACCAAAAATTTTGAAATCAATTGAAAATCCAAGTACAAAACCAGGTCTTTTGAAAACTCACGCATCAAATTCCCTCGGGTCTATAACCCACGAGAATGATCAAAGCCCAGAAGTGGATCCCCTTGAGGAAGATCCCACTTCTAAGCTCCCAGAATTTCATAAAATTCTCGATTTTGAAAGACCTTCCAATTCAGTAGGAGGAGATTTCATAGAGGTGAACCTAGGGAGTGATTCCAATCCCAAACTCATCAAGATAGGCGCATGTTTGCATGAACATGAAAGATCAGCATTCATTGCATTTCTACGAACCTATTTAGATGTGTTTGCATGGACGTATGAAGACATGCCTGGCATAGACCCCAGCATTGTCGAACATCGTCTTCCCTTAGATGCGAATGTAAAACCCATAAAGCAGAAGCTTGGAAAAATACACCCGAATGTGCACACGCAAGTCAAAGAGGGTTTAGAAGATCTGTTAAAAGCCGGATTTATAAAACCCATTGCGTATTCTAATTGGTTGTCAAACATCGTTGTAGTTCGAAAAGCCAATGGGAAAATTCGAATATGCATCGATTTCAGAAACCTGAATAAAGCCACCCCAAAGGATAATTATCCTTTACTAAACATAGATTTGATAGTCGATAGTACTGCAAATCATGAAATGTTTTCGTTTATGGATGGCTATTCAGGCTATAATCAAATTAAATTAAGTCCACGAGATCAGGGTAAGACCGCATTCACAACCCCCTGGGACACGTACTACTATACAGTCATGCCCTTTGGTTTGAAAAATGCCGGCGCGACATACCAGAGAGCCATGACCACGATCTTCCATGATCAAATTCATGAGCTCGTAGAAGTGTATGTAGATGATCTCTTGGCAAAATCCAAAACCCGATGCACTCATATCGAATGTTTGCAAAAGATTTTCGAAAGGCTTAGGCTTTACAAAGTAAAGCTAAACCCTCAAAAATGTGTATTCGGGGTAGAGTCTAGAAAGCTTCTGGGCTTTATGGTAAGCCAAAGGAGTATAGAAGTCGACCCCTCTAAGTGTCGAGCCATCATAGACATGGCTCCACCCTCCAATCTCACCCAAATTCGTAGCCTCCAGGGTCGATTACAGTCCGTTCGCCAATTTATATCAAATCTGACGACTAGATGCGAACCCTTCAACAAACTGTTGAGGGAGGGCACAAAATTTTTATGGGATGACGACTGCCAGAAGTCCTTCGAGAGACTAAAGGCATACCTGGCTAATCCCCCTGTTTTGAATCCTCCGAAGCAAGGAAAACCGATTTTACTTTACATTTCTGTGCATACAAATGCTTTGGGAGCCCTATTGACTCAATACGAGGATGACACCCATAAGGAGTATGCCATCTACTATATTTCGAAAACTCTCTTGGCTTACAAAAGGAATTATCAAGCCATGGAGAAGACGTGCTTGGCCCTAGTCTGGGCCTGTCAGAAATTCAAACACTATTTCCTAGATCATGAGATCTGGATAGTGTCCAAGCTTGATCCAATCAAGCACTTGTTCGAAAAGCCCATTCTCACAGGTAGATTGGGCAAATGGCAACTCCTTCTAATGGAGTATGACCTGAAATATCATCACCAAATCTCTATTAAGGGGCAAGCCCTAGCAGACTACGTGGCTGAGTTCCCCCTGGAGGACGCATATCCCACACTTGATGAAATGCCTGACGAAGGCATATTGTAAAACCATTTCCAAAACCACATTTTGGCAAACTCTTTCAAAAACAAAGTGTGGAAGATGCACTTTGATGGGGCACGAAACCAACGAGGGGCTGGTGCTGGGGTCATCCTCATCTCCCCTGAAAAGGGCGAGATTCCCATAGCAATCCGCCTAGATTTCAAATGTTCCAACAATATAGCTGAGTATGAAGCACTCATACAAGGCTTAAGAATTTCGAAAACTCTAGGGGCATCATGCATCGAGGCCTTTGGAGATTCGCTCCTTGTTATAAACTAGGTTTTGAAAATTTGGCAAGTACGTAATGAAAAACTACTTCCATATCACGAGTTGGCCACTCGATTGGTTGAGTCATTCCAATCGTGTAAACTCACACACATGGGAAGAGAGGATAATGACATTGCCGATGCCCTCTCCTCCTTGGGTTCAGCCCTAA
Source organism: Brasenia schreberi (assembly GCA_036023115.1). NCBI lineage: Eukaryota > Viridiplantae > Streptophyta > Magnoliopsida > Nymphaeales > Cabombaceae > Brasenia > Brasenia schreberi. The sequence continues at coordinate 5,263,534 of JAYKKT010000073.1, forward strand.
AGGTCGATCCCATTTCAGGGACCCGATCTTTAGAAATATGGCATGTGCCCAACCCATCCACACATGATTTGGATATTTGCCAAAATAACCCAGATTCTGTTGAAAAACCTTGGTTTTAAGACATCAAGCATTTTCTAGAAAATGGGGGATTCGTCGAGGATGCCACATCCAAAGATAAGGCATTCATCCGTAAAATTTCGACCCGATACACCATTCTGGGTGGGGTTCTATATAAAAAAAGTTTTGCTGGCATCCTACTTAGGTGTATCGATCTAGAGGAGGCTAGGATAGTTATGCATGAGTTCCATGATGGAGAATGTGGAGGTCATATTAATGCCAACATGATGGCAATGAAAATACTTAGAGCGGGCTATTTTTGGTCCACCCTGAAAAAGGATTGTCACGATCATGTTAGGAAATGTCATCCATGTCAAGTGCATGGGCACGCCATTCATATCCCCTCATCTGCATTGCATTCCGTGGTCAGCCCCTGGCCATTTACCATGTGGGCGTTTGATATCGTAGGCCCGATCTTTCCAAAAGCCTCGAATGGGCATCGATTCATTTTAGCAACCACTGAGTATTTCTCCAAGTGGGTGGAAGCCATTTCCCTGACCAACGTACTGGGGCAACATTTGGTGGCTTTCATTAGGAGGAATCTCTTGGCTCGATTTGGGGTTCCACGAGACCTTGTGTCTAATAATGGCACCCCATTCAAAAACAAGCGGATGGTTAAGTTGTGCAACACGTATGGCATAACTCACCACTTCTCTTCGCCCTACTACCCTCAAGGCAACTGCCAAGCCGAAGCCACAAACAAGACTCTCATTAGCATAATTGAGAAGACTTTAGAGAAGGGTAGGACGTGGCACGAGAAGCTAGACGAAGCCTTATGGGCTTATAGGACTTCCATCCGGACTCCCACAAATGCCACACCATTCGAATTGGTCTATGGCACAAACTCTATTCTTCCCATTCATACTCAATTGCATTCATTCCATACATTCATAGCACTCGACCTCCCCCTAGAGATGCTGCAGCATACTAGGATGGCCGAACTTGATTTGCTAGATGAGAGGTGACTCCTTGCTATAGATCATGCTCGTGCATACCGGCAAAGGATAGCCCGACATTATGGCAAACACATGAGACCTCGCCACTTTGAAGTGGGAGATCTGGTTTTGAAAATCATCCACTATCGTGGCCCACATCCCCTTGGAAAGTGGCGCCCCAAGTGGGATGGACCCTATTTTGTACGTGCAACCACCACGAACAACTCATATTGGTTGATCGATGTAGAAGGTAGGAATTTAACAGATCCTATCAATATTCAATACTTAAAGAAGTATTATGTGTAGGATTTGGGTTAAATTCCAAATTTTAAAAACCTTTACGGATAGTTGCCCTGAGACCTGAAAATAAGGTTGTAAACACCCCGAAATCCCACGAATTTCTCAAATTCATCTGGTTTTGTAAAAGCAGCCCCAAAGGGCTATTTTGAGTCTGGAAAACCAGGAGCCTTCCAGACAACCCTGTATATATGTTTTAAACTTTATCTTTCAAAAACATATAATATGGCTTTTGAAAACCTTTTAAAACATGTTTTTGAAACCCCGAAGTGGCTTGGCCCGATCAAGACAGGACCAAGAGAGCTAAGAAGAGCCCAGAACTGGAGCACATGTCATGCCCGGCACAGCAACTCTTGTATCTGATTCACACCCCCAGGATCTCGAACGTCCAAGACCCTGTTCTTATCAAAATATCATTTGCAGTCATCTCCGGAAGGCAGAAACGGAGACGGACGACCATGTTGGCGAAGTACTGATGTTGTCAGGCCCCGCACGAATCGTCTGTTTCGAACCCACCTCGAAGGAGTCAGAGTTCAGTTTGGATTGGATCTGGACCATATATATCCAGATCCCAATCCAAACCCATATGTGGACTTGGATTTGGATTTGGATCCAGAGATCCAATCCAATATCCATATCCATGGCCCACATCACCTTCTCATAAATGGAGGTGGGGCCCACTTGAAATTCACGTGGGATCATGGGCATGAGAGAGAGTGGGGATGGAAAATATCAAGAGGGTTGTAATTCAGCTTGACTTGTGTGTCAAGTTTGGGGTTAATCATGTGGGTTAGCCTAATTGAGTGGGTTTAAGCTTGTAATTAGCTAAAACCTAACCTAGGGCTGCACCAACATGAGGTGATTAAGGTCTATGGGCCATGCTAAGGGAGCTCCTTCACCTAAACCTAACCCAAAACACCTAATACAAGCCTACCACCCTAATCCACCCCTAATATGAGCCTAATCACCTAACCCACTTCCCTAATCCCGGCCTAATCCCAACCTAATCACCTAACTGTAAACACCCCAAATCTTCTATTTTTCAAAAACTCTCAAAACACCAAAAAGCTCGTTTGAGCCAAAACGACGACCTGTTTTGAAATGTGAAAACAGGTACAGAAGGCAAAAGAAGACCCTAGGCCCGAAGAGGATTCAAGCCCAGAGCTTCAGAAGCCACTCCCTGATAAAAAAACAAAAGAAAGCAGAGCCCATTTGATGAAAAGCTCAATGGAGTCCAGAACGACGAAACGGAGTCCGAACGACAAAGTTGGGGAAAACCCAGCACCAGACGGAGCGCTGATGAAGCTAGTGCCCGCACAGATCGTTCGCCTCAAGAGGCCAAGAAGGATTGTCCGAAGAAATTTTGATTTGGATCTGGACCATATATATCCAGATCCAAATCCATGTAATGAATAGTGTTTGGATTTGGGCCAATCCAAATAGTGTTTGGGTCGATCCAAATAGTGTTTGGATTTGGATTGGATCCAAATAGTGTTTGGATTGGATCGGATCTGGATCAAAATATCCAGATCCATATCCATAAAAATGTTGGGTTTGGATCGGATACGGATCTCAAAATATCCGAGATCCAATATCCAGATCCAAATAGTGTTTGGATTTGGGTATGGATCCAAACCCAAACCCAAATCCAAGACCCACCTCAAATCTCTATAAATAGAGGTGAGGGGGTCCATGTAAAGGGTTCATGCAAATATTTGGGAGGAGAAAGGGAGTGATAGACCTAGCCATGTGGGCTCATTGGGTGAGGTGGGTTCAAGCCATGTGGGCTAAGTGGGTCTAGACCAAGGGGCTGCAACCAAGGTGGGCTGGACCAAGTGGCTGCAACCGTGGAGACGTGGGCTCAAGCCAAGAAGGACCGACTCCAAGAGGTAAGCCTAACCTAACCTAGCCATTCTCTCTACACCCCTCTAAACCTAACCCCAACCTAGCCTAGGTTCGAACCTACCTAACCCCAAATGAACCTAACCCTAACTAAACCTAGCCCTAACCCAACCTAGGTTCGACCAAACCTAACCCTAGACTTGAACCAACCTAAACCTAACCGGACCGCGCCTGCCGTGCGCGCCCTGACGCCATCCCGCGCCCTGACGCCATCCCGCGCCCCAGTGCCCAGCGCCAGACGCCCGCCAGCACCCAGCGCCAGGCGCCCGATTGCTGCGCCCGACGCCTTCCTGCTGACTTGACCACCTTCCTGCCGACCTAACCTGCACCCTGGCCGTGACCTGTACCCTAGGACAGACCCTACACAGCCCCCGTCTTGGCCGAACCTTAGTTCCCCTAAGACCCTAATCGTGCCCCATAGAACCTCCCTCAAAGCCACCTAGGATAACCCCCTCTTGGCTGCCCAAGGTGAACCGTGAGCCCACGTGCAAGCAAGTTGAACATGGACCAGCTATTTGTAAGTGTCTAAACTTGGTCTATTACATTAACTTGCTTTATATTCAATTAAATTTTGATACAGGGTTGTAGTAAAGGAGCTTCGTCTCCCCCCGATTGTAATAACGTGGTTTGACACACCCACACACACACGCACTTGAGCCTTTCCGCTCTTAGTCGTACACTTCTTGCACACACACGGGCCTAACAAGCCCTTAATATATAGTTATATTTATATATTTTAAGTCAAGGGGTTTTAATTAAGTCGTGTGTGTTGTCTTTCCATTTTCCACACGCACACACATTGAGCCTTCGCTCTTACTCCCAAGACCTTAGTAAAGGCCTTATTGCAGTTATATTTGGGTTTCATTTATGTCGTGTGCGTAGTACTTCAATTCTACACTCACACACATTGAGCTTTCGCTCTTAATCCCAAGACCTTAGTCAAGGCATACTGCAATTTATATTTGGGTTTCATTTCATGTCGTGTGTGTAAGTCTTTCAATTCAAGCATGCACACACATTGAGCCTTCGCTCTTATTTACAAGACCCAAGTAAGGGCCCCTACATATACTCTATATAAAGTATTTCTTTCGGCTACGTCTTTAAGATTCGGGTTTTAAGGTTCAAGTCGTGTGCGTTGTCTTTCAATATATACACGACACACACTTACACAATTGAGCCTTTCCGCTCTTAAGATATAGCCATATTTCCCCTTCCGCTATTTACTTTACAAGTCATTTCCCTTCGGCTATTTATTTTACAAGTCATTTCCCTTCGGTTATTTCCCTTCGGCAATTTCCCTTCGGCATTGTCTTTTAATTTCGGGTTTTCCCTTTGGAGTAGCGTGAGTTTGCATTGCATCTACGCCATACCACGAGGTAGGACGCATATTGCATCGAAGCAAGCCCCGTACTCCCGCTCAAATTCGCCCCATGTAGTGGAGTGTTCATAACACACACCTAGGTGGCCCATAAAGGGATAAAAAGAAAGACTTAGGCACATGCAAATCCACGTGATCTAAAATCTGAAAATCGTACAAACCCGAATCAAATCGTGCAAGACTTAGGCTATTTCGATGCACGCCCATCGTGCCTAAGTAGATTAAAATTTGAAAGACTTAGGGTCGTCCAACCCTTACAAAGTCAAAATCGCCCAAATGCATGGTTTTCAAAAGGTTTTAAAACACTTCTTCATTCAAAATATATTTGGAGTTAAACTTGTTTCAAAATGAAGTCTCTAAGCGTACAGACTGACCCTTGCGCATCGGTGCAAGAAGGTCTGCGACGTAAAAATCCCGCTTGCCTACAATCGCCTTTCAAAAGTCAGATTGTTTTCAAAACATACTATGCTAGTTAAAGTAAACTAGCTGGCACGCCCATAAAGCGAAGTAGATTGCGAAAAGGTTCACTTCAGGCCTAACAACCCGTAAGTGAAAATTTTCGGTGTCTACACTAACCCACTTCCCTAATCCTTCCCTAAACCTAGGTTAATTTCCCTAATCCTAGCCTAAACCTAGCCTAATCACCTAACCTAGCTCACTAAACCTCACCCTAAAACCCAACCACCTAACCTAGCCCTAAACCCCTAAACCACCCCTAGCCCACAATCTACCCAAACCCCTAGTTTTCAAAATATCTGGCCCAACCCTTTCCAGCCCACCTTATCTACATACCACCCTACCTAAACCACCTAACCACTACCCCAAGCCCAGCCCTAACCGACCTACCCATCCCTATTTAAACCCCCCCCTTGGGGGCGGGTTTTCCTAGCTAGCAGCCCTCACCAATCCCAACCGGGTCCCCTTCTTCCCCAGGTCCAGCCGAGTCCCATCATCTCCCTCCTGCTCCACCTACTCCACCTGCACCGCCACCTTCTCTCTTCCATCCACCACCATCTCCTAGCCGGACGCCACACTTGCTCTCCATCCCATCTACACCCGGCTTCTCTCTTCCATCCGCCACCTCTCCCCATTCGGTAAGTACCCCCCCCACTCTACCTAGCTCCTTCTCTACTCCCTCTCCACTCCTAGGCACCCACCATACCACCATCTTACCTACACATCAGCCCCTTGCCGCCACCATTTTCACTTAGCCGAACCTAGCACAACCTAAACTACCGGCCACTACCTAACTATCCTATCTACATCCGACCACCCTATAGGACTCCCATTCGGCCTTCCCTTAAACTCCCCTTAGGTCCACATTCCCTAAACACTCGACTCTCCTAGTGACCCTAAACACTCACTTGGTCCAGCCCCTTTAATCCCCCACATCGAGGCGACACCCATTTGCAGCTGGCCACCTTCGAGGCGCCTATCCCGCGCCCCATTTGCAGCCGGCCAGCACCCTTTGTCATCCACCCTCGCGGAGCTCCCGTTTGCAGCCCAAGGCGAAGGCCAAGCCCACGCTCAAGCAAGGCCACTACGGACCAGCTACTCGTAAGTGCCTAAACTCGGTGTTTAGTTGTATACTTGCTTGAGATTCAATTTGATACGGGGTTGTAATAACTGAGCATAGTCTCCCCCCGCTTGTAATAACGTGGCTTGGCACACCCACACACGTGCACTCTCTTAGTCGTGCACGATTTTGAACACACACGGGCCTAATCAGCCCCTAATACATAAGTATATATACTTTCATTCTCGAAGGGTTTTGCTTAAGTTGGGTGCGTTGTCTTTCAATTCAAGCACTCACACACATTGAGCTTTCGCTCTTATTTGAAAGACCCAAGCAAGGGCCGACCTATACTATTTGGGTTTCATTTCATGTCGTGTGAGTAAGTCTTTCAATTCAAGCACTTTCACACACATTGAGCTTTTGCTCTTATTTAAAAGACCCAAGTAAGGGCCGACCTATACTATTTGGGTTTAATTTCATGTCGTGTATGTAAGTCTTTCAATTCAAGCACCCTCACACACATTGAGCCTTCGCTCTTACTCCCAAGACCTTAGTAAAGGCCTTATTGCTGTTATATTTGGGTTTCATTTATGTTGTGTGTGTAGTACTTCAATTCAAGCACCATCACACACATTGAGCCTTTGCTCTTACTCCCAAGACCTTAGTCAAGGCCATACTGCAATTTATATTTGGGTTTAATTTCATGTCGTGTGTGTAAGTCTTTCAATTCCAGCACGCACCCACATTGAGCCTTCGCTCTTATTTGCAAGACCCGAGTAAGGGCTCATATACATAATCTATATACATATCTCCCTTCGGTTATTTTCCTTCAGTATTGTCTTTACATTTCGGGTTTTTCCCTTTGGAGTAGCGTGAGTTTGCATTGCATCTACGCCATACCACGAGGTAGGACGCATATTTGCATCAAAGCAAGCCCCGCTCGAATTCGCCCATCTAGTGTAGTGTTCATAACACACAAACTAGGTGGCCCGAAAAAGGGATAAAAGAAAAGACTTAGGCACGTGCAAATCCACATGATCTAAAACATGCAATCGCATTTTAAAGACCCGAAATAGACACCTCGAACCGCTTCGTAGACTTTCTCTCCAAAAAGTCGATTTTTGCAAAGCGTACAGACTGACCCTTGCGCATCGGTGCAAGAAGGTCTGCGACGACAAGAGCTTACTTGCTCACAGTCGCTACGTTTAGAAGTCAGTAAAAAATATCTTCGCTAGCTTAGGTAAGCTAGCTGGCACGCCCTGTTTGCATACATAGGCCTTAGACACACGAGAGGATCCACTCCGAGCCTTGAAAAAGGCAAAGAGGCGGGGATTTTCGCGCATCTATAGGGATTGGCATGCTCGGTGGGACGTGAGCCTTTCAAAAATCGAGTTTGTAAGTAGAAGTCTTGCGAAAATTTTGTAAAAAGGTGTCGTTTTAACTTGTTTTCTTTGCTTGTACTTAGGATATTTTGAAAAAGCTTGAAAAGCATGTCAAAATCCAATCCAAGTGAAGTGTCGAGCCAAGGCTCATGCGCATCAAGTTCTCACTCTAGGAGGATTTTCAAAAACAAAATAAAACTAGATGAAATCGAGGATTTGAGAAGGGAGTTTGAGGCCAAAATCGATGCTCTCAGCCAAGAGGCTGAAGTAGGCGATTCATGTTCATCAAACGGTGAATAAAGGCCTAAAAAGAAATCTAAAAAACCTCGCAAGCAAAAAGAGGCCTCCGTAATGGAAGGCAACCAATACCACGAGTCCTTCACACAAAAGGACCGTAAAGCCCTATAGCAGCTGCTAAAAGGGCAGAATAAAGAGAAAAGGAGCTACGCCCTGTCTGATTTCCTTCCTATGACCTACGAAACAGACAGTGACGATGAAATGCCGAACTTCCATCGGTATGATGGCATGGGAGACCCTAGGTCTCACTTGCAGCTTTTCTCACGTCGAGCCCATAAGAAGAAAAAGGACTCGATGAAATGGGTGTATTGGTTCCCTTTATCCCTTAAAGGCACAGCTGCCAAATGGCTGGCTTCCTACGACTTAAGCCAGTTCGCTACTTTTGAAGAATTAGCGAACTGCTTCATGCAAAGATTTGCACACAACGTAGAAGTCATGCCGACTCTGAATACCTTAAGGGATACAAAGCAAGGCATGAACGAAGATGTACATGCCTTCATTATAAGAAGGAGGTCACTTTTGGGCCAAGTGGGAGAGCCCATATCCGAAGGATGCGCAGTAATGCTCATCCTGGATAATTTCAAAAGCGAGTTAAAAACCCTTCTCTCGCTCCATGAGATTTCAACTTTCCATAAGTTGATCAAAAAGGCCTCCCTTTTCGAAACCAACTTGCGAAAAGGGACATACGACCACTTATGGAAAGGAAGTGCCATTCCAAAAACCAATTTGGAAAAGCCCATCGCATATGGGCTGCCCACGACGGACAAAGGGGCAAAGCCCCATAAAATCGCCAATGTCTGGGTGGATCCAAGCATGGCGGGCACTTCCAAAAATTTTGAAAAATTAGAAAATAAGAGGGAACGCAATTTTCAAAAATCGGTTGAAAAACGGGAGTATACTCCGCTGTGGCAACCTGTGTCGGAGGTCCTAGACCTCCTACTTGCCCAGGGCATGATAGAACTCCCTGAAATCCCTGAAGGAGTCACTTCTAAAGGGGGGTATTTAAACCGATTTTGTAAGTATCATCGGCTCAAAGGCCATGATACCAAACGCTGCTTCTCTCTCTTAAATAAAATTGAGAACTTGATAGCAGAAGGCCGGCTCCAGGTCACTATGGAACCTGAGCCACCTCAAGCTATCTTCAACGAACCCTTTCCCAAACACGCCAGTGGCAGTGGTAAAGGAAAGGAGGTATGTACCCTCACCATTTCCAAGGAACTAGCGCAAAAGCCAGAACCTGGTCGACCTACTTGTGCGCCCATCCTTGTACTATACAAGAAGCCCACCCAAGTCGTCATTCGGGGACCACCAAAAGTGGAAACCCCGGTAAAACCAGTTTTAAAAATCCAAGGTTCTCCTCAGCTCATCCTTAGAGCCAAGTTTAGCGCGAACCCTAGGCTGATCGTGGGGGAAGTCACTAGATCCGGGAGGATCTATCAACCCTCGTACCTTCAAGGTGCTAAAAGGTGGTCAGTGTGCCTGGCCCCTCAAAAGCATGTATCCCTAGTGGTCTGCCAAAAGCAGATAAGGACAAAGTCATCCTAAATCCTTATGATTTCGAAAACCACCTTTCAAAGATTCCTATTCACATGTCTATCCTAGAGCTTATAAAAACCTCGCCTAGACATAGACTTGTATTAGAGAAAATTCTAGAAAGGGCCAAGGTTGATTCGAACATAAGTTCAGAATCCTTGTCTGCCCAAGTGGCTTTATTAGGAGCAAAATCGCCCATCACTTTTTCGGAAGATGATGTAGATAGACCCTACGAAACCCATAGCCAGGCCCTGCATATTGAGGTGGTTCTAAACAACCACTCTCTAGACAAGTGCCTAGTCGATGGTGGAGGAGGGCTCAACATCCTTCCACTTCATGTGGCATACAAAATTGGAGTCACCTTGACTTCAGTGAACCCAAGCCCCATCGTTATCACTGGATACGATGGGAATGCGTCTAGACCTTTAGGATCCATCGAACTCCCAATGGAAACGAGAGGGATCGAACACACGGGGGTGTTCCATGTCTTGGACATCTACCCCCATTATAACCTGTTGCTCGGAAGGCCCTGGATACACAGTTTGTGCGCTGTGCCATCAACCTTCCACAGGTGTGTCAAGATCCCTTTCAGGGACCAGGTCGTAGTGATCCTAGGTGAGAGTCACCCACAGCTTCAGGGGATCATAAACTCCCCTTGTTTATCAAGCTCCCAGGCCCATGAGGCTAACCTGGGGCAAATTATGGTTGAGCCACCTCGGCTCGTGTTGAACAAACCTAGGAAGGTTGTATGTGTGAAGGGGCCGCCCAAAGCAGGCCCCCTCCTGACTTTAATCCTCTTAGGAAAACCCAAGCGTTCCCTATTTCCGAAGCCCATGGACAAGAGGCCATACGAGCCTAATATGGACGATAGCATGTTCCAGGACCACGACTTGTATCCAACTTTTTCAAAAAACAAAAAGTCATGGAACATGTTGTTGAACATGGGCTACACGCCCTACAAGAGTCTAGGGGCGCAGAACCAGGGTCTCCTAGAGCCCATCCTGCCTAGGGCCAACCCAAGCCGATATGGGATCGGCTATACTCCCCGAATACCGCCGGAGCCACCTCCTGTGACCACCTGGGTCAAGGGTGCCCCGGAGCCTGTCTTAGAAGAGACCTACGATTTAGACCTCCTATTCCGAGTCTAACCCGTAGTGTTTTCCCTTTGTAGGTATGACGAAAGATCCCTTTTTCTAAAAATACTAAAAACATTTGAAAAACTTAAAATAAAAAAAATTGAAAAACAAGAAAAACCAAAAACAATGGAAAAACAAAAACTCGAAAAAAGAGTGCTTTGTATAGTTCCGAAAGTTCTTGTTTTACAAAAGCCAAAAAAAATCGAAAATTTGGAAAATACCAAAAAGATTTTGTACATAGCTGCTCCTGGTAGGACTTTGGCAAAAGAAAAGGATTTCGAAAGAAACGTCGTCTGCATAGCCAGACCAAAAATTTCGAAATCACTTGAAAATCCAAGTACAAAACCAGGTAATTTTGAAAACCACGCATCAAGTTCCCTCGGGTCTATAGCCCACGAGAATGATCAAAGCCCAGAAGTGGATCCCCTTGAGGAAGATCCCACTTCTGAGCTCCCAGAATTTCATAGAATTCTCGATTTTGAAAGACCTTCCCAATCAGTAGGAGGAGATTTCATAGAGGTGAACCTAGGGGATGATTCCAATTCCAAAACCATCAAAATAGGCGCATGCTTGCATGAAACTGAAAAGTTAGCATTCATTGCATTTCTACAAACCTATTTAGATGTGTTTGCATGGACGTATGAAGACATGCCGGGCATAGATCCCAGCATTGTCGAGCATCGTCTTCCCTTAGATGCAGGTGTAAAACCCATAAAGCAGAAGCTTAGGAAAATACACCCGAATGTACACACGCAAGTCAAAGAGGGTTTAGAAGATCTGCTAAAAGCCGGATTTATAAAACCCATTGCGTATTCTGATTGGTTGTCAAATATCGTTGTGGTTCGAAAAACCAATGGGAAAATTCAAATATGCATCGATTTCAGAAACCTGAATAAAGCCACTCCAAAGGATAATTATCCTTTACCAAACATAGATTTGATAGTCGATAGTACTGCAAATCATGAAATGTTTTCATTCATGGACGGCTATTCAGGTTATAATCAAATCAAACTAAGTCCACGAGATCAGGGTAAGACCGCCTTCACAACCCCATGGGGCACGTACTGCTATACAGTCATGCCCTTTGGTTTAAAAAATGCCGGCGCAACATACCAACGAGCCATGAACACGATCTTCCATGATCAAATTCATGAGCTTCTAGAAGTGTATGTAGATGATCTCTTGGCAAAATCCAAAACCCGATGCACCCATATCGAATGTTTACAAAAGATTTTCGAAAGGCTTAGGCTTTACAAAGTAAAGCTAAACCCTCAAAAATGTGTGTTTGGGGTAGAATCAGGAAAGCTTCTAGGCTTTATGGTGAGCCAAAGGGGAATAGAAGTCGACCCCTCTAAGTGTCGAGCCATCATAGACATGGCTCCACCCTCCAATCTCACCCAAATCCGTAGCCTCCAGGGTCGATTACAATCCGTTCGCCGATTCATATCGAATCTGGCAACTAGATGCGAACCCTTCAACAAACTGTTGAGGAAGGGTACGAAATTCTTATGGGATGACGAATGCCAAAAGTCCTTCGAGAGACTGAAGGCATACTTGGTTAATCCCCCCATTTTGAATCCTCCAAAGCAAGGAAAACCGCTTTTATTATACATCTTCGTGCATGTAAATGCTTTAGGAGCCCTGTTGGCTCAATACGAGGATAACACCCATAAGGAGTATGCCATCTACTATATTTCGAAAACTCTCTTGGCTTATGAACGAAATTATCAAGCCATGGAGAAGACGTGCTTGGCCCTAGTCTGGGCCTGCCAGAAGTTCAGACACTATTTCCTAGATCATGAGATCTGGATAGTGTTCAAGCTTGATCCAATCAAGCACCTGTTCGAAAAACCCATTCTCACGGGTAGATTGGGCAAATGACAGCTCCTTCTAATGGAGTATGATCTGAAATACCATCACCAGATCTCCATTAAGGGGCAAGCCCTAGCAGATTACGTGGCTGAATTCCCCTTAGAGGACGCATATCCCACTCTTGTCGAAATGCCTGATGAAGGCATATTGCAAAACTACTTTCAAAACCACATTTTGGCAAATTCTTTCGAAAACCAAGTGTGGAAGATGCACTTCGACGGGGCACGAAACCAACGAGGGGTTGGTGCAGGGGTCATCCTAATCTCCCCTGAAAAGGGCGAGATTCCCATAGCAGTCCACTTAGATTTCGAATGTTCCAACAACGTAGCTGAGTATGAAGCACTCATACAAGGCTTAAAGATTTCGAAAACTCTAGGGGCATCATGCATCGAGGTCTTTGGAGATTCGCTCCTTGTCATAAACCAGGTTTTAAAAATTTGGCAAGTACGTAATGAGAAACTACTTCCATATCACGAGTTGGCCACTCGATTGGTCCAATCCTTCCAGTCGTGTAAGCTCACACACGTAGGAAGGGAGGACAATGGCATCGCCGATGCCCTCTCCTCCTTGGGTTCAGCCCTGAAGGTCGATCCCATTTCAGGGACCAAATCTTTGGAAATATGGCATGCGCCCCACCCATCCACACACGATTTGGATATTTGCCAAAACAACCCAGAGTCTATTGAAGAACCCTGGTTCTATGACATAAAACAATTTTTAGAAAAGGGGGGATTTACCGAGGATGCCACATCCAAAGATAAGGCATTCATTCGTAAGATTTTGACCCGATACACCATTCTGGGTGGGGTCTTATACAAAAAGAGTTTTACCGGCATTCTGCATAGGTGTATCGACCTAGAGGAGGCTAGGATAGTAATGCATGAGTTCCACGATGGAGAATGTGGAGGTCATGTTAATGCCAACATGATGGCGATGAAAATACTTAGAGGGGGCTATTTTTGGTCCACCCTGAAAAAGGATTGTCACGATCATGTTAGGTAGTGTCATCCATGTCAAGTGCATGGGCACGCCATTCATATCCCATCATCTGCATTGCATTCCGTGGTCAGCCCCAGGCCATTTACCATGTGGGCGTTTGACATCATAGGCCCAATATTTCCAAAGGCCTCGAATGGGCATCGTTTTATTTTAGCAGCCACGGAGTATTTCTCCAAGTGGGTGGAAGCCATTTCCCTAACCAATGTAATTTGGCAACATGTGGTGGCTTTCATCCGGAGGAATATCTTGGCTCGATTTGGGGTTTCACGAGACCTTGTGTCTGATAATGGTACCCCATTCAAGAACGAGCGGATGGTTAAGTTGTGCAACACGTATGGCATAACTCACCACTTCTCCTCGCTCTACTACCCTCAAGGAAACGGCCAAGCCGAAGCCACAAACAAGACTCTCATTAGTATTATTGAGAAAACCTTAGAGAAGGGTAGGACGTGGCACGAGAAGCTGGATGAAGCCTTATGGGCTTATAGGACTTCCATCCGGACTCCCACGAATGCCACACCATTCGAGTTGGTCTATGCACAAATGCCATTCTTCCCATTCATACTCAACTGCATTCATTCCATACATCCATAGCACTCGACCTCCCCCTAGAGACGCTTCAGCATGCTAGGATGGCCGAACTAGATTTGCTAGATGAGAGGCGACTCCTTGCCATGGATCATGCTCGTGCATACCGGCAAAGGATAGCCCGACATTATAGCAAACACATGAGACCTCGCCACTTTGAAGTGGGAGATCTGGTCTTAAAAACCATCCACCATCGTGGCCCACACCCCCTAGGCAAGTGGCGCCCCAACTGGGATGGACCCTATGTTGTACGAGCAACCACTACGAACAATTCGTATTGGTTGATCGATGTAGAAGGTAGAAATTTAGCAGATCCTATCAATATTCAATACTTAAAGAAGTATCATGTGTAGGATCTGGACTAAATTCCAGTTTTCAAAAATTTAGAGGGATAGCTGCCTTGAGACATGTGAATAAGGTGCAAAGGCGAACTCGTGTGACCCTAAGTGAGAGAATTCGCACTTGTGAAAGAGTGGAGTTTTCAAAATCGTGGTTACATTTTAAAATCCTTCTTCTTACAAAGAAAGGCCTAGTTCAACATAGCAAGATACTTGCAAGTAGTACGTGCTATTTCTAAATAGGCTGATCTGGAATGGATCGAGTGTAGGCTTGGGATAAGTCTGCCCCTCTTCTCTCCTATTTTCAAAAGGAAAACAAAGGCCCAAAACAAAAGGGAATTCCCCATTCAAAGTCTTTTCCCAAAAGAAAGAAACCAGACTTCAAAAAGAAAAATCGATTCTCTTATGAAAAAGAGGGATTAAAGAAAAAATACTCCCAAAGGGAGACCCTCGATGAAAAAAAGGAAAAAGAAGCCAAAAAGCTCAAAAAGAGCAGTTTTCCGCCTTCTATGCCTTAAACCACGGGACGCTTCAGAAGGGACCGTGGTATCTCTTTCCCATCCCTGGCTCATCCCAAGCTAAAGCATGGTTCATTTCGAGGAATCCTAAAGTAAAAATAGGATTTACTTACTTGAATTTCATCTTGTTTGAGAATTCAATGTTTCGAGTAAGACGTAGGAATTTAAAATGAAGCTTGTTTTCTTATAAAACCTCCGCTAGATAAGCGAGTGTTAAGACTCAAACAAGGGCAAGCACGAAGAGCTCGAGATCCTTAGGATCGAGGCTCAAGACAGTTGTCCCTTTTGTAAATAGTTTTTGTAAATAAGTTTTGAAAACCGAACATCGAACAGCATAGGATTTGCTCACTTGGAGCAATAGACCTTGTAAGTCTCTAGAGTTCGACCACATCTGGTCTCTGGGAGGTCGCCACTCTTCCACCACACCCATGTCATTTGCATTCCACGCATGGTACTTGCATGAACATGATTCCATTTAGGACCAGATTCTATAGTAAAACCCTTTGGCGTGATATCTCCTCCTACCAGAGTTTGTAAATTGAGATTTTTGCTAAAAATTGGGACGATCCCATGTTCTTCGTGGATAGATCTAGGGAGACATTGAAAGGGGTGTTTGTCATCTTTGCCCTTATCCAAATCTATTTTGGACAAGGCCAAAGAGGGGCATCTGTAAACACCCCGAAATCCCACGAATTTCTCAAATTCATCTGGTTTTGTAAAAGCAGCCCCAAAGGGCTATTTTGAGTCTGGAAACCCAGGAGCCTTCCAAATAACCCTGTATATATGTTTTAAACTTTATCTTTCAAAAACATATAATATGGCTTTTGAAAACCTTTTAAAACACGTTTTTGAAACCCCGAAGTGGCTTGGCCCGATCAAGACAGGACTAGGAGAGCTAAGAAGAGCCCGGAAACGGAGCACATGTCATGCCCGGCACATCAACTATTGTATCTGATTCACACCCCCAGGATCTCGAACGTCCAAGACCCTGTTCTTATCAAAATATCATTTGCATTCATCTCCGGAAGGTAGAAACGGAGACGGACGACCATGTTGGCGAAGACCCAACGCAGACGAAGTACTGATGCTGTCAGGCCCCGCACGAATCGTCTGTTTCGAACCCAGCTCGAAGGAGTCAGAGTTCAGTTTGGATTGGATCTGGACCATATATATCCAGATCCCAATCCAAACCCATATGTGGACTTGGATTTGGATTTGGATCCAGAGATCCAATCCAATATCCATATCTATGGCCCACATCACCCTCTCATAAATGGAGGTGGGGCCCACTTGAAATTCACGTGGGATCATGGGCATGAGAGAGAGTGGGGATGGAAAATATCAAGAGGGTTGTAATTAAGCTTGACTTGTGTGTCAAGTTTGGGGTTAATCATGTGGGTTAGCCTAATTGAGTGGGTTTAAGCTTGTAATTAGCTAAAACCAAACCTAAGGCTGTACCAACATGAGGTGATTAAGGTCTATGGGCCATGCTAAGGGAGCTCCTTCACCTAAACCTAACCCAAAACACCTAATACAAGCCTACCCCCCTAATCCACCCCTAATCTGAAACTAATCACCTAACCCACTTCCCTAATCCCGGCCTAATCCCAACCTAATCACCTAACCCACTTCCCTAATCCTTCCCTAAACCTAGGTTAATTTCCCAAATCCTAGCCTAAACCTAGCCTAATCACCTAACCTAGCTCACTAAACCTCACCCTAAAACCCAACCACCTAACCTAGCCCTAAACCCCTAAACCACCCCTAGCCCACAATCTACCCAAACCCCTAGTTTTCAAAATATCTGGCCCAACCCTTTCCAGCCCACCTTATCTACATACCACCCTACCTAAACCACCTAACCACTACCCCAAGCCCAGCCCTAACCGACCTACCCATCCCTATTTAAACCCCCCCCTTGGGGGCGGGTTTTCCTAGCTAGCAGCCCTCACCAATCCCAACCGGGTCCCCTTCTTCCCCAGGTCCAGCCGAGTCCCATCATCTCCCTCCTGCTCCACCTACTCCACCTGCACCGCCACCTTCTCTCTTCCATCCACCACCATCTCCCAGCCAGACGCCACACTTGCTCTCCATCCCATCTACACTCGGCTTCTCTCTTCCATTCGCCACCTCTCCCCATTCGGTAAGTACCCCCCCCACTCTACCTAGCTCCTTCTCTACTCCCTCTCCACTCCTAGCCACCCACCATACCACCATCTTACCTACACATCAGCCCCTTGCCGCCACCATTTTCACTTAGCCGAACCTAGCACAACCTAAACTACCGGCCACTACCTAACCATCCTATCTACATCCGACCACCCTATAGGACTCCCATTCGGCCTTCCCCTAAACTCCCCTTAGGTCCACATTCCCTAAACACTCGACTCTCCTAGTGACCCTAAACACTCACTTGGTCCAGCCCCTTTAATCCCCCACATCGAGGCGACACCCATTTGTAGCCGGCCACCTTCGAGGCGCCTATCCCGCGCCCCATTTGCAGCCCTCCAGCACCCTTTGTCATCCACCCTCGCGGAGCTCCCGTTTGCAGCCCAAGGCGAAGGCCAAGCCCACGCTCAAGCAAGGCCTCTACGGACCAGCTACTCGTAAGTGCCTAAACTCGGTCTTTAGTTGTATACTTGCTTGAGATTCAATTTGATACGGGGTTGTAATAACGGAGCATAGTCTCCCCCCGCTTGTAATAACATGGCTTGGCACACCCACACACGTGCACTCTCTTAGTCGTGCACGATTTTGAACACACACGGGCCTAATCAGCCCCTAATACATAAGTATATATACTTTCATTCTCGAAGGGTTTTGCTTAAGTTGGGTGCGTTGTCTTTCAATTCAAGCACTCACACACATTGAGCTTTCGCTCTTATTTGAAAGACCCAAGTAAGGGCCGACCTATACTATTTGGGTTTCATTTCATGTCGTGTGAGTAAGTCTTTCAATTCAAGCACTTTCACACACATTGAGCTTTCGCTCTTATTTAAAAGACCCAAGTAAGGGCCGACCTATACTATTTGGGTTTAATTTCATGTCGTGTGTGTAAGTCTTTCAATTCAAGCACCCTCACACACATTGAGCCTTCGCTCTTACTCCCAAGACCATAGTAAAGGCCTTATTGCAGTTATATTTGGGTTTCATTTATGTCGTGTGTGTAGTACTTCAATTCAAGCACCCTCACACACATTGAGCCTTCGCTCTTACTCCCAAGACCTTAGTCAAGGCCATACTACAATTTATATTTGGGTTTAATTTCATGTCGTGTGTGTAAGTCTTTCAATTCCAGCACGCACCCACATTGAGCCTTCGCTCTTATTTGCAAGACCCGAGTAAGGGCTCATATATATAATCTATATACATATCTCCCTTCGGTTATTTCCCTTCAGTATTGTCTTTACATTTCGGATTTTTCCCTTTGGAGTAGCGTGAGTTTGCATTGCATCTACGCCATACCACGAGGTAGGACGCATATTTGCATCAAAGCAAGCCCCGCTCGAATTCGCCCATGTAGTGGAGTGTTCATAACACACAAACTAGGTGGCCCGAAAAAGGGATAAAAGAAAAGACTTAGGCACGTGCAAATCCACGTGATCTAAAACATGCAATTGCATTTTAAAGACCCGAAATAGACACCTCGAACCGCTTCGTAGACTTTCTCTCCAAAAACTCGATTTTTGCAAAGCGTACAGACTGACCCTTGCGCATCGGTGCAAGAAGGTCTGCGACGACAAGAGCTTACTTGCTCACAGTCGCCATGTTTAGAAGTCAATAAAAAATATCTTCGCTAGCTTAGGTAAGCTAGCTGGCACGCCCTATTTGCATACATAGGCCTTAGACACACGAGAGGATCCGCTCCGAGCCCTGAAAAAGGAAAAGAGGCGGGGATTTTCGCGCGTCTACAAAGGTGCAAAGGCAAATCGTGTGACCTTGAGTAAGAGAATTCGCACTTGTGAAAGAGTGGAGTTTTCTAAAATCGAGTTTACATTTCAAAATCCTTCTTCTTACAAAGAAAGGCCTAGTTCAACATAGCAATATACTTGCAAGTAGTACGTGCTATTTCTAAATAGGCTGATCTGGAATGGATCGAGTGTGACCTTGGGATAAGTCCTTCCCCCTTCTCTTCTCCTTCCAAAAGGAAAATGTGGCCCAAATAAAGGGAATTTTCCCATCCGAAGTCTCTTTCCAAAAGAAAGAAACCAGAATCCAAAAGAAAAATTGATTCTCTTGTGAAAAAGGGGGATTAAAGAAAAAATACTCCCAAAGGGAGACCCTCTATGAAAAAAAAGGAAAAAGAGGCTAAAAAGCTCAAAAAGAGTAGTTTTCTACCTTCTATGCCTTAAACCACGGGATGCTTCAGAAGGGACCGTGGTATCTCTTTCCCATCCCTGGCTTATCCCAAGCTAAAACATGGTTCATTTCGAGGAATCCTAAAGTAAAAATAGGATTTGCTTACTTGAATTTCATTTTCTTTGAAAATTCGACGTTTTGAGTAAAACGTAAGAATTTGAAATATAGCTTGTTTTCTTATAAAACCTCCGCTAGATAAGCGAGTGTCAAGACTCAAGCAAAGGCAAACACGAAGAGCTCGAGATCCTTAGGATTGAGACTCAAGACAGTTGTCCCTTTTGTAAATAGCTTTTGTAAATAGATTTTGAAAAATCGAATATCGAACAGCATAGGATTTGCTCACTTAAAGCAACAGGCCTTGTAAGACTCGAGAGTTCGACCATATCCGGTCTCTGGGAGGTCTCCATTCTTGGCACCCCACCCATGTCATTGTAAACACCCCGAAATCCCACGAATTTCTTAAACAAATCTGGTTTTGATACAAGCAGCCCCAAAGGGCCGTTTTTGAGTTTGGAAACCCAGGAGCCTTCCAAACAACCCTGTATATATGTTTTAAAACTTTATCTTTCAAAACATATGATATAGCTTTTGAAAACCCTTTTAAAACATGTTTTGAAACCCCGAAGTGGCTTGGCCTGATCAAGACAGGACCAGGAGAGCCCAGAAGAGCCCGGAACCGGAGCACCTGTCGAGCCCGGCACAGCATCTCTTGTATCTGATTCACACCTCAGGATCTCGAACGTCCAAGACCCTGTTCTTATCAAAAAAGCATTTGAAGTCATCTCCAGAAGGCAGAAACGGAGGCGGACGACTATGTTGGCGAAGACCCAACGCAGACGGAGTACTGATGCTGTCAGGCCCCGCACGAATCGTCCGTTTCGAACCCAGCTCGAAGGAGTCAGAGTTCAGTTTGGATTGGGTCTGGACCATATATATCCAGATTCCAATCCAAACCCATATGTGGACTTGGATTTGGATTTGGATCCAAAGATCCAATCCAATATCCATATCCATGGCCCACATCACCTTCTCATAAATGAAGGTGGGGCCCACTTGAAATTCACGTGGGATATTGGGCATGAGAGAGAGTGGGGGTGATAAATATCAAGAGTGTTGTATTAAGCTTGACTTGTGTGTCAAGTTTGGGTTTAATCTTGTGGTTTAGCCTAATTGAGTGGGTTTAAGCTTGTAATTAGCTAAAACCTAACCTAGGGCTGCACCAACATGGGATGATCAAGGTTTATGGGCCATGCTAAGGGAGCTCCATCACCTAAACCTAGCCAAAAATACCTAAACCTAGCCTAAACCCCTATTCCACCCCTAATCTGAACCTAATCACCTAACCCACTTCCCTAATCCCGGCCTAATCCCAACCTAATCACCTAACCCACTTCCCTAATCCTTCCCTAAACCTAGATTAATTTCCCTAATCCTAGCCTAAACCTAGCCTAAACCACCTAACCTAGCTCACTAAACCTCACCCTAAAACCCAACCACCTAACCTAGCCCTAAACCACCCTTAGCCCACGATTTTCCCAAACACCTAGTTTTAAAATATCTGGCCCAATCCCATCCAGCCCACCTTATCTACATACTACCCTACCTAAACCACCTAACCACTACCCACAGCCCAGCCCTAACCGACCTACCCATCCCCTATTTAAACCCCCCTCCTTGTGGGCGGGTTTTCAAGTGGGAGCCCTCACCTCAGCCCAGCCGATTCCACTCTCCAATCCGCCCGCCTGCTCCACTCCCCAACTGCTCCACCTGCTCCACCAGCCACCACCTGCACCGCCACCTTCCCTCTTCCATCCACCACCACCATCCCTCAGCCGGACGCCACCACCTCCACCCAACCGAACCAGCCAACAGTCACCTGCCCGCCTGCTTCCCATTTCATCCGCCACCTCTCCCCATTCGGTAAGTGCCCCAAACTCCCTCAAAACCACTCTCTACCACCTCCCCACTCTTAGCCACCCATCTTCCCCTTAGCTCAACCTCTTTGCCGCCACCATCTAAGCCTAGCCGAACCTAGGATAACCCAAGTGGCTGGCCACTACTCAGCCACCACCTCCCATTCGGCCGACCTCCCCCTAGGCGTCCTCTTTGGCCTTCCCACTAGCTCACCTTTTAGGTCCAGTTTCCCTAAGTCCCTAACTTCCCTAGTGACCCTAAGACCCACTTAGTCAGCCACTCTAAACTCCCTACTTGGAGGCGCCGCCCACTTGCCACCGATCCCCTTCAAGGCGTCCATCCCGCGCCCCATTTGCAGCCGGCCAGCACTCTTGGTCACATACCTTCGCGGAGCTCCCGTTTGCAGCCCAAAGCCAAGGCCACGCTCAAGCAAGACCTCTACGGACCAGCTACTTGTAAGTTTCTAAACTCGGTCTTTAGTCATACGCTTGCTTGAAATTCAATTTGATACGGGGTTGTAATAACGGAGCCTAGTCTCCCCCCGCTTGTAATAACGTGGCTTGGCACAACCACACACACGTGCACTCTCTTAGTCGTGCACAACTTTGAACACACACGGGCCTAATCAGCCCCTAATATATAAGTATACGTTTATATATTTCATTCCCGAAGGGTTTTGTTTAAGTTGGGTGTGTTGTCTTTCAATTTAAACACTCTCACACACATTGAGCTTTCGCTCTTATTTGAAAGACCCAAGTAAGGGCCGACCTATACTATTTGGGTTTCATTTCATGTCGTGTGAGTAAGTCTTTCAATTTAAACACTCTCACACACATTGAGCTTTCGCTCTTATTTGAAAGACCCAAGTAAGGGCCGACCTATACTATTTGGGTTTCATTTCATGTCGTGTGAGTAAGTCTTTCAATTCAAGCACTTTCACACACATTGAGCCTTCGCTCTTACTCCCAAGACCTTAGTCAAGGCCATACTGCAATTTATATTTGGGTTTAATTTCATGTCGTGTGTGTAAGTCTTTCAATTCAAGCACGCACACACATTGAGCCTTCGCTCTTACTCCCAAGACCTTAGTCAAGGCCATACTGCAATTTATATTTGGGTTTAATTTCATGTCGTGTGTGTAAGTCTTTCAATTCAAGCACGCACCCACATTGAGCCTTCGCTCTTATTTGCAAGACCCGAGTAAGGGCTCATATACATAAGATATATACATATCTCCCTTCGGTTATTTCCCTTCGGTTATTTCCCTTCGGTTATTTCCCTTCGGTTATTTCCCTTCGGTTATTTCCCTTCTGTTATTTCCCTTCAGCATTGTCTTTACATTTCGGGTTTTCCCTTTGGAGTAGCGTGAGTTTGCATTGCATCTACGCCATACCACGAGGTAGGACGCATATTGCATCAAAGCAACCCCCGCTCGAATTCGCCCATGTAGTGGAGTGTTCATAACACACAAACTAGGCGACCCAAAAAGGGATAAAAGAAAAGACTTAGGCACGTGCAAATCCACGTGATCTAAAACATGCAATCGCATCTTAAAGACCCGAAATAGACACCTCGAACCGTTTCGTAGACTTTCTCCCTAAAACTCGATTTTTGTAAAAGCGTACAGACTGACCCTTGCGCATCGGTGCAAGAAGGTCTGCGACGACAAGAGCTCACTTGCTCACAGTCGCCACGTTTAGAAGTCAGTATTGATATATCTTCGCTAGCTTAAGTAAGCTAGCTGGCACGCCCTGTTTGTATATCTAGGCCTTAGACGCACGATAAGATCCACTCCAAGCCACGAAAGGGGCGAAGAGGCGGGGATTTTCGCGCGTCTACAGAGATTGGCACGCCCGGTGGGACGTGAGCCTTTTCAAAAAACGAGTTTACTTGTAGGAGTCTTGCGAAAATTTTATAAAGGTGTCATTTTAACTTGTTTTCTTTGTTTTCACTTAGGAAATTTTGAAAAAGCTTGAAAAGCATGTCAAAATCCAATCCAAGTGAAGTGTCGAGCCAAGGCTCATGCGCATCAAGTTCTCACTCTAGGAGGATTTTGAAAAACAAAATAAAACTAGATGAAATCGAGGACTTGAGAAGGGAATTTGAGGCCAAAATCGATGCTCTCAGCCAAGAGGCTGAAGTAGGCGATTCGTGTTCATCAAACGGTGAACAAAGGCCTAAAAAGAAAATGGAAAAACCTCGCAAGCAAAAAGAAGCCTCCGTAATGGAAGGCAACCAATACCACGAGTCCTTCACACAAAAGGACCGTAAAGCCCTACAGCAGCTGCTGAAAGGGCAAAATAAAGAGAAAAGAAGCTACGCCCTGTCTGATTTCCTTCCTATGGATTACGAAACAGACAGTGACGATGAAATACCGAACTTCCATCGGTATGATGGCATGGGAGACCCTAGGTCTCACTTGCAGCTTTTCTCACGTCGAGCCCATAAGAAGAAAAAGGACTCGATGAAATGGGTGTATTGGTTCCCTCTATCCCTTAAAGGCACAGCTGCCAAATGGCTGGCTTCCTACGACTTAAGCCAGTTCGCTACTTTTGAAGAGTTAGCGAACTGCTTCATGCAAAGATTTGCACACAACGTGGAAGTCACGCCAACCCTGAATACTTTAAGGGATACAAAGCAAGGCATGAACGAAGACGTGCATGCCTTCATTATAAGATGGAGGTCTCTTTTAGGCCAAGTGCGAGAGCCTATATCCGAAGGATGCGCAGTAATGCTCATCCTGGATAATTTTAAAAGCGAGTTAAAAACCCTTCTCTCGCTCCATGAGATTTCAACTTTCCATAAGTTGATCAAAAAGCCTCCCTTTTCGAAACCAACTTGCGAAAAGGGACATACGATCACTTATGGAAAGGAAGTGTCGTTCCCAAAACACGTGTGGAAAAGCCCATTGCATATGGGCTGCCCACAACGGACAAAGGGGCAAAGCCCCATAAAATCGCCAATGTCCGGGTGGATCCAGGCATGGCGGGCACTTCTAAAAATTTCGAAAAAATAGAAAATAAGAGAGAACGCAATTTTTCAAAACCAATTGAAAAACGGGAGTACACTCCGCTGGGGCAACCTGTGTCGGAGGTCCTAGACCTCCTACTTGCCCAGGGCATGATCGAACTCCCTGAAATCCCCGAAGGAGTCACGTCCAAAGGGGGGTATTTAAACCGGTTTTGCAAGTATCATCGGCTCAAAGGCCATGATACCAAACGGTGCTTCTCTCTTCTAAATAAAATTGAGAACTTGATAGCGGAGGGCCGGCTCCAGGTCACTGCGGAATCTGAGCCACCTCAAGCTATCTTCAAGGAACCCTTTCCCAAACACGCCAGTGGCAGTGGGAAAGGAAAGGAGGTATGTACCCTCACCATTTCCAAGGAACTAGCGCGAAAGCCCGAACCTGGTCGACCTGCTTGTGCGCCCATCCTTGTACTATACAAGAGGCCCGCCCAAGTCGTCATTCGGGGACCATCAAAAGTGGAAACCCCGGCAAAACCAGTTTTGAAAATCCAAGGTTCTCCTCAGCTCATCCTTAGAGCCAAGTTTAGCGCGAACCCTAGGCTGGTCGTGGGGGAAGTCACTAGATCCGGGAGGATCTACCAACCCCCGCACCTTCAAGGTGCTCAAAAGGTGGTCAGTGTGCCTGGCCCCTCAAAAGCATGTATCCCTAGTGGTCCGCCAAAAGCAGATAAGGACAAAATCATCCTAAATCCTTATGATTTCGAAAACCACCTTTCAAAGATTCCTATTCACATGTCTATCCTAGAGCTTATCAAAACCTCGCCTAGGCATAGACTTGTCTTAGAGAAAATTCTAGAAAGGGCCAAGGTTGATTCAAACATAAGTCCGGAGTCCTTGTCTGCCCAAGTGGCTTTGTTAGGAGCAAAATCGCCCATCACCTTTTCGGAAGATGATGTAGATAGACCCTACGAAACCCATAACCAGGCCCTGCATATCGAGGTGGTTCTAAACAACCACTCTCTGGACAGGTGCCTAGTCGATGGTGGAGGAGGGCTCAACATCCTTCCACTTCACGTGGCGTACAAAATCGGAGTCACCTTGACTTCAGTGAACCCAAGCCCCATCGTTATCACTGGATACGATGGGAATGCGTCTAGGCCTTTAGGATCCATCGAACTCCCAATGGAAACGGGAGGGATTGAACACACGGGGGTGTTCCATGTCTTAGACATCCACCCCCATTATAACCTGTTGCTGGGAAGACCCTGGATACACAGTTTGTGCGCTGTGCCATCCACCTTCCACAAGTGTGTCAAGATCCCTTTTAGGGACCAAGTCGTAGTGATCCTAGGTGAGAGTCACCCACAGCTTCAGGGGATCATAAACTCCCCTTGTTTATCGAGCTCCCAGGCCCATGAGGCTAACCTGGGGCAAATCATGGTTGAGCCACCTCGGCTCGTGTTGAACAACCCTAGGAAGGTTGTATGTGTGAAGGGGCCGCCCAAAGCAGGCCCCCTCCCAACTCTAATCCTCCTAGGAAAACCCAAGCGTTCCCTATTTCCAAAACCCCTGGACAAAAGGCCCTACGAGCCTAATATGGACGATAGCATGTTCCAGGACCACGACTTATATCCCATCTTTTCAAAAAACAAAAGGTCGTGGAACATGTTATTAAACATGGGCTACACGCCCTACAAAAGTCTAGGGGCACAAAACCAGGGTCTCCTAGAGCCCATCCTTCCTAGGGCCAATCCAAGCCGATACGGGATCGGCTATACTCCCCGAATACCGCCGGAGCCACCCCCTGTGACCACCTGGGTCAAGGGTGCCCCGGAGCCTGTCTTAGAAGAAACCTATGGTTTAGACCTCCTATTCCGAGTCTAACCCATAGTGTTTTCCCTTTGTAGGTATGACGGAAGATCCCTTTTTCTAAAAATACCAAAAACATTTGAAAACTTAAAATCCGAAAAAAATCGAAAAAAAAGAAAAACCAAAAACAATGGAAAAGCAAAAACTCGAAAAAAGTGTGCTTTGTATAGTTCCCAAAGTTCTGGTTTTACAAAAACCCAAAAAAATCGAAAAATTGGAAAATACCAAAAAGATTTTGTACATAGCTGCTCCTGGTTTAACTTTGGCGAAAGAAAAGAATTTCGAAAGAAACGTCGTCTGCATAGCCAGACCAAAAATTTCGAAATCACTTGAAAATCCAAGTACAAAACCAGGTTATTTTGAAAACCACGCATCAAGTTCCCTCGGGTCTATAGCCCACGAGAATGATCAAAGCCCAGAAGTGGATCCCCTTGAGGAAAATCCCGCTTCTGAGCTCCCAGAATTTCATAGAATTCTCGATTTTGAAAGACCTTCCCAATCAGTAGGAGGAGATTTCGTAGAGGTGAACCTAGGGGATGATTCCAATCCCAAAACCATCAAAATAGGCGCATGCTTGCATGAAACTGAAAAGTTAGCATTCATTGCATTTCTACGGACCTATTTAGATGTGTTTGCATGGACGTATGAAGACATGCCGGGCATAGATCCCAGCATAGTCGAGCATCGTCTTCCCTTAGATGTAGGTGTAAAACCAATAAAGCAGAAGCTTAGAAAAATACACCCGAATGTACACACGCAAGTCAAAGAGGGTTTAGAAGATCTGCTAAAAGCCGGATTTATAAAACCCATTGCGTATTCTGATTGGTTGTCAAATATCGTTGTAGTTCGAAAAACCAATGGGAAAATTCGAATATGCATCGATTTCAGAAACCTGAATAAAGCCACTCCAAAGGATAATTATCCTTTACCAAACATAGATTTGATAGTCGATAGTACTGCAAATCATGAAATGTTTTCATTTATGGATGGCTATTCAGGCTATAATGAAATCAAACTAAGTCCACGAGATCAGGGTAAGACCGCCTTCACAACCCCATGGGGCACGTACTGCTATACAGTCATGCCCTTTGGTTTGAAAAATGCCGGCGCAACATACCAACGAGCCATGAACACGATCTTCCATGATCAAATTCACGAGCTTGTAGAAGTGTATGTAGATGATCTCTTGGCAAAATCCAAAACCCGATGCACCCATATCGAATGTTTACAAAAAATCTTCGAAAGGCTTAGGCTTTACAAAGTAAAGCTAAACCCTCAAAAATGTGTGTTCGGGGTAGAATCAGGAAAGCTTCTAGGCTTTATGGTGAGCCAAAGGGGAATAGAAGTCGACCCCTCTAAGTGTCGAGCCATCATAGACATGGCTCCACCCTCCAATCTCACCCAAGTCCGTAGCCTCCAGGGTCGATTACAATCTGTGCGCCGATTCATATCGAATCTGGCAACTAGATGCGAACCCTTCAACAAACTGTTGAGGAAGGGTACGAAATTCTTATGGGATGACGAATGCCAAAAGTCCTTCGAGAGACTAAAGGCATACTTGGTTAATCCCCCCGTTTTGAATCCTCCAAAGCAAGGAAAACCGCTGTTATTATACATCTCCGTGCATGTAAACGCTTTAGGAGCCCTGTTGGCTCAATACGAGGATGACACCCATAAGGAGTATGCCATCTACTATATTTCGAAAACTCTCTTGGCTTATGAACGAAATTATCAAGCCATGGAGAAGACGTGCTTGGCCCTAGTCTGGGCCTGCCAGAAATTCAGACACTACTTCCTAGATCATGAGATCTGGATAGTGTCCAAGCTTGATCCAATCAAGCACTTATTCGAAAAACCCATTCTCACGGGTAGATTGGGCAAATGGCAACTCCTTCTAATGGAGTATGATCTAAAATACCATCACCAGATCTCCGTTAAGGGGCAAGCCCTAGCAGATTACGTGGCTGACTTCCCCTTGGAGGACGCATATCCCACTCTTGTCGAAATGCCTGATGAAGGCATATTGCAAAACCATTCTCAAAACCACATTTTGGCAAATTCTTTCGAAAACCAAGTGTGGACGATGCACTTCGACGGGGCACGAAACCAACGAGGGGCTGGTGCCGGGATCATCCTAATCTCCCCTGAAAAGGGCGAGATTCCCATAGCAGTCCGCCTAGATTTCGAATGTTCCAACAACGTAGCTGAGTATGAAGCACTCATACAAGGCTTAAGGATTTCGAAAACTCTAGGGGCATCATGCATCGAGGTCTTTGGAGATTCGCTCCTTGTCATAAACCAGGTTTTAAAAATTTGGCAAGTACGTAATGAAAAACTACTTCCATATCACGAGTTGGCCACTCGATTGGTCCAATCCTTCCAGTCGTGTAAGCTCACACACGTGGGAAGAGAGGACAATGGCATCGCCGATGCCCTCTCTTCCTTGGGTTCAGCCCTGAAGGTCGATCCCATTTCAGGGACCAGATCTTTGGAAATATGGCATGCACCCCATCCATCCACACACAACTTGGATATTTGCCAAAACAACCCAGGGTCTATTGAAAAACCCTGGTTCTATGACATAAAACAATTTTTAGAAAATGGGGGATTCACCGAGGATGCCACATCCAAAGATAGGGCATTCATTCGTAAGATTTCGACCCGATACACCATTCTGGGTGGGGTCTTATACAAAAAGAGTTTTACTGGCATTCTGCTTAGGCGTATCGACCTAGAGGAGGCTAGGATAGTGATGCACGAGTTCCACGACGGAGAATGTGGAGGTCATGTTAATGCCAACATGATGGCAATGAAAATACTTAGAGGGGGTTATTTTTGGTCCACCCTGAAAAAGGATTGTCACGATCATGTTAGGAAGTGTCATCCATGTCAATTGCATGGGCACGCCATTCATATCCCTTCATCTGCATTGCATTCCGTGGTCAGCCCCTGGCCATTTACCATGTGGGCATTTGACATTGTAGGCCCCATATTTCCAAAGGCCTCAAATGGGCATCGTTTTATTTTAGCAGCCACGGAGTATTTCTCCAAGTGGGTGGAAGCCATTTCCCTAACAAATGTAATGGGGCAACATGTGGTGGCTTTCATCCGGAGGAATATCTTGGCTCGATTTGGGGTACCACGAGACCTTGTGTCTGATAATGGTACCCCATTCAAGAACGAGCGGATGGTTAAGTTGTGCAACACGTATGGCATAACTCACCACTTCTCCTCGCCCTACTACCCTCAAGGCAACGGCCAAGCCGAAGCCACAAACAAGACTCTCATTGGTATCATTGAGAAGACCTTAGAGAAGGGTAGGAGGTGGCATGAGAAGCTGGATGAAGCCTTATGGGCTTATCGGACTTCCATCCGAACTCCCACGAATGCCACACCATTCGAATTGGTCTATGGCACAAACGCCATTCTTCCCATTCATACCCAACTGCATTCATTCCATACATCCATTGCACTCGACCTCCCCCTAGAGACGCTTCAGCATGCTAGGATGGCCGAACTAGATTTGCTAGATGAGAGGCGACTCCTTGCTATGGATCATGCTCGTGCATACCGGCAAAGGATAGCCACATTATAGCAAACACATGAGACCTCGCCACTTTGAAGTGGGAGATCTGGTCTTGAAAACCATCCATCATCGTGGCCCACACCCCCTAGGCAAGTGGCGCCCAACTGGGATGGACCCTATGTTGTGCGAGCAACCACTACGAACAATTCGTATTGGTTGATCGATGTAGAAGGTAGGAATTTAGCAGATCCTATCAATATTCAATACTTAAAGAAGTATCATGTGTAGGATCTGGATTAAATTCCAGTTTTGAAAATTTTATAGGGATAGCTGCCCTGAGACATGTGAATAGGGTGCAAAGGCGAACTCGTGTGACCCTAAGTAAGAGAATTCGCACTTGTGAAAAGTGGAGTTTTCAAAATCGTGGTTGCATTTCAAAATCCTTCGTTTTACAAAGAAAGGCCTAGTTCAACATAGCAAGATACTTGCAAGTAGTACGTGCTATTTCTAAATAGGCTGATCTGGAATGGATCGAGTGTAGGCTTGGGATAAGTCCTCCCCTCTTCTTTTCCCCTTCCAAAAGGAAAACAAAAGGAAAACAAAGGCCCAAATCAAAAGGGAATTTCCCATTTAAAGTCTCTTTCCAAAAGAAAGAAACCAGACTTGAAAAAAGAAAAATCGATTCTCTTATAAAAAGAGGGATTAAAGAAAAAATACTCCCAAAGGGAGACCCTCTATGAAAAAAAGGAAAAAGAGGCCAAAAAGCTCAAAAAGAGCAGTTTTCCGCCTTCTATGCCTTAAACCACGGGACGCTTCAGAAGGGACCGTGGTATGTCTTTCCCATCCCTGGCTTATCCCAAGCTAAACATGGTTCATTTCGAGGAATCCTAAAGTAAAAATAGGATTTACTTGCTTGAATTTCATCTTGTTTGAGAATTCGACCTTTCGAGTAAGGCGTAGGGATTTGAAATGAAGCTTGTTTTCTTATAAAACCTCCGCTAGATAAGCGAGTGTTAAGACTCAAACAAGGGCAAGCACGAAGAGCTCGAGATCCTTAGGATCGAGACTCAAGACAGTTGTCCCTTTTGTAAATAGCTTTTGTAAATAAGTTTTAAAAACCGAACATCGAACAGCCTAGGGTTTTTGCTCACTTGGAGCGGTAGGCCTTGTAAGTCTCTAGAGTTCGACCACATCTGGTCTCTGGGAGGTCGCCACTCTTGGCACCACACCCATGTCATCTGCATTCCACGCATGGTACTTGCATAAACATGATCCCATTTAGGACCAGATTCCATAAGTAAACCCTTTGGCGTGATATCTCCTCCTACCAGAGTTTGTAAAAATGAGATTTTGTTAAAATGGGACGATCCCATATTCTTTGTGGCTAGATCTAGGGAGACATTAAAAGGGGTGTTTGTCATCTTTGCCCTTATCCAAATCTATTTGGACAAGGCCAAAGAGGGGCATCTGTAAACACCCCGAAATCCCACGAATTTCTTAAACAAATCTGGTTTTGATACAAGCAGCCCCAAAGGGCCGTTTTTGAGTTTGGAAACCCAGGAGCCTTCCAAACAACCCTGTATATATGTTTTAAAACTTTATCTTTCAAAACATATGATATAGCTTTTGAAAACCCTTTTAAAACATGTTTTGAAACCCCGAAGTGGCTTGGCCTGATCAAGACAGGACCAGGAGAGCCCAGAAGAGCCCGGAACCGGAGCACCTGTCGAGCCCGGCACAGCATCTCTTGTATCTGATTCACACCTCAGGATCTCGAACGTCCAAGACCCTGTTCTTATCAAAAAAGCATTTGAAGTCATCTCCAGAAGGCAGAAACGGAGGCGGACGACTATGTTGGCGAAGACCCAACGCAGACGGAGTACTGATGCTGTCAGGCCCCGCACGAATCGTCCGTTTCGAACCCAGCTCGAAGGAGTCAGAGTTCAGTTTGGATTGGGTCTGGACCATATATATCCAGATTCCAATCCAAACCCATATGTGGACTTGGATTTGGATTTGGATCCAAAGATCCAATCCAATATCCATATCCATGGCCCACATCACCTTCTCATAAATGAAGGTGGGGCCCACTTGAAATTCACGTGGGATATTGGGCATGAGAGAGAGTGGGGGTGATAAATATCAAGAGTGTTGTATTAAGCTTGACTTGTGTGTCAAGTTTGGGTTTAATCTTGTGGTTTAGCCTAATTGAGTGGGTTTAAGCTTGTAATTAGCTAAAACCTAACCTAGGGCTGCACCAACATGGGATGATCAAGGTTTATGGGCCATGCTAAGGGAGCTCCATCACCTAAACCTAGCCAAAAATACCTAAACCTAGCCTAAACCCCTAATCCACCCCTAATCTGAACCTAATCACCTAACCCACTTCCCTAATCCCGGCCTAATCCCAACCTAATCACCTAACCCACTTCCCTAATCCTTCCCTAAACCTAGATTAATTTCCCTAATCCTAGCCTAAACCTAGCCTAAACCACCTAACCTAGCTCACTAAACCTCACCCTAAAACCCAACCACCTAACCTAGCCCTAAACCACCCTTAGCCCACGATTTTCCCAAACACCTAGTTTTAAAATATCTGGCCCAATCCCATCCAGCCCACCTTATCTACATACTACCCTACCTAAACCACCTAACCACTACCCACAGCCCAGCCCTAACCGACCTACCCATCCCCTATTTAAACCCCCCTCCTTGTGGGCGGGTTTTTCAAGTGGGAGCCCTCACCTCAGCCCAGCCGATTCCACTCTCCAATCCGCCCGCCTGCTCCACTCCCCAACTGCTCCACCTGCTCCACCAGCCACCACCTGCACCGCCACCTTCCCTCTTCCATCCACCACCACCATCC
The DNA here is from genome assembly GCA_036023115.1 of Brasenia schreberi. Classification (NCBI taxonomy): domain Eukaryota; kingdom Viridiplantae; phylum Streptophyta; class Magnoliopsida; order Nymphaeales; family Cabombaceae; genus Brasenia; species Brasenia schreberi. Next base: position 5,295,843 of record JAYKKT010000073.1, read on the forward strand.
CTCAGCCGGACGCCACCACCTCCACCCAACCGAACCAGCCAACAGTCACCTGCCCGCCTGCTTCCCATTTCATCCGCCACCTCTCCCCATTCGGTAAGTGCCCCAAACTCCCTCAAAACCACTCTCTACCACCTCCCCACTCTTAGCCACCCATCTTCCCCTTAGCTCAACCTCTTTGCCGCCACCATCTAAGCCTAGCCGAACCTAGGATAACCCAAGTGGCTGGCCACTACTCAGCCACCACCTCCCATTCGGCCGACCTCCCCCTAGGCGTCCTCTTTGGCCTTCCCACTAGCTCACCTTTTAGGTCCAGTTTCCCTAAGTCCCTAACTTCCCTAGTGACCCTAAGACCCACTTAGTCAGCCACTCTAAACTCCCTACTTGGAGGCGCCGCCCACTTGCCACCGATCCCCTTCAAGGCATCCATCCCGCGCCCCATTTGCAGCCGGCCAACACTCTTGGTCACATACCTTCGTGGAGCTCCCGTTTGCAGCCCAAAGCCAAGGCCACGCTCAAGCAAGACCTCTACGGACCAGCTACTTGTAAGTTTCTAAACTCGGTCTTTAGTCATACGCTTGCTTGAAATTCAATTTGATACGGGGTTGTAATAACGGAGCCTAGTCTCCCCCCGCTTGTAATAACGTGGCTTGGCACAACCACACACACGTGCACTCTCTTAGTCGTGCACAACTTTGAACACACACGGGCCTAATCAGCCCCTAATATATAAGTATACGTTTATATATTTCATTCCCGAAGGGTTTTGTTTAAGTTGGGTGTGTTGTCTTTCAATTTAAACACTCTCACACACATTGAGCTTTCGCTCTTATTTGAAAGACCCAAGTAAGGGCCGACCTATACTATTTGGGTTTCATTTCATGTCGTGTGAGTAAGTCTTTCAATTTAAACACTCTCACACACATTGAGCTTTCGCTCTTATTTGAAAGACCCAAGTAAGGGCCGACCTATACTATTTGGGTTTCATTTCATGTCGTGTGAGTAAGTCTTTCAATTCAAGCACTTTCACACACATTGAGCCTTCGCTCTTACTCCCAAGACCTTAGTCAAGGCCATACTGCAATTTATATTTGGGTTTAATTTCATGTCGTGTGTGTAAGTCTTTCAATTCAAGCACGCACACACATTGAGCCTTCGCTCTTACTCCCAAGACCTTAGTCAAGGCCATACTGCAATTTATATTTGGGTTTAATTTCATGTCGTGTGTGTAAGTCTTTCAATTCAAGCACGCACCCACATTGAGCCTTCGCTCTTATTTGCAAGACCCGAGTAAGGGCTCATATACATAAGATATATACATATCTCCCTTCGGTTATTTCCCTTCGGTTATTTCCCTTCGGTTATTTCCCTTCGGTTATTTCCCTTCGGTTATTTCCCTTCTGTTATTTCCCTTCAGCATTGTCTTTACATTTCGGGTTTTCCCTTTGGAGTAGCGTGAGTTTGCATTGCATCTACGCCATACCACGAGGTAGGACGCATATTGCATCAAAGCAACCCCCGCTCGAATTCGCCCATGTAGTGGAGTGTTCATAACACACAAACTAGGCGACCCAAAAAGGGATAAAAGAAAAGACTTAGGCACGTGCAAATCCACGTGATCTAAAACATGCAATCGCATCTTAAAGACCCGAAATAGACACCTCGAACCGTTTCGTAGACTTTCTCCCTAAAACTCGATTTTTGTAAAAGCGTACAGACTGACCCTTGCGCATCGGTGCAAGAAGGTCTGCGACGACAAGAGCTCACTTGCTCACAGTCGCCACGTTTAGAAGTCAGTATTGATATATCTTCGCTAGCTTAAGTAAGCTAGCTGGCACGCCCTGTTTGTATATCTAGGCCTTAGACGCACGATAAGATCCACTCCAAGCCACGAAAGGGGCGAAGAGGCGGGGATTTTCGCGCGTCTACAGTCATGCATCTGCATTTTCACGCATAGACACTTGCATAAACATGATCCCATTTTAGGACCAGAAACCGTTTTGTAAATCCCTTTGGCGTGATATCTCCTCCTACCAGGGTTTTTAAAAGTGAGATTTTGCTAAAGATCGGGACGATCCCATATTCTTCGTGGTTAGATCTAGGGAGACATTGAAAGGGGTGTTTGTCGTCTTTGCCATTATCCAAATCAATTTGGACAATGCCAAAGAGGGGCATCTGTAAACACCCCAAAATCCCACGAATTTCTCAAATAAACTTGGTTTTGTAAAAGAAGCCCCAAAGGGCTATTTTGGGTTTAGAAACCCAGGAGCCTTCCAGACAAACCCCGTACATATATTTAAACTGTATATGTTTTAAAATATGTATAATATAGTTTTAAAACCTTTTAAAATACATTTTGAAACCCCACGAAGCGGTTTGGCTTGATGAAAGCAAGACCAAAAGAGCTAAAAGAGAGCTCGGAACCGGAGCACATGTCGAGCCTGGCACAGCAACTCTCGTGTTAGATCCATCCCCAGGATCTCGAACGTCCAAGTCCCTATTATCAGCAAAAATCGTTTGAAATCATCTCCGGAAGGTGAAAACAGAAGCGGACGACCATGTTGGCGAAGACCCAAAGCAAGATGGAGTATTGATGCTATCAGACCCTGCACAAACAGTTCGTTTCGAACCTATCCTGAAGGAGTCAGAATTCAGTTTGGATTGGATCTGGACCATATATATCCAAATCCCAATCCAAATGTATGTATGGATTTGGATTTGGATTTGGATCCAAAGATTCAATCCAATATCCACATCCATGGACCACATCACCTTTTCATAAATAGAGGTGGGGCCCACTTGAAATTCACGTGGGATTATGGGCATGAGAGAGAAGGGGGAGGATAAGCATGAGGGAGATGTATTAAGCTTGACTTGTGTGTCAAGTTTGGGTTAATCATATGGGTTAGCCTAATTAGTGTGGGTTTAAGCTTGTATGAGCCTACATCTAACCTAGGGCTGCACCAACATGATGCAATGAAGTCCATGGGTTATGCAAAGGGAGACTCTTAACCCAATCCTAAGCCAAAACCCCTATTCCTAGCCATTTACCCTAATCTCGGCCTAATCCTGGCCTAATCACCTAACCTACTTCTCTAATCCCGACCTAATCCCAACCTAATCACCTAACCCATCTCCCTAATCCTTTCCTAAACCTAGCCTAATTCCCTTAATCCTAACCTAATCCTAGCCTAAACACCTAACCCACCTCACTAAACCTCACCCTAAAACCAACCCACCTAGCTAAGCCCTAAACCACTAAACCACCCCACCTAAACCCTAGCACACCATATCCCTAAAACCACCTAAACTAGAAATCTGGTCCCCCTAAATATCTAGCCCACCTTATCACTAAACCCCCACCACCTAACTACTAAACCACCCTTTCAAAAACCAGCCCAAACCGACCCTTGAAAATCCTATAAACCCCCCCCCCAGCCATCCCCCTTGCTCTCTTCTCCCACCTGCACCACCACCACTTCTCGGCCAGCTCCACTCCACGTCGCCACCAACTGCCTGGCCTGCACCATCCTACTCCGCCACCAACTGCCCAGCCAACTCCTTCCACCTTACACTCGGCTGCCCTTCTTCGACACCAACCTCCCTCTCCTATCTGGTTAGTACACTACCCTAACTCCACCCTATCTTCTCTCTCCCTCCACTCTCAACCACCCATACCACCACAACACCACACCAACACAACCGTCTTGCCACTCTTCCCCATTCGGCCAGACACGACCCATTACACCACCCGCTGCCCTACCTTCCCATTAGTGACACCCCCTAACTACCCCAGCCACCTTACCTCTTTCCCTAGGACCTGCCCTTCCTCCCTTTTAACCATCCCTTAGCCAACACCCTAGCTAGCTCCCTCGCCATTCCTAAACACCCCTAGCTATCCCAGCCGGCCACCACCTAACTTGCCACCAGTCGGCCAATCTCTGCCCGACTACACCTAACTACCCCAGCCACCTTACCTCTTTCCCTAGGACCTACCCTTCCTCCCCTTTTACCATCCCTTAGCCAACATCCTAGCTAGATCCCCTTAGCCATTCCCAAACACCCGTAGCTACCCCAGCCGACTGCACCTTGTCACCACCCGCGGTCTTACACCCTTTTCCTTAGACATCCCCCTTAGTCACCCCTTAGCTCCACCTTCCCTAGAACCTGCCCCACGCCTTAGTGACACTCCCTAACCACTTCAGCCCGAGACACCACAGCAGCACCCTCACATCAGCCGGCTACCCCCAAGGCACCACACCCGCGCTCTCTTGTCACCCGGCCAATCACTCCCTTGCCGTGCCATTCCGAGGAGCTCCCTCTTGCAGCCCAAGGCGACGCCCAAGCCCAAGCTTCGAGCAAGTCACCTCCGGACCAGCTATACGTAAGTGCCTAACTCGGTCCTTATTTATAGACTTGCTTAAGTTAAATTAAATTTGATACGGGGTTGTAATAACGGAGCATTGTCTCCCCCCGCTTGTAATAACGTGGCTTGGCACACCCACACACACGTGCACTTGAGCCTATCTCGCTCTTAGCTGCACACGATTTTGAACACACACGAGCCTAATCAGCCCTTAAGATATAAATTTATTTATATAATTTAAGTTGCGTAGGGTTTTGCATAAGTTGTGTGTGTTGTCTTTCAATTCTCGCACTCACACACATTGAGCTTTCGCTCTTATTTGCAAGACCCAAGTAAGGGTCGTGTTATATTTCTCTTGGGTTTAATTTCATGTCGTGTGCGTAGTACTTCAATTCTTGTACTCACACACATTGAGCTTTCACTCTTACTCCCAAGACCTTAGTTAAGGCCATATTGCAATTTATATTTGGGTTTAATTTCATGTCGTGTGCGTAGTACTTCAATTCTTGCACTCACACACATTGAGCTTTCGCTCTTACTCCCAAGAACTTAGTTAAGGCCATATTGCAATTTATATTTGGGTTTCATTTAAGTTGTGTGAGTTGTCTTTCAATATACACACAACACCCACGCAACACGTTGGCGACCTTCGGGCCCATATATATTATAAGTATTTCCCTTTCGGCTATGTCTTTAAGATTTGGGTTTTAAGGTTCAGCAGTGTGCATAGTCTTTACATATATACACAACACACACTTGCACTATTGAACCTTTCCGCTCTTAAGATATAGCCATATTTCCCTTTCGCAATTTCCCTTCCGCAATTTCCCTTTAGCAATTTATATTACAAGTCATTTCCCTTCCGCATTGTCTTTCAATTTCGGGTTTTTCCTTTGGAGTTACGTGAGTTTGCATTGCATATACACCATACCACGAGTTAGGACGCATATTGCATCAAAGCAAAACCCCATACTCCCACTCAAAGTCGCCCCACTTAGGTTACGTGTTCATAACACACACCTAGTTGGCCCGAAAAGGGATAAAAAGAAAGACATAGGCACGTGCAAATCCACGTGAAATAAAATCTGAAAATCATACAAAAACAACCCAAATCAAACACCTCAAACACGTTTTTGTAGGTTCTTATATTTCAAAACTCGATTTTTAAAGCGTACAGACTGACCCTTGCGCATCGGTGCAAGAAGGTCTGCGACGAAAAGAGCTTGCTTGCTCACAATCGCTACGTTAGGAGTCAGATTTCAAAGTATTTCTTCGCTAGCTTAAGTAAGCTAGCTGGCACACCCTTTTGCTTAATTAGAACTTAGACACACAAAAAGATTCGCTTCAGGCCTAAGAACCAGGAGCGGAAACTTTTTGTGTCTACAATCTCCATATGTAGAACTTGAATTTTTATGAAACTAGTATGGTTGGAGATCTATGGAAATAAGATTTCCAACAAAACTGTTTTTATGATTTTTAGGTTTTTATGGACAAAGTTATGGGAATTTTACCCAGAGTCTGTCATAGGGTTTGCAGCACAGACAGGTTCAGTCTCGAATTAAGTTCGGTCTTCTATAATTTTATTTTTGGCCTTACCTATGTCTAAAATTCTTGAAAATTTTGTTGGGTTTTAGCCAATATGTGTGCAAGGTTTGGACTGATTTTCAGAAATTTTTACCCACAAGAAAGGGTTGGAAAATTCGAGGATCAGACATATCTAGAATACTGAAATCAAAGTCTTCTGTTTAGAAGACTAATGAATGAATCCAGTTTTATCTTTAATGTGTTAATAATCATCCAAAGAAACTTTTTGCTGAGGACTTGTGTCTATTTAGGGAGGAACTCTGTAGACGCGCGAAAAATCCCCTCTTCTCACCCTTTTCAGGGCTTTGAGCGGATCCTCTCGTGCGTCTAAGGCCTATTTATGCAAACAGGGCGTGCCAGCTAGCTTACCTAAGCTAGTGCAGATATATTTAAAACTGACTTCTAATCGTAGCGACTGTAAGCAAGTGAGCTCTTGTCGTCGCAGACTTTCTTGCACCGATGCGCAAGGGTCAGTCTGTATGCTTTGCAAAAAATCGAGTTTTGGGATAGAAAGCCTACGAAGCGGTGCGAGGTGTCTAATTCGGGTCTTTTAGATGCGGTTGCATACTTTAGATCACGTGGATTTACATGTTGTAGATGCGCGAAAATCCCCGCCTCTCGCCTTTTCAGGGCTCGGAGCGGATCCTCTCGTGTGCCTAAGGCCTATGTATGCAAACAGGGCGTGCGAGCTAGCTTACCAAAGCTAGCGAAGATATTTTTAACACTGACTTCTAAACGTGGCGATTGTGAGCAAGTAAGCTCTTGTCGTCGCAGACCTTCTTACACCGATGCGCAAGGGTCAGTCTGTACGCTTTGCAAAAATCGAGTTTTGGAGAGAAAGTCTACGAAGCGGTTCGAGGTGTCTCTTTCGGGTCTTTAAAATGCGATTGCATGTTTTAGATCACGTGGATTTGCACGTGCCTAAGTCTTTTCTTTTATCCCTTTTTATGCCACCTAGTTTGTGTGTTATGAACACTCCACTACATGGGCGAATTCGAGCGGGGCTTGCTTTGATGCAAATATGCGTCCTACCTCGTGGTATGGCGTAGATGCAATGCAAACTCACACTACTCCAAAGGGAAAACCTGAAATGTAAAGACAATACTGAAGGGAAATAACCGAAGGGAAATAACCGAAGGGAGATATGTATATAGATTATGTATATGAGCCCTTACTCGGGTCTTGCAAATAAGAGCGAAGGCTCAATGTGGGTGCGTGCTTGAATTGAAAGACTTACACACACGACATGAAATTAAACCCAAATATAAATTGCAGTATGGCCTTGACTAAGGTCTTGGGAGTAAGAGTGAAGGCTCAATGTGTGTGAGTGCTTGAATTGAAGTACTACACACACGACATAAATGAAACCCAAATATAACTGCAATAAGGCCTTTACTAAGGTCTTGGGAGTAAGAGCGAAGGCTCAATGTGTGTGAGAGTGCTTGAATTGAAAGACTTACACACAGACATGAAATGAAACCCAAATAGTATAGGTCGGCCCTTACTTGGGTCTTTCAAATAAGAGCGAAAGCTCAATGTGTGTGAAAGTGCTTGAATTGAAAGACTTACTCACACGACATGAAATGAAACCCAAATAGTATAGGTCGGCCCTTACTTGGGTCTTTCAAATAAGAGCGAAAGCTCAATGTGTGTGAGTGCTTGAATTGAAAGACAACGCACCCAACTTAAGCAAAAACCCTTCGGAAATGAAAGTATATATATATACTTATATATTAGGGGCTGATTAGGCCCGTGTGTGTTCAAACTCGTGCACAACTAAGAGAGTGCACGTGTGTGGGTGTGCCAAGCCACGTTATTACAAGCGGGGGGAGACTATGCTCCGTTATTACAACCCCGTATCAAATTGAATCTCGAGCAAGTATACAACTAAAGACCGAGTTTAGGCACTTACGAGTAGCTGGTTCGTAGAGGCCTTGCTGGAGCATGGGCTTGGCCTTCGCCTTGGGCTGCAAACGGGAGCTCCGCGAGGGTGAATGACAAAGGGTGCTGGCCGACTGCAAGTGGAGCGCGGGATAGGCGCCTTGAAGGTGGCCGGCTGCAAGTGGGTGTCGCCTTGATGTGGGGGATTAAAGGGGCTGGGCCAAGTATGTAGGTAGGGTCACGAATGGAGAGTATAGAGTGTTAGGGAATATGGACCTAAGGGGAGTTTAAGGGAAGGCCGAATGGGAGTCCTAGGGGAAAAGAAATGGCTGGTCGGGTGTAGTTGGGGTAGTTAGGTAGTGGCCGGTAGTTTAGGTTGTGATAGGTTCGGCTGAGTGAGAATGGTGGCAGCAAAGGGATGATGTGTAGGTAAGGTGGTGGTATGGTGGGTGGCTAGGAGTGGAGAGGGAGTAGAGAAGGAGCTAGGTAGAGTGTGGGGTACTTACCGAATGGGGAGGAGGTGGTGCTCGGCTAGAAGGAAGATGGACAGGTTGTGAGGCTCGGCCGGGAGGTGGTGGAGATGGCGGTGCAAGTGGTGGTGGAATGGAGGGATGGTGGTGGTGTAGGCGGAGCAGGTGGAGCAGTTGGGGAAGTGGAGGAAAGAGAGGGCCCGGCTGGGATTGGTGAGGGGTTCTAGCTAGGAAAACCCACCCCAAGAGGGGGGGTTTATATAGGGAGTTGGGTAGGTCGGTTAGGGCTGGGTTTGGGGTAGTGGTTAGGTGGTTTAGGTAGGGTGGTATGAAGATAAGGTGGGCTGGAAAGGGTTGGGCCAGATATTTTAAAAACTAGTGGTTTGGGTAGATTGTGGGCTAGGGGTGGTTTAGGGGTTTAGGTCTAGGTTAGGTGGTTGGGTTTTAGGGTGAGGTTTAGTGAGTTAGGTTAGGTGATTAGGCTAGGTTTAGAGAAATTAACCTAGGTTTAGGGAAGGATTAGGGAAGTGGGTTAGGTGATTAGGTTGGGATTAGGCCGGGATTAGGGAAGTGGGTTAGGTGATTAGGCTCAGATTAGGGGTGGATTAGGGGGGTAGGTTTGGATTAGGTGTTTTGGGTTAGGTTTAGGTGAAGGAGCTCCCTTTGCATGGCCCATAGACCTTAACCACCTCATGTTGGTGCAGCCCTAGGTTAGGTTTTGGCTAATTACAAGCTTAAACCTACTCAATTTGGCTAACCCACATGATTAACCCCAAACTTGATACACAAGTCAAGCTTAATTACAACCCTCTTGATATTTTCCATCCCCACTCTCTCTCATGCCCATGATCCCACGTGAATTTCAAGTGGGCCCCACCTCCATTTGTGAGAAGGTGATGTGGGCCATGGATATGGATATTGGATTGGATCTCTAGATCCAAATCCAAATCCAAATCCACATATGGGTTTGGATTGGGATCTGGATATATATGGTCCAGATCCCATCCAAACTGAACTCTGACTCCTTCGAGCTGGGTTCGAAACGGACGATTCGTGCGGGGCCTGACAGCATCAGTACTCCGTCTGTGTTGGGTCTTCGCCAACATGGTCGTCCGTCTCCGTTTCTGCCTTCCGGAGATGACTTCAAAGGATATTTTGATAAGAACAGGGTCTTGGACGTTCGAGATCCTGGGGGTGTGAATCAGATACAAGAGTTGCTGTGACGGGCTCGACATGTGCTCCGGTTCCGGGCTCTTCTTAGCTCTCCTGGTCCTGTCTTGATCGAGCCAATCCACTTCGGGGTTTCAAAAACGTGTTTTAAAAGGTTTTCAAAAGCCATATCATATGTTTTCGAAAGATAAAGTTTAAAACATATATACAGGGTTGTCTGGAAGGCTCTTGGGTTTCCAGACTTAAAATGGCCCTTTGGGGCTGCTTTTACAAAACCAGATTTGTTTAAGAAATTCGTGGGATTTCGGGGTGTTTACAGATGCCCCTCTTTGGCCTTGTCCAAATCGATTTGGATAAGGGCAAAGATGACAAACACCCCTTTTAATGTCTCCCTAGATCTATCCATGAAGAATATGGGATCGCCCCAATTTTAGCAAAATCTCAATTTACAAACTCTGGTAGGAGGAGATATCATGCCAAAGGGTTCTACTATGGAATCTGGTCCTAAATGAGATCATGTTCATGCAAGTACCATGCGTGGAATGCAAATGACATGGGTGTGGTGCCAAGAGTGGCGACCTCCCAGAGACCAGGTGTGGTCGAACTCTAGAGACTTACAAGGCCTATTGCTCCAAGTGAGCAAATCCTATGCTGTTCGATGTTCGGTTTTCAAAACTTATTTACAAAAGCTATTTACAAAAGGGACAACTGTCTTGAGCCTCGATCCTAAGGATCTCGATTTCTTCGTGCTTGCCCTTGTTTGAGTCTTAACACTCGCTTATCTAGCGGAGGTTTTATAAGAAAACAAGGCATATTTCAAATTCCTACACCTTACTCGAAACGTCAAATTCTCAAACAAGATGAAATTCAAGTAAGTAAATCCTATTTTTACTTTAGGATTCCTCGAAATGAACCATGCTTTAGCTTGGGATAAGCTAGGGATGGGGAAGAGATACCACGGTCCCTTCTGAAGCGTCCCGTGGTTTGAGGCACAGAAGGCAGAAAACTGCTCTTTTTGAGCTTTTTGGCCTCTTTTTCCTTTTTTTCATCGAGGGTCTCCCTTTGGGAGTATTTTTTCTTTAATCCCTCTTTTTTATAAGAGAATCGATTTTTCCTTTAAATTTTGGTTTCTTTCTTTTGGAAAGAGACTTTGAATGGGGAATTCCCTTTTATTTTGGGCCTTTGTTTTCCTTTTGGAAGAAGAAGAGAAGAGGGGAGGACTTATCCCAAGCCTACACTCGATCCATTCCAGATCAGCCTATTTAGAAATAGCACGTACCACTTGTAAGTATCTTGCTATGTTGAACTAGGCCTTTCTTTGTAAGAAGAGGATTTTCAAATGTAACCACGATTTTGAAAACTCCACTCTTTCACAAGTGCGAATTCTCTTCACTTAGGGTCACACGAGTTCGCCTTTGCACCTTATTCACATGTCTCAGGGCAGCTATCCCTTAAATTTTCGAAAACTGGAATTTAATCCAGATCCTACACATGATACTTCTTTAAGTATTAAATATTGATAGGATCAGCTAAATTCCTACCTTCTACATCGATCAACCAATACGAATTGTTCGTAGTGGTTGCTCGTACAACATAGGGTCCATCCCAGTTGGGGCGCCACTTGCCTAGGGGTGTGGGCCACGATGGTGGATGGTTTTTAAGACCAGATCTCCCACTTCAAAGTGGCGAGGTCTCATGTGTTTGCTATAATGTCAGGCTATCCTTTGCCGGTATGCACGAGCATGATCCATGGCAAGGAGTCGCCTCTCATCTAGCAAATCTAGTTCGGCCATCCTAGCATGCTGAAGCATCTCTAGGGGGAGGTCGAGTGCTATGGATGTATGAAATGAATGCAGTTGAGTATGAATGGGAAGAATGGCGTTTGTGCCATAGACCAATTCGAATGGTGTGGCATTCGTGGGAGTCCGGATGGAAGTTCTATAAGCCCATAAGGCTTCATCCAGCTTCTCGTGCCACGTCCTACCCTTCTCTAAGGTCTTCTCAATAATACTAATGAGAGTCTTGTTTGTGGCTTCGGCTTGGCCGTTGCCTTGAGGGTAGTAGGGCGAGGAGAAGTGGTGAGTTATGCTATACGTGTTGCACAACTTAACCATCCGCTCGTTCTTGAATGGGGTACTATTATCAGACACAAGGTCTCATGGAACCCCAAATCGAGCCAAGATATTCCTCCAGATGAAAGCCACCACATGTTGCCCCATTACATTGGTTAGGGAAATGGCTTCCACCCACTTGGAGAAATACTCCGTGGCTGCTAAAATAAAACGATGCCCATTCGAGGCCTTTGGAAATATTGGGCCTACGATGTCAAACGCCCACATGATAAATGGCCAGGGGCTGACCACGGAATGCAATGCAGATGAAGGGATATGAATGGCGTGCCCATGCACTTGACACGGATGACACTTCCTAACATGATCGTGACAATCCTTTTTCAGGGTGGACCAAAAATAGCCCCCTCTAAGTATTTTAATCGCCATCATGTTGGCGTTAACATGACCTCCACATTCTCCATCGTGGAACTCATGCATCACTACCCTAGCCTCCTCTAGGTCGATACACCTAAGCAAAATGCCGGTAAAACTCTTTTTGTATAAAACCCCACCCAGAATGGTGTATCGAGTCAAAATCTTACGAATGAATCCCTTATCTTTGGATGTGGCATCCTCGATGAATCCCCCATTTTCTAAAAATTGTTTTATGTCATAGAACCAAGGTTTTTCAATAGACTCTGGGTTGTTTTGGTAAATATCCAAGTCCAGTGTGGATGGGTGGGGCGCATGCCATATTTCCAAAGATCTGGTCCCTGAAATGGGATCGACCTTCAGGGCTGAACCCAAGGAGGAGAGGGCATCGGTGATGCCATTGTCCTCTCTTCCTACGTGTGTGAGCTTACACGACTGGAAGGATTGGACCAATCGAGTGGCCAACTCGTGATATGGAAGTAGTTTCTCATTACGTACTTGCCAAATTTTTAAAACCTGGTTTATGACAAGGAGTGAATCTCCAAAGACCTCGATGCATGATGCCCCTAGAGTTTTCGAAATCCTTAAGCCTTGTATGAGTGCTTCATACTCAGCTATGTTGTTGGAACATTCAAAATCTAAGCGGACTGCTATGGGAATCTCGCCCTTTTCAGGGGAGATCAGGATGACCCCAACACCAGCCCCTCGTTGGTTTCGTGCCCCATCGAAGTGCATCTTCCACACTTGGTTTTCGAAAGAGTTTGCTAAAATGTGGTTTTGAAAATGGTTTTGTAATATGCCTTCATCGGGCATTTCGACAAGAGTGGGATATGCATCCTCTAAGGGGAATTCAGCCACGTAATCTGCTAGGGCTTGCCCCTTAATGGAGATCTGGTGATGGTATTTCAGATCATACTCCATTAGAAGGAGTTGCCATTTGCCCAATCTACCCGTGAGAATGGGTTTTTCGAACAGGTGCCTGATTGGATCAAGCTTGGACACTATCCAGATCTCATGATCCAGGAAATAGTGTCTGAACTTCTGGCAGGCCCAGACTAGGGCCAAGCACGTCTTCTCCATGGCTTGATAATTTCGTTCATAAGCCAAGAGAGTTTTCGAAATATAGTAGATGGCATACTCCTTATGGGTGTCATCCTCGTATTGAGCCAACAGGGCTCCTAAAGCATTTGCATGCACGGAGATGTATAATAAAAGCGGTTTTCCTTGCTTTGGAGGATACAAAACAGGGGGATTAACCAAGTATGCCTTCAGTCTCTCGAAGGACTTTTGGCATTCGTCATCCCATAAGAATTTCGTACCCTTCCTTAACAGTTTGTTGAAGGGTTCGCATCTAGTTGCCAGATTCGATATGAATCGGCGAACAGATTGTAAACGACCCTGGAGGCTACGGACTTGGGTGAGATTGGAGGGTGGAGCCATGTCTATGATGGCTCGACACTTAGAGGGGTCGACTTCTATTCCCCTTTGGCTTACCATAAAGCCTAGAAGCTTCCCTGATTCTACCCCGAACACACATTTTTGAGGGTTTAGCTTTACTTTGTAAAGCCTAAGCCTTTCGAAAATCTTTTGTAAACATTCGATATGGGTGCATCGGGTTTTGGATTTCGCCAAGAGATCATCTACATACACTTCTACAAGCTCATGAATTTGATCATGAAAGATCGTGTTCATGGCTCGTTGGTATGTTGCGCCGGCATTTTTCAAACCAAAGGGCATGACTGTATAGCAGTACGTGCCCCATGGGGTTGTGAAGGCGGTCTTACCCTGATCTCGTGGGCTTAGTTTGATTTGATTATAGCCTTAATAGCCATCCATAAATGAAAACATTTCATGATTTGCAGTACTATCGACTATCAAATCTATGTTTGGTAAAGGATAATTATCCTTAGGAGTGGCTTTATTCAGGTTTCTGAAATCGATGCATATTCGAATTTTCCCATTGGTTTTTCGAACTACAATGATATCTGATAACCATTCAGAATACGCAATGGGTTTTATAAATCTGGCTTTTAGCAGATCTTCTAAACCCTCTTTAACTTGCGTGTGTATATTCGGGTGTATTTTCCTAAGCTTCTACTTTATGGGTTTTACACCTGCATCTAAGGGAAGACGATGCTCGACAATGCTGGGATCTATGCCCGGCATGTCTTCATATGTCCATGCAAACACATCTAAATAGGTTCGTAGAAATGCAATGAATGCTAACTTTTTAGTTTCATGCAAGCATGCGCCTATTTTGATGGTTTTGGGATTGGAATCATCCCCTAGGTTCACCTCTATGAAATCTCCTCCTACTGATTGGGAAGGTCTTTCAAAATCGAGAATTCTATGAAATTTTGGGAGCTCCGAAGTGGGATCTTCCTCAAGGGGATCCACTTCTGGGCTTTGATCATTCTCGTGGGCTATAGACCTGAGGGAACTTGATGCGTGGTTTTCAAAATGACCTGGTTTTGTACTTGGATTTTCAAGTGATTTCAAAATTTTTGGTCTGGCTATGCAGACGACGTTTCTTTCGAAATCCTTTTCTTTTGCCAAAGTCCTACCAGGAGCAGCTATGTACAAAATCTTTTTGGTATTTTCCAAATTTTCGATTTTTTTGGGTTTTTGTAAAACAAGAACCTTGGGAACTATACAAAGCACTCTTTTTTCGAGTTTTTGTTTTTCCATTGTTTTTGTTTTTTCTTGTTTTTCGATTTTTTTGATTTTAAGTTTTTCAAATGTTTTTGGTATTTTTACAAAAGGGATGTTCTGTCATACCTACAAAGGGAAAACACTACGGGTTAGACTCGGAATAGGAGATCTAAACCGTAGGTCTCTTCTAAGACAGGCTCCGGGGCACCCTTGACCCAGGTGGTCACAGGGGGTGGCTCCGGCGGTATTCGGGGAGTCTAGCCGATCCCATATCGGCTTGGGTTGGCCCTAGGAAGGATGGGCTCTAGGAGACCCTGGTTCTACGCCCCTAGACTCTTGTAGGGCGTGTAGCCCATGTTCAACAACATGTTCCACGACTTTTTGTTTTTTGAAAAAGTAGGATACAAGTCGTGGTCCTGGAACATGCTATCATCCATATTAGGCTCGTATGGCCTCTTGTCCAGGGGCTTTGGAAATAGGGAACGCTTGGGTTTTCCTAGGAGGATTAAAGTGAGGAGGGGGCCTGCTTTGGGCGGCCCCTTCACACATACAACCTTCCTAGGGTTCTCCAACACGAGTCGAGGTGGCTCAACCATAATTTGCCCCAGGTTAGCCTCATGGGCCTGGGAGCTTGATAAACAAGGGGAGTTTATGATCCCCTGAAGCTGTGGGTGACTCTCACCTAGGATCACTATGACCTGGTCCCTAAAAGGGATCTTGACACACCTGTGGAAGGTGGATGGCACAGCGCACAAACTGTGTATCCAGGGCCTTCCCAGCAACAGGTTATAATGGGGGTGGATGTCCAAGACATGGAACACCCCCGTGTGTTCGATCCCTCCCGTTTCCATTGGGAGTTCGATGGATCCTAAAGGTCTAGACGCATTCCCATCGTATCCAGTGATAACGATGGGGCTTGGGTTCACTGAAGTCAAGGTGACTCCGATTTTGTACGCCACAAGAAGTGGAAGGATGTTGAGCCCTCCTCCACCATCGACTAGGCACCTGTCCAGAGAGTGGTTGTTTAGAACCAACTCGATATGCAGGGCCTGGTTATGGGTTTCGTAGGGCCTATCTACATCATCTTCCGAAAAAGTGATGGGCGATTTTGCTCCTAATAAAGCCACTTGGGCAGACAAGGATTCCGGACTTATGTTCGAATCAACCTTGGACCTTTCTAGAATTTTCTCTAATACAAGTCTATGCCTAGGCGTGGTTTTTATAAGCTCTAGGATAGACATGTGAATAGGAATCTTTGAGAGGTGGTTTTCGAAGTCATAAGGATATAGGATGACTTTGTCCTTATCTGCTTTTGGCAGACCACTAGGGATACATGCTTTTGAGGGGCCAGGCACACTGACCACCTTTTGAGCACCTTGAAGGTGTGGGGGTTGATAGATCCTCCCGGATCTAGTGACTTCCCCTACGACCAGCCTAGGGTTCGCGCTAAACTTGGCTCTAAGGATGAGCTGAGGAGAACCTTGGATTTTTAAAACTGGTTTTACCGGGGTTTCCACTTTTGGTGGTCCCCGAATGACGACTTGGGCGGGTCTCTTGTATAGTACAAGGATGGGCACACAAGTAGGTCGACCAGGTTCTGGCTTTCGCGCTAGTTCCTTGGAAATGGTGAGGGTACATACCTCCTTTCCTTTCCCACTGCCACTGGCGTGTTTGGGAAAGGGTTCCTTGAAGATAGCTTGAGGTGGCTCAGGTTCCGCAGTGACCCTGAGCCGGCCTTCTGCTATCAAGTTCTCAATTTTATTTAAAAGAGAGAAGCAGCGTTTGGTATCATGGCCTTTGAGCCGATGATACTTACAAAATCGGTTTAATTACCCCCCTTTGGAAGTAACTCCTTCAGGGATTTCAGGGAGTTCTATCATGCCCTGGGCAAGTAGGAGGTCTAGGACCTCCGACACAGGTTGCCCCAGCGGAGTATACTCCCGTTTTTCAACCGGTTTTTGAAAATTGCGTTCCCTCTTATTTTCTAATTTTTCAAAATTTTTGGAAGTGCCCGCCGTGCCTGGATCCACCAGGACATTGGCGATTTTATGGGGCTTTGCCCCTTTGTCCGTCATGGGTAACCCATATGCGATGGGCTTTTCCAAACGGGTTTTTGAGATGGCACTTCCTTTCCACAAGTGATCGTATGTCCCTTTTCGCAAGTTGGTTTCGAAAAGGGAGGCCTTTTTAATCAACTTATGGAAAGTTGAAATCTCATTGAGCGAGAGAAGGGTTTTTAACTCGCTTTTAAAATTATCCAGGATGAGCATTACTGCGCATCCTTCGGATATGGGCTCTCGCACTTGGCGAAGGCCAAGCCCACGCTCAAGCAAGGCCTCTACGGACCAGCTACTCGTAAGTGCCTAAACTCGGTCTTTAGTTGTATACTTGCTTGAGATTCAATTTGATACGGGGTTATAATAATGGAGCATAGTCTCCCCCCGCTTGTAATAACGTGGCTTGGCACACCCACACACGTGCACTCTCTTAGTCGTGCACGATTTTGAACACACACGGGCCTAATCAGCCCCTAATACATAAGTATATATATTTTCATTCTCGAAGGGTTTTGCTTAAGTTGGGTGCGTTGTCTTTCAATTCAAGCACTCACACACATTGAGCTTTCGCTCTTATGTGAAAGACCCA
The DNA here is from genome assembly GCA_036023115.1 of Brasenia schreberi. Taxonomy (NCBI): domain Eukaryota; kingdom Viridiplantae; phylum Streptophyta; class Magnoliopsida; order Nymphaeales; family Cabombaceae; genus Brasenia; species Brasenia schreberi. Next base: position 5,313,092 of record JAYKKT010000073.1, read on the forward strand.
AGTAAGGGCCGACCTATACTATTTGGGTTTCATTTCATGTCGTGTGAGTAAGTCTTTCAATTCAAGCACTCTCACACACATTAAGCTTTCGCTCTTATTTGAAAGACCCAAGTAAGGGCCGACCTATACTATTTGGGTTTCATTTCATGTAGTGTGAGTATGTCTTTCAATTCAAGCACTCTCACACACATTGAGCTTTCGCTCTTATTTGAAAGACCCAAGTAAGGGCCGACCTATACTATTTGGGTTTCATTTCATGTCGTGTGTGTAAGTCTTTCAATTCAAGCACTCTCACACACATTGAGCCTTCGCTCTTATTCCCAAGACCTTAGTAAAGGCCTTATTGCAGTTATATTTGGGTTTCATTTATGTCGTGTGTGTAGTACTTCAATTCAAGCACTCTCACACACATTGAGCCTTCGCTCTTACTCCCAAGACCTTAGTCAAGGCCATACTGCAATTTATATTTGGGTTTAATTTCATGTCGTGTGTGTAGTACTTCAATTCAAGCACTCTCACACACAATGAGCCTTCGCTCTTACTCCCAAGACCTTAGTCAAGGCCATACTGCAATTTATATTTGGGTTTAATTTCATGTCGTGTGTGTAAGTCTTTCAATTCCAGCACGCACCCACATTGAGCCTTCGCTCTTATTTGCAAGACCCGAGTAAGGGCTCATATACATAATTTATATACATATCTCCCTTCGGTTATTTCCCTTCGGTTATTTCCCTTCAGTCATTTCCCTTCAGTATTGTCTTTACATTTCGGGTTTTCCCTTTGGAGTAGCGTGAGTTTGCATTGCATCTACGCCATACCACGAGGTAGGACGCATATTTGCATCAAAGCAAGCCCCGTTCGATTTCGCCCATGTAGTTGAGTGTTCATAACACACAAACTAGGTGGCCCGAAAAAGGGATAAAAGAAAAGACTTAGGCACGTGCAAATCCACGTGATCTAAAACATGCAATCGCATTTTAAAGACCCGAAATAGACACCTCGAACCGCTTCGTAGACTTTCTCTCCAAAACTCGATTTTTGCAAAGCGTACAGACTGACCCTTGCGCATCGGTGCAAGAAGGTCTGCGACGACAAGAGCTTACTTGCTCACAGTCGCCATGTTTAGAAGTCAGTGTTAAAAATATCTTCGCTAGCTTAGGTAAGCTAGTTGGCACGCCCTGTTTGCATACATAGGCCTTAGACACACGAGAGGATCCGCTCCGAGCCCTGAAAAAGGCAAAGAGGCTGGGATTTTCGCGCGTCTACAGGGATTGGCATGGCCGGTGGGACATGAGCCTTTTAAAAATCGAATTTGTAAGTAGAAGTCTTGCGAAAATTTTGTAAAAAGGTGTCGTTTTAACTTATTTTCTTTTGCTTGTACTTAGGATATTTTGAAAAAGCTTGAAAAGCATGTCAAAATCCAATCCAAGTGAAGTGTCAAGCCAAGGCTCATGCGCATCAAGTTCTCACTCTAGGAGGATTTTTAAAAACAAAATAAAACTAGATGAAATCGAGGATTTGAGAAGGGAGTTTGAGGCCAAAATCGATGCTCTCAGCCAAGAGGCTGAAGTAGGCGATTCATGTTCATCGAACGGTGAACAAAGGCCTAAATAGAAATCTGAAAAACCTCGCAAGCAAAAAGAGGCCTCCGTTATGGAAGGCAACCAATACCACGAGTCCTTCACACAAAAGGACCGTAAAGCCCTACAGCAGTTGCTAAAAGGGCAGAATAAAGAGAAAAGATGCTACGCCCTGTCTGATTTCCTTCCTATGGATTACGAAACAGACAGTGACGATGAAATACCGAACTTCCATCGGTATGATGGCATGGGAGACCCTAGGTCTCACTTGTAGCTTTTCTCACGTCGAGCCCATAAGAAGAAAAAGGACTCGATGAAATGGGTGTATTGGTTCCCTCTATCCCTTAAGGGCACAACTGCCAAATGGCTGGCTTCCTACGACTTAAGCCAGTTCGCTACTTTTGAAGAGTTAGCGAACTGCTTCATGCAAAGATTTGCACACAACGTAGAAGTCACGCCGACTCTGAATACCTTAAAGGATACAAAGCAAGGCATGAACGAAGACGTACATGCCTTCATTATACGATGGAGGTCACTTTTGGGCCAAGTGCGAGAGCCCATATCCGAAGGATGCGCAGTAATGCTCATCCTGGATAATTTCAAAAGCGAGTTAAAAACCCTTCTCTCGCTCCATGAGATTTCAACTTTCCATAAGTTGATCAAAAAGGCCTCCCTTTTCGAAACCAACTTGCAAAAAGGGACATACGACCACTTATGGAAAGGAAGTGCCGTTCCAAAAACCCGTTTGGAAAAGCCCATCGCATATGGGCTGCCCACGACGGACAAAGGGGCAAAGCCCCATAAAATCGCCAATGTCCGGGTGGATCCAGGCATGGCGGACACTTCCAAAAATTTTGAAAAATTAGAAAATAAGAGGGAACGCAATTTTCAAAAACCGGTTGAAAAACGGGAGTATACTCCGCTGGGGCAACCTGTGTCGGAGGTCCTAGACCTCTTACTTGCCCAGGGCATGATAGAACTCCCTGAAATCCCCGAAATCCCTGAAGGAGTCACGTCCAAAGGGGGGTATTTAAACCGATTTTGTAAGTATCATCGGCTCAAAGGCCATGATACCAAACGCTGCTTCTCTCTCTTAAATAAAATTGAGAACTTGATAGCAGAAGGCCGGCTCCAGGTCACTGCGGAACCTGAGCCACCTCAAGCTATCTTCAAGGAACCCTTTCCCAAACACGCCAGTGGCAGTGGGAAAGGAAAGGAGGTATGTACCCTCACCATTTACAAGAAACTAGCACAAAATCCAGAACCTGGTCGACCTACTTGTGCGCCCATCCTTGTACTATACAAGAGGCCCACCCAAGTCGTCATTCGGGGACCACCAAAAGTGGAAACCCCGGTAAAACCAGTTTTAAAAATCCAAGGTTCTCCTCAGCTCATCCTTAGAGCCAAGTTTAGCGCGAACCCTAGGCTGGTCGTGGTGGAAGTCACTAGATCCGGGAGGATCTACCAACCCCCGCACCTTCAAGGTGCTCAAAAGGTGGTCAGTGTGCCTGACCCCTCAAAAGCATGTGTCCCTAGTGGTCTGCCAAAAGTAGATAAGGACAAAGTCATCCTAAATCCTTATGATTTCGAAAGCCACCTTTCAAAGATTCCTATTCACATGTCTATCCTAGAGCTTATAAAAACCTCGCCTAGGCATAGACTTGTATTAGAGAAAATTCTAGAAAGGGCCAAGGTTGATTCGAACATAAGTCTGGAATCCTTGTCTGCCCAAGTGGCTTTATTAGGAGCAAAATCGCCCATCACTTTTTTGGAAGATGATGTAGATAGACCCTTCGAAACCCATAACCAGGCCCTGCATATCGAGGTGGTTCTAAACAACCACTCTCTGGACAGGTGCCTATTCGATGGTGGAGGAGGGCTCAACATCCTTCCACTTCATGTGGCGTACAAAATCGGAGTCACCTTGACTTCAGTGAACCCAAGCCCCATCGTTATCACTGGATACGATGGGAATGCATCTAGACCTTTAGGATCCATCGAACTCCCAATGGAAACGGGAGGGATCGAACACACGGGGGTGTTCCATGTCTTGGACATCCACCCCCATTATAACCTGTTGCTGGGAAGGCCCTGGATACACAGTTTGTGCACTGTGCCATCCACCTTCCACAGGTGTGTCAAGATCCCTTTTAGGGACCAGGTCATAGTGATCCTAGGTGAGAGTTACCCACAGCTTCAGGGGATCATAAACTCCCCTTGTTTATCAAGCTCCCAGGCCCATGAGGCTAACCTGGGGCAAATTATGGTTGAGCCACCTCGGCTCGTGTTAAACAACCCTAAGAAGGTTGTATGTGTGAAGGGGCCGCCCAAAGCAGCCCCCCTCCCGACTTTAATCCTCTTAGGAAAACCCAAGCGTTCCCTATTTCCAAAGCCCCTGGACAAGAGGCCATACGAGCCTAATATGGACGATAGCATGTTCCAGGACCACGACTTGTATCCAACTTTTTCAAAAAACAAAAAGTCGTGGAACATGTTGTTGAACATGAGCTACACGCCCTACAAGAGTCTAGGGGCACAAAACCAGGGTCTCCTAGAGCCCATCCTGCCTAGGGCCAACCCAAGCCGATATGGGATCGGCTATACTCCCCGAATACCGCCGGAGCCACCCCCTGTGACCACCTGGGTCAAGGGTGCCCTGGAGCCTGTCTTAGAAGAGACCTACGATTTAGACCTCCTATTCCGAGTCTAACCCATAGTGTTTTCCCTTTGTAGGTATGACGAAAGATCCCTTTTTCTAAAAATACCAAAAACATTTGAAAAACTTAAAATCAAAAAAATCAAAAAACAAGAAAAACCAAAAACAATGGAAAAACAAAAACTCGAAAAAAGAGTGCTTTGTATAGTTCCCAAAGTTCTTGTTTTGCAAAAACCCAAAAAAATCGAAAATTTGGAAAATACCATAAAGATTTTGTACATAGCTACTCCTGGTAGGACTTTGACAAAAGAAAAGGATTTCGAAAGAAACGTCGTCTACATAGCCAAACCAAAAATTTCGAAATCACTTGAAAATCCAAGTACAAAACCAGGTCATTTTGAAAACCATGCATCAAGTTCCCTCGGGTCTATAGCCCACGAGAATGATCAAAGCCCAGAAGTGGACCCCCTTGAGGAAGATCCCACTTCTGAGCTCCCAGAATTTCATAGGATTCTCGATTTTGAAAGACCTTCCCAATCAGTAGGAGGAGATTTCATAGAGGTGAACCTAGGGGATGATTCCAATCCCAAAACCATCAAAATAAGCGCATGCTTGCATAAAACTGAAAAGTTAGCATTCATTGCATTTCTACGAACCTATTTAGATGTGTTTGCATGGACGTATGAAGACATGCCAGGCATAGATCCCAGCATTGTCGAGCATCGTCTTCCCTTAGATGCAGGTGTAAAACCCATAAAGCAGAAGCTTAGGAAAATACACCCGAATGTACACACGCAAGTCAAAGAGGGTTTAGAAGATCTGCTAAAAGCCGGATTTATAAAACCCATTGCGTATTCTGATTGGTTGTCAAATATCGTTGTGGTTCGAAAAACCAATGGGAAAATTCGAATATGCATCGATTTCAGAAACATAGATTTGATAGTCGATAGTACTGCAAATCATGAAATGTTTTCATTCATGGATGGCTATTCAGGCTATAATCAAATCAAACTAAGTCCACGAGATCAGGGTAAGACCGCCTTCACAACTCCATGGGGCACGTACTGCTATATATCATGCCCTTTGGTTTGAAAAATGCCGGCGCAACATACCAACGAGCCATGAACACGATCTTCCATGATCAAATTCATGAGCTTGTAGAAGTGTATGTAGATGATCTCTTGGCAAAATCCAAAACCCGATGCACCCATGTCGAATGTTTACAAAAGATTTTCGAAAGGCTTAGGCTTTACAAAGTAAAGCTAAACCCTCAAAAATGTGTGTTCGGGGTAGAATCAGGGAAGCTTCTAAGCTTTATGGTGAGCCAAAGGGGAATAGAAGTCGACCCCTCTAAGTGTCGAGCCATCATAGACATGGCTCCACCCTCCAATCTCACCCAAATCCGTAGCCTCCAAGGTCGACTACAATCCGTTCGCCGATTCATATCGAATCTGGCAACTAGATGCGAACCCTTCAACAAACTGCTGAGGAAGGGTACGAAATTCTTATGGGATGATGAATGCCAAAAGTCCTTCGAGAGACTGAAGGCATACTTGGTTAATCCCCCCGTTTTGAATCCTCCAAAACAAGGAAAATCGCTTTTATTATACATCTCCGTGCATGTAAATGCTTTAGGAGCCCTGTTGGCTCAATACGAGGATGACACCCATAGGGAGTATGCCATCTACTATATTTCGAAAACTCTCTTGGCTTATGAACGAAATTATCAAGCCATGGAGAAGACGTGCTTGGCCCTAGTCTGGGCCTGCCAGAAGTTCAGACACTATTTCCTAGATCATGAGATCTGGATAGTGTCCAAGCTTGATCCAGTCAAGCACTTGTTCGAAAAACCATCACCAGATTGGGCAAATGGCAGCTCCTTCTAATTGATTATGATCTGAAATACCATCACCAGATCTCCATTAAGGGGAAAGCCCTAGCAGATTACGTGGCTGAATTCCCCTTAGAGGACGCATATCCCACTCTTGTCGAAATGCCTGACGAAGGCATATTGCAAAACCATTTTCAAAACCACATTTTCACAAATTCTTTCGAAAACCAAGTGTGGAAGATGCACTTCGACGGGGCACGAAACCAACGAGGGGCTGGTGCAGGGGTCATCCTAATCTCCCCTAAAAAGGGCGAGATTCCCATAGCAGTCCGCTTAGATTTTGAATGTTCCAACAACGTAGCTGAGTATGAAGCACTCATACAAGGCTTAAAGATTTCGAAAACTCTAGGGGCATCATGCATTGAGGTCTTTTGTTGATTCGCTCCTTGTCATAAACCAAGTTTTAAAAATTTGGCAAGTACGTAATGAGAAACTACTTCCATATCATGAGTTGGCCACTCGATTGATCCAATCCTTCCAGTCGTGTAAACTCACACACGTAGGAAGAGAGGACAATGGCATCGCCGATGCCCTCTCCTCCTTGGGGTCAGCCCTGAAGGTCGATCCCATTTCAGGGACCAGATCTTTGGAAATATGGCATGCGCCCCACCCATCCACACACGACTTGGATATTTGCCAAAACAACCCAGAGTCTATTGAAAAACCTTGGTTCTATGACATAAAACAATTTTTAGAAAATGGGGGATTTACCGAGAATGCCACATCCAAAGATAAGGCATTCATTCGTAAGATTTCGACCCAATACACCATTCTGGGTGGGGTTTTATACAAAAAAAGTTTTACCGGCATTCTGCTTAGGTGTATCGACCTAGAGGAGGCTAGGATAGTAATGCATGAGTTCCACGATGGAGAATGTGGAGGTCATGTTAATGCCAACATGATGGCAATGAAAATACTTAGAGGGGGCTATTTTTGGTCCACCCTGAAAAAGGATTGTCACGATCATGTTAGGAAGTGTCATCCGTGTCAAGTGCATGGGCACGCCATCCATATCCCTTCATCTGCATTGCATTCCGTGGTCAGCCCCTGGCCATTTACCATGTGGGCGTTTGACATTGTAGGCCCGATATTTCCAAAGGCCTCGAATGGGCATCGATTTATTTTAGCAGCCACGGAGTATTTCTCCAAATGGGTGGAAGCCATTTCCCTAACGAATGTAATGGGGCAACATGTGGTGGCTTTCATCCGGAGGAATATCTTGGCTCGATTTGGGGTTCCACGAGACCTTGTGTCTGATAATGGTACCCCATTCAAGAACGAGCGGATGGTTAAGTTGTGCAACACGTATGGCATAACTCACCACTTCTCCTCGCCCTACTACCCTCAAGGCAACGGCCATGCCGAAGCCACAAACAAGACTCTCATTAGTATTATTGAGAAAACCTTAGAGAAGGGTAGGACGTGGCACGAGAAGCTGGATGAAGCCTTATGGGCTTATAGGACTTCCATCCGAACTCCCACGAATGCCACACCATTCGAATTGGTCTATTGCACAAACGCCATTCTTCCCATTTATACTCAACTGCATTCATTCCATACATCCATAGCACTCGACCTCCCCCTAGAGACGCTTCAGCATGCTAGGATGGCCGAACTAGATTTGCTAGATGAGAGGCGACTCCTTGCCATGGATCAGGCTCGTGCATACCGGCAAAGGATAGCCCGACATTATAGCAAACACATGAGACCTCGCCACTTTGAAGTGGGAGATCTGGTCTTAAAAACCATCCACCATCGTGGCCCACACCCCCTAGGCAAGTGGCGCCCCAACTGGGATGGACCCTATGTTGTACGAGCAACCACTACGAACAATTAGTATTGGTTGATCGATGTAGAAGGTAGGAATTTAGCAGATCCTATCAATATTCAATACTTAAAGAAGTATCATGTGTAGGATCTGGACTAAATTCCAGTTTTCGAAAATTTATAGGGATAGCTGCCCTGAGATATGTGAATAAGGTGCAAAGGCGAACTCGTGTGACCCTAAGTGAGAGAATTCGCACTTGTGATAAGAGTGGAGTCTTCAAAATCATGGTTACATTTCAAAATCCTTCTTCTTACAAAGAAAGGCCTAGATCAACATAGCAAGATACTTGCAAGTGGTACGTGCTATTTCTAAATAGGCTGATCTGGAATGGATCGAGTGTATGCTTGGGATAAGTCCTCCCCTCTTCTCTTCTCCTTCCAAAAGGAAAACAAAGGCCCAAACAAAAGGGAATTTCCCATTCGAAGTCTCTTTCCGAAAGAAAGAAACCAGAATTTAAAAGAAAAATCGATTATCTTATAAAAAAGAGGGATTAAAGAAAAAATACTCCCAAAGGGAGACCCTCTATGAAAAAAAGGAAAAAGAGGCCAAAAAGCGCAAAAAGAGCAGTTTTCCGCCTTCTATGCCTCAAACCACGGGACGCTTCAGAAGGGACCGTGGTATCTCTTTCCCATCCCTGGCTTATCCCAAGCTAAAGCATGGTTCATTTCGAGGAATCCTAAAGTAAAAATAGGATTTACTTGAATTTCATCTTGTTTGAGAATTCGACGTTTCGAGTAAGGCGTAGGAATTTGAAATGAAGCTTGTTTTCTTATAAAACCTCCGCTAGATAAGCGAGTGTTAAGACTCAAACAAGGGCAAGCACGAAGAGCTCGAGATCCTTAGGATCGAGGCTCAAGACAGTTGTCCCTTTTGTAAATAGTTTTGTAAATAAGTTTTGAAAACCGAACATCGAACAGCATAGGATTTGCTCACTTGGAGCAATAGACCTTATAAGTCTCTAGAGTTCGACCACATCTGGTCTCTGGGAGGTCGCCACTCTTGGCACCACACCCATGTCATTTGCATTCCACGCATGGTACTTGCATGAACATGATCCCATTTAGGACCAGATTCCATAGTAAAACCCTTTGGCATGATATCTCCTCCTACTAGAGTTTGTAAATTGAGATTTTGCTAAAAATGGGACGATCCCATATTCTTCGTGGCTAGATCTAGGGAGACATTAAAAGGGGTGTTTGTCATCTTTGCCCTTATCCAAATCTATTTGGACAAGGCCAAAGAGGGGCATCTGTAAACACCCCGAAATCCCATGAATTTCTTAAACAAACCTGGTTTTGTAAAAGCAGCCCCAAAGGGCCATTTTTGAGTCTGGAAACCCAGGAGCCTTCCAGACAACCCTGTATATATGTTTTAAACTCTGTATTTCAAAAATATATAATATAGCTTTTGAAAACCTTTTAAACACGTTTTGAAACCCCAAAGCGGCTTGGCCCGATCAAGACAGGACTAGGAGAGCTAAGAAGAGGCCGGAACCGGAGCACATGTCAAGCCTGGCACAGCAACTCTTGTATCTGATTCACACCCCCAGGATCTCGAACGTCCAAGACCCTGTTCTTATCAAAATATCATTTGAAGTCACCTCTGGAAGGCAGAAACGGAGACGGACGACCATGTTGGCGAAGACCCAACGCAGACGGAGTACTGATGCTGTCTGGCCCCGCACGAATCGTCCATTTCGAACCCAGCTCGAAGGAGTCAGAGTTCAGTTTGGATTGGATCTGGACCATATATATCCAGATCCCAATCCAAACCCATATGTGGACTTGGATTTGGATTTGGATCCAAAGATCCAATCCAATATCCATATCCATGGCCCACATCACTTTCTCATAAATGGAGGTGGGGCCCACTTGAAATTCACGTGGGATCATGGGCATGAGAGAGAGTGGGGATGAAAAATATCAAGAGTGTTGTAATTAAGCTTGACTTGTGTGTCAAGTTTGGGGTTAATCATGTGGGTTAGCCTAATTGAGTGGGTTTAAGCTTGTAATTAGCTAAAACCTAACCTAGGGTTGCACCAACATGAGGTGATTAAGGTCTATGGGCCATGCTAAGGGAGCTCCTTCACCTAAACCTAACCCAAAACACCTAATCCAAGCCTACCCCCCTAATCCACCCCTAATCTGAGCCTAATCACTTAACCCTCCCTAATCCCGGCCTAATCCCAACCTAATCACCTAACCCACTTCCCTAATCCTTCCCTAAACCTAGGTTAATTTCCCTAATCCTAGCCTAAACCTAGCCTAATCACCTAACCTAGCTCACTAAACCTCACCCTAAAACCCAACCACCTAACCTAGCCCTAAACCCCTAAACCACCCTTAGCCCACAATCTACCCAAACCCCTAGTTTTCAAAATATCTGGCCCAACCCTTTCCAGCCCACCTTATCTACATACCACCCTACCTAAACCACCTAACCACTACCCCAAGCCCAGCCCTAACCGACCTACCCATCCCTATTTAAACCCCCCCCTTGGGGGCGGGTTTTTCGGAGCCAGCAGCCCTCACCAATTCCAGCCGGGCCCTCTCTTTCCCCCATTTTCCACACCCAGCCGAATCTGCCCCAGCTGCTCCACCTGCGCTGCCTGCACCACCACCATCCCTCCATCCCACCACCGCTTGCACCGCCATCTCCACCATCTCCCGGCTGAGCTTCACAGCCTGCCCATCTTCCTCCCAGCCGGGTACCACCTTCTCCCCATTCGGTAAGTACCCCCCACTCTACCTAGCTCCTTCTCTACTCCCTCTCCACTCTCAGCCACCTAAACCCTACCACAACACCCTACCACAACATCCTACCACCAGCCATTCCTCTTTGCTGCCACCCTTCTCACTCAGCCGAACATAGTCATCCTAGCAGCCCGCTACCACCACATGCCCCTAAGACTCCCATTCGGCCTTCCCCTAAGACTCCCATTCGGCCTTCCCCTAAACTCCCCTTAGGTCCATATTCCCTAACACTCTATACTCCCCATTCGTGACCCTACACACTTACTTGGCCCAGCCCTTTAATCGCCCACATCAAGGCGACACCCACTTGCAACCGGCCACCTTTGAGGCGCCTATCCCGCGCCCCACTTGCAGCCGGCCAGCACCCTTGGTCACCCATCCTCGCGGAGCTCCCGTTTGCAGCCCAAGGCGAAGGCCAAGCCCACGCTCAAGCAAGGCCTCTACGGACCAGCTACTCGTAAGTGCCTAAACTCGGTCTTTAGTTGTATACTTGCTTGAGATTCAATTTGATATGGGGTTGTAATAACGGAGCATAGTCTCCCCCCGCTTGTAATAACGTGGCTTGGCACACCCACACACGTGCACTCTCTTAGTCGTGCACGATTTTGAGCACACACGGGCCTAATCAGCCCCTAATACATAAGTATATATATTTTCATTCTCGAAGGGTTTTGCTTAAGTTGGGTGCGTTGTCTTTCAATTCAAGCACTCACACACATTGAGCTTTCGCTCTTATGTGAAAGACCCAAGTAAGGGACGACCTATACTATTTGGGTTTCATTTCATGTTGTGTGAGTAAGTCTTTCAATTCAAGCACTCTCACACACATTGAGCTTTCGCTCTTATTTGAAAGACCCAAGTAAGGGCCGACCTATACTATTTGGGTTTCATTTCATGTCGTGTGAGTAAGTCTTTCAATTCAAGCACTCTCACACACATTGAGCTTTCGCTCTTATTTGAAAGACCCAAGTAAGGGCCGACCTATACTATTTGGGTTTCATTTCATGTCGTGTGTGTAAGTCTTTCAATTCAAGCACTCTCACACACATTGAGCCTTCGCTCTTATTCCCAAGACCTTAGTAAAGGCCTTATTGCAGTTATATTTGGGTTTCATTTATGTCGTGTGTGTAGTACTTCAATTCAAGCACTCTCACACACATTGAGCCTTCGCTCTTACTCCCAAGACCTTAGTCAAGGCCATACTGCAATTTATATTTGGGTTTAATTTCATGTCGTGTGTGTAGTACTTCAATTCAAGCACTCTCACACACATTGAGCCTTCGCTCTTACTCCCAAGACCTTAGTCAAGGCCATACTGCAATTTATATTTGGGTTTAATTTCATGTCGTGTGTGTAAGTCTTTCAATTACAGCACGCACCCACATTGAGCCTTCGCTCTTATTTGCAAGACCCGAGTAAGGGCTCATATACATAATCTATATACATATCTCCCTTCGGTTATTTCCCTTCGGTTATTTCCCTTCAGTCATTTCCCTTCAGTATTGTCTTTACATTTCGGGTTTTCCCTTTGGAGTAGCGTGAGTTTGCATTGCATCTACGCCATACCATGAGGTAGGACGCATATTTGCATCAAAGCAAGCCCCGTTCGAATTCGCCCATGTAGTGGAGTGTTCATAACACACAAACTAGGTGGCCCGAAAAAGGGATAAAAGAAAAGACTTAGGCACGTGCAAATCCACGTGATCTAAAACATGCAATCGCATTTTAAAGACCCGAAATAGACACCTCGAACCGCTTCGTAGACTTTCTCTCAAAAACTCGATTTTTGCAAAGCGTACAGACTGACCCTTGCGCATCGGTGCAAGAAGGTCTGCGACGACAAGAGCTTACTTGCTCACAGTCGCCACGTTTAGAAGTCAGTGTTAAAAATATCTTCGCTAGCTTAGGTAAGCTAGCTGGCACGCCCTGTTTGCATACATAGGCCTTAGACACACGAGAGGATCCGCTCCGAGCCCTGAAAAAGGCAAAGAGGCGGGGATTTTCGCGCATCTACAATCGTCACTGTCTGTTTCGTAATCCATAGGAAGGAAATCAGACAGGGCGTAGTTTCTTTTCTCTTTATTCTGCCCTTTCAGCAACTGCTGTAGGGCTTTACGGTCCTTTTGTGTGAAGGACTCGTGGTATTGGTTGCCTTCCATTACGGAGGCCTCTTTTTGCTTGCGAGGTTTTTCAGATTTCTTTTTAGGCCTTTGTTCACCGTTCGATGAACATGAATCGCCTACTTCAGCCTCTTGGCTGAGAGCATCGATTTTGGCCTCAAACTCCCTTCTCAAGTCCTCGATTTCATCTAGTTTTATTTTGTTTTTGAAAATCCTCCTAGAGTGAGAACTTGATGCGCATGAGCCTTGGCTCGACACTTCACTTGGTTTGGATTTTGACATGCTTTTCAAGCTTTTTCAAAATATCCTAAGTACAAGCAAAGAAAACAAGTTAAAAATGACACCTTTTTACAAAATTTTCGCAAGACTTCTACTTAAAAACTCGATTTTTAAAAGGCTCACGTCCCACCGGGCGTGCCAATCTCTGTAGACGAGCGAAAATCCCTGCCTCTCGCCTTTTTCAGGGCTCGGAGCGGATCCTCTCGTGTGTCTAAGGCCTATGTATGCAAACAGGGCATGCCAGCTAGCTTACCTAAGCTAGCGAAGATATTTTTAACACTGACTTCTAAACGTGGCGACTGTGAGCAAGTAAGCTCTTGTCGTCGCAGACCTTCTTACACCGATGCGCAAGGGTCAGTCTGTACGCTTTGCAAAAATCGAGTTTTGGAGAGAAAGTCTACGAAGCGGTTCGAGGTGTCTATTTCGGGTCTTTAAAATGCGAATGCATGTTTTAGATCACGTGGATTTGCACGTGCCTAAGTCTTTTCTTTTATTCCTTTTCGGGCCACCTAGTTTGTGTGTTATGAACACTCCACTACATGGGCGAATTTGAGCGGGGCTTGCTTTGATGCAAATATGCGTCCTACCTCGTGGTATGGCGTAGATGCAATGCAATCTCACGCTACTCCAAAGGGAAAACCCGAAATGTAAAGACAATACTGAAGGGAAATAACCGAAGGGAGATATGTATATAGATTATGTATATGAGCCCTTACTCGGGTCTTGCAAATAAGAGCGAAGGCTCAATGTGGGTGCGTGCTTGAATTGAAAGACTTACACACACGACATGAAATTAAACCCAAATATAAATTGCAGTATGGCCTTGACAAAGGTCTTCGGAGTAAGAGTGAAGGCTCAATGTGTGTGAGTGCTTGAATTGAAGTACTACACACACGACATAAATGAAACCCAAATATAACTGCAATAAGGCCTTTACTAAGGTCTTGGGAGTAAGAGCGAAGGCTCAATGTGTGTGAGAGTGCTTGAATTGAAAGACTTACACACACGACATGAAATGAAACCCAAATAGTATAGGTCGGCCCTTACTTAGGTCTTTCAAATAAGAGCGAAAGCTCAATGTGTGTGAAAGTGCTTGAATTGAAAGACTTACTCACACGACATGAAATGAAACCCAAATAGTATAGGTCGGCCCTTACTTGGGTCTTTCAAATAAGAGCGAAAGCTCAATGTGTGTGAAAGTGCTTGAATTGAAAGACTTACTCACACGACATGAAATGAAACCCAAATAGTATAGGTCGGCCCTTACTTGGGTCTTTCAAATAAGAGCGAAAGCTCAATGTGTGTGAAAGTGCTTGAATTGAAAGACTTACTCACACGACATGAAATGAAACCCAAATAGTATAGGTCGGCCCTTACTTGGGTCTTTCAAATAAGAGCGAAAGCTCAATGTGTGTGAGTGCTTGAATTGAAAGACAACGCACCCAACTTAAGCAAAACCCTTCGAGAATGAAAATATATATACTTATGTATTAGGGGCTGATTAGGCCCGTGTGTGTTGAAAATCGTGCACGACTAAGAGAGTGCACGTGTGTGGGTGTGCCAAGCCACATTATTACAAGTGGGAGGAGACTATGCTCCGTTATTACAACCCCGTATCAAATTGAATCTCGAGCAAGTATACAACTAAAGACCGAGTTTAGGCACTTACGAGTAGCTGGTCCGTAGAGGCCTTGCTTGAGCGTGGGCTTGGCCTTTGCCTTGGGCTACAAACGGGAGCTCCGCGAGGATGAATGACAAAGGGTGCTGGCTGACTGCAAGTGGGGCGCGGGATAGGCGCCTTGAAGGTGGCCGGCTGCAAGTGGGTGTCGCCTTGATGTGGGGGATTAAAGGGGCTGGGCCAAGTATGTAGGTAGGGTCACGAATGGAGAGTATAGAGTGTTAGGGAATATGGACCTAAGGGGAGTTTAAGGGAAGGCCGAATGGGAGTCCTAGGGGAAAGGAAATGGCTGGCCGGGTGTAGTTGGGGTAGTTAGGTAGTGGCCGATAGTTTAGGTTGTGATAGGTTCGGCTGAGTGAGAATGGTGGCAGCAAAGGGATGATGTGTAGGTAAGGTGGTGGTATGGTGGGTGGCTAGGAGTGGAGAGGGAGTAGAGAAGGAGCTAGGTAGAGTGTGGGGTACTTACCGAATGGGGAGAAGGTGGTGTTCGGCTGAAAGGAAGATGGGCAGGTTGTGAGGCTCGGCCGGGAGTTGTGGAGATGGCAGTGTAAGTGATGGTGGAATGGAGGGATGGTGGTGGTGCAGGCGGAGCAGGTGGAGCAGCTGGGGAAGTGGTGGTGCAGGCAGAGCAGGTGGTGCAGGCGAAATCCCACGAATTCCTTAAACAAACCTGGTTTTGTAAAAGCAGCCCCAAAGGGCCATTTTTGAGTCTGGAAACCAAGGAGCCTTCCAGACAACCCTCTACATACGTTTTGAACTCTATATTTCGAAAACATACAATATAGCTTTTAAAACCTTTTTAAAACATGTTTTGAAACCCCGAAGCGGCTTGGCCCGATCAAGACAGGACCAGGAGAGCTAAGAAGAGCCCGAAACCGGAGCACATGTCGAGCCCGGCGCAGCAACTCTTGTATCTGATTCACACCCCCAGGATCTCGAACGTCCAAGACCCTGTTCTTATCAAAATATCATTTGAAGTCATCTCCGGAAGGCAGAAACGGAGGCGGACGACCATGTTGGCGAAGACCCAACGCAGACGGAGTACTGATGCTGTCAGGCCCCGCACGAATCGTCCGTTTCGAACCCAGCTCGAAGGAGTCAGAGTTCAGTTTGGATTGGATCTGGACCATATATATCCAGATCCCAATCCAAACCCATATGTGGATTTGGATTTGGATTTGGATCCATAGATCCAATCCAATATCCATATCCATAGCCCACATCACCTTCTCATAAATGGAGGTGGGGCTCACTTGAAATTCACGTGGGATATTGGGCATGAGAGAGAGTGGGGATGGAAAATATCAAGAGTGTTGTAATTAAGCTTGACTTGTGTGTCAAGTTTGGGGTTAATCATGTGGGTTAGCCTAATTGAGTGGGTTTAAGCTTGTAATTAGCCAAAACCCAACCTAGGGCTGCACCAACATGAGACGGTTAAGGTCTATGGGCCATGCAAAGGGAGCTCCCTCACCTAAACCTAACCCAAAACACCTAATCCTAGCCTACCACCCCTAATCTGAGCCTAATCACCTAACCCACTTCCCTAATCCCGGCCTAATCCCAACCTAATCACCTAACCCACTGCCCTAATCCTTCCCTAAACCTAGGTTAATTTCCCTAATCCTAGCCTAAACCTAGCCTAATCACCTAACCTAGCTCACTAAACCTCACCCTGAAACCCAACCACCTAACCTAGCCCTAAACCCCTAAACCATCCTTAGCCCACAATCTACCCAAACCCCTAGTTTTCAAAATATCTAGCCCAACCCTTTTCAACCCACCTTATCTACATACCACCCTACCTAAACCACCTAACCACTACCCCAAGCCCAGCCCTAACCGACCTACCCATCTCTATTTAAACCCCCCCCCTTGGGGGCGGGTTTTCCAATCGAGAAGGACCCTTTCCAGCCCAACCGGGACCACTCTCCACTTCCCCAAGCTCCACCTGCTCCACCTCCCCGCACCACCACCGCCACCACCATTCCAGCCGAAGCCCCCTCCATCATCATCCTCTTCACCCAACCGAACCAGCCGAGCCCCCACATCCGGCTGCTCCTCTTCCAGCCACCGCTTCTCTCTATACGGTTAGTACTCCTTTCTTCGTCTTACCTTCTTCACTCCCTCTCCACTCTCAGCCACCTAAACCCTACCACAACACCCTACCACTAGCCATTTCCCCTTTGCTGCCACCCTTCTCACTCAGCCGAACCTAGTCACCCTAGCCACCTAGCTACATTCGGCCACCCTATAAGACTCCCATTCGGCCTTCCCTTAAACTCCCCTTAGGTCCACATTCCCTAAACACTCGACTCTCCTAGTGACCCTAAACACTCACTTGGGCCAGCCCCTTTAACCCCCCACATCGAGGCGACACCCATTTGCAGCCGGCCACCTTCGAGGCGCCTATCCCGCGCCCCATTTGCAGCCGGCCAGCACCCTTTTTCATTCCCCCTCGCGGAGCTCCCGTTTGCAGCCCAAGGCGAAGGCCAAGCCCACGCTCAAGCAAGGCCTCTACGGACCAGCTACTCGTAAGTGCCTAAACTCGGTCTTTAGTTGTATACTTGCTTGAGATTCAATTTGATACGGGGTTGTAATAACGGAGCATAGTCTCCCCCCGCTTGTAATAACGTGGCTTGGCACACCCACACACGTGCACTCTCTTAGTTGTGCACGATTTTGGACACACACGGGCCTAATCAGCCCCTAGTACATAAGTATATATACTTTCATTTTCGAAGGGTTTTGCTTAAGTTGGGTGCGTTGTCTTTCAATTCAAGCACTCACACACATTGAGCTTTCGCTCTTATTTGAAAGACCCAAGTAAGGGCCGACCTATACTATTTGGGTTTCATTTCATGTCGTGTGAGTAAGTCTTTCAATTCAAGCACTCTCACACACATTGAGCTTTCGCTCTTATTTGAAAGACCCAAGTAAGGGCCGACCTATACTATTTGGGTTTCATTTCATGTCGTGTGAGTAAGTCTTTCAATTCAAGCACTCTCACACACATTGAGCTTTCGCTCTTATTTGAAAGACCAAAGTAAGGGCCGACCTATACTATTTGGGTTTCATTTCATGTCGTGTGAGTAAGTCTTTCAATTCAAGCACTTTCACACACATTGAGCCTTCGCTCTTACTCCCAAGACCTTAGTCAAGGCCATACTGCAATTTATATTTGGGTTTAATTTCATGTCGTGTGTGTAAGTCTTTCAATTCCAGCACGCACCCACATTGAGCCTTCGCTCTTATTTGCAAGACCCGAGTAAGGGCTCATATACATAATCTATATACATGTCTCCCTTCGGTTATTTCCCTTCAGTTATTTCCCTTCAGTTATTTCCCTTCAGTATTGTCTTTACAATTCGGGTTTTCCCTTTGGAGTAGCGTGAGTTTGCATTGCATCTACGCCATACCACGAGGTAGGACGCATATTGCATCAAAGCAAGCCCCGCTCGAATTCGCCCACATAGTGGAGTGTTCATAACACACAAACTAGGTGGCCCGAAAAGGGATAAAAGAAAAGACTTAGGCACGTGCAAATCCACGTGATCTAAAACATGCAATCGCATTTTAAAGACCCGAAATAGACACCTCGAACTGCTTCGTAGACTTTCTCTCCAAAAACTCGATTTTTGCAAAGCATACAGACTGACCCTTGCGCATCGGTGCAAGAAGGTCTGCGACGACAAGAGCTTACTTGCTCACAGTCGCCACGTTTAGAAGTCAGTGTTAAAAATATCTTCACTAGCTTAGGTAAGCTAGCTGGCACGCCCTGTTTGCATACATAGGCCTTAGACACACGAGAGGATCCGCTCCGAGCCCTGAAAAAGGCAAAGAGGTGGGGATTTTCGCGCGTCTACAAGCATCAATACTCCGTTTGCGTTGAGTCTTCGCCAACATGGTCGTCCGCCTCCGTTTCTGCCTTTCGGAGACGACTTCAAATGATATTTTGATAAGAACAGGGTCTTGGACGTTCGAGATCCTGGGGGTGTGAATCAGATACAAGAGTTGCTGTGGCAGGCTCGACATGTGCTCCGGCTCCGGGCTCTTCTTAGCTCTCCTGGTCTTGTCTTGATCAGGCCAAGCCACTTCGGGGTTTCAAAAACGTGTTTTAAAAGGTTTTCAAAAGCCATGTCATATGTTTTTGAAAGATAAAGTTTAAAACATATATACAGGGTTGTCTGGAAGGCTCCTGGGTTTCCAGACTTAAAATGGCCCTTTGGGCTGCTTTTACAAAACAAGATTTGTTTAAGAAATTCGTGGGATTTCGGGGTGTTTACACACGTGCCTAAGTCTTTCCTTTTATCCCTTTTCGGGCCACCTAGTTTGTGTGTTATGAACACTCCACTACATGGGCGAATTCGAGCGGGGCTTGCTTTGATGCAATATGCGTCCTACCTCGTGGTATGGCGTAGATGCAATGCGAACTCACGCTACTCCAAAGGGAAAACCTGAAATGTAAAGACAATACTGAAGGGAAATAACCGAAGGGAAATGACTTGAAATATAAATGCCGAAGGGAGATATGTATATAGAGTAGGTATATGGGCCCTTACTCGGGTCTTGCAAATAAGAGCGAAGGCTCAATGTGGGTGCGTGCTTGAATTGAAAGACTTACACACAAGACATGAAATTAAACCCAAATATAAATTGCAGTATGGCCTTGACTAAGGTCTTGGGAGTAAGAGCGAAAGCTCAATGTGTGTGAGAGTGCTTGAATTGAAAGACTTACACACACGACATGAAATTAAACCCAAATATAACTGCAATAGGCCTTGACTAAGGTCTTGGGAGTAAGAGCGAAAGCTCAATGTGTGTGAGAGTGCTTGAATTTAAAGACTTACACACACGACATCAAATGAAACCCAAATAGTATAGGTCGGCCCTTACTTGGGTCTTTCAAATAAGAGCGAAAGCTCAATGTGTGTGAGAGTGCTTGAATTGAAAGACTTACACACACGACATGAAATGAAACCCAAATAGTATAGGTCGGCCCTTACTTGGGTCTTTCAAATAAGAGCGAAAGCTCAATGTGTGTGAGAGTGCTTGAATTGAAAGACAACACACCCAACTTAAGCAAAACCCTACAAAAATGAAAGTATATGTATATACTTATGTATTAAGGGCTGATTAGGCCCGTGTGTGCTCAAAATCGTGCACAACTAAGAGAGTGCACGTGTGTGGGTGTGCCAAGCGACGTTATTACAAGCGGGGGGAGACTATGCTCCGTTATTACAACCCCGTATCGAATTGAATCTCAAGCAAGTATACAACTAAAGATCGAGTTAGGCACTTACTAGTAGCTGGTCCGTAGATGCCTTGCTTGAGCGTGGGCTTGGCCTTCGCCTTGGTCTGCAAAAGGGAGCTCCGCGAGGGTGAATGGCAAGAGGTGCTGGCCGAGTGTCCTTGGCGCACGGAAGAGGCGCCTTGAAGGTGGCCGGCTGCTAGCAAGGGTGTCGCCTTGACGTGTGAGATTAAAGGGGCTAGGTAAGGTCACTAGGGGCGTGTAGTGTTGGGGGAGTATGGCACTAAGGTAGAGCTTAAGGGAGTGTCTAAGGGAGAGCCTAGGGGAAGTATGGGGCTGGCGGATGAAAGGGCCGAATGAGTATGGGGCAGTCGGTTGGAGTGGCCGAGTGCTAGGGAGACTTGGCGTGGAGGGCTGCTAGGGTGGCTAAGGCTTGGCCGAATGGGAAGGGTGGTGGTGAGTGGAAGGGCTGATGTTAAGGTGGTAGGGGAGTGGATTAGGTGGTTTAGAGTGGAGAGGGAGTGAAGAGGTGGCAAGATAGGATGTAGGGGGCTTACCGGGTGAAGAAGAGGGTGGCGCTCGGTTGGAAGGAAGTTGGGCAGGCGGTGGCGTTCGGCTGGAAGGTGGTAGTGTAGGTGGTGGTGTAGGTGGTGGTGGGATGTGGAGCAGGTGGAGCAGATGGCTGAGCTTGGGGAAGTGGAGGACCCGACTGGGCATGGGGAAGGCGGCTTGGTGATGAAACCCGCCCCCAAGGAGGGGGGGTTTATATAGGGCTGGGTAGGTCGGTTAGGGCTGGGTTTGGGGTAGTGGTTAGGTGGTGGTGCAGGTGGTGGTGGGATGTGGAGCAGGTGGAGCAGGTGGCTGAGCTTGGGGAAGTGGAGGACCCAGCTGGGCTTGGGGAAGGCGGCTTGGTCATGAAACCCGCCCCCAAGGGGGGGGGTTTATATAGGGTTGGGTAGGTCGGTTAGGGCTGGGTTTGGGGTAGTGGTTAGGTGATTAGGCTAGGATTAGGCTAGGTTTAGGGTAATTAACCTAGGTTTAGGGAAGGATTAGGGAAGTGGGTTAGGTGATTAGGTTGGGATTAGGCCGGGATTAGGGAAGTGGGTTAGGTGATTAGGTTCAGATTAGGGCCGGATTAGGGTGGAAGGCTAGGATTAGGTGTTTTGGGTTAGGTTTAGGAGAAGGAGCTCCCTTTGCATGGCCCATGGACCTTAACCACATCATGTTGGTGCAGCCCTAGGTTAGGTTTTGGCTAATTACAAGCTTAAACCCACTTAATTAGGCTAACCCACATGATTAACCCCAAACTTGACACACAAGTCAAGCTTAATTACAACACACACTTGATCTTATCCATCCCCACTCTCTCTCATGCCCATAATCCCACGTGAATGTCAAGTGGGCCCCACCTCCATTTATGAGAAGGTGATGTGGGCCATGGATATGGATATTGGATTGGATTTTTGAATCCAAATCCAAATCCAAGTCCATACATGGGTTTGGATCGAGATCTGGATATATATGGTCCAGATCCAATCCAAACTGAACTCTGACTCCTTCGAGCTGTATTCGAAACGAACGGTTTGTGCGGGGCCTGACAGCATCAGTGCTTCGTCTGCGTTGGGTCTTCGCCAACATGATCGTCCGCCTCTGTTTTCGCCTTCCGGAGATGACTTCAAACAAGGTTTCGATGATAACAGGGTCTTGGACGTTCGAGATCCTGGGGGTGTGAATTTGATACAAGAGTTGCTGTGCTGGGCTTGACATGTGCTCCGGTTCTGGGCTCTTCTTAGCTCTCCTGGTCCTGTCTGGATTAGGCCAAGCTGCTTCAGGGTTTCAAAACATGTTTTTAAAAGGGTTTTAAAAGCCATATTGTATGTTTTTGAAATACAGAGTTCAAAACATATGTACAGGGTTGTCTAGAAGGCTCCTGGGTTTCCAGACTCAAAATGGCCCTTTGGGGCTGCTTTTACAAAACCAGATGGGTTTGAGAAATTCGTGGGATTTCGGGGTGTTTACAAACTCATCTACATATAAATTCCTAGGGAGAACTCTCTCGAGGAGGAAAGCTCTTTTGGAAGATATATGTGATCATATCTTAATACTCACCCCTACACAATCTTATGGATAGTTAATCCACCACAAGAGCAATTTTTATACTCATATCATTGCATGTAAAACTTGGATGCTAATGTCTCTCATGCAGCTTTATATTTTAATTCTTTAGAAGTTCAACAATCAAGAAAGAAAGAGGAGATGATAATATCATTTAAGCATAGAAGAGATGAGAAAGTATAAGGTACAGTCTATATTGGGGTAGATGAAACTAAATCTCAAACAAGTTAAGAGCCTTCTTACCGATTGTCTTGAGCATGGATTTGCTACATTTCTCCTTAATTATTACAATGATTTGGAGATCATTGCTCCCAAATATTACACTTGGAATTGAATGAAATTGAAATGGGAAATGATAAGGAGGAAGAGGAGACCTGGCTGGTGGTTTGGAAGGCTTGGGCTGGTGTGTCTTGGCTGGCAATAGAGCTACTCCTTGGGGACGATGGCTTTTCCCTTTCTTCCTCTCCTCTCTCTCTCTTTGTTGGACTTCCTTTCTCAATTTTTCCTTTCCCAAAACCCAACCCAAGGGCCGAATTTATAGAGTCCTTAGGAAGTCTCTAGGGGGAAAATATTTCTTGGCATCTCCCTAGAGCCTTCTATGGATTTCGGGTTGGTTTTTGCTTGACCCAAATGAGCTCCAATTCACTTTGATTTGTGGGGTTACATGAGGCCACATGGGTTTGGTCAAAATAGGGTCACATGACCTTGGTCAAGTTGGCCATGCTCCAGTCCATCCCATGTTGCGGTTTGCCTAAGTGTAGACCGTTTTTTACTTGGTGTGGTTTTTGGCTAGGAGCAGCCCACCTCCACTTGGTGTAGCCCTTGGCTCCTTTAGTGTTGACCTTGACTCGGCCTTGACTTTGGCACATCTTGGACACACCTGTCTCCTTTGGCGTAGCTCTTGGCTACTTTGGTGCAGCCCTTGGCTAATTTGATTCAATTTGAATTGGGCCCTTTTGGTGCAGTCCTTTCTTGACTTGACCTTGGGGATCGGGTCATGTATCTAATGTGACTGGTATGGGCTAGTTGCACATGCCGCCCATCTTGAACTTGACTTGAAATGGGCTTGGTCATGTGTCCATTTTGTTTGATTTAATTTTGGGCTGGTTGCATGTGTCGCTGAAAACACCCAATTTTTTTTCATCTTTTAGAATTTTTTCTTTTGTTGGCAGCTTTGGGCATTTTAAGGTTTTTTAAATACAACCACCTTAAACGAACTTATTTCTACATCAAAATTTTCTAGTAACCTCAAAATGATGGTATATTGCATCCCTCTCAAAAAAAATTCAATTTGGACAAAATTATACAAAAATGAATATTTTACCCTCAATGACCAAATTGGTAGGATTTTGCCTTTTTACATGATTTCCTTCAAAGAAAGGGTGATTTCAAACAATTTTTCTTTAAAGAAACAAATAAAAAAGAGAACATTGAGAATCAAACCCAAAAATGTTTGTAAATTGATAAAATTTCAAAACCCCTTGAAATTCAAAAGTATATTAAATTCAAATCAAACCTCAAAAAATCGCCTAGTCGGGAATAGTCTCATTCCAATACCTAATACCTAGGTTTAAAGTGGTTCGATACCCTACACTCATTTAAAGTGGTTAAATGGTCGAGGTGGTTAAAGACTGACTCACGGAGCGAAAGTAGGTCACCCTTGCAAATAAAAATTGGGAATGAAACCAGTGTTTTCTAAAAATAATATTTGATTTCATTAAATTTGATGTTTTCAAATATAAAAATATTTTTTTATATAAGTGTTTGAAGCCATACCTGCTATATATAAAACTCAGACCGAACAAAGACAAATTTCCCAAAAAGGGGAGATTGTATGAACCAAAAAAGGCAACAACCAAGTACCTACCAATTTCGGCATTGTTGGGCAAGGTAACCGTAATGTATGCCACTAGAGTTATAACCTTAATTTGGGCAAGGTGGCGGGTGAGGTTTAGTGAAGTGGGTTTGAGGTGGGTTAGCATAGGGCTAGGTTTTAGGAACCTCCCCTTAGCGCCGGTCCATGGACCCAGTTGCAGCCATGCTCAAGTTGGTGCAGCCCCAGGTTAGGTATAGGTGCATACAAGCTCAAACCCACACTCTAGGCTAAACCCACAAGGTTAACCCACCCTTGACCAAAAGTCAAGCCTACCAACTTTCTCACTCATTCTTACCAGTTATTCGACCATTACTGGTAACTCAGATTTTCCCATGCTATCAGTACTATACCAACTTTCCATACCAACTTAGTGGCCACATTCTCGCTCCATTTCGAATGGTTTACGAGAATGATGATATTTATGTTTATTACACTAAAGTAATATAAACATATTACTGTTTATATGCGACCATTAACCAAATACTAGTAATAACTTTACACGCATCAAGTTCCCTAACTTAGGGTTTATATAAACACTCTAAATCCCTAGGCACAAATGGTAAATGCCTTATAACCCATTATCATCATTTCACTAGTTAATGGCCATATTCCCCAATAACTCTAGATCCATATACTTTTCCTAAGTTTGGATTCGTGTACCTCTCCCTTTAACAAATATGTTTTAAGCCACATTCCTCCAACCTCGATTCATCCATAGATATCATCACCTAGTTATGGTCTATCAACCCTGATAACATAATCTTCCTTCCTTGATATTTTAGTTCTCCTGAGTCCTCTTCCACTACCATATATAAGAACAATCTCTATAGAATCGGATTGTGAAGAATCCTTTTCCCAAGATTCTTATTTTCTGGTTCCCCTTAATCATCTCAATTATCACAATTCTACTTCAATTATATTTTCCTCAGCATGCTAGATTAGATGAGCATGCTAGAATGGTCATTACACCACTTTCCTTATTAAACCTACAGCATGCTAGAATGGTCGAACTTGACTTATTAGATGAGCGAAGGCTCCTTGCCATGGATCATGCACATGCATACCGGCAAAGGGTAGCCCGACAGTATGAGAAGCATATAAGACCTTGCCACTTCAAAGTGGGAGACCTTGTGCTCAAAGTCATCCAATATTGTGGCCCACATCCACTTGGAAAGTGGTGGCCCAAGTGGGATGGCCCTTATGTTGTGCGTGGAACCACCACGAACAATGCATATTGGCTAGTCGATGTTGAGGGTAGGAACTTAGCCGACCCTATGAATGCTCAATATTTGAAAAAATACAATGTGTAGAGTCTAAGCTAAGCCCTATTTCAAAAATATTTTGAAAACCTCCTTGAGAACTTCGTGAGTGAGGATCAAAGCAAATCGTGCAACCCTGAATGAGAGACTTGATTGCTTGTGAAAAAGCGGAGCTTTCCAAAACCAATAGGTCACATTTCAAAAATCCTTATTCTTACAAAAGAAGGCCTGGTTCAAAATAGCAAAATACTTGCAAGTAGTACGTGCTATTTCTAAATAGGCCGATCTGGGATGAATCGAGTAGATCCTTGGGATAAGTCCTTCCCCGTTTCTCTTCTCTTCCCTAAAAGGAAAACCTGGCCAAAAAGAAAAAGGAAACCCTTGCCAAATCTCTTTCCCCAAAAGAAAGTTGAATCAAAAGAAAAAATCGTGTATTCTATGGAAAAGAGGGAATAAAGAAAACATACTCCCAAAGGGAGACCCTCTACGAAAAACAGAAAAAGGCCAAAAAGCTCAAAAAGAGCAGTTTTCTGCCTCTATGCCTTAAACCACGGGACACTCTAGAAGGGACTGTGGTAAACTCTTTCCCATTCCTATGACTTATCCCAAGGTGAAGAAAGGTTCATTTTAGGGAATCCTAAAGTAAAAATAGGATTTGCTTACTTGAACTTCATCTTGTTTGAGAGTTAGACGTCTGAGTAAGGCGTAGGAATTTTGAAATAGGGCTTGATTTTCTTATAAAACCTCCGCTAGATTAGCGAGTGTCAAGAATCAAGTAAAGAGAAAACATGAAAAGCTAAAGTCCTTAGGATTGAAGCTAAAAGGAGCTTTTCTCTTTCAAAAACAAGTTTAGAAAATCCTCGAACATCGAGCAACATAGGACCAGCTCACTGGGTGCAGCAGGTCTTCATAAGACTCCCAAGTTCGACCATTACAGTAAGTCTCTAGGAGACCATACTTCCTAGCATCTCATTCCATGCCACTCATTCATATTCATGCATGGACACTTGCACAATCCAATTAGGACTAGCACCATCTTAGGCAAAGTCCCCTTTGGCGAAAATCCCCTCTTACTGGGCTTAAAGAAAATGTTTTTCTCAAAACTAGGATGATCCCATATTCTCGACGACAAATCCAGGGAGAAAGCAAATAAGGGGTGTTGTCGCCTTTGCCATTATCCAAATAAATTTGGATAATGCCAAAGAGGGGCATCTGTAAACACCCCAAAATCCCATGATTTTGCAAAAACATACACCTGGTTTGAAAATCAATCTAAGAGGCTAGATTTGAGATTTTCGAAAACCCAGGAGCTTCCAAAAGCTTTAAAATTCTATTTTGAAACCCCGTATCCAATATGGATTCCTTAAACTCAGGCTAAGTCCCATTTTACCAAAAAGCCAAAGACGAACAGGTGAAGCATGAAAAACGACGCCTGATCAAGAAGCAGCCCAAAAAATAGCTCGAAAGGGCCAAATCCAAAGCAGTCTCAGAAATAGGGGCAGAAGCCCAAAAGCAGCACCTTGGCCTGATAAAAGCCAGGGTCAAAAGGCGAAAGGAAGGCCCAGGCCCAATGTAAAATGCAAGCCCGGTACACCCAGAAGCCAAGTCAAGTACATCCACCCAAGCACCATAAACCTGAGCTAGGAATGGTGAAATTGAGCAGAAACGGAGTCTAGAATGGCGAGATGGAGTCCGGACGACAAAATTGGGGAAAACCCAGTATAAGACGGAGCGCTGATGAAGCTAGGGTCCGCACAAAACGTCCACCTCTAAAAGCCAAGAAGGACCATCTAGAGAAAATTTGGATTGGATCTAGACCATATATATCCAGATCCATATCCAAATAGTGTTTGGATTTGGGTCGATCCAAATAGTGTTTGGATTGGATCAGATCTAGACCAAAATATCCAAATCCATGTCTATATAAATGTTTGGATTTGGGTCGGATATGGATCCAAAATATCTGAGATCCGAGATCCATACCCAAATAGTGTTTGGATTGGATCTGGATTTCAAGACCCAAACTCAAAACCCATATCCAAGACCCACCTCATTTGCCTATAAATAGGAGTGAGGGGGTCCCCAAAAGCACACGTGAACTTGCTTGGGGAGGAGAGAGAGTAAGTGATAAACCTAGCCATGTGGGCTCAAGGGTGAGTGTAGGTTCAAGCCTTGTGGGCTAAGTGGGATGCAACCAAGGTGGGCTCGATCGAGGGAGGCTGCAACCGTGGCTTGGAAGTGGGCTCAACCAAGAAAGATCGGCTCCAAGAGGTAAACCTAGCCCTAATCTAGCCTAGACTTGAACCAACCTAACCCTAACTGAACCATAACTGAACCTAACAGAAACGAGCTGGACCTAACCTAACCCCACCGACTCCAACTATCCCTAACAAACCACCCTCACGTCCCCAGCAAGCCGTGAGCACTACGCGCCCCTGTCGCGCCAACAGCGCGCTACCTGCGTCCCCTTGGACGCCGGCCGTGCGCCCAACGCCTCCAGTGCGCCCAACATGCCGTCCCGTGCCACCCTACGGTGCCAGACGCTCGGCGCGCCTAGTGCCCAGCGCCCTGCAGCTTGCCTGCACGCCCCGACTGCCCCACTCTCTTGGTCGAACCATCCTGCCAACCTTAGCCTGCCACCACTTAGGGCCTGCCACCACTTAGGACCGTGACCTCTTCTTGACTGAACCTAGGTTCTCCTAAACCCTAAGTCCATGAGCCTTCCCTAAGCCAACTCTCTCGTCTCAAAGCCACCTAGGGAGACCCCTCTTGGCTGCCCAAAGTGGACTACAAGCCCAAGTACGAGCAAGTGAAGACGGACCAGCCACTTGTAAGTGTCTAAACTTGGTCTCTTACGTTAACTTGCTTTATATCCAATTCAATTTGATACGGGGTTGTATTAACGGAGCATTGTCTCCCCCCGAGATGTAATATTGGTGCTTGACATACGAGACACATACGTGCACTTGAGCCTTAGCTCTTATCTCGTACATGAGACACATATGTGAACTTGAGCCTTAGCTCTTATCTCGTACACCAAGCACCCACGTACACAATTGAGCTTTCGCTCTTACTCCAAAGACTCTAGTAAGAGCCATATAAGCTGCAATTTCATTCGGGTTGTTACTTTAAAAGTCATGTGAGTTTGTCATTTCAATTCCATACTCGCACCCAAGGGACACCCGAGCACTTGCTCAAGCACTCACGCACCTTTTTGGCCTTGGCAGACCCTAAGATATAGACATATCTGTATACTTTCAACTGCGTGAGTTTTCCCGGTTCAGCTGTGTACGCCTTTTCATTTCGGGTTGTTAAAATTCGGTCGTGTGAGTTGTCTTTACATTTATACACAACACACACGCACACGTTGACGACCTTCGGGCTCATATATATATATATATATATATATATATATATATATATATATATATATATATATATATATATATCTATTTCTCCCTTTCGGTTGGGGTTTACATTTCAAAGTCGTGTGAGTTGTCTTTACATTTATACACAACACACATGCACACGTTGACGACCTTCGGGCTCATATATATATATATATATATATATATATATATATATATATATATACGTATTTCTCATTCCGCACTTTACATTTAAGGCGAGCGGGGTTTTACATTCCAAGTCGTGTGAGTTGTCTTTCAATATATACACAACACACACGCACACATTGAGCCTTTCCGCTCTTATGATATAGCTATATCTCCCTTCCGCAATTTCCCTTCAGCTATGTCTTTCAATTTAGAGTTTTACATTCAAGTTGTGTGAGTTGCATAGCATATCCGCCAAACTCAAGATATTGCGCATACTTGCATCCCAAGAAGCCCCGAATACCCCGTGCAAACACGCCAATCTTAGGCCATTTCCATGCACACACATCCCGCCTAAGTAGATAAAATCGAAAGACTTAGATATGTGCAACCCACGTAAATAAAATATGCAAATAGGCATACAATCGCTCAAATACTTTTGTGTTATTTTTCAAAGACCATGCATGTTCAAAATCGATATTTTCTAAGCGTTTAAACTGACCCTTGAGCACCAGTTCAAGAAGGTTTACAACGAAAAGATCCCACTTGTCCACAGTTGCCCCATAAGTGAGATATTTCAAAAATACTTCGCTAGTTTGAGTAAGCTAGCTGGTACGCCCTAAAGCGACTTTGACACGAAAAAGGTTCACTTCAGTCCTAAGAACCCAGAGTGAAAATTTTCGCGTGTCTACACAGCCGAACCCCCACCTTGCACCCGGCTAAACACTTTGGAACCAAACCATCCCTTGAACCCTTGGCCGATCCTTTGACCTGCCCTAAACCCTCTAAACCGAACCCTAGGCTAGCACCCTCCTTGCTAAACTCGATTTGGCTAGGTGCTGGCTGCACCTAGCTTGACCCTTTGACTTGCTTTCCAACCAAGCCCAGCCAAGACTGATTGAACCTTGGCTGAACTACACTATTAGCCCACCTTGAACCAAGGCCTAACTAACCTTTGCTGAACCAAGGTTAACCTTTGACCTTGACTCAAGGCTAGCCGAACTAAACCTAGCCATCTTCACCTAAACCGACACCAAGACCTGCCACAAAACCTACCCTAAAACCCGCCTAACACCCTTCACCAAAACCCCAACTGAGCCCTTGCCTTTGACCCAGTTGCCCTCCTTGAACCACACCCCAGCCAAACACCCACCTTGGCCGATCTCTTGATCTAAACCTAACCCAACTGAACCACCACCTGCTGGCCTAACCGAATCCAAGCTGAACCCTTAGAATCTGCCAATCGAACTACACCCTTGAACCCACTTAAACCTAGCTGACCGAACCTTGCCTTAAACCCCATGGCCTAAAAACCTAACTAAGCCTTGCACCATCCCACACCCTAACTGACCTTGACTCCACCCTAACCCATGCCTTGAACCAAGACCAAACTAGCCTTTACTACCCTAGACCATACCCTAAACCTCACCCTAAACCAACACCTAACCGACTTGTTGGCTCCCACCTTGGCTAAGCCCTTGCTGCCCTTAACCAAAACCTAGCCCCATCCAAACCGACCTGCACCAAGACTTCTTGGCCGATTACACCTTTCAATCTAGCCCATCACCTTGGTTGCACCACTCCCAACCGAGCTGCAAGCACCACTTGGACAGGCTGTCTCATTTGGAGCTGAACCACTTAGCCAAATCCAAGGCTCGACACAAAGAAGGTGGACTTACCTCACGGCTGCAACGAAGGCGACTCGAGTGAACCCCACAAACGGAAACAAGAGACTAAACCGAAGGAAAACTTGTAAGTACAATTTCCGTTTTTAATCACTTGTTTCCATTCAATTCGTAACGGGGTTGTAGTAACAGAGCGACGTCTCCCCCTGGGTTGTAATATTCATGGATGAAACACAATCACACACACATGCACTTGAGCCTTTTCGCTCTTAAACTGCACACGAGAACACCCACTAGTACTCGAGCCTTTCCTCTCTATACACTCATACACATTGAGCCTTTCCGCTCTTAGGATAAAACCTATATATATTTCAAGTCGTGTGAGTTTACTTTGTGAAAGTAGAGTCACATTTCAATTCGTGTGAGTTTACTTTTGAGAAAGTAGAGTTGCAATTACATTCGGGTGGATTTACTTTCAAGTTGTGTGAGTTGCACTTACTTTTGGGTGGATTTACTTTCAAGTCATGTGAGTTGCAATTACATTCGGGTGGATTTTCTTTCAAGTTTTGTGAGTTGCAATTTAAATTCCACACGAGAACACCCACGAGTACTCGAGCCTTTCCACTCTATACACTCACACACATTGAGCCTTTCCGCTCTTAGGATAAAACCTATATATATTTCAAGTTGTGTGAGTTTACTTTGTGAAAGTAGAGTCGCATTTCAATTCGTGTGAGTTTACTTTTGAGAAAGTAGAGTTACAATTTCAATTTGGGTGAGTTTGCATCATCGCTCTTGAAAACCCAATAAGATTTTCAACATCCTCACATTCGCTTGTTTTCAAAGCCCTCAAACAAATCGCTCAAACCACATTGAAATTAGGCCACACATTCCACACACATCAGGGCTAAATAGATAAAACTTGCTAGAAAAGTAGGGACGTTCAACCCTATAATAAAAATTGCAAAGAGTGCACGAAATGAATTCGTCAAATACTTATCATTCGAAGTAAACATTTGTTTGAAAAATCAAAGTTTCTAAGCGTTTAAACTGACCCTTGAGCATCGGTTCAAGAAGGTTTAAATGAAAAGATCTCGCTTTCCCACAATCGCCAAAAAGTCAAAAATATTTCAAGAACCTTTGCTAGTTTGAGTAAGCTAGCTGGCACGCCTACAAAAAAGTGTAGGCACGAAAAGGTTCACTTCAAGTTCCATAAATAGGGAGTGGAAATTTTCATGTTTACAGTTTTGACATGCCCGGTGGGACTCGGGTCTTAAGCAAACTTCGATCAAACAAAACAAAACATTGAAATTTTTTTCCAAAGAAAAGTGCTTAACTTTTGCCTGTTTGCACTTATAGGATTTCAAAATTCTAAGTCATGTCGAGTTCAGACTCCAATGAAGTGTCTAGCCGAGCCTCGTGCTCATCAAGTTCCTTTTCAAAAAAAATTTCAAAAACCAATTTCAAAAGCAAAAAAGAAGAGCTCGAAGACTTGCGAAAGGAATTCGAAGCAAAAATCGCCGCCCTTAGCTAAGAGGCCAAGGCGACTAACTCTTGTTCGTCTCATGGCGAACCTAATAAAGCTAAGAAAAAACCTAGCAAGTCAAAAAAGCCAAAGAAACTTCCATCATGGAGAGGGACCAATATCACGAGTCCTTCACACTAAAGGATCGAAAAGCCCTTCAACAACTGTTGAAGGGCCAAAACAAAGAAAAGAGATCGTACGCCCTATCTGATTTTCTTCTTATGGATTACGAAACAAATAGTGATGACGATATACCAAACTTCCATCGGTATGATGGCACGGGGGATCCTAGATCCTACCTGCAACTCTTTTCTCGCAGAGCCCACAAAAAGAAAAAGAACTCTACGAAATGGATATATTGGATCCCCCTCTCCCTCAAGGGAACTGCTTCAAAATGGCTCGCTTCTTATGACCTAAGCCAGTTTGAAACTTTTGAAGAGTTAGCGAACGACTTTATGCAAAGGTTTTCCCACAACGTAGAAGTGACCCCCACTTTGAACACCCTGAGAGACACAAAACAAGCTTTGAACGAGGATGTACATGTATTCATCGTTCGATGGAGGTCCCTCTTCGGGCAAGTGAGAGAGCCCATCTCCGAAGGATGCGCAGTAATGCTCATCCTTGAAAATTTTAAAACGGAGTTGAAAATGCTTCTTTTTTTCATGAAATTTCAACTTTTCATAAGTTAATTAAAATGGTTTCCCTCTTCGAAACAAATCTGAAAAAGGGGGTCTACGATGACTTGTGAAAAGGAAAAATTCTTCCAAAACCAAGATTTGAAAAACCCAAAACTTATGAGCTACCCACGATGGACAAATGGGCAAAACCCCAAAAGATTGTTAATGTCCGAGTAGAAACAAACCTGGCCAGCACTTCAAAGAAGATTGAACAAAAAAATGGAAAAAAGTTTCAAAAAACATTTGAAAAAAGGGAGTATACCCCACTGGGGCAGCCCGTCTCGGAGGTCCTCGACCTCCTGCTTGCCCAAGGACTGGTAACACTGCCCGAAATTCCTGAGGGGACACCTCCGAAAGGGAGATTTCTAAATAAGTTTTGCAAGTATCATAGGCTCAAGGGTCATGATACAAACAAATGTTTCTCTCTTTTAAACAAAATTGAGGACTTGATAGAGCAGGACCAGCTCCAAGTCACTGAGGAACCGGAGCCTGCCCAAGCTATTCTTAAAGAACCCTTTCCCAACCACGCAAGCACCAGTGGAAAGGAAAAAGAGGTATATGCTTTCTCGGCTTCCTCAAAAGGTTTAGTGCATGCATTGCATACCGGCTTCACTACTTATCACACACCACCTTCTCTCATCATATTCAAAAAAGCCAAACAAGTAGTGATATGGGGAGCACTTAGAGTCCCGCCCCCGGCTATAGCCATTTTAGAAATACGGGGTGCTCCGAAGCACAAAATTAGAGCCAACATAGGAGTAAGCCTTAAGAAAGGTGTGGGCGAGGTGACCAAGTTTGGAAGGATCTATCAACCCCCACACCTAACAAAAGATACAACTAAAGAAGTCGTTATTCCTAGCCCTTCAAAATCATGCATTCCCAAAGCATCTCAGGTCATGGATAAAGGAAAAAACATGTTAAACCCATATGATTTCGAAACACATCTTTCCAAGATCCCCATAAACATGTCTATCCTAGAATTAATCCAAACTTCTCCTACGCATAGACAGGTTTTAGAAAAAATCTTAGAAAGAGCCAAGGTTAACTCAACTATAACCCCTGAGTCCCTGTCCTTCCTAGTGGCACCTATCTGTTGTAAAACTCCCATCGTGTTCTCGAAAGATGAGATAGAAAGATCATACAAAACCCATAACCAAGCCTTGCATATGGAGGTGGTATTGAATCACCACCCTCTAAACAGGTATTTGGTTGATGGGGGAGGAGGTATAAACATCCTTCCATTACACGTGGCTTTTCAAATCGAAGTCCCCTTGACCTCTGTAAATCCAAGTCCCATCATTATCACAGGATACGATGGAAATGCATCTAAACCCTTAGGAGTTGTAGAGTTACCAATGGAAATAGGGGGCATAACCCATGCAGGGGTGTTCCATGTCCTAGACATAAACCCCCATTACAACCTACTTCTGGGAAGACCATGGATACATAGCCTTCGGGCTGTGCCATCCACCTTCCATAGGTATGTCAAAATCCCCTATGAAAACCAAATTATGGTAATTCTAGGCAAAAATCATCCTCAGCTTAGGGGAGTTCAAAACTTCTCTTACTTGTCAAGCCATCAAGCTCACGAGACCAACCCCGGGAAATCCTTAGACGAACCAGCCAAGTTCGTCCTAAAAAGACCTAAGAATGTCATATATATCAAGGGGCAGCCCAAAGCTGGCCCGCCCAAAACTATGACCATCCTAGGAAAAACCAAGCTTCAAATTTTCCCAAAAACCCTAAACAAGAAATCATTTAGCATGACATAGATGACACCAAAAAAAGCCTTGGAACATGATGTTAAACATGGGTTACATGCCCTATCAAGGTTTAGGGAACCAAAACAGAGGTTGCTTAGAGCCCATCTTGCCAAATCCAAATCCAAATCCAAATCGGCATGGGATAGGCTACACTCCAACCATACCCCTGAAACCACCACCTACTACCACTTGGGTCAAGGGTGCCCTAGAACCTCCTAAAACCGAAACCTATGACTTAGACCTCTTATTTGGAGACTGATTCATGGTATCTTCTTTGTAGGTATGATGGAAGACCCCTCTTTAATCAAAAATCCAAAAAAATTACATACTCTCAAAATCCAAAAACAATTGGAAAAACCTCAAAACTCAAAAACATTGGAAAATTGTGAAAAATCCAAAAAAATCAAAAAATCTGAAAATATCAAAAACAAAGTTTTATATATACCAACTCCTGGTGTAAATTTCGAAAAAGCCAAGAAAATTGAAAGATTTGAAGAAAAAATTGTCTTCATAAAAGGCCCAAATTCTTCAAAACTTGCCAAAATTGCAAAACCAAAACCAGGTGTTTTTGAAAACCAAGCGTCGCCTCAAACTTCCCTAGGATCTAAAATTCTCGAGAATGATCAAAGCGCGGAGGAGGATCCCCTCTTCCCTGAGGAGGATCAAGCCTCCGAGCTTCCCGAGTTTCACAAAATCCTTGACTTAGAAAAACCTTCAAATTCCGTAGGAGGGGATTTTATAGAACTCAACCTAGGGAGTGAGTCGAATCCTAATTATGTTAAGATAGGCACATGTTTGTATGAGAATGAAAAAGCATCATTCATTGCATTCCTGAAAGCCTACATAGATGTATTTGCATGGACCTACGAAGACATGCCGGGTCTAGATCCAAAAATTGTAGAGCATTGTCTTCCCCTAGAACCAGATGCTAGCTAGACCTATAAAGCAAAAGCTTAGAAAAATCCACCCAAATGTCCACTCTCAAGTAAAAGAGGGTTTAGAAGATCTTTTAAAGGCCGGATTTATAAAACCCATTGCGTATTCTGATTGGCTTTCAAATGTAGTTGTAGTTCGAAAATCCAATGGGAAATTTGGATTTGCATCGATTTTAGAAATCTGAACAAAGCCACTCCAAAAGATAATTTCCCTTTGCCAAACATTGATTTAATAGTGGACAATACTGCAAATCATGAAATGTTCTCTTTTATGGATGGCTACTCGAGTTATAATTAAATCAAGTTAGCTACAAGAGATTAGGTAAAAACTGCTTTTACTACACCCTAGGGCACATATTGTTACACAATTATGCCCTTTGGATTGAAAAATGCCGGTGCCACATACCAAAGAGTCATGACTACCATTTTCCACGATCAAATTCATGAGCTCTTAGAAGTATATGTATGTGGATGATCTTTTGGTAAAGTCAAAAACCCGATGCACACACATCGAATCTTTGCAAAAAGTTTTCGAAAAGCTTAGGCTTTACAAAGTGAAACTAAACCATCAAAAGTGTGTCTTCGGAGTGGAATCAGGTAAGCTTTTAGGCTTTATGGTAAGCCAAAGGGGCATTGAAGTCGACCCCTCTAAGTGTCGAGCCATCATAGAGATGCCTCCACCCTCCAATTTGACCCAAATCCGAAGCCTCCAAGGTCGCCTCCAATCGATTAGAAGGTTTATTTCAAACCTGACAACGAGATGCGAACCTTTCAATAAGCTTTTGAGAAAAGGGGTGAAGTTTGTATGGGACGAAGATTGTCAAAAAGCTTTCAAAAGATTAAAAACTTATTTGGTAAATCCTCCGACTTTAAAACCTCCAAAGCAAGGAAAACCCTTGTTACTTTACATTTTCATGCATACATGTCTCTTACAGGGGGAATTCAACCACATAATCAGCTAGGGCTTGTCCCTTAATGGAGGTTTGATTGATAGTGGAATTTTAAATCATACTCCATTAAGAGGAGATGTCATTTACCAAGCCTACCCATGAGGATAGGTTTTTCAAACAAGTGCTTGATCGGATCAAGCCTAGACACTATCCATATCTCATGATCTAGGAAGTAGTGTTTGAATTTTTGGCAGGCCCATACCAAGGCCAAGCATGTTTTCTCTATGGCTTGATAATTTCTTTCATATGCCAATAGAGTTTTTGAAATGTAGTAAATAACATACTCTTTGAGGCTATCATCCTCATATTGGGCTAGTAAAGCACCCAATGATCTCATACTTGATGAAATACCCGACGAGGGCATCTTTACAAATGATTTTCAAAACCATGTTTTAGCAAGGTGTTTAAACGAAAACCAAGTATGGAAAATGCACTTTGATGGGGCAAAAAACCAAAGAGGGGTAGGTGTTGGAGTTATCCTCATATCCCCTGAAAAGGGAGAGATCCCCATTGCTATTCGCCTAGATTTCAAATGTTCCAATAACACATCTGAATATGAGGCACTCATACAAGGCTTGAAAATTTTGAAAAATTTAGGGGCATCATGTATCGAAGTCTTTGGAGATTCTTTACTTGTCATAAACCAATTCTTGAAAATTTGGCAAGTCAAAAATGAAAAACTCCTTCCATACCACGAATTGGCCACCAAGCTGGTCGATTCCTTCAAATCATGCACACTCACTCACATAGGTAGAGAGGACAATGGCATAGCAGATGCCCTCTCATCCATAGGATCAGCCCTAAGGGTCGATCCCACCTTGGGAACCCAATCCTTAGAGATATAACACTCACCCACTCCATCCACCTACGATTTGGAGATTTGCCAAAATGACCAAAATTCAACTGAAAAACCCTGGTTTCAAGACATTAAAAACTTCTTAGAAAACGAAGGATTTTCGGAATTTGCTTCTTCTAGGGGTAAAGCTTTTATTTCAAAGATTTCAACCCGATACATAATTTTGGGAGGAATTCTTTATAAAAAGAGTTTCACCAGCATCTTATTGAGGTGTGTAGGCCTTGAGGAGGCTAGGACTATAATGCATGAATTCCACGATGGAGAATGTGGAGGGCATGTTAATGCAAATATGATGGCCATGAAAATACTTGGAGCCGGTTATTTTTGGTCCACCCTTAAGCAAGACTGTCATGATCATGTTAGGAAATGTCACCCATGTCAAGTGCATGGACATGCCATTCATATCCCATCATCAACCTTGCATTCCATTGTCAGCCCATGGCCTTTCACCATGTAGGCGTTTGACATCGTAGGACCAATCTCCCCAAATGCATCAAATGGACATAGGTTCATCCTAGCAGCCACCGAATATTTTTCTAAATGGGTTGAAGCTACCTCCTTAGCTAATGTCCAGGGGAAACATGTAGTGGCATTCATTAAGAAGAATATCTTGGCTCGATTTGGAGTTCCAAGAGACCCAGTGTTTGATAATGGCAACCCTTTCAAAAATGAAAGGGTGGAAAAGTTATGTAATACCTATGGCATAACTCAACACTTCTCATCGCCCTATTATCCTCAAGGCAACGGCCAAGACGAAGCCACAAACAAGACTCTCATTAGTATCATTGAGAAAACCTTAGAGAAGGGTAGGACATGGCATGAGAAGCTTGATGAAGCCTTGTGGGCTTATAGGACTTCCATTTGAACACCCATTCTCCCTATTCATACCAAATTGCATTCATTTTATACATCACTTGCACTCGACCTCCTTCTAGAGACTTTTCAACATGCTAGAATAGCCGAGCTTGATTTATTAGATGAAAAAAGACTCCTTGCTATGGATCATGCGCATATATACCGGCAAAGGATAGCCCGACATTACAAAAGGCATATGAAGCCTCACCACTTTCAAGTGGGAGACCTCGTATTGAAAATCATCCACCATCGTGTCCCACATCCATCATCGCTCTCGAAAACCCAATAAGATTTTCAACATCTTCGCATTCACTCATTTTCAAAGCCCTCAAACAAATCGCTCAAACCACATTGAAATTAGGCCACACATTCCACACACATCAAGCCTAAACAGGTAAAACTTACTAGAAAAGTAGGGACGTTCAGCCCCGTAATAAAAATTACAAAGAGTGCACGAAACGAATTCGTCAAACACTTATCGTTCGAAGTAAACATTTGTTTGAAAAATGGAAGTTTCTAAGCGTTTAAACTGACCCTTGAGCATCGATTCAAGAAGATTTAAACGAAAAGATCCCACTTTCCCACAATCGCCAAAAAGTCAAAAATATTTCAAGAACCTTCACTAGTTTGAGTAAGCTAGCTGGCACGCCCGTAAAAAAGCGTAGGCATGAAAAGGTTCACTTCAAGTTCCATAAACAAGGAGTGGAAATTTTCATGTTTATAGGGACCGACCGTGGTTTCCCTTGGAATCCATTTCTCTCCATCATGCAAGGGATCAAACATGCTCTCCCTTGGCATCCATACAAATTCAAACCATTCACCCCTAGGGGCACATTGGCTTGCACCTAGGATCAATCCCAAACCGTCTCGGGTCGCATATATCCTAGAGGCACCAAGTCAAACACTTCCACCTCTCAAGCCATACACCTCCTAGACACACCAAAGAAAACTCGAGTGTATAAACATGCTACTGATGATACACTATTCCAAGGTCATCCCCTTTACCAAATTTTTTCAAAACTTAAAAAGCCTTGGAATATGTTATTGAACATGGGGTATACACCATACAAGGATGTAGGAGCCAAGAACCAAGGTAAGTTACAACTCACCCATACCCTCTAAGCCACCACTAATACCAATTGGGTCAAGGGTACCCTAGAACCCACTAAAACTGAAACTTATGACTTAGACCTCTTGTTTGGAGTCTAATTCATGGTGTTTTCTTTGTAGGTTTGATGGAAGACCCCTTTTTAGAAAAAAATCCCCAAAAAGTATATATTTGGAAAAACCACAAAAATCTAAAAACCTTTCAAAGCCCAAAAACATTTGAAAAATCTAAAAAACCCAAAAAGAAGGTTTCTTGCATCCATCCTTCTAGCCTTTGTTTGGAAAAAACCAAAAAAATTGAAAAATCTGAAAACGCCAAAAAGAAAGTCTTTTATATTCATCTTTCTAGCACTTGTTTGGAAAAAGCAAAAAAAATTGGAAAATATGAAAACCCCAAAAATCTTAGCTTTCAAAACCATGTACAAACCCCAAATTCGGTTTTGACAAAGCCTATGTACATACTCAAACCAAATCATCTCATACCATTTCGAACAATCTCCTTGTGCATAACTCTTTTCTCTTGCATGGTACTTCCATAGAAATCAAAGCATTTGAGAGTGATCAAAGCAAGGAGAAACATCCCCTCATCCATGAAGCAGATCAAGCCTTCGAGCTTCTCGAATTTCATAGAATCCTTGACTTGAAAAAACCTTCAACTTCCGCAGGAGGAGATTTCGTAGAGGTTAATCTAGAGAGTGAGTCTAACTCAAAGTGTGTCAAAATAGATATTTGTTTGCATGAGCATGAAAAAGCATCATTCATTGCATTTTTGAAATCTTATATAGATGTATTTGCATGGATGTATGAAGACATGCTAGGACTAGACCCTAGGAATGTAGAGTATCATCTACCCCTCGAACCAAATGCAAAACTTGTAAAGCAAAAGCTTAGAAAAATCCATCCCGATGTTTACTCCCAAGTAAAAGAGGGTTTGGAAGACCTTTTAAAAACCGATTTACAAAACCCATTGCCTATTCTGAATGGCTTTCAAATATTGTTGTAGTTCGAAAATCCAATGGAAAAATTTGTATTTGCATCGATTTTAGAAATTTGAATAAAGCCACTCCAAAAGATAATTCTCCACTTTCAAACATTTATTTGATAGTGGATAGCATTGTAAATCATGAAATGTTTTCTTTCATGGATGATTCGGGTTATAACCAAATCAAACTAGTACCAAAAGATCAGGCCAAAACTACTTTTACCACACCTTAGGACATATATTGTTACACGATTATGCCTTTTGGTTTGAAAAATACCGGTTATTCGGGTTATAATTCTCCACTCTTTAAAAAAGTTTTCGAAAGACTTAGGCTTGATAAAGTGAAACTAAACCCTCAAAAATGTGTTTTTGGAGTAGAATCAGGAAAACTCTTAGGGTTCATGGTTAGCCAAAGGGGCATAGAGGTCGACCCTTCTAAGTGTCGAGCCATCATATACATACCTCCACCCTCCAACTTGACCCAAATCTAAAGCCTCCAAGGTCGACTCCAAGCAATTAGGAGATTCATCTCCAACTTAGCAATAAGATGCGAACCTTTCAATAAGAAAAGAGGTTAAATTTTAGTGGGATTCCAATTGCCAAAAAGCTTTTGAAAGATTAAAAACTTATTTGGTAAATCCTCTAATTTTAAAGCCTCCAAAGCAAGAAAAACCTTTATTGCTTTATATTTCCATTCATACGAATGCATTGGGTGCCTTACTTGCTCAATATGAGGATGATAGTCTTAAGGAGTATGCCATTTATTACATTTCGAAAGCTCTATTGGCATATGAATAAAATTATCAAGCAATGGAGAAAACGTGCTTGGCCTTGGTATGGGCTTGCCAAAAGTTTAGACATTATTTTCTAGATCATGAAATTTGGATAGTATCTAAACTTGACCCTATCAAGCACCTCTTTGAAAAACCTATCCTAATGGGTAGGCTAGGTAAATGATAGCTCCTCTTAATGGAGTATGATCTGAAATTCCATTACCAAAACTCCATTAAGGGACAAGCCCTAGCCTCCTTGAAGATACATATCCCATACTTGATGAAATGCCCGATGAAGGCATCTTTGCAAATGAATTACAAAACCATGTTTTATCAATTGTTGTAGTGAAGATCAAATATGAAAAATGTATTTTGATGGGGCAAAGAATCAACAAGAGGCATGCATGATAATCATTCTCATATCCCCCGAGAAGGAAGAAATCCCAATGGCATTGCGACAAGATTTTCTATGTTCAAATAATGTTGCTGAATACAAGGCACTCATACAAGGCCTAAAAGTTTTGAAAAATCTAGGGGCATCATGTATTGAAGTCTTTGAAGATTCTATGCTTGTTGTAAACCAAGTTTCTAAAATTTGGCAAGTCAAAAATGAAAAGCTCATTCCATACCATGAATTGTCCACCCAATTGGTTGATTCTTTCAAATCATGCACACTCACTCACATAGGTAGAGAGGACAACACTATAGCCAATGCCCTATCCTCTTTAAAGTTATCTCTAAGAATCAAACACACTATGGGAACTCGATCCCCAGAGATCCTACACCTACCCACTCCATCCAACCATGATTTAGAGATCTGCCAAAATGACCAAAATCCAAATGAAAAACATTGGTTTCAAGACATTAAAAACCTTTTAGAAAATGGAGGATTTCCCGAATTTGCTTCCTTTAAAGATAAGGCTTTTATTCAAAAAATTTCAACCTGATATGTGATTTTGTGAGGGGTTCTTTATAAAAAGAGCTTTACTGACATCTTGTTGAGAGGTGTCGATCTTGATGAGGCTAGGACCATTATGCATGAATTCCACGATGGGGAATGTGGGGGTCATGTCAATGAAAATATGATGGCCATGAAAATACTTGGAGCAATTTATTTTTGGTCCACTTTGAAGCAAGATTGTCATAATCATGTTAGGAAGTGTCATCAATGTCAAGTGCATGGAAATATCATTCATATTCCATCGTCCACATTGCATTCCATCGTGAGTCCATGGCCCTTCACCATGTGGGCATTTGACATCATAGGACCAATCTCACCTACTACATCTAATGGACATAGGTTTATCTTAGGAGCCACCAAATATTTTTCTAAATGGGTTGAAGCTACCTCCTTGACTAATGTCCAAGGACAACATGTAGTGACATTCATTAAGAAAAATATCTTGACTCAATTTGGAGTTCCAAGAGACCTAGTGTCGGATAATGGCACCCCATTCAAGAATGAGAAGGTGGAAAAGTTGTCTAAGACCTATGGCATCACTCAACACTTCTCATCGCCCTACTACCCTCAAGGCAATGGCCAAGCCAAAGCCACAAACAAAACCTTTATAAGCATCATTAAAAAACCTTTAGAGAAGGGTAGGACTTGGCATGAGAAGCTAGATGAAGCCT
The DNA here is from genome assembly GCA_036023115.1 of Brasenia schreberi. Taxonomy (NCBI): domain Eukaryota; kingdom Viridiplantae; phylum Streptophyta; class Magnoliopsida; order Nymphaeales; family Cabombaceae; genus Brasenia; species Brasenia schreberi. The sequence goes on from JAYKKT010000073.1 coordinate 5,355,609, forward strand.
TATGGGCTTATACGACTTTCATCCATATACCCACAAATGCCACACCATTTGAGTTGGTCTATGGTACAAATGTCATACTTCTCATTCATACCAAATTGAGTTCATTCCATGCATCTCTTACACTCGATTTACCCATAGACCCTACAATAAACTAGGATGGTTGAGCTTGATTTACTTGATGAGAAGAGGCTCCTTGCCATGGATCATGCACATGCATACCGACAAAGAATAGCCAAGCATTATGACAAACATATGAAGGCTACTTTAAAGTGGGAGATCTTATCTTGAAAACCACATACCATCGTGGTCCACATCCACTTGTAAGAGGGACAACTATAAATAATGCATATTGGTTGATTGATGTTGAGGGAAGAAATTTAGCAGACCCTATAAATGTCCAATACTTAAAAAAATATTATGTATAGGGTCATCTTTAAATTCTTTTGAAAAGATTTTTAAAAATGGGTCTCCTTTTGAATTTCTTGAAAGAAGGATCAAAATGGATTATGTAACCCTAAATGAGGGAATTGATGCTTTATGAAAAGTAGAGTTTTCAAAATCCTTTGGTAACATTTCAAAAATCTTTGGCTTACAAAATGAAGCCTAGTTCAAAATAGCAAAATATTTTCAAATTATAGGTGCTATTAGGAAATGGGATATACTTGGCAGAATAGAGTATCCAAAGGGATGAGTTTTTTCCACTTTATTTCTTACCAAAAAGGAAAATTAGCAAAATCAAAAGAAAAGGAAGAAAACAAAAACCTCAAATATAGAGGTCTTCCAAAATCAAAAGAAAAGAAAGAAAATAAAAACCTACAATATATAAGTCTTCCAAAAAAAAAAGAAGGGAAAATAAAAACCTCCAAAATAGAGGTCTTCTCTTTGAAAGAAAAGAAAAGAAAAAGCCAAAGCTCAAAAAGAACAATTTTCCATTTCTTTGCCTTAAACCACAGGATGCTTCATAAGGGACCGTGGTAACTCTTTCCCAAATCCCCCACAACTTATCCCAATGAAAAAGGGTTCTCTAATAAAATCCAGAGTAGGAATATGACCTATTTATTTGGATCTCATTTTGTTTGAGAATTAGACTTTGTTGTGTGGGAAATTGAATTTTGAAATGTTATTCAAAGTTTTCTATAAAAACCTCTTTTAAGTATTGGGTATTAAAACCCGAGTAAGGGAAAATGTGAGAAATTGGAAATCTCCATTTGAAAAGAAATTTTAAAAACCCGAAATATCAAAAGAAACAATATGGGGATTACCTTACTTGGGGCAGCCGGCTTTCATAGGCTTCTCCTCAAGCATAAAAATCTCATGAATGGGTCTCTAAACACACATTACACTCAATTACATCATACACCATGCATGCATCCATCAAAAAGTAGGCCATGCTAATCATCCTAGGACTAGCGCTTTGTTTAAGTCTAAGTCCCCTTGGGCAAAGATCGCCTTTTTCACAAATTCAAGAAAAGGATGCTACGAAAGGAGGAAAAGAAATTCGTGCTCTAAAGACAAATCTGGGAAGGAAATTCAAAAGGGTGTTTTTCTTCTTTGCCATTATCCAAATAAATTTGGAGTAATGCCAAAGATGGGTATCTGTAAAAACCTCAAAATATTTTGCAAAACATATTCAAGAAGGTTTTAGAATTTTCAAAACAATAGGCTTGCTTTAAAATTCTTGATTTGAATATAACCTGCTAATTTCATAAAATACCAAAAACAAAATTTTTGAAATTAAAAGTTTTAAGCTTAAAGTTTTGAAATCAAGTTTTAAAATGAAATAAGGGCTGAAAGCAATACGAAGAATTCAAGGCCAGCAAAAGCCTAAGCAAGGAATGAGTCAAGGCACGATCAACTTTCTAAATGAGATCGTATGGAACAAGCACAGATCAAGTGAAGAATTCCAGGGCAGTTTGAATCAATCAAACAAGTTTGGGTCAACTTCAACATGAACAATAGCAAAAGAGGTCCAAAAGAGAGTGGAAAAGATCAAGATGGAGCTAGAAGAGTGTCATGGCTATACTACTTGGGGTGTGGAACCAAAGAAGCCCTTTTGAACATTCGCCATTTCTTCAGGGACTCAGTCCATCAAATACAGTCCTTTCCAAGCCCAAGAATAAAAAAACAATGCCATGGTTGTTCATATTGTATATGCAAACTTCGTGCCAATGGAACATTGCTTTAGACTTAAACATACCTACTTGATCAGACCTACCTTGGTTGACCTAGCTCCCCTTTTACTTAATTGAACCCACCATTTGATTCAACACATGTTTGCCGATTGTGACTGAACCCACTTGGCTGGACCGACACACCCTAGCCTACCTAGTCCCACTTAACTAGACCAAAGGAGGACCACCAAGAGGCCCACATGAAGCCATGTGGCTAGCAATGAGATCGGGTCAAGCTTGGGCTCCAAAAGACCCAATCAATGCACAATTCGAGATCCATTTAAAAGACTATAAATAGGTACCTTGGGGCTGGTTTCTATAATTGAAGGAAGGTGGGAAAGAGCCTAAGAGAGAGAAGGAGAGTTGCAGCAAGATAGAGAGAGGGGGAAAGAAAGAGAGAGAGAAGAGAGGAAGGAGGAACCATCCCCTCCAAATTCTTTCAAATTCAATGCCAAGGAGGGCTCCTTTACAAGGTCGATCTTCTTCTCTCTTCTTTAATTTCTTATTTTTTACTTTCATTCATTAAAAATAGGTTGTATTAATGGAGCAATTGACTCCCCACATGATGTAATAGAATAGATATGCTACCCATTTCATTTCATTACATTTATGCTCATTACTTGTTTGATTTCAAGTTTCCTCTACCTCTTTATAAATTATACTCCCTTATATCTTCTAATCACTTCTATGCTTAAGGTATAGATATATTTCAATTCATTTCCTTCAATTATTTACATTTCAATAGCCATGATTTGTCTTTTAATTTCAGATGAGATGCATTCATGTATTTTCTAAACACGAAAATCTATTTTAAACATCCTGCATCTGTCTGATGATTTATTTTTAATTTTATATCCTCTACTTCAAATGATCTAAAACTTTGTACACCAACTCCCCACAGACCATCGCACTTCTCATAAAAGTTTCAAGAATTTTAGGGTCGTGCAGCTATGTAATTAAAATTGAGAAAAATTAGACAAATCCATAGTTGAATGTGTAAAACATGTGTTCACTACAATAAAGCTTTGGTTATTATCTTATAACTTTGTCTGTAGTAAACTAATTTTATTGAAACTTATTTCATTGAAAAGATGACATCCATAACAACAAGACTAAGTTCATAAAGATTGGAGCTCTGTGCACTAAGGTATGGATATTTTTTGTAAACCTCTATATTTTTGTCATAAAACTGTTTTGGACGTCTGAGCAAGGGCAATTCCCGGATTTAATTGCAGACTATTACAACCCCAAAAATCAGAATAAAAATAGTCTTTGAACCTGCATATGATCCTCTTTTCAATGTAAAAGTTTCATAATTTTTGGAGATTCAAAAACTATTTAAAAATAATCTAAAATCAAGTCTTGAAAACAGAACCAGTTTCTGTTTTTCAGAACTTAGCAAAATTTTCTTCTAAAGACCTAAGCCCACAAATTTTGTTAAGTCATTCGGGTTTGAAAAGTGAATTTCAAAAACATATATGGTCAAGATCAACCCTCAAAGCGTTAGGCTGACCCTTGAGTGCCAGTTAAAAAAGACCTAAGTCGAAAAGATTCCACTTCCCCATAATCATCATTAAAGTCAGAAAATACAACTTTGTTAGTTTAAGTAAAACTAGCTGGTATGCTCGTGCACGACATAGTGTGTGAAAGCTTATTTCAAGTCTCTACATAGAGTTTGGAGTAAAATTTCCACATTTGTTATCCCTAGGGCATGCATTGACATCCTAAGTATACCTAATCCTACCATGTATAAACAAATCTTTTTGAGCCTAGGTCTGTATCATAAACCCAAACCTATGGCCATAACTTTCCCAAATATCCATAAACCAACCAAGGGACTGACTATGGTTTCCCTTAGAATCCTTTCCCTCTACTTTTCAAGGGATCAAATATGCTCTCGCTTAGCATCCATATGTCACATCGTCAACCCCTAGAGGCACAATCGTTTGCACTTAGGATCCATCCCCTATTACCAAGACCATCCATCTCTTAGGAGAACCAGAATCGACCCATCCCAAACCATCTAGGGCACATATATCCTAGGGGAACCCAAGTCACATCATTTCAGGGTTGTCCATCTCTTAGAGACAACGGAGTCATCTGAGTCTTCCACTCCTAGAGTTGTGTGCAACCTAGGGGAGTCAAATCCTTCCACTCCTAAAGCCATACACCTCCTAGGAATACCCAATAAAATTTGGGTGTATAACCATGCTATAGATGATGCATAATTCTAAGGTCATCCTCTTTATCAAAACTTAAAGCCTTGGAATATGTTATTGAATATGGGGTAAGCTCCATGCCAGGTCTAGGAGCCAAGAATCAATGTAGATTAGAACCCATCTTACCTCTACCTAACCTAGGTCGATGTGGCTTAGGATGCAACCCACCCATACTTTAAGCCACCACCTAAGACCAATTGGGTCAAGGGTGCTCAGGAACTAGTTAAAACTAAAACCTATGGCTCTTAGTTTGGAGCTCAATTTATGGTATTTTCTTTATAGATTTGATGGAAGACCTCTTTATTGAAAAAAATCCAAAAAAAAGTATACATTTTGAAAAAACAAAAAAAAATTAGAAAACTCTCAAAACCCAAAATCGAAAAACATTTGAAAAATCTGAAAATTTCAAAAAGAAAGTCTTTTATGTTCTTCCTACTAGCATTTGTTTGGAAAAATCCAAAAAATTTAAAAAGTCGAAAATCCTAAAAAGTTTGGTTTTCAAAATCGAGTATAAACTCAAGCATTGGTTTTGACAAAACCCATATACAAGCTCAAACCCGAATTGTCTCATATTCCTTTTGTGAATAACCCTTCTCTACTGCAATAAACTTCCCTAAAAATCAAAGCACTTGAGAGTGATCAAGGCAAGGAGGAAGGTTTCCTCATCTATGAGGATGATCAAGCCTCTGAGCTACCTGAATTCCATAAATCCTTGACTTAGAGAAACCTTCAAATTTCATAGGAGGAGATTTTCCTAGAGGTCAATTTAAGGAGTGAACCTAACCCAAAATGCATCAAAGGCTAGGATCATATCATGCAATGCCAAAAATCATGATCGTGCATGTCATGCATGTATCACATTGAAAATCATTCATCATAGGGGCTGGCCATGTGTATGAATGCTCATGTAATCTCCTCCAAACTAGGGGCATGAATACATTCATTATTTTATAAAGCATGTATCTCCACCATATCATATGGAATGCATTTTACATGTCATTTACATCATTTACCTACAAGAGGCCCACATTCACTTGGTAAGTGGCAGCCTAAGTGGGATGGTCCCTATGTTGTAAGAGAGGAATGCGTATTGGTTGATTGATGTTGAGAGAAAAGATTTTAAAAAAGGATTTTCTTTGAATTTCTTGAAAGAAGGACCAAAATGGATTATGTGACCTTGAATAAGGAAATTGATGCTTTATGAAAAGTAGAGTTTCCAAAATTATTTGGTGATATTTCAAAAATCTTTGGCTTACAAAATGAGTCCTGGTTCCAAATAGTAAAATATTTTCAAATGATAGGTGCTATTAGGAAATAGGATGTTCTTGACTGAATTGAGTATCTAAAGGGATGAGTTGTACTCTCCCACTTCATTTCCCCCAAAAAAGGAAAATTAGTAAAAATCAAAAGAAAATGAAGAAAAACAAAACCTCCAATATAAAGGTCTTCGAAAAAGAAAAAAGAAAAGAAAAGGGAAAACAAAAACCTCCACTATAGAGGTGCCCTTTAAAAGAAAAGAAAAAGAAAAAAAGCTCAAAAGAGCAATTTTTCATCAATTTGTTTTTGCCTTATATCGCAAGACACTTCAGAAGCGACCATGGGAAACTCTTTCCCGAAATCTCCATAGCTCATCCCAATGGAGAAAAGTTTACCACTAAAATCCTAGAGTAGGAATAGGACCTACTTATTTGGATTTTGTTTGAGAATTAGACTTTGTTATATGAGAAATAGAATTTTGAAATGTTATTCAAAATTTTCTACAAAACCTCTGCTGATTAGTGGATATCAAAACCCAAGTGAGGGGAAATATAAGAAATTAGAAGTCCTTTTGATAGAAACTAAAAGGAGTTCTCTTTTTTGAAAAGAAATTTTGAAAACCCCAAACATCAAAAGAAACAATACAGGCACCATCTTACTTGGGGCAGCCAACCTTCATAGGCTTCTTCTCAAGTTCACGAATCACCGGTATTGGTATCTAAACATACACTTCACCTATCTCACATTCCATACACACATGCAATTATAAAGTGGTCATTCATGCATCATCATCTTAGGACTAGGTGTTCTTGTCAAGTCCCTTTTGGCTAAGGTCCCCTCCTTCACAAAAAAATAAACCAAAGGAAGTAGATGTTGCGAAATGAAGGAAAATTTCATACTCTCAAGGTAAATTTGGGAAGAAAATTAAATGGGTATTTTCTTTTTTGCCATTACTCAAATAAATTTGGATTAATGCCAAAGAGGGGCATTTGTAAACAACCAAAAGTTTTTTCAAAATAAATTTTTTTCATCTTTTAGGAATTTTGCTTTTTTTCACAGCTTTGTATCTTTTAAGGGTTTTAAACGAGCTCATTTTTGCATCAAAATTTTCTAGCAACCTCAAAATGATGGTATATTACATCCCTCTAAAAAAAAAATGATTTGGACAAAATTACATAAAATGACTATTTTACCCTCAAGACCAAATTGGCAATATTCTACCTTTTTAAATGATTGCCTTTAAAGAAAGGATGATTTCACATAATTTTTTTATAAACAAATGAAAAAAAGAACATTGGGAATCAAACCCAAAAATGTTTGCAAATTGATAAATTTATGAAATTCCAAAACCCCTGATATTAAAAAACAAATTAAATTAAAATCAAACCTTAGAAATTCGCCTGATTGAGAATAGTCTCATTCCGAGACCTAATACCCAAGGGTTAAAGTGGTTCAATACCCTATACCAATTAAAGTGGTTCAATACCTTACACCTATTAAAGTGGTTAAAGTGGTTTGATACCCTACACCCATTTAAAGTGGTTAAATGGTCAAGGTGGTTAAAGACTGACTCACGGAGTGAAAGTAGGTCACCCTTGCAAACAGAAACTAGGAATGAAACCCAATGCTTTCTAAAAATAATATTTGAAGATTTTATTAAATTTGATGTTTTCAAATATAAAAATTATTTTTTTTAAAAGTGTTTGAAACCATACCTGCTATATATAAAACTCAGACTGGAAGGAGACAAATTCTCTGAAAAGAGGAGATGGCATGAACCAAAAAGGCAACGACCGAGCACCTACAAGTTTTGATACTGTTGGGCAAGGTAACCTATCATTTTTAGTTTCAGGTATTAGAAAGAAAGGTCGACGTAAAAAAAGAAAAGTCGATGTTCAAGAAAGGAAAGTCGACATTCAAGAAGGAAAGTCGGCACTTGGAAAGGAAGGTCAGCATTCAGGAAGGAAAGTCAGCATCATCCACGAAAAGGAAAGTGATACTCGATTTGAAAAGATGTGATGTCTAATTTGGCATGATGTGATACTCGATTTGGCAAGTTGTGATGTTTAATTTGGTAAGCCACTGTAGACACAGAAAATCCTCACTTCTGGTTCTTAGGCCTGAAGTGAACCTTTTCGTGTGTCTAAGTCGTATTTAACAAAAGGGGCATGCCAACTAGCTTGCTTAAGCTAGCGAAGAAAGTTTTTGAAATCTGACTCTATCGGGGCGACTGTGAGCAAGTCAGCTCTTTTCGTCGCAGACCTTCTTGCACCGATGCGCAAGGGTCAGTCTGTACGCTTGACAAAGTCTTTTAAAATGTAAACCTCTTTGAAAAATACCCTAAGTGTTTGGGCTTTGTATGTATGATTGTAAATTTTATTACACGTGGGATTTGCACGTGCCTATGTCTTTCTTTTTAAGCTTTTTAGGGCCAACTAGGTGTGTGCATAAGTGACCTAAGTTGGGCGATTTTTTAGCGGGAGTGTGGGGTTTGCTTTGATGCAATATGCGTCCTAACTCGTGGTATGGCGTATATGCAATGCAAACTCACACAACTCCAAAGGGAAAACCCGAATTTGAAAGACAATGCGGAAGGGAAATGACTTAATGTAAATTACAAAAGGGAAATTGCAAAAGGGAAATATGACTATATCTTAAGAGAGGAAAGGCTCAATTGTGCGAGTGTGTGTAGTGTATATATGGAAAGACTACGCAAGCAGCTGAACCTTAAAACCCAAATCTTAAAGACATAGCCAAAGGGAAATACTTATAATATATATGGGCCCGAAGGTCGCCAACATGTGCGTGGATGTAAAGACAACTCACACGACTTGTAATGTAAACCCAAATATAATTGCAATATGGCCTTGACTAAGGTCTTGGGAGTAAGAGCGAAAGCTCAATGTGTGTGAGTGTAGAATTGAAATGCTACGCACACAACTTGAATTTAAACACCCAAAACGAAATTGCAATATGGCCTTTACTAAGGTCTTGGGAGTAAGAGCGAAAGCTCAATGTGTGTGAGTGTGGAAATTGAAAGACCACGCACACAACTTGAATTAAAACACCCAAGGGAAATTGCAATACGGCCCTTACTAGGGCTTGGGAATAAGAGCGAAAGCTCAATGTGTGTGAGTGTGGAAATTGAAAGACCACGCACACAACTTGAATTAAAACACCCAAAACGAAATTGCAATAAGGCCTTTACTAAGGTCTTGGGAGTAAGAGCGAAAGCTCAATGTGTGTGAGTGTGGAAATTGAAAGACCACGCACACAACTTAAATTAAAACCCCCACAACTTAAAACATATAGGTATAACTATATCTTAAGGGCTGATTAGGCTCGTGTGTGTGCAAAAATTGTGTGCAGCTAAGAGCGGAATAGGCTCAAGTGCACGTGTGTGTGGTTGTGCCAAACCATGTTATTAGAAGCGGGGGGAGACAACGCTCCATTATTACAACCCCATATCAAATTTAATCAAATGTAAGCAAGTTCATAACAAGGACCGAGTTAGGCACTTACGTATAGCTGGTCCGAGTGTGACTTGCTTGGCTTTGGCCTAGTGCCTTGGACAGCCGAAGGGGAGCTCCTTGGGTGCGTGTGGGCGCCAAGTAGGGTGAGAGCCGAATGGGGTGTTGATGATGAAGGCCGGGTGGTAGGCGCAGCAAGTGGGGATGTTAGGTGGGGTTGTGGTAGGTTAGGGTGCTAGCTAGGTGGTTGCAGGTTGAAGGTGAAGGCTTAGCTAGGGGCTGAGAAATGGGTGACTAAGGGAAGGTGGTGAGGTGGGGTGTGAAGTGGCTGGGTGTAAGGAAGATGGCTAGGGTGCAGCAGTGGCGGGTGATGGAGTTTGTGGCTGGGTAAGAAGGGGAGAAGAAGAGAAGTTAGATGAGGCTGAGATGGGGGTACTAACCGGAGGTGGTTGCTGTGGTGGTGGCCGGAGGTGGTGGAAGGAGGTGGCAGCTGGGTGGAAGGGTGCAGTCGGGTGGGATGTGCAGGTGGCAGCCGGGTGGAGTGGCGGTGGAGGTGGCGCAACTGGTGGAGAATGGGAGTGAAGTGGGGTGGAAGAGAGGGCAGGTGAGAGAGGAGAGAGAGGGCTAGGAGTTGCCCCAAAACCCGCCCCAAAAGGGTTTTTTTTATAGGCATGGGCTGGGGTCGGTTGGGTAGATATTTAGGATATGGTGGGCTGGGGTGGGGTGGTTTGGGTAGGTCGGCTAGGAAGGGTGGTAAGGTGGTTTAGGGTAGGTCGGTTAGGGTGGCTGGGAACTAAGGGTTAGGGCTTAATTAGGTGGGTTAAGGTGGGATTAGGTTTAGTCTAGCTAGGGTCTAGGTGGTCTAGTTAGGTGGGGTGAGCTAGGTGAGGTCGGCTAGGTATGGTTAGGGTGGTTTTGGGTTAGGGTGGCTAGAATTGGGTCAGGTTTAGGGGGGAGTGGCTAGGTGAGGTGGGTTAGTTCAGGGCTATGTTTTAGCAGCATCCCCTTGGCATTGATCCATAGACCTAGTTGTAGCCAGGTTCATGTTGGTGCAGCCCCAGGTTAGGTGTAGGTGTATACAAGCTTAAACCCACACTCTTAAGCTAAACCCACATGATTAACCCAAAACTTGACAAAAAGTCAAGCCCACCAACTTTCTCACTCATACTTTATCATCCCACTCTCTCTCTACCCAAGCTTTTCACATGAATTCTTTGTGGGCCCCACCTCTATTTATGAGAAGGTGATGTGGGCCATGGATGTGGATATTGGATTGGATCTTTGGATCCAAATCCAAATCCAAATCTAGATGCATGTTTGGATTTGGATTTGGATATATATGGTCCAGATCTGATCCAAATCTGATTTTCTGACTCCTTCATGGCGTTGCGAAATGAACGGTTTGTGCGGGGCTTGACTGCATCAGTACTCCGTCTTGCGTTGAGTCTTCGCCAACATTGTCGTCCGCTCTTCTTCTCACCTTCTGGAGATCATTTTGACAAATTTGTTGATAACAGGGGCTTGGATGTTCGAGATTTTGGGGATGATTCTAATACGAGAGTTGATGTGCCGGGCTTGATATATGCTCCGGGTCCGGGCTCTCTTTCGCTTCTTCGGTCCTACTTTCATCAGGCCAAGTTGCTTTTCGGGGTTTCAAAATACCTTTTTAAGGTTTTAAAATTGTATAACATATATTTTTAAAACATATATGATTTAAACATATATACAGGGTTGCTTGGAAGGCTCCTGGGTTTCCAGACTCAAAATAGCCCTTTGGGGCTACTTTTGCAAAACCAGGTAATTTGAGCAAATCGTGGGATTTTGGGGTGTTTACAGCCACCAAGAGAAAACTTGCCAATTTCGGCATAAATGAATCATGACTTGCCATAGGTGATCTTGGTACGCAATTGGCAACCTTTGTACATAATTTGCAACTTGAGCCATTAATTCAGCACGTTGACTGGAGTTGCCATAAGGAAGAAGCTTACTAAGTAAAGTCTCACCCGACTCCAATATGGAAGGAAGAAAGGACAATAATAAGGTTAAGTTGATGTCAACGACTTATCAAGCTAAGTCCAGTTAGTTGAGCTCAGCAAGGTGGACAACAACTTTCAAAATCCTAGTCATCCGAATTTAATAGCAAGAAGAACGGACGAGGTCCCAAAATGGTGAGAGTTGTATGCAGACATCCATACAACAGTTTACACAAGGTAATGGTGTAGGTGTTCCAACAAGTTCACTGAATACTTCTCCCACGTCGACCTTTACTGCTACAAGCGGCATTACCACCAGCATGATATAAACGCAAGGATCATATGACCAGATAATCTATTGAACAATGTCAGCAATCCTTTTGGAAGTTCAGTTAAAATGTCATCAACTGGTTCATCAAGATCAATATAGCAGCATCCACTTGCCTTCTCAAGTCCTAGCTGAACCCAACAACAATGTGGATAGCAAGCCCACCTGTTTTCCCAAATTGAATTGAATTCAACAATGAAGAAACCATCCACTTACCATATCAAATGGGGCCAACTTTGGCAAGTCTATGGACAACAACCAAGTTCAGCAGCCTTCCATAGCAACTGGCTGACTATGGCAAGTCTTTGGACAACAACCTTGGCCCGATTTGGAAGGCCATATACAACACTCTTTTACTCCATTTTAGCAACTTTCAATAAGGCAAGTTTCGTTAAAAAAAGCGCAGCAAAAAGCCAACGTATTGCCTATAAAATGGCCCTTGATGGGGGCTGCCAAGTATCATCCAAGATCAACAAATTCATCCACAAATCATCCAGCCATCAACCAAATTTGTAGCTAGCAAGAGGGAGAGAATGAGAGAAAGAGAGAAAGGGAGAGAGAGAGGAAGAGAGAAAGAAGAAGGGGAAGGTTCGCCGCCACAAGCCGTCGGTCGATCCTTCCACCACAGGTCCACTCTTCTCTTATTTTTTAATTATTATCTCTTCTTTCATTAAGATTAATGGGTTATAATTAAGGAGCTCATGTCTCTATTATGATGTATTAATTAAGGACCATGTGTTGCCCCGTCTCTTTTCATAGATTATCTGTTATGAGTTTTATTTTTTATCTTTTCTACTCCTATATATAATCTAAGATCATATACCTCTTAATTCCCTTTATGCCCATAATATAATTATAATTGTATTTATTTTGAATTGCTGTAGATTAATTTTTCTTCGAACAAAAACACATACACTAATCTAAAAATTTCAAAACCTATTTTCTACACCTTGTACACGTTCGATAAATGATTTCTGTTTCTTTACCCACTGCTCCGAATGTTCTAAAAGTTTACACTCTAATCTACACACGCCAATACACTAAAGTTTTCAAGAATTTTAAGCTTGTGTAACATCGTAAAGAAAATCAAATAAAACCAAAACAGGTAAAACCAAAAGTTCCTATAATAGAGGTTGGGTCAAAATCCCATATATTTGTGTATATTGAAAATAATCTCATTGGAAAGTTAATATCCATATCTTTCCAAAAGACCAAATTCATAAAAATCGGAGATCTAAGCGTAAAGATACAATCGTTTTTCTAAACCTCTCATTTTCTAGCATAGATCTATCTTGAATATCTGAATGGGGTATGTTTTAGGATTTAATTATATAGATATAGAAGTTAAAATAAAAATAAAAACAATTTCTGAATCTGTACATCAAACTATGTCATTTATAAAATTTTGAGAATTTTTGAAGATTTTGAAGCTATATAAAAAAATCAGAGACAAGGCGCTGAAAACAAAACCAATTTCTATTTTTCAAGACTTGGAATGTTTTCAAATTAAGAATAAAATCATTATTTTTATCAAACCTTTTGAAATTGAAATTTGGTTTTGAAAACTTATCGGATCTCGAATGATTTTCAAAGCGTCTAGGCTGACCCTTAAGCATCGGTTGAAGAGGCCTACGTCAAAAAGAACTCACTTATCCATAATTACTATTGAAGTCAAAAATCAACTTTGTTAGTTTGAGCAAACTAACTGGCACGCTTGCGCACATGACGTAGTTTGCGATTTTCATTTCAAGTCTCTACATAGACTTCAAAATAAAAATTCACATCTACAATAGGTTCGCGAGCAAGAGTAGGTTTGTCACTACACATATCCAATAGACTTTTGTGTACTAATTTCCCATAACATTTAGCTTATCAACCCAAAGTCAATTTTACCAAATATCACCCCAATGAGCACACTACCACTTTGGATTCAACAATTAGAGGTTGAATCAACCTCTACAATTATAGGATGCACTGATGAACCATGATGAGGAATTACTCTCAAGTACTACAACAAGATTCATCCACAACCAATATCTACAGACTTGATGAATCCTCACAAAAATTCAGAAAAACTATATAGGTCTTTCATGAAATTCTATGAATTGTTTACGTGTTGCTAGATATCAAGGCTCAATACGTGGCTTTGGCTTGTAACTGCCTGCATAAAGAGATTAAGAAGGGTTTAACAATTAACATAGGGACCTCCTGATATCTACAATGCTCTTTTACCCCTAAAGAAAAAGGAGAAATAAGCCTATAAGAAAGAACCATGGCTTTTTAATATCACAAAAGCCGATCATATCTTTCATTTACAATAAAATGATCGACAAATCCATTTGTCTAAAGGATATTTGATCCCTTTTCGAGGCAAGCTCAAGGATATAACAATATCGTAAATGGCACAACATGACTTCACATGACATAAATCAATATGTCAAGTTTTACATAATGATACAACAATCTATAAGGGATGGACGTCTTAAGTGAAAGATGGTGATCTTATTCTACCACTATAATTTATTACAATAGAACATGGAAAACATACTCAATTCATTCAAGATAGGAGAACTAGATCATCATTACTTGCATCTCCTGGTCAAACAAGGTCAAAGTACTTAGAATAAAGTGAAAAATCATAACCCGTACATGAATGGGATTTTTCTAGCCTTGTTCGTTTGTTGGGTTGCCTCACGCAGTAAACTGGAACACATGCATCAAGGAGTCACTGGTTTCACCCATTGGAGTCATGATAGGATTTGCAGTCATATTGAAGGACACATAGCAAGTTTCATCATCAAAGAGTTGTTTTATGTGACATGAATAAAGGCCCATTATCCTTGATCTTAGGGTGGCATTGGGAGAGATAGTTGGGTTAATATAGATGGTTTGTCAACATTGTCGAGATCCATGTCAAATTATTAAGGTTTGAGTCTAAAACAATTTAACTTCATTGGATATATTTGGGTAGGAAATTGAGTACTTGAAGTATTCAAGAAGACAAGGAGGTTGCATTACTATTACTCCTAAGAAAGATAAAGATAAAGAATTACACTTTTAAGAATGATTTTTTTATGTCATTTTTCCCCAAATAATTATTTATAGACTTTCAATAAAATATATGTCAATCTTTTAGGACGAGAATTTTGACAACTCCTCGCTTTTATATTTATACCACTTTTTTGGGTGCTATGTTGATTAGGATGTGCTAACAAATTCCATGTTCAAGATCTTCTAGAGGTAATGGGCCATTTAAACACACCTCATGACTCATGTAGGTGAAGACCCCAGTATAATCTAGTTTTTGTAGTAATAGACTCGGCCATGAACACTCAGTGCAAATATTTATACATATAGAGAGAGAGAGAATTTGTGTGTGTGCCATCATGAAAGATTAGATATATTTTCTTGCTCATTACCAGTTTCTGATATTCACCATTTAGCAGACGAGAAATTTCACAAGGCAATAAATAAAAAAAGAACCTTCATACCATTAAAAGATTTTGATTTTCCTACAAATTTGTTTTTTTATTTATGCTCTTTAGGTCACTATAAACATACATAGCATCAATCGACCACCCTATGTAATTCTATTTCATTATTGCCACACCTTAGTACCATTGATTCTTCATAGCATACATATTCATATAAACCATGTCAAGTCTCTTAATAGGTTTCAAGCATCTACTAAATCTCTTAGTACCTGCATCAACCCCTTTTGAATCATCTTGCATATTTATTCTTTAATTTTGTTCTTATATAGATAGTTTAATTCTTGGTTAGGTTAGAATTATTGTACACATTAAATTTAAATCACACATGTTGAAGATCCTATTCTTACATCCCCTTGCATAGGTTTTCTTTAAATTTCATGCATATTTGATTTTGTAAAATATTTAAAAAACGTACGCACTGCAAATCAGGACCTTTGTAAATCAGGATTTTCGTCATATTAAGATTTTTTGCACCATAAAATTTATGCATCTTAACACTTTTATAATCAATTTCATATTTCATTTATTATATAATTATTAATTAGGGCATTATTTTCTTAGGATATCCTTACCCATATGAGAGATCCATATTGGGGCAAGAAGGTGATTTGTGAAAAAATCTAATTAGGGCCCACAATGCAAAAATGATAGTGATTTAGAGGTAAGTCTCTCCTGACTTAGTTCTTATTTTGCTTTTATAAAATTAAAAAGATTGGATACAAGTTGATGGTTCCACAAAATCTAAAATTTGTATACATGAGTACATCAACTCGATTGAGTATTTATAAACTAGGTAACCCCACAAGTAAGCTTGTGTCCTAGTAAGCACGCCAAAAATACGTTGTCATCGATAGTGACAACTCCACTCGAATAATTTGTCTTGCAAGATAGTGTAGGGGTGTCCTAGAGAACTTTGAGCCTCATTCTCAAGGATAGAAAACTCGATAAGGTATTAGGTAATGAAAAGGGTCTCCAAGAATCTGATTATGCATATTAGATAACCAACAATCATATGATTGATTTTTTTGATGTCATCTTTGATTGCAATTACTTATAAACTTCCAATAATACACGTGACATTCCTTTCCGATGTGTATTTCAATGACTCCCAACTTTTACATTTATGCTAGTCTTTTTGGTGGCACATTGACTAGGACGTGCCAAGTGATCCATGACCCATACTTTAAGATCGTCTTGAGGTAATGGGCCTATTTTACACATTCGAGATTTCGACTCCTCGAGAGCTAGATGTTCCCTTTGAATATGGGGTAAAATTTTTCCAACCAACATTATAGTAGAAATCTTTCCTAGCTCCATATAAAGTTAAATTTAATGATGGGGGCTCTTGCTTGTGCGACTGATAAGAAAGTAGGGCAGTACTGGTTGGACATTATTGTCGGATGTTTCCCGATAACTGATGTAGTAAGATGTTTCCATCTTCTCTCGGTTAACCGATGTCATGTTCACATGGTCAACCAAATGCCCATGCATGAGACCACTCAAGATTGGCCTAAATTTAGCTTTGAATCCGCTCGAGATTGTCATAAACTATCGACTTAGTCAAGGTATAGCTTATAACCTACTTTAGTATCGGGTGTCTAAAACTCAATCCCAAATATTTTTGAATCAAATTAATGATCCCATTGTGGTTCATCGGTGCATCTTCTAATTTTAGGGAATGATTCGACATTTGATTACCAAATGCAAACCAATAACATACTGGTGGGAGAAATACATGGTAGTTTTGAAACGACAAAACTTTGGATTGATATGTTGAGTATTATGGGGAAATTGGTGGCCCAAAGTCTATTGGCTATGTATCTGATGGGAAACCAACCCTTGCTTGGGTAGCCGTGAAGCTTGAAGCAACGAGCGACACTATGGGATGAAATCCTAGATACGTGCCCCCAACACTTGGTATGTGCTCTCTAACATACTAACTAATGTCAAGGCAACATAAGGTTGGTCAATACCTATAGATTGAAAAGGTGATATAAGAACCAAAGACTTAGGTGATAATTGAGCAATATTAATTTGCCCGTATTGTGTTCTCGAGCCACAAAGGATCTTATGATTGGCTACGTGTATAAGTGTTGAATATCACCCCATACTGGAATGCCACTTGGGCAATTGCTTCTACAACCTATATTTACTTATTAGCAAGAAAATCTTGATCTCGAATAGAATAATGTTGATTGGAGATCTCCAAATTGCTCCTATAACCAGTCATTACTGATGATCGTAGGTGTTTGAGAACTGTCTCTTGACTTAATTGAATATGAGACACAACCAATATGTTCTCTCTTTGCTGGGGTGGTGGATGACCTACTGAATTGTTCATAGTCTACATTAGAAGATGTCATCTTGTACACTTGATCAAATTGGGTATGTATAAACTTGATAACTCCACAAGTAAGCAGGTGTGCCCTATTAGGCATGCCAAGAGTGTGTTACATTGGCAATGACTACCCACTAGAATAATTTGGCATGCAAGATGATACAGGGGCATGCCAAAGTACTATGACCCTCGTTCTCATAGGAAGAAGACCAAATAAGGTATCAAGTGATGGAAAGGTTATTCAAGAATCTAATTATACGGATCCCAATTGCCAGTGAGCATATGGAGTACTTGAGAAGACAATGAGTCTTCATTACTGTTGCTACTAAGAAAGATAAAAGATAAAGAACTTCACTTGTATGATTGATTTTATGATGTCATCTCACATTTATGTTTATGCCACCCTTTTTAGCATCATGATGATTAGGATGTGCCAACTTATCCCATGATTTGTACTTTAAGATCGTTCTAAAATAACGAGTCTATTTTACACATTTGAGACCTCAACTCCTCCATAGCCAAACCTTTTGTCATGTACCCTCTTCCATCTCTTTTTCAATGTCAACACTATCACCCCTTTCATGGCTGACATTTAGTGCAAAATGATAGGAATCTTTTGCTTAACCCCTCCCTTCTACCAAAAAAGAAAATGTAGAAATCTTTCTTTCATTTGCAAAAAAAGTTCTAACGCCTCTTTTCTTTATCAAAAAGTTAAAATCTAGTTTATTTTATTATAGCATGTTATCAATAATAAACTAGTGTGCACGTTCAAACACGCACCATGGCTGATGTAGGTGATACTCCAGCATAATCTAGCTTTTGTAGTGACAGACTCACCCATGAACACTTACTGCAAATATGTATATATATATATAGAGAGAGTCTGTTTGCGTGTGCAGTCATAATGAAAGATCAAATATGTTTTCTTACTCATCACTGGCTTCAAATATCCACCATTTAGCAGACAAGAGAAAGCAACAAGTAGAAAAGAAGAAAAAGAGGACATGGAATGTGTAAGCTAGACACAAAATGAATATATAAAATAATGTTCCCTGTGTATATGGTGTAAAATTTTCGAATCAACATTATTGTAGAGGACTTTCCTAGCTTCATATACTTTTAAATTTAATGGCGGGGGCTCTTGCTTGTGCGGCCTTTAAGAAGGCAGGGCACCGGTGGTTGGACATTATCGCCGGATGTTCCTTGAGAGTTGATACAGTAAGATGTTGCCTTCTTCTCTGGGTTTACCGACGCCACATTAACATGGTCAACCACAATGCCCGTGCATGAGACGCTGTCGCTGCATTTTAGGTTGATGGCTATTTCGCTCGTTGTTGTTCCATTTGCCTCAATGAATGTCACATCTTCTATTTTCACTGCTCCTTCCTGAATATGATTCAGAAGACATGCCCTTAGATTAATCCGTATAGTGTCACGCAAAGAGACTCTGGCGTCCAGAAGGGTCTCACGATTGATTAGGTACCCCAACAAGGTTTTACTAATATAAGGATTCGATCAGTCACGTACCTTCTTTGGGCATCCTCCATCAGGACAGTAAAACTGGTCAATTATGATAGGATATTTTACTTCTGTAAATTGAAGCTGCTCAAACCGGACGTTTCTGACGAGTCCACGGCCACCCTGCAATCACAACATGCTGTTAGCAAAGACCAACTACACGCTGAGTGGAACCCAGCATTAACAATTCTCTGCCACTTTATTAAAACTCCAAAATAAGCCAGACATCATGGGCCTCACACTATAACAAGCTCTTGGGAAAAGTTTTTGTGGCATTCAGGCCTCCCGTTGACAAATTCGACCTTAGTTTGCAACAATGAAGTGTATGTGGATTTAACTATTTAATTTTTAGTGGTAACTTTAACTATTTTATTTAGGTATAGGAGATGTACAGTGTATAATCGTAAACCTCACGGCATTTATTATAACAAAGCTCATAATTTTATAATGGTTACCCTTGGGGGTTGAGTATAAAGAAAAAGTGAAAACTAATAGTTGTATTTTATACTTTTTGCATTTTAGAAAAACGATTTTTACTTTGTAATTTTAATTATCTATCTCGTCCAAGAGTTCACAAACCTGCCATGTTTTGATGCGTGCTCCATTAGATGTTCGAAAAAATTTGGCATTCTTGACGTACACATCTTCCACCGTATCTTCTGCTCCATTCTTTCCGAGGCTTCCGATACTAAAACCGAGAGAGGGTCATTTACCCACCCAATAATACAAAGAGATGGACAGATGAAGTTGTTGACGTATACCTAATGCCATGGCCTGGTCCGCACAAAATGTTGGTGATGTTGATACGACGGGAGTTGCCGATAATCGCAACGCAGTCGTCCCCTGCAAATATTTGAGAAAATGTTTATGCACAACGCAAGTCGTCCGCACAAAATGTTGTGCACGATATTGCAGAGACTGGCATCAAGTGTATGACATGCATTGAGGCCACATCATGATCTACCAGATCACCTGATCGGTTGGTTTCCATTCATACCTGTCTGGATGTTACAGTCGTGAATTTGTACGTTCTCAGAGGTTCCCACATTTATACCGTCCGTATTTGGACTCTCGTCTGGTGCAGTTAAATGGATGTTAGATACTCTGATGTCCTTGCTGGACACTATTTTCACATGCACTCCTTGGCTATTCACAAAATTCAGGTCGCTGATTGCCACATTATTGCATTTTCCCAGATATAGCGCCTGCAATTATTTTGAGAAAAAACACTCAGGACCTTCTGAGTGATGTAATATTCCGCAAGAGAAAGAAAAACTTATACTAGTGCTTACCGCCGGTGATCTCTCACAACGCTGCAAGACAAAATTACAAGGAATAAGTGACGGATAGAAGAAGTCAAAGGAGCCAAAAGAAAAAAAAAAACTGGCAGCGACAGTTGCATGAACACAACTAGAAACGCAAAACCGCTAGCATATAATACCCGACTTGAACTCGATTCAAAAGGTCTTGTTTCATATCAAGACAAAGTGACGCGAAAAATAATGGGCCTTAATTACTAAGGATGACCTGTTTTTAACAAGAACACGAGACATGCATGTCTCAAAAGACAAAATTACTACAAGCACTTCAAAATTAGCTTTCGCTGTTCAGTTAACTCTTTAATGCGATCGCAGCTTGGGAACAGAATGCTAGCAGTATTGATTTTTCTTCTTTTTTTTGCCATAAGGTGAGGCTGAAGCCTCACAAGCAACCCCTGGAGAGTCGACTCCCCACCAGCGTCAATGCACCCCCACCGGATGCACACTCGGGTACACATGAATTCCTCCTGTTTTGTGAGAGAGCCAGCACCCTTGCCAGTGAGCAAGCAGAAATGATTGTTCGCGTGAATAACTCAATGGACAGTTGTCTCTCTTATAGCTTACAAATTCAGGTGTATTCTTAAGGTGTCAATGCTCATCGCGTACCTTCTCGTTTTTGCATTTCCACCAAACGGGGCCCTGGCCATCAATGGTGCCCTTGCCTTGAATGCTCATTCCCGCTACTTCAGAGAACACGAGCCAATGATGCAGGCTACGGCCGTCCCATGCAGAAATCGACGTGGGTGCCACTATTTTCCCCAGAATCTGCATTTGGCCAACAATGGAAAACACTAAGGTTCTCTCGACAAACAAAAAAGAGAAAGAAGACTCGTTCAATGAAGAAACACTGGTAGTTGTTCGTTAGCAGGGCATCAAGAGCCATATTAAACGAAGGAAAGGAATTGGCTGATTTACTTGGACGTCTATAGAAGAAGCTTTGCATGAGCCGTTAAAGGACGTTGGCTCCACCAGGAACGCCTTGCCTTCTGGCACGATCAATCTTACCGAACCTGCCGTGCTGCACGCTGCTTCCCATGCTTGTTGAAATGCCTGGTAAATGTAAAGTACTCACACATCAATACCATATCTCACGGACCGTACAGTTTCTCTGTACACGTCTCGAGAAAGAATTCTACGCATATTTCCTTGTCCCTGTGGATCCTTCAAACTCTTTTCCAGGTAATAACCACTAATACCTGCGGCATCTACTTTCAATGCCTTTAAGAGGATTCCCTCCGTCTCGCAGGCCACCACCTACGGTACAATAATGACATGTAGCTTGATATCGTTTATTTTTTGTTTAAGGGAAACTTTTAATAACGAGGAGGATGCATACAGATCTTTGGAGACGAAGAGGATCCTGTAGGGATCCGTAATTCCTTCTATTTCGGAGAGAGAGAGAGAGAGAGATTTATTCCATTACCGCATTGAGGCCGACACCAAGAAAGTACCTTTGTGTCCGGAGTCTTGCCATCACCAGTGGCTCCATATTCAACTACGTTGAATTCCATGCCGCCATTCGATTTGCCACCCTCGAGGTGGGAGCCGCCTTCCTTCCGGTGGGATCTCCCATTCTTGCTCCCTATTTCCTGAGCGAAGCCATCGCAAACCAGGAGGGAGAGAAACAATACACAAGCTATAGCTTGTAGAGAAGGAAAAGAGGCTGAGACGGAATACATCTCTGCAAGTGAGCACATACTGTAACGAGCTCGACGATACCCTTCTTATAGACTGGAGGCATTAAACTGAACCATTTATGTACATTAAATTGGGAGTATCACTAATTTCCTGGATTTCAAGATTTTCTTTCGAGTCAAATGAAACTTTAGACATGCCTATTCCGGGAGATGTGCAATTTTAGGGTAAAGATTTACTGTTAACGATTTAGACTCTCTATTGATAGGTGATGTTTCCTGTGAAGGTATCAAGCACCGAGAGAACCTGCTCATATAGTAATGCATCATCTTGTGCCATATTAGATGTATATATTTCTAAAATGCACGTGCTGCAAAATCAACCGTCGTAGAAGCCAAACGGTTAACTGATCAACCTAATCTTTCTAAACATTTAACTGTCTTTTTATAACAAGGGCGGGCCAGCTAGCTTACTCAAGCTAGCGAAGTAAGTTTTGAAATCTTACTCTTTCGAGGCGACTGTGAGCAAGTGAGCTCTTTTCGTCGCAGAACTTCTTGTACCGATGCGCAAGGGTCAGTCTGTACGCTTGGCAAAGTCATGTTTAAACAAACCTCTTTGAAAATACCTGAAGTGTTTGGGCTTTGTTTGTATGATTGCAAGTTTTATTTCACGTGAGATTCGCACGTGCCTATGTCTTTCACTTTTATGCTTTTTTTGGGGCCAACTAGGTGTGTGCACAAGTGACCTAAGTTGAGCGATTTTTGCACGGGAGTGTGGGGTTTGCTTTGATGCAATATGCGTCTTAACTCGTGGTATGGCGAATATGCAATGCAAACTCACACAACTCCAAGGGAAAACCCGAATTTGAAAGACAATGCTTAAAGGGAAATGACATAATGTAAATTGCAAAAGAGAAATTGCAAAAGGGAAATATGGCTATATCTTAAGAGCGAAAAGGCTCAATTGTGTAAGTGTGTATCGTGTATATATGGAAAGACTACTCACACAGCTGAACCTTAAAACCCAAATCTTAAAGACATAGCGGAAGGAAAATACTTATAATATATATGGGCCCGAAGGTCGCCAACGTGTGCTTGGGTTTGTGTATATATGTAAAGACAACTCACACGACTTGCAATGTAAAACCCAAATAGAATTGCAATATGGCCCTTACTAGGGTCTTGGGAGTAAGAGCGAAAGCTCAATGTGTGTGAGTGTAGAATTGAAAGACCACGCACACGACTTGAATAAAACACCCACGCAACCGAATATGCGAAAGCTCAATGTGTGTGAGTGTAGAATTGAAAGACAACACCCACGACTTGTAATGGAAAACCCACGCAACCGAATATATATAAATATAACTATATCTTAGGGGCTGTCAAGGCTCGTGTGTATGCCAAAAGGGTGTGCAACTAAGAGTGAAAAGGCTCAAGTGCACGTGTGTGTTGGTGTGTCAAACCACATTATTACAATCGGGGGAAGACAATGCTCCATTATTACAACCCCGTATCAAATTTAATTAAATGTAAGCAAGTTCATATAATGGACCGAGTTAGGCACTTACGTGTAGCTGGTCCGTGTTCAACTTGCTTGGGCGTGGCTTCATGAGTCGCCTTGGGCAGCCAAAGGGGAGCTCCTTAGGTGGATATGGGCGACATGTAGGGGTGCTGGCTGAGTGGCGTCTTGATGCTGGCCGAGTGGAAGGAGCGGCAGGTAGGGGTGCTGGCCGAATGGAAGATGTTGGCTGAATGGATGGAAGATGGTGTTGGGGAGTGGTGAAGGTGGGTTGGGAAGTGGGTGACTAAGGGAGGTGTTCAGCTAGGAGCTAAGGTGGGTGGTGTTGAGGGAAGGTGGTGGGGTATGGTGCAGGTCGGTCGGGTGTAAGGGAGAGGGGATGGATGAGCTAGGTGGCGGATGGATGGGTTGTGTCGCTGGGAAGAAGGGGGTGAAGAAGGGGATGAAAGTTAGATAAGGGTGAGATGGGGTACTAACCGTGAATGGAGGTGGTGTTGGTGGATGGAGGTTAGGTTTTGGCTAATACAAGCTTAAACCCATGCTAATTAGGCTAACCCACATGATTAACCCCAAACTTGACACACAAGTCAAGCTTAATTACAATCACTCCCAAATCTTATCCTTCCCCCACTCTCTCTCATGCCCATAATCCCATGTGAATTTCAAGTGGGCCCCACCTCCATTTATGAGAAGGTGATGTGGGCCATGGATGTGGATATTGGATTGGATCTCTGAATCCAAATCCAAATCCAAGTCCACACATGGGTTTGGATTGAGATCTGGATATATATGGTCCAGATCCAATCCAAATTGAATTCTAACTCCTTCAGGCTGTGTTCGAAACGAACGGTTTGTACGGGGTCTGACAGGATCAATACTCCGTCTGCGTTGGGTCTTCGCCAACATGATCGTCCGCTTCTGTTTTCACCTTCCGGAGATGATTTCAAGTGATGTTTGATGATAACAGGGTCTTGGACGTTCGAGATCCTGGGGGTGGATTCAATACGAGAGTTGCTGTGCCGGGCTCGACTTGTGCTCCGGTTCTGGGCTCTCTTTAGCTCTTCTGGTCTTGTCTTGATCAGGCCAAGCTTTCTTTGTGGGGTTTCAAAACATATTTTAACAGTTTTTAAAACATATTATACATATTTAAAACATATATAAGTTCGAAACATCTGTACAGGATTGCCTGGAAGGCTCCTGGGTTTCCAGATTCAAAATAGCCCTTTGGGGCTGCTTTTATAAAACCAGGTTGATTTGAGAAATTTGTGGGATTTCGGGGTGTTTACATGACTCCTTTTGGAAAAATTTTCGTAAGGTTTCTAATATGACTCGATTTTTCAAAAGACTCATGTCCCACCGGACATGCCAAATCCTGTAGACGTCGAAAATCCCTACCTCTGGTTTTTAGGCCTGAAGCGAATCTTTTCGTGTGTCTAAGTCCTATTTAAGCAAAAAGGGCATGCCAGTTAGCTTACTTAAGCTAGCGAAGAGATATTTTGAAATCTGACTCCTATCGTGGCGACTGTGAGCAAGCAAGGTCTTTTCGTCGTAGACCTTCTTGCACCGGTGTGCAAGGGTCAGTCTTTACGCTTAGAAAATCGAGTTTTAGACATGATAACCTAGGAAAATGTTTGAGGTGTTCAATTCAGGTTTTCCCTTTGGAGTTGCATGAGTTTGCATTGCATATACGCCATACCATGAGTTAGGATGCATATTGCATCAAAGCAAACCCCACAACCCCGCTTAAAATCGCCCCACTTAGGTCACGTGTGCATACACACCCCTAGTTGGCCCGAAAAGGGATAAAAAGAAAGACATAGGCACGTGCAAATCCACGTGAAATAAAACTTGAAAACCATACAAATCAGCCCGAATCGAACACCTCAAACATTTTCCTAGGTTATCATGTCTAAAACTCAATTTTCTAAGCGTACAGACTGATCCTTGCACACCGGTGCAAGAAGGTCTGCGACGAAAAGAGCTTGCTTGCTCACAGTCGCCATAATAGGAGTTAGATTTCAAAATATCTCTTCACTAGCTTAAGTAAGCTAGCTGGCATGCCCTTTTTGCTTAAATAGGACTTAGACACACAAAAAGATTCGCTTCAGGCCTAAAAACCAGAGGCGGAAATTTTCAGCGTCTACAACCCCCAAGCACACCTTAAGCCTAACACCTTCACGTCAAAACCCCACCTAGGGAGACTTATCCCAAGGTGAAGAAAGGTTCATTCTAGGGAATCCTAAAGTAAAAATAGGATTTGCTTACTTGAATCTCATCTTGTTTGAGAGTTAGACGTCTGAGTAAGGTGTAGGAATTTTGAAATATGGCTTGATTTTCTTATAAAACCTCCGCTAGATTAGCGAGTGTCAAGAATCAAGCAAAGGAAAAACACGAAAAGCTAAAATCCTTAGGATTGAAGTTAAAGGAGCTTTCTCCTTTCAAAAACAAGTTTAGAAAAACAAGTTTAGAAATACAAGTTTAGACCCACACATCCCTTATTTCCAAAACCCCTGGACAAAAAGCCATACGAGCATGATATGGATGACAGCAAGTTCTAGGACCACGATTTATACCCTAACTTTTCAAAAAATAAAAAATCGTGGAACATGCTGTTGAACATGGGATATACGCCCTATAAAAGTCTAGGGGCACAAAACCAGGGTCTCCTAGAGCCCATCCTTCCCAAGGCCAACCCAAGCCGATATGGGATCGGCTATACTCCCAAAATACCGCCAGAGCCACCCCCTGTGACCACCTGGGTCAAGGGTGCCCTGGAGCCTACCCTAGAAGAGACCTACGATTTAGACCTCTTATTCCGAGTCTAACCCGTAGTGTTTTCCCTTTGTAGGTATGATGGAAGATCCCTTTCATAAAAATACAAAAACATTTGAAAAACTTAAAATCGAAAAGGGGCAAAAACCAAAAACATTAGAAAATCAAAAACTCAAAAATAGAGTAGTTTGTATAGTTCCTAAAGTTCTTGTTTTGCAAAAACCCAAAAAAATCAAAAATCTACAAAATACCAAAAAAGATTTTGTACATAGCTGCTCCTAGTAACACTTTGGAAAGGAAGTGTCGTTTCCAAAACCCGCTTGGAAAAACCCATCACTTATGGGCTACCCGCGATGGACAAAGGGGCAAAGCCCCATAAAATCGCCAATGTCTAGGTGGATCCAGGTCTGGTGGGCACTTCAAAGAATTTTGAAAAGTTAGAAAACAAAAGGGAGAGAAACTTCCAAAAGCCTATTGAAAAACGGGAGTACACACCGCTGGGGCAACCTGTGTCGGAGGTCCTAGACCTCCTACTTGCCCAAGGCATGATTGAACTTCCCGAAATCCCCGAGGGAGTCACTTCCAAAGGGGGATATTTAAACCGTTTTTGTAAATATCATCGGCTCAAAGGCCATGATACAAAGCGTTGTTTCTCCCTTTTAAACAAAATCGAGAACTTGATAGCGGAGGGTCGGCTCCAGGTCACTGTGAAACCTGAGCCAACTCAAGCTATCTTCAAAGAACCCTTTCCCAAGCACGCCAGTAGTAGTGGGAAAGGAAAGGAGGTATGTACCCTCACCTTTTCGAAAAATCTAGCGCAATCGTCAGAGTCTGGTCGACCCACTTGTGCGTCTACTCTTATACTTTACAAGAAGCCTACCCAAGTAGTCATCCGGGGACCACCAAGAGCTGAATCCCCGGCTAAACCAGTTTTAAAACTTTAAGGTGCTCCAAAACTCTCAATTAGAGCCAATTTAAGTGCGAACCCTAGGTTGGTTGTGGGGGAAGTGACAAGATCCGGGAGGATCTATCAACCCCCGCACCTACAAAGTGCTAAAAAGGTAGTCAGTGTGCCTGGCCCCTCAAAAGCATGTATTCCTAGAGTTTTGCCAAAAGCAGACAATGGGAAAATCATCCTAAACCCTTATGATTTCGAAAACCATCTTTCAAAGATTCCTATCCACATGTCCATCCTAGAGCTTATACAAACTTCGCCTAGGCATAGACTCGTGCTAGAGAAAATTCTAGAAAGAGTTAAGGTTAGTTCGAACATAAATCTTGAATCCCTATCTAACCAAGTGGCGTTAATAGGAGCAAAATCGCCCATCACTTTCTCGGAAGATGATGTAGATAGACCCTACGAGTCTCATAACCAGGCCCTGCATATCGAGGTGGTTCTAAATAACCACTCTCTAGACAGGTGCCTAGTCGATGGGGGAGGAGGGCTCAATATCCTTCCACTTCATGTGGCGTACCAAATCGGAGTCACCTTGACTTCTATGAACCCAAGCCCCATCGTTATCATTGGATACGATGGGAATGCATCTAGACCCTTAGGATCGATCAAACTCCCTATGGAAACGGGAGGGATCACACACACGGGGGTGTTCCATGTCTTGAACATCCACCTCCATTATAACCTGTTGCTGGGAAGGCCTTGGATACACAGCTTGTGCGCTGTGCCATCCACCTTCCACAGGTGTGTCAAGATCCCTTTCAGGGACCAAGTCGTGGTGATCCTAGGTGAGAGTCACCCTCAGCCTCAGGGGATCATAAACTCCCCTTGTTTGTCGAGTTCCCAGGTGCATGAGGCTAACCTGAGGTAGACCATGGTCGAGCCACCAAGGCTCGTGTTAAACAGCCCTAGGAAGGTAGTGTATGTGAAGGGGTTGCCCAAAGCAGGCCCCCTCCCAATCCTAACCCTTCTAGGAAGACCCACACATCCCTTATTTCCAAAACCCCTGGACAAAAAGCCATACGAGCACGATATGGACGACAGCAAGTTCTAGGACCACGATTTATACCCTAACTTTTCAAAAAATAAAAAATTGTAGAACATGTTGTTGAACATGGGCTATACGCCCTATAAAAGTCTAGGGGCACAAAACCAGGGTCTCCTAGAGCCCATCCTTCCTAGGGCCAACCCAAGCCGATATGGGATCAACTATACTCCCAAAATACCGCCAGAGCCACCCCCTGTGACCACCTGGGTCAAGGGTGCCCTAGAGCCTACCCTAGAAGAGACCTACAATTTAGACCTCTTATTTCGAGTCTAACCCGTAGTGTTTTCCTTTTGTAGGTATGATGGAAGATCCCTTTCATAAAAATACAAAAACATTTGAAAAACTTAAAATCGAAAAAATCGAAAAAGGGCAAAAACCAAAAACATTGGAAAATCAAAAACTCAAAAATAGAGTAGTTTGTATAGTTCCTAAAGTTCTTGTTTTGCAAAAACCCAAAAAAATCGAAAATCTACAAAATACCAAAAAGATTTTGTACATAGCTGCTCCTGGTAATGCTTTGGAAAAAGAAAAGGATTTCAAAAGGAACGTCGTCTGCATAGCCAGACCAAAAATTTTGAAATCGATTGAAAATCCAAGTATAAAACCAGGTCTTTTGAAAACTCACGCATCAAATTCCCTCAGGTCTATAACCCACGAGAATGATCGAAGCCCAGAAGTGGATCCCCTTGAGGAAGATCCCACTTCTGAGCTCCCAGAATTTCATAAAATTCTCGATTTTGAAAGACCTTTCAATTCAGTAGGAGGAGATTTCATAGAGGTAAACCTAGGGAGTGATTCCAATCCCAAACTCATCAAGATAGGCACATGTTTGCATGAACATGAAAGATCAGCATTCATTGCATTTCTAGGAACCTATTTAGATGTGTTTGCATAGACGTATGAAGACATGCCGGGCATAGACCCCAGCATTGTCGAACATCGTCTTCCCTTAGATGCGGATGTAAAACCCATAAAGCAGAAGCTTAGGAAAATACACCCGAATGTACACACGCAAGTCAAAGAGGGTTTAGAAGATCTGTTGAAAGCTGGATTTATAAAACCCATTGAGTATTCTGATTGGTTGTCAAACATTGATGTAGTTCGAAAAACCAATGGAAAAATTTGAATATGCATCGATTTCAGAAACGTGAATAAAGCCACTCCAAAGGATAATTATCCTTTACCAAACATAGATTTGATAGTCGATAGTACTGCAAATCATGAAATGTTTTCATTTATGGATGGCTATTCAGGCTATAATCAAATTAAATTAAATCCATGAGATCAGGGTAAGACCGCATTCACAACCCCATGGGGCACGTACTGCTATACAGTCATGCCCTTTGGTTTGAAAAATGCTGGCGCAACATACTAAAGAGCCATGACCACGATCTTCCGTGATCAGATTCATGAGCTCGTAGAAGTGTATGTAGATGATCTCTTGGCAAAATCCAAAACCCGATGCACTCATATCGAATGTTTGCAAAAGATTTTCGAAAGGCTTAGGCTTTACAAAGTAAAGCTAAACCCTCAAAAATGTGTATTCGGGGTAGAATCCGGAAAGATTCTAGGCTTTATGGTAAGCCAAAGGGGTATAGAAGTCGACCCCTCTAAGTGTCGAGCCATCATAGACATGGCTCCACCCTCCAATCTCACCCAAATTTATAGCCTCCAAGGTCGATTACAGCCCGTTCACCGATTTATATCAAATCTGGCAACTAGATGCGAACCCTTCAACAAACTGTTGAGGAAGGGCACGAAATTTTCATGGGATGACGACTGCCAAAAGTCCTTCGAGAGACTAAAGGCATATTGTAGACGCGCGAAAATCCCCGCCTCTTGCCTTTTCAGGGCTCGGAGTGGATCCTCTCGTGTGTCTAAGGCCTTATTTATGCAAACAGGGCGTGCCAGCTAGCTTACCTAAGCTAGGGAAGATATATTTAACACTGACTTCTAATCGTGGCGACTGTGAGTAGGTGAGCTCTTGTCGTCGCAGACCTTCTTGCACCGATGCGCAAGGGTCAGTCTGTACGCTTTGCAAAAATCGAGTTTTGGGATAGAAAGCCTACGAAGCGTTTCGAGGTGTCTATTTCGGGTCTTTTAAATGCGATTGCATGTTTTTTAGATCACGTGGATTTGCACGTGCCTAAGTCTTTTCTTTTATCCCTTTTCGGGCCACCTAGTTTGTGTGTTATGAACACTCCACTACATGGGCGAATTCGAGCGGGGCTTGCTTTGATGCAATATGCGTCCTACCTCATGGTATGGCGTAGATGCAATGCAAACTCACGCTACTCCAAAGGGAAAAACCCGAATGTAAAGACAATACTGAAGGGAAATAACCGAATGCAAATGGGAGCTCCGCGAGGTTGAGCGACAAGGGATGCTGGCCGGCTGCAAATGGGGCGCGGGAGAGGCGCCTTGAAGGTGGCCGGCTGCAAGCAAGGGTGTCGCCTTGATGTGGGGGATAAAAGGGGCTGGGCAAGGTGAGTATATAGGGTCACTAGGAGAGGATATAGTGTTAGGGAGTATGGCCCTAAGGGGAGCCTAAGGGAAGATCAAATGGGACACCTAGGGGAAAGGAGGTGGCTGGCCGAATGGAAGGGATGGTCGGTTGGAGTGGCCGACTAGGAGCTTGGTGGTGGCAGGCTGCTAGGATGGCTATGGGTGGAGTATGGGAAGGAAGCTTGCTAGGTGATGGGGCTAGGTGGTAGTGGGTGTAGTGGGTATAAGGGAGTGCTATGGGCAGGTCTTAGGAAATCGGATAGGGTGGCCGGGTGTAACTAGGGTGACTAAGGCTTGGCCGATTGGGAGTTGTGGCGGCTAGTGGCTGATATTAGGGTAAAGTGGTGGTATGGTGGGTGGTTGGGAATGGTGCAGGGGGTTGGGAGTGGATTGGTTGGTTGAGAATGGAGAGGGAGTGAAGAGGGAGTAAGGTGGAAGGCAGGGCACTTACCGAGTGAAGAGAAGGTGGCGCTCAGCTGGAAGGGAGTTGGGCAGGTGATGATGTTCGGCCGGGAGGTGGTGAAGATGGCGGTGCAAGTGGTGGTGGTGCAGGCGGAACAGGTGGGGAAGTGGAGGATTCGGCTGGACTTGGGGGAAGGAGAGGACCCGGCTGGGATGGGTGAGGGGTTCTAGCTAGGAAAACCCGCCCCCAAGGGGGGGGGGTTTATATAGGGATGGGTAGGTCGGTTAGGGCTGGGTTTGGGGTAGTGGTTAGGTGGTTTAGGTAGGGTCGTATGAAGATAAGGTGGGCTGGAAAGGGTAGGGCCAGATATTTTAAATACTAGTGGTTTGGGTAGATTGTGGGCTAGGGGTGGTTTAGGGGTTTAGGGTTTGGTTAGGTGGTTGGGTTCTAGGGTGAGGTTTAGTGAGATAGGTTAGGTAATTAGGCTAGGATTAGGCTAGGTTTAGTGAAATTAACCTAGGTTTAGGGAAGGATTAGGGAAGTGGGTTAGGTGATTAGGTTGGGATTAGGCCAGGATTAGGGAAGTAGGTTAGGTGATTAGGCTCAGATTAGTGGTGGATTAGGGTGGAAGGCTAGGATTAGGTGTTTTGGGTTAGGTTTAGGTGAAGGAGCTCCCTTTGCATGGCCCATGGACCTTAACCATTGGTGCAGCCCTAGGTTAGGTTTTGGCTAATTACAAGCTTAAACCCACTCAATTAGGCTAACCCACATGATTAACCCCAAACTTGACACACAAGTCAAGCTTAATTACAACACACTTGATCTTATCCATCCCCACTCTCTCTCATGCCCATAATCCCACGTGAATTTCAAGTGGGCCCCACCTCCATTTATGAGAAGGTGATGTGGGCCATGGATATGGATATTGGATTGGATTTTTGAATCCAAATCCAAATCCAAGTCCATACATGGGTTTGGATTGGGATCTGGATATATATGGTCCAGATCCAATCCAAACTGAACTCTGACTCCTTCGAGCTGTATTCGAAACAAACAGTTTGTGCGGGGCCTGACAGCATCAGTGCTCCGTCTGCGTTGGGTCTTCGCCAACATGATCGTCCGCCTCCGTTTCTGCCTTCCGGAGATGACTTCAAATGACATTTTGATAATAACATGGTCTTGGACGTTCGAGATCCTGGGGGTGTGAATTTGATACAAGAGTTGTTGTGCCGGGCTCGACATGTGCTCCAGTTCCGGGCTCTTCTTAGCTCTCCTGGTCCTATCTTGATCGGGCCAAGCCGCTTCGGGGTTTCAAAACATGTTTTAAAAAGGTTTTAAAAGCCATATTGTATGTTTTCGAAATATAGAGTTCAAAACATATGTACAGGGTTGTCTGGAAGGCTCCTGTGTTTCCAGACTCAAAATAGCCCTTTGGGGCTGCTTTTACAAAACCAAATGAATTTGAGAAATTCGTGGGATTTCGGGGTGTTTACACATACCTAGTTAATCCCCCCATTTTGAATCCTCTAAAACAAGGAAAACCGATTTTACTTTACATTTCTGTGCATGCAAATGCTTTGGGAGCCCTATTGGCTCAATACGAGGATGACACCCATAAGGAGTATGCCATCTACTATATTTTGAAAACTCTCTTGGCTTACGAATGAAATTATCAAGCCATGGAGAAGACGTGCTTGGCCCTAGCCTAGGCCTGCCAGAAATTCAGACAATATTTCCTAGATCATAAGATCTGGATAGTGTCCAAGCTTGATCCAATCAAGCACTTGTTCAAAAAACCTATTCTCACGGGTAGATTGGGCAAATGGCAACTCCTTCTAATGGAGTATGACCTGAGATACCATCACCAAATCTCCATTAAGGGTTAAGCCCTAGCAGACTACGTGGCTGAGTTCCCCCTGGAGGACGCATATCCCACACTCGATGAAATGCCTGACGAAGGCATATTGCAAAACCATTTCCAAAACCACATTTTGGCAAACACTTTCGAAAACTAAGTGTGGAAGATGCACTTCGATGGGGCACGAAACCAATGAGGGGCTGGAGCTGGGGGTCATCCTCATCTCCCCTAAAAAGGGTGAGATTCCCATAGCAATCTGCCTAGATTTCGAATGTTCCAACAATATAGCTGAGTATGAAGCACTCATACAAGGCTTAAGGATTTCGAAAACTCTAGGGGCACCATGCATCGAGGTCTTTGGAGATTCACTCCTTGTTATAAACCAGGTTTTGAAAATTTGGCAAGTACGTAACGAAAAACTACTTCCATATCACGAGTTGGTCACTCGATTGGTTGAGTCAATCCAATCATGTAAACTCACACACGTAGGAAGAGAGGACAATGGCATTGCCGATGCCCTCTCCTCCTTGGGTTCAGCCCTAAAGGTCGATCCCATTTCAGGGACCCGATCTTTAGAAATATGGCATGCGCCCAACCCATCCACCCACGATTTGGATATTTGCCAAAATAACCCAGATTCTGTTGAAAAACCTTAGTTTTACGACATCAAGCATTTTTTAGAAAATGGGGGATTCACCGAGGATGCCACATCCAAAGATAAGGCATTCATCCGTAAACTTTCGACCCGATACACCATTCTGGGTGGGGTTCGATATAAGAAAAGTTTTACCGGCATCCTACTTAGGTGTATCAATCTAGAGGAGGCTAGGATAGTGATGCATGAGTTCCACGATGGAGAATGTGGAGGTCATGTTAATGCCAACATGATGGCAATGAAAATACTTAGAGCGGGCTATTTTTGGTCCACCCTGAAAAAGGATTGTCATGATCATGTTAGGAAGTGTCATCCATGTCAAGTGCATGGGCACGCCATTCATATCCCCTCATCTGCATTGCATTCCGTGGTCAGCCCCTGGCCATTCACCATGTGGGCATTTGACATCGTAGGCCCTATATTTCCAAAAGCCTCAAATGGGCATCGATTCATTTTAGCAGCCACTGAGTATTTCTCCAAATGGGTGGAAGCCATTTCCCTGACCAACGTACTGGGGCAACATGTGGTGGCTTTCATTAGGAGGAATATCTTGGCTCGATTTGGGGTTCCACGAGACCTTGTGTCTGATAATGGCACCCCATTCAAGAACGAGCGGATGGTTAAGTTGTGCAACACGTATGGCATAACTCGCCACTTCTCTTCGCCCTACTACCCTCAAGCCACAAACAAGACTCTCATTAGTATAATTGAGAAAACTTTAGAGACGGGTAGGACGTGGCACGAGAAGCTGGATGAAGCCTTATGGGCTTATAGGACTTCCATCCGGACTCCCATGAATGCCACACCATTCGAATTGGTCTATGGCACAAACGCCATTCTTCCCATTCATACTCAATTGCATTCATTCCATACATCCATAGCACTCGACCTCCCCCTAGAGACGCTTCAACATGCTAGGATGGCCGAACTAGATTTGCTAGATGAGAGGCGACTCCTTGCTATGGATCATGCTCGTGCATACCGGCAAAGGATAGCCCGACATTATGGCAAACACATGAGACCTCGCCACTTTGAAGTGGGAGATCTGGTTTTGAAAATCGTCCACTATCGTGGCCCACATCCTCTTGGAAAGTGGCGCCTCAAGTGGGATGGGCCCTATGTTGTACGTGCAACCACCACGAATAACTCGTATTGGTTGATCGATGTAGAAGGTAGGAATTTAGCAGATCCCATCAATATTCAATACTTAAAGAAGTATTATGTGTAGGATTTGTATTAAATTCCCCATTTTCGAAAACCTTTAGGGATAGCTGCCCTGAGACTTGAAAATAAGGTGCAAAGGCAAAATCGTGTGACCCTGAGTAAGAGAATGCACACTTGTGAAAGAGTGGAGTCTTCAAAATCGTGGTTACATTTCAAGATCCTTCTTCTTACAAAGAAAGGCCTAGTTCAACATAGCAAGATACTTGCAAGTAGTACGTGCTATTTCTAAATAGGCTGATCTGGAATGGATCGAGTGTGAGCTTGGGATAAGTCCTCCCCTCTTCTCTTCTCCTTCCAAAAGGAAAACGTGGCCCAAATAAAGGGAATTTTCCCATCCAAAGTCTCTTTCCCAAAAGAAAGAAACCAGAATCCAAAAGAAAAATCGATTCTCTTGTGAAAAAAAGAGGGATTAAAGAAAAAATACTCCCAAAGGGAGACCCTCTATGAAAAAAAGGAAAAAGAGCCCAAAAGCTCAAAAAGAGCAGTTTTCCGCCTTCTATGTCTTAAACCATGGGACGCTTCAGAAGGGACCGTGGTATCTCTTTCCCATCCTTGGCTTATCCCAAGCTAAAACATGGTTCATTTCGAAGAATCCTAAAGTAAAAATAGGATTTACTTACTTGAATTTCATTTGTTTGAGAATTCGACGTTTTGAGTAAGACGTAGGAATTTGAAATGTAGCTTGTTTTCTTATAAAACCTCCGCTAGATAAGCGAGTGTCAAGACTCAAGCAAAGGCAAACATGAAGAGCTCGAGATCCTTAGGATTGAGACTCAAGATAGTTGTCCCTTTTGTAAATAGCTTTTGTAAATAAATTTTGAAAAATCGAACATCGAACAGCATAGGATCTGCTCATTTGGAGCAGTAGGCCTTTTAAGTCTCAAGAGTTTGACCATATCTGGTCTCTGGGAGGTCGCCACTCTTGGCACCCTACCCATGTCATGCATCTGCATTTCCTCACATTGACATTTGCATAACATGATCCCATTTAGGACCAGAAACTGTTTTTATATCCCTTTGGCGTGATATCTCCTCCTACCAGGGTTTTAAAAGTGAGATTTTGCTAAAGATTAGGGAGACATTGAAAGGGGTGTTTGTCGTCTTTGCCATTATCCAAATCAATTTGGACAAGGCCAAAGAGGGGCATCTGTAAATACCCTGAAATCCCACAAATTTCTCAAATCAACCTGGTTTTGTAAAAGTAGCCCCAAAGGGCTATTTAGAGTATGGAAACCTAGGAGCCTTCCAGACAAACCCTATACATATGTTTAAATTGTATATGTTTTAAAATATATATAATATAGTTTTAAAACCTTTTTAAATATGTTTTGAAACCCCACAAAGCGGCTTGGCCTAATGAAAGCAGGACCATAAGAACAAAAGAGAGCCCGGAACCGGAGCACATGTCGAGCCCAGCACAACAACTCTCGTGTTAGATTCATCCCTAAGATCTCAAACGTCCAAGCCCCTGTTATCAACAAATCATTTGAAATCATCTCCGGAAGGTAAAAATAGAAGCGGACGACCATATTGGCGAAGACCCAACGCAAGACGGAGTACTGATGCTGTCAGGCCCCCCACAAACCGTTTGTTTCAAACATACCCTGAAGGAGTCAGAATTCAACTTTGGATCGGATCTGGACCATATATATCCAGATCCCAATCCAAACGTATATGTGGATTTGGATCTAAAGTTCCAATCCAATATCCACATCCATGGCCCACATAACCTTCTCATAAATGGAGGTGGGGCCCACTTAAAATTCACATGGGATTGTGGGCATGAGAGATGTAAACACCCCAAAATCCCATGAATTTCTCAAAACAAACCTGGTTTTGTAAAAGCAGCCCCAAAGGGCTATTTTGAGTCTGGAAACCCAGGAGCCTTCCAGGCAACCCTGTACAGATGTTTTAAACTTTTATATGGTTTAAATATGTATAATATATTTTAAAATCTGTTAAAATATGTTTTGAAACCCCACAAAGCAAGCTTGGCCTAATCAAAGCAGGACCAGAGGAGCTAAAGAGAGCCCAGAACCGGAATACATGTCGAGCCGGACACAGCAACTCTCGTATTGAATCCACCCCCAGGATCTTGAACGTCCAAGACCCTGTTATAATAAGAAATCATGTAAAGTCTGTAGACACGAAAAATCCTCGTCTCCGGGTTCTTAGGCCTGAAGTGAATCTTTTCGTGCTTACGTCGCTTAAAAAGGGCGTGCCAGCTAGCTTTCTAAAACTAGTGAAGTAATTTTTGAAAATATCTGACTTTTGGGGTGATTGTGGACAAGTGGGTTCTTTTCGTCGCAGACTTTCTTGCACCGGCACGCAAGGGTCAGTCTGTATGCTTGGGAAAAACTCGATTTTAAACAAACACGACTCTTTTGAAAACTTGAAAGTGTTTTATCGATTGGTTTTGTCAAAATTGCAACTTTTATACATGGGATCTATGCGTTCCTACGTCTCTCGGGTTTTAGCCAATTTTGGCGTGTAGTCGTGTGCATCCAGTGCTCGATTTCAGGCAAGTTCTACACGGTTTGATCAATCTGGTTCGATGCAAATATGCTCCCTATCTCAAGTGTGGTGGATATGCAATGCAAACTCACACAACTTGAAGGGAAAACCCGGAATTTAAAGACATAGCAGAAGGGAAATAGCAAAAAGGGAAATATGGCTATATCTTAGATGCGGAAAGAAAGTATATAGCTATATCTTAAGAGCAAGAAGGCTCAATGTGAGTGAGTGCTTTGAGTGTATAAATTGAAAGGCAACTCACACGACTTGAACCTTAAAAACCCAGCTGAAGGGGAAATACGTATATATATGTAAGAGTGGAAAGGCTCAATGTGAGTGAGTGCTTTGAGTGTATAAAATGAAAGACAACTCACACGACTTGAACCTTAAAACCCAGCTGAATGTATATAAATAGAGCTATATCCTATGGGCTGTTGAGGCCCGTTTTGTGTGCAAAGGTGTGTAGATAAGAGCGGAAAGGCTCGAGTGTACGTGTGTGATTCGTGTGTAAACACCCCGAAATCCCACGAATTTCTTAAACAAATCTGGTTTTATACAAGCAGCACCCAAAGGGCCATTTTGAGTTTGGAAACCCAGGAGCCTTCCAAACAACCCTGTATATATGTTTTAAACTTTATCTTTCAAAAAACATATGATATAGTTTTTGAAAACCCTTTTAAAACATGTTTTGAAACCCCGAAGTGGCTTGGCCCGATCAAGACAGGACCAGGAGAGCCAAGAAGAGCACGGAACCGGAGCACACGTCAAGCCCGACGCAGCAACTCTTGTATCTGATTCACACCCCAGGATCTCGAACGTCCAAGACCCTGTTCTTACCAAAATAGCATTTGAAGTCATCTCCGGAAGGCAGAAACGGAGGCGGACGACCATGTTGGCGAAGACCCAACGCAGACGGAGTACTGATGCTGTCAGGCCCCTCACGAAGGAGTCAGAGTTCAGTTTGGATTGGATCTGGACCATATATATCCAGATCCCAATCCAAACCCATATGTGGACTTGGATTTGGATTTGGATCCAAAGATCCAATCCAATATCCATATCCATGGCCCACATCACCTTCTCATAAATGGAGGTGGGGCCCACTTGAGTTTCACGTGGGATATTGGGCATGAGAGAGAGTGGGGTTGAAAAATATCAAGAGTGTTGTATTAAGCTTGACTTGTGTGTCAAGTTTGGGTTAAATCATGTGGGTTAGCCTAATTGAGTGGGTTTAAGCTTGTAATTTGCTAAAACCTAACCTAGGGCTGCACCAACATGGGGTGATCAAGGTCTATGGGCCATGCTAAGGGAGCTCCTTCACCTAAACCTAGCCCAAAATGCCTAAACTTAGCCTAAACCCCTAATCCACCCCTAATCTGAACCTAATCACCTAACCCACTTCCCTAATCCCGTCCTAATCCCAACCTAATCACCTAACCCACTTCCCTTATCCTTCCCTAAACCTAGATTAATTTCCCTAATCCTAGCCTAAACCTAGCCTAATCACCTAACCTAGCTCACTAAACCTCACCCTAAAACCCAACCACCTAACCTAGCCCTAAACCCCTAAACCACCCTTAGCCCACGATTTACCCAAACCCCTAGTTTTAAAATATCTGGCCCAACCCCTTCTAGCCCACCTTATCTACATACCACCCTACCTAAACCACCTAACCACTACCCTCAGCCCAGCCCTAACCGACCTACCCATCCACTATTTAAACCCCCCTCCTTGTGGGCGGGTTTTCCAAGTGGGAGCCCTCACCTCAGCCCAGCCGACTCCACCTGTTCCACTGCCCGCCTTCTCCACTCTCTGCCTGCTCCCTCTGCTCCACCAGCCGCCACCTGCTCCGCCACCTTCCCTCTTCCATCCACCACTATCAGCCCTCAGCCGGACGCCATCACCTCCACCCAACCGAACCGGCCAACAGCCACCTGCCCGCCTGCTTCCCACTTCATCCGCCACCTCTCCCCATTCGGTAAGTACCCCAAACTCCCTCAAAGCCCCTCTCTTCCACCTCTCCACTCTTAGCCACCCATCCTACCTTCATCTCAGCCCCTTTGCCGCCACCACTTTAACCTAGTCGAACCTAGTATAACCCAAGTTGCTGGCCACTACCTAGCCATCATCTCCCATTCGGCCTCCCCCTAGGTGTCCTACTCGGCCTTCCCACCAGCTCACCTTCTAGGTCCAGTTTCCCTAAACTCTCAACTCCCCTAGTGACCCTAAGAACCCACTTATTCAGCCACTTTAAACCCCCTACTTGGAGGCGCCATCTACTTGCCACCGGCCCCCTTCGAGGCGTCTATCCCGCGCCCCACTTGCAGCCGGCCAGCACCCTAGATCACCTACCTTCGCGGAGCTCCCACTTGCAGCCCAAGGCCAAGCCCACGCTCAAGCAAGACCTCTACGGACCAGCTACTCGTAAGTGTCTAAACTCGGTCTTTAGTCGTACACTTGCTTGAGATTCAATTTGATACGGGGTTGTAATAACGGAGCGTAGTCTCCCCCCGCTTGTAATAACGTGGCTTGGCACAACCACACACGTGCACTCTCTTAGTCGTGCACGATTTTGAACACACACGGGCCTAATCAGCCCCTAATATATAAGTGTACATATATACTTTCATTTTCTAAGGGTTTTGTTTAAGTTGGGTGCGTTGTCTTCCAATTCAAGCACTCTCACACACATTGAGCTTTCGCTCTTATTTGAAAGACCCAAGTAAGGGCCGACCTATACTATTTGGGTTTCATTTCATGTCGTGTGAGTAAGTCTTTCAATTCAAGCACTCTCACACACATTGAGCTTTCGCTCTTATTTGAAAGACCCAAGTAAGGGCCGACCTATACTATTTGGGTTTCATTTCATGTCGTGTGAGTAAGTCTTTCAATTCAAGCACTCTCACACACATTGAGCCTTCGCTCTTACTCCCAAGACCTTAGTAAAGGCCTTATTGCAGTTATATTTGGGTTTCATTTATGTCGTGTGGGTAGTCTTTCAATTCAAGCACTCTCACACACATTGAGCCTTCGCTCTTACTCCCAAGACCTTAGTCAAGGCCATACTGCAATTTATATTTGGGTTTAATTTCATGTCGTGTGTGTAAGTCTTTCAATTCAAGCACGCACCCACATTGAGCCTTCGCTCTTATTTGCAAGACCCGAGTAAGGGCTCATATACATAAGCTATATACATATTTCCCTTCGGTTATTTCCCTTCGGTTATTTCCCCTTGTTATTTCCCTTCAGTATTGTCTTTACATTTCGGGTTTTCCCTTTGGAGTAGCGTGAGTTTGCATTGCATCTACGCCATACCACGAGGTAGGACGCATATTGCATCAAAGCAAGCCCCGCTCGAATTCGTCCATGTAGTGGAGTGTTCATAACACACAAACTAGGTGGCCCGAAAAGGGATAAAAGAAAAGACTTAGGCACGTGCAAATCCACGTGATCTAAAATATGCAACCGCATCTTAAAAACCCGAAATAGACACCTCGAACCGCTTCGTAGACTTTCTCTCCAAAAACTCGATTTTTGCAAAGCGTACAGACTGACCCTTGCGCATCGGTGCAAGAAGGTCTGCGACGACAAGAGCTTACTTGCTCACAGTAGCCACCTTTAGAAGTCAGTGATAAAAATATCTTCACTAGCTTAAGTAAGCTAGCTGGCACACCCTATTTGTATACATAGGCCTTAGACACACGAGAAGATCCACTCCGAGCCCCGAAAGAGGCGAAGAGGCGGGGATTTTTCGCGCGTCTACATCGTGTTTCAAGCTATAATATTACATCTCGGGGGGAGACTATGCTCCATTATTACAACCCCGTATCGAATTTAATTGAACTTGAAACAATGTAAAGGATAAGATGCGAACACTTACACGTCGTCTGCTTGGGCTTTCTTTATCAATGGGATCCGACCTTGGATATAACCGTTGGATGGACCTCTCGCTGCGAACCGATCCGATGCGTGGAGTTTTGGTCCTAGTTCACGATCTAGGCTATGTCGACACACGAGGGTTCTATGGTTTTGGGTGGGATTCGAGCAAACTTAAGGCAAGGTGTAGGGGATCTAAGGCAAGCTCTAAGGTGAAGGGCTTAGGTAGGGTTTTAGTCCAAGTCCTAAGGTGATACTCGACCAGCTAGGGTCCGAGTTGGGTGATGGTCCATGGGCAGATTTGGGAATGGTCCTAAAGGAATGCTCGGCCAAGTGGTGGCCGAGCTTGTTTGGTGTTTTGGGGTTGATCCTAGGCAAAGTCCTAAGAAAAGGGCTCGGCCAAGGGTGGCCGAGTTGGTCAAGACTTAGGGTTTGTCTAGGTTAGGACTTAGGGTGAAAATGCCAAAGGGAATGGCTCGGCCAGGGGTGGCCGAGTTGATCAACTTGGTTTTTTAGTTTAGGTGGGATTTGGGATGAAATGGCTAAAGGGGAATGGCTCGACCAAGGGTGGCCGAGCTGATCAACTTGGGTTTAGTTTAGGTTGGGCTTTGGGGGACCTAATAGGACAGACCTAGGGTGAGCTCAGCCAGCTATTGGCCGAGCTTGGTATGGGCTTGGGTGGGAACGGTTTTGGGTAGAGTCTAGGTGCGGTTTTTTGCAAGGTTCGACCAGCATGTGTCTAGTCGAACTTGCTGGATTTTCTCAAGAAGGCTAGGTGGTATTGAAGGTTAGGCTTTAGGTGCTAAATGGGGCAGATCTAGGGTGGACTCGGCCAGCCAATGGCCGAGCTTGGTGTAGTCTTAGGTGGGGACGGACTTGGGTGAAACTAGGGTAGCTTTTTAGTGAAGTTCGGCCAGCTTCTTGGCTGGACTTTGCTGGGTTTTCAAGAGGTGGTATGGGGTGGTTTAGAAAGACTAGAAGAGAGACGGTTTAGGTGGGTTCCAGGGACTCACCTTGGCCATGGTTTTGATTGGTTTCCACGCAGCAAGTCTTCACAAAGAGTGTACCATCCAAGGCTGCCGGATCCACTTGAGCAGCAACCAAGCTTTTGGCATGAAATGATTTTGCTCCTTGATCTACAATACCAGCCCACCTTTTTACAAAAAGTAAAGGGGGAAAGCCAGCCCCCTTTGTTGACCTTTCCTCTCTCTCTCTCTCTCTCTCCTACCCAAGTGAATAAGCGTGAAAAAAAATTTGCAGCCCTTGTGAATCAGCCCCTCACGTCCTTTTATAGACTTCTTATTTGGATATGGATCCCGGATTGATTCTGAAATCCGAATCCAATCCAAGTCTTGTTTGGATCTGGATCTTGGGTTTGGATTTGGATATTTGGATCCAAATTTGACTCTTCTTCGGTCCTTCCTGGCGTTTCGAGCCGGATGTCTTGTGCGGGCCCTGAGTTCATAAACGCTCCGTCTTATGCTGGGTTTTTCCCAATTTCGTCGTCCAAGCTCCTTTTCACCTTTCCGGACTCTGTTTCAACTGATTTTTGTTGTTTTTGACTTGGATTGTTCGTGATTTCAGGGGCACTGTTTGCTTGGCCTCCGATGCTTCCTTCTTGAAGTCCATTTGCGGCCTGGGCTCCTCTTTTGTCTTTGAATTTGGCCTTTGATCGGGCTGGGCTTGCTCTTTGAATTTTCTGAATTTCTGTTGCAACTGCTTTGGGCCAGGCTTTACCTGTTCATCTGGGCTTTTGCAAAAATAGGACTTTCATCCATTTTCAAGAATGTATGTTCTGACAGGGTTGTAAAACAGAGGTTTGAAGTATTTGAGCTCCTGGGTTTTCGAAAATTCCAATTTTGGCTTTCTGAGCTCATTTTCGAACCAGGCATTTGTTTTTGCAAAATTTTTGGAATTTTGGGTGTTTAGAGATGCCCCTATTTGTCATTATCCAAATTGATTTGGATAATGGCAAAGAAGTGTAGACGCGCAAAAATCCCCGCCTCTTCCGCCTTTTTCAGGGCTTGGAGCGGATCCTCTCGTGTGTCTAAGGCCTATGTATGCAAACAGGACGTGCCAGCTAGCTTACCTAAGCTA
Organism: Brasenia schreberi; assembly: GCA_036023115.1. Classification (NCBI taxonomy): domain Eukaryota; kingdom Viridiplantae; phylum Streptophyta; class Magnoliopsida; order Nymphaeales; family Cabombaceae; genus Brasenia; species Brasenia schreberi. The sequence goes on from JAYKKT010000073.1 coordinate 5,398,757, forward strand.
GCGAAGATATTTTTAACACTGACTTCTAAACGTGGTGACTGTGAGCAAGTAAGCTCTTGTCGTCGCAGACCTTCTTGCACCGATGCGCAAGGGTCAGTCTGTACGCTTTGCAAAAATCGAGTTTTTTGGAGGAAAGTCTACGAAGCGGTTCGAGGTGTCTATTTCGGGTCTTTAAGATGCGGTTGCATGTTTTAGATCACGTGGATTTGCACGTGCCTAAGTCTTTTCTTTTATCCCTTTTCGGGCCACCTAGTTTGTGTGTTATGAACACTCCACTACATGGGCGAATTCGAGCGGGGCTTGCTTCGATGCAATATGCGTCCTACCTCGTGGTATGGCCTAGATGCAATGCAAACTCACGCTACTCCAAAGGGAAAACCCGAACTGTAAAGACAATACTGAAGGGAAATGACTGAAGGGAAATAACCGAAGGGAAATAACCGAAGGGAGATATGTATATAGATTATGTATATGAGCCCTTACTCGGGTCTTGCAAATAAGAGCGAAGGCTCAATGTGGGTGTGTGCTTGAATTGAAAGACTTACACACACAACATGAAATTAAACCCAAATATAAATTGCAGTATGGCCTTGACTAAGGTCTTGGGAGTAAGAGCGAAGGCTCAATGTGTGTGAGAGTGCTTGAATTGAAGTACTACACACACGACATAAATGAAACCCAAATATAACTGCAATAAGGCCTTTACTAAGGTCTTGGGAGTAAGAGCGAAGGCTCAATGTGTGTGAAAGTGCTTGAATTGAAAGACTTACTCACACGACATGAAATAAAACCCAAATAGTATTGGTCGGCCCTTACTTGGGTCTTTCAAATAAGAGCGAAAGCTCAATGTGTGTGAGAGTGCTTGAATTGAAAGACTTACTCACACGACATGAAATGAAACCCAAATAGTATAGGTCGGCCCTTACTTGGGTCTTACAAATAAGAGCGAAAGCTCAATGTGTGTGAGTGCTCGAATTGAAAGACTACGCACCCAACTTAAGCAAAACCCTTCGAAAATGAAAGTATATATATATACACTTATGTATTAGGGGCTGATCAGGCCCGTGTGTGTTCAAAATCGTGCACGACTAAGAGAGTGCACGTGTGTGGTTGTGCCAAGCCACGTTATTACAAGCGGGGGGAGACTATGCTCCGTTATTACAACCCCGTATCAAATTGAATCTCAAGCGAGTATACAACTAAAGACCGGGTTTAGATGCTTACGAGTAGCTGGTCCGTAGAGGTCTTGCTTGAGCGTGGGCTTGGCCTTCGCCTTGGGCTGCAAACGGGAGCTCCGCGAGGATAGGTGACCAAAGGTGCTGGCCGGCTGCAAGTGGGGCGCGGGATAGGCGCCTCAAAGGTGGCCGATTGCAAGTGGATGTCGCCTCGATGTGGGGGGTTAAAGGGGCTGGACCAAGTGAGTTCTTTTAGGGTCACTAGGAGAGTCGAGTGTTTAGGGAAGGTGGACCTAAAGGGGAGTTTATGGGAAGGCCGAATGGGACACCTAGGGGAAGGCCGAATGGGATAGGAGGGTTAGGTAGTGGCCGGTAGTTTGGGTTATGCTAGGTTCGGCTAAGTGAAAAGGGTGGTGGCAAAAGGCTGAGATGATGATAGGGTGGGTGGCTAGGAGTGGAGAGGTAGTAGAGAAGGGTTTTGGTAGAGTGCAGGGTACTTACCGAATGGGGAGAGGCGGTGGAAGGCAAGGAGAAGCAGGCGGATGTGGGCTCTTGGCTGGTTCGGTTGGGTGAAGGTGGTGGCGTCCGGCTGGGGAATGGTGGTGGATGGAAGAGGGAAGGTGGCGGTGCAGGTAGAGCCGGTGGAGCGTGGAGAGTGGAGCCGGCTGGGCTGAGGTGAGGGCTCTAACTTCCAAAACTCGCCCCCAAAGGGGAGGGTTTTAAATAGGGGATGGGTAGGTCGGTTAGGGCTGGGCTTGGGGTAGTGGTTAGGTGGTTTAGGTAGGGTGGTATGTAGATAAGGTGGGCTGGAAAGAGTTGGGCCAGATATTTTGAAACTTGGGGTTTGGGTAGATTGTGGGCTAGGGGTGGTTTAGGGGTTTAGGGCTAGGTTAGGTGGTTGGGTTTTAGGGTGAGGTTTAGTGAGCTAGGTTAGGTGATTAGGCTAGGTTTAGGCTAGGATTAGGGAAATTAATCTAGGTTTAGGGAAGGATTAGGGAAGTGGGTTAGGTGATTAGGTTGGGATTAGGACGGGATTAGGGAAGTGGGTTAGGTGATTAGGTTCAGATTAGGGGTGGATTAGGGGTTTAGGCTAGGATTAGGCATTTTGGGTTAGGTTTAGGTGAAGGAGCTCCCTTAGCATGGCCCATAGACCTTGACCACCTCATGTTGGTGCAGCCCTAGGTTAGGTTTTAGCTAATTACAAGCTTAAACCCACTCAATTAGGCTAACCCACATGATTAAACCCAAACTTGACACACAAGTCAAGCTTAATACAACACTCTTGATATTTTCCATCCCCACTCTCTCTCATGCCCAATATCCCACGTGAATTTCAAGTGGGCCCCACCTCTATTTATGAGAAGGTGATGTGGGCCATGGATATGGATATTGGATTGGATCTTTGGATCCAAATCCAAATCCAAGTCCACATATGGGTTTGGATTAGAATCTGGATATATATGGTCCAGATCCAATCCAAACTGAACTCTGACTCCTTCGAGCTGGGTTCGAAACGGACGATTCGTGCGGGGCCTGACAGCATCAGTACTTCGTCTGCGTTGGGTCTTCGCCAACATAGTCGTCCGCCTCCGTTTCTGCCTTTCGGAGATGACTTCAAATGCTATTTTGATAAGAACAGGGTCTTGGACGTTCGAGATCCTGGGGGTGTGAAGTTGATACAAGAGTTGCTGTGCCGGGCTCGACATGTGCTCCGGTTACGGGCTCTTCTTAGCTCTCCTGGTCCTGTCTTGATCGGGCCAAGCCGCTTCGGGGTTTCAAAATATGTTTTAAAAGGTTTTCAAAAGCCATATCATATGTTTTTGAAAGATAAAGTTTAAAACATATATACAGGGCTGTCTGGAAGGCTCCTGGGTTTCCAGACTCAAAATGGCCCCTTGGGGGCTGCTTGTATAAAACCAGATGGATTTTGAGAAATTCGTGGGATTTCGAGGTGTTTACAAGAAGATAACACCCCTAATTGTTTTCTCCCCGGATTTGATCTTGAGAATATGGGATCGTCCCAGTATTTGAGAAAAACATTTCCTTTTAAGCGTGATAGGAGGAGATTTTTCGCCAAAAGGGGACTTTCTATGGATCTAGCCCTAAATGAAGATCATGTATGAGGTGCTCATGCATGGATATGCAGAGTGTATGACATGGCTGAAGTGCCAGAAAGGGGTGACCTCCTAGAGACCAGATTATATGGTCGAACTTTTGAGACTTTATGAAAACCTGTTGCTCCAAGTGAGCAGGCCTTACGTATGCTCGATGTTTGAGTTTTTTTGAAATTCGTTTTAAGAGGGAAAACTTTTCTGAACCATTGATCCTAAGGACCTTTAGCTCCTTGTGTTTGCCTTTACTTGAGTCTCGACACTCGCTAATCTAGCAGAGGTTTTATGAAAAAACAAGCCACATTTCAGAATTCCTATGCCTTACTCAAAGCGTCGAATTCTCAAACAAGATAAAATTCAAGTAGGTAAATCCTATTTTTACTTTAGGATTCCCTGAAATGAACCATGTTTCACTTGGGATAAGTCGTAGGGATGGGAAAGAAGTACCACGGTCCCTTCTGAAGTGTCCCGTGGTTTGAGGCAAAAGAAGGCGGAAAACTGCTCTTTTTGAGCTTTTTGGCCTTTTTCTTTCTCTTTCCATAGAGGGTCTCCCTTTGGGAGTATTTTTTCTTTAATCCCTCTTTTCCATAGAAGACTCGAATTTTCTTTTTGATTTATTTTTCTTTCTTTGGGAAAGAGATTTTTGGTAGGGATTTCCCTTTGTTTTGGCCAAGTTTTCCTTTTGGAAGGAGAAGAGAAGAGGGGAAGACTTATCCCAAGCGTCATACTCGATCCATTCCAGATCAGCCTATTTAGAAATAGCACATACAACTTGCAAGTATCTTGCTATATTGAATTAGGCCTTTCTTTGTAAGAAGAAGGATTTTGAAATGTAACCATGCATTTGGAAAGCTCTGCTTTTTCACAAAAATGTCGATTCTTTCATTCAGGGTCACACAACTCACCTTTGATCCTTTGTTTCGAAGTTTCAAGGTAGGTCTCCCTAAAACATTTTCACGAAATGGGAATTTAACTCAGACCCTATACATGATATTTTTTTAAATACTGAATATTGATAGGATCTGCTAAATTCCTACCCTCGACATCGGTTAACCAATAAGAATTATTCATGGTGGTTCCACGCATGACGTAAGGGCCATCCCACTTGGGCCGCCACTTTCCAAGTGGATGTGGGCCACGATGGTGGATGATTTTCAAAACGAGCTCTCCTACCTCAAACTGGCGAGGTTTCATATGTTTCTCATAATGTCGGGCGATCCTTTGTCGGTATGCGTGAGCATGGTCCATAGCAAGGAGTCGCCTCTCATCTAATAGATCTAGTTCGGCCATCCTAGCATGTTGAAGCGTCTCTAGGGGGAGGTCGAGTGCAACGGATGTATGAAATGAATGCAGACATGTATGGATGGGGAGAACGGCGTTTGTGCTGTAAACCAACTCAAAAGGCGTGGCATTTGTGGGAGTGCGGATGGAAGTCCTATAAGCCCATAAGGCTTCATCCAACTTCTCGTGTCATGTTCTACCCTTCTCTAAGGTTTTCTCAACAATGCTGATGAGAGTCTTGTTGGTGGCTTCGGCTTGGCCGTTGCCTTGAGGGTAGTAAGTGATGAGAAGTGATGATTTATGCCATACTTGTTGCACAACTTGACCATCCGCTCGTTTTTAAATGGGGTGCCATTATCGGACACAAGATCTCTTGGAACTCCAGCCAAGATGTTTTTCCTAATGAAAGCCACCACATGTTTCCCCTAGACATTTGTGAGGGAGGCGGCTTCGACCCACTTGGAAAAATACTCAGTGGCTGCTAGAATGAACTTGTGTCCATTTGAGGCCTTTGGAAAAATTGGTCCTACGATATCAAACGCCCACATGGTGAATGGCTAGGGGCTGACCATGGAATGCAGTGATGATGAGGGGATATGAATGGCGTGACGATGTACTTGACACGGGTGACACTTCCTAACAAGATCATGGCAGTCCTTTCTCAGGGTAGACAAAAAATAACCTGCTCTAAGTATTTTCATCGCCATCATGTTGGCATTGACATGACCTCCACTTTCTCCATCATGGAATTCATGCATAATAGTCCTAGCCTCCTCTAGGTCAACGCATCTTAGTAAGATGCCAGTAAAACTCTTTTTGTACAGAACCCCTCCCAAAATCGTGTATCGGGTGGAAATTTTTCGGATGAATACCTTATCTTTAGATGTGGCATCCTCAGTGAATCCCCCATTTTTTAGAAAATTCTTTATATCATAAAACCAAGGTTTTTCATCAGAATTAGGGTTATTTTGGCAAATTTGCAAATCGTGTATGGAAGGAGTGGGTGAGTGCCATATTTCAAGGGGTCTGGTTCCCAAAGTGGTATCGACCCTTAGGGCTGAACCCAAGGATGAGAGGGCATCAGCGACACCATTATCCTCTCTTCCTACATGTGTGAGAGTACACGATTGGAACGACTTGACCAGTCGAGTGGCCAATTCGTGGTATGGAAGCAGTTTTTCATTTCGAACTTGCCAAATTTTTAAAACTTGGTTTATAACAAGGAGGGAATCTCCAAAAACCTCGATCCATGCTACCCCTAGAGTTTTCGAAACTTTTAAACCTTGTATGAGTGCTTCATACTCGGCTATATTGTTGGAACATTCGAAATCTAGGTGAATTGCTATGGGGATCTCTCCCTTTTCAGGGGATACGAGGATGATCTCGGCACCTGCCCCTCGTTGGTTTCGTGCCCCGTCGAAGTGCATCTTCCATACATGGTTTTCGAAAGAGTTTGCCAAAATGTGGTTTTGAAAATGGTTTTGCAATATGCCTTCATCAGGCATTTCATTGAGTGTGGGATACGTATCTTCTAGGGGGAACTCAACCACGTAGTCTTCTAGGGCTTGCCCTTTAATGGAGACCTGGTGATGGTATTTCAAATCATACTCCATTAGAAGGAGTTGCCATTTGCCCAATCTACCCGTGAGAATGGGTTTTTCGAATAAGTGCTTGATTGGGTCAAGCTTGGACACTATCCAGATCTCATGATCTAGGAAATAGTGTCAAAATTTCTGGCAGGCCCAAACTAGGGCGAAGCACGTCTTCTCCATGGCCTGATAATTCCTTTTGTAAGCCAGGAGAGTTTTCGAAAGATAGTATATGGCACATTCCTTGTGAGTGTCATCCTCGTATTGAGCTAACAGAGCTCCCAAGGCATTCGCATGCACAGAAATGTAAAGTAGAAGAGGTTTTCCTGGCTTTAGAGGGTTTAAAACAAGGGGATTAACTAAGTACGCTTTTAACCTTTCAAATGATTTTTGGCACTCGTCATCCCATAAAAATTTTGTACCCTTTCTCAACAACTTGTTGAAGGGTTCGCATCTAGTTGCCAGGTTTGAGATAAACCTACGAATGGACTATAGGCAACCCTGGAGGCTACGAACCTGCGTGAGATTGGAGGGTGGAGTCATGTCTATGATGGCCCTACACTTAGAGGGGTCGACTTCTATGCCCCTTTGGCTTACCATAAATCCTAAAAGCTTACTGAATTCTACACCAAATACGCACTTTTGAGGGTTTAGCTTTATGTTGTAAAGTCTAAGCCTTTTGAAAATCTTTTGTAAGCATTCGAGATGAGTGCATCGAGTTTTTGACTTAGCCAAGAGATCATCTACATATACCTCTACGAGCTCATGAATTTGATCGTGAAAGATCGAGGTCATAGCTCTCTGGTACGTGGCGCCAGCATTTTTCAAACCAAAGGGCATGATTGTATAGCAGTACGTGCCCCATGGGGTTGTGAAAGTGGTCTTAGCCTGATCTCGTGGGCTTAGTTTGATTTGGTTATATCCTGAATAGTCATCCATGAATGAAAACATTTCATGATTTGCAGTACTATCGACTATCAAATCAATGTTTGGTAAAGGGAAATTGTCTTTTGGCATGGCTTTATTCAGGTTTCTGAAATCGATGCATATCCGAATTTTCCCACTGGTTTTTCGAACAACAACTATATTGGATAACCAATCAGAATACGCAATGGGTTTTATAAATCCGGCTTTTAACAGATCTTCTAAACCCTCTTTGACTTGTGAATGCACATTCGGATGTATCTTCCTAAGCTTTTGTTTTACGGGTTTTACATCTGAATCTAAGGGAAGACGATGCTCTACAACATTCGGGTCTATACCCGGCATGTCTTCATATGTCCATGCAAACACATCGACGTAGGTTTTCAAAAATGCAATGAATGATGCTTTTTCATGCTCATGCAAACATGTGCCTACCTTAATGAGTTTCGGCTTTAAATCGTTCCCTAAGTTTATCTCTATAAAATTCCCTCCTACTGATTTCGAAGGTTTTTCAAAATCGAGAATTTTATGAAATTCAGGGAGCTCAGAAGTAGGATCTTCCTCGAGGGAATCCATTTTCGGGCCTTGATCATTCTCAAGACTTCTAAATCCTAGGGAATTTGGACTTGACGCACAGTTTTCGCAAACGCCTGGCTTTTGTTTTGGATTTTCTGCAGGTTTTGAAGATTTTGGTCCTCTTATGGAGAGGACTTTCTTTTCGAAATTCTTTGCTCTTTCAAAATCTTTATCAGGAGCTGCTAAATACAGGATTTTGGTTTTGGTATTTTGCAAATTTTTGATTTTTTTGGATTTTTGTAAGGAAAGAACTTTAGGAACTATACAAACAACTCGTTTTTCGAGTTTTTGATCTTTTTCAAATGTTTTTGGTTTTTGGGATTTTTCAATTTTTTGAATTTCGAGTTTTTCAAATGTTTTTGGGTTTTTAATTGAGGGATCTTCCATCATACCTACAAAGGAAAAACGCCACTAGTTAGACTCCGTAAAAGAGATCTAAATCGTAGGTTTCTGCTTGGGTAGGCTCCAGGGCACCCTTGACCCAGGTGGTCACAGGGTGTGGTTCTGGCGGTATTCTGGGAGTATAGCTGATCCCGTGTCGGCTTTGGTTGGGTTTGGGCAAGATGGGTTCTACGAGACCCTAGTTTTGTGCCCCTAGACTTTTGTATGGCATATACCCCATGTTCAATAACATGTTCCACGATTTTTTGTTTTTGGAAAAGTTTTCATATAATTTGTGATCCTTGAACTTGCTATCGTCCATGTTATGCACATAAGGCTTTCTGTCCAGGGGTTTTGGGAACAGTTGACGCTTGGATTTTCCTGGGATGTTTAATGTTTTGAGTGGGTCAGCCTTGGGCGGCCCCTGGATGTGCACGACCTTCCTAGGTATTTGAAGGGTGAGCTTTGGTGGCTCGACCATGGTTTGCCCTGAGTTGGCCTCGTAGGCCTCGGAACTTGAAAAACATGGGGAATTTTGAATCCCCTGAAGCTGTGGATGACTCTCACTTAGGATCACAATGACTTGATTTTCAAAAGGGATTTTGACACACCTATGGAAGGTGGACGGCACAGCATGCAGGTTGTGTGTCCAAGGCCTTTCAAGCAATAGGTTGTAGTGGGGGTGGATGTCCAAAACATGGAATACCCCCACGTGAGCTATCCCTCCCGTTTCCATGGGAAGTTCAACGGATCCTAAAGGTCTGGACGCATTTCGATCGTATCCAATGATTACGATGGGGCTTGGGTTCATGGAAGTCAAGGTGACTCCAATCTGATGTGCTATGTGAAGCGGAAGGATGTTGAGCCCTCCTCCTCCGTCAACTAGGCACCTATCTAGAGAGTGGTGATTCAATACCACCTCGATGTGTAGGGCCTAATTATGGGATTCGTAGGGTCTTTCGAGATCCTCTTCCGAAAATATGATAGGTGTTTTTGCACCTATGGACGCCACTTGATTGGACAAGGATTCTGGGGTTATGTCTGAACTAACCTTTGCTCTTTCTAGAATTTTCTCTAACACGAGTCTATGCCTAGGAGAGGTTTGTATCAGCTCTAGGATGGACATGTTAATGGAAATCTTTGAAAGATGGTTTTCAAAATCATATAAGTTTAAAATGACTTTTCCTTTGTCCGTTTTGGGGAGAACTCCAGGAATACACGCTTTTGAAGGGTGTAAACACCCCGAAATCCCACGAATTCCTTAAAACAAACCTGGTTTTGTAAAAGCAGCCCCAAAGGGCCATTTTGAGTCTGGAAACTCAGGAGCCTTCCAGACAACCCTATATATACGTTTTAAACTTCATATTTCAAAAATATATAGTATAGCTTTTAAAACCTTGTTAAAACACGTTTTTGAAACCCCGAAGCGGCTTAGCCCGATCAAGACAGGACCAGGAGAGCTAAGAAGAGCCCGGAACCGGAGCACACATCGAGCCCGGCACAACAACTTTTGTATCTGATTCACACCCCCAGGATCTCGAATGTTCAAGACCCTGTTATTATCAAAATGTCATTTAAAGTCATCTTCGGAAGGCAGAAACAGAGGCGGACGACCATGTTGGCGAAGACCCAACGTAGACGGAGTACTGATGCTGTCAGACCCCGCACGAATCGTCCGTTTCGAACCCAGCTCGAAGGAGTCAGAGTTCAGTTTGGATTGGATCTGGACCATATATATCCAGATCCCGATCCAAACCCATATGTGGACTTGGATTTGGATTTGGATCCAGAGATCCAATCCAATACCCATATCCATGGCCCACATCACCTTCTCATAAATGGAGGTGGGGCCCACTTGAAATTCACGTGGGATATTGGGCATGAGAGAGAGTGGGGATGGAAAATATCAAGAGTGTTGTAATTAAGCTTGACTTGTGTGTCAAGTTTGGGGTTAATCATGTGGGTTAGCCTAATTGAGTGGGTTTAAGCTTGTAATTAGCTAAAACCTAACCTAGGGCTGCACCAACATGAGGTGGTCAAGGTCTATGGGCCATGCTAAGGGAGCTCCTTCACCTAAACCTAACCCAAAACGCCTAATCCTAGCCTAAACCCCTAATCCACCCCTAATCTGAACCTAATCACCTAACCCACTTCCCTAATCCCGGCCTAATCCCAACCTAATCACCTAACCCACTTCCCTAATCCTTCCCTAAACCTAGATTAATTTCCCTAATCCTAGCCTAAACCTAGCCTAATCACCTAACCTAGCTCACTAAACCTCACCCTAAAACCCAACCACCTAACCTAGCCCTAAACCCCTAAACCACCCCTAGCCCACAATCTACCCAAACCCCTAGTTTTCAAAATATCTGGCCCAACCCTTTCCAGCCCACCTTATCTACATACCACCCTACCTAAACCACCTAACCACTACCCCAAGCCCAGCCCTAACCGACCTACCCATCCCCTATTTAAACCCCCCCCCTTTGGGGCGGGTTTTGCAAGCTAGGAACCCTCACCTCACCCAGCCGGGCCCTCTCCTTCTCCCATTTCCTCACCTAGCCGGGACCACTCTCCATCACCTCCAGCTGCTCCACCTGCACCACCTGCACCGCCACCTCCTCTCTTCCATCCACCACCATCTCCCAGCCAGACGCCACCACCCTCTCCCAGCCGGACGCCACACTTGCTCTCCATCCCATCTACACCCGGCTCCTCTCTTCCATCCACCGCCTCTCCCCATTCGGTAAGCATTCTCTAACTCTACCTAAACCCTTCTCTACTACCTCTCCACTCCTAGCCACCCACCCTATCATCATCTCAGCCTTTGCCACCACCCTTTTCACTTAGCCGAACCTAGCATAACCTAAACTACCGGCCACTACCTAACCATCCTATCCCATTCGGCCTTCCCCTAAGACTCCCATTCGGCCTTCCCCTAAATTCCTTTTAGGTCCACCTTCCCTAAACCCTCGACTCCCCTAGTGACCCTAAACACTCACTTGGTCCAGCCCCTTTAACCCCCCACATCGAGGCGACACCCATTTGCAGCCGGCCACCTTCGAGGCGCCTATACCGCGCCCCACTTGCAGCCGGCCAGCACCTTTGGTCACCTATCCTCGCGGAGCTCCCGTTTGCAGCCCAAGGCGAAGGCCAAGCCCACGCTCAAGCAAGGCCTCTACGGACCAGCTACTCGTAAGTGTCTAAACTCGGTCTTTAGTTGTATACTTGCTTGAGATTCAATTTGATACGGGGTTGTAATAACGGAGCGTAGTCTCCCCCCGCTTGTAATAACGTGGCTTGGCACAACCACACACGTGCACTCTCTTAGTCGTGCACAATTTTGAACACACACGGGCCTAATCAGCCCCTAATACATAAGTGTATATATATACTTTCATTTTCGAAGGGTTTTGTTTAAGTTGGGTGCGTTGTCTTTCAATTCAAGCACTCACACACATTGAGCTTTCGCTCTTATTTGAAAGACCCAAGTAAGGGCCGACCTATACTATTTGGGTTTTATTTCATGTCGTGTGAGTAAGTCTTTCAATTCAAGCACTCTCACACACATTGAGCTTTCGCTCTTATTTGAAAGATCCAAGTAAGGGCCGACCTATACTATTTGGGTTTCATTTCATGTTGTGTGAGTAAGTCTTTCAATTCAAGCACTCTCACACACATTGAGCTTTCGCTCTTATTTGAAAGACCCAAGTAAGGGCCGACCTATACTATTTGGGTTTCATTTCATGTCGTGTGAGTAAGTCTTTCAATTCAAGCACCTTCACACACATTGAGCCTTCGCTCTTACTCCCAAGACCTTAGTAAAGGCCTTATTGCAGTTATATTTGGGTTTCATTTATGTCGTGTGTGTAGTACTTCAATTCAAGCACTTTCACACACATTGAGCCTTCGCTCTTACTCCCAAGACCTTAGTCAAGGCCATACTGCAATTTATATTTGGGTTTAATTTCATGTCGTGTGTGTAAGTCTTTCAATTCCAGCATGCACCCACATTGAGCCTTCGCTCTTATTTGCAAGACCCGAGTAAGGGCTCATATATATAATCTATATACATATCTCCCTTCGGTTATTTCCCTTCGGTTATTTCCCTTCGGTTATTTCCCTTCAGTTATTTCCCATAAGTATTGTCTTTATATTTCGGGTTTTCCCTTTGGAGTAGCATGAGTTTGCATTGCATCTACGCCATACCACGAGGTAGGATGCATATTGCATCAAAGCAAGCCCCGCTCGAATTCGCCCACGTAGTGGAGTGTTCATAACACACAAACTAGGTGGCCCGAAAAGGGATAAAAGAAAAGACTTAGGCACGTGCAAATCCACGTGATCTAAAACATGCAATCGCATTTTAAAGACCCGAAATAAAACACCTCGAACCGCTTCGTAGACTTTCACTCCAAAAAACTCGATTTTTGCAAAGCGTACAGACTGACCCTTGCGCATCGGTGCAAGAAGGTCTGCGACGACAAGAGCTTACTTGCTCACAGTCACCACGTTTAGAAGTCAGTGTTAAAATATCTTCGCTAGCTGAGGTAAGCTAGCTGGCACGCCCTATTTGCATACATAGGCCTTAGACACACAAGAGGATCCGCTCCAAGCCCTGAAAAAAGCGAAGAGGCGGGGATTTTCGCGCGTCTACAGAGATTGGCACGCCCGGTGGGACGTGAGCCTTTCAAAAATCGAGTTTTTAAGTAGAAGTCTTGCGAAAATTTTGTAAAAAGGTGTCGTTTTAACTTGTTTTCTTTTGCTTGTACTTAGGATATTTTGAAAAAGCTTGAAAAGCATGTCAAAATCCGATCCAAGTGAAGTGTCGAGCCAAGTCTCATGCGCATCAAGTTCTCACTCTAGGAGGATTTTCAAAAACAAAATAAAACTAGATGAAATCAAGGACTTGAGAAGGGAGTTTGAGGCCAAAATCGATGCTCTCAGCCAAGAGGCTGAAGTAGGCGATTCATGTTCATCAAACGGTGAACAAAGGCCTAAAAAGAAATCTGAAAAACCTCGCAAATAAAAAGAGGCCTCCGTAATGGAAGGCAACCAATACCACGAGTCCTTCACACAAAAGGACCGTAAAGCCCTACAGTAGTTGCTAAAAGGGCAGAATAAAGAGAAAAGAAGCTATGCCCTGTCTGATTTCCTTCCTATGGACTACGAAACAGAAAGTGACGATGAAATACCGAACTTCCATCGGTATGATGGCATGGGAGACCCTAGGTCTCACTTGCAGCTTTTCTCACGTCGAGCCCATAAGAAGAAAAAGGACTCGATGAAATGGGTGTATTGGTTCCCTCTATCCCTTAAAGGCACAGCTGCCAAATGGCTGGCTTCCTACGACTTAAGCCAGTTCGCTACTTTTGAAGAGTTAGCGAACTGCTTCATGCAAAGATTTGCACACAACGTAGAAGTCACGCCAACCCTGAATACCTTAAGGGATACAAAGCAAGGCATGAACGAAGACGTGCATGCCTTCATTATAAGATGGAGGTCGCTTTTGGGCCAAGTGCGAGAGCCCATATCCGAAGGATGCGCAGTAATGCTCATCCTGGATAATTTTAAAAGCGAGTTAAAAACCCTTTTCTCGCTCCATGAGATTTCAACTTTCCATAAGTTGATCAAAAAGGCCTCCCTTTTCGAAACCAACTTGCGAAAAGGGACATACGATCACTTATGGAAAGGAAGTGCCATTCCAAAAACCCGTTTGGAAAAGCCCATCGCATATGGGCTGCCCACGACGGACAAAGGGGCAAAGCCCCATAAAATCGCCAATGTCCGGGTGGATCCAGGCATGGCGGGTACTTCCAAAAATTTTGAAAAATTAGAAAATAAGAGGGAACGCAATTTTCAAAAACTGGTTGAAAAACGGGAGTATACTCCGCTGGGGCAACCTGTGTCGGAGGTCCTAGACCTCCTACTTGCCGAAGGCATGATAGAACTCCCTGAAATCCCCGAAGGAGTCACGTCCAAAGGGGGGTATTTAAATCGATTTTGTAAGTATCATCGGCTCAAAGGCCATGATACCAAACGCTGCTTCTCTCTTTTAAATAAAATTGAGAACTTGATAGCAGAAGGCCGGCTCCAGGTCACTGCGGAACCTGAGCCACCTCAAGCTATCTTCAAAGAACCCTTTCCCAAACACGCCAGTGGCAGTGGGAAAGGAAAGGAGGTATGTACCCTCACCATTTCCAAGGAACTAGCGCAAAAGCCAGAACCTGGTCGACCTACTTGTGCGCCCATCCTTGTACTATACAAGAGGCCCGCCCAAGTCGTCATTCGGGGACCACCAAAAGTGGAAACCCCGGTACAACCAGTTTTGAAAATCCAAGGTTCTCCTCAGCTCATCCTTAGAGCCAAGTTTAGCGCGAACCCTAGGTTGGTCATGGGGGAAGTCACTAGATCCGGGAGGATCTATCAACCCCCGCACCTTTAAGGTGCTCAAAAGGTGGTTAGTGTGCCTGACCCCTCAAAAGCATGTATCCCTAGTGGTCTGCCAAAAGCAGATAAGGACAAAGTCATCCTAAATCCTTATGATTTCGAAAACCACCTTTCAAAGATTCCTATTCACATGTCTATCCTAGAGCTTATAAAAACCTCGCCTAGGCATAGACTTGTATTAGAGAAAATTCTAGAAAGGGCCAAGGTTGATTCGAACATAAGTCCGAAATCCTTGTCTGCCCAAGTGGCTTTATTAGGAGCAAAATCGCCCATCACTTTTTCGAAAGATGATGTAGATAGACCCTACGAAACCCATAACCAGGCCCTGCATATCGAGGTGGTTCTAAACAACCACTCTCTGGACAGGTGCCTAGTCGATGGTGGAGGAGGGCTCAACATCCTTCCACTTCATGTGGCGTACAAAATCGGAGTCACCTTGACTTCAGTGAACCCAAGCCCCATCGTTATCACTGGATATGATGGGAATGCGTCTAGACCTTTAGGATCCATCGAACTCCCAATGGAAACGGGAGGGATCGAACACACGGGGGTGTTCCATGTCTTGGACATCCACCCCCATTATAACCTGTTGTTGGGAAGGCCCTAGATACACAGTTTGTGCGCTGTGCCATCCACCTTCCACAGGTGTGTCAAGATCCCTTTTAGGGACCAGGTCATAGTGATCCTAGGTGAGAGTCACCCACAGCTTCAGGGGATCATAAACTCCCCTTGTTTATCAAGCTCCCAGGCCCATGAGGCTAACTTGGGGCAAATTATGGTTGAGCCACCTCGGCTCGTGTCGAACAAACCTGGGAAGGTTGTATGTGTGAAGGGGCCGCCCAAAGGAGGCCCCCTCCTAACTTTAATCCTCCTAGGAAAACCCAAGCGTTCCCTATTTCCAAAGCCCCTGGACAAGAGGCCATACGAGCCTAATATGGACGATAGCATGTTCCAGGACCACGACTTGTATCCAACCTTTTCAAAAAACAAAAAGTCGTGGAACATGTTATTGAACATGGGCTACACGCCCTACAAGAGTCTAGGGGCACAAAACCAGGGTCTCCTAGAACCCATCCTGCCTAGGGCCAACCCAAGCCGATATGGGATCGGCTATACTCCCCGAATACCGCCGGAGCCACCCCCTGTGACCACCTGGGTCAAGGGTGCCCCGGAGCCTGTCTTAGAAGAGACCTATGATTTAGATCTCCTATTCCGAGTCTAACCCGTAGTGTTTTCCCTTTGTAGGTATGACGGAAGATCCCTTTTCTAAAAATACCAAAAACATTTGAAAAACT
Source organism: Brasenia schreberi (assembly GCA_036023115.1). Classification (NCBI taxonomy): domain Eukaryota; kingdom Viridiplantae; phylum Streptophyta; class Magnoliopsida; order Nymphaeales; family Cabombaceae; genus Brasenia; species Brasenia schreberi. The sequence goes on from JAYKKT010000073.1 coordinate 5,414,539, forward strand.
TAAAATCAAAAAAATCGAAAAACAAGAAAAACCAAAAACAATGGAAAAACAAAAACTCGAAAAAAGAGTGCTTTGTATAGTTCCCAAAATTCTTGTTTTACAAAAACCCAAAAAAATCGAAAATTTGGAAAATACCAAAACGATTTTGAACATAGCTGCTCCTGGTAAGACTTTGGCAAAAGAAAAGGATTTCGAAAGAAACGTCGTCTGCATAGCCAGACCAAAAATTTCGAAATCACTTGAAAATCCAAGTACAAAACCAGGTCATTTTGAAAACCACACATCAAGTTCCCTCGGGTCTATAGCCCACGAGAATGATGAAAGCCCAGAAGTGGATCCCCTTGAGGAAGATCCCACTTCTGAGCTCCCAGAATTTCATAGAATTCTCGATTTTGAAAGACCTTCCCAATCAGTAGGAGGAGATTTCATAGAGGTGAACCTAGGGGATGATTCCAATCCCAAAACCATCAAAATAGGCGCATGCTTGCATGAAACTGAAAAGTTAGCATTCATTGCATTTCTACGAACCTATTTAGATGTGTTTGCATGGACGTATGAAGACATGCCGGGCATAGATCCCAGCATAGTCGAGCATCGTCTTCCCTTAGATGCAGGTGTAAAACCCATAAAGCAGAAGCTTAGGAAAATACACCCGAATGTACACACGCAAGTCAAAGAGGGTTTAGAAGATCTGCTAAAAGTCGGATTTATAAAACCCATTGCGTATTCTGATTGGTTGTCAAATATCATTGTGGTTCGAAAAACCAATGGGAAAATTCGAATATGCATCGATTTCAGAAACCTGAATAAAGCCACTCCAAAGGATAATTACCCTTTACCAAACATAGATTTGATAGTCGATAGTACTGCAAATCATGAAATGTTTTCATTCATGGATGGCTATTCAGGCTATAATCAAATCAAACTAAGTCCACGAGATCAGGGTAAGACCGCCTTCACAACCCCATGGGGCACGTACTACTATACAGTCATGCCCTTTGGTTTGAAAAATGCCGGCGCAACATACCAACCAGCCATGAACACGATCTTCCATGATCAAATTCATGAGCTTGTCGAAGTGTATGTAGATGATCTCTTGGCGAAATCCAAAACCCGATGCACCCATATCGAATGTTTACAAAAGATTTTCGAAAGGCTTAGGCTTTACAAAGTAAAGCTAAACCCTCAAAAATGTGTGTTCGGGGTAGAATCAGGGAAGCTTCTAGGCTTTATGGTGAGCCAAAGGGGAATAGAAGTCGACCCCTCTAAGTGTCGAGCCATCATAGACATGGCTCCACCCTCCAATCTCACCCAAATCCGTAGCCTCCAGGGTCGATTACAATCCGTGCGCCGATTCATATCGAATCTGGCAACTAGATGCGAACCCTTCAACAAACTATTGAGGAAGGGTACGAAATTCTTATGGGATGACGAATGCCAAAAGTCCTTCGAGAGACTGAAGGCATACTTGGTTAATCCCCCCATTTTGAATCCTCCAAAACAAGGAAAACCGCTTTTATTATACATCTCCGTGCATGTAAATGCTTTAGGAGCCCTGTTGGCTCAATACGAGGATGACACCCATAAGGAGTATGCCATCTACTATATTTCGAAAACTCTCTTGGCTTATGAACGAAATTATCAAGCCATGGAGAAGACGTGCTTGGCCCTAGTCTGGGCCTGCCAAAAGTTCAGACACTATTTCCTAGATCATGAGATCTGGATAGTGTCTAAGCTTGATCCAATCAAGCACTTGTTCGAAAAACCCATTCTCACGGGTAGATTGGGCAAATGGCAACTCCTTCTAATGGAGTATGATCTGAAATACCATCACCAGATCTCCATTAAGGGGCAAGCCCTAGCAGATTACGTGGCTGAATTCCCCTTAGAGGAGGCATATCCCACTCTTGTCGAAATGCCTGACGAAGGCATATTGCAAAACCATTTTCAAAACCACATTTTGGCAAACTCTTTCGAAAACCAAGTGTGGAAAATGCACTTCGATGGGGCACGAAACCAACGAGGGGCTGGTGCAGGGGTCATCCTAATCTCCCCTGAAAAGGGCGAGATTCCCATAGCAGTCCGCTTAGATTTCGAATGTTCCAACAACGTAGCTGAGTATGAAGCACTCATACAAGGCTTAAGGATTTCGAAAACTCTAGGGGCATCGTGCATTGAGGTCTTTGGAGATTCGCTCCTTGTCATAAACCAGGTTTTAAAAATTTGGCAAGTACGTAATGAGAAACTACTTCCATATCACGAGTTGGCCACTCGATTGGTCCAATCCTTCCAGTCGTGTAAGCTCACACACGTAGGAAGAGAGGACAATGGCATCGCCGATGCCCTCTCCTCCTTGGGTTCAGCCCTGAAGGTCGATCCCATTTCAGGGACCAGATCTTTGGAAATATGGCATGTGCCCCATCCATCCACACACGACTTGGATATTTGCCAAAACAACCTAGAGTCTATTGAAAAACCCTGGTTCTATGACATAAAACAATTTTTAGAAAATGGGGGATTTACCGAGGATGCCACATCCAAAGATAAGGCATTCATTCGTAAGATTTCGACCTGATACACCATTCTGGGTGGGGTCTTATACAAAAGAAGTTTTACCGGCATTCTGCTTAGGTGTATTGACCTAGAGGAGGCTAGGATAGTAATGCATGAGTTCCACGATGGAGAATGTGGAGGTCATGTTAATGCCAACTGTAAACACCCCAAAAACCCAAATACTTTTCAAAACCAAATGTCTGGTTCGAAAACCAGTTCAAAAGATAAGAATTTTCGAAAAACTCAGGAAATCAAAGTCAAATGCAAGAAGAAACAGTCGAAACAGAGTCCAGAAAGATGAAAAGAAGCTCGGACGATGAAAATGGGAAAAACCCAGCGTAAGACGGAATCTTGATGAACTCAGGACCCGCACGAAGCATCCAGCTTGAAATGCCAGAAAGGACTGAAGAAGAGAAAATTTTGGATCAAATCTGGATCCAAAAATCCAGATCCAAATCCAAGATCCATATCCAAACGAAACTTGGATTGGATTGGATCCAGATTTTAGAAACCAACAAAGGATCCATATCCACACAAGGGGCCTATAAAAGGACGTGAGTGGGCTGGCTTTTAAAGGGACGATTTTTCCAGCACTTCACGTGGATAGTTGGGGGGGAAAAGAGAGAGAGAGAGAGAGAGAGAGAGAGAGAGGAAGGTCAACAAAAGGGGCTGGCCTTCCCCTCTTGTTTTGTAAAATCGTGGGTTGGTCTTGTGGGCTGCACTCAAGTGCAAGTGGGAGCATTTCACGCCTTGCATTTTACTGGAAATGGAGAGAAACCTGGCGGCATTGGATGGGCTGTCTTCAATGGAGATTGGCTGCGTTGGAAACGAGATCAAATGGGCTGATAGGTTGTCAAGGTAAGCCCCTAAAATCCTGCCCAAAGTCCCTTCTTTTCGTACCTCTCAAAACCACCTAAACCCTAAAACATACAACATCAAAAGTCCAGCCAAGATGCTGGCCGAACTTCACTAAAGGAACGATCCTAGTTCTACCTAAGGCTACTCTAGTCTAGAACCATACCCAGCTCGGCCATTGGCTGGCCAAGCTCGCCTTAGATCCCTCCCAGCCAAACCATCTAGCACTAAACCACCTAAACTATTTCCTAAACCAAAACTACTCCTAGAGACCTAGCCGAAACCGAGTGTCTAAAACACTCGGTTCCTTCCTTTGGACGAAACCTTTTTCACCTATCTAGTTCGGCCCATGCTAGCTGAGTTCATTTTAGGCTTTTCCCTAAACTAAATCCATTACCTAAGTTAGATCCTAACCAAAAGAACTAACCTACACTTACCCAGCTCGGCCACCCTTTGGCCGAGCATTGCCCTAGAGCTTACCTTAGGATTTCCCCTAAGATCACTCACTACCCCTAAACCAATCTCGACCCATTGTGAGACGAGTATCCCTTCGCATCTCGCTCGAACCACTTCCTTAGACATCCCCTAACTCGACCACTAACTGGTCAGATTTTCCCCTTAGAGCCTTGAGCTAACCTTCGACCAAAACAAACCACCTAGACCTGACTCAGATCCGTTAGTTTTCCACCCTAGACCTATCATATCTAAGCCCAAAACCCATAGTGCATTAACTTGCCAATCTAGCCCAGGTCACGATCTAGGATCAACCTTCTACGCAGCTGGTCATCTCGCAGAGGAAAGTCCATCCAACGGCTATATCCAAGGTCAGGTTTCGCTGAAAAAGGAAGCCCAAGCAAACGACGAGTAAGTGCTCGAATCTGGTTCTTTACGTTGTTTCAAATTCAATTCAATTTGATACGGGGTTGTAATAATGGAGCGTAGTCTCCCCCGGGATGTAATATTATGGTTTGAAACACGAATCACACACATACACTCGAGCCTTTCCGCTCTTATCTGCACACCTTTTGCACACAAAACGGGCCTCGACAGCCCATAAGATATAGCTCTATTTATATATATTCAGCTGGGTTTTAAGGTTCAAGTCGTGTGAGTTGTCTTTCATTTTATACACTCAAAGCACTCACTCACATTGAGCCTTTCCGCTCTTACTTATATATACGTATTTCCCCTTTCAGCTGGGTTTTTAAGGTTCAAGTCGTGTGAGTTGCCCTTTCAATTTATACACTCAAAGAACTCACTCACATTGAGCCTTCTCTCTCTTAAGATATAGCTATATATATTTTCCCTTTCGCATCTAAGATATAGCCATATTTCCGTTTCTGCTATTTCCCTTCTGTTATGTCTTTAAATTCCGGGTTTTCCCTTCAAGTTGTGTGAGTTTGCATTGCATATCCGCCACACTCTAGATAGGGAGCATACTTGCATCGAACCAAATTGGTCAAATCGTGTAGTACTTGCCCTTAAATCGAGCACTAGATGCACACGACTACACGCCAAAATCGGCTAAAACCCAAGAGACATAGGAGCGCATAGATCCCATGTATAAAAGTTGCAAATTTGACAAAACCAATCGATAAAACACTTTCAAAAAAGAGTCGTGTTTGTGTAAAAACGAGTTTTCCTAAAGCGTACAGACTGACCCTTGTGCGCCGGTGCAAGAAAGTCTGCGACGAAAAGAACCCACTTGTCCACAGTCGCCCCAAAAGTCAGATATTTTCAAAAATCACTTCGCTAGTTTGAGAAAGCTAGCTGGCACGCCCTTTTTAAAAAAGCGACGTAAGCACGAAAAGATTCGCTTCAGGCCTAAGAACCCGAAGACGAGGATTTTCCGTGTCTACAGATTTGGCACGCCCGGTGGGACCTGGGTCTTTAGGAAAAATCGATACAAAACAAACCAATCTGTAAAAAATCGTTTGTTTTCAAAGTGTTTTAACTCTTTGTCTTCTTGCATTTCACGATTGGATTTAAAAGCGTCGGAGTCATGTCAAGTTCAGACTCCAATGAAGTGTCTAGCCGGTTCTCATGCTCTTCAAGTTCTCATTCTATAAGATCTTTGAAAAATCGAAAACAAAAGGAGGAAGAGTTAAAAAGAGAATACGAGGCCAAGGTCGCTGCACTCAGCCAAGAGGCTGAAGCAGTTGATTCGTGTTCGTCACATGGCGAACCAATAAAGGCCAAAAAGAAGTTTGGAAAAACTCGTAAAAACAAGGAGACCTCCGAGATAGAAGGCCACCAATACTTCGATTCCTTCACTCACAAGGATCGAAAAGCCCTACAACAGTTGTTGAAAGGGCAAAATAGAGAGAAAACAACGAACGTCCTGTCTGATTTTCTCCCTTTAGATTACGAAACAGACAGTGACGACGAAATACCGAATTTCCATCGGTATGATGGCACGGGAGACCCTAGGTCTCACCTACAACTTTTCTCTCGTCGAGCCCACAAGAAAAAGGACTCGATGAAATGGGTATATTGGTTCCCCTTATCCCTCAAAGGCATAGCTTCTAAATGGCTGGCTTCCTACGATTTGAGCCAGTTCGCAACTTTTGAAGAGTTAGCGAACTGCTTCATGCAAAGATTTTCACACAACGTAGAAGTCACGCCTACATTGAACACTTTGAGGGATACGAAGCAAGGTATGAACGAAGATGTGCATACATTTATCGTTCGATGGAGGTCTCTCCTTGGACAAGTACGAGAACCCATATCCGAAGGATGCGCAGTAATGCTCATCCTGGACAATTTCAAAACTGAATTGAAAACTCTTCTTTCTTTACATGAAATCTCTACTTTCCACAAAATGATTAAAAAGCATCTCTTTTTGAGACAAATTTGAAAAAAGTGGTTTACGACCACCTGTGGAAAGGGAGCGTAAACCCAAAGACTCGCTTGGAAAAGCCTGACAATTACGGGCTACCCACCATAGACAAAGGGGAAAAGCCCCACAAGATCGCCAATGTCCGGGTAGATCCAAGGCTGGCGAGCACTTCAAAGAATTTCAAAAATTTTGAAAACAGAAAAGACAAAAAAATGCAAAAACCATTTGAAAAAAGGGAGTATACTCCGCTGGGGCAACCTGTGTCGGAGGTCCTAGACCTCCTACTCGCCCAAGGCATGATCGAACTCCCTGAAATCCCCGAAAGAATCACTTCCAAAGAGAGGTTTTTGAATCGATTTTGTAAGTATCATCGGCTCAAAGGCCATGATACAAAGCAGTGTTTTTCCCTCCTAAACCAAATCGAGAACTTGATAGCAGAGGGCCGGCTATAGGTCACTGAGGAACCGGAGCCTACCCAAGCTATTTTCAAAGAACCCTTCCCTAATCATGCAAGTACTAGTGGGAAGGGCAAAGAGGTATGTGCTCTCACGATTTCAAAGAGTCTAGCGCGTACATATAAGTCTGGTTTTTCCGCTTGTGCATCTACACTCATCCTTCGTAGGAAACCCGCCCAAGTAGTGATTCGAGGACCACCAAGAGTTCCGTCTCCGATTAAACCAGTTTTGAAAATTCAAGGTACTCCAAAACAGTCGATTAGAGCCATCTTAAGCACGAACCCTAGGTTGATCGTGGGGGAAGTGACAAGATCCGGGAGGATCTATCAACCCCCACATCTACAAAATACTAAAAAAGTGGTCAGTGTGCCTGGCCCTTTAAAAGCATGTATTCCTGGAGTTCTGCCCAAAACGGACAAAGGAAAAGTCGTTTTAAACTTGTATGATTTCGAAAACCATCTTTCAAAGATTCCCATTAACATGTCCATTCTAGAGCTGATACAAACCTCGCCTAGGCATAGACTCGTGTTAGAGAAAATTCTAGAAAGAGCAAAGGTTAGTTCGGACATAACCCCAAAATCCTTGTCCAATCAAGTGGCGTCTATAGGTGCAAAAACACCTATCATGTTTTCGGAAGAGGATCTCGAAACACCCTATGAAACCCATAATCAGGCCCTACACATCGAGGTGGTATTAAATCACCACTCTCTAGATAGGTGCCTAGTTGACGGGGGAGGAGGGCTCAACATCCTTCCACTTCACATAACACATCAGATTGGAGTCACCTTAACTTCCATAAACCCAAGCACCATCGTAATCACTGGATACGATGGAAATGCGTCCAGACCTTTAGGATCCGTTGAACTTACCATGGAAACGGGAGGGATAGCTCACGTGGGGGTATTCCATGTTTTGGACATCCACCCCCACTACAACCTATTGCTGGGAAGGCCTTGGATACACAGCCTGCATGCTGTGCTGTCCACCTTCCATAAGTGTGTTAAAATCCCTTTTAAAAACCAAGTCATTGTGATCCTAAGTGAGAGTCATCCGCAGCTTCAGGGGATTCAAAATTCCCCATGCTTTTCAAGTTCCCAGGCCTACGAGGCCAACTTAGGGCAAACCGTGGTCGAACCACCAAAGCTCACCCTTCAGGTACCTAGGAAGGTCGTACACATCCAGGGACCGCCCAATGCTGGCCCACTCAAAACACTAACCATCCCAGGAAAATCCAAGCATCCACTATTTCCAAAACCCCTGGACAGAAAACCTTATGTGCGTAACATGGATGATAGCAAGTTCCAGGATCACGAATTATATGAAAACTTTTCCAAAAACAAAAAATCATGGAACATGTTATTAAACATGGGGTATATGCCATACAAAAGTCTAGGGGCACAAAATCAGGGTCTCGTAGAACCCATCTTGCCAAAAGCCAACTAGAGCCGACACGGGATCGGCTATACTCCCAGAATACCGCCAGAACCACCCCCTGTGACCACCTGGGTCAAGGGTGCCCTGGAGCCTACCCAAGCAGAAACCTACAATTTAGATCTCTTGTTCGGAGTCTAACTAGTGGAGTTTTTTTCTTTGTAGGTATGATGGAAGATCCCTCAATCAAAAATCCAAAAACATTTGAAAAACTCGAAATTCAAAAAATTGAAAAAATCCCAAAGACCAAAAACATTTGAAAAAGATCAAAAACTCGAAAAAGGACTTGTTTGTATAGTTCCTAAAGTTCTTTCCTTACAAAAATCCAAAAAAATCGAAAATTTACAAAATACCAAAAACAAAATCCTGTATTTAGCAGCTCCTGATAAAGGTTTTGAAAGAGAAAAGAATTTCGAAAAGAAAGTCCTCTTCATAAAAGGACCAAAATCTTCAAAACCCGCAGAAAATCCAAAACAAAAACCAAGCGTTTGCGAAAACTGTGCGTCAAGTCCAAATTCCCTAGGATTTAGAAGTCTTGAGAATGATCAAGGCCCAGAATTGGATTCCCTCGAGGAAGATCCTACTTCTGAGCTCCCTGAATTTCATAAAATTCTCGATTTTGAAAAACCTTCGAAATCGGTAGGAGGAGATTTTATAGAGATAAACTTAGGGAATGATTTAAAGCCGAAAATCATTAAGGTAGGCACATGTCTGCATGAGCACGAAAAAGCATCATTCATTGCATTTTTGAAAACCTACGTTGATGTGTTTGCATGGACATATGAAGACATGCCGGGTATAGACCCGAATGTTGTAGAGCATCGTCTTCCCTTAGATTCAGATGCAAAACCCGTAAAACAAAAGCTTAGGAAGATACATCCGAATGTGCATTCACAAGTCAAAGAGGGTTTAGAAGATCTGTTAAAAGCCGGATTTATAAAACCCATTGCGTATTCTGATTGGTTATCCAATATAGTTGTTGTTCGAAAAACCAGTGGGAAAATTCGAATATGCATCGATTTCAGAAACCTGAATAAAGCCACCCCAAAAGATAATTTTCCTTTACCAAACATTGATTTGATAGTCGATAGTACTGCAAATCATGAAATGTTTTCATTCATGGATGGCTATTCAGGGTATAACCAAATCAAACTAAGCCCACGAGATCAGGCTAAAACCGCCTTTACAACCCCATGGGGCACGTACTGTTATACAGTCATGCCCTTTGGTTTGAAAAATGCTGGCGCCACGTACCAAAGAGCTATGACCTCGATCTTTCATGATCAAATTCATGAGCTCGTAGAGGTATATGTAGATGATCTTCTGGCTAAGTCAAAAACTCGATGCACTCATCTCGAATGCTTACAAAAGATTTTCGAAAGGCTTAGACTTTACAACATAAAGCTAAACCCTCAAAAGTGCGTATTCGGTGTAGAATCCAGTAAGCTTTTAGGATTTATGGTAAGCCAAAGGGGCATAGAAGTCGACCCCTCTAAGTGTAGAGCCATCATAGACATGACTCCACCCTCCAACCTCACGCAGATTCGTAGCCTCCAGGGTCCCCTGCAGTCCATTCGCAGGTTTATCTCAAACCTGGCAACTAGATGCGAACCCTTCAACAAGTTGTTAAGGAAGGGTACGAAATTTTTATGGGATGACGAGTGCCAAAAATCATTTGAAAGATTAAAAGCATACTTAGTTAATCCCCCTGTTTTAAACCCTCCAAAACCAGGAAAACCTCTTCTACTTTATATTTCTGTGCATGCGAATGCCTTGGGAGCTCTTTTAGCTCAATACGAGGATGACACTCACAAGGAATGTGCCATATACTATCTTTCGAAAACTCTCCTGGCTTACGAAAGGAATTATCAGGCCATGGAGAAGACGTGCTTGGCCCTAGTTTGGGCTTGCCAGAAATTTCGACACTACTTCCTAGATCATGAGATCTGGATAGTGTCCAAGCTTGACCCAATCAAGCACTTATTCGAAAAACCCATTCTCATGGGTAGATTGGGCAAATGGCAACTCCTTCTAATGGAGTATGATTTAAAATACCACCACCAGGTCTCCATTAAGGGGCAAGCCCTAGCAGAATACATGGCTGACTTCCCCCTAGAGGAGGCGTATCCCACACTCAATGAAATGCCTGATGAAGGCATATTGCAAAACCATTTTCAAAACCACATTCTGGCAAACTCTTTCGAAAAACAAGTGTGGAAGTTGCACTTCGATGGGGCACGAAACCAACGAGGGGCCGGTGCCGGGATCATCCTCGTATCCCCTGAAAAGGGAGAGATCCCCATAGCAATCTGCCTAGATTTCGAATGTTCCAACAATATAGCCGAGTATGAAGCACTCATACAAGGTTTAAAAGTTTCGAAAACTCTAGGGGCAGCATGCATCGAGGTTTTTGGAGATTCCCTCCTTGTTATAAACCAAGTTTTAAAAATCTGGCAAGTTTGAAATGAAAAACTGCTTCCATACCACGAATTGGCCACTCGATTGGTTGAGTCGTTCCAATCGTGCACTCTCACACATGTAGGAAGAGAGGATAATGGCGTCGCTGATGCCCTCTCATCCTTGGGTTCAGCCCTAAGGGTCGATCCCACTTTGGGAACCAGACCCCTTGAAATATGGCACTCACCCACTCCTTCCATACACGATTTGCAAATTTGCCAAAATAACCCTAATTCTGATGAAAAACCTTGGTTTTATGACATAAAGAATTTTCTAGAAAATGGGGGATTCACTGAGGATGCCACGTCTAAAGGCATTTATCCGAAAAATTTCCACCCGATACACGATTTTGGGAGGGGTTCTGTACAAAAAGAGTTTTACGGGCATCTTACTAAGATGCGTCGACCTAGAGGAGGCTAGGATTGTTATGCACGAATTCCATGATGGAGAATGTGGAGGTCATGTCAATGCCAACATGATGGCAATGAAAATACTTAGAGCAGGTTATTTTTGGTCTACCCTGAGAAAGGATTGCCACGATCATGTTAGGAAGTGTCACCCGTGTCAAGTGCATGGTCACGCCATTCATATCCCCTCATCATCACTGCATTCCGTGGTCAGCCCCTGGCCATTCACCATGTGGGCGTTTGATATCATAGGACCAATTTTTCCAAAGGCCTCAAACGGACACAGGTTCATTTTAGCAGCCACTGAGTATTTTTCCAAGTGGGTCGAAGCCGCCTCCCTGACAAATGTCCAGGGACAACATGTGGTGGCCTTCATTAGGAAAAACATCTTGGCTCGATTTGGAGTTCCAAGAGATCTTGTGTCCGATAATGGCACCCCATTTAAAAATGAGCGGATGGTCAAGCTGTGCAACAAGTATGGCATAAATCATCACTTCTCATCGCCTTACTACCCTCAAGGCAACGGCCAAGCCGAAGCCACCAACAAGACTCTCATCAGCATTGTTGAGAAAACCTTAGAGAAGGGTAGAACATGGCACGAGAAGTTGGATGAAGCCTTATGGGCTTATAGGACTTCCATCCGCACTCCGACAAATGCCACGCCTTTTGAGTTGGTTTACGGCACAAACGCCATTCTCCCCATCCATACACGTCTGCATTCATTTCATACATCCGTCGCACTCGACCTCCCCCTAGAGACGCTTCAGCATGCTAGGATGGCCGAACTAGATCTATTAGATGAGAGGCGACTCCTTGCTATGGACCATGCTCACGCATACCGGCAAAGGATCGCCCGATATTATGAGAAACATATGAAACCTCGCCACTTTGAAGTAGGAGAGCTCGTTTTGAAAATCATCCATCATCGTGGCCCACATCCACTTGGAAAGTGGCGGCCCAAGTGGGATGGCCCTTACGTCGTGCGTGGAACCACCACAAACAATTCTTATTGGTTAACCGATGTCGAGGGAAGGAATTTAGTAGATCCCATAAATATTCAGTATTTGAAAAAGTATCACGTATAGGGTCTGAGTTAAATTCCCATTCTGCAAAAAAATATTTTTGGGAAAATCTACTTTGAAACTTCGAAACCAAGGATCAAAGGTAAGTTGGGTGACCCTGAATGAAAGAATCGATATTTTGTGAAAAAGCAGAGCTTTCCAAATACGTGGCTACATTTCAAAATCCTTCTTCTTACAAAGAAAGGCCAAATTCAATATAACAAGATACTTGCAAGTTGTACGTGCTATTTCTAAATAGGCTAACCTAGAATGGGTCAAGTATGACCTTGGGATAAGTCCTCCCCTCTTCTCTTCTCCTTCCAAAAGGAAAACCTGGCCAAAACAAGGGGAAATCCCCACCAAAAAGCCCTTTCCCAAAGAAAGAAAAACAAATCAAAAAGAAAATTTGAGTCTTCTATGGAAAAGAGAGATTAAAGAAAAAATACTCCCAAAGGGAGACCCTCTATGGAAAAAAGAAAGAAAAAAAAAAGGGGCCAAAAAGCTCAAAAGAGAGCAGTTTTCCGCCTTCTTTGCCTCAAACCACGGGATACTTCAGAAGGGACCGTGGTACTTCTTTCCCATCCCTGTGACTTATCCCAAGCGAAACATGGTTCATTTCAGGGAATCCTAAAGTAAAAATAGGATTTACTTACTTGAATTTCGTCTTATTTGAGAATACGACGTTTTGAGTAAGGCGTAAAAATTTTGAAACGTGGCTTATTTTCTCATAAAACCTCTGCTAGATTAGCAAGGGTCGAGACTCGAGTAAAGGCAAACACAAGGAGCTGAAGGTCCTTATGATCGATGGTTCAGAAAAGTTTTCCCTCTTAAAAACGAATTTCAGAAAAACTCGAACATCAAGCATACGTAAGGCCCTCTCACTTGGAGCAGCAGGTCTTCATAAAAGTCTCAAAAGTTCGACCATATGATTTGGTCTCTAGGAGATCACCCTTTCTAACACCTCATCCATAGCATGCATCTTTGCATATCCACGCATGAACATTTCATATGTCATCTCCACTTAGGGTTAGATCCATAGAAAGTCCCCTTTTGGCAAAAAAATCCCCTCCTATCGGGTTTTTAAAAGAAAGGTTCTTTTTTTCAAAATTTGGGACGATCCCATATTCTCAAGATCAAATCCGGGAGAAAACAAACAGGGGTGTTATCTTCTTCGCCATTATCCAAATCAATTTGGATAATGCCAAAGAGGGGCATCTGTAAACACCCCAAAAACCCAAATACTTTTCAAAACCAAATGTCTGGTTCGAAAACCAGTTCAAAAGATAAGAATTTTCGAAAAACTCAGGAAATCAAAACATTTCAAAATTCTGTTTTCCAACCCTGTTTGAAACATGAAAAATCTTGAAAATGGGCGAAAGTCCTATTTTTTATGAAAGACCAGACGAACAGATGAATCCTGGCTCAAAACAGTCACAAAAGATTCAAAAAGTTCAAAGGTCAAGCCCAACCAGATGAAAAGTGAATTTCGAGGACGAAAAAGAAGCCCAGGCCACCAACGCATTTCAAGCCTGAAGCATCAAAGGCCAAGCCAAAAGCATCTCTGAAATCACAGAAAATCCAAGTCAAATGCAAGAAGAAACAGTCGAAACAGAGTCCAGAAAGACGAAAAGAAGCTCGGACGATGAAAATGGGAAAAACCCAGCGTAAGACGGAATCTTGATGAACTCAGGACCCGCACGAAGCATCCAGCTTGAAACGCCAGAAAGGACTGAAGAAGAGAAAATTTTGGATCAAATCTGGATCCAAAAATCCAGATCCAAATCCAAGATCCATATCCAAACGAAACTTGGATTGGATTGGATCCGGATTTTAGAAACCAACAAAGGATCCATATCCACACAAGGGGCCTATAAAAGGACGTGAGTGGGCTGGCTTTTAAAGGGACGATTTTTCCAGCACTTCACGTGGATAGTTGGGGGGGAAAAGAGAGAGAGAGAGAGAGAGAGAGAGAGAGGAAGGTCAACAAAAGGGGCTGGCCTTCCCCTCTTGTTTTGTAAAATCGTGGGTTGGTCTTGTGGGCTGCACTCAAGTGCAAGTGGGAGCATTTCACGCCTTGCATTTTGCTGGAAATGGAGAGAAACCTGGCGGCATTGGATGGGCTGTCTTCAATGGAGATTGGCTGCGTTGGAAACGAGATCAAATGGGCTGATAGGTTGTCAAGGTAAGCCCCTAAAATCCTGCCCAAAGTCCCTTCTTTTCGTACCTCTCAAAACCACCTAAACCCTAAAAGATACAACGTCAAAAGTCCAGCCAAGATGCTGGCCGAACTTCACTAAAGGAACGATCCTAGTTCTACCTAAGACTACTCTAGTCTAGAACCATACCCAGCTCGGCCATTGGCTGGCCAAGCTTGCCTTAGATCCCTCCCAGCCAAACCATCTAGCACTAAACCACCTAAACTATTTCCTAAACCAAAACTACTCCTAGAGACCTAGCCGAAACCGAGTGTCTAAAACACTCGGTTCCTTCCTTTGGACGAAACCTTTTTCACCTATCTAGTTCGGCCCATGCTAGCTGAGTTCATTTTAGGCTTTTCCCTAAACTAAATCCATTACCTAAGTTAGATCCTAACCAAAAGAACTAACCTACACTTACCCAGCTCGGCCACCCTTTGGCCGAGCCACTCCCTTAGGATCTCACGTGAGATCAAACACCCAACACCAGCCCAAGCTCGGCCACCCTTTGGCCGAGCATTGCCCTAGAGCTTACCTTAGGATTTCCCCTAAGATCACTCACTACCCCTAAACCAATCTCGACCCATTGTGAGACGAGTATCCCTTCGCATCTCGCCCGAACCACTTCCTTAGACATCCCCTAACTCGACCACTAACTGGTCAGATTTTTCCCTTAGAGCCTTGAGCTAACCTTTGACCAAAACAAACCACCTAGACCTGACTCAGATCCGTTAGTTTTCCACCCTAGACCTATCATATCTAAGCCCAAAACCCATAGTGCAGTAACTTGCCAATCTAGCCCAGGTCACGATCTAGGATCAACCTTCTACGCAGCTGGTCATCTCGCAGAGGAAAGTCCATCCAACAGCTATATCCAAGGTCAGGTTTGGCTGAAAAAGGAAGCCCAAGCAAATGACGAGTAAGTGCTCGAATCTGGTTCTTTACGTTGTTTCAAATTCAATTCAATTTGATACGGGGTTGTAATAATGGAGCGTAGTCTCCCCCCGGGATGTAATATTATGGTTTGAAACACGAATCACACACATACACTCGAGCCTTTCCGCTCTTATCTGCACACCTTTTGCACACAAAACGGGCCTCGACAGCCCATAAGATATAGCTCTATTTATATATATTCAGCTGGGTTTTAAGGTTCAAGTCGTGTGAGTTGTCTTTCATTTTATACACTCAAAGCACTCACTCACATTGAGCCTTTCCGCTCTTACTTATATATACGTATTTCCCCTTTCAGCTGGGTTTTTAAGGTTCAAGTCGTGTGAGTTGCCCTTTCAATTTATACACTCAAAGCACTCACTCACATTGAGCCTTCTCGCTCTTAAGATATAGCTATATATATTTTCCCTTTCGCATCTAAGATATAGCCATATTTCCGTTTCTGCTATTTCCCTTCTGTTATGTCTTTAAATTCTGGGTTTTCCCTTTAAGTTGTGTGAGTTTGCATTGCATATCCGCCACACTCGAGATAGGGAGCATACTTGCATCGAACCAAATTGGTCAAATCGTGTAGTACTTGCCCTTAAATCGAGCACTAGATGCACACGACTACACGCCAAAATCGGCTAAAACCCAAGAGACATAGGAGCGCATAGATCCCATGTATAAAAGTTGCAAATTTGACAAAACCAATCGATAAAACACTTTCAAAAAAGAGTCGTGTTTGTGTAAAAACGAGTTTTCCTAAAGCGTACAGACTGACCCTTGTGCGCCGGTGCAAGAAAGTCTGCGACGAAAAGAACCCACTTGTCCACAGTCGCCCCAAAAGTCAGATATTTTCAAAAATCACTTCTTTAGTTTGAGAAAGGTAGCTGGCACGCCCTTTTTAAAAAAGCGACGTAAGCACGAAAAGATTCGCTTCAGGCCTAAGAACCCGAAGACGAGGATTTTTCGTGTCTACACCAACATGATGGCAATGAAAATACTTAGAGGGGGCTATTTTTGGTCCACCCTGAAAAAGGATTGTCACGATCATGTTAGGAAGTGTCATCCGTGTCAAGTGCATGGGCACGCCATTCATATCCCTTCATCTGCATTGCATTCCGTGGTCAGCCCCTGGCCATTTACCATGTGGGCGTTTGACATTGTAGGCCCAATATTTCCAAAGGCTTCGAATGGGCATCGATTTATTTTAGCAGCCACGGAGTATTTCTCCAAGTGGGTGGAAGCCGTTTCCCTAACGAATGTAATGGGGCAACATGTGGTGGCTTTCATCCGGAGGAATATCTTGGCTCGATTTGGGGTTCCACGAGACCTTGTGTCTGATAATGGTACCCCATTCAAGAACGAGCGGATGGTTAAGTTGTGCAACACGTATGGCATAACTCACCACTTCTCCTCGCCCTACTACCCTCAAGGCAACGGCCAAGCCGAAGCCACAAACAAGACTCTCATTAGTATTATTGAGAAAACCTTAGAGAAGGGTAGGATGTGGCACGAGAAGCTGGATGAGGCCTTATGGGCTTATAGGACTTCCATCCGGACTCCCACGAATGCCACACCATTCGAGTTGGTCTATGGCACAAACGCCATTCTTCCCATTCATACTCAACTGCATTCATTCCATACATCCATAGCACTCGACCTCCCCCTAGAGACGCTTCAGCATGCTAGGATGGCCGAACTAGATTTGCTAGATGAGAGGCGACTCCTTGCCATGGATCATGCTCGTGCATACCGGGAAAGGATAGCCCGACATTATAGCAAACACATGAGACCTCGCCACTTTGAAGTGGGAGATCTGGTCTTAAAAACCATCCACCATCGTGGCCCACACCCCCTAGGCAAGTGGCGCCCCAACTGGGATGGACCCTATGTTGTACGAGCAACCACTACGAACAATTCGTATTGGTTGATCGATGTAGAAGGTAGGAATTTAGCAGATCCTATCAATATTCAATACTTAAAGAAGTATCATGTGTAGGATCTGGGTTAAATTCCAGTTTTTCGAAAATTTTAGAGGGATAGCTGCCCTGAGACATGTGAATAAGGTGCAAAGGCGAACTCGTGTGACCCTAAATGAGATAATTCGCACTTGTGAAAGAGTGGAGTTTTCAAAATCGTGGTTACATTTCAAAATCCTTCTTCTTACAAAGAAAGGCCTAGTTCAACATAGCAAGATACTTGCAAGTAGTACGTGCTATTTCTAAATAGGCTGATCTGGAATGGATCGAGTGTAGGCTTGGGATAAGTCCTCCCCTCTTCTCTTCTCCTTCCAAAAGGAAAACAAAGGCCCAAAACAAAAGGGAATTTCCCATTCAAAGTCTCTTTCCAAAAGAAAGAAACCAGACTTCAAAAAGGAAAATCGATTCTCTTATGAAAAAGAGGGATTAAAGAAAAAATACTCCGAAAGGGAGACCCTCTATGAAAAAAAGGAAAAAGAGGCCAAAAAGCTCAAAAAGAGCAGTTTTCCGCCTTCTATGCCTCAAACCACGGGACGCTTCAGAAGGGACCGTGGTATATCTTTCCCATCCCTGGCTTATCCCAAGCTAAAGCATGGTTCATTTCGAGGAATCCTAAAGTAAAAATAGGATTTACTTACTTGAATTTCATCTTGTTTGAGAATTCGACGTTTCGAGTAAGGCATAGGAATTTGAAATGAAGCTTGTCTTCTTATAAAATCTCCGCTAGATAAGCGAGTGTTAAGACTCAAACAAGGGCAAGCACGAAGAGCTCGAGATCCTTAGGATCGAGGCTCAAGACAGTTGTCCCTTCTGTAAATAGCTTTTGTAAATAAGCTTTGAAAACCGAACATCGAACAGCATAGGATTTGCTCACTTGGAGCAATAGACCTTGTAAGTCTCTAGAGTTCGACCACATCTGGTCTCTGGGAGGTCGCCATTTTTGGCACCACACCCATGTCATTGGCATTCCACGCATGGTACTTGCATGAACATGATCCCATTTTAAGACCAGATTCTATAGTAAACCCTTTGGCGTGATATCTCCTCCTACCAGAGTTTGTAAATTGAGATTTTGCTAAAATAGGGACGATCCCATATTCTTCGAGGCTAGATCTAGGGAGACATTAAAAGGGGTGTTTTGTCATCTTTGCCCTTATCCAAATCTATTTGGACAAGGCCAAAGAGGGGCATCTGTAAACACCCCGAAATCCCAAGAATTCCTTAAAACAAACCTGGTTTTGTAAAAGCAGCCCCAAAGGGCCATTTTGAGTCTGGAAACCCAGGAGCCTTCCAAACAACCCTGTATATACGTTTTAAACTTCATATTTCAAAAATATATAGTATAGCTTTTAAAACCTTGTTAAAACACGTTTTTGAAACCCCGAAGCGGCTTAGCCCGATCAAGACAGGACCAGGAGAGCTAAGAAGAGCCCGGAACCGGAGCACACGTCGAGCCCGGCACAACAACTTTTGTATCTGATTCACACCCCCAGGATCTCGAACGTCCAAGACCCTGTTATTATCAAAATGTCATTTAAAGTCATCTCCGGAAGGCAGAAACGGAGGCGGACGACCATGTTGGCGAAGACCCAACGTAGACGGAGTACTGATGCTATCAGACCCCGCACGAATCGTCCGTTTCGAACCCAGCTCGAATGAGTCAGAGTTCAGTTTGGATTGGATCTGGACCATATATATCCAGATCCCGATCCAAACCCATATGTGGACTTGGATTTGGATTTGGATCCAGAGATCCAATCCAATACCCATATCCATGGCCCACATCACCTTCTCATAAATGGAGGTGGGGCCCACTTGAAATTCACGTGGGATATTGGGCATGAGAGAGAGTGGGGATGGAAAATATCAAGAGTGTTGTAATTAAGCTTGACTTGTGTGTCAAGTTTGGGGTTAATCATGTGGGTTAGCCTAATTGAGTGGGTTTAAGCTTGTAATTAGCTAAAACCTAACCTAGGGCTGCACCAACATGAGGTGGTCAAGGTCTATGGGCCATGCTAAGGGAGCTCCTTCACCTAAACCTAACCCAAAACGCCTAATCCTAGCCTAAACCCCTAATCCACCCCTAATCTGAACCTAATCACCTAACCCACTTCCCTAATCCCGGCCTAATCCCAACCTAATCACCTAACCCACTTCCCTAATCCTTCCCTAAACCTAGATTAATTTCCCTAATCCAAGCCTAAACCTAGCCTAATCACCTAACCTGGCTCACTAAACCTCACCCTAAAACCCAACCACCTAACCTAGCCCTAAACCCCTAAACCACCCCTAGCCCACAATCTACCCAAACCCCTAGTTTTCAAAATATCTGACCCAACCCTTTCCAGCCCACCTTATCTACATACCACCCTACCTAAACCACCTAACCACTACCCCAAGCCCAGCCCTAACCGACCTACCCATCCCCTATTTAACCCCCCCCCCTTTGGGGCAGGTTTTGCAAGCTAGGAACCCTCACCTCACCCAGCCGGGCCCTCTCCTTCTCCCATTTCCTCACCTAGCCGGGACCACTCTCCATCACCTCCAGCTGCTCCACCTGCACCACCTGCACCGCCACCTCCTCTCTTCCATCCACCACCATCTCCCAGCCGGACGCCACCACCCTCTCCCAGCCGGACGCCACACTTGCTCTCCATCCCATCTACACCCGGCTCCTCTCTTCCATCCACCGCCTCTCCCCATTCGGTAAGCATTCTCTAACTCTACCTAAACCCTTCTCTACTACCTCTCCACTCCTAGCCACCCACCCTATCATCATCTCAGCCTTTGCCACCACCCTTTTCACTTAGCCGAACCTAGCATAACCTAAACTACCGGCCACTACCTAACCATCCTATCCCATTCGGCCTTCCCCTAAGACTCCCATTCGGCCTTCCCCTAAACTCCTTTTAGGTCCACCTTCCCTAAACCCTCGACTCCCCTAGTGACCCTAAACACTCACTTGGTCCAGCCCCTTTAACCCCCCACATCGAGGCGACACCCATTTGCAGCCGGCCACCTTCGAGGCGCCTATCCCGCGCCCCACTTGCAGCTGGCCAGCACCTTTGGTCACCTATCCTTGCGGAGCTCCCGTTTGCAGCCCAAGGCGAAGGCCAAGCCCACGCTCAAGCAAGGCCTCTACGGACCAGCTACTCGTAAGTGTCTAAACTCGGTCTTTAGTTGTATACTTGCTTGAGATTCAATTTGATACGGGGTTGTAATAACGGAGCATAGTCTCCCCCCGCTTGTAATAACGTGGCTTGGCACAACCACACACGTGCACTCTCTTAGTCGTGCACAATTTTGAACACACACGGGCCTAATCAGCCCCTAATACATAAGTGTATATATATACTTTCATTTTCGAAGGGTTTTGTTTAAGTTGGGTGCGTTGTCTTTTGTAGACGCGCGAAAATCCCCGCCTCTTTGTCCCTTCCGAGGGCTTGGAGTGGATCTTCTCGTGCGTCTAAGGCCTATGTATACAAATAGGGCGTGCCAGCTAGCTTACTTAAGCTAGCGAAGATATTTTTAACACTGACTTCTAAACGTGGCGACTGTGAGCAAGTAAGCTCTTGTCGTCGCAGACCTTCTTGCACCGATGCGCAAGGGTCAGTCTGTACGCTTTTGCAAAAATCGAGTTTTGGAGAGAAAGTCTACGAAGCGGTTCGAGGTGTCTATTTCGGGTCTTTAAGATGCGATTGCATGTTTTAGATCACGTGGATTTGCACGTGCCTAAGTCTTTTCTTTTATCCCTTTTCGGGCCACCTAGTTTGTGTGTTATGAACACTCCACTACATGGGCGAATTCGAGCGGGGATTGCTTTGATGCAATATGCGTCCTACCTCGTGGTATGGCGTAGATGCAATGCAAACTCACGCTACTCCAAAGGGAAAACCCGAAATGTAAAGACAATGTTGAAGGGGAAATAACCGAAGGGAAATAACCGAAGGGAAATATGTATATATCTTATGTATATGAGCCCTTACTCGGGTCTTACAAATAAGAGCGAAGGCTCAATGTGGGTGCGTGCTTGAATTGAAAGACTTACACACACGACCTGAAATGAAACCCAAATATAAATTGCAGTATGGCCTTGACTAAAGTCTTGGGAGTAAGAGCGAAAGCTCAATGTGTGTGAGAGTGCTTGAATTGAAGTACTACACACACGACATAAATGAAACCCAAATATAACTGCAATAAGGCCTTTACTAAGGTCTTGGGAGTAAGAGCGAAGGCTCAATGTGTGTGAAAGTGCTTGAATTGAAAGACTTACTCACACGACATGAAATGAAACCCAAATAGTATAGGTCGGCCCTTACTTGGGTCTTTCAAATAAGAGCGAAAGCTCAATGTGTGTGAGAGTGCTTGAATTGAAAGACTTACTCACACGACAAGAAATGAAACCCAAATAGTATAGGTCGGCCCTTACTTGGGTCTTTCAAATAAGAGCGAAAGCTCAATGTGTGTGAGAGTGCTTGAATTGAAAGACAACGCACCCAACTTAAACAAAAACCCTTCGAAAATGAAAGTATATGTACACTTATATATTAGGGGCTGATTAGGCCCGTGTGTGTTCAAAATCGTGCACGACTAAGAGAGTGCACGTGTGTGGTTGTGCCAAGCCACGTTATTACAAGCGGGGGGAGATTATGTTGAATCTCAAGCAAGTGTACAACTAAAGACCGAGTTTAGACACTTACGAGTAGCTGGTCCGTAGAGGTCTTGCTTGAGCGTGGGCTTGGCCTTGGGCTGCAAGTGGGAGCTCCGCGAAGGTTGGTGATCAAGGGTGCTGGCCGGCTGCAAGTGGGGCGCGGGATAGGCGCCTCGAAGGTGGCCGGTGGCAAGTAGATGGCGCCTCCAAGTAGGGGGTTTAAAGTGGCTGAATAAGTGGGTTCTTAGGGTCACTAGGGGAGTTGAGAGTTTAGGGAAACTGGACCTAGAAGGTGAGCTGGTGGGAAGGCTGAATAGGACACCTAGGGGAAGGCCGAATGGGAGATGATGGCTAGGTAGTGGCCGGCAGCTTGGGTTATACTAGGTTCGGCTAGGTTAAAGTGGTGGTGGCAAAAGGGCTGAGATGAAGGTAGGATGGGTGGCTAAGAGTGGAGAGGTGGTAGAGAGGGGTTTTGAGGGAGTTTGGGGTACTTACCGAATGGGGAGAGGTGGCGGATGAAGTGGGAAGCAGGCGGGCAGGTGGCTGTTGGCTGGTTCGGTTGGGTGGAGGTGATGGCGTCCGGCTGAGGGGTGGTGGTGGTGGATGGAAGAGGGAAGGGGGCGGAGCAGGTGGCGGCTGGTGGAGCAGATGGAGCAGGCGGAGGTGGGGAGTGGTCCCGGCTGGGTGAGAGATGGGAGAAGGAGAGGGCCCGGCTGGGTGAGATGGTGGTTCCCACTTGGAAAACCCGCCCACAAGGAGGGGGGTTTAAATAGGGGATGGGTAGGTTGGTTAGGGCTGGGCTGAGGGTAGTGGTTAGGTGGTTTAGGTAGGGTGGTATGTAGATAAGGTGGGCTGGAAGGGGTTGGGCCAGATATTTTAAAACTAGGGGTTTGGGTAAATCGTGGGCTAAGGGTGGTTTAGGGGTTTAGGGCTAGGTTAGGTGGTTGGGTTTTAGGGTGAGGTTTAGTGAGCTAGGTTAGGTGATTAGGCTAGGTTTAGGCTAGGATTAGGGAAATTAATCTAGGTTTAGGGAAGGATTAGGGAAGTGGGTTAGGTGATTAGGTTGGGATTAGGCCGGGATTAGGGAAGTGGGTTAGGTGATTAGGTTCAGATTAGGGGTGGATTAGGGGTTTAGGCTAGGATTAGGCATTTTGGGTTAGGTTTAGGTGAGGGAGCTCCCTTAGCATGGCCCATAGACCTTGATCACCCCATGTTGGTGCAGCCCTAGGTTAGGTTTTAGCTAATTACAAGCTTAAACCCACTCAATTAGGCTAACCCACATGATTAACCCAAACTTGACACACAAGTCAAGCTTAATACAACACTCTTGATATTTTTCACCCCCACTCTCTCTCATGCCCAATATCCCACGTGAATTTCAAGTGGGCCCCACCTCCATTTATGAGAAGGTGATGTGGGCCATGGATATGGATATTGGATTGGATCTCTGGATCCAAATCCAAATCCAAGTCCACATATGGGTTTGGATTGGAATCTGGATATATATGGTCCAGATCCAATCCAAACTGAACTCTGACTCCTTCGAGCTGGGTTCGAAACGGACGATTCGTGCGGGGCCTGACAACATCAGTACTCCGTCTGCGTTGGGTCTTCGCCAACATAGTCGTCCGCCTCCGTTTCTGCCTTCCGGAGATGACTTCAAATGCTATTTTGATAAGAACAGGGTCTTGGACGTTCGAGATCCTGGGATGTGAATCAGATACAAGAGTTGCTGCGTCGGGCTCGACAGGTGCTCCGGTTCCGGGCTCTTCTTGGCTCTCTTGGTCCTGTCTTGATCGGGCCAAGCCACTTCGGGGTTTCAAAACGTGTTTTAAAAGGGTTTTCAAAAGCCATATTATATGTTTTAGAAAGATAAAGTTTAAAACATATGTACAGGGTTGTCTGGAAGGCTCCTGGGTTTCCAAACTTAAAATGGCCCTTTAGGGCTGCTTGTACAAAACCAGATTTGTTTAAGAAATTCGTGGGATTTCGGGGTGTTTACATCTTTCAATTCAAGCACTCACACACATTGAGCTTTCGCTCTTATTTGAAAGACCCAAGTAAGGGCCGACCTATACTATTTGGGTTTTATTTCATGTCGTGTGAGTAAGTCTTTCAATTCAAGCACTCTCACACACATTGAGCTTTCGCTCTTATTTGAAAGACCCAAGTAAGGGCCGACCTATACTATTTGGGTTTCATTTCATGTCGTGTGAGTAAGTCTTTCAATTCAAGCACTCTCACACACATTGAGCTTTCGCTCTTATTTGAAAGACCCAAGTAAGGGCCGACCTATACTATTTGGGTTTCATTTCATGTCGTGTGAGTAAGTCTTTCAATTCAAGCACCTTCACACACATTGAGCCTTCGCTCTTACTCCCAAGACCTTAGTAAAGGCCTTATTGCAGTTATATTTGGGTTTCATTTATGTCGTGTGTGTAGTACTTCAATTCAAGCACTTTCACACACATTGAGCCTTCGCTCTTACTCCCAAGACCTTAGTCAAGGCCATACTGCAATTTATATTTGCTTTTAATTTCATGTCGTGTGTGTAAGTCTTTCAATTCCAGCACGCACCCACATTGAGCCTTCGCTCTTATTTGCAAGACCCGAGTAAGGGCTCATATACATAATCTATATACATATCTCCCTTCAGTTATTTCCCTTCGGTTATTTCCCTTCGGTTATTTCCCTTCAGTTATTTCCCTTCAGTATTGTCTTTACATTTCGGGTTTTCCCTTTGGAGTAGCGTGAGTTTGCATTGCATCTACGCCATACCACGAGGTAGGACGCATATTGCATCAAAGCAAGCCCCACTCGAATTCGCCCACGTAGTGGAGTGTTCATAACACACAAACTAGGTGGCCCGAAAAGGGATAAAAGAAAAGACTTAGGCACGTGCAAATCCACGTGATCTAAAACATGCAATCGCATTTTAAAGACCCGAAATAAAACACCTCGAACCGCTTCGTAGACTTTCTCTCCAAAAAACTCAATTTTTGCAAAGCGTACAGACTGACCATTGCGCATCGGTGCAAGAAGGTTTGCGACGACAAGAGCTTACTTGCTCACAGTCGCCACGTTTAGAAGTCAGTGTTAAAATATCTTCGCTAGCTTAGGTAAGCTAGCTGGCACGCCCTATTTGCATACATAGGCCTTAGACACACGAGAGGATCCACTCCAAGCCCTGAAAAAGGCTAAGAGGCGGGGATTTTCACGCGTCTACAGAGATTGGCACGCCCGGTGGGACGTGAGCCTTTCAAAAATCGAGTTTTTAAGTAGAAGTCTTGCGAAAATTTTGTAAAAAGGTGTCGTTTTAACTTGTTTTCTTTTGCTTGTACTTAGGATATTTTGAAAAAGCTCGAAAAGCATGTCAAAATCCAATCCAAGTGAAGTGTCGAGCCAAGGCTCATGCGCATCAAGTTCTCACTCTAGGAGGATTTTCAAAAACAAAATAAAACTAGATGAAATCGAGGACTTGAGAAGGGAGTTTGAGGCCAAAATCGATGCTCTCAGCCAAGAGGCTGAAGTAGGCGATTCATGTTCATCAAACGGTGAACAAAGGCCTAAAAAGAAATCTGAAAAACCTCGCAAACAAAAAGAGGCCTCTGTAATGGAAGGCAACCAATACCACGAGTCCTTCACACAAAAGGACCATAAAGCCCTACAGCAGTTGCTAAAAGGGCAGAATAAAGAGAAAAGAAGCTACGCCCTGTCTGATTTCCTTCCTATGGACTACGAAACAGACAGTGACGATGAAATACCGAACTTCCATCGGTATGATGGCATGGGAGACCCTAGGTCTCACTTGCAGCTTTTCTCACGTCGAGCCCATAAGAAGAAAAAGGACTCGATGAAATGGGTGTATTGGTTCCCTCTATCCCTTAAAGGCACAGCTGCCAAATGGCTGGCTTTCTACGACTTAAGCCAGTTCGCTACTTTTGAAGAGTTAGCGAACTGCTTCATGCAAAGATTTGCACACAACGTAGAAGTCACGCCAACCCTGAATACCTTAAGGGATACAAAGCAAGGCATGAACGAAGACGTGCATGCCTTCATTATAAGATGGAGGTCGCTTTTGGGCCAAGTGCGAGAGCCCATATCCGAAGGATGCGCAGTAATGCTCATCCTGGATAATTTTAAAAGCGAGTTAAAAACCCTTCTCTCGCTCCATGAGATTTCAACTTTCCATAAGTTGATCAAAAAGGCCTCCCTTTTCGAAACCAACTTGCGAAAAGGGACATACGATCACTTATGGAAAGGAAGTGCCATTCCAAAAACCCGTTTGGAAAAGCCCATCGCATATGGGCTGCCCACGACGGACAAAGGGGCAAAGCCCCATAAAATCGCCAATGTCCAGGTGGATCCAGGCATGGCGGGCACTTCCAAAAATTTTGAAAAATTAGAAAATAAGAGGGAACGCAATTTTCAAAAACCGGTTGAAAAATGGGAGTATACTCCGCTGGGGCAACCTGTGTCGGAGGTCCTAGACCTCCTACTTGCCCAGGGCATGATAGAACTCCCTGAAATCCCCGAAGGAGTCACGTCCAAAGGGGGGTATTTAAACTGATTTTGTAAGTATCATCGGCTCAAAGGCCATGATACCAAACGCTGCTTCTCTCTTTTAAATAAAATTGAGAACTTGATAGCAGAAGGCCGGCTCCAGGTCACTGCGGAACCTGAGCCACCTCAAGCTATCTTCAAGGAACCCTTTCCCAAACACGCCAGTGGTAGTGGGAAAGGAAAGGAGGTATGTACCCTCACCATTTCCAAGGAACTAGCGCAAAAGCCAGAACCTGGTTGACCTACTTGTGCGCCCATCCTTGTACTATACAAGAGGCCCGCCCAAGTCGTCATTCGGGGACCACCAAAAGTGGAAACCCCGGTACAACCAGTTTTGAAAATCCAAGGTTCTCCTCAGCTCATCCTTAGAGCCAAGTTTAGCGCGAACCCTAGGCTGGTCGTGGGGGAACTCACTAGATCCGGGAGGATCTATCAACCCCGCACCTTCAAGGTGCTCAAAAGGTGGTCAGTGTGCCTGGCCCCTCAAAAGCATGTATCTCTAGTGGTCTGCCAAAAGCAGATAAGGACAAAGTCATCCTAAATCCTTATGATTTCGAAAACCACCTTTCAAAGATTCCTATTCACATGTCTATCCTAGAGCTTATAAAAACCTCGCCTAGGCATAGACTTGTATTAGAGAAAATTCTAGAAAGGGTCAAGGTTGATTTGAACATAAGTCCAGAATCCTTGTCTGCCCAAGTGGCTTTATTAGGAGCAAAATCGCCCATCACTTTTTCGGAAGATGATGTAGATAGACCCTACGAAACCCATAACCAGGCCCTGCATATCGAGGTGGTTCTAAACAACCACTCTCTGGACAGGTGCCTAGTCGATGGTGGAGGAGGGCTCAACATCCTTCCACTTTATGTGGCATACAAAATCGGAGTCACCTTGACTTCAGTGAACCCAAGCCCCATCGTTATCACTGGATACGATGGGAATGCGTCTAGACCTTTAGGATCCATCGAACTCCCAATGGAAACGAGAGGGATCGAACACACGGGGGTGTTCCATGTCTTGGACATCCACTCCCATTATAACCTGTTGCTGGGAAGGCCCTGGATACACAGTTTGTGCGTTGTGCCATCCACCTTCCACAGGTGTGTCAAGATCCCTTTTAGGGACTAAGTCGTAGTGATCCTAGGTGAGAGTCACCCACAGCTTCAGGGGATCATAAACTCCCCTTGTTTATCAAGCTCCCAGGCCCATGAGGCTAACCTGGGGCAAATTATGGTTGAGCCACCTCGGCTCGTGTCGAACAAACCTGGGAAGGTTGTATGTGTGAAGGGGCCGCCCAAAGCAGGCCCCCTCCCGACTTTAATCCTCCTAGGAAAACCCAAGTGTTCCCTATTTCCAAAGCCCCTGGACAAGAGGCCATACGAGCCTAATATGGACGATAGCATGTTCCAGGACCACGACTTGTATCCAACCTTTTCAAAAAACAAAAAGTCGTGGAACATGTTATTGAACATGGGCTACACGCCCTACAAGAGTCTAGGGGCACAAAACCAGGGTCTCCTAGAACCCATCCTGCCTAGGGCCAACCCAAGCCGATATGGGATCGGCTATACTCCCCGAATACCGCCGGAGCCACCCCCTGTGACCACCTGGGTCAAGGGTGCCCCGGAGCCTGTCTTAGAAGAGACCTACGATTTAGATCTCCTATTCCGAGTCTAACCCGTAGTGTTTTCCCTTTGTAGGTATGACGGAAGATCCCTTTTCTAAAAATACCAAAAACATTTCAAAACTTAAAATAAAAAAAATCGAAAAACAAGAAAAACCAAAAACAATGGAAAAACAAAAACTCGAAAAAAGAGTGCTTTGTATAGTTCCCAAAATTCTTGTTTTAGAAAAACCCAAAAAAATCAAAAATTTGGAAAATACCAAAAAGATTTTGAACATAGCTGCTCCTGGTAAGACTTTGGCAAAAGAAAAGGATTTCGAAAGAAATGTCATCTGCATAGCCAGACCAAAAATTTCGAAATCACTTGAAAATCCAAGTACAAAACCAGGTCATTTTGAAAACCACACATCAAGTTCCCTCGGGTCTATAGCCCACGAGAATGATGAAAGCCCAGAAGTGGATCCCCTTGAGGAAGATCCCACTTCTGAGCTCCCAGAATTTCATAGAATTCTCGATTTTGAAAGACCTTCCCAATCAGTAGGAGGAGATTTCATAGAGGTGAACCTAGGGGATGATTCCAATCCCAAAACCATCAAAATAGGCGCATGCTTGCATGAAACTGAAAAGTTAGCATTCATTGCATTTCTACGAACCTATTTAGATGTGTTTGCATGGACGTATGAAGACATGCCGGGTATAGATCCCAGCATAGTCGAGCATCGTCTTCCCTTAGATGCAGGTGTAAAACCCATAAAGCAGAAGCTTAGGAAAATACACCCGAATGTACACACGCAAGTCAAAGAGGGTTTAGAAGATCTGCTAAAAGTCGGATTTATAAAACCCATTGCGTATTCTGATTGGTTGTCAAATATCGTTGTGGTTCGAAAAACCAATGGGAAAATTTGAATATGCATCGATTTCAGAAACCTGAATAAAGCCACTCCAAAGGATAATTACCCTTTACCAAACATAGATATGATAGTCGATAGTACTGCAAATCATGAAATGTTTTCATTCATGGATGGCTATTCAGGCTATAATCAAATCAAACTAAGTCCACGAGATCAGGGTAAGACCGCCTTCACAACCCCATGGGGCACGTACTGCTATACAGTCATGCCCTTTGGTTTGAAAAATGCCGGCGCAACATACCAACGAGCCATGAACATGATCTTCCATGATCAAATTCATGAGCCTGTCGAAGTGTATGTAGATGATCTCTTAGCGAAATCCAAAACCCGATGCACCCATATCGAATGTTTACAAAAGATTTTCGAACAGCTCAGGCTTTACAAAGTAAAGTTAAACCCTCAAAAATGTGTGTTCGGGGTAGAATCAGGGAAGCTTCTAGGCTTTATGGTAAGCCAAAGGGGAATAGAAGTCGACCCCTCTAAGTGTCGAGCCATCATAGACATGGCTCCACCCTCCAATCTCACCCAAATCCGTAGCCTCCAGGGTCGATTACAATCCGTGCGCCGATTCATATCGAATCTAGCAACTAGATGCGAACCCTTCAACAAACTGTTGAGGAAGGGTATGAAATTCTTATGGGATGACGAATGCCAAAAGTCCTTCGAGAGACTGAAGGCATACTTGGTTAATCCCCCCGTTTTGAATCCTCCAAAACAAGGAAAACCGCTTTTATTATACATCTTCGTGCATGTAAATGCTTTAGGAGCCCTGTTGGCTCAATACGAGGATGACACCCATAAGGAGTATGCCATCTACTATATTTCGAAAACTCTCTTGGCTTATGAACGAAATTATCAAGCCATGGAGAAGACGTGCTTGGCCCTAGTCTGGGCCTGCCAAAAGTTCAGACACTATTTCCTAGATCATGAGATCTGGATAGTGTCCAAGCTTGATCCAATCAAGCACTTGTTCGAAAAACCCATTCTCACGGGTAGATTGGGCAAATGGCAACTCCTTCTAATGGAGTATGATCTGAAATACCATCACCAGATCTCCATTAAGGGGCAAGCCCTAGCAGATTACGTGGCTGAATTCCCCTTAGAGGAGGCATATCCCACTCTTGTCGAAATGCCTGACGAAGGCATATTGCAAAACCATTTTCAAAACCACATTTTGGCAAACTCTTTCGAAAACCAAGTGTGGAAAATGCACTTTGATGGGGCACAAAACCAACGAGGGGCTGGTGCAGGGGTCATCCTAATCTCCCCTGAAAAGGGCGAGATTCCCATAGCAGTCCGCTTAGATTTCGAATGTTCCAACAACGCAGCTAAGTATGAAGCACTCATACAATGCTTAAGGATTTCGAAAACTCTAGGGGCATCGTGCATTGAGGTCTTTGGAGATTCGCTCCTTATCATAAACCAGGTTTTTAAAATTTGGCAAGTACGTAATGAGAAACTACTTCCATATCACGAGTTGGCCACTCGATTGGTCCAATCCTTCCAGTCGTGTAAGCTCACACACGTAGGAAGAGAGGACAATGGCATCGCCGATGCCCTCTCCTCCTTGGGTTCAGCCCTGAAGGTCGATCCCATTTCAGGGACCAGATCTTTGGAAATATGGCATGCGCCCCATCCATCCACACACGACTTGGATATTTGCCAAAACAACCCAGAGTCTATTGAAAAACCCTGGTTCTATGACATAAAACAATTTTTAGAAAATGGGGGATTTACCGAGGATGCCACATCCAAAGATAAGGCATTCATTCGTAAGATTTCGACCCGATACACCATTCTGGGTGGGGTCTTATATAAAAGAAGTTTTACCGGCATTCTGCTTAGCTGTATTGACCTAGAGGAGGCTAGGATAGTAATGCATGAGTTCCACGATGGAGAATGTGGAGGTCATGTTAATGCCAACATGATGGCAATGAAAATACTTAGAGGGGGCTATTTTTGGTCCACCCTGAAAAAGGATTGTCACGATCATGTTTAGAAGTGTCATCCGTGTCAAGTGCATGGGCACGCCATTCATATCCCTTCATCTGCATTGCATTCCGTGGTCAGCCCCTGGCCATTTACCATGTGGGCGTTTGACATTGAAGGCCCAATATTTCCAAAGGCTTCGAATGGGCATCGATTTATTTTAGCAGCCACGGAGTATTTCTCCAAGTGGGTGGAAGCCGTTTCCCTAACGAATGTAATGGGGCAACATGTGGTGGCTTTCATCCGGAGGAATATCTTGGCTCGATTTGGGGTTCCACGAGACCTTGTGTCAGATAATGGTACCCCATTCAAGAACGAACGGATGGTTAAGTTGTGCAACACGTATGGCATAACTCACCACTTCTCCTCGCCCTACTACCCTCAAGGCAACGGCCAAGCCGAAGCCACAAACAAGACTCTCATTAGTATTATTGAGAAAACCTTAGAGAAGGGTAGGATGTGGCACGAGAAGCTGGATGAGGCCTTATGGGCTTATAGGACTTCCATCCGGACTCCCACGAATGCCACACCATTCGAGTTGGTCTATGGCACAAACGCCATTCTTCCCATTCATACTTAACTGCATTCATTCCATACATCCATAGCACTCGACCTCCCCCTAGAGACGCTTCAGCATGCTAGGATGGCCGAACTAGATTTGCTAGATGAGAGGCGACTCCTTGCCATGGATCATGCTCATGCATACCGGGAAAGGATAGCCCGACATTATAGCAAACACATGAGACCTCGCCACTTTGAAGTGGGAGATCTGGTCTTAAAAACCATCCACCATCGTGGCCCACACCCCCTAGGCAAGTGGCGCCCCAACTGGGATGGACCCTATGTTGTACGAGCAACCACTACGAACAATTCGTATTGGTTGATCGATGTAGAAGGTAGGAATTTAGCAGATCCTATAATTATTCAATACTTAAAGAAGTATCATGTGTAGGATCTAGGTTAAATTCCAGTTTTTCGAAAATTTTAGAGGGATAGCTACCCTGAGACATGTGAATAAGGTGCAAAGGCGAACTCGTGTGACTCTAAATGAGAGAATTCGCACTTGTGAAAGAGTGGAGTTTTCAAAATCGTGGTTACATTTCAAAATCCTTCTTCTTACAAAGAAAGGCCTAGTTCAACATAGCAAGATACTTGCAAGTAGTACGTGCTATTTCTAAATAGGCTGATCTGGAATGGATCGAGTGTAGGCTTGGGATAAGTCCTCCCCTCTTCTCTTCTCCTTCCAAAAGGAAAACAAAGGCCCAAAACAAAAGGGAATTTCCCATTCAAAGTCTCTTTCCAAAAGAAAGAAACCAGACTTCAAAAAGGAAAATCGATTCTCTTATGAAAAAGAGGGATTAAAGAAAAAATACTCCCAAAGGGAGACCCTCTATGAAAAAAAGGAAAAAGAGGCCAAAAAGCTCAAAAAGAGCAGTTTTCCGCCTTCTATGCCTCAAACCACGGGACGCTTCAGAAGGGACCGTGGTATATCTTTCCCATCCCTGACTTATCCCAAGCTAAAGCATGGTTCATTTCGAGGAATCCTAAAGTAAAAATAGGATTTACTTACTTGAATTTCATCTTGTTTGAGAATTCGACGTTTCGAGTAAGGCATAGGAATTTGAAATGAAGCTTATCTTCTTATAAAATCTCCGCTAGATAAGCGAGTGTTAAGACTCAAACAAGGGCAAGCACGAAGAGCTCGAGATCCTTAGGATCGAGGCTCAAGACAGTTGTCCCTTCTGTAAATAGCTTTTGTAAATAAGCTTTGAAAACCGAACATCGAACAACATAGGATTTGCTCACTTGGAGCAATAGACCTTGTAAGTCTCTAGAGTTCGACCACATCTGGTCTCTGGGAGGTCGCCATTTTTGGCACCACACCCATGTCATTGGCATTCCACGCATGGTACTTGCATGAACATGATCCCATTTTAAGACCAGATTCTATAGTAAACCCTTTGGCGTGATATCTCCTCCTACCAGAGTTTGTAAATTGAGATTTTGCTAAAATAGGGACGATCCCATATTCTTCGAGGCTAGATCTAGGGAGACATTAAAAGGGGTGTTTTGTCATCTTTGCCCTTATCCAAATCTATTTGGACAAGGCCAAAGAGGGGCATCTGTAAACACCCCGAAATCCCAAGAATTCCTTAAAACAAACCTGGTTTTGTAAAAGCAGCCCCAAAGGGCCATTTTGAGTCTGGAAACCCAGGAGCCTTCCAAACAACCCTGTATATACGTTTTAAACTTCATATTTCAAAAATATATAGTATAGCTTTTAAAACCTTGTTAAAACACGTTTTTGAAACCCCGAAGCGGCTTAGCCCGATCAAGACAGGACCAGGAGAGCTAAGAAGAGCCCGGAACCGGAGCACACGTCGAGCCCGGCACAACAACTTTTGTATCTGATTCACACCCCCAGGATCTCGAACGTCCAAGACCCTGTTATTATCAAAATGTCATTTAAAGTCATCTCCGGAAGGCAGAAACGGAGGCGGACGACCATGTTGGCGAAGACCCAACGTAGACGGAGTACTGATGCTATCAGACCCCGCACGAATCGTCCGTTTCGAACCCAGCTCGAATGAGTCAGAGTTCAGTTTGGATTGGATCTGGACCATATATATCCAGATCCCGATCCAAACCCATATGTGGACTTGGATTTGGATTTGGATCCAGAGATCCAATCCAATACCCATATCCATGGCCCACATCACCTTCTCATAAATGGAGGTGGGGCCCACTTGAAATTCACGTGGGATATTGGGCATGAGGGAGAGTGGGGATGGAAAATATCAAGAGTGTTGTAATTAAGCTTGACTTGTGTGTCAAGTTTGGGGTTAATCATGTGGGTTAGCCTAATTGAGTGGGTTTAAGCTTGTAATTAGCTAAAACCTAACCTAGGGCTGCACCAACATGAGGTGGTCAAGGTCTATGGGCCATGCTAAGGGAGCTCCTTCACCTAAACCTAACCCAAAACGCCTAATCCTAACCTAAACCCCTAATCCACCCCTAATCTGAACCTAATCACCTAACTCACTTCCCTAATCCCGGCCTAATCCCAACCTAATCACCTAACCCACTTCCCTAATCCTTCCCTAAACCTAGATTAATTTCCCTAATCCTAGCCTAAACCTAGCCTAATCACCTAACCTAGCTCACTAAACCTCACCCTAAAACCCAACCACCTAACCTAGCCCTAAACCCCTAAACCACCCCTAGCCCACAATCTACCCAAACCCCTAGTTTTCAAAATATATGGCCCAACCCTTTCCAGCCCACCTTATCTACATACCACCCAACCTAAACCACCTAACCACTACCCCAAGCCCAGCCCTAACCGACCTACCCATCCCCTATTTAAACCCCCCCCCCTTTGGGGCGGGTTTTGCAAGCTAGGAACCCTCACCTCACCCAGCCGGGCCCTCTCCTTCTCCCATTTCCTCACCTAGCAGGGACCACTCTCCATCACCTCCAGCTGCTCCACCTACACCACCTGCACCGCCACCTCCTCTCTTCCATCCACCACCATCTCCCAGCCGGACGCCACCACCCTCTCCCAGCCGGACGCCACACTTGCTCTCCATCCCATCTACACCCGGCTCCTCTCTTCCATCCACCGCCTCTCCCCATTCGGTAAGCATTCTCTAACTCTACCTAAACCCTTCTCTACTACCTCTCCACTCCTAGCCACCCACCCTATCATCATCTCAGCCTTTGCCACCACCCTTTTCACTTAGCCAAACCTAGCATAAACAAAACTACCGGCCACTACCTAACCATCCTATCCCATTCGGCCTTCCCCTAAGACTCCCATTCGGCCTTCCCCTAAACTCCTTTTAGGTCCACCTTCCCTAAACCCTCGACTCCCCTAGTGACCCTAAACACTCACTTGGTCTAGCCCCTTTAACCCCCCACATCGAGGCGACACCCATTTGCAGCCGGCCACCTTCGAGGCGCCTATCCCACGCCCCACTTGCAGCCGGCCAGCACCTTTGGTCACCTATCCTCGCGGAGCTCCCGTTTGCAGCCCAAGGCGAAGGCCAAGCCCATGCTCAAGCAAGGCCTCTACGGACCAGCTACTCGTAAGTGTCTAAACTCGGTCTTTAGTTGTATACTTGCTTGAGATTCAATTTGATACGGGGTTGTAATAACGGAGCGTAGTCTCCCCCCGCTTGTAATAACGTGGCTTGGCACAACCATACACGTGCACTCTCTTAGTCGTGCACAATTTTGAACACACACGGGCCTAATCAGCCCCTAATACATAAGTGTATATATATACTTTCATTTTCGAAGGGTTTTGTTTAAGTTGGGTGCGTTGTCTTTCAATTCAAGCACTCACACACATTGAGCTTTCGCTCTTATTTGAAAGACCCAAGTAAGGGCCGACCTATACTATTTGGGTTTTATTTCATGTCGTGTGAGTAAGTCTTTCAATTCAAGCACTCTCACACACATTGAGCTTTCGCTCTTATTTGAAAGACCCAAGTAAGGGCCGACCTATACTATTTGGGTTTCATTTCATGTCGTGTGAGTAAGTCTTTCAATTCAAGCACTCTCACACACATTGAGCTTTCGCTCTTATTTGAAAGATCCAAGTAAGGGCCGACCTATACTATTTGGGGTTCATTTCATGTCGTGTGAGTAAGTCTTTCAATTCAAGCACCTTCACACACATTGAGCCTTCGCTCTTACTCCCAAGACCTTAGTAAAGGCCTTATTGCAGTTATATTTGGGTTTCATTTATGTCCTGTGTGTAGTACTTCAATTCAAGCACTTTCACACACATTGAGCCTTCGCTTTTACTCCCAAGACCTTAGTCAAGGCCATACTGCAATTTATATTTGGGTTTAATTTCATGTCGTGTGTGTAAGTCTTTCAATTCCAGCATGCACCCACATTGAGCCTTCGCTCTTATTTGCAGGACCCGAGTAAGGGCTCATATACATAATCTATATACATATCTCCCTTCGGTTATTTCCCTTCAGTTATTTCCCTTCAGTTATTTCCCTTCGGTTATTTCCCTTCAGTTATTTCCCTTCAGTATTGTCTTTACATTTCGGGTTTTCCCTTTGGAGTAGCGTGAGTTTGCATTGCATCTACGCCATACCACGAGGTAGGACGCATATTGCATCAAAGCAAGCCCCGCTCGAATTCGCCCACGTAGTGGAGTGTTCATAACACACAAACTAGGTGGCCCGAAAAGGGATAAAAGAAAAGACTTAGGCACGTGCAAATCCACGTGATCTAAAACATGCAATCGCATTTTAAAGACCCGAAATAAAATACCTCGAACCGCTTCGTAGACTTTCTCTCCAAAAAACTCGATTTTTGCAAAGCGTACAGACTGACCCTTGCGCATCGGTGCAAAAAGGTCTGCGACGACAAGAGCTTACTTGCTCACAGTCGTCACGTTTAGAAGTTAGTGTTAAAATATCTTCGCTAGCTTAGGTAAGCTAGCTGGCACGCCCTATTTGCATACATAGGCCTTAGACACACGAGAGGATCCGCTTCAAGCCCTGAAAAAGGCGAAGAGGCAGGGATTTTCGCGCGTCTACAAAGGGCCAGACACACTGACCACTTTTTTAGTATTTTGCAGATGTGGGGGTTGATAGATCCTCCCGGATCTTGTCACTTCCCCCACGATCAACCTAGGGTTCGTGCTTAAGATGGCTCTAATCGAATGTTTTGGAGCACCTTGAATTTTCAACACTGGTTTAGTCGGGCATGTTTCCGAATCACTACTTAGGTAGGTTTCCTACGAAGGATGAGTGTAGATGCACAAGTGAAAAAACCAGGCTTATATGTATGCGCTAGACTCTTTGAAATTGTGAGAGCACATACCTCTTTGCCCTTCCTACTGATACTTGCGTGATTGGGGAAGGGTTCTTTGAAAATAGCTTGGGCAGGCTCCGGTTCTTCGGTGACCTAGAGCCAGCCCTCTGCTATCAAGTTCTCGATTTGGTTTAGGAGGGAAAAACACTGCTTCGTATCATGGCCTTTAAGCCGATGATACTTGCAGAATCGATTTAAAAACCTCCCTTTGGAAGTGATTCCCTCGGGGATTTCAGGGAGTTCGATCATGCCTTGGGCGAGTAGGAGGTCTAGGACCTCCGACACAGGTTGCCCCAGCGGAGTGTACTCCCGTTTTTCAAATGTTTTTTGTATTGTTTTGTCTTTTCTGTTTTCAAAATTTTCAAAATTCTTTGAAGTGCTCGCCAGCCTTGGATCTACCCGGACATTGGCGACTTTGTGGGGTTTTTCCCCTTTGTCCATGGTAGGTAAACCTTAATTGCCGGGCTTTTCCAAGCGAGTCTTTGAATTTACGCTCCCTTTCCATAGGTGGTCGTAAACCCCTTTTTTCAAATTTGTCTCAAAAAGATATGCCTTTTTAATCAGTTTGTGGAAAGTAGAGATTTCATGTAAAGAAAGAAGAGTTTTCAATTCAGTTTTGAAATTATCCAGGATGAGCATTACTGCGCATCCTTCGGATATGGGTTCTCATACCTGCCCAAGGAGCGACCTCCATCGAACGATAAATGTATGCACATCTTCGTTCATACCTTGCTTTGTATCCCTTAAAGTGTTCAATGTAGGCGTGACTTCTATGTTGTGTGAAAATCTTTGCATGAAGCAGTTCGCCAACTCTTCAAAAGTTGCGAACTGGCTCAAATCGTAGGAAGCCAGCCATTTAGAAGCTGTGCCTTTGAGGGATAAGGGGAACCAATACACCCATTTCATCGAGTCCTTCTTTTTCTTGTGTGCTCGACGAGAGAAAAGCTGCAGGTGAGACCTGGGGTCCCCCGTGCCATCATACCGATGAAAATTCGGTATTTCGTCATCACTGTCTGTTTTGTAATCTAAAGGGAGAAAATCAGACAGGACGTATGTTGTTTTCTCTTTATTTTGTCCCTTCAGCAACTGCTGTAGGGCTTTACGATCCTTGTGAGTGAAGGAATCAAGGTATTGGTTGCCTTCCATCTTGGAGGTCTCCTTGTGTTTACGAGTTTTTCCAAACTTCTTCTTGGCCTTTATTGGTTCGCCATGTGACGAAAACGAATCAGCTGCTTCGGCCTCTTAGCTGAGAGCAGCGATCTTGGCCTCGTACTCTCTTCTTAACTCTTCCTCTTTTTGTTTTCGATTTTTCAAAGATCTTCTAGAATGAAAACTTGAAGAGCATGAGAACTGGCTAGACACTTCATTGGAGTCTGAACTCGACATGACTCCAACGCTTTTAAATCCAACTATGAAATGCAAGAAGACAAAGAGTTAAAACACTTTTCTTTGAAAAAATGAATTTTTTAGAGATTGGTTTGTTTGTATCGATTTTTCCTAAAGACCCACGTCCCACCGGGCGTGCCAAATCTGTAGACACGAAAAATCCTCATCTCTGGGTTCTTAGGCCTGAAGCGAATCTTTTCGTGCTTACGTCGCTTAAAAAGGGTGAGCCAGCTAGCTTTCTCAAACTAGTGAAGTAATTTTTGAAAATATCTGACTTTTGGGGCGATTGTGGACAAGTGGGTTCTTTTCGTCGCAGACTTTCTTGCACCGGCGCGCAAGGGTCAGTCTGTATGCTTAGGAAAAACTCGATTTTAAACAAACATGACTCTTTTGAAAACTTGAAAGTGTTTTATCGATTGGTTTTGTCAAAATTGCAACTTTTATACATGGGATCTATGCGTTCCTACGTCTCTCGTGTTTTAGCCAATTTTGGCGTGTAGTCGTGTGCATCCAGTGCTCGATTTCGGGCAAGTTCTACACGATTTGATCAATCTGGTTCGATGCAAATATGCTCCCTATCTCGAGTGTGGTGGATATGCAATGCAAACTCACACAACTTGAAGGGAAAACCCAGAATTTAAAGACATAGTGTAGACGCACGAAAATCCCCGCCTCTTCGCCTCTTTCGTGGCTTGGAGTGGATCTTCTCGTGTGTCTAAGGCCTATGTATACAAAGAGGGCATGCCAGCTAGCTTACTTAAGCTAGCGAAGATATTTTGAACACTGACTTCTAAATGTGGCGACTGTGAGCAAGTAAGCTCTTGTCGTCGCAGACCTTCTTGCACCGATGCGCAAGGGTCAGTCTGTACGCTTTTGCAAAAAATCGAGTTTTTGGAGAGAAAGTCTACGAAGCGATTCGAGGTGTCTATTTCGGGTCTTTAGGATGCGATTGCATATTTTAGATCACGTGGATTTGCACATGCCTAAGTCTTTTCTTTTATCCCTTTTCGGGCCACCTAGTTTGTGTGTTATGAACACTCCACTACATGGGCGAATTCGAGCGGGGCTTGCTTTGATGCAATATGCGTCCTACCTCGTGGTATGGCGTAGATGCAATGCAAACTCATGCTACTCCAAAGGGAAAACCCGAAATGTAAAGACAATACTGAAGGGAAATAACAGAAGGGAAATAACCGAAGGGAAATAACCGAAGGGAGATATGTATATATCTTATGTATATGAGCCCTTACTCGGGTCTTGCAAATAAGAGCGAAGGCTCAATGTGGGTGCGTGCTTGAATTGAAAGACTTACACACACGACATGAAATTAAACCCAAATATAAATTGCAGTATGGCCTTGACTATGGTCTTGGGAATAAGAGCGAAGGCTCAATGTGTGTGAGAGTGCTTGAATTGAAAGACTACCCACACGACATAAATGAAACCCAAATATAACTGCAATAAGGCCTTTACTAAGGTCTTGGGAGTAAGAGCGAAGGCTCAATGTGTGTGGAAGTGCTTGAATTGAAAGACTTACTCACACGACATAAAATGAAACCCAAATAGTATAGGTCGGCCCTTACTTGGGTCTTTCAAATAAGAGCGAAAGCTCAATGTGTGTGAGAGTGCTTGAATTGAAAGACTTACTCACACGACATGAAATGAAACCCAAATAGTATAGGTCGGCCCTTACTTGGGTCTTTCAACTAAGAGCGAAAGCTCAATGTGTGTGAGTGCTTGAATTGAAAGGCAACGCACCCAACTTGAACAAAACCCTTCGAAAATGAAAGTATATATATACACTTATGTATTAGGGGCTTATTACGCCCGTGTGTGTTCAAAATCGTGCACGACTAAGAGAGTGCACGTGTGTGGTTGTACCAAGCCACGTTATTACAAGCGGGGGGAGACTATGCTCCGTTATTACAACCCCGTATCAAATTGAATCTCAAGCAAGTGTACAACTAAAGACCGAGTTTAGACACTTACGAGTAGCTGGTCCGTAGAGGTCTTGCTTGAGCGTGGGCTTGGCCTTGGGCTGCAAACGGGAGCTCCGCGAAGATAGGTGATCAAAGGTGCTGGCCGGTTGCAAGTGGGGCGCGGGATAGGCGCCTCGAAGGTGGCCGGTGGCAAGTAGGTGTCGCCTCAAGGTGGGGATTTAAAGGGGCTGAATAAGTGGGTTCTTAGGGTCACTAGGGGAGTTGAGAGTTTTGGGAAAGCTGGACCTAAAGGAGAATTTATGGAAAGGCCGAATGGGACACCTAGGGGAAGGCCGAATGGGATATGATGGCTAGGTAGTGGCCGATAGTTTAGGTTATACTAGGTTCGGCTAGGTGCAAAGGGTGGTGGCAAAGGGCTGAGATGAGGATTGGGTAGGTGGCTAAGAGTGGAGAGGTGGAAGAGAAGGGCTTTGATGGAGATTGGGTACTTACCGAATGGGGAGAGGCGGTGGAAGGCAAGGAGAAGTAGGCGGGTAGGTGGGCTCTTGGCTGGTTCGGTTGGACGAAGGTGGTGGCATCTGGCTGGGCAATGGTGGTGGATGGAAGAGGGAAGGTGGCGGTGCAGGTGGTGGCTGGTGGAGCAGGTGGAGCAGGCGAAGGTGATGGAGAGTGGTCCCGGCTAGATGAGGAAGTGGGGGAAGGAGAGGGCCTGGCTGGGTGAGGTAGTGGTTCCCACTTGAAAAACCCGCCCCCAAGGGGGGGGGGTTTAAATAGGGGATGGGTAGGTCGGTTAGGGCTGGGCTGAGGGTAGTGGTTAGGTGGTTTAGGTAGGGTGGTATGTAGATAAGGTGGGCTGGAAAGGGTTGGGCCAGATATTTTAAAACTAGGGGTTTCGGTAGATTGTGGGCTGTGGGTGGTTTAGGGGTTTAGGGCTAGGTTAGGTGGTTGGGTTTTAGGGTGAGGTTTAGTGAGCTAGGTTAGGTGATTAGGCTAGGTTTAGGCTAGGATTAGGGAAATTAATCTAGGTTTAGGGAAGGATTAGGGAAGTGGGTTAGGTGATTAGGTTGGGATTAGGACGGGATTAGGGAAGTGGGTTAGGTGATTAGGTTCAGGATTAGGGGTGGATTAGGGGTTTAGGCTAGGATTAGTCATTTTGGGTTAGGTCTAGGTGAAGGAGCTCCCTTAGCATGGCCCATAGACCTTGATCACCCCATGTTGGTGCAGCCCTAGGTTAGGTTTTAGCTAATTACAAGCTTAAACCCACTCAATTAGGCTAACCCACATGATTAAACCCAAACTTGACACACAAGTCAAGCTTAATACAACACTCTTGATATTTTTCACCCCCACTCTCTCTCATGCCCAATATCCCACGTGAAACTCAAGTGGGCCCCACCTCCATTTATGAGAAGGTGATGTGGGCCATGGCTATGGATATTGGATTGGATCTCTGGATCCAAATCCAAATCCAAGTCCACATCTGGGTTTGGATTGGAATCTGGATATATATGGTCCAGGTCCAATCCAAACTGAACTCTGACTCCTTCGAGCTGGGTTCGAAACGGACGATTCGTGCGGGGCCTGACTGCATCAGTACTCCGTCTGCGTTGGGTCTTCGCCAACATAGTCGTCCGCCTCCGTTTCTGCCTTCCGGAGATGACTTCAAATGACATTTTGATAATAACAGGGTCTTGGACGTTCGAGATCCTGGGGTGTGAATCAGATACAAGAGTTGCTGCGCCGGGCTTGACGTGTGCTCCGGTTCCGGGCTCTTCTTAGCTCTCCTGGTCCTGCCTTGATCAGGCCAAGCCACTTCGGGGTTTCAAAACGTGTTTTAAAAGGGGTTTTCAAAAGCCATATTATATATTTTTGAAAGATGTAGTTTAAAACAGATATACAGGGTTGTCTGGAAGGCTCCTGGGTTTCCAGACTCAAAATGGCCCTTTGGGGCTGCTTGTATAAAACCAGATGGATTTTGAGAAATTCGTGGGATTTCGGGGTGTTTACAGATGCCCCTCTTTGGCCTTGTCCAAATAGATTTGGATAAGGGCAAAGATGACAAACACCCCTTTTAATGTCTCCCTAGATCTAGCCACGAAGAATATGGGATCGTCCCATTTTAGCAAAATCTCAATTTACAAACTCTGGTAGGAGGAGATATCACGCCAAAGGGTTATACTATGGAATCTGGTCCTAAATGGGATCATGTTTATGCAAGTACCATGCGTGGAATGCAGATGACATGGGTGTGGTGCCAAGAGTGGCGACCTCCCAGAGACCAGATGTGGTCGAACTCTAGAGACTTACAAGGTCTATTGCTCCAAGTGAGCAAATCCTATGCTGTTCGATGTTCGGTTTTCAAAACTTATTTACAAAAGCTATTTACAAAAGGGACAACTGTCTTGAGCCTCGATCCTAAGGATCTGGAGCTCTTCGT
Source organism: Brasenia schreberi (assembly GCA_036023115.1). Lineage (NCBI taxonomy): Eukaryota > Viridiplantae > Streptophyta > Magnoliopsida > Nymphaeales > Cabombaceae > Brasenia > Brasenia schreberi. The sequence continues at coordinate 5,457,052 of JAYKKT010000073.1, forward strand.
GCTTGCCCTTGTTTGAGTCTTAACACTCGCTTATCTAGCAGAGGTTTTATAAGAAAACAAGCTTCATTTCAAATTCCTACGCCTTACTCGAAACGTCGAATTCTCAAACAAGACGAAATTCAAGTAAGTAAATCCTATTTTTACTTTAGGATTCCTCGAAATGAACCATGCTTTAGCTTGGGATAAGCCAGGGATGGGAAAGAGATACCACGGTCCCTTCTGAAGCGTCTCGTGGTTTAAGGCACAGAAGGCGGAAAACTGCTCTTTTTGAGCTTTTTGGCCTCTTTTCCCTTTTTTCCATAGAGGGTCTCCCTTTGGGAGTATTTTTTCTTTAATCCCTCTTTTTCATAAGAGAATCGATTTTTCTTTTTGAAGTCTGGTTTCTTTCTTTTGGAAAGAGACTTTAAATGGGAAATTCCCTTTTGATTTGGGCCTTTGTTTTCCTTTTGGATGGAGAGGAGAAGGGGGGAGGACTTATCCCAAGCCTATACTCGATCCATTCCAGATAAGCCTATTTAGAAATAGCACGTACTACTTGCAAGTATCTTGCTATGTTGAACTAGGCCTTTCTTTGTAAGATGAAGGATTTTGAAATGCAACCACGATTTTGAAAACTCCACTCTTTCACAAGTGCGAATTCTCTCGCTCAGGGTCACACGAGTTGCCTTTGCACCTTATTCACATGTCTCAGGGCAGCTATCCCTCTAAAATTTTTCGAAAACTGGAATTTAATCCAGATCCTACACATGATACTTCTTTAAGTATTGAATATTGATAGGATCTGCTAAATTCCTACCTTCTACATCGATCAACCAATACGAATTGTTCGTAGTGGTTGCTCGTACAACATAGGGTCCATCCCAGTTGGGACGCCACTTGCCTAGGGGGTGTGGGCCACGATGGTGGATGGTTTTTAAGACCAGATCTCCCACTTCAAAGTGGCGAGGTCTTATGTGTTTGCTATAATGTCGGGCTATCCTTTGCCGGTATGCATGAGCATGATCCATGGTAAGGAGTCGCCTCTCATCTAGCAAATCTAGTTCGGCCATCCTAGCATGCTGAAGCGTCTCTAGGGGGAGCTCGAGTGCAATGGATGTATGGAATGAATGCAGTTGGGTATGAATGGGAAGAATGGCGTTTGTGCCATAGACCAACTCGAATGGTGTGGCATTCGTAGGAGTCCGGATGGAAGTCCTATAAGCCCATAAGGCTTCATCCAGCTTCTCGTGCCACGTCCTACCCTTCTCTAAGGTTTTCTCAATAATACTAATGAGAGTCTTATTTGTGGCTTCGGCTTGGCCGTTGCCTTGAGGGTATTAGGGCGAGGAGAAGTGGTGAGTTATGCCATACGTGTTGCACAACTTGACCATCCGCTCGTTCTTGAATGGAGTACCATTATCAGACACAAGGTCTCGTGGAACCCCAAATCGAGCCAAGATATTCCTCCGGATGAAAGCCACCACATGTTGCCCCATTACATTCGTTAGGGAAATGGCTTCCACCCACTTGGAGAAATACTCTGTGGCTGCTAAAATAAAACGATGCCCATTCGAGGCCTTTGGAAATATTGGGCCTACTATGTCAAACGCCCACATGGTAAATGGCCAGGGGCTGACCACGGAATGCAATGTAGATGAAGGGATATGAATGGCATGCCCATGCACTTGACATGGATGACACTTCCTAACATGATCGTGACAATCCCTTTTCAGGGTGGACCAAAAATAACCCCCTCTAAGTATTTTCATTGCCATCATGTTGGCATTAACATGACCTCCACATTCTCCATCGTGGAACTCGTGCATCACTATCCTAGCCTCCTCTAGGTCGATACACCTAAGCAGAATGCCGGTAAAACTCTTTTTGTATAAGACCCCACCCAGAATGATGTATCGGGTCGAAATCTTACGAATGAATGCCTTATCTTTGGATGCGGCATCCTCGGTGAATCCCCCATTTTCTAAAAATTGTTTTATGTCGTAGAACCAGGGTTTTTCAATAGACTCTGGGTTGTTTTGGCAAATATCCAAGTCGTGTGTGGATGGATGGGGCGCATGCCATATTTCCAAAGATCTGGTCCCTGAAATGGGATCGACCTTCAGGGTTGAGCCCAAGGAGGAGAGGGCATCGGCGATGCCATTGTCCTCTCTTCCCACATGTGTGAGCTTACACGACTGGAAGGATTGGACCAATCGAGTGGCCAACTCGTGAGCATGCCATATTTCCAAAGATCTGGTCCCTAAAATGGGATCGACCTTCAGGGCTGAGCCCAAGGAGGAGAGGGCATCGGCGATGCCATTGTCCTCTCTTCCCACGTGTGTGAGCTTACACGACTGGAAGGATTGGACCAATCGAGTGGCCAACTCGTGATATGGAAGTAGTTTCTCATTACGTACTTGCCAAATTTTTAAAACCTGGTTTATGACAAGGAGCGAATCTCCAAAGACCTCGATGCATGATGCCCCTAGAGTTTTTGAAATCCTTAAGCCTTGTATGAGTGCTTCATACTCAGCTACGTTGTTGGAACATTCGAAATCTAAGCGGACTGCTATGGGAATCTCGCCCTTTTCAGGGGAGATTAGGATGATCCCGGCACCAGCCCCTCGTTGGTTTCGTGCCCCGTCGAAGTGCATCTTCCACACTTGGTTTTCGAAAGAATTTGCCAAAATGTGGTTTTGAAAATGGTTTTGCAATATGCCTTCATCAGGCATTTCGACAAGAGTGGGATATGCATCCTCTAAGGGGAATTCAGCCACGTAATCTGCTAGGGCTTGCCCCTTGATGGAGATTTGGTGATGGTATTTTAGATCATACTCCATTAGAAGGAGCTGCCATCTGCCCAATCTACCCGTGAGAATGGGTTTTTCGAACAAGTGCTTGATTGGATCAAGCTTGGACACTATCCAGATCTCATGATCTCGGAAATAGTGTTTGAACTTCTGGCAGGCCCAGACTAGGGCCAAGCACGTCTTCTCCATGGCTTGATAATTTCGTTCATAAGCCAAGAGAGTTTTCGAAATATAGTAGATGGCATACTCCTTATGGGTGTCATCCTCGTATTGAGCCAACAGGGCTCCTAAAGCATTTACATGCACGGAGATGTATAATAAAAGCGGTTTTCCTTGTTTTGGAGGATTCAAAACGGGGGGATTAACCAAGTATGCCTTCAGTCTCTCGAAGGACTTTTGGCATTCGTCATCCCATAAGAATTTCGTGCCCTTCCTCAACAGTTTGTTGAAGGGTTCGCATCTAGTTGCCAAATTCGATATGAATCGGCGCACAGATTGTAATCGACCTTGGAGGCTACGGATTTGGGTGAGACTGGAGGGTGGAGCCATGTCTATGATGGCTCGACACTTAGAGGGGTCGACTTCTATTCCCCTTTGGCTCACCATAAAGCCTAGAAGCTTCCCTGATTCTACCCCGAACACACATTTTTGAGGGTTTAGCTTTACTTTGTAAAGTCTAAGCCTTTCGAAAATCTTTTGTAAACATTCGATATGAGTGCATCGGGTTTTGGATTTTGCCAAGAGATCATCTACATACACTTCTACAAGCTCGTGAATTTGATCATGGAAGATCATGTTCATGGCTCGTTGGTATGTTGCGCCGGCATTTTTCACACCAAAGGGCATGACTGTATAGCAGTACGTGCCCCATGGGGTTGTGAAGGCGGTCTTACCCTGATCTCGTGGACTTAGTTTGATTTGATTATAGCCTGAATAGCCATCCATGAATGAAAACATTTCATGATTTGCAGTACTATCGACTATCAAATCTATGTTTGGTAAAGGATAATTATCCTTTGGAGTGGCTTTATTCAGGTTTCTGAAATCGATGCATATTCGAATTTTCGTTTTTCGAACCACAACGATATTTGACAACCAATCAGAATACGCAATGGGTTTTATAAATCTGGCTTTTAGCAGATCTTCTAAACCCTCTTTGACTTGCGTGTGTACATTCGGGTGTATTTTTCTAAGCTTCTGCTTTATCGGTTTTACACCTATATCTAAGGGAAGACGATGCTCGACAATGCTGGGATCTATGCCTGGCATGTCTTCATACGTCCATGCAAACACATCTAAATAGGTTCGTAGAAATGCAATGAATGCTAACTTTTCAGTTTCATGCAAGCATGCGCCTATTTTGATGGTTTTGGGATTGGAATCATCCCCTAGGTTCACCTCTACGAAATCTCCTCCTACTGATTGGGAAGGTCTTTCAAAATCGAGAATTCTATGAAATTCTGGGAGTTCAGAAGTGGGATCTTCCTCAAGGGGATCCACTTCTGGGCTTTGATCATTCTCGTGGGCTATAGACCCGAGGGAACTTGATGTGTGGTTTTCAAAATGACCTAGTTTCGTACTTGGATTTTCGAGTGATTTCGAAATTTTTGGTCTGGCTATGCAGACGATGCTTTTTTCGAAATCCTTTTCTTTTGCCAAAGTCTTCCCAGGAGCAGCTATGTACAAAATCTTTTTGGTATTTTCCAAATTTTCGATTTTTTTGGGTTTTTGTAAAACAAGAACTTTGGCAACTATACAAAGCACTCTTTTTTCGAGTTTTTGTTTTTCCATTGTTTTTGGTTTTTCTTGTTTTTCGATTTTTTTGATTTTAAGTTTTTCAAATGTTTTTGGTATTTTTAGAAAAAGGGATCTTCCGTCATACCTACAAAGGGAAAACACTATGGGTTAGACTCGGAATAGGAGGTCTAAATCGTAGGTCTCTTCTAAGACGGGCTCCGGGGCACCCTTGACCCAGGTGGTCACAGGGGGTGGCTCCGGCGGTATTCGGGGAGTATAGCCGATCCCATATCGGCTTGGGTTGGCCCTAGGGAGGATGGGCTCTAGGAGACCCTGGTTTTGTGCCCCTAGACTCTTGTAGGGCGTGTAGCCCATGTTTAATAACATGTTCCACGACCTTTTGTTTTTTGAAAAGATGGGATATAAGTCGTGGTCCTAGAACATGCTATCGTCCATATTAGGCTCGTATGGCCTTTTGTCCAGGGGTTTTGGAAATAGGGAACGCTTGGGTTTTCCTAGAAGGATTAGAGTCGGGAGGGGGCCTGCTTTGGGCGGCCCCTTCACACATACAACCTTCCTAGGGTTGTTCAACACGAGCCGAGGTGGCTCAACCATAATTTGCCCCAGGTTAGCCTCATGGGCCTGGGAGCTTGATAAACAAGGGGAGTTTATGATCCCCTGAAGTTGTGGGTGACTCTCACCTAGGATCACTACGACCTGGTCCCTAAAAGGGATCTTGACACACCTGTGGAAGGTGGATGGCACAGCGCACAAACTGTGTATCCAGGGTCTTCCCAGCAACAGGTTATAATGGGGGTGGATGTCCAAGACATGGAACACCCCCGTGTGTTCGATCCCTCCTGTTTCCATTGGGAGTTCGATGGATCCTAAAGGTCTAGACACATTCCCATCGTATCCAGTGATAACGATGGGGCTTGGGTTCACTGAAGTCAAGGTGACTCCGATTTTGTACGCCACGTGAAGTGGAAGGATGTTGAGCCCTCCTCCACCATCGACTAGGCACCTGTCTAGAGAGTGGTTGTTTAGAACCACCTCGATATGCAGGGCTTGGTTATGGGTTTCGTAGGGTCTATCTACATCATCTTCCGAAAAGGTGATGGGCGATTTTGCTCCTAATAAAGCCACTTGGGCAGACAAGGATTCCGGACTTATGTTCGAATCAACCTTGGCCCTTTCTAGAATTTTCTCTAAGACAAGTCTATGCCTAGGCGAGGTTTTGATAAGCTCTAGGATAGACATGTGAATAGGAATCTTTGAAAGGTGGTTTTCGAAATCATAGGAATTTAGGATGACTTTGTCCTTATCTGCTTTTGGCAGACCACTAGGGATACATGCTTTTGAGGGGCCAGGTACACTGACCACCTTTTGAGCACCTTGAAGGTGCGGGGGTTGGTAGATCCTCCCGGATCTAGTGACTTCCCCCACGACCAGCCTAGGGTTTGCGCTAAACTTGGCTTTAAGGATGAGCTGAGGAGAGCCTTGGATTTTTAAAACTGGTTTTACCGGGGTTTCCACTTTTGGTGGTCCCCGAATGACGACTTGGGCGGGCCTCTTGTATAATACAAGGATGGGCGCACAAGTAGGTCGACCAGGTTCTGGTTTTTGCGCTAGTTCCTTGGAAATGGTGAGGGTACATACCTCCTTTCCTTTCCCACTGCCACTGGCATGTTTGGGAAAGGGTTCCTTGAAGATAGCTTGAGGTGGCTCAGGTTCCGCAGTGACCTGGAGCCGGCCTTCCGCTATCAAGTTCTCAATTTTATTTAAAAGAGAGAAGCAGCGTTTGGTATCATGGCCTTTGAGCCGATGATACTTACAAAATCGGTTTAAATACCCCCCTTTGGATGTGACTCCTTCGGGGATTTCAGGGAGTTCGATCATGCCCTGGGCAAGTAAGAGGTCTAGGACCTCCGACACAGGTTGCCCCAGCGGAGTATACTCCCGTTTTTCAACCGGTTTTTGAAAATTACGTTCTCTCTTATTTTCTATTTTTTTAAAATTTTTAGAAGTGCCCGCCATGCCTGGATCCACCCGGACATTGGCGATTTTATGGGGCTTTGCCCCTTTGTCTGTTGTGGGCAGCCCATATGCGATGGGCTTTTCCAAACGGGTTTTTGAAATGGTACTTCCTTTCCATAAGTGGTCGTATGTCCCTTTTCGCAAGTTGATTTCGAAAAGGGAGGCTTTTTTGATCAACTTATGGAAAGTTGAAATCTCATGGAGTGAGAGAAGGGTTTTTAACTCGCTTTTGAAATTATCCAGGATGAGCATTACTGCGCATCCTTCGGATATGGGCTCTCGCACTTGGCCTAAAAGCGACCTCCATCTTATAATGAAGGCATGCACGTCTTCGTTCATGCCTTGCTTTGTATCCCTTAAGGTATTCAGGGTTGGCGTGACTTCCACGTTGTGTGCAAATCTTTGCATGAAGCAGTTCGCTAACTCTTCAAAAGTAGCGAACTGGCTTAAGTCGTAGGAAGCCAGCCATTTGGCAGTTGTGCCTTTAAAGGATAGAGAGAACCAATACACCCATTTCATCGAGTCCTTTTTCTTTTTATGGGCTCGACGCGAGAAAAGCTGCAAGTGAGACCTAGGGTCTCCCATGCCATCATACCGATGGAAGTTCGGTATTTCATCGTCACTGTCTGTTTCGTAATCCATAGGAAGGAAATCAGACAGGGCGTAGCTTCTTTTCTCTTTATTCTGCCCTTTCAGCAGCTGCTGTAGGGCTTTACGGTCCTTTTGTGTGAAGGACTCGTGGTATTGGTTGCCTTCCATTACGGAGGCCTCTTTTTGCTTGCGAGGTTTTTCAGATTTCTTTTTAGGCCTTTGTTCACCGTTCGATGAACATGAATCGCCTACTTCAGCCTCTTGGCTGAGAGCATCGATTTTGGCCTCAAACTCCCTTCTCAAGTCCTCGATTTCATCTAGTTTTATTTTGTTTTTGAAAATCCTCCTAGAGTGAGAACTTGATGCGCATGAGCCTTGGCTCGACACTTCACTTGGATTGGATTTTGACATGCTTTTCAAGCTTTTTCAAAATTTCCTAAGTACAAGCAAAGAAAACAAGTTAAAACGACACCTTTTTATAAAATTTTCGCAAGACTTCTACAAGTAAACTCGATTTTTGAAAAGGCTCACGTCCCACCGGGCATGCCAATCCCTGTAGACGCGCGAAAATCCCCGCCTCTTCGCCTCTTTCGTGGCTTGGAGTGGATCTTCTCGTGTGTCTAAGGCCTATGTATACAAAGAGGGCGTGCCAGCTAGCTTACTTAAGCTAGCGAAGATATTTTGAACACTGACTTCTAAACGTGGCGACTGTGAGCAAGTAAGCTCTTGTCGTCGCAGACCTTCTTGCACCGATGCGCAAGGGTCAGTCTGTACGCTTTTGCAAAAAATCGAGTTTTTGGAGAGAAAGTCTACGAAGCGATTCGAGGTGTCTATTTCGAGTCTTTAGGATGCGATTGCATATTTTAGATCACGTGGATTTGCACGTGCCTAAGTCTTTTCTTTTATCCCTTTTCGGGCCACCTAGTTTGTGTGTTATGAACACTCCACTACATGGGCGAATTCGAGCGGGGCTTGCTTTGATGCAATATGCATCCTACCTCGTGGTATGGCGTAGATGCAATGCAAACTCACGCTACTCCAAAGGAAAAACCCGAAATGTAAAGACAATACTGAAGGGAAATAACAGAAGGGAAATAACCGAAGGGAAATAACCGAAGGGAAATAACCGTAGGGAAATAACCGAAGGGAGATATGTATATATCTTATGTATATGAGCCCTTACTCGGGTCTTGCAAATAAGAGCGAAGGCTCAATGTGGGTGCGTGCTTGAATTGAAAGACTTACACACACGACATGAAATTAAACCCAAATATAAATTGCAGTATGGCCTTGACTAAGGTCTTGGGAATAAGAGCGAAGGCTCAATGTGTGTGAGAGTGCTTGAATTGAAAGACTTCCCACACGACATAAATGAAACCCAAATATAACTGCAATAAGGCCTTTACTAAGGTCTTGGGAGTAAGAGCGAAGGCTCAATGTGTGTGGAAGTGCTTGAATTGAAAGACTTACTCACACGACATAAAATGAAACCCAAATAGTATAGGTCGGCCCTTACTTGGGTCTTTCAAATAAGAGCGAAAGCTCAATGTGTGTGAGAGTGCTTGAATTGAAAGACTTACTCACACGACATGAAATGAAACCCAAATAGTATAGGTCGGCCCTTACTTGGGTCTTTCAACTAAGAGCGAAAGCTCAATGTGTGTGAGTGCTTGAATTGAAAGGCAACGCACCCAACTTGAACAAAACCCTTCGAAAATGAAAGTATATATATACACTTATGTATTAGGGGCTTATTAGGCCCGTGTGTGTTCAAAATCGTGCACGACTAAGAGAGTGCACGTGTGTGGTTGTGCCAAGCCACGTTATTACAAGCGGGGGGAGACTATGCTCCGTTATTACAACCCCGTATCAAATTGAATCTCAAGCAAGTGTACAACTAAAGACCGAGTTTAGACACTTACGAGTAGTTGGTCCGTAGAGGTCTTGCTTGAGCGTGGGCTTGGCCTTGGGCTGCAAACGGGAGCTCCGCGAAGATAGGTGATCAAAGGTGCTGGCCGGCTGCAAGTGGGGCGCGGGATAGGCGCCTCGAAGGTGGCCGGTGGCAAGTAGGTGTCGCCTCAAGGTGGGGATTTAAAGGGGCTGAATAAGTGGGTTCTTAGGGTCACTAGGGGAGTTGAGAGTTTTGGGAAAGCAGGACCTAAAGGAGAATTTATGGGAAGGCCGAATGGGACACCTAGGGGAAGGCCGAATGGGATATGATGGCTAGGTAGTGGCCGATAGTTTAGGTTATACTAGGTTCGGCTAGGTGCAAAGGGTGGTGGCAAAGGGCTGAGATGAGGATAGGGTAGGTGGCTAAGAGTGGAGAGGTGGAAGAGAAGGGGCTTTGATGGAGATTGGGTACTTACCGAATGGGGAGAGGCGGTGGAAGGCAAGTTGAAGTAGGCGGGCAGGTGGGCTCTTGGCTGGTTCGGTTGGACGAAGGTGGTGGCGTCTGGCTGGGCAATGGTGGTGGATGGAAGAGGGAAGGTGGCGGTGCAGGTGGTGGCTGGTGGAGCAGGTGGAGCCGGCGTAGGTGATGGAGAGTGGTCCCGGCTAGATGAGGAAGTGGGGGAAGGAGAGGGCCCGGCTGGGTGAGGTGGTGGATCCCACTTGAAAAACCCGCCCCCAAGGGGGGGGGTTTAAATAGGGGATGGGTAGGTCGGTTAGGGCTGGGCTGAGGGTAGTGGTTAGGTGGTTTAGGTAGGGTGGTATGTAGATAAGGTGGGCTGGAAAGGGTTGGGCCAGATATTTTAAAACTAGGGGTTTGGGTAGATTGTGGGCTGTGGGTGGTTTAGGGGTTTAGGGCTAGGTTAGGTGGTTGGGTTTTAGGGTGAGGTTTAGTGAGCTAGGTTAGGTGATTAGGCTAGGTTTAGGCTAGGATTAGGGAAATTAATCTAGGTTTAGGGAAGGATTAGGGAAGTGGGTTAGGTGATTAGGTTGGGATTAGGACGGGATTAGGGAAGTGGGTTAGGTGATTAGGTTCAGGATTAGGGGTGGATTAGGGGTTTAGGCTAGGATTAGTCATTTTGGGTTAGGTCTAGGTGAAGGAGCTCCCTTAGCATGGCCCATAGACCTTGATCACCCCATGTTGGTGCAGCCCTAGGTTAGGTTTTAGCTAATTACAAGCTTAAACCCACTCAATTAGGCTAACCCACATGATTAAACCCAAACTTGACACACAAGTCAAGCTTAATACAACACTCTTGATATTTTTCACCCCCACTCTCTCTCATGCCCAATATCCCACGTGAAACTCAAGTGGGCCCCACCTCCATTTATGAGAAGGTGATGTGGGCCATGGCTATGGATATTGGATTGGATCTCTGGATCCAAATCCAAATCCAAGTCCACATCTGGGTTTGGATTGGAATCTGGATATATATGGTCCAGGTCCAATCCAAACTGAACTCTGACTCCTTCGAGCTGGGTTCGAAACGGACGATTCGTGCGGGGCCTGACTGCATCAATACTCCGTCTGCGTTGGGTCTTCGCCAACATAGTCGTCCGCCTCTGTTTCTACCTTCCGGAGATGACTTCAAATGACATTTTGATAATAACAGGGTCTTGGACGTTCGAGATCCTGGGGTGTGAATCAGATACAAGAGTTGCTGCGCCGGGCTTGACGTGTGCTCCGGTTCCGGGCTCTTCTTGGCTCTCCTGGTCCTGCCTTGATCAGGCCAAGCCACTTCGGGGTTTCAAAACGTGTTTTAAAAGGGGTTTTCAAAAGCCATATTATATGTTTTTGAAAGATGTAGTTTAAAACAGATATACAGGGTTGTTTGGAAGGCTCCTGGGTTTCTAGACTCAAAATGGCCCTTTGGGGCTGCTTGTATAAAACCAGATGGATTTTGAGAAATTCGTGGGATTTCGGGGTGTTTACACATAGCAGAAGGGAAATAGGAGAAAGGGAAATATGGCTATATCTTAGATGCGGAAAGAAAGTATATAGCTATATCTTAAGAGCGAGAAGGCTCAATGTGAGTGAGTGCTTTGAGTGTATAAATTGAAAGGCAACTCACATGACTTGAACCTTAAAATCCCAGCTGAAGGGGAAATACGTATATATATGTAATAGTGGAAAGGCTCAATGTGAGTGAGTGCTTTGAGTGTATAAAATGAAAGACAACTCACACGACTTGAACCTTAAAACCCAGCTGAATGTATATAAATAGAGCTATATCCTATGGGCTGTTGAGGCCCGTTTTGTGTGTAAAGGTGTGCAGATAAGAGCAGAAAGGCTCGAGTATACGTGTGTGATTCGTGTTTCAAGCCATAATATTACATCTCGGGGGGAGACTATGCTCCATTATTACAACCACGTATCGAATTTAATTGAACTTGAAACAATGTAAAAGATCAGATGCGAACACTTACACGTCGTCTGCTTGGGCTTTCTTTATCAATGGGATCCGACCATGGATATAACCGTTGGATGGACCTCTCGCTGCGAACCGATCCGATGCGTGGAGTTTTGGTCCTAGTTCACGATCTAGGCTATGTCGACACACGAAGGTTCTATGGTTTTGGGTGGGATTCGAGCAAACTTAAGGCAAGGTGTAGGGGATCTAAGGCCAGCTCTAAGGTGAAGGGCTTAGGTAGGGTTTTAGTCCAAGTCCTAAGGTGATACTCGACTAGCTAGGGTCCGAGTTGGGTGATGGTCCATGGACAGATTTGGGAATGGTCCTAAAGGAATGCTCGACCAAGTGGTGGCCGAGCTCGTTTGGTGTTTTGTGGTTGATCCTAGGCAAAGTCCTAAGAAAAGGGCTCGGCCAAGGGTGGCCGAGTTGGTCAAGACTTAGGGTTGGTCTAGGTTAGGACTTAGGGTGAAAATGCCAAAGGGAATGGCTCGGCCAGGGGTGGCCGAGTTGATCAACTTGGTTTTTTAGTTTAGGTGGGATTTGGGATGAAATGGCTAAAGGGGAATGGCTCGGCCAAGGGTGGCCGAGCTGATCAACTTGGGTTTAGTTTAGGTTGGGCTTTGGGGGACCTAATAGGACAGACCTAGGGTGAGCTCGGCCAGCTATTGGCCGAGCTTGGTATGGGCTTGGGTGGGAACGGTTTTGGGTAGAGTCTAGGTGCGGTTTTTTGCAAGGTTCGGCCAGCGTGTGTCTGGTCGAACTTGCTGGATTTTCTCAAGAAGGCTAGGTGGTATTGAAGGTTAGGCTTTAGGTGCTAAATGGGGCAGATCTAGGGTGGACTTGGCCAGCCAATGAACGAGCTTGGGGTAGTCTTAGGTGGGGACGGACTTGGGTGAAACTAGGGTAGCTTTTTAGTGAAGTTCGGCCAACTTCTTGGCTGGACTTTGCTAGGTTTTCAAGAGGTGGTATGGGGTGGTGTAGAAAGACTAGAAGAGAGACGGTTTAGGTGGGTTCCAAGGACTCACCTTGGCCACGGTTTTGATTGGTTTCCAAGCAGCAAGTCTTCACAAAGAGTGGACCATCCAAGGCTGCCGGATCCACTTGAGCAGCAACCAAGCTTTTGGCGTGAAATGATTTTGCTCCTTGATCTACAATACCAGCCCACCTTTTTATAAAAAGCAAAGGGGGAAAGTCAGCCCCCTTTGTTGACCTTTCCTCTCTCTCTCTCTCTCCTACCCAAGTGAATAAGCGTGAAAAAAAATTTGCAGCCCTTGTGAATCAGCCCCTCAGTCCTTTTATAGACTTCTTATTTGGATATGGATCTTGGATTGATTTTGAAATCCGAATCCAATCCAAGTCTTGTTTGGATCTGGATCTTGGGTCTGGATCTGGATATTTGGATCCAGATTTGATCCAAATTTTTCTCTTCTTCGGTCCTTCCTGGCATTTCGAGCCGGACGTCTTGTGCGGGCCCTGAGTTCTTCAACGCTCTGTCTTATGCTGGGTTTTTCCCAATTTCGTCGTCCAAGCTCCTTTTCACCTTTCTAGACTCTGTTTCAACTGATTTTTGTTGTTTTTGACTTGGATTGTTCATGATTTCAGGGGCACTGTTTGCTTGGCCTCCGATGCTTCCGTCTTGAAGTCCATTTGTGGCCTGGGCTCCTCTTTTGTCTTTGAATTTGGCCTTTGATCGGGCTGGGCTTGCTCTTTGAATTTTCTGAATTTCTGTTGCAACTGCTTTGGGCCAGGCTTTACCTGTTCATCTGGGCTTTTGCAAAAATAGGACTTTCGTCCATTTTCAAGAATGTATGTTCCGACAGGGTTGTAAAACGGAGGTTTGAAGTATTTGAGCTCCTGGGTTTTCGAAAATTCCAATTTTGGCTTTTTGAGCTCATTTTTGAACCAGGCATTTGTTTTTGCAAAATTTTTGGAATTTGGGGTGTTTACAAAGTCATCTCCGGAAGGTGAAAACAGAAGCGGACGATCATGTTGGCGAAGACCCAACGCAGACGGAGTACTGATGTTGTCAGACCCCATAGAAATCGTTCATTTCGAACACAGCCTGAAGGAGTCAGAATTCAGTTTGGGTTGGATCTGGACCATATATATCCAGATCCCAATCCAAACCCATGTGTGGATTTGGATTTGGATTTGGATCTATAGATCCAATCCAATATCCATATCCATGGCCCACATCACCTTCTCATAAATGGAGGTGGGGCCCACTTGAAGTTCACGTGGGATTATGGGCATGAGAGAGAGTGGGGGAGGATAAGATTTGAGGGTTGATTGTAATTAAGCTTGACTTGTGTGTCAAGTTTGGGGTTAATCATGTGGGTTAGCCTAATTAGCATGGGTTTAAGCTTGTATTAGCCAAAACCTAACCTAGGGTTGCACCAACATGATGCAACAAGGTCTATGGGTTATGCAAAGGGAGCTTCCTAACCCAATCCTAAGTAAAAAACCCTAATCCTAGCCTTTTACCCTAATCCCGGCCTAAACCTAGCCTAATCACCTAACCCACTTCCCTAATCTTGGCCTAATCCCAACCTAATCACCTAACCCACTTCCCTAATCCTCCCCTAAACCTAGCTTAATTTCCTTAAACCTAACCTAATCCTAGCCTAATCACCTAACCCACCTCACTAAACCTCACCCCAAAACCAACCCACCTAGCTAAGCCCTAAACCCCTAAACCACCCCACCTAAACCTAGCTCACCATATCCCTAATACCCCCTAAATCAAAATATCTGGCCCCTCCTCAAAACCAGCCCACCTTATCACCACACCACCACCACCTAAACTACCTTACCACCTTCCAAGAACCAACCCCAACTGCCATCTCCAAACCTATATAAACCCCCCCCTAGTGGGCGGGTTTTTCAAGCTTTACCACCTTGGGCCAGCCGACCTTGGCCAATCACCTTCCAGCCGAGCCTTCCACCTTACTCCACCTGCACCACTTCCATCCGGCCAAGCTCCACCTCGCGCCACCACTGCCTCCCAGCCCGCTCCACTCCACGTCGCCACTTCCATTCGGCCGAATTCCATCCATCCAAAGCACCCGGCTGCCCTTCTTCCACGCACCAACTCCCTTCTTCATCCCTTCGGTTAGTACTCTATACCCAACTCTACCTCCTCTTCACTCCCCCTCCACTCTCAACCACCCATACCACCGCCACCTAACTCCATCACAGCCTGCCCGTCATCCCTACCCATTCGGCCAGACTTAACCCTTTACATCATCTGATCCCATACATCCCCTAGTGATACCTGACCACCCCACTTGGCTCCCTAAGACCTACCCATACCACTTTCCACTAGCCCTTAGTTCCACCTTCCACAACACCCTAGCTAGCTCCCTTCCCATCCATAACATCCTAACTACCCTAGTAGCTGGCCACCACTAAACCATCCCTAGTCGGCCATCCCTAGCCGATTGCACCCAAGTCCTCCCGGCCAGCCATACTTTTCCCTTAGGCATTCCCTTAGGCTCCCCTTAGCGCCACCTTTCCTAACACCACACTATCCCTTAGTGACCCTCTTTAGACACCTTAGCCCAAAGCACCAAGGCAGCACACTCCTAGCAGTCGGCCAGCTTCAAGGCGCCCTTCCCGCGCACCCAAGTCACCCGGCCAGCATCTCCCCTTGCCGTTCCATTCTGAGGAGCTCCCTCTTGCAGCCCAAGGCGAAGCCAAGCCTACGCTCAAGCAAGTCACCTCCGGACCAGCTATAAGTAAGTGCCTAACTCGGTCCTTAGTTGTAGACTTGCTTAAATTAAATTTGATACGGGGTTGTAATAACGGAGCATTGTCTCCCCCCGCTTGTAATAACATGGCTTGGCACATCCACACACACGTGCACTTGAGCCTACCTCGCTCTTAGTTGTGCACGATTTTGAACACACACGGGCCTCATCAACCCCTTTAGATATAAGTTATGTATATACTTTAAGTTGCGTAGGGTTTTGCTTGAGTTGGGTGTGTTGTCTTCAAATTCTCGCACTCACACACATTGAGCTTTCGCTCTTATTTGCAAGACCCAAGTAAGGGCCGTGTGATACTATCCTTGGGTTTAATTTCATGTCGTGTGTGTAGTACTTCAATTCAAGCACTCACACACACATTGAGCTTTCGCTCTTATTCCCAAGACCTTAGTTAAGGCTATATTGCAATTTCTATTTGGGTTTAATTTCATGTCGTGTGTGTAGTACTTCAATTCTAGCACTCACACACATTGAGCTTTCGCTCTTATTCCCAAGACCTTAGTTAAGGCCATATTGCAATTTCTATTTGGGTTTAATTTCATGTTGTGTGCGTAGTACTTCAATTCAAGCACTCACACACATTGAGCTTTCGCTCTTATTCCCAAGACCTTAGTTAAGGCCATATTGCAATTTATATTTGGGTTTCATTTGAAGTCGTGTGTGTTGTTTTTACATTTTCACACGCACCCACATTGAGCCTTCGCTCTTATTTGTAAGACCCAAGTAAAGGCTCATATATACTATATACGTGTTTCCCTTTTTGGTTATGTCTTTTCAATTTGGGTTTTAAGGTTCAGCAGTGTGCGTAGTCTTTCAATATATACATGGCACACACTTGCACAATTGAGCCTTTCCGCTCTTAAGATATAGCCGTGTTTCCCTTTTGCAATTTCCCTTCGGCAATTTCCCTTCGGCAATTTCCATTACAAGTCATTTCCCTTCGGCATTGTTTTTTAAATTCGGGTTTTCCCTTTGGAGTAGTGTGAGTTTGCATTGCATATACGCCATACCACGAGTTAGGACGCATATTGCATCAAAGCAAACCTCATACTCCTGCTCAAAATCACCACATCTTAGTGGAGTGTTCATAACACACACCTAGGTGGCCCCAAAGAGGGATAAAAAGAAAGACTTAGGCACGTGCAAATCCACGTGATCTAAAATCTGAAACCATACCAAAAAGACCTGAATCAAACACCTCGAACCACTTTCGTAGGTTTTCTCCACTCAAAACTCGATTTTAAAAGCGTACAGACTGACCCTTGCGCATCGGTGCAAGAAGGTCTGTGACAACAAGAGCTTGCTTGCTCACAGTCGCCATGTTAGAAGTCAGGTTTAAAATATATCTTTGCTAGCCTAAGTAAGCTAGCTGGCACGTCCTGTTTGTTTAAATAGGACTTAGGCATACGAAAAGGTTCTCTCCAGGCCTAAGAACCAGGAGGCCGAAATTTTCTGCGTCTACAAGAGAGAATGGGGAGGATAAGCATGAGGGAAATGTATTAAGCTTGACTTGTGTGTCAAGTTTGGGTTAATCATGTGGGTTAGCCTAATTAGTGTGGGTTTAAGCTTGTATGAACCTACACCTAACCTAGGGCTGCACCAACATGATGCAATGAAGTCCATGGGCTATGCAAAGGGAGACTCCTAACCCAATCCTAAGCCAAAACCCTTAATCCTAGCCATTTACCCTAATCCCAGCCTAATCCTAGCCTAATCACCTAACCCACTTCCCTAATCTCGGCCTAATCCCAACGTAATCACCTAACCCACCTCCCTAATACTTCCCTAAACCTAGCCTAATTCCCTTAATCCTAACCTAATCCTAGCCTAAACACCTAACCCACCTCACTAAATCTCATCCCAAAACCAACCCACCTAGCTAAGCCCTAAACCACTAAACCACCCCACCTAAACCCTAGCACGCCATATCCCTAAAACCACCTAAACTAAATATCTGGCCCCCCCAAATATCTAGCCCACCTTATCACTAAACCACCACAACCTAACCACTAAACCACCCCCTTCAAAACCGGCCCAACCGACCTTTTGAAAATCCTATAAACCCCCCCCTAGTGGGCGGGTTTTTCAAGTTTTTCCCAGCCATCTTGGGCCAGCCGAGCCCTTCTTCTCCTCTTGCTCTCTTCTCTCACCTGCTCCACCACCACCTCTCGGCCTGCACCACTCCACATCGCCACCACCTCCCGGCCAGCACCATTCCACGTTGTAAACACCCCAAAATCTCACGAATTTCTCAAATAAAACCTGGTTTTGTAAAAGCAGCCCCAAAGGGCCATTTTGAGTCTAGAAACCCAGGAGCCTTCCAGACAAACCCTGTACATATATTTTAAACTTTATATGTTTTAAATATGTATAATATAGTTTTGAAAACATTAAAATATATTTTGAAACCCCACGAAGAGGCTTGGCCTGATGAAAGCAAGACCAGAAGAGCCAAAGAGAGCCCGAAACTGGAGCACATGTCGAGCCCAGCACAGCAACTCTCGTATTGAATCCACCCCTAGGATCTCGAACGTCCAAGACCATGTTATAATCAGAAATCATATGAAGTCATCTCCGGAAGGTGAAAACAGAAGCGGATGACCATGTTGGCGAAGACCCAATGCAGACGGAGTACTGATGCTGTCAGACCCCGCACAAACCGTTTGTTTCGAACACAACCTGAAGGAGTCAGAATTCAGCTTGGATTGGATCTGGACCATATATATCCAGATCCCAATCCAAACCTATGTGTGGATTTGGATTTGGATTTGGATTTGGATCCAGAGATCCAATCCAATATCCACATCCATGGCCCACATCACCTTCTCATAAATGGAGGTGGGGCCCACTTGAAATTCATGTGGGATTATGGGCATGAGAGAGAATGGGGAGGATAAGATTTGAGGGTAATTGTAATTAAGCTTGACTTGTGTGTCAAGTTTGGGGTTAATCATGTGGGTTAGCCTAATTAGCATGGGTTTAAGCTTGTATTAGCCAAAACCTAACCTAGGGCTGCACCAACATGATGTAATTAAGGTCTATGGGTTATGCAAAGGGAGCTCCCTAACCCAATCCTAAGCCAAAACCCCTAATCCTAGCCTTTTACCCTAATCCCAGCCTAAACCTAGCCTAATCACCTAACCCACTTCCCTAATCCCGGCCTAAACCTAGCCTAATCACCTAACCCACTTCCCTAATCCCGGCCTAATCCTAACCTAACCCACCTCCCTAATCCTTCCCTAAACCTAGCCTAATTTCCATAAACCTAACCTAATCCTAGCCTAATCACCTAACCCACCTCACTAAACCTCACCCCAAAACCAACCCACCTAGCTAAGCCCTAAACCCCTAAACCACCCCACCTAAACCTAGCACACCATATCCCTAAAACCCCTTTAAGTAAAATATCTGCCCCTCCTCAAAACCAACCCACCTTATCACCACACCACCACCACCTAAACCATCTTACCACCCTCCAAATACCAATCCCAACCGCCCTTCAAAAAGCTATATAAACCCCCCCCTAGTGGGCGGGTTTTTAGAGCTTCTTCCATCTTGGGCCAACCGATCTTGACCAACCACCTCCCAGCCAAACCTTCCACCCGGCTGCCCTCCTTCCACCTGCACCACCATTATCCCCAGCCAAGCTCCACCTCGCGCCACCACTTCCATCCGGCCTGCTCCATTCCATGCTGCCACCACTTCCATCCGGCCGAACTCCATCCACTCAAATCACCCGGCTGCCCTCCTTGGACACCAATTCCCTTCATCCATCCGGTTAGTATCTCAACCCAACTTCATCTCCTCTTCACTCCCCCTCCACTCTCAACCGCCCATACCACCACTCCACCTCTCCATCACATCCACCCCCCACCCTTACCCATTCGGCCAGACCTAACCCCTTCCACCACCCAATCCTTTATCTCTTCCCCTAGTGATACCCGGCCACCCTACCTTATCCCCTAGGACCTGCCCCCTACACTCTTTGTCACCCCTTAATCCCACCTTCCACTGCACCCTAGCTAGCTCCCTTCCCATCCATAACATCCCCACTACCCCAGCCGGCCATCATTAAACCATCCCTAGTCAGCCACCCCCAGTCGACTGCACCCAAGTCCTCCCGGCCAGCCATACTTTTTCCCTTAGGCATTCCCTTTAGTTCCTAGCACCAACCTATCCCTTTGTGACCCTCCCTAATCACCTTAGCCCAAACCACCACGGCAGCCTCCCCCTAGCAGCCGGCAAGCACCAAGGCGCCTCACCCGTGCTTCTTTGTCACCTGGCCACACATCCTTGCCGTTCCACTTCGAGGAGCTCCCTCTTGCAGCCCAAGGCGAAGCCAAGCCCACGTTCAAGCAAGTTATGTCCGGACCAGCTATAAGTAAGTGCCTAACTCGGTCCTTAGTTGTAGACTTGTTTAAATTAAATTGAATTTGATATGGGGTTGTAATAACGGAGCATTGTCTCCTCCCGCTTGTAATAACGTGGCTTGGCACACCCACACACACGTGCACTTGAGCCTACCTCGCTCTTAGTTGTGCATGATTTTGAACACACACGGGCCTAATCAGCCCTTTAGATATAGGTTTATGTTAGGGTTTTGCTTGAGTTGGGGGTGTTGTCTTTAAATTCTCGCACTCACACACATTGAGCTTTCGCTCTTACTCCCAAGACCTTAGTTAAGGCCATATTGCAATTTATATTTGGGTTTAATTTCATGTTGTGTGCGTAGTACTTCAATTCTAGCACTCACACACATTGAGCTTTCGCTCTTATTCCCATGACCTTAGTACTTCAATTCGTAGGTTCTTACACTCAAAAACTCGATTTTAAAAGCGTACAGACTGACCCTTGTGCACCGGTGCAAGAAGGTCTACGATGACAATTGCTTGTTTGCTCACAGTCGCCACGTTAGAAGTCAGGTTTTAGAATATATCTTCGCTAGCTTAAGTAAGTTAGCTGGCATGTCCTGTTTGATTAAATAGGACTTAGGCACACGAAAAGGTTCGCTTCAGGCCTAGGAACCAGGAGGGGGAATTTTCTGCGTCTACAGTTATTTGGCACGCCCGGTGGGACGTGAGTCTTTTAAAGTCGAGTCACTCTAGGAAACTTGCGAAAAGATTTTCAAAGAGGTGTTGTTTTACCTCTTTTTTTCTTTACTTGTACTTAGGAATTTTGAAAAAAGCTTGAAAGCATGTCAAAATCCAACCCAAGTGAAGTGTCGAGCCAAGGCTCATGCGCATCAAGTTCTCACTCTAGGAGGATTTTGAAAAATAAGATCAAACTAGACGAGATAGAGGACTTGAGAAGGGAATTCGAGGCCAAAATCAATGCTCTCAGCCAAGAGGCTGAAGTAGGTGATTCATGTCCATCGAATGGTGAACAAAGGGCCAAGAAAAAATTTGAAAAACCTCGCAAGCACAAAGAGGCCTCCGTAATGGAAGGCAACCAATACCACGAGTCCTTCACACAAAAGGACTGTAAAGCCCTACAGTAGCTGCTGAAAGGGCAAAATAAAGAGAAAAGGAGTTACGCCCTGTCTGATTTCCTTCCTATGGATTACGAAATAGACAGTGACAATGAAATACCGAACTTCCAACGGTATAATGGCATGGGAGACCCTAGGTCTCACTTGCAACTTTTCTCGCGTCGAGCCCTTAAGAAGAAAAAGGACTCGATGAAATGGATGTATTGGTTCCCTTTATCCCTTAAAGGTACAGCTGCCAAATGGCTGGCTTCCTACGATTTAAGCCAGTTCGCTACTTTTGAAGAGTTAGCGAACTGCTTCATGCAAAGATTTGCACACAACGTAGAAGTCACGCCAACTTTGAACACTTTAAGGGATACGAAGCAAGGCATGAACGAAGATGTACATGCCTTCATTATTCGATGGAGGTCACTTTTGAGCCAAGTGCGAGAGCCCATATCCGAAGGATGCGCAGTCATGCTCATCCTAGATAATTTTAAAAGCGAGTTAAAGACCCTTCTCTCGCTCCATGAGATCTCAACTTTCCATAAGTTGATCAAAAAAGCATCCCTTTTCGAAACAAACTTGAAAAAGGAGATATACGATCACTTATGGAAAGGAAGTACCGTTTCTAAAACCTGCTTGGAGAAACCCATCACTTATGGGCTACCCACGATGGACAAAGGGGCAAAGCCCCATAAAATCGCCAATGTCCGGGTGGATCCAGGCATGAAGGGCACTTCCAAAAATTTTGAAAAACTAGAGAACAAAAGGGAGAGGAATTTTCAAAAGCTGATTGAAAAACGGGAATACACACCGTTGGGGCAACCTATGTCGGAGGTCCTAGACCTCCTACTTGCCCAAGGCATGATCGAACTTCCCGAAATCCCCGAAGGAGTCACTTCCAAAGGGGGGTATTTAAATCATTGTTGCAAGTATCATCAGCTCAAAGGCCATGATACAAAGCGTTGTTTCTCCCTTTTGAACAAAATCGAGAACTTGATAGCGGAGGGTCGGCTCCAGGTCACTGCGGAACCTGAGCCACCTCAAGCTATCTTCAAAGAACCCTTTCCCAAGCACGCCAGTAGCAGTGGGAAAGGAAAGGAGGTATGTACCCTCACCTTTTTAAAGGAACTAGTGCAATAATCTGAGTCTAGTCGACCCACTTGTGCGCTCACTCTTGTACTATACAAGAAGCCTACCCAAGTCGTCATCCAGGGACCACCAAGAGCTGAATCCCCGGCTAAACCAGTTTTAAAACTTCAAGGTGCTCCTCAACTCATAATTAGAGCCAATTCTAGTGCGAACTCCCGATGGAAACGGGAGGGATCACACACACGGGGGTGTTCCATGTCTTGGACATCCACCCCCATTATAACTTATTGCTAGGAAGGCCCTGGATACACAGCTTGTGCGCTGTGCCATCCACCTTCCACAGGTGTGTCAAGATCCCTTTCAGGGACCAAGTCGTGGTGATCCTACGTGAGAGTCACCCACAGCTTCAGGGGATCATAAACTCCCCTTGTTTGTCAAGTTCCTAGGCCCATGAGGCTAACCTGGGGCAGACTATGATTGAGCCGCCAAGGCTCGTGTTAAACAACCCTAGGAAGGTTGTGTATGTGAAGGGGTCACCCAAAGCAGACCCCCTCCCAATTCTAACCCTTCTAGGGACCAAGTCGTGGTGATCCTAGGTGAGAGTCACCCTCAGCTTCAGGGGATCATAAACTCCCCTTGTTTGTCGAGTTCCCAGGCCCATGAGGCTAACCTGGGGCAGACCATGGTTGAGCCGCCAAGGCTCGTATTAGCAAGTCCTAGGAAGGTCGTCTATGTCAGGGGACCGCCCAAGGCTGGCCCCCTCCCAATCCTTGCCCTTCTAGGAAGACCCAAGCATCCCCTATTTCCAAAACCCTGGACAGGAAGCCATGCGAGCATGATATGGACGACAGCAAGTTCTCGGACCACGATTTGTATCACACCTTTTCAAAAAACAAAAAATCATGGAACATGTTGTTGAATATGGGCTACACGCCCTACAAAAGTCTAGGGACACAAAACCAGGGTCTCCTAGAGCCCATCCTTCCTAGGGCCAACCCAAGCCGATACGGGATCGGCTACACTCCCAAAATACCGCCAGAGCCACCCCTTGTGACCACCTGGGTCAAGGGTGCCCTAGAACCTATCTTGGAAGAAACCTACGATTTAGACCTCCTATTCCGAGTCTAACCCGTAGTGTTTTCCCTTTGTAGGTATGATGGAAGATCCCTTTCATAAAAACACAAAAACATTTGGAAAACTTAAAATAAAAAAAAAATTGAAAAAGAAGAAAAACCAAAAACAATGGAAAAACAAAAACTCAAAAATAGAGTAGTTTGTATAGTTCCTAAAGTTCTTGTTTTACAAAAACCCAAAAAATCGAAAATCTAGAAAATACCAAAAAGATTTTGTACATAGCTGCTCTTGGTAGGACTTTGGAAAAAGATTTCGAAAAGAACGTCGTCTGCATAGCCAGACCAAAAATTTCAAAATCAATTGAAAATCCAAGTAC
Source organism: Brasenia schreberi (assembly GCA_036023115.1). Lineage (NCBI taxonomy): Eukaryota > Viridiplantae > Streptophyta > Magnoliopsida > Nymphaeales > Cabombaceae > Brasenia > Brasenia schreberi. Next base: position 5,480,343 of record JAYKKT010000073.1, read on the forward strand.
AAAACCAGGTCTTTTGAAAACTCACGCATCAAATTCCCTCGGGTCTATAACCCACGAGAATAATCAAAGCCCAGAAGTGGATCCCCTTGAGGAAAAACTTACTTTTGAGCTCCCAAAATTTCATAAAATTCTCGATTTTGAAAGACCTTCCCAATCAGTAGGAGGAGATTTCATAGAGGTGAACCTAGGGAATGATTCAAATCCCAAATCCATCAAAATAGGTGCATGCTTGCATGAACATGAAAGATCAGCATTCATTGCATTTCTACGAACCTATTTAGATGTGTTTGCATGGACGTATGAAGACATGTCGGGCATAGACCCCAGCATTGTCGAACATCGTCTTCCCTTAGATGCGGATGTGAAACCCATAAAGCAGAAGCTTAGGAAAATACACCCGAATGTACACACGCAAGTCAAAGAGGGTTTAGAAGATCTGTTAAAAGCCAGATTTATAAAACCCAGTGCGTATTCTGATTGGTTATCAAACATCATTGTAGTTCAAAAAACCAATGGGAAAATTCGAATATGCATCGATTTCAGAAACCTGAATAAAGCCACTCCAAAGGATAACTATCCTTTACCAAACATAGATTTGATAGTCGATAGTACTACAAATCATGAAATGTTTTTGTTTATGGATGGCTATTCAGGCTATAATCAAATCAAACTAAGTCCACGAGATCAGGGTAAGACCGCCTTCACAACCCCATGGGGCACGTTCTGCTATACAGTCATGCCCTTTGGTTTGAAAAATGCCGGTGCAACATACCAGAGAGCCATGACCACGATCTTCCATGATCAGATTCATGAGCTCGTAGAAGTGTATGTAGATGATCTCTTGGCGAAATCCAAAACCCGATGCACTCATATCGAATGTTTGCAAAAGATTTTCGAAAGGCTTAGGCTTTACAAAGTAAAGCTAAACCCTAAAAAATGTGTATTCAGGGTAGAATCAGGAAAACTTCTGGGCTTTATGGTAAGCCAAAGGGGTATAGAAGTCGACCCCTCTAAGTGTCGACCCATCATAGACATGGCTCCACCCTCCAATCTCACTCAAATTCGTAGCCTCCAGGGTCGATTACAGTCCGTTCGCCGATTCATATCAAATCTGGCGACTAGATGCGAACCCTTCAACAAACTGTTGAGGAAGGGCACGAAATTTTTATGGGATGATGAATGCCAGAAGTCCTTCGAGAGACTAAAGGCATACCTGGTTAATCCCCCCATTTTGAATCCTCTGAAGCAAGGAAAACCACTTTTACTTTACATTTATGTGCATGCGAAATGCTTTGGGAGCCCTATTGGCTCAATACGAGGATGACACCCACAAGGAGTATGCCATCTACTATATTTCGAAAACCCTCTTGGCTTATGAACAAAATTATCAAGCCATGGAGAAGACGTGCTTGGCCCTAGTCTGGGCCTGCCAGAAATTCAGACACTATTCCTAGATCATGAGATCTGGATAGTGTCCAAGCTTGATCCAATAAAGCACTTGTTCGAAAAACCCATTCTCATGGGTAGATTGGGCAAATGGCAACTCCTTCTAATGGAGTATGACCTGAAATACCATCACCAGATCTCCATTAAGGGGCAAGCCCTAGCAGATTACGTGGCTCAGTTCCCCCTGGAGGACGCATATCGTACACTTGATGAAATGCCTGATGAAGGCATATTACAAAACCATTTCCAAAACCACATTTTGGCAAACGATTACGAAAACCAAGTGTGGAAGATGCACTTCGATGGAGCACGAAACCAATGAGGGGTTGGTGCTGGGGTCATCCTCATCTCCCTTGAAAAGGGCAAGATTCCCATAGCAATCCGCCTAGATTTTGAATGTTCCAACAATATAGCTAAGTATGAAGCACTCATACAAGGCTTAAGAATTTCGAAAACTCTAGGGGCATCATGGATCGAGGTCTTTGGAGATTCGCTCCTTGTTATAAACTAGGTTTTGAAAATTTGGTAAGTACGTAACGAAAAGCTACTTCCATATCACGAGTTGGCCACTCGATTGGTTGAGTCATTCCAATCGTGTAAACTCACACACGTAGGAAGGGAGGACAATGGCATCGCCGATGCCCTCTCCTCCTTGGGTTCAACCCTAAAGGTCGATCCCATTTTAGGGACCCGATCTTTAGAAATATGGCATGCGCCCAACCCATCTACACACGATCTGGATATTTGCCAAAATAACCTAGAGTCTATTGAAAAACCCTGGTTTTACGACATCAAACATTTTCTAGAAAATGGGGGGTTCGCCGAGGATGCCACATCCAAAGATAAGGCATTCATCCGTAAAATTTCGACCCGATACACCATTCTGGGTGGGGTTTTATACAAGAAAAGTTTTACCAACATCCTACTTAGGTGTATCGATCTAGAGGAGGCTAGGATAGTGATGCATGAATTCCATGATGGAGAATGTGGAGGTCATGTTAATGCCAACATGATGGCAAAGAAAATACTTAGAGGGGGCTATTTTTGGTCCATCCTAAAAAAGGATTGTCACGATCATGTTAGGAAGTGTCATCCATGTCAAGTGCATGGGCACGCCATTCATATCCCCTCATCTGCATTGCATTCCGTGGTCAGCCCCTAGCCATTTACCATGTGGGCGTTTGATATCATAGGCCCAATCTTCCCAAAAGCCTCGAATGGGCATCGATTCATTTTAGCAGCCATGGAGTATTTCTCCAAGTGGGTGGAAGCCATTTCCCTGACCAACGTGCTGGGGCAACATGTGGTGGCTTTCATTAGGAGGAATATCCTGGCTCGATTTGGGGTTCCACGAGACCTTGTGTCTAATAATGGCACCCCATTCAAGAACAAGTGGATGGTTAAGTTGTGCAACACGTATGGCATAACTCACCACTTCTCTTCGCCCTACTACCCTCAAGGCAACGGCCAAGCCGAAGCCACAAACAAGACTCTCATTAGCATAATTGAGAAAACTTTAGAGAAGGGTAGGACGTGGCACGAGAAGCTGGATGAAGCCTTATGGGCTTATAGGACTTCCATCCGAACTCCCACGAATGCCACACCATTCGAATTGGTCTATGGCACAAACGTCATTCTTCCCATTCATACTCAACTGCATTCATTCCATACATCCATAGCACTCGACCTCCCCCTAGAGATGCTTCAGCATGCTAGGATGGCCGAACTAGATTTGCTAGATGAGAGGCGACTCCTTGCTATGGATCATGCTCGTGCATACCGGCAAAGGATAGCCCAACACTATGGCAAACACATGAGACCTCGCCACTTTGAAGTAGGGGATCTAGTCTTAAAAATCATCCACTATCGTGGCCCACATCCCCTTGGAAAGTGGCGCCCCAAGTGGGATGGACCCTATGTTGTACGTGCAACCACCACGAACAACTCATATTGGTTGATCGATGTAGAAGGTAGGAATTTAGCAGATCCTATCAATATTCAATACTTAAAGAAGTATTATGTGTAGGATTTGTAGTAAATTCCCCATTTTCGAAAATTTTAGGTATAGCTGCCCTGAGACTTGAAAATAAGGTGCAAAGGCAAAATCGTGTGACCCTGAGTGAGAGAATTCGCACTTGTGAAAGAGTGGAGTCTTCAAAATCGTGGTTACATTTCAAAATCCTTCTTCTTACAAAGAAAGGCCTAGTTCAATATAGCAAGATACTTGCAAGTAGTACGTGCTATTTCTAAATAGGCTGATCTGGAATGGATTGAGTGTAAGCTTGGGATAAGTCCTCCCCTCTTCTCTTCTCCTTCCAAAAGGAAAACAAAAGCCTAAATAAAGGGAATTTCCCATTCAAAAGTCTCTTTCCAAAAGAAAGAAACCAGAATTCAAAAGAAAAATCGATTCTCTTGTGAAAAAAGAGGGATTAAAGAAAAAATACTCCCAAAGGGAGACCCTCTACGAAAAAAAAGGAAAAAGAGGCCAAAAAGCTCAAAAAGAGCAGTTTTCCGCCTTCTGTGCCTTAAACCACGGGACGCTTCAGAAGGGACCGTGGTATCTCTTTCCCATCCCTGACTTATCCCAAGCTAAAACATGGTTCATTTCGAGGAATCCTAAAGTATAAATAGGATTTACTTACTTGAATTTCATCTTGTTTGAGAATTCGACGTTTTGAGTAAGACGTAGGAATTTGAAATATAGCTTGTTTTCTTATAAAACCTCCGCTAGATAAGCGAGTGTCAAGACTCAAGCAAAGGCAAACACGAAGAGCTCGAGATCCTTAGGATTGAGACTTAAGATAGTTATCCCCTTTTGTAAATAGTTTTATAAATAGATTTTGGAAAATCGAACATCGAACAGCATAGGATTTGCTCACTTGGAGCAGCAGGCCTTGTAAGTCTCAAGAGTTCGACCATATCTGGTCTCGGGGAGGTCGCTACTCTTGGCACCACACCCATGTCATGCATCTGCATTCCACGCATGATACTTGCATAAACATAATCTCATTTAGGACCAGATTCCATACAACATCGCTTTGGCGTGATATCTCCTCCTACCAGGGTTTTAAAACTGAGATTTTGCTAAAGATTGGGACGATCCCATATTCTTCATGGTTAGATCTAGGGAGACATTGAAAGGAGTGTTTGTCATCTTTGCCATTATCCAAATCGAATTGGACAATGCCAAAGAGGGGCATCTGTAAACACCCTGAAATTCCATGAATTTCTCAAATAAAACCTTGTTTTGTAAAAGCAGCCCCAAAGGGCCATTTTGAGTCTGGAAACCCAGGAGCCTTCTAGACAAACCCTGTACATATGTTTTAAACTTTATATGTTTTAAATATGTATAATATAGTTTTGAAAACTTTAAAATATATTTTGAAACCCCACGAAGAGGCTTGGCCTGATGAAAGCAGCACCAGAAGAGCCAAAGAGAGCCCAGAACCGGAGCACATGTCAAGCCCGGCACAACAACTCTCGTATTGAATCCACCCCCAGGATCTCGAACGTCCAAGACCCTGTTATAATCAGAAATCATATGAAGTCACCTTCGGAAGGTGAAAACAGAAGCGAACGACCATGTTGGCGAAGACCCAACGCAGACGGAGTACTGATGCCGTCAGACCCCGCACAAACCGTTCGTTTCAAACACAGCCTAAAGGAGTCAGAATTCAGTTTGGATTGGATCTGGACCATATATATCCAGATCCCAATCCAAACCTATGTGTGGATTTGGATTTGGATTTGGATTTGGATCCAGAGATCCAATCCAATATCCACATCCATGGCCCACATCACCTTCTCATAAATGGAGGTGGGGCCCACTTGAAATTCACGTGGGATTATGGGCATGAGAGAGAATGGGGAGGATAAGATTTGAGGGTAATTGTAATTAAGCTTGACTTGTGTGTCAAGTTTGGGGTTAATCATGTGGGTTAGCCTGATTAGCATGGGTTTAAGCTTGTATTAGCCAAAACCTAACCTAGGGCTGCACCAACATGATGCAATTAAGGTCTATGGGTTATGCAAAGGGAGCTCCCTAACCCAATCCTAAGCCAAAACCCCTAATCCTAGCCTTTTACCCTAATCCCGGCCTAAACCTAGCCTAATCACCTAACCCACTTCCCTAATCCCGACCTAAACCTAGCCTAATCACCTAACCCACTTCCCTAATCCCGGCCTAATCCTAACCTAATCACCTAACCCACCTCCCTAATCCTTCCCTAAACCTAGCCTAATTTCCATAAACCTAACCTAATCCTAGCCTAATCACCTAACCCACCTCACTAAACCTCACCCCAAAACCAACCCACCTAGCTAAGCCCTAAACCCCTAAACCACCCCACCTAAACCTAGCACACCATATCCCTAAAACCCCTTTAAGTAAAATATCTGGCCCCTCCTCAAAACCAACCCACCTTATCACCACACCACCACCACCTAAACCATCTTACCACCCTCCAAATACCAACCCCAACCGCCCTTCAAAAAGCTATATAAACCCCCCCCTAGTGGGCGGGTTTTTAGAGCTTCTTCCATCTTGGGCCAGCCGATCTTGACCAACCACCTCCCTGCCCCCTACACTCTTAGTCACACATTAATCCCACCTTCCACGGCACCCTAGCTAGCTCCCTTCCCATCCATAACATCCCCACTACCCTAGCCGGCCATCATTAAACCATCCCTAGTCGGCCACCCACAGCCTACTGCACCCAAGTCCTCTCGGCCAGCCATACTTTTTACCTTAGGCATTCCATTTAGCGCCACCTTTCCTAGCACCAACCTATCCCTTTGTGACCCTCCTTAATCACCTTAGACCAAACCACCATGGCAGCCTCCCCCTAACAGCCGACAAGCACCAAGGCGCCTCACCCGTGCTTCTTTGTCACCCGGCCACACATCCTTGCCGTTCCGCTTCGAGGTGCTCCCTCTTGCAGCCCAAGGCGAAGCCAAGCCCACGTTCAAGCAAGTCATCTCCGGACCAGCTATAAGTAAGTGCCTAACTCGGTCCTTAGTTGTAGACTTACTTAAATTAAATTGAATTTGATACGGGGTTGTAATAACGGAGCATTGTCTCCCCCCGCTTGTAATAACGTGGCTTGGCACACCCACACACACGTGCACTTGAGCCTACCTCGCTCTTAGTTGTGCACGATTTTGAACACACATGGGCCTAATCAGCCCTTTAGATATAAGTTTATGTATATACTTTAAGTAGCGTAGGGTTTTGCTTGAGTTGGGGGTGTTGTCTTTAAATTCTCGCACTCACACACATTGAGCTTCCGCTCTTATTTGCAAGGCCCAAGTAAGGGCTGTGTTATACTATCCTTGGGTTTAAGTTCATGTCGTGTGTGTAGTATTTTAATTATACACTCACACACATTGAGCTTCGCTCTTACTCCCAAGACCTTAGTTAAGGCTATATTGCAATTTATATTTGGGTTTAATTTCATGTTGTGTACGTAGTACTTCAATTCTAGCACTCACACACATTGAGCTTTCGCTCTTATTCCCAAGACCTTAGTTAAGGCCATATTGCAATCTATATTTGGGTTTCATTTGAAGTCGTGTGTGTTGTCTTTACATTTTCACACGCACCCACATTGAGCCTTCGCTCTTATTTACAAGACCCAAGTAAGGGCTCATATATACTATATACGTATTTCCCTTTTGGCTATGTCTTTTCAATTTGGGTTTTAAGGTTCAGCAGTGTGCGTAGTCTTTCAATATATACATGGCACACACTTGCACAATTGAGCCTTTCCGCTCTTAAGATATAGTCATATTTCCCTTTTCCAATTTCCCTTCGGCATTTTACATTATAAGTCATTTCCCTTCGGCAATTTCCATTTCAAGTCATTTCCCTTCGGCATTGTCTTTTAAATTCGGGTTTTCCCTTTGGAGTTGCGTGAGTTTGCATTGCATATACGCCATACCACGAGTTAGGACGCATATTGCATCAAAGCAAACCCCATACTCCCGCTCAAACTCGCCACATTTTAGTGGAGTGTTCATAACACACACCTAGGTGGCCCCAAAAAGGGATAAAAAGAAAGACTTAGGCACGTGCAAATCCACGTGATTTAAAATCTAAAAATCATACCAAAAGGCCCGAATCAAACACCTCAAACCGCTTTCATAGGTTCTTACACTCAAAAACTCGATTTTAAAAGCGTACAGACTGACCCTTGCACACCGGTGCAAGAAGGTCTGCGATGACAAGAGCTTGCTTGCTCACAGTCACCACGTTAGAAGTCAGGATTTAGAATATATCTTCGCTAGCTTAAGTAAGCTAGCTGGCATGCCCTGTTTGTTTAAATAGGACTTAGGCACACGAAAAGGTTCGCTTCAGGCCTAAGAACCAGGAGCGGGAATTTTCTACATGTACACACACCACCACAACTACCCGGCCAACTCCACTCCTTCCACCCGACTGCACCCACCTTCCACCCGACTGCACCCACCTTCCACTCGGCTACCTTCCTTGGACAACCGCCACCTTCCCTGTCCTATTCGGTTAGTACACTATCCTAACTGCACCCTCTCTTCACTACCCCTCCACTCTCAGCCACCACACCACCTAGCTACCCGCCACCCTTCAACCATACCCGACCACACCACCCGCTGCCCTACCTTCCCATTAGTGACACCCCCTAACTACCCCAACCACCTTACCTTTTTCCCTAGGACCTGCTCCTCCTTTTCTTTGAACTAGCCCTTAGTTAATACCCTAGTTAGCTCCCTTTTGCCATTCCTAATCACCCCTAGTTACCCCAGCCAGCCACCACTTAACTTGCCACTAGTCGGCCAGCCATAACCGACTGCACCTTGCCACACCCGCAGCCTTCCATCCTCTCCTTTAGACAGCCCTTAGTCACCCCTTAGCTCCGCCTTCCCTAGGACCTGCCCTACACTTTAGTGACACCCCTAACTACCCCAACCCAAGGCGCCACATCCGCCACTCTTGTCACCCAACTAACACATCTTTACCGTGCCCTTCCGAGGAGCTCCCTCTTGCAGCCCAAGGCGACGCTCAAGCCCAAGCTCAAGCAAGTCACCTCCGGACTAGCTATACTTAAGTGCCTAACTATGTCCTTGTTTGTAGACTTGCTTAAGCTCAATTAAATTTGATACAGGGTTGTAATAACGGAGCATTGTCTCCCCCCGCTTGTAATAACGTGGCTTGGCACACCCACACACACGTGCACTTGAGCCTATCTCGCTCTTAGTTGTGCACGATTTTAAACACACACGGGCCTAATCAACCCTTAAGATATAGACTTATTTATATAATTTAAGTTGCGTGGGGTTTTGCTTAAGTTGTGTGTGTTGTCTTTCAATTCTCGCACTCACACACATTGAGCTTTCGCTCTTATTTGCAAGACCCAAGTAAGGGCCGTGTTATATTTTCTTTGGGTTTAAATTTCATGTCATGTGTGTAGTATTTCAATTATACACTCACACACATTGAGCTTTCGCTCTTACTCCCAAGACCTTAGTTAAGGCCATATTGCAATTTATATTTGGGTTTAATTTCATGTCGTGTGCGTAGTACTTCAATTCTACACTCACACACATTGAGCCTTCCCTCTTAATCCCAAGACCTTAGTTAAGGCCATATTGCAATTTATATTTAGGTTTCATTTAAGTCGTGTGAGTTGTCTTTCAATATACACACAACACCCACGCAACACGTTGGCGACCTTTGGGCCCATATATATTATAAGTATTTCCCTTTCGGCTATGTCTTTAAGATTTGGGTTTTAAGGTTCAGCAGTGTGCGCAGTCTTTACATATATACACGGCACACACTTGCACTATTGAGCCTTTCCGCTCTTAAGATATAGCCATATTTCCCTTTTGCAATTTCCCTTCCGCAATTTCCCTTTAGCTATTTACATTACAAGTCATTTCCCTTCCGATTGTCTTTCAAATTCGGGTTTTCCCTTTGGAGTTGCGTGAGTTTGCATGGCATATACGCCATACCATGAGTTAGGACACATATTGCATCAAAGCAAACCCCATACTCCCGCTCAAAATCGCCCCACTTAGGCTACGTGTTCATAACACACCCCTAGTTGGCCCGAAAAGGGATAAAAAGAAAGACATAGGCACGTGCAAATCCACGTGAAATAAAATCTGAAAATCATAAAGTCAAACAACTCAAAACATTTTCGTAGGTTCTCGTATTTTAAAACTCGATTTTTAAAGCATACAGACTGACCCTTGCGCATTGGTGCAAGAAGGTCTGCGACGAAAAGAGCTTGCTTGCTCACAGTCGCCACGTTAGGAGTCAGATTTAAAAATTTCTCTTCGCTAGCTTAAGTAAGCTAGCTGGCACGCTCTTTTGCTTAATTAGAACTTAGACACACGAAAAGATTCGCTTCAGGCCTAAGAACCAGAAGCGAGAACTTTCTGCGTCTACAATATCCATCCAAGTAGTAGAAATATGAACTAGAAAAGATGAAAATCGAGCAAAAATGGAGTCCAGAAGGACGTGATGGAGTTTAGACGACAAAACTGGGGAAAACCCAATATAAGACGGAGCGCTGATGAAGCCAGGGCCCACACAAACCGTTCGTCTCGAAATGCCAAGAAGGATTGTTTAGAGAAAATTTGGATTGGATCTGCACCATGAATATCCAGATCCATATCCAAATAGTGTTTGGATTTGGATTGGATCGGATCTGGACCAAAATATCCAGATCTATATCCATATAAATGTTTGGATTTGGATCGGATATGGTCATAAATATCCAGATCCAAATCCAAATAATATTTGGATTTGGATCCAGATCTCAAACCCATATCCAAACCCAAGACCCACCTCATTTGCCTATAAATAGAGGTGAGGGGGTCTCCAAGAAAGGGTTCACGTGAAAGCCTTGGAGGAGCTTGGAGGAGAGAGAGGGGATTAAGGTGAGTGCTTAGTGCTTTATTCTTTTCTTAGTGGGTTAAGCATGTGGGCTAAACAAGGGTTAATAAGGGCTGCACCAACATGATTTGGGCTGAACCTACCTGTGTACGGAGGGCTTGAAGTGGCTGGACTATGGCTTGACACCAACCTAACCGAAGCCCTAAAGGTAAGCCTTAATCCCTCCTAAACCATTCTATTCTTAACCCTCTAAACCCCACCTAATCCACACCACCTAACCCCTAATCCACCATCCCACCTGCTCCATTAACCCACCAACCGAACACCCTAACCCCCGGCCTATACTCTCACCATACCACCCGAACCGCCCTACATCACCGCACCACCTGCGCGCCCCTTTCCGCGCACCTTGCACACCACCCGCTCACCCTGTGCGTTACCCGACTCCCCTAACGCCCACAGCGCGCCCCTGCGCGTCCCTCGCCTTACCACCCGCGTGCTACCCCCTTTCGTAGCGCCACATGTCCTGTGCATTGCCCGCAACGTGCGCCAAGCCATGCGCCTTAGCACCTGCCATCCTTGCCTTAGCCCCTGCCGCCAGCGCCTAGTGCCAACCCCAACCGACCTATATCTCCCTTTCAACTGACCTACCACCGCGACTCCCTACCACCATTCCCTTCCACCAACATCCTGCCACTCCACCACCGACCTAGCCTACCAACCCCGCAACACCCTAACACCTTACCTCCCATTACCACCTTCCAAGCCTAGCATACCATATCCTTTGCCTACCCCAAACAAACCCCGCAGCCACTCTAGCACCCATGAGCCTTATCTCTCAAAAGCCCAAATCCCTTCCAAGCACAAGCTCGGCCAGCCACTTCATGTCTCAAGCCTAAAAGAAGACACTTTCGTGGCTGCCGAAGTGAACCAAAGCCCTTATAGATTGGAGGAGGAATGCCCGAATCACTTGTAAGTGTTTAAAATTCGGTATTTACATTACTTCTCTTAAAATCAATTCAATTTGGATACGGGGTTGTATTAATGGAGCGTGGCCTCCCCCCAGGATGTAATATTGATGCTTGACACACGAGACACATACGTGCACTTGAGCCTTAGCTCTTATCTCGTACACCAAGCACCCACGTACACAATTGAGCCTTCGCTCTTACTCCAAAGACTCTAGTAAGAGCCGCGTGAGTTGTCTTTCAATTTACACACAAACACACACACGTGCATTCAGCTTCAGCTCTTATCATATATATCTATCTCCCGTTCAGCTGGGTTGTTACTTTAAAGTCGTGTGAGTTGTCATTTAAGATTCCATACTCGCACACAAAGACACCCGAGCTCTTGCTCAAACACATTCACGCACATTTTGGCCTCGACAACCCCTAAGATATAGTCATATCTATATACTTTCAGCTGCATGAGTTTTCCCGAATCAGCTGTGTATGTCTTTACATTCTGGGTTGTTAAATTTCAGTCGTGTGAGTTGTCTTTCAATTTATACACAACACACGTGCACACGTTGAGCCTCACCGCTCATATATATATATATATCTATATCTCCCTTTCAGGTGGGTTGTTAATTTTCAGTCGTGTGAGTTGTCTTTCAATATATACACAACACACACACACATTGAGCCTTTCTGCTCTTAAGATATAGATATATCTCCCTTCCGCAATTTACCTTCTGCAATTTACATTCAAGTCATGTGAGTTGCATTCAATTTGAGTATTTTCCTTCAGCTATGTCTTTACATTTCGGGTTTTACATTCAAGTTGTGTGAGTTGCATATCATATCCGCCAAACTTGAGATATTGCGCATACTCGCATTCAAAGAAGCCCCGAATACACCATGCAAACACGCCAATCTTAGGCCACTTGATGCACACACATGCCGCCTAAGTAGATAAAACTTAAAAGACTTGGATACGTGCAACCCCACGTAAATAAAATCTGCAAATAGGCATACAAATTGATCAAATACTTTCGTATTCTTTTCAAAAATCCATGCTTGTTCAAAATCGATATTTTCTAAAGCGTTTAAACTGACCCTTGAGCACCAGTTCAAGAAGGTTTACAACGAAAAGATCCCACTTGTCCACAGTTGCCCCATAAGTCAGATATTTCAAGAATATTTCGCTAGTTTGAGTAAGCTAGCTGGCATGCCCTAAAGCGACGTAGATACGAAAAGGTTCACTTCAGGCCTAAGAACCTAGAGTGGAAATTTTTGTGTGTCTACAGTATGAATGGGGAGAATGGCGTTTGTGCCATAGACCAACTCAAATGGCGTGGCATTTGTGGGAGTTCGGATGGAAGTCCTATAAGCCCATAAGGCTTCATCCAACTTCTCATGCCATGTCCTACCCTTCTCTAATGTTTTCTCAATAATGCTTATGAGAGTCTATTGGTGGCTTTAGCTTGGCCGTTGCCTTTAGGGTAGTAGGGCGATGAGAAGTGGTGAGTTATGCCATACGTGTTACATAACTTTACCATCCTCTCATTTTTGAAGGGGTTGCCATTATCAGACACTAGGTCTTTTGGAACCCCAAATCGTGCCAAGATATTTTCCTAATGAACGCCACTACATGTTGCCCCTGGACATTAGTCAGGGAGGTAGCTTCAACCCATTTGGAAAAGTATTCAGTGGCTACTAGTATAAACCTATGCCTATTTGATGCATGTAGAAAAATTGGTCCTATGATGTCAAACGCCCACATGGTGAATGGCCATGGGCTGACCATGGAATGCAATGTGGATGACGGGGTATGAATGGCGTGTCCATGCACTTGACATGGGTGACACTTCCTAACATGGTCATGGCAATCCTGCTTTAGAGTGGACCAAAAATAACCAACTCTAAGTATTTTCATTGCCATCATATTGGCATTTACATGCCCTCCACATTCTCCATCGCAGAATTCATGCATTACTATCCTAGCCTCCTTAAGGTCGACACACCTCAGTAAGATGCCAGTAAAACTCTTTTTGTAAAGAATCCCTCCCAAAATCAGATATCAGGTTGAAATCTTTCGAATAAAAGCTTTGTCTATGGACGAGGCGTATTCTAAAAATCCTCCATTTTCTAAGAACTCTTTAATGTCTTGAAACCAGGGTTTTTCAATGGAAGTTGTGTTGTTTTGGCAAATCTCCAAATTGTGTGTGGATGGTGTGGGCGAGTGTCATATTTCTAAGGGTCGGGTTCCCAAAGTGGGATCGACCCTTAGGGCTGAGCCCAAGGATGAGAGGGCATTGGCTATGCCATTATCCTCTCTTCCTACGTGTGTGAGTGTACACGATTTGAACGACTCGACCAGCTTGGTGGCTAACTCGTGGTATGGAAGAAGTTTTTCATTTTTGACTTGCCAAATTTTTAACACTTGGTTTATGACAAGTAAAGAATCTCCAAAGACTTCGATGCATGATGCCCCTAGAGTTTTCGAAATTTTCAAGCCTTGTATGAGTGCTTCATACTCAACTATATTGTTGGAACATTCGAAATCTAGGCGAATGGCGATGGGTATTTCTCCCTTTTCAGGGGATATGAGGATGATTCCTGCCCCAACCCCTCTTTGGTTTCGTACTCCATCGAAGTGCATCTTCCACACTTGGTTTTCACTTGAGTAGTTTAATAAGATATGATTTTGAAGTTGGTTTTGAAAGATGCCTTCGTCGAGCATTTCATCAAGTGTAGGATATGAATCCTCTAAAGGGAAGTCAGCCACATAGTCGGCTAGGGCTTGCCCCTTGATGGAGGTTTGATGGTGTAATTTTAGGTCATACTCCATCAAGAGGAACTGCCATTTACCCAGCCTACCCGTGAGGATAGTTTTTTCAAACAAATGCTTGATTGGATCAAGCCTAGACACTATCCAGATCTCATGATCTAGGAAGTAATGTCGAAATTTTTGGCAGGCCTATACCAAGGCCAAGCACGTCTTCTCCATGGCTTGATAGTTTCGTTCATAAGCCAATAGAGTTTTCAAAATATAGTAGATGGCATACTTTTTATGGGTGTCATCCTCATATTGAGCTAATAAGGCACCCAAGGCATTTGTATGCACTGAAATATAAAGCAAAAGAGGTTTTCCTTGCTTCAAAGGGTTTAAAACAGGAGGATTAACCAAATACACCTTTAATCTTTTGAAAACTTATCGTCGTCCCACACAAATTTCACCCCTTTTCTCAAAAGCTTGTTGAAAGGTTTGCAACTTGTAGCGAGGTTTGAAATAAACCTTCTAATTGATTGGAGGCGACCTTGGAGGCTTCGGATTTGAGTTAAATTGGAGGGTGGAGGCATATCTATGATGGCTCGACACATAGAGGGGTCGACTTCAATGCCCCTTTGGCTTACCATAAAACCTAAAAGCTTGCCGGATTCTACTCCGAAGACGCACTTTTGAGGGTTTAATTTCACTTTATAAAGGCTCAATCTTTCGAAAACTTTTTGCAAACAGTCGATATGGGTATCTCGGGTTTTTGACTTTACCAAGAGATCATCCACATACACCTCTAAGAGCTCATGAATTTGATCATGAAAGATCATGGTCATGGCTCTTTGGTATGTGGCACCGGCATTTTTCAAACCAAAGGGCATGACTGTATAGCAGTACGTGCCCTAGGGTATGTTAAAAGCAGTTTTCGCCTGGTCTCTTGGGGCTAATTTGATTTGATTATAGCCCGAGTAGCCATCCATAAAGGAAAACATTTCATGATTTGTAGTACTATCGACTATCAAATCAATATTTGGTAAAGGGAAGTTATCCTTTGGTGTGGCTTTGTTCAAGTTTCTAAAATCAATGCAAATTCGTATTTTCCCATTGGATTTTCGAACTACAACAATGTTGGAAAGCCAATTAAAATACGCAATGGGTTTTATAAAACCAGCTTTAAGCAGATCTTCTAAACCCTCCTTTACTTGTGAATGTACGTTCGGGTGAATCTTCCTAAGCTTTTTTTTATGGGTTTTGATTCTAGATCTTGGGGAAGACAATGCTCAACCACTTTCGGGTCTATACCTGGCATGTCTTCATACGTCCATGCAAACACATCGATATAGGTTTTCAAGAATGCAATGAATGATGCTTTTTCATGCTCATGCAAACATGCGCCTATCTTAATGTGCTTGGGTTTTGTTTCATTCCCTAAGTTGATCTCTATGAAATCCCCTCCTATAGAATTTGAAGGTTTTTCAAAATCAAGGATTTTGTTAAACTCGGGAAGCTCGAATGTGGGATCCTCCTCAGGGAGAAGGGGATCCTCTTCCAAGCCTTGGTCATTCTTGAGAATTCTAAATCCTAGGGAATTTGGAGTGGACGCATGATGTTTGCAAACACCTGGTTTTGATTTTGGAGTTTCTACAGGTTTTGAAGACTTGGGTCCTTTTATGAAGACAATTTCTTCAAAAGCCTTGGTTTTTTCCAAATTTTTACCAGGAGCTGCTATACACAAGATTTTGTTTTTGGGATTTTCTAATTTTTCTATTTTTTTGGTCTTTTGCAAAGCAAAGATACTTGGAGCTATACAAACTACAACTTTTTTTTATTTTTTGCAAATTTCTAATGTTTTTGGTTTTTGAGATTTTTCAAATTGTTTTTATATTTTGAGAATTTGCATTTTTTTTGGATTTTGGTTTAAGGAGGGATCTTCCATCATACCTACAAAGGAAAACGCCACAAATTAAACTCTAAATAAGAGGTCTAAATCATAGGTTTCGGCTCTCATAGGTTCCAGGGCACCCTTGACCCAAGTGGTCGCAGGTGGTGGTTCTGTTGGTGTGGTGGGAGTATAGCCTATCCCATACCGGCTTGGGTTTGCACTTGGCACTATGGGCTCGAAGCAACCTTGGTTTTGAGTCCCTAGACTTTGGTAGGGCATGTACCCCATGTTCAATAGCATGTTCCAAGTCTTTTTGTTTTTCGAAAAGTTTTGATATAATTCATAGTTTTGGAACTTGCTATCGTCCATGTCATGCTTAAATGGTTTCTTATCTAGGGTTTTTGGAAATAGTCGACACTTGGTCTTTCCTAGGATGGTGATGGTTTCGGGTGGGCAAGCCTTGGGCTGCCCTTTGATATACACGACCTTCCTAGGCTTTTGGAGGACGAGTTTGGGTGTCTTGACCAAGGGCTTTCCAAGGTTATCCTCATAGGCTTGGTGACCTCATAAGCAAGGAAAATTTTGGATTCCCTGAAGCTGAGGATGGTTTTCACCTAGAATTACCACAATCTGGTCTTCGTAGGGGATTTTCACATACCTATGCAAGGTGGATGGCACAACTCGCAGGCTATGTATCCAGGGTCTTCCAAGCAATAGATTGTAATGGGGGTGTATGTCTAAGATATGGAACACCCCCATGTGGGCTATGCCCCCTGTTTCCATGGGTAACTCTACGACTCCCAACGGTCTAGATGCATTCCCATCGTATCCAGTGATTACGATGGAGCTTGGGTTCACGGAGGTCAAGGTGACTCCGATTTGATACGCCACCTGGAGCGGAAGGATGTTGAGACCTCCTCCCCCATCAACTAAGCATTTGTTGAGAGGATAGTGATTCAAAACTACCTCGATATGCAAAGCTTGGTTGTGGGTTTCATACGGTCTTTCTATTTTGTCTTCCGAGAACACGATGGGTATTTTTGCACATATAGACGCCACTTGAGTTGACAAGAACTCAGGGGTTCTACTTGAGTTAACCTTGACTCTCTCTAAGATTTTTTCTAAAACAAGCCTATGCCTAGGTGAGATTTGTATCAGTTCTAGGATGGACATGTTTATTGGGATCTTGGAAAGATGATTTTTGAAATCATATGTGGTTAAAACAATTTGACCTTTGTCCGTTTTTGGCGAGACCTTAGGAATGCATGCTTTTGAATGGCCAAGGATACTGACCACTTTTTTAGCAATTTTTTCTAAGTGTTGGGGTTGATAGATCCTTCCAAACCTGGTCACTTCCCCTATACTTTACTAAGGCTCATGCCTATTGTGGCTTTATTTGAGTGCCTTGGAGCACCTCAA
Source organism: Brasenia schreberi (assembly GCA_036023115.1). Classification (NCBI taxonomy): domain Eukaryota; kingdom Viridiplantae; phylum Streptophyta; class Magnoliopsida; order Nymphaeales; family Cabombaceae; genus Brasenia; species Brasenia schreberi. Next base: position 5,497,691 of record JAYKKT010000073.1, read on the forward strand.
ATTTCTAGAACGACTCTAACCGGGGGCGGGACTCTAAGCGCTCCCCGGATTACTACTTGGGCGTTTTTCTTATAAATGATGAGAGATGATGCACAAGTAGTAAAACCAGAATGTGATGGATGCACTAGACTCATTGAAGTCGAGAAAGCGCATACCTCTTTTCCCTTCCCACTAGTGCTTGCGTGATTGGGGAAGGGTTCTTTGAATATGGCTTGGGCAGGCTCTGGTTCCTCAATGACCTGGAGCCAACCCTGTGCTATCAAGTTCTCAATTTTATTGAGGAGGGAGAAACATTGGGTTGTATCATGGCCTTTGAGCCGAGTCCTTCACTATTAGGTAAAAAAGGCCCTGCAACAATTGTTAAAGGGCCAAATAAGAGAAACAAAGTCATACTCACTATCTGACTTTTTATCATCTGATTACCAAACAAATAGTGATGATGAAATACCGAGCTTCCAACAGTATGATGGAAATGGAGATCCTCGATCCTATCTCCAATTATTTTCTCGAAGAGCCTATAAAAAGAGAGAGACTCTTCAAAATGGGTTTATTAGTTCCCCCATTCTCTAAAGGGGAATGCATCCAAGTAGCTGGCTTCCTACGATCTAAGCCAATTAGCCAGTTTGGAGGACTTGGCGAATTGCTTCATGCAAAGATTGTCACAACATAAAAGTCACGCTTTAAACACCCCGAATTTTCTAAAAATCAAAAACTCTCAAAAACACAAAAAGCTCGTTTGAGCCAAAATGACAACCTATTTTAAAATGTGAAAACAGGTACAAAAGGCAAAAGGAGAGCCCCGACAAGAAGAGCAAATCGAGCTCGGAGTCTCAAAAGCTACCCCCTACTCAAAAACGGAAGAAAGGAGAGCCCATTCAAAGAAAAGCATGACAAAAGGGTAAAAGTGTAATTTGGGTCAAAGAAAAAGCGCAAAGCAGCTCCAAAATGCAGAAAGAAGTCTAGTACCTGAAGAAGTCGACAGAAGTCCAAGACACGTCCCATCATAATAAAGAACGGAATCCGTGCGGCAATCTAAGTTCGATATCAACAGGAACCGCCCAGAAACCAAAACGGTGGACCGAAACGAACGTCAAAAAAGTCCTGAAAAGCAGAACACCGGTTGGAAGGAAGACCCAGGCCAGAGTTGGGCGTCCGATGAATCGAAGCTCGCTCAAAACCAACAGTGAAAAGCACGAGAAAGGACCAAAAAACCAAGGAGCAGAAGAAAAGTCTGGATTGGGTCTGGACCCAAAAATATCTAGATCCAGATCCAAATCCAAATAGTGTTTGGATTGGATTTGGATCTCAAAATATCCGAGGTCCAAGATCCAAGATCCAAACCCAAATAAATATTTGGAGTGGATCTGGATCTCAAAATATCCGAGATCCGTGATCTAGATCCACATAAGGTTTGGATTGGATCCGGATAGCCAGACCCAAATCCAAGACCCAATGTCCAAGATCCATTTAAAACCTCTATAAATAGAGGTACTGGGCTTGAAAAATCCTAGACATGAGGCTCAAAGGGGAGAGGCCTTTCACGTGGAAATAAAGGGGGGGAAGAGAGAGAAAAGGCCTTATTGGCTAAGGTGAGTTTTGCTTTGAGTTGGGATTGGCCCATGGAGGCAAGGGCTGCACCAACAAGATGGCGTCTCCTTCAAGCTAGTTGGGAGCGTTGCATGGTGGAGCTTGGCGGCTTGAGCGGCGGCTAGAGTGGTGCTACAACTTGAGGTAAGTACCTAAGCCCTAACGTAACCCACTTCTTCCCCTAATCCTCTAGACCACCCATCCTAGCCAAACCAGCCCCTAAAAACACCCCTAAACCAGCCAAGTTCTGGCCGGTTTTCACCAAGATTCCTACCCTAGATCACCACCTAACTAAGCTACCCTAAGACACAAGCCAAGTTCGGCCACCACCTGGCCGAACTCTCCCTTGAACCCAACCAAGTTCGGCCAGCTTTGGCCGAACTTCCCATTTGAAACGACCCTAACTCGAGCCACCTTGGCTCGAGCCCTTCCCCTAAAAACCCACGGCCTGCACCAGCAGGCTGTGTCCCATTTTCTACCCAAGGTTTGGCCTGCCCTAAAGGTAGGCCAACTACCTAAAAACAAGCCCAGCCCTCGACTGGGTTTTCCCTCCCCACATACCTAAGACAGCCCAGCCAAAGTTGGCCGGGCTTCCTTCCTTTTTCACCATAACCTGGCCTGCCATTCGGTAGGCCACCAAAACCTAAACACACGGCCAAACCAGGTCATGTGTTACCCTCTTTGAAACCATACCAGGCTTGCCTTAAGGCAGGCCATTCACCTTAAAACCACTCGGCCATACTGGTCGTGGTCCCTTACCAAAGACCCAAGACAAGACCTACCATCCGGCAGGTTATTCACCTAGCTTAACCGTGTGTGCCTTGAACCCCTACGCTCACCTGGGCCCATCTTAGTTAACCAGCCCTTAACCTAGTCGTGGTTTGCCTAGGATCAGCCCCAACCACACCCTAAAGTCACGCCTTCTAGAGCCACCTTGACTCGAGTTTCACAAGACCTAAACCAAGGCCAAATGCTGGCCTAATACCAAGTATAAACCACACCTAAGCCAAGGCCAAATGCTGGCCTAATTCCAAGTCTAAACCTCACTAAACCCAAGGCCAAATGTTGGCCGAATCCTAAACCTAAACCCTATCACTCGAGCCAAGGTGGCTCGAGTCATGCCTTGCCCAAACCAGCCCCAAGTAGCCCCAAACCCAGTATAAGCTTGCAACTCCCGGAACTCCAAGTCTCTCCAAGCTCTCAAGCTCTCCGGCTTCGCTCCCACGTGCCCCGGACTCCATAAGAAGAAGGTGGATTCGCTTCTTGTACAATCCCAAATCAAGAACCTGGAAAAGTGTAAGTCGTTTGATATATATCAAGTCTCTTTTCTATTCAATTCAATTCATGATACGGGGTTGTAATAACGGAGCATCGTCTCCCCCCGGAATGTAATAACGGTGCTGGACACACGAGACACACACATACACTTGAGCTTTTCCGCTCTTATCTCGTACACAAGCACCACGTACACAATTGAGCCTTTTCGCTCTTATCATATACATACGTATTTCAATTCAGCTGGGTTGTTACATTAAGTCGTGTGAGTTTGTCTTTCAATTACACACTCGCACCCAAGAAGCACCCGAGCGATTGCTCAAACACCTCACGCACATTTTGGCCTCAGAAGCCACTAAGATATAGCCATATCTATATACTTTCTGCTGCATGAGTTTTCCCGGTTCAGCTGTGTACGCATTTCAATTCCGGGTTTTAAATTCAGTCGTGTGTGTTGTCTTTCAATTTATACACATACACACACACCATAATTGAGCCTTTCTGCTCTTACATATATCTATATCTCCCTTCTGCTGCGTTTTACGGTTCAGTTGCGTGTGTTGCATTTCAATTTATACACAACACCCACGCACATATTGAGCCTTTCCGCTCTTAAGATATAGATATATTTAAATTTCTACAATTTACATTCAAGTCATGTGAGTTGCATTCAATTTGGGTTTTCCCTTTTGCTAAGTCTTTAAATTTCAGGTTTTACATTCAAGTTGTGTGAGTTGCATTGCATACTCGCCATACTCGAGCTAGAGTGCATACTTGCATCGAACAAACCCTGAACAAAATCGTGCAAGACGCCCAACTTAGGCCACTTCACACACACTCCACGCCTAAGTGGTTGAAACTGAAAGACTTAGGGTCGCCCAAATCAAAAACTCGCCAAGTGCATGATTTCAAAAGGATTTCCAAACACCTGTTTATTCAAAAATCAATTTTGAGTTTAACTTCTTTCAAACGAAGTCTCTAAGCGTACAGACTGACCCTTGCGCGTCGGTGCAAGAAGATCTGCGATGAAAAGATCCCGCTTGCCTACAATTGCCTTTCAAAAGTCAGATACTTCAAAACTACTTTGCTAGTTTGAGTAAGCTAGCTGGCACGCCCTAAAAGCGAACGTAGATTGCGAAAAGATTCACTGCAGGCCTAAGAAACCCGAAGTCAAAGATTTTTCGTGTCTACAGACGCCCACTCTAAATATTTGGAGAGACACCAAACAAGCCCTTAACGAGGATGCACACACATTCATCATCAGGTGGAGGTCACTCCTAAGCCAGGTCAAGGAACCCATTTCTGAAGGATGTGCGGTAATGCTTGTAGACACAGAAAATCCTCGTCTCCGGGTTCTTAGGCCTGAAACGAATCTTTTCGTGCTTACGTCGCTTTAAAAAGGGCGTGCCAGCTAGCTTTATCAAACTAGCGAAGTGATTTTTGAAAATATCTGACTTTTGGGGCGACTGTGGACAAGTGGGTTCTTTTCGTCGCAGACTTTCTTGCACCGACGCGCAAGGGTCAGTCTGTACGCTTTAGAAAAACTCGATTTTATATAAACACGACTCTTTTGAAAAATTTGAAAGTGTTTTTATCGATTGGTTTTGTCAAATTTGCAACTTTTACACATGGGATCTATGCGCTCCTATGTCTCTCGGGTTTTAGCCAATTTTGGCGTATAGTCGTGTGCATCCAGTGCTTGATTTAAGGTAAGTTCTATACGATTTTATCAGTCTGGTTCGATGCAAGTATGCTCCCTATCTCGAGTGTGGCGAATATGCAACGCAAACTCACACAACTTGAAGGGAAAACTCAGAATTTAAAGACATAGCAGAAAGGGAAATATGGCTATATCTTAGATGCGAAAGGGAAAATATATATAGCTATATCTTAAAAGCGAGAAGGCTCAATGTGAGTGAGTGCTTTGAGTGTATAAATTGAAAGGGCAACTCACACGACTTGAACCTTAAAAACCCAGCTGAAAGGGGAAATACGTATATATATGTAAGAGCGGAAAGGCTCAATGTGAGTGAGTGCTTTGAGTGTATAAAATGAAAGACAACTCACACGACTTGAACCTTAAAACCCAGCTGAATGTATATAAATAGAGCTATATCCTATGGGCTGTTGAGGCCCGTTTTGTGTGCAAAAGGTGTGCAGATAAGAGCGGAAAGGCTCGAGTGTACGTGTGTGATTCGTGTTTCAAACCATAATATTACATCTCGGGGGGAGACTACGCTCCATTATTATAACCCCGTATCGAATTTAATTGAAACTTGAATCAATGTAAAAGATCAGGTTCGAGCACTTACACGTCGTCTGCTTAGACTTTTCTTCTTATCAATGGAATCCGACCTTAGGTACAGCTGTTGGATGGACCTCTCCCTACGAATCGATTAGGTGCATGGGGTGTTGATCCTAATCTCGGGTCTAGGCTAGGTCTAAATGAGTGGTCTTGGGTAAGAGTTAAACCAAGGTCCTAAGGGGATACTCGGCCAAAGGGTGGCCGAGTTGGGTTGGTGTGTTGGGAATGATCTTAGGCGGGGTTCTAAGGAAATGGTATAAGGGAATGCTCTACACAAGGATGGCTGATCTAGGTAGTTTTTAGGATTGGCTTAGGTAGAGTTTTAGCTAAGGTAGGAGGTTAAGGCTTTAGGAGTTTAATGGAACGGGTCTAGGGTGAGCTCGGCCAACTAATGGCCGAACTTGGGATGGTCTTGGGTAGGGTTTTAAGGTACAATTCTAAGAAAAGGTTGCTAAGGCAATGCTCGGCCAAATGGTGGCCGAGCTGGGTGAGATTTAGTAGATGGTCTTAGGTGGGTTTTGAAAACCAGGATCTAAGTGGATGCTCGGCCAAATAGTGGCTGAGCTGGGTAGGGTTTAGTGGGTGGTTTAGGTAGTTTTAGGCCAATGTTCGGCCAGCTAGTGGCCAAGCTCGATGAGTGTGGGTGACTATGGAAATCGAGTGCATTAGGCACTCGGTTTGGTTAGGCCTTTTAGGTTGAATGGCAAGGGTTTAAGGAAGGGTTGAAAGCCAAGATTTAAAATGGTTAATGGGGTAGATCTAGAAAAAGCTCGGCCAGATATTGGCCGAGCTTAGGTGGTTTTGTTTGGGGCTGGTTTTTGGGTAGAGTAGGATGAGTTTTGGCAAGGCTCGGCCAGCACTTTGGCCGAGCTTGGTTAGTTTTAGGGGGTATGGTTTTAGGTAGTTTGGAGGGTTAGGGAAAGGGAGGTTTAGTTTAGTGCTTTAGGGACTAACCTTAGTTAGGAAAAACCGTCCTGCTCCTATTGGTTCCACGCATCTATCCTTCACGCCTTGAGAGAGCCATCCAAGCTGCCGGATTCCATCTTGTTACAGCACCAAGCCTTGCTTGAAATCAAAAGAACAACCCACAACATACACCCACATGTTCAGCCCACAATGGAAAAGCCAAGTCAAGCCACTTTCCTTGACTTGCTTTTCCTCTCTCACTCTCTCTCTCTCCAACCCAAGCAAGGACGTGAAACAAGAAAAAAATTTGCAGCCTTCGTGAATCAGCCCCTCACGTCCTTTTATAGATTTCTTATGTGGATATTGGATCCTGGATTGATTCTAAAATCCGGATCCAATCCAAGTCTTGTTTGGATCTGGATCTTGGGTCTGGATCTGGATATTTGGATCCAAATTTGGTCCAAATTTTTTTCCTTCTTCTCTCCTTCTTGGCGTCTTGAGTCGAACGTTTCGTGCGGGCCTTGAGTTTATCAACGATCCGTCTTAAGCGGGGGGTTTCCCCATTTCATCGTCCGAGCTCCTTTTCGCCTTTCCGGACTCTGTTTCAACTGATTTTGGTTGTTTTCGACTTGGATTGTTCGTGATTTCAGGGGCACTGTTGGCTGGGCCTCTGATGCTTCTGGCTTGAAGTCCATTTGCGGCTCGGGGCTCCTCTTTTGTCTTTGAATTTGGCCTTTGATCGGGCTAGGCCTGCTCTCTGAATCTCTGTTGCAACTACTTTGGACCAGGCTTTACTTGTTTATCTGGGCTTTTGCAAAAATAGGACTTTCGTCCACTTTCAAGATTTTTCATGTTTCGAACAAGGTTGGAAAATAGAGTTTTGAAGTGTTTGAGTTCCTGAGTTTTTGAAATCTCCAAACTTGGCTTTTTGAGCTGATTTTCGAACTAGGCATTTGGTTTTGGGAAATATTTGGATTTTGGGGTGTTTACAATGCTCATCCTCAAAAATTTTAAAACTGATTTGAAAGCTCTCCTCTCCCTACATGAAATCTCTAGTTTTCAAAAATTAATAAAAAAAGCTTCCCTCTTTAAAACAAATTCGAAAAAGGGAAATTATGAAGATTTGTGGAAAGGGAAATTTTTTCTTAAAACCAAGTTTGAAAAACCTAGGACATATGGGCCACATGCACCGAAAGGAGGAGCAAAAACTCAAAAAGTGGCCAATGTCCGAGTAAAGCCGAGTTCGGTCGGGCCCTATAAGCCCTCTCGACAAAAGTCTTTTGAGAAAAATAAAAAAATCATAAAAAGTTTGAAAAAAGAGAATACACCAACCTAGGACAACCGCTCATGGAAGTCCTATACATTTTGTTAGCATAAGGTCTTACGAGTCTCCCTGAAATCCCCTAAGGGGCACCTCCTCAAGGAAGGTTTTTAAATAGTTTTGTAAATATCATAGGCTCAAAGGCCATGATACAGAACATTGCTATTCCTTGAAAAATAAAATTGAGGACTTGATAGAGTAGGGTAGGCTCCACGTCTCAAAGGAACAAGATCCCCCTCAAGCCATCTTCAAAGAACCCTTCCTGAATCACGCAAGTACGAGCGAGAAGGATAAAGAGGTATGCCTTCTGTAAACACCCCAAAATCAAACGATTTTTAAAAACAAACACCTGGTTTGAAACATCCATTTCAAAACCAAACTTTGAGTTTTCGAAAACCCAGGAGTTGCAAAAGCCTTAAACTTTTGTTTTAAACTCCTTTCAAAATACGAATTTCTCAATAAAGGCTAGGATTAGGGGTTTTTGATTAGGATTGGGTTAGGGAGCTCCCTTTGCATATGTTGGTGCAGCCCATGGTGGTGGAAGAAGGGTGGTAGCCGAAGGGTGGAGCTCCTCGCCGAAGGTGGAAGATGGTGGAGTCGGTTGAAGTGGAGAGGTGGTAGCCGGGTGATGGAGTGGCGGTGGAATGGCAGGTGGATGGAAGTGGTGGAGCTTGGAGGGAGTGGGGGGGATGAGAGTGGAGGAGAGAGAGTGGAACCCGCAAGGAAGGTGGGCTTTTATAGGCTAGAAATGGGCTAGGTTGGTTAGGGGGTTGTGGGCTAGATATTTGTAATAAGGTGGGCATGGGACATGGTTTGGGGTAGGTCGGTTAGGGGGGCTGGTTAGTGGTTTAGGGTAGGTCGGTTAGGTGGGCTGGGACTTAGTGGTTAGGGGTTTAATTAGGTGCATTAAGGTGGGTTTAGGCTTAGTTGGTTAGGGTCTAGGTGGTCTAGCTAGGTGAGGTGAACTAGGTGAGGTTGGGGCAGTTTTGGGTGAGGATGGCTAGTTTTGGGTTAGGTAAGGTTTTAGGGAAAGTGGCTAGGTGAGGTGAGCTAGCTTAGGGCTAGGTTTTAGGAACCTCCCCTAGGCGTCGGTCCCTTGCTCCATTTGCAGCCATGCCCAAGTTGGTGCAGCCCTAGGTCAGGTGTAGGTACATACAAGCTTAAACCCACACTCTAGGCTAAACCCACAAGGTTAACCCCACCCTTGACCAAAAGTCAAGGCTACCAACTTTCTCACTCATACTTTATCACCCTTTCTCTCTCTACCAAGCTTTTCACATGAAATATTTGTGGGCCTCTCCTCCATTTATGAGAAGGTGATGTGGGCCATGGATGTAGATATTGGATTTGGATCTTGGGATCCAAATCCAAATCCAAATCTAAATACATGTTGGGTTTGGATCTGGATATATATGGTCCAGATCCGACCTAAATCTGATTTTTTTTATTCCTTCATGGTGTTTCGAAACGGACGGTTTGTGTGGGGCCTGACTTCATCAGTACTCCGTCTTGCGTTGGGTCTTTGCCAACATTGTCGTCCGCTCTTCTTTTTACCTTACGGAGTTCATTTTGAGCAAATTTTTGATATCTGGGGCTTGGATGTCCGAGAATCTGGAGATGATTTTGATACGAGAGTTGATGTGCCGGGCTTGAAGTATGCTCCAGGTCCGGGCTCTCTTTTGCCTTTTCGGTCCTGCTTTCATCAGGCCAAGGTGCTTTTGGGGGTTCAAAATACCTTTTTAAGGTTTTAAAACTATGTGTATAGAGTTTTAAAACATATACAGGTTCAAAGTATGTAAAGGGTTGTTTGGAAGGTGTAAACACCCCGAAATCCCACGAATTTCTCAAATCCATTTGGTTTTTAAAAGCAGCCCCAAAGGGCCGTTTTGAGTCTGGAAACCCAGGAGCCTTCCAAACAACCCTGTACATATGCTTTGAACTTTATATTTCAAAAATATATAATATGGCTTTTGAAAACCTTTTAAAACACGTTTTTGAAACCCCGAAGCAGCTTGGCCTAATCCAGACAGGACCAGGAAAGCTAAGGAGAGCCCGGAACCGGAGCACATGTCGAGCCCGGTACAACAACTCTCGTATCAAATCCACACCCCTAGGATCTCGAACGTCCAAGACCCTGTTGTCATCAAAACATCATTTGAAGTCATCTCCGGAAGGCGAAAACAGAGGCGGACGATCATGTTGGCGAAGACCCAACGCAGACGGAGTACTGATGTTGTTAGGCCCCGCACAAACCGTTCATTTCGAACACAGCTCGAAGGAGTCAGAGTTCAGTTTGGATCGGATCTGGACCATATATATCCAAATCCCAGTCCAAACCCATGTATGGACTTGGATTTGGATTTGGATTCAAAAATCCAATCCAATATCCATATCCATGGCCCACATCACCTTCTTATAAATGGAGGTGGGGCCCACTTGAATTTCACGTGGGATTATGGGCATGAGAGAGAGTGGGGGAGGATAAGATCAAGTGTGTGTTGTAATTAAGCTTGACTTGTGTGTCAAGTTTGGGGTTAATCATGTGGGTTAGCCTAATTAAGTGGGTTTAAGCTTGTAATTAGCCAAAACCTAACCTAGGGCTGCACCAACATGATGTGGTTAAGGTCTATGGGCCATGCAAAGGGAGCTCCTTCACCTAAACCTAACCAAAAACACCTAATCCTAGCTTTCCACCCTAATCTGGCCCTAATCTGAACCTAATCACCTAACCCACTTCCCTAATCCCGACCTAATCCCAACCTAATCACCTAACCCACTTTCCTAATCCTTCCCTAAACCTAGGTTAATTTCCCTAAACCTAGCCTAATCCTAACCTAATCACCTAACCTACCTCACTAAACCTCACCCTAGAACCAACCCACCTAGCTAAACCCTAAACCTCTAAACCACCCCTAGCCCACAACCTACCCAAACCACTTGTATTTAAAATATCTGGCCCTACCCTTTCCAGCCCACCTTATCACCACACCACCCTACCTAAACCACCTAACCACTACCCCAAAATCAGCCCTAACCGACCTAGCCCAGCCCTATATAAACCCCCCCCTTGGGGGCGGGTTTTCCCATCAAGAAGCCCCCTTCCACCAGCCGGGTCCTCCCATTTCCCAGCTCAGCCGACTCCCATCCTTGCTCCACTTGCCTCACAGCCCACCTCCACCTGCACCACTACCTTCCAGCCGAGCACCACCACCACCACCATCACCCGGCTGAACTCCAGCCTAAGCTCCCCAATCACCCGGCTGATTCCCTTCTACCCGCCACCATCTCTTCACTCGGTAAGTACCCTACCTTCCACCTTACTTCCTCTTCACTCCCTCTCCACTCTCAGCCACCTAATCCACTACCGTATCAACCTAAGGCCAGCCACTAGCCGCCACCATTCCCCCTCGGCCAGGTCATAACTACCCTAACTACCCGCCACCACCTAGACATCTTAGCTTCATTCGGCCACCCTATCCGACTCCCTAAAACCTGCCCATATCACCCCAATACACCTACTACACCCACTACCACCTGGCCCCATCTCCTAGCTAGTTCCCCTACCTTACACCACCCATAGCCACTCTAACTACCCGCCACCACCAAGTCCTCCTAGTCGGCCACTCCAACCGACTGTCATTTCATTCGGCCACCCTAGCAACCTGCCAACCTTAGGTGATCCGTTAAACCTTCCCTTGGGTTCACCCTTTGCACAACCTACCTTAAAACTAAACCCTATCCTTAGTGACCCTACTTAGGCCCTTTAGCCGAACATGCCAAAAGAGCCTTTTCTTAGCAGCCGGCCACCTTCAAGGCGCCTCTTCCGCGCACCAAGGACACTCGGCCAACACCCCTTGCCGTTCAACCTCGCGGAGCTCCCTTTCGCAGCCCAAGGCGAAGGCCAAGCCCACGCTCAAGCAAGGCACCTTCGGACCAGCTATTAGTAACTGCCTAACTCGGTCTTTAGTTGTATACATGCTTGAGATTCAATTCGATACGGGGTTGTAATAACGGAGAATAGTCTCCCCCCGCTTGTAATAACGTGGCTTGGCACACCCACACACGTGCACTCTCTTAGTTGTGCACGATTTTGAACACACACGGGCCTAATCAGCCCCTAATACATAAATATATACATATATTTTAATTTTCGTAGGGTTTTGCTTAAGTTGGGTGTGTTGTCTTTCAATTCAAGCACTCACACACATTGAGCCTTCTCTCTTATTTGAAAGACCCAAGTAAGGGTCGTGTTATACTATTTGGGCTTTCATTTCATGTCGTGTGTGTAAGTCTTTCAATTCAAGCACTCACACACATTGAGCCTTCGCTCTTATTTGAAAGACCCAAGTAAGGGCCGTGTTATACTATTTGGGCTTTCATTTCATGTCGTGTGTGCAAGTCTTTCAATTCAAGCACTCACACACATTGAGCCTTCGCTCTTATTTGAAAGACCCAAGTAAGGGTCGTGTTATACTATTTGGGTTTAATTTCATGTTGTGTGCATAGTACTTCAATTCAAGCACTCACACACATTGATCTTTCGCTCTTATTCCCAAGACCTTAATCAAGGCCATACTGCAAGTTATATTTGGGTTTAATTTCATGTCGTGTGTGTAAGTCTTTCAATTCAAGCACTCACACACATTGAGCCTTCGCTCTTATTTGAAAGACCCAAGTAAGGGCCGACCTATACTATTTGGGTTTAATTTCATGTCGTGTGTGTAAGTCTTTCAATTCAAGCACGCACCCACATTGAGCCTTCGCTCTTATTTGCAAGACCCGAGTAAGGGCCCATATACATACTCTATATACATATCTCCCTTCGGCATTTACATTTCAAGTCATTTCCCTTCGGTTATTTCCCTTCGGCATTGTCTTTACATTTCGGGTTTTTCCTTTGGAGTAGTGTGAGTTTGCATTGCATCTACGCCATACCACGAGGTAGGACGCATATTGCATCAAAGCAAGCCTCGCTCGAATTCGCCCATGTAGTGGAGTGTTCATAACACACAAACTAGGTGGCCCATTGTAAACACCCCGAAATCCCACGAATTTCTCAAATTCATCTGGTTTTGTAAAAGCAGCCCCAAAGGGCTATTTTGAGTCTGGAAACCCAGGAGCCTTCCAGACAACCCTGTACATATGTTTTAAACTATATCTTTCAAAAACATACGATATGGCTTTTGAAAACCCTTTTAAAACATGTTTTGAAACCCCGAAGCGGCTTGGCCCGATCAAGACAGAACCAGGAGGGCCAAGAAGAGCCTGGAACCGGAGCACTTGTCGAGCCTGGCACAGCAACTCTTGTATCTGATTCACACCCCAGGATCTTGAACGTCCAAGACCCTGTTCTTACCAAAATATCATTTGAAGTCATCTCCGGAAGGCAGAAACGGAGGCGGACGACTATGTTGGCGAAGACCCAACGCATACGGAGTACTGATGCTGTCAGGCCCCACACAAAATCATCCGTCTCGAACCCAGCTCGAAGGAGTCAGAGTTCAGTTTGGATTGGATCTGGACCATATATATCCAGATTCCAATCCAAACCCATATGTGGACTTGGATTTGGATTTGGATCCAGAGATCCAATCCAATATCCATAGCCATGGCCCACATCACCTTCTCATAAATGGAAGTGGGGCCCACTTGAAATTCATGTGGGATATTGGGCATGAGAGAGAGTGGGGGTGAAAAATATCAAGAGTGTTGTATTAAGCTTGACTTGTGTGTCAAGTTTGGGTTATCATGTGGGTTAGCCTAATTGAGTGGGTTTAAGCTTGTAATTAGCTAAAACCTAACCTAGGGCTGCACCAACATGGGGTGATCAAGGTCTATGGGCCATGCTAAGGGAGCTCCCTCATCTAAACCTAACCCAAAATGACTAATCCTAGCCTAAACCCCTAATCCACCCCTAATCTGAACCTAATCACCTAACCCACTTCCCTAATCCCGGCCTAATCCCAACCTAATCACCTAACCCACTTCCCTAATCCCGGCCTAATCCCAACCTAATCACCTAACCCACTTCCCTAATCCTTCCCTAAACCTAGATTAATTTCCCTAATCCTAGCCTAAACCTAGCCTAATCACCTAACCTAGCTCACTAAACCTCACCCTAAAACCCAACCACCTAACCTAGCCCTAAACCCCTAAACCACCCTTAGCCCACGATTTACCCAAACCCCTAGTTTTAAAATATCTGGCCCAACCCTTTCCAGCCCACCTTATCTACATACCACCCTACCTAAACCACCTAACCACTACCCTCAGCCCAGCCCTAACCGACCTACCCATTCCCTATTTAAACCCCTCCCCTTTGTGGGCGGGTTTTCTAAGGGGGAGCCCTCACCTCAGCCCAGCCGACTCCACTCTCCAACCTGTCCGCCTGCTCCACTCCCCAACTGCTCTACCTGCTCCGTCAGCTCCACATGCACCACCACCTTCCCTCTTCCATCCACCACCACCATCCCTCAGCTGGACGCCACCACCTCCACCCAACCGAACCAGCCAACAGTCCACCTGCCCGCCTGCTTCCCACTTCATCCGCCACCTCTCCCCATTTGGTAAGTACCCCAAACTCCCTCAAAGCCCCTCTCTTCCACCTCTCCACTCTTAGCCACCCATCCTATCTTCATCTCAGCCCCTTTGCCACCACCACTTTCACTTAGCCGAACCTAGCACAGCCCAAGCTGCCGGCCACTACCTAACCATCCTTTCCCATTCGGTTTTCCCCTAGGTGTCCCATTCGGCCTTCCCACCAGCTCACCTTTTAGGTCCAGTTTCCCTAAACTCTCAACTCCCCTAGTGACCCTAAGAACCCACTCATTCAGCCCCTTTAAACCCCCTACTTTGAGGCGCCATCTACTTGCCACCGGCCACCTTCGAGGCGCCTATCCCGCGCCCCACTTGCAGCCGGCCAGCACCTTTGATCACCTACCTTTGCGGAGCTCCCGTTTGCAGCCCAAGGCCAAGCCCACGCTCAAGCAAGACCTCTATGGACCAGCTACTCGTAAGTGTCTAAACTCGGTCCTTAGTTGTATACTTGCTTGAGATTCAATTTGATACGGGGTTGTAATAACGGAGCATAGTCTCCCCCCGCTTGTAATAACGTGGCTTGGCACAACCACACACGTGCACTCTCTTAGTCGTGCACGATTTTTAGTACACACGGGCCTAATCAGCCCCTAAAATATAAGTGTACCTATATACTTTCATTTTCGAAGGGTTTTGTTTAAGTTGGGTGCGTTGTCTTTCAATTCAAACACTCACACACATTGAGCTTTCGCTCTTAGTTGCAAGACCCAAGTAAGGGCCGACCTATACTATTTGGGTTTCATTTCTTGTCGTGTGAGTAAGTCTTTCAATTCAAGCACTCTCACACACATTGAGCTTTCGCTCTTATTTGAAAGACCCAAGTAAGGGCCGACCTATACTATTTGGGTTTCATTTCATGTCGTGTGAGTAAGTCTTTCAATTCAAGCACTTTCACACACATTGAGCCTTCGCTCTTACTCCCAAGACCTTAGTAAAGGCCTTATTGCAGTTATATTTGGGTTTCATTTCATGTCGTGTGTGTAGTACTTCAATTCAAGCACTCTCACACACATTGAGCTTTCGCTCTTACTCCCAAGACCTTAGTCAAAGCCATACTGCAATTTATATTTGGGTTTAAATTCATGTCGTGTGTGTAAGTCTTTCAATTCAAGCACGCACCCACATTGAGCCTTCACTCTTATTTGCAAGACCCGAGTAAGGGCTCATATACATAAGATATATACATATTTCCCTTCGGTTATTTCCCTTCGGTTATTTCCCTTCTGTCATTTCCCCTTCAGTATTGTCTTTACATTTCGGGTTTTCCCTTTGGAGTAGCATGAGTTTGCATTGCATCTACGCCATACCATGAGGTAGGACGCATATTGCATCAAAGCAAGCCCCGCTCGAATTCGCCCATGTAGTGGAGTGTTCATAACACACAAACTAGGTGGCCCGAAAAGGGATAAAAGAAAAGACTTAGGCACGTGCAAATCCACGTGATCTAAAATATGCAATCGCATCCTGAAGACCCGAAATAGACACCTCGAACCGCTTCATAGACTTTCTCTCCAAAACTCGATTTTTTGCAAAGCGTACAGACTGACCCTTGCGCATCGGTGCAAGAAGGTTTGTGACGACAAGAGCTTACTTGCTCACAGTCACCATGTTTAGAAGTCAGTGTTAAAAATATCTTCGCTAGCTTAAGTAAGCTAGCTGGCACGCCCTATTTGTATACATAGGCCTTAGACACACGAGAAGATCCACTCCAAGCCCCGAAAGAGGCGAAGAGGCGGGGATTTTCGCGTGTCTACAGAGATTGGCACGCCCGGTGGAACGTGAGCCTTTTCAAAAATCGAGTTTACTTGTAGAAGTCTTGCGAAAATTTTGTAAAAATGTGTCGTTTTAACTTGTTTTCTTTGCTTGTACTTAGGAAATTTTGAAAAAGCTTGAAAAGCATGTCAAAATCCAATCCAAGTGAAGTGTCGAGCCAAGGCTCATGTGCATCAAGTTCTCACTCTAGGAGGATTTTCAAAAACAAAATAAAACTAGATGAAATCGAGGACTTGAGAAGGGAGTTTGAGTTCAAAATCGATGCTCTCAGCCGAGAGGCTGAAGTAGGCGATTCATGTTCATCGAACGGTGAACAAAGGCCTAAAAAGAAATTTGAAAAACCTCGCAAGCAAAAAGAGGCCTCCGTAATAGAAGGCAACCAATACCACGAGTCCTTCACACAAAAGGACCGTAAAGCCCTACAGCAGCTGCTGAAAGGCCAGAATAAAGAGAAAAGAAGCTACGCCCTGTCTGATTTCCTTCCTATGGATTACGAAACAGACAGTGACGATGAAATACCGAACTTCCATCGGTATGATGGCATGGGAGACCCTAGGTCTCACTTGCAGCTTTTCTCGCGTCGAGCCCATAAGAAGAAAAAGGACTCGATGAAATGGGTGTATTGGTTCCCTCTATCCCTTAAAGGCACAGCTGCCAAATGGCTGGCTTCCTACGACTTAAGCCAGTTCGCTACTTTTGAAGAGTTAGCGAACTGCTTCATGCAAAGATTTGCACACAATGTGGAAGTCACGCCAACCTTGAATACCTTAAGGGATACAAAGCAAGGCATGAACGAAGACGTGCATGCCTTCATTATAAGATGGAGGTCGCTTTTAGGCCAAGTGCGAGAGCCTATATCCGAAGGATGCGCAGTAATGCTCATCCTGGATAATTTCAAAAGCAAGTTAAAAACCCTTCTCTCGCTCCACGAGATTTCAACTTTCCATAAGTTGATCAAAAAGGTCTCCCTTTTCGAAACCAACTTGCGAAAAGGGACATACGACCACTTATGGAAAGGAAGTGCCGTTCCAAAAACCCGTTTGGAAAAGCCCATTGCATATGGGCTGCCCACGACGGACAAAGGGGCAAAGCCCTATAAATCGCCAATGTCCGGGTGGATCCAGGCATGGCGGGCACTTCCAAGAATTTTGAAAAAATAGAAAATAAGAGAGAACGTAATTTTCAAAAACCGGTTGAAAAATGGGAGTATACTCCGCTGGGACAACCTGTGTCGGAGGTCCTAGACCTCCTACTTGCCTAGGGCATGATAGAACTCCCTGAAATCCCCGAAGGAGTCACGTCCAAAGGGGGGTGTTTAAACCGATTTTGCAAGTATCATCGGCTCAAAGGCCATGATACCAAACGCTGCTTCTCTCTTTTAAATAAAATTGAGAACTTGATAGCGGAAGGCCGGCTCCAGGTCACTGCGGAACCTGAGCCACCTCAAGCTATCTTCAAGGAACCCTTTCCCAAACACGCTAGTGGCAGTGGGAAAGGAAAGGAGGTATGTACCCTCACCATTTCCAAGGAACTAACGCAAAAGCCAGAACCTGGTCGACCTACTTGTGCGCCCATCCTTGTACTATACAAGAGGCCCGCCCAAGTCGTCATTCGGGGACCACCAAAAGTGGAAACCCCGGCAAAACCAGTTTTGAAAATCTAAGGTTCTCCTCAGCTCATCCTTAGAGCCAAGTCTAGCGCAAACCCTAGGCTGGTCGTGGGGGAAGTCACTAGATCCGGGAGGATCTACCAACCCCCGCACCTTCAAGGTGCTCAAAAGGTGGTCAGTGTGCCCGGCCCCTCAAAAGCATGTATCCCTAGTGGTCTGCCAAAAGCAGATAAGGACAAAATCATCCTAAATCCTTATGATTTCGAAAACCACCTTTCAAAGATTCCTATTCACATGTCTATCCTAGAGCTTATCAAAACCTCACCTAGGCATAGACTTGTCTTAGAGAAAATTCTAGAAAGGGCCAAGGTTGATTCGAACATAAGTCCGGAATCCTTGTCTGCCCAAGTGGCTTTATTAGGAGCAAAATCGCCCATCACCTTTTCGGAAGATGATGTAGATAGACCCTACGAAACCCATAACCAGGCCCTGCATATCGAGGTGGTTCTAAACAACCACTCTCTGGACAGGTGCCTAGTCGATGGTGGAGGAGGGCTCAACATCCTTCCACTTCACGTGGCGTACAAAATCGGAGTCACCTTGACTTCAGTGAACCCAAGCCCCATCGTTATCACTGGATACGATGGGAATGCGTCTAGGCCTTTAGGATCCATCGAACTCCCAATGGAAACGGGAGGGATCGAACACACGGGGGTGTTCCATGTCTTGGACATCCACCCCCATTATAACCTGTTGCTGGGAAGACCCTGGATACACAGTTTGTGCGCCGTGCCATCCACCTTCCACAGGTGTGTTAAGATCCCTTTTAGGGACCAGGTCGTAGTGATCCTAGGTGAGAGTCACCCACAGCTTCAGGGGATCATAAACTCCCCTTGTTTATCGAGCTCCCAGGCCCATGAGGCTAACCTGGGGCAAATTATGGTTGAGCCACCTCGGCTCGTGTTGAACAACCCTAGGAAGGTTGTATATGTGAAGGGGCCGCCCAAAGCAGGCCCCCTCCCGACTCTAATCCTCTTAGGAAAACCCAAACATTCCCTATTTCCAAAACCCCTGGACAAAAGGCCATACGAGCCTAATATGGACGATAGCATGTTCCAGGACCACGACTTATATCCCATCTTTTCAAAAAACAAAAGGTCGTGGAACATGTTATTGAACATGGGCTACACGCCCTACAAAAGTCTAGGGGCACAAAACCAGGGTCTCCTAGAACCCATCCTTCCTAGGGCCAACCCAAGCCGATATGGGATCGGCTATACTCCCCGAATACCGCCAGAGCCACCCCCTGTGACCACCTGGGTCAAGGGTGCCCCGGAGCCTGTCTTAGAAGAGACCTATGGTTTAGACCTCCTATTCTGAGCCTAACCCGTACTGTTTTCCCTTTGTAGGTATGACGGAAGATCCCTTTTTCTAAAAAAATACCAAAAACATTTGAAAACTTAAAATCAAAAAAATCGAAAAACAAGAAAACCAAAAACAATGGAAAAACAAAAACTCGAAAAAAGAGTGCTTTGTATAATTCCCAAAGTTCTTCTTTTACAAAAACCCAAAAAAATCGAAAATTTGGAAAATACCAAAAAGATTTTGTACATAGCTGCTCCTGGTAGGACTTTGGCAAAAGAAAAGGATTTCGAAAGAAGTGTCGTCTGCATAGCCAGACCAAAAATTTCGAAATCACTCGAAAATCCAAGTACAAAACCAGGTCATTTTGAAAACCACGCATCAAGTTCCCTCGAGTCTATAGCCCACGAGAATGATCAAAGCCCAGAAGTGGATCCCCTTGAGGAAGATCCCACTTCTAAGCTCCCAGAATTTCATAGAATTCTCGATTTTGAAAGACCTTCCCAATCAGTAGGAGGAGATTTCGTAGAGGTGAACCTAGGGGATGATTCCAATCCCAAAACCATCAAAGTAGGCGCATGCTTGCATGAAACTGAAAAGTTAGCATTCATTGCATTTCTACAAACCTATTTAGATGTGTTTGCATGGACGTATGAAGACATGCCGGGCATCGATCCCAGCATAGTCGAGCATCGTCTTCCCTTAGATGCAGGTGTAAAACCCATAAAGCAGAAGCTTAGGAAAATACACCCGAATGTACACACGCAAGTCAAAGAGGGTTTAGAAGATCTGCTAAAACCCGGATTTATAAAACCCATTGCGTATTCTGATTGGTTGTCAAATATCGTTGTAGTTCGAAAAACCAATGGGAAAATTCGAATATGCATCGATTTCGGAAACCTGAATAAAGCCACTCCAAAGGATAATTATCCTTTACCAAACATAGATTTGATAGTCGATAGTACTGCAAATCATGAAATGTTTTCATTCATGGATGGTTATTCAGGCTATAATCAAATCAAACTAAGTCCACGAGATCAGGGTAAGACCGCCTTCACAACCCCATGGGGCACGTACTATTATACAGTCATGCCCTTTGGTTTGAAAAATGCCGGCGCAACATACCAACGAGCCATGAACACGATCTTCCATGATCAAATTCATGAGCTTGTAGAAGTGTATGTAGATGATCTCTTGGCGAAATCCAAAACCCGATGCACTCATATCGAATGTTTACAAAAGATTTTCGAAAGGCTTAGACTTTACAAAGTAAAGCTAAACCCTCAAAAATGTGTGTTCGGGGTAGAATCAGGGAAGCTTCTAGGCTTTATGGTGAGCCAAAGGGGAATAGAAGTCGACCCCTCTAAGTGTCGAGCCATCATAGACATGGCTCCACCCTCCAATCTCACCCAAGTCCGTAGCCTCCAGGGTCGATTACAATCTGTGCGCCGATTCATATCGAATCTGGCAACTAGATGCGAACCCTTCAACAAACTGTTGAGGAAGGGTACGAAATTCTTATGGGATGACGAATGCCAAAAGTCCTTCGAGAGACTGAAGTCATACTTGGTTAATCCCCCCGTTTTGAATCCTCCAAAACAAGGAAAACCACTTTTATTATACATCTCCGTGCATGTGAATGCTTTAGGAGCCCTGTTGGCTCAATACGAGGATGACACCCATAAGGAGTATGCCATCTACTATATTTCGAAAACCCTCTTGGCTTATGAACGAAATTATCAAGCCATGGAGAAGACGTGCTTGGCCCTAGTCTGGGCCTGCCAGAAATTCAGACACTATTTCCTAGATCATGAGATCTGGATAGTGTCCAAGCTTGATCCAATCAAGCACTTGTTCGAAAAACCCATTCTCACGGGTAGATTGGGCAAATGGCAACTCCTTCTAATGGAGTATGATCTGAAATACCATCACCAGATCTCCGTTAAGGGGCAAGCCCTAGCAGATTACGTGGCTGAATTCCCCTTAGAGGACGCATATCCCACTCTTGTCGAAATGCCTGATGAAGGCATATTGCAAAACCATTTTCAAAACCACATTTTGGCAAATTCTTTCGAAAACCAAGTGTGGAAGATGCACTTCGACGGGGCACGAAACCAACGAGGGGCTGGTGCCGGGATCATCCTAATCTCCCCTGAAAAGGGCGAGATTCCCATAGCAGTCCGCTTAGATTTCGAATGTTCCAACAACGTAGCTGAGTATGAAGCACTCATACAAGGCTTAAGGATTTCGAAAACTCTAGGGGCATCATGCATCGAGGTCTTTGGAGATTCGCTCCTTGTCATAAACCAGGTTTTAAAAATTTGGCAAGTACGTAATGAGAAACTACTTCCATATCACGAGTTGGCCACTCGATTGGTCCAATCCTTCCAGTCGTGTAAGCTCACACATGTGGGAAGAGAGGACAATGGCATCGCCGATGCCCTCTCCTCCTTGGGTTCAGCCCTGAAGGTCGATCCCATTTCAGGGACCAGATCTTTGGAAATATGGCATGCACCCCATCCATCCACACACGACCTGGATATTTGCCAAAACAACCCAGAGTCTATTGAAAAACCCTGGTTCAATGTTGCTCGATGTTCGATTTTTCAAAATCTATTTACAAAAGGGAAAACCGCTTTTAGCCTCAATCCTAAGGATTTCGAGCTTTTCGTGTTTGCCTTTTGCTTGAGTCTTGACACTCACTAATCTAGCAGAGGTTTTATAAGAAAATAAGCTATATTTCAAAATTCCTACGCCTTACTCGAAATATCGAATTCTCAAACAAAATGAAATTCAAGTAAGTAAATCCTATTTTTACTTTAGGATTCCTTGAAATGAACCATGTTTTACTTGGGATAAGCCAGGGGGATGGGAAAGAGATACCACGGTCCCTTCTGAAGTGTCCCGTGGTTTTAGGCATAGAAGGCAGAAAACTGCTCCTTTTTGAGCTTTTTGGCCTTTTCTTCTTCTTTTTTTTTTCATAGAGGGTCTCCCTTTGGGAGTATTTTTTCTTTAATCCCTCTTTTCCATGAAAGAATCAAAATTTTCTTTTGATTCATGTTTCTTTCTTTGGAAAAGAGATTTTGGCAGGGATTTTCCTTTGTTTTTGGCAATATTTTCCTTTTGGAAGGAGAAGAGAAGAGGGGAGGACTTATCCCAAGGTCATACTCGATCCATTCCAGATCAGCCTATTTAGAAATAGCACGTACTACTTGCAAGTATCTTGCTATATTGAACTAGGCTTTTCTTTATAAGAAGAAGGATTTTGAAATTTAACCACGTATTTGGAAGACTCCACTCTTTCACAAGTGCGAATTCTCTCACTCAGGGTCACACAATTTGCCTTTGAACCTTACTTTCGAAGTTTCAAAGCAGCTATCCCTAAGGATTTTCGAAAATGGGAATTTAACCCAAACCCTACACATAATACTTCTTTAAGTATTGACTATTGATAGGATCTGCTAAATTCCTACCTTCGACATCGATCAACCAATATGAGTTGTTCGTGGTGGTTGCATGCACAACATAGGGTCCATCCCACTTGGGGACCCACTTTTCAAGTGGATGTGGGCCACGATAGTGGATGATTTTCAAAACCAGATCTCCCACTTCAAAGTGGCGAGGTCTCATATGTTTGTCATAATGTTGGGCTATCCTTTGCCGCATGATCCATAGCAAGGAGTCGCCTCTCATCTAACAAATCTAGTTCGGCCATCCTAGCATGCTGAAGCATCTCTAGGGGGAGGTCGAGTGCAATGAATGTATGGAATGAGTGCAATTGTGTATGAATGGGAAGAATAGCGTTTGTGCCATAGACCAACTCAAATGGCGTGGCATTCGTGGGAATCCGGATTGAAGTCCTATAAGCCCATAAGGCTTCATCCAGCTTCTCGTGCCACGTCCTACCCTTCTCTAAAGTCTTCTCAATTATGCTAATGAGAGTCTTATTTGTGGCTTCGGCTTGGCCGTTGCCTTGAGGGTAGTAGGGCGAGGAGAAGTGGTGAGTTATGCCATAAGTGTTGCACAACTTAACCATCCGCTCGTTTTTGAATGGGGTGCCATTATCGGACACAAGGTCTCTTGGAACTCCAAATCGAGCCAGGATATTCCTCCTAATGAAAGCCACCACATGTTGTCCCTATACGTTGGTCAGGGAGATGGCTTCGACCCACTTGGAGAAGTACTTAGTAGCTGCTAAAATGAACCTATGCCCATTCGATGCCTTTGGAAATATTGGGCCTACAATATCAAATGCCCACATGGTAAATGGCCAGGGGCTGACCACGGAATGCAATGATGATGAGGGGATATGAATGGCATGTCCATGCACTTGACATGGATGACACTTCCTAACAAGATCGTGTTAATCCTTTTTCTGGGTGGACCAAAAATAGCTCGCTCTAAGTATTTTCATCGCCATCATGTTGGCATTGACATGACCTCCACATTCTCCATCGTGGAATTCATGCATAACAGTCCTAGCCTCCTCTAGGTCGACACATCTTAGTAAGATGTCGGTAAAACTTTTTTTATGCAGAACCCTACCCAAAATAGTGTATCGAGTAGAAATTTTTCGGATGAATGTCTTATCTTTGGATGTGGCATCCTCAGCGAATCCCCCATTTTCTAGAAAACATTTGATGTCATAGAACCAAGGTTTTTCAACAGAATCTAGATTGTTTTGGCAAATATCCAAATCGTGTGTGGATGGAGTGGGTGCATGCCATATTTCTAAGGATCGGGTTCCCAAAGTGGGATCGACCTTTAGGGCTGAACCCAAGGAGGAGAGGGCATCGGCAATGCCATTATCCTCTCTTCCTACATGTGTGAGTGTACACGATTGATTGGAAGTACTCCACCAATCAAGTGGCCAACTCGTGATATGGAAGAAGCTTTTCGTTTCTAACTTGCCAAATTTTTAAAACTTGGTTTATAACAAGAAGTGAATCTCCAAAGACCTCGATGCATGATGCCCCTAGAGTTTTCGAAATCCTTAAGCCTTGTATGAGTGCTTCATACTCAGCTATGTTGTTGGAACATTCGAAATCTAGGTGAATTGCTATGGGTATTGTAAACACCCCAAAAACCCAAATACTTTTCAAAACCAAATGCCTGGTTCGAAAACCAGTTCAAAAGATAAGAATTTTTGAAAAAACTCAGGAAATCAAAACATTTCAAAATTCTGTTTTCCAACCCTGTTTGAAACATGAAAAATCTTGAAAATGGACGAAAGTCCTATTTTTATGAGAGGCCAGACGAACAGATGAAGCCTGGCTCAAAACAGTCGCAAAAGAATCAAAAAGTTCAAAGGTCAAGCCCAACCCGATGAAAAGTGAATTTCGAGGACGAAAAAGAAGCCCAGGCCACAAACGCATTTCAAGCCTGAAGCATCAAAGGCCAAGCCAAAAGCATCTCTGAAATCACGGAAAATCCAAGTCAAATGCAAGAAGAAACAGTCGAAACAGAGTCCAGAAAGACGAAAAGAAGCTTGGACGATGAAAATGGGAAAAACCCAGCGTAAGACGGAATCTTGATGAACTCAAGACCCGCACGAAGCATCCAGCTTGAAACGCCAGAAAGGACTGAAGAAGAGAAAATTTTGGATCAAATCTGGATCCAAAAATCTAGATCCAGATCCAAGATCCATATCCAAACGAAACTTGGATTGGATTGGATCCGGATTTTAGAGACCAACAAAGGATCCATATCCACACAAGGGGCCTATAAAAGGACGTGAGTGGGCTGGCTTTGAGGGGGACGATTTTTCCAGCACTTCACGTGGATAGTTGGGGGGAAAAGAGAGAGAGAGAGAGAGAGAGGAAGGTCAACAAAAGGGGCTGGCCTTCCCCTCTTGTTTTGTAAAAACGTGGGTTGGTCTTGTGGGCTGCACTCAAGTGCAAGAGAGAGCATCTCACGCCTTGTATTTTGCTGGAAATGGAGAGAAACCTGGCGGCATTGGATGGGCTGTCTTTAATGGAGATTGGCTGTGTTGGAAACGAGATCAAATGGGCTGATAGGTTGTCAAGGTAAGCCCCTAAAATCCTGCCCAAAGTCCCTTCTTTTCGTACCTCTCAAAACCACCTAAACCCTAAAACAAAGAGACGTCCAAAGTCCAGCCAAGATGCTGGCCGAACCTCACTAAAGGAACGATCCTAGTTCTACCTAAGACTACCCTAATCTAGAACCATACCCAGCTCGGCCATTGGCTGGCCAAGCTCACCTTAGATCCCTCCCAGCCAAACCGTCTAGCACTAAACCACCTAAACTATTTCCTAAACCCAAACTACTCCTAGAGACCTAGCCAAAACCGAGTGTCTAAAACACTCGGTTCCTTCCTTTGGATGAACCCGCTTTCACCCATCTAGCTAGCTGAGTTCATTTTAGGTTTTTGCCCTAAACTAGATCCATTACCTAAGTTAGATCCTAACCAAAAGAACTAACCTACACCTACCCAGCTCGGCCACCCTCTGGCCGAGCCACTCCCTTAGGATCTCACGTGAGATCAAACACCCAACATCAGCCCAAGCTCGGCCACCCTTTGGCCGAGCATTGCCCTAGAGCTTACCTTAGGATTCCCCCTAAGATCACTCACTATCCCTAAACCAATCTCGACCCATGGTGAGACGAGTATCCCTTCGCATCTCGCCCGAACCACTTCTTTAGACATCCCCTAACTCGACCACTAGCTGGTCAGATTTTCCCCTTAGAGCCTTGAGCTAACCTTCGACCAAAACGAACCACCTAGACCTAACTCAGATCCGTTAGTTTTTCACCCTAGATCTATCATATCTAAGCCCGAAACCCATAGTGCATTAACTTGTCAATCTAGCCCAAGTCACGATCTAGGATCAACCTTCTACGCAACTGGTCATCTCGCAGAGGAAAGTCCATCCAACGGCTATATCCAAGGTCAGGTTTCGCTGAAAAAGGAAGCCCAAGCAAAAGTCGAGTAAGTGCTCGAATCTGATTCTTTACATTGTTTCAAATTCAATTCAATTTGATACGGGGTTGTAATAATGGAGCGTAGTCTCCCCCCGGGATGTAATATTATGGTTTGAAACACGAATCACACACGTACACTCGAGCCTTTCCGCTCTTATCTGCACACCTTTTGCACACAAAACGGGCCTCAACAGCCCATAAGATATAGTTCTATTTATATACATTCAGCTGGGTTTTAAGGTTCAAGTTGCGTGAGTTGTCTTTCATTTTATACACCCAAAAGCACTCACTCACAATTGAGCCTTTCCGCTCTTACATATATATACATATTTCCCCTTTCCGCTGGGTTTTTAAGGTTCAAGTCGTGTGAGTTGCCCTTTCAATTTATACACTTAAAGCACTCACTCACATTGAGCCTTCTCGCTCTTAAGATATAGCTATATATATTTTCCCTTCCGCATCTAAGATATAGCCATATTTCCCTTTCTGCTATTTCCCTTTCCGCTATTTCCCTTTCTGCTATTTCACTTCTGTTATGTCTTTAAATTCAGGGTTTTCCCTTCAAGTTGTGTGAGTTTGCATTGCATATCCGCCACACTCGAGATAGGGAGCATACTTGCATCGAACCAGATTGGTCAAAACGTGTAGTACTTACCTTAAATCGAGCACTGGATGC
The DNA here is from genome assembly GCA_036023115.1 of Brasenia schreberi. Lineage (NCBI taxonomy): Eukaryota > Viridiplantae > Streptophyta > Magnoliopsida > Nymphaeales > Cabombaceae > Brasenia > Brasenia schreberi. The sequence continues at coordinate 5,524,044 of JAYKKT010000073.1, forward strand.
ACACGACTACACGCCAAAATCTGCTAAAACCCGTGAGATACAGGAGCGCATAGATCCCATGTGTAAAAGTTGCAAATTTGACAAAACCAGTAGATAAAACACTTTTCAAGTTTTCAAAAAGAGTCGTGTTTGTAAAATCGAGTTTTTCTAAAGCGTACAGACTGACCCTTGTGCGCCGGTACAAGAAAGTCTGCGACGAAAAGAACCCACTTATCCACAGTCGCCCCAAAAGTCAGATATTTTCAAAAAAAATCACTTCGCTAGTTTGAGAAAGCTAGCTGGCACGCCCTTTTTAAAAGCAACGTAAGCACGAAGAGATTCGCTTCAGGCCTAAGAACCCGGAGTCGAGGATTTTTCGTGTCTACAGATTTGGCATGCCCGGTGGGACATGGGTCTTTAGGAAAAATTGATACAAAACAAACCAATCTCTAAAAACATCGTTTGTTTTCAAAAGTGTTTTAACTCTTTTGTCTTCTTGCATTTCATAGTTGGATTTAAAAGCGTCGGAGTCATGTCGAGTTCAGACTCCAATGAAGTGTCTAGCCGGTTCTCATGCTCTTCAAGTTCTCATTCTAGAAGATCTTTGAAAAATCGAAAACAAAAGGAGGAAGAGTTAAGAAAAGGATACGAGGCCAAGGTCGCTGCTCTCAGCCAAGAGGCTGAAGCAGCTGATTCATGTTCGTCACATGGCGAACCAATAAAGGCCAAAAAGAAGTTTGGAAAAACTCATAAAAACAAGGAGACCTCCGAGATAGAAGGCAACCCATACCTCGATTCCTTCACTCACAAGGATCGAAAAGCCCTACAGCAGTTGCTAAAAGGGCAAAATAGAGAGAAAACAACGTACGTCCTGTCTGATTTTCTCCCTTTAGATTACGAAATAGACAGCGACGACGAAATACCGAATTTCCATCGGTATGATGGCACGGAAGACCCTAGGTCTCACCTACAGCTTTTCTCTCGTCGAGCCCACAAGAAAAAGAAGGACTCGATGAAATGGGTATATTGGTTCCCCTTATCCCTCAAAGGCATAGCTTCTAAATGGCTGGCTTCCTACGATTTGAGCCAGTTCGCAACTTTTGAAGAGTTAGCGAACTGCTTCATGCAAAGATTTTCACACAACGTAGAAGTCACGCCAACATTGAACACTTTGAGGGATACGAAGCAAGGTATGAACGAAGATGTGCATACATTTATCGTTCGATGGAGGTCTCTCCTTGGACAAGTACGAGAACCCATATCCGAAGGATGCGCAGTAATGCTCATCCTAGACAATTTCAAAACTGAATTGAAAACTCTTCTTTCTTTACATGAAATCTCTACTTTTCACAAACTGATTAAAAAAGCATCTCTTTTTGAGACGAATTTGAAAAAAGGGGTTTACGACCACCTGTGGAAAGGGAGCGTAAACCCAAAAACTCGCTTGGAAAAGCCTGGCAATTACGGGCTACCCACTATAGACAAAGGGGAAAAGCCCCACAAGATCGCCAATGTCCGGGTAGATCCAAGGCTGGCGAGCACTTCAAAGAATTTTGAAAATTTTGAAAACAGAAAAGACAAAAAAATGCAAAAACCATTTGAAAAAAGGGAGTATACTCCACTGGGGCAACCTGTGTCGGAGGTCCTAGACCTCCTACTTGCCCAAGGCATGATCGAACTCCATGAAGTCCCCGAGAGAATCACTTCCAAAGGGAGGTTTTTGAATCGATTTTGTAAGTATCATCGGCTCAAAGGCCATGATACAAAACAGTGTTTTTCCCTCCTAAACCAAATCGAGAACTTGATAGCAGAGGGCCGGCTCCAAGTCACTGAGGAACCGGAGCCTGCCCAAGCTATTTTCAAAGAACCCTTCCCTAATCATGCAAGTACCAGTGGGAAGGGCAAAGAGGTATGTGCTCTCACGATTTCAAAGAGTCTAGCGCGTACATATAAGTCTGGTTTTTCCGCTTGTGCATCTACACTCATCCTTCATAGGAAACCCGCCCAAGTAGTGATTCGGGGACCACCAAGAGTTCCGTCTCCGATTAAACCAGTTTTGAAAACTCAAGGTACTCCAAAACAGTCGATTAGAGCCATCTTAAGCACGAACCCTAGGTTGATCGTGGGGGAAGTGACAAGATCCGGGAGGATCTATCAACCCCCACATCTACAAAATGCTAAAAAAGTGGTCAGTGTGCCTGGCCCTTCAAAAGCGTGTATTCCTGGAGTTCTGCCCAAAACGGACAAAGGAAAAGTCGTTTTAAACTTGTATGATTTCGAAAACCATCTTTCAAAGATTCCCATTAACATGTCCATCCTAGAGCTGATACAAACCTCGCCTAGGCATAGACTCGTGTTAGAGAAAATTCTAGAAAGAGCAAAGGTTAGTTCGGACATAACCCCAGAATCCTTGTCCAATCAAGTGGTGTCCATAGGTGCAAAAACACCTATCATGTTTTCGGAAGAGGATCTCGAAAGACCCTATGAAACCCATAATCAGGCCCTACACATCGAGGTGGTATTAAATCACCACTCTCTAGATAGGTGCCTAGTTGACGGGGGAGGAGGGCTCAACATCCTTCCACTTCACATAGCACATCAGATTGGAGTCACCTTAACTTCCATAAACCCAAGCACCATCGTAATCACTGGATACGATGGAAATGCGTCCAGACCTTTAGGATCCGTTGAACTTCCCATGGAAACGGGAGGGATAGCTCACGTGGGGGTATTCCATGTTTTGGACATCCACCCCCACTACAACCTATTGCTGGGAAGGCCTTGGATACACAGCCTGCATGCTGTGCCGTCCACCTTCCATAGGTGTGTTAAAATCCCTTTTGAAAACCAAGTCATTGTGATCCTAAGTGAGAGTCATCCACAACTTCAGGGGATTCAAAATTCCCCATGCTTTTCAAGTTCCCAGTCCTACGAGGCCAACTCAGGGCAAACCGTGGTCGCACCACCAAAGCTCACCCTCCAGGTACCTAGGAAGGTCGTACACATCCAGGGGCCGCCCAAGGCTGGCCCACTCAAAACACTAACCATCCCAGGAAAAACCAAGCATCCACTATTTCCAAAACCCCTGGACAGAAAACCTTATGTGCATAACATGGACGATAGCAAGTTCCAGGATCACGAATTATATGAAAACTTTTCCAAAAACAAAAAATCATGGAACATGTTATTAAACATGGGGTATATGCCATACAAAAGTCTAGGGGCACAAAAACAGGGTCTCGTAGAACCCATCTTGCCAAAAGCCAACCAAAGCCGACACGGGATCGGCTATACTCCCAGAATACCGCCAGAACCGCCCCCTGTGACCACCTGGGTCAAGGGTGCCCTAGAGCCTACCCAAACAGAAACCTACAATTTAGATCTCTTGTTTGGAGTCTAACTAGTGGCGTTTTTTTTTTCTTTGTAGGTATGATGGAAGATCCCTCAATCAAAAATCCAAAAACATTTGAAAAACTCGAAATTCAAAAAATTGAAAAATCCCAAAAACCAAAAACATTTGAAAAAGATCAAAAACTCGAAAAAAGAGTTGTTTGTACAGTTCCTAAAGTCCTTTTCTTACAAAAATCCAAAAAAATCGAAAATTTACAAAATACCAAAAACAAAATCCTGTATTTAGCAGCTCCTGATAAAGGTTTTGAAGAAGAAAAGAATTTCGAAAAGAAAGTCCTCTTCATAAGAGGACCAAAATCGTCAAAACCTGTAGAAAATCCAAAACAAAAACCAAGCGTTTGCGAAAACTGTGCGTCAAGTCCAAATTCCCTAGGATTTAGAAGTCTTGAGAATGATCAAAGCCCAGAATTGGATTCCCTCAAGGAAGATCCTACTTCTGAGCTCCCTGAATTTCATAAAATTCTCGATTTTGAAAAACCTTCGAAATCAGTAGGAGGGGATTTTATAGAGATAAACTTAGGGAATGATTTAAAACCGAAAATCATTAAGGTAGGCACATGTCTGCATGAGCATGAAAAAGCATCATTCATTGCATTTTTGAAAACCTACGTTGATGTGTTTGCATGGACGTATGAAGACATGCCGGGTATAGACCCGAATGTTGTAGAGCATTGTCTTCCCTTAGATTCAGATGCAAAACCCGTAAAACAAAAGCTTAGGAAGATACACCCGAATGTACATTCACAAGTCAAAGAGGGTTTAGAAGATCTGTTAAAAGCCGGATTTATAAAACCCATTGCGTATTCTGATTGGCTATCCAATATAGTTGTTGTTCGAAAAACCAGTGGGAAAATTCGAATATGCATCGATTTCAGAAACCTGAATAAAGCCACCCCAAAAGATAATTTCCCTTTACCAAACATTGATTTGATAGTCGATAGTACTGCAAATCATGAAATGTTTTCACTCATGGATGGCTATTCAGGGTATAACCAAATCAAACTAAGCCCACGAGATCAGGCTAAAACCGCCTTTACAACCCCATGGGGCACGTACTGTTATACAGTCATGCCCTTTGGTTTGAAAAATGCTGGCGCCACGTACCAAAGAGCTATGACCTCGATCTTTCACGATCAAATTCATGAGCTCGTAGAGGTATATGTAGATGATCTTCTGGCTAAATCAAAAACTTGATGCACTCATCTCGAATGCTTAAAAAAGATTTTCGAAAGGCTTAGACTTTACAACATAAAGCTAAACCCTCAAAAGTGCGTATTCGGTGTAGAATCCGGTAAGCTTTTAGGATTTATGGTAAGCCAAAGGGGCATAGAAGTCGACCCCTCTAAGTGTAGAGCCATCATAGACATGACTCCACCCTCCAATCTCACGCAGATTCGTAGCCTCCAGGGTCGCCTGCAGTCCATTCGCAGGTTTATCTCAAACCTGGCAACTAGATGCGAACCCTTCAACAAGTTGTTGAGGAAGGGTACGAAATTTTTATGGGATGACGAGTGCCAAAAATCATTTGAAAGATTAAAAGCGTACTTAGTTAATCCCCCTGTTTTAAACCCTCCAAAACCAGGAAAACCTCTTCTACTTTACATTTCTGTGCATGCGAATGCCTTGGGAGCTCTGTTAGCTCAATACGAGGATGACACTCACAAGGAATGTGCCATATACTATCTTTCGAAAACTCTCCTGGCTTACGAAAGGAATTATCAGGCCATGGAGAAGACGTGCTTGGCCCTAGTTTGGGCCTGCCAGAAATTTCGACACTACTTCCTAGATCATGAGATCTGGATAGTGTCCAAACTTGACCCAATCAAGCACTTATTCGAAAAACCCATTCTCACGGGTAGATTGGGCAAATGGCAACTCCTTCTAATGGAGTATGATTTAAAATACCACCACCAGGTCTCCATTAAGGGGCAAGCCCTAGCAGAATACATGGCTGACTTCTCCCTAGAGGAGGCGTATCCCACACTCAATGAAATGCCGGATGAAGGCATATTGCAAAACCATTTTCAAAACCACATTTTGGCTAACTCTTTCGAAAACCAAGTGTGGAAGATGCACTTCGACGGGGCAGGAGCCGGGATCATCCTCGTATCCCCCGAAAAGGGAGAAATCCCCATAGCAATCCGTCTAGATTTCGAATGTTCCAACAATATAGCCGAGTATGAAGCACTCATACAAGGTTTAAAAGTTTCGAAAACTCTAGGGGCAGCATGCATCGAGGTTTTTGGAGATTCCCTCCTTGTTATAAACCAAGTTTTAAAAATTTGGCAAGTTCGAAACGAAAAACTGCTTCCATACCACGAATTGGCCACTCGACTGGTTGAGTCGTTCCAATCGTGCACTCTCACACATGTAGGAAGAGAGGATAATGGCGTCGCTGACGCCCTCTCATCCTTGGGTTCAGCCCTAAGGGTCGATCCCACTTTGGGAACCAGACCCCTTGAAATATGGCACTCACCCACTCCTTCCATACACGATTTGCAAATCTGCCAAAATAACCCTAATTCTGATGAAAAACCTTGGTTTTATGACATAAAGAATTTTCTAGAAAATGGGGGATTCACTGAGGATGCCACGTCTAAAGATAAGGCATTCATCCGAAAAATTTCCACCCGATACACAATTTTGAGAGGGGTTCTGTACAAAAAGAGTTTTACGGGCATCTTACTAAGATGCGTCGACCTAGAGGAGGCTAGGATTGTTATGCACAAATTCCACGATGGAGAATGTGGAGGTCATGTCAATGCCAACATGATGGCAATGAAAATACTTAGAGCAGGTTATTTTTGGTCTACCCTGAGAAAGGATTGCCACGATCATGTTAGGAAGTGTCACCCGTGTCAAGTGCATGGTCACGCCATTCATATCCCCTCATCATCACTGCATTCCGTGGTCAGCCCCTGGCCATTCACCATGTGGGCGTTTGATATCGTAGGACCAATTTTTCCAAAGGCCTCAAACGGACACAGGTTCATTTTAGCAGCCACTGAGTATTTTTCCAAGTGGGTCGAAGCCGCCTCCCTGACAAATGTCCAGGGACAACATGTGGTGGCCTTCATTAGGAAAAACATCTTGGCTCGATTTGGAGTTCCAAGAGATCTTGTGTCCGATAATGGCACCCCATTTAAAAATGAGCGGATGGTCAAGCTGTGCAACAAGTATGGCATAAATCATCACTTCTCATCACCTTACTACCCTCAAGGCAACGGCCAAGCCGAAGCCACCAACAAGACTCTCATCAGCATTGTTGAGAAAACCTTAGAGAAGGGTAGAACATGGCACGAGAAGTTGGATGAAGCCTTATGGGCTTATAGGACTTCCATCCGCACTCCCACAAATGCCACGCCTTTTGAGTTGGTTTACGGCACAAACGCCATTCTCCCCATCCATACACATCTGCATTCATTTCATACATCCGTTGCACTCGACCTCCCCCTAGAGACGCTTCAGCATGCTAGGATGGCCGAACTAGATCTATTAGATGAGAGGCGACTCCTTGCTATGGACCATGCTCATGCATTCCGGCAAAGGATCGCCCGACATTATGAAAAACATATGAAACCTCGCCACTTTGAAGTGGGAGAGCTCGTTTTGAAAATCATCCACCATCGTGGCCCACATCCACTTGGAAAGTGGCGGCCCAAGTGGGATGGCCCTTACGTCGTGCATGGAACCACCACAAACAATTCTTATTGGTTAACCGATGTCGAGGGTAGGAATTTAGCAGATCCTATAAATATTCAGTATTTGAAAAAATATCATGTATAGGGTCTGAGTTAAATTCCCATTTTTGTGAAAAATATTTTAGGGAAAGCCACTTTGAAACTTCGAAACCAAGGATCAAAGGTAAGTTGGGTGACCCTGAATGAAAGAATCGACATTTTGTGAAAAAGCAGAGCTTTCCAAATACGTGGCTACATTTCAAAATCCTTCTTCTTACAAGGAAAGGCCGAATTCAATATAACAAGATACTTGCAAGTTGTACGTGCTATTTCTAAATAGGCTAACCTAGAATGGGTCAAGTATGACCTTGGGATAAGTCCTCCCCTCTTCTCTTCTCCTTCCAAAAGGAAAACCTGGCCAAAACAAGGGGAAATCCCCACCAAAAAGCCCTTTTCCCAAAAAAAAAGAAAAACGAATCAAAAAGAAAATTTGAGTCTTCTATGTAAAAGAGGGATTAAAGAAAAAATACTCCCAAAGGGAGACCCTCTATGGAAAAAAAGGAGAGAAAAAGGCCAAAAAGCTCAAAAGAGAGCAGTTTTCCGCCTTCTTTGCCTCAAACCACGGGACACTTCAGAAGGGACCGTGGTACTTCTTTCCCATCCCTGTGACTTATCCCGAGTGAAACATGGTTCATTTCAGGGAATCCTAAAGTAAAAATAGGATTTACTTACTTGAATTTCGTCTTGTTTGAGAATACGACGTTTTGAGTAAGGCATAAGAATTTTGAAACGTGGCTTATTTTCTCATAAAACCTCTGCTAGATTAGCAAGGGTCGAGACTCGAGTAAAGGCAAACACAAGGAGCTAAAGGTCCTTATGATCGATGGCTCAGAAAAGTTTTCCCTCTTAAAAATGAATTTCAGAAAAACTCGAACATCAAGCATACGTAAGGCCCGCTCACTTGGAGCAGCAGGTCTTCATAAAAGTCTCAAAAGTTCGACCATATGATTTGGTCTCTAGGAGATCGCCCTTTCTAACACCTCATCCATAGCATGCACCTTTGCAGGTCCGCGCATGAACATTTCATATGTGATCTCCACTTAGGGTTAGATCCATAGAAAGTCCCCTTTTGGCAAAAAAAAATCCCCTCCTATCGGATTTTTAAAAGAAAGTTTCTTTTGCTCAAAATTTGGGACGATCCCATATTCTACCGATCAAATCCGGGAGAAAACAAAACAGGGGTGTTATCTTCTTCGCCATTATCCAAATCAATTTGGATAATGCCAAAGAGGGGCATCTGTAAACACCCCAAAAACCCAAATACTCTTCAAAACCAAATGCCTGGTTCGAAAACCAGTTCAAAAGATAAGAATTTTCGAAAAAACTCAGGAAATCAAAACATTTCAAAATTCTGTTTTCCAACCCTGTTTGAAACATGAAAAATCTTGAAAATGGACGAAAGTCCTATTTTTATGAGAGGCCAGACGAACAGATGAAGCCTGGCTCAAAACAGTCGCAAAAGAATCAAAAAGTTCAAAGGTCAAGCCCAACCCGATGAAAAGTGAATTTCGAGGACGAAAAAGAAGCCCAGGCCACAAACGCATTTCAAGCCTGAAGCATCAAAGGCCAAGCCAAAAGCATCTCTGAAATCACGGAAAATCCAAGTCAAATGCAAGAAGAAACAGTCGAAACAGAGTCCAGAAAGACGAAAAGAAGCTTGGACGATGAAAATGGGAAAAACCCAGCGTAAGACGGAATCTTGATGAACTCAGGACCCGCACGAAGCATCCAGCTTGAAACGCCAGAAAGGACTGAAGAAGAGAAAAATTTGGATCAAATCTGGATCCAAAAATCTAGATCCAGATCCAAGATCCATATCCAAACGAAACTTGGATTGGATTGGATCCAGATTTTAGAGACCAACAAAGGATCCATATCCACACAAGGGGCCTATAAAAGGACGTGAGTGGGCTGGCTTTGAGGGGGACGATTTTTCCAGCACTTCACGTGGATAGTTGGGGGAAAGAGAGAGAGAGAGAGAGAGGAAGGTCAACAAAAGGGGCTGGCCTTCCCCTCTTGTTTTGTAAAAACGTGGGTTGGTCTTGTGGGCTGCACTCAAGTGCAAGAGAGAGCATCTCACGCCTTGTATTTTGCTGGAAATGGAGAGAAACCTGGCGGCATTGGATGGGCTGTCTTTAATGGAGATTGGCTGCGTTGGAAACGAGATCAAATGGGCTGATAGGTTGTCAAGGTAAGCCCCTAAAATCCTGCCCAAAGTCCCTTCTTTTCGTACCTCTCAAAACCACCTAAACCCTAAAACAAAGAGACGTCCAAAGTCCAGCCAAGATGCTGGCCGAACCTCACTAAAGGAACGATCCTAGTTCTACCTAAGACTACCCTAATCTAGAACCAGAGGTCTAGGACCTCCGACACAGGTTGCCCTAGCGGAGTGTACTCCCGTCTTTCGAAGGGTTTTTGAAAACTCCTCTCCTTTTTATTTTCTAATTTTTCGAAATTTCTTGAAGCACTTGCCGGGCTTGGATCCACCCGGACATTGGCGATTTTATGGGGTTTTGCCCCTTTGTCCGAGGTGGGTAGCCCATAAGTGTTGGGCTTCTCCAAGCGAGTTTTCGAAATTACATTTCCTTTCCATAAGTGATCATACACCCCTTTTTTCAAATTTGTTTCGAAAAGGGATGCTTTCTTTATCAACTTATGGAAAGTTGAGATTTCGTGAAGCGAGAGAAGGGTTTTCAACTCGTTTTTGAAATTATCTAGGATGAGCATGACTGCGCATCCTTCAAATATTGGCTCTCGCACTTGACCTAGGAGAGACCTCCAATGAACGATGAATGTATGCACGTCCTCATTCACACCTTGTTTTGTATCCCTCAAGGTGTTTAAAGTCGGCGTGACTTCTACGTTATACGAGAATCTCTGCATAAAGCAGTTCGCTAACTCTTCAAAAGTTGTGAACTGGCTAAGGTCGTAGGAAGCCAGCCATTTGGCAGCTGTGCCTTTGAGGGACAAAGGGAACCAATACACCCATTTCATCGAGTCCTTCTTTTTCTTGTGGGCTCGACGAGAGAAAAGTTGCAAGTGAGACCTAGGGTCTCCCATGCCATCATATCGATGGAAGTTCGGTATTTCATCATCACTGTCTGTTTCAAAGTCTACAGGCAAGAAATCAGACAGGGCGTAACTCCTTTTCTCTTTATTTTGCCCTCTCAGCAGCTGTTGTAGGGCTTTACGGTCCTTGTGTGTGAAGGACTCATGGTGTTGGTTACCTTCCATTGCAAAAGTCTCTTTATGTTTGCAAGGTTTTTCAAATTTTTTCTTGGCCTTTGGTGGGCCTCGAAATCCCTTCTCAAGTCCTCAATCTCTTCTAGTTTGTTTTGCTTTTTCGAAAACCTCCTAGAGTGAGAACTTGATGCGCATGAGCTGTGGCTAGATACCTCTTGGGAGCCTGGACTCGACATGCTTCAATGCTTTTCAAAAGTCCTAAGTATGAAAATGCAACAAACAAGGTTAAAACACTTTCTTTGAAAAAATTTTCATGAGGTTTTTCAACATGAACTGACTCTGCACAAGGCCTAGGTCCCACCGGGCGTGCCAAACCTGTAGACAAGGAAAATTCTCACTTCCGGTTCTTAGGCCCGAAGTGAACCTTTTCGTGTGTCTAAGTCTTTTTTATAACAAGGGCGTGCCAGCTAGCTTACTCAAGCTAGCGAAGTAAGTTTTGAAATCTGACTCTTTTGGGGCGATTGTGAGCAAGTGAGCTCTTTTCGTCGCAGACCTTCTTACACCGATGCGCAAGGGTCAGTCTGTATGCTTGGCAAAGTCGTTTTTAAATAAACCTCTTTGAAAATACCCGAAGTGTTTGGGATTTGTTTGTATGATTGTAAGTTTTATTTCATGTGGGATTCACACGTGCCTATGTCTTTCACTTTTATGCTTTTTTGGGGGCCAGCTAGGTGTGTGCGCAAGTGACCTAAGTTGAGCGATTTTTTCATGAGAGTGTGGGGTTTGCTTTGATGTAATATGCGTCCTAACTCGTGGTATGGCGAATATGCAATGCAAACTCACACAACTCCAAGAGAAAACCCGAATTTGAAAGACAATGCTTAAAGGGAAACCACTTAATGTAAATTGCGAAAGGGAAATTGCAAAAGGGAAATATGGCTATATCTTAAGAGCGGAAAGGCTCAATTGTGTAAGTGTGTGTCATGTATATATGGAAAGACTACTCACACAGCTGAACCTTAAAACCCAAATCTTAAAGACATAGCAGAAGGGAAATACTTATAATATATATGGGCCCGACTTGCAATGTAAAACCCAAATAGAATTGCAATATGGCCCTTACTAGGGTCTTGGGAGTAAGAGCGAAAGCTCAATGTGTGTGAGTGTAGAATTGAAAGACCATGCACACGACTTGAATAAAACACCCAAATAAAATTGCAATATGGCCCTTACTAGGGTCTTGGGAGTAAGAGCGAAAGCTCAATGTGTGTGAGTGTAGAATTGAAAGACCACGCACACGACTTGAATAAAACACCCAAATAAAATTGCAATATGGCCCTTACTAGGGTCTTGGGAGTAAGAGCGAAAGCTCAATGTGTGTGAGTGTAGAATTGAAAGACAACACCCACGACTTGTAATGGAAAACCCACGCAACTGAATATATATAAATATAACTATATCTTAGGGGCTGTCAAGGCCCGTGTGTGTGCCAAAAGGGTGTGCAACTAAGAGCGGAAAGGCTCAAGTGCACGTGTGTGTTGGTGTGTCAAACCACATTATTACAATCGGGGGGAGACAACGCTCCATTATTACAACCCCGTATCAAATTTAATTAAATGTATGCAAGTTCATATAATGGACCGAGTTAGGCACTTACGTGTAGCTGGTCCGTGTTCAACTTGCTTGGGCGTGGCTTCGTGAGTCGCCTTGGGCAGCCAAAGGGGAGCTCCTTAGGTGGATGTGGGCGACATGTAGGGGTGCTGGCCGAATGGCGTCTTGATGCTGGCCGAGTGGAAGGAGCGGTAGGTAGGGGTGCTGGCCGAATGGAAGATGTTGGCTGAATGGATGGAAGATGGTGTTGGGGAGTGGTGAAGGCGGGCTGGGAAGTGGGTGACTAAGGGAGGTGTTCAGCTAGAAGCTAAGGTGGGTGGTGTTGAGGGAAGGTAGTGGGGTATGGTGTAGGTCGGTCGGGTGTAAGGGAGAGGGGATGGATGAGCTAGGTGGCGGATGGATGGGCTGTGCCGCTGGGAAGAAGGGGGTGAAGAAGGAGATAAAAGTTAGATAAGGGTGAGATGTGGTACTAACCGTGAATGGAGGTGGTGTTGTTGGATAGAAGTGGTGGCCGGATGGTGGTGGAAGAAGGGTGGAAGCCGAAGGGTGGATCTCCTCGCCGAAGGTGGAAGATGGTGGAGTCGGTTGAATTGGGGAGGTGGTAGCCGGGTGATGGAGTGGCAGTGGAATGGCAGGTGGATGGAAGTGGTGGAGCTTGGAGGGAGTGGGGGGATGAGAGTGGAGGAGAGAGAGTGGAACCCGCAAAGGAAGGTGGGCTTTTATAGGCTAGAAATGGGCTGGGTCGGTTAGGGGGTTGTGGGCTAGATATTTGTAATAAGGTGGGCATGGGACATGGTTTGGGGTAGGTCGGTTAGGGGGGGCTGGTTAGTGGTTTAGGGTAGGTCGGTTAGGTGGGTTGGGACTTAGTGGTTAGGGGTTTAATTAGGTGCACTAAGGTGGGTTTAAGGCTTAGTTGGTTAGGGTCTAAGTAGTCTAGCTAGGTGAGGTCGGCTAGGTGAGGTTGGGGTGGTTTGGGCGAGAATGGCTAGGTTTGGGTTAGGTTAGGTTTTAGGAGAAATGGATAGGTGAGGTGGGCTAGCTTAGGGCTAGGTTTTAGGAACCTCCCCTTGGCGCCGGTCCATTAGTCCAGTTGCAGCCACGTCCAAGTTGGTGCAGCCCCAGGTTAGGTGTAGGTGCATACAAGCTTAAACCCACACTCTAGGCTAAACCCACAAGGTTAACCCACCCTTGACCAAAAGTCAAGCCTACCAACTTTCTCACTCATACTTTATCACCCTTTCTCTCTCTACCCAAGCTTTTCACGTGAAATATTTGTGGGCCCCACCTCCATTTATGAGAAGGTGATGTGGGCCATGGATGTAGATATGGGATTTGGATCTTGGGATCCAAATCCAAATCCAAATACATGTTGGGTTTGGATATGGATATATGGTTCAGATCCGGCCCAAATCTGATTTTTTTGATTCCTTCATGGCATTTTGAAACGGACGGTTTGTGCGGGGCCTAACTTCATCAGTACTTCATCTTGCATTGGGTCTTTGCCAACATTGTCGTCCGCTCTTCTTCTCACCTTCCGGAGTTCATTTTTAGCAAATTTCTGATATCTGGGGCTTGGATGTCCGAGAATCTGGGGATGATTTTGATACGAGCGTTGATGTGTCGGGCTTGAAGTATGCTCCAGGTCCGGGCTCTCTTTTGCCTTTTCGGTCATGCTTTCATCAGGCCATGCTGCTTTTGGGGTTTCAAAACACCTTTTTAAGGTTTTAAAACTATGTGTATAGAGTTTTAAAACATATACAGGTTCAAAGTATGTACAGGGTTGTCTGGAAGGCTCCTGGGTTTCCAGACTCAAAATAGCCCTTTGGGGCTGCTTTTGCAAAACCAGGCATATTTGAGAAAATCGTGGGATTTTAGGGTGTTTACAGATTCCAAAGCGAAAAGCAGATGAACACCTACCCAGTTCATCGGCTGAGATAAGGAATTAATCAATTAGGTTCGGTTGCAGCGTCTTCCTTGAGCTGCAAATAAAAAATATAGTTGACGAAGAAAGCAAGGTAGTCTTTGGTGTGAAAGATGCAATAAATAAAAAATAAAAATAAGTTTATGTTGAAATCCAATGAGAAAGTTGAAATGCCTACTTTTACTTGTGAACATAGTGTACAAAATTTCCAATCTAAATTTAATAGCGGAGGCTCTTAATTGTATGGATGCTAAGAAGGTAGGGCACCGATGGTTCGACATTATTGTCGAATGTTCTCAGAGAGTGGATGCCTTCTACTATAGGTTTACCAATGTCACGTTAACATGGTCAACCACAATGCTCCTGCATGAGAGGTCGCTACATTTTAGGTGAATTTCACATCTTCTATTTTCATTGCTCCATCCCCTGAATATGATTCAGAATACATAACCTTATATTAATCCGTATAGTGTCGGGCAAAGAGACCTTTGGAGTTTTATGTTGCCTTATCCTAAATGCTTAGAAAGATTTGACCAATATGCTCACCCCCTACAATCAAACTCGAGACCTTTAACATTTAAGGGTCTTTTCTGTCAAACTCGTAAAAAAAGAAAGTTGGGACTCCTTCATTAGTATGCAAGGAGCGAAGGACTTTTATTTACGCCTAAGTTGAAGGCTAGTTAAGCAGAGTGGCCGGGCTCTTTCTACAAGGGTAAATTCTTGATTCATGATGAATCCTTGCTTCAATTAAAATGGTTTTGTCAAAACTAGGTTTGGAGGTATTGCGATAAAACCATGACATCTAGGGTTTTTTCGTCCTTGCTAACCTGGTTTGAATCTCCTCACCCGTTATGTGTAAGGTTTCATCCCTTCTTTCAACGGAATGGTAAATTTGAAGAAATCTCTAGGTAACCTCGACATTTCATGATATTCTCAAGTGAAGCAATCCTTATATTGCTTTAAAAACTTGACCAATCATGACCGGTTTTTGTTAGACATGAGAGTTCTCATAGTTGTTTCTTATGAACCTAAATTTACTTCGGTCAAAAGATCCACATAGATGAAACTTGTCTCATCCTTCTAGTTAGGACAATTGAACATTACTCCCTTATGAACGGGTGGTAGAATTGTAAGAATGGGTAACATTTACCTTACTCCCAAGCAATTTGACATATTCCAACCGTTGTAAGCAATCTCTGGTAACTTAAATTGATTGTCCATTTGTAACCCTAGGTAATAGTTGTAAATCATCAATCAATTCGAAAGTGACTCCTTAGATAGTTAATTGACACAACCACATCTCTCCTAGGGCCATGGGTATGACAATCAAACTCACTCAATGGTGAATAAAATAATGCCTTAACATTGGTTGTAAAAAGATCATCTTCTACATTGATGACCTTGACCATTTTGTCAATCCAAAACATTAACTTCTAATATAGCATTGAGGGGACACAATAGTTTTAGTGTACCAAATCTCTCCTGAGTGACAGGGTATTACCTGGGTTAGCATCTACCACAAGGAAAGGGGTGGTTGAGGTCTTCGAGCATAAAATGAGCTCAACAATTATTACTCCCATGGTAGCTAACAGTTTCCCTTAATCAAACATTTTCAAGTTCATGAGAATGAAATTGGAAGGTTGATTTTGGGTGTTTACAGAAGGCATCCTCTTGATTTGTTGTAATGTATTGCTCAACATTACATTCAATACTACCCACCATCAACTAATACTTAATTAAAAGGTCGACCATAGACTACCGCAGTGATGTACAATGGTCACAACCATGGCCTCTAGTGTTTTCTTAAATACCATGTCTACATTATGGACTAAAGCTACCGAAGCAAGTTCATACACTAGAAAATCAATTTATGCAATAAGTCGAGTACCTCCTCTAGTATCCAAACTCGCTCCTAATCCCTTTCGAAAGATACAAAGGATCTACATGATCATTGCCGAAGTCTTCATTCAATTTGTACGTTTCATTCGAAAAGGAATCTTACTCAGCAACTTCCATTTCTTGATGACTACTAATTTGCTCCTACAACCATTTGACAATCTCTGTCGACAATATATTATTTGAATTCACAATAATTCTTGTAGTGACAAAAAAGTTGCACTCATTTGGCCTGGTTTTCAATGTTGTACCTTGAAATTTATGATAGATAACTCTCGCAACATCATCTTCTTCTCTTGTTCCTTATCCTCCTTTGCATGAGCTGCCATGTATGCATAAAGTCTTTTCCAAAGGATAGTGAAAACCTCTCTCTGAAACATTCCTTTCTAGTTAAGATTGTGAGCAGCTAACCAATATTTCTTCTATTATACTGAGCTCTTTTTCATTGGGTATGTTGCTTCTTGGACAAGACTCATGTATTTGGCCAAGAATTTTGTAACTATTGCTCAACTTTCGATGGATCATATTGAGGCTTTCACCATTTGACCTCATAATGGAAAATAGTTTATATCCCAGATATATCCAGTGAAGTTAAATTGTTTTAGACTCGAACCTTAATAATTTGACATGGATCTTGATGACGTTGACAAAACATCTATATTAACCCAACTTTCTCTCCCAATGCCTCCCTATGTAAACACCCAAAATTTTTATGAAAATTTTCATCTTTAGAAAGTTGGTTATTTTTGGCAGCTTTGAGTTTTTAAATAAAATGCATCGAACGGGCTTGTTTTGGTATCAAAATTTTATAGTAGTCTCAAAATGATGGAATATTGTATCCTTTTCAGAAAAATTTGAATTTGGACAAAATCTTGTAAAATGATTATTTTGCCCTCATGACCAAATTGGCAACATTTTGCCTTTTTAAGATTGCCTTGAGAGGATGATAACCTTAGGTAGTTTACCTTTAAAGTGGGAATTAGAAAGGAAAGTATTGGAGATGAAGTCTCGTATTTTCTAAAAATAGCATTTGAAAATTTTACTAAAGATGATGTTTCCAAATATAAAAGCATTCCCTTTAAAAATGGTTTGAAATTTGTTTGACTATATGGAGGCAGATTCCTAGGAAGAAAGAGACGACATAAAAGATAGCTACCGAACACCTGCCAATTTTGGAGTTGTCGGGCAAGGTTACCTGTCATTTTTAGTTTCAGGTATTAGAAAAGAAAGTCAACATTCAAAAAAGAAAAGTTGATATTGAAGAAGGAAAGTCGATGTTCAAGATGAAAAGTCAACATCAAAAAAGGAAGGTCAACATAAAAAATAGAAGGTCGGCGTCAAGAAAGGAAAGCACCATCTCTCTTGAACACCGCTGCTTGGCTCTAACGAGGACTAAATGTACTTCTCTAGAGGATGGTGTATCAAGCAAGTTTAATTATAAGATAAAGTTTATGAACCTCAGTAGACGCGCGAAAATCCCCGCCTCTTTGCCTTTTTCAGGGCTCGGAGCGGATCCTCTCGTGTGTCTAAGGCCTATGTATGCAAACAGGGCATGCCAGCTAGCTTACTTAAGCTAGTGAAGATATTTTTAACACTGACTTCTAAACGTGGCGACTGTGAGCAAGTAAGCTCTTGTCGTCGCAGACCTTCTTGCACCGATGCGCAAGGGTCAGTCTGTACGCTTTGCAAAAATCGAGTTTTGGAGAGAAAGTCTACGAAGCGGTTCGAGGTGTCTATTTCGGGTCTTTAAAATGCGATTGCATGTTTTAGATCACGTAGATTTGCACGTGCCTAAGTCTTTTCTTTTATCCCTTTTTCGGGCCACCTAGTTTGTGTGTTATGAACACTCCACTACATGGGCGAATTCGAGCGGGGCTTGCTTTGATGCAAATATGCGTCCTACCTCGTGGTATGGCGTAGATCCAATGCAAACTCACGCTACTCCAAAGGGAAAAAGCCGAAATGTAAAGACAATACTGAAGGGAAATAACCGAAGGGAAATAATCGAAGGGAGATATGTATATAGATTATGTATATGAGCCCTTACTCGAGTCTGGCAAATAAGAGCGAAGGCTCAATGTGGGTGCGTGCTGGAATTGAAAGACTTACACACACGACATGAAATTAAACCCAAATATAAATTGCAGTATGGCCTTGACTAAGGTCTTGGGAGTAAGAGCGAAGGCTCAATGTGTGTGAGAGTGCTTGAATTGAAGTACTACACACACGACATAAATGAAACCCAAATATAACTGCAATAAGGCCTTTACTAAGGTCTTGGGAGTAAGAGCGAAGGCTCAATGTGTGTGAGAGTGCTTGAATTGAAGTAGTACACACACGACATAAATGAAACCCAAATATAACTGCAATAAGGCCTTTACTAAGGTCTTGGGAGTAAGAGCGAAGGCTCAATGTGCGTGAGGGTGCTTGAATTGAAAGACTTACACACACGACATGAAATTAAACCCAAATAGTATAGGTCGGCCCTTACTTGGGTCTTTTAAATAGGAGCGAAAGCTCAATGTGTGTGAGTGCTTGAATTGAAAGACAACGCACCCAACTTAAGCAAAACCCTTCGAGAATGAAAGTATATATACTTATGTATTAGGGGCTGATTAGGCCCGTGTGTGTTCAAAATCGTGCACGACTAAGAGAGTACACGTGTGTGGGTGTGCCAAGCCACGTTATTACAAGCGGGGGGAGACTATGCTCCGTTATTACAACCCCGTATCAAATTGAATCTCAAGCAAGTATACAACTAAAGACCGAGTTTAGGCACTTACGAGTAGCTGGTCCGTAGAGGCCTTGCTTGAGCGTGGGCTTGGCCTTTGCCTTGGGCTGCAAACGGGAGCTCCGCGAGGGTGGATGACAAAGGGTGCTGGCCGGCTGCAAATGGGGTGCGGGATAGGCGCCTCGAAGGTGGCCGGCTGCAAATGGGTGTTGCCTCGATGTGGGGGATTAAAGGGGCTGGACCAAGTGAGTGTTTAGGGTCACTAGGAGAGTCAAGTGTTTAGGGAATGTGGACCTAAGGGGAGTTTAAGGGAAGGCCGAATGGGAGTCCTATAGGGTGGTCGGATGTAGATAGGATGGTTAGGTAGTGGCCGGTAGTTTAGGTTGTGCTAGGTTCGGCTAAGTGAAAATGGTGGCGGCAAGGGGCTGATCTGTAGGTAAGACGGTGGTATGGTGGGTGGCTAGGAGTGGAGAGGGAGTAGAGAAGGAGCTAGGTAGAGTGGGGGGGGTACTTACCGAATGGGGAGAGGTGACGGATGGAAGAGAGAAGCCGGGTGTAGATGGTGGTGGCGTCCGGCTGGGAGATGGTGGTGGCGTCCGGTCGGGAGATGGTGGTGGATGGAAGAGAGAAGGTGGCGGTGCAGATGGAGTAGGTGGAGCAGGAGGGAGATGATGGGACTCGGCTGGACTTGGGGAAGAAGGGGACCCGGCTGGGATTGGTGAGGGCTGCTAGCTTGGAAAACCCGCCCCCAA
The DNA here is from genome assembly GCA_036023115.1 of Brasenia schreberi. Taxonomy (NCBI): domain Eukaryota; kingdom Viridiplantae; phylum Streptophyta; class Magnoliopsida; order Nymphaeales; family Cabombaceae; genus Brasenia; species Brasenia schreberi. The sequence goes on from JAYKKT010000073.1 coordinate 5,543,268, forward strand.
GGGGGGGGTTTAAATAGGGATGGGTAGGTCGGTTAGGGCTGGGCTTGGGGTAGTGGTTAGGTGGTTTAGGTAGGGTGGTATGTAGATAAGGTGGGCTGGAAAGGGTTGGGCCAGATATTTTGAAAACTAGGGGTTTGGGTAGATTGTGGGCTAGGGGTGGTTTAGGGGTTTAGGGCTAGGTTAGGTGGTTGGGTTTTAGGGTGAGGTTTAGTGAGCTAGGTTAGGTGATTAGGCTAGGTTTAGGCTAGGATTAGGGAAATTAACCTAGGTTTAGGGAAAGATTAGGGAAGTGGGTTAGGTGATTAGGTTGGGATTAGGCCGGGATTAGGGAAGTGGGTTAGGTGATTAGGCTCAGATTAGGGGTGGATTAGGGGGGTAGGCTTGGATTAGGTGTTTTGGGTTAGGTTTAGGTGAAGGAGCTCCCTTAGCATGGCCCATAGACCTTAATCACCTCATGTTGGTGCAACCCTAGGTTAGGTTTTAGCTAATTACAAGCTTAAACCCACTCAATTAGGCTAACCCACATGATTAACCCCAAACTTGACACACAAGTCAAGCTTAATTACAACCCTCTTGATATTTTCCATCCCCACTCTCTCTCATGCCCATGATCCCACATGAATTTCAAGTGGGCCCCACCTCCATTTATGAGAAGGTGATGTGGGCCATGGATATGGATATTCTATTGGATCTCTGGATCCAAATCCAAGTCCACATATGGGTTTGGATTGGGATCTGGATATATATGGTCCAGATCCAATCCAAACTGAACTCTGACTCCTTCGAGCTGGGTTCGAAACGGACGATTCGTGCGGGGCCTGACAGCATCAGTACTCCGTCTGCGTTGGGTCTTCGCCAACATGGTCGTCCGTCTCCGTTTCTGCCTTCCGGAGATGACTGCAAATGATATTTTGATAAGAACAGGGTCTTGGACGTTCGAGATCCTGGGGGTGTGAATCAGATACAAGAGTTGCTGTGCCAGGCTTGACATGTGCTCCAGTTCCGGGCTCTTCTTAGCTCTCCTGGTCCTGTCTTGATCGGGCCAAGCCACTTCAGGGTTTCAAAACGTGTTTTAAAAGGTTTTCAAAAGCCATATTATATGTTTTTGAAAGATAAAGTTTAAAACATCTATATAGGGTTATCTGGAAGGCTCCTGGGTTTCCAGACTCAAAATGGCCCTTTGGGGCTGCTTTTACAAAACCCGATGAATTTGAGAAATTCGTGGGATTTTGGGGTGTTTACAGATGCCCCTCTTTGGCCTTGTCCAAATAGATTTGGATAAGGGCAAAGATGACAAACACCCCTTTTAATGTCTCCTTAGATCTAGCCATGAAGAATATGGGATCGCCCCAATTCTAGCAAAATCTCAATTTACAAAACTCTGGTAGGAGGAGATATCACGCCAAAGGGTTTTACTATGGAATCTGGTCCTAAATGGAATCATGTTCATGCAAGTACCATGCATGGAATGCAAATGACATGGGTGTGGTGCCAAGAGTGGCGACCTCCCAGAGACCAGATGTGGTCGAACTCTAGAGACTTACAAGGTCTATTGCTCCAAGTGAGCAAATCCTATGCTGTTCGATGTTCGGTTTTCAAAACTTATTTACAAAAACTATTTACAAAAGGAACAACTGTCTTGAGCCTCGATCCTAAGGATCTCGAGCTATTCGTGCTTGCCCTTGTTTGAGTCTTAACACTCGCTTATCTAGCGGAGGTTTTATAAGAAAACAAGCTTCATTTTAAATTCCTACGTCTTACTCGAAACGTCGAATTCTCAAACAAGATGAAATTCAAGTAAGTAAATCCTATTTTTACTTTAGGATTCCTCGAAATGAACCATGCTTTAGCTTGGGATGAGCCAGGGATGGGAAAGAGATACCACAGTCCCTTCTGAAGCGTCCCGTGGTTTAAGGCAAAGAAGGCGGAAAACTGCTCTTTTTGAGCTTTTTGGCCTCTTTTTCCTTTTTTTCATCGAGGGTCTCCCTTTGGGAGTATTTTTTCTTTAATCCCTCTTTTTCATAAGAGAATCGATTTTTCTTTTTGAAGTCTGGTTTCTTTCTTTTGGAAAAAGACTTTGAATGGGGAATTCCCTTTTGTTTTGGGCCTTTGTTTTCCTTTTGGAAATAGGAGAGAAGAGGGGCGGACTTATCCCAAGCCTACACTCGATCCATTCTAGATCAGCCTATTTAGAAATAGCACGTACTACTTGCAAGTATCTTGCTATGTTGAACTAGGCCTTTCTTTGTAAGAAGAAAGATTTTAAAATGTAACCACGATTTTGAAAACTCCACTCTTTCACAAGTGCGAATTCTCTCACTTAGGGTCACACGAGTTCGCCTTTGCACCTTATTCACATGTCTCAGGGCAGCTATCCCTCTAAATTTTCGAAAACTAGAATTTAGTCCAGATCCTACATATGATACTTCTTTAAGTATTGAATATTGATAGGATCTGCTAAATTCCTACCTTCTACATCGATCAACCAATACGAATTGTTCGTAGTGGTTGCTCGTACAACATAGGGTCCATCCCAGTTGGGGCGCCACTTGCCTAGGGGGTGTGGGCCACGATGGTGGATGGTTTTTAAGACCAGATCTCCCACTTCAAAGTGGCGAGGTCTCATGTGTTTGCTATAATGTCGGGCTATCCTTTGCCGGTATGCACGAGCATGATCCATGGCAAGGAGTCGCCTCTCATCTAGCAAATCTAATTCGGCCATCCTAGCATGCTGAAGCGTCTCTAGGGGGAGGTCGAGTGCTATGGATGTATGGAATGAATGCAGTTGAGTATGAATGGGAAGAATGGCGTTTGTGCCATAGACCAACTCGAATGGTGTGGCATTCGTGGGAGTCCGGATGGAAGTCCTATAAGCCCATAAGGCTTCATCCAGCTTCTCGTGCCACGTCCTACCCTTCTCTAAGGTTTTCTCAATAATACTAATGAGAGTCTTGTTTGTGGCTTCGGCTTGGCCGTTGCCTTGAGGGTAGTAGGGCGAGGATAAGTGGTGAGTTATGCCATACGTGTTGCACAACTTAACCATCCGCTCGTTCTTGAATGGGGTACCATTATCGGACACAAGGTCTCGTGGAACCCCAAATCGAGCCAAGATATTCCTCCGGATGAAAGCCACCACATGTTGCCCCATTACATTGGTTAGGGAAATGGCTTCCACCCACTTGGAGAAATACTCCGTGGCTGCTAAAATAAAACGATGCCCATTCGAGGCCTTTGGAAATATTGGGCCTATGATGTCAAACGTCCACATGGTAAATGGCCAGGGGCTGACCACGGAATGCAATGCAGATGATGGGATATGAATGGCGTGCCCATGCACTTGACACGGATGACACTTCCTAACATGATCGTGACAATCCTTTTTCAGGGTGGACCAAAAATAGCCCCCTCTAAGTATTTTCATCGCCATCATGTTGGCATTAACATGACCTCCACATTCTCCATCGTGGAACTCATGCATTACTATCCTAGCCACCTCTAGGTCGATACACCTAAGCAGAATGCCGGTAAAACTCTTTTTGTATAAGACCCCACCCAGAATGGTGTATCGGGTCGAAATCTTACGAATGAATGCCTTATCTTTGGATGTGGCATCCTCGGTAAATCCCCCCTTTTCTAAAAATTGTTTTATGTCATAGAACCAGGGTTTTTCAATAGACTCTGGGTTGTTTTGGCAAATATCCAAATCGTGTGTGGATGGGTGGGGCGCATGCCATATTTCCAAAGATCTGGTCCCTGAAATGGGATCGACCTTCAGGGCTGAACCCAAGGAGGAGAGGGCATCGGCGATGCCATTGTCCTCTCTTCCTACGTGTGTGAGCTTACACGACTGGAAGGATTGGACCAATCGAGTGGCCAACTCGTGATATGGAAGTAGTTTTTCATTACGTACTTGCCAAATTTTTAAAACCTGGTTTATGACAAGGAGCGAATCTCCAAAGACCTCGATGCGTGATGCCCCTAGAGTTTTCGAAATCTTTAAGCCTTGTATGAGTGCTTCATACTCAACTACGTTGTTGGAACATTCGAAATCTAAGCGAACTGCTATGGGAATCTTGCCCTTTTCAGGGGAGATTAGGATGACCCCTGCACCAGCCCCTCGTTGGTTTCGTGCCCCGTCAAAGTGCATCTTCCACACTTGGTTTTCGAAAGAATTTGCCAAAATGTGGTTTTGAAAGTGGTTTTGCAATATGCCTTCATCAGGCATTTCGACAAGAGTGGGATATGCGTCCTCTAAGGGGAATTCAGCCACGTAATCTGCTAGGGCTTGCCCCTTAATGGAGATCTGGTGATGGTATTTCAGATCATACTCCATTAGAAGGAGTTGCCATTTGCCCAATCTACCCGTGAGAATGGGTTTTTCGAACAGGTGCTTGATTGGATCAAGCTTGGACACTATCCAGATCTCATGATCTAGGAAATAGTGTCTGAACTTCTGGCAGGCCCAAACTAGGGCCAAGCACGTCTTCTCCATGGCTTGATAATTTCGTTCATAAGCCAAGAGAGTTTTCGAAATGTAGTAGATCGCATACTCCTTATGGGTGTTATCCTCGTATTGAGCCAACAGGACTCCTAAAGCATTTACATGCACGGAGATGTATAATAAAAGCGATTTTCCTTGCTTTGGAGGATTCAAAACGGGGGGATTAACCAAGTATGCCTTCAGTCTCTCGAAGGACTTTTGGCATTCGTCATCCCATAAGAATTTCGTACCCTTCCTCAACAGTTTGTTGAAGGGTTCGCATCTAGTTGCCAGATTCGATATGAATCGGCGAACGGATTGTAATCGACCCTGGAGGCTACGGATTTGGGTGAGATTGGAGGGTGGAGCCATGTCTATGATGGCTCGACACTTAGAGGGGTCGACTTCTATTCCCCTTTGGCTCACCATAAAGCCTAGAAGCTTCCCTGATTCTACCCCGAACACACATTTTTGAGGGTTTAGCTTTACTTTGTAAAGCCTAAGCCTTTCGAAAATCTTTTGTAAACATTCGATATGGGTGCATCGGGTTTTGGATTTTGCCAAGAGATCATCTACATACACTTCTACAAGCTCATGAATTTGATCATGGAAGATCGTGTTCATGGCTCGTTGGTATGTTGCGCCGGCATTTTTCAAACCAAAGGGCATGACTGTATAGCAGTACGTGCCCCATGGGGTTGTAAAGGCGGTCTTACCCTAATCTCGTGGGCTCAGTTTGATTTGATTATAGCCTGAATAGCCATCCATAAACGAAAACATTTCATGATTTGCAGTACTATCGACTATCAAATCTATGTTTGGTAAAGGATAATTATCCTTTGGAGTGGCTTTATTCAGGTTTCTGAAATCGATGCATAATCGAATTTTCCCATTGGTTTTTCGAACCACAACGATATTTGACAACCAATCAGAATATGCAATGGGTTTTATAAATCCGGCTTTTAGCAGATCTTCTAAACCCTCTTTGACTTGCGTGTGTACATTCGGGTGTATTTTCCTAAGCTTCTGCTTTATGGGTTTTACACCTGCATCTAAGGGAAGACGATGCTCGACAATGCTGGGATCTATGCCCGGCATGTCTTCATACGTCCATGCAAACACATCTAAATAGGTTTGTAGAAATGCAATGAATGCTAACTTTTCAGTTTCATGCAAGCATGCGCCTATTTTGATGGTTTTGGGATTGGAATCATCCCCTAGGTTCACCTCTATGAAATCTCCTCCTACTGATTGGGAAGGTCTTTCAAAATCGAGAATTCTATGAAATTCTGGGAGCTCAGAAGTGGGATCTTCCTCAAGGGGATCCACTTCTGGGCTTTGATCATTCTCGTGGGCTATAGACCCGAGGGAACTTGATGCGTGGTTTTCAAAATGACTTGGTTTTGTACTTGGATTTTCAAGTGATTTCGAAATTTTTGGTATGGCTATGCAGACGACGTTTCTTTCGAAATCCTTTTCTTTTGCCAAAGTCCTACCAGGAGCAGCTTTGTACAAAATCTTTTTGGTATTTTCCAAATTTTCGATTTTTTTGGGTTTTTGTAAAACAAGAACTTTGGGAACTATACAAAGCACTCTTTTTTTGAGTTTTTGTTTTTCCATTGTTTTTGGTTTTTCTTGTTTTTCGATTTTTTTTTATTTTAAGTTTTTCAAATGTTTTTGGTATTTTTAGAAAAAGGGATCTTCCGTCATACCTACAAAGGGAAAACACTACGGGTTAGACTCGGAATAGGAGGTCTAAATCGTAGGTCGCTTCTAAGACAGGCTCTGGGGCACCCTTGACCCAGGTGGTCACAGGAGGTGGCTCCGGCGGTATTCGGGGAGTATAGCCGATCCCATATCGGCTTGGGTTGGCCCTAGGCAGGATGGGCTCTAGGAGACCCTGGTTCTGCGCCCCTAGACTCTTGTAGGGCGTGTAGCCCATGTTCAACAACATGTTCCACGACTTTTTGTTTTTTGAAAAAGTTGGATACAAGTCGTGGTCCTGGAACATGCTATCGTCCATATTAGGCTCGTATGGCCTCTTGTCTAGGGGCTTCGGAAATAAGGAACGCTTGGGTTTTTCTAAGAGGATTAAAGTCGGGAGGGGGCCTACTTTGGGCGGCCCCTTCACACATACAACCTTCCTAGGTTTGTTCAACACGAGCCGAGGTGGCTCAACCATAATTTGCCCCAGGTTAGCCTCATGGGCCTAGGAGCTTGATAAACAAGGGGAGTTTATGATCTCCTGAAGCTGTGGGTGACTCTCACCTAGGATCACTACGACCTGGTCCCTGAAAGGGATCTTGACACACCTGTGGAAGGTGGATGGCACAGCGCACAAACTGTGTATCCAGGGCCTTCCCAGCAACAAGTTATAATGGGGGTGGATGTCCAAGACATGGAACACCCCTGTGTGTTCGATCCCTCCCGTTTCCATTGGGAGTTCGATGGATCCTAAAGGTCTAGACACATTCCCATCGTATCCAGTGATAACGATGGGGCTTGGGTTCACTGAAGTCAAGGTGACTCCGATTTTGTACGCCACATGAAGTGGAAGGATGTTGAGCCCTCCTCCACCATCGACTAGGCACCTGTCTAGAGAGTGGTTGTTAAGAACCACCTCGATATGCAGGGCCTGGTTATGGGTTTCGTAGGGTCTATCTACATCATCTTCCGAAAAAGTGATGGGCGATTTTGCTCCTAATAAAGCCACTTGGGCAGACAAGGATTCCGGACTTATGTTCGAATCAACCTTGGCCCTTTCTAGAATTTTCTCTAATACAAGTCTATGTCTAGGCGAGGTTTTTATAAGCTCTAGGATAGACATGTGAATAGGAATCTTTGAAAGGTGGTTTTCGAAATCATAAGGATTTAGGATGACTTTGTCCTTATCTGCTTTTGGCAGACCACTAGGGATACATGCTTTTGAGGGGCCAGGTACACTGACCACCTTTTGAGCACCTTGAAGGTGCGGGGGTTGATAGATCCTCCCGGATCTAGTGACTTCCCCCACGACCAACCTAGGGTTCGCGCTAAACTTGGCTCTAAGGATGAGCTGAGGAGAACCTTGGACTTTTAAAACTGGTTTTACCGGGGTTTCCACTTTTGGTGGTCCCCGAATGACGACTTGGGCGGGCTTCTTGTATAGTACAAGGATGGGCGCACAAGTAGGTCGACCAGGTTCTGGCTTTTGCGCTAGTTCCTTGGAAATGGTGAGGGTACATACCTCCTTTCCTTTCCCACTACCACTGGCGTGTTTGGGAAAGGGTTCCTTGAAGATAGCTTGAGGTGGCTCAGGTTCCGCAGTGACCTGGAGTCGGCCTTCTGCTATCAAGTTCTCAATTTTATTTAAGAGAGAGAAGCAGCGTTTGGTATCATGGCCTTTGAGCCGATGATACTTACAAAATCGGTTTAAATACCCCCCTTTAGAAGTGACTCCTTCAGGGATTTCAGGGAGTTCTATCATGCCCTGGGCAAGTAGGAGGTCTAGGACCTCCGACACAGGTTTCCCCAACGGAGTATACTCCCGTTTTTCAACCGGTTTTTGAAAATTGTGTTCCCTCTTATTTTCTAATTTTTCAAAATTTTTGGAAGTGCCCGCCATGCCTGGATCCACCCGGACATTGGCGATTTTAGGGGCTTTGCCCCTTTGTCCGTCGTGGGCAGCCCATATGCGATGGGCTTTTCCAAACGGGTTTTTGGAACGACACTTCCTTTCCATAAGTGGTCGTATGTCCCTTTTCGCAAGTTGGTTTCGAAAAGGGAGGCCTTTTTGATCAACTTATGGAAAGTTGAAATCTCATGGAGCGAGAGAAGGGTTTTTAACTCGCTTTTGAAATTATCCAAGATGAGCATTACTGCGCATCCTTCGGATATGGGCTCTCGCACTTGGCCCAAAAGTGACCTCCATCTTATAATGAAGGCATGTACGTCTTCGTTCATGCCTTGCTTTGTATCCCTTAAGGTATTCAGAGTCGGCGTGACTTCTACGTTGTGTGCAAATCTTTGCATGAAGCAGTTCGCTAACTCTTCAAAAGTAGCGAACTGGCTTAAGTCGTAGGAAGCCAGCCATTTGGCAGCTGTGTCTTTAAGGGATAAAGGGAACCAATACACCCATTTCATCGAGTCCTTTTTCTTCTTATGGGCTCGACGTGAGAAAAGCTGCAAGTGAGACCTAGGGTCTCCCATGCCATCATACCGATGGAAGTTCGGTATTTCATCATCACTGTCTGTTTCGTAGTCCATAGGAAGGAAATCAGACAGGGCGTAGCTTCTTTTCTCTTTATTCTGCCGTTTTAGCAGCTGTTATAGGGCTTTACGGTCCTTTTGTGTGAAGGACTCGTGGTATTGGTTGCCTTCCATTACAGAGGCCTCTTTTTGCTTGCGAGGTTTTTCAGATTTCTTTTTAGGCCTTTGTTCACCGTTCGATGAACATGAATCGCCTACTTCAGCCTCTTGGTTGAGAGCATCGATTTTGGCCTCAAACTCCCTTCTCAAATCCTCGATTTCATCTAGTTTTATTTTGTTTTTGAAAATCCTCCTAGAGTGAGAACTTGATGCGCATGAGCCTTTTCACTTGGATTGGATTTTGACATGCTTTTCAAGCTTTTTCAAAATATCCTAAGTACAAGCAAAGAAAACAAGTTAAAACGACACCTTTTTACAAAATTTTCGCAAGACTTCTACTTACAAACTCGATTTTTGAAAGGCTCACGTCCCACCGGGCGTGCCAATCCCTGTAGACGCGCGAAAATCCCCGCCCCTTTGCCTTTTTCAGGGCTCGGAGAGGATCCTCTCGTGTGTCTAAGGCCTATGTATGCAAATAGGGCATGCCAGCTAGCTTACCTAAGCTAACGAAGATATTTTTAACACTGACTTCTAAACGTGGCGACTGTGAGCAAGTAAGCTCTTGTCGTCGCAGACCTTCTTGCACCGATGCGCAAGGGTCAGTCTGTACTCTTTGCAAAAATCGAGTTTTGGAGAGAAAGTCTACGAAGCGGTTCGAGGTGTCTATTTCAGGTCTTTAAAATGCGATTGCATGTTTTAGATCACGTGGATTTGCACGTGCCTAAGTCTTTTCTTTTATCCCTTTTTCGGGCCACCTAGTTTGTGTGTTATGAACACTCCACTACATGGGCGAATTCAAGCGGGGCTTGCTTTGATGCAAATATGCGTCCTACCTCGTGGTATGGCGTAGATGCAATGCAAACTCACGCTACTCCAAAGGGAAAAACCCGAAATGTAAAGACAATACTGAAGGGAAATAACCGAAGGGAAATAACCGAAGGGAGATATGTATATAGATTATGTATATGAGCCCTTACTCAGGTCTTGCAAATAAGAGCGAAGGCTCAATGTGGGTGCGTGCTGGAATTGAAAGACTTACACACACGACATGAAATTAAACCCAAATATAAATTGCAGTATGGCCTTGACTAAGGTCTTGGGAGTAAGAGCGAAGGCTCAATGTGTGTGAGAGTGCTTGAATTGAAGTACTACACACATGACATAAATGAAACCCAAATATAACTGCAAGAAGGCCTTTACTAAGGTCTTGGGAGTAAGAGCGAAGGCTCAATGTGTGTGAGAGTGCTTGAATTGAAGTACTACACACACGACATAAATGAAACCCAAATATAACTGCAATAAGGCCTTTACTAAGGTCTTGGGAGTAAGAGCGAAGGCTCAATGTGTGTGAGGGTGCTTGAATTGAAAGACTTACACACACGACATGAAATTAAACCCAAATAGTATAGGTCGGCCCTTACTTGGGTCTTTTAAATAGGAGCGAAAGCTCAATGTGTGTGAGTGCTTGAATTGAAAGACAACGCACCCAACTTAAGCAAAACCCTTCGAGAATGAAAGTATATATACTTATGTATTAGAGGCTGATTAGGCCCGTGTGTGTTCAAAATCGTGCATGACTAAGAGAGTGCACGTGTGTGGGTGTGCCAAGCCACGTTATTACAAGCGGGGGGAGACTATGCTCCGTTATTACAACCCCGTATCAAATTGAATCTCATGCAAGTATACAACTAAAGACCGAGTTTAGGCACTTACGAGTAGCTGGTCCGTAGAGGCCTTGCTTGAGCATGGGCTTGGCCTTCGCCTTGGGCTGCAAACGGGAGCTCCGCGAGGGTGGATGACAAAGGGTGCTGGCCGACTGCAAATGGGGCGCGGGATAGGCGCCTCGAAGGTGGTCGGCTGCAAATGGGTGTCGCCTCGATGTGGGGGATTCAAAGGGCTGGACCAAGTGAGTGTTTAGGGTCACTAGGAGAGTCGAGTGTTTAGGGAATGTGGACCTAAGGGGAGTTTAAGGGAAGGCCGAATGGGAGTCCTATAGGGTGGTCGGATGTAGATAGGATGGTTAGGTAGTGGCCGGTAGTTTAGGTTGTGCTAGGTTCGGCTAAGTGAAAATGGTGGCGGCAAGGGGCTGATGTGTAGGTAAGATGGTGGTATGGTGGGTGGCTAGGAGTGGAGAGGGAGTAGAGAAGGAGCTAGGTAGAGTGGGGGGGGTACTTATCGAATGGGGAGAGGTGGCGGATGGAAGAGAGAAGCCGGGTGTAGATGGGATGGAGAGCAAGTGTGGCGTCCGGCTGGGAGATGGTGGTGGATGGAAGAGAGAAGGTGGCGGTGCAGGTGGAGTAGGTGGAGCAGGAGGGAGATGATGGGACTCGGCTGGACTTGGGGAAGAAGGGGACCCGACTGGGATTGGTGAGGGCTGCTAGCTTGGAAAACCCGCCCCCAAGGGGGGGGTTTAAATAGGGATGGGTAGGTCGGTTAGGGCTGGGCTTGGGGTAGTGGTTAGGTGGTTTAGGTAGGGTGGTATGTAGATAAGGTGGGCTGGAAAGGGTTGGGCCAGATATTTTGAAAACTAGGGGTTTGGGTAGATTGTGGGCTAGGGGTGGTTTAGGGGTTTAGGGCTAGGTTAGGTGGTTGGGTTTTAGGGTGAGGTTTAGTGAGCTAGGTTAGGTGATTAGGCTAGGTTTAGGCTAGGATTAGGGAAATTAACCTAGGTTTAGGGAAGGATTAGGGAAGTGGGTTAGGTGATTAGGTTGGGATTAGGCCGGGATTAGGGAAGTGGGTTAGGTGATTAGGCTAAGATTAGGGGTGGATTAGGGGGGTAGGCTTGGATTAGGTGTTTTGGGTTAGGTTTAGGTGAAGGAGCTCCCTTAGCATGGCCCATAGACCTTAATCACCTCATGTTGGTGCAGCCCTAGGTTAGGTTTTAGCTAATTACAAGCTTAAACCCACTCAATTAGGCTAACCCACATGATTAACCCCAAACTTGACACACAAGTCAAGCTTAATTACAACCCTCTTGATATTTTCCATCCCCACTCTCTCTCATGCCCATGATCCCACGTGAATTTCAAGTGGGCCCCACCTCCATTTATGAGAAGGTGATGTGGGCCATGGATATGGATATTGGATTGGATCTCTGGATCCAAATCCAAATCCAAGTCCACATATGGGTTTGGATTGGGATCTGGATATATATGGTCCAGATCCAATCCAAACTGAACTCTGACTCCTTCGAGCTGGGTTCGAAACGGACGATTCGTGCGGGGCCTGACAGCATCAGTACTCCGTCTGCGTTGGGTCTTCGCCAACATGGTCGTCCGTCTCCGTTTCTACCTTCCGGAGATGACTGCAAATGATATTTTGATAAGAATGGGGTCTTGGACGTTCGAGATCCTGGGGGTGTGAATCAGATACAAGAGTTGCTGTGCCGGGCTTGACATGTGCTCCGGTTCTGGGCTCTTCTTAGCTCTCCTGGTCCTGTCTTGATCGGGCCAAGCCACTTCTGGGTTTCAAAACGTGTTTTAAAAGGTTTACAAAAGCCATATTATATGTTTTTGAAAGATAAAGTTTAAAACATATATACAGGGTTGTCTGGAAGGCTCCTAGGTTTCCAGACTCAAAATGGCCCTTTGGGGCTGCTTTTACAAAACCCGATGAATTTGAGAAATTCGTGGGATTTCGGGGTGTTTACAACCTCATAAGGACAAAGGCGGTGATAAACCTGATGGACTACGAGATCTACACATATTGCAGGCTAAACAATAGATGATTCTGTCCAGATATTTGAGAACATCAAAAAGGGGTATCATGAAACTAAACTGACGAAAGAGACATTGGAGGAGTTGAAAATGTTGGCAGAGGAAATAGCTGACAGAGGCAAGGAGATAAAAAGTATTCTTGAAGGTAAGGAGAAACTAGAACTGGAATGTGATGAACTGCTGGAAGAGATTGGAGGATCTCATTTCCAGGAAGAGTATCTGAAGTCTGAACTAAGATCAAACGCTGAGGAGATTGAGCTTTGGTAGATAAGCTTGGAGATGGCGTATCTGTGCCATTTATGTGATAATGATTGACCAAAAGTGGCACGAATTGGTTGAGGTATGTTAGAATCTTGAAATAAAGTCTCAACTCCATGCCAGCAAGCTTCTTGACCATATCATTGTGCGAGATGTTGAAGTTGATGAACTGAAGAAGAAAGTAGCACGGCTAGAAGAATTAAATGAGGAAATGAGTGTAAGATCTAGTGAAAGTCCATCCTTCATATCATCCATTGAGGAAAGAGTCTGTTCTCTTGAAGAACATTGTCTAAATGCTCTAGGGACTCAAACACCTAGAGTTTCTGAACCAAGCGATGTGGACTCATCTGCTCAATGGGAAATCACAACTTTGCTAGATTCTAAATCCGTTCCGGAGTGTGCCGGAATGGAGAAAGAGGTTCTACAGCTGCAACAACTCTTATGTAAGTTAAAGACAGTTGAAAAATTAGTGATAGATCTAGCTCAACTAATTAATCGAAACAATGGAAGGGACTCCTTTGATGCTAGATCTAAGGAAACAGACTTTCATGCTCGGGAGGATGTCATTGGCAGACTAAAAAGATGGAGATAGTTCAGAGCAAAATTCAATGGAGACACATAAAGCTAAGAATGTGCTAATAACAAAGGATGTTCAACTGGACTATGTTTCGGGATCATCCTCCTTCTATGCAAGCATTGATGATTCATTTGGAAAGGACGATAGAGGAAATGTTGAACCAGATGAGTAGATGCAAGAATTGTGGGAAGCTGCTGAACGATACTGCAACTATGAACCTAAAATCATCTGTGAAGTCTCATTCACAAGATTCCAATGCCAATGGCAACTTTTCATCCAAGAAAGTGAATAAGAACAACGATCATGGATTTTCTGAATTACAGACTGAGAGAGAAGTGGCAATTGACAAGATGGAGGTTTCTTCTCAAGTAGACATGAAGAAGAGGATTAGAGAAGTGCTTGTTTCGAAAGCTCATCGATTGATGGATCTGCAAAACAATGTACAAGGTTTGAGTAAAAAGGTTTGAGCAACAAAGGAAAGCAAGTGCAGCAGATTGCAGCCAAGTTGGGGAACTTACTGTATCACATGCAGAATGGTTTTGGTAAGAAAGTGGAGCATGCCTTGGCTCGATTTCAAAGGCCATACACTCTTGCCTAATTCTAAACAAGCTCAGCAATATGGACAGCATTGTGATCTAGATTTGGAAAGTCATCCAACCTTCCAAGCCCTGGCCGAATTCAGCCACTAAGGAAGATCAGTCGACCGATTTTAGCAAGTGTAGCCAACTTACCTTGAGCAGCATCTGGCCCTATTTGGAAGGCCATGAGCAGCTTTCTCTTGCCCATTCCACAAGCCCATGATAAGGCAAGTTGCCTTATCAATAGATGTTGATGATAGGCAACCCGTGGCCTATAAAAAGGGGACCAAGAAGTCTACAAACCATCAGCCACCGATCCCAAAATCCGTTGTTTATAACAACTGAAATTCCAACACAGTGGACAGTTCAACAAGAGAGAAAGAGGGAGACAGGGAGGAAAAGAAGAGAACAAGAGGCCATTGTCTGCCTCTGAACATCTGCTACAGAGCCTCCACCGCCAGCCGCCATAGGTTACTCTCTTTTCTTCGTTTTACAGTGAATGAAACAGGTTGAAATTCAGGAATTGAATATTTCGATGAATGTATTGATTTGAACAATAATCCTTCGATGCTTTTTTTTTTAATTCTTTCTACTCCATGGCTTGATTGAAGATCGTAAACCTCTTCTTTCACAGATTAAGGCTGATCATTAAGCTATAGGTTCGTTTAAGTCAAAACTAGAACACACACTTTTGCTGAAAATCTGAAATTTCCAATCTACACTCTGCACATGTCTGATCAAAGATTTCTATGTAATTGTTTATTGCTCCAATCAAGTCGATATTTGGCTCCTCTAAACTAGACATATACACGAATATTTGGTAAAATTTTTAGGATTTTAGGCCTTATGAAATATCGTCAATTATATCTAAAAAGATTTATAAAAACCAGAACAGATTCTGGAAAGTCAGAAATTTCTGCAACACGTCTGTTATTTCTTGAATATCTTTGTGTATAGTGAGCCAAATCGATTGAAAATGGTCTCTTTGGAAAATAGACATCTATAAATTTCCAACAAGACTAACTTGATAAAAATTGGAGGTTTGAGTACTGAAATATCTTGGCTTTTTTGAACCTCTAATGTTTTGGTACAGATCTGTTACGAGTGCCTGAATGATGTTTAGTTCTAGATTTAATTATGAGAATCTGTAGCATTAAAATTTAAAACAAAAATATTTTCTGATTCTGTGCATGGTCTACCTTCTGCAAAATTTTCACAATTTTTCGAAACACATAAGCATTTTAAAAAAAATCAGAGAACATGCCTCTGAAAACAGAACCAGTTCCTGTTTTTTAGAACCTGAAATTTTCCAAAGTCAAGAACTAAATCATGATTTCTTAAAACTTTTAAGTTTGGATTTTGCTTTTTTCGAAATTTAACGGATTTCAAATAATTTTCCAAGTGTCTAGGCTGACCCTTGAGTATCGGTTCAAGAAGGCCTACGTCGATAAGAACTCACTTGTTCACATTCATCTAATAAAGTCAGAAATTGAATCATTGTTAGTTTTAGTAAACTAATTGGCACGCTCGCACACACGATGTAGTCTCGAGAATTTCTTTTCAAATCTTTATAGGTTTTGAAATAAAAATTCATGTCTACACACCCTAAAATCATGAATAATGGGCCTTTATTATTGTCACACAGAACAACCCTTTGATGATGAAACTTGCTATGTGTCCTTCAATATGACTGCAAATTCTATCGTGGCTCCAATGGGTGAAACTAGTGACTCCTTGAGGCATGTGTTCCAGTTTACTACGAGAGGCGACCCGACAGACGAACAAGTCTACGAAAATCCCATTCATGTACATGTTATGATTTTTCAGCTTATTCTAAGTACTTTGACCTTGTTTGACCAAGAGATGTAAGTAAGGATGATCTAGTTCTCCTACCTTGAATGAATTGAGTATGTTTTCCACATTCCAATGTAATAAATTATAGTGGTAGAATAAGATCACCATCTTTCACTTAAGATGTCCATCCTTAGAGATTGTTGTATCATTAAGTGAAACTTAACATATTGATTTATGTCATGTGAAGTCATGTTTTGCCATTTACAATACTGTTACATCCTTTTGAACTTGTCTCGAAAAGGGATCAAATACCCTTTAGGCAAACGGATTTGTCGATCGTTTAATTGTAAATGGAAGATATGATCGGCTTTTGAGATATTAAAAAGCCATGGTTCTTTCTTATCAGCATATTTCTCCTTCTTCTTTGGGGGTAAAAGAGCATTGTAGATATCAGGAGGTCCCTATGTTAACTTGGCAACTATGACTTCAAGCAAGTCTAACGCATCATTGGTATCTTGCATCATATCTTTCAAGCAAGAAATCAAATATTAATGTTGATTGCACATGAGAACTTCTTGCTTATTATCTGATGCACCTAGGGTTGATGAAAATGTATTTGACCTCTACTATTTGGTTAGCCAGTTGGATGAGAATTGGGCAAAAATATCTTGTTAAACCCTTCTTAATCTCTGTATGTAAACAGTTACAAGCCAAAGCCACATATTGAGCCTTGATGAACTGTATCTAGCAACAAGTAACCAAATCATAGAATTTCTCGAAGGACCTCTATAGTTTTTCTTGCTTTTTGTGAAGATTCACCAAGTTTATAGATATTGGTCGTGGATGAATCTTGTTGTAGTACCTGAGAGTAATTCCACATCATGATTCATCGGTGCATCCTATAATTGTACGGGTTGATTCAACCTCTAATTGTCAAATGCAAATTGGTAGTGTGCTCATCGGAGTGATATATGGTCAAACTGACACGGAAGCTGAATGTTATGAGAAATTAGTACACCAAAGTCTATTGGGTGTGTATGTGGTGAGAAACCTACTCTCGCTCACAAACCTATGAAGCTTAGAGTAATTGGTTGTATAATGATATGAGATCCTGGATACTTGCCCAAAACACTTGGTATGTGCTCTCTAACATACTAAATAGTATCAATGCATATTGTTTGAAAAGACAATTAAAACTGAAGATTCAAATGATCACTAAGTAATATTAATTCGCTCGTATTGCAAATCATGAACTCAAGTCACATAGGATCATGAGATGTTTTGGCTTTCTATATAACTGCCAAATATCGGCCCATGTCAAAATGTAACTTGAGTGGTTGCTTCTATAGCCTACATTCATTTATCAGTAAGTAAATCCTGATCTCGAATAGTAGTTGGTTGATTGGTAACTATATAGGGGTCAGTTCATTGCTTCTACAACCTACCTTTATTGTGAGCATGGTTTCTATCATCAAGCATAACAAAGTTAACTAGAGGTCTCCAAACTACCCCTACAACCAATCATTAACTGATGTTCATAGGCGTTTGAGGAGAGTATCATCACTCAATTAAACATGAGTCATAGCTGATACATTTTCTTTCTGCTAAGGTGGTGATGGCCCATTAGATCATTTGGGATTGGTACCCAACAGTTGTTAGTTGGTGTTGGTGATGAATGATATTGAATGTCTACACTAGAAGTGATGAAGGACCAAGCACTAATGATCTAACCAGGTCAAAAGGACTAACTGATCGCTATTTGGGACCTCTTATTCGTGCCCGAAGTGGAACCAGCAATCCAACCTGATTGGAACCCAAAACATTGTTAGGTGAATGAAGCATTAATGACTTCAACAAACTGAAGATTGTTTGTTTACTCCAGTGGGAGGCCACTCAAGAGTAAAGACACATTTAAGCTAGCTAATAGGTTTTCAGCATCTCTTAAAATTGACAGTCCAGTTAGCTCATTTGGCGGATATAATTTTGAATTTAATGTTCATTTATTGGCTTTAGCAATTACGAAAAGAGTAATTATAGAAAGTTCATAGATGGTTGAACTTGTATCCACATTTTACTAGGTGATTGTCTATTTCTTAGGAGAATCTTTATAGCAAGTTAATATGCCTTAAACCTATCTCAAGGGGTTGTCCTAAGTATAAATAGGATCAAGTCTAAGGAATTTTTATTCTGTTGTTTTCCAACATTCGCTTCAAATCTCTCTTATCCTTAACTGGTGGCGAGTGAGTCAGATTTTATCACTTTGGTGAGTCATATCTATCGTGTGGCAGACCGTGTGTGTAAGGAAATCAATAGGTATGCATCAACCCTCTCAATTCAAGTTTCATATTATTTGGTGCTTTCATTGAGACTGAGAGGATAGCATGACAAGATTTCTATGCCCCCCTGTAACACGAGGTATGTTTCTTTACCAAGATCATATCATGGCACTTCAACGTGGACAAGAGAAACTCGTAGCCCAAGTGGCACAGTTGACCCAAAGCCTTGAAGAATTGTTGTAACAAAGAGCTCCTTCTCCTAACCGATCCAATATCAGTCACCATGATGTGCAATTTTAGGGTAAAGATTTAATGTTAATGATTTACACTCTCTATTGGTAGGACATGTTTCCTGTGAAGGTATCAAGCAGCGAGAGAACCAACTCATATAGTAATGCATCATCTTGTGCCATATTAGATGTATATATTTCTAAAATGCACATGTTGCGAAATCAATCGTCGTAGAAGCCAAACGGTAAACTAATCAACCTAATCTTTCTAAACATTTAACTGCATTGATGGAGGTAGCATGTACTGTAAAACATGAAAAAGAAATAGGAGCAATCTTGTGCTACTTCCATGCATGGAATGAACGAGATGTGGCATGTTAGTGTAACTATTTTGCTTATCATATTTTGGTAATAAATGTATATTGAGAACCTCACCCTGAAGCTTTGGCTTCGTACCAAATTTTGTGTAACAATTCCAAGGTGAAAAGCAGATGAACACCTACCCAATTCATTAGTTTGATATGTGTAAACACCCCAAAATCAAATGATTTCCAAAACAAACACTGGGTTTTGTAAATCCATTTCAAAACCAAGTTTGAGCTTTCGAAAACCCAAGAGTTCCAAAAGCTTTAAACTTTTTGTCAAAAAACCCTTTCGAAATATAGATTTCTTAAGCTTGGGCCAAGTCCCAATTTTGTAAGCAGTCAAATCAAACAGGTGGAGCTTGATCGAAAAGTAGCTCCAAAAGCAGGTCCGAAAGCCCAAAATTCAGCCCAGCCTGATAAAAGCAGGATCAAAAAGCAAAAGGAGAGCCCAGGCCAGAAGCAGACTTCAGCCCTAGAACATGAAATGCGAAGCCAAAGCACCAAGCAAAACCATCAGAAATCCAAGCCTAAGCTCAAAATTCCAAAAATCAGACGAAACGAAGTCCAAAAGGTGAGAAGGAGATCAAACGAAAAGGTTGGGGAAAACCCAGCCCAAGACGGAGCACTGATGAAGCCAAGGCCCACGAAAACCGTCCGTCTCGAAACGCCAATAAGGACTGAAGAAATGAAAATTTGGATTGGATTTGGACGTAAATATCCAAATCAAACCCAAATAGTGTTTGGATTGGATTTGGATCATAAAAACCAAATCCAAGATCCAAACCCAAGACCCACTCCCTTTGCCTATAAATAGAGGTGAGAGGGTGGTGCAAGTTCACGTGAAATCCATTTGGGAGGCTTGGGAGAGAGAGTGCATAAAGTATGAGAGAGAAGAATGGTGGGCTTGATATTTTCAAGTGGGCTAGCCATGTGGGCTTGATAAAGGGTATGGGTTCAAGCCTTGTATGGACCTAGGCCCAACTAAAGGGTTGCACCAACATGCAAATGGCATGGATCAATGGGATACATGAGGTGGACCGGCTCCAAGAGGTAGGTCTCTCAACCTAACCCTAACCTAGCCCACTTCACCCAATCGACCCCACTAAACCTAACCCAAACCTAGCCTAGACTTAACCCCTTTCACCTAAACTGACCCAAATTAGCCCAAACCGACTCCCTTAAATCCCATCTAAACCTAACCCAAACTGCACCCTAGCTGGACCGTTTTCACTCTAAACCTACCTACCTAACCCACGGCTAAACCTACCCCGAACCGAACCTAGCTAGGTGTTGGCTGCACCTAGTTTATTCCCTTGAAACCTCACCACTGACCTAACCTAATCCCATTTGACCTATCCCTAAGTCCATAACCGAGTGCACCTTGCACTCGGTTTTCATCCAACTCCATCAACCAGCCGAACGCCCTAGCCACACCCCCCTCTTACCTACCGTGCTGAACCCCTTACCTGTCCCTGTTGTGACCACCAGCACCCCATCGTGTCGAACCCCTTACCTGTCCCTACCGTGACCACCAACACCCCACCGTGCCGAACCCCCTACCGCACCCTGCCGACTCCCTGCGCCGGTCACCTGCCACCGTGCTGCAGACCCCTTGCAGCGCCCCGGCGCACCTGCCATGCCACGCTCGCCACCGCAGCCTGTCGACTCCTAGCGCCTATCACTTGCCACTGTGCTGCAGACCCCCTACAGCGCCCCGGCGCACCTGCCGCACCATGCTCGCCGCCCCTCTCCTTAGCGCCTAACCTCATCACCCGCGCACCTGCCGCATACCTGCCACGCCACAGCCTCCTATGCTATACCCCATCCGGCACCCTGTGCCGTGACCGACCTAAGCCCAGCCCCTAAGCTAGCCGAGTGCACATAGCACTCGACCAAACCTGGTTGGCCATGTACCAACCCCTACAAGCCCTAACCAAGCTAGGTGCTGACCGCACCTAGCTCATACCCGTTCACCAAGTCCCAACATAAACGTAACTAGGACCAACTCCCACGGCCCAGCCTGACCTCACATAGCTAGGACTTGTCTAACCTACACCTTGCCCGAACCCAGCCCATCCTAAACCCCCAAGCACTTGGCTGCCCCCAAGCAAACCCAAGCCTAAACTCTCACGTCTAGACCCACCTAGGGAGACCTATTTTGTGGCTGCCAAGGAGGACGGAACCGAGCAACTGGAGAGGCAAAAGCCAACCACGTGTAAGTGTTCAAGTTAGGTTTTTACCTTACTCATTTAAGATTAAATTCAATTCGATATGCAGTTGTAATAATGGAGTGTAGTCTCCCCCCGAAATGTAATATTTGTGCTTGATACACAAGCCACACATGTATACTTGAGTCTTATCTCTCTTAATCGTACACAAGGGACACCCATGTGCACTTGAGCCTTTCCGCTCTTAATTGCACACGATTGTACACACATTGAGCCTTTCCGCTCTTAAGCTAAAGTATATATTTCCATTCGGGTATTTACTTTAGTGAAAGCTGTGTGAGTTGCAATTCAATTTGGGTATTTACATTCAAGTCGTGTGAGTTTGTCACACACTTACACACACGGATTGAGCCTTTCCGCTCTTAAGCTAAAGCATATATTTCCCTTTGGGTATTTACTTTAGTGAAAGTCGTGTGAGTTTGTCATTTAAATTTCACACTTACACACATGTGCATTGAGCCTTTCCGCTCTTAAGTTAAAGTATATATTTCTCTTTGGTTATTTACTTTAGTGAAAGTCGTGTGAGTTTGTTATTTAAATTTCACACTTACATACACATGCATTGAGTCTTTCCGCTCTTAAGCTAAAGTATATATTTCCATTCGGGTATTTACTTTAGTGAAAGTTGTGTGAGTTATCATTTCAATTTCACACGAGAAGCACACAAAAGCACTCGAGCCTTTCCGCTCTCCACTCTCACACACATTGAGCCTTGTTGCTCATAGGATATAAAATATTTATATATGATCATTGTCGAAGTCTTCATTCAATATATATGTTTCATTCAGGAAGGGATCGTACTAAGCAACTTCCATTTCTTGGTGACTACTAATTTGCTCCTACAACCATTTGACAATCTTTGTCAGCAATATATTATCCAAATTCACAATAATTCTTGTAGAGACAAAAAGTTGCACTCATTTGGCCTGGTTTTCAATGTGGTACCTTGAAATTTATGATAGATAACTCTCGCAACATCATCTTCTTCTTTTGTTCCTTAGCCTCTTTTGCACGATCCGCCATGTATGTATAAAGTCCTTGCCAAAGGATAATGAAAAGTTCTCTCTCTGACTCATTCCTTTCTAGTTAAGATTGTGAGCAACTAACCAACCTTTCCTCCTTTATACTGAGCTCTTTTTCATTCAGTCTGTTGCTTCTAGGACAAGACTTGTGTATTTGGTCAAGAATTTCCTAACCACTGGGATCGGTTTGAGGCTTCACCATTCGAACTCATAATGGAAAATACCTTATTGGCAACCAAGATATGCATAATTGGATTCTTGGGGACCCTTGCCATTGCATGATCCTTTAGTGAATCTTATCCTCTTCAGAACGAGAGTAATTGTTCTCTGGTACACCCTATATCTTCATGTAAGCCAAATTATTTGAGTGGACTATCATCGGCGACAACAACACATTCTTGGCACATCCGGTGGGACACACTTATTTGTGGGGTTACTTTATTTATGTCAATTTGATCCGATCAAGTATACTCAATGACATCTTTCAGTATAGATGATCACCAACACCAATTGACAACTCCCTGGTACTAGTCCTGAACGATCTAATGGGCCATCCACCACCTTTGTAAAAAGAAAATATATGGGTTGTGACATGGTCAATTGAGTGATGATACTGCCCTCAAACGCCTATGGCCATATGTTTGTAGGGGTGTGAAGACCCCCAATAAGCTTTGTTTTGCTTGATGATAGAAACCAACCCCATATTCACACGGAGTATTACTTTGATATATTCATTTTGTTTCTCGCTTACATATTCCATATCCTCTTTTCCTTCTTTTCTACTTATTGCCTTGTGAAATTTCTCTTGTTTGCTAAATGGTGGATATTTGAGGCCAACAATGAGTAAAAAAATGATCTTTCATCATGGTTGCACACGCACACAAACTCTCTCTCTCTCTCTCTCTCTCTCTATATATATATATATATATATATATATACATATTTACATAAAATGTTTATGGTTGAGTCTGTTACTACAAAAATCAATCATATAAGTGTTGGCAACTGGGATATGCATAATTGGATTATAGGAGACCCTTTCCGTCACCTAATACCTTATCGAGTCTTCTCTGCTTGAGAATGAGGCTTGGAGTTCTCTAGGACGCCTCTACGTTATCTTGCATGCCAATTTATTCAACTAGAGCTGTCACTATCGATGACAACATATTTTTGGCACACTTAGTGAGACACAAGCTTACTTGTGGGGTTATCCAGTTTATACTCACTCAATCTAGTCGAGTGACAAGTATACAAATTTTAGGTTTTGTGGAACCCTTAACTTGTATCTAATCTTCTTAATTTTATAAAAGTAAAATAAAAACTAAGTCAGGAGATACTAACCTATAAATCACTTGAGTAATACATTACAACAAATCAAGAGGATACATTCCGATTTATTTGCCATGAACTTGAATTTGTTGTACTTTTAAGGAAACTGTTAGTTACCATGGGAGTAATAATTGTTGAGCTCATTCTAGGCTCGAAGACCTCAATTATATGGTTGATGCTAACTTGGGTAATACCCTGTTACTCAAGTGAGATTTGATATGCTAAAACTATTGTGTTCCCAAAACGCTATATCAGAAATTAATGTTTTGGATTGGCAAAATGGTCAAGGTCATCAATGTAGAAGAGTGTAAACACCCAAAAATTTTCAAATATTTTCAAAAACTCCTAAATTTTGAAAGCCAATTTAAAGCCTTTATGAACCTTTAAATTCAAAACCCCAAATTTTAAAGTTTAAGCCTTTTGGGGAATATTTCAAAATAAAGATTTTAAATTCAAACAACTCATGAGTTTTTGAAGCAGATAAACAGGTGAGACCCAATCTTGGATCCACATCGATTCCCCAAAAGCAAAGAAGATAAAGTTGGAGCATATCAGAATCAAGATCAAATTCTAAAGCTTATCCGAAACTAGGAGAAGATCGAGCTTATCCAGGACCCAGTTCAAGCTCATCCAATTCAAGAACATTTCAAGTTGAACTCGAGACCATGGTGAAGCCGTATGGAATCAAAATCAAAGTGGAGCCGGATCATTCAAAGAATCAAATACCAAATGAGGCATTGAATTGGAAGAGCCTAATTAGGCATACCCGGCCACTACTTGGTATCAAGTTCAATACATGCTAGGACAAAACATTAGACAAGCTTGAATTGGCTACACCCAAAGACTAAGTCGGCTGCACCTAGGCCCAACCCACATGGGCTGGTTCAAGTCAACAAGAGGGACCACATATAGCTGGGCCAAATTGGATCAAGAACCAACAAGGAGCTGGTCCAATCCGCCCCATGGAAGGGGCTAGAAACCAGCCCCCTTGGCCTATAAAAGGGGCCAAGGGGGAGCAAGTTGAGGAGGCTTGGGGTTATCTTCATCTCTCATCAAAATTTTGGGAATTGGGGCTGGAAAAGAGGGCCTGCACAAGGGAAAATCGTGGGCTGCAAGTGTAGGAAAAGAGAGGGGAAAAAGAGGGTAGACATAGGAGGGAGAGTGCGGAAGATAGAAGGAAGAAGAAGAAGGGCTGGCCGGATTCCACTCTTGGAATTCCAGCCGATCAAAGACAAAAGTTGTAAGTACTTCTTCCTTTGTTTTTAAAATCTTCTTCCATATTAATCAATTAAATTGGGGTTGTATTAATGGAGCAAAGTCTCCCCCCACATTGTAATAGTGAGTAGATTTGATGCCCTCATTTACATTTGCAGAATTTTCACTATTGCACATACGCACTCCACGTGTTTGCTTATATGCTTCTTCCCCAATATAATCTATAATCACTCTATATTCTCTACCCCCTCTATGCTTATGCCTATAAATATGATTTCCCTTCATTTCAATTCAGCAATTTAATTTGGGAATATAGAGTTGTTGCATTTTAAATTCAGGTGAGTTTGTATCATTAGATTCTTAAAAACCGAAATATGAACTTTCAGCATCCCTATATTTGATGATTGCAGCAATTTTAATTTCCGAACGGTTAATCCTTTTTGTCTGAAATTTTGCACACTTATTATACACACCTTTGGGTACTCTGTATAAAATTGGCAAGATTTTAGGGCCGCTCAGCCACGTAATAAAAGCATATTAAGAACGACCAGATTTCTACACCACTGTCTGCACAGTCGGATTTCCTGAAATAGAGGTTGGGTAAATGTCCCATATCTCTGTCTACAGGAGTCCGAATTAGTTGATTTTTGATGAATTAGAAAGCTAACATCCATAGATTTCCAGCAACATCAAAATCATCAAAATCAGAGTTCTGAGCAGAGAGATACAGACTCATCTTTGAGTTTCTGTATTTCTGAAATAGAATTGTTCCGAGTCAGTGAGGTGGTCAGAGTAGATTATTTGTTTCTGATTCAATACTGCTCCAAATACAGATTTGAAAAAGGCTACAGTCTCTCCACACTACCAACTTCGTCTGGTAAAATTTTGATAATTTTTGGAAGTCTGTGACACCTTCAAAACTCCCCTAGAAAACAGCTCTGAAAACAGAATTCTCTGTTTTCAGCAGCTTGTGTTTTTCCAAGTATTGAATCCGAGTGCACAAGTTCAACAAATTTTTCAAAGACACTTGTTTATGTAAAAGGGAGTCGTGTTTTGCTGTAAAATGAAGTTCCTAAGTGCTCAACACTGACCCTTGAGCATCAGCTCAAGAAGGTGTGAGTGAAAAGATCCCGCTTACACACAATCGCCTAGAAGTCTTACAAACATTTGCTAGTTTTGAACTAGCTGGCACGCTCGCGCAAGCGTAGGTGTGGAAAGTTTCATTTCAAGTTTGTCTCGTAAACTTTGAAATGAGAATTTTCATGTCTACAAAGAGGATCTTTTTGCAACTAATGTTAAGGCATTATTTTATTCGCCTTGGGTAAGTTTGATTGTCATACCTAAGGCCCTAGAAGAGATGTGGTTGTGTTAATTAACCATCTAGTGTATCACTTTAGAATCAATTGATGATTTACAACTATTACCTAAGGTTACAAATGGCAACGGTTGGAAGTTACTTATGTCAGGTAGAGTCTCAGAAGAGTATATGTCAAATTGCTTGGGGGCAAACTAAATGTTACTCATTTTTATAATTTTGCCACCTGTTTGCACAAGATTAATGTTCAATTGTCCAAACTAGAAGGATGAGTCAAGTTTCATCTCTGTGGATCTTTTGACGAAAATAAATTTAGGTTCATAAGAAACAACAATCAATGCTCTATATCCAAAATAAATTGGACATGGTTGGTCAAGTTGCTAAAGCAATATAAGGATTACTTCACTTGAGAATATCATGAAATGTCCAAGTTACCTAGAGATTTGGTCAGATTTACCATTTTGTTGAAAGAAGGGATGAAATCTTACACATAATGGGTGAGGAGATTCAAACCAGGTTAGTGGGGATGAAAAACCCATGGATGTCACAGTTTTATTGCAACAACTACAAACCTAGTTTTTACGAAACTATTTTAATTGAACCAAGGATTCATCATGAATTCAATAATTTACCCTTATAGAAAGAGCCTACCCATTGTCCTTAACTACCCTTCAACTTAGATGTCAATAAAAGTCCTTCACTCCTTGCATACTAATAAAGGAGTCCCAACTTTCTTTTTTTTATGGGTTTGACAAAAAAGTCCCTTACAAGTTAACGGTCTTGAGTTCGATTGAAGGGAGTGAGCATATTGGCCAAAACATTCTAAGCATTTAGGACAAGGAAACGTAAAACTCCAAAGGTCTATAGTTGAGTTAACACTTGATTGCCCTTTTGGAAGCTAGAGTCACTTTGTGTGACACTATACATATTAATCTAAGGGCATGTATTCTTAATGGAGCAATGAAAATAGAAGATGTGATATTCACCGAGGCATATGGAACAACAACAAGCAAAGAAGCCATCAACCTAAAATGCAGCGACAACATCTCATGCACGAGCATTATGGTTGACCATTGTAAACATGAAAATTTTCACTCCCAGGTTTATGGAACTCGAAGTGAACCTTTTCGTGCCTACGCTTGTGCGAGCGTGCCAACTAGCTTACTCAAACTAGTGAAGGTTTTTAAACGTTTTCCTAACTTTTTGGCGATTGTAGGTAAACAGACTCTTTTCTCTTTAAACCTTCTTGAACCAACGCTCAAGGGTCAGTTTAAGCGCTTAGGAACTTCATTTTTCAAACAATTTTCACTTCGAACTAACTTGAACGACAAGTGTTTTGAAAGAATTCGATTTGTGCACTTTTGTCAGTTTTATCACGAGGGTTGGACGACCCTAAGATTTTTGCAAGTTTTATTAATTTAGGCCTATGTGTGGAGTGTGAGAGCCTAGTTCTAGCTTGGTTGGAGTGAGGTTTCGATCGATTTGCCGCAATGAGCGGATGCAGAGATGCTATAAAATTTTTCTTTTGGGTTTTTGAGAACGATGATGTGAACTCACCCAAATTGAAATGCAACTCTACTTTCACAAAAGTAAACTCACGTGAATTTAAGTGCAACTCTACTTTCACAAAAGTAAACTCACGCGAATTTAAGTAACTCTACTTTCACAAAAGTAAACTAACACGAATTTAAGTGCAACTCTACTTTTACAAAGTAAACCCACACAAATTTAAGTGTGACTCACACTACTTTCACAAAGTAAACCCACACGAATTTAAATGCGACTCACATGACTTTCACAAAGCAAACCCACACGAATTTAAATTGCAACTCACACTTCTTTCACGAAAGTAAATTTACCCAAATGTAAGTGCAACTCACACTGCTTTCACGAAAGTAAATTTACCCGAATGTGAGTACAACTCACACGACTTTCACGAAGTAAATTCACCCGAATTGAAGTTTGTATACTTGCTTAAGAAAAGATGGGATTCGAAGTATAGAATTTCTATAATTGTATATTGGGGCAGAGAGCAGAAAGGCTCAAGTGCATGTGCGTGTAAAGAGCGGAAAGGCTCAAGTGCACATGTGTGTGATCGTGTTCATCCACCAGATAAGAGCGGAAAGGATCAAGTGTAAGTGGGTGTGATCGTGTTCATGCCCAAATATTACAATTCGGGGAGAGACTTCACTCCATTAATACAACCCCATTTCGAATTGAATTGAATTTAAACAAGTAATTTAAAACCAAAATTAAAGAAACTTACAAGTCTTTCGTTCAGTTTTTGCCTTTTGTTTCCGTTCGTTGGGTTCGCTCGAGTGGCTTTTGTTGCAGCCGTGAGTTAGGTCAAGGTGCAACTACTTGGTGTCGAGCCTTGGTTCAGCTTGTGTGTGAGGATGGCTCAAGTCGGTTCAGCTCAAGATGCAAGTGGGTTCGGCTGTGAGGTGCAGCCAAGGCTAGGTTCAAGCTAGGTTTTGGCCAGGTAGATTTAAACTAGGTCGGCCAGCAAGTTCAGCCCAAGCTAGGTCAGTTCAGCTAGGTCGGTTTGGGTAGGCTTAGGTCGGTTAGGCCTTGGTTCAAGTCAAGGCCATGTGGTTCAGTTTGAGGCAGGTTGCAGGTGGTTTAGTTTTAGTCCAAGCTTCAGCAAAGACAAAGCCGGCCAGCAAGGTCTCGGTTCAACGTGGTCTGCGCAAGTCAAGTCCGTGATTTAGTTCACACTCAATTCAGCCGAGGTCTTGATTTAGTCCAAGTCAAAACATGGTTCAGCTGGGATTGGTCAAGGGCAGGTTCAATGCTCAGCTGGGTTCGGTTTAGCTCTTGGTTCAAGGTAGGTTTGAAATGATTCAAGGGCCGATTCAGCTGGGCTCAAGTCAATTCCCGTGGGCCAGCAAGTGGTTTTGTGGTCAGCTCAAGTCCAAGGGGCAACAAGTTGTTTTGTGGTCAACCCAAGAGGGCAGGTCAACACAAAGTCGGCCAGCAAATTCAATGTTTAGCCGAGTTTGGTCAAGGTATAGCCAGAGGTTTAGGCCAAGTCAGTTAGGGCAACAAGGTGCAGTCGTGGTTCCAAGCAAGAATGGGTTTAGGATAGGTTGCAGTCGAGCGTTTAGGTGGGTGCAACCCAAGCTAAAGCCGTGGGGTTCAGCTAGGGTAGGTTTGGTGTAGGTGCAGCACAATCTAGGTCGGTTAGGCCAGGTTGGTCTTGGATTAAGGTGGCGGTTAGGGTGTGGTCAAAGGGGTTTCAACCGTGAGGTTCAAGGGATGGCTAGGTTAGGTTGGTTCAAGTGGGGTTCGGCTGGGTGGTGAGTCAAAGGCAAGTGGGTTCGGTTTGGGCAGGTTTTATGTGGGTGAGCTAGGTCCGGTTGGGTGTGGTCAAAGGGTCAAAGGCTTACCTCTTGCAGCCACCCAAGTGGTTGTCCACGAGCCCTCCTAGCCATGTTGGTGTAGGTGTGGTTTGAAGTCCACGTGAGTGGCTTGGCCTCCCTTGGTCAAGCCACTTTATTTGACTTAAGTTGCACTTCACGTGGAAAGGCTTCCACTCCTTCTCTCTCCTTCCAAGCACCTCTTCAAAATCAGCCAAGCTTCCAAGCCCCTCTCACGTGAACCCCCTTGGGCCTATTTATAGGCCAAGGGGGTGGGTTTGGATCTGGATCTTGAGATCCAAATCTGATCCAATTTCTATTTGGATCTGGATTTGGATCTTTTGGTCCAGATCCATTCAAACTTTTTCTTCTCCGGTTCTTGAGTCCTTTTTGACGCATGCAACGGTTGGTTTCGAGTGGGCTCCGGTTTCTCAGTGACCCGATTTCAGTCTGGGTTTTTTCCAGGTTCTTTTTCCGGCCGATGTCTTGCTTTTTAGGATGTTTCAGTGTTTGATTTGATCCGCCTTTTTCCGTTTTTGGCTTGTTTCTTATGAGGTCGTGTAAACACCCCGAAATCCCACGAATTCCTTAAAATAAACCTGGTTTTGTACAAGCAGCCCCAAAGGGCCATTTTTGAGTTTGGAAACCCAGGAGCCTTCCAGACAACCCTGTATATATGTTTTAAACTTTGTCTTTCGAAAACATACAATATAGCTTTTAAAACCCTTTTAAAAAAACATGTTTTGAAACCCCGAAGCGGCTTGGCCCGATCAAGACAGGACCAGGAGAGCTAAGAAGAGCCCGGAACCGGAGCACACGTCAAGCCCGGCACAACAACTCTTGTATCTGATTCACACCCAGGATCTCGAACGTCCAAGACCCTGTCCTTATCAAAATAGCATTTGAAGTCATCTCCGGAAGGCAGAAACGGAGGCGGACGACTATGTTGGCGAAGACCCAACGCAGACGGAGTACTGATGCTGTCAGGCCCCGCACGAATCGTCCGTTTCGAACCCAGCTCGAAGGAGTCAGAGTTCAGTTTGGATTGGATTTGGACCACTACCCTACCTAAACCACCTAACCACTACCCTCAGCCCAGCCCTAACCGACCTACCCATCCCCTATTTAAACCCCTCCCCTTTGGGGGCGGGTTCTCAAGCAAGAAGGCCCTCACCTCAGCCCAGCCGGCTCCACTTTCCACTCTCCACCTGCCCGCCTGCTCCACTCTCCACCTGCTCCACCAGCACCACCTGCACCGCCACCTTCCCTCTTCCACTCTCCATCACCTCACCCAGCCGGACGCCACCACCTTCATCCAACCGAACCAGCTGAGCTCCCATCCACTCCCGGCTTCCCACTTCATCCGCCACCTTTCCCCATTCGGTAAGCACCCTAACTCTATCAAAGCCCTTCTCTACCACCTCTCCACTCCTAGCCACCTACCCTATCCTCATCTCAGCCCTTTTGCCACCACCCTTTTCACTTAGCCGAACCTAGCATAGCCCAAACTGCCGGCCACTACCTAGCCATCATATCCCATTCGGCCTTCCCCTAGGTGTCCCATTCGGCCCTCCCACAAACTCTCCTTTAGGTCCAGTTTTCCCTAAACACTCAACTCCCTAGTGACCCTAAGAACTCATTTGTTCAGCCCCTTTAACCCCCCACCTCGAGGCGACATCCACTTGCCACCGGCCACCTTTGAGGCGCCTATCCCGCGCCCCACTTGCAGCCGGCCAGCACCTTTGATCACCTATCTTCGCGGAGCTCCCGTTTGCAGCCCAAGGCCAAGCCCACGCTCAAGCAAGACCTCTACGGACCAGCTACTCGTAAGTGTCTAAACTCGGTTTTTAGTTGTACACTTGCTTGAGATTCAATTTGATACGGGGTTGTAATAACGGAGCATAGTCTCCCCCCGCTTGTAATAACGTGGCTTGGCACAACCACACACGTGCACTCTCTTAGTCGTGCACGATTTTGAACACACACGGGCCCAATCAGCCCCTAATACATAAGTGTATATATATACTTTCATTTTTGAAGGGTTTTGTTTAAGTTGGGTGCGTTGTCTTTCAATTCAAGCACTCTCACACACATTGAGCTTTCGCTCTTATTTGAAAGACCCAAGTAAGGGCCGACCTATAATATTTGGGTTTTATTTCATGTCGTGTGAGTAAGTCTTTCAATTCAAGCACTCTCACACACATTGAGCCTTCGCTCTTACTCCCAAGACCTTAGTAAAGGCCTTATTGCAGTTATATTTGGGTTTCGTTTATGTCGTGTGGGTAGTCTTTCAATTCAAGCACTCTCACACACATTGAGCCTTCGCTCTTATTCCCAAGACCTTAGTCAAGGCCATACTGCAATTTATATTTGGGTTTCATTTATGTCGTGTGGGTAGTCTTTCAATTCAAGCACTCTCACACACATTGAGCCTTCGCTCTTATTCCCAAGACCTTAGTCAAAGCCATACTGCAATTTATATTTGGGTTTCATTTATGTCGTGTGGGTAGTCTTTCAATTCAAGCACTCTCACACACATTGAGCCTTCGCTCTTATTCCCAAGACCTTAGTCAAGGCCATACTGCAATTTATATTTGGGTTTAATTTCATGTCGTGTGTGTAAGTCTTTCAATTCAAGCACGCACCCACATTGAGCCTTCGCTCTTATTTGCAAGACCCGAGTAAGGGCTCATATACATAAGCTATATACATATCTCCCTTCGGTTATTTCCCTTCGGTTATTTCCCTTCTGTTATTTCCCTTCAGTATTGTCTTTACATTTCGGGTTTTCCCTTTGGAGTAGCGTGAGTTTGCATTGCATCTACGCCATACCACGAGGTAGGATGCATATTGCATCAAAGCAAGCCCCGCTCGAATTCGCCCATGTAGTGGAGTGTTCATAACACACAAACTAGGTGGCCCGAAAAGGGATAAAAGAAAAGACTTAGGCACGTGCAAATCCACGTGATCTAAAATATGCAATCGCATCCTAAAGACCCGAAATAGACACCTCGAACCGCTTCGTAGACTTTCCTCCAAAAACTCGATTTTTGCAAAGCGTACAGACTGACCCTTGCGCATCGGTGCAAGAAGGTCTGCGACGACAAGAGCTTACTTGCTCACAGTCGCCACGTTTAGAAGTCAGTGTTAAAAATATCTTCGCTAGCTTAAGTAAGCTAGCTGGCACGCCCTATTTGCATACATAGGCCTTAGACACACGAGAGGATCCGCTCCAAGCCCCGAAAAGGGATGAAGAGGCGAGGATTTTCGCGCTTCTACAGGTCGATCTCAGATTTTCACACGAACTTTGTTCTTCGTTTTGACAGGCTGGGTCTTCAATTTCTGTTGGCTTCATAAGGGTTTTGGCTTCTTTTTGCATTTTGAGGCTGACTTGATTTTCAAGTGGACACCAGTTTTGCTCTTTTGTCCGACTTTTCTTCGAACGGCTTGAACTTTCCTTCTTTCTTTGATTTGGCCTCGAGCTGGCTTTTAAAGTTTTGGGAGTTTTGAAAAATATAGAATTTTTGGGGTGTTTACAACCATGTTAAGGTAACATTGGTAAACGAATAGTAAAAGGTAACATCTTACTGCATCAACTATAAGCGAACATTGAACGATAATATGTCCAACCATCTGTAGCAGCCACACAAGCAAGAGCCCCCATCATTAAATTTAGCTAGTATTTGGAGTTAGGAAAGATTTCTACAATAATGTTGACTGGAAAATTTGTACCCCATGTTCACAAGGAAATTTCTTCGACATATTGTTTTTGTTTCACATACATATTCCATGTCCTCTTTTCATTCCTTTTCTATTTGTTGCCTTGTGAATTTTCTCGTCTACTAAGTGGTGAATATTTGAAGCCAATAATAAGTAAGAAAACATATCTATCTAATCTTTCATGGTAATGAAGATCCATTGTCTTCTCGAGTACTCCATGTGCTTACTTTCCTATAAATACCTGTTGACAACCAGGATACGTATAATCGGATTCTTGGACACCCTTTTCATCACCTAATACCTTATCAACTCTTCCTCCCATGAGAACGAGGGTTAGAAAACTTTGCCATGCCCCTATATC
Organism: Brasenia schreberi; assembly: GCA_036023115.1. Lineage (NCBI taxonomy): Eukaryota > Viridiplantae > Streptophyta > Magnoliopsida > Nymphaeales > Cabombaceae > Brasenia > Brasenia schreberi. The sequence continues at coordinate 5,576,438 of JAYKKT010000073.1, forward strand.
ATCTTGCAAGCTAAATTATTCTAGTGCATATGTGATTGCCAATGGTAACACATTTTTGGCATGCCTAATAGGGCATGCCTACTTACATGTGGAGTTATCAAGTTTATAGAGACTCAATCTGATCAAGTGTACAAGATGACATCTTCTAGTGTAGACCATGAACATTATTCATCATCGTCACCAACTCATGCCTCTTGGATAACAAACCTGAATCATCCAGTAGGCCATCCACCACCACAGCAAAGAGAGAACGTACCGGTTGTGTTTCATATTCAATTAAGTCAAGATACTATCCTAAAACACCTATGATCATCAGTAATGACTGGTTATAGGAGCAAATTGGAGATCTCCAATCAACATTATTCTATCAAATGATAGAAATCACATCCATAATAAACACCAACCAACAAGCTACTATTTGAGTTCAAGATTTTCTTGCTAATAAATAAATATAGGTTGTAGAAGCAATCGCCCTAGTGGCATACCAGTATGGGGTGATATTCGACACTTATAGAGGTAGCCAAAACATCCTAAGATCCTTTGTGGCTTGAGAATGTGATTTGTAATATGGGAAAAACAATATTGCTTAATTATCAACTGAGTCTTCGGCTCTGATATCATCTTTTCAAACTACAGGTATTGGCCAACCTTATGTTGCCTCAACATTAGTTAGTATGTCAAGGAGCACATACCAAGTGTTGGGCGCATGTATCTAGGATCTCAATCCCAAGTATTGTCATATATTGTGGTTTACATTCGGTAATCAAATGTCGAATCAACCCCTAAAATTAGAAGTTGCACCGATGAACCATAATGGGATCATTGACTTCATTGGAAAAATGTTTGGGATTGAGTTTAGACAACCGATACCTAAGTTGGTTGTAAGTTATACCCTAACTAAGTTGATAGTTTACATCGATCTCGAGTGGATTCAAAGCTAAATTTAGGTCAACCTCAAGTGGTCTCATGCACGAGCATTGTGGTTGACCATGTTAATGTGACATTAATAAACCCACAGAAGAAAGCAACATCTTACTACATCAACTATCAGGGAACATCCGACGATAATGTCTAGCCACTCATTCCCTGCCTTCTTATCAGCAGCACAAGCAAGAGCCCCCATCATTAAATTTAACTAGTATATGGAGCTAGGAAATATTTCTACTGTAATATTGATTGGAAAATTTTTACCCCATGTTCAAAGCGAACATTACTTCGATATATTCTTTTTGTTTCTCCCACACAGGTTGTATGTCCTCTTTTCCTTCTTTTCCTATTTATTGCCTTGTAAAAATTTTCTTGTCTGCTAAATGATAGATATTTGAAGCCAGTAATGAGCAAGAAAACATATCTGATTTTTCAAGAAGGCATCACATGCACAAACCTCTCTCTATATATGTATATATATTTGCACTGAGTGTTCATGGCCCAGGTTGTCACCTACATGAGTGACGATGCATCACGTGTTCACTAGTTTATTTTTTACTGCATGCTATAATAAGATAAACTAAATTTCAACTTTTTTTAGAGAAAAGGGGCATTAGAACTTTTTATTTTCATAGGAATTTTTTTTACATTTTCCTTTTTGGTAGGGAGGAGGGCAAAAGCACAAGATTTCTATCATTTTGATGTAAAATAGGTCTCGAGGAGTCAAGGTCTCGAATGTGTAAAATAGGTCCATTACCTCGAGACGATCTTAAAGTATGGATCATGGATCACTTGGAACATCCTAGTCAGTGTGGCACCAAAAAGACTAGCATTAATATAAAAGTTGGGAGTTATTGAAATACACATCCGAAAGGAATGACACGTGTATTGTTGGAAGTTTATAAGTAAGTAATTGCAATTAAAGATGACAACAAAAAAATCAATCATATAATTATTGGATATTGGGATATGCATAATTGGATTCTCGGAGACCCTTTTCATTACCTAATACCTTATCGAGTCTTTTGTCCTTCAAAATGAGGCTCAAAGTTCTCTAGGTACAATGTTATCTTGCAATTCAAATTGTTTGAGTGGAGTTGTCATTATTGATGGCAACATATTTTGGGCATAATTAGTGGGATATAAGCTTACTTGTGGGGTTACCCCGTTTATAGAGACTCAATCAAGTCGAGCGTACTTGTGTATACAAATTTTTGTTTTTGTGGAAGCCTCAACTTGTATCCAATCTTCTTAATTTTATAAAAGAAAAATAAAAACTAAATCTGGAGAGACTTACCTCTAAGTCACTCTCATTTTTTGCATTGTGGGTCCTAATTAGATTCTTTTCACAAATCACCTTCTTGTTCCAATAGGCTTTTGTTCCTTTTGGTTTTGGGGTCTAATTAGACTTTGATCTAATAGGGATTTGGTTCTAAATTGGATATGGATCTCTCATATGTATAAGGATATAATCAATCCTAAGAAAATAATGTCCTAATTAATAATTATATAATAAATAAAATATGAAACTAATTATAAAAGTGTCAAGATGCATACATTTTAAGGTGCAAAAAATCTTAATATGCCGAAAATCCTTATTTATAGAGATCTTGATATGCACGTGTATAGATTTTAAATATTTTTGTAAAATTAAATATGCACGAAATTTAAAGAAAACCTATGCAAGGTGATGTAAGAATAGGATCTTGAACGTGTGTGATTTAAATCTAATATGCACAGTAATTCTAACCTAATCAAGAATTAAACTATCTATATAAGAACAAAACTAAAGAATAAAGTTGCAAGATGATTCAAAAGGAATTGATGTAAGTACTAAGAGATTTATTGGATGCGTAAAGCCTATTAAGAGACTTGATGTGGTTGATATGAATATGTGTGCTATTAAGAATCAATGATACTAAGGTGTGGCAATAATGAAATGGAATTATATAGGGTGGTCGATTGATGTTGTGTATGTTTATAGTGTCCTAACAATGCATAAATCTAAAAATAGATTTGTAGGAAATCAAAATCTTTTAATGGTACTAAGATTCTTTTTCTATTTATTGCCTTGTGAAATTTCTCTTGTCTGCTAAATGGTGAATATTTGAAGCCGATAATGAGCAAGAAAATATATCTAATCTTTCATGGTGGTTGCACAAACACAAAATATTTATATATACAAATATTTTGCACTGAGTGTTAATGTTTGAGTCTGTTACTACAAAAGCAAGATTATACTCGGGTCAACAACTACATGAGTCATGGTGCGTGTTTGAACTACCCGTTACCTCAAGATGATCTTAAACATGGGATTTGTTAGTACATCATAATCAATGTAGCACCAAAAAAAGTAGTATAAATACAAAAGAAGGGAGTTATCAAAATTTTCATCCTAAAAGATTTACATATACTTTACTAAAAGTCTATAAATATGTATTTGGACTAAAAATAACATCAAAAAATCATTCTTAAAAGTACAATTCTTTATCTTTTATCTTTCTTAGGAGTAGCAATAATGCACCCTCCTTTTCTTCTTAAACACTTTGAGTACTCAATTGCCTACGTAACCCTTATTGGAAACTAAGATATGCATAATTGGATTCTAGGGGACCCTTGACATCGCATGATCCTTTATTGAATCTTGTTCTCTTCTGAATGAGACTCATTGTTCTCTTGCACACCCTATATCTTCTTGTAAGTTAAATTATTTGAGTGGATTGTCACAGCCGATGACAACACATTTTTGGCACAAACAGTGGGGCACACACTTATTTGTGGTCTCATGCACGAGCATTATGGTTGACCATGTTAACATGACATCAATAAACCCGCAGAAGAAGGCAACATCTTACTACATCAACTATCAAGGAACATCCGACGATAATGTCCAACCACTAGTTCCTTGCCTTCTTGTGCTGCACAAGCAAGAGCCCCCATCATTAAATTTAACTAGTATATGGAGCTAGGAAAAATTTCTACTATAATATTGATTGGAAAATTTTTACCCCATGTTCAAAGGGAACATTACTTTGATATATTCTTTTTGTTTCTCACACATAGATTGTATGTCCTCTTTTTTTTTCTTTTTCTATTTGTTGCCTTGTTAAATTTCTCTTGTCTGCTAAATGATGGATATTTGAAGTCGGTAATGAGCAAGAAAACATGTGATCTTTCAAGAAGGCAGCACATGGAAAAACTCTCTCTCTATATGTATATATATTTACACCGGGTGTTCATGGCTGAGGACATAAGTGATAATGCATCATGTGTTCACTAGTTTATTTTTGACTACTTGCTATAATAAAATAAACTAGATTTCAACTTTTGACAGAGAAAAGGGGCATTAGAATTTTTTCTTTTAATAGTATTTTTTTTTACATTTTCCTTTTTGGTAGGAAGGAGGGCAAAAGCACAAGATTTCTATCATTTTGATGTAAATGTATACTACCAAAGGTGAAGACTCTCTAAAATGGGGTGGACATCTAGCTCTCGAGGAGTCAAGGTCTCGTGTTCACTTGTTTATTATTTAGAACATGCTATATATTAAAAAAAATTCTTTTCATAGTCAAAAAAGAATTTTATATTTTCCTTTTTGGAAGGATGGAGGGCTAAGGTACAAGATTTCTATCATTTTGATGTAAATGTATGCTTCAAAAGGTGAAGAGTCTCTAAAATGGGGGGACATCTAGCTCTCGAGGAGTTGAGATCTTGAATATGTAAAATAGGCTTATTACCTCAAGACGATCTTAAAGTATGGATCATGGATCACTTGACACGTCCTAGTGAGTGTGATACCAAAAAGGCTATCGGGATATGCATAATCGGATTCTCGAAGACCCTTTTCATCACCTAATACCTTATCGAGTCTTTTGTTCTTCAAAATTAGGCTCAAAGTTCTCTAGTACGCCACTATGTTATCTTGCAATTCAAATTGTTTGAGTGGAGTTGTCATTATCGATGGCAACATATTTTTTGGCATGCTTAGTGGGATACAAGCTTACTTGTGGGGTTATCTAGTTTATAGAGACTCAATCAAGTCGAGCGTACTTGTGTATACAAATTTTACGTTTTGTGGAAGCCTCAACTTATATCCAATCTTCTTAATTTTATAAAAGAAAAATAAAAACTAAATCTGGAGAGACTTACCTCTAAGTCACTCTCATTTTTTGTGTTGTGGGTCCTAATTAGATTCTTTTCACAAATCACCTTCTTGTCCCAATGGGTTTTTGTTCCTTTTGGTTTTGGGGTCTAATTAGACTTTGATCTAATAGGGATTTGGTTCTAAATTGGATATGGATCTCTCGTATGTATAAGGATATAATCAATCCTAAGAAAATAATGTCCTAATTAATAATTATATAATAAATAAAATATGAAACTAATTATAAAAGTGTCAAGATGCATACATTTTAAGGTACAAAAAATCTTAATATGCCGAAAATCCTTATTTATAGAGATCATGATATGCAGTGTATACGGATTTAAATATTTTTGTAATATCAAATATGTATGAAATTTAAAGAAAACCTATGCAACGCGATGTAAGAATAGGATCTTAAACTTGTGATTTAAATCTAATGTGTATAGTAATTCTAACATAACCAAGAATTAAACTATCTATATAAGAACAAAACTAAAGAATAAAGATGCAAGATGATTCAAAAGGAATTAATATAAGTACTAAGAGATTTATTGGATGCTTAAAGCCTATTAAGAGACTTGATGTGGTTGATATGAATATGTGTGCTATTAAGAATCAATGATACTAAGGTGTGGCAATAATGAAATAGAATTAGATAGGATGGTCGATTGATGCTATGTATGTTTATAGTGACCTAATGATGCATAAATCAAAAGACAGATTTGTAAGAAATCGAAATCTTTTAATGGCACTAAAATTCTTTTTCTATTTATTGCATTGTGAAATTTCTCTTGTCTGCTAAATGGTGAATATTTGAAACCGGTAATGAGCAAGAAAATATATTTAATCTTTCATGATGGCTGCACACACACAAATTTTCTCTCTCTATATAAATATATAAATATTTTGCACTGAGTGTTTATGGTTGATTCCATTACTACAAAAGCAAGATTATACTGGGGTCATCACCTACAAAAGTACAATGTTAAACATGGGATTTGTTAGCACATTGTAATCAACATAGCACCAAAAACAGTGCTATAAATATTAAAGCAGGAAGTTGTTAAAATTCTTGTCCTAAAGATTGGCATATATTTTATTGAAAGTCTATCAATAAGTATTTAGAATAAAAAATGACATAAAGATTTCTATCATTTTGATGTAAGTGTATGCTATGAAAGGTGAATACTCTCTCATATGGGGGAGACATCTAGCTCTCGAGTTGTCGAGGTCTCGAATGTGTAAAATAGGCCCATTACCTCGAGACGATATTAAAGTACGGATCATGGATCACTTGGCACGTCCTAGTCAGTGTGCCACCAAAATGATTGGCATAAACGTAAAAGTTGGGAGTTATTGAAATTTTCATCTGAAAGGATTGGAATGTGTTTTGTTGGAGTTTTATAAGTAATTGCAATCAAAGATGACATCAAAAAAATCATCATATAAGTGTTGGCAGCCGGGATATACATAATTGGATTCTCGGAGACCCTTTCCATCACCTAATACCTTATCGAATCTTCTCTCCTTGAGAATGAGGCTCAGAGTTCTCTAGGATGCCCCTATGTTATCTTGCAAGTTGTAGACACCCAAAAATTTTTTATGAAAATTTTCATCTTTTACAAAATTGGCTATTTTTGGCAACTTTAGATTTTCAAATAAAAATACATCAAATGAACTTTTTGGTATCAAAATTTTCTAGCAACCTCAAAATGATGATATATTGCATCCCTTTCGAAAAAAATGAATTTGGAATTTTTTTTATAAAATTAACTATTTTGCCCTCATGACCAAATTGGCAGGATTTTGCCTTTCTAAATAATTGCCTTTAAAGAAAGCTTTTCGAAATTTTACTTGAAGTTTTCGAAATTCCAAAATTTTGTTTTTCAATTTTTTGGTCTTTTTCCAAATTTTCAAGATTTTTTTGGTTTTTTGAAATAGAAAAATCTTTTTTTGGTTTTTCTATGGATTTTGAAAAGCTTGAAGCTATAGGAGTGGATGACTTATCCCTTTGCAGGGATTTGTCTCTAATCTCCAATCCTTCGTTGAGTTTGAGATCGGTTTTCAATTCACGATCTGTATGTGCCCTCGAAGAGCTGCTATGTGTTCGATGGGCTTTAAGCTCCTTGCTTAAAGCATCCATCTTTTGAAATATTTTTTCAATCTCATCGAGCTCTCTTTGGGCTTTATCTGATTTGAAATCCTCTTTTAGTTTACTCAACGAAGATTTTTGTAGCTTTCTATCCATTTTCATGCAATTTTCCTAAGTATGCACGATTTTTGAAAAAAACACTCTTTTTTTTCGAAAAATTGAGTATAACTCGTTTGTTTGAAGTCTGCTTAAGTCCCGGGTCCCACCGGGCGTACCAATTTGTAGACATCGAAAATTTTCACTTATGGGTTCTTAGGCCTGAAGTGAACCTTTTCGCAATCTACTTCGCTTTATGGGCGTGCCAGCTAGTTTACTTTAACTAGCAAAGTATGTTTTGAAAACAATCTGACTTTTGAAAGGCGATTGTAGGCAAGCGGGATTTTTACGTCGCAGACCTTCTTGCACCGATGCGCAAGGGTCAGTCTGTACGCTTAGAGACTTCGTTTTGAAACAAGTTTAACTCAAAATATATTTTGAATGAAGAAGTGTTTTAAAACCTTTTGAAAACCATGCATTTGGGCAATTTTGACTTTGTAAGGGTTGGACGACCCTAAGTCTTTCAAATTTTAATCTACTTAGGCACGATGGGCGTGCATCGAAATAGCCTAAGTCTTGCACGATTTGATTCGGGTTTGTACGATTTTCAGATTTTAGATCACGTGGATTTGCACGTGCCTAAGTCTTTCTTTTTATCCCTTTATGGGCCACCTAGGTGTGTGTTATGAACACTCCACTACATGGGGCGAATTTGAGCGGGAGTACGGGGCTTGCTTCGATGCAATATGCGTCCTACCTCGTGGTATGGCGTAGATGCAATGCAAACTCACGCTACTCCAAAGGGAAAACCCGAATTTAAAAGACAATGCCGAAGGGAAATTGCCGAAGGGAAATAACCGAAGGGAAATGACTTGTAAAGTAAATAGCGGAAGGGGAAATATGGCTATATCTTAAGAGCGGAAAGGCTCAATTGTGTAAGTGTGTGTCGTGTATATATTGAAAGACAACGCACACGACTTGAACCTTAAAACCCGAATCTTAAAGACGTAGCCGAAAGAAATACTTTATATAGAGTATATGTAGGGGCCCTTACTTGGGTCTTGTAAATAAGAGCGAAGGCTCAATGTGTGTGCGTGCTTGAATTGAAAGACTTACACACACGACATGAAATGAAACCCAAATATAAATTGCAGTATGCCTTGACTAAGGTCTTGGGATTAAGAGCGAAAGCTCAATGTGTGTGAGTGTAGAATTGAAGTACTACGCACACGACATAAATGAAACCCAAATATAACTGCAATAAGGCCTTTACTAAGGTCTTGGGAGTAAGAGTGAAGGCTCAATGTGTGTGTGTGTGGAAAATGGAAAGACAACACACACGACTTAATTAAAAACCCCCTTGACTTAAAATATATAAATATAACTATATATTAAGGGCTTGTTAGGCCCGTGTGTGTGCAAGAAGTGTACGACTAAGAGCGGAAAGGCTCAAGTGCGTGTGTGTGTGGGTGTGTCAAACCACGTTATTACAATCGGGGGGAGACGAAGCTCCTTTACTACAACCCCGTATCAAAATTTAATTGAATATAAAGCAAGTTAATGTAATAGACCAAGTTTAGACACTTACAAATAGCTGGTCCATGTTCAACTTGCTTGCACGTGGGCTCACGGTTCACCTTGGGCAGCCAAGAGGGGGTTATCCTAGGTGGCTTTGAGGGAGGTTCTATGGGGCACGATTAGGGTCTTAGGGGAACTAAGGTTCGGCCAAGACGGGGGCTGTGTAGGGTCTGTCCTAGGGTCTGTCCTAGGGTACAGGTCACGGCCAGGGTGCAGGTTAGGTCAGCAGGAAGGTGATCAAGTCGGCAGGAAGGCGTCGGGCACAGCAATCGGGCGCCTGGCGCTGGGCGCTGGGCGCTGGCGGGCGTCTGGCGCTGGGCGCTGGGGCGCGGGATGGCGTCAGGGCGTGGTATGGCGTCAGGGCGCAGGATGGCGTCAGGGCGCGGGATAGCGTCAGGGCGCACGGACAGCGTCAGGGTGCGCGGACAGCGTCAGGGTGCGCGGACAGCGTCAGGGTGCGCGGACAGGGCGCGGGGCGCACGGCAGGCGCGGTCCGGTTAGGTTTAGGTTGATTCAAGTCTAGGGTTAGGTTTGGTCGAACCTAGGTTGGGTTAGGGCTAGGTTTAGTTAGGGTTAGGTTCAGTTGGGGTTAGGTAGGTTCGAACCTAGGCTAGGTTGGGGTTAGGTTTAGAGGGGTGTAGAGAGAATGGCTAGGTTAGGTTAGGCTTACCTCTTGGAGCCGGTCCTTCTTGGCTTGAGCCCACGTCTCCACGGTTGCAGCCACTTGGTCCAGCCCACCTTGGTTGCAGCCCCTTGGTCTAGACCCACATAGCCCACATGGCTTGAACCCACCTCACCCAATGAGCCCACATGGCTAGGTCTATCACTCCCTCTCTCTCCTCCCAAATATTTGCATGAACCCTTTACATGGACCCCCTCACCTCTATTTATAGAGATTTGAGGTGTGTCTTGGATTTGGGTTTGGGTTTGGGTTTGGATCCATACCCAAATCCAAACACTATTTGGATTTGGATATTGGATCTCGGATATTTTGAGATCCGTATCCGATCCAAACCCAACATTTTTATGGATATGGATCTGGATATTTTGATCCAGATCCGATCCAATCCAAATCCAAACACTATTTGGATCGACCCAAACACTATTTGGATTGGCCCAAATCCAAACACTATTCATTACATGGATTTGGATCTGGATATATATGGTCCAGATCCAAATCAAAATTTCTTCGGACAGTCCTTCTTGGCTTCTCGAGGCGAACGATCTGTGCGGGCACTAGCTTCATCAGCGCTCCGTCTGGTGCTGGGTTTTCCCCAACTTTGTCGTCCGGACTCCGTCTCGCCGTTCTGGACTCCGTTGAGCTTTTCATCAAACGGGCTCAGCTTTCTTTTGTTTTTTTATCAGGGAGTGGCTTCTGAAGCTCTGGGCTTGAATCCTCTTCGGGCCTAGGGTCTTCTTTTGCCTTCTGTACCTGTTTTCACATTTCAAAACAAGACGTCGTTTTGGCTCAAACGAGCTTTTTGGTGTTTTGAGAGTTTTTGAAAAACAGAAGATTTGGGGTGTTTACAACCCTATCAAGCACCTCTTTGAAAACCCTATCCTAACGGGTAGGTTAGGTAAATGGTAGCTCCTCTTAATGGAATATGATCTAAAATTTTATCATCAAAACTCCATTAAGGGATAAGCCCTATCCGATCATGTGGCTGAGTTACCCCTTAAAGACACATATCCCATACTTGATGAAATGCCTGATGAAGGCATCTTTGTAAATGAATTACAAAACCATGTTTTATCAAATATTTGTAATGAAGATCAAGTATGGAAAATGTACTTTGATGGGGCAAAGAATCAATAAGGAGCAGGCGTGGAAGTCATCCTCATATCCCCCGAGAAGGGAGAAATACCAATGGCATTCCGACTAGATTTTTCATGTTCAAATAATGTGGTTGAATATGAGACACTCATATAACGTGTGGAGTCTTTCGAGATTCTTTGCTCGTTATAAACCAAGTTTCAAAAATTTGGCAAGTCAAAAATAAAAAACTCATTCCATATCATGAATTAGCCACCCAGTTGGTTAATTCTATCAAATCATGCACGAGACATAGGTAGAGAGGACAACACCATAGCCGATGCCCTCTCATCTCTAGGGTCATCTCTAAGAATCGACCCTATTATAGGCACTCGATTCCTAGAGATCCTCCATTTACCCACTCCATCCACCCATGATTTAGAGATTTGCCAAAATGACCAAAATCCAAATGAAGAACCTTGGGGTAAACGATTTTAAGAATCGAGTAAAGAAGGTTATAACTTAGGTAAATGCCAAATCTGATATTTATATTTAAAACATAGACTGTTTATACAACATTTTAACAAACTAGTTAGGTGTAATGTACACCTAATCTGCTATGTAGACGATCCTTTGATTAACCAGTCAAGTTATAACTTTAATATCCCATTCTCTATCATGGAATTAAAGTCATGCGAATTGGGTCAGGTTATACACTAACTTAACTAAAGGCTACACTAAAGTTACCAGTTTTATAAACCATTCGATTAGATGTAAACGCGACAATGGTGGGTAGTTTGGCTAATCTTCCGACAATGGTGGGTAGTCGTAGGGTGATTACTTTAGGGTCTATATGCTATAGTACTGATAGCATGGGAAAATCTGAGTTACCAATAATGGTTGAATAACTGGTAAGTATGAGTGAGAAAGTTGGTAGGCTTGACTTTTGGTCAAGGGTGGGTTAACCTTGTGGGTTTAGCCTAGAGTGTGGGTTTGAGCTTGTATGCACCTACACCTAACCTGGGGCTGCACCAACTTGAGTATGGCTGCAACTGGGTCCATGGACTGGCGCTAAGGGGAGGTTCCTAAAACCTAGCCCTATGCTAACCCACCTCACCTAGCCACTCCCCCCTAAACCTGACCCAATCCTAGCCATCCTCACCCAAAACCGCCCCAACCTCACCTAGCCGACCTCACCTAGCTCACCTCACCTAACTAGACCACCTAGACCCTAACTAACTAAACCTAAACCCACCTTAATACACCTAATTAAACCCCTAACCACTAAGTCCCAGCCCCCCTAACCGGATTTTGGGTTAGTGAATGGGGTATAACAGTCTACTTTTAGAATGTAACAGTAGTTTGTTAAAAAAATACCTTATAATATCACTAGCATTGTAACTAGACTGTATGGTTGTTAAACTAGACTTTATATTATAGTGGTTTATATTTTACTACACACACGACTCAGGCTATGTTTATAACTTAGGGTTAAACATGACTGGGATTTTCCTTGACATGTTTATAACTTTGATTTTATAACTTAATAACATAATTCACATCCATTATGTGAATTATAAATACCGGTATAATACCTTACACCGGTATGTAACAGTAGTTTGATAGTTATATGCTTCTCATAGTGTCGGGCTACCCTTTGCCGGTATGCATGTGCATGATCCATGGCAAGGAGCCTTCGCTCATCTAATAAGTCAAGTTCGACCATTCTAGCATGTTGTAGCGTCTCTAAGGGAAGGTCAAATGCAATGGATGTATGGAATGAACGAATTTTGGTATGAATGGGGAGAATGGCATTTGTGCCATAGATTGTTATAGTGAAATGAGTTTAGGGTTTGGGTATGGACGATTTTGAAAACTAAAAGTAGACTGTAACCAAAGTCTACTAGGTGGGGATGAATAACTAGAAGTAGATGGAGGATAATATGGATTATAAATAAAATCATATTACAGTCTACTAGATGATATTACTTAAGGTATAACTTAGGGTAAGGTTATAAATTTTTAAAATACCTTAATACTTTAAAACATATTTCTGTAATCACATCATATTTTTATATCTATGTTTCAGGTGAGAGGTACACAACATTTGTGCCATCTTTAAAAAGCTCATTATGTTAAAACTATGCCGGTATCAAATACTTATAACCTCATCATATCAAACTTAGAGTTATTTTGAAATGATAATATGGATATAAAACTAGTGTAATATAATACTTCCTTTATATTACAGTCGCAAGATGCAAGGATGCACGAACTCTCGCGGGTTTGATATGATATGAGCTACGCTCGAACTTGAAAGCAACTCACACACCCAACTGAAAGAGAAATACCCGAACCTTAAAAGCAACTCACACAACTTGAATGTAAATTGCGGAAGGGAGATATACTTATATTAAGAGCGGAAAGGCTCAATGCACGTGTGTGTGTAGAATTGAAATGACAAACTCACACAACTTGAATTGAACTTGCCAAAATTGAAATATAAGTATATATATGAGTGGTAAGGCTCAACGTGTTCGTGTGTGTTGTGTATAAATTGAAAGACAACTCACACACATGACTTGAATTGAACTTTGCTGAAAGGGAAATATAGATATATATATGAGCGGTGAAGTTCAACGTGTTCATGTGTGTTGTGTGTAAATGGAAAGACAACTCACACACACGACTGAAATTTAACTTGCTGAAAGGGAGATATAGATATAAGAGCGGTGTGAGTGAGTGCTTTTGGTGTGTAAATGGAAAGACAACTCACACAACTGAAATTGAACCACCCGAAATGTAAAGACGTACACAGCTGAACATAAAACTCATGCAGTTGAAAGTATATAGATATTCTATATCTTAGGAGCTGCCAAGGCCAAAATGTGCGTGAGAGTGTTGAGCAAGTGCTCAGGTGCCCTTTTTTGCAAGTGTGGAATTGAAATGACAACGCACACAGCTGAAAGTAACAACCCGAATGAAATTGCAATGTACACGGCTCTTACTAGAGTCTTTGGAGTAAGGGCGAAAGCTCAATGTGGGTGTGTGCAAATCGTATACGATTAAGAGCAATAGCTCAAGTGTACGTGGATGACTTGTGTACGAGATAAGAGCTAAGGCTCAAGTGCACGTGTGTGTCTCATGTAGGAGAGAAGAGCTAAGGCTCAAGTGTACATGTGTGTCTCATGTACAAGATAAGAGCTAAGGCTCAAGTGCACGTATGTGTCTCGTGTGTCAAGCACCAATATTACATCTTGGGGGGAGTCCACGCTCCATTATTACAACCCCGTATCAAAATTGAATTAAGTATGAAAGGAGTAATGTAAATACCAAATTTAAACACTTACAAGTGATTCAGCTTTCTTCTCCTTACTCGTGCTTGGGCTTGCATCCACCTTGGGTAGCCAAGAGGGGTCTCCCTAGGTGGGCTTAAGAGAGTTGTGTGGGCTTTGAAGAGGCGCGGGTTTGGAAGACGGAGGGACCTAGGTTGGATAGGAGGTCACGGCAATAAAGGGTGGCTTAGCTAAGGCTAGTCACTACCTAGTGTGGTGCTGGTCCTAAGTGGCCCTAAGGTCTGGCTGGAGTGGGGCAACAAGTCAGTATTGTAGGCGGCCGGGGCATAGGGCGCGCAGCAAGTCGGCGCACGCAGCAGATCGGCGCTGGGTGCAAGCGCGCCACAGCAGAGCGTGGGACGCAGGCAGGGCGTGGGGCGCGCAGAATGACACGGGGCGTGCAGGCAAGGAACGAGAAATGTAGGGCGCTCGGTTGGGCCGAACAATGCCTAGGGGGGTTTGGGGTTTAGCTTAGGCAGTTTGTTTGAGTCGATTAGGCTAGGTTTAGTCTAGTTAGGGTGAGGTTTAATGATGTGGGTTAGATGGGTTAGGCTAGGATTAGGAGGATTAAGCTAGGATTAGGAGACCTACCTCTTGGAGCCGGTCCTTCTTGGTTGAGCCCACGTCCAAGCCATGGTTGCAGCCTTCCTTGATTGAGCCCACCTTGGTTGCAGCCTACTTAGCCAACAAGGCTTGAACCCACCTCACCCTTGAGCTAACATGGCTAGGTTTACCTCACACTCTCTCTCCTCCCAAGCAAGTTCATGTGAATCTCTTCTTGGAGACCCCCTCACCACTATTTATAGGCAAGTGAGGTGGGTCTTGGGTTTGGATATGGGTTCGAGATCTAGATCCAAATCCAAATACCATTTAGATCTGGATTTGGATATTTATGACCAAATCTGATTCAAATCCAAACATTTATATGGATATGGATCTGGATATTTTGGTCTAGATCCAATCCAAACACTGTTTGGATCCAATCCAAATCCAAACACTATTTGGATCGATCCAAATATATGGTCCAGATTCGATCCAAATTTTCTCTGAATAGTACTTCTTGGCGTTTCGAGACGGACGATTTATGTGGGTGCTGGCTTCATCAGTGCACCGTCTGACGTTGGGTCTTCCCCAACTTTGTCGTCCGAATTCCTTCTCACCTTTTTGGACTTCGTTTCTGCTCAATTTCACCGTTTCTGGCTTAGATTTCTGTTGCTTGGGTGGATGTGCTTGACTTGGCTCTTTGGTGCTCCGGGCTGGCAATCTGCTTCAGGCCGGGGCCTTTCTTTTGCCTTTTGACCCTAGCTTTTATCAGGCCAGGGTGCTGTCTTCTGGCTTCTAAACCTGTTTTTGAGGTTGCTTTGGCATTCAGGCTTTTGGAGCTGCTTTCTGGGCTATTTCTTTATTAGGTGTTGTCCTTCATGCTTCACCTGTTTCATTTGGCTCTTTATGAAATTGGGACTTTTCCCGAGTTTAAGAAATCCACATTTTGATTGGGGTTTTCAAGACAGAATTTTAAAAGTATTTGAGAGCTCCTGGGTTTTCGAAAACTCCAGATTTTGTTTTTGAATAACTTTTCCAACCAGGTATTTGATTTGAAATTCGTTTTATTTTGGGGTGTTTACAGATGCCCCTCTTTGGTATTATCCAAATTTATTTGGATGATGGCAACGACGACAACACCCCTGTTTGCTTTCTCCCTGGATTCGTCCTCGAGAATATGGGATCATTCCAGTTTTGAGAAAAACGTTTTGCTTTGTGCCTAGTAAGAGGGGATTTTCGCCAAAGGGGACTTTACCTAAAGTGGTACTAGTGCTAAATGGGATTGTGCAAGTGTCCATGCGTGAATATATAAATGAATGGCATGGAATGACATTCTAGGAAGTGGAGTTTCCTAGAGACTTAAGTGGCCTAGTCGAACTTGGGAGTCTTATGAAGACCTGCTGTACCAAGTGAGCTGGTCTTATGTTGCTCGATGTTCGAGGTTTTCTAAACTCATTTTTGAAAGAGAAAAGCTCCTTTTGGCTTCAATCCTTAGGATTTCAGCTCTTCGTGTTTTCCCTTTACTTGATTCTTCACACTCGCTAATCTAGCGAAGGTTTTATAAGAAAATCCAGCCATATTTCAAAATTCCTACACCTTACTCAGACGTCTAATTCTCAAACAAGATGAGATTCAAGTAAGCAAATCCTATTTTTACTTTAGGATTCCTTATAATGAATCTTTCTTCACTTGGGATAAGTCGCAGGGATGGGAAAGAGCTACCACGGTCCCTTCTGGAGTGTCCCGTGGTTTGAGGCAAAGAGGTGGAAAACTGCTCTTTTTGAGCTTTTGGCTATATTTTCTATTTTTCGTAGAGGATCTCCCTTTGGGAGTATTTTTTCTTTGTTCTCTCTTTTCCATAGAATAAATGATTTTTCTTTTGATTCAGCTTTCTTTTAGGAAAGAGATTTTTGCAGGGATTTCCCTTTTTGCTTTTTGGCCAAGTTTTCATTTTGGGAAAGAGAAGAGAAGAGGGGAAGGACTTATCCCAAGGATCTACTCGATTCATCCCAGATCAACCTATTTAGAAATAGCACGTACTACTTGCAAGTATCTTGCTATTTTGAACTAGGCCCTCTTTTGTAAGAAAAAGGATTTTTGAAATGTGACCCATTGGTTTTGGAAAACTCCGCTTTTTCACAAGCAATCGAGTCTCTCATTCAGGGTTGCACGATTTGCTTTGATCCTCACTCACGAAGTTTTAAAGGAGGTTTTCAAAATATTTTTGAAATAGGGCTTAGCTTAGACCCTACACATGGTATTTTTTCAAATATTGAGCATTCATAGGGTTTGCTAAGTTCCTACCCTCAACATTGACTAACCAATAGGCGTTGTTCGTGGTGGTTCCACGTACAACATAGGGGCCATCCCACTTGAGCCGCCACTTTTCAAGTGGATGTGGGCCATGATATTGGATGACTTTGAGCACAAGGTCTCCCACTTTGAAGTGGCGAGGTCTCATATGTTTCTCATAGTATCGGGCTACCCTTTGCCGGTATGCATGTGCATGATCCATGGCAAGGAGCCTTCGCTCATCTTGTAAATCAAGCCCGGCCATTCTAGCATGCTGTAGCGTCTCTAGGACAAGGTCGAGTGCAAGTGATGTATGAAATGAATGAATTTTGGTATGAATGGGGAGAATGGTATTTGTGCCATAGACCACCATACCCCCAAACCACCATCCCCAATACCAACCCAACCGACCCCACTAAAAACCTATAAAACCCCCCCTAGTGGGCGGGTTTTTCAGAAATCTTTGGGCAATTCAGCCCTTCCTCTCCTCTCTCATCCCCTTCTCTCTTCTCTCACCTGCTCCCCCTTGGAACCCAGCCAGCTCCACTCCACGCCACCTCCATCCCACGGCCAGCTCCACTCCGCGCACCACCTGCCACCTTCCATTCGGCTGCACCTTGACACCCGCCACCTTCACCCTTCGGCCAGCCTTCCACTCCGGTTAGTACCCCCTCTCAATACCACCTGTTCTTCACTCCCCCTCCACTCTTAGCCACCACCCGCCACCCTTCCTTAGCCTAGCCAGCACTTCATCCAGCCGGCCACCACTTGCCACCTTCCACCATTCGGCCCATCTACCCGACTGCACCACCTGCCCCTCCTTTCCCTTAGACAACACCCTAACTTACACACCCAGCCTTACCTCTCCCTAAGACCTACCCCATGCCTTAGTGACACACCTTAGCTCCCCTTACCTTCCCTAAGTACCCCAAGCCCAGCCAAGGCAGCACCCCCATCACTCGGCTAGCGCCAAGGCGCCACCCGCTACACTTGCTTCCATCCGGCCAGCACCTTCCCTTTGCCGCGCCCTTCCAAGGAGCTCCCTTTTGCAGCCCAAGGCGACTCACCAGCCCAAGCGCAAGTAAGTCACACCCAGACCAACTATACGTAAGTGCCTAACTCGGTCCTTGTTTATAGACTTGCTTATGCTTAATTAAATTTGATACGGGGTTGTAATAATGGAGCGTTGTCTCCCCCCGCTTGTAATAATGTGGTTTGGCACACCCACACACATGTGCACTTGAGCCTATTCCGCTCTTAGCTGCACACGATTTTGACACACACATGGGCCTAATCAGCCCTTAAGATATAGCTATACGTATATAATTTAAGTTGCGTGGGGGTTTGTTTAAGTTGAGTGTGTTGTCTTTCAATTTTCACACTCACACACATTGAGCTTTCGCTCTTATTTTCAAGACCCGAGTAAGGGCCTATTACAATTTCGTTTTGGGTGTTTTACTTCATGTCGTGTGCGTAGTATTTCATTTCTACACTCACACACATTGAGCTTTCGCTCTTACTCCCAAGACCTTAGTTAAGGCCTATTGCAATTATATTTGGGTTTAATTTCATGTCGTGTGCATAGTATTTCATTTCTACACTCACACACATTGAGCTTTCGCTCTTACTCCCAAGACCTTAGTCAAGGCCATATTGCAATTATATTTGGGTTTAATTTCATGTCGTGTGCGTAGTATTTCATTTCTACACTCACACACATTGAGCTTTCGCTCTTACTCCCAAGACCTTAGTCAAGGCCATAGTGCAATTATATTTGGGTTTCATTTACAAGTCGTGTGAGTTGTTTTTCAATATACACACAACACCCACGCACACGTTGGCGACCTTCGGGCCCATATATATTATAAGTATTTCCCTTTTGGCTATGTCTTTAAGATTTGGGTTTTAAGGTTCAGCAGTGTGTGTAGTCTTTACATATATACACGGCACACACTTGCACAATTGAGCCTTTCCGCTCTTAAGATATAGCCATATTTCTCTTTTGCAATTTCCCTTTTGCAAATTTACATTAAGTTATTTCCCTTCCGCATTGTCTTTAAATTCGGGTTTTCCCTTTGGAGTTGCGTGAGTTTGCATTGCATATACGCCATACCACGAGTTAGGATGCATATTGCATCAAAACAAACCCCACACTCCCACTCAAAGTCACCCCACTTAGGTCACGTGTGCATACACACGCCTAGTTGGCCCGAAAAGGGATAAAAAGAAAGACATAGGCACGTGCAAATCCACGTGAAAATAAAATTTGAAACCATACAAATCAGCCCGAATTGAACACCTCAAACATTTTCCTAGGTTATCATGTCTAAAACTCGATTTTCTAAGCATACAGACTGACCCTTGCGTATCGGTGCAAGAAGGTCTGCGATGAAAAGAGCTTGCTTGCTCACAGTCGCCACGATAGGAGTCAGATTTCAAAATTATTTCTTCGCTAGCTTAAGCAAGCTAGCTGGCACGCCCTTTTGCTTAAATAGGACTTAGACACACGAAAAGATTCGCTTCAGGCCTAAGAAACCAGAGGCGGGAACTTTCGGCGTCTACAACCACAAAATGCAATGATGATGAGGGGATATGAATGGCGTGCCCATGCACTTGACATGGATGACACTTCCTAACATGATTGTGGCAATCTTTTTTCAGGGTGGACCAAAAATAACCTGCCCTAAGTATTTTCATCGCCATCATGTTGGCATGGACATGACCTCCACATTCTCTTTCATGGAATTCATGCATAACAGTCCTAGCCTCCTCTAGGTCGACACATCTTAGTAAGATGCCAGAAAAACTCTTTTTATATAAAACCCCACCCAAAATTGTGTATCGGGTAGAAATCTTTCGGATGAATGCCTTATCTTTGGATGTAGCATTCTCAGCGAATCCTCCATTTTCTAGAAAACCTTTTATGTCATAAAACCAAGGTTTTTCAACAGAATCTGGATTGTTTTGGCAAATTTTCAAATCGTGTGTGGATGGAGTGGGTGCATGCCATATTTCTAAGGATCGGGTTCCCAAAGTGGGATCGACCTTTAGGGCTGAACCCAAGGAGGAGAGCGCGTCGGCAATGCCACTATCCTCTCTTCTTACGTGTGTGAGTGTACACGATCGGAAGGATTCGACCAATCGAGTGGCCAACTCGTGATATGAAAGAAGTTTTTCATTTTGCACTTGCCAAATTTTCAAAACTTGGTTTATAACGAGGAGTGAATCTCCAAAGACCTCGATGCATGATGCCCCTAGAGTTTTCAAAACTTTAAAGCCTTGTATGAGTGCTTCATACTAAGCTATATTGTTAGAACATTTGAAATCTAGGTGAATTGCTATGGGGATCTCACCCTTTTCAGGGGATACGAGGATGATACCTGCCCCGGCCCCTCTTTGGTTTCGTGCCCCATCGAAGTGCATCTTCCACACTTGGTTTTCGAAAGAGTTTGCCAAAATGTGGTTTTGAAATTGGTTTTGCAATATGCCTTCATTAGGCATTTCATCAAGTGTGGGATATGCGTCCTCTAGGGGGAACTCAGCCACGTAGTCAGCTAGGGCTTTCCCCTTAATGGAGATCTGATGATGGTATTTCATGTCATACTCTATTAGAAGGAGTTGCCATTTGCCCAATCTACCAGTGAGAATGGATTTTTCGAACAAATGCTTGATTGGATCAAGCTTGGACACTATCCATATCTCATGATATAGGAAATAGTGTCGAAATTTCTAGTAGGCCCAAACTAGGGCCAAGCACGTCTTCTCCATGGCTTGGTAGTTCCTTTCGTAAGCTAGGAGAGTTTTCGAAAGATAGTATATGGCATACTCCTTGTGAGTGTCATCCTCGCATTGAGCTAACAAAGCTCCCAAGGCATTCGCATGCACGGAAATGTAAAGTAGATGAGGTTTTCCTTGCTTTGGAGGATTTAAAACAGGGGGATTAACTAAGTATGTCTTTAGTCTTTCAAATGACTTTTGGCAGTCGTTGTCCCATGAAAATTTCATGCCCTTTCTCAACAACTTGTTGAAGGGTTCGCATCTAGTCACTAGGTTTGAGATAAATCTGCGAATAGATTGTAATCGACCTTGGAGGCTACGAACTTGCATGAGATTGGAGGGTGGAGCCATGTTTGTGATGGCTCTACACTTAGAGGGGTCGACTTCTATGCCCCTTTGGCTCACCATAAAGACTAAGAACTTTTCGGACTCTACTCCGAACACGCATTTCTGAGGGTTTAGCTTTACTTTGTAAAGTTTAAGTCTTTTGAAAATCTTTTGTAAGCATTCGATATGAGTGCATCGAGTTTTGGATTTGGCCAAGAGATCATCCACATATACCTCTACGAGCTCATGAATCTGATCATGGAAGATCGTGGTCATAGCTCTTTGGTATGTGGCACCGGCATTTTTCAAACCAAAGGGCATGACTGTATAGCAGTACGTGCCCCATGGGGTTGTGAAAGCGGTCTTACCCTAATCTCGTGGGCTTAGTTTGATTTGGTTATACCCTGAATAGCTATCCATAAACGAAAACATTTCGTGATTTGCAGTACTATCGACTATCAAATCTATGTTTGGTAAAGGATAATTATCCTTTGGAGTGGCTTTATTCAGGTTTCTAAAGTTGATGCATATTCGAATCTTCCCACTGGTTTTTCGAACAACAACTATATTGGATAACCAATCAGAATACGCAATGGGTTTTATAAATCCGGCTTTTAACAGATCTTCTAAACCCTCTTTGACTTGGGTGTGTACGTTCGGATGTATTTTCCTAAGCTTTTGCTTTATGGGTTTTACATCCGCATCTAAAGGAAGATGATGCTCGACAATACTCGGGTCTATGCCCGACATGTCTTTATACGTCCATGCAAACACATCTAAGTAGGTTTTTAGAAATGCAATGAATGATGATCTTTCATGCTCATGCAAACATGCGCCTACCTTAATGAGTTTGGGATTTGAATCACTCCCTAGGTTTATCTCTATGAAATCTCCTCCTATTGAATTTGAAGTCTTTTCAAAATCGAGAATTTTATGAAATTCTGGGGGCTCAAAAGTGGGATCTTCCTCAAGGGGATCCACCTCTAGGCTTTGATCATTCTCGAGGTTTATAGATCCTAGGGAATTTGATGTATGGATTTTAAAAAGACCTGGTTTCACACTTGGAATTTCTATTGATGTCAAAATTTTTGGTCTGGTTATGTAGATAACATTTCTTTCGAAATCTTTTGCTTTTTCCAAATCCTTACCAGGAGCAGTTGTAAACACCCTGAAATCCCATGAACTTCTCAAACAAACCTGGTTTTGTAAAAGTAGCCCCAAAGGGCCATTTTGAGTCTGGAAACCCAGGAGCCTTCCAAACAAGCCTGTATATATGTTTTGAACTTTATATTTCAAAAATATACAATATTGCTTTTGAAAACCTTTTAAAAGACATTTTTGAAATACTGAAGCAGCTTTGGCCTAATCCAGACAGGACCAAAAAAGCAAAGGAGAGCCCAGAACCGGAGCACAAGTCGAGCCCAACACAGCAACTCTCGTATCAAATCCACACCCCCAGGATCTTGAACGTCAAAGACCCTGTTATCATCAAAACATCATTTAAAATCATCTCCGGAAGGCGAAAATAGAGGCGAACGATCATGTTGGCGAAGACCCAACGCAGACGGAGTACTGATGCTATCAGACCCCGCACAAACCGTTCATTTCGAACACAGCTCGAAGGAGTCAGAATTCAGTTTGGATTGGATCTGGACCATATATATCCAGATCCCAATCCAAACCCATGTATGGACTTGGATTTGGATTTGGATCCAGAGATCCAATCCAATATCCATATCCATGGCCCACATCACCTTCTAATAAATGGAGGTGGGCCCCACTTGAAATTCACGTGGGATTATGGGCATGAGAGAGAGTCGGGGAGGATAAGATCAAGTATGTGTTGTAATTAAGCTTGACTTGTGTGTCAAGTTTGGGGATAATCATGTGGGTTAGCCTAATTAAGTGGGTTTAGGCTTGTAATTAGCCAAAACCTAACCTAGGGCTGCACCAACATGATATGATTAGGGTCTATGGGCCATGCAAAGGGAGCTCCTTCACCTAATCCTAACTAAAAACACCTAATCCTAGCCTTCTACCCTAATCCTGTCCTAACCTGAGCCTAATCACCTAACCCACTTCCCTAATCCCGGCCTAATCCCAACCTAATCACCTAACCCACTTCCCTAATCCTTCCCTAAACCTAGGTTAATTTCCCTAAACCTAGCCTAATCCTAGCCTAATCACCTAACCTACCTCACTAAACCTCACCCTAAAACCAACCCACCTAGATAAACCCTAAACCTCTAAACCACCCCTAGCACACAACCTACCCAAACCCCTTGTATTTAAAATATCTGGCCCTACCCTTTCTAGCCCACCTTATCACCACACCACCCTACCTAAACCACCTAACCACTACCCCAAAACCAGCCCCAACCGACCTAGCCCAGCCCTATATAAACCCCCCCCTAAGGGGCAGGCTCTTCCATCTTGAACAATCTCGGGTCCTCCACTCTCCAGCCCAGCCGACTCCCAACCTTGCTCCACTTCCCCCACAGCCAGCCACCACCTGCTCCACTACCTTCCAGCCGAGCACCACCACCACTCCAGCCGAGGTCCACATCGCCATCCTCTTCACTCGGCCGAACCAGCCACTCCACCACAATCGGCTGCTCCCCTTCCATCCGCCACCGCCTCTTCACCCGGTTAGTACCCCACACTCCACCTTACCCCTTCTTCACTCCCACCCCACTCTCAGCCACCCACCATACCACCACCTTACCCTACTGCCAGCCACTTGCCGCCACCATTCCCACTCGGCCAGGCCATAATCACCCTAACTACCCGCCACTACCTAACCACCCTAGCTACACCCGGCTACCCCATCCAACTCCCTAAGATATGCCCCTATCATCTCACCACAACCACCACTACCTTACCCCATATCCTAGCTAGTTCCCCTCCTATCCACCATAGCCTAGACACCCTAGCAGCCCGCCACCACCAAGCTCCCCTAGTCGGCCACTCCAACCGACTGTCACCTCTTCATTAGGCCAGCCACCCGCCAACCTTAGGTGCTCCATTAGACCTTCCCTTAGGCTCCCCTTTAGTGCCATACTCCCTAACACTATGCCCTCCCTAGTGACCTCACTTAGGCCCTTTAGCCCAACACACCACAACCAGCCCTTCGTTAAGTAGTCGGCCACCTTTGAGGCGTCTCCTCCGCGCACCTAAGGCACCCGGCCAGCACCCCCTTGTCGTTCAACTCCGCGGAACTCCCTTTGGGCTTTCATTTCATGTCGTGTGTGTAAGTCTTTCAATTCAAGCACTCACACACATTGAGCCTTCGCTCTTATTTGAAAGACCCAAGTAAGGGCCATGTTATGCTATTTGGGTTTAATTTCATGTTGTGTGCATACTACTTCAATTCAAGCACTCACACACATTGAGCTTTCGCTCTTATTCCCAAGACCTTAATCAAGGCCATACTGCAAGTTATATTTGGGTTTCATTTCATGTCGTGTGTGTAAGTCTTTCAATTCAAGCACGCACCCACATTGAGCCTTCGCTCTTATTTGCAAGACCCAAGTAAGGGCATGTATATACCCTATATACATATCTCCCTTCAGCATTTACATTACAAGTCATTTCCCTTCGGTGATTTCCCTTCGATTATTTCCCTTCGGTTATTTCCCTTCGGCATTGTCTTTACATTCGGGTTTTCCCTTTGGAGTAGCGTGAGTTTGCATTGCATCTACGCCATACCACGAGGTAGGATGCATATTGCATCGAAGCAAGCCCAGTATTCCCGCTCAAATTCGCCCATGTAGTGGAGTGTTCATAACACACAAAACTAGGTGGCCCATAAAGGGATAAAAGGAAAGACTTAGGCACGTGCAAATCCACGTGATCTAAAATCTTTAATCGTATCTAAAAGACCCAAATTAGACACCTCGAACCACTTCGTAGGCTTTCTATCCCAAAAACTCGATTTTTCAAAGCGTACAGACTAACCCTTGCGCATCGGTGCAAGAAGGTCTGCGATGACAAGAGCTCACTTGCTCACAGTCGCCACGATTAGAAGTCAGTTTAAAATATATCTTCGCTAGCTTAGGTAAGCTAGCTGGCACGCCCTGTTTATATAAATAGGCCTTAGACACACGAGAGGATCTGCTCCAAGCCCTGAAAAGGCGAGAGGCGGGGATTTTTCGCGCGTCTATAGAGATTGGCACGCCCGGTGGGACGTGAGCCTTTCAAAAATCGAGTTTTAAGTTAGGAGTTTTGCGAAAATTTTGTTAAAAAGGTATCGTTTTAACATGTTTTCTTTGCTTATACTTAGGAAATTTTGAAAAAAGCTTTAAAAGCATGTCAAAATCCAATCCAAGTGAAGTGTCCAGCCAAGGCTCATGCGCATCAAGTTCTCACTCTAGGAGGATTTTCAACAACAAAATAAAACTAGATGAAATCGAGGACTTGAGAAGGGAGTTTGAGGCCAAAATCGATGCTCTCAGCCAAGAGGCTGAAGTAGGCGATTCGTGTTCATCAAACGGTGAACAAAGGCCTAAGAAAAAATCTGAAAAACCTCGCAAGCACAAAGAGGCCTCCGTAATAGAAGGCAACCAATACCACGAGTCCTTCACACAAAAGGACCCTAAAGCCCTACAGCAGTTGCTGAAAGGGTAGAATAAAGAGAAAAGAAGCTGCGCCCTGTCTGATTTCCTTCCTATGGATTACGAAACAGACAGTGACGATGAAATACCGAACTTCCATCGGTATGATGGCATGGGAGACCCTAGGTCTCACTTGCAGCTTTTCTCGCGTCGAGCCCATAAGAAGAAAAAGGACTCGATGAAATGGGTGTATTGGTTCCCTTTATCTCTTAAAGGCATAGCTACCAAATGGCTGGCTTCCTACGACTTAAGCCAGTTCGCTACTTTTGAAGAGTTAGCGAACTACTTCATGCAAAGATTTGCACACAACGTAGAAGTCACGCCAACCCTGAATACCTTAAGGGATACAAAGCAAGGCATGAACGAAGACGTACATGCCTTCAATATAAGATGGAGGTCACTTTTGGGCCAAGTGCGAGAGCCCATATCCGAAGGATGCGCAGTCATGCTCATCTTGGATAACTTTAAAAGCGAGTTAAAAACCCTTCTCTCGCTCCATGAGATCTCAACTTTCCATAAGTTGATCAAAAAGGCATCCCTTTTCGAAACCAATTTGCGAAAAGGGACATACGATCACTTGTGGAAAGGAAGTGCCGTTTCTAAAACCCGCTTGGAAAAGCCCATCACATACGGGCTGCCCACGATGGACAAAGGGGCAAAGCCCCATAAAATCGCCAATGTCCGGGTGGATCCAGGCGTGGCAGGCACTTCCAAAAATTTCGAAAAATTAGAAAATAAAAGGGAGCGAACCTTTCAAAAACCGGTTGAAAAACGGGAGTATACACCGCTGGGGCAACCTGTGTCGGAGGTCCTAGACCTCCTACGAGTCCTTCACACAAAAGGACCGTAAAGCCCTACAGCAGCTGCTGAAAGGGCAAAACAAAGAGAAAAGAAGTTACGCCCTATCTGATTTCCTTCCTATGGATTACAAAACAGACAGTGACGATGAAATACCAAACTTTCATCGGTATGATGGCATGGGAGACCCTAGGTCTCACTTGCAACTTTTCTCCCGTCGAGCCCATAAGAAGAAAAAGGACTCGATGAAATGGGTGTATTGGTTCCCTTTATCCCTTAAAGGCACAGCTGCCAAATGGTTGGCTTCCTACGACTTAAGCCACTTTGCTACTTTTGAAGAGTTAGCAAACTGCTTCATGCAAAGATTTGCACACAACGTAGAAGTCACGCCGACTTTGAATACCTTAAGGGATACAAAGCAAGGCATGAACGAAGACGTACATGCCTTCATTATACGATGGAGGTCACTTTTGGGCCAAGTGCGAGAGCCCATATCCGAAGGATGCGCAGTCATGCTCATCCTGGATAACTTTAAAAGCGAGTTAAAAACCCTTCTCTCGCTCCATGAGATCTCAACTTTCCATAAGTTGATCAAAAAGGCATCCCTTTTCGAAACCAACTTGAGAAAAGGGACATATGATCACTTATGGAAAGGAAGTGCCGTTTCTAAAACCTGCTTGGAAAAGCCCATCACTTATGGGCTACCCACGATGGACAAAGGGGCAAAGCCCCATAAAATCGCCAATGTCCGGGTGGATCCAGGCATGGCAGACACTTCCAAACATTTTGAAAAACTAGAAAACAAAAGGGAGCAAACCTTTCAAAAACCGGTTGAAAAATGGGAGTACACTCTGCTGGGGCAACCTGTGTCGGAGGTCCTAGACCTCCTACTTGCCCAGGGCATGATAGAACTCCCCGAAGGAGTCACTTTCAAAGGGGGGTATTTAAATCGATTTTCTAAGTATCATCGGCTCAAAGGACATGATACCAAACGCTGTTTCTCCCTTTTAAATAAAATTGAGAACTTGATAGCAGAGGGTTGGCTCCAGGTCTCTGCGGAACCTGAGCCACCTCAAGCTATCTTCAAAGAACCCTTTCCCAAGCACGCCAGTGGTAGTGGAAAAGGAAAGGAGGTATGTACCCTCACCTTTTCTAAGGAACTAGCGCAAAACCAGAGTCTGGTCGACCCGCTTGTGCGCCCATTCTTGTACTGTATAAGAAGCCCGCCCAAGTCGTCATTCGTGGACCACCAAGAGCTGAATCCCCGGCTAAACCAATTTTAAAACTTCAAGGTACTCCTCAACTCATACTTAGAGCCAAATTTAGCGTGAACCCTAGGCTGGTCGTGGGGGAAGTGACTAGATCCGGGAGGATCTATCAACCCCCGCACCTACAAAGTGCTAAAAAGGTGGTCAATGTGCCTGACCCCTCAAAAGCATGTATTCCTGGAGTTCTGCCAAACGCAGACAAGGATAAAGTCATCCTAAATCCTTATGACTTCGAAAACCACCTTTCAAAGATTCCTATCCACATGTCTATCTTAGAGCTTATACAAACCTCGCCTAGGCATAGACTCGTGCTAGAGAAAATTCTAGAAAGGGCCAAGGTTGATTCGAACATAAGTCCAGAATCCCTGTCTGCCCAAGTGGCTTTATTAGGAGCAAAATCGCCCATCACTTTCTCGGAAGATGATGTAGATAGACCCTATGAGTCTCACAACCAGGCCCTGCATATCGAGGTGGTTCTGAATAACCACTCTCTGGACAGGTGCCTAATCGATGGGGGAGGAGGGCTCAACATCCTTCCACTTCACGTGGCGTATCAAATCGGAGTCACCTTGACTTCAGTAAGCCCAAGCACCATCGTTAGCACTGGATACGATGGGAATGCGTCTAGGCCGTTAGGATCGATCGAACTCCCAATGGAAACGGGAGGGATCGCGCACACGGGGGTGTTCCATGTCTTGGATATCCACCCCCATTATAACCTGTTGCTGGGGAGGCCCTGGATACACAGCTTGTGCGCTGTGCCATCCACCTTCCACAGGTGTGTCAAGATCCCTTTCAGGGACCAGGTCATAGTGATCCTAGGTGAGAGTCACCCACAGCTTTAGGGGATCATAAACTCCCCTTGTTTATAGAGCTCCCAGGCCCATGAGGCTAACCTAGGGCAGATTGTGATTGAGTCACCCCGGCTCGTGTTAAACAACCCTAGGAAGGTTGTATGTGTGAAGGGGTCGCCCAAAGCAAGCCCCCTCCCGATTCTAACCCTTCTAGGAAAACCCAAGCGTTCCCTATTTCCAAAGCCCCTGGACAAGAAGCCATATGAGCACAATATGGACAACAGCTTGTTCCAGGACCATGATTTATATCACACATTTTCAAAAAACAAAAAATCGTGGAACATGTTATTGAACATGGGCTACACGCCCTACAAAAGTCTAGGGGCGCAGAACTAGGGTCTCCTAGAGCCCATCCTTCCTAGGGCCAACCCAAGCCGATATGGGATCGGCTATACTCCCAGAATACCGCCAGAGCCACCCCCTGTGACCACCTGGGTCAAGGGTGCCCTGGTACCTGCCTTAGAAGAGACCTATGATTTAGATCTCCTATTCCGAGTCTAATCCGTAGTGTTTTCCCTTTGTAGGTATGACGGAAGATCTCTTTTATAAAAAATACAAAAACATTTGGAAAACTTAAAATCAAAAAAATCAAAAAGGAAGAAAAACCAAAAACAATGGAAAAACAAAAACTCGAAAATAGAATGCTTTATATAATTCCCAAGGTTCTTGTTTTACAAAAACCCAAAAAAATCAAAAATTTGGAAAATACCGAAAAGATTTTGTATATAGCTGCTCCTGGTAGGACTTTGGCAGAAGAAAAAGATTTCGAAAGAAACGTCGTCTGCATAGCCAGACCAAAAATTTCGAAATCAATTGAAAATCTGGGTACAAAACCAGGTCCTCTTGAAAACCACGCATCAAATTCCCTCAGGTCTATAACCCACAAGAATGATCAAAGCCTAGAAGTGGATCCCCTTGAGGAAGATCCCACTTCTGAGCTCCCAGAATTTCATAAAATTCTTGATTTTGAAAGACCTTCCAATTCAATAGGAGGAGATTTCATAGAAGTAAACCTAGGGGATAATTCCAATCCCAAATTCATCAAAATAGGCACATGCTTGCATGAACATAAAAGATCAGCATTCATTGCATTTCTACGAACCTATTTAGATGTGTTTGCATGGACGTATGAAGACATGTCGGGCATAGACCCCAGCATTGTCGAACATCGTCTTCCCTTAGATGCGGATGTAAGACCCATAAAGCATAAGCTTAGGAAAATACACTCGAATGTACACACGCAAGTCAAAGAGGGTTTAGAAGATCTGTTAAAAGCGGGATTTATAAAATCCATTGCGTATTCTGATTGGTTGTCAAACATCGTTGTAGTTCGAAAAACCAATGGGAAAATTCGAATATGCATCGATTTTAGAAACCTGAATAAAGCCACTCCAAAGGATAATTATCCTTTACCAAACATAGATTTGATAGTCGATAGTACTGCAAATCATGAAATGTTTTCATTTATGGATGGCTATTCAGGCTATAATCAAATCAAACTAAGTCCATGAGATCAGGGTAAAACCGCCTTCACAAACCCATGGGGCACGTACTACTATACAGTCATGCCCTTTGGTTTCAAAAATGCCGGCGCAACATACCAACGAGCCATGACCACGATCTTTCATGATCAGATTCATGAGCTCATAGAAGTGTATGTAGATGATCTCTTGGCGAAATCCAAAACACGATGCACTCATATCGAATGTTTGCAAAAGATTTTCGAAAGGCTTAGGCTTTAAAAAGTAAAGCTAAACCCTCAAAAATGTGTATTCGGGGTAGAATTAGGGAAGCTTCTGGGTTTTATGGTGAGCCAAAGGGGTATAGAAGTCGACCCTCTAAGTGTCGAGCCATCATAGACATGGCTCCACCCTCCAATCTTACCCAAATCCGTAGCCTCCGGGGTCGTTTACAATCCGTTCGCCGATTTATATCAAATCTGGCGACTAGATGCGAACCCTTCAACAAACTGTTGAGGAAGGGCATGAAATTGTTATGGGATGACGAATGCCAGAAGTCCTTCGAGAGACTAAAGGCATACTTGGTTAATCTCCCCGTTTTGAACCCTCCAAAGCAAGGAAAACCGCTTTTACTCTACATCTCCGTGCATGCGAATGCTTTAGGAGCCCTGTTGGCTTAATACGAGGATGACACCCACAAGGAGTATGCCAAATACTATATTTCAAAAACTCTCTTGGCTTATGAACGAAATTATCAAGCCATGGAGAAGACGTGCTTGGCCCTAGTCTGGGCCTGCCAGAAATTCAGACACTATTTCCTAGATCATGAGATCTGGATAGTGTCCAAGCTTGATCCAATCAAGCACTTGTTCGAAAAACCCATTCTCACGAGTAGATTGGGCAAATGGCAACTCCTTCTAATGGAGTATGACCTGAAATACCATCACCAGATCTCCATTAAGGGGCAAGCCCTAGCAGACTACGTGGCTGAGTTCCCCCTGGAGGATGCATATCCCACACTTATTGAGATGCCAGATGAAGGCATATTACAAAACCATTTCCAAAACCATATTTTGGCAAACAATTTCGAAAACCAAGTGTGGAAGATGCACTTCGATGGGGCACGAAACCAACGAGGGGCTGGTGCTGGGGTCGTCCTCATCTCCCCTGAAAAGGGCGAGATTCCCATAGCAGTCCGCCTAGATTTTGAATGTTCCAACAACGTAGCTGAGTATGAAGCACTCATACAAGGCTTAAGAATTTCGAAAACTCTAGGGGCATTATGCATCGAGGTTTTTGGAGATTCACTTCTTGTCATAAACCAGGTTTTGAAAATTTGGCAAGTACGTAATGAAAAACTACTTCCATATCACGAGTTGGCCACTCGATTGGTCCAGTCCTTCCAATCGTGTAAACTCACACACATAGGAAGAGAGGACAATGGCATCGCCGATGCCCTCTCCTCCTTGGGTTCAGCCCTAAAGGTCGATCCCATTACCGGGACTCGCTCTTTAGAAATATGGCATGCGCCCAACCCATCCACACACGACTTGGATATTTGCCAAAATAACCCAGACTCTATTGAAAAACCCTAGTTTTACGACATAAAACAATTTCTAGAAAATGGGGGATTCGCCGAGGATGCCACATCCAAAGATAAGGCATTCATCCGTAAGATTTCGACTCGATACACCATTCTGGGTGGGGTTTTATACAAAAAAAGTTTTATCGGCATTCTGCTTAGGTGTATCGACCTAGAGGAGGCTTGGATAGTGATGCATGAGTTCCACGATGGAGAATGTGGAGGTTATGTTAATGCCAATATGATGGCAATGAAAATACTTAGAGGGGGCTATTTTTGGTCCACCTTGAAAAAGGATTGTCACGATCATGTTAGGAAGTGTCATCCATGTCAAGTGCATGGGCACGCCATTCATATCCCTTCATCTACATTGCATTCCGTGGTCAGCCCCTGGCCATTTACCATGTGGGCGTTTGACATTGTAGGCCCAATATTTCCAAAAGCCTCGAATGGGCATCGATTTATTTTAGCAGCCACGGAGTATTTCTCCAAGTGGGTGGAAGCCATTTCCCTAACCAACGTGTTGGGACAACATGTGGTGGCTTTCATCCGGAGGAATATCTTGGCTCGATTTGGGGTTCCCCGAGACCTTGCGTCTGATAATGGTACCCCATTCAAGAACGAGTGGATGGTTAAGTTGTGCAACACGTATGGCATAACTCACCACTTCTCTTCGCCCTACTACCCTCAAGGCAACGGCCAAGCCAAAGCCACAAACAAGACTCTCATTAGCATAATTGAGAAAACTTTAGAGAAGGGTAGGACGTAGCACGAGAAGCTGGATGAAGCCTTATGGGCTTATAGGACTTCCATCCGGACTCCCACGAATGCCACACCATTCGAATTGGTCTATGGCACAAACGCCATTCTTCCCATTCATACTCAACTGCATTCATTCCATACATCCATAGCACTCGACCTCCCCCTAGAGACGCTTCAGCATGCTAGGATGACCGAACTAGAATTGCTAGATGAGAGGCGACTCCTTGCCATGGGCCATTCTCGTGCATACCGGCAAAGGATAGCCCGACACTATGGCAAACACATGAGACCTCACCACTTTGAAGTGGGAGATCTAGTCTTAAAGACCATCCACTATCGTGGCCCACATCCCCTCGAAAAGTGGCGCCCCAAGTAGGATGGACCCTATGTTGTAAGAGCAACCACCACGAACAATTCGTATTGGTTGATCGATGTAGAAGGTAGGAATTTAGCAGATCCTATCAATATCCAATACTTAAAGCAGTATTATGTGTAGGATTTGGATTAAATTCCAGTTTTCGAAAATTTTAGGGATAGTTGTCCTGAGACATGAAAATAAGGTGCAAAGGCAAAATCGTGTGACCCTGAGTGAGAGAATTCGCACTTGTGAAAGAGCGGAGTCTTCAA
Organism: Brasenia schreberi; assembly: GCA_036023115.1. Lineage (NCBI taxonomy): Eukaryota > Viridiplantae > Streptophyta > Magnoliopsida > Nymphaeales > Cabombaceae > Brasenia > Brasenia schreberi. The sequence continues at coordinate 5,609,266 of JAYKKT010000073.1, forward strand.
AATCGTGGTTACATTTCAAAATCCTTCTTCTTACAAAGAAAGGCCTAGTTCAATATAGCAAGATACTTGCAAGTAGTACGTGCTATTTCTAAATAGGCTGATCTGGAATGGATCGAGTGTAAACTTGGGATAAGCCCTCCCCTCTTCTCTTCTCCTTCCAAAAGGAAAACGAAAGCCCAAAACAAAGGGAATTTCCCATTCAAAGTCTCTTTCCAAAAGAAAGAAACCAGAATTCAAAAGAAAAATCGATTCTCTTGTATAAAAGAGGGATTAAAGAAAAAATACTCCCAAATGGAGACCCTCTATGAAAAAAAGGAAAAATAGGCCAAAAAGCTCAAAAAGAGCAGTTTTCCGCCTTCTATGCCTTAAACCACGGGACGCTTCAGAAGGGACCGTGGTATCTCTTTCCCATCCCTGACTTATCCCAAGCTAAAGCATGATTCATTTCGAGGAAACCTAAAGTAAAAATAGGATTTACTTACTTGAATTTCATCTTGTTTGAGAATTCGACGTTTCAAGTAAGGCGTAGGAATTTAAAATATGGCTTGTTTTCTTACAAAACCTCCGCTAGATAAGCGAGTGTTAAGACTCAAACAAGGGCAAACACGAAGAGCTCGAGATCCTTAGGATCGAGACTCAAGACAGTTGTCCCTTTTGTAAATAATTTTGTAAATAAATTTTGAAAAAATCGAACATCGAACAGCATAGGATCTGCTCACTTGGAGCAGTAGGCCTTGTAAGTCTCTAGAGTTCGACCACATCTGGTCTCTGGGAGGTCGCCACTTTTGGCACCACACCCATGTCATCTGCATTCCACGCATGGTACTTGTAGACACGCGAAAATCCCCATGCCTCCCTTGCCTTTTCTGGGCTTGGAGTGGATCCTCTCGTGCGTCTAAGGCCTATTTATGTAAACAGGGTGTGCCAGCTAGCTTACCTAAGCTAGCGAAGATATGTTTTAAACTGACTTCTAATCGTGGCGACTGTGAGCAAGTGAGCTCTTGTCGTCGCAGACCTTCTTGCACCGATGCGCAAGGGTCAGTCTGTACGCTTTGCAAAAATCGAGTTTTTGGGGATAGAAAGCCTACGAAGCGGTTCGAGGTGTCTAATTCGGGTCTTTTAGATACGATTGCAGATTTTAGATTACGTGGATTTGCACGTACCTAAGTTTTTTTCTTTTATCCCTTTGTGGGTCGCCTAGTTCGTGTGTTATGAACATTCCACTACATGGGCGAATTCGAGCGGGTCTTGCTTTGATGCAATATGCATCCTACCTCGTGGTATGGCGTAGATGCAATGCAAACTCACGCTACTCCAAAGGGAAAACCCGAAATGTAAAGACAATGCCGAAGGGAAATAACAGAAGGGAAATAACCGAAGGGAAATGACTTGTAAAGTAAATGCCGAAGGGAGATAATGTATATAGAGTATGTATATGGGCCCTTACTCGGGTCTTGCAAATAAGAGCGAAGGCTCAATGTGGGTGCGTGCTTGAATTGAAAGACTTACACACACGACATGAAATTAAACCCAAATATAAATTGCAGTATGGCCTTAACTAAGGTCTTGGGAGTAAGAGCGAAAGCTCAATGTGTGTGAGTGCTTGAATTGAAGTACTACGCACACAACATGAAATTAAACCCAAATAGTATAACACGGCCCTTACTTGGGTCTTTCAAATAAGAGCGAAAGCTCAATGTGTGTGAGAGTGCTTGAATTGAAAGACTTACCCACACGACATGAAATGAAACCCAAATAGTATAGGTCGGCCCTTACTTGGGTCTTTCAAATAAGAGCGAAAGCTCAATGTGTGTGAGAGTGCTTGAATTGAAAGACTTACCCACACGACATGAAATGAAACCCAAATAGTATAGGTCGGCCCTTACTTGGGTCTTTTAAATAAGAGCGAAAGCTCAATGTGTGTGAGAGTGCTTGAATTGAAAGACTTACACACACGACATGAAATGAAACCGAAATAGTATAGGTCGGCCCTTACTTGGGTCTTTCAAATAAGAGCGAAAGCTCAATGTGTGTGAGAGTGCTTGAATTGAAAGACAACACACCCAACTTAAGCAAAACCATACAAAATTAAAGTATATGTATATACTTATGTATTAGGGGCTGATTAGGCCCGTGTGTGTTCAAAATCGTGCACAACTAAGAGAGTGCACATGTGTTGGTGTGCCAAGCCACGTTATTACAAGCGGAGCAAGTATACAACTAAAGACCGAGTTAGGCACTTACTAATAGCTGGTCCGAAGATGCCTTGCTTGAGCGTGGGCTTGGCCTTCGCCTTGGGCTACAAAAGGGAGCTCCGCGAGGTTGAACGGCAAGAGGTGCTGGCCGGGTGTCCTTGGCGTGCGGAAGAGACGCCTTGAAGGTGGCCGGCTACTAGAGATGGGCTGTTTTTGGTGTGTTTGGTTAAAGGGCCTAAGTAGGGTCACTAAGGGAGTATGGCACTAAGGGAAGCTCAAAGGAAGACCTAATGGGGCACTTAAGGTTGGCGGGTAGTTAGGGCGGCTGGGAGTGACGTAGGGGGAAGGGAGTGTCCTGCTAAGGGAGTTTGGTGGTGGCGGGCTGCTAGGGCAGCTAGGAGTGATGTAAGGGAAGGGAGCTAGCTAGGAGATGGGACCAAGTGGTAGTGGGTAGGGTAAGTGTCTTGGGGTGATATGGGCAGGTTTTAGGGAGTCGGATAGGATGGCCGAATGGGACTAAAAGGGCTAGGTGGTGGCGGGTAGTTAGGGAGCTATGGGTTCGACTGAGTGAGAAGGGTGGCAGCGAGTGGAAGGGCTGATGTTAGGGTGGTAGGGGAGTGGATTAGGTGGCTGAGAGTGGAGAGGGAGTGAAGAAGTAGTAAGGTAGGATGTAGGGGACTTACCGGGTGAAGAAGTGGTGGCGGGTGGAAGGGAATCAACCGGATGATGGTAGCGATGGTGGTGGCGTTCGGCTGAAAGGCAGGGGTGTAGGTGGTGGCGGGATGTGGAGCAGGCGGTGGTGGGATGTGGAGCAGGTGGAGCAGGTAGGATTCGGCTGGACTTGGGGAAGGAGAGGACCCGGCTGGGAGTAGGTGGGCTTCTAGGTCATGAAACCCGCCCCCAAGGGGGGGGGTTTATATAGGGCTGGGTTAGGTCGGTTAGGGTTGGGTTTGGGGTAGTGGTTAGGTGGTTTAGGTAGGGTGGTATGATGATAAGGTGGGCTGGAAAGGGTAGGGCCAAATATTTTAGATACAAGTGGTTTGGGTAGGTTGTGGGCTAGGGGTGGTTTAGAGGTTTAGGGTTTAGTTAGGTGGATTGGTTCTAGGGTGAGGCTTAGTGAGCTAGGTTAGGTGATTAGGCTAGGATTAGGCTAGGTTTAGGGAAGGATTAGGGAAGTAGGTTAGGTGATTAGGTTGGGATTAGGCTGGGATTAGGGAAGTAGGTTAGGTGATTAGGCTCAGATTAGGAGCGGATTAGGGTGGAAGGCTAGGATTAGGTATTTTTGGATAGGTTTAGGTGAAGGAGCTCTCTTTGCATGGCCCATAGACTTTAACCACATCATGTTGGTGCAGCCCTAGGTTAGGTTTTGGCTAATTACAAGCTTAAACCCACTTAATTAGGCTAACCCACATGACTAACCCCAAACTTGACACACAAGTCAAGCTTAATTACAACACTCTTTGATCTTATCCACCCCCACTCTCTCATGCCCATAATCCCACGTGAAATTCAAGTGGGCCCCACCTCCATTTATGAGAAGGTGATGTGGGCCATGGATATGGATATTGGATTGGATTTTTGAATCCAAATCCAAATCCAAGTCCATACATGGGTTTGGATTGGGATCTGGATATATATGGTCCAGATCCAATCCAAACTGAACTCTGACTCCTTCGAACGGTTTGTGCGGGGCCTGACAGCATCAGTGCTCCATCTGCGTTGGGTCTTCGCCAACATGATCGTCCGCCTCTGTTTTCGCCTTCTAGAGATGACTTCAAACGATGTTCCGATGATAACAGGGTCTCGGACGTTCGAGATCTTGGGGGTGTAGATTTGAACAAGAGTTGTTGTGCCGGGCTCGACATGTGCTCCGGTTCCGGGCTCTCCTTAGCTCTCCTGGTCCTGTCTGAATTAGGCCGAAGCTGCTTCGGGGTTTCAAAACATGTTTTAAAAAGGTTTTAAAAGCCATATTGTATATTTTTGAAATATGGAGTTCAAAACGTATGTACAGGGTTGTCTGGAAGGCTCCTGGGTTTCCAGACTCAAAATGGCCCTTTGGGGCTGCTTTTACAAAACCAGGTTGTTTCAAGGAATTCGTGGGATTTCGGGGTGTTTACAGATGCACCTCTTTGGCCTTGTCCAAATCGATTTGGATAAGGGCAAAGATGACAAACACCCCTTTCAATGTCTCCCTAGATCTATCCACGAAGAATATGGGATCGCCCCAATCTTTAGCAAAATCTCAATTTACAAACTCTGGTAGGAGGAGATATCACGCCAAAGGGATTGTACTATGGAGTCTGGTCCTAAATGGGATCATGTTTATGCAAGTACCATGCGTGGAATGCAAATGACATGGGTGTGGTGCCAAGAGTGGCGACCTCCCAGAGACTAGATGTGGTCGAACTCTAGAGACTTACAGGGCCTACTGCTCCAAGTGAGCAAATCCTATGCTGTTCGATGTTCGGTTTTCAAAACTTATTTACAAAAGTTATTTACAAAAGGGACAACTGTCTTGAGTCTCGATCCTAAGGATCTTGAGCTCTTCGTGCTTGCCCTTGTTTGAGTCTTAACACTCGCTTATCTAGTGGAGGTTTTGTGAGGAAATCAGCTATATTTCAAGTTCCTACGCCTTACTCGAAACGTCGAATTCTCAAACAAGATGAAATTCAAGTAAGTAAATCCTATTTTTACTTTAGGACTCCTCGAAATGAACCATGCTTTAGCTTGGGATAAGCCAGGGATGGGAAAGAGATACCACGGTCCCTTCTGAAGCATCCCGTGGTTTAAGGCACAGAAGGCGGAAAGCTGCTCTTTTTGAGCTTTTTGGCCTCTTTTTTCCTTTTCTTCATAGAGGGTCTCCCTTTGGGAGTATTTTTTCTTTAATCCCTCTTTTTTACAAGAGAATTGATTTTTCTTTTGAATTCTGGTTTCTTTCTTTTGGAAAGATACTTTGAATGGGAAATTCCCTTTGTTTGGGCCTTTGTTTTCCTTTTGGAAGGAGAAGAGAAGAGGGGAGGACTTATCCCAAGCTCACACTCGATCCATTCCAGATCAGCCTATTTAGAAATAGCACGTACTACTTGCAAGTATCTTGCTATATTGAACTAGGCCTTTCTTTGTAAGAGGAAGGATTTTGAAATGTAACCACAATTTTGAAGACTCCACTCTTTCCCAAGTGTGAATTCTCTCACTTAGGGTTACACGACTTTGCCTTTGCACCTTATTTTCATGTCTCAGGGCAGCTATCCCTAAAATTTTTTGAAAAATGGAATTTAATCCAGATCCTATACATGATACTTCTTTAAGTATTGAATATTGATAGGATCTGCTAAATTCCTACCTTCTACATCGATCAACCAATACGAATTGTTCGTAGTGGTTGCTCGTACAACATAGGGTCCATCCCAGTTGGGGCGCCACTTGCCCAGGGGGTGTGGGCCACGATGATGGATGGTTTTTAAAACCAGATCCCCTACTTCAAAGTGGCGAGGTCTTATGTGTTTGCTATAATGTCGGGCTATCCTTTGCCGGTATGCATGAGCATGATCCATGGCAAGGAGTCGCCTCTCATCTAGCAAATCTAGTTCGGCCATCCTAGCATGTTGAAGCGTCTCTAGGGGGAGGTCGAGTGCTATGGATGTATGGAATGAATGCAGTTGAGTATGAATGGGAAGAATGGCGTTTGTGCCATAGACCAATTCGAATGGTTCCGGATGGAAGTCCTATAAGCCCATAAGGCTTCATCCAGCTTCTCGTGCCACGTCCTACCCTTCTCTAAGGTTTTCTCAATTATGCTAATGAGAGTCTTGTTTGTGGCTTCGGCTTGGCCGTTGCCTTGAGGGTAGTAGGGCGAAGAGAAGTGGTGAGTTATGCCATACATGGTGCACAACTTAACCATCCGCTCATTCTTGAATGGGGTGCCATTATTAGACACAAGGTCTCGTGGAACCCCAAATCGAGCCAAGATATTCCTCCAGATGAAAGCCACCACATGTTGCCCTATTACGTTGGTTAGGGAAATGGCTTCCACCCACTTGGAGAAATACTCCGTGGCTGCTAAAATAAATCGATGCCCATTCGAGGCCTTTGGAAATATTGGGCCTACGATGTCAAACGCCCACATGGTAAATGGCCAGGGGCTGACCACGGAATGCAATGCAGATGATGGGATATGAATGGCGTGCCCATGCACTTGACATGGATGACACTTCCTAACAATTCTCATCTGGCCGAACCATCCACTTCAACCACCCGGTTGCTCCTCTTCCATCCGCCACCTCCCATCACCACCCGGTTAGTATCTCCACCCCACTCCACCTTTTCTTCACTCCCCCTCCACTCTCAACCACCTACACCACCACCACATCACCCTAACACCAGCCACCCTCCATCCTACCCATTCGGCCAAACTTCAACCATTCCCACCATCCGTCTTGAACCACTCCACCTAGCTCCCTAGGACCTGTCCCTTACGCTTCTCACCAGCCCCTAACTCCACCTTATCCCATACCCTAGCTAGCTCCCTTCCCATCCACCACGTCCCTAACCACCTTAGCAGCCAGCCGCCACCAAGTCTCCCTTAGTCGGCCACTCCAACCGACTGTACACACCCATTCGGCCAGCCACCCGCCAACCTTAGGTACTCCCTTAGACACTCCCTTAGTGACCCTACTTAGTCACCTTAGCCCAACACGCCAAGGCAACCCCCTTCATAACAGCCGGCCACCTTTAAGGCGCCCCTCCCGCGCACCATTTCTATCCGGCCAGCAGCCCCCCTTGCCGTTCAACTCCGAGGAGCTCCCTCTCGCAGCCCAAGGTGAAGGCCAAGCCCACGCTCAAGCAAGGCATCTTCGGACCAGCTATAAGTAAGTGCCTAACTCGGTCCTTAGTTGTATACTTGCTTAAATTAAATTCGATACGGGGTTGTAATAACGGAGCATAGTCTACCCCCGCTTGTAATAACGTGGCTTGGCACACCCACACACACGTGCACTCTCTTAGTCGCGCACGATTTTAAACACACACGGGCCTAATCAGCCCCTAAGATATAAATATATACATATACTTTAACTTACGTAGGGTTTTGTTTAAGTTGGGTGTGTTGTCTTTCAATTCAAGCACTCACACACATTGAGCCTTCACTCTTATTTGTAAGACCCAAGTAAGGGCCATGCTATACTATTTGAGTTTAATTTCATGTTGTGTGCGTAGTACTTCAATTCAAGCACTCACACACATTGAGCTTTCGCTCTTATTCCCAAGACCTTAGTTAAGGCCATACTGCAATTTATATTTGGGTTTTATTTCATGTCGTGTGTGTAGTCTTTCAATTCAAGAACTCACACACATTGAGCCTTCGCTCTTATTTGTAAGACCCAAGTAAGGGTCGTGTTATACTATTTGGGTTTAATTTCATGTTGTGTGCGTAGTACTTCAATTCAAGCACTCACACACATTGAGCTTTCGCTCTTATTCCCAAGACCTTAGTTAAGGCCATATTGCAAGTTATATTTGGCTTTTATTTCATGTCGTGTGTGTAAGTCTTTCAATTCAAGCACGCACCCACATTGAGCCTTCGCTCTTATTTGCAAGACCCGAGTAAGGGCCCATATATACCTTATATACGTATTTCCCTTCGGCTTTTACATTACAAGTCATTTCCCTTCGGTTATTTCCCTTCGGCATTATCTTTTCATTCGGGTTTTCCCTTTGGAGTAGCGTGAGTTTGCATTGCATATATGCCATACCACGAGTTAGGACGCATATTGCATCGAAGCAAGCCCCGTACTCCCACTCAAATTCGCCCCATGTAGTGGAGTGTTTATAACACACACCTAGGTGGCCCTTAAAGGGATAAAAAGAAAGACTTAGGTACGTGCAAATTCACGTGATCTAAAATCTGCAATCGCACTAAAAAAGACCCGAATCAAAACACCTCGAATCGCTCTCGTAGGCTTTTTCTACCCTAAACTCGATTTTTAAAGCGTATAGACTGACCCTTGCGCATCGGTGCAAGAAGGTCTGCGACGACAAGAGCTTGCCTGCTCACAGTCGCCACGTTAGAAGTCAAGTTAAAATATATCTTCGCTAGCTTAGGTAAGCTAGCTGGCACGCCCTGTTTATACAAATAGGACTTAGACACACGAAAGAATCCGCTCCAGGCCTAAGAAACCAGGGAGGCGGAGGTTTTTTTTCCCATGTCTACATTACCCATATATTTATGTAAGGGTGGTGTAAACACCCAAAAAAAATTCAAAACAAAAAAAATTGACCTTTTAGAATTTTTTGACTTTTTCAAAGAAAAATTGAAGTTTTTGGTCTTTTAAGGGTTTTTTCAAATAAGGACACCTTAAACGAACTCATTTCTGCACCAAAATTTTGTAACAACCTCAAAATAAGGGTACATTGCATCCTTCTAAAAAAATCAAATTTTGACAAAAACTAAAAAAATGACTACTTTGCCCTTAAGGCCAAATTGGCAGGATTTTGCTTTTTCAAATGATTGTCTTCAAAGAAAGAACGATTTCAAACAAATGAAAAAGAGACATTGGGAACTAAACCCAAAAATATTTGTAAATTGACAAATTTACAAAATTGCAAAACCCTTAAATTCAAAAACAAATCAAATCCAAAACAGACCTCAAAAACTCGCCCGATCGAGAATAATCTTTTTTCAACACCCTATACCTAAAGGTTAAAGAGGTTTGAGACCCTACACCTATCAAAAGGGGTTAAAGTGATCCAACACCCTACACACAACAAAAAGTTAAAGTGATTGAAATGGTAAAGACTAAATCACGGAGCGAAAGCAGCTCACTCATGTGTAAACACCCTAAAAATGTTTTTCAAAATAAACTAGGGCATATTTTAAAATCTATTATTTGAACACATCTCCCAAATTTCATAAAGTTTCAAACATCATTTTCAAAAAAAACATTTTAAGAAAATATTTTTGAAAACTCCTAGATTTTAAAATAGTTGGAAACTGGTACCATTCAATGAACCGCTTGGTGTAGCATTAAATAAAAGAGGCTCTTGTACCACTTACATCAGCTTCTTCTTTCTTCCTAGTTATGAATATCCGTACAATTTTTTTTATGAATGGTAACTCATTATTTAAAGACTTTTGAGTTCGATATGTGATTCTCTTTGTTGGGAGGATAAACCACTAGATTGGTGACCTCCAATGTAAATGTTTTTTTGGTTCTCTCTTCTTGTAACAGGTAGGCGTCTGCCTAACCCCGTCTTGGTAACCCAAAATTAATGGCAAGTGAAGCAATGTTGCCTTGTGAGAGCTCAAATGAAAGAGCTTGACTAAGCTCATGAGTTAGTGGAGTCGAGTACCACTAGGTTCAAGCTCTCGCACACTGAACTTTACAAATCCACAAAACCCAATTGATTTTGACATCCTCTTGGTCGATCTTGAGCTGCCTTGTTGACTTGTGCCCCAACTTCTTATCGGATGGGAGCTCCTGAATAAAGAATTCCTGTATGCCGAACCCCATCAGAGCCAACGAAGAATCTGCTACTACCCCAACTTTTTAAGGACTGATAAGCATACACATGAACTAAACCCTCTCTCTCTCTCTCTCTCTATATATATATATATATATATATATATATCAGGTATCAACATCTTATCCCTCACTCGAACATGATCTGGTCGAGTATTCCCTGCCCCATTCTCATCCGGTTGGGTCAGGGTTGGATGCAATGGGTCAATATTTGCTCTTCATACTAAAAAATAGATGTTAGGCTTTTCAACATGAAAACGTGACATACAACACTAATTTTCTCACTGCTTAAAGAAGAAAGAGGTGAACTCCATTGACAGCATCAGCTTTGCTGCATTTTCAGTTTTTTGGATCTGGGTAGACAATCCATTCTATGGTAAAAAGTTATTGTGCAAATGGATCAATTAATATGGAATGTCTCCCTCTGGAAGATCCCAGTTATCATCATCATCATCTGCAACTCTCTTTGATGCAGACTCATCATCTGCTGATGAAGATGGGAACCTAGGCCCTGTATGTCTCCTGCAAATAATCAAATGTATTCAGAAGACAAGATCTTGGGTTCCTATTTAATCACTCACGTGGGTGAGAGGTGCGAGAAAGAGTAATTCCAAATGTGGTGCAGACAAGGACATGCTAATCTATAAGTAGAAAGTATATGATATAATTGAAACATCTAATAAAACTAGCACAAAGACTCAGTTTTCATTAGTTATGCACACTAATAAAGTGATACTCAGTTCATCTTTTATGTGTGAATTATTAGGGTATTTAGTTGACGAGTCATACTATAAAATTATCAAAAAGAATTATTAAACGTAGGTTAAGACATGTATCGAGTACAACACCAATTTTGATTCATACCAAAAAAATCTACCACTGAGACTATTCACCTGTTGAGATGTCAAAAAAGAACTTTATAGGTATTTATTGATTTATAAGAAGCTTATCATAGGTTCTCTAGAGATATTCTTTGGAAAACCTTACAAAAAAAAAAAAGGTATCCTCCTTACATACATCAATTTTATAAGAGACATGGATAATGATGTCCCAATATGTGTGAGAACTCATGAAGGGCTTACCGCTTTCTTTCTTTGAAGTTAATATTGGATTACATTAATGATCAATTTTAAGCTTATATTTATTTATCTTGGTTATTAACAAGTTAATAAAGTATATTCAAGATGAAATTCTTTGGTATACGTTATTTACGGATGATATTGAGTTAGTAGATAAGTCCAAGAAAAAAGTAAACAAGAAATTAGAACTACGGTGAAGAACATTTATAAAGTAAAGTCTTCTAACTTAATAGAACAAATACAAAATATATAGAATGCATGTTTGATCATTTGGTTCCTTGAGATAACATAAAAATTAAGATTGACATGCATTGCATCTCTTATAAAGAAAGTTTTAAATACCTAGGGTTGGTTTATAGAGTGATGGGAAAATTGATCGAGATGTAACATATAAAATTAATGCAGGTCAATTAAAATGGAGAGGAGCTTCAGGTTATTATAGAGTAGCAATTAGACCAGTTCTATTTTATATGGTTCTCAGTGTTAGGCAATTAATAATCAATATATGTAAAAGATGGCTATGACATAAATAAAGATGTTGATATGAATGTATATGGTCACACAAGGATTGTATACGTATTGAGGTTATCATAAACAAATTGAGAGTGGTTCCATAAAATGAAGGAAAATCATTTAAGATTGTTTGGATATGAGGAAGGCGATTAAAGAAAGCTCAAGTAAAAAGGTGTGAGAAACTACAACAACAACAACAACAACTAAGCCTTTTCCCATACTAGACGGGGTCAGCTACATGGATTCTTTGTTTCCACAAATCCCTCTCGTGTGCCATGTTAGCAGTTAACTCACAATAAGCTAAGATCATTCTTTATTGTTTCTTTCCAACACTTTTGTGGTCTTCCTCTACCTCTTTTAATACTTTCCAAATTTAGTTTTTCCGACCTTCTTACAGGTTTTTCTTTTGATCTTCTTTCTATATGTCCAAACCATCTTAAACGATGTTCTCTCATTTTATCCTCTATTGGTGCCACTCCTAATTTGTTTCTAATAACCTCATTATGTATACGGTCTTTTCTTATATGACCACTCATCCATCTCAACATTTTCATTTCTGTCACAGACATCTTTTGTACATGTTATGATTAACTGCCCAACACTCAGAACCATAAAACATGGTAGGCCTAATTGCTGCTAAATAATATTTACCTTTTAATTTTAATGGTATCTTCTTATCACAAAGAATACCTGATGCTCCTCTCTATTTTAACCAAACAGCATTAATTCTATGTGTAACATCTCTATCAATTCTTCCATCACTCTCAAAAATTGACCCTAGGTATTTAAAACTTTCCTTTTGGGGAATGCAATGTGTGCCAATTTTAATTTCTATGTCCTCTGAAGTAACCAAATGATCAAACTTACATTCCATATATTCTGTCTTTGTTCTACTAAGTCGGAGGCCTTTGGTTTCTAATGTTTCTCTCCATAGTTCCAATTTTCTATTAACTTTTTCCTTAGACTCCTCCACTAATACAATGTCATCTGCAAATAACATACACCAAGGTACTTCATCTTGAATATGTTTTGTTAACTCATCCATCACCATTATAAATAAGTATGGACTTAAAGTTGATCCTTGATGTAACCCAATATTAACTTCAAAGAAGTCTGTCGTTCCTTTATGAGTCCTCACACATGTTTTTGCACCATCATACATGTCTCTTATAAGGTTAATATATGTCAATGGGATACCTCTTTTTTCCAAAGTTCTCCAAAGAATCTCCCTCGGTACCCTATCATAAGCTTTTTCTATATCAATAAATATCATTTGAAGGTCTTTCTTTTTTGCTCTAAAATATTTCATAAGACGTCTCAAAAGGTGAATCGCTTCAATTGTAGATCTGCCTGGCATGAATCCAAATTGGTTCTCTGTTGTACTTGATACTTGTCTTAACCTACGTTCGATAATTCTTTCCCATAATTTCATAGTATGACTCATTAACTTGATACCTCGATAATTCGCACAATTTTGAATGTCTCCCTTGTTCTTATATATGGGTGGGTATAAGTGTACTTGCTCTCCATTCATCGGGCATCTTTTGGTTTTTCCATATTTCATTAAATAGTCTTGTGAGCCAAGTGATTCCTATTTCTCCTAGTATTTTCCAAACTTCTATAGGAATATTATCTGGTCCTACCGATTTACCACCTTTCATATGTTTAAGAGCCTCTTTGACTTCATTCTTTTGAATACGACGGTAGAAATTGTGGTTTATATACTTTTCTGACTTGGCTAAATCTCCTAAACTAATACTAATATCTTTATTTTCATTAAAAAGATTATAAAAATAGTTTTTTCATCTATTTCTTATATCATCATTTGCCACTAGAATTTTTTCATCATCGTCTTTTATGCATCTAACATAATTAAGATCTTTAGTTTTCTTATCTCTAACCCTAGCTATCCTAAAAATATCTCTTTCACCCTCTTTTGAGTTGAGTTTTTTATATAAGTCCTCCCAAATCTTAGCTTTTGCTTCACTAACGGCCTTTTTCGCTTCCTTCTTTGCTTTCTTATAAACTTCTAAAGTTTCACTAGTTTTCTTAGCACAATGTAATTTGTGACATGCCCTCTTTGCCTTGATTTTATTTTGTACTACTTCACTCCACCACCAAGCTTCTTTTTGTGCTGGTACCCCTCCCTTAGATACCCCTAACACATCTTTCGCCACTTTCCTAATATATATAGCCATATTGTTCCACATGTCACAGGGTGTGCCAACATAATTCCAAACATCTCCTTGAAGGACTTTCTATTTAAATATATCTTCTTTCTCGCTTTTGAGGTTCCACCATTTAGTCCGAATAGCTCGATGCACTCTTTTCTTCTTTGTCCATTTTTTTATTTGTAAATCCATAACTAAAAGTCGATGTTGGGTGGTTAAGCTTTCTCCTGAAATTACCTTACAATCTTTACAACACGCTCTATTTTTTTTTCTACAAATAAAGTAATCAATTTGTGTTTGTGATAAGCCACTCTTATAAGTAATTAAATGTTCATCTCGTTTTTTGAAGATTGTATTGACTATAAAGAGATCAAATGCCATAGCAAAATTTAAAATCTCCCTACCTTCCTCGTTTATATCCCCAAAACCAAAGTTTCTATGAATCCCTTGATATCCTAATGCCTCTTTACCGACATGTCCATTTAAATCTCCTCCTAAACAAATCATCTCCCTTTGTGGAATCTTTTGAAACACCTTATCTAACTCTTCCCAAAAAACTGTCTTTACACTATCCTCTAGTCCTACTTGGGGTGCGTAAGCATAAACTATATTCTAAACCTCTACTCCTAACACTAATTTCAATGTCATGATTCGATCACCATATCGTTGTATGTCTACTATACTCTCCTTTAAATCTTTATTTATGATAATACCAACTCTGTTTCGAGCCTTTTCTTTACCTGAGTACCATAATTTAAAACCTTTATCCTCTATCTCCTTTGCTTTTTCTCAAACCCATTTTGTCTCTTGTAAACATAGAATATGAATCTTTCTCCAAATCATAGTATCTACCACCTCCATTAGCTTACCCGATAATGTTCCGATATTCCAAGAACCAATACGAATCTTACTCTCTAGGACTAGCTTCCTTACCCCCCGCATCTGTCCATAATCAAAATGTGGAGACCCTCTCTGAAAATTTTTTGCTACGTTCGGGAGACAATGTAGCGGGACTAACTTCTTTACCCACACCCGTCCATGATGTGGGAACCCTCTCTGCAATTGATTCACTACATTCGGGCAAAAATGTAGTGGCCCTTGCTTGCTTCTTACTGCATTCGGGCTCTTCAGCACATCGCTAGGCGGGGACGCCCCAAAGCAATGCTCATAATTTTTGTAATCCATGTTATAAAAATCTGACGAAGTTTTACGCTGGCTGTCGGAAGCCTAACACAACCCTCCTCCTTTATTCGGGCTTGGGATCGGCAATGCAAGGGTGATCCCTTACATGGGCGGAGTTAAAAGGTGTGAGAAACTAAAGGATGAAAATGTTAAAAGAAGAAGAGAAAGACTACAAAAGTATTGGAAGGAAATAATAAAAGAATGATTTAGGTTATATTAAGTTAACTATTAGCATGCCAAAGAATCGAGTCCTACAAAAATAAAGAATCCACGTAGCCAACCCCATCTAGTATGGGAAATGCTTAGTTGTTGTAGTTTGTGCCAAGTCGGATACAGAAAAATAATCTGTCAAAAGTGTCCAACGTGCAACGAGGTGCTAGGATGTGTGTATGACATAGCCTATGTCTAAATGTTGATTAGCAAAGAGAAAGGTTCTTGTGGTATGCACACGATCCTTCACAAGGGTGCACCAGTGTTGTCCGTATCACATCGTATCGTGGGCCACCACGATACAATACGAGGGCCCGTATCGCAGGTGCGGGCGTATCGCACTGTATCGTGCGATACGGCCCGAATCGCACGATACGCCCTGGGACCCTTATAAAGGGTCCCGAACTGAGAGAAACCCGCGATTTTTCATGGGTTTCCTCTCTCCTTTTGGATTCCTCAAGCTCCCTAAGAGTCGGTTTTCGCCTCCTTGGTGTTCAAAGCTCTAAAATCCAAACCTACGGTGTCCGTCCAAGCCTCCAAACTCGGATTTAGGTATATTTTTAATGTTTTTTTCTATTTTTTTTCTTTATATTTATTGTTTTTTGTGTTATTTCGGTTTTTTTTTTAATGACAAAATATGAAGTTATTAAGTGTGTGTATACGATTTTTATTGCATTCATGAAGTGGGAGACACTCGATTTGAGTGTTATTTGAAGATTGGGGGATTTACGAAGTGCTTTTATTTTCAGGTTTTTGTTTGAATTAAAGTACTCCATTGAGATGGCAGGAAGGGGTGGTAGAGACTCTCATTCAAAGTCTGATGATCCGGCATGGCAGTGGGGTATACCAGTTGAGGGTTCAAGGTTAAAAATCATATGCTTATTTTGTGAAAAGGTGGTTAGTAGTAGAATTTCAAGGTTGAAACACCACCTAGTAGGAACCAGGAAAGAAGTTGCTCCATGCACAGGCAGAGTTAGAAGTGTGCCAGAAGGTATTAAACGGTAATGCTTGCAGATGATTGAGAGCATACAGGAAAGGAGACAACAAAAAGATGATTTTCAGATGTGTGAAGAAGCTGATGATGCTACTGCTACTGGAGTTGGATTCACTGATAGTTTGCCTTCAGATGTTAGAACAGATATTGGTAGTAGCAGTTCGCGAGCACCTAGCAGAGGAAAGAGGGTTGTAGCTGAAGACTTTGGAGGTAGCAGAAGAGGAAGTTCAGGAAGGAGTAGAGGAAGAGCTTCTTCTTCTAGCATACATTCGTTCTTTCCTCCTTCCACTACACCTGGTGCTCAGCCAGGAATTCGTGCTGCTATGGCTTCAGAACAACTGCACGATCAAGCAGACCTTGCAGTGGGCAGATGTTTTATGATGCATGCATTCCATTTAATGCAGCAAACAGTTTTCATTTTCAAGCAATGGCAAATGCAATTGCTAACATTGGTCCAGGATACAGGATGCCCTCTTATCAGAAGTTGAGAGGGAAGATATTAGATCAGACCGTGATTGAAGTGCAGCAATACTGTTCGACTTTGAGACAATCGTAGAAGGAAACAGAATGCACTATCATGGCAGATGGATGGACCGATAGGCGAGGACGGACATTGCTAAACTTTCTTGTATATTGTCCTAAAGGACTCATGTTTTTGAGATCTCTAGATATGTCAGAGGAGAGGCACACTGCAGAGATCCTACGAGAGGAATTTGATAAGGTTATACAGGAGGTTGGGCTAGAAAATGTAGTCCAATTGATTACAGATAATGCAGCTAACTACAAAGCAACTGGAAAGGAGTTAGCTGATATTTATGAGACTTTCTACTGGACACCATGTGCAGCCCATTGTTTAGATCTCATCCTCGAGGACATTGGTGAGATGGGTGAAATAAAGACAGCAACTGAGTGTTGCCAAGATATTACAAAAATCATTTACAACCATGCATTTGTTTTGTATATGATGAGGAGATACACACAAGGTGTAGAGCTTCTTCGCACAACTGCAACTCGGTTCGCAACAAACTTCTTATCTGTACAGAGATTGTGAGACAGAAGCAAGCTTTAAAGAGAATGTTCTCCTCAGATGAGTGGCAACAATTTGCAGAGTTGCCACAAAACAGAAGGAACAGAAAGTAAAATGAGATTGCAGAAACGGTTTTTAGAAGTTCATTTTGGAATGCATGTATCAAATTATTGAAAATTACTTGTCCTTTAGTGAAAGTTTTGAGATTGGCTGACAGCGAGGAGAAACCATCTATGGGCTACCTTTATGAAGCCATGGACAGGGCAAAAGAAGCGATCAGAAATAACTTTAATGGAAAAAAAAGAGATTATGTGCCCGTGTGGAAAATAATTGATAGTAGATGGAATAAACAATTGCATCAGCCTATTCATGCAGCAGCCTACTATGTAAACCCATCATTGAGGTACTCAGCAACCTTCAAAAGGGACGGTGAGGTTAGTAGATGCGATACATCGAGAGATGGAGATATATGATAATGCTCTTCACTTGATGGGTTTGCCTGTAGCAATTCGCAACCGCTCTACAATGCGTCCAGGTACATTGTTTATTTTTATATTTAAGTTGCATCTTACATTACTATAGATTATTATGTCTCTAATGTTTATATTTTTTTTACAGATGTTTGGTGGAATAGGTTTGGAAGTGATTGTCCAAACCTTAGAGATTTTGCAGTTAGAGTCTTAAGCCAAACCTTTAGTGCAACAGGTTGTGAAAGAAATTGGAGTGTTTTTGAACACATCCATACAAATAAGCGCAATAGGTTGGAACACAAAAGGCTTAATGATTTGGTTTATATTCGTTGTAACATGCGCCTTCGTGAAAGGTAATGTTGTATTACTTTCAAATTTTCAATTCGATATTATTTAACTTCAGTTTTCAATTGTTAATATTACTTACTAATTGTTTATCTTTGTTTGTGTCGTAGGCAATTAAAAAAAGTAAATAGAGAAGAAAGTCAATTCGATCCAATAAGTTTGGATAATTTTGATATATTAGAAGATTGGGTTATGGAAGACACTGAAGAAAATGCCCTCCTAACAGAAGAAGACGTTGCCTGGATTAATTTGGAAGGAGCGCAACAACATTATGGAGATGAATTTGATTTTGAAGAAGGTGTGGGCGTGGCTGATGATGATGAGGATCTGCAACAAGGAGAAGATGAAGATTATTTAGTTGATGATCCTTATTACAATTTGTAAAATGTAACATTATATGTAATTGTAGTGTACTGTAAAGTGTAAACTATGTTTGTATTTTATTTTTTGGATTCAAAATATGTAAATTTGGATGCAATTGTTCAATGTTGAATGCTCAATCTGTACTAAACTTACATTATATGAATTTAAAGCAATTATCAGATTTTTCCTGATTTTTTTCGATTTTTTACTATTTTTTATTAATTTTTAATTAATTTTTATATTATTTTAATATTAAAGTACGATACGATACGCCCGTATCGTGGAGCCCAACGATACACGATACGATACGCGTCAGACAACACTGGGGTGCACTACCGATCTCTGAATCTGAGCCCATACAAATGAACACAGTTGGACAACTTAGAAACTATGTAGGAAAGTATGGCATTTTCTTATGGTGAGAAACCTTCTCTGAGAGTAAACTCCATATAGAGAGACAGCCACCGTTCATTACATGGCCTGCCTGATAAAAACAAGAATCCCATTCAAGAGAAGATAAAAGGCTGCCTTCAACTCATAACCTCACATTCACACTCCTATGCCATGCCGGCCACCCCACATATGTTATAGGATTTGAACATTTTTCAGAGAAGGCATCCGAATGATGCAAATTTTGACTCCAAACAAAACTATATCACTTTTATTTGATTACTCTTCTTGGACGGCATTCAGAATAACACCAAAGTACCAAAGAAGTTCAATACGGAAAAATTCTACTTGCAGGACTGAAAGGATGCACAATCCCTAAAATTTTATGCAGAATCTTGTTCAGTGTAAAGCTTATTGTATTTGACCTCACCTGCTACTGGCATAGGAGGATGAAGCCTCAGCAGGGTGGTCTGCATTCAAATCTTACAAGGGTCAGGTTTCCTAGTTCGGAGTTCTATGCCAAGTGGTCCAAGTACAAATCTCCACATGGAAGTTTGTGGATAATAAATCAAAGACAGAAAGGAAGAAGATAAGATCGCTTCTTGTACAACCAGAGTTTTGATTCTTGCAGATGAGAGACAAAGAACTTCTCATCCTCCATTTTAGGAATAGTTGGGGTTTGATTCTTATGGGAGACACTGTCGACAAGGGTCTTAACCCCAGAATTATGCAGTGCATGATCCAAGTACAAACCTTCCCAGGGTAATCTTCCAGGTAATAAATCGAAAGAAGAGGGAAAGAGATGATTCTCCAGATTCATGCTGATGAAAAAAGCACAGTTTTCCCATCCATCCTCGAAGAACAGAAACAATGTCCACGCTTTAATCTTCTCATATCATTAATCAGATATATTCTCAACAACTCAAGCTTTACGACTTGATATGTGAATTCTAAACTAATATTAAGCATTCATAAGCCAAATCATCAGCTGGGCAATACTGCAAGGCTCAACAAATGGTTCACCAAAAGCTGAATATATGGCACATTTTCTCAGAACCTTCAAATGAAGCAATTATGCTATTCTAATTGATTTTCTACAACCCTAATCAATATACTTATGAACACGAGCTGATGTTTCAAAATTCCCAATAATTCATACCAACACTAGCAAAAACCCTAAGAGGAGTGGAACTACAAATTCCAAGCACCATAAGTATATCATCCTTCAAACGAAGAAATTATTGTTATCATAAATTTCTAACTGGTTTGGTATCACCCTCACTGATATACATTAGAGCAAGTGAAAATTTTCCAAATTCTCATAAATTCACGTCATGATTCATGAATAACAGAAAAATCAACAAAGTTTACCAAATGCCAAGTAGCAATATGAGCGTTGAAGAAACAGCAGCAATACGACACTAGCATTCTGGGGTTGGCAATTAGCATAGATCTAATACATACCTAACCTTTGCGACAGATCATTGAAGCATTTTGTATCACTGATTCTACTGTTATAAAAGAACAACAACTCTTTATGCGTATGAAACCTTAGTTCTCTACACTTACAAAAGATTGATGACTATTACGGGTAGCACACATTTGTGTGGTACTTAAATCTGTTTTAAAACACGGACGGCTATTTATGCATAACAGACATTAGTTCTCTAGGTTTAAGGAAGATGGATGAGTCTTTGTGCATGGCTTACATTGGTTTGGGAACTAGGGCAGTTATTAGCGGTAACTGCAATTGGGGTGTATATATGAGAAATTTGAAAGTTCTGGAAATTTTGAAGAGAAACATGAGTCAGAACAGAATCTTGTAGTTGAACAGGTGGCAAGGACAATATTCTAATAATATCTCATATTCGACATTTTCAGTCTCTGATCTGCACACTGCGACATCTAAAAACTGTAGCGTATCTCACACGTTAAGAAACAAAATCATGAGCTCCTTCTGTTAACTAAATCTTCCAATATAATTTGTTTGTGGCTAAAAATTTGTCACACTTTTTTCTTTGAAAAAATCCAAGAGATTTTCATTGGAGACGTTTCTCAAAGAAATGAGATTGGTGGTTGATTAACAAATCGGATCGTCAAAAACCGTTCACTAGCAAACTACGAGTATGCCCCTCCAAAGAAAAGGAAAGAGAGCAAACAACGAAAACCATTCATAGTCAGAACTAGCAAAGAAGATCTCAACAGAAGAGAAACAGAATGGTGAGAATCTGATGATGATCTATGAGTTAAAGAACTAAATCGGCCGATGATTTAGTAGTAGATATGAAGTAAGGTACCTGCGGCGGTTGCGGCGTCCGGCCTCCCTGGCCTTTCGCTTCTTTTCATCCTGGTGATTCTCGAAGAATCGTCGGCGCTTGCATTCCTGGATGATTCCGGTCCTCGACACCTCCCTCCTGAAGCGACGCAGCAGTGTCTCCTCCGCCTCGTCCTCCCCAACCACTATCTGGACGTTGTAACCGGAATTATAGCAAACTGCAGCGCCAGAAAGCGCCGGAAAAGAAGAAGGAGAAGGCGCAAAGCCGAGGAAGAGTAACGGCGAGACGACTTCCGGCCTGCCGGAGAAATGGAAACTGGTAGTAGCGGTTTTCTTGATAGAGGAGGAGGAAGACGAAGGTTGGGTGAAGGAGAGAGAAGAGAGTGTGAGTCGGGATAGTACACCACAGAGCGCCATGAATAACGGTGTCAGTCTTCCCTGTGTGTGAGAGAGGATACATTGCTGATTTAGGTAGGTCCTCATCCACCCAGGTCGGACTTTTGGACTAGAGGCAGTTCCAAACCGCTGGTTCAAGTTTTCCTTGAATCAAGAACCAGAACGAGACCAGGTCGGTTCTGGTTTCAGCCCTGAACTCTTCGGAATTAGAAAAAAACATTTAAAGAATTGAAATTTTAAAGAAACATTTTAGAAAAATTACCAAACCAATGATTTGAAATCACCTGTTCTAATTTTGGTTCTATGAAAGGTGAAACCAGAACCGTATCTGGTGGTCCCCAATTTCGGTTCTAGCCTGGTTCAGTTCGGGTTGCATTGTCAGGTCATATCTATTTTGAACAGTGTGATAAAAAGTCTTAAAATGATCGGCAAGAATAAATTTTACGTTAGACCCATTTTTAAAGAGGGAACAAGGATTATTAAATATTTTTGGTATTGAAAAAGCAGATTTTTAATATAATACCTTCAAAATAAGTAAAAAGTGGTTCTTAAGATTTTCTTATACGAAAGCACAAGGAGGAACAACTCACCCAGCTAGCGTAGTCGACTCACAAGCTCAAGGTCGTGAGTTGAAATGGTGAGGGCATGCATGGTTCAACCTCTCCGTTACGCTAAAAACAAAATATTTTCTTATAAGAAAGATAAAAAAGCACAATAAGAAAAATTTATCATTGAAGCGATTCACCTATTGAGACATCTTATAAAATATTTTAGAGCAAAAAAAAGAATTTTCACATGGAATTTATTGATGTAAAAAAAGTTTATGATAAGGTGAAAAAAGTGTTCTTTGCATAATCTTGGAAAAGAGAGTCATCTCATTAACATATATAAATCTTACAAGAGATATATTCGATGATGCAAAAACATATGTGAGGATTCATGAAGGAAAGACAAACACTTTTGAAGTTAATATTAAGTTCCACTTCGAGGCTTATTGTGTTCTGCATCAATGCATCATGGTAACTTTAAACCTTTGATGGGGCTTAAGTCGATGTCATGTCTTAGGGAGTTCTCGTTGTGCAATTTGATGGGGCAACCGTAGTGAACACTATTCCTTTGGTGCCTTTAAGGGTCATGAGGAGTCAGATCAACCTTAGGCCAGAGAGTCATCTCTCCTTTGACTCGTCTGATGATGAAGAGGTGGTGTTGTCGCGATCACTGCCATCTTGAAAGTAGAGAGTTGTTCTACAAGATTGGGGCGAGCATCTTCCGCATCGAGGAATGTCGAACCTAAGATCACGGGGTGATCAATGTCTACCACATATAAATTTGCCCGTGTGCGCCGGTCTCCAAACAAGAGGATAATATTGTTTGCCTCACTGCTCACTTGATTCACCTTACCCAGTGCATCTTTGATATATGCATCGGTCCCAGAAATGTGAAGTCCTAGTTGACATGCCTCCGTTAGGTAAAGGAAGTTATGTATATAGCCCAAGTCTCCATTCCTTTCAGTCGCACCCTAACATAGAACAACCCATCTTGTTCTCACAGCATAGGTACCCAATGATGCTGGCGGTGTGTCTTAAGTGCTTGGAGTGCACCGCAATAATGCACAGGTTCCTCACCCCCATTTCCCACCTTTAGGGGCTCTGCAGTTGTCATTGCATTCACTCGTTGGGTGGATGGTCTTGTGAGGTAGTCCCGCGAATAGTGGTTCCCTTGGCAATGGTATCATTTGAGAATGACCTTCCCTTTGTCTTGATGTGGCCGACCTCAAATATGTTCATTTTGGGGCGGCCTGCAATCATCTCCCATCTCTATGCATTCTCCCTTTGCATATAACTGAATGGCGTCGTGCCACCATTATTGTTCATAGGCTTCTTTGGACTCTAGGATCGATGGGACCGTTCTTCCTTTCGCGGTTTATCATCAGCTAGGCGCTCAGTCGCACTAATAGCTGAAGCCAAATCTTTCACCCGCATCTACCGAAGCTCCCACCTTACACTATAATATGTTCATGAAGAAGAAGAAACGATTCGCTTCTGTCATGCTCGTGATGTTTCGTATCAGGAAGGTGAATTGGTTGATGTACTCACTAATGGATCGCTCATGTTTCAACCGCATGATTTCTTTTTGAGCTAAGTACTTTGGGTCCTTAAGAATGAACTGCCTCCGTATTTACCATTTGAAGTCATCAAAAGTGTCAAAGGTGTAGAGTCTCCGATCGACATTTGTGAAAAGCCATCTCTACCAAAGAAGGGTATCCCTCTTGAGGAATGATGTTATCGTACCGATCCTCCTATCCTTATATCTAATCTCTCGGGCCTTGATGTACTCATCTACTTGCCACAGAAAACTTTTGAAGTCCTTGGTACTTTGATTCTCTGAGTAGGCATCCGACTTCAGGATAGTATCTTGAAAGGGGTGGTTGTGACCTAGATAACGATAGCTCAGTCGAGTGTCCCGTACTACACCTCAAGGGCTTCTTACCTTTCTTTAACGGTCGTGTTGTTCCCATCGCGGTTGGCATAACGGACAATCAAGTCCTCAACCTGTTATTCCAGATTTGTTAAAGTTTTACCCCAATTTTTCCTCAAGATGTTGATGGCACCATGCATCAGCTCAAACTCTTGTATGACAAAGTTCTTTATGTGGTAGACATCATCTCTTAAGGTCTCGAGACTAGCTTCATAGTTAGCTATGTTTGATTGCACTTTATGTAGCCGACTTTTGATGGTAGCTATTTTGGTCGAATAGTCCCTCCTTCGTCCCTTGTCTGTTTCAAGGAGTATAAGTTCCAATGATGGGATGGAGCTTTTAGAAGACTTTGGATCATCGTAGCTAAGTTCCATGACTTTGAGGCAGGATCAAACTTGCTCGAATACCACTTTTATCATGATCAAACTGACATTAGGCGCACCAACGGGCTTGACCTGGCTGGCGCTTGGCCTCGGGGCTAAGCAAGCCTTAGAGGATTTCACCTAAGTATTGTAGTCAGCCACCATCCTCTAAAACGGAACGTCAGAGTCTCTCCCCCAAGTGTTAAGCTTGCCAAAGGAGTTGGCACTCAAAGACTCACACACCCAAACGACAAAGGCAAGAGGCAAAGAGAGAGCAAGTGCACGGATACTTGAAGGAAACTTGATTCTTTATAGCAAACACGAGCGCGTGGTCCCAACACGCAAGATTTTTTTTTGGACTCTTCCCTAAAAAATGAGAGTTTTTATAAGGGCCAAAAGGCAATTTACAATTCACGGTTTCAAGGGTCACATTCTCCCCCACTCGAATCGTTGCTGCCCTCGGCAACGTCTTGGCCATCTCTCATGCTAGTGACTATTTGATCGTGCCTATTCAACTTCGGGGCCTGTTGTGTTCCGCATCAATGCATCGCTGTAACTTTGTATCTTTGGTGAGGCTTGGGTCGATGTCATGCTTTGAGGAGTTCCCTTCGTCCAATTTGATAGGGCAACCACAATGAACAATGTCCCTTATTGCCTTTAAGGATCATGAGGGAACGAGATCAACCTTAGGCCAGAGAGTCGTTTTTTGTTTGACTCATCTGACGATGAAGAGGTTGTGTTATCCTGGTCACTACCATCTTAAAAGTAGAGATGTTGTTTCACAAGGTTGGGGCGAACATCTTCCACATGAATGAATGACAAACACTTTTGAAGCTAATATTGGGTTACATAAGGGGTCAACTTTAAGTTCATATTTATTTATTTTGGTATTTGATGAGTTAATAGAATATATTTAAGATGAAGTACTCCTAGTGTATGTTATTTGCAGATGACATTGTGTTAATGGATGAGTCTAAGAAAAAAGTTAATAGAAAATTAGAACTATTAAAAGAAATATTGAAAGGTAAAGGCTTCCGACTTATTAGAATAAAAACAAAATATATGGAATATAAGTTTCATCATTTGGTTACTTTAAAGGATATACAAATTAAGATTGACACATATTTCATCTCTTACAAGGAAAGTTTTAAATACCTAGAGTCATTTTTTTAGAGTAATGAAAAAATTGATAAAAATATTATATATAGAATTAATGCAAGTTAGTTAAAATGGAGAGGGACATCAGATATTCTATGTGATAAGAAGATACTATTAAAATTGAAAGGTGTAAACACCCTAAAAATATTTTTTAAAATAAACTTAGGCATATTTTAAAATTCATGATTTGAACATGTCCTACGGATTTCATAAAATCCAAAACATTATTTTCAAAATAAAAAGGTTTTTGGGAAATATTTTGAAACTCCAAGATTATAAAAATTCAAATTTTGAAATACAAAAAGAAATATTGATTTGCCCAAAATTGAGTGAGGCTCGAATCAACAGAAGACGAAAGTTTCAGGAAGAAGATAAGGGTGGATTTGCAAAGGCAAATACATTCAAGTAAGGCAAGCAGGGGATCAACTCAAGGCCAGACCATACCTAGGCTCAATCCAAATCCCAAGAAGGCAAGACTCGACCCAAGCCAAGGTTCAAGGGGAAACTCGGCCCATATCTGAATCAAGTAGTGGGGTGATTTAATGTCAAATGGTGCAGCCAAAGCCACCTTGTGTAAGTTCAAGATAATCCAAGCTCGAAGAGGACCAAACAAGAAGGCGGGATGGTCATGCTACACCATGACCAAGTCAAAGGAAATGGGCCAAAGCAACAAGAGGATGGAGCACACCATAGGCTGCACCCGGTTCACACCATTGCATGGCCAAACCACACCAACATGTGACTTACTTTGACCGATTGCACCTAGGGTTGCACCCTTGGTCAAGACCAGCCTACATGGGCTCATGGGGAACCACTCTCATGTCCCACATGGCGCATGTGCAGCTCTAAAAATCTGAAAATTTGGGTGGATCATAATGCAAATCAGGTCTCCTATGATGAGCCCAAAACTTGATCCAAAGAAGACCCTAGAGCCCCCCTTGAAAATCTATAAAAGAGGGACTTGGGGGAATGATGAGAGGTATCAAAGAGAGAGGGAAATTCCTGCAGCAAGAGAGGGAGAGAAAGAGAGAAAGAGAGAGAGGGAGAGAGGAAGAAGAAGGAGGAGGCACTTCCCATTCTCCCCTAGCGGTCGACCATCATCCATCGGCTATCGAACGATTCTTCCAAGTTTAGGTCCCCTTGTAAACACCCTAAAATGTTTTGCAAAGATTTTGAATCCATGATTTAAATATGGCCTACGAATTTCATAAAATATCAAAAACAAAGATTTTGAAATTTAAAATTTTAAGTTTCAAAATCAAGTTTTAAAATAAACAAAGATGAAATTAGGATTGGTTCGAGAGAGGATAAGGACGAAGTCCGTCAAAGATCCCAGAAGAAAGCACGATCTTAGGGCCAAAGCGGAATCGAAGCATCTCACTCCGATCCCAAAGCATCAACAAGAAGACAAGGACTGAGCTCATTCACCAAATGTGGACCAAGACGAAGGACCTAGTCTCGAATGGGCTAGGAAAGTTGAAGCCAAGATGGGCTAGGCCGAATCAAGAGCCTAAGACTAAGGGCTAAGACTCGAGTCACACTCAAAGATGAACAAGTTGACTCAAACTAAGACATAAGCTAGCCTAAGGCAAGGGCTCAATAAGATCAGGCCATGGATTAAAGGAGGATCGAACACATGAACCAAGCCAAGGCATGACTCCATCAAATACAACATCAATGGCTGCCCAAAGAGAACCTAGCCAACTGCGCCAAGGCCAGCCGATTGCACTTAACCGCATCATGCTAGATCAAGCCACTTGACTGCCTCATGCTAGACCGAGCCACTTGTCCGACCTAGCCACATGGGGTTGGGTTTGCTTTGACAAAATTGAACCACCATAAGCCCATGTGAAGAGGTTTTGGTCCAACCAAGAGTTGAGTCAAGACTTGGGCTCCAAAAGACCCATTCAAACCCAATTCGAGATCCACCAAAAGCCTATAAAAAGACACCTTAGGGGGCTATTTTCCAGCATTAAGGAAAGAGGGAAAAGAGCCTAAGAGAGAGAGAGAGAGAGAGAGTTGCAGAAAGAGAGAGGGGAAGAGAGGGTGAGAAAGAGAGAAAAAGAGAGAGAGAAGACGAGGAAGGAGACGTCTCCTCCAAGATCCTCCTCATCCGGTGCCAAGGGAGGTCCGATTACAAGGTTTATTTCTCATCTCTTAGTTATTTTAATC
Organism: Brasenia schreberi; assembly: GCA_036023115.1. Classification (NCBI taxonomy): domain Eukaryota; kingdom Viridiplantae; phylum Streptophyta; class Magnoliopsida; order Nymphaeales; family Cabombaceae; genus Brasenia; species Brasenia schreberi. The sequence continues at coordinate 5,636,563 of JAYKKT010000073.1, forward strand.
TCTCCTTATTCTCCTTCAATTAAAAGGGGTTGTATTAATGGAACAATTGTCTCTTCCATAATATAATAGTTAGTGATGTTGTCAATTTCATTCCTTTACATTCACTCCTATTACATGTTTGATTTTGAGTTTCTCCTACCTCTTTATACGATATACTCTCTTATATCTTCTAATCTCATCTATACTTAAGCTATAAATATATTTTAACTCATTTCCTTTTATCATTTACTTTAAATTTGTTGTGATTAGTCTTTTAATTTCAAACAGAATGCATTTATGTATGTTTTAAACATGGAAATTTGTTTTCAACATCCTGCATACATCTTATGTTTTAATTTTTATTTTTGTCTCTCTGCTCCAAATGATTTGAAATTTGGTACACTGAATCCTCACACACAAGCTCACATATGATAAAATGTTCAAGAATTTTAGGGTCATGTAATCACGTTATTAAAGGATCAAGCTAAGGAGAAAAGGGCATACTCACTATCGAATTTTCTACCTTCCGATTATCAAACTAATAGTGATGATGAGATATCGAGTTTTCATCGGTATGACGAAAATGGAGATCCTAGATCTCATCTCCAACTCTTTTCTCGAAGCGCCTATAAAAAGAAAAGAAAATGGACTCTTCAAAATGGGTATATTGGTTCCCCCATTCTCTCAAGGAGAACGCATCAAAATGGTTGGCTTTTTATTACTTGAGTCAATTCATCAATTCGCTAATTTTGAAGATTTGACGAATTGTTTCATGCAACAGTTCTCCCATAATGTGGAAGTTACCCCCACTCTAAATACCTTGAGAGACACCAAATAAGCACCTAACGAGGATACATATGCAGGTCACTTTTGGGCAAAGTTAGGGAGCCCATTTTTGAAGAGTGTGTAGTGATGGTCATCTTGGAAAATTTCAAAATAAATTTAAAAGCACTCCTCTCTCTCCATGAGATCTCAACTTTTCAAAAGTTGATAAAAAAGGTTTCACTCTTCGAAGACAATTTAAAAAAGGGAGTGTATGAAGATCTATGGAAAGAAAAGAGTTTTCAAAAACCTAGATTTGAAAAACTCGGGGCATATGGGCCACATGCACCGGAATGAGAAGTGAAAACCCAAAAAGTAGCCAACATCCGAGTAGAACCAAGCTTAGTTGGACCCTCCAAACCATCTAGAAAAGACCAAAAAAAGTTTGAGAAAAGGTAATTCACTCACCTAGGATAACCACTCACGGAAGTCCTAGACATCTTGTTGACCGAAGGTCTCATAAGTCTCCAGGCCATTCCCGAAGGGGCACCCCTTAAGAGAAAATTTCTCAATGATTTTTGCAAGTATCATATAATCAAAGGTCATGATACAAATAAATGTTTTTCTCTCCAAAACAAAATCGAAGACTTTATAGAGCAAAGTAGGCTCCATGTCTCGGAAGAACCGGAGCCCTCCCAAGCTATACTCAAAGAGCTCTTTCTAAATCATGCAAGCACAAGCGAGAAAGAAAAATAGATATGCCTTCTTCCACTTCAAACTCGTGGGATTGAACATGCATTGCATATGGTTCAGACTACTTGTCACACACCACTCTCTCTCATAATAAAAAAACATATGCAAGTAGTGATCCAAGGAGTGCTTAGAGTCTCTCCCTCGGCTAGAGCCTTTATAAAAATTCACGGTGCTCCGAACCATCAAAATAGAGTCAAGCTAGGATCGAGCCTTAGAGAGAGTGTAGGTGAGGTGACTAGATCCAAAAGGATCTATCAACCCATACACTTAGCTAAACAAGTTAGCAATGAAGTGATCATTTTGCCCGGCCCTTCGAAAGCATGCATCCCTAATGCATCTCATGGCATGAATAAGGGTAAAAGTATTGTGTTAATCCCATATAATTTGGAACTTCATATTTTAAAACTTTTCATAAACATGTCTATTTTAGAGTTGATACAAACCTCACATAAATATAGACAAGTCTTAAAGATAATCCTAGAGAAAGTCAAGGTTAACACTTTCATAACTCCTGAATTCGGTCTCCCCCATCTTTGCCAAGGCCCCAATCATGTTCACTAAGGATGAATTAGAGAGACCAAATACAACCCACAACCAAGCCTTGCACATAGAGGTGGTATTGAATCACCACACTCTCAACAAGTGCTTGGTTGATGGGGGAGGAGGTCTAAACATTCTTCCTCTTCATGTGGCCTTCCAAATAGGAGTACACATTTCTAGGCTTAATCCAAGTCTCATCGTTATCACAGGATACGATGGAAACTCATTCCACCCCTTAGGATCCATCGAGTTACCCATGGAGGTAGGACATATCCTACATGCGGGGTTGTTTCATGTCTTTGACATAAACCCCCATTACAACTTGTTGTTAGGAAGACCTTGGATACATTCTTTTCGAGCCGTCTCTTCAACTTTCCCTAAGTGCCTCAAGTTTTCATGGGATAACCTAGTAGTGGTGATCCTTGGAGAAGACAACCCAAACCTCAAGGGAGTACAAACCTTCCCTTGCATATCAAGTGACCGATCAAGTAAAAGGGCTAGGGAGATGCCAAACTCACCCAAAACCGTGTCCACCCTAGGAGAGCCTAAATCCCATAAAATCGTCCATCTCCTAGGAACCCCCAAGCATGCAAAACCACCCACTCCTAGGATCAGTGTATCCTAGGGAAACTAAAGCCTTCCCTCACCCAAACCTTCAAACTCCTAGGCAAACCCAAGCAAAATCGGGTGTATAACCATGATATTAATGACACATTATTTCAAGGTCATCCTCTTTATAAAAAAAATTCAAAACTCAAAAAGCCTTGGAATATGATGTTGAACATGGGATATGCACCCTACAAGGGTCTAGGAGCTAAGAACCAAGATAGGTTAGAGCCCATCCTACCTCTATCTAACCAAGGTCGACATGGATTGGGATACACCCCATGCATATCCCCTGAGCTACCACCTAAGACTAGTTAGATCAAGGGTGCCCTAGAGCAAACTAAAATCGAGAACTATGGCTTAGACCTCTTCTTTAGAATCTATTTCCTGGTGTTTTCTTTGTAGGTTTGATGGAAGACGCCTTTTTAGAAAAAAATTCAAAAAAAGTATATATTTGGAAAAACCAAAAAAATCTAGAAAACTTTCAAAACCCAAAAACATTTAAAAAGTCTGAAAATTCCAAAAAGAAAGTCTTTTGTATTCATCCCCCTAGCATTTGTTTGAAAAAATTTAAAAAAATTAAAAAATCTCAAAAAAAAAGTCTTTTATATTCATCCTTCTATCTTGTGTTTAGAAAAAGGCAAAAAAATTGAAAAATGTGAAAACCCCAAAAATCTTAGTTATGTACAAAACCCAAATTCGGTTTTTACAAAGCCTGTATACATACTCAAACAAAAATTGTCCCATACCCTTGTGCATAACTCTTTTGTCTTGCATGATACTTTCTTAGAAATCAAAGTACTTGATAGTGATCAAATCAAGGAGGAAGATCCACTCATCCATGAGGAAGATTAAGCTTTCGAGCTTTCCGAATTTCATAAAATCCTTAACTTCGAAAAACTTTCAAATTCCGTAAGAGGGGATTTTCTAGAAATAAATTTAGGGAGTGAGTATAACCCAAAGTGTGTCAAAATATGTACTTTTTGCATGAGCATGAAAGAGCATCATTCATTTCATTTTTGAAATCTTATGTAGATGTATTTGCAAGGACCTATGAAGATATGCCGGGTTTAGACCCTAAGATTGTAAAGGGTAATCTACCCTTAGAACTAAATGCAAAACCCCTTGTAGACGTGAAATTTTCACTCCAAGCCTATGTAGAGACTTGGAATAAAACCCTCAACTCTACTTAATGCGCGAGCGTGCCAGCTAGTTTTCTAAAAACTAACAAAAATTAAATTTGACGGGCGATTATGGCTAAGCAGGCTCTTTTTGCATTAAACTTTCTTAAACCGATGCTCGAGGGTTAGTCTAAGTGCTTAGGGATTCCAACTAAATAGGTGAGACTTCCAAATTCATGTGAAAAGCAAAGGTATTCAGAATGGAAAACAAGTGCACTTGATTTCAAGTTTGAAACTGAACAAGTTCTGAAAAACAGAAAACTCTGTTTTCAGAACTTGTTTCCCAAATCTTTTTAAATGTCTTACAAACCTCCAAAAATCATCAAAATTTTACATGACTAAACCTGAGATGTGCAGAGTCTAGAACATCTTTCAGATTGTGATTCAGAGTTATAATATTGCATAATTAAATTTGAGAAGTGCCTCTATTCAGGCACCCAAAACTGTTTTGTCACAGAAATATACAGACTCAAAGATGAGCCTATATCTAGGTTCTTAGAGTTCCAAATTTAATGAATTTGGTCTTTCTGGAACGCTATAAAAGTCAGCTTTTCAATACACTAAAAATCATTGATTTTGGATACCTATAGACAAAGTTATGGGACAAATACCCATGCTTTATTGCAGGAAAACTGGTTGGACAGACAGTTTACAAAAACTTTCCTGATTTTGCACAGTTTTAATTACGATGTTGCATGACCCTAAAATTCTTACAAATTTTATTAGGAGTGGGTCTTTATGTGTAGAAGAAGTGTGCAAAGCTTCAGAACAATTAGAGTAGAGGTTCGTGAATTAAAAATCAAGCAATCAACATATGTAGAGATGATGAAGACCAAATTTTAGGTTTTTAGAATCATACATGATGCAAACTCACACGAATTGAAATGCAACAATACAACATCACGAATAAAATTACTGAAGGGAAATGAATTGAAATATACTTAATAGCTTAAGCATAGTGGGGATTAGAGAATAGAGTGTTTATAGAATATAGAGAGGTAAAATCAATAACTCAAACACATAGAGTGCATAATCAAAAGAAAGGAAAATTTTAGCATTTACTTCTATTACATCATTGGGGGGAGACAAAGCTCCATTAATACAACCCCTCTTGAATTGAATATGAAGAAAAGATATGGAAGAGTGAAGTTAGAGCAACACTTACTCGGACTTACACAAAATTTGGCCTCCAAGGTGTTGGTCGACCCTCACTTGCACCCTTTTCCCCTTTGCTTGATCACTCAAACTCTCTCTAATCCTTGGCTTAGATCCTACACTCTCTTCCCTCTCTAATGCTCTTCCCTAGCAGCTCTCAAACTCTCAAAAACTCTCAAAGTACAACACCCTTGATGGCCTCCCCTTAAACACTCCCAAGATGGCTCTCATGCCCCACCTTTTGCCTCAATTTATAGGTCAAGGGTGGGTCTTCTAGGCCCTTCCTTGGGGTGGGTGATCCAAGGTCCAAACCCAGCCCCAAGGCCTTCCATTTCACGTGGTCAAGTGGTCCTTCATGGTCAAAGGTGGACCAGCCCCATGTGGGCTGGTTTGAGCTTGAGTCATGTGCTTTTTGTCCGAGCCGTTTGGACTTAAATGCACTTGGCTAGGCTTGATTCAAGGCCTTGACCATCCTCCTTTGTGGCTCGTCCTTCCTTTCTTGAAGTAAACTTAGTAGATGGGCTAGATGTAGCTTGATAAATCTTTAAAATCAGTCCAAGATTCAATCCATTCCATCTTGCAAAAGTCGGTTAATCCTTATCAAAAGGTTGCATTTGATTCAAATAGGTTCTTGATTTGATTTAATACACAACTTCAGCTACCTTGATTCTGGCCCATTTTATTTGATTTTTTTTTTAATGAAGATATGCTTAGATGTGGTCCACTCCCTTGCTTCCAGGCTTATCCTTCGTGAGCTCGATCTTGGCTTGAAGTGGGCCCCACCTGTTCGCCTAATTCGTTCATATCCTCCAGGTCTTATCCCTTTAACTTTAATTTAAAACCTTTAATTTGAAACCTTTAAAAAGATTTAAAATCTTCATTTTAAAGTAAAATGTTTTAAATCATTTGGGCTTTCAAATTTGGGGTGTTTGAAAAAAATTGATTTAGAGTGTTTACACTTGTGAAACAAAAACTTAGAAAAAACCATCTTATTGTTCACTCCCAAGTAAAAGAGGGTTTAGAAGATCTTTTAAAAGCCGGATTTATAGAACCCATTGCCTATTCTGAATGACTTTCAAATATTGTTGTAGTTCGAAAATCCAATGAAAAAATTCATATTTACATCGATTTTAGAAATTTGAACAAAGCCACTCTAAATGATAATTTTCCACTTCCAAACATTGATTTGATAGTGGATAGCACTACAAATCATGAAATGTTTTCTTTCATGGATGGCTACTCAGGTTACAACCAAATCAAGCTAGCGCCAAAAGATCAGGCAAAAACTGCTTTTACTACACCTTGGGGTACATACTGCTACATGGTTATGCCTTTTGGTTTGAAAAATATCATGACTACTATTTTCCATGGTCAAATCCATGAGCTCTTGGAAGTATATGTGGATGATCTTTTGGTAAAATAAAAAACCTGATGCACACATAGAATCTTTGCAAAAGGTTTTTAAAAGACTTAGGCTTTATAAAGTGAAGCTAAACCCTCAAAAATATATTTTTGGAGTAGAATCAAGAAAACTCTTAGGGTTTATAGTTAGCCAAAGGGGCATAGAGGTCGACCCCTCTAAGTGTCGAGCTATCATAGACATGCCTCCACCCTCCAACTTGACCCAAATCTGAAGCCTCCAAGGTCGACTCCAAGCAATTAGGAGATTCATCTCCAACTTAGCAACAAGATGCGAACCTTTTAATAGGCTTTTGAGAAAAGGGCTTAAATTTGAGTGGGATTCCGATTGCGAAAAAGCTTTTGAAAGATTGAAAACTTATTTGGTTAATCCTTCAATTTTAAAACCTCCAAAGCAAGAAAACCTTTATTGCTTTACATTTCCATTCATGCGAATGCATTGGGTGCTTTACTTTCTCAATATGAGGATGATAGTTTAAAAGAGTATGCTATTTACTACATTTCGAAAACTCTATTGGCATATGAAAGAAATTATCAAACCATGGAGAAAATCTGCTTGGCCTTGGTATGGGCTTGCCAAAAGTTTAGACATTACTTCCTAGATCATGAAATTTGGATAGTGTCTAAACTTGACCCTATCAAGCACCTCTTTGAAAAACCAATCCTAATGGGTAGGCTAGGTAAATGACAACTCCTCTTAGTGGAGTATAAACTAAAATTCCATCACCAAAGCTCTATTTAAGGGACAAGCCCTAGCTGATCATGTGGCTGAGTTACCCCTTAAAGATACATATCCTATACTTGATGAAATGCTCAATGAAGGCATATTTGCAAATGAATTACAAAATCATGTTTTATCAAATTGTTGTAATGAAGATAAAGTATGAAAAATATACTTTGATGGGGCAATGAATCAATAAGGAGTAGGCGTGGGAATCATTCTCATATCCCTTGAGAAAGGAGAAATCCCAATGGCACTTCGACTATATTTTTCATGTTCAAATAATATGGCTAAATATGAAGCACTCATACAAGGCTTAAAAGTTTTGAAAAATCTAGGGGCATCATGTATTGAAATCTTTGGAGATTGTATGCTTGTTATAAACCAAGTTTCAAAAATTTGGCAAGTAAAAAATGAAAAACTCATTCCATACCACGAATTGGCCACCTAGTTGGTCGATTCTTTCAAATCATGCACACTCACTCACATAGGTAGAGAGGACAACACCATAATCGATGCCCTCTCCTCTTTAGGGTCATCTCTAAGGATCGACCCTACCATGGGCACCCGATCCTTAGAGATCCTATGTTTGCCCGCTCCATCCACCCAGGATTTAGAGATTTGTCAAAATGACCAAAATTCAATTGAAAAACCTTGGTTTCAAGACATTAAAAACTTTTTAGAAAATGAAGGATTTCCTGAATTTGCTTTATTTAAAGATAAAGCTTTTATTTGAAAAATTTCAACCCAATATGTGATGTTGGGAGGGGTTCTTTACAAAAAGAGTTTTACCGACATCTTGTTGAGATGTGTCAATCTTGATGAAGCTAGGACCATTATGCATGAGTTCCACAATGGAGAATGTGGGGGTCATGTCAATGCAAATATGATAGCCATGAAAATACTTAGAGCGGGTTATTTTTGGTCCACCTTGAAGCAAGATTGTCATGATTATGTTAGAAAGTGTCATCAATGTCAAGTACATGAAAATGCCATTCATATTTCATCATCCACCTTGCACTCCATCGTGAGTCCACGGCCCTTCAACATGTGAGCATTTGATATCATAGGACCAATCTCACCAACTGCATCAAATGGACATAGGTTTATCTTAGGAGCCACCGAATATTTTTCTAAATGGGTTGAAGTTACCTCCTTAGCTAATGTCCAAGGACAACATGTAGTGGCATTAATTAAGAAAAATATCTTGGTTCGTTTTGGAGTTCCAACAGACCTAGTATCTGATAATGGCACCCCATTAAAAAATGAGAAGATGGAAAAGTTATGTAATACCTATGGCATTACTCAACACTTCTCATCGCCCTACTACCCTTAAGGCAACGGCCAAGCCGAAGCCACAAATAAAAATCACATAAACATCATTGAGAAAACTTTAGAAAAAGGTAAGACATAGCATGAGAAGTTAGATGAAGCCTTATGAGCTTATAGGACTTTCATCCGTACACCCACAAATGCCACACAATTCAAGTTAGTCTATGGTACAAATGTCATACTTTCCATTCATGCCAACTACATTTATTTTATACATCTCTTACACTCGATTTGCCCATAGAGACCTTGCAACAAGCTAGGGTGGTTGAGCTTGATTTACTTGATGAAAAGAGGCTCCTTGCCATGGATCATGCGCATGTATACCGGCAAAAGATAGCCCGAAATTATGAAAAACATATGAAGGCTCACCCCTGAAATTATGAAAAACATATGAAGGCTCGCCACTTCAAAGTGGGAGACCTTGTCTTGAAAACCATCCACCATCGTGGCCCACATCCACTTGGTAAGTGGCGGCCCAAGTGGGATGGTCCCTATATTATAAGAGGGACAACCACAAATAATGCATATTGGTTGATTGATGTTGAGGGAAGAAATTTAGTAGGCCCTATAAATGCCCAATACTTAAAAAATATTACGTATAGGGTCTTCTTTTAATTCTTGAGAAAAGATTTTTAAATGGGTCTCCTTTTGAATTTCTTGAAAGAAGGATCAAAATGGATTATGTAACCCCAAATTAGGGAATTGAAGTTTTACAAAAAGTAGAGTTTGAAAATCATTTGATAACATTTCAAAAATCTTTGGCTTACAAAATGAGGCCTAGTTCAAAATAGGAAAATATTTTCAAATGATAGGTGCTATTAGGAAATGGGATATACTTTGCTGAATCAAGTATCCAAAGGGATGGGTTTTCTCCACTTCATTTCTCTCCAAAAAGGAAGAAAACAAAAACCTCCAATATAGAGGTCTTCCAAAATCAAAAGAAGAAGGGAAAACAAAAACCTCCAAAATAGAGGTCTTCCCTTTGAAAGAAAAGAAAAGAAAAAGAAAAAGCTCAAAAAGAGCAATTTTTCATCAAAATTCTCTTGGCTTTAAACCACGGGAAGCTTAAGAAGGGACCGTGACAACATTTTCCTAAATCCCTACAACTTATCCCAATGAAAAAAGGTTCTCCAATAAAATCCCAGAGTAGAAATAGGACCTACTTATTTGGAGAACCTTTCTCCAATAAATTTATGTGAGAAATTGAATTTTGAAATATTATTCAAAATTTCCTACAAAACTTCTGCTAAGTAGTGGGTATTGAAACCCGAGTAAGGGAAAATGTGAGAAATTGAAAGTCCTTTTGATAGAAACTAAAAAGGAGTTCTCGTTTAAAAAGAAAGTTTGAAAACCCAAAACATCAAAAGAAACAATATGGGATTATCTCACTTGGGGCAGCCGACCTTCATAGGCTTCTCCTTAAGCTCATGATACTCATGAGTGAGTCTCTAAATATACACTATACTCCATTTACATCACACATCATACGAGCATACATCTATGACAAGGTCAGCCATGCATGATCATTCTAGGACTGGTGCTTAGTATAAGTCAAGTCTCCTTTGGCACAAATCCCCTTCACCAAAAATCCGAGAAAAAGGATGTTGTGAAATGAAAGAAAAATCCATACTCTCAAATCAAGTATTGGGAAGAAAAATTGAAAAAGATGTGTTTCTTCTTTGCCATTATCCAAATAAATTTGGAATAATACCAAAGAGGAGCATCTGTAAACATCCCAAAATGTTTTGCAAAAACATATTCAAGCATGTTTTGAAATAGTAGGTTGGTTTTAAAACATCCATGATTTAAATATGGCCTATGAATTTCATAAAATATCAAAAACAAATATTTTAAAATTTAAAGTTTTAAGTTTCAAAATCAAGTTTTAAAAATAAACAAAGATGAAATTATGATTGGTTCGAGAGAGGATAAGGACGAAGCCTGTGAAAGATCCCAGAAGAAGGCGTGATCTCAGGGCCAAAGCGGAATCGAAGCATCCCAATCTGATCCTAAAGCGGCAACAAGAACGCAAAGACCGAGCTCATTCACCAAATGTAGATGAAGACAAAGGACCTAGTCTCGAACGAGCTAGGGAAGTTGAAGCCAAGATGTGCTAGGTCGAATCAAGAGCCTAAGACTAAGGGCTAAGACTCGAGTCACACTCAAAGATGAACAAGTTGACTCAAACTATGACATAGGCTAGCCTAAGGCAAGGGATCAATAAGATCAAGCCAAGGATTAAAGGAGGAACGAAGACATGAACCAAGCCAAGGCATGACTTCATCAAATACAGCACCAAAGGCTGCCCAAAGAGAACCTAGTCGGTTGCACCAAGGCCAGCCGATTGCACTTAACTGCATCATGCTAGATCAAGCCACTTGACCGCCTCATGCTAGACCGAGCCACTTGGCCGACCTAGCCACATGGGGTTGGGTTTGCTTTGACAAAATTGAACCACCATAAGCCCATGTGAAGAGGTCTTGGTCCAGCCAAGAGTTGGGTCAAGACTTGGGCTCCAAAAGACCCATTCAAGCCCAATTCAAAATCCACCAAAAGCCTATAAAATGACACCTTAGGGGGCTGTTTTCCAACATTAAGAGAAGAGGGAAAAGAGCCTAAGAGAGAGAGGGAGAGTTGCAGCAAGAGAGAGAGGAAGAGAAAGAGAGAGAGAGAGAGAGAGAGAGAGAAAGGAGAGGACGAGAAAGGAGACGTCTCCTCCGAGACCCTCCTCATCCGGTGACAAGGGAGGTTCGATTACAAGGTTTATTTCTCATCTCTTAGTTACTTTAATCTCTCCTTATTCTCCTTCAATTGAAAGGGGTTGTATTAATGAAACAATTGTCTCCCCCATGATATAACAGCTAGTGATGTTGTCCATTTCATTCCTTTACATTCATACCTATTACATGTTTGATTTTGAGTTTCTCCTACCTCTCTATACGATATACTCTCTTATATCTTCTAATCCCATCTATACTTAAGCTATAAATATATTTTAATTCATTTTCTTCTGTCATTTACTTTAAATTTGTTGTGATTAGTCTTTTAATTTCAGACGGAATGCATTCATATATGTTTTAAACACGGAAATCTATTTTCAACATCCTGCATACATCTGATGTTTTATTTTCATTTCTGTCTCTCTGCTCCAAATGATTTGAAATTTGGTACACTGAATCCTCACACACAAGCTCACATATGATAAAATGTTCAATAATTTTAGGGTCGTGTCACCACGTAATTAAAATTGATGAAGATCGGAAAAATCCATAGGTAAATCTGTCAAACCTGTGTTTCCCATAACAGAGCTTGGGTTATCATCACATAAATCTGTATGTAGTAAACCAATTTCCATCAAACGTGTCTCATTGGAAAGCTAACATCAATAGCTTTCCAACAAAACCAACTTCATAAAGATTGGAGCTCTATAAACTGAGATACAAATGTTTCTTTAAACCTCTACATTTCTGTAACAGATGAGTTTTGAACGCCTTAGAAGAGGCACATTCTTGATTTAATTATGCATAATAAAATAGAATAAAAATAGTTCGAGAATCATATTTACTTATTGTAAAATTTTTGTAAATTTTAGAGATTCCAAAACTGTTTAGAAAATTTCGAAAACAAATTCTAAAAATATAACCAATTTCTGTTTTTTAAAATTTTGAAAATTTTTCTTTTAGAGGTCAAGTGCACATTTTTGGTGGATTTAAGTTGATTTAAAAGTGAATTTTGAAAACACACCTTGTTTAAATCAATCGTCAAAGCATCTATGCTGACCCTTGAGCGCCAGTTCAAGAAAGCCTAGAACGAAAAGATCTCATTTCTCCACAATCGCTACACAAGGTTAGAAAATCAATTTTTGCTAGTTTAAGCAAACTAGCTGTCACGCTCGCACAAACGACGTAGATTGAAAACTTATTTCAAGTCTCTACATAGACTTTGGAGTAAAATTTTCACATCTACACCCCTTTTTCCTTATCTTTTCAATACTTTCTTATTATCTTCCATTCAATTTAATAGGGTTGTAATTAAGGAGTTTGTGTCTTCATCTTTGATGTAATATTTGAGGAGTTATGCTGCCCAATTTTTTTATGCTTGTTGATGAATTCTATGTGATTGATTCGTAGTTCATTATACTCGAATATACATTGTAAGATCTTATATCCCCTAATCATCTCTATTCTTATGCTATAATGATAATTTTCTTTAATTACTTCAATTCTTTATATTTTGATTACTATAGATTATATTTCAATTCGGTCAAAATGCATTAACATATTTTCTATAAACTGAAACTCGATTTTTTTCATTTTGCCTAATGAATGATTTTTCTTTCTCTATTCTCTATTTCGAATGCGATGAAAGTTTTCACACCTGATCTACACACACATACACACTATCAGTAAAATTTTCAAGAATTTTAAGATCATGGAAGGCCATAAATAAAATTAGAGAAAACAGAATGAAATCGAAATACAGTTTGTAAATCATGCACGTCCTGAAACAGAGTTTGGGTCATAATCCCATAACTTTGTTTAAATTGAACCATTTTCATTGAAAATAGTTCCATTGGAAAGATGAGATCCGTAGTTTTCCAACGACACTAATTTTATAAAAATAAGAGATTCAGTTTTGAGATATGTAAATGTGAATTTTTATTCTGAAGTCTATGTAGAGACTTGAAACTAAATTCGTAAAATTGATTTCTGACTTCCGTAGAGATTGTAGATAAGTGAATTCTTTTCGACGTAAGCCTTCTTAAACCAATGCTCAAGTGTCAGCCTAGATGCTTTGAAAATTGTTTGAGATCCAATGAGTTTTTAAAACTAAATTTCAATTCCAAAATCTTGACAAAATTCGTAAACTTACTTCTTAATTCAAAACGTTTTAAATCTTGAAAAACAGAAAATGATTATGTTTTCAAAGACTTATTTCCTAATATTTTTAGATGGCTTACGAATCCAAATAATTTGATAGTATACTCCCATATTTGTGGATAAGTGAATTTTTGGATGGCTTTCGAATCAAAACCAAATAATATTAAATGCTATTTGATAGTATACTCCCATATTACTTTTCATACCTTAATGGAATATAATTTGGTTGTACAGATTTATAAGGTTTCATAAGTTTAAGAGCATCTTTCACTTCCTTCTTTTGAATACATTGGTAGGAACCATGATTTACGTGTACTGGTAATAATAATGTAACTATGTAAGTATATAATATACTACATATATGATATATAATATAGTATATAGTATAACTAGTCTACTACATAGTGTACATAGGTAATAATATATTATATGTATGTATATAGTAAATAGTGTACATATGTATAGTACTATATGGTACATATAGTACACATTATACATACATACTATACCTAGTTAAAATACAATATATTATGTATAGTATATTATATTATATACTTATACATAATACATTATTATGCTATGTACACTATGTAATGTAGTAGACTAGTTATACTATATAATACATTACATATATCATATATATAGTATATAACATATTATAGTATTATATGGTGTATATATATTACTTATATAATGTATTATACATTAGTATATACTATATAGTGTATATAGCATATTATCGTATACTATAGTATACCATATACTTACATATAATACATTATTATGTTATGTAACACTATGTAGTATAGTAATTATACTATATAATACATTACATATATCATATATATAATATGCTATATACTTATATAGTTACATTATTACGTTATGTATATATTACTATATACTTATATAGTTACATTACATTATTATATATATATATATAAATTAATTAATGAATATAATACTTATAAGTTATAAGTATATATATAATACTTATAAGTTATAAGTATATATAAGAACTTATATAATGTAATAATATATGTATCATGTATGTATAACATAATACATTATACACTAATTTTTATAGTTATAAACTTATCGTCTTATATAACCTATAGTATTAGACTTTTATACATAGTTTAAATTATTTAATAGTTATATAACTAAATTAAATTTTGATTCGAATCTGCCACAAACCATATTTGAAACCATCGAAAACTAGTTTCTGAACCGGATCCAGAACCATATTCAAACCATAAAACCATATCTGGATCTATCCGAAACCAAACCAAAATAGAAAAACTAGATTTGAAACCCCTCGAAACTATTTAAAACTGTAAACACCCAAAAAAAAATCAAAAATTTGAACTTTATAATTCCTGCCTTTTTCAAGAAAATTTGCAGTTTTGGGTTTTTTAAGGGTTTTCAAATAAAGATACCTTAAACAAACTCATTTTCACACCAAAATTTCGTAGAAGCCTCAAAATAAGGGTACATCACACCCCTCTCAAAAAAATCCAATTTTACAAAAGCTCAAAAAATGACCACTCTGCCCTCAAGGCCAAATTAACAAGATTTTTCTATTTCAAATGATTTCCTTCAAAGAAAGAATGGTTTCAAACAATTTTTCTCAAAAAACCAAATGAAAATGAGACGTTGGGAACCATACCCAAAAATGTTTGTAAAATAACAATTTCACAAAATTACAAAACCTCTCAAGTTTAAAAACAAAACGAATCCAAACCAGACATCAGCTTGATCGAGGATAGTCCTACTCCGGGACCTTACACCTATCAAAGGGTTAAAGCAGTCTGAGACCCTACACCCAAGGGTTAAAGAAGTTCGAGACCCTACACTCATTAAAGGGTTAAAGTGGTTAAAACGGTAAAGACTAACTCACGAAGCGAAAGCAGGTCACACATGCAAACAAACATTGAGAATGTAACTCAGTTGTTTTTCAAAAAGATATTTGAGGATTTTGTTAAAACTCGATGTTTTTAAATATATCTAAAATGAAATGGTTTTAAATAATAAAAAAGGAAATACTTGAAACCATAAATCTTAACTGAAAAAATAATCAAGCAAAACAGGATTCCTGAAGGTTAGGATGAAAGTAGGATTGAATGAAGCATCCAAATCAAGCCTCGAAGCAAGGTGATCCTGAGTTCAAATTCAAGTCAATCCTAAGACATGCCAGAAGAAACTAACTCAAGACAAGGATTCAAGTCTCAAGTTCAAAGAACAAATGAAGACCACACCCAAGTCAAGACTCGTCTCAAGGCAAGCCATTAAGATCGAGCAAGGGGCAGGCTAGGGTGAGTCGAGCTCACCTAGCGAAGTCCAATAAAGGAGTCAATCCATGTGCGCTATACCAAACCCACATGGGCTAAGAAGGGACCACCCTCCCAGCCCACATGCATCCCATGTGCATGAATGGGCCAGCCATTTGAATTGGATTGGATTGGGATGGCCCCAAAGGTCCAAATCATGGAAGGCCATAGAGGCTCCCTTGAAATCTATAAAAGGGGGCCTTAGGGATGGGTTTTCGGCATTGAAGAGAGTAACGAGAGAGAGGGAGAGTTGCTCCTAAGTGAGGAGAGAAAGAGAGAGAGAGATTGAGAGAAAAAGAGAGAGAGAGATTGAGAGAAAGAGAGAGAGAGAGGAAGGAGAAGAAGTTTGGAGGTGCTACCTACCCCAAACCGTGTTCATCCTTTGCCAAGGAGTCTTCTAAGTAAGGTCAATTTCTTTCCTCTTCTTTGCTTTGATCTCTTTCTTATTTTCATTCAATTAAGGAGCAATTGACTCCATTCATTAATGTAATAGATAGATGTTATGCTGCCCAAATTTCGTTTGATTCATGCCTAGTATGTGTTTGATTTGAAGTTCCTTCTACCCCTTTATATGATATAATATCTTATATCTCCTAATCCCCTCTATGCTTAAGCTATAAACATATTTTACTTCATTTCCTTTAGTCATTTACATTTTGGATTGTTTTGAATTAACTTTTACATTCGAATGGAATGCATTCATATACGTTTTAAAACCTAAAAACCTCTTTTCTATATCCTGCATATGTCTGGTGTTTTATTTTTAATTCCTTGCTCTCTCCTTTGAATATTCTAAAACTTTGCACACCCTCTGTATACTTCATTTCCTTCAGTCATTTACATTCTTTGCTTTGATCTCTTCTAGTGTTTTATTTTATTGAAACTAGTCTCATTAGAAAGTTGACATTCATAACTTTCCAACAAGACTAAGTTCATAAAGATCAGAGTTTTGTGCACCGAGATACAGATGTTTTACTAGACTTTTGTATTTCTATCACAGAACTGTCCCGAATGTCTGAGCAAGGGTCAATGTTTGATTTAATTGTGCATATTTACATCACATAAAATAAAATAAAAATAAAAATAGTTCCTAAATCTTCATATCAGTCTCTGTTCATTGTAAAAATTTTATGATTTTTGGAGATTAAAAAATAATCAAGAAAAATCTGGGAATAAGTTCTGAAAACAAAACCAGTTTCTGTTTTTCAAAACTTAGAAATTTCTTCTTCCATAAGCCAAGTGCACGAGTTTGGCTAAGTTAGTGACAGTGGAAAGCGAATTTTGAAAATACACCGAACTTGAAATAGATCTTCAAAACGTCTAGGCCGACCCTTGAGCGCCGGTTCAAGAAGTCATAAGTTGAAAATATCTCACTTCTCCACAATCGTCATTAAAGTTAAAAAATGAATTTTGCTAGTTTAAGTAAACTAGTTGGCACGCTCGCACATGATGTAGTTTTGTGAAAAATTATTTCAAGTTTCTACATAGACTTTGGAATAAAATTTTCACATTTACAAAAACCGAATATGGAACCGTCAAACCTAGAACCAAAATTGTTTGTTGGACAGTTTGGTTACGATTCTTGGTTTCAAGTAACCTAGAACCGGACATGTCTATGTTGGTCTATATGATTTGTGGGTGCTCCATCCACATTTTCCTCAAGCGACAAGGGCCGGAGCTGGGCAACCCAGATTGATATCTCTACTTTTTACAATTTCTTCCCAATTGAATTAATATTCATAAAGCCTATTCATACACCCCTTGTACTAAGCATACACCCTTAAAAAATTATTGAAATGACCCCATATAGTTTCTCTCTCTTCCCATACCTCCTCCTCCATCACCGGTTGTAAATCACCAGTCACATGGATTTCCTCCCACCTTCATTTGTGTTATTATTCTTAACCTTCTATCCTTGCTTTGTCAACTTTTCTACTCTCACCATCCATCAATCTATTTGTTTTCACATTCATCATTTCAATTATTCAGATGTAGGCAAGACATGTTACTTTGTCTTTTTGTTATATTAATATCATTATTCTTTAATTTGTAGGATGCCAAAAAAATCAAGTAAAAATATTTATTATCATATAGTAGACTCTAGTTATATAACATATAATGATACTTAGATTGACAAAAGTGCAACGAATGACTCATTTATTGATTGGTTAGGTGATGATACATGTGAAGATGTTTTTTTTATTGTAAGAGTAATGAACTGGACTATGCATTTGCGTTCACCATAGATGTATTATTTTGTAGTCGATATAACATGATTCAATGGGCAAGAGATGTCGGGAGGAAGCACAACATTATTATCGTCATCCTTCAGTCAAAAAGTAAAGGTATGAGAAGCAAAGTATGACTTTAGTGTAAAGAAGTGACGAATACAAAAACAATAAAAAAGTTGATGTTGCAAGTCATGGTTGGACTGTGAAGAAGGTGAAATACATATTCTTAAAAGAGATAGTGGAACCAATGTTTTATGGAGATTGGATGATGTTGACTATAGCCTAAATGATGTTGAGTATAGTATAACAAAAGATATGAGAAAAAAACATTACAAGCCGAAGTATATTTTGTTACAATTAAAATGTCTTGATGATATAAATATTAGCATGGTAAGGTACATTTACAATAAGAAGATGAAAATTAGGAGCAAAGATATAAGTGATTGAACTATTCTACTATACCTATTGCATTCATTAGATAGTCACCAGTATTATACTTAGCATTGGAGGATATCAGATACAAGCATTGTTAGAGACATTGTGTTTGCACGTCTTCAGTCAATTTAGTTATTACATGCATTCCTAAAAGTGTCGGAGTTTGATTGCACATCTAAGACAAATATGTATGAGTTACCTTGTATTGTATTTTCCATAGATATATATATATATATAGTGGATATATCTTTGATGTTGCCTATATTTCTATCTTGGCAGCATTATAAACATGATAGTATTGCTAATTGAGATTTACCATTTTGTGGGCGTATTACATATTATCTTAAACTAAGAAGACCTGACGATGATAATGTATATAATGTGATTGATGATTAACAACTTTTGTATTATGTTGCAAGTTCTTTTTATGTTTCAATTGTAACATTACTTTACCTATTTACTGAGTTATCCAATGAATTTATTTATTTACTTAAATTTCTTTCTTCTACATGCAATGAAAGGCATTTTGTGGTTGTTTCTCTCTCTCTATATATATATAGAGAGAGAGAAAGAGAAACAATAGAGAGGAGGAAAAGTGAATCAAATTACTCACTACAATACACATATATTTACTTAGTTGCATATACATAGAGGTAACCACATATAATGGAAAGAATACTAAATAGACACATCTACACCTCATCATAGCATGTAGTCAATTATCATTTTATGTACTCTCTCAGAATAATCGTCAAGGAGGTCCGATTGATCGTCAAGGAGGTATGTTTGATTGTTCGGATTTCAAGTCTCATCCTACATAGGACATCAACAACACACTACAACTAAAGTAATAGATGGATTAATACTTCAATACAATAAAGTATAAAATGAATGACAAATAAAAGATTTATATATTCCTAATATGGTGTCTATAATGTTAAAGGATGATTGAATGATGTAGAATGAAGGTGTCCATATCGGCGTATAAAATCTCTCAATAAAAATTGATGTGTCCTCATAATGTACCAACTTATACATGAATCATCGTACTCATGCGGGTATAAAGCTTGGAAACCAAGGTGTTGTAGTGGAAAGCAATGTACGCATCTTACGGATAGTACTCCACCTTATTGGTATGTAGCTTTGCTAGATTATGTGCTACAATGGGACAATAATTCAACCAAGATCCGTTGACAGTGACCAAATTGACAAGCAACTTGGTTTGGCATATAGGCTCAATGGTATCAAAACATCGAATGCATTTGTGAAACAAGGACAAGTGATATGTATCGTTTGTGTATCTATTCCAACAATAGGAGATATGAAATGATATTAACATTATAGTAGCATTCATTGTGTACCATAAATAACAATCAAGTACCTAATGCTAAACACATACCTTATGATAGAGATGAAATCTAAATCCAATCACAACATTTCAGGCTTCAACAAGTCATATACACATGTAATAAATAAATAAATATGCTACATATATATACACATACATGTAATAAAAAAGCTACATACATATACATATAATGGAAAAACTACACGTATATATACATGTAATTGGAAAAACTATATATAAGTATATATACTACATATATATACATGTAATAAAAAGCTATACATATGTAGATGCAATGGGAAAAACTATTCACCCATATATAGTATATATATACATGTCATTTAAAAAACTATATATAGTATATATATACATATAATCTAAAAACTATATATATATATATATATATATATATATATATATATATATATATACGACCGGGCCGGCTCAACCCACATTTTCCTCTGCCTAACCCAACCTAACCCCAACCCATATTTGCATCTCTACTTCATGAGCATACATTGAGGCCAACTATCCATGATATGCAACAAGACGATCAAAAGGATGATCCTTATGAGTGATACTGCTCATCCACTTAGCCACATGAGGTTACCCATCAACCCACTATGGGCATTGCCTAAGTCCAGAGGCCAAAAAATACTCGAAAATCCATGCCTACAACACAAAAAATATTGTTCTATCATTGAAACAAAAAAGTAGACCAAGATCGACTAACTGTTAAACTAAAATAAACATTATGCATAAACTTGTATATGCAACAAAGTACTATGATCACTAAATTTGTGTGCTTCTATGCGGAAAGCTTTTCTTAATTGTCAATACAAGTAGGCCAACGTCGTTGCACAACCAAACATAATCGTTGACCCTCGGTAACACAGAAGCTAACAATTGAACAATAGAAACTAGTACCATGGTGCACTAATACAACAAAAATAATGATGACTTTTACTTAGGCATAATCCCTGTTCACGTACTCGAAGCATTTTGAACTTTACACCTCTAGACTTCATATGAAACTTCACTTCATCATAGTCCATACCCATCAATTCAGCCATAGTATATATTTTATCAATCTCACTTGTGAAGGCTATAAGATGGCCACCCATCAAAAAGCTTAAAATCTCATGAACAACAAAAGGTGTGATAGTTGTCTTACCTTATGACATATGAAAATTGTTAGTGTCGGGTTGTCATCTCTTGATAAAAGCAATTAGCAACGATCGATCCAAAGCCTGAAACAACAAATCTTCTTGCTCAAATAACCCATATTGTCGCACAATATCCTGCCAACTACCTAGTACAACTTCTAGTGAAAATGATAACTCAACGAAAGCATTGTATCTTGTGTAGCATGTCACTAGTTTCAACAATTCCTATATTTTTACACCATGCTTGTTATTAACATATGTAAGAACTTTTAGTTATAATTGATGAAATGAATTACCTGCTCTTTGCAATATGACTTACAAAGCTATGGAATAACTCTAAGATCGAGGAGTGATATCATCGTTACCCTCTATAGGAAACTCATTAGGACAATCTATCTCAAAGTGTAAATATATAGGACGATCCAATAAATCCTTCAATACCGATCCGAGCATAATCCTTGAAGAAAGAATGAAAGTACGATGAAGAGGAAATGAGATACTGATTTTGAAGCACTATGAAATTGCAATGGAGAAGAAGCGCAGTGTAGAAGAAGCATGGTGTGTAGAGAAATAGCAGTGGAGAAGAGATAGAATCATTAAAAAGGGTATTTTCAGAAAAATGATAATAAGGGGCGTATGATGAGTAAAAAGGATGGTATGAATAGTAACACTCTTTAAATTTCATTATCTCTGCACTTTTTCTTTTTTTTATTACAATTGTAAGGCGGAAGTCCGGCATGCGCGTCTACTGTGGTTTGCCAGGTGCGGTAAACGTCCTAAGAATAGTACCTCCCGTATAGGGTTTTACCAGACTTCAGTTCATGTTGGCTTAGCTTCGAGGTTCGGCAACACAATAAAAAGGCGTACCATGTTTTTGCCATAACGCCACTTAAGTATGCCCCAAAAATAGTACCCCCCGTATACCTGTTAATTGTTTGTTTCTCTCTCTTTTTCATCTTAGCTTCTTACTCTACCTTTTTTATATTTTCTCAAAAGTTTACGGCTTATAACAAAGCCTCTAATTTTATTTTCTGCTCTCCTATTGCACGAGAGAATGATTAGATGGATGAGAATATCCTTCTGAAAACTCTATTTAAGCAAGCTTAGGAAATTGTCCATAAGAGCCATAACCACAGTCAAGGGCTGACGCAGACATTTTATTCCTGTATGCTTGCGGCACCTGGCAGGCTGGCACTGAGCTGGTCCAGGATTATCGGTTCTCACAGTTTCTTTCAAACATATAATCACTTTTCATTAGATTTACTGATCATTCTTATTGGGTTCGTGTTGACCAAGATGCGGTCATGTTGTGTTTGTATTTCATGAAATAACCTGATTTTAAAGATGGGTCCTGTTCGTATTTGTTTTTCTATGAGAACTTGACGTGGCATGACACAAACACGACCTGCTAAAACGTTTTGTTACCACTAACTATGGTCCCATGTTGCCGGTATTACTACCATCTTACCCGTCACCACTGCCATCCTTCGTTTGCCATCTTTATTATCATCCGCTGTCACCTTACCAGCACTACCCTCCCCTACAGGGTTCACCGCCACCACTGGCACTACCATCGTTATCCATGACCATCAGGACAATACACCTCATTGTTCTTCTCACAACTATGATCATCCTCCGCTATTACCATTATTAGCTATCACCAGCTTTTATCATGACGACCCCAAAGTTAGTATTGCAAAGCCTCTTTTTTATTTTGGAAATAAATACGCTGTGATAATAACTACTGAATTTTAATACTATAAAAATTGATAAAAGAAGGGTGTCGTTTTTTCTGAAAATTGCTAAATACGATGATACAAGATAAAGCACAATGGGAACTGAAAAATCATATAACAACCTAGTTAGTATGGGAGAAGGCTTGGGTTCAGTTTATTTATAAAAAAAAAGGGGTGGTTCGATGAATTGCTGGTTGTAAACCAACCAATCGACAACTGCTTCCAGAAACATTGGAAGTAGCTGAGAGGAGATGATTCTATCCAATTCAATCTATGATGGTTAGCAACTTGACCATCCAAAAATAGTCAGTCGGAAGGTGAGGACCTGCAAAAGGATGTGAACTCATGATGTAGCAGATATCATTTTTTCATCTGTTTCGGTCATCATTCATATCCTGCTCTAATTTATCTATGGTCATTTTGGCCACTGAATTTCTGGATTTTATTAGAAATAATTTGTGATAAAACTCTTCATTGGTGTCACTGGAGGGAGTCGAAGCCTAACTACCTACATGGTATTTTTGAGGGACCAGTCCATCGCATCCAGAAAACATGCTGCCTTTGTGCCCTTTACATGCATGTCACATAGATTCGAAACAACCAAACCCATACAAATTCCTATACAAGGCTAGACGAATCCTTAATTAGACACGTATTTTTGGATAATACCTATATTTAACTCTAAAAACAAAAATCACATCTTGTGGCTTTACTACACAAAACTCCGGCCATGTAAGGGTCCCTTGCATGGCCAGTCCCAAACCCGGATAAAGGAGGGTTTCGTTAGGCTTCCGACAACTAACGTAAAACTTTGTCATATCATGGATTACACAAATTATGAGCATTGAGTTAGGGCATCCCTTCTTAGTGATGCACTACAAAGCTCAAATGCAGTAAAAAGTAAGCAAGGGTCACTATATTTTCGTCCAGATGTAGTAAATCAATTGCAGAGAGGGTTCCCACATCATGGATGGGTGTGGGTAAAGAAGTTAGCCCCGGTACATTGTCATCCAAATGTAGTGAATAAATTAAAGAGAAGGTCTCCACATTTTTAATATGAACGAATAGAAGGAGTAAGGAAGTTAGTCCTAGATAATAAGATTCGTATTGATTCTTTAAATATCAAAACATTATTCGGTAAGCTAATGGAGGTGGTAGATATTATGGTTCGGAAAAAGATTCATATTCTATGTTTACAAGAGATAAAGTGGGTTAGAGAAAAAGCAAAAGAGATTGAGAATACAAGTTTTAAATTATAGTACTTAGGTAAGAAAAAGGCTCGAAACGAAGTTCATAAATAAAAATTTAAAGGATAGTATATTAGACATACAATGATATGGTGATCGAATCGTGATGTTGAAATTAATGTTACGAGCAAAGGTTTTGAATATGGTTTGTGCTTATGCACCCCAAGTAGGACTAGAAGATAGTATAAAGACAACTTTTTGGGAAAAGTTAGATAAAGTTATTCAAATAATTTCACAAAGGAAGATGATTTGTTTAGGAGGAGACTTAAATGGACATGTCAGTAAAGAGGCATTAAGATATCAGGGTTGTAGACGTTTGAAATTTTCACTCCAAGTTTATGTAAGACTTGAAATAAAAGTTTCAAATCCACTTCGTGCGCGAGCATGCCAGCTAGTTTTCAAAAACTAGCAAAGTGTATAAAACAAATCCAACTTAATTGGCGATTGTGGCTAAGCGGGCTCTTTTTGCTTTAGGCTTTCTTGAACCGACGCTCAAGGATCAGCCTAAGCGCTTAGGAATTTAAAGTTCATAGGTGATAAACTCCAATTCACGTGAAGATGAGGTGTTTTAATAAGAAAACAATGGTGCACTCAGTTTCAAGCTTGAAATTCACCACGTTTTGAAAAACAGGAACTGATCCTGTTTTCAGAAATTGTTCCCGAATTTTTCTTGGTATTTTAAGGATCTCCAAAATTCATAAAACTTTTATAGGACGTTCCCTGATGTATTGGGATCCTAAACCACCTTTTGCCTTGAATTTTAGGACAACAAATTTGCAAAATTAAATCAGGAATTAGACCTGACTTCACAGTTTTAGGACATTCTGTGACAGAAATACAAAGGCTCAAATAATCCTCTATATCTCAGTATACAGAACTCCAAATGTTGTGATTTTAATCTTTTTGAAAAGCTATGGATATCATCTTTCCAATGGGACTAATTTCATCAAATTTGGATTCCTAAAGATGAGATATGGGACTTTTACCCAATCCCTGTTGCAGAAAATCCGACTGTACAGAAAATAGAAATGGATTTGTTCGGTCTTTCCCAATTTTATTCATAGGGTTGCACAGTCCTAAAATTCTTGCAAATTTTATTTCTAGTGGGCTGGTGTGTGTAGGTGTTGTGCCTAAAATTTCAGCGTATTCGGATCACAGATCAAAGAATTAAAATTAAAACAATCAAAGTATGCAGATGCTGGAAAACCAAAGCAAATTACTGAAGGAAAATGAATGGAAATATATATCTTAGCTTAAACATAGAGGGGATGAGAGAATATAGAGTGTTTTATAGAATATATTGAGGTAGAATCACAAAATCAGTAAGAATGAAAAATTCACAGCACATCTACTTCTTATTACAACATGGGGGGAGAAAAGGTTTCATTAATACAACCCCTTTCAAATTGAATAGGAAGAAGAAATGTGTATGAATCAAAGGTTAGAAATACTTACATAATTTCTTCCAAGACCGAACCTCCAAGATGAAATTCGGCCAATCTTGCCTTCTTGATTCACTATCTCACTCACGATTTCCTAAGTGTCGCAGCCCTTTGGCCTATGATCTACCCAATTCCCCTCTCTCCACACTTCCCTTAGCAGCCCACGACCTACCTAGGTGCAACCCTCCTTTGGAAGCCCTCTTTCTTGCTTGCCCTTCCCTTAGAGGAGCCCCTTTCTTCCCAAGATGCAAGATGAATAACACGCCCCCCCCTTGGCCCTATTTATAGGCCAAGGAGGGTTGTTTCTAGGGCCTTCCTTAAGACGGGCCTTACATGGCCCATATCCAGCTCCAAGGTCAAGCTAGGTGGTCCCCCTTTGGGTGATATGGACCAGCCCCATGTGGGCTGGTTCTTGACCTTATTGGGCTCGCCAAGCCCTAGCCGAGTGGGTCAAAATGTGCCCACATAGGCTTCCTTGTGTAGCTCGCCTTCACGTGGCTTGATTCTTGCTAATTCATTGGCTGGATGTAGCTTTGATAATCCTTCAAAATCGAGACTTTCAAGTCCAATTTATTTCATTCTGTAAAGCCGAGCAATCTTGGCCCTTGATTTGAAGTAAAACTTGATTTGAAGTGAACCAGTCCATCTTATCCAAACAGCATCTTTGATTCATTTTGATATGCTTTGCTGCTTGATTTGTTTGAAGAGGATAAGCCTCTAACTCGGTTTGTCCCTTCGCTTTCGGACTTATCTCGATCTTGAATTGGATTGGGTCTTCACCTGTTCGTCTTATTGGCCTTCAATCACTTGGGCTTTTTAACTTGAATTTAAAACCTTTATTTTGAAATGTTTCTAAAAAGACTTGAACTTTTAAAAAGGCTTTAAATTATTGAAATTTTCGAAATTGGGAGTTTGGGAACATTTTGATTTTGGGTGTTTACAAAGGTATTCATGAAAACTTTGGTTTTGGGGATATAAATGAGGAAGGTAGGGAGATTTTAAATTTTATTATGGCATTTGATCTCTTTATAATCAATATAATCTTCAAAAAATGAGATAAAATTTTTAATTACTTATAAGAGTGGCTTATCACAAACACAAATTGATTATTTTATTTGTATAAAAAAAAAGATAGAGCATGTTGCAAAGTTTGCAAGGTAATTCCAAGAGAAAACTTAATCACCAAACATCGACTTTTAGTTATAGATTTACAAGTAAAAAACTAGACAAAGAAGAAAAGAGTGCATCGAGCTATTTGGACTAAATGGTGGAACTTCAAAAGCGAGAAAAAATGTATATTTAATCAGAAAGTCCTTCAAGTAGATGCTTGGAATTATGTTGGTATACCTTGTGATATGTGAAACAATATAGCTATACATATTAATAAAGTGGTGAAAGATGTGTTAGGTGAATCTAAGGGAAGTATACCAGCAAAAAAAAAGAGCTTGGCGGTGGAGTGAAGTAGTGCAAAACAAAATCAAGGCAAAGAGGGCATGTTACAAATTACATTATGTCAAGAAAACTAGTGAAACTTTGGAGGCTTATAAGAAAGCAAAAAAGAAAACGAAAAATACCGTTAGTGAAGCAAAAGCTAAATTTGAAAGGATTTATATAAAAAACTCAACTCAAAAGAGGGTGAATGATATTTTTAGGATACCTAGGACTATATAAGAAAACTAAGGATCTTAATTATGTTATATGCATCAAAGATGACGACTAGAAAATTCTAGTTAGATAGAAAAACTATTTTTATAAGCCTTTTAATAAAAATAAAGATGTTAGTATTAGCTGAGAAGAGTTGGTCAAATAAAAAAAGTATATAAACCATAATTTCTACCGATGTATTCAACCGAATGTAGTGAATCAATTGCAGAGAGGGTTCCCACATCATGGACGGGTGTGGGTAAAGAAGTTAGTCACGCTACATTGCCGTCCGAATGTAGTGAAAAATTTTCAAAGAGGGTCTCCGCATTTTTATTATGGACGGATGCGGGGGGTAAGGAAGCTAGTCCTAGATAATAAGATTCGTATTGGTTCTTGGAATATCGGAACATTATCGGGTAAGCTAATGGAGGTGGTAGATACTATGATTCGGAGAAAGATTCATATTCTATGTTTACAAGAGACAAAATGGGTTGGAGAAAAAGCAAAGGAAATAGAGGATTCAGGTTTTAAATTATGGTACTCAGGTAAAGAAAAGGCTCGAAACGGAGTTGGTATTATCATAAATAAAGATTTAAAGGAGAGTGTAGTAGACATACAACGATATGGTGACCGAATCATGACGTTGAAATTAGTGTTAGGAGTAGAGGTTTTGAATATAGTTTGTGCTTACGCACCCCAAGTAGGACTAGAAGATAGTATAAAGACAGTTTTTTGGGAAGAGTTAGATAAGGTGTTTCAAAAGATTCCACAAAGGGAGATGATTTGTTTAGGAAGAGATTTAAATGGACATGTCGGTAAAGAGGCATTAGGATATCAAGGGATTCATGGAAACTTTGGTTTTGGGGATATAAACGAGGAAGGTAGGGAGATTTTAAATTTTGCTGTCATTTGATCTCTTTGTAGTCAATACAATCTTCAAAAAACGAGATGAACATTCAATTACTTATAAGAGTGGCTTATCACAAACACAAATTGATTACTTTATTTGTCGAAAAAAAGATAGAGCGTGTTGTAAAGATTGTAAGGTAATTCCAAGAGAAAGCTTAACCACCCAACATCGACTTTTAGTTATGGATTTACAAATAAAAAAGTGGACAAAGAAGAAAAGAGTGCATTGAGCTATTCGGACTAAATGGTGGAACCTCAAAAGCGAGAAAGAAGATATATTTAAACAGAAAGTCCTTCAAGGAGATGTTTGGAATTATGTTGGCACACCTTGTAATATGTGGAACAATATGGCTATACATATTAGGAAAGTGGCGAAAAATGTGTTAGGGGTATCTAAGGGAGGTGTACCGGCACAAAAAGAAGCTTGGTGGTGGAGTGAAGTAGTACAAAATAAAATAAAGGCAAAGAGGGCATGTTACAAATTACATTATGGTAAGAAAACTAGTGAAACTTTAGAAGCTTATAAGAAAGCAAAGAAGGAAGCGAAAAAGGCCGTTAGTGAAGCAAAAGCTAAGATTTGGGATGACTTATATAAAAAACTCAACTCAAAAGAGGGTGAAAGGGATATTTTTAGGATAGCTAAGGCTAGAGATAAGAAAACTAAAGATCTTAGTTATGTTAGATGCATAAAAGACGAGGAGGAAAAAATTCTAGTGGCAAATGATGATATAAGAAATAGATGGAAAAACTATTTTTATAATCTTTTTAATGAAAATAAAGATGTTAGTATTAGTTTAGGAGATTTAGCCAAGTCAGAAAAGTATATAAACCACAATTTCTACCGACGTATTCAAAAGAATGAAGTCAAAGAGGCTCTTAAACATATGAAGAGTGGTAAATCGGTAGGACCAGATAATATTCCTATAGAAGTTTAGAAAATACTATGAGAAATAGGAATCACTTGGCTCACAAGGCTATTTAATGAAATATGGAAAAACCAAAAGATGCCCGAGGAATGGAGAACAAGTACACTTATACCCATATATAAGAACAAGAGAGACATTCAAAATTGTGCGAATTATCGAGCTATCAAGTTAATGAGTCATACTATGAAATTATGGGAAAGAATTATCGAACGTAGGTTAAGACAAGTATCAAGTACAACACAGAACCAATTTGGATTTATGCCAGGTAGATCTACTATTGAAGCGATTCACCTTTTGAGACGTCTTATGGAACATTTTAGAGCAAAAAAGAATTCATATAGAAAAAGCTTATGATAGGGTACCGAGGGAGGTTCTTTGGAGAACTTTGAAAAAAAGAGGTATCCCATTGACATATATTAACCTTATAAGAGACATGTATGATGGTGCAAAAACATGTGTGAGGACTCATGAAGGAACGACAGACTTCTTTGAAGTTAATATTGGGTTACATCAAGGATCAACTTTAAGTCCATACTTATTTATAATGGTGATGGATGAGTTAACAAAACATATTCAAGATGAAACCTTGGTGTATGTTATTTGCAGATGACATTGTATTAGTGGAGGAGTCTAAGGAAAAAGTTAATAGAAAATTAGAACTATGGAGAGAAACATTAGAAAGCAAAGGCCTCCGACTTAGTAGAACAAAGACAGAATATATGGAATGTAAGTTTGATCATTTGGCTACTTCAGAGGACATAGAAATGAAAATTGGCACACATTGCATTCCCCAAAAGGAAAGTTTTAAATACCTAGGGTCAATTTTCAAAGTGATGGAAGAATTGATGGAGATGTTACACATAGAATTAATGCTGGTTGGTTAAAATGGAGAGGAGCATCAGGTATTCTTTATGATAAGAAGATACCATTAAAATTAAAAGGTAAATATTATAGAGCAACAATTAGGCCTGCCATGTTTTATGGTTCTGAGTGTTGGGCAGTTAATCATCAACATGTACAAAAGATGTCTGTGACAGAAATGAAGATGTTGAGATGGATGAGTGGTCATACAAGAAAAGACTGTATACATAATGAGGTTATTAGAAACAAATTAGGAGTGGCACCAATAGAGGATAAAATGAGAGAACATCGTTTAAGATGGTTTGGACATATAGAACAAAGATCAGAAGAAGAACCTGCAAGAAGGGTAGAAAAACTAAATTTGGAAAGTATTAAAAGAGGTAGAGGACGACCACAAAAGTGTTGGAAAGAAACAATAAAGAATGATCTAGCTTATTGGGAGTTAACTGCTAACATGGCACACGATAGGGATCTGTGAAAACAAAGAATCCATGTAGCCGACCCCGTCTAGTATGGGAAAAGGCTTAGTTGTTGTTGTTGTATTCAAAAGAATGAAATCAAAGAGGCTCTTAAACATATGAACGATGGTAAATCAATAGGACTAAACAATATTCCTATAAAAGTTAAGAAAATACTATGAGAAACAAGAATCACTTGCCTCACAAGACTATTTAATGAAATATGGAGAAACCAAAAGATGCCCAAGGAATGGAGAGCAAGTACACTTATACCGATATATAAGAACAAGGAAGACATTCATAATTGTGTGAATTATCGAGGTATCAAGTTAATGAGCCATACTATGAAATTATGAGAAAGAATTATTGAACATAGGTTAAAACAAGTATCGAATACAATAAGAAACCAATTTGGATTCATGCCAGGCAAATCTATTGTTGAAGCGATTCACCTTTTGAGACGTCTTATAGAATATTTTAGAGCAAAAAAGAAATACCTTTACATGATATTTATTGATCTAAAAGAAGCTTACGATAGGGTACCGAGAGAGATTCTTTGGAGAACCTTGGAAAAAGGAGGTATCTCAATGACATATATAAACCTTATAAGAGACATGTCTGATGGTGTAAAAACATGTATGAGGACTTATGAAGGAATGACAAACTTCTTTGAAGTTAATATTGGGTCAAGGATCAACTTTAAGTCCATACTTATTTATAATGGTGATTGATGAGTTAACAAAATATATTCAAGATGAAGTACCTTGGTTTATGTTATTTGCAGATGACATTGTGTTAGTAGAGGAATCTAAGAAAAAAGTTAATAGAAAATTGAAATTATGGAGAGAAACATTAGAAAGTAAAGGCTTCTGCCTTAGTAGAACAAAGACAAAACATATGAAATGTAAGTTTGATCATTTGGTTACTTCAGAGGATATAAAAACTAAAATTGGTACACATTGCATCCCCTAAAAAATTATTTTAAATACCTAGGGTCAATTTTTCATAGTGATGGAAGAATTGATAGAGATGTTACGCATAAAATTAATACTGGTTGGTTAAAATGGAGAGGAGCATCAGATATTCTTTGTGATAAGAAGATACCATTAAAGTTAAAAGGTAAATATTATAGAGCAGTAATTAAACCGGTCATGTTTTATGTTTGTAAGTGTTCAGTAATTAATCATACAAAAGATGCCTGTGACAAAAATGAAGATGTTGAGATAGATGAGTGGTCATACAAGAAAAGACCGTATACATAATGAGGTTATTAGAAACAAGTTAGGAGTGACACCAATAGAGGATAAAATGAGAGAATATCGTTCAAGATGGTTTGGATATATAGAAAGAAGATCAGAAGAAGAACCTTTAAGAAGATATGAAAAACTAGATTTTGAAAGTATTAAAAGAGGAAGAGGACGACCACAAAAGTGTTGGAAAAAAACAATAAATAATGATCTACCTTATTGTGAGTTTACTGCTAACATGACACATTATAAGAATTTGTGAAAACAAAGAATCCATGTAGCCAACCCATCTAGTATATGAAGAGGCTTAGTTGTTGTTGTTGTGGCTTTCCTACACAACACCTTGATATACCTCATCATCATACACCTTTCTGCATATGGAACACGCACTTCAATTAACAGACTCCAAATATCCGTTCTTCTTTTCCTTTTGGTTACATCAAAGAGGTCAAAGAAGTATGCAGGCCTTGAAAATCTAACTCACACCCTGCGTCTGGTGGAGTCGAGTGCCCTACCGATGGGCTAAAGCCCTGCATATTCCCTTCTTTTCTTTTCTTTTACGATTATGTACATATTCACTTCAACATCTTCATTCTTCTCATGAAAAGCGATGGTGAAGAAAAAAAAGCCAACATACTTTCCAGCATAATGTTTTGTGGAAAATATTATGCAATAGACAATAACTAAGTCATAAAGGTTTTCAAATTTCGGCAACATATCAGTGAAGTTTAAATCGAAGATGTTGAAGTGATGATTATATGAGATATCTGATGGCAAGCTCCGTCAGTTTTCAATGGAAGTTCAAACCTTTGCAACTGGATGCAGGTAGGACTACAAATTCAATGTTTTTTTCCTTTGAGGTGGGCAAATTTAGTACTAGCAACCTGTGAGCTGGAGAAGAACCGCTAAAGAGTATCACATCAGAGAAGGGGGGGCACGCACTACGCCAGCCGTTGCAAACGTTCATCATTCAAACTTCTTGATCATAGCAAGATCATTCAACATCTTCTCAATTGCATCGTCATCATGAGTTCGACCCTTCGTCTGTATTTCAGCCAGGAAAACCAAAACAGAAGAGATCTCACAATGAACAAGTAAATATCATCACGAGTGGAATGTAGAAAGCCACTATCGGTTATTGAAATCCTTGACAGGCATGTCGAATTCTATTAATTACGATAAAGGGAACAAGGATGGACATATTGCAAACGGAAAACTACTATAAATGAACCATAATACCGGCGAAGGATAACTACTGTAACGTACCATAAGATTGGTCGCTAATGTTGATGGATTCCCCAATCCAAAAGTTAAGACCACGGAGATTTTGAGATGGAGATGACTGCACGTCACTCATATACTTAATAGTTTAATTTAATGGTCTCATGGTCTTTCATTGTACTTTTGAATACAAAACTCTCTCTCTCTTAGCAGAAAATTAAACTTGTAAACCACTATATACACATTGTACCGTATGTAGTTTTCTGGCCACAGCTGTACCTTCGGTTCATCATGCACAGACCATGTAATGGACAAAGACAAATACAGTAACTCCATAGACCAAAATGATTTGTTGCCATGTCCCATGGGCAGAGAGGAAGGTAACCGATTTAATAATGACATATGCAGCCTCCACCCATATAAGAGATCACCCTTGTATAGCAATTTCAAACCCGAATAAAGGAGGGGAGTTGTGTTAGGCTTTCGATAACCAACGTAAAACTTTGTCGAACTTATCTACCATAGATTTTATAAATTATGAGCATTACGTTAGGACATTCCCTCTTAATGACGCAATATAGAGTCCGAATGCAATAAAAAGTAAGTAAGGACCTCTACATTTTTGTCTCGATGTAGCGAGGCAATTGTATAGGAGATTTTCGCATCATGAACGTGTGTAGGTAAAGAAGTTAGTTATGCTACATTATCACCTTAATGTAGTTAACAATGGATGCGAGGTATGGAAGTTAGTCCTAGATAATAAAATTTGTATTGGTACTTTAATGGATGGGATAGATACTGTGATTCAAAGAAAGATTCACATTCTATGTTTACAAAAGAAAAAATAGGTTGGAGATTGAGAATACAGATTTTAAATTATGATACTAAAAGAAAAGACTCGAAATGGAGTTGGTATTATTATAAATAAAGATTTAAAGGATATTATAGTAGACATACAATGATATGGTGACCGAATTATGACAATGAAATTAATGTTAGGAGTAGAGGACTTAATGTAGTTTGTGCTTATGCTCCCTAAGGAGATTAAAAAATAGTATAAAGAGGCTTTTTTAGAGGAGTTAGAGAAGGTAATTGAAAGAATTCCACAAAGAAAATTGATTTGTTTGTGAGGACACTTAAATGGATATGTCCGTAAAGAGGTATTAAGATATAAGGCATTCATGGAAACCATGGTTTTGGGGAAATAAATGAGGGTAGGGAGATTTTAAATTTTGTTATGACTTTTGATTTCTTTATATGCAATACAATTTTCAAAAATGAGATAAACATTTAATTACTTATAAGTGGCTTATCACAAACACAAATTGATTATTTTGTGTAGAAAAAGGATAGATCTTGTTGTAAAGATTACAAAATAATTCTAGGAAAAAGCTTAACTACTCAACATCAACTTTTAGTAATGGATTTTCAGGTAAAAAATGGACAAAGAAGAATAGAGTTGCAGAACCTTAAATATGAGAAAGATATATATTTAAACAGAATGTTCTTCAAGGAGATGCTTGGAATTGTTGAAATTTGGGAGTTGCGTAGCGAAAGATCAAACAACAAAGATGATAACATTGAAGAGGAAAATATATGCGAGATCGGAGGAAGGGGGCGGACCTCCAATGGAGGCCGCCCCCCCTCTCTTTCTCTCTTTCTTAATCACAATCTCTTAACCCTAATACAAACTTACAACCCTTATATAATGGGTTGTAAAACAGAAAATAACCAAAATACCCTTAGTACTACGGACAATTATAATAATACCCAACTATTAGAAATTACATAAATAACACTTAAAACGGCAGATACATATATTCTTCAACACCCCCCCTCAAGTTAGGAGTGAGATACTTCGAACTCCAAACTTGCCAAAAAAAACTAGTTCTTTTTTCACCACACATGCTCTAATGATCTCTACGAGGCTTCGTTAAATCAACTTTAACAATCAAGAACACATGGGTAACACGTGACCTTTCTATGGGTGTCGTTTGTTCCCTCTTTCTTCTTCTCCATGAAGTGATTCGGCAGCTACACTTCAAGAGTAATGTTTTTCTACTCTTGAGAAAGCTGATCTTTTTTTATGGTAGGAGGTATTACTCCACCATACACACTTCACACGGCTTTTCCTGCGCCCCTTCACATGATGACTACTGCCGGTGTGTTGGTTGAGTGCCCTCTCTCTACCACTCAAATACCAGAATACACACTTTTGCTCGTACTAGTCGGTCTACGCCCATTCACAAGGTGACTGCAGCTGCTTTTCCATCCCTCATGACTGTTTACTTCAGTAACTGAAGGTTTTAATTTTCATGCTTCTTGGTGATACTGCTACATTCCATACCAATAAATTCTTCTGGCCTCTTCTATGATTTGATTTTTTCATGCAAATGTAGTGAAAAGTAAAATAATTTTCTGTACTCTGTCTTTTTCTTCTATTTGTATTTCTGCTGTTTGACCAAATAATAAAACACTCACTACGTACGACTTCATATTTTCTGCATTTTTCTGAATTTTTTTAGCTCCCTTGACTGTCCATTTTTCAAGCAATCTTCCTTGCTGCAACACTTTT